>JAUDJH010000031.1:175000-3122866 GCA_036320925.1 Automeris io | reverse complement strand
AAGAAGATTTATACAAACTTTCATCCTCTATTTTATCCCCTTGAGGGTAGAATTGATCAAAATCATTTCTTAGCGGATGCCTACGTCATAGCATCTGCCTGCATGCCAAATTTCAGCCCGATCCTCCCAGTGGTTTGGGCTGTGGGTTGATAGATCACTATGTCAGTCAATCAGTCAGTCACCTTTGAGTTATATATATTTAGATTCAAAGTCATTATGTGAATCTGGCTACCCTATCCAAATACCCTATGCACGTCACTGCGTGCGGCACAATCGTCTGCCAGTTCGGGTAAGCACACAGGCATATTTCCCCACCTACGCCGCGCCGCAGAACGCTCCCCGGCTACACGGCTCTGATTGTGTGCGGCGCGGCGCTTGCCAACTCTCTTACTCGCGTTAACTTAAGTTTCACATTTTGCAATGACTCCGTAAATGTTACATAAGAATAGCTCTAATATTTTGTCTCTCCTCGCAAACTTATAAAACATTCACATAAACCAATACAAATACCATTATATTTCCTTCATAATATTATATTTCCATACAAATAGGAGTGACTTGTCTATCACCCAATTGGTCGTGCCACCGTTAAGTTACAGCGAGTTGATGGACGCACCGAGAATTTTTTGGGAGTCGAAGCTGCTCGCGTCCGTAGGCTTTACCCTAGTTTCCCTACACGTGACTCCTGGGTGGCGCTAAACGAGCAGCAGCGAGGTGGTAGGGCGTCGGTGCCCGTCTGGATCGCGACCACAGTACATCGGTGTAAAGCCCGTCATAGTGGCTAGTTTCGGCTTGTCGCGTTTCGGGATCAGCTTGTTTATATCCAGTAGCTCATACACCTAGAGACTTTCAGTCGTGGTATATGCGGGCCGACATGACGATGTAGACTATCAATGGATTTTCGTCCTTTGATGGTCGCTTTCGTTTTTGGACTACACTGCTCTTACCATCAGCTACTGTGTAGTCACTATGTCGAGCCAGAGTAAAAAAAATCGAACACAGTGTTGGTAGGACAAAGGGACACATTCTCTTAAGCGCGAGAAATAGTGTAAAGCTTGCTCGGAATTATTTATATTAAAATGAATCCTGATATTCAATTCCACTTTTAGTTGGTTTACTTTGATAATCTTTTTTAGACTTGTTTCTTGCATATAAGCTAGCAGACGAGTGACTGTTCAAATTTTTTTTTTTTTGAAGCGGACTAACTACTGTAGGAAAGGCGTTTACAGTTCAACCGGGCTCAGGGGACGAGCGCAGAAAGTGCTCAGCCAGCGAGCTTATGGGCTGTGTGGCAATGCAAGGGCACCCCTGTGGGTACGAACCTCGACTTGAACCACCAGCCAAAATAAAGTACTAACCCTACGGGTGTTCTACTAGCGTTTCGGAAGCGACTACCTTGAAAAGAAACGCCGAAAGAAACTCAAGGCTGCGTCGGATTGGACTAATTGTTCAACCTCGCGGAAGCTATATATAAGGACAAAGAAATAGTGTGGCCATATTAATAGCTCGCTTTGACGTCAAGACAACGGTTAGTGTTGCCATATTAACAATGAGCGTAACACTAGGCAAACCTCGTCCTTCCTTATTAATGTTGTAAAGTTCTAATCTTAGTTGCCATTTAAACACCTTTTTTTTAAATCAAGTAATTGTAATTCTATTACTAACCATTAAATTTCCCGGGGCAATATGAGAAAGCTCGAAACATGATGATGATGATGATTTCCTAGCCGGATTCGGCCACGGCGTCTGTTTCAACACCGATTAAGAAAATCGAGGTCCAGTTTTCGGAAACAGTCAATTGCGCGGGAGATATTTAAGTGCATAGCTCGACGCGCAGCCAGAAAAGCACTCTCTCGTCCGAACTTCCTCAGGCCCGATGGAATGGAGAACCAGTACGATCGGGAGGGAGCAGGATGCAGGTTTGGTCGAGATTTCCTTCTCTGAACACCTGGTTGAATTGCGGTGTTAAAGAGATACCTTAGTCGCCTTTTACGACACCTCAACAAGAAGAGGGAGGTGCTATTCTATTCTGCCGGCAGCCACCACGGCACAGCTCGAAACATAGTCCATCTACAATTCATAGTGTAGAAATCTGCGGTAGCTCAGGGTTAAGTGCAGTCTTAAATTCAAGCCCGAACGCCGCTCGCCTTCGCAATCCGTCGTAAAATGTTCAGTGTCCTTTTAGAACCGTCGTAAAAGTAGCGTTTTCTGTAAAATCTCGTCCCGACTCTTTTGTTACATTGAATTTATAAAAAACTATCCTAAGACTACGTTGCATTTAATGGAAGTACAGTGTTATAAATTCGTTGGAAATCGCTGTTGCTATGTCGGCCTACATGTACCATGACTAGTGATGAAAATGCCCGGGAATTTTCCCAAAGTACCCAAAACTTCCGAGAACATTTCGTAAATTCCCGGGCATTTTCATCACTAACCATGACGGATGGTCTCTAAGTATATAAACTACTGGGTAGAATAAGGTATACAGTTAAATCTGGATAAGTGAGAACTGGATAAGTGAGAAAACTCTATAAGTGAAAGCATAGATGAGCAAAATGTAATCAGATTAATGAAAATGATAAACGATTACAATTTAGGTTTTTCATCATTAATATACTGCATTTTTCTCATCTATGTTTTAAACACTACAGAATCCCAGATTGTGTACATATTTATTATTTCTTGATGTTTTAAATGGATTTAATCGTGATTACAGAGCAAGAAAATTAAAATTACGACTACATTTTGTAATCGTTCGTCATTAATCAGATTACATTTTGCCCATCTATAAGTGAGAGTAATAGCCAGGACCCGTCATTTTGAGCTCCCAAAACCTCTATTAGCGAGAAAGAGAAACCTCTGTAAGAGAGAGTCGTGGCTCCCTCATGGACCTCCGTGAGTGAGACTGCTACCTGTCTATACCTCTATAAGCGACAGTCGAGCTGTATTTATTTATATTATTAAAGAGGAACAAATGACAAAACAAATTACAAATTTAACATCTGCTATTTTATGACTCATTCTTAACTTTCGTGTAAAATTCGACAAAATTTATGAATTAGAGAAAAAAACATTCAAAATACAAAAAGAGAAACCCAAACGAAACTGACAGATTTTAAAAGTGTAAATAAGTTCTAAATAAAATAAAATTACATAGTGCTTGAATTTTTGTTTTGTTTTCGTAAGCATCTTGATAAAGTACTTATATATCCCTTATAAAGTACTTATATATCGAAATCTAATGAACGTAACATATACACACTATTAAATATATATATATGTACATAATACATGCGTACTTGCTGTGACGCGTTACTGCTACGTACCTCTATAAGAGAGAAACGCTGCCCATGTACCTGCATTAGCGAGGAACTCGGGTTAGTTAGAAACTTCTATACGCGAGAATGAGATTGGGCTCCCTTGAACTCTCTCTTATCCGGTTTGACTGAATATCCATATTGATTTATCCATTTAAGAATTACGTTGTCGCAAACATACATATATACACACAGATCCATCCCTCTTTTTGCGTCAGGTGTCAAACAAATATTCTCGTGTTTTAATCCTGATAGTTGTGTTGATAAATATCAAAATCCTGTATGTCCACGCCATGTAAAATGTGGGTAATGAACAAAATACTTAAATTAATAAATAATGCATTATCCAGTATATTTTGACTCTTTTTGAAATTATCACACGTAATATAGAAAGTAAATTGTATAAATGTAACTAATTAAGCTAAAAAATTTGTTATATTAGGTCCTTACATATGAAATTGGCGTTTTTCGTACTGGCCACTTTAATCACAAATTTCTCCTCTTTGGTAAGGAATTCCAAATACAAATTTGTACAGCTATAGACTCATGTATTTGTGCTTCGATGATCGTCATTCATTTGTTTTCTTCTTCTGTTTTTTTCTGTTTGCGTCACTCATTTTACAAAATGGAAAACTTAAAATATCGCATTATTTACGAGTACGAGTTCCGCCGTGGCACTAGTGCTGCGGAAACAACTCGAAGGGTGAATGATGTGTATGGCGGTCGTGTTGCAAAAGAAAACACAGTTCGTTTTTGGTTCCAACGTTTTCGTTCTGAAAATTTCGACCTGCAGAACAAGCCCCGTGGACGGCCTGAGACTCAAGTTGATAATGAAGAGTTGAAGGCTATTGTGGAAGCGGATCCATCGCAAACCATGTCCGAGTTAGCTGCAGGCTGCGATGTTAGTGATAAAACTGTTTTAATTCACTTGAAGCAAATTGGGAAGATTAAAAAGCTTGAAAGGTGGGTACTTCACGAATTGACTGAAGCAAACCGGCAAACGCGCGTCGACTGCTGCGTTACATTACTAAGCCGACACAATAATGAAGGTATTTTAAACCGAATCATTACCTGTGCTGAAAAATGGGTTCTTTACGATAATCGGAAGCGCTCAGCGCAATGGTTGGATCCTGGCCAGCCAGCCAAATCCTGCCCCAAGCGAAAATTAACCCCAAAAAAGTTACTTGTAAGCGTTTGGTGGACTAGTGCCGGTATTGTTCATTACAGTTTTCTCAAATCTGGCCAGACTATTACGGCTGATGTCTATTGTCAGCAATTGCAAACCATGATGGAAAAGCTAGCGGCTAAACAACCTAGGCTGGTCAATCGCTCCACGCCACTGCTGCTTCACGACAACGCTAGACCACACACTGCGCAACAGACGGCTACTAAATTAGAAGAGCTTCAATTGGAAAGTCTAAGACATCCTCCGTACTCCCCGGACCTTGCTCCAACAGATTACCATTTTTTTCGAAATTTGGATAACTTCTTGCAAGGGAAAAAATTCAACTCCGATGGGGCAGTCCAAATCGCCTTCAAAGATTTTATTGATTCCCGTCCGACTGGTTTTTTTAGTAAAGGGATCAATGAACTACCTATGAGATGGCAAAAGTGCATAGAAAATAATGGTTCATACTTTGATTAATTAAATATATTATATTAAAAAATATTCGACTTTTTGTTCCTCCCATACAAAACGCCAATTTCATATGTAAGGACCTAATATTTTCGACTAGCCTTGCCCGCGACACGTTCGTATGCGAATGAACATTTTAACAATAATCTATACTAATATTATAAAGCTGAAGAGATTGTTTGTTTGTTTGTTTGAACGCGCTAATCTCAGGAACTACTGGTTCGAATTGAAAATCTATACTAATATTATAAAGCTGAAGAGTTTGTTTGTTTGTTTGTTTGTTTATTTGAACGCGCTAATCTCAGGAACTACTGGTTCGAATTGAAAAATTCTTTTTGAGTTGAATAGACCATTTATCGAGGAAGGCTTTAGGCTATATAACATCACGATGCAATTATTAGGAGCGAAGAAATAATGGAAAATGTGAAAAAAAACGGGGAAAATTATTCATCCTTGAGGGCTTCCATTGCGTGCGCTGCAAAAACGGTTCAAGATACCAAAATATATTTATGAAAGAATTATTCCTCTTGAAATGATCTAAAAATGTCCGCGACAGTATATGTCTACCTTTTAAGATTAAGTCACTAGAACCGTTTTTATGGTAAACAAATTTGGTCGAAATTAATGCATTATTTGTTAAGAGTTGTATCAATGTAATAATATTAATCTTTATCCAAATAAATGTATTGTTGATTAAGAGTATTTAATTGTGAACAAAATTGTCTTTGACATCACTTAATTTCAATGAACATCTTAGAAGATATTACAATAACTTATATAGCAAAACAACGTTTGCCGGATCAGCTAGTATATCATAACGCTATATCGCCTTCGGGTTGAGCAGAGATATCTAATTCGCAATTATGAAATTGAAAAAGCATACAAACAACCACCTATTCCACAATCTTCTCGAATTTGTGTTCAAAAATATTTTCTTTAAATATATCGAGAACAGTATAGAATTGTATAGCCTTGTAATATGACAGCAATTTGCTCATCTATGTTTTAAACACTACGGAGTCCTCAATTGCATACACATTTATGACTCCTTAATGTTTTCAAGGGATTTTAATCATGATTACAGAGCAACAAAATTAAAATTACGACTACATTTTATAATCGTTAATAATTAATTAGATTACATTTTGCTCATCTCTGCTAGGATAAAATTTACTGGGTTTTAATATTTACTGACAAAATTATCAGGGTATTCCGAAGTTAATTTTTATAGTCAATTTTCATTGAAGCTCGAATTACTATTCAGCATAACGATTACGCGGGACCATAAAAATTATTAGATCCCGTCCTATCTTTTACGAGATCGGCTTTATGGCGGACCTCTTTCTTTTATTTCTTTTTATGAGTTTGTTTAGCGATCAGCTGAGATAGCCAAGGGAATAAAAAATTCAGAAAACAAGGCGCCCAGGATCAGAGATGGGCAAAATGTAATCTGATTAATGATTAACGATTACAAAATGTAGACTTAATTAATTGTTTTGCTCTGTAATAATGATTAAATCCATTTCAAACATTAATAAATCATAAATGTGTATGTAATCTGTAGTGTTTCAATAATAGATGAGCAAAATGCAGTCATATTAATGGTAAAAAACGTAAAATGTAATCGTTAATCATTATCATTAATCTGATTAAATTTTACCCATGTATGTCCAGGATATCATTAAATTGCGAACATGATGCGTTTTAGTTATTCTGTTCAATGTGTTATTTCAAAGATAGAAAAAACATTTATTTGGCACACAATGAATGAATGAAATATAACTTTATTCAAATAGGGATACATCCAAGCACTTTTGAATCGACAAAAAAAGGAAAGCGAATCTACCACCGGTTCAGAAAGCAGAATCTACCGAGAAGAGCCGGCAAGAAACTCTGGTACTTGCTCTGTTTAACATAATGAGATACAATAACAGGTATAATATACAAAGGAGTGAATGCCCCGCGAGAACGATTGCATATATTAAGACCACGCACTTTTATCATTCAAACAATCATTAATGGAATAATATCCCTTTTTAAGCTATTTAGTTTTAATAGTTTTTTTTTATTTCAATAGTGATAACTCCAAGATGTCTTTAGGTATTGTGAGGGCAGCGACCCCGGTGTGTCAGACTCCTACTGACTAAAAATCCCCGGGGTGACCCTCGAATTCCTCCTACCAGACCTGACCAAATTCATCCAGACCCGGGGAGCGAAAAGTCTTGTTGTGACTATTTCTAAAGGAGGGGTAAGTGTAAAAAGCCCATTTTTCCAAAACCTCTGACTCAAGCGACGCGCCGGACATTACGCACCGCCTCCATCTTTAACATAAATATTTATTAACTTAACTCATTTCATTTAACTTCTAAACTGTGATATTTCAACATAACTAACTTAGACGAAGCCGCAGACAAAATCGCTGGTATTTTAATTCCAGTCGCAATTTATCTCCCGCAGTCTGGGGTTGACGCTCCAGAAAATAATGCAAGAGAAAACTATAGTTTAAATTAAAATGGTTACTTTGCTTTAAACAAATTGCTAGATAGCTTTTATGCTATCTTTTATAGTATGCTATCTTTCTTCTTATATATATACGAGTATATATATGTGGGCGTGTATGTATAATTACATATGACACATTGAAATAGTCTATACAGCTGTGTAGCTTTATTATTCCTTTCCTCACTGTTTTCTGCGCGTTGATACAACAAATAGTTGTCGGCTGAAAACCAGCGCTGGTTAGTTCAGCAGCTTTTGCTGAGCTGATTTCCCTTTAGCGCATCATCACAGCAAAGGGTATTTGCTTTGTTTCTATTTTGATTAATCTATCCTTTTGTTTTATGTGTTGTGTTACGTGCTAAATAAATGCTTTTTTTTTCTATTTTGACTGTAATTTTCAACCACCGACGCTAAAAATTGGTATTATTATAATAACGTGTTTGTCTGTGTATCTATGTATTTGTATAGCTGTCTGTGGCATCGTAACTCTTAAACGTTAGATATGATGATTTTCTTTTGTTTAAATAGTGACTTTGTTTTATTTTATTTTATTTATTTATTTATATAACTAATAAAAATGAAAATAACTACATTTTCTAACAAATCATAAAGAAACATTGATGAACGAATTAGACTTGATCTGTTAAAAGTTTGGACACCGCAGCGCGTGTGGCGCACGATTGAATGGCATGTAGGTGAAATTCCTTTTACGTAATTTTAGGTAAACAGGTAATTGACTCGTTACCCTTGAGTACTTTATCCTGGCTTAGGAGAGACAAAATACCTACTTAATAATTAATTGTTATTTATTCTATCATATGTGTAATTGCCCCTTAATATGTTGACTATAAATTACTTTGTTTTAATAATATTAAGATATCACTATTCCTATATATTTGGAATTAGAATCGAATACCAAATATCCTCCTTAAATATCTCCCTCGTCTATAAAATCAGCCTGTATAATAGGATGTGATTTTTGGGAGTCGAAGCTGCTCGCGTCCGTAGGCTTTGCCCTAGTTTCCCTACACGTGACTCCTGGGTGGTGCTAAACGAGCAGCAGCGAGGTGGTAGGGCGTCGGTGCCCGTCTGGATCGCGACCACAGTACATGGGTGTAAAGCCCGTCATAGTGACCAGTTTCGGCTTGTCGCGTTTCGGGATCAGCTTGTGCATATCCAGTAGCTCATATACCTAGAGACCTTCAATCGTGGTATATGTGGGCCGACATGACGATGTAGACTATCAATGGATTTTCATCCTTTGATAGTCGTTTTCGTTTTTGGACTACACTGTACTTACCATCAGGTACTCTGTAGTCACTATGTCGAGCCAGTGTAAAAAAAGAAGGAACTTGAGTATAGCCAAAGGTTTCGCAGAGCCAAGTCCATGTTGACAAAATCTGTGACTTATCAAATCCTTTGACATTCATTGAGTAATATAAATTGTAATGTTTTAATAAAGTCTAAGGAAACTTAAAGTTTTATCTATAAATCTCGGCCTCAGCGCGTTATTGTGGCGCAATTGTTCAGTAAATATAATATATAGCACCGTTGTTAGCATGTTTAGCCGTGGTGCCTGCTGGCAGAATAGAATAGCACCCCCCTCTTCTTGCTGAGGTGTCGTAAAAGGCGACTAAGGTCTTTAACACCGCAATTCAACCAGGTGTTCAGAGAACGAAAACTCTACCAAACTTGCATCCTGCTCCCTCCCGATCGTGCTGGTTCTCCATTCCACCGGGCCCGAGGGAGTTCGGACGAGAGAGTGCTTCTCTGGCTGCGCGTCCAGTTATGCACTTAAATATCTCCTGCGCAATTGACTGTTTCCGAAAAGTGGCCCTCAATTTTCTTAATCGGCACTGAAACAGTCGCCGTGGCCGAAACCGGCTAGGATATCATCATATAGCACCAAGTTTTCCTAGGTCTAAGTTATAAAAGCGACAGTATAAGATTTAAGTTAATGTACAATGTAGAGTCCTACATTTAGTCCACAACCATTCCCCACTAAGTAAAACTTAAGAACCTTTTAGGTTATGATGGCTGTGTACAAAGAAACTAATGCTCAGTTTTAATTGTCTCCGAGCTATAAAGTCTATAATCACGACCTACATTCATTGGTACAAGCTGAGAGAAAACACATATTTCTGTTCTTCTTTATATTTTTACGTAGCATGTATTTTAAACTGAAGATGATGAGGAAAGCGATCTTCTTCAGAGATATACAGGGAGAATCAGAAATTTAGTTTTTAACACTTGGTCTGTAAACGTTTTTTCCACATATTCCACCTATAAATGAGGGCTTACGGGTCCTGCCGTTTTTTCACCCCTTTAACACGTTTCATTTTTTTTAATTTTCACTAATTTAATAAACTTACTACAGTGCACCCGATGGTAAGTACCAGAGACCAGAGCTTCTTAAACTTTTGTCATTCACAACCCCATTTATGATTGCAAGTTTCTTGACGACCCCATACAAATATAAAAGAAAAATAAATTAATATTTTTTGATCATTTATTTATTAGGTAACAATATATACACACACACACACATACACATATGAAAATGTATAGTTTTAGAATTCATTTTGAAACATACAAAAATATAAAATTAAAAATTAAAAATTGCACAAAATGTTACTAAATTGTATTTATTATAGTTTCAAAAATAAAAGTGGATTCTGACCGTCTTAATGCGCGTGTCTAGACGCTGCAAGTCCACTGTATTCCGCCAACTTTAGTGATGTTATAAAATGGTATATATAAATATTTGACATTAAAATCTTTCCCGAGCCCAGAATACCATACCATAGTTTTAGAAGCCTTGGTGTAGACCGAAAGCGAAAGGACCATCAAAGCATGAAAATCCAATGATAGTCTCCGTCGTCATGTCGGCCCACATATACCGCGACTGAAGGTCTCTAGGTATATGAGCTACTGGATACACACAAGCTGATCCCGAAACGCGACAGGCCAAAGCGAGTCACTATGACGGTCTTTACACTTGTGTACTGTGGTCATGACCCAGTTCGGGCAATCGCCCTACCACCAAACGTACTTGTTTCGCTTCATTAGATAGAAAAAAATATTTTTAACCACGTGAATCACTGGTGGTATACGCCGTCCTTCACGTGTAAATGGGTTCAAAAAATCCATGCTCCTATTCAAAAAGTTTACTTTGAAATACCAATTGAAAAATTCCTTCTTCTAGGGGCGGAAGGAGCTCCTGCCGTTCTCCTATTTAGCAGTAAGCAGAAATTGACTTCGCCCCGACACAGATGACTCTTGTTTACAGACGGTTTAAATTGATCCTCGAAGATGCTGGGAAAAAGAAGTCCAGACTATCAAAGACAGAAGTGGATAAACGACACCAATAGTTGGAACGGATTGAGCTTTCCTGTTTTGAAAAGCATAGAATGAAATCGTAAGAAGTTTCACGTGTTTGCTTCCTAACTTCGACTTTGAGAGAGAGGGAAACTGATGAATACAACTTCCTAACCTGTATTAGGCACAGGAATGGTCGAGTATGGAGTACTGTTGTCACCTTCGGGACAAGTCCAATGCCAGTTGGTAGCTCTGGACTCGTCTGACCGTAGACTTCTTGCCGATATCTCTTGACTGGGACAAAAATGCAGAACATCGAGGATCGAAGTAGAGTCGTCTGCCTCGCAGTCTTTTACCGGTCGCAATAGTGGATAGTGTTCTCAGGAGCTACCTTCTCTGATTCCACCAGCCCCATTTCATAATAAAACCACTAGACATCTTGTCCTATATTATCCGTATGTGGTGGACGTTTCTTATATCCACACGAAGAGATTCTACATTTTTTTATAACTTACAGGCGAACGCTTGACCTCAATCACACCTAGTGGAAGGTGAAGATGAGTCCGATGATGAACCGCGTCCGCCTAACAAATGCCTATTCACTCTTCTTTTAAAGAGTCCCAGGTCATAAGATCGCGGAAATATGGCCGCTGGAAGCGAATTCCACTCCTTAGTTGTTCGCATGATGAATGTAGAAGCGTTCGTCATAAGAACTACAAAGGAGTGAAATATGCTTCAAGGGAACACATTTCCACGTATTCATGACTTTGGAGCCTCTAAGAGAAGAGTGAATAGGCATTTGTTGGACGGACGCAATCCATCCGCCAACTCATCTTCAACTACTACCAGATGCGGTTGATCTCAAGCGTCCGCCTGTAAATCATAAAAAAAAAATACGTCAACCAACTACCACGCAGCTTTAGAAAAATCACACACGAGCTCCCTATTAACTGACCCTAAATTTACGCAGAGACATCTCGTCTCTATCTATGTTCTACTGTTTCTATTCAATTATGTAACTCCAGTGCTGATGGAATTATGAACGCAACCTAAATAAAACGTCAATCACACGTCATCATAAATGTCACTTCTTCTATTCGTAACTTTTCGAGTGACTTGCGTGTGATTGTAAAAACTATTATAATTTATTTAAATAAGTATTGTTTATCGTAACTGCTGTTTTATCTATACTAATATTATAAAGCTGAAGAGTTTGTTTGTTTGTTTGTATGAACGCGCTAATCTCGGGAACTACTGGTTCGAATTGAATAATTCTTTTTGTGTTAAATAGACTATTTATCGAGGAAGGCTTTAGGCTATATAATATCACGACGCAACTATTAGGAGCGAAGAAATAATGGAAAATGTGAAAAAAGGGGAAAATTATTCATCCTTGAAGGCTTCCATTGCGTGCGCTGCGAACACGGTTCAAGATACCAAAAATATATGTATGAAAGAATTATTCCTCTTGAAATGATGTAAAAAAATGTCCCGGACAGTATATGTCTATCTTTTAAGATTAACTTACTAGAACCGTTTTTATGGTAATCGAATTTGGTCGAAATTAATGCATTATTTGTTAAGAGTTGTATCAACTTAATAGTATCCATAAATAAATGTGTTGTTGATTAAGAGTATTTAATTATGAACAAAATTGTCTTTAACATCACTTAATTTCAATGAACATCATAGAAGATATTACAATAACTTATATAGCAAAACAACGTTTGCCGGATCAGCTAGTTTACAATAAGGCGTATAAAACGCCAACAAGTGCCATTTCAAACGCAAACTTTTTGCGCGATATTTAATTAAAACTACGCGAATGACACTAGACCAATTTCTGCTTACAATATCGGCTCTGTCCAATCGCAAATATGGAAGCCAGTTGAATATTTCAGTAAGGTAAACAAGGGTTGTCAGGTAATTCGGTTACGGCCGGATCCGGTGCAAACCGGTATCGAATCCGGTCCGACTTCCCGTCCTATATTATCTGTACCTACTGTCTTGCGGTTTTCGGTTTGAAATGTTGCGTTATCTGTGACATTTGGCCTCTGATTTGTTGTTTATTTATGCGAAAATGCTTGTATAATCCGCGTTTGTTTTTACCGTACAGTTACTTTTGTCTATATATTAATACGTGAAGCAAAAATTTTGTACGCTTTTTTACCAATATTGAGCGAACGGAGGAATATAAAATTTGGCATACTTATAGCTTATATAGAGTAGGATTGGACAATACTAATTATTTAAAAGAAAATGCATAAATAATACAATAAATCAATGAAAAAAAAAAACAATACACACACTGCAATGCACTTGACACACACGCATATATACTCTTTAGCATAGATGGGCAAAATGTAATCAGATTAATGAAAATGATTAATGATTACATTTTACGTTTTTTACCATTAATATGACTGCATTTTGCTCATTTATGTTTTAAACACTACAAAATCCCAGATTGTATACACATTTATGATTTCTTAATGTTTTAAATTGATTTAATCACGATTACAGATTACATTTTGCCCATCTCTGCTCTTTAGTTTATGGTTAACGTATGTGCTCAAATTGAGAGTAAATAACATATTTTGTCTTTAATATTATTTGTCTATAGTCTTACTGAATGTCAAACATAACCTATAATAGATATTTGTGCTTTAAATTGCAACGAAATTTATTTATTTTAATATATTAGTTATCAGTGAAATACCACTCGCTCAATATACAAATATAAATCTAATATAAAATCTCAATATATATAGAAAGTTGTGTAGCAGTAATCCGAATTAGCAATATCATATAGGTAAAACAATATATATGTATTTGTTATTGCTGATTTAAAGAACTTTTGTATATTTTATTATTTTGTTACTGCCTTTGACCTGTACAGTACTTACTATGTACTTAGTCGAGCTATGTTTTTAAACATATTGTAGTAGTTAGAAATTGCATTAGGGAATTTGCCAGAAATTAATACTTAGCTTTCAAGTTGCCATCACAGTCTACTATTTTTTAATCAAAATACCCGCCTTAATAGCACTAAGTTTCCATTCCCCCGCACCCACAAAGTTTAAACAGTAAACTACAAAGTAAACTTGACAAAGCTTTTATGTTTTCTGAAGTAACATCTAAGCATACTTCGAGAGGTTCGGCATAGGTTGTGACAATAATGTCTTAGCGTTATTTACTCAAGTTTTGAAGCGTATGTTATAATCTATTCGCATGTTTTCTTAACTAATAAAAGTCTATTGTTTCACAACTAAATTGGTCTTACATTCGAGATTTGTCTGCTGTAAATTTCGTAGAAACTTGTCTGTATTAATCTTCTTATATATAAAAATGAATCGCAAAATGTCTTGATAAGCGCGAAACTCGAAAACGGCTGAACCGATTTGGCTGATTTCTTTATTGTTGTGTTTGATAAAGTCTGGGGAAGGTTATTACGGAGAGAAAATTTTTATAAATTCCCTGGAACTGTCTAAAAATAACACTTTTCTGTATTCTCATACAAAAAATTCGTTATAAGTCATTTTGAACTTTAATACCACACCATAAAGTTTAAATGTTAGTGGACGGGTTCCGGGAAGGCAAAACAAATGAGTGACGTATAAATATTAATGTCAATATTTGTCAAATTTTATACATATAGCATTAAGGCCAGGTTCCTTCAAACAATTTTCAAAAAAATCTGAGGGGGGAGCTATTAACATTAAAAAAACAATGTGACTTTGTTTTAGAGAAATAGGGCAGAACAAGGTCTGCCGGGACAGCTAGTTTAAAATAAATGTGATCATGCTGGCCTGCACAAATATCTCTTCACGCTTCGTTTAAAGTAAAATATCACTGGACGGTGTCAACGCGCTCACAATGCAGCAAAAGTAAGAGTTGGAGAACTTCTTAGTCCTAGCTGGGATATGAGTTACTGTGTATCCATGACTCCGTAATGATGAATGAAATGAATGGATGAATGATTTTTTTGGGAGTCGAAGCTGCGCGCGTCCGTAGGCTTTACCCTAGTTTCCCTACACGTGACTCCTGGGTGGTGCTAAACGAGCAGCAGCGAGGTGGTAGGGCGTCGGTGCCCGTCTGAATCGTGACCACAGTGCATGGGTGTAAAGCCCGTCATAGTGACCAGTTTCGGCTTGTCGCGTTTCGGGATCAGCTTGTGTATATCCAGTAGCTCGTATACCTAGAGACCTTCAGTCGCGGTATATGTGGGCCGACATGACGATGTAGACTATCAATGGATTTTCATCCTTTGATAGTCGCTTTCGTATTTGGACTACACTGTACTTACCATCAGGTACTCTGTAGTCACTATGTCGAGCCAGTGTAAAAAAAAAGAATGAAATATAACTTTATTCAAATAGGCCTACTTCCAAGCACTTACGAATCGTCAAAAAAAGCAAAGCGAATCTACCACCGGTTCGGAAAGCAGAATCTACCGAGAAGAGCCGGCAAGAAACTCTGGTAGTTGCTCTGTTTAACATAATGAGGTACAATAACAGGTATAATATACAAAGGTCTGAATGCCCCGCGAGAACGATTGCATATATTAAGACCACGCACTTTTATCACTCAAACAGTCATTAATGGAATAATATCCCTATTTTAGCAATTTAGTTTTAATAGTTTTTTTTTAAATTTCAGTAGTGATAACTCCAAGATGTCTTCAGGTATTGTATTGTATAAGCGAATACCGAGCCCCATGTAGGAACCATGAACCTTTTAAAGCCGGAAATTAGGAAAACCCGCGCACGTGGATCTTTTATTGAAGGGAAATGAGTGGAATAAAAAACAAAAAGCTGCAGCTCTGGTTTTATATAGCGTAGATAGATAATAAAAAAACATTTGAATGTTCACAGAGCTATCTCAAACAAAACGAGAAGTTCAGTGTAAAACGGAATGACTCCACAAAGGCAAACTAGGTCGAGCGTAAGGCTTTCATTATGCAAGGCAAGAAGCCGAAGCTCGTTTACGGCATACATTCTTTCGTTGAAATACGACTTTATTGAAACGTGAAGGGACCACGTCCCGTCTTCGCATTAGTGCGACCATTTCCTCTTTTTTGTTGACCCGGCGATAACCAATTAAGGTCCGCCAGGGGAGCGAGGTCCGCTGGCTAAAAGCATTTTTTTTTACGCTGACACGGCACAGTGACTACACCAAACCTGATGAAAAGCATGGTGCAATCCAAAAAACGCTAACGACTATCGAAAGGTAAGAAAAAACCTATCGGTAGTCGCAGCGATCATGCCGGCCTGCACAAATATCTCTTCACGTTACGCTTAAAGGATCCCATATCATAGAAAGGTGGGAACACGCTCGCCGGAAGACCATTCCACAGCCCAACAACACGGCAAAAGAAGGATTTAGAGAACTTCTTATTTCTAGCCGGGATGTGAGATAACGTATAGCCGTGACTCCGCAAACCCGCGCGCGTGGTTCTATTCAGGAAGGGAGAGGGCGGAACAAGGTTACACAACTCTTCAGAACACTCGCCATGTGTTCCTTCATGCACAGGATGCGCTGAGATGCGGGAATGCAGGTGAATGTTTTTGGGAGTCGTAGCTGCTCGCGTCCTTAGGCTTTACCCTAGTTTCCCTACACGTGACTCCTGAGTGGTGCTAAACGAGCAGCAGTGAGGTGGTAGGGCGTCGGTGCCCGTCTGGATCGCGACCACAGCACATGGGTGTAAAGCCCGTCATAGTGACCAGTTTCGGCTTGTCGCGTTTCGGGATCAGCTTGTGTATATCCAGTGGCTCATATACCTAGAGACCTTCAGTCGTGGTATATGTGGGCCGACATGACGACGAAGACTATCAATGAATTTTCATCCTTTGATAGCCGCCTTCGTTTTTGGACTACATTGTACTTACCATCAGGTACTCTGTAGACACTATGTCGTGAAAGAGGGCAACGCCATACAGTGTAGGCGGGGTGGGAGATAATAGTCACCGTCTCTCCACCGCTAAGTGATGCGTGGGAACACGCTCACATCACTGCAGTATCGCCTAGGCGTCCGTCCCCTCTAATGGTCCTCCCGGCATTGCCTGCGAGGGCCCCTGTGACCTCATGTCAGTGGCTGCAGGGGCGACCTTACTCTTAGGCCGAATTGGCCCACGCCCGGCCGCACATGCGTCGCCGCGGACAGGTTGGCCGCCGGCTTGCCAAAAATCCTCTTACGATCCCTTTCAAAATATTTGTAAGCGATTCATTATCTATTTATTTATTTCTGTCCTTACACCTTACCACACCCACTAATAATATATTTATAATAATAAAGATTAATGTTTTTCCTCTTTCAATTTACATTTATTAGACTTTCATTATACAAATACACACTGTAAGTATAATAGGTTATTTTGTAAAGGGCTTGTGGTTGAAAAGGTTAGGATCGGTCGACATTTGAGCCTTTATATTCATCTGACCGAAATAAAAGAGACGTTTCTTCTTGAAATATGCTATTTACGGACTTTAAAGTTATTTTTAGGGTTCCATAATTCGAAAGGATAAAAGGAACTCATTTTAGGGTCACTTCGTTATTTGTTTTTGAAGACCCTATTTCTCAGAAACTCGTGAAGATATCGTGGTTAAATTAATATCAAATACTTACAAATTCTATATAAATGTGAATAACTATATTCCCTAAAAATCATAACGAAAAAATTTTGAACAAATAAAATTTGATCCGTAAAATGTATGGACACACAGCGCGTGTGATGCACCATTGATTGGTAAAGAAACAAAGTTTCTCTTATGTAACTTTGTTTTGCTATCCCGGGGGAAAAACCTGCATAGAGCCATCAGGAACGCTGTGAGGGCAGCGACCCCGATGTGTCAGACTCCCACTGACTAAAAACCCCCGGAGTATCCCTCCATCCGGTCAAGGAAACCAAATTCATCCCGACGCCCGGGGAGCGAAAAGCCTTGTTGAGGCTGCCTCTCTGGTAGAGGTAGGAGTAAAGAGCCGGGGGATGTCGCGCTCACTCTGGGCGAACGCGTCCCTCTAGCACTGTACCCTGGCTTAGGACAGGCAAAATATCTAAAAATGGATAACAATTAACTTAATTATTATCCATTGGTTCATGTGTGTGCCCCTAAATATAATATGTTGATTACAACTTACCTTTTTTTAATAAAAATATTAAAATATCCAACCAGCCGGACCGGATCATAGTTCGGTTTCCATGTGTAACAACGCTAATAGTCGTAAATTCAGATCCCGGCACAAACATCCCCACAAAACCCGCACGGCTGCTTATAGGAATGTCATGTGTAAGCACCCTGACATCAGGAATCAGCTGCGCTACAGGTTTTTGATGGTAGAACGATTGCCCGAACTGGATCATGATCAATCTACACAAGTGTAAAGACCGTTATAGTGACTGGCTTTGACCTGTCGCGTTTCGGGCTCAGCTTGTGTATACCCAGTAACTCATATATCTAGAGACCTTCAGTCACGGTATATGTGGGCCGACATGACGATGTAGACTATCAAATGAATATTTATCCTTTGATGGTCGCTTTCGTTTTTAGACAACACTGTACTTACCATCAGGTGCCCTGTAGCTGGCAACCAGCGCTGGGTGGCTCGGCTGGTCACTTAGCATTTGCTGAGCTGACTTCCCTTTGGCGCATCATCACAACACAGAGTATATGATTTTGTTGTTTTCTGTTTTTATTAACCTATTCTGATGTGTTGTACGTTGTGTTGTGTGCCAAATAAATGTTATTATTATTTTATTTATTAAAATATTACTTTTATAGCATGTAGACGCCGCCCAATACGTGCATGTGTTAAACGCCCTAAAGATCGTTAGGGTGTTACGGGACCCGCGGGGTAAGGGAAGCGCGCGCGCAAGGGATGCTCTAGCTAATTCAGTCGACTACCGAGACCCAAGGCTAGAGTACGTGCGTGTGCGTTGCAGTTCGGTGTGCCGTAAAGTGCAAATAAATAGTAAAACGCCAAAATCCGTATCATTCTACCAACACACTCACGACCACCGGTCATACGTTTTTATATATTTGAAATTTAAATTGAATGCTGAATATCATCCCTGAATATCTCCTTCCTCTATAAAACCAATCTGTAAATAAAACAACATCAGCAACTCTAGTTTCTATTGCAAATCCAGTGAAATAAGGCTTTAAAATTCAAAAGAACAGTTTAACCAAATAAACCTTTAATCTGGGCTCAGGTGTACTAACAAAACGGTAAAAACTTTTCTTCGAAACTTCCACCAAAGTCCTGACAAAACTTTAATAACTTAGTGGATAATACTCCGGCAGCTTTGTACGGTCAAGTAGGGTTAATCGGAAGTGGGGGTAGTTTTAACCCTGACGTAACTCGGCGTCCCAGGATTGGTGCAAGTACGTCACAAGCACATAACGACTTTTGACCTCCACGAGATGCCGCGTACACCCGATCCTATATCACACACTTAATTCATACCCTCCACGGGAAAATGATATAACTTTAAAATACAAGCTTTTTACTATTATTATTTTTTTAATTTATAGGCCAACGCTTGACCTCAATCACACCTGGTGAAAAGCGAAGATAAGTCCGATGATGAACCGCGTTGGCCCAGCAAATGCCTATTCACTCTTCTCTTAAAGACTCCCAGGTCATAAGATCGTGGAAATATGGCCGCTGGAAGCATATTCCACTCCTTAGCCGTTCGCATGATGAATGTAGGAGCGAATCTTTCCGTGCGGATATAAGGAACATGCACCACATACGGATGGTATCCAACACGATGTCTAGTGGTTTTGTAATGGAATGGGGCTGGTGGATTCAAGCTTTTCTGAAACGATTATAATTGGACCGAAGCTTCGGTAGAGAGCTCGGTTTAAGCCAGTTTTGGCAAGTTGTGACGTCATTTTCATTTTTCATAAAAGAACCACGTGCACGCGTTTGTGGAATCACAGCTATACGGTATCTGAGGTTGAGATTTATATATGTTACTTTGAGTTTGCTTAAACTTTACTAAAACGTTACAATTTTTATTACCTAATGAATGTCAAAGGATTTGGTAAGTCACCGTTTTGTCAACATGGACGTGGCTATGCGAATATTATGGCTATACTCAAGTTCCTATTATCTATTCTGTTTTTTGTCAAAACGAATTTATTTTAGGAATAATTTGCTAAAAAATATAATAGGTAAAATTTACACACTCTATTTGAAATCATATTAAATTAAATTAAAAAAAAAATACCAGAGGCAAATTTATATTTCTTTCAAAACTAATTGCCTAAAATTTCACTTATTTGGGAGTGATTACATCATTCGTTATTGATGTCGCATTCGAAGTAACTTTGATGAATTTTAGTGTGGACACGTTGCTAACCGGGAACGTACTATCTTGCAGTTTCTCTTCTCACAGGCCTAACTCCACAGGTGTACACGGTGTGTTAGCGGCAAAAATTCATATCAATTGTTTTCACAAATAAAAATTTAGCACAGTAAAAGATTGACTATTGAGTTTTTGCTAAAGGTTTTACCCCTTAGAAACTTGACAAAGGAACGCAATCCATCAAGCAAGCAACGAATCGTTTAAAATTAAAAAATATCTTTTATGCGAACAAAATTAATTTATGGATGTGCGTGGATCTGTCGTTTTTTTTAGGGTATAATATATAGTATTTATTTTTATAGTTTAGTAAAAGGTTTGGATGACAAGATTAAAGGTGTATATTGGTTATGAAGGATAGTTTTTTTTCTGTTTTCTTTTGTCTTATTGTGTTTTGTTGATTGGTCGCCTTTTCCGTATTTTTACACTGGCTCGACATGGTGACTACAGAGTACCTGATGGTAAGTACAGTGTAGTCCAAATCGAAAGCGACTATCAAAGGATGAAAATCCATTGATAGTCTACATCGTCATGTCGGCCCATATGTACCACGACTGAAGGTCTCTAGGTATATGAGCTACTGGTTATGCAAAACCTGATCCCGAAACGCGACAAGCCAAAACTGGTCACTATGACGGGCTGTACACCCATGCACTGTGGTCGCGATCCAGACGGGCACCGGCGCCCTACCACCTCGCTGCTGCTCGTTTAGCACCACCCAGGAGTCACGTGTAGGGAAACTAGGGTAAAACCTGCGGAAGCGAGCAGCTTCGACTCCCAAAAAAAAAAATCCCAAGTAATCTTATATTTGTATAACTATAGGGCTGTCCCAGTGAAGTGGCTGTGTCGTCCGCAAGGCCCTGTCAGAATACCAACGCTGCAGGATCCAGTGCTCTGTAGCACAAGCTGAGACAGGGTCCTTATTAGCGGTGGCCTAGACATTTTTTTATGTACTGTTTGGTTGTTTTTTACGTTTTTTGTATTTTATGTGTGTTTTATTGTACAATGTACTTACTTTTATCTGGCTGCTGTTAATAAAACGTTTTCTTTCTTTCTTTCTTTCAATCCCAAAGCGTAGTAAACCAAAACGCATTAAAATAAAAGTGCAATAGACAAGTTTTGCTTACCTACAGTTTTGTTTGTAAAAATAATTTTCGAATTTTGATCCCTCAAATTGTCATTTCAAAGTTACACCCTTTTTCCATGAGTGGAGCGAATTGTGATCAAAACACGACGCAGCGGAACGGAAGCCTCGACTAACCCAAGTACCGGTTGGGAGCCGTAAACGAATTATTCTCCGGATATATTTTAACCTTCAACCCAAACAGCGCTATCTAAGGTTGGACTATGAATTTTTACTGTTTTTTATAATATTACTTATCTAGCCCTTTCTACTAATCCTTATTCCTTACTACTATACTAATACTTATTCCTTTAATCTGACTCGACACAGTGACTGCGCCGCACCTAATGATAAGCATGGTGCAGTCCAGAAAACGCTAACGACTATCGACAGCTAAGAAAAACCCATCAGTAGTCACAGCGATCATGCCGGCCTGGACAAATATCTCTTCACGCTACGTTTAAAGGATCTCGTATCATAGGATGGTGGGAACACGCTCGCAGGTAGACCATTCCACAGCCCAACGACACGGCAAAAGAAGGAGTTAGAGAACTTCTCAGTCCTAACCGGGATGTGAGATAATTAAAACGTAAAAAAACACAAACAAAAGTTCATTGTATTTCCATAGCCTCTGCTTGTTTTGATAATGTCTCAAAGACGGATTTTAATCGATCTAATAACCTTCTTTTATTAGATGTTGAGATAGACTATCATCACCATTCCTCTCTTAATGTAGCCTTCAGCTCCATGTCTTGCCGGGGCTGGATTTCTAGTAAATAAGCACAAAGCCAATTTACAGAAATTAGGTCAAAAACAAGCGCTGTTGCTCATAACTTAGTACATTCAATTTAAACTCTACACTCAACATTCACTTAAGGACCCCAGTATACAACTTGCTAAGCAGTAACTTAGTTAAGCACTCGAACTACGCGATCCAACTAAGAACCTACACGCTTACTTGATATGAGAAAACTATAGGAAAGTTTGCTCAGACTTCGCCTTCCTTATTTCTATAAGACTATTTAGACTAAATTTTATATTTCTGAGCTGGTAGGGTGATTGTTTGTACTGAGTCGTAGGCAATTAATTATTGTACACAGATGTGATTTTGTTTGGAATCTAAATATATATAACTCAAAGGTGACTGACTGGCTGACTGACTGGCTGACTGACTGACTGACTGACAGTGATCTATCAACGCACAGCCCAAACGGATCCAGACGGATCGGGCTGAAATTGGGCATGCAGGTAGATGTTATGACGTAGGCATCGGCTAAGAAAGGATTTTGATGAATTCCATCCCCAAGGGGATAAAATAGGGGATGAAAGTTTGTATAAATCTTCTCAGATTTTCGACTATAATATAATGTAATAGCTTGATAGTTTTAGCGCCTAATGACAGATTAGGCCGTAATTTTTTACACACGCTAAACAAAAGTAAAGCCACAAAAACTATATCTAATGAATTATAATACTTTTTAACGCGAGCGGAGCCGCGGGCAAAAGCTAGTTATTCATATAAATTTAATGCTGTTTGGATTGTTTAAATTTATGCACAGTTTAGGGTTAATGTCCGGGCGCCAAGCAACAGCTGAGAATAAGTATAACGCACTACGATTCCACATTGTTTTGTTTGAATAAATGATGTCACGTGAGGCGAGGAGATTTGAAGTTAGTACAATGATTGCGCCAACTGGGTCGTGACACAGTACACAAATGTAAAGGCTTACAGTGGCTTGTTGCTAAATCCGTTTCTAAAAAACTTCTATTCACACCTATAATACCACAAGTAAAAATCACATTGGCCTCCGTAAATAATTCTGTCAAAAGTATTGGCTACCGCAGCAGTTCCTATGCGCGTTGCAGGTCCAAAACGAGTGAGTGTCGATGGTCTGCTGATTAACACCATCTAGCGGCAGGCGCGGGGAAATAAAATACATACGATAATGCCCATCTATGATCTCATAGATGGGCAAAATGTAATCAGATTAATAAAAATGATTAACGATTACATTTTACGTTTTTTACAATTTATATGATTGCATTTTGCTTATTCATGTTTTAATTATGATTTAATTAATTATTATTTATTTATTTATAAGTACACTTACATAGACTACATTAACACATAAAACTATATATGAAGAGGATACATTATAAATGCGACTATATTTATAAGTGTAGACTACATGCATAGAAGAAAAGAAAAATAAAAATACGAGTAACACAAAAAGATATAAACTACTATAATCAGAAAATTTTTATAACAGAAAAAAAAATCAATAATCTATGGAACAATCTTCTCAATTATTATATTTTAATATATATTTAATTTATTTATGACTTCTTAATGTTTTAAATGGATTTAATCATGATTACAGAGCAAGAAATTTAAAATGACGACTATATTTTGTAATCATTAAGTAATCATTGTACATTTTCGTTATTATGACTTTAAATCACACTTAAAATACGTGTTTAAGCAAAATAAACGTCATTTATTAGTAAGATCATATAGGTCTATTAATTATTGTGAGTTTTCATTTACATCGGATCATTGGCACGGTTAATAGTTAATTAAAAGCGACCGCTGACATCAATTAAGCTGTGCCAGAGGCAGCTCTCAGCTATAGCGCACCTTGTTAATTATCACTTAATAGGTTTTTAATTCCAATCATTTTTTTATCGATTTCAGTATAAAATTTTTCTTACTTTACGAGAAAATAGATCTACATAATCAGTTACAAATTAAATAATTTTAATCGTCAAAAATAAAATCGTAGTTTCTCGTTGTACGTATTTTGTTTTTAAATAGATAAAGCTGTGACTCCGTAGACTCACACACGTTGTTCTGCTATGGTAGGAAGTAACTGGAACAAGATTAAATAGCTCTTCAGAACACTCGCCATGATGTAGACGGTAGAAAACGCTCAGTAAAGCAACTGGAACGGTTCAAGATGTTGAGAAACGTCTTGACCATTCACAATGCGGACAGCCCTCCGCTGTAACCTATTCAGGGCGCCAAGCAATTTGGGAGTCGAAGCTGCTCGCGTCCGTAGGCTTTACCATAGTTTCTCTACACGTGACTCCTGGGTGGTGCTAAACGAGCAGCTGCGAGGTGGTAGGGCGTCGGTGCCCGTCTGGATCGCGACCACAGTACATGGATGTAAAGCCCGTCATAGTGATCAGTTTCAGCTTGTCGCGTTTCGAGATCAGCTTGTGTATATCTAGTAGCTCAAATACCTAGAGACCTTCAGTCGTGGTATATGTGGGCCGACATGACGATGTAGACTATCAATGGATTTTCATCCTTTGATAGTCGCTTTCGTATTTGGACTACTGTTAGAATTATTAATTGCAACGCTAAAACAACGCCACCTGTCGATATATATGTAAAACCATTTGTCATCTGTCATTACATTTTTTCTATTATATTGTGCTGTTATGGGCAAATATTATCTGAAAGTAAATTACAAATATAATTCGATACCAAAGTGCTGCAACTAAATTGGATTAAATTTGATAACCTCAACCGGCCATTACCGGCGTGTGCGTTTCCTACCTTCAACATAATTTTTTGACGAGAAATATACATAAAGATGGTGTCAACAAATATCAATAGGCACTATTGAGAGACTTATTGGAAGAGAAAACTACCAAAGTTGGAAATTTGCCGTCAAAAACTATCTGGAACATGAAGAATTGTGGCAGGAAATTGAACCTGAGTTGGGTTATCAATCTGACAGTAAGAAAAATACGAAAGCAAGGTCGAAAATAATACTTTTGATAGATCCAGTTAATTATGTCCACGTTCAGGAGGCTACAACAGCGAAACAGGTATGGACAAAACTCGAAAAAGTATTTGATGACTCCGGGCTCAGTCGAAAAGTAGGTCTACTACGAGACTTGATCACCACCAACTTGGAAAATTGCTCGAGTGTCGAAGAATATGTCAATAAGGTAATGTCAACAGCTCATAAGTGTAATATATGTAAGGTAGTTTGTAGACGAACATTTTGTATGGCGGTACATTGTAACTTCCTTCCGCAAATATACGCTTACTAAGTCGGCTGTGTTTTCGTGGTGCTTCCCAAAATCTCTGTGTCCTGGACATTCATCTCACTGGCGACGAGGATTCATGTGACCTACGTCTGTGCTGTAGTGTGGAAGTTATTTTTGGACTTTGTGCAGCGAGTATTGTGCTGTTTGTTTGCAATGGCAGTAGGTAGAATCGGTCATTTTGAACTACAAAGAGGCAATTGGGACGAGCTGTTTAGCAGAACGTTTCAGGTTTCGACAACGAGTACAAAAGGATGATGAAAATATCACGGATTTTGTAGCAGAATTGAAGAAACTGTCGAGACATTGCGATTTTTCGGCGGACAGTCTGCAAGTAAATCTGAGAGATCAGTTCGTCTGTGGCCTCAAAAATGAATGCATAAGGCAGCAATTATTCACAGAGGATGATATAAAGTTCGACAAGGCTTTTAGGTTGGCTACAAACATGGAAGCAGCTGAAAAGAATGCAGCGGCGGTGGATGACTGTGCCCGTCGAAGGGGTGACAGTACGCCGGCGCAAGCAGTGCATCAGCTGCGAGCATCAGCATCGTCGCGGGAGCAGAACGGACGGCGTGCGGGGCGAGCGGGGCCGGCAACGCGGATCGGTACGCATCGAGCTCCGATAGGTGGTGGTGCAAGTGGCACAAGAGGAGCGGATTGCGCGCGGAAGCAAGATAGCAACAAAATTTTGCATGTTCGACCAGCGACTGATAGGAGGTGTACAGTATGCGGTGGTCAACATATAAGCGACTACTGTAAATACAAGATGTATACATGTAGAATATGTAATCAAGAGGGACACTTGAAGAGGATGTGCTCAAGAGTAAGCAAAAGTACATCGTTGCTTAATATAGTGACAAAGGAAAGCGTTTGTATTGAAAAGGGATTTGGGGACAGCGAAGAGGTGAATAATTATTCAATTATTTCAAAAGATATTAGAAAATTTAGACCATACACCATTGTTGTTTACATTGAACAAAGACCACTGACGATGGAGGTAGACACGGGCAGTGCAATATCGTGTATTAGTTACGATTATTATTTACAATATTTTACTAATTGTGAACTTAAACATACTAGTTTAGTATTAAGATATTACACAGGTGAAATGATTAAACCTGTGGGTAAGATCACACCGTTAGTGACTTACAATGGTAAAAGTAAATTATTAGATCTCTATGTAGTTAGTCAAGGGAAAACCAATCTTTTGGGCAGACAATGGCTGCATGAATTAAATATTAGTTTAAATGCTTTTAATTGTTATAAAGTATATGAAAGTAACGTGACATTTAATGAGTCGGAATTCAGTTCCAGATATTGTGAAGTATTTTCTGATGGCTTGGGTCGTTACACCGGTGGCACGGTCGGGTTCACGCTTCGCGAAGGCGCGCGGCCTGTGTTCCTGCGTGCGCGCCCGCTGGCGTACGCGCTTCGCGAGCCGGTGGAGCGCGCACTCGAACAGCTAACGCGCGACGGCATCATAACGCCTGTCACCACGTCAGACTGGGCGACGCCGATCGTGCCGGTAATGAAAAAAGACGGCACTATAAGAGAATGTGGCGATTTTAAACTTACTTTAAATAAATGTTTAGAGGTGGATCGTTTTCCTTTGCCCAGGGTGGAAGATTTATTAACCAAATTACATGGGGGACAAAAATTTACTAAATTAGATTTATCCCAAGCGTATGCACAGTTGGAATTAGACGAATCTAAGAAATATACAGTCATTAACACACACAAAGGCCTATATAGGTATAACAGGTTAATATACGGTTTAGCTTCAAGTCCGGGGATTTTCCAAAGAAAATTGGAACAGCTATTTGCCGATATGCCGAGAGTTGGAGTCTTTCTGGATGACTTAATTATAACGGGAACTGATGACGAGACTCACATAAAAACATTACATGAAGTGTTCGATAGATTATTAAGATATGGATTAAAAATAAAAAAAGATAAATGTGTATTTTTTGCAGACTCCGTTACATATTTAGGTTTTGTGATCAGCAGAGAAGGAGTGCACACATCTCCGGAAAAGATTAAGGCTATTGGCGAAGTACCGGAGCCCAAAAATGTATCGGAGTTACGTTCTTTCATTGGAATGGTGATGTATTATTGCAAATTTGTCCGCAATTTGAGTACAATTATGGATCCGCTGTATAATTTATTAAAGCGAGAAGTCAAGTTTGAATGGAACCTTGACCACAGTAACGCATTTAATAAAATAAATAATTGTTAATTTCCAGTGAGGTACTGGCTCACTACTCGAGTGAGTTGCCCCTAATATTGACCACGGACGCGAGCAGCGTCGGCGTGGGCGCCGTCATCTCGCACCTGATCGAGCAAGGAGAGCGGCCCATCGCGTACGCCTCGCGCACGTTGAGCACTGCGGAGAAAGCCTACTCGCAGATCGAGAAGGAAGCTTTGGCGATCATCTATGGCGTAAGAAAATTCCACCAATATCTATATGGTCGGCGTTTTACACTAAGGACGGATCATAAACCCTTGGTGACTATATTTGAGGATAAAGTGGGAATCCCGGTAATGGCAGCAAGTAGAATGCAACGCTGGGCGGTAATTTTGGCCGGATATGATTATAATATAGAGTATATTCGGGGTGAAAAGAATTCAGCCGACGCCTTGTCACGGTTGCCGGTAGCAAGCTATAGAAAAGATCAAATCGAGACAACCTATGTTCATTTTGTGCAAGATTTCCTGCCCGTCTCGCGAGAGATGGTACTACAAAATATGAATAAAGATAGGATATTAAAAGAAGTTTATAGTTGCATACAAACGGGTTGGCCTAAGTGTTATAAAGACGACAAAATAAAGCCATATTTCGATCGCCGTAATGAACTCTATACAGACGCAGGGTGTATAGTGTGGGGCTATAGGTTAGTCATACCAGAACCTTTAAGACCATTAATATTAAAAGAATTTCACATAGGACATTTAGGGATCGTGAAAATGAAAAGTATAGCCCGCAGTGTGGTGTGGTGGCCGGGTATGGACGCGGATATTGAGCGCACGTGCCGGGACTGCGCGACGTGTGTCGCCGAGAGTCCGGCGCCGCCGCGCGCACCACCCCAGCCCTGGCCGTACTTGCTGCAGCCGTGGTCTCGGTTGCACGTTGATTTCCTTGGACCATATCAGGGTAAAACCTTTCTTGTAATTATTGATGCCACAACAAAATGGATAGAATTATATCAGATGACAAGAACAACGGCCGGCAATGTCATTAAAGTTTTAAGAGAGACATTTGCACGTTTCGGCTTACCAAAAGAAGTAGTATCGGATAACGGGCCACCATTTGCAAGTAAGGAATATGCGGATTTCATGCGGAATAACGGAATCAGGTTGACGTACAGTTCTGTACACCACCCATCCTCTAATGGAGCTGCAGAAGGGGCAGTTAAATTGTGTAAGCGGGCAATTTCTAAATCTATCCGAGATGGTTGTGATCTGGATTCCGCCTTACAAGCGTACTTAATGGCATACAGAAACGTAGAGCATAGTACGACAGGCACATCGCCTGCTATGCTTCTGCAACGTAGGCCTTTAAGGTCACGGTTAGACCTTTTACAAAGAGACAGGATGTTAGAAGACAGAGTTAAGGATAAGCAACAGAAACAGGTGGAATATTCTGGCGGTAGGCAAAGGTCATTTAGGGTAGGGGAAAATGTGTTAGTCAGAAATTACGGAAGAGGAGAGAAGTGGCTAGCAGGCAAAATAAATCATAGAATAGGCTCTAGGCATTATTTAATTGGCAAAGATAACGAACCACCCCTAAATAGACATGTGGATCAGATACGGAAAGACGCCGGGAACGTAGATAATTTTGATAGGGACAGTTCGCCGGTTACCACCGATGCAAGAGACGAAATTTGTGACACGCAGGCTCCCTCAGAGCCATCGTCTGGTACGGTACCCTCACCGATACCAGAGCCACTGGTAGTAAGACCCAAGCGAGTTAGAAAGCCAGTAGAGCGCTATGGTTTTGAATCTTAAAATGATGTATTAGATAAGGGTGAGGATGTAATATATGTAAGGTAGTTTGTAGACGAACATTTTGTATGGCGGTACATTGTAACTTCCTTCCGCAAATATACGCTTACTAAGTCGGCTGTGTTTTCGTGGTGCTTCCCAAAATCTCTGTGTCCTGGACATTCATCTCAATAAGTTAAGAAATATCAATTTTGTGGTGGGAGACGAGTGGCTTGGTACATTGCTGCTTGCTGGCCTCCCTGATTACTACAAACCGATGATAATGGCTCTAGAGAGCTCTGGTGTGGCTATTACTGCTGATTATATCAAAACCAAGTTGCTACAAGAGGTTAAGATATCAGATTCTATTGCATACTATTCAGAGGCTAAGACTTACAATAAACAAAATATGTCAAAGTTTTCAGCAAAAAATTCACATAACCAAATACAAGAAAAAAAGAAATCCAAGGGCCCACGGTGCTTTGTATGTAATAAGCATGGGCATACAAGTAAAAATGGCTATTTTAAAGATAAAAAAAAGGGTTTCTCAAACACAGATAATTAAAAAAATAATGTTTATTATGCTGCTTTTCCAGTTGCTGCTGAATTGGATGGAAACTGCTGGTATGTTGACTCTGGAGCATCACTGCATATGTGCAATAAAGAGAATTGGATGTATGATGTTACTCCATCTACAATCAATAACATCAAGGTTGCAGATAATAAAATATTGCCAGTAAAAGGCAGTGGCAATGTGGATTTACAGATAAGAGACTCAGATGGCACATTACAGACAATACAGGTTAGAAATTTTTTATTCGTACTCACACTATCAGTAAATTTACTTTCTGTAAGTCAAATGGTAAACAATGGCTGTGAAGAGAAATTCGAAAATGATGGTTGTAAAATTTATAAGAATAATAAATTAATATTGACAGCTTTGCATCGCAACAACAAGTATATAGTTAATAATGTTTCCGAAGCACCGGCATTGCTATCAACAGTAGATGAGCGAGATATAAATTTATGGCATCAAAGGATGGGCCATCTAAATTTCACTGACTTACAGAAAATAACGGAAAGTGCAGAAGGGGTCGAATTATTAAAAAAAGGTAATCAAGTTTGTACAACTTGTTTAGAAGGTAAAATGAGTAGACAACCGATTAAAAATACTGGCACTAGAGCTTCCGAACTGCTCCAATTAATACACTCCGATGTTTGTGGTCCGATGGAGACAAGTTCTATTGGAGGTGCCAAATATTATGTTACTTTCATAGATGATTATAGCAGGAAGGTATTTGTCTATTTCATGAAAAATAAGTCTGAGACTTTAGAGAAATTTAAAGAATTTAAGAATTTAGTGGAAAACGAATTAAATAAAAAAATAAAGATATTGCGCTCAGATAATGGAAGAGAATATATAAATAATGAATTTAAATTGTTTCTGTGTAAAACTGGTATCCAGCATCAAACAACTAACCCATATACGCCTGAGCAAAACGGCATGGCAGAGAGAATGAACCGTACATTAGTAGAAAGAGCTAAATGTTTAATTTTGAATTCCAGAATACAAAAATATTTTTGGGCTGAAGCGGTTTCAACAGCGGCTTATATTGTAAATCGTTCACCAACAAAAGCTTTGGATTACAAGACACCATATGAAATGTAGACAGGTAAAAAACCAAATTTAAATAACATGAAAATTTTTGGTTGTCATGCAATGGTTCATGTGCCAAAGGAAAAGAGACAAAAATGGGATTCAAAAGCTGTCAAAATGATATTTGTAGGTTATTGTGAATATACAAAAGGCTACAGATTGTATGATGTGATTAAAAAACAAATATACAAGAGCAGAGATGTTGTTTTTTTGGAAAACACAGTCAAAAATAATTGTGTTATAATGCCGCTTACTAAGTTGCAACAACAGGAAGCTACTGAACTAGAATCTGATACTGATACTTTTGTAAATGAAAATCCTTACGAGGAAAAATCATTCGATGCCACCAGTGAATTGTCAAACTCAGAGTCAGATAATAATGATCCAGATTACACACCAGAGAGTCTCGAAGAGGAAGAAACAAATCAATTTAAAAATATAACTCTGAGGCCAAGGAATAAACCTACTACATATTTTTGTAATAATGAGAAGCCAACTGATTCAGCAATATTATTAAAGGAGCCAGAAACTGTGGAAGAAGCTCTTTCAGGTCAAAAAGCAAAAGAGTGGAAAGATGCTATGGATAGTGAATATGAATCACTCCTTCAGAATAATACTTGGACATTAGTAACACTTCCTGAAAATAAAAGAATAATTCCTTGCAAATGGGTTTATAAAATGAAAACTGATGCAAACGGTAAAGTTGTACGATATAAAGCTAGATTAGTCATAAAAGGTTTCATACAAAAGAAAGGAACTGAATATAATGAGATTTTTGCTCCGGTAGTACGACATACTTCAATAAGATATTTGTTTGCATTGGCTGTTAAAGAAAACTTATATATAGATCAAATGGATGCAGTCACAGCATTTTTACAGGGAGACATAGATGCTGAAATATATATGAATCAACCACCGAGCTATGAATATGGGCACGAAGTTTGTAGATTAAATAAGTCCATTTATGGCTTAAAACAGGCCAGTCGCCAATGGAATTTAAAACTAAAAGTCTTGTTAAAAAAAATGGGATTGAAAAGTACTTCTGTGGATCCATGTGTGTACTATAAAAATGATAGTGGAAACTATACTGATACTTGCTATACTGATATATGTTGATGATTTATTAATATTTTATAATAACATACAGCAAGGTGAAGAAATAAAGCAACAACTTAAAAGTAAATTACATATGAAAACACTTGGACCTGTAAATCATTTTATTGGTTGGAGAATTAGTCAGAATGAGGCCAGAAACCAAATACATATTGACCAGACTGCCTATATAGAAAAAATTCTACATAGATTCCATATGACAGATTGTAATGCAGTTCATTCACCATGTGATCTTAGTTCAAAATTGATTAGTACAGGAGAGCACGATAATATCGCTAGAAATGTCCCTTATCAAGAAGCAATAGGGAGTTTACTTTACCTATCACAGGGTTCAAGACCAGATATATGTTTTATAGTCAACAAATTGAGCAGCTTCAATAACAAACCAGAAATGCAACACTGGCTAGCAGTAAAAAGAGTACTGCGGTATATAAAGGGCACAAAGGAGTGTAAATTGATATTTAGTCAAAACAAAGAAGAAGAAAGAGTGTTTGGCTATAGTGATTCAGATTGGGCTTCAGATACTAACAGCCGGCGATCATGCACTGGCTACACTTTTCTGTTTCAGGGTGCTTCAGTTTCATGGTGTTCTAAACGTCAGAACACAGTTGCATTATCAACCATGGAGGCAGAGTACATGGCACTAGCTACTGCCACACAAGAGGCTTTGTGGCTGCAGCATTTGGAGTCAGAATTGCAGTGTAATATTTCAGTTGCACCTACCATAATTTACTGTGATAATCAAAGTGCAATTAAATTTGCAGGCAATGATTCCTACTATGCACGAAGCAAACATATAGATATACGATATCATTTTCTTCGCGAAAGAGTCGCTGAACAGCATATTGAACTGATATATGTCGGTACTCAAGAAATGATAGCCGACATTCTTACAAAACCAATTTCTCAGAAGAAGACTGAAGATTGTTCTGTGGCTATGGGTTTGCAATTAAGAAGAGGATGTTAGAATTATTAATTGCAACGCTAAAACAACGCCACCTGTCGATATATATGTAAAACCATTTGTCATCTGTCATTACATTTTTTCTATCATATTGTGCTGTATGTGTCCTATGTGTCTTATAACTATTAAATTAATATTCCGTTCTAAATGTATATTTTCACTTAAATACTTTCACATTACAACAACTACACTGTACTTACCATCAGATATTCTGTAGTCACTATGTCGAGACAGTGTAAAAAAAAAACCTGGGCCTTATACAATAGATACAGTTGAAACGAGCGTGAAAAACCGACGCACTCTGTTCACGATAGCAAGTGATCAAAAAGCTATATAGATGTCACCACTGTAGACTCGGGATGTGATTGAATAAAATAAACAGTTGCTTTGTCGCTACTGAACATTTATTAATATTCTGCAGTGCTTATATGACCGTATGCAACGAAACGATATCGTGACTCATTTCGCTGCTAACGCCATCTTTTGAATTAACAAACAAGTATCAATATCTGTCTATCAATTTGACAGCACGTCTACGTGAAGTTGTGGAGATGAATTCATTCCTACTAACCCCGCGATCTAGTCCTTACCTAGACTGCGCCCGACCCGGAGAGGGCGCGCTGGAGAGTACTAGGCGGATGTGCGTACAGATTGCTCACCCTCATGATTCCGATCCCACTGAAGAAACGCCCAGATGGACTCCGTAGTTTTCCACCAAGAAGGACGCGCGAGCCACCTTCGCTCAGTGACCCGTCTGTCGTAGCAGACGGAGAAGAACGCCGCCGTCAGGAGGTCCAACTCGAAACGGCTTCCCGCTTCAGTCCCCCATTGTACTTTATAATTAGGCTAAGTTTTAAATGTAAATAAATTCTGTTCTTGTGTTTTTCTGATCTGTTGTTGTGTTTTTATTTTAACTTAAGGCTTTTTTTTTGAGGCGGACTAACTACGGATTGCCGGGAAAGGCATTTTCAGCTCAACCGGGCTTAGGGGGCGAGCACAGAAGGTGCTCAGCCAGCGAAATTTTTGGGTTGGGTGGCAATGCATGGGCACCCCTGTGGGTACGAACCTCGACTTGGACCGCCAGCCAAATAAAGTACTAACCCTACGGGTGATCTACCAGCGTTTCGGAAGTGACTACCTTGAGAAGAAACGCCGAAAGAAATTCAAGGCTGCGTCGGAGTAGAACTGCGCCTCGGTGCGAAAACGCACCGGTTAGCAGCAGTTAACTGAACTATCCTTCTTCGGCGCCGCCGGCGACGCCGGAGTCGTGGAGTGGACTAGTAACTTAAGGCTTAGGTTAGTTTTTATTAATACGTTAGTTAAGATTTAATTAGGTACTAGTTGTTTAAGAATTTGTAATATAGTCTTAAGTTTAGGTTTACGTCAATATTGTAAAATCTTATACAGTAAACGGCACCACTCAGACCTTATCAGCGGATGGATGAAAGAATGCAGTATGAAAGGCAGTGGAATGGAGTGGTGCGAAATTTGAAAATTTCAAATTTCCTACTAACGTGGACAAAGTCGCAAACTGTACTTTTAATATAATAGAAAATATACATAAATTCAATTTCCTATGTTATGCGGAATGTTTTAAAGTTCTGCCCCCGACCGCTGTTATTATGTCATTTAACTTAGAACTAACTTGAACGAACTTGCCAACTTTTCCTAGATAAACGTGGCTTGTTCTGACTTTAACTTTGAAGGCAGTTACTCGAATTCTTTGAGTTCATGCTATTTTTTTATTTATTTTAAGACATACAACTGGGTCCGTAATTTCTTGAAGGAAAATTGTTAGAAATTTTACGAGTAAAGTATTTTTAGGGTCTTCTTACAGGAAAGGTGTATGACGTGGATGAAAGTGTAGCGCATTCGCCTGTATTTGACGCATTTCCATGTAAATGTATACATATAGAGTGATACATCGTTGCTGGTGCTGCCGAAGATGATAATTAAGGATAGGTCGGTGAACTGTCGTTGAAATAACGCAGTTTCACTCCGACGCAATCTTGAGTTTCTATCGGCGTTTCTTCTCAAGGTAGTCGCTTGTGAAACGCTGGTAGATTACCTTTAAGGTTTGTTTCATTGTGCGGCCGCCCAAGTCAAGGTCCGTACCTACAGGGATACCCGTGCGTAGCTGCCCAACCCTTAAAATTCGCTGGCTTAGCGCCTTCTGCTTTCGCCCACCAAGCCCGGTTTATAAGACAGTTCGGAAAAAAAGCATCGTGGGTACCAACGCATCACTGCAGAGTTGCCTGCCTCGCGGTCTTTTACCGGTTGCACGGTGGAGAGTGTTCTCAGGAACTGCATTCTTTGATCCACCAGCCCCATTCCATCACATCGTGTCGGATACCATCCGTATGTGGTGGATGTTCCTTATATCCGCACGAGAAGATTCGCTTCTACATTCATCATGCGAACAGCTAAGGAGTGGAAAATGCTACCAGCGGCCATATTTCCGCGATCTTATGACATAGGAGTCTTCAAAAGAAGAGTGAATAGGCATTTCTTGGGCGGACGCGGTTCGTCATCGGACTCATCTTCACTTTCCACCAGGTGTGATTGAGGTTAAGCGTACGCCTATAAGTTATAAAAAAAAATAGATGGGCAAAATGTATACAAATTAATAAAAATGATTACGACTACATTTTGCATTTTTTACCATTGATATGACTATATTTTGCTTATCTGAGTTTTAAACAATACATAATCCCAGATTGCATACACATTTACGATTTCTTAATGTTTTAAATGGATTTAATAAAGATTAGAGAGCAAGAAAATCAAAATTACGACTACATTTTGTAATCGTTAATCATTAATCAGATTACATTTTGCCCATCTATGAATAAAACACAATAAATTAGATCACAGAAGAAAATTAACTATCAAGATCCAACAGCGATTCCTTTAGACTATCAAAAACACTTTCAAGACGTCTCCATTCATTGCTATTAATTATCTTTCCATATCTTTTCATCAAGTTTGTTTGAAGTCAAGCGTAAATGTTTGTCATAACTTTGCGTATTCATAAATCTCATCTCAATTCACTTATTTGTAATAACAAAATCATTAGGAAAACGTAGCTCATTAATTATTTTCGAACAAAGAACAGAATTTTCCGACCGTAATCTTACCGGAATAATTATTCATAGCGTCGTACTTACCTGAAAAAGAGAAAATAAATTAGTAACAGCCGTAATAGCTGAGTGGATGACGGTAGAGGAAAATATTGTGTAAATGAAAATTTAAAATTTTCTCCACACAGCTCCTGTAAACTATAAAAATCATAATATTTACATTGTACTTACAGTAAAAAGTTACTATTATTGTCTTTTCTTAGTTTTCTTTTATCTTACGAATAACAAAACAGTTCATTAAATATTTCGAGGAAGCCCGCATGACATCTGATAGAAATGTCATGTGTACTAGTGCTGTGTGAACGGCGATCAGCTGCGCTACTGGTCACGTTGGGCACGACATATAAGCGCTTAGTGGATACAGACACTTTTTTTGTATCCTGGGGGAAAATCCTGCATAGGACCATCAGGGACGCTGTGAGGGCAGCGATCCCGGTGTGTCAGACTCCCACTGACTAAAAACCCCCGGGGTGTCCCTCTGATTGCTCCACTCGGGCCTCGGAAACCAAATTCGTCAAGACGCCCGGGGAACAAAAGGCCTTGTTGAGGCTATCTCTCTGGGGGAGGGGTGGGAGTAAAAATCAACCCCTCCAAAATCTTTCAGGGGACTCGCCGGACACCGTGCACCGCCTCCCTCTCATCCAGGCAGCGGACTACCTCAATTCTACTGCCCGGCTATTGGCCAGAGAAGATGTTCACTCTCTGACCCTTTCGGCGGCCTCCTTCTTCTTCATCTGGATACAGACACTAATGTATCTCTGGCTCATCTTAAAAGAAATATAACGTAACGATATATTATTATTAAAAAACAGATTTGACGGTGTATATATAAATAATTTTTATCAAAGTTTGCCCAACAATGCATGGTTTGTAAATTGTATTATGGTTGCCTGGGTTGTGATAAGAGATGGGCAAAATGTAATCTGATTAATGATTAACGATTACAAAATGTAGTCGTAATTTTAATTTTGTTACTCTGAGATCATGATTCAATCCATTTAAAACATTAAGAAATCATAAATGTGTATGCGATCTGGGATTTTGTAGTGTTTAAAACATAAATAAGCGAAATGCAGTCATATTAATGATAAAAAACGTAAAATGTAATGGTAATCATTTTTATTAATCAGATTCCATTTTGCGCACCTATGGTTGTGATAAGAGACCACAAGTGCAATTGGCTAACTTAGAGAAGGAGTGCAGAATGATTATACTTAAAAAAAATGCATAAAAGTACATTAAATCAATAAAAAAAAACATTACACAGTATCATATATTTGACAAGCACATGCATATATACTCTTTTGTTTATGATTAAAGTCTATGATCAAACTGAGAATAGATTAATATTGTTTGTCTTTAATATTATTTGTCTATAGTCTTACTGAATGTCAAACATAACCTATAATAGATATTTGTGCTTTACATTGTAACGAAATTAATTTATTACAATATATTATATTAGTTATTTTAAATTTATTATGGCGGCTGGGCGACCACTAGGCTTAATTAATGATCTTCCTGCGCCTACATACATATATCACTATGATCGCTTAAAAATAATTCTCAGACAACTAACAAAAAGTTCCAACGCGTCGGACCCCATTCATCCGCGGCTTTCCACATCTCTCAGTGTTGATAGATTTACGAGTACCGGCTAAAGAACATAAATTATTTTTCCGATAGCAAACCACTTTTCATGTCAGCGCTGGAACTTGGCAATTTTATTTATTCCTTGAGCTTCATTAACGAGACATTTAGTTTGTAACTTGATCTACTTATGAAGCGTAATTTTTGACCGAAGGTTGATTTCGCGCTGGAGCTGAAGCTGGTTAATCCTTCTTTTAGAGTAACCCGGGGCAAATCCTTACGGACCTCTGAAAAGCGGTGAGGGCTGCATCCCGGTGTGTCAGACTTGCACCGACTGAAGCCCCCGGGGTGTTCCACCTTCCACCAACCGGGATCGAGGGTACGACTAGGGCATCATCCTCGATACCCAGCAAGGCGTGCGGCCTCTGGATAGGCCTCTACTCGCTCGGGGAGGGGTGGTGCAAAGAGCCATCCTTCCCTCTCGCCTCTGTGCTCTTGAGCGGCACGCGGGTGCACATCGCGTGCTACACGTACTCTTGTTGGACAACACATTCCTTCAAGTGTCCCGCTCGGTGCTTAATTATAGGCGGACGTTTCTTAGGAACACTGCCCTATGACGTCCCATTCTTGCGGCTCGGCGGGCGGGCTGGGATGATGCTGCTGAAGCAAGCGTCTCCCGAACCCGCTATGTATTTCGTATTTGTATTTTGGGAGTCGAAGCTGCTCGCGTCCGTAGGCTTTACTCTAGTTTCCCTACACGTGACTCCTGGGTTGTGCTAAACGAGCAGCAGCGAGGTGGTAGGGCGCCGGTGCCCGTCTGGATCGCGACCACAGTACATGGGTGTAAAGCCCGCCATAGTGACCAGTTTCGGCTTGTCGCGTTTCGGGATCAGCTTGTGTATATCCAGTAGCTCATATACCTAGAGACCTTCAGTCGTGGTATATGTGAGCCGACATAACGATGTAGACTGTCAGTGGATTTTCATCCTTTGATAGTCGCTTTCGTTTTTGGACTACACTGTACTTACCATCAGGTACTCTGTAGACACTATGTCGAGCCAGTGTAAAAAAAATGTATATCCAGTAACTTATATACCTAGAGACCTTCAGTCGTGGTATATGTGGGCCGACATGACGACGGAAACTCAACGGATTTTCATCCTTTGATGGTCTCTTTTTGGACTACACTGTACTTCACTGTAGACTGTACTAATTTGTTTTTTTTTTTTTTGTATATTTGTGGCGAAATAAATACTTTTTCATTTCATTTCATTACTTACCATCAGATCCAATGAAGTTATTTTGTCGACCTGTGTAAAAAATAAACTGATTTTTATCCAAGCGGAATCGCGATGAGTACCAAGTCAACCATAATAATCACTACCTAATGGTTTATTCAAACATTTCTAAGTGAGTCAGAAATGTTAATTGAGATCAAGACGTGACTTGGATGAAAAAACTCACATCTCTTAACCTTTGGTAATAAATTCAGAGAGCATCTTGTAATGTCAAAGGACTTGAGTGTTTTCACCTTCCTATCTATACCGGGTGAAATTACCGCTTTGGAGCTGAAGGTTCTATATTGGTACCAGAACGAAAAAAATTATACATGTGATTACATAAACCAAGGAGATAATTCAAGATTCAATCATTGGTACTTTCTTGCAACTAATAAAAATCCTACTAATATTATAAATGCGAAAGTTTGTGAATATGTTTATTACTCTTTCACGATAAAACTACTGGACGGATTTGCATGAAACTCTTACAGTAATATAGATTATACATCGGAATAATATATGGGATACAATTTGTAATGATTTTATGTAATTTTGGTCGTAATATAACGATACATGTCAATTAAGTCGGAAAAAAATCTGGCCTCTGAGAGCTATCTTGGCGTACACTGCCTAAACCATTGGAGTTGCACAATGTTGATGTACTGTAGAATTGTTTGTCTTGAACAGTTCTAAATAAAAGTCCATGGCAGCATATATCTTCCTTTTATGTGGAAGCCACTATGACCAAAATCGTATATTAAAATACAGAAGATCTTCACTAGAAATCTATACTAATATTATAAAGCTGAAGAGTTTGTTTGTTTGTTTGTTTGTTTGTTTGTTTGAACGCGCTAATCTCAGGAACTACTGGTTCGAATTGAAAAATTCTTTTTGAGTGGAATAGACCATTTATCGAGGAAGGCTTTAGGCTATATAACATCACGATGCGATTATTAAGAGCGAAGAAATAATGGAAAATGTGAAAAAAACGGGCAAAATTATTCATCCTTGAGGGATTCCATTGCGTGCGCTGCAAAAACGGTTCAAGATACCAAAAATATATGTATGGAAGAATTATTCCTCTTGAAATGATCTAAAAAAATGTCCGCGACAGTATATGTCTATCTTTTAAGATTAAGTCACTAGAACCGTTTTTATGGTAAACAAATTTGGTCGAAATTAATGCATTATTTGTTAAGAGTTGTATCAACGTAATAATATTAATCTTTATCCAAATAAATGTGTTGTTGATTAAGAGTATTTAATTGTGAACAAAATTGTCTTTGACATCACTTAATTTCAATGAACATCTTAGAAGATATTACATAGTGTCTTGATAACCGCGAAACTCGAGAACGGCTGAACCGACTTGACTAATTTCTTTTTTGTTGTGTTTGTTGAAGTCTGGGGAAGGTTATAACAGAGAGAAGATTTTAAAAAAATATCTGAAAAGTCTAAAAACAACACTTTTCTATATTCTCATACAAAAGATTTGTTATAAGTCAATTTGAACTTTAACACCATAGCATAAAATTTAAATGTTAGTGGACGGGTTCCGGGAAGGCAAAACAATTATTGAGTGACGTATATATATTAATGTCAATATTTGTCAATTTTTATACATATAGCATTAAGGCCAGGTTCCTTCAAACAATTTTCAAAAAACAGCCGACAGGCCAATAGCTATTATAACATTAAAAAAAACAATGTGACTTTGTTTTAGAGAAATAGGGCAGAACAAGGTCTGTCGGGACAGCTAGTAATTCATATGGCAGAACATCGTTTGCCGGGTCAGCTAGTATTTTCTATAGCGAGCTCACCTTCGCCAAATGGGCCTGCAACCCGCACCTGCTTGTTGTGATTTGGAAACGTCGCCAAAGCTGAAATCGGCCAGGATATCAACTCTATGCTAAAAAGAATAAAACCTTACCAATTTAAAGTTCTTTAAAACAAAAGTGCTCTACAAAAAAGACCGCTTGAACTTTGAAAATTACTTCTAAGGGTCTAAGTTTGAGGATGACAAATTTTTGTATGAATATTTCCAAGTTTCATTTGGAATGCCAATTTATACCTGTTAAACTCAGGCTTCAAGTTCTTCAGGAATTATTTAAGAAACGTTTTTTACTTGCTTTCACTTCTGACTTTGTTTGAGTAAATTATTACTTAATTTTATAATTATCTTTATTCATTATATATATATATTATTATTATTATTTTAGGAGTCGAAGCTGCTCGCGTCCGTAGGCTTTACCCTAGTTTCCCTACACGTGACTCCTGAGTGGTGCTAAACGAGCAGCAGCGAGGTGGTAGGGCGCCGGTGCCCGTCTGGATCGCGACCACAGTGCATGGGTGTAAAGCCCGTCATAGTGACCAGTTTCGGCTTGTCGCGTTTCGGGATCAGCTTGTGCATATCCAGTAGCTCATATACCTAGAGACCTTCAGTCGTGGTATATGTGGGCCGACATGACGATGTAGACTATCAATTGATTTTCATCCTTTGATAGTCGCTTTCGTTTTCGGACTACTCTGTACTTACCATCAGATACTCTGTAGTAACTATGTCGAGCCAGTGTAAAAGAAAAATACAATATTATTACATTTTAAAATAAATACATATAAATAACATATAAATTTTAAAATATAAAAACATGTAGACCTACAGAGGCGAGGCCTAAGGCCCAAGCCACCGGCAGTTAGGAGCTCAGAGTGAGGAACCTCCTCACAATGCGCGCCGTATCGAGTAGAACTGCCTTCTGTATCCGGCCCTTGATCCAACAACCAAGCGAGAGCCTCTTAAGGTGGTAATCGAGGCTCTTTGCGACCAGCCCATTACTCGATACGACTATCGGGACAATAATCGTAGAATCTACATCCCACATGCTGGCAATCTCGTGTGCAAGGTCTAAATATTTTGATAGGTTTTCTTTCTCAGCTTTTACAAGATTCTCATCATGTGGTATGGTGATATCAACGAGTATTGCCCGGCGCGCCGACCGATCTACTACCACAATGTCAGGTCTATTAGCAAAAATAGCCCTATCAGTGATAACAGATCGATCCCAGTAAAGCATTGCACGACCATTTTCAAGAACTGACTGAGGTACATACCGATAGTACGGTACCTCATTGTCCACAAGATTATATGAAAGAGCAAGTTGCTGGTGTATGAATTTGGTCACTTGATATTATATATTTTATAATTATTATTAAGTATCTAAATATATATAACTCAAAGGTGACTGACTGACTGACTGACATAGTGATCTATCAACGTACAGCCCAAACCACTGGACGGATCGGGCTGAAATTTGGCATGCAGGTAGGTGAAGTCTACTTTGCCATGACAATAAACAAGTTTCATGGGCAAACTCTCAAATTTGTGGGTATTGGCTTGAAAGAACATTGCTTCTCTCAGGGACAGTTTTATGTTGCTTGCTCACGAGTAAGTTCACCCAATAGCTTTATAGTTTTAGCGCCTAATGACAGATAAGTTAAGAATATTGTATACAAAGATATTTTGTAGGCCCTAATTTTTTACACACGCTAAACAAAAGTAAAGCCACAAAAGTAAAGCCGCAAAAACTATACCTAATTAATAATAATAGTTCTTAACGCGAGGAAGCCGCGGACAAAAGCTAGTACTAGATATTAATAATAATATATCGTACTGCTATATCCCTTAACAGGTGAGCAAAGATACGTTAGCAGCTGCATTCACTTTGCGCTTATATGCCGTGCGTAAATGAAAAAAAATGAAATGAAATGAAATATATTTATTTTCACCACAAACTAACAAAATACTAGAAGAAATTCAAAAGCAACATTTCTGTTACAAGACAACAACATACAAAAACAAAAGAAAAAACAAAAACATATTAACATGGCGAAAATGGGACCTCCATCAGCTTAAAGCCACAGAGGAAGTCTGCAGCGCTGATTTTCGTGGAGGGCCCCGGTCGTGTTCGTGGTCGTAACGTATCCAGTAGCGCAGCCGAGTGCCATTCTCACAGCACTAGTACACATGACATTTCTATTAGATGCCATGCGAGTATACTCATGATATTTTCCTTCAACGTATGTGATGCCTAAACCAGTACGTAATATGGAAACATCTAGAGGTACCACTTTGATACCAACCTATGATCACTCGCGCTGCCGAGCATGAAAACCGGTCTACTAACCGCCAGGCCAGTACAGCCTCTACTTGATATTAAAACTGAGATGGCAGGGCGATTGCCTAAACTGGGTCATGACCAAAGTACTGTAGTGATTGTATGAAAGGAGGCTTACAAAAATAGGTTACATCTCTATGGAAGTTATATCAAAGTTGTACATTGAATAAAAAAATAGTTTTATTTAAAATAGTATGTAAAAGTTAGAGCATCGAATTTTGAATGTGAAGGGAATTAATTTTCAATGATTATATTAGATTGTATATTGAGCATTGAAAAGTATTAGTCGCGTAATAGAAATTATAATATAAAAGTAAAAATATAAAATAAATGTAATTATTTAAATGGTGAAATACATATCTATAATTTAAAAATGAATTGCTAAATGTGTTGATAAACGCGAAACTCGAGAATGGCTGAACCGATTTGGCTGATTTCCTTTTTGTTGTGTTTGTTAAAGTCTTGAGAAGGTTACTAGTTAAGGAGAGAAAATTTTAAAAAATTGTCTGAAAAAGTCTAAAAACAACACTTTTCTATATTCTCATACAAAAAATTCGTAATAATATTTAAAAGTCAATTTAAACTTTAACACCATACCACAAAGTTTAAATGTTAGTGGACGGGTTCCGGGAAGGCAAAACAATTGAGTGACGTATAAATATTAATGTCAATATTTGTTAATTTTTATACATAATGTAGCATTGAGGCCAGGTTCCTTCAAACAATTTTCAAAAAACAGCCGACAGGCCAATAGGTTTTGGCAGAATAAAATCTGACGGGGAAGCTATTAACATTAAAAAAACAATGTGACTTTGTTTTAGAGAAATAGGGCAGAACAAGGTCTGCCGGAACAGCTAGTAGGGAATATATATAAGGAAGTGTTTTAATTCAAGCGAGTGAGTGCTCTTCACATCAACACATATTTAGGAAAGAATAAAACACGCACATAAAGAAGACACATCATAACAGTACACAAGTTTAAAGACCGTCATAGTGACTATCGAGTGTCTTGATCAGCTTGTGTGTATTTAGTAACTCGTATACCTAGAGACCTTCAGTTGTGGTATATGTGGGCTGACATGACGATGTAGACTATCAACGAATATTCATGCTTTGATAGCTGCTTTCATTGTTGGACTATACTCTAATTACAATTTTAATAGGGTGCACTTTGGTCACTATGCTGAGCCAGAATTAAAAAAAAATGGTTATACATATTGCATGTACAAAAAATAAAAGTAATGTTAACATCATTTAATTGTTTATTTCTATAAACATAACATAATAACTTAATGTAAGTACAAATAATAACTTAAACTTTAACTAATAACTCAACTCTCATCTTTTGGTATTTGTGAGTCTTCAACAGTCCTGGAAGAAGGTATATAGACTTTGAAAGAAAATTCTGTCCGTGGAAAAGAACCTGGGTTGATTACTTGGCAGTCATTGTATGATCTGGTATAGGGTTGAAAATGGTCCCCGATAACAACCAAATCTGGCATCGGATACAGGTTCAGAGCATCAGCATGTTTCCAGTAAACTGGCTGAATCCCAAGTGATAATGGTGACATTGTACACTGGCTGAACAATGTTTTCACTAAATGCTCAGGTATATCACCGGAATCTGGAAAATGTATTGTATTCCTGCACATTTTCATCATTAAATCTTGTCTAAAAACTATAATCTCCTGGGTACAGTACTGTATACGGCAAGGATTTGATGTAAATATCACAGAATCACCCAGTTTTTCTTTAATGTCATTTGTAATTGAGCTTGGGATTGGTGGACGCGGTAAAACATTGGCTGCACAAGGGTCAGATCGTCCAGGAACAAAAATAAACTTACAATTTTGACGTAGGCTTTCATATTGGTAAATTAATTCACCAAGGTTGGTCAAGGCTGTATGAAGCTGCGTGCTGTGCTCTTGACCATAAGGGCATGATAAAAATTCACCCATAAACACTATAGCTATTGGAGGAAAGTCATTATAACCAGCAAATAATGTCTTTAGGTTATTCATTACTTTTAAAGTGTCTATCCAGACATCTGAGAGAAAGATTATCATACCGCTGTCATTTTTCTGTTCGATATCAAGTAATGCTTTAGAATTTTTTAATAAGCTCCGCGATGGTCCACCAAAGGTATTCAAATTGCCAAAATAGGTCAATGATGTAGCTCTAGGCTCAGGTGGTGGTAATATCAACCCCATGACGTGAAAAACCTTGTCATCATAATAACCTTCAGCCAAAACGAAAGTATATTCACAAATAAGGCCTGAATGATACCTGGTTTCAGTCATATCCAGTAAAACGCTACCCGTTGGATCTTCTAAGTAAAATTTTCCTTCTGTTAACTGTACAAGCAGCCCTAACACAATTAACTGGTCAATTCTACTGGAAGAACTTAGTAAAACTTCTATTTTGCGTAGTTCAAAATTCTGTGTCTTATCTGATGACGGCAAAGCCTCTTGGGCAAATAATTTGTTTCTCACTGTTCGTTGCCATATAATTGTGTACCTTTCTATCAAAAATTGTGCTTTCCATTTGGGTTGGGCGTATAAATTATTTGTATAACTTTTGTCTATAGTGAATCTCTTTCGTTCGTTGTCGTAACATAATTTTGGGACGTTGAAAGCGTCTATTACATTTACCACTGTTTCTGACTCTTCCAAGCCTAGCGTAGAACATTCCTTATAAGCTGTTTCTATGTGCTCCGTCTCTAAAACGGGCTGTGAGATACACTGACGGAGAATATGTGCTATTAATCTCTCCAGCATCGACAGTTGCTCCAGTGAAGGTAAAGTCGACAATTTTTCAGCTAAATAATTACTTGCCTCTTTGCGTATAGTAAATCCACTGAGTTTAAAAGATTTGTTGATTTCTGTCCGTAAATTCTGCATTATTATTTATTATTTTTATTGTAAACAGTTTACATTAGCATTATAATCACCCGCGGAAACACGAAACGTTAGCTTTTTATTATTATTCATTAATATAAAGCAAAGACGCGATATTAAACAGCCAAATTTAAACAAATAGAAGTAAAATTAATTTATTCACAATTATTACGTAATTAATATAATTGTTTTATGGTAATTTTCCTAGATAGCTAGAACGATGTAAACCTTATTATTCTAGTATAAACATAAACAGTGACTTGTGTAGGATAATATGCAAGCTTTGGTTATTGAGTGTTAAAAATCAATACATAAAGGCTAATCTTATCTTTAAACAAATGGCCATTCGTATTAATCTATCTTTGATAACATTATGTCACACAAGTTACGATAGTTATTATTATAATTTAATATTATATTATTTGTCAAAAAATTGAAAAGATATATTATGCCGGTAAAATAGCAATAGATATTTGTATACTTAGTTGATTTAATCAACAATTCTACTACATAAATTGATGAAGTTCTAAATGGGAAATTATTGTGCTTCTAATGCGAATATCTCAACGGTACCACAGCGAGGAAGTTAAAATAAATGGTTGAAGTTAAAATCCCATTTGTTCGCTCAGAGAGGCCTTATACCCGTAGTATCATCGACAACAAAGTTTCAAAAGTTTTATGCTGATAGTCTACTCAAGTGTCAACTTCACATAACAGCGATTAGATAAAATGTAAACAAACTTTTAAATTGCAGAAAATTCAATAATTAGCGAGGAACGGTTATATTTGCTCAAGTTTAACTAAATTTGCATATTAATTAGCTTCAGGAATATAATTATATAGATATATTGCCGTAAATATTTACTAACCATTCATAACTATTTGTATCACTCAGCTGAATTTTTTTTTGATATAGTATCGCTCCATAGTTGTTAAAACATTATTAGTAGTGGTCGATTGAACATATATGACTTATGATTTACTATAATTCTTAGTCAACTGTAAAATAATGCTGTTTTTTTGCAAAACCATAACTCTTTTAATAGCCAGATGTAGTTTTTAGTTTGACCAGCCAGTATGTAACAAACAGCATTTTGCCACCTCTGTTGGTCTTAAAAATTAATAGCGTGAAGATATACAGTAATTTCACTATAGTCTATAAGAGGAATCTTAGTGAATAGCTTGTAAATATGAGCAAACATCTTGATATTGCTGGCACTTTTCCAAACTGCACAAAGAAACTTGCTTTTTTACATCTATAAGCAAACTGCTCAATTTTCGCCAACGTCACAATGTTTATTTGTTAATTTTAATCTGTATGTAGCTTAGGTGGTTACAATTATTCATTATTATTCTATTTCTAATGATTACATATCTTCCTATCTATGTGAGTTAAAGTAAGAGCAGAGTCTGACCAAGATTTAGCTACACAGACCAAATAGAGAATCCTCATGCAGAACAATGTCAAAAGTACACAAAATCAATAAGAATGTGTTAAGAAATTAATAAATTTTAAGAAAGTGAAAGAGGTTTGCCCGAACAGAGAGAAGTCACATTCTATTGTCTCTGCCTACCCCTATAGGGATTCGGCGTAGTGACAGATGGATATAACAACCTACTGGTTTACATATAAAAATAATTATACCATCATAGAATCTAAATGTCTGAAGGTAGAAACAGAAGTTTTACATTGACTTCTTTTTATGAGATGATACCTACTAAGGTATTTTTTGATATTCATCCCTTAACAAGAGTGAAGTAGGAGTTGAAATTTTGTATGAAAATATGCCACTTTTTAGTATAAATCAAATCTAGCTGAGGTCAATCTGAGTTCAATATTCCCATATATTTCTAAACACCCTACAAGCATGTTTACTTTTTATAATTGTGTTATCATTTATAGCCCCTCTGACTACAAACATAAGGGTATTCTAATATAGGTTCAGATCAGGGATGTTATGGAGCTTCGACTCCGACTCCGATAAGTCGTAACTTCCGATTGTTATTACACCTTCCGTTCCGACTTCACCGAATTTTCGGAACCGTCCAAAACTTTTTAATCGGAGGTATTAATCGGAGGTCACGCTCAGTGTTGTAGTCTATTAATTTGATTTCATTTTACATGTTGTTGAAACATAATATCAATTAATCTAACAATAGATGTTACTTACTTTGAAGAAGAAATTTTTAAAAAAATAATAAAAAAAATATAATGTAAATTATTCAATTTTAAAACTAAATGTACATTTAAATTACTATTTACTAAAAGGTTTATTTTATTTTACATTTACATTAAATTAAATAGAAATTAACACAAAAACAAATTTGGAGCAAATTTGATTTAATTTGTTCACTATTAATGGGAAAATGTTAATAAGAAACAGCAATTTTTATTTTCATTATCTGTAATGTGTAAATTTATTACTTTCTAATTAAAAAGGTTCACCGAATAATGTTTTTATATGTCCCATAATAACACTACTGTCTTCTGCCATCACTTGTGATACTGACATTACCTCCGATTCCGGTTCCGACTCCGATAAATCAAATTTAAAAACTCCGACTCCGACTTCGGTTCCGATAAAACTGCCTCCGATAAATCCCTAGTTCAGATTTAGGGGAGGGGAAATTGCATTAACACCCAGTTATAAATCGCTGGCTGACCACCGTAAGTGTTCCCATCTCAAGCCCGGTGAAATTGTAGAGGCCTTTCCCGGTCAACAAAGTTAACCGCCGAAAACAAAAAAAGCGGTTCTAAGCGACTTGGCAAACGCTGCCAAAAACCGTATCGCACCTTTACTCATTACCAATCGGACCGTAAGAAGGAACATTGGAAATATTCAAATAAAAGGTCTGACACGAATATTTTACCGCTCCTTAAAGTTTATTGGGTTTTAAGGTACCTGTAAAAGAGTTTTACATTTTAAGGATGGTATTTATATTGGAACTCGATTTATATTAACCCGCGAGTTGGAATTATGTCGCTGTTTTTTGACACTGGCTCAGCAAAGTGACTCTACCGAAACGATCAGGGTTCGGGAATATTTAACAATCTCTGCGACACTTCGTTTATTACACTCGCGTGCATTTCGCAACCGCTGCTTGCAAACGTGTCGGAGGTTATAGTGGTGTTTTTGTATAACTGAGAATTATCACCCCACCCCTCTTTTTTTGTTATCCCGGTGGATATCCCTATGGACCATCAGGGGAGTGGTGAGGGCCACTCCCCTGGTCTGTCGGACATGCACTGATTAAAACCAGCGGGTGTGCGAACTCTATCCTGTCTTCACCTTCGCCGGGCCTGAGTGTCTGTATACTTCCTACGGACGCGGCAAGCGAATGGCCATGGCAGGCCCCCTCTCTGGGAGGGGTTCAGTTTTTACCTCCTCACTACCTCTCAATGTGGCGTGCGCGCACACATGACGTCTTGTCCTCTCTGCCGGACGGCGGACGTCCACAACATCCACCGCCCGTGGCACAAACCACTTGCGTTAGCGCAACCAACAAAGAATTATCACCCTGCTATATTATGTAAAAATGTATTGTGAAATAAAGATTTATTATAACAATTAATTCTGTATAACTCCTTTTATATTTATTTTACAGCGAGATACATAGCAAGAAACCGGATAGTCAGCGCTTTTTGCCGACTACAAATAATCGAGTTTTCGGCTTCACCAATTAGTCAGAACATCACTATTTTATACTACCGCAATGTCACCTTTACCGACACAATGATTTAACCAATTACCAAATTAATGTGTGTGTATTTGTAAAATTATACAGGCTGATTTTATAGACTAGGCAGATATTCAAGGAGTATATACAGCATTCGATTCTAATTACAAATATATAGGAATAGTGATATCTTAATATTTACATTAAAACAAAGTATTTTATACCTACTATTATTTTATTATATACTAGCAGACCTGGCCACGCGTTGCTGTAACTATGGTTTTTGTTATATTACATTGTAGTAAGCTATTTAAAGGGTAAAGGTAAGAGAACACTATATAAGGAACTAGCAAACCCGGCGAACTTCGTTTCGCCACCAGATGGCTTCGTTTTGGTTTTTAGTTAGCGTTTGAAAGAACGTGCGCATAATAAATGTCACATGAAATTAACTGAGCAGAGTACAATGAGTAGCTGTCAAACAATGTATATACAACGCATCGGCGCCATCTACTTAAAATACTGGTGCGATCTGTTCCACCACCATGCAAAACCATATTGGTTTGTAGTACATGCTATGTATCAGAGATGGCGCTGTATGTGAAAAATGATTTTTCCCATTTTTCTGCTTTTCTGTTGAAATTTTCCTGAATTTTGTTTGCTATAAGCCTCACGGAGCCCGAGACCTTTCCAACGAATGCAAAACCGTGGAAATCGGTTCGTGCGTTCTGGAGTTATTGCGTCAGGAAGGAAAACCGGACTTATTTTTATATAATAGATAATTACTCAATCCAGTCAACCGATATAGCCATCTGCTGGAATCGTTTGGAGCTAATTGAAAATTATGATTGCCAAATGATAAACAAATAATTCGCAAACTACCCTATCATTTAAGTTAGATCACACTGCACATGGTCTGTAAATTAGTTCCAGTGGTTTTGCGCGTGCATCCGTACACCACTTGGCTATGAGGGTGGTGTCACTCGTCTCCCACCCCCTACAAGCGGGAGGAAGCCCTTTGGGCGGATCACGCGCCGGACCGCAGTGAGACCAATGTCACATTCCCGTAGTCCGGCGTACACTATGCTTGGCGATGCATCCCAGTAGTTTTAATCGGTGAGAGTCCGACACACAGGGGGCGGCCCTCACAGCCCCCTGACGGTCCATAATGGAGTTCCAGTAATCAAAAAAATAATATAAATAAAAAATGGTGTGTAAATTTTATTAAAATCGATTAAATAGCTTAGGAGTCCATTGCGGACAAACAACGTGACACGTAATTTATATATATATATATAAAGATATCGATTTATAAATAAAATTGCCTAAATTAACAATACACCCTGTACTAAAAGAGACAAAGGAATATTCGACGCTGTAACGGGAACAACAAAACTAATTTTGAAAGCGAGTGATAAGAATTCTAACAAGAATCGCGACACGAGCGTGAAATTGAAAACATGCTACAAAGTTTTGTTCGTTTTATCTTCACGCTATACCGTTTAAAGGGTAGGCAGATATGAGAATTTGAAGAAGTGTTCACTGGCGTAGCTAGTTAGTAAGGAACCTGGTGCAATAAATAAACTACAGCCCTAAATAAACTTCAGTTTTATCAAGTCAAAATGTAAATATTAGGTCCTTACATATGAAATTGGCGTTTTTCGTACTGGCCACTTTAATCACAAATTTCTCCTCTTTGGTAAGGAATTCCAAATTCAAATTTGTACAGCTATAGACTCATGTATTTTTGCTTCGATGATCGTCATTCATTTGTTTTTTTCTTCTGTTTTTTTCGGTTTGCGTTACTCATTTTACAAAATGGAAAACTTAAAATATCGCATTATTTACGAGTACGAGTTCCGCCGTGGCACTAGTGCTGCGGAAACAACTCGAAGGGTGAATGATGTGTATGGCGGTCGTGTTGCAAAAGAAAACACAGTTCGTTTTTGGTTCCAACGTTTTCGTTCTGGAAATTTCGACCTGCAGAACAAGCCCCGTGGACGGCCTGAGACTCAAGAATGGTCAGGTTGGATAATTCTCCATTGAAATCTAATGATCTCGATACGACAGCATTTTGGAAGTTCCAGATAGTTTTTAAACAAATTGTTCTCATGTAAGTGATTTTGTATCTTAATGAGAATAAACTCTTTGAACTGAAGTTAAGAAAATGATATTTCGGGCAACAAGTTGTTTATATTTTTTTTATGTATTTTTAATTATAATATTGTTTTGAAGATGAAGCACTAAATTAATCTTAAAAATGACTTTATTGCACTTTGCAAATTGATTTTATGTCTTAATACTTTCCTACGTCTTTTTATTCCAAAAAAATCGTTTATCCTCCCCCTCTTTCTATCCTTCCTTCCTTTCACTCACATACGTTCCGTTCTGCGCTTTTAATACTTCATACATGTAGTTTTGGGGATCTTTGGATCAGAATAAACACTGAATAAACATTCAAAACTCATTTATTGCATTTTTTCTAATTAATTATTCGTCTTTACACTTTTCTACGTCTTAATACTACAGAGCGCTCGCATCGAAAAAAAAAACCGTTTATCCTCTCTCTCTTTCTATCTTTCAGTCTTTCACTCCCTTACGTTCCGATCTACGCATTTCCTACAACATACATAATAATATTTCACACAATAACATCCATCCTACATACATATTATACATAGACACACAGATATGCCCTTTTTTTCACACCTCACCTAACGCCTCATCAGATAATAGTTCTGTTAAGACTTTGTTAAACATTCCGACGTCAAGTCTGCTCAGAGCAAAGGCACTCACAAACGCCTCTCTCATAGATTCAGATCGGACACATTCCATCAACAAATGGTGGATATCATAAAGACAATACATTCTTGATTAGAGACGTATCTGATTATTTATGTCTGTATTTTTTTTTAAATCTGACTCGACACAGTGACTGCACCGTACCTGATGGTAAGCATGGTGCAGTCCAAAAAACGCCAACAACTATCGACAGGCAAGAAAAAACCCATTGGTAGTCGCAGCGATCATGCCGGCCTGCACAAATATCTCTTCACGCTACGCTTAAAGGATCCCATATCATAGGATGGCGGGAACACGCTCGTCGGAAGACCATTCCACAGCCCAACGACACGGCAAAAGAACGAGTTAGAGAACTTCTTAGTCCTGGCCGGGATGTGAGATACCGTATAGCTGTGACACCGCAAAACCGCGCGCGTGGCTCTACTAGGGAGGGTGGAACAAGGTTAAACAACTCTTCAGAACACTCGCCATGATACAGACGGTAGAAAACCCTGAGTGAGGCAACATATTTACGTATTTTACTCTTTTTTTTCAACCAGTAGTTTTTTAGTTTTAAATGTAGTAGCATTTGAAATATATCTCATATATTTTATAATGTTTATGTATGTTTGTGTTTTGATTATATAAGCGATCTAATAAATTAAATGTATTGCTGAGATAGATAAACTCATCTATCTTCTACTCTAGACTACAAGAAAGCTGTTAAACAAATTTCGCACTGTTCAATCACTAGAGGGTCGTGAAAAGCCACTGAATGGCTACGTAAACATCTCGAAATCGCTGGCTTCGTTCCAACGGCTTTTAAGAGGTCCGGAGCCATTTCACGTCGTCCCGAACCGTTAAAATTAACTATACACTAAAATATATGGCGCATTTATTGGCTTATGCGATAGTTCGATTGTAGGAAACTTAGGTTGTTGGCTTGTAGTTGCTTGCAGCTCAATAAAATGTGAAACTTGTCGCAGAAAATCGTCAAGTAATACTGGATTGTTTTCGCAGATTTTATATAATAGTAACTGATCCAAAGAACTTCGTACAGCCATGAATGCCGTTACTTAAAAGGAATAATAACTACTAACACAAATCAATGCACATGAAAATTATTTTAGAGCATTTCGTTTCGGAATCAGCGTTTTTTTACCGATTACAAAAAAATGTATACTATAATCACCAAAAAATGTCGTTTAAACCAAATAGCCTTTCACCCCTCGATGTGACCATCATATATCGTCATAGTGACCAGTTTCGGCTTGTCGCGTTTTGGGATCAGCTTGTGCATATCCAGTAGCTCATATACCTAGAGACCTTCAGTCGCGGTATATGTGGGCCGACATGACGATGTAGACTATCAATGGATTTTCATCCTTTGATAGTCGCTTTCGTATTGGACTACACTGTACTTACCATCAGGTACTCTGTAGTCACTATGTCGAGCCAGTGTAAAATACAAAAAAAAAAAATGAACATGGCTAAAGGGGCCCTACATCAGCTTAATGCCACAATGGAAGTCTGCAGCGCTGGTTTTCATGAAGGGCTCCGGTTTTGTTACACTTATCAAGACAATAAAAATTAAACATTAAAATACATACAATAATAAGAAAAATATATAACTTAAAACAACATGCCTTCTCAAAGTTAAGTAAATAATATTTATTTTAAATAATAATGTATGTTTATAACAGTGACGTGCATAGGATATTTGGACAGGGTAAGCAGAGTTCCCATAATTAATTTGAATATTAAATTATGATAGTAAATATTATACTGCTTTCATAGGAAAGATATATGGCGTGAATATAGAATAGATATGAATATAAATGGTTCCTTTTTTGTTTAACTTTAAGCAATTTAGTCCAGACTTATTTCACAAGGGCATGCAATGTTTTCATGATTCTATGGAATGAACGTTACTGGCTTATAAGGACAATTTACTTAATAATCGTATATGTTTTAACACCAGGTTGCATAATATCTCGAGAATAAAATTAACCAAACAACATTTCCATTTGAGTTTATCCAGTAAAATGTATTGTAGAAATAGTAATGGCCCATTAAACAGTTATATGAATGTTTGCATTGGATCGCCAATAAAATTTAATTTAATAGAGTTTATTAAGGATTGTTTATGAGTTTTAAACTTAATTAATATTCCAAGCGACTAACCAGTTACGCTGAGAAATAGGAGTTCTAATTTAGATCATGACATGCAATTTAATTTGTATCTATGTAAAATCTTTGAAAAAAAGGGACTGTCAAGCGTATCTTGTTGACTCTTCTCGGTAAATCCTGCCTTTCAAACCAGGGGTAGATTATTTTATGGACGATTCAAAAGTGCTTTCAACTTACCTATTTAACTAATATTTTCATCTATTGTTTTTTTTTACACTGGCTCGACATAGTGGGTACAGAGTACCTGATGGTAAGTACAGTGTAGTCCAAAAACGAAAGCGACTATCAAAGGATGAAAATCCATTGATAGTCTACATCGTCATGTCGGCCCACATATACCACGACTGAAGGTCTCTAGGTATATGAGCTAACGGATATACACAAGCTGATCCCGAAACGCGACAAGCCGAAACTGGTCACTATGACGGGCTTTACACCCATGTACTGTGGTCACGATCCAGACGGGCACCGACGCCCTACCACCTCGCTGCTGCTCGTTTAGCACCGCCCAGGATTCACGTGTAGGGAAACTAGGGTAAAGCCTACGGACGCGAGCAGCTTCGACTCCAAAGCTCCATTTCATCTAGTCTTTTTTATAATTCACTGGAGTACGCTTGACTTCAATCACACCTGGTGGAAGGTGGAGATAAACCCTACGTTAGATCGGGTCCAGCAAACAAATGTCTATTTATTCTTCTCTTAAAAGCTCCTTATTCATAAGACCGTGGAAATATGGCCGCTGGAAGCATATTCCAGTCCTTAGCAGTTCGCATGATGAATGTAGAAGCGAATCTCTTCGTGCGGATATTAGAAACGTCCACCACATATGGATGATTGCGGACACAGCCTCTAGTAGTTTTATGATGAAACGGGGCTGGTGGAATTATGTTCTTCTGTTTTGATTTTTTCTCAAATTAGTTTTACTGGTAGGGCGATTGACCGAACTGGGTTGTGGCCACAATACACAAGTGTAAAGGCCGTCTTAGTGACTCGCTTTGGCCTGTCGCGTTTCGGGATCAGCTTGTGTATCCAGTAACTCATATACCTAGAGACCTTCAGTCGTGGTATATGTGGGCCGACATGACGATGTAGACTATCAATGGATTTTCATCCTTTGATAGTCGCTTTCGTTTTTGGACTACACTGTACTTACCATCAGGTGTAATGTACTGATTTTGCCGAGCCTTTGTAAAAAACATTTTAATTTCTTTCTTTACAAGTGAATCATCTAAAATGTGAAATTAAATCATTTTGATTATAATTTTATTAACCCTTTTACTACGGCAGGCATCGTTGTTAAATTGTTTCGCAGTAAACGGAACTCCGTGCTGAAAGAGCGCCCATCAAACGCACGCAGTCGCGCAGCGTCAGGAGCAAAGTTTTGCTTTAAAACAATTTTCATTAGTTTTTAGTATAAAATTAATACGAGTGAATAAAATAGTGGAATATAGTCACCCATCGTGTTGTATTGTGTTGTTGTATTGTCGTCGAGTGTATTTCACGCCGGATCAACTGTTCCTATTATATAAGGCTCAGGTCAGACCTTGCATGGACTATTGTCCGCATCTTTGAGACGGTTCTGCCCAGTACTAACTTGACGCCCTGGATAGGTTGCAGTGAAGGGCTGTCCGCATTGTGAATGATCCTGACGTGACTAAGCATCTTGAACCGCTTCAGTTGCGTAGAGATCAGCCTGCCAGTTGCCTCAACGTTGGCGACCAACGTTGGCGAGCAACTTTGGCGTTGGCCAAACTGTTGGCGGCATTTTTAAGCTGGTGACTTCAGGCCAGCGTTAGTAGCGAAAGGGTTAAGGAATGATTAAAATTCCACGCATGCCTTCTAAAGTTGGCGGTATATCTGCAATTAAGATTTTCATCTTACCCTTGACAAATTAGCTTCGTTACTCCCCCGAAGTAATTATTTAACTAACTAACTAACTTTGTATTTATTTGACTATAGGAGTCGAATTCTGCTAAGTCTCTAGAAAAATTACGCGTTTGTTTACAAACAAACGTCGTAAAATAGATTGAGAAATTGTTTTTCTCCCTTGCTGTAATTTAATCTAGAATATTACTAACGAAATTTTCTCATTATTTTCCCATTATGCGCTTGCTGTTGGTTGTTGTAGCCTAGCGAATTATGGTCTGGTTTTCATATGCTGCAACGAGAATGATCCTAGATTCAAATCCCGGCACGTGCCTCTGAGTTTTACGAGATTACGCACGGACTTAAATATCATATGTTCACCGGTTAAAGGAAACGTTGTGGGGAAACCTTTTGGCATCTAATAGAAATGTTATGTGTATTAGTGCTTTTTTTGGTGTCCCGGGGGAAAATCCTAAATAGGACCATCAGAGCTGCTGTGAGGGCAGCGACCCTGGTATGTCAGACTCCTACTGATTAAAAACCCCCGGGGTGTCCCTCTGATTGCTCCACTCGGGCCTAGGAAACCAAATACATCCAGACGCCCGAGGAGTGAAATGGGTTGTTTTAGTCGGTGCGAGTCCGACACACCGGGGGGCGGCCCTCACTGCCTCCTGACAGCCCATAACAGGTTTCCCCGGGTTAAAAAAAAACATAAAACAGTGAAAAGATGAGAAGCGAAAACACAGAACTATATGAGATACCTTAAAAGTATGTAGATAAAACCTTAAGCGATATCCATGATAGAAAATTGGATGGTGATTATGCGAGATGAAGTTACTACGACCCTGCGGGCATCAGGGTTAAATCTCATTAGATTGAACTCGAGAGCTATCCAACTATACGGGAGTGTGGTACAAGTCAGAAGGAAAAGGAAAAAGAGAGGAAAACATTTAATCAACGGCAGCCATAGCACAAACGGTCACAACATAATAATACATATATATATATATATATTATATATATACTAGCTGAAAAATAGAGATAAGTGCCGTGATTTGAACCTAATACCATTCGCGTGGATGCACATAGAAGCCGGTCCATTTTCCACTAGTCCACTACAATCTATATAGTCACAATCAAATAAATCTATATATCGTCGGGTGAAAGGTTATTTAGTTTAAGCGACATGTTTTGGTGATATAGTAATATATATACAGGGTGGAATCTTTCAGCGGGGCAGTAAGGAGAAGTACCTTATCCGTTGCAGTTACACGAAAGTGGTCTTAGGAGACTATAATGGTGATTTCGCAGTATAAAACCTTTTTCGTAAAATGTTTATAAAAAATGTACGGGAAAAGTCTTTTACATTTTGTGACTTTTTAAGTACTCCAACGATGGTAGGTCCCATAGAAGTTTTTAATCAATATTAGTAACAGGATCGATTGGCATCAAAAAATTTTTTTGTATAAAATTGCTATTTTATGTTAACGGTACATTTTTTTTGAAAATCTGTTGAATGGGAAACAGAATTCCATAAAAAAATATGTATAGTCTCCTAAGACCACTTTCGTATAACTGCAACGGATAAGGTACTTCTCCTTACTGCCCCGCTGAAAGATTCCAACCTGTATATATTTGGAATCGGTAATAAACGCTGATTCCAAAAATATACATATATTACTATATCACCAAAAAATGTCGCTTAAACTAAATAGCCTTTCACCCGACGATATATAAAAATCAATTGCTGTTCGTTAGTCTCGCTAAAACTCGAGAACGGCTGAACCGATTTGGCTAATTTTGGTTTTAAATTAATCGTTGAAGCCTATGGAAGGTTTAAAAGGTGAGTAAATATGAAAAAAAAAAATGCTAGGAATATAGTAAAAACAACATTTTCGTTTTCCAATACAAACCACTCTGTCCCCAGCTGTCAAACATATGATGTCAATCAAAACAAAACAAAGGTATGCCTTCAAGTTGATTAGAGGTTGCATGTCGTTAATGAAAATTATAATTTATACGCCAAGTAATCAAACAAAAAATAACGTGTCCCATAAGGCATTATAACAAAAATATCATTACCTTAGATAAGACTTAAATCTTTCAATGCAATTTTATTTCTATTAGACTGCGACAGGCCAATAACTTTTGGCAGAATGAAATCTGACGGGGGCAGCTATTAACATAAAAAAAAAAATGTAACTTTGTTTTAGAGAAATAGGGCAGAACAAGGTCTACCGGAACAGCTAAAATATATAATATAGCTATATATAAAAAAAGGAAAAATTAAAATGGCATATTTTCTGTTATGTTATATTTTAATTTTTTCTGTGAGTGTTATATACGCCAATAATTATATGACATTGTGACACATATATGAAATTAGTACATGAGAGACCGGGTATCGGCAGGTGAAACTTGAGGCGGCTCCCAGCAATGTGGAGCGACGACCTGCAGATGATGGCCAGAAAATATTGTATAAAAAGAAACGAATACCGGGTTCAATGACGGTCGTTTTACGAGGCCTGTGTCCAGTAGATTAGGTTGGGTTGATGATTATAATGCCAAAGTTAAAAACACTATTTTGCAAGTTTTTTTATTACTCCGCTTCCGCTTATAACTTGAAAGCGGAAATCTTACAAGACTTGATAAAGCCGTAGAATGATTAAGCCTTGTAATTAATACTGACATTTAGAATGATAATGTTTCTGCCTCAAGCACTCCTGGATGTTAACTGGATAATACACGTAGCATAAAATAATTGAATATTTTGTTGAATTGGTTTCTCAAGACCCTTGTTTTCGGGTAACCCGATGAAAAAACATTGTGAACTCTCATATAAATACATATATACTCTCATATATATATACTCTCATATATATATCTCTCTCATATGTGATATTTATTTAATAATCTATTAGTTACACGTAGTCTATTTCATTTATTTTTAATAATACTTTTGCTCTTTTTTTTTTAGGTATACATATATTTTTACTATAGTATCTATCACTAATACATTTTGTAGTCGATTTATTTATTGTATGTAATAGTTTATTTTAGTATCACTTGTATTTATTATTTAAGCTGTATGTATTTTGTTGTTTATCGATAATTCTTATAAGATGTAACACGACCCTTCACGAAAATCAGCGCTGCAGACTTCCTCTGTGGCTTTAGGCTGATGAAGGGCCCATTTTCGCCATGTTAATATGTTCTGTATTTTCTTTTGTTTTTGTGTGTTGTTTGTAATGCTACATTTGAATTTCTGTTTTTTTGTATATTTGTGGCGAAATAAATACTTTTTCATTTCATTTCATTTTTATTAAAAAATCAACCAATTTCAAATAGTTAATTATATTTCTTTTTTTCATCGGGGAGACAATTAGGAGCGCCACCCCGGTGTGCCGGACCGACTAAAACCACTGGGGTGTTGCTCCTATCCGTCTGCCGAGACCAAGGGCACGGCGTTACCCATTTCCTCGTCACGTGGCGACGTCTGGCCTTTAAAAATCAGGTCACATCTCATCTGCATTGCGAGGGGTAGTGTAAAAGGCCACTCATATAATAGATATTTGTGCTTTTTATTGTAACAAAATTCATTTATTACAATTAATTGTTATTAGTGAAATACCGCTCGCTCAATATACAAATATTAATCTAATATAAAAACAAACTTGTGTAGCAGTAATTTGAATTAACAATATCATATAGGTAAATCAATATATATATATATATATATATATATATATATGTTATTGCTGGTTCAAAGACCTCTTTGTATTTTTTATTATTGTGACAATAGAATCTTAATAATTCAAACTTATAAATTAAATTAATTATGGACAAAACCATTAACCATTTGGAAGTCGAAGCTGCTCGCGTCCGTAGGCTTTACCCTAGTTTCCCTACACGTGACTCCTGAGTGGTGCTAAAGGAGCAGCAGCGAGGTGGTAGGGCGTCGGTTAGTGATGAAAATGCCCGGGAATTTTTCCAAAGTGCCCAAAACTCCCGAGAACATTCCGTTAATTCCCGGGAATATTCCCATGGAACGTGTAAACAGAAATATACGTTTATTTCTTAAAGTTTCTTTCCGAAATAAAATAATGGCCTGTGGATCGATTGTAAACATGGTTACATATGATATCAAAACGAGACTTTTATATTGCAGTTCATTTTCTTACTTAAAATTTAAATATAAAAAATAAATTACCTTTGCTATTTCATTCCGGATGAAGTCATAACTATTTTGAAATAATCAAAAAACTTTTTATTTATACTTATTTAAGGATGGTGTCTTTATTATATAGGAAAGTTACACGAGTGTAGTGTATAAATTGTGTGTGTATGAAGAGGTCAAACTTTTCAAAATGATTTGAGACATAATAAACCACAAAATATTTCAAAATAGATATTGTAGTGATTGTATGATTGATTTATAAAATAGGTTAGTTATATTTGGCACTATTCTCGGAATTGGCCATTTAATAAAAAAATAAGTTTATTTTTGGAAAAGGTTAGAATATCTTATTTTAAATAATGAAGTTTAATTTGAGTTTTTCAATTTTATTCGAGACAGATTGAATGGAAAAATAGAATAGGAAGGTTGATATTGTAAAAATTACAAGAAATATATATGTAAAACTTTACTTGAAATATACATAATAATACAGATTTAAAAAGTGTATTATTCCAAAGCGACTGAGCGACCAAACCCAAAAATAGAAAAGATAGTACGCGAGTAAGAGCGTACTACAATATATTTGTATATTATTATTTAAAATATTTTTATTGTTGAACAATAAAAAAAAAATCATGATAAATACAAATATATCGTCACACTATAATCCGGGGTGAGCAGAGATACAGTAATAGTTTTATCCGAGACGGTGCACGGTGTTCGGCGCGCCGCCTGAGAGACAGGTTTTGGAGGGGTGGGCTTTACTCCTACCCCTCACAGAGAGGTAGCCTCAACAAGGCTTTCTGCACCCTGGACGTCTGGACGAATTTGGTTTCCCAGGCCCGGGTGGAACAATCAGAGGGACACCCCGGGGGTTTTTAGTCAGTAGGAGTCTGACACACCGGGGTCGCTGCCCTCACGGCGTCCCTGATGGTCCTATGCTGGATTTTCCTCGGGATATAAAAAAGTAGTTTTATCCACTTAGCGCTTATATGTTGTGCCTAACGTAACCAGAAGTACAGCTGATCGCCGTTCTCAAGGCACTTACACATGACATTTCTATCAGATGCCATGTAGGTTGAATCACGTTGTTTTCATTCGCCGGTAAACATGTAATGCCTAAATCCGTATTTAATCTGAAAAAACCCAGAAGTACGTACCGGGATTCGAGCCTACGACCATTCACACTGTAGCGCATAGAAACCGGTCCCTTATCAACTAGGCCACCACCGCTATCCTACAAAATATTTTTGACGGATTTTTTTCGTATTCTGCGATATGTTTACCAACTGTGGACCGACAAAGCGACAAGATGCGCGGAGGCAAACAACGCATGCGACGACATTATACAGATTGTGAGCGTGCGAGTGAGAGCGCAGCAAGACGTTCTCGCTGACACTTTTATGTCACCGCTCAAAATTCCGCATAGATGAGAGTCTTAATAATTAATTAAAGAATTAATTTATTTTATTTTTGTGTACTTTTCTTTTAAGATCTTCATGATTCTAGATGAACAGAAAATATCTTTTAAAATTTGATTCCTTTGTGAAAACGTCATAAACTGTAAAATATGCGACATAAAAGGGCACATGTTTTGTCAGTATTATCTTAAAAGTAAAATTAGAGGTACAAGGAATTGCTTATATCAGTATTTGATTTTAATTTCAGCTTAATACCTCTGGGCGTTTTTGAGAAAAAGTGTCAGACAGACAGACAAGGAATTGGTTCTATAAAGGTTCTCTTTTCCTTTTCAAATAACGACTTCTAAAAAGTATTGCAGTGGTCATGTGTAATTATATTTTTGTACCTACATATACATTATGTAAAAAGATACAGAAAATATTATTATAGCAGAGAGTGAATATAGCTTTGGGAAATAATCACTAAACACCAGTCAAACATTTAAAGAACTACCTGAAACACCGCCATTAGGAGATTGTCACCTGCAGTGGATCTAAAAACTTCTACTCCGGATTTATTTATACTATAAAAATTATATATATAATAAATATCATTAAAAAATACACAAATCTGGAGTAATTCGTGTACATACATAAAAAACATTACACACTAGCTGTGTGTCCCGGCGTTGCTCGGGAAGAAATAATTTACTCACTTCGCCATATGTTTTTCAAAAACGACGAAACACGTATTCTTTTATTTCTAACTAAAAAACTAAATATAAATTTTTATAGGGCTTACTTAAATTGACGGATTTTAAGCAAACAAGCAAACTTTTTACCCTTATTTTATCTTCTTAGGGATTGATTTTCCAATAAGGTCGAAACATTTTTTTTTTCTAATTTCCAACCAATAGTGGAAATACTGGTTTTGATAGTGCTTACTTCAAAATTGGCAGATTTTTCAAACATTTTTCCAACTATAGTTTCAACACCCTCATAGCGATGGAATCACAAAAACTCTGCGTTTTGTGGATACCTACATCATACCAATTAGTAGAAAAAAACCAATTTCCAAATTTCATGTTTCTAGCTGTTGTAGTTTGAGCTTAACGATGATAAGTATGTCATGAATGTTAAGACAAGTAATTTTATATACATATGTATATAGATTTTTGAACATAGGTTAAAACTAAATAAATATTATTTATTTAACTCATGAATAATATCGCCTTCCTTTGTTTATAAAATTCATACGTGAAATTAAAAAAAACACATGGGTTCGGCTTGCCGGAAGGTACGAATGTCATAGTTTCCCTTTACCTTTAAATTTAATCACATAGTTAATAATAATTTCATTGTAATGTAATATATTACTGAGTTTTATTAGTACTAAGTATAAATTACATCTTAAAAACAACCTCAAGAAAGCACGAATCGAGAAAATTATGGTTGACAAAATTGATAAGATTTGGGATTTTTTTTTTATAACTTATAGGCGAACGCTTGACCTCAATCACACCTGGTGGAAGGTGAAGATGAGTCCGATGATGAACCGCGTCCGCCTAACAAATGCCTATTCACTCTTCTTTTAAAGACTCCCAGGTCATAAGATCGCGGAAATATGGCCGCTGGTAGCATATTCCACTCATTAGCTGTTCGCATGATGAATTTTGGAAGCATTCAGGGAATTTTCCCCAATTTTCCCGGGAATAAAGGGAAGATTCCCGGAAACTTTCCGAAACTTTCGGGCATTTTCATCTCTAGCGTCGGTGCCCGTCTGGATCGCGACCACAGTACATGGGTGTAAATCCCGTCATAGTGACCAGTTTCGGCTTGTCGCGTTTCGGGATCAGCTTGTGCATATCCAGTAGCTCATATACCTAGAGACCTTCAGTCGTGGTATATGTGGGCCGACATGACGATGTAGACTATCAATGGATTTTCATCCTTTGATAGTCGCTTTCGTATTTGGACTACACTGTACGTACCATCAGGTACTCTGTAGTCACTATGTAGAGCCAGTGTAAAAAAAAAAACCAAATTAGTCCATAAATGACGTAACATAGACGAAAATACATAAAACAAATACATACAGCCGACTACAGAAAACCCTCCCTTTTGAAGTCAGTTAAAAATGTCTAATATCTATGTCTATCTTACATTACAATACTCACAGTGACTGAGACAGGTATTTGGAGAGACCAAGCTTCGTTATCTTGCTCCCTTTTATTCCTTCATTCACGATATTGGTGACGGTGAGAAAATTTTTCGTCATCGTCGATTCTTGAGACACTATTGTCACAAAACACACAATTAAAACTGCTTTTCACAAAAGAAACAAACAAAAGAAACACTTACTCTTTCTCGAATATAGATGCGCACATCGATTACTTTAATAGAATTCAAATCGCAACAGACAACACGCGAACAATTTTTATTTATAACGAAAAAGGTTTATTCAACTATATACTTTTCAAAGACACTTTTTTCTCTCTTTTTTATCACAGACATAAACGAATCGTTGTATCCACAATTATAGCCACGTTTTCAATTTTTTCACACGAAAACTGGCAACAGTTTATCTTGATTGCCTGAAAAATACCTTTTATATCTCACCGCTAATAAAATTTTCAGATATTGCCCAAAATATGTAAATTTTCATATTAAACACAAACTTAATTTGAATATTTTCATATTTATTTTGTTGAGTGATATATCCTCAACTCATTTAGTGGAGGTGGATGGGTCACGTATGCTGTATACCCGATAATAGGTGGGGAAAGAATGTCCTTGAGTGAAGACCATGAAAGAACGTGAAGAGACAGCAAGCCCGATGGACCAATGACCTGGACAATGTGGTTGTAAGGAACTGGTTGGAAAAAACTCGCGACTGTATTGTGCGGAAAATAATGCAAGAGTGGAATGTTTTTTATCCTTTCTCTAGCAGTAACGTGCATAGGATATTTGAACAGGGTACGCAGAAATCGTGTAATTAATTTGAATATTATGTTATGATAGTAATTATTATATTGCTTTCATAGGAAAGATAGATGGCGTGAATATGGAATATATATCGATATAAATGGTTCTTTTTTTTTTGTTTAAGCAATTTATTCCAGACTTATTTATCGTCAGGGCATGCAATGCTTTCATGCATCTATGGAATGAACGCTACTGTTCTCTAGTAGTAGCAGTAGTAGTTCTGTATCTATAGTTGTAGTGATTATATTGGCCTATGCAAATATCTCTTCACGCTTTGTTAAAAGGATCCAGTACGGTGGAAACACGTTCGCTGGAAGACCATTCCACACCTTAACGACTCGGCAAAAGTAAGAGAACTTCTTAGTCCCAGTCGGGATGTGAGTTACCGAAAAGCTGTGACTCCGAAGACCCGCGCGCGTGGTTCAATAGATGGGAGAGGGTGGAACATGGTTAAATAACTTTTCTTTTCTTCTTTCTTGTTTAATGAGCAAACGAAATTGAGCAATGATTTTTAAATTATCAACCTGTTCCGCACAATCAAGAAGTCAATTGATTGTTTTGTATAACGATATCAAATCAGATATGTTCGGTTTGACAAAATTCAAAGTTTGGTTTGGGAGTCGAAGCTGCTCGCGTTCGTAGGCTCTACCCTAGTTTCCCTACACGTGACTCCTGGGTGGTGCTAAACGAGCAGCAGCGAGGTGGTAGGGCGTCGGTGCCCGTCTGGATCGCGACCACAGTACGTGGGTGTAATGCCCGTCATAGTGACCAGTTTCGGCCTGTCGCGTTTCAGGATCAGCTTGTGTATATCCAGTAGCTCATATACCTAGAGACCTTCAGTCGTGGTGTATGTGGGCCGACATGACGATGTAGACTATCAATGAATTTTCATCCTTTGATAGTCGCTTTCGTTTTTGGACTACACTGTACTTACCATCAGGTACTCTGTAGTCACTTTGTCGAGCCAGTGTAAAAAAAAAAATCAGATCCGAAATGGAGACTAACGGATGACGGATAGAAACTAGATGACCCATGACGGATGTAGTGCGTCGACTACCACTCAAATAATTCCACGGCTCTTTCGTAACATATTTTCACGGATTCGTATAGATAGCAATACGTAATCGCTTTTAAAGCATATTTCAGGGTAGATATATTATTACAGAACAAATAATACAGCTATACCCTAACATCTGGAACATGTATGACAAAACACCGAAATGCCTGCGTCTCTTGATAAATAGAAATATGCTCGGTATTAGCTAAAGAGCTCGTTAGGAGCGGCCTCGACTCGCGTTTTGTTGACATCCGGTACTGAGGCTTATAGCTCAGCCATTAGAGGTAGCGGGAGCGATTAAAATTCAACCTTTTTGCAATGAAAAGTTTCCTACTTAATCTGGGTTATAAAATAAAGGATTATTAAAAGTAAAGGGAAATTATTTCTCTCTTATACTGACCATATAGTAGAATTGAGGGAGTTTCCTGGAGATTATAATAGAGTTTTGGACTTTCTATAGACGTAATAATTTAATAAATGTATCAATTAAATTGGCTTAAATACAATTCTTTGTGAAATTAATTCCTCCATCCCCTTTCTAATATAAATGGACAAGACCCCGAGCGTGGCTTGTACCTACACGTGGATGACATTCAAATTGCTCGCACGAAGCGATTCGTCTCCGCTTTTGTGCTGCGAACCGCCAAGGTTTTCAAGGTTGTATTTTCTTTTGTTTTTGTGTGTTGTTTGTATTGCTGTATTTAAATTTCTGATTTTTTGTTGATTTGTGGCGAAATAAATACATTTTCTTCGTTTTTTTTTTTCATTTTTTCCAAGGAGTGGAATTCGCTTCCTGCAGCTGTTTTTCCAACATCTTGCAACATGGGAATATTTTTTTTACACTGGTTTGACATAGTGACTACAGAGTACCTGATGGTAATTGCAATGTAGTCCAAAAACGAAAGCGACTATCAAAGGATGAAAATCCATTGATAGTCTACATCGTCATATCGGCCCACATATACCGCGACTGAAGGTCTCTAGGTATATGAGCCACTGGACATACACAAGCTGATCCCGAAACGCGACAAGCCGAAACTGGTCACTGTGACGGGCTTTACACCCATGCACTGTGGTCGCGATCCAGACGGGCACCAACGCCCTACCACCTCGCTGCAGCTCGTTTAGCACCACTCAGGAGTCACGTGTAGGGGAACAAGGGTAAAGCCTAAGGACGCGGGCAGCTTCGATTCCCAAACAAACGACGAGTACATCTGTATTTATTGAGTAAGTGCGCTCCATCACCGTCGTCTTCATTACTTTCCATTGGGTGAGATTAACAATATAAGAATATCTCGGAATCTATTGAATTTGCCCCTACATTGATATAGCCTAAATTGTATATTTAATTCTTCATTACATACTTCCAGTAATTCGGCGAATAACCAATACCCCTATTCTGTGTTCACGTAGCCAGCAGTAGCGCAGCTGACCGCAGTGACGCGCGTAGGCTATTTGGACAGGGTAAGCAGAATTCGTGTAATTAATTTTAATATAATATTATATTATGATAGTAAATATTATATTGCTTTCATAGGTTCATAGTCAAAGATAGTCGGCGTTAATATATATTACTACTAGCTGTCCCGGCAGACCATGTTCTGCCCTATTTCTCTTAAACAAAGTCACATTGTTTTTTTTAATGTTAATAGCTTCCGCATCAGATTTTATTCTGCCAAAACCTATTGGCCTGTCGGCTGTTTTTTGAAAATTGTTTGAAGGAACCTGGACTTATTGCTATATGTATAAAAATTGACAAATATTGATATTAATATCTATACGTCACTCAGTTGTTCTGCCTTCCCGGAACTCGTCCACTAACATTTAAACTTTATGGGATGGTGTTAAAGTTCAAATTGACTTTTAAATATTATTACGAATTTGTTGTATGAGAATATAGAAAATTGTTGTTTTTAGACTTTTTCAGACAATTTTTTTAATTTTTCTCTCCGTAATAACCTACCCCAGACTTCAACAAACACAACAAAAAAGAAATCACCCAAATCGGTTCAGCCGTTCTCGAGTTTCGCGCTTATCAACACATTTAGCGATTCATTTTTATATATAAGAAGATATGAATATAAATGGTTCCTTTTTTTGTTTAATTTTAAGCTATTTATTCCAGACTTATTTATCACTAGCTGATCCGGCAAACGTTGTTTTGCTATATAAGGTTTTGTAATATCTTCTAAGATGTTCATTAAAATTAAGTGATGTCACAGACAATTTTGTTCACAATTAAATACTCTTAATTAACAACACATTTATTTGGATAAAGATTAATATTATTACGTTGATACAACTCTTAACAAATAATGCATTAATTTCGACCAAATTTGTTTACCATAAAAACGGTTCTAGTGACTTAATCTTAAAAGATAGACATATATTGTCGCGGACATTTTTTTAGATCATTTTAAGAGGAATAATTCTTTCTTACATATATTTTTGGTATGTTGAACCGTTTTTGCAGCGCACGCAATGGAAGCCCTCAAGGATGAATAATTTTCCCCGTTATTTTCACATTTTCTATTATTTCTTCGCTCCTAATAATTGCATCGTGATGTTATATATAGCCTATAGCCTTCCTCGATAAATGGTCTATTCAACTCAAGAAGAATTTTTCAATTCGAACCAGTATTTCCTGAGATTAGCGCGTTCAAACAAACAAACAAACAAACAAACTCTTCAGCTTTATAATATTAGTATAGATAAGGTGTGCAATGCTTACATGCATCTATGGTATGGACGCTACTGGCTGATCGCACACACAGCACTAGTTCACATTTTTTTTTAAATGTCATGCGAGTTACCTCATTTTTTTATACTGACTCAACAATGTGACTACAGTTCACCTGATGTTAAGTATAGAATAGTTCAAGAATGACAACGAATATCAAAGGACGAAAATCCATTGACAACCTTTGTCAACATGTCGGCCTCAGAGATGGGCAAAATGTAATCTGATTAATTATCAACGATTACAAAATGTAGTCGTAATTTTAATTTTCTTGCTCTGTAATCATGATTAAATCCATTTAAAACATTAAGGGCGGCTTGCACTAACAAATTAAATCGAGTTTAGAGTTATATAAAATGCTATTTAGCGCTGATCTGTATTTATTGTCTTGCACTGAATCAAAATCTAGTTGTAACAACACTTAAACTAAAATCATCATTAAGATGGAATCAAACCAATTCAATTAATTAACGTTTTATACAAGCTTAAACTAGATTAATTCGTTAGTGCAAGCCGCCCTAAGAAATGATAAATGTGTATACAATCTGGGATTTTGTAATGTTTAAAATATAGATCAGCAAAATGCAGTCATATTAATGATGAAAAACGTAAAATGTAATCGTAATCGTTTTCCATTAATCTGATTACATTTTGACCATCTATGAGGCCTCCATATACCACGTCTGAAGGTCTCTAACTTCATGAATTACTGGATATACACAAGCTGATGATGTTTTCGTTAGCGAGTGATCATGGCGTGTTTAAACTGGCCACATAATTATAATATAGTAACGAATTTGGAAGTTGAAGCTGCTCGTGTCCGTAGGCTTTACCCTAGTTTCCCTACACGTGACTCCTGGGTGGTGCTAAACAAGCAGCAGCGAGGTGGTAGGGCGTCGGTGCCCGTCTGGATCGCGACCATAGTACATGGGTGTAAAGCCCGTCATAGTGACAAGTTTCGGCTTGTCGCGTTTCGGGATCAGCTTGTATATATCCAGTAGCTCATATACCTAGAGACCTTCAGTAGTGGTATATGTGGGCCGACATGACGATGTAGACTATCAATGGATTTTCATCCTTTGATAGTCGCTTTCGTTTTTGGACTACACTGTACTTACCATCAGGTACTCTGTAGTCACTATGTCGAGCCAGTGTAAAAAAATTAAAGGTCACTTTGAATTTAATTACATGACAAATATTTGCATGAAATTCTTCATAATATACGGCAGTAAAATTCATCGGATCCGCAATATCCGCACCTGACCCAAATACTGCATGACGTATGAGGTGTCATCAACAGAACCGTTTTGGATCGGACGCGTGAACTCGTAAATTTATAGAGATACACGCATTTCAAAATATGGATTATGCGAAATTATTACATTATCTTGGGTTGATGAATATTCCATATAAGTATATATTTACAGCTGTGGTGGCTGCCGGCAGAATAGAATAGCACCTCCCCCTTCTTGCTGAGGCGTCGTAAAAGGCGACTAAGGTATCTCTTGAACACCGCAATTCTACCAGGTGTGCAGAGAAGGAAAACTCGACCAAACCTGCATCCTGCTCCCTCCCGATCGTACTGGTTCTCCTTTCCATCGGGCCTGAACACCTCGGACGAGAGAGTGCTTTTCTGGATGCGCGTCCAGTTATGCACTTAAATATCTCCTGCGCAATTGACTGTTTCCGAAAACTGGACCTCGAATTTCTTAATCGATGTTGAAACAGTCGCCGTGGCCGAAACCGGCTAGGACATCATCATCATCATATTTACATGGCTGTCTGGTTGATAACATTGCGTTATATAATACGATGTATTTCAACGTGTGGGCCGCGCCCCCCTGGCAGGTCACGAAGCTTCAACAGCGAAGTTGGAAAAAGTTAGGAAAGCTAAAGCAGTAACATTTTAGCGAAGTACCCAGTCTAGGCCGATGAGCGAGGAGTCCTCATAAAGGAAGTTGGCAAATACCTCTCTCTGCCAGCAGTGGTTAAGACTGCAAGAGTGCATGGAAAAGTGTTACGTCCTTCTGCGAATAAGTCATGAAGAAGAAGGAGGCCGCCGAAAGGGACAGGGAAAAATCAACTGGAAATTCGGCGGTCATGACATCATCGCTGGATGAATGCATTCGCTCGCAATGAGCGCGACATCCCTCCGTGGCAATAGCCGGGCAGTTGCCTTGAGGCAAGCTGATGCCCGGATGAGACGAAAGCGGCACGCGGTATCCGATGCGCCGCCTAATAGAGGTTAGGCTATGCAGAGCATCGAGCATCGACGTAGAGTTGCCTGCCTCGCGGTGTTTTACCAGTTGCACGGTGGAGAGTGTTCTCAGGAACTACATTATTTGATTCCACCAGCCTCATTCCATCACAAAACCACTAGACATCGTGTCGGATACCATCCGTATGTGGTGGATGTTCATTATTTCCGCACGAAGAGATACGCTTCTACATTCATCATGCGAACAGCTAGGGAGTGGAGTATGCTTCCTGCGGCCATATTTCCGCGATCTTATGACCTGGGAGTCTTTAAAAGAAGAGTGAATAGGCATTTGTTAGGTGGACGCGGTTCATCATCGGACTCATCTTCACCTTCCACCAGGTGTGATTGCGGTCAAGCGTTCGCCTATAAGTAATAATAATAAAAAAGGTCCGGAAAAGTGGGCTTTTTAAACCCACTTTTCCCAGAGGAGATTTAATGGATTGTATGCTCCCCGAGCGCCTGGAAGTAAGGATTATAAGGTCTAGGTAGAAAGATGTGATTCCCGGGGGTTTTTAGTCAGTAGGAGTCTGACACACGAGGGTTACCCAAGCAAGGGCTCAGCAACTGAAGGTCCTATTTAGATTTTCTTCCCCGAGTCACAAAAAAAAACTACTGCAATAAAAAAAATGTCTTTTAAGTACTTAATTATGTACTTATCCGAACTTTAATTATGAAAATAAATAAATATGTTGTATTGAATATTTGTTACAAAATAAAATACATAAAAGAAGCAACGGGGGATGCGAAATATTTCTTCACACTAAAGGGGCCGTGTCATATGTGAAAAAGGTTGAAAAAACACTGCTACAAGTATAATACATTTTTCATAGGACATTCAATTCATAAAGGAATATCAATTGGCTCTTGTAACGAGAATTTGTCCGAAAAATTTCTTAGTGGAAACATCGTTAGGATAAGTATGTGCGTCAAAGAGAAAAGTATTTTGAAGGGGAGCTAGATATGTAAATTTCAATTGAGGTGCATTTTCTTTTATGACCTCAATCCACGTATTTTTTTAACAGACCTCGTATACATATATACCGAGTGGTACAGAGCGGCCGCTGCTGTGTTGCCACAGTTAAGATGCGATTACTAGAACTCCGAATAGTATCTCTAGAATGGAAGCGTAGATTACTGTAGAAGCATTGATGATAAGAAACTATAAATAGGTAAGTTTCTTAATATAATATATCGCTTATTAACCTCACACGTGTCTTAGAAGTAGTTTATATTATAGACGAGATTCTCCAACGCCGCAGGGAGCGAGAAATCCGGCTTTGTTTGATCCACCGGGATTACAAGGGGGCTTTTCAATTTTCTCGGTATAGGTGAAACTATTGTTCTAACAATTTTGTTCTACAAATTGTCTTGCTACGCCCTAAGGTGCTGTAAGATTTACTTAAGTGAATTTAAGTTATAACGACCTTTTTTAATATCCTTAGTTTTGTAGGCTACCTTTTTATATATAACATTTTTATATTTTAAATTATACTTTTTATCAAATGTCAAAAAATTAGAATAAGAATTGAATTTGTGACGTCGAACAGTGCGCTATAGCTTTTAAGAAAAAACTGATATAATTTTAATATCTATAATATAAAAATGAATCGCAAAATGTCTTGATAAGCGCGAAACTCGAGAATGGGTGAACCGATTTGGCTGATCTTTTTTTTGTTGTGTTTGATGAAGTCTGAGGAAGGTTATTACGGAGAGAAAAATTTTAAAAATTCCCTGCAACTGTCTAAAAACAACACTTTTCTGTATTCTCATACAAAAAATCGTTATAAGTCATTTTGAACTTTAACACCATACCATAAAGTTTAAATGCCAGTGGACGGGTTCCGGGAAGGCAAAACAATCGAGTGACGTATAAATATTAATGTCAGCATTTGTCAAATTTTATACATATAGCATTAAGGCCAGGTTCCTTCAAACAATTTTCAAAAAAATCTGACGGGGAAGCTATTAACATTAAAAAAAACAATGTGACTTTGTTTTAGAGCAATAGGGCAGAACAAGGTCTGCCGGGACAGCTAGTTATTAATATATTCATATTAAAGTCTCAGTTTTTCTAATTACCAATTCCTGTGCAGTGAATTCCACCTCTACAGTTTATTATAACGTTTATTAAAGAGTAAGGCTGAGATTTGTAGATGCTATTCCCACTTAGATTAGTACAGTTTTCAAAAAAAATTGTTTTGACAAAAAGATGAATATGTAATAGAAACTTGGGTGTAGCCATAGTATTTGTAGAGCCAAGTCCATGTTGACAAATCGGCGACTTACCAAATCCTTTGATATTTGTTTGAGATCACTGGAATCCCAGAAAAGAGAGATGAGTCTACGATGCATATTATTAGCACGGTAGCTAATAATTTGGGGCTTAAGTTTGACTCAGCGGATACTGTGATGGCGGAGCGGGTCGGCATGTTGAGGCGTAATCGTCCGGGTGGAGAGACGTCATTTGATTCACAAAGACCTCGGAGCATTGTGGTAAGGTTTATTCGCCGAACACAACGTGATGACTTCTTGCACGCAGCAAGAGTGCGGCGGAATCTCACTACTTCTGAATTGGGCATCGGGGAACTCGGAATACGTTTCTATATAAATGAGCGCCTTACTAAAATAAACAGGAAATTGCTCGCTAGAGCGCGGGAGAACGCGCGTAGGCTCAATTGGAAATACGTTTGGACAAAGAATGGTCAGTTGTTTAGTAGACAAGATGATGCTGAAAGAGTTCATCGTATACGTACAGATTTAGATATTAAGAAAATTTTTGGGGCCAATTAAATTGGTCGGTGTTCAGGGTGTTCTTTGTTTTATCTATATACAATTTTAATCTGTCTTTTGTTCATTGTATAAATTATTTTCCAGTTGCCCTGTGTTGTGATGCACTGCTAATCTCAAATGTATATGTATATGTATGTGTATGTGTGTGTATATATATATATATATTATATTGATATTAGGTATTCTATAAAAACATTTTATTGGTATTAGATTATTTAACTTTATTGCGCTCTATACACTTTACCTATTTTTATAGTATTGTGCATATTATTTAAATATATAATTTCGATCAATACGCCATATAATGTGTGTGCTTTATCATTGAAATTATCATATAGTTTTAATTTTTTAATTGTCTTGTTTATCTTTTGACTGTATTCGATATTATTTACAGTTACTATCTCTTGGACTTTTTTGCTTTATTATATGCAATCGGTCTGTTCTGCAATAATGTTTAAACTCTTTATTAATTTAAAATTCTATTATAGAGGCTTTATTATACAGTGTTTACTAATATTTTATATTATAATTTTTTAATGGGTGTTAAATATTTTATCTGTTGGTCTTATATTTCTGTTCTTGTATATGTGTATTTTCATATTATTATCTATGATACTTTAAATTTTGTGTATCTGTACTCCATTGATCCCTTCCTTGCTGTTTTCTGCGCGTCGATTCAATAAATGGGTGTCAGCTGAAAATCAGCGCTGGGTGGCTCGGCTGGTCACTTAGCATTTGCTGAGCTGACTTCCCTTTGGCGCATCATCACAACATAGGGTGTTTACTGTTTTTGTTTTCTATCTTTAATAACCTATTTTGCTGTGTTGTTTGTTGTGTTGTGTGTCAAATAAATGTTTTATTATTATTATTATTATTATTATTATATTCATTAAGTATTATAGATTGTAATGTCTTAGTAAAGTCTAAGCAAATTTAAAGTTACGTCTATAAATCTCAGCCTAGCTGTGCCTGCGACTTGATTCGTGTGGAAGTAATACTCTTATGATAAAAAATATTTCAAACCATTTTGTTATATTTTCTTGTTTTTGGTAACCTCGGAGAAAATCCTGCATAGAACCATGAAAGCCTCTTGTGAGAACAGCTACCCCGGTGGCTCAGACCCCTGCTAACTAGAAACCCTCGGGGTGTCTCACTAATTGCTACACCTGTTCTGGGAAACCAAATTCATTCAGACGTCTGAGGAGCGAAAAGCCTTGTTGAGGCTATCTCTCTGAGTGGGGTTGGTGAAAGAGCCCACCCCTCAAAAATCTCTCTCTGAGACCGGACTATGCGCACTGGCTTAATATAGTTTTTTCCATGTACAGACAGCGACTAATTAAAAGTATAATATTATAAAATGATTATAGCCAGAGATGGGCAAAATGTAATCTGATTAATGATCAACGATTACAAGATGTAGTCGTAATTTTAATTTTCTTGCTCTGTAATCATGATTAAATCCATTTAAATCATTAAGAAATCATAAATGTGTATGCAATCTGAGATTTTGTAGTTTTTAAAACATAAATGAGCAAAATGCAGTTATAATTATGGTAAAAAACATAAAATGTAATCGTTAATCATTTTCATTAATCTGATTATATTTTGTCCATCTATGATTACAGCTATATCCCCTGAACAATTAATTTAGACTATTTTTTACAATAAATTATGGGCGTGCTTTTTAAATCGGCATAACTTTTTTATTTAAGAACCGATTGAAATAAAATTAACACTATATGTTAAAGGCAGCTTTACATAATACATCAGTGAAAACTAACATCTAGATTAGTTAAGCTGTTTTTGAGATGAGGAGGATATTGGTTAACAATTTACATTTTTAACACCCGACATCGCGCAAGCGAAATTTTTATCCAAGGCAGTATATATGTATAAATAAGTATAGAATCTTTGCAATAATTATAAATTTAGATAATATTGTAAAGGTGGCTGAGGAACGGATTTTTTGTATGATATTTGTCTTGATATTTTGTTATTAAAATCTTTCAGCTAGACCAAGGCACTTTTAGCTTTTTTCTACTTGAAGGGTTTCCTTACGGGACCGATATTGAAAGATTAAGGCCAAAGTGTGTTGGATTTATGGCGCCTAAAATCCCCAAGGTGACTACTTTTGGGCATTGTCGGAAACTGTGGGTTCTGTAATCAATTCGTGAAGTTCTAGGCCTATCGGGCGCAATCTTAGAGAGAAACTCTGCCTTCCACGATACTATTCCGTGTACTTCGGCTGGGCGCACCATGACACACTGCTGACTCAACGAGGATCGTTAACCAACCAAAGCAATTAGCCAACCAGTCATGAACTGGTCGATCGTCAGGGACTGAAGCGCCGAAGCCCCAGGGCAAAGAAAATACTGAACTAAAATAACTGTTTGACGCCGGGACGTAGGAGGAATTTGAAGTCCGGCTTGCAACGAGCAGAAGAACTGTCTAGAAGTTTATAGCCAGTGAATATTTGGCACAACTTAGACGTTCTCCTCACGGCTTCAAAATTGGCGGCTTGGCAAAAATCAAGTCTACCAGTTTTATAGTAAGAAAAGATACATTATTTTTATTGATAAATGATTGATTTTATTAATTTAGTCTTGCACCGGCTAAAACCTCCAGAGTGCTCCTTCTCTCCGTCCAGCCGGGACCGGAGGCACAGCAGCGTCCACTTCTCCGGTCCGCGACGACGTCTGGCCCTTCAAGCAGGCCTCATTTATTAAGAGAAGATACCTACAGTAGATAATTACCTCCAATTAGATGTCAACTGCGATTTCAATACTTATATTTTCAGCATTAAAAGTCAGGCTGTAATTTTAAAGGACCCTTTGTACTCATCGAGAGCGGCTGTTACATTTGTGATTCAATTCGGTAGAAAGGGCGCGGTAGCACCAAATTTGCGTTAGCAAATAGCCCGTGAAACGATCCGAGTGGATTTTAAAATGAGATTAAATGTTAATCGTCTCATTGATTGAGGGTAGATCCTTTTTTACATGTCACGAATTTGTAAAAAAATATATTTTAAGATGTTTTGTAGATAATAAATTGACAGAGCGTTTTTTGATTTTATACAAAGCTTTTATATACACAATATAATACTTTTCATTGTTTAAAACTAAATAGTTTAGTTTCTGACGATTGATTTTTCAAAAATTTAAATTTGTTTAGTTTCTGTGGTGGCCAAGTGGATAATGGAACGGATTCTATTCCCGTTGTTGCAAATGGTTGTGGATTTGAATTCTGGCACGTAATTATAGGTTTTTCGAGATTACGTACAGATTTAGGCCTAACAAGCTCAGTTGTGAAAGAAAACATCTTGAGCAAACCCGCATGGTATCTGAAATGAAATGAAATGAAATGTATTTATTTCTCCACAAAGTAACAAAAAACTAGAAATTGAAATGCATCTGATGGAAATGTCATTGCTGATGGAGATGTTTTTTTTTTAGCGACTCGACACAGTAACTGCACCATATCTGATGGTAAGCATGGTGCATCCCAAAAAACGCCAACGACTATCGATAGGTAACAAAAAACCCATCGGTAGTCGCAGCGATCATGCCAGCCTGCGAGATGTCATTGTCAGTGGCTTGAAAACAGCGATCACAGTACATACAGCGACTAATTTATCTCTGCTCACCCTGTAAAGGATATAGCTTGATTTACCAAAAATTGTTAATCATGTTTTTTTTTTTATTTCAAACCTATAATCCAACTACTACTTATATATATATATATAAATATTTGTGAATAATTACATATTGGCCCGATCCCAAAGTAAGCTTGCGTTTATATTATAGGTACTTGACGAATATATACATACCCATGACTCGCAAAAAACTAACCCATTTATCAAAGAAACGTTTGCCGCTACCGGGACTTAATTGAGCCTAGAAATATTGCAAGTAGAGTTACTAACATTGCGCTATCAGATTATAAGTGCTCCCTTCAAAGTTTACAGATTTTTGAACAAAATTTCAACTTATTTTTTCACCCTTTTGGAGGATGAATATGAAAACTATCTGCCCTTATTGGATACCTACGTCATTAAAAAAGCAATATAAAAAATCAAAGATTTTCTGGTTTCAGTAATTTGTGATCCACGGTGATAAGAGTTTGTCAAAATAAACATTTGTATGTCTATAAAGATATAGGTTTATTTATTTTAATTCCTGCATATACGCAAATACACTGTTATGTGAGGAAAAACTGAACAAAAAATAGCTACAATAAATTCGTAGCGTGCAACGAAATAACCGTAGCAACCGTAGCAAAGAAAATATCGTAGTATTTATTTCACGTAGCCCAAAATATCTTCAACATAACATTATGGTATTAAGTTATCTATATGATTTATCTGCAGAAATGTGCAGGGACCATCTAAAATGGAAGCCTGTACAGTTAAACGTATTTATTTCCGTGAAATAATATAAAAATAATATATTGTTTTGTTATTTCGCGGCGAGCAGAGAAACGTTAGAACCTATATCTACTTAAATGTTATATGTCGTGCCCAAGGCGACCACCAACTCTTGTACTTACATATATTTCTATTAGATGGTATGTGGGTTTCCGGTTGCCCTAACTGGATCGTGACCATACTACATAATATAAAGGCCGTCATAGTAACTAGTTTTGGACTGTCGCGTTTAGGGATAGCCTTGTGTACAACCAGTAACTTATATACCTTAAGACCTCAGTGGTGGTATATATGGACCGACATGACAACGGATAATGTCAATGGATTTTAGACCTTTGATAGTCGCCATCGTTTTAGGACTACACTGTACTTACCATCAAGCGGACTGTAGTCACTTTGTCATGCCACTAGAAAAAAAATGTTAAACAACTCTTTAGAATACTCGCCGTGGTACAAACGGTAGAAAAAGCGTTAATATTACATTCTTAAATTAATAACAGTATGTCGTTTGGAAGTGGTTATATTAATCAAAATTGATGTAGCATTTGAAGTAAATTTGATGAAATTTAGTCGGAACACATTGCTAGCCCGGAACGTATTGTACTAGTAGTTTATTTTTTTACAGGCTTCGGTCTAACTCCACAGGTGCGCACGCAGGTGTGTTGGCGGTAAATTACACATAGCAAATATTTTGCACATAGCAATTGACCATCTTGAAATATTGACTATTGCGTTCTTGCTAAAAAGTTCTTAGTTCAGTTTCTAAAGAAACTGTTGATAAAGGAACGGAATTAACAAGAGCAATTCTAGAGCGTAGTAAATCAAAACACATTATATGGGTAGATAATAAATATACAATAGACAAGTTTTGTTTACCTACATTAGAAAGATACAAGAAAGAACTGAAAATATTTATTTTCTACAAATTGTAAGATAGATTTAGTAATCTCTGGATGATGTTTTCATAGTTTACATCAATCATTAATTTATAAGTTTTTAAATCACTATTCATAACTTTTAGTCAATCTTGAAGTTTATTTAAGGCAGGCATCGGATTCTAACAGTCGCGAACTTTACACGCCATCGGACGGTGCTGAACAGTCACTTACATTGGACGTCTTTAAATAAATGCATTCAAAGAGGTACATCGTGACCTGCCGGCTGCTGTTGACACAGCTATCAAGACGTATCTGCCAGAATTCGAACCATATTTCCATTTCGAACCATTCGAACCACACTCAATCAAACACACATTCGAGACTGATCGTATTTTAATTAGGGTAATTTTATATATATCCAATGTACCCTCGCATAGGTATACACCATTCTTCCCCCTTGTTTACAAGGTAATTCACAATTAGAAAAAAAAAACATTACACAAATGATTAGAAAAAGGAAAAACAAAATATTGTGATGGTACAATTATAACTAAATCTATTTTGTTGTTTTACTACACACATTTAATATAAAATTTGATCTATGTTCCTTCAAACAATTTTCAAAAAACAGCCGACAGGCCAATAGGTTTTGGCAGAATAAAATCTGACGGGAAGCTATTAACATTAAAAAAAAACAATGTGAGTTTGTTTTAGAGAAATAGGACAGAACAAGGTCTGCCGGGACAGCTAGTATTATATAAAGATTCAAAAAGTAGACGTAGTAGTAATACATCGGTACTGAAGAATATAAAAAAATTAAAAACATTTTTAGTTTTAGTAAATTATTATGAAAAAATTGAGCATAATTTAGTAAATGTGTTTAATCAGTTTTCTGACAATATTTTAATAGTATACAAATATTATTATTAAATGCTCTCGTGCCAGCACACTGTAACATAAGATTGCTATCGTCAGTAAGTAGCGAATCGTCACCGTATGGTGTGACGGCCGTGCTGGCACAGCGCGTGCCCGCCGCCGGCGCTCTCGGCGAGGAGCACCCGGTACTGCTCGTGACATACCTTAACTACGAAAAAAAAATGGCATGATGATTTTTTTGTTTTTATTTAGGGTAATTTTATATATATCCAATCTACCCTCGCATAGGTATACACCAACTCTTAGACAATTTTTTATTGTTTTGTAATGTGTTGGCCACTGGCCGCCATTAATATTATAAAAATAAATTAAGAGTGAACAGGCATTTGTTTGGGGGAAGTGGTCCATTGTTGTATTCATCTTTACCCTCTACAAGCTATGATTGAGGTCAAGTGCCCACCGGTAAATTATAAAAATATCCAGCTTTGGCTAAAAATCGACTTAATGAGCAGTAGCTATAATTAAAGGCTAGATAACATATAAGAAAAGCATGCCTCTACCTTATAATATATTTAATAACTCAATGAACAAAGTCTGAGATGAACTATGAATAAAAGATTTACTAAAGGTACGTACACACTGCATCCGATTTAAAGCAGTGAAACTGCGGTTCGAAGTAGCCGATTTGTATCCGTCATTCGTTACAATCTGAATTATCATCAGAAATTGACGGATAGAAGTAGTAATACAACTATGGGTATGATCTCTTGCGCACTGCATTCAATCTTATCCGAGTTATATCCGAAAAGCGAGTCGGACGTTGTGGTAGCTAGAGGAATAGATTAAAGATTTTTTTTAATTTTCTGTAATATATTTAAGTACATTCATTTATAAAACATGTTTTAAAACCCTTTTCAATCCGAAAGCGGCATATTGGTGACATGATACCATTAACAAAAAAGCTATTGCTATAAAAAGTATAGAAATGAATAACTTTAGATGCTCGGATGACTTAAAACTAAGTTTAAAGACTTATGAAACGATTTAATTGATAAACGATACTTGTGATCAATCTAATTCATTGTCACGTCATGCCGTACTAGCATAATCCTATGCTTTCCTTTTTTCCTATGTTTACGAACTGCATACGTATGTATGCTTCCAGCGTAGCCATGTACATTTTCCCGTGTAATTAATCTTTATTTTTAAATTATGTGAATTTTTTGGTATTTAACTAAAAAAATTATCAAAATAGAATCTAATTTCGATACCTAGTATCGCCTTTACGGGCCATACGGGGTTTTTACAAAATAATTTAAATTTATTTCATTGTTTTGTTCCAGGATTGTGTGATCTAGATATGTATTTTGACGGATTAAGATCAGACGGAATTTGTAAAGTAAGTATCGAATTCGGTCCGAGTTTTCTAGATCCGTCTTTTTACGGATCCTTGTGTAACCGCCCTATGTGGGTATTAACGCATCCTCTCGACTGACTTCGTCGTGTGACTACATAATACATTTAGGTGTAATTAATCTTATACTAATGGATCAGTTTTGGTTAGCCTTGAGAAGATATTATAATGGATACTAATTAGGGACCTTTTAAAACTGAAATATGTGATAAGTATAATGAACGGCTTCTAGTGTAAATTTATCTGTTTTTCCAAATTATAGGACATGGGAATCTTCAAGCATCGAGTGGATCGGTATTTGCTGTGTAAAAGCGCTCTATTATCGGCCTCATCATCACTTTCTAACAGGTGAGATTGAGGTCAAGCGTAAGTCTGTCTGTAATAAAAAAAATCTTGTTTCAAAATACAGAAAATATACATGACAGTCTGATTTGTTAACTCAGAAATAGATCCATTAGACTGTAAACAAAAGTTTCATTCGCTAACTATATTAGCCATGGTTATGCTGCTTTCTTGGTATTTTCAACTATATCTCTTACGCTGTGATGGTGTCCTGGTACGTTAAAATTTGTAATTGGCAATTAGCAGATACATTACATTAGAAATAATTTGTTGTGCTTAATTGTTAACCCAGAGATAGATCCATCAGACTCTAAACAAAGGTTTCGTTCGCTAACTATATTAGCCATGGTTATGCTGCTCTCTTGTTATTTTCAACTATACCTCTTACGCTGTGATGATGTCCTGGTACGTTATAATTTTTAATTGGCAATTAACTGATACAATACATTAGAAACAATCATACAAAAACAATACAAAAACACATTTTTTGTTTCTGTGGCGGCCTAGTGGCCCAGAAACATCTAGTAGTTACGAGTCCATATCCCGGCAAGTAAAAAACCTACTCAAACAAAATATACATCACAAACATAAAAAAAGTTATGTAAAACAGGAACAAGACCAGCACACAACACAAATCATAACAAAAATAATATACACAAGTAACAAACACCATTATAGTTATAATTTTATTGTACACTGACTTGTATATTTTAATAATATACAGGTGATTTTGAAGACGAGGGAGATATTCAGGGAGGACATTCAGTATTCGATTCTAATTCCAAATATGTAAAAATAGTGATATCTTAATATTTCCAATAAAACAAAGAAAATAATGGTCAAAATATTAAGAGACAATTACACATATGATAGAATAAATAATACGTATTTTGCCTGTCCTAAGCCAAGATACAAGGCGAAGGGAAAGCGAGTCAATACTTATTTACCTAAAATTACGTAAAACGAACTTTATTTACTTACCAATGAATCGTGCACCACACGCGCTACAGTATCCACACTTTTTACGGACCAATTCATATTTATTAATAAATTTTCTTAATAATTTGTTAGAGAATATAGTTTATTTAAATTTTTATTAGTTAAAAGAAGGTACGTATTTTATCCTGAAATATCTCCCTCGTCAATAAATACACCCTGTATATATAAAGGGAGTATCTATGAAGATATATTTGTATAGGCCAGTATTATTGTGGTGACTACCAGTAGATAATTGTCTTTCGATAGTCGGTTTCTGGATTGCACTGTACTTACTCTAAGATGCAGTGCGGTCAAAGTGCCTAGCCAGAATAAATAAAAATGGTGTGATAGTTGTAATACATTTATAAACCCTCTCTTTGTACAATAATATCATCGCCAGACAAAATGGCCGCTGTTTATTTTTGGTGAGTTAAAATCGAATGTCGGAAATAGTGTACCGGGAATACAGCCTTCCTGAACTAATTTTTGACAGCGTTCGAAATTTTATTGGACAAGAAAATGAATTATAGCTTCATTCTAGTAATACTACTTTAAAACATTTTTGAACGTCAAAATAAAATCTATGACCGGTTCGAAAATTAGAATTTACCGAGTACAGCCAGCAAAAAATTTTGGTATACAAGCGCAAAGTGGATATAGTCACTAACGTTTCTCTGCTCACCTCGAATGGGATATAGCGTGACTCCCCGTTTAGTGCAAAAGTCAGCCTACCTATTAATTATAATTAATGTCGTGCTAATTGGGAGGTTAGGCGACGATTCTGGCCAGGCAGCAAGGCATTGTAAAAAGTCTAGAATGCTGATATTGGTCAGTTATAATTTCCCAGGCTCTCTCTAGTTGTGTCGGCTCTCCGTCCCATTAGATTAAGAGTGGTTAGGACGAGAGGGTGCGTTTGTGCAAGCGCTACCATTCACGCACCAAATACATTCTGCAACATTAAATGTTTCCGAATATATTCATCAGTGAGCTCATCTAGGCCAAATAGGGCTGCAGGGCGAGCTTAGTTTATATGATTTGGAAACATCGCCAAGGCCGAAATTGCCCAGAATTTACTCATTACCATCGACATTACTTATTATTATTACAAATTAGTATAACATTAATCAAATACCAATAGCCTTTCTCAATAATAGTTGGCATATTTTTATTTATTTTTTTACACTGGCTCGACATAGTGACTACAGAGTACCTGATGGTAAGTACAGTGTAGTCCAAAAACGAAAGCGACTATCAAAGAATTAAAATCCACTGATAGTCTCCATCGTCATGTCGGCCCACATATACCACGACTGAAGGTCTCTACGTATATGAGCTACTGGATATACACAAGCTAATCCCGAATTGCGACAAGCCGAAACTGATGGGCCACTATGACGGGCTTTACACCCATGTACTGTGGTCGCGATCGGTAAACGGTTTTTTTTCGCTAGCGCTCGAAAAGATTAAGACGTAAGAAAAAGTGTAAAAAAGCAAAATTAGTATAAAAAGTGAAATAAAAAGTACTTTTCAAGGCTTATTTTGGTGTTTATCTGATTCAAAGATCCCAAAAGTACCTATATATATTTTTTTTATTATTATTTATAGACGAACGCTTGACCTCAATCACACCTGGTGGAAGGTGAAGATGAGTTCGATGATGAACCGCGTTGGCCCAGCAAATGCCTATTCACTCTTCTCTTAAAGACTTCCAGGTCATAAGACCGCGGAAATATGGCGGCTGCAAGCATGTTCCACTCCTTAGCCGTTCGCATGATGAATGTAGAAGCGAATCTTTTCGTGCTGATATAAAGAACATCCACCACATACGAATGGTATCCGACACGATGTCTAGTGGTTTTATGATGGGATGGGGCTGGTGGAATCATGTAGTTCCTGAGAACTACAATAATACAAGAACGATATACAAGAATTGCTCGTTTAAAATATATGTATGCACAAGATCGTGTGAAGCCAGTCGTATTGACTAATTTCAGGCTATCTCGTTTTGGAAACGGCTCGCTTACATTCCAATATATATACGAGTACACCTAGAGACCTTGTTTTGTGGTATATTTAATCTAGTTCGAACACAGCGACTGTAATTAAACTCGTTGGACTGCGTTGGTTTGATAACCAATTACAGTGTAGTTAATTTACAGTACCTTCATATATGAAAAATATAGAGCTTTATAATAAAATACAGTTTTTTTATTTCGCCGTATTATTACGCTACGAAAAAATTGAATTTGTCTAGCTTAATTAATTATTTCGTCGGGTGAAAGGCTTTTTGGTTTAAGCGACATTTTTTGGTGATATACTATTATATCACCAAATATATATATATTACTATATCACCAAAAAATGTCGCTTAAACCAAATAGCCTTTCACCTGACGATTTCATTCTTACCGCGGTTTAAAATAAACGATCCATATTTTTATATTATATATTTAAAAATATAATACGTATCCTTGAGAAAATATAATATTACATTTTCATGAAAATTGAACAATTTTCTTTTAAATTTCAGTATTAATTTCAATATGTGTTTTAATCATTTCCATTATACTTCGATGGTTAATTTCTTTTCTATTATTACAAAGCACGTTTAAAATAAGTTTTTTTTAATATGTTATTCAAATAGAAAAAAAAACTTATGCTTGTGTTTGGATGTGATTACCTGAACAGGGTCGTGACAACAGTACACAAGTGTAAAGACCGTCATAGTAACTCGCTTTGGCCTGTCGCATTTCGGGATCAGCTTGTTTATATCCAGTAACTCATATACCTAGAGACCTTCAGTCGCGGTATATGTGAGCCGACAAGCGATGGCAACTGAGCGGATTTTCAGCTCTTGGCGGTCTTTGGCGTTTTTGGACTGCACGGAACTTTACATCAGATACAATGCAGTTAGTTTCTCGAACCAGTATAAAGAAACAAGCGGGTTTTAACTCTTTAAAACTGTAAACAAACTAAGAACAAGGTTATAAAAATTTTAGTTATAATATCTAAATTAATTCTTCAGTAATAATTTTGAAATAGTCTCATAGATATACATACAAAATCTTGTTGTTTTTACATATAACAAATATAACGTTATTGCTCTTTGTCAGCGAAATACCTTTACATATTTTGGGCAATAACTTTCACCAACAATATAAAAACAAATGCTTCAAACGATCTCGACATATACTAACCCGTTACATAACAAAATACTTTATAAACAAGGTAAATATTACACTTTTTACGTTATTCAAACACTTATAGACATTAATTAATAACACTTATGTATTTAATATTGCTTCTTTGTTAGAAAAGAAGATTAGAAGGAGAGATGGAGCGAGAAGGAGAAACGCGCGTCACGCTCGGAGCCCGAGAGTACACTGGGTTTTCGCGAGTGTATCTGCGCGTAGCATTGTGGGAAATTGTAGCGGAGCGATTTTCCGATGAGCTTTTACTGCGTTTCACGTTTTGCAAAGTTACTTTGATTATTTATTATTAATCTATACATTAATTTTGCAATTAACACATATATATATATATATATTTAATGTATTATACGTATATAGAATCCTCATAAAGGATTATTATATAATACTAGCTGTCCTGGCAGACCTTGTTCTGCCCTATTTCTCTAAAACAAAGTTACACTGTTTTTTTTTATGTTAATAGCTGCCCCGTCAGATTTCATTCTGCCACAAGTTATTGGCCTGTCGCAGTCTAATAGAAATAAAATTGCATTGAAAGACATAAGTCGTAACTAAGGTAATGATATTTTTATTATAATGCCTTATGGGACACGTTATTTTTTGTTTGATTACTTGACGTATAAATTATAATTTTCATTAATGACATGCAACCTCTAATCAATTTTAAGGCATACCAAAGACAATCCTTACGCACCTTTGTTTTGATTTGATTAACATAATATGTTGGACAGCTGGGGACAGAGTGGTTTGTATGGGAAAAAGAAAATTGTTGCTTTTACTATTTTCCTCGTGTATTTTACGTTTTTTTTCAGACCATAAAAACATCCTTTAGACTTCATCGAACACAACAAAAAAGAAATCAGCCAAATCGGTTCAGCCGTTCTCGAGTTTCACGCTTATCAAGACATTTAGCGATTCATTTTTATATATTATATTATTACAACTCTAAAACTTATCTGGTTACACGCCATACAAAAACTTTTATTTTTTGGTTCTCCTGTGGCCACGTACTGAATTGATGGACACCTGTTCTCATCATTGTATCAACCCTTGACCTCATAAATATTTGTTATTCACTTACAGAATACTATTACTTAATCTTCACTCCATAATATTTTGACTTAAGCCGCCGCCATTATGACCTCCTGTCACACTTCCGTATCCCTTCTGTCACTTTGTATTATACTTGCCTACCGAAAATATAATAATTAAGAATTATAAATTATTTCTTAATAGTGTTCACTATAATATTTAGTATTTAATAATAGTTATTTATATTATATCCATCATAGCTTATAAGTGATATTTGCTGTTGTGCTTCTCTATTATTGTAACGTATCGAGGAGTGAAAAGCTATTTGGTTTCAGCGACATTTTTGGTGATATGGTAATATATATATATATATGGAATCGGTAAAATACGCTGCTTCCGAAAATATGGTATATACATATAATATATTACTATATAACCAAAAAAATGTGACTTAAACCAAATAGCCTTTCACCCCTCGATACAATAACAAAAAATATTATAAAGGAGAATGGGCTAGATCGATTTTACCTTTTATCTTAGATGTACTCGTATCCTCATGATTCAATGTTAAAAATTAATAACCTGTTTATAATTATTTTCCTTATTGTATTGTTGGAATGTTTTGTAAAGTTCTTTTTTGTATTTTGGTTTTTTATTTCTTCGTTATCGGCTTTGCGTCAAAGATTTACATAGTATGTACTAATTTTTAGTCCACCCCTGAATGTGGTGTAGGTAGGATTTGTTTCACCTCCCTGCCGCTGAGAAGTGCGTGAGATCATGCATCCACCACCGGAGTATATACTAGGCTGCCGTGCCCTCAGATGGATTGTCCAACATTCCTTTTTTTGTTAAAGACAAGCTTGCGTTTAATCACAATGTCACCTGATGTATATGGATGATGCAGTCAACGATGGAGCGCGCTCATCCAACAAATACCGATTCACTCGACGTTTAAAGATTCCCATGTCATAAGATGTTGAAAAAACAGACGCAGGAAGGAAATTCCACTCCTCGGCGGTTCGCAGTAAAAACGAGAAGGTGAATCGTCTAATGCTAGAAGCTGGAACATGAACCATATGTGGGTGTAGACCCGCACTGCGGTTTATTAATTCCAATATCGGGTCCTCCTCCCGCGGGACAGCAGAAATGCTGGCTTACAGTAGCGTTTATCCATGAATGCATGAAAGCATTCATGTCCTAAGGATAAACAAATCTGGAATAAATTGCTTTAATTTAAAGAAACAAAAGGAACCCTTTATTAACATTTATTTTATTTTCACACCATCTATCTTTCCTATGAAAGAAATATAATATTTATAATCATTATATAATAGTCACATGAATTATGTGAATCTGCCCACCCTGTCCAAATACCGTATGGACGTCCCTGCTGTGTTGCTCCATTTCGCCTTAATTGGCGGCTAAGCAAAGGTGGTGCGACTTGGTGGCCGGCAGGTTGGCAGGCAGCAACGCAAACCGCACAGTACAGCCCTGGGATCTACGGCCGGGTTGGAGAAACATTAACAGCGGCCGGTCTCTAATCCACATGGCCACACGCAGCCACAATTAATTATACTAGTGATCGCCCAGTGGTCGAAATTCGGGCGTAGTACATTTAAAACAACTAATATATTGTAGTAAATAAATTTCGTTACAATATAAAGCACAAATATCCATTATAGGTTATGTTTGACATTCAGTAAGAATATAGACACATAATATTAAAGATAAACAATATTAATCTATTCTGAATTTGACGACAGACTTTAACCATAAACAAAAGAGTATATACATATGTGTGTGTGTATCAAATAAAATGAAATTAAATTAAATGTATTTATTTCGCTACAAACTAACAAAAAAAAAACTAAAAATTTAAATGTAGTAACACAAACAACATACACAAACAAAAGAAAAATACAAAAACATATAAATATGTTGAAAATGGGACCTCCATCAGCATAAAGCCACAGAGGAAGTCTGCAGCGCTGGTTTTCGTGAAGAGCCCCGGGTCGTGTTACATCGTAAATGCACAGTAGTATGTAATATTTTTTAATGCATTATTTAAAAATATATATAAGCATTCTGTACTTCTTTTCTATATAAGTTATAAGTGTGGCAAATTCCACACTTCTCCGTCCGCGCAATTTTCGTAAAATGGGGACCAAAGTTTTTGCTTCACGTATTAATATACGGATTTATAAAATAAATAGTACGTATAAATATGAACTCAAACGTATCTTTATTCATAATTTATCCTATTAAAAACTTGTATAAGGATTTAGCTAAAGCCCCAATAAGGGGCGAACACTGGGCTTAACTTCATTAATCGTAAAATATAAAGAGTATATGGACTATACTATGGAGTATACTAATTACATTATCAAAGTGTTAGAAATTAAATGAAAACTGTTTTTGGTTGCTTAGCATTTTTGTGAATTAAATAAAAATAAATGTGGCTGTAATGTCCTAGAGCACGGGTCGGCAACCTTTTTTTATATAAGGGCCACAAATGTTATGAGTATATTGGTGCGGGCCACATTTCATGTAATAAACACAATTTTTGTAGATAAAACTATTTTTAAACGAAAAGAAGACAATATTACTTCACAGTCTAACAGTTCCGCTTCGACTATAATCGCTTGAACTGAATAATAATAAACAATAATAATACCATAATAATAAAATTATTTATTAGATAAACAATTACAAAGCAGCACATTAAAGTCAGCTGACTCCCAAACTAGGACAACCTGTATATTGAATGTCAGCACATTTCACACAATATGTTATATACAGTTTATATCCACTGCGTAGCTCCAATCTTAACTCAAAACAATACAATAATAATCTATACTAATATTATAAAGCTGAAGAGTTTGTTTGTTTGTTTGTTTGTTTGAACGCGCTAATCTCAGGAACTATTGGTTCGAATTGAAAAATTCTTTTTGAGTTGAATAGACCATTTATCGAAGAAGGCTTTAGGCTATATAACATCACGATGCAATTATTAGGAGCGAAATTATTCATCCTTGAGGGCTTCCATTGCGTGCGCTGCAAAAACGGTTCAAGATACCAAAAATATATGTAAGAAAGAATTATTCCTCTTGAAATGATCTAAAAAAATGTCCAGGACAGTATATGTCTATCTTTTAAGATTAAGTCACTAGAACCGTTTTTATGGTAAACAAATTTTGTCGAAATTAATGCATTATTTGTTAAGAGTTGTATCAACGTAATAATATTAATCTTTATCCAAATAAATGTGTTGTTGATTAAGAGTATTTAATTGTGAACAAAATTGTCTTTGATATCACTTAATTTCAATGAACATCTTAGAAGATATTACAAAACCTTATATAGCAAAACAACGTTTGCCGGATCAGCTAGTATTACATATTTTGCAAGGTGGTAGGGCGTCGGTGCCCGTCTGGATCGCGACCACAGTACATGGGTGTAAAGCCCGTCATAGTGGCCAGTTTCGGCTTGTCGTGTTTCGGGATCAGCTTGTGTATATTCAGTAGCTCATATACCTAGAGACGTTCAGTCGTGGTATATGTCGGCCGACATGACGTTGTAGACTATCAATGGATTTTCATCCTTTGATAGTCGCTTTCGTTTTTGGACTACACTGTACTTACCATCAGGTACTCTGTAGACACTATGTCGAGTCAGTGTAAAAAAAATACATACACTATACAATCAAAGTAAATAATAATTTCACAAGAATGTTAATGTTAAAGCCCAAATACATCTATACCCACAACAGCTCCTCACACTTCAATCTCCGACTTACGCACGCACAAAACAATAAATATGAAATTAAAATTTATTTCTGTGTTTTAAAATGATTGTTTGCAGTGCGGCGTCGTGTGCAACGACTCTTACTTGCGTGGGCCACTCCGCAATAGCTTACGGGCCGCATTTGGCCCGCGGGCCGCTGGTTGCCGACCCCTGACTTAGAGGATAAAAAACCAGTTTCCATGAGTGGCACCGTAAACAGTCGTAGTTTCAAATACCAGTACTTCTGTCGTACTTCTGAGCTTTCCAGATTACGTACGAATTCAGGCACCAAACACACACCCACACTCACACACACTCAGCTATAGTTTCACGCCCGGACATTGATCCTTTTTTTTACTTGGGAAAATCATCATGGGACTTTCCCAGCCACACATTTGCAATTGTATCGGGTAAACACCCCAAGCCTACTTCTATGCATTGTTGTGGACTGCGGGTCCTGTAATCAACTCTCTACATCCTCGCCGCGCTCCACCTGGCAGGCATAATTTTGGGTGGAGACGCCGCCCCCCTTGATGCTACTCCGTGTGCTTCGGCACCCTCTTCTCGAGGGTCGTTATCCGATCGATCAAAGCCTCAACCTCAAAGAGATCAGCTAGCCGGTCACGGATAAGCAGATCAGCTAACTAATGCGCAGGGATATTTTCCGGTACACTGGCATCTTCTTCTCCGAGCGAGATTGACTTTTTGGAAGTCGAAGCTGCTCGCGTCCGTAGGCTTTACCCTAGTTTCCCTACACGTGACTCCTGGGTGGTGCTAAACGGGCAGCAGCGAGGTGGTAGGGCGTCGGTGCCCGTCTGGATCGCGACCACACACACATCACATGGGTGTAATGTCATGGTGACCAGTTTCAGCTTGTCCCGTTTCGGGATCAGCTTGTGTATAGCCAGTAGCTCATATACCTAGAGACCTTCAGTCGTGGTATATATGGGCCGACATGACGATGTTGACTATCAATAGATTTTCATCCTTTGATAGTCGCTTTCGTTTCTGGCCTACACTGTACTTACCATCAGGCACTCTGTAGTCACTATGTCGAGCCAGTGTAAAAAGAAAAACTCTCCTGCTCTGCGGCCTCCTTCTGGAACATGACTTGACGTTCTTAAAAAACAAAACCACGGCTGTCCAGCTGTCCTGTCTTATTAGCATGACTGACACCACTGTCAGCAGGGAGAGGTCGTGTCCGATACTTCGGACCAGGTCCCGCAGCTCGTTAACCCAGACAGGAAAGTCTGTATGCGTATTCTGGTGGAATATATGTCCGAAGAACTTACAATACGCCAAAATAAATGTAAATAATCATAGCCAAAATGACATAACTATTTAATTTCAACTCAGAAGCCGCGAACAAAGCAAAATCACTCATCCATCGTTCATACCACAAAGCAAACTCGACAACAATACACATGCTTATCCCCTCCGTAATAAGCGTAAAGATATCTCGCTTACACAAATATAAGCCGGCATAACGTTAACCCGTCAGTGGCATCGTAAATTTTATCAGCGTAACGATACTTTGGGTATTTATAACCCCAAATGGAGATTAGCTTCTAATAATCACTTTTAAATGTCGTTATTATTTTTTTATAGAAATTTTGATTTTAGATTTTGTGCCATAAACATACAAATAGAAAAAAAACTTAATAAGTTTAGTGAATACAGTAATTATTTGTACCTCTGGCTTTACTCACGTGGAATTTATTATTGACACTTCGAATATTTTATTCTAGATAATATTTAATACACGGCGCAGAATACCCTTGAGGTGTGCCCAACCTGAGCTGAGGAAACGAAGGTTCTGTATTGGTGACGAGCTCTTGCTGCCAGCGGTGGTGGAAGCTATGGTTGGTAGCGAAGGGGCGTGGCAAGAAGTGGCATCCTCCTGTCAGGTCGTGATGAAGTAGAAGGGGGCCGCCGAAAGGCTTAGAGAGCAAACATCTTCTCTGGCCATTCAGCCATCGCACCGTCGCCGGAGGGATGTTTTGATGAGGGCGAGCGCGACATCCTCGGTGACAATAGTCGGGCAGGAGACTTGAGGGACTCAGCTGCCCGGGAGAGGGAGGTATTGGAGGGGAGGGGTGGGTTCTTTACTCGTACCCCTGCCAGAGAGGTAGCGTCAACAAGGCTTTTCGTTCCTCTGGTGTCTGGATGAATTTGTTTCACAGGTCCGGATGAAGCGATCAGAGTGATACCCCGGGGGTTTTTAGTCAGTAGGAGTCTGACACACCAGGGTTGCTGCCCTCACAGTGTTCCTGACGGTTCTATGCAGAATTTTTCCTCTTGGGATATCAAAAAAAAAAGATAATATTAAATAGATGGCTGTGTAACAGATCTATTAACTTACATGTATTGATTGATTTAGTAAAATATCAAGTTATATACCGTTTCTTTTAGTACTTTGAGGCTTTTGAATTTGATATATTATAAATAATTAATAATAATTAATTATTAATAATTGTGCTTACCTTCACTCCTCATTATTTCTAGTATATACATATGTGTGTTATAGTACTCACAAAAGCCAAAACAATAGGTGGTTTTGGTGGTAGGGCGATCGCTCAAACTAGGTCGTGACCACAGTACATAAGTGTAAAGACCGTCATAGTGACTCATTTTGGCCTGTCGCGTTTCGGGATCAGCTTGTGTATATCCAGTAACTCATATACCTAGAGACCTGCAGTCGGGGTATATGTGGGCCGACATGACGATATAGACTCAATGGATTTTCAACCTTTGATAGTCGCTTTCGTTTTTGGACTACACTGTACTTACCATCAGGTGCACTGCAGTCACATGTCGAGACAGCGTAAAAAAAACTGTAAAAGTATCAAGATTTCAGTGTTAATATTGAAACAAGGCAGGTCGATACGATCCCCGCTGGCATCCAAAGGGTTAACCCTGAGATCCCATCTCGCAGACGCCGTACAAACTCGTGAATCGCATTTTTTTGGTAGCTTATCTCGCGTTCTTATTGCCATTTCGGGATAAACCCGGTTATAGTATACAGCGCCGGGGATATATTTTGCGGGTCTTATCATCGGGTTTTCAGCGAACGTGATGCAGGTACTGCGGAACACTGATATAGAGTTTAAAAGTTAATAATATAAGTTTTATCACACTTGCTCTTACCGAGCATTATTACATTGATTTTAAGTACCTAACTGATCAAATTATATACTAGAGCTATAATAATATTATGAATGCGGTATAATAAGACGGTAGTGTAGACGAATAATCGATTTATTCATCGAAGAGAGTATGCAATATGAGCATGCAGTTTCGATCACTTGGAGATATCACTTGTATTGCTTCCAAAAAGAAACTGTCCTGCGATCGAGTTCCTTCGGCATTTATATCAGTGTCGCAAGCTTTCAGCGTTTTCGAGAAAGATCTAGAAATATCTATGGACGTTATTATTTACTCGGATGTTCCAGAATCGCTTGTCGATCGTCCTCTACACATTTTCAATTTCACAAATAACAGCTGTCTAATTAATATAAAGAACATGTATGTCTCGGTTTTTGAAATGAATGGTGCAGGTAGAGCGGCATCTTTGAGGTACCGTTACCTTTGGCAATTTGTTTGAAACTTAGTCCATTTGAAAGAGTTCCTCAAGATAATCAACGCGTTAAAATCATAGCCGTGTGATATTTAGAAGCCTATAATTTATTTTTTTTTTGGTTACCCATATGGAATTCCTAACAGACCGTCAGGGAAGTGATGAGGGTTACTCCCCCGGTGTGCCAGACTTGCACCGGCTAAAACCTTTGGGGTGATCCTACACTCGCGTTTGCACCCGACTTCAGGTATACCGAGGACTTCTACAAGCACGGCGCGCAAGCCTAGAAATCTAGGGTTCAAGTTTTACCCTAGTTCCGTCGTAACGATAACATTATCACTCAGGAGGGTGGTACAGTTATATTACATTTAAGATTATAAACTGTTAATGTATGTCAGACGTCTACTGGCTGCAAACCTCCTAGGTGTATCTAACTCTCTGCTAATCGGGACTGAGGCTTAGAATATGACCTATTATTACATTACCTGTCCTGTCACATTCTGTCAACCTGACAAGACCCTCTTTCTCAGAGACGTGAGGCATCAAGTTGAAATTAATATCATGTATTCAAATCTGTGGTCTCTTGATGCCCTGAAATCATATATCTAAGTCATTGCATTCAAAAGATATGTCCGTTTATGTCGTATTTTTGCCGGTTTCGCAAAGACAGTGGCGTTCATCCCATATATAAATAAAAGCAATGCATACCTTACAATAAAAATTTTGGATATATTACTGAGCAAACAATTTGCATTTAAATTGTAACTAATATATGATTCTTCGTTTGCTCAAAGTAAGTGCCAAAATATTGAGATCGTAATAATAAAATGTTTACTAAAAAAGTTAACACTTTGCTTTAGTGGGTGAACTAAAAAGATACAACAAAATAGTGTCAGGAAACTAACGCTTTTTCTACAAAAATACAATTAGTAAAATAAGTTCTGAGTGGAAGGAAGAGCCAAGGCCAAGCAAGAGTTACTTGCTTAGATCAAATAAAAAGAGAATGGGGAATGATGTCAGAAGTACGCGTAATCGACGAGAGTGCGTAAAAGTTTGCAAGAATAGAAGAAAGCAGCGCTTAATTTTCTCTACCTACCGTAGTAGGGATTCAGCGTAATTATAAATAGATAGATATAGGTGATGAAGATAAAATAAATTCTACAAAAGCTTCCAGCGAACATGTTTTCACGATTTTATAACTTAAGAGAAGAAGTAATACCATATGTATTTGTTTTTTTTTTTGTATCCCGGTGTTAAATCCTACATAGGACCATCAGGAACGCTGTGAGGACAGCGACCCCGGTGTGTCAGACTGTTACTGACTAAAAACCCCCCGGGTGTTTCTCTGATTGCTCCACCCGGGCCTAGGAAACCAAATTCGGCCAGACGCCCAGGGAACAAAAGGCCTTGTTGAGGCTACCTTTCTGGGAGGGGTAGGAGTAAAAGCCCACCCCTCCAAAACCTCTCACTCAAGCGTCGTACTGGACACCGTGCACCACATCCCTCTCATCCGGGTAGCAGACTCCCTGAAGTCTACTGCCCGGCACCATATGTATTTCTTGGGCGTACGCGGTTCATCTTCGGATTCTTTACCTTCCACCAGGTTGAATAAGGTCAAGCGTACGCCTGTAAATTATTAAAAAATCAATAAAATTTATCAAAATTTTGTTTTTACAAAAACGAACTCATTTTCGTTTCAGGATTATTATTTTGTAGGAATTGATCAAATTGTGACTAATACTACTGGCAGTTAGTTAAATTCAATGATAATTTTTTTTTTCATACATTTTAAGTTTCCATGGTAACCTGTGTGCGTGATTTTGAATCGCAATGGACTCTTTTTTTGTATGCCATTTGACAATGAGATATGACTTTGACAATGGTTTATAAAGGGCTGTTTCATTTTATGTGTTTTTTTTTTACTTGGTGAAAATCCTCATTGGACCGTCCCGGGGGGTGGCACAGCCAAGGTGTGCCGGACTTGTACCGGCTAAAAACCCCAAGGTGACTACTTCTGCATATAGTTGGGGACTGTGGGTCCTGTAATCAATTCTCCACAGCCCCGTCATTTAATTTCATGTCTAGAGTATTTGAAATCTAGGTCAAAAGATCGCTTTAAACAACTATCCGAATTTGGGTCTTGTGCCACCGCAATAGGATTATATTTTTACAATACTCGTTGCATCTAGTGTATTTACATAAATAAAATGAATCGCAAAATGTTTGCTAAGCGCATAACTCGAAGACGGCTGAATCGATTTGGCTAATTGCTTTTTAGTTGTGTTTGATGAAGTCTGGGGAAGGTTTTTATGGAGTGATGAAACGTAAAAAATACGAGGAAAATAGTAAAAAAAACAATTTTATTTTCCCATACAAACCACTCTGTCCCCAGCTGTCCAACATATGATGTCAATCAAATCAAAACAAAGGTGCGTAAGGATTGTCTTTGGTATGCCTTCAAATTGATTAGAGGTTGCATGTCATTAATGAAAATTATAATTTATACGCCAAGTAATCAAACAAAAAATAACGTGTCCCATAAGGCATTATAATAAAAATATCATTACCTTAGATACGACTTATGTCTTTCAATGCAATTTTATTTCTATTAGACTGCGACAAACCAATAACTTGTGGCAGAATAAAATCTGACGAAGCAGCTATTAAAATAATAAAAAAGGAACAATGTAACTTTGTTTTAGAGAAATAGGGCAGAACAAGGCAGCCGGGACAGCTAGTACCAGATTAAAATTTGATCTTGAGTAAGAATAATAAGCTTTAAATATTGTCAGGAATTCCAAATTTATCTTCGAGCAATCAATCACGACGATTGACGCTGATTGCTCCGTTTTCTCAAGTTACCATTAAGATCCATTTACATGATGAATTTTTTTTGTTCGTTACATACAATAGAATTAAACTTATAAATGACAAAATATTGTATACAAAGAAAAATTACGCGGATCTCCAGAGCTACAGTATTACAGTAACTCATACCCCGTGTGACGTCCTAAGCCTGATGACGTAGCCCAGAACGTCACTCTTTGGGTCGGAGATTACTCCGCCGGTATAAATTCGATCAGTTCAAGTTTGCGAGGATCTGGACAACAACAAGTATGTACCTGAGGACAGTGTGGTAATCCAAATCAGGGCGTCTGATGGTCTTCTGCTGGATCCAGTCTCGTCACCACACGAAAGTACCACTATAACTTGCACGATTTGTTGACAATATCAAGATATGGCAGCCTTATAATCGTTTTGCACACACACGATAGCTATTTGGCCGTTGTTCGAACAGTTGTTAGAGAGAGTATTTCAGCGCGGCTGACCATACGATGACAACAGAGCATCCCCCACCACTGGCTTGGAACCAATGATGCTAATGCACTGTCCCGGTATACTCATATAGAGTCTTGTGATTGGCCAGCCCGCGCGAACCGATGAACATTGTGGAAAAATTAATAATTTAAGATTACGTTACGCGTACACCCCGGCTAGGACTCAGAAGTTCTCTAAATCTTAGCCTGAGATTTATAGATGAAACTTTAAGTTTTCTTAGACTATACTCAAACATTACAGCTTATATTATTCAATTAATGTCAAAGGATTTGGTAAGTCACCGATTTTTTTAACATGGACTTGTCTCTGCGAATACTGTAGTTATACTCAAGTTCAAGTTATTATATATTTAGTTTGTTGGCAAAAGGAATTTATTTTTTAAAAACTTTTCTAAGTTAAGTCGAAATATCGTTTATAAATCTCAACCTTAGTGAACAGCTGAACCAACCAGCGCAGATTTTCAGTTGATATCTATTTGTTGTGGCAACACGCAGGATATTGCGATAAAGGAAATAATTGAGTACTGATACACAGTTCTAGGGAATATTTCCAAATGTCGCAGAAGATTATATGTCCATAGATACACACAGAGATGGGCAAAATGTAATCTGATTAATGATACATGATTACAAAATGTAGGCGTAATTTAAATTTTCTTGCTCTGTAATCATGATTAAATACATTTAAAACATTAAGAGATCATAAATGTGTACAATCTGGGATTTTGTAGTGTTTAAAACATAAATGAGCAAAATGCAGTCATATTAATGGTAAAAAACGTAAAACGTAATCGTTAATCATTTTCATTAATCTGATTACATTTTGCCCATCTATGGATACACATGAATGCACGCATATCTATGCAATAATTATACTTTAATATATAGATGCATTTATAAAACAATTAAATTTAAACAACCTAATAATAACATGAATAGAAATAGAAGACTACTACTTGCCTAAATTCCGGATGTTAGTACACCATAAGTTTTAACACTCTTATGCAAAACACATAATCGATGGAAAAAAAACATGAGGGGACGTAGTAGAATGGGAGTCGAAGCTGCTCGCGTCCGTAGGCTTTATCCTAGTTTCCCTACACGTGACTCCTGGGTGGTGCTAAACGAGCAGCAGCGAGGTGGTAGGGCGTCGGTGCCCGTCTGGATCACGACCACAGTACATGGGTGAAAAGCCCGTCATTGTGACCAGTTTCGGCTTGTCGCGTTTCGGGATCAGCTTGTGTATATCCAGTAGCTCATATACCTAGAGACCTTCAGTCGTGGTATATGTGGGTCGACATGACGATGTAGACTATCAATGGATTTTCATCCTTTGATGGTCACTTTCGCTGTTGTACTACACTGTACTTACCATCAGGTACTCTGTAGTCACTATGTCGAGCCAGTGTAAAAAAAAAAGATTTACAAGGAACTTCAGACCTAAATATTAGCTATTAATTTAAACTATATACCTTAACGCTATCCTGATAAAATGGGTATTGACAGAGTCAGGCGGAAAACAAAGAGTTCCTATAAAAATTTCGTTTTTACATTTAATTAACATAACTTTTAAAACTACTATATTGGTGCCAAAAGCTGGTGATATTGTTGTGTGTGCCAAAAAAAAACTCAATTTTAGTCGTAAATAATTGCAATAACAATTAAAGAAAACGATGCAATTGTTGGCGTACTGTTTGAGGAAAACTGTCAAGAGTGTGAAGCGACCCAGAGGCCGCAAATTAAGGCCGGCCGCGGCCGTGAATGCCTGAAAAGAGGCTGTAATTACGCCCTGAAATATTCAACCGGAATAAACCGAGACACCGGCTGTGACGTCATTACCTACCGACAGCAAAAAACGAAACAAGTTAATTAAAATGTAATAATAATCATATTTGGAATTAATACTGGTACCTATTACGTGTAGGTATAGTATTTATTTCTGGCATTACTCACTCATTCATTTGATTATTGATGGTTTTAGTTCAGGGCTTCTTTAACTTTGGGTCGCACCCCCAAATGGGGTCGCGTAGCAAAATTCTACGGTCGCGACAGATTTTAATGTCAACTATTTATATATACCATTTTATAACATCACTAGAGTTGGCGGAATACAGTGGACTTGCAGCGTCTAGACACGCGCATTTGTTGATTGAACACATATTAAATCCCAATATCGTTCAGCGCTAAATAATGTTGAAGAGGTCTTACGTCCAGCAGTTTCAAATATTCCACCAAGATTTGATTTGTTATGCAATAAAAAATAGCCACATCCATCTCATTAATTTTTTTACTTATATTTTAATTTAATACTTATCACGTAACTACTTGAATATATTCGAGCAAATTAAGACGGTCAGAATCCACTTTTATTTTTGAAACTATAATAAATACAATTTTATAATTTTTTGTGCAATTTTTTATTTTAGATTTATGTATGTTTTAAAACGAATTCTAAAACTATAATATTTTCATATGTATATGTATATTGTTACCTAATAAATAAATGATCAAACAATATTAATTTATTTTTCTTTTATATTTGTATGGTTTCGTCAAGAAACTCGCAATCATAAATGGGGTCGTGAATGACAAAAGTTTAAGAAGCCCTGTTTTAGTTGATACCATCAAAAGGAAAAACGGAGCCCTTACAACTTTGATGTCAGTCCGTAAGTCAAAGCCCTTTTTCTCAGTAATGCGTAGAGGTATCAAATTGAAACTAATACCAAATACTCAAATCTGCGGCCTCTTACTGTCCTGAAAAAATCATATTTCTAAGTTAACGCATTCAGAAGATATATTAAATATACAAGGCTACATAGCTCTTCGGAACACTCGCCATGATACAAACGGTAGAAAACGCTTAGTGAGGCAATATCTCTGCGCAACTAGAGCGGCCCAAGATGCTTGGTCACGACTGGATCATTCACAATGCGAACAGCCCTTCGCTGCAACATATCCAGGACGTCAAGTAAGTACTGACCAGAACCATCCCAAATAGCAAACAAATTTATTAATTAAATTAAAATAAATAAATTTGTTTCGCTAACCGTACTACGTGGTTGACGTGTGCATATCTCTCGCGTCACAGGCGCCCCCTAGAGCTCTTTTGTTTCACAGCACTCTATTTGCGAAGCCTTGCCTCTATTAAGCCTATATTTTTCAGTTATAAGCTATTTTCAACGTGAAAATAATTAAAATTGTTATGAATATAAATTTGAAACCATTTCATGGTTATGGAGCCCCAGAGAGTATGAAAGCAGTACATAGGAACGGTGTCACGAATAGCTTTGACTTCTGGTATGTACTTTTTGTACCCAGGGGAAATCCGTGACGGACCTCAGGGGGCGATGAGGGTCGCCCCTCGGTGTGTCGGACTTGCGCCGACTAAAACCCCGGGGTTGTTTCTTCTCTCCGTCTAGCCGGGACCGGAAGCACAGCAGCGTCCACTTCTCCGGCCCGCGACGACGTCTGGCCTTTTCGGTAGGCCTCACCTCTCTGTGTTTACAAGGGGGTGAAGTAAAGGGCCACCCATCGCTCTCCTCATAAGTAGTCTTGGAGCGGTGTGCGGGAACACGTCACACACCGCTCTCGCCTGGATAAGTTGGGAAAACGATATTCCTGTTTGCGCCAAATGATCGCGAACGATCTACGCGGAGGCGCAACTTGCAATATTTATATATTTTTTAAATGAATGAATATTATTTATTATTGTAGGACGCACATAGGTCATAGGCGACGGTTGCGGCTGTTGGATTACGTTGAGGGCCTCGGCTTTGTGTTTTGCGGAATTCCCCTTCTGACAATGAACTTTGATTGGTCATCTGAAATAGTGTTAGGGACTTCCCTTTCTTATTTATCGACCGGGATCACGTGAGGGTGCGCGGGAGCGCGGGTCGGTACGTTAGCTGCGCGTCACGTCAGTCCGCAAGAAGCTCCGCTCGAACACACCCGTGCTAAATTGTCCTTTTTAGAATAGAGATGTCAATAAATTATATCAAAAAAACATCACTAATATATCTAAAAATGTTTTATTGATAAAACCCAAATATACATTAAAAAAGAAAGGCGCTAAATATCAAGTAGGGATGTAACGGAGGCATTTTTATCGGAACCGAAGTCGGAGTCGGAGTTTTTAAATTTGATTTATCGGAGTCGGAACCGAAGTCAAAGTAGTCGGAGGCAATGTCGGTAATCACAAGTGATGGCAGAAGACAGTAAGTAGTTTTATTTAACGACAAACAAAAAAAATATTCAGTGAACCTTTTTAATTAGAAAGTAATACATTTCCATTTATTCCATTTTTCCATTAACAGTGTACAAATGAAATCAAATTTGCTTCAGGGAAGTTTTTGTGTTAATTTCAATTTTATTAAATTTTATGTAAATGTAAAATAAAGTCTTTTAGTGATAGATTTTTATGTACATTTAGTTTTAAATTTAATCATTTTATTTATATTTTATTTTGGTCTAAATTTTTAAAAATGTCTTCTTCAAATTAAGTAGCATTGTTTGTTTGGTTAATTGATATTATGTTTCAACAATATATAAAATGAAATCAAATGAATGGACTACTTCAGCATAAGATCCGGACATTCCATCTAACAAATTTAAACATCTTATGAAACTTAATGATTCTCTACTGTGTCTAAATTGTGGAATCATAGATGATATCCATCATTTGTTGATGGAATGTGTCCGATCTGAATCTGTGAGAGAGGCGTTTGTGAGTTGTTCAGATCAATGGCCCCATATGTTAGGTATTTCTGTATTAGGGTACGATGGGACTGACATACGTACACACGTAAAAGTCCCTTAAATAAATGGAATAAAAAAAATGAATGGACTACAACAGTGGTGGTGACTTTTGATTAATACCTCCGATTTAAAAGTTTCAGAACCGAAGTCGGAACCGAAGGTGTAATAACAATCGAAAGTTCCGACTTATCTGAGTCGGAGTCGAAGCTCCGTAACATCCCTGGTATCAATATACGAAAACGGCCTTACCAAATCCTTTTCTAAAACAATAGAGTAGTTACAATAATTATGAGAATCGATAAAGCTGTTATTTAACCAACCATTGTTATAAATTGTATTGGTAAATGTAGAATGTGCTTGTTTCTGCTGCCTTGTTTAAAATTGTTGATATTGTTTTGTTGTATTTATTACAGTAGTTACTTTTGTATCCGTTGAATAATTAAGAAAGCGATATTTCAGTTCAATAGGTTTATTCTCATAAAGATAAAAATCACTTACTTAAAAACATTTTGTTTTAAAACCTATCTAGAACAGTAAGTTACAGTAACATGACCACAGTACACAAGTGCAAAGACCGTCGTAGTGACTCGCTCAGGCCTGTCGCGTTGCGGGATCAGCTTGTGTATATCCAGTAACTCATATATCTAGAGACCTTCAGTCGCGGTATATGTGGGCCGACATGACGATGTAGACTATCAATAGATTTTCATCCTTTGACGGTCGCTTTTTTTTTACACTGGCACGACATAGTGACTACAGAATACCTGATGGTAAGTACAGTCCAAGTGTAGTTTTTTTCTAAAAGGCCAGAATCATATTTATGTTACAAAAATGTAACCTAATTTTAGAACCTTCTTACACGCAATCACTACAGTTTTTCTTCCCTTGTTTTTATTTCGTCCGTCATGGAGATTTTTTGTAACTGCAGTGCCGAGCGCCCGCGCCGGCCCCCCGGGCAGCCGATGCAAAGCGTTTCATCGTAACAGTTGTGTATTGTTCCTTATAAAACTTCTCTATTTCTTTTCTTTCACCCAGAAAGGGACATAGCGTGATGGTATTTTAGTATTGTGTAAATAAAACAATCAAACGTTGTAAATAAAGTTCCTAATGGAACTGGCACATTAAAAATAATGCTTATTTGTTCCGATCGTTTTAATCAAACGTTTTATTTCTATTTTAAATGTGAAATTAAATTTTATCGAGTCAAAACTTTATCTACTCTGTCAATAAAATCCAATTGTGTTCCGTTTTTGTGTTATTTTAACGAATTATTTGAAAGCAAATTAACTATTACTTTTCGAGTTGGGTCAAATGGAGTTAGAGTAATTAAAAATTAATAAATTCTTTACTTAGAAAAAATAGTTACAAAGTATATTATAGTTAACTGACATAATATGTTACGTGCAGTTTATATCCGCTGCGTAACTCAAATCCTAACTTTTAATTAATACGTCTTAAAGACCAGAAAACAATAGATACTAATAGAAATATCAACAAATATAATTATGTTTATGCCAATTGAGCTCTTACTATACCTTTTCTACGCTGGCTTGACATAGTGACTACAGTGCATCTGATGGTTATACAGTGTAGTCCAAAAACGAAAGCCGAAGAGAGTCGAAGCTGCTCGCGTCCGTAGGCTTTACCCTAGTTTCCCTACACGTGACTCCTGGGTGGTGCTAAACGAGCAGCAGCAAGGTGGTAGGGCGTCGGTGCCCGTCTGGATCGCGACCACAGTACATGGGTGTAAAGCCCGTCATAGTGATCAGTTTCGGCTTGTCGCGATTCGGGATCAGCTTGTGTATATCCAGTAGCTCATATACCTAGAGACCTTCAGTCGTGATATATGTGGGCCGACATGACGACGTAGACTATCAATGGATTTTCATCCTTTGATAGTCGCTTTCGTTTTTGGAATACATTGTACTTACCATTAGGTACTCTGTAGTCACTATGTCGTGCCAGTGTAAAAAAAATACATGGCGAAAATGGGCTCTACATCAGCTTAAAGACACAGAGGAAGTCTGCGGCGCTGATTTTCGTGAAGGGCCCCGGTCGTGTTACATCTTATAAGAATTATCAATAAGCAATAAAAATACATATAGCTTAAATAATAAATACAAAATAAATACGAGTGATACTAAAATAAACTATTACGTACAATAAATAAATCGACTACCATAATAAAAGGATATAATATTATAAGCGGCGGAGAGGGAGAGGCATGCCGCCAATCCCCGTGACCCTCGACGCTGTCGCGGAACGAGGCAAAACAGAAGGAGAGAGCAGTTCGTGCAGAACCAACTCCGGGGCGCGCTCCCCTCCTGACACAGGCCGGGCGGTGGACGTTGAGAGCGTCCGCCGTCCGGCAGAGAGGACAAGGCGTCGTGTGTGTGCCCACATGACGCCTCATTGAGAGGTAGTGAGGGGGTAACAACTGACCACCTCCCAGAGAGGAGGCCTGGCAAGGCCAGTCGCTCGCCGGGTCCGTAAGGAGTATACGGATACCCAGGCACGGCGAAGGCGAAGAGAGGACACAGTTGGCACCGCGGTGGTTTTAGCCCGGGGCAAGTCCGACACACCGGGGGAGTGGCTCTCACCACTACTCTGACGGTCCGAAGAGATTTCCACAGAGTTAAAATATATATATACATAAAGAGAATATTATGTAAATGAACGAATAGTAATACAAAAATATATTATAACAGTGATAGTAAGTGGTTTAATTGAAGATGGGGGGTGGCACTCTACACCACTCTCCCCGAAATGTGTTAGGTGTACGCGGGGGGCGGCGACTATTTAACAACCCCCCGCCTAGTAGGTGAGGCCCGAACAAGGCCGGACGTCGCCGGATGCCGAGGAAGATGGCTCGGCTTTGCCCTTAGCATCCGGCAGACGGGAGAAGGATCACCCCGGTGGTTTTAGTCGGGGCAGGTCCGACACACCGGACGAGCGGCCCTCACCACTTCCCCTGACGGTCCGTAGGGATTTCCACCGGGTTAACAAAAAAAAAAAAAAAAGGTTTAATTGAAGATCAACACATAACATCACATCATGTAACCCGTGTGTTAGCGCCAATGTCAAAGAGCACTCTGCTCAGTGTATGCTGAGCGGCGCTGTACACGCCATCCAGCGCTAACTTTCAGCCGACGCTCAATAAAACTTCTTGCGCGGATGTCGCCGTGCTAATACAGTTTTAGATCCGTTCCCTAAAATAAGCAACTGTTACAATAAAACAATGTTACTTTGGTGTGGATGTATCTACTTTGCGATTACATTCTAATTCTGCTTAGAGATAAAGAATAATGAATGATGGATGTAGTGCGTAAGCAATCATATAGAGTGTGTAAACGCCCTAAGATATTTAAAATTATATTTCGACCTTGTTTCGACTGTAGATCCTTCAAAGGGATTCAGTTCCCTCGTGAAACTCTTCTAATGAAATATAATTAAATTGAAACTTTGAAAATTATTATTAAATTTTATAATTTCTGTATTCAATATTATTAATCGATATTTGGTTTTACATCGTGAGAAAACACGCAAAACATCTAATTGATAATGTTATATGGCCTGAGAATGGCGATTAGCTGTGCTACTGGTCGCGTTGGGCACGACATATTGGTGCAAAATGGATACAACAAAAACCAGAAATTTAAATGCAGCAATACAAACAACATACAGAAACAAAAGAAAATACAAAACATATAAACCTTTTTAAGGAATCCAAGCTGCTCGCGTCCGTCGGCTTTACCCTAGTTTCCCTACACGTGACTCCTGGGTGGTGCTAAACGAGCAGCAGCGAGGTGGTAGGGCGTCGGTGCCCGTCTAGATCGCGACCACAGTACATGGGTGTAAAGCCCGTCATAGTGACCAGTTTCGGCTTGTCGCGTTTCGGGATCAGCTTGTGTATATCCAGTAGCTCATATACCTAGAGACCTTCAGTCGTGGTATATGTGGGCCGACATGGCGATGGAGACTATCAATGGATTTTCATCCTTTGATAGTCGCTTTCGTTTTTGGACTACACTGTACTTACCATCAGGAACTCTGTAGTCACAATGTCGAGCCAGGGTAAAAAAAAGATCGACTGATCCAAGCATCTTCAAATCCACATATACGCTTATATGCCATTAACTTACAACATAACCGTGTTGTGGGTCGCGTTTGTATAACGGGTCTGTAGCCGGGGACAAGAGCATTGATATATTTTCGGATTCGATGCCGGCCTTCAAGAGGAAAATCAGTGAGCAGGTGTGTTGAGCTTGGCATTGTTCTTGGTATTGTATAGTTTGTGTGTTTATTTTTAATTTTAATTTAATTTGTAGGTATTATTGTCTAGTTTTTTTTTTCTTTTTGGTGTTTTGATTTTAATTTTTTGTTTTTATATTGTTAGTACTTAGTTAATGCTTTTGAGCCATGCTGTTGCTATCTTTTATTAGTATCCGTTGCAGACATTTAGCTTGTGCATGCGATCTCATTGTGAATGTAAAATAAATAAATAAATAATAAAGAACCCTTTTGCGTGATGGTTAAAAACAAATATAATTATATGTTCATATATACGAATCGACAAACGCTATTTATGGAATCAGTGACTTAAGCGGGCGAAACGAAATCAATTAATTTAGGAAAAGCGATTTATCGGCCTGTCGCAAACAAAAATCTACCCACGTCAAGTTTCTTATTGATTGTCTTGTACTAATTCAAATAGCTTTTGACGCCATGTTAACTTGAAGCCAAACTACATTATAGTTTTCATGAGGAACCTATCGAATCCTGATAGTCACTCTTCGGCATTGAGAGCACAGCGGTGTCTCAAATTTCAAACTCGCCATCGAAACCGCTGACAGCTTGCTTGCGCAGAATATTTCCCTATTAAGCATTTTCTATCGTCTGCAAGAATTATTTAACCTTGTTTCACCCTCCCCCTTCCATAGCAGAACCACGCGTGCGGTTTTGCGGAGTCACAGCTATAATGTAACTCATATCCCGGCTAGGACATAGAGGTTCTCTAACTATTACTTTTTCCGAGTTGGTGAGCTGTTGAATGGTCTTCCGGCGAGCGTGTTTCCACCATCCAAGAGATATTCCTCCACGAAAATCAGCGCTGCAGAATTCCTCTGTGGCTTTAGGCTGATGGAGGTCTTATTTTCGCCATGTTAATATGTTTTTGTTTTTTCTTTTGTTTCTGTATGTTGTTGTCTTGTAACAGAAATGTTACTGCTTTTGAATTTCTAGTATTTTGTTAGTTTGTGGTGAAAATAAATATATTTCATTTCATTTCATATTTGTGTCGCCATAATTATTACAACTATAGATTGTTTTCCTTTACTGCTCATAGAGTCGTTTTTAGAATTGGCCTATTATGGTCACTAAATTGATCCAGGATTAAAAAAAAACAATCTAGATTGATCACTTTTCCATATAAATGGATACAAAGTGGAATATCGCAATTTGGCAGCCACTGCTATGTCGCAGTAAGCTTTTTTTTGTTAACCCGTTGGAAACCCCTTCGGATTGTCAAGGGAGTGGTGAGGGCCCCTTCCCCGGTGTGTCGGACTTGCACCGGCTAAAACCACCGGGGTGCCAACTATGTCCTCTCTTCGCCTTCGCCGGGCCTGGGTATCCGTATACTTCCTATGGACCTGACGAGGGACTGGCATTTGGCGTCCTCTTTGGGAGGAGGTCAATTGTTACCCTCTCAATGAGGCGTCATGTGGGCACACACACGACGCTTTGTCCTCTCTGCCGGACGGTGGACGCCCTCAACGGCCAACTCCCGGCCTGTGTCAGGAGGAGAGCGCGCTCTGCAGTTGGTTCTACACGAATCTCCTCTATGTCACAATAACCTAGACGCAATAGCAAGAATCTGACGCTCGCTTTAACAGTTGCATCTAACACTGAAATGCAAATGGATAACCAACGAGACAATTTTTTTTTTACACTGTCTCAAAATAGTGACTACAATTCACCTGATGGTAAGTACAGTGTAGTCCAAAAACGAAAGCGACCATCAAAGGATTAAAATCCGTTGATAGTCTCCGTCGTCATGTCGGCCCACATATACCACGGCTGAAGGTTTCTAGGTATTTGAGTTACTGGATATACACAAGCCGATCCCAAAACGCGACAGGCGAAAGCGAGTCACTATGATGATCTTTACATTAGTGTACTGTGGTTGTGACCCTGTTCGGGTAATCGCCATACCACCAAAAAAAAAATGGTACAGTAATCTACTAACGTTTAGGTGATATAGTTGTGTTTGGGAGTCGAAGCTGCTCGCGTCCGTAGGCTTTACCCTAGTTTCCCTACATGTGACTCCTGGGTGGTGCTAAACGAGCAGCAGCGAGGTGGTAGGGCGTCGGTGCCCGTCTGGATCGCGACCACAGTACATGGGGTGTAAAGCCCGTCATAGTGGCCCATCAGTTTCGGCTTGTCGCAATTCGGGATCAGCTTGTGTATATCCAGTAGCTCATATACCTAAAGACCTTCAGTCGCGGTATATGTGGGCCGACATGACGATGTAGATTATCAATGGATTTTCATCCTTTGATAGTCGCTTTCCTTTTTGGACCACACTGTACTTACCATCAGGCACTCTGTAGTCACTATGTCGAGCCAGTGTAAAAAAAATAAGAAACGCCAAAAGAAACTCGAAGGCTGTGTTTGAGCAGAATATAAAATATAGCAATAAAAAAGTTCAGCAGTTATATGAAATTGGCTATGTAGCTGTTACGAGAGCATTCTTTAATATTTTCAGTGTTGTCTTACGAGAATCGAGACTGGAATTTGCCGAGGCAAAAAATATTACCCTAGTCTGAGGATAAAATTCTCAAGGCAGTGTCAATAAAGATGATAGGGTATGAATACTAATAGTATACTAGCTTTAGTTCCTCGGTGTTGCTCGAGTAAAAATAAACAAACCGAATATAAGAATTTCTACACAAATTTCATCACTTTTTGTCGATTGGGAGTTAATTTCTAAAAGAAACGATATAACTAACTAACTAATAACTTTTTATATTTCAATTATATTTTTTTACAAATCTGTCGCGTTGTCATAAAAGAAATTAGAATATAATTGAATTTGTGACGTTTAACGGTGCGCTATATAGAATTAAAAAACTGTTATAATTTTAATATATTAACAATTATCGCAAGTCTACTCATAGTAATTTTAATTGTTTTGACAATCTCCTTCCTAGCGTGTGAACCCCACCTCTACAATTTTTTACCTCTACAGTTTATTGGGCAAACGAAAGTACTATTTTTAAGGAACATATTTGTTTTTATATAGTAAATTTTGGCACTATCGGAGAGAGCTCATCGTCGCGAATCAGCCGAGGGGTCGCAATCCCGAATCCGCGAATACTGGAACCCACAGGACCCAACACTACATTAGTGAAACGTAATCATCACTTTCATCATCTTTTTCTATTGAGGCCTGGCCATCTTTACTAACCTGGTAATCTACTAACGTTTAGGTGATATAGTTGTGAAGAAACGCCAAAAGAAATTTAAGGCTGTGTTTGAGCAGAATATAAAATATAATTTTCATAATGCTTCGACCAATACCATGCTGTCATTGGTGTGGAATATAAAAAAAAATGCTCTTAGTGAGTTTTTGACTCGCTGAAAATCCTCATCGACTGCCAGAGTAGCTGTGAGGATAGCGGTCCCGCTGTGTTGGACTCATACCGACTAAAAACCATCAGGATGTTCCTCCTAATAGTCTACCGGGGACAAGGACACGACCATGCCAAATTCCTCAACTCTCAGCGACATCTAGTCATTTGCAATCAAGATAAAATGTCGGTACATTTAAAAGTTTTATCTAATGTAATGTTTTGGTTTTTATCTCGATTATATAAAAATAAGTCCGGTTTTCCTTCCTGACAATATAACTCCAGAACGCACGAACCGATTTCCACGGTTTTGCATTCGTTGGAAAGGTCTCGGGCTCCGTGAGGTTTATAGCAAACAAAATTCCGGAAAATTTCAACAGAAAAGCAGAAAAACGGGGAAAATCAATTTTCACATACAGCGCCATCTCTGATACTTAGCATGTACTACAAACCAATATGGTTTTGCATGGTGGTGGAGCAGATCGCACCAGTATTTTAAGTAGATGGCGCCGATGCGTTATACATTGTTTGACAGCTACTCATTCTACTCTGCTCAGTTAATTTCATGTGACATTTATTATGCGCACGTTCTTTCAAACGCTAACTAAAAACCAAAACGAAGCCATCTGGTGGCGAAACGAAGTTCGCCGGGTTTGCTAGTATTGTATATAGACTTAATCTTTCCGCAGCTGTGATATATTTTTTGCCTGAGAATGTAAAAATATACACACTCACGTTCACCCTCAAAATCGTTCTAGATATTGGTCAAATAAAAACAAAAAAAAAACAATAAATGCAAATCCAATTCACGCACCGAGGGTAATGTGCAAACAATCTATGAAAACATTCAATATTACTGTAATGAGTTAATAAATTGAATTGAGGAATAAATTTCACTTTGCAGTTGTAAAACTGCTGTCTCTATGCTTGGAAATAGGTCGCGGTAAATTTAACTGCAAATGAAATTGCAAATGCAAACATTTATTTTTTTGTGGTGTAACTGCTTTACAGTTGGGGTTTGGAGGGATGGGCTTTTTACTCTCAACCCTTCCAGAGAGGCAGCCTCAACAAGGCTTTTCGCTCCTCAGGCGTCTGGATGAATTTGGTTTCCCAGGCCGGGGAAGCAGTTAGAGCGACATGCTGGGGGTTTTTAGTCAGTAGGAGTCTGACACACCGGGGTCGCTACCTTCACAGCGTCCCTGATGATCCTATGAAGGATTTTCCCCCGGGTTACCAAAACAAAGGCGACCTCTTTATAATAATTAGGAAGATTCTACTCCTGGATACCACACTTGAGCTTTATATGTTTGATAAAAAAAAGCGAACACTTTCTCAGTTTTAGAAATATAACAAAGGCGTGTTCAACAATTGATCTTAACGATTCTACAATAAGGCTCAAACTTCACTGAGGTGTTTTACCGCGCGGGGAAATATCGTGGGAAGTTTACGTTCACGAAAATTTACCTACATCATTCTGCGAAACAAATGAAGTGCGGTTTTCGCCGTTATAGAGTTGTTAGTTTCATAAAAGTTAAGTGAAACGTGTCGCTGTGAATTTAACTTTTTTTTCTATTTATTTAAGGACTTTTGGGCCGAGGCATATGTCAGCCATTTTTTATTTGTAACCCGGGGGAATATCCTGCATAGGATCATCAGGAACGTTGTGAGGGCAGCGACCCCGGTGTGTAAGACTCCTACCAACTAAAAACCCTCGGGATATCCCTCAAGTCACTCCACCCGGGCTTGGGAATCTTTATTCTTTCAAGCGCCCGGAGAACGAACAGTCCAATAAGACACCTCCTCTGGGAAAGATGGATTTAGAGAGCCCACCTTTCCGAACCTCTATGAAGCGGCGCACCAGACACTGCGCGCCACCTCCATCTCATCTGGGGAGCAGATTCCCTCAAGTCTACTGCTCGGCTATTGTCACAGAGGACGTCGTGCGAATTGCGAGCGAATGCATCCCTCCGTCGACGGTGTCTTGGCCGCCGAATGTCCAGGGTAGTTGATTTTTCCCTGTCCGTTTTGGCGGCCTCCTTCTGCTTCATGACTGCATCGCAGAAGGATGTTACTCCTTTGCATGCTCTCTCGCAGCTGATCATGGCCTTAACCACTGCTAGCAGCGAGAGGTCGTCCCCAATTTCCTCCACGAGGACTCCACGCAAATGTCAGCCCTATCATAACCTAAAAACACACTACTAAGATTTATTTCTGGTGGGGAGTCACCAGCCTGGACAATTCTTTTGCTTCAGCTGAGTAAGGTCTTGCTAAAATTCCGCAGAACATACCTATATCAAATTTGCTCAGCTAAAGGCTCCCATCAGAGAATTTTAAATTACACCGTGCCTTATTCTAGTGACTTTTACCATCTCTGTGTGCACTTTCATACAATTCAATCAATTCCGTTCTTCAACTCAGTTTGTGGTGGTAGGACAATTCCTCAAACTGGGTCATGCCCACAATACACAAGTGTAAAGACCGTCATAGTGACTCGCTTTGACCTGTCGCGTTTCGAGATCAACTTGTGTATATCCAGTAAATCATATAACTAGAGACCTTCAGTCGTGGTACATGCGGGTCGACATGACGACGGAGACTGTCAATGGATTTTCGTACTTTGATGGCAGAGATAGGTAAATTGTAATCTGATTAACGATTATAAATGTAATCGTAATTTTAATTTTCTTGCTCTGTAATCATGATTAAATCCAATTAAAACATTAAGAAATCATAAATGTGTATGCAATCTGGGATTTGGTAGTATTTAAAACATAGATGAGCAAAATGCAGTCATATTAATGGTAAAAAACGTAAAATGTCATCATCATCCATCAAAAATCATTTTTGTTAATCTGATTACATTTTGCCCATCTATGTTTGATAGTCGCTTTAGTTTTTGGACTACACTGTACTTACTATCTGATGCTCTGTCGTCAGTATTTCGAGACAGTGAAAAAAGTGCGAGTTTTCCTAAACGAAAATTCATTTACCTTATTCTGCGAAAATAATGAAACGCTTTTTTATCATTATATAGTAGTTTCATAAAAGTTAAGTGTACTGCGCCACAGTAAATTTTACATTACACCGTCTCTTATTTTAGAAAGTTTTTACTGCATGTGTGTACTTTCATACAATTGTCAGTGGTACATAATTTGTGGTAAAAACCGCGCGGTAAAAACTCACAGTGCGTGATAAGCTTAATAATACTCGAGAATAAACATCTAGTCAAATGTGTTATATAGCTAAACAATGTCGTGAATCAATACGCGTCATTGTAAGCCGTGAATTGTAGATTGGGATAATGTAGGATTTATTTGAAAAGGTATTTCTGTTTACTGACATTTTATTGCCTTAATTCTCAATAAAATGTATCGAGAACGACAAAAAGGTTTGCTTTTCAAAGCTCTTTAGAGGCTATTTACTTGAAAAGTACAATAATTGAATGAAATTCCTTAAACTTTTTTTTTTTACTTTTATTTATTTACTTTTTACAGGGTTTCCAGTGGCCCGGTACAATAACTCATATACACAATACATATACACAATTACAATCAAAAATGTACATTTCCTATTAAGGCATCCACAACAAACGTCAGAGTGGCCTGTGTGTTTATACTATATTATATTATATCATATTAATGGTAATTGATGTCAAGATTATTCGTTTGTGCATCTCTCATCAACCCGAACGACCTTGCACGACCGAGGTGTGTTGGACTTGTACCGAAAAAAAACCCCAAGGTCACTACTTCTGCGCATTAGCGGGACTTCGGGTCCTGTAATCAAATCGCCACAGCCACGTCGCGCCGCGCCCACTGGGCACAAACTCGGTGGAAGACGATACCTTCCCCGATACTGCTCGTTGTATTTAGGCAGAGCACGTCACAATGCCCTGTCAACTTCTCGGGGGCAGCTAAACCAGTTGCTCAGGGCCCCCACCCTGAGCAGCCACGGCCCCAAAGACATCGGCCAACCGGTCGTGGATCGATTAATCGGCTGGTACTGATGTGCCGGGGCGGTTGCCGGCACCCCGGTGTCTCCTTCGAGCGGTCTTCTGCCGATCTCGCTCTGCGGCCTCTTTCTGGGACATGACTTCCTCACAGAAGGAGACCACGGCTCTCCTGTTGTCATACCCTGCCAGCATGGCTGACACCACTGCTAAAATAACATCTTTGTATTATGTTGTCAAATTTTCACGATTAAATCAATCAGTGAATGTACAATTCTCACGCTTTGGTAGCAACAGGCTATAACTTACTTTTTATGCCTCAATTATTTTTATTTTTACAAAATTGGGTGCCCAACATGGGTGATATAGAGTAAAAAAAACAATAAGATCATGTTACTAAAATAGAACATAAATGCCCCCACAATTATAGGGCGCCACAGCATGCACAATAATTAATATACATATAATGCTAGCTTACAGTAAAGAATATTAGTAAAATTCTAAAAAAGAAAAAAAGATTATACATACATACACACATAGACACAATATAAAAATAAGAAACTGATGATGATGATGATGTCCTAGCCGGATTCGGCCACGGCGACTGTTTCAACACTGATTAGTCCACTTTTCGGAAACAGTCAATTGCGCAGGAGATATTTACGTGCATAATTGGACGCGCAGCCAAAAAAGCACTCTCTCGTCTGAGCTCCCTCAGGCCCGATGGAAAGGAGAACCAGTACGATCGGGAGGGAGCGGGATGCAGGTTTGGTCGAGTTTTCCTTCTCTGAACACCTGCTTGAATTGCAGTGTTAAAGAGTTACCTTAGTCGTCTTTTACGACACCTCGGCAGGAAGAGGGGGGTGCTATTCTATTCTGCCGGCAGCCACCACGGCTAAAAAACAATAAACTATAAAATGCCTAAATAACAACTTTTAACATAATTCTGTGACTGATTCTAACGAAAACACAAAAAAAATACAGTCACTATCCACACGCTGTTCTAAATTCTGACAGAGAAACTGTTAAGTCCAAGTCACCAAATCGCGAGAGGGCGTTGTACTGCCTGCAGATCCTCGGCATGGTAGAACACTGTCCAAGATTTGTTTTAAAGAAGGGTATAGAAAAAAACTGGAACGCATATTATTTAGTATTTCTAATGATGTTAATCTCATGTATTGCTCTTCTAAGCTACTTGACGTCGATATCTATTATATAAAAATAAATCCAGTTTTCCTTCCTGATGCTATGACTCCAGAACGCATGAACCGATTTCCACGGTTTTGCATTCGTTGGAAAGGTCTCGGGCTCCATGAGGTTTCTAGCAAAAAAACTCAGGAAAAATTTCAACAGAAAAGCAGGACAACGCGGAAAATCATTTTTCACATACAGCGCCATCTCTGATACATAGCATGTACTACAAACCAATATGGTTTTGCATGGAGATGGAGCAGATCGCACCAGTAATTTAAATAGATGGCGCCGATGCGTTATACATTGTTTGACAGCTACTCATTGTACTCTGCTCAGTTAATTTCATGTGACATTTATTATGCGCACGTTCTTACAAACGCTAACTAAAAACCAAAACGAAGCCATCTGGTGGCGAAACGAAGTTCGCCGGGTTTGCTAGTTTTTGATAAAAATCACATCGATAACTTTAATATTTGCTTCAACGATATATTATTCCTCATTTATGTATAATGACGTATTATATTCTTTTTTTTTTCGATAGGAGCACGTTCACGGCCGGAATAGGTCTTCACAGCGAAACTGAGCGAGTAGGCGTAAGGCACTGAGGGGCTCAGCCACCAGATTGCTTACTCAGGATACTTAGAACGACTAACTCTTCACGAACTTACAGCAAAATTAGTGTGTTTATCGTAAAAAGAAAATAATCGGAATATTTTAAATTTATTACAGGTATTCGAAAAAATGCTCTCATTGAAAATGAAAGAGTTCTCGCCTCTCTATTCATAAATCATTGCGCAAATAGATTCATACCTTTACCTTATCAATCAAAATATAGTTCCAGATGGTTTGAAGCACACAGACGATTTTCACTTACATTTAGTGCGGTGTGCTCCAATTTGAGAAAGTTAGAGGAATCGCTACATCTATACTACTATTATAAAGAGGAAAGGTTTTTTTGTTTGTATGAAATGAATAGGCTCCGAAACTACTGGACCGATTTCAAACTTTCTTTCACCGTTGGCAAGCTACACTATTTCCAAGTGACATAGGCTATGTTTCATTTTCAAAAAAATTAGGGATGCTTACTAAAACTTGAATAATCTAACCCAAGGTGTAAAAAAATAAACAAAAATCTTCCTTCAATAACGTGCGCTGAGAAAACTATTAATGATAGAACAAAATGATGTATTACAATTTTTCAGGGCACATCACTATCTATAAAAAATGTTAGAACAGCATGTCTCTATCTTTTATAGTTACGTCACAATAAGCGTTCTTTTATTATTATTTTTTAATTAAAATACCACCGCAAGGAAACGCTCTTTATTCGTATCTAGGTATTGGTCCTTATCAAAATAAATAAATCATTATTTAAGACTACTTCAATACCTTCATCATATCACCTTTTAAATGATTCGATTCGGATATTCCATTTAAAAGATATCACGAGTTTAAATAATAGAAAAAACTTCGCTCGGCTAGCTATGCGTTGAAGAGGTACGGGAGGGGAGTCAAGGGACTTCTTTTATTATATTATTATGCCCGTGCGAAGCCGGGATGGGCTGCTAGTCCCTTATAAAACAAAGTACCCCGCCACCTCTGTCCGTCTATTCGCGATGAGCTCAAAAACTACTGAACTGATTTTCTTGTGGTTTTCAGAAATAAACAGATGGATTTATGAGAAAGATTTAAGTATATAATTTTTTAGAGATAAGTGCGAATTGGTAGAAATATGTCAATTGTAGACAATGTCGAGAAAACCCAAGCTGCCTGGGAGTTTTCATCGAAAACGCTGCCTAATTCGTTTGAGATATAATAATATAATATTTCGTTTGGCAATGTATGGTGGGATTATTCCTCTTTTATAGGTCTATAAAATCCTTGAATGGTATATATCTATGTTTTAAGATAAGCAGCCTGTGCCCATTCTAACTTCTAAAGAAATGGTCGCGTACAATGCGGTATTTTTAAAGTTATTTACCCTTCGGTTTATTTATCCTTCTCAACATAAATACGGCAGTTACATTAAGTATTTAATGCTCGTAATGATAATCCTTACAACATTTAATTAAAATGAATAACTCATGGGTTATCGCAAATTAAAATGAACGCGCGGAAATATAAATTCAAGCGCGGTTTTCTCGCCGATAACAATATTAAAATAAAAATGAAGTCACTAGATATTTACTAATATTTAAAAAATAAAATAGAGTATAAACAAAACAGGGATTAGATTAAAGTAGGGTGGTGGGTGATTTGGCTGCTGTTCGGCTATACTCCAGTGGTGACGTGCGTGTTCCCACGCACCACTTGGCGAAGGGGGGGTGGTGATCACTCTTCTATCCCACCTCTCCTATGATTGTGACGTTGCCCTTTGGGCTTATCGCGCGTCGGGCCGCGGTGAGGCCACTGCCACATTCCCGTAGCCCGGCGTACCATGCGTGTGGAGAGGAACACCCGGTGGTTTTAGCCAGTGAGAGTCTGGCACACCGGGGGGCGGCCCTCACCGCTCCCCTGACGGCCCATAATGGGTTTCCACTGGGTCAATAAAAAAAAGGGAGGTGGGTGATGGCCTGTCGTTGCCGGCACTCGCTCACGCGATGGTCAGTAGCGACGTGGCATGGCAGGCGGCCCTCTCTTTCATGGAGACGACAATGAAGGTGAAAGAGGTGGCGGAGCGGAGTCGGGAGGCTATTGCATTCTCGAGAACCCAACCCGCTGCCCAGCTCGGACGGTTCCTCTTCCTTAACCGGACATACACCGAATGGCGCGTTTGAGGGAGCGCGCCGCTCAGATCCAGACGTGAGCGGTGTGCGAAGTGTTTTCGCATACTGCTCTAGTGACAATTTCAAGATGAGGGGAGAGTGGCACTTTACACCAGCCTCCCCGCAATGTGTTAGGTGTTTGTGGGCAGTGGCGACTATTGAAGCACTCCCCGCCAAGTAGGCGGGGCCTGAACAAGGCCAGACGTCGCCAGGTGCTGGAGGAAGCTGGCTTGGGCTTGCCTTTGGCTCTCTGTAGGCGAGAGAAGGAACACCCCGGGGGTTTTAGTCGGTGTGAGTTTGACAACTCAGAGGGAGGTCCGCACTGTCACCTGACGATCCGCAGGGATTACCTCCGGGTTACCAAAAAAGGGGATTACATTAGGAGCAATGCGGGCTTTCACACGATGTTTTTCTTCATACGTGAGCATGTAGCGGCTAAATCCATACATTTATATGGAAAACCAATAGGTAGGTATCGGCATACCGGTCACTTATGCACTAGGTCGCTACAGACTAGATCCTATTTCCTAGATATATGTACTAAACACATAGTCTAAGTTTTATACAAGCATTAATTAATATCTCTATATAAAATTCTCGTGCCACAATGTTAGTTACCTTACTCCTTCGAAACGGCTTTATCGATTTTTACCAAATTTTATATGCATATTCAGTAGGTCTGAGAATCGGTTACTATCTATTTTTCCTACCCTTAAGTATTAGGGTTGTTCACCCTTAATTTTTTTTGTTTTTATTGTTCTATAATGTGACATTAAAAAATACATACAACGATAAATGTTTACCCTTTTGTCATCAACCCCTATTTTTTAATAGCTATTTTAGTAATTCAATCATTTTTCATCCCGATTAATAACTGATCAATTATCACCTAGATATAACTTATATAGCAAAACAACGTTTGCCGGGTCAAATAGTATTATATATTAGCTGTGCCCGCGATTTTCTTCGCGAGGCTGTAACGTAAATTTCAAAAACATAATTTTCAAATGTTAAAGAGTTTTCTTTATCCTTCCGTTTTTCTGTATAACACAATTTTAAAACTTAAATAAATTACAGTGAAACTTTTTTGCAATAGCAGAGTTGCTCTGAACAAAGTTCCACAGTTGGGAGACATGCTGAAAGTTGTTTACTATTAGGAACGAAACTATGTAGTTTGCGAGGAGCAGTTTTTGCTTGTTTCACTGAATTCAGACTTACCCTATATTTAATTTTAAAGACCCTGGATTTTCTGTAAAGTAATTTTCGTTTCTGGTATTATAAAATACTAGCTGACCCGCCAAACGTTGTTCTGCCATATAAATTATTTTACTGAATATCTTCTGTACTATAATATACACTTTTCGTCATAGTGGCTTCCACAAAAAAGGTAAATAGATATATGCTGTCGTGGACTTTTATTTAGAACTATTCAAGACAAACATTCCTACGGTACATTACCTTTGTGTAACTACAATAGTTAAGGCAGTGTACGCCAATATAGCTCTCAGAGGCCACATTTTTTTCCGACTTAATTGACATGTATCGTGATATTACGACTAAAATTACATAAAATCATTACAAACTGTATCCAATATATTATTCCGATGTATAATCTATATTACTGTAAGGGTTTCATGGAAATCCGTCCAGCAGTTTTATCGTGAAAGAGTAATAAACATATTCACAAACTTTCGCATTTATAATATTAGTAGGATAACTAACCCTTAAAGCTAAGAAAAATCTTTAAATTTTTCGATGCAAGGCAATAATTACTGTTTCTCACACCGCCTCCTCTAACATTCTGGCAACGATATCTTATGAGTCTTTTGAGATATCCTTTAATCCTTTATAGAGTGAGCAATACATATACATACATTAATAGTTGTATCCACTTTGCGCTTATATGTCATGCCCAAGATGACCAGTAGCGCAGCCTTTCTCACAGCACTAGTATACATGACATTTCTGTTAGATGCTATGCGGTTGACAATACGATGTTTTCCGTCCCCAGTGAGCATATGGTGCTTAAATCCGTACGTAACCTGGGAATATCCAGCAGTACGTGCCGAGACTCGAACCTACGACAATCACAGCCACAACATACTACTTGTAACAATGTTTTTCATACTAACTCGACAAAATTATTATAGCACACGTGATATAAAATTACAGTCTAGTCTGACAACAGCAATGAGCGCCAAAAGACAAATCCGTTGACAGATACCATCGCCATAACAGCCCAAACACCAAGGGCACAAATTAACCCTAAACCGGACTCCGTAGACTTCCACCAAGAAGGACGCGCGAGCTACCTTCGACCAATAACCCGTCTGTCGTAGCAGACGGAGAAGAACGCCGCCGTCAGGAGGTCCGCCTCGATACGGCTTCCCGCTCATAGTCCCCTTCATACTTTGTACTGGGTTAAGTTTTAATTGTTTAATAAATCTTCCTCTGTTGTTGTTTTTATTTTTAATTAAATCTTAAGTCAGTTTTGTCCGTAAGTTAGTTAAGGTTTAGTATGTATAGTATTGTTTTTTATAAATTTATGTAGGATGTTATTGTGTGAAATATTATTATGTATGAAGTAGTAAATGCGTAGTACGGAACGTATATGTGTGAAAGGCAGGAAAGATAGAAAGAAAGAGAGGATAAACGGCTTTTTTTCGATGCGAGCGCTTTGTAACATTAAGACGTAAGAAAAAGTGTTAAGACGAAAAATTTATTTGAAAAAGTGCAATAAAGGAGTTTTTTAAGCTTATTTAGTGTTTATTCTGATCCAAAGATCCCCAAAACAACATTTATAATGTAGGCTTAAGTTAGGATTAAGTAAATTTTAAGAAATAAACGACACCACTCAGCCCTTTTCAGCGGACGGATGAAAGAATGAAGTATGAAAGGTAGTAGAATATGAGTGGTGTGAAATTTGAAATTTGAATTTGAAATCCTAAACCGCGACAAATCGAACTGAGTCACTACGACGGACATGTGAGTGGCTAGAACATCTATAAGATGTTTTTGTAGATTCAACACCTTATTGTTTGACTCTTAGTCAATCGTGAACTTTTCTTAGGATTTGTAAATCTTCGTCTCGTGCCGAAAGTTACAGTGATAGTCGATTAAACGGTTTCGGCATCGGCCCAAATGACTTCTAAATACGCTTATCGTTATCGTCTCTGCGTGTAACTTGAGTCGAGAGATCTTATCTACTCCGAAACTTTCCTGTCATTCTATACTTTTGGACGAAAACACCCGACTGTATGAGAAAATAACGTGCGAATGGTTCGAAGACTTGGAGTAAACTTTGCGCCAATATTATGAAAGTATGCATTTACAGTTCAACCGGGCTTAGGAGGCGAGCACAGAAGGTGTTCAGCCAGCTAAATTCTTGTGTTGGGTTGCAATGCAAGGGCACCCCCGTGGGTACAAACCTCGACTTGTACCGCCAGCCAAACAGTATTACTATCCCTCCGGGTGGATCTACCAGCGTTTCGGAAGCGACTACCTTGAGAAGAAACGCCAGAAGAAACTCAAGGCTGCGTCGGAGTGGTACTGAGCCTCGGTGCGAAAACGCACCAGTTGGCAGCAGTTGACTGAACTATCCCACGTCGTGGAGTGAAGTTAGTGCGTGTGTGTACCTCACTGCTTGATCGCGCGGTGCTGATACCATTATTTGCAAATCCGTGTATATATGCGAGTGCTCAGAAAAACATCACTTGCGCGATGTAGGTTAGTAAAAATGTATAAGAATCGTTAATCGATCTGTACGCTTTTGTGCCCTTTGATCTCTAAATCAACATAACCGTTTTAAATGTGGCTTTCACTAATGCATTATGTAAAGCTGCCTTTAACATATAATGCTAATTTTATTTCAATTGGTTTATATATAAATGTTATATTAGTTTAAATAGCACGTAGATTATTTACTGAAATAAAATTTGAGTAAAATAGAACACAACTCATCTGTCAGTTATTATTATCATTAAATCGTCTTGACGCATATAGTTTATATTAAACATCAAATGTACTTACATATTTTTTTCTGTTCAGCGGTATACATAGTAGCTCTAAAATAATTTTTATGTGCATTGATTTGTGTTAGTAGTTATTATTCATTGCAAGTAACGGTATTCATGGCGATACGAAGATCACCGGGTCAGATGATATTATATATTTATATATGTATTAATATAGACTATGTAAGTGCCTAATAAGCACCCAAATAAAAATTTAAAATATTCCCGGACTCAAATATGTATCTTTTATAACCTATTTATTGAAAACATTCCAATGAGCTCAAACAATATTTCTGCTATAAGTTGGTGAAGAGTTTAGCATTCTGTTTCTTCCAGATGTTGCTGCAGCCTCATGTCCAAGCTACCATCATATTGTAATATCATTAGTCATAATATAATCACTTTGAATCGTTCAGACTAGTAGAAGCTGTTTACACTCCTTCAGCAACTAGATAAGAGTTGTTTATCTTCAAGAATCTTTAAAATCTTTAAAAAATCTACATCAAAATATGGTCATTCGTATAATAGATACATAAATGCAACTAATAAAACCCCCCTTTTTTCATCGGGTGTTAAAAATACAATCCCAAGAATCAGAGTGATGAAAGCAATTAGGTAATAGCACTCACCCCAAAGTCTTCGTGCTGATCAAAGGTGTCTTCAGATTGAGGATGCCATTGAGTCTTGAGTTTTTCTCTCTGCCTCCATCACTAGACGTCTGGTCAGTTCTAAAAAAAAAACTGTTATTATAAAATTGTTCACAGTTAAACACTGTTGATCCAGTTTTGTGGTGGTAGGGCGATAACCCGAATAGGGTATTGAATTACTACAGTGCCCTGTCGCATTTTTGAGACATAAGGAAGCGGCGAAGAGGGAGAGGCAAGCCGCCATTCCCTGTGACCCTCGACGCCGCTGCGGAACGAGGTGACACAGAAGGAGAGAGCAATTTGTGCCGGACCAACTGCGGTACGTGCTCCTTTTCTGACACAGGCCGGGCGGTGGACGTTGAGAGCGTCCGCCGTCCGGCAGAGAGGACAAGGCGTCGTGTGTGTGCCCATATGACGCCTCATTGAGAGGTAGTGAGCGGGTAACAATTGATTCTCTCCCAGAGAGGAGGCCTGCCAAAGGCCAGTCGCTCGTCAGATCCATAGGAAGTATACGGATACCCAGGCCCGGCGGAGGCGACGAGAGGACATAGTTGGCACTCCGGTGGTTTTAGCCGGTGCAAGTCCAACACACCGGGGGAGTGGCCAGCACCACTCTCCTGACGGTTCGAAGGGATTTCCACCAGGTTAACAAAAAAAAATGGTCTGTCGCGTTTCGGGATCAGCTTGTGTATGACCAGTAACTCATATACCTAGAGACCTTCAGTCGTGGCATATGTGGGCCGACAAGATGATGGAGACTCAATAGAGTTTCGTTCTATGATAGTAGCTTTCAGTTTTGGATTACACTGTACTTACCATCAGCTGCACTGTCTAGCTAGTGTAACAAAAACGTTATCAGTGACATCAAAACATACTTCAATAACCAGGAGTCATAATGAAATATGAAGGCCAACAGATTAAACTTCAAGCGATCCCATTGTATACTCTTTCAAACAGAAAAGCTCTATCTAATCTACTTTTAGACACACATATACATTCATTTCTTACAGCCTAGACTTCTTTCCGCGGAATCTTGCCTTCGAAGATCAGTCTTTTTAACCCTATAAAATCCTCATGGACTGTCAGGGCTGCCATGGGGGTAACGGCCCCGGTGTGTCGGACTCCTACTGACTAAAACACCCCAGGGTGTTCCTCAAACCACTCCACGCGGGCTTGGAGATTCAGATTCTTCCAGACGCCCTGGGAACTAACAGCCTGTTTAGGCTTCATCTCTAGGAGTGGTGGTGTAAAGAGCCCACTCCTACAAACTTTTCTCACGAGGTGTGCGCAAGACACTGCGCGCCACCTCCCTCTCCTCCGGGCAGAATACTCCCTCAAGTCTACTGCCTGGTCGTTGTCATCAAGGGGTATTTTCGTATCAGTTGTGGGGTAACATATCCTTCCAGCTAAGCAATATCCACTTTTCACAACTGTTAAATTTAAACCTTCATTACGATCGATTAAAACAACTTTAATTTGATAATGTTTTATACAAGCTTAAAATGGATTTAATTTGTTTGTGCAAACCTCCCTTCCTTAATCACAATATGTTTTGCAGAAACAAACTTAGTTTATTACAAGAATCATCTTATATTGGATGAAAAAACCATATCATATATTTTTTATACAAATCTTCAAACAGTGCCTAGTATGTACTGTATTTTTCGCTCAATACAAATACAATGAGAGAGAAAAGGACGCTCGTCTTCAAATTAAAAATAAAATTTATTTTACGTACAACGCCATCTAAGATTTTTTCTTAGAACTTTTAAGCCAATTGGCAGAATTGTTTAACCTATTTATCGTAGTTTGTTTATTTTCTACTAGATGGCAGTGTTTCGATCTGTGTAAATACTTAATTCAAAGCTTAAATTTTAAACGTACAAAACTTGGAGGCGCCACTTTAGTACTTGTTATTGATAAAAAAAAAAATGGAATGTTGGGCAAAGTTTAAAAGGTGAAAAACGAAATAAATAATTAAATATTTTAGTGATGAATATCTAAATAAATACCAAACTATTGGCAAATAGCTGCATGGTTAGTTACCAAAACATTAGTAAACCAAACCGCGACACAAATGTTACTGGTATAATCAGATCCCAATGGTTTTTTTACAATTCAGACGCACAAAGAAACCAGCGACATCTAGTATACATAATGTGATAACAAATATTCTAAACTATTTTGATACATTATTTTTATACTGAAATATTTGAAAGACCCTTTTTATTATTGTGATTTGAATTTTTCCTTAACACTGGCTCAATAATTTGATTAAGCGGCATTGATTATTAAAGTGCAGGAATTAATTTACGCTCACTGTCGTCATGCCGCCCCACATATGTCACAATAGAAGACCTCTAAGTATATATCCAACTTGATATATGCAATCGTTGATATTCAAGAAAAAAGTTATTTATTAATTTATATTTATAACTAGGTATAGTAACCGAGCGTTGCTCGGAAGGAATGCCTTATTTCATCACTTTCATTGATAATTTCTAATAATGGATTGATTTTCTAATAACGTTAACCCAGTTTCTATACTGCTTACTTCAAAATTAGCTGATTTCCAAACAAATTTTTAACACTTGTTTCACTTTTTAGGGATGGATTATAAAAAAAATCCTAATACAGTGCAAAATGGATATAGCAACTAATGTATGAATGTCTAATTTATAGGACTTTAGAATGTGTTTTAGCATCAAACGATTGCACGCTACTGCAGCTGTATAATTAAAAGCAAAGGTTCAGTATACTATTTGAAGACTTTTTCCTTACTTAGAATCTGAATCGAACTAAATCGATGCGTAGGCGAAAAGCTTTAGAAGTTTTTCCGAGCGGTGGAAAACTTTGACGTACAGTAAACACTCCGATAAAAAACTTTTGCAATAAAAACAGTGACGTCACTTAATCCTCGTAATTCTTCATGATTTTAATATTCTAGTGAAACTTCTTTGGATGAGAAATGCGCAATATAGCAATACTTTAATAAAAATGTATGTTGATCATTTATATTATAGTTTTTAATACTAGAATTACGAAATTAGTACACCATAACTGATGGAATATATTGTTTAGCCTAGGAACGGCAGTTTGTCCTTTTCGGCAGCCTCATGACTGCCTTGCAGAAAGCTGTGCACTTTCTCCAAGCCTCTTCACTGCCGTCTATGGCTTTCACCACCGCCGAAGACCTCACATTTTTTACCCTAGGCTGATCATTCTTCTAGAGTGTTCTGAGCCGCGTCATCGTGGCTACTGCACTTTTGGCATTCCGCCATCAGCTTTGAGTGTTCTGAAGTGTTCTTTAACATTGTTCTACCCTATTCCTTCCATAGCAGATTCACGCGAGGGCTTACGGAGTCACAGCTTTTAGGTAACTCACATCCCAGCCAGGACTAAGAAGTTCTCTAACTCTTACTGCGGCCGAGTTGTTGGGATGTGGAATGGTCTTCCAACGAGCGTGTTCCCATCGCCCTGTGATATTGGGTCTTTTAAACGAAACGTGAAGAGATATTTGTGCAGGCCGGCATGATCGCTACGGGTATCAATGGATTTCTTTTGCACAAAGAGCATCGTCGTTCTTGTCTTTGGACTGCTCCAAGCCTGATGGTAAACAACCATCAGGCATGATGTAGTCACTGTAAATTGCCAGGATAAGAAAAAAGCTCTCTTCTGGGAACATGATTTAGAAGTGCTTTTAACTAAGCCAACAAAAACAAAATATATTTCGTTGAAAATTGTATTATATTCCAAATCACTGTATTAAAATATTTTTCTGCAGTTTTCCTTTAACACTAGATTACCCAAAGCATTCATTTTGACTGTTTTTAAAATTTCGTTATATAAAAAATATGTATATCACATTTATAAGGAACCAATTTTTTAAATATTATGACTTTTTACATATTATCTTATAGCATCTATTAATAGTTGTACTTACCTCCCCCCTCTATCTTTATTCCCTATATACGTATGTGCTATACCCATAGATGGGCAAAATGTAATCAGATTAATGAAAATGATTAACGATTATATTTTACGTTTTTTACCATTAATATGACTGCATTTTGCTCATTTATGTTTTAAACACTACAAAATCCCAGATCGTATACATATTTATCATTAAAATTTCATTATTATCAAGAAAATTAAAATTGCGACAACATTTTGGAATCGTTCATCATTAATCAGATTACATTTTGTCCATCTCTGGTTATACCTATATTCAGTCTTTCTAGTGTTCATTATAATCTAAGATTTAAGTTGTTTATGCAGACAAAGCCAAACCGAGTGACTAGTCCAAGCTTTTCATGCATAAGATGGATACCGACAGAAAACCAATTTACAAATTGCATTAACTCGCTCACAAACGCTAATTCGTTTATTCATTTACCCCACGTTGGGTTTTGCTGGAAAATTGGAGTAGTCGACAAAGGGCTCTGTAATTCAATTTAGTTAATACATATCGTTTTAACACACCAAAGGCTTGCGTGAGCTGTTTTTCAGTCCTATATTACTATATTTTTGAACTAATAGCATCTTTGAGTACGTTGATCAGTTTGGGTAAAGGAAAATCGGTGAAATCGTATAGCAGTCACGCTAAATACACGCAGGGATGAAAGCGAGGTGGGCGGCTGGTGCACGCGTCTGGGCCGGTGTCGTGAAGACTGTTACAACTTTACAACTTCTGCCCTGGTCGTTTAGTTTCTATATTCCATTTACGTACTCATTATATGCTTGCAATCTATTTATCTAGTAGTAGTATTTCACCCCCAAGATGATGAAATAATGGATAAATGTTTGCAAGCACATTTCAATAACAGATTTTAAAGTTTCGCATTTTATATTCATTGTAAATACTTCAACGGGTCTTATGTGTGAATTAACTTACTTTTAGTTATGGCTTCACGTTTTATTGTGTATTGCGATTATTCAGATTATCAAGAACAAAAGAGGGTAGAAGAAGTAACTTTCCGCCCCCGAAGAAAACTCTACGACGCATCAGATTGCTCGTGATCATGACTTGTGTAACCAGGTCGAAACCTCAAGCCATAATTAGAAGTAAGTTAATTCGCACATAAGACCTGTTAAAGTACTTATGGATGAATGCTTGTTTAAAAATCTGACAGTTATAAGTGTAATTCGGAGCGAAGCAGATCAATTCCGCTAGTAGTGTCATTATTTCGTTTAAATATGTATATCTTTAAAAGACTTATCCGGACTGACAAACCATAGCAGAGCCTAAAGTACTCTAAGCTAACTAATAAACTAAACTAAACTAACTAATTTCATGTTTCTAAGCTAGAAACATGAAATTTAGACATTGGGTTTTTATGATGTAAGCATCCACTAAGGGCAGCATTTTAAATATTGTATTTCACCATTTTTTTAAAAACAACCCACGATCGTGTGAACGTATTTCTAACGAGCAACATCGGGTCATTACAACTAATTAATTAATAGAATGAAAACTAAAACGTGGTTAACAAAAGACATTATATTTATTTATTTATTCAATAGTAACTACTCAGCATATTATAAAATTATATACAAATATAGGAAATAAAAAAAAAAATAATCTAAAATGCCAATAACGTAGTACACAACATATTAAATTTTGGTAAATGTTTGGGTCGCTCCCCGCATCGTATAGTGAGTGTTGGGTGCGTGATTTGTGAGTGTTGAGTGTGTGAGTGCATTTGTGTGCGTGTGTGTGCTCATATCGGTGTTGTATGAGATTCATCTAACTCCAGTCCAGAAATAATAGTCTTAATGACCTGATTACGGCTCAAGTAAAACATATCGATCTCTTTAAAATATTTATTGTAGTGAGCGCAACATCTATAGATGACCGAGTTTTGGGATTATTGTATAGATACTGTGGTCTAGTAAATAAGAGACTGGTGTACATCCGCGGTGACACGAATTATCAAAGGTTCGAATCACGGCACGTAAATCTCAGCTTTTACAGCTTAAGTGCAGATTCAGGCGTCACATGCTCACCGGTCAAAGAAAACATGGCGAGGAAACCTCCATGGCGTCTAATAGAAATGTTTCTCGGGTCTAGAAAACCGCGAATAGCTGCGCTACTGGCCACGTTGGGCGCTTATTAGAAGCGCAAAGTGGATGTACTACTAATGTATTCCTGCTCACTCCAATAGAGATGTAGCATGACGATATTAGAGATGCCACGAATATTCGGCAACTATTCGGTATTCGGCCTATTCGGCCACTTTTTTTGCTATTCGGTATTCGGCCGAATAATACGTACTATTCGGCCGAATACCGAATACCAAATCATGTAAAAAAGGCACGTTATATTACTCAAAGTTATGTATTTATTTCCAAATTACAACACTTTAGTAATTAAAATTGATCAGTGATAAGCTGTGATGAATAAAAACAAGCTTTTCAGCATTTTTTGATAGCAAACGATTACGCTTTTCATCTTAAATGTTACCAGCCTTAGAAAACAACCTCTCACACACACACTCTCTCTCTCGCTCACACACATACTAATAAACTTATACCGTTAATATCCATATAAAAACACAAAACACCCTTGAATAACCCGAACGGAAGTGCGAGTCTAACCAGAGACAAGATTTACTTAATTGGTGAGACTTATCACCCTGTGTATATGCATAAGTTTTGTGTTGAAATAAAGATTATTATTATTACTAAATACGCTACTTCCAGGAATATTCGGCGGCCGAATATTCGGCGCTTCGGCCGACAGCGTTGCCGAATATTCGGTATTCGGTATTCGGCCGACAGCGTTGCCGAATATTCGGTATTCGGTATTCGGCCAATTCACTATTCGTGGCATCACTAGACGATATACATATATGTATATAACTGTAATTGAAGTCTCATTAAATATAACTCCAAAGAGCACGTCAAAGTAAGAGAGACAGATTGCACGGAGCCATAATCCAATTTGCAAATTAGCTCATTCTATCATACCAAATACCATTACGTAGATATAACAGTATAGCAACGTAACTGATTTTTTTCAAGGATAATTTCTTCAGCATAGGCTCATATGCAAATAACCCGGTGGCTTTTTTACAAGGGAAATATCTATCATAAGACTTAATAAGTGTGACGGCTGGTGTTGTGACAGACTCCTACAGACTAAAAATCCTTGCTTAAATCTGAGTGTTCAATCTAGCCGCAGAGAAATCGATAAAGAGAACAAACTCGGGGAGTCGAATCTGCTCGCGTCCGTAGGCTTTACCCTAGTTTCCGTACACGTGACTCCTGGGTGGTACTAAACGAGCAGCAGCGAGGTGGTAGGGCGTCGGTGCCCGTCTGGATCGCGACCACAGTACATGGGTGTAAAGCCCGTCATAGTGACCAGTTCCGGCTTGTCACGTTTCGGGATCAGCTTGTGTATATCCAGTAGCTCATATACCTAGAGACCTTCAGTCGTGGTATATGTGGGCCGACATGACGATGTAGACTATCAATGGATTTTCATCCTTTGATAGTCGCTTTCGTTTTTGGACTACACTGTACTTACCATCAGGTACTCTGTAGTCACTATGTCGAGCCAGTGTAAAAAAAAAGATTACTTAATCTACTAAGGTAACATATAGGTACCTACGTAGTTTGTTAGTAATCAAATTGATTAAGTAAAATCAAACTGATTTACTAAAGAAAAAATATAGTGAGAGCTCTGATGGAACGTAATGTCAAAAGAACGTAGTATCGGCGAGATTGCATGACGGTTGAATGTTAATAAAGCGAAACATGTTTGCAAGAATAGAGAGAAGTGCGTACCAGTATCTCTGCTTACCTATGTAGAGATTCAGTGTGATGATAGATATAAAATATAGTTTTAAAAGCTGTGTAATTATACTACACTGCCATTCTCAGCATTGCTTACTCAAATGCAAATTACACACAAAACTGTAGGATAATGAAACAATTTTTGAAACATTTCACATGGGTTAAATATAAAAAATGCCTCTTAGTTGATGTCTACATAAGAAAAATAATGTGATATTTAAACTTCATGTTTCTAGCTTCAGTATTTTAGGATACACGATGGTATATAAATTACGACAAGTATTTCTATATATATGAATAAAGTAAGCTCAAAAGAACGATAACAAAGAAAAGGCATTCTATTGTGATTACTGACTTTTCATATTAAATTTTTTTTAAAAGATTATTTACATCAAAATGAGTTCAATAGGGTTTTATACACAGTTCCATTTTCTACCAAAACTGCACCAGCTGTCCTTTGTAACGGTCACCATATAGAGGAGTTTTTTTTAACAAGAGTTAAATGTTTTTTAACACTAAATGTGTTCATAGTGCCACCATATAAATGGCGATAATGTTATTTTTATATATTTAGGGAAACATACAGCAACAATATAATAAAACAACATATAAAAAGGCACATAAGCTGCAAAGGTTCTTCAAAAAACACAAAAGAAAACAAAAAATAAGCCAAGGAACACAAAACAAAAATCATATATAATTATCATTATAAAAAAATTTAGATTTAGTTCATATTGTTATACCGTTCTCCCAGCATAGAGCACTTGTTATGCGAGCTTTGAACATGATACAGGAATGTAATTATCTTTCTGCAAATGTCATGTGATGTAGGAATGTAATAAGCTTATCGTACTGTCAACAGCATTTGTTTATAACTAAAACTCCAGTCCTTGACTTTGCCTAAGACAATAGAGTTAAGTTAATAATCTGCTGTCTGGATTAAGTGGAGACGGTGAGTATGTGCTCTGTGGGCTGCCTAATAGAGAGATCCTGAGAGATGGGCCCTCCCAAATGTAGAGCATGAAAAAGGCTGAACCTTCGCCGAATGGTTGGAGGAATATGGATCCTCAGGCCTAGCCGGCAGCTGTTTGCAGGATATCCTGGGAGTTTGTCGGCGGTATTAGTGTAACACATCGAAGATGCCGCCTACATAGCGGCTCAGATACTCCTATGAAAATTTTTCCCTGGTTTAACAAAAAAGGTAATGAATCAAACTCTTTTAAGTCGAATTAAGCTTATATGATAACGAAAACAGCAGATGCAGGCAGTAGCAAGTAGTAGCAGGCTGTGGTATTTGGCATCAAGTAGCATCGAGTAGTCGCAGGCAGTAGTAGGCAGTTGCAGATAGTAACAAGCAGTAGCAAGAAATTTTCCTGATAAATTGAAGCCAACCGCTTTTATTAACATCTGATAGACTTTTTAAGTTTTCTTAACAGCTTAACATAGAATTACGAAATATATAATAAGTTAGAACACCTGCGCGAATTAACATAAGTCATATAATTTATGTTCCTAAATAGAGCACTACACAGTTGAAACGTCATGACCTTTATGACTTCTAGACAAAGACCCCAATCACATCTAATTGTAGGTGAAGACAACGTCGATAATGAACTGCGTCCGCCCAACAAAGGCCTATTCATATTTTAATGGCTCCCAAATCATAAGGAAAATGTAATCGTGGAAAAATAACAACAAGGGATGCATTCCACTCCTTCGCTGTTCACATTTGAACTCCAAATTTTGATTACATTACACCGTGCTATGTCGTATTTGTATCAAGAAAGGCTGAGTTAAAGAAAAAACACGATAAAACAAACTGACAATTAATTATTACGAAAATCAATACATATAATAAATCCGTTCCGTAGGTACTATAATTTGCAACTCCGTGTATATATGCGAGTGGACAGAAAAACATCACTTACGAAATGTAGGTTAGTAAAAATGTATAAGAATCGTTAATCGATCTGTACGCGTTTGTGCCCTCTGATCTCTGAATCGGCATAACAGTTTTAAATGCGGTTTTCACTAATGTATTGTGGAAAGCTGCCTTTAACATATAGCGCTAATTTTATTTCAATCGATTCATAAATAAAAAAGTTATGATAGCTTAAAAAAACAGGTCGATTGTTTATTGGCAAAAATGTGTTGAGTAAAATGGAACGCAGCTCATGTGTCAGTTTTTATTGTCATTGTCATTAAATCTTCCTGACGTATATAATTTGTATTTAAAATATGTTTCCATGAGTTACTGGTAAACGTTAAATGTATTTACACATTTTTTTCTGTTCGGTACATATAGTAGCTCAAAACTAATTTGTATGGGCATTGATGTGTGTTAGTAGTTATTATTAATCATAAGTAACGGCATTCGTGGCTGTACGAAGTTCGCCGAGTCAACTAGTAGAAATTATGTCGCTTCAGTTTTATACTAAATAAAAATAAATAAATAAATAATTATTTATTAGAAAAAGAATTACAAAGCAGCACATTAAAGTCAGCTGACACCCAAACTAGGCCTACCTGTATCTTGGATGTCAGCATATTTCACACAATTTGTTACATACATTTAATATACATTACTTTTCTATATATTTCTTAATTCCATGTACCTCACAAAGGACGTGAAAGCGGGCTGTAATAACTTCATCTAAGTACATATATGCAAACTTATTTGATGCGAGGCAAGTAATAAATTACATGAAACTTTTCTTATTATGTCGGATACCGAGTTAGCTTATGGGAAGTTTTCCCTACTATGCATAATGATGTTGCATGAAAAAGTTAGTTTTGAGTATAGTTCAAAAAACATTTTTATTTAAAAAAAGTAAATGTAAATTTATTAGTAACTAGCTGTCCCGGCAGACCTTGTTCTGCCCTATTTCTCTAAAACAAAGTCACATAGTTTTTTTAATGTTAATAGTTAAGGGCCTGTCGGCTGTCTTTTGAAAATTGTTTGAAGGAACCTGGCCTTAATGCTATATGTATAAAAATTGACATTAATATTTATACGTCACTCAATGGATTTTCCTTCCCGGAACCCGTCCACTGACATTTAAACTTTATGGTATGGTGTTAAAGTTCAAAATGACTTATAACGAATTTTTTGTATGAGAATACAGAAAAGTGTTATTTTTGGACTGTTGCAGGGAATTTTTAAATTTTTTCTCTCCGTAATAACCTTCCTCAGACTTCAACAAATACAACAAAAAAAAAAAATCAGCCAAATCGGTTTAGCCGTTCTCGAGTTTCGCGCTTATCAAGACATTTTGCGATTCATTTTTATATTATAGATAATAATAAATCGTCACGCTAAATTCCTTTCAGGGTGAGCAGAGATACTTATAAAGATTAGTGGCTGTATCCACTTTGCGCTTATATGTCGTGCCCAACGTGACCAGCAGCGCAGCTGATCGCCGTTCTCACAGCGCTAGTACACGTGACATTTCTATTAGACGGCATGTGGCTCTCCTCACGATATTTTCGGGATATACTTTTGCATGTCCCGAATCTCATATACATAGAGACCTTCAGTCGTGGTATATGTGGGCCGACATGACGACAAGACTCAATAGATTTTCGTCTTTTGATAGTCGCTTTCGTTTTTGGACTACACTGTACTTACCATCGGTGCTCTGTAGTCACTCGTTAAAGCCAGTGCAAAAAAGGTAATGCTTGTTATTTTTATATGACAAGCACGCCATTGTCATCAGAAAGAAACGTTTTTTTGCTACGCCGCAATCCAGTCACAATTAAATGTCAACATTTTTTCAATTTGGTATACATTTAACCCTTTGTACTCCGCTGGCGCCGCTATTGCGCCAGCGCTATCGGTGCACTTACTCCGTAGGCGCCGCTATTGCGCCATATACTTCCATTTATTTATTTATTACTTTCAGCTTACTTTTCGATGTTCCAACGCAAAAATGTCACGGAGTAGCTGCACTCTTGAATAAAAAAAAAACACTCGGAATGCTATGAGTTAAGTGTGTTATTCTTTCCCAATAAAAGTATCAAATCTGCTACTTTCGAATGATTCCCGCGTGAACTTCTCAACTTGATCTATCGGTTCTGGAACCAAATCGAATGTTTGGGAATAGTTCCTTAAAGATTTATAGCCGTCGTTAACAAAATCGCTTATCTTGTAATCTACGAGCGATAGCTTGCAGATTCATTTGTCTTTATTACTCCTTTTATTCTTTGAGGTTTCGTACTCCAAAAAGAATAAAGAAACCTTTGTAGGATAAATTACTTTTCGGTCTGTCAAGATCCTTCTTCTCAGGAACGCGTGATTTTATCGTGATGAAATCGTGAATAAATGTCAAATATACAGCTCTGTAATGATATAAAAGTGTGGAAAAATTACAGTTCATAATGTATATGGTATGTATATATAATATACTTATATATCTGTAGGTGTGTGTATCTGTGTGTGTACTCATCATCATCTATAACCTCTATAGCATATATATATAACTAGCAAACCCAGCGAACTTCGTTTCGCCACCAGATGGCTTCGTTTTGGTTTTTAGTTAGCGTTTGAAAGAACGTGCGCATAATAAATGTCACATGAAATTAACTGAGCAGAGTACAATGAGTAGCTGTCAAACAATATATAATGCATCGGTGCCATCTACTTAAAATACTGGTGCGTTCTGCTCCACTGCCATGCAAAACCATATTGGTTTGTAGTACATGCTATGTATCAGAGATGGCGCTGTATGTGAAAATTATTTTCCCCGTTTTCCAGCTTTTCTGTTAAAATGTTTCCTGAATTTTGTTTGCTATAAACCTCACGGAGCCCGAGACCTATCCAACGAATGCAAAACCGTGGAAATCGGTTCGTGCGTTCTAAAGTTATAGCGTCAGGAAGGAAAACCGGACTTATTTTTATATAACAGATGTGCCTCTGCCCGCTCCGACAGGGATCTAGCGTGATGATATTATTATTTATTATCTCTTCTTCAAGGTCGAGAGAACAATGATGACACATCTTGCATAAAAATTTTTTAATTCAATTATGACATTCATAAAGTTGTTTTATCGATTTTAAGGAAAATAAACGGTTAACAGCTTGGTAATTATATTAAAGTCTAGGCGCTGTTTAAAAACTATAGCGCTATAAAAAACGTATTTCTTGCTTGAAAACTTTTAAGAACGATTTCCAATATTGCGGCAAACGTGATCGGATTGCTAAGTTATACTCTAGCACAAATACGGGTTTTTTGGTCCTAGAACTTTTAAGATCTTTTATCTATCTTTTTGTGCTTGAATTTCTGTATTTTTAATGCGCTTGGTATCATGACTTTTTCTGTATTATTTATAGACGAACGCTTGACCTCAATCCCACCTAGTGGAAGGTGAAGATGAATTCGATGATGAAACGCGTTCGCGTAGTAAATGCCTATTCACTCTTCTCTTAAAGACTCCCAGGTAATATGACCGCGGAAATATGCATCATATATGAGTCAAATATGGGTATAATATGGGTCATAAGCACAGTACTCGAGTGTAAAAACCGTCGTAGTAACTCGCTTTGACCTGTCGCCAGTAGGGCGTATATGAATTTTACACTAGCCATGCAAATTTTCGGCAAAAATGTATGGCAAAGGGGATGCTAACGCAAAATTGAGTTTTTTTTTTGTTATTCCGGTGGAAACCCCTTCGAATCGGCAGGGGAGTGGTGAGGGCCACTCCCCCGGTGTGTCGGACTTGCCCCGGGCTAAAACCACCGGGGCGCCAACTGTGTCCTCTCTTCGCCTTCGCCGGGCCTGGGTATCCGTATACTCCTTACGGACCCGGCGAGCGACTGGCCTTGCCAGGCCTCCTCTCTGGGAGGTGGTCAGTTGTTACCCCCTCACTGCCTCTCAATGAGGCGTCATGTGGGCACACACACGACGCATTGTCCTCTCTGCCGGATGGCGGGCGCCCTCAACGTCCACCGCCCGGCCTGTGTACGCAAAATTGAGATACTTTTCATTTAGAATTTATTATAATTACACTTAATAACCAGGAAATTATATTAATATTGTTACTTCAATATAAAATAATAATTATAAATAGTAATTAAGTTGAATAAACATTATTTTTAAAGACATTTATTTACAAAAAGTACAGCTTTTATTTGCGAAGAACCCAGAGTTGTGACGGTGGCCTAATATCCAATTCCTAGGCTGAGATTTATACACTAAACTTTGAGTCTGCTTAGACTTTACTTAATTATGGAATTGGCAACGCGAGTGTTCGAATCCCAGCATGTACACCTGGGATTTTCCAAATGAAGTATGGCTTCAGGCATCACATTCTCACGTTCACTGGTGTAGGAAATATATCGTGAGGAAATCCGTATAGCGTCTAATAGAAATGTCACTTGTACTGTGGCGTTTGGCTTCGCGTTGATGATGGTGATGAAAAATGAATTGTCAAGCTATTTCTCACTTTAATTAAAATACTTCTTATTTATTTCCTTATGTATATTTGTAAAACTATTGAAACATTTATATTTTTTTTATTATTTATTATATTCTAATTTAAATACTACAATTCTCTTTCGATGCTTAAGACGCAATCTCTAGAATCAATCTAAATCCTATCCATTTCGAATTCAAAACTTAACAAATCTTCCTTTATTTCTAATTCTTTCTTACAAAATATTATTTTTAATGGCCAACATTGTATTATTGTCATACACATGTAACCTACTTTTAAAGCACTCCTTACATACAATCACTACAGTAAAAGTACTGTGAGAAAGGCGATCACCTGCGCCACTGGTCTCATTGGGCACGAAATACAAACGCAAAATTGATACAACCATTAATGTATCTCTGCTCACCCCGTAAGAGATATCGCGTCACGATATATTATATATATTATTATTTTATTTAGTACTAGCTGATCCGGCAAACGTTGTTTTGCTATATAAGTTATTGTAATGTCTTCTAAGATGTTCATTGAAATTAAGTGATGTCAAAGACAATTTTGTTCACAATTAAATACTCTTAATCTATTACACATTTATTTGGATAAAGATTAATATTATTACGTTGATACAACTCTTAACAAATAATGGATTAATTTCGACCAAATTTGATTACCATAAAAACGGTTCTAGTGAGTTAATCTTAAAAGATAGATATATACTGTCTGGGACATTTTTTTAGATCATTGCAAGAGGAATAATTTTTTTTACGTATATTTTTGGTATCTTGAACCATTTTCGCAGCGCACGCAATGGAAGCGCTCAAGGATGAATAATTTTCCCCGTTTTCACATTTTCCATTATTTCTTCGCTCCTAATAATTGCATCGTGATGTTATCTAACCTAAAGCCTTCCTCGATAAATGGTCTATTCAACACAAAAATAATTTTTCAATTCGAACCAGTAGCTCCTGAGATTAGCGCGTTCAAACAAACAAACAAACAAACTCTTCAGCTTTATAATATTAAGTATAGATTACCGATACGGAAACCCTTCAGCTCCAATATGATATACTTTGACCTGATATAAAACCATTTGCCTTGACTAACATATTATAGAAAACCCTAAATTAGACAAGCTAGAAACATGCAATTTGGATATCGGATTCTTTGTATGTTACATGAATCCATTAAGTACCCATTTTGTATATTTCACTCGTAAGGGGCAGAGTTGACGGAATAGCAGTTTTTTTAACAATCATTCAATTTTGAGTTTAAGCTTTTTTGGTGACCCAGACTACCCTGGACTATCCCGGTGTGTCAGGCTCCGACAGACTAAAACTCCTGGAGTGTCCTAAACATCCAGACGGCTAGGGAGCAAACAGCCTGTTTTGCTTAATATCTAAAAGAGGGGGCTGTGTGGAGCCCACTCCTCCAAACCTTTTTCACAGGCGGCGCACTGGACTCTGTACGCCGACTTCCTCTCAAAAGCTTTTGAGTCTAAGCCTGCCCTGAGCGAAGTCTAGCTGGATCCGCTATAGTTGCTTCATTTTACGAATTCCCTTGTAACAATTCTTTGAATGTAAATTTCCCTATATAGTATAAATAGTGAAAATAAATATTTATCCATCGAGGTACTAAAACACCATTAAAACAAATTAGAATCAAAACAAAATATTAAAATTTTGTTTTACAAATAAAACCAACCTATATTTTGACTATCACTTTAAAAAAAAATGTATTCGGGGCTTTAACTTCGTCATATCAGCCCCATCGTAGCGTAATATATAGAAATAAAACCTTTCATACCTCATCTTTCATACAGTTCCCATAGCATTTCAGCAGTTGCTTTAGTGGGCACCGCCAAAATGCTATGGAACATACCAACATCCAATCTATTTAATTTTAATTCACACATAACATCCTTCCCTACATTAGCGTTCTGGACACACTCAATCAGGACATGCTGAACATCGTCTATAATTCCGCACTCAGGACACATTGGAGACGGTATCTTTCTCATGAGATGAGCAAACTTTCCAGATGGAATATTTCCAGAACGCAATCTGTGTAATAAAACAACCTGAGATCTCTTCAGCATCACATCGTAGAACCAGGGGCTCCGAGGAGGCTGAATTTGTATAATTTTGTACCAGATACCTTTTTCTTTTGACGTTTTATCAAAGTATTATTTCCATTGTCTATCACGAGGAACTTCGTAAACTAAACAAGATATAGCAGTTAATAATATAAGTAAATAGTTTGACAGCTTCGTTTCTTACCTACGAAGGCTCATATTAAGTGTCAAATCTTGACAGAATGTCAATACACGATGGCAAATAAACGGCGTCACTTTGCTTTCGTTTGATCCCAGGGTAACAAAAACAACTTTCTTTCAAAGCCAATACGCACAAAGAAATATATCAAAAACGAGAAATACACAATACGCCGCTTTAATAAACACGAAATCAAAAAGAATATAATACAAATAACCGATTTACACGATTTCAATTTAAACGGTAACTCGGAACACCATTTATTTGAATTACAATAGGACACGCTGTATATCGGTATAAATTTCATAGAATTCTTAGAGAACGGGCGTACAACTGTGACCTTCGGAATTCGCGGGTAGACTGAATATCAGCATAGCCTGAAAGCTTTCCCCAGACACTAGAACTACGAAAATCACCCCTAACTCTAAGAAATACAACTTTTTTTACTACGGGGAAACCTAAAGCTCGAGTCACCCTATTTCCAAGCACTTGTACAAATGAATTCAGACTTAATTTCATTGTTATATGGTCTCATTTTGACTGTACATTTAAGTTATAAGTACTATAATACCAAATTAAGATTATTTGACATAGGTGTTATGTATTGTTAGCCTAGCACGTACTATAGTTATAGTACAATCCTGTAACATATTTTGTACCTTGTATGCCTTCACACAATAATTTATGTGTCTATAAAATAATAAGAAATTAAATTAAAATACTTCGATTAAAAGCTCGCTAATCGATTCAAGACGCCGCGGCCGCGCGGGTTTTCACCCATATAATATGATTGACGTTCCAGCTGTTTGCACGGGGCGATTCGCCTCTTTTTTGCTACGAGCCGCCAAGGAGTGGAATTCGCTTCCTGCGTCTGTTTTTCCAACGCCATATGACTTGGAAATTTTTAAACGACGTTTGTATCGGTATTTGTTAGACGAGTACGCTACACCAACCTCATCATAAGTTTCCATTAGTTGAGATTGAAGTTAACTGCATGCTTGTCTATAATTTAATAAAATCCTCTAAAAAGTTAAAAATAAGGCCCTACCAGGCTCATATTAAAGCAGGGGCTAGATAACCCTTTAAGTTTATGAAAACTTCTAATATACATAGTTAATAGTAATGACTCTAAAAAGCTAAACGCATAAAAGAAGTTCAAAACGGCTCCTAAATGGATATATGAATTTTCATTTAGTTTTCTGTATATTTTTAATTAAAAGGCGACTTTATTACCATCATTTTAATGATGTCTCACTGATAATGATTTCACAGTAATAATGATATCACTGTGATAGTGATTTCAAAGTGTATGCGTGACCGTGATAATTGTCATATCACTGTAATATATAAAAATACCACAAAAATGCTGTAGCATGTACTGTACATGTGTTTTGGGAGTCGAAGCTGCTCGCGTCCGTAGGCTTTACCCTAGTTTCCCTACACGTGACTTCTGGGTGGTGCTAAAGGAGCAGCAGCGAGGTGGTAGGGCGTCGGTGCCCGTCTGGATCGCGACCACAGTACATGGGTGTAAAGCCCGTCATAGTGACCAGTTTCGGCTTGTCGCGTTTCGGGATCAGCTTGTGTAATAAATAATAAAAGAGAGAAAGATAATAAAAGAGTTTTATCAATATTTCAGTCATAAATTTATTACAAAAGTAAAAAAGATTACGTTTGACGGGAAATAAATGGTTGATTACGTTGAAATTTTATTTTAACATTGAATATCTTTGAAAGGAGTTGATTTGGTGAAAAATATTAAGAGACCTTTTTTGTAGAGCATTAAATTTACCTTGAGAATAGTTATTTACTTTATAAGGATATTGATATTTATAGTAGTTTAAAAAATCCGAATTCCAAGTGCTAAATTTATGAAAATAAAGCAATGTTTAAAGCTCGATTACAAGGAAACGGCTTGTTTTACGAAAATTTACTAAGATAGCTTTTTTGTAGATAATTTAATTTCCTTTAAGAAACTGAGCCGATTGAAATTTTAAAATTATTTATTTCCTAATTTTGAACAAAAATTACGAACGTTGTTGAAAAATCAATAGTTACAATGAGGCACCCCTTAATATTAATATTAAGGGCTCAAAATTTCAGGATAACTTTCCTTCGTTATCATGAACAATATTTTTAAGGTACCGTAAGAAAAAATATTTTTTTTTTGGCCTAGTCTAGGGTTTATATTTTAAAATTGGTATTTTATCTTTTTATGTGTATTTATTTTAAATTTCAAAAATATTGTAAATATGATGAATAAAGAAATCATTGATTTAAAATACTTTTCCGAGTCTATAGTTATTTATAAAGTAACACCTTTGCAGTTTTCGGGTTATTGCCAATACTTGTAATATGAAAACATGTTTCCTACCAAATTTGACTATTTAGGACAAGCGGAAAGTAACCCACACGTTTTGTTTCTCTTGCTGAAACGGCATAAACGAACTTATCTTTGGTTTACTTTTTTTATAGAGTGGTGGGTGGAGACCTCTCGCTGCCGACGCTCATCTCAATTATGGTCGGCGGCGAGGATGCATGGAGAGCGGTGCTCAATTTCAGCGAGCAAATGCCGGCACAGAAGGAGGCGGCGGAGCGGGTTCGGGAGGCCCTTGCTTCTGCAGCGTCATCCCAGCCCGCTCGCCGACCCGCAAGAATGGGACGTCATAGAGCGGCATTTCTAACGTCCGCCTCTAGCCACAGCACTGTACGCCATACTTGAGGGAGTTTGTCGTCCAACAACATGTGAGTGGCACGCGATATGTTCCCACCTGCCGCTCAAGAGCGCAAAGGCGAGAGATAGGGGTGGCTCTTTACAGTACCCCTCTTCAAGCAAGTAGAGACCTACCCAAAGGTCGTACGCCTTGCCGAGTATCAAGGATGAGGCCCTGGTCGTGCCCTCAATCCCGGTAGGTGGATGGTGGAACACCCCGGGGGTTTTAGTCGATGCAAGTTCAGCCCTCATTGTTCCCTGAGGTCCGAAGAGATTTCTCCTGGATTACCAAAAATAGATATATGTTTTAATAGAGCTACAAATGATTGTAATCCTGAGAATATAATATTTATTTCAGTTTGAAACATTCACACGTTTTTGAGGAAAAGGATATATTTTTTTTACACAGACACGACACAGTGACTGCACTAAACCTGATGGTAAGCATGGTGCAGTCCAAAAAAACGCCAACGACTATCGAAAGGTAAGAAAAAACCCATTGGTAGTGGCAGCGATCATGCCGGCGTGCACAAATATTTCTTCACGTTACGCTTAAAGGATCCCATATCATAGGATGGTGGGAACACGCTCGCCGGAAGACCATTCCACAGCCCAACGACACGGCATAAGAATGAGTCAGAGAACTTCTTAGTCCTGGCCGGGATGTGAGACACCGTATAGCTGTGACTCCGTAAACCCTCGCGCGTGGTTTTATTCAGGAAGGGAGAGGGTGGAGCAAGGTTAAACAACTCTTCAGTACACTTGCCATGATACAGACGGTAGAAAACACTTAATGAGGCAACATCTCTACGCAATTGGAGCGATTCAAGATGTTCAGAAACGTCAGGATCGTTCACAATGCGGACAGCCCTCCGCTGCAACCTATCCAGGGCGTAGAGTTAGTACTGGGCAGAACCGGCCCAGAGATGCGAACAGTATTCCATACAAGGCCTGACCTGGGCCTTATACAATAGATACAGAAGATTAGGTGTGAAAAACCGACGCACTCTATTCAGGATACCAAGTCTACCCAAAGTCGAGGAGATGACCGTCCCTATGTGGTCCCTGAGATTGAGATCACAGCGAATATCCATGCCTAATATACTAAGGCTATTCACAGACAAATGGACAACCAATGCTTCCTTTTCCCTTTTGGGATAGGAAATTCCAATTTGATTTTAAAAATACAATCTTATATTTTCATTTTCTTCACCCATAACGCTGTAGGTCGCATAAAATATATTTTATCCAGACGAACGATTCTTAGCAAGGTTGTTTGTCCCGTAGCTATATGACAAACAAGTCAGTTATATTCTCAAGGTCGAATACAAAGCACTCATTGTATTATTAATTGTTTAGTTATTTACAATATCCACTCCACAGTAAGGTTATATACATGAATCTACATAATATGGGTTGGCAACTAAGTAATTTTACATTTAATTTTTCAAAACTTTTTCATGGAACTAAATAACTTTATTCTGTAATATATTGGCCATTTTGATGCTCATTTTGTTGTACTGTGACGATCTGAATTGATGATTGCTTTGATTAGGGCGTCATCAACGTCAACTGGACGACCAGAGCGTTTTTCATGTTTGAGTGAGAAAATCACCAGAACGAAATTTGGCAAACCAATTTTGACACTGCCATTCTTTTAAGGCTTCGTCACCATTGTTGTTAGTTTTAGGTTTTAAGAGAAAGACGTCCCGCAGAAGCAATTTAGTTTTTAATATATTTTTAGTAATAGTAAGAACTGAGACAGAGTATATTTTATATTACTTAGATTAATAGGCAAAGGTAACTATTACATACAGCCAACAACCATAAACATCACATAACTTTTTATGAGCTTGCGATGCGTGTTTCCCTTTGCGAAAATAAAAAAGGAAAATATGACGAAAATGTTTCTTTTGATTTTCCATTTTTCAACGAAGGCCAAACGAAAACTACGCAACCGATCAAAAAACTTTTTTCTGATTGACACCTGAATTGGCAAGTATCAAATAACAAAATGTGTTTTACATTTTTACTACGTCTGCAAACCTAAGAATTCAACTCACGCCATCTATGAGTAAAATCCGCAATTACTTAGTTGCACCTAATAAAATCAATTGTCCTGATTGACTTAACAACATAGAGCTTAAAATTCGAAAGCTAGAAACATTAAATTTGTACATTATGCTCTATGTTTTATGTAAGTATATACTAAGCGGGGATTGTTTTCATATTATACTCCTAAAGGGGAGAAATGGGGGTTGAAAGTTTGTTTAAAAAGCCATCAATTTTGAATTAAGCACAACAGCTGAGATTTATAGATGCTATTTCGATTTTATTTAGCAAAGTTCACAAAACATACATTCGTTTTTTTTAACTTGAGTATAACCGTAGTCACAAAGCCAAGTCGATGGTTAAAAAAATCGGTGACTTACCAAATCCTTTGTCATTAATCTTCTATAATATAAAAATGAATCGTTAAATGTGTATAAGCGCGAACCTCGAGAACGGCTGAACCGATTTGGCTGATTTCTTTTTTGTTGTGTTTGATGAAGTCTGAGGAAGGTTATTACGGAGAGAAAGATTAAAAAAAAAATGTCTGAAAAAGTCTAAAACACCACTTTTCTATATTCTCATACAAAAAATTCGTAATAATATTTAAAAGTCAATTTGAACTCTAACACCATACCATAAAGTTTAAATGTTAGTGGACGGGTTCCGGGAAGGCAAAACAATTGAGTGACGTATAAATATTAATGTCAATATTTGTCAATTTTTATACATATAGCATTAAGGCCAGGTTCCTTCAAACAATTTTCAAAAAACAGCCGACAGGCCAATAGGTTTTGGCAGAATAAAATCTGACGGGGAAGCTATTAACATTAAAAAAAAACAATGTGAGTTTGTTTTAGAGAAATAGGGCAGAACAAGGTCTGCCGGGACAGCTAGTTGAGTAATATTAATTGAAATGTTTTAGTAAAGACTAAGCAAACTTAAAGTTGTGTCTATGAATCTTAGCCTAAGAAAACTAGGTGCTCATATACCTAGAGATCTTCATTCATGGTATGGCGGCTCCGACGACGGCGATTAAGGATAGGTCAGTCAACTGTGGCTTAAATAACGCAGTTTCACTCCGACGCAGCCTTGAGTTTCGTTCGGCGTTTCTTCTCAAGGCAGTCGTTTCCGAAACGCAGGTAGGTGGCTGGTGATCACCGTTACGCTAGTTTTTCAACTGGCCGGCCGCCCAAGTCGAGGTTCGTATCCACAGAGATGCCCTTGCGTAGCCGCCCAACCCATAACTTTCAAAAAAGTTACAAAAAAAAGATTTAGTATCTGCTAAGTTGACTGCAATACAAAACAAATATGAAAAGCCACTAACTTGGTACTTAGATACGTTTCAAAGAAGTTGTGGCAAGTTATGGGAAATGATCCGAAGGCTTAAGTAAAATAACTTGTGATCATCGATAAAGGTAGTAAAGTACGCGTCAATGAATTCCCTAGTCGGCCGCCTAAGCCGAGCTTCGTACTCATAGGAATTACCTTGCGTTTTTTATTTATACTAGTTGTTTAGTGTTGGAGTTGCTTTGTGAAGAAAACCACTTTAAAAAGCCACAAATTTTATTTTTAATCGCGCACGCAGCCGTTTACAACCACACACAATTTGTAGCTTTTTTATCTATATGTTTAATACAGTGCGCAGTACTCGCCGAGCAAGTTAGGGATGTCGAAAATGGAAGAAAATATCGTTATATCGATATTTATTAAAATATCAATATCAACGTCGATATATCGAAGGAAAAATATTGATATATCGATCAAATCTCAATAAACACGAAAGTATTTTACCAGTATTCCATTTTATTAGACAAAATTACAAAAATATCAAGAACTAAAAGGCCATGTTCTAACTTTAAGACCTATTTAAGATATCAAACCAAAATAAATAAATGGCGGCAAATAATATACACGCAACAAATTTAGATGTCAATTCATGCAACGCAACAAAACATAATACTCAACAGTCATAGACAACATAGTTCTTTTTTTTTTGTTCGGTCCTATCTTCTACAGTTTCAGATTTCAGCGACTTCACTGCCATAAGAATTAAAAAATATCGTTTTCGATACAATTTTCGATACTGGATATTTTATATCGATATATCATTATAAACTATATCGATATATCATTATAAACTATATCGCCCAAAAATATCGATATATCAATGTATCGATATTTATTCGACAAGCCTAGAGCAAGTTTGCTTGTGCTTCCTAAACCACGGACTAATTATGGAAAACGGAATATTACTTTTGAGGGAGCACTACTCTACAACGCGTGACCCTCCTGCATTAGAAACGCGAGCTCGCTTGGCATATACACAACTAAATTACTACAATGATGATGATGTCCTAGCCGGGTTCGGCCACGGCGACTGTTTCAACACCGATTAAGAAAATCGAGGTCCAGTTTACGGAAACAGTCAATTGCGCAGGAGATATTTAAGTGCATAACTGGACGCGCTGCCAGAAAAGCACTCTCTCGTCCGAGCACCCTCAGGCCCGATGGAAACGAGAACCAGTGCGATCGGGAGGGAGCAGGATGCAGGTTTGGTCGAGTTTTCCTTCTCTGAACACCTGGCTGAATTGCGGTGTTAAAGAGATACCTTAGTCGCCTTTTACGACACCTCGACAAGAAGAGGGGGGTGCTATTCTATCCTGCCGGCAGCCAACAAACAAAAAAAACACACACAAACAAATAAACAACACACAAAACAAATATATTAAAGATATATACTAACAAATATGGTTCTGTATTTGCCAAATGAGCTCTTAGTATTTCACTGTTTCAGATAGTTTTTAAACAAAATGTTCTCATGTAAGTGATTTGTATCTTAATGAGAATAAACTCTTTCAACTGAGGTTGCATCAAAATAAAATTTACTTGTGTTGGCAGTTGCCAGCAATAGTGGTCGCCAAGTAGTCGAAATTCGACAATAATGAATTAAAAACAAGTAATATTTTTTTTTTTTTTTACACTGGCTCGACATAGTGACCACAGAGTACCTGATGGTAAGTACATTGTAGTCCAAAAACGAAAGCGACTATCAAAGGATGAAAATCCATTGATAGTCTACATCGTCATGTCGGTCCACATATACCCCGACTGAAGGTTTCTAGGTATATGAGCTACTGGATATACACAAGCTGATCCCGAAACGCGACAAGCCGAAACTGATCACTATGACGGGCTTTACACCCATGCACTGTGGTCGCGATCCAGACGGGCACCGACGCCCTACCACCTCGCTGCTGCTCGTTTAGCACCATCCAGGAGTCACGTGTAGGGAAACTAGGGTAAAGCCTACGGACGCGAGCAGCTTCGACTCCCAAAAAAAAAATCTCTATTTAATAAATTAATTTTGTTGCAATATAAAGAACTATTTTATAATAATTATGGTTGTTTGACATTCAGTAAGAATATAAACAAATAATATTAAAGACAATATTAACCTATTTTCAGTTTGAGTACATACTTTAACTATAAACAAAAGAGTATAATATATGTTTTTTTTAAATTGACTCGACACAGTGACTGCACAACACCTGATGGTAAGCATGGTGCAGCCAAAAAACGCTAACGACTATCGACAGGTAAGAAAAAACCCATCGGTAATCGCAACGATCATGCCGGCCCGCACAAATATCTCTTCACACCACGCTTTAAAGATCCTATATCATAGAATGGTGGGAACACGCTCGCTGGAAGACCATTCCACAGTCCAAGGACACGGCAAAAGAAGGAGTTAGAGAACTTCTTAGTCCTAGCCGGGATGTGAGATACCGTATAGCTGGGACACCGCAAACCCGCGCGCGTGGTTCTATTCAGGAAGGGAGAGGGTGGAACAATGTCAAACAGCTCTTCAGAACACTCGCCCTGGTACAGACGGTAGAAACGCTCAGTGAGGCAACATCTCTGCGCAACTGGAGCGGTTCAAGATGCTTGTGTGTTAAAGGTATGGTGTTGTATATTTTTTTTTTATTCATTTAAAGTATTATTTATGCATTATTAAAAAACTATTAGCATTCTGCATTCCTTCTCTATATAAACTACAAGTGTGCCAAATTTCATACTCTTCCGTCCGCGCAATTTTTGTTAAAAGGTGTACATATATTTTTTCCTTCACGTACTAACATTGTTTATAGATTCCTTGCAAATTGATACAAGATTCGTTTGTTGTAGAGAGAAAGAGAGAAAAAATGCAATGATTTGTGATTTAACAGTCTTCTTTATTTCAAATAGTTAAACGGATAATAATTATTTAACTCTAGCAACACCGTACGATCAGACAATGATTTCTAGACCGATCACTTTGTACGAAACACTGGTAAACAGTAGAAACTTTATCTACTCCATTCCTATCTGTTTTTAATTTGCATCGTAAGTGTGCCCTTAGAAACCACTAAACTGTTACCAGTTTAGCGCCAGGTTCACATGTGACGAGCAAGTTCTTTAAGGGGCGTACCCTTACTATGAGCTCATCGAAGAATACCTAACAATGATAAGTGCGGGGTACGAAACGAAACTAAAGTATATTCCCATAAGTTTTAATACGATACAAATAACAAATTACACTGGACTACGATTATTACAAGTCTTTTTATAAATAAACTAGCTGATCCGGCAAACGTTGTTTTGCTATATAAGGTATTGTAATACCTTCTGAGATGTTCATTGAAATTAAGTGATGTCAAAGACAATTTTGTTTACAAATAAATACTCTTAATCAACAACACATTTATTTGGATAAAGATTAATATTAGTTCCTTACATATGAAATTGGCGTTTTTCGTACTGGCCACTTTAATCACAAATTTCTCCTCTTTGGTAAGGAATTCCAAATTCAAATTTGTACAGCTATAGACTCATGTATTTGTGCTTCGATGATCGTCATTCATTTGTTTTTTTCTTCTGTTTTTTTCTGTTTGCGTCACTCATTTTACAAAATGGAAAACTTACAATATCGCATTATTTACGAGTACGAGTTCCGCCGTGGCACTAGTGCTGCGGAAACAACTCGAAGGGTGAATTATGTGTATGGCGGTCGTGTTGCAAAAGAAAACACAGTTCGTTTTTGGTTCCAACGTTTTCGTTCTGGAAATTTCGACCTGCAGAACAAGCCCCGTGGATGGCCTGAGACTCAAGTTGATAATGAAGAGTTGAAGGCTATTGTGGAAGCGGATCCATCGCAAACCACGTCCGAGTTAGCTGCAGGCTGCGATGTTAGTGATAAAACTGTTTTAATTCACTTGAAGCAAATTGGGAAGATTAAAAAGCTTGAAAGGTGGGTACCTCACGAATTGACTAAAGCAAACCGGCAAACGCGCGTCGACTGCTGCGTTACATTACTAAACCGGCACAATAATGAAGGTATTTTAAACCGAATCATTACCTGTGATGAAAAATGGGTTCTTTACGATAATCGGAAGCGCTCAGCGCAATGGTTGGATCCTGGCCAGCCAGCCAAATCCTGCCCCAAGCGAAAATTAACCCCAAAAAAGTTACTTGTAAGCGTTTGGTGGACTAGTGCCGGTATTGTTCATTACAGTTTTCTCAAATCTGGCCAGACTATTACGGCTGATGTCTATTGTCAGCAATTGCAAACCATGATGGAAAAGCTAGCGGCTAAACAACCTAGGCTGGTCAATCGCTCCACGCCACTGCTGCTTCACGACAACGCTAGACCACACACTGCGCAACAGACGGCTACTAAATTAGAAGAGCTTCAATTGGAAAGTCTAAGACATCCTCCGTACTCCCCGGACCTTGCTCCAACAGATTACCATTTTTTTCGAAATTTGGATAACTTCTTGCAAGGGAAAAAATTCAACTCCGATGGGGAAGTCCAAATCGCCTTCAAAGATTTTATTGATTCCCGTCCGACTGGTTTTTTTAGTAAAGGGATCAATGAACTACCTATGAGATGGCAAAAGTGCATAGAAAATAATGGTTCATACTTTGATTAATTAAATATATTATATTAAAAAATATTCGACTTTTTGTTCCTCCCATACAAAACGCCAATTTCATATGTAAGGACCTAATATTATTACGTTGATACAACTCTTAACAACTAATGCATTAATTTCGAACAAATTGAGTACCATAAAAACGGTTCTAGTGACTTAATCTTAAAAGATAGACATATACTGTTGCAGACATTTTTTTAGATCATTTCAAGGGGAATAATTCTTTCATACATATATTTTTGGTATCTTGAACCGTTTTCGCAGCGCACGCAATGGAAGCACTCAAGAATGAATAATTTTCCCCGTTTTTTCCACATTTTCCTTTATTTCTTCGCTCCTAACAGTTGCATCGTGATGGTATATAGCCTAAAGCCTTCCTCGATAAATGGTCTATTCAACACAAAAATAATTTTTCAATTCGAACCAGTAGTTCCTGAGATTAGCGCGTTCAAACAAACAAACTCTTCAGCTTTATAATATTAGTATAGATTAACGACACGAAAAATATCACGATGCATTCACTTAGAGAGTTCGAAACGAAAGAACCTCAATACGAAAAAACGAACCAAGTGAAGTGCCGGCGAGAGGAAGCGAGACGAGATTACGACTTATGCTTTAACTGAGCGAGACAAACGATTTAGTATCAAATATTGACGCAAGATGGCACTAATGCGCCCGCGCGCGATTCAGGATTGCAGTAAAATTAATTCCTGACATTCTATGCGTAAACAATGATATTATTTTATAAAGCTGACATTCTCGTCGCGAACAATAAGTGAAAATCACACGATTCGAAGCCGAGATGGCATTATAGCAATAATATACGTGCGAACGAGATAAAAATAATAGTAGACACACTCCCTGGTATAATTTGTCCCATGCTTACTTCGTCAGCTAACTTTTGTCGTTACTAAAGACATCTCTTTCGCCATGGTTGCCATTGTCCAACTCACTCATTTCCCTCGATTCCTACCTGATTGCACAGCTGGTGCCATCTTCATCATCTTCTCTCTTTCTCCTGCGTCGCCGGAGGTACAAATACACTGCGACCGCAAAAAGGATGGCAATAATGCCACAGCTCAGTATCGAAACCAGCACCACGTCGCGTGTCTTCATTTTAATCTGGGGAAAGAATACAAAACGTTAATATCTGTTTCACTTGGTAATCGAATTAGAAATGAAGAAAGAAGAAGAACGAATCACGGAGATAGCTCAGCGAATTAACAAATTTAAATAGATACTGGGGCAGGAAAGTTTTCGAGTGGAGACCACGTACTGCCAAGCGCAGTGTGGAGCATTCACGTACAGGGTGTGCAGACAACGTAATACAAATCGCAGTATGACGCTAGATTCCTTTTGTTTCTGACCAGTTGTTCTGAATTTTAGGTTAGGCCTATATTTTTTTACACTGGCTCAATTATCTGACTGCAGTTCACCTGATGGTAAGTACGTTGTAGTTCAACAACGAAAGCGACCATCAAATGATGAAAATCCGTTGATAGTCTCCGTCGTCATGCCGGCCCACATATACCGCGACTGAAGGTCTCTAGGTAGATGAGTTACTGGATATACACAAGCTGATCCCGAAACGCGACAGGCCAAAGCGAGTCACTATGACGGTTTTTATACTTGTGTACTGTGGTCACAACCCAGTTCGGGCAATCGCCACACCACCAGAAATTATTATATTATTGTTATAGTAGTTTTTTTTTTATTACTGACAGGCTTGCGCTTGACCTCAATCTCACTTGATGGAAAGTGATGATGAGGCCGACGATGGAGCGCGCTCGCCCGGCAAATACCGATTCACTCGACGTCTGAAGATTCCCATGTCATTAGATGTCAACCATGTTCCCATGTCAACCACATAAGGGTGCAAACCCGCACGGCGTCTCGTCAATTTGTGGTACAAGGGGGAGGGGGGAACTAAATCATAGAACTCAGCCGCACACTCTCCAGAGTATAGTCTATAGAAAACCGAAAGGCAGGCCAGTTTACGCCGGTGTTCTTAACTGATTTTTATCGTTTTTAACTGTGTTTTTATTGTATACTAGCTGACCCGGCAAACGCTGTCCTGCCATATAAATTACTAGCTGTCCCGGCAGACCTTGTTCTGCCCTATTTCTCTAAAACAAAGTCACATTGTTTTTTTTAATGTTAATAGCTATTGGCCTGTCGGCTGTTTTTTGAAAATTGTTTGAAGGAACCTGGCCTTAATGCTATATGTATAAAAATTGACAAATATTGACATTAATATTTATACGTCACTCAATAATTGTTTTGCCTTCCCGGAACCCGTCCACTAACATTTAAACTTTATGCTATGGTGTTAAAGTTCAAATTGACTTATAACAAATCTTTTGTATGAGAATATAGAAAAGTGTAGTTTTTAGACTTTTTCAGATAATTTTTTAAAATCTTCTCTCTGTTATAACCTTCCCCAGACTTCAACAAACACAACAAAAAAGAAATCAGTCAAATCGGTTCAGCCGTTCTCGAGTTTCGCGGTTATCAAGACACTATAGCTGATCCGGCAAACGTTGTTTTGCTATGTAAGGTTTTGTAATATCTTCTAAGATGTTCATTGAAATTAAGTGATGTCAAAGACAATTTTGTTCACAATTAAATACTCTTAATCAACAACACATTTATTTGGATAAAGATTAATATTATTACGTTGATACAACTCTTAACAAATAATGCATTAATTTCGACCAAATTTGTTTACCATAAAAACGGTTCTAGTGACTTAATCTTAAAAGATAGACATATACTGTCGCGGACATTTTTTTAGATCATTTCAAGAGGAATAATTCTTTCATACATATATTTTTGGTATCTTGAACCGTTTTCGTAGCGCACGCAATGGAAGTCCTCAAGGATGAATAATTTTGCCCGTTTTTTTCACATTTTCCATTATTTCTTCGCTCCTAATAGTTGCATCGTAATGTTATATAGCCTAAAGCCTTCCTCGATAAATGGTCTATTCCACTCAAAAAGATTTTTTTTAATTCGAACCAGTAGTTCCTGAGATTAGCGCGTTCAAACAAACAAACAAACAAACAAACAAACAAACAAACAAACAAACAAACTCTTCAGCTTTATAATATTAGTATAGATTTCTAGTGAATATCTTCTATATTTGACAAATATTGATAATATTTATACGATACTAACGTCACTCAATTGTTTTGCCTTCCCGGAACCGGTCCACTAACATTTAAACTTTATGGTATTGTGTTAAAGTTCAAATTGACTTTTAAATATTATTACGAATTTTTTGTACGAGAATATAGAAAAGTGTTGTTTTTAGACTTTTTCAGACAATTTTTTAAATTTTTCTTTCCGTAATAACCTTTCCCAGACTTCAATAAACACAACAAAAAAGAAATCAGCCAAATCGGTTCAGCCGTTCTCGAGTTTCGCGCTTATACACATTTAACGATTCATTTTTATATTATAGAGATTGTATATGTCGTTTTCGCAAGGGAATGGAAACCTATAGGATGCTTCCCGTTGACCTAAAATAATAAAATTTGGCAAGAAGCAAGGTTTTATATCACAAGCATAGGAAAAAGTACGAAAGTCGTAAATTCGTAGTTACGTCATAAAAAAAGTTTTTGTGCGTGCTTTATTTTTTAAGGACAGTATAGAGACATTCTAAACTAGAAGAGATACAACAGTTAGAGCGGCTTGCACTAACAAATTAAGTCTAGTTTAAGCTTTTATAGACGCTAATTAATCGAAGTACATCAATTCCATCTTAATGATGATTTGCGTTTAAGAGTTGTTACAACTGAGTTTTTATTCAGTGCAAGACTATAAGTACAGTTTAGCGCTAAATAGCATTTTATGAAAGTCTAAGCTAGACTTAATTTGCTAGTGCAAGCCGCCCTTAGTGTTAGGTATCTTTAGCGCGTTTTATCTGAGAATCAAATTCGTAAAGCTTTTTATTTATTCTAACACGACACAGTGACTGCACCATACCTGATGGTAAGCTTGGTGCAGCCAAAAAAACGCTAACGACTATCGACAGGTAAGAAAAACCCATCGGTGGTCATAGCGATCATACCGGCCTGCAAAAAAGCCAAAATATTGGTTATGCGTGAATTTTCTAGAAATATAAAAAAAATGTTTTTAATATTTTTTATAGAAATGAACGTAATTTCAGTTAATGGTCTTATTTTGTAGAACACGAATAAATTTAAACAGTGTATAAGTTATTCAAATTCAATAAGTTTTTTCATACATTTTAAGTAAGAAGACTATCGTCTTAAGACCTCGAAGACTTTCGAAGGCTTTCGTTTTCGGACTACACTGTACTTACCATCAGGTACATTGTAGTCACTATGTCAAACCAGTGTAAAAAAAACTAATACAAAGAAAGATATTTTTTTCACAGCATTCTTCTAAAGGAGCTAAATGTACAAGACAGAATATCGAAACCGTAGAAGTGTTTGTTACATATTATTCATATTTTAAATATTTCAGCATTGCTAACGCACACGAATCCGCAGGAAGGAAATAGTTTCGTTAAACAGTCTGAAGTTTATTTCAGGTATTAAAGGAATCGTTGCTTAACCGAACTTGACCACAGATTCCGATCGTACCAAACCGACATAGTTGAGGAAAATCGATTCGAAACATTCCGGGTTCTGGTCTGGACATACCTTTATCCCCTACCAATTATTTAATAAACAGTACATTATTTATACATACTCTTTTTTACCTAAAGGTGATAAACAAGGTAACAAGCCATATGATGGAAATCGTATGTTTTCATTCATAACCGTTTGCAAAGTGGATTTAAGCTTTAGTAATAACTAGCTGACCCGGCAAACGTTGTTCTGCCATATAAATTATTTCTAGTGAATATCTTCTGTATTATAATAGACAATTTTGGTCATAGTGGCTTCCACATAACGGTACGATGAACTATTCAAGACAAACAATCCTACGGTACATCATCTTTGTGTAACTCCAATGGTTTAGGCAGTGTACGCCAAGATAGCTCTCAGAGGCCAGATTTATTTCCGACTTAATTGACATGTATCGTTATATTATGATCAAAATTACATAAAATCATTGCAAATTGTAGCCTATATGTTATTCCGATGTATAATCTATATTACTGTAAAAGTTTAATGCAAATCCGTCTAGTAGTTTTATAGTGAAAGAGTAACAAACATATTCACAAACTTTCGCATTTATAATATTAGTAGGATTGCTATTAGAGATTTTGTTACACCTCTTAAAGGGATGGATATTAATGATCCCCCTCTAATCAGCACTCAAGTGGTGTGCTCCACACACCTCCTCCACTTCAACTGGGCAGCTAACTCCTTCAATTCTACTGCCCAATTTCTGTTAGGAAGGGTGGTCACGCGCAAAATCGCATGCGAACATCTCCCTCCTACTGCATCTCGTTCTAGGACGCTGACCGCCTGGGCGTGATATTACCCTCTGCCTCTCTCGTAAATTTTTGTACCCTGAAATATGTCCCTCGTTCTGCTTGCTGGAAGATCATCCCACAGCCCAACGACCAGACAGAAGTAAGAGTTAGAGAACTGGTTAGTCCTATCCGGGATGTGAGTTACCGTATAGTTATGTCTCCGTAAACACCCGCGTTCTATTAAGGAAGGGAGAGGGTGGAACAAGGTTAAATAACTCCTCAAAATACAGATTGATACAGACGGTAGAAAGAACTTAGGCTGGGAATTATAGACGCTATTTCGACTTTGCTTAGCAAAGTTCTCAAAACAAAATATCGTTTTGACAAAAAACTGGATATGTAATAGGAGCTTGAGTATAGCTATAGTATTCTCAGAGCCTAGTCCATGTCGACATAATCGGTGACTTACCAAATCCTTTGGCATTCATTGAGTAATATAAATTGTAACGTTTTAGTAAAGTCTAAGCAAATTTAAAGTCGCGTATGGAAATCTCAGACTTGGTCTTTTGAAAAGTGAACCTAAGTCTTTTGATAAATAATTTGATAAATAGTAGCTAAAAAAGTGGGTAGTGTATAATTGGCTCGATAAGCCGTCTGGACGCCAGCCAAAATGTCGCTTAAATCCGCGCCTACTTGAAACTCAATTATTATTTCATAGACTGGCAGCGGCACTCGATAGATATTATTTAGTTCAATCTATTTATGAGATAAAATTAAATACAATTATTCAAATAGGCCCAATTCGCAGCACTTTGGAATCTTAAAAAAAGAAAATTGATCTGAAATGTGAACAAATATTTTCTCAATCACAAAACGTAATAATTTAAAATAAATATAAATTATTTATTCATACAGGATACAGACATTTATTAGTTATTTCAACTACTTACCTGATAATAAATCAATATAAAAAAGATTACACCACCTGCCCGGAAAATAGAATCTACCGAGAAGAACCGGAAAGTAACTCTCCACTCGCTCTTTTCAACATATATTACACAAAATAATTATATACAACTAGGCGTCCCGGCAGACCTTCTTCTGCCCTATTTTCCTAAAACAAAGTTACATTGATTTTTTTATTTTTATACCTATCCCGATAGATTTCCTTCTGCCAAAAGTTATTGGCCTGTCGCAGGCTAAAAGAAATAAAATTGCATTGAAAGACTATGTTATATCTAAGGTAATGATATTTTTACTATAATGCCTTATGGGACACGTTATTTTTTGTTTGATTACTTGGCATATAAATGATAATTTTCATTAATGACTTGCAACCTCTAATCAACTTGAAGGCATACCAAAGACAATCCTACCGCATCTTTCTTTTGTTTTGATTGACATCATATGTTTGAGAGCTAGGGGCAGAGTGGTTTGTATGGGAAAAGAAAATGGCTGTTTTTACTATTATTCTCGTATTGTTTACGCCTTTTCACTTCATAAGAACTTTCCTCAGACTTCATTAGACACAACAAAAAAGAAATCAGCCAAATCGGTTCAGCCGTTCTCGAGTTTTACGCTTAGCAACACATTTAGCGATTCATTTTTATATTATAGATAAGAGAACGCATTTTTATCAATTAAACAATCATTGATGGAATAATATCCCTTAACTTTTTTTAATTAGAATGGTGACAGATCTAAAATCGAATTATATAGATAAATACCCAGACTTATGGAAGAGCTAGGAACTTTTTAAGCCGGTAAACTTTGGCAACTTATTGTAAAGTAGCTTCTGCTTGCTGTTCCTTCGTGTGGAATTCTTGTTTCGCATATGAACGGTATAATATAGAACTTATGTCGACATTGAAAGTCCATTCTAAATATTGGTGTAAAAAAAAATGAAAACAGTGATTTTTTTTTGTGCGCAATTTATTAATTAAATATATATATTCAGAGATGATTATATGTATATATTTTGAGAGGCAAAATGTAATCTGATTAATGATTAACGATTACAAAATGTAGTCGAAATTTAAATTGTCTTGCTCTGTAATCATAATTAAATCCATTTAAAACATTAAGAAATCATAAATGTGTATGCAATCTGGGATTCTGTAGTGTTTAAAACATAAATGAGCAAAATGCAGTCATATTAATTGTAAAAAACGTAAAATGTAATCGTAATCATTTTTATTAATCTGATTACATTTTGCCTATCTATGTATGTAATATACTTACGTGTGTGTTCATATGTATTCTTGTAAATGTTTATCATTATCTACGACACTTTGAAATAGTCTCTAGAGCCGTGTATCTATAGTGAATGATTCCTTTAACTGTTTTCTGCGTGTCGACAGAAGAAATAGGTTTCTACTGAAAATCAGCGCTTGGTGTTTCAATATAAATTGTAATGTTTTAGTAAAGTCTAAGCAAACTTAAAGTTACGTCTATAAATCTTAGCGTAATGACTTACAGAACCGCGACAAATATACTCTAAAACATTTTTATCTCGCACTTTGGATTTGTGGAAAGAGGTGCCGGGTTTCGTTTAGCTCGAGCTAGCTGGTTATCCCCACACAGTAAATAACACCATTATTGGTTGGCAACTCAATAACAACACTCCTTGCGTTATAGTTGTCCACTAGCTTTTGCCCGCGGCTTCGCTCGCGTTAAGAAGTATTATAATTAATTAGATTAATTAATTATAATTGTAATTAATTAGTTTTTGTGGCTTTACTTTTGTTTAGCGTGTGTAAAAAATTAGGGCCTGTCATTAGGCGCTAAAACTATCAAGCTATTATATTATATTATAGTCGAAAATCTGAAAAGACTTATACAAACTTTCATCCCCTATTTTATCGCCTTGGCGGTGGAATTCATCAAAATCCTTTCTTATCGGATGCCTACGTCATAACATCTACCTGCATGCCAAATTTCAGCCCGATCCGTCCAGTGGTTTAGGCTGTGCGTTGATATATCACTATGTCAGTCAGTCAGTTAGTCAGTCAGTCAGTCACCCTTGAGTTATATATATTTAGATAATCGCCATATCGCCGGTAATCACTTAGCATCAAGCAACTTGGCATTCAGGGAGCGCTGAGAGCCGCCCCCCGGTGTGTCGGACTTGCGCCGACTAAAACCCCCGGGGTGTTTCTTCTCCTGCCTGCCGAGTGCCAAGGGCAAGGCTAAGCCACCTTCCTCGGCACCCGGCGAATCAAGTGAGCAGGCTGCCAGTTTGCTGACGAAAGCTTAAAAAAATATACAGAATTATTTTATAGACGAGGGTGATATTCAAGGAGGATATTCAGCATTCGATTCTAATTACAAATATAAAGGAATAGTGATATCTTAATATTTCCATTAAAATAAAGTAATTTATAGTCAACATATTTAGGGGCAATGACACACATGATAGAATAAATAACAATTAATTATTAAGTAGGTATTGTGTCACTCCTAAGCCAGGATAAAGTACGAAAGGGTAGCGAGTCAATTACCTGTTTACCTAAAATTAAGTAAAAGGAATTTTATCTACATGCCATTCAATCGTGCGCCACACGCGCTTCGGTGTCCAAACTTTTTACGGATCAATTCTCATTTGTTCATCAATGTTTCTTTATGATTTGTTTGGGAATACAGTTATTTACATTTTTGTTAGTTATAAGAAGGTACAAATGATTGTATTCTGAAATATCTCCCCCGTCTATAAAATCACCCTGTATATATCTCTATGTTCACCTCGAAAGGGATATAGCGTAATTATATTATCCTTTACAACGTCCTGTTGACTTTAAAGTTAGTCAAACATGCTGGTCAGTGATTGTCACTTCTGAAGTCAAATAAAAAATACTCATTTTCGCAAACAAAGCCTTAGTTGGGAAACAAAAACCCTTTATCCGAGTCTCAAGTTACATAAAACTGAAAATTCCCAAATTGAGAGGACAAAAACACGAGCTAATGCGGTGCGGCGCTACGCTGCGGAGCTCATATCGATCCGAGAAAATTTGCACGTGCCAGTCGACTCGCTTCAGTACTGGATCAGGTCATATTTTAGCGGGAAGCAATGAGTGTGTGATGGCGGTCTGACATGAGACTATTATCGCACTAGTATTTTTAATCATATCATAATAAAAATGAGTGTCGAACATAATATACTAAACGCATAAAGGATATTAAAAAGGTTCCAAATTTTAGGTGATTTTCAAGAGGATGTTATATTGAGGGAAATGATTGTACTAGAGTTTTAAAAAAAGGAATTTATATGTTAAGCATCTCGTTTTTAGTTTAAACGTTAACATTATTTCACGGGCAAGATTTTTGAGTAATTGTAGAAAAAACACCGGAGGAAAAAAATCAAAAATTTTCCTCGTCTTCTAAATGATCTATGTACGTTATTTGTTTTATTCAATAATTTTATCTTAATTCTTTTAGATAATCTAATTACCTTTACGATATAGATAGTCTGTAGTATAACTATCGGGACGTAGGTTATTAAAAAACGAACTATAAAGTAAATGCTTTTTTTTTATTTTTACAATGTGTCAAATTGTCCACGAATATAAAAAAAATAGTCGTGGGCATTTATCTATCTGATATCTGTGAAATGTTTACCAATAGGCGATAGTTTAACTGATAATTCACCAGATGTTAACAAAATCTACAGTTACAAATAACTGTAATGGGAAAATATTGCAGTTATGCTAGAGACCTTGATAAAAATGAAATTTTCAGTTATTGCTAATGTAATTCAAAATAAATTTACTCGATGTTATAAGACATAATTTATAATTGTAATATTTTTATATAGGAAAGCAAGGCAAAGAAGATAATAGCCTACCCGTTACTGCTTTTAAATATCTAGTATTTTGTTAGTTTGTGGCGAAATGAATACATTTCATTTCATTTTTCATTTCATTTAATTTACCTAGTGGCAAGCAGGTACATAAGAATTCATCATTACACTGCTGCCCTAAACGAGTGTTTCTTGCTTTATTTACTACTTACTGGTCAAGAAAGTAACATAAGGTCGTGTAACTGGCGCAAGTACTCGTTTTCATGTAAACAATCCTCTATCTCTATGACCGAGGGATAGTCCGATTACGTCACGTCTCTTTAGAAATAAATCAATCGAATTTACACATTACGCATCGACAATTGCCACCCTCTTTATGAAGCTTACAGAGGACATAGATCTATATTTTTGTACTGTCTGGGAAGTGAGTACACTGCATCTGATGAAAAGTAGATTGTAGTCCGAGAATAGCAACGTGGGGCAAAGGATGAGAATCCGTTAACTTTCAATGCCGTCATTACAGCCCACATATACCATGACAGCAGAGACTGGCAAAATGCAATCTGATTAATGATTAACGATTACAAAATGTAAACGTATGGTATTTTTAATTTTTTAGCTCTGCAATCATGATTAAATACATTTAAAACATTAAGAAATCATAAATGTGTATACAATCTGGGATTTAAAACATAGATAAGCAAAATGTACTCATGTTAATGGTAAAAAATCGTAATCGTTTTTATTAATCTGATTACATTTTGCTCAACTATGCATGACAGAAGGTCTCTAGGTATATGAACAGCTGGACTGTAGACAAGCTGATTTCGAAACGCGACAAAGCAAAGCGAGTCTCTGTGACGGTCAAAGGTGGCTAACAGCTCACCTGATGAAGGAATGGGGAGTGGTTATTGTCCTCTATGAACAACAGCTGCCCCATAAGCGTGACCTTCGCGATTTTGACCTTGAAGAATGCTTTTCAATCCAAAAAATATATATACTAATAAAAATTATAATGGAGATTTATGAAAAATGAAATTGCATATATTTATTCGCATTAATAAAAATATAAAAACAAAAGCAACATACAGAAAATAAGAAAGCATAAAAGGTAATAAAACATAATCATGGTGAAATGGGCTTTTCGTCAGCTTAAATGCCGCAGAGAAAATCTGTGGCCCTGGTTTTCATCACTTTGGGTGCAATAATATTTCAAATTAGTCAACTTGGGCACGACATATAAGCGTAAAATAAATAAAGCCACTAATGTACCTCTACTCACCCCGAAAGGGATATAGGTTAATGATATATTATTATTATTTCAAATAATTATTCGTATAATCACTTATCCTGACTGACTTATCATCGTAGAGACCAAACAACTAAAGTTAGAAAAATGTTATTTGGATATTGGGATTTTTGTATAACATAAGCGTCCACTAAGGGCGGATTTTTTAATATTCCACCACTAAGGAAGTAAAATAGGGATTAAAAGTCTAAAGGGTAAAAATAAATCGTTTGTATCTGGGCAAAGCCAGGCCACCACAGTTAGTCAGATTTTAAAATGTCATAAAAATCCAACCACGTTTTAACACACGAGGAGCTTCCAGCTGGTTAGAGATTGACTCATTACAATCCTCCTCTCCTCTGTGGCTTTAGGCTGATGAAGGTTCTATTTTCGCCATGTTTATATGTTTTGTCTTATCTTTTGTTTTTGTTTGTTGTTTGTATTGCTGCATTTAAATTTCTGGATTTTTTGTTGATTTGTGGCAAAATAAATATATTTTCATTTCATTTCATCAATAATATAAAATGAATCGCAAAATGTCTTGATAAGCGCGAAACTCGAGAACAGCTGAACCGATTTGGCAGTTTTTTTTTTGTGTTTGTTGAAGTCTAGGGAAGGTTATTACGGAGAGAAAAATTAAAAAAAATGTCTGAAAACGTCTAAAAACAACACTTTTCTATATTCTCATACTAAAAATCCGTAATAATATTTAAAAGTCAATTTGAAATTTAATACCATACCATAAAGTTTAAATGTCAGTGGACGGGTTCCGGGAAGGCAAAACAATTGAGTGAAGTATAAATATTAATGTCATAATTGTCAATTTTTATACATATAGCATTAAGGCCAGGTTCCTTCAAACAATTTTCAAAAAACAGCAGACAGGCCAATAGCTATTGAAATTTAAAAAAACAATGTGACTTTGTTTTAGAGAAATAGGGCAGAATAAGGTCTGCCGGGACAGCTAGTTTATAATAATTTCTACTTTCTATCTTCACGTGCTCCTGAGAAAAAGTGTCAGGACAGACAGACTGACGAATCTCAAACCAAGTATTTATTGAAAGTCATTCACCCATCACAGTCAGATCTATCAGTCGTCGTTTGACGCTTACTAGAAACCTCAGGTTTTAGCTAAAAATTAGTCCTTTTAAAAGTTTTGCCTAATGTAGTTTTTTGCAGGTAGCCAAAGCCTTCGGTATGTTACTAACTACCAAGTCACCGATTTCGTCAACTAGGACTTGACTCCGTTCTAGCTCCTTTTATATATAACAATTTTCGCCAAGGAGTAGAATTCGCTTCCTGCGTCTGTTTTTTCAACGCCTTACGACGAATGAATTGGTATTTGTTGGGTGAACGCGCTCCAACAACAGCCTCATCATCACTTTTTTTTGGTAACCCAGTGGAACTCCATTATGGACCGACAGGGGGCGGTGAGGGCTGCCCCCCGGTGTGTCGGACTCTCACCGACTAAAACCACTGGGGCGCATCGCCAAGCACAGGGTGCGCCGGACTACGGGAATGTGACGTTGGCCTCATCGCGGTCCGGCGCGTGATCCGCCCAAAGGGCTTCGTCTCGCTGGTAGGGAGGTGGGAGAAGGGTGACAACACCCCCCATCGCCAAATGGTGTGCAGATGCACGCGCACCACCACTGGAGCTTAATGTCAGGCGGTTGTCCCCTCAGGGAGTTGTGCAGCCGGGGACTCCTCAACCGTTATGATGGGCTGCTCCGTTTTGTTTGAATCGGCGGCAGCCTTCTCTCTTCCTCTCAACGCTTTTAGCCGGTCTCCCGGCGTCAGCGCAAACTGCGTAGCAGACACTGGCCTTGCACGCCTGGGCCTTGTGGCCTGGCTGTGCGTGCTTTCATCATCACTTTCAATCAGGTGAGTTTGAGGTCAAGCGCAAGCTTGTATATGTACTATATACTGTTTATTTATTTTATTCACAATTTTTTTTTAATTGTAAACATATACGTTTTAAAATATAAAAACATAGATCGACGTGAGCGAGGCCTAAGGCCCAAGCCACCGGTAGTTAGGAGCTCAGAGTGAGGAACCTCCTAACAATGCGTGCCGCATCTTTTTTTTTTTTTTTTTTGAAGCGGACTAACTACTGATTGCCGGGAAAGGCATTTTCAGCTCAACCGGCCTTAGGGGGCGAGCACAGAAGGTGCTCAGCCAGCTTGTTTCCTTTCTTGATGCGATCTTGAGACTGCCCCTCTCTTGAGACTGCCCCTCGCGTGCCGCATCGAGTAATACTGCCTTTTGTATCCGACCCTTGATTCAACAACCAAGCGAGAGCCTCTTACGATGTCAGTTCAAAGAGTTTATTCTCATTAAGATACAAAATCACTTACATGAGAACAATTTGTTTAAAAACTATCTGGAACAGTAAGATACTAAGATACTAAGAGCTCACTTGGCAAACACAGAACCGTATTTGTTAGTATTTATCTTTAATATATTGTAGTAATTTAGTTCTGTATATGCCAAGCGAGCCAGCGTTTCTAATGCAGGAGGGTAACGCGTTGTAGAGTTGTGCTCCCTCAAAAGTGATATTCCGTTTTTCATAATTGGTCCGTGGTTTAGGAAGCACAAGCAAGCTTGCTCGGCGAGTACTGCGCGCTGTATCAAGAGAGAGTCTTTTTGTAAAAAATAAATTTAAATTGATTTTTTTATCAATAATTTTTTTAATAATGATGCATGTATTATAAATATATAGTTGTTGTATATTTAATTTAAATAATAATAAAATTTAATATAATAATAATAATAATAATAAAATTTAATGTAAATAATAATAACAAATTATTTATTCAGAAAAATAATTTGGAAGCGATAAGCCGTAGTCAGCTGAAACCCATACTAGGACAACCTGTATCTTGGGTGTCAGTTATTGGTCACATAATACGTTACATGCAGTTTATATCCGCCGCGTAGCTCCCATCTTAACTTTGAATTAATATTTAAAAACTAGAAATCAATAAGAAACAAATCTTAAATATTGACTGTAGTTAATAATGACAATAATGACTGTTTTAATCATTGAACAGACAATTATATCAATAATTATTATAGTAGATTCGTTTCGCAGCCATCTCTCCGACGTTCAGTAATGTTAATGATTTGCAACTCCGTGTATATATGCGAGTGCACAGAAAAACTTCACTTGCGCGATGTAGGTTAGTAAAAATGTATGAGAATTGTTAATCCATCTATACGCGTTTGTACCCTCTAATCTCTGAATCGGTATACCCATTTTAAATGTGGTTTTCACTAATGTATTAGGGAAAGCTGCTTTTAACATTTTAATGTTAATTTTCTGTGAATACGTTTATAAATCAAACAGTTATGTCAGTTTAAAAAACACGTCTATTATTTATTGGAAAAAATATGTGAGTGAAATGTGACCTAACTCATCAGTGTCAGTTGCTATTGTCTTTGCCATTGTAGACTACCTTTTTATATACACCTTTTTTATATTAATTATACTTTTTATAAATGTCAATATGTCAAAAAAATTAGAATAACTATATTGCATTTGTGACGTTCAACGGTGCGCTATAGATGTTAAGAAAAACTGTTTTAATTTGAATATATTATTTTTATCATCTCAAGTTTTTCCTAATTCTCCTTCCTGTGTTGTGTGAACTCCACCTCTACACCATTAAATCTTCTTGACTTTTATAGTTTGTATTTATAGTGTATTTTCGTGAGTAACTATTAAACATTAAATGTGTTTGCACAATTTTTTCTGTTCGGCGGTATATATCGTTGTTATAAAATAATTTTCATGTGCATTGATTTGTGCTAGTAGTTATTATTAATTGTAAGTAACGGCATTCGTCGCTGTTCGTCAGTTCAGCTATTACAATAATAAATACAAAAAAAAAACAACAATTTTAGACAAGGCAAAAGAAACAAGCACATTTTACATTCACCAATACAATTCACAAGCATGTTTGGATGCAATTACTCCCATTCATAATATTGTCATTATTAAAAAATATATATGAAAAAAATCTCGAAATTTTAAACGAAACAACCCGTAAAGGGTACAACGCTCGAAATTTTAGTATACCGTAAACTTTTACGGCAAACCCTTAAATATGGATCTTATAGAGTCGTAAATGCGGTTATCGGAGAAACGTATCGCTTGACATTGGAAATTGACATGTTTTGTCTCCTTAAAATGGAAAATCACCTAATAGTTTAAGTAAAAACATGTATGTCACATTGTGAACTACTGTATAGAAGCCAGCAGTACTATACCTACATACTATAATAAATTCATTCCTTTACCTACCTTTATTCCACTACGACGCAGCCTTGAGTTTATTTCGGCGTTTCTTCTCAAGGTAGTCGCTTCCGAAACGCTGGTAGATCATCCGTAGGTTTTTTCCATGGCTGGCCGCCCAAGTCGAGGTCGTACCCATAGGGGTGCCCTTGCGTTGCCACACAATCGATAAATTTGCTGGCAGAGCTCCTTCTATGCTCGCCCCCTAAGCCCGGTTGATTTGAAAAGGTCTGTTGTCCCGGCCACCCACATTCATACAAAAAAAAAAACCAATTACCCCATACTGGATACTATGACCGGTGGTCGTGGGTGAGTTTGATAAAAAAGGCACGAATTTTGGCGCTTCAGTGTTTATTGCACTTTAAGGCACACCGAACTGCGACGCACACGCACGTACTCTAGCCTTGAGTCCCGGTAGTCGACTGCTTTAGCAAGAGCATCCCTTGCGCGCGCACTCCTTACCCCGTGCGTCCCGTAACACCCTAACGACTCTTAGGGCGTTTAACACAAACACGTGTCGGGCGGCGTCTACATGCTATAATACTATTTTGATTTTTACTAGACACTAGTTTGATTTTTTTTTCGGCAGGACGATATACAATTGATCTCGCAAGGGCTATACAATTTTACCGGACGAAAAGAGCGAGCACGTACGGTTCTCAGCCAGCGAATAGTGAGTTGGATGGCAACGCAAGTAACTCGTATACCTAGAGACCTTCAATCTATACTAATATTATAAAGCTGAAGAATTTGTTTGTTTGTTTGTTTGTTTGAACGCGCTAATCTCAGGAACTACTGATTCGAATTGAAAAATTCTTTTTGTGTTGAATAGACCATTTATCAAGGAAGGTTTTAGACTATATAACATCACGATGCATTTATTAGGAGCGAAGAAATAATGGAAAATGTGAAAAAAACGGGGAAAATTATTCATCCTTGAGGTCTTCTATTGCGTGCGCTGCGTAAACGGTTCAAGATACGAAAAATATATGTAGGAAAGAATTATTCTTCTTGAAATGATCTAAAAAAATGTCCGCGACGGTATATGTCTATCTTTTAAGATTAAGTCACTAGAACCGTTTTTATAGTAATACAATTTGGTCGAAATTAATGCATTATTTGTTAAGAATTGTATCAACGTTATAATATTAATCTTTATCCAAATAAATGTGTTGTTGATTAAGAGTATTTAATTGTGAACAAAATTGTCTTTGACATCACTTAATTTCAATGAACATCTTAGAAGATATTACAACAACTTATATAGCAAAACAACGTTTGCCGGATCAGCTAGTCGTGGTATATGTGGGCCGACATAACGACGGAGGCTACCAATGGGTTTTCATCATTTGATGGTCGTTTTCGTTTTTGGACTACAATGGACTTACCATCAGGTGCATTGTAGTCGCAATGTCAAGCCAGTGTAAAAAAAAATCGCTTGTTTGTTATAGATTATATAAATTTAATCATTTAGATTTTCTACTTATAGAATCACTTCTTGGCTCTTGACTCTTCGCCTGTCTCTCATGTCAGATGACGCTTTTCTCACAAACGATTGGAGGCATTATGTTCGAATTAAGGGCTTTCTGTCACCCCCTCCTACTTAATCTTTTGACCTTTTTTATCGCCTCTCTACAACCTTGTAAATATGTTAATATTATTTATCGCTACAAAAGTGATATAGTTACGAAAAACGTCCTTCGCATCGCATAACTTAAGACATGCTGACGATATCTTATGAGGTTTTTGAGTTAGCTTTTATACCGTCAAAATAAAAGCTTGTTCTGAATTTTCAGTGTTTCTTACGGAGAAGTTGGTCCACTTTTTTAGATATACGTATTATTAAGCGGTTACGCTGGGTGAGCTCGTCTGCCTGACCTGGACTTTGGCACTGGGCTTGCACACACCCCTCCCCCCACTGCCTCTAGATCCAGACGTTGAAATTAATATCAAATATGCAGATCTCCAGTTCCTTATAGCTTTAATAAACAGCTTCAAACTTCTAAGATAATGCAATAAAAAGATACGGCCTTTTTAAGTCGCAAAATTTACATTTTTACAAGGATATCAAAACCTATAGAGTACTTCCCGCTGTCGTAGAATCATATTTGACAAGAAATGATATCTTGTAGCACAGGTATAGGGAATGTATTTTATTTTAATAAACTTTCTAAAAGAGTGTGTTCACACCCAATAAATAATAATAGAAAACATGCCATATAAGTACATATACAGTGCACCACTCCAATTAGTGGAAAGCGCAACATGCGCTACAAAGTTATTTTCCATATAAACAAAGTAAAAAAAAATAGAAAGTCATTAAGAAGTTACATAACAAAAAAAAATCCATTTATACCAATTCTACGCACTTATACCAATAAGTCGATGCGAGAGTTCAAATTGTGCTTGATCGATTTAACCCTTTTTTTAAATGTGAATGACTTTTAAAATTATTTCTCTATGTAACTATTTTTCTGACCTCTCTTTATACTCTAGCTCTAAATTGAAAGTAAAAAAATCTCGAATTTACGACCTTGATTTACAATTTAGCGCTCGGCTGCGATCCTAGATACGTTGGGCACATACAACGCTGGCTGGCTGGTTGGGCGTTGGGTTACATATAAGCGCAAAGTTGATACAACCATAAATGTATGCTGGGCAGTAGACTTGAGGAAGTTTGCTGCCCGGATGAGAGGGGGCGGTGCACGGTGTCCGGTGCATCACCTGGGAGAGAGGTTTTAGAAGGATGGGCTTTACTCCTTCCCCTCCCAGAGAGGTAGCCTCAACAAGGCTTCTTGTTCTCTGGGCGTCTGGATGAATTTGACTTCCCAGGCCCGGGTGGAGCAATCAGAAGGACACCCCGGGGGTTTTTAGTCAGTAGGACTCTCTGACACACCGGGGTCGCTGCCCTCACAGCGTCCCTGATGGTCCTATGCAGGATTTTCCCCCGGGATACAAAAAAAAAGCATAAATGTATCCCTGCTCACCTTGAAAGGGATATAGCGTGTTCTTGTACTGTTATTTATTACAGTATTTAACAAAAATTTAAAATATTTTATTACAATTTACAAAAACACCAGACGCCGCGCCGTGTCGGATACCATCCGTATATGGTGGATGTTCCTTATATACGCACGAAGAGATTTGCTTCTACATTCATCATGCGAACGGCTAAGGAGTGGAATATGCTTCCAGCGGCCATATTTCCACGTTTTATGACCTGGGAGTCTTTAATAAAAACGTGAATATCGCCAGGTGTGTTTGAGGTCAAGCATCCGCCTATATATTATAGAAAAATATATGTATGCGTGTGTGTTTGTGTGTGTGTGTTTGTGTCTGTGTTCTGGCTTCTATATTGCATGGTCATTGCACGCTACTAGTAATTAAGTGGAGGGAATTAAAAAATATTTTACCATTAATCAACCGTACTGCTTGAATTGTTAATGTAACCTACTTCTACATTTTATGCGAAAAATAGTTATTTTTTATCGCGAATTACTTTTTTACCTTATCTATTCAACCGTCCCGTCTACATTACTGTATACATGTTGCCGATTAAAGCGAATGTACACTTTTTTTTTACACTGGCTCGACATAGTGACTACAGAGTACCTGATGGTAAGTACAATGTAGTCCAAAAACGAAAGCGACTATAAAATGATGAAAATCTATTGATAGTCTCCGTCTTAGGATCCGGCAGACGGGAGAAGGAACACCCCGGTGGTTTTAGTCGGGGCAGGTCCGACACAGCGGGGGAGCGGCCCTCACCGCTTCGCTGACGGTCCGTAGGGATTTCCACCGGGTTAACAAAAAGAAAGCCCTTCACGAAAATCAGCGCTGTAGACTTCCTCTGTGGCTTTAAGCTGATGGAGGGCCCATTTTCGCTATGTTTGTATGTTTTTGTATTTTCTTTTGTTTCTGTATACTGTTTGTGTTACTGTATTTAAATTCTTAGTTTTTTTTGTAAGTTATGGCGAAATAAATATATTTAATTTAATTTAATTTTCACTCAAAAAAAAAAACAAAGTTTAAAAAAAGTTCATTTTACTATAATCGGTTTGTGCAGATTTCGAAAGGTGGATTTATATTTTTTTACCCACGGGCATCCGAGTGGTTGAAACGCGAGGTCGCGCAGGGCTCGCGTGGACCTATGCAAATCTCTTCAATTTGTCGACCTACCCTCCGTGTTACGGCACGTGATCGGAATTTCACGTGAAACCGTCCGTACTGTTGTATTTTTTCTAAACTATACTTTCAACGTGACTTTTATGCCCCTAGCCTTTTTTTGTATCCCGGGTGAATATCCTGCATAGGAACATCAGGGACGCTCTGAGGGCAGTGACCCCAGACTCCTACTGACTAAAAACCCCCGGGATGTCCCTCTGATTGCTCCACCTGGCCCTGGGAAGCCAAATTCATCCAAACGCCCAGAAAACAAGAGGCCTTGTTGAGGTTACCTCTCTGGGAGGGGAAGGAGTAAAGCCCACCCTTCCAAAAATCTCTCTCCCAGGCGATGCGCCGGACACCTTGCACCGCTTCCCCCCCCCCCCCCCCCCCCATCCAGGCAGCAGACTCCCTCAAGTCTATTGCCCGGTATGCCTCTAGCCTGCTTGATTTTTTATTAAGGTTTGACTTGGATCCAGACAATCTCCTAGCGGTTGTGGCGACCGAATAGGGGCTGTACCCGTTTCTATACATTTATATAGAAAAGTTTCCTGCGAAACTGCCACTTCAGCTTTCTATTGCGGGTTGTAGATAATTTTAATATCAGATAATATAATTTCATCGTTTATCATTCATAGAGATGCCCACCAGCGACGTGCATAGGATATTCGTACAAGGTAGGCAGAATTCGCGCACCTAATTTGAATATTATATTGCGCTCATGGGAAAGATAAATGACGTGAAAATAAAATATATATAATCTATACTAATATTATAAAGCTGAAGAGTTTGTTTGTTTATTTGTTTGTTTGTTTGTTTGAACGCGCTAATCTCAGGAACTACTGGTTCGAATTGAAAAATTCTTTTTGAGTGGAATAGACCATTTATCGAGGAAGGCTTTAGGCTATATAACATCACGATGCAATTATTAGGAGAGAAGAAATAATGGAAAATGTGAAAAACGCGGGGAAAATTATTCATCCTTGAGGGCTTCCATTGCGTGCGCTGCAAAAACGGTTCAAGATACCAAAAATATATGTAAGAAAGAATTATTCCTCTTGAAATGATCTAAAAAAATGTCCACGACAGTATATGTCTATCTTTTAAGATTAAGTCACTAGAACCGTTTTTATGGTAAACAAATTTGGTCGAAATTAATCCATTATTTGTTAAGAGTTGTATCAACGTAATAATATTAATCTTTATCCAAATAAATGTGTTGTTGATTAAGAGTATTTAATTGTGAACAAAATTGTCTTTGACATCACTTAATTTCAATGAACATCATAGAAGATATTACAAAACCTTATATAGCAAAACAACGTTTGCCGGATCAGCTAGTTAAATAAATAAATGTCTCTAGTCGCGCCAAAAGGCACAACCCCAGAACATCAAAACAATAAAATGTAAACGCACTTAAATATAAACGCCATCTGGCGAATTCACTTCTACATATTAACAGTTCTCGCTTTTAAATCGCAAACATCGCATTGCATTCTTTTTCCGTATAATCGCATCTAATTATTTTCAAACTCGCTGGACACATTGCAAATCCTCACAAACACCATACTCCTCCACATATGCATTCAAATACACATACAGTGATTGATTTGTAAAATGCCTGACTACCGCTGCCAATTGGTAAGTACTCTGATAATTGTCTCAAATATCGCAACTCTTTATTTTACTAAATCATCCTGCCTACGAGAGTGAATTTGTGCAACGGCATAAGTACATTTACTTATCCCAGCCCGAGTGGTCTCCTTTTTTTTTGTTTAAATTTATTGCAGACTTATTTATCGTAAAGATATGCAATGCTTTCATGTATCTATGGAATGACCGATACTGATGCCCACCATAGCACATTTAATTGCTCTCATTAAAACAATATGCCTAATATCAACGTATTTTATAATGACGCATAAATTAATAAAGAAAAAAAGGAAAGTAATGAACACCGTAATTTGAGATATCTCAATATAATAGAAACATTTTTTACGAAAATTCCGTGATAAAGAAAACACGCTTCATTTTTGCACCGCAAATTTATTCGTAAATTATTAGCAGCCCAAGAGCATAAGAGACGCGGATAGAAAAAATCGGTCAAGTACGAATCGTGCTCGCGCATTGAGGGTTCCTTGCAAACATAAGTTTATAATCATTGCATTTTTTTGTTTTATAATATAACTACAAATTTTCGAATTCGGATTTTTTACTTTTATTTTATTTATTTTTAAATTACAAGAATAATAGAACAAAATATAAAGACTAGGAAGCCATATGTCAGGCTTATGAGCAGCTAGTGAGTTCTAGCAATTTTACAAGAATAGATTACTTTATTATAAATTTGTTACGATTAGCTTAAGTCAATCGTATAGCTAATTAGCGTAATCGTATAGCGTATTGTTATAATATATAATCAGGACGATCTAGTTTACAATAATATTGTTTTATTTTAGTGAAGGGTTTAGGGGCGTGGAGGTTTATGTCCTGCATGTCGCGAGGCAAACTACTCATTAATCTAGGTAACATATATTTATTTACTCTCATGCCATATATATTATTGTGTTTTGGTAACAGAAATAATGTTTTGCACTCCTTTTTTTTTGTTAACCCGGGGGAAATCCCTAACAGACCTTCAAGGGAGCAATGAGGGCCACCCCCCGGTGTGTCGGACTTGCACCAACTAAAACCCCTGGGGTGTTCCTTTTCTCGCCTACCGAGTACCAAGGGCAAGGCTGAGCCGTCTTCCTCGGCAATGTTTTGCACTCCAGTGTACGTAAATTGTTAGGCCGTTCTGTTTTAGTCAGGTTGGATATTGATGTGAACTTTTCTTTAAATATTGATAATTTCAGACATCACTAGCGTCAACTTTGATGAACCATTAGATATGTCTAACCACTTGCGTGCGAATGGTTACCTGTGTAACCAAAAAAAACTCTACTCTGTAGTCACCATAGCAAGCCAGTGTAAAAAAAAACCGCACGCGAGTACATAAGGACCCTTAATGGATTTTCGTTGTTCACTTGCACCATACCTAAAGAATACTCCTCCAAACGCGCTTCGCACAAGCCCCTCGAATTGCTCCATTCGTCTTAGACATTGTCTTATTTGTTAGCCGCTCTTTCAAACAAGAATTTTTCCTTTTCGCTCAAGAGCCCTCATTTAAAAAATAGGGTGCGTTTACATTGTACGTGAAATGAGAGGGTTTTTACGAAAATTAAAAATACACATTCGTGTTTGCATATCTTTGTTTATCACATGCTTAGATATAAATGTAAAAATAAATCTGTACATTTGTTTGTGGTACTTCTGCGTTTTGATATTGATATAAAAAAAAAATCAAGCCAAGTACGAGTTAGATTAATGCATCGAGAGTTGTGGTGGGTGGAGACTAGTTCCCCGGGCGACTGGACGAATTTGGTTTCCCAGGCCTGGGTGGAGTGATTAGAGGGACACCCCGGGGGTTTTTAGTCAGTAGGAGTCTGACACACCAGGATCGCTGCCCTCACAGTGACCCTGATGGTCCAATGTAGGATTTTCCCCCGGGTTACAAAAAAAAAAAAAAAAAAAAAAGGGTGGAGACTAGTGATGAAAATGCCCGGGAATTTTCCCAAAGTGCCCAAAACTTGTATGGGGAATATTCCCGGGAATTTACGAAATGTTCGCGGAAGTGCTGGGCACTTTGGGAAAATTCCCGGGCATATTCATCACTAGTGGAGACCTCTTGCTGCCGACATTGGTTTCACTAATGATCGGCAACGAAGGTGCATGGAGGGCGATTCTTTGGTTCGCCGAGGAAGTAATAGCTAAGAAGGAGGTGGCGGAGCGGGATCGGGAGGCGCTGGCTACAACATCTTTGGCAGCGTCGTCCCAGCCTGCCCACCGCCCCAAAAGAACAGGGCGTCGTTCCTCAGGAATGTCCGACTCAGGCGCGACACGGGGCGGCACACTTGAGGGAGTGTGCCGTTCAGCAAAGGTGCGAGCGGCGCGCGATGTGTTCCCGCGTGCCGCTCTATAGCACAAAGGTATGAGAGGGGTGGCTCTACACCACCCCTCCCCAAACGATTAGAGGCCTACTTAAGGCCGCACGCCCAGCCGGTCATTGAGGATGAGATCCCAGTCATGCCCTCGATGCCGATAGGTGGAAGGTGGAACACCCCGGGGGTTTTAGTCGGTGCAAGCCCGACACACCGGGGGCGGCCCCAGACGCTCCCCGAGGTCCGTTAGGGAATTTCTCCGGGTTACCAAAAAAAAAATCGAGGGTTCCATACATACTTAAAATGTGTGAAAAACGTTATAATTGAACTTGACTAGCTTCCTCTGTTCAAATTTCGTTCATGCCCTGCCAAATAATGATCCTAAAATTGAGTTTATTACTGTAAATAAATTTTTGATTATTTTTTTATTTTTGTAAAGTTCACGCTTGACCAAAATGTTGTCTCCGTCAATTTTATTTTCAGATAAGAAGCGCAACTAACCCTGTATCTTTGTATATCTTATAGTTAAGGATTTTCCAATACAATCTTTCTAAAAAATTAGATCCTCTTATAAAAATATTTGTTTACATTGTGACTACAAATTTACGATTTAAATAAATAAATTTTCGGACTTTTCCTATGCTTTTTTTTGACCCGCTGGAAATCCCTTCGGACCGTCAGGGGAGTGGTGAGGGTCACTCCCCCGGTGTGTCGGACTTGCACCGACTAAAACCACCGGGGTGCCAGCACTGCCTACTCTTAACCCTCGCCGGGCCTGGGAATCCAGATACCTCCGAGGGTCCGGCTAGAGGTATTTCCTATATTCGTCATATAAAAACTTACTTCATGCCAAATTTTATCATTTTAGGTCAACTGGAATTACCCTATAAGTTTTAAGCCGTGGTGGCTGCCGGCAGAATAGAATAGCACCCCCCTCTTCTTGCTGAGGCGTCGTAAAAGGCGACTAAGGTATCTCTTTAACACCGCAATTCCACCAGGTGTTCAGAGAAGGACAACTCGACCAAACCTGCATCCTGCTCCCTCCCGATCGTACTGGTTCTCCTTTCCATCGGGCCTGAGGGAGCTCGGACGAGAGAGTGCCTTTCTGGCTGCGCGTCCAGTTATGCACTTAAATATCTCCTGCGCAATTGACTGTTTCCGAAAACTGGACCTCGTATTTCTTAACCGGTGTTGAAACAGTCGCCGTGGCCGAAACCGGCTAGGACATCATCATCATCATAGGTTTTAAAATCCTTTTTTTATCCTGCAACGTCACAGTGACCACACCCCACCTGATGGTAAGCATGGTGCAGTCTAAAAACGCCAACGACTATCGACAACTAAAAAAACATCGCTACACAAACGTCTGCATAAATATCTCTTCACGTTTCGCTTAAAATACCCAATATCATAGAACAATCGAAACACACTCGCCGGAAAACCATTCCACAGCTCAACGCCTCGGCTGATGTAAGAGATAGAGAACTTCTCAATCCTAGCCGGGATTAAGGATGTCGAAAATGAAAAAAAAAATCGTTATATCGATATATAGATATTTATAAAAATATCAATATCGGCGTCGATCTATCGAAGGAAAAATATCGATATATCGATTAAATCTCAATAAACATGAAAGTATTTTGTCTGTATTCCTTTTTATTAGACAAAATTACAAAAATATCAAAAACTAAAGGGCTATCTTCTAACTTTAAGACCTATTTAAGATATCAAACAAAAATAAATAATAAATAAATAAATGGCGGCAAATAATATACATGCAACAAATTCAGATGTCAATGCATGCAACGTAACAAAACATAATATTCAACAGTCATTGACAATACAGTGGTTTTTTTTTCGTTCGGTCCTATCTTCTACAGTTTCAGATTTCAGCGACTTCACTATCATACAAATTAAAAAAATATCGTTTTTGATACAATTTTCGATACTGGATATTTTGTATCGATATATCGATATATCATTACAAAATATATCACCCAAAAATATCGATATATTGAATTGAAAATATCGATATATCAATGTATCGATATTTATTCGACAAGCCTAGCCGGGATGTGAGACACCGTATAGCTGTGACACCGCAAACCCGCGCGCGTGGTTCTATTCAGGAAGGGAGAGGGTGGAACAAGGTTAAACAACTCTTCAAAACTCTCGCCATGATACAATATATGATAAACGCTCAGTGAGGCAACATCTCTACGCAACTGGAGCGGTTCAAGATGCTTAGTCACGTCACGACAATACAAATTTAATTAATGAATTTTTAATTGATTAATTAGTTGTAAGGAGGTACAAATTATCGTATGCTGAAATATTCCTCTCGCCCATAAAATAAATAAAAGAAGAAATAAAATGTTAATTTAAATTTGACGCAGCAAGCTTAATTGCTAATTGGGATTTAGCTGCGATGGTTTTAATAACAACAATGGAGATTTTCAGAGAAAAATTGTATCGTGTTTTAATTGGACAGTGTTTTATGTAAGGCTATTTTTATTTTATTTAATTATTATTTTTTACACTGGCACGACATAGTGACTACATAGTTCCTGATGGTAAGTACAGTGTAGTCCAAAAACGAAAGCGAGTATCAAAGGATGAAAATCCATTGATAGTCTACGTTTTTTTTTAACTTGGCTCGACATAGTAACTACAGAGTACCTGATGGTAAGTACAGTGTAGTCCAAAAACGAAAGCGACTATCAAAGGATGAAAATCCATTGATAGTCTACATCGTCATGTCGGCCCACATATACCACGACTGAAGGTCTCTAGGTATATGAGCTACTGGATATACACAAGCTGATCTCGAAACGCGACAAGCCGAAACTGGTCACTATTACGGGCTTTACACCCATGTACTGTGGTCGTGATCCAGACGGGCACCGACGCCCTACCACCTCGCTGCTGCTCGTTTAGCACCACCCAGCAGTCACGTGTAGGGAAACTAGGGTAAAGACTACGGACGCGGGCAGCTTCGACTCCCGATATGGTATATTATATATACGATTTTATGGTACTCACATCTCGGCATAAACTAGATAGAATCTGTTTGTACAAGCCGCCTTTAATCCTTTTACATTACCAATTTACTATCAATATGGAGTTACACTTCTATGGAAAGGTTACACAATAAGAGTTCGTAAAAAAAAAGTTTTGAAGTAACCGTTCAACTATTTCTATGGTAGTTTACACTCTATATTTATCCATCCGTCTGTGTCATGGCCAGTGTTCTGAAGAGTTATTTAACCTTCTTCCACCCTCTCCCTTCCTCAATAGGACCTCGCACGCGGATTTGCGGTGTCACAGCTATACGGTATCTCACATCCCGGCCAGGACTAAGAAGTTCTCTGACTCCTTCTTATGCCGTGTCGTTGGGCTGTGGAGTGTTCTTCCGGCGAGCGTGTTCCCACCATCCTATAATATGGGATCCTTTAAGCGTAGCGTAGAGATATTTGTGCAGGCCGGCATGATCGCTGAGACTACCGATGAGTTTTTCTTACATGTCGATAGTCGTCGTTTTTTGGACTACACAATGCTTAACATCAGGTGTGGTGCGGTCACTATATCGAGTTTGAATTTAAAAAATTCGTAAATAACTATATTCCCCAACGAATCTTTAAACAAATCTATACTAATATTATAAAGCTGAAGAGTTTGTTTGTTTGTTTGTTCGTGTTGAATAGACCATTTATCGAGGAAGGCTTTAGGCTATATAACATCACGATGCAACTATTAGGAGCGAAGAAATAATGGAAAATGTGAAAAAAACGGGGAAAATTATTCATCCGTGAGGACTTTCACTGCGTGCGCTGCGAAAACGGTTCAAGATACGAAAAATATATGTATGTAGGATGGATGTTATTGTGTGAAATATTATTATGTATGAAGTAGTAAATTCGTAGATCGGAACGTGTGGCAGTGAAAGACAGAAAGATAGAAAGAGAGAGAGGATAAACGGTTTTTTTTCGATGCGAGTGCTCTGTAATTTTAAGACGACAAAAAAGTGTTTAGACGAAAAAGTATTTTTAAAAGTGCAATAAAGAAGTTTATAATGTTTATTTGATCTGAAGATCCCCAAAACTACATGTATGAAAGAATTATTCCTCTTAAAATGATCTAAAAAAATGTATCAATGATGTACGTTGATAAAAGAATTGTATTAACGTAATAATATTAATCTTTATCCAAATAAATGTGTTGTTGATCAAGAGTATTTAATTGTGAACAAAATTGTCTTTGACATCACTTAATTTCAATGAACATCTTAGAAGATATTACAAAACCTTATATAGCAAAACAACGTTTGCCGGATCAGCTAGTAAGAAATATTCCGTAAGTGTGGAAACTATAGTGCGTGTGGGACACGATCGAACAATATAATAGATCAGGGGTCGGCAACCAGCGGCCCGCCCAAGCAAGAGCCGTGCCACAGAACGCACCGCAGCCAATAAATTAAAAATAAGGTTCAATATCATTGTTTTGTGTGCGCGGAAGCCGAAACTGCAGTTCAAGCGATCACAGTCAGTAAAATTAGAGTAACAATAAATATGACTAAAAATGCAAAAATTGGTTTTACCTAAAAAAATGTGTTTATTAGATGAAATGTCGCCCGCACCAATATAATCATAATATTCGTGGCCCTTATATAAGAAAAAGGTTGCCGACCCGTGCAATAGATAAATAAAGTTCCTTTTAGGTAATTTTAAGTAAACAGGTATTGGATCGTTTTCCCTTCGTACTTAATCCTGGCTTAGGATAGCCATAGAACCTACGCAATAACGAATGTCAGCACCATTTCATTATAAAACCACTAGACACCCTGACTGATACCATCCGTATGTGGTGGATGTCCCTTATATCCGCACGAAGAGCTTCGTTTCTACATTCATGATGCGAACAGCTCAGGAGTGGAATATGCTTCCAGCGGCCATATTTATGACTTTTGGGAGCCTTTAAGAGAAGAGTGAATAGCCATTTATTGGGCGAACGCGTTCCATCAAACTCATCTACACCTTTCACCATATGTTACAAGTTTCACCAAGTTATTCCTTCAATCCTGTGTATAATGGTCTCTAAATATGTCGACTAGAATGTACTTTGGTTTAATGAAACTATTAAGATATCATTTAACCTCTTTTTTTCCCTTAAATAAATATAATAAAGGGCAAACAAATGTAGCGATTTTAAGAATGAATGAATTATCCCGCAAAAGCTCAACGGTTACATAACGAAGTAATACACAAAGATATTTTACAAATTCTATACGTAACGAAGTTAATAATTTCATCGCAAAGTGTCTAAGTTTCTAAACTGCAGTAAAACTTTGACTAAAGCAATAATGTTAACAGGATATTCGACTTCTGAGAGTGTGGCAAGATACAGGGGCGTCGTAAGTTGGGGGTCATTGGGGGGCTTTCCTATTAAATTTTATTTTTCTAAAGATTCTGTAAGTGAAGTTTCTATAACATTTTTTAATAAAAATTAACCCTGAATGAGAAAGAATAAGCATTTATTTAGCTCACAACATAGAACGAGATATTAATGAAGATAGAGTTGAATTGTGATGATGCGCCAAAGGTAACTCAACTCAGCAAATGCCAAGTGATCATAGAGCCACACAGCGATGATCTTCAGCTGACTCTGACACCGATGGCCAATCCAACAGATGGACCGATATAGATGGCTCTTTTTTAACCAATTAGGTATGTCATAAAGTTAGTTCCGTTTTAATATGGTGCACTTCTGGTATATACAAAATTTAGCCCCATTTTAATATGGTGCACTTCTGGTATATCAAAAATTTAGCCCCATTTTAATATGGTGCACTTCTGGTATATACAAAATTTAGCCCCATTTTAATATGGTGCACTTCTGGTATATCAAAAATTTAGCCCCATTTTAATATGGTGCACTTCTGACGAAGGTTTTCGGAGATGCAGGTCAGAAGGCTTGAACGGACAACATCCAGTACCAAGTTACGTAAGTTATTACTTGGCATTGACTTCAAGAATAATAAAGCTATAGGATTATACTAGCTGAGCCCGCGACTTAGTTCGCGTCGAAGTCAGTTCAAAGAGTTTATTCTCATTAAGATACAAATCACTTACATAAGAACATTTTGTTTAAAAATTATCAAGAACAGTAAAATAGTAAGAACTCACTTGGCAAACACAGAACCATATTTGTTAGTATATATCTTTGATATATTGCACACACTGCAAGGTCGTAGGCAGTTTATCGACATGACATATATCTATAAACTCTTCCGTTGCCGTGTGGACGATCCGGAACTTCTGGAGCAGATTAGTATTGCGGTACCTCGCAGGCAGCTATCATGCTCCCATATTTGCCACTAAACGATATAAGACCTACCTTGGTCACTTTTCTATAGTGCCAAGGCTGTCACGTTTATATAACGAGTGTGTGGCCGGGGATAGGGACATCGATATTTTTGCGGATTCAATGCCGGCCTTCAAGGGGAAAATCAGTGAGCAGGTGTGTTGAGCTTGGCATTGTTCTTGGTGTTATATAATTTTTAATTTGAGGTATTATTGTCTGCTGTTGTTTTTTTTTGTATTCTTTTTGGTTTTTCTATGTTTTGGTTTTAGTTGTCTGTTTTGATATTGTTAGTTAATGCTTTTGGGCCATGCTGTGGCTGTCTATTATTGGTATCCGTTACCGACATTTAGGTTATGTATGTGATTCAGATTGTGAATGTGAACTGTAATGGAGCTGTTGACAGCCCATAAATAAATATATAAATAATAATAAATATTGTAGTAATTTAGTTCTGTATCTGCCAAGCGAGCTCGCGTTTCTAATGCAGGAGGGTAACGCGTTGTAAAATTGTGCTCCCACAAAAGTGATATTCCGTTTTTCATAATTGGTCCGTGGTTTAGGAAGCACAAGCAAACTTGCTCGACGAGTACTGTGCACTGTATCAAGAGAGGGCCTTTTTATAAAAAAATAAATTTAGATTAATTTTTTTTATCAACAATTTTTTTAATAATTGCACGAAGAAAGAAACATGTGGTAGCACGTTTATTATGATAATCATTTTTCTCATATATTATATGTATTATCAATAATATAGCAACACGATTCCTTTTTAAATCATTCAATTTACTGACTATTAGTTACTTTTATAATACTAGCTGTCCCGGCAGACCTTGTTCTGCCCTATTTCTCTAAAACAAAGTTACATTGTTTTTTTTATGTTAATAGCTGCTCCGTCAGATTTCATTCTCCCCAAAAGTTATTGGCCTGTCACACTCTAATAGAAATAAAATTGCAATGAAAGACTTAAGTCGTATCTAAATATTTTTACTAAAATGCCTTATGGGACATTTTTGGGTTATTTTTTATTTGATTACTTGGCGTATAAATTATAATTTTCATTAATGACATGCAACCTCTAATCTTGAAGGCATACCAAAGACAATCCTAAGGCACCTTTGTTTTGTTTTGATTGACATCATATATTTGACAGCTGGGGACAGAGTGGTTTGTATGGGAAAACTAAATTGTTGTTTTTACTATATTCCTAGCATTTTTTTCATATTTACTCACCTTTTAAACCTTCCCTAGACTTTTTAGCGAGACTAACGAACAGCAATTGATTTTTAAATACATATATAGATTTGCATATTTTTTTAAATAAAAACTATAAGAGGTCTTTATACATACACGCTTAAAAATACCGTGTTACAATTTTGTCCGTATTTACGTACCTGGATTCCACACTGCATAAACTTTATAAGTGTCACGTGTCACAGCAACTGCTCTTAATTCATTCTTCCTTAGACACTAGACATTTATCTTCATCAGTTCTGATACCTTTTGTTACACTTTATGGCACAAGTCTTATTACAAAAAGCGGTGCATCTTTGATGTACCGTTATACTATATTTTCCCAAACTTTTTTGTCGCGTAAATCTCTTACCTTCTTTTTAACAACTACGCCATTTAAGTGCCCTGAGAACGGCGATCAGCTGCGCTACAAGTTAGGCTGGGCAAGATATATAAGCGAAAAGTAGATACAACCACTGAATTCAGTGGCGTGCATCACATATAAAGCATAAAAAGCATTATCTCATTATACTTGGACCTATAACACACATATACAGAGTGATTTTATAGACGAGGGAGATATTTCAGAAAACAATAATTTGTACCTTCTTATAACTAATAAAAATATAAATAACAATATTCCCTAACAAATCATAAAGAAACATTGACGAACAAATGAGCATTGATCCGTAAAAAGTTCGGACACCGCAGCGCGTGTGGCGCACGATTGAATGGCATGTAGGTAAAATTCCTTTTACGTAATTTTAGGTAAACAGGTAATTGACTCGCTTCCCTTTAGTACTTTATCCTGGCTTAGGAGAGACAAAATAACTACTTAATAATGATATGTTATTTATTCTATCATGTGTGTAATTGCCCCTTAATATATTGACTATAAATTACTTTGTTTTAATGTAAATATTATGATATCACTATTCCTATATATTTGGAATTAAAATCGAATGCTGAATATCCTCCTTGAATATCTACCTCGTCTATAAAATCAGCCCGTATATTTTATACTTAAAATTTAGTCCATATTGGACTCTCAAATGCTATTTTGGTAAACATCAGATTTTAGATCAATATATTTATTAAATATCCAAGTATAACTAGATAAAACTTTATATGGCATGCACGCCACTGCCACTGATGTATTTCTGCTCACATCGTAAGGGATATAGCGTGAAGATATATAATTTTATTAGTATTCGTTTTACTTCAATCCCTATATACATATATCTCCAAATCCCTGCTAAGTTTAACAATCTGTTTGCATCGAAGCAATTTACATCTCCCTGTTCGAAATGCGGAACCATTTGCATACCAAAGCCTCCGAACGTGCGCTCGACAGATTTAAATATGGACGGCGAATATTAGACCTTGGTAATCAATTTCATCGGTTTATTTAAATGAAAAATTGCATTTTTAGACACCATTGTAATACTTAGTGAGAGAGGTGAAATGAAATGTAACTTTATACAAATTAGTGATCGGGCGGTGGTCGAAATTCAACCGTAATTAATTTAAATTATAAATTTGAACATTATTAAGAACTATTGTCACAATCAGGGCAGTAGACTTGAGGGAGTCTGCTTCCCAGATGTGAGGGAGGCGGCGTAACGCCTGGGCAAGAGATTTCCTCCTTCCCGTCCCAGAGAGGGAGCCTCAACAACAATTTTTCATGGGCGTCTGGATGAATTTGGCTTCCCAGGCCCTGGTGGAGCAATCAGAGGGACACCCCGGGGGTTTTCAGCCAGTAGGAGTTTGACACACCGGGGTCGCTGCCCTCATAGCGTCCCTGATGGTCCTATGCAGGATTTACCCCCGGGATACAAAAAAAAAACTTGTCACATTAATAAAAAACACAAAAAAAAACTTTGCCTCATCATCAGTTTCCAGCAGGTGAGATTGAGGTAAAGCGCGCGTCTGTCAGTAATAAAAAAATATTACAAAACATTTAGATAAAAATACATTACACAAAGAAAGATAAAATATTATTTGGAATTGGAAACCGTGTCAGACTTTAAGTATATTGGCTGTTTCATTTCAAACGAATTAAGTTGAAATTAGCTTTGAATCTATTAGACCTGAACTGTTCCTGGAGAAAATCTAAGAGATTTAGAAAATAGTAATATTTAGAGCGTTACTCTACCCTGTCAAACCTTTGTCTATGTTAAAAGGTTAACACAGGCTTCGTAAATAGCTCCTAAAAGGTCAAATGTAATGTGTAGAAAACGATCTTGGTTAAATTGTAAAGTATCCAGTTCAAATAAGATGGATGTAAGCTCACTTTTTGGGTTTATAGTAGATATATAGTGAAAATTAAATCCTTGGAAAGATTGCATCAGAAAAAAAATCTCAACAAAATCCTTTAGTCTTTCGTCAGTGACGCGTCACATTACAGAACACGGTAAGAAGTCCCTATCTTTTTTTTTAATAATAATAATAATATATTTATTTATTTTCCTCACAAACAATAACTGAATTACACTATAACACTACTATGAAATATTTACAATAAAAATGTTTGTGAGGAACTGGTGTCTGCTGTAGGTTTTATACCTGTGGTACAGATCACCAGGTCCTCACACCCGCTCTTTCCTTATCACTAATATACAAATAATCTAATTTAATTTTATAGTGTTTGTGTGTGCGTGCGTGTACGTGCTTGAGCATAGTGTTTCTGTTGTGTTGTAGTCAAGTGTAAGCAAGAATTGTGAAAGGTTTTGTTTACATGTGTATTGTGTCAGTGGGTATAGAAATAGTATCTCATTTATTTTATTATACAGATTAGGACCCTGATAGCCAAAAAAGCGCTGTAAAAACGTCGTTCTACCGAATTCTTGCTCACACACCCTACCTCTCCTACGAGTATTTTTCGCAATATTCGGGTCATATGCCAACATAGAGTGTTGCCTTAACACTACGTTCAGGATATAAAGTTGGCGAACAGTCAAGACCTTAATGTCCTTATAGAGTTGGAAAGTAGGGTATAGATAAGGTAAGGAGAAACTTACTTTGAGTATTGCTCGTTGAGCTCTTTCTAGTTGAATTAAACGTGATTTAGGTATACCACCCCAGGAAGTAATGCAATAAGTAAGAATTGATTGGCAAAGAGCGAAGTAAATACATTTAATAAGTTTAGAATCAGCTATATGACGTAAGTTTTTGAAGATAACAATTAATTTGCGAACTCTTGCACTTAACTGATTGATATAACACTGGAAATTTAATTTGTTATCAATAATAACACCAAGATATTTTATTGTAGTTGTCATTTGAAGTCTAGGACATATACAAGTTGGATCATTGAAGTTTGTACAAGAATGTGAGAATAAATTGAAAGTATGAAGAGTGGAATCAGTATCTGTAATGGAAAATGTTACATATTTGGTTTTATCTACATTAAGTGTCAGTGAGTTATCATTTAACCAACTCGCAACAGTATTAAAACCGTTTTGAGCGTACATAAAAACCTCTTGCCATGTATCACCGGTAAACAATAGTGCTGTATCATCTGCGAAAGTAACTACTTTACAGTTGGGTATCACCAACTGGCATAATTCATTTATATATACAAGAAATAGCGTAGGCCCAAGAATGCTACCCTGAGGAACTCCGAATTGAATCGGTAGATCATCACTAATGTAATTTTCAATTTTTACACACTGAAACCGATTTGATAAATAATCAGCAAACAATTTTAGCTCATTTCCTCTAATGCCAATATGGTCTAGTTTATTAATTAAAAGTGGGACTGACACTGTATCGAAAGCTTTGGCAAGGTCAAGAAATATAGTAATAACCTTTTTCTTTCCATCCAATTCTGTAGCTATAAAATTAGTCACTTCATGCACAGCATCTGAAGTCGATTTTCCTGCCCTAAACCCATATTGTGTACTGGCTAAAAGATTATGTGTTTCCAAATATTTTATTAACCTATTATTCATAATACGCTCTATTATTTTCGACAAAGAGGGCAGGATCGATATCGGTCTGAAGTTATTAACGTGATCCCTAGGTCCACCTTTATGAACAGGATAAATTCTAGATTTTTTAAAAATACTTGGAAAAATTCCTGTTGTCATTATCAAATTACAAATAAACGTTATCGGCGGTGTAAGAATATCATTATATCTTTTAAGAATATTAGCTGGTATCATGTCTAGACCGACAGCACAATCACTCCTGAGATTACTTATGAGAGTATTAACTTCTTTACAATCTGTAGGCATTAAAGCAAATGAATGTAAACATGAATTGTATGCCAGAATTTGCCTTGGGTTAGGAATTATCTTTTCAGCCAATGATCTCCCTATGTTAGCAAAAAAGTCATTAACATCATTGACAGCTTGCAATGGATTTGATTGAATTAACTCATTTGGACTCTCTTTCTTTTTACTAGTATATGTTATGTCTTTTAGTATTTTCCAAAGCTTCCTATTACTTCCGCTAGCTTTCTCAATTAATTTTCTTTCATAATCAATCTTCAGTCTTTTCACCAGAGCCGTGCAATAATTTCTATATCTCTTATATGTTATTGATAATATTTCGTTACTCGGGTCTTTTTTGTATTTTTTGTAAAGATTATCTCTGTTTCCCAAACACTTCAAAACACCTTTAGTTATCCATGGTTTTAGAATAGTTTTTCGTCTAGAAGTTAGTGCGCATCTGGAATTATCCGCTATTACCTTGCGTAATAAATTAACAATAAAAAGTACTGCCATATTTGGATCAGTCATTTCATAAATAGGAGAGAAATCAATGCAACTCAAATCTTTATCCAATCCTAACATATCAGTGCGCGTGATCAAATTACCACTTTGACGTTTATAAGCTGTTGTAATGTATAGAACAGTACTATTGTGATCTGTTAAAGATGTTTCCAGTACAAGACAACGGGCAGTGGCTTTGGTTTTTAGTAAAAAATGATCAAGGCAAGTTCTACCGTGTGTTGGAAATGTGTGGGCAGGTAAAATACCATGGTATGCCAATATATCTAAATAAGGAGCCATACTTGAATCCGCACTATTTTCTCCAATATCAATATTAATGTCACCCACTAATATAATGTTATTCACCGATGTATATTTATTTAATAAATTATTCAGGGATTGTATAAAGATGTTTGTATCCTTATATCCTGGAGGACGATAAATAGCTATAATTATTGTATTTTTATTTACTTTCATAATAAGACAATTAGCTTCAAGTAATAGCGCTTCCTCAAATGTTGCTAGCAAATCATTTCGGTAATATATAATAACACCTTCATTCTGTGTTTTATTGTTGACTGTTGCTACCCGAGCATATCCATCAATAGTAGGTATGTTATGAGTAGAAGGGAGCCAACATTCAGTTAGAACTAGACAATCCCAGGACACGCCCGTTCTAACAATAATAGGTAGCAACCCTGCCATATTACGCTTAACACTTCTAATATTCTGGTGAAAAACTTTAAAGTAACTAGCATTGTTAGGTAAAAGTGATTGACACTGCTCAGCGTCACATATAAACGATTTTGCAATGTAAAATGAATCAATTTCATTCTGTAAAGTATTGGAATTGTTGAATGATGTTTGATAAAATAGCAGAACGATGGTTTCCTTGTAATGTGATGTATTTCTGTTTAATATTGTTTACAGTGCAAATGTTAAAAGTGTGAATATATGTGCAAAACAACTTTAAAGAATAATAATTACACAGTAAATTAACAATTATGCTTACGCAGGCACTGTCTTCATTCTTATACGGAAATGTTAATAAATACAACATATTTGCAAAATCACTAAACCTAGAACAACTATTAATTAAATTATAGTACATCAAAACAAATATTCCATGATATATCTTTATAATTGAATTAATCGAGCAAGCATTGCTATAACTCCAGAATACTGTGTGAAAACAATCCAAAATAGCATCAATGCCCGTTATACGCGATACAAAACTTAAAATATATAAATAAAATACGTTATAGCAGAAATAATATGCAACAATCACACACACGAAAATTGAGTATTGGCTAGAAAAACAATAAATATCTAATGAGCCTCTTAAAGCAAAAATTAATCGGTGACCAAACAAATTATGAGTTTTGAGTCTGAAATAATAATATAAAATGTAAGTACAATAATTAAATTCATAGGTGGAAAAATCACACCACCGATGAACCAAAAATGCGTTCCACGTCAGCGTCAGAGCGAACAGGATAAGCTGGCTTGCCTTCGCTCTGGCGGGTATAGATGCGCCCTCTCCGTGTCCAGGCGAACCGCCACCCATGCTTCCGACACATCTCACGGACTCGAAAGAAAAGTCGACGGTTTTCACGGGTCAGCCGCTCATTAACAAACACGCGTCTTGGTGGTGTGTTTTGACCCACGACGGCAGCAGAGGTCGCTCGGCGAACTCGAGCTGCTGAAATCAGTTGGTCCCGAAGACGGCGCTGAGTCAGGCGGACCACAACTCGTCGACTACGTGATCCCGCGTCATCGCTCCCGTCCACTAAGTTAGGTGTTCCGCCCACCCGTTCTGCGAACACAATATCCTGTTCCTGTAAGGGAACCCCCAACCCTGAGGCCAATACGCACACGGAGTGTACTACGTTTTCCCCCTTCTCCTCGGCTAAATGTCCAATATCGACGTCTGTCAGAAGCGCATCCTGCTCACGGTCGTTCAGCTCAAGTTGGAGCCGAGTCACATTTCGCGTTAGTTCCTGAACTAATTCAGACGAATGGCTTAATTCTCGTGCCTCAAGCGCCTTCAGTCTGGACTCAAATCCATCCATACGTTCATTAAGAGCAGACACCGTAACACGGACCTCAGCCATCTCCTTTCGAAATTCACGAATCTCTGTGACGCACGTAATAAGCTCGCGGCGAAGCTCTTGTATATCTGCCAAAGCTAGATTTTCCCCAGAGACTTGCGGTCGCGCAGAACAAGTTGCACTAGTGGAGTCCTCAGAAGTGTCTGCACTAACGTGAGATCCAGTGCGCCCGGAAACATCTTTGACGGGTGTGCTGCTATTATCGCCCCTCTTTATCTTCAGCTTGCACTCCGGGCAAACCCAGTCTTTATTTATTGTTACCGTGCTCGGCAACGACACGCAGGCCTTATGATATTTCCCTTTACAGCTACTACAAACAATAACATCCACCGGGGAAGCAAATTTGCCACAACCGTTACATTTAGAAGTCATCGTAGATTATTAGATAGCAGTACAAAAAGTTTTTTTTTTTTTTTTTTTAGTTACCTTCAAACACTTTTATGTTTGTTATAAGGAATCAGATGCAATATAATGATTTTATGGCCCAAATGTGCACTTTTAGGTATCACAAACACTATCACTCACAAAACAGCTCCGCAATAATAATACTATAGAATTTTTACGTCCAAAAACAAAGTTATACACAACTTTTAGAATATTTATTTACGAGACGATGTCGATAGTAACAATAGACGGGTATGAATTGTCATGAAATGAATATATCTCATTAGGTAACTTATATTATTTCTCACGCCGGGCAGTAGACTTGAGGGAGTCTGCTGCCCGGATGAGAGGGAGGCGGTGCGCAGTGTCCGGCGCACCGCCTAGGCAAGAGGTTTTTGAGGGGTGGGCTTTACTCCTTCCCCTCCCAGAGAGGTAACCTCAAACAGGGCTTCTTGTAACGGGTACTGTCAATGCAATTTCGTCTCTTGGAAGTCGCAACTTCAGAATTATACTGTACTTTCCATTAGTCTAGCGAGTATAAAAATAAACCCTGTGTAAAGTTTTTTTATATCAGTACGTCTCTTGTGTATCCGATTCCAATCCACAAACAAAGCTTTCGTTTTTAAATTGAAGGATTATAAACGCAAAATATTCATAGCGATTGCCAAAATCCGTATGGAATGAAAATACGGTCCAATTTAGGGTTGCCATCTATCAAAATACGAATGTCAGACACAGCGCTGTATTAGGCCGGACATTTTCCACTAATAGCTGGACTTTATATTAGTCGATTGTGGCAAACGGAGACCTCGCGACATTATGTGATTGTAGCGAAACAGAAAAAGTATTTTTTAGAAGTAGAAGTAGTTTAAAAAAAACGAGAACGACTATTAACACTAAAGAACACCCCATTGGCAGCAATCATGCCAGCTTTTACAAATATCTCTTCACACTACGCTTAAAGGATCCCATATCATAGGATGGTGGGAACACGCTCGCTGGAAGACCATTCCACAGCCCAACGATACGGCAAAAGAAGGAGTTAGAGAACTGCTTAGCCCTAGCCGGAATGGGAAACACCGTATAGCTGTGGCTCCGCAAACCCGCGCGCGTGGTTCTATTCAGGAAGCTAGAAGGTGGAACAAAGTTAGACAACTCTTCAGAACACTCGCCCTGGTACAGACGGTAGAAAACGCTCAGTGAGGCAACATCTCTACGAAACTGAAGCGGTTCAATAAGCTTAGTCACGTCAGGATCGTTCACAATGCGGACAGCCCTCCGCCGCAATCTATCCAGGGCGTCAACTAAGTACTGAGCAGAACCTTCCCAAAGATGTGAACAGTATTCCGTGCAGGGCTTGACCTGGCTTGTATACAGTAGGAACAGTTAATCCGGCATGAAAAACCGTCGCTATTTGTACAGGACACCAAGAATAGAGCCTTGTGGAACACCGGCATTTTTTGGTGGTAGAGCTATTGCCCGAACTGGGTCATGACCACAGTACACAAGTATAAAGACCGTCATAGTGACTCGCTTTGGCTTGTTGCGTTTCGGGATCAGCTTGTGTATATACAGTAACTCATATCCCTAGAGACTTTCAGTCGTGGTATGTTGGTCGATATGACGACGGAGACTATCAATGGATTTTCATCCTTTGATGATCGCTTTCGTTTTTGGACTACACTGTACTTACCATCAGGTACACTGTAGTCACTATGTCGAGCCAGTGTATAAAGAAAACACATTACAGTCGAATACAGATCTTCTTACCTTTTGAAGACGGTTAAAATCGTGAGAGTTTTACATGAATTTATATTCCACATACATTATAAGTAACACTTGATCTGTAGGCTTGTAAAGTTATGTTAAATGTTGACACAAAGCCATTAGGAAGCTCGACACGTACTTACGGCTCAAGACACACATCGAGGCTCTTGTAAGGACTTGAAACAGCTTGAGCGAAATGCGTCACAAACTCTCATAGTAATGACATGTTAACTCATACAAAATTGCCGACGGTATTTTTATCTGTCGACAAAATAAATAACCATGAAGTCGCAGTGTTATTCTATTCTGTATTGTAAGGTGTATTTTACAAACAGTGCCATTAGTTTCCGTTTCTGTCTATAGTGTGATCAAAGCTAAAACATGATATCCTAGAATTATTATAGAATATGGTCTGGTTACATTTTTAAATATTTATAAGAATGAATTGAGAGTATGTTTATTATTTTTTTGATTGTAAAGCATAACGGAATAACGTCGTCTGGATGACGGGGATTCATAAGGGTGGCACTCGTACAGTAAAGACGTACGCCTGGCCATGGTTATTCTGTAAGGATATTATTAAAATATAAGGAAGGATTATTCACAAGGAATACGAGTCTGGTTAATATTATAGCTAATGTAAGGAAATGGGAATAAATGATATACGAGAAGAGTTGTTTTTGTTAAACTTCTGAACATCGATATTAGTATTAATATAAAATTGATTAAATTCTATATTTTGTTATTTCAAGTTATTTCAAAAATAACTGAGTAAAATCAAATGTATATAGCTTTTTTTCTATCTCAGTGTAGCGACCACGCTGCTTCTAATGGAAACTACATCTACATCGAGCCTGGTCTTCGGCTCTTCAAATCCAAACCAGCCCCGCCACCGCCAGAGGGCGCCCCACGTTGCGTTTGCCTATTCGTGGTCAAGGAGGGACAGACACCCACTGTGGTAATACTGTAGCCTAAACTATTCAGGAAGGGAGAAATGATATATCTTCTCAGCGATTCGATAATCAAGGAATTCTCTTTTCAACATCGTTGTGTCATAAAATTTTTATATTTTCCCTCAAAAAATATGATATCTTATAAATTAACTCACGATAAAACTATGTTGAACCTATCTCGAGACTGCTCAGTCACTAGACTAGGCTCTAGGATCGAGAGGGGTACGAGATTTCGGATATTAAATCCCACAAAAACATTTTATTGTAAAAATATAGCAACATTTCAGTCCTTTCTGACAAGAAATGTCTGAAATCTAATAAAGCTATGTCAAGCTAAGAATAGTGAAATTCAGTCAGGACTATTTCTTTAAATTTCAACATATTGTTACGCTTGATAGCTCCATTTTTTTCTAAAGAAAGTTTTTATAGTTACTATATAGTTGAAATGAAATGTATTTATTTCGCCACAAACTAACAAAAAACTAGAAATTTAAATATAGTAACAGAAACAACATACTAACTGCATAAAAGAAACAAAAAAATATTCAAAAACATATAAACATGGCGAAAATGGGACCTTCATGAGCTTAAAGCCACAGAGGAAGTCAGCAGCGTTGGTTTTTGTGAAGGGTCCCGGTCGTGTTATATCTTATTAAGCAATAAAAACACAAGATATAGCATAAGATATAGCTTAAATAATTTTAAGTATAAAGTATAATAATAAGTTTAGATAATAGCAATACACCCACTCAAAAATAAATAATACCAAAATAAACTATTACATACAATAAACAAATCGACTACAAAATGTATTAGTGATACTATAGTAAGAATATATGTATACCTAAAACAAGAGCAAAAGTATAAGAGAAAATAAATGAAATAGACTACTTGTAACTAATAGATTAGTTAATTGTAGTTAGTTGATCGTAGAGCTCGTAAACTCATTGGCGTTGCTACTTTGACTAAAATTAAAATGCAGAGCATCGAGCATCGACGTAGAGTTGCCTGCCTCTCGGTCTTTTACCGGTTGCACGGTGGAGAGTGTTCTCAGGAACTACATTCTCGATTCCACCAGCTCCATTCCATCACAAAATCACAAGACATCGTGTCGGATACCATCCGTATGTGGTGGATGTTCCTTATATCCGCACGAAAAGATTCCCTTCTACATTCATCATGCGAACGACCAAGGAGTGGAATATGCTTACAGGCTATATATAGCCAGTGAAATATAAATTCTTTCAGATATCTAATAGTTTCGGATACTGTGGAAATCTCTACTGAAGATATGACAGAGAAGTTGACAGGAGCGACCCTCGTCAGCGCCACGGCCCATTGTACTTATTGTTAAGGACTTGCAAAGGGTACCTACGTGAATACGGATAAACTCTGTCGAAAAATTCAGTCTATGATTGTGTTTTGGTGGATAGTTATCGTTCAATTAAAAATATAAAGTATAGCATGCAGACGCCGCCCGCTACGCGTTTGTGGTAAACGCCCTAAAGGTCGTTAGGGTGTTACGGGACGCACAGGGTAAGGGATGCTTGCTAAGTTGGTCGACTACCGAGACCCGAGGCTAGAGTACGTGCGTGTGCGTCGCAGTTCGGTGTGCCTTAAAGTGCAAATAAACAGTAAAACGCCAAAATCTGTGTCTTTCTACAACCACGCCCACGACCACCAGTCATAAAAGAGTATTTTTGGGTTACGTAACTCAAAAAGAAAACGGAACTCTTATAGAGTGGTCTTGGTGCCTTCTTTGTTATACCGCGTTGAGGCCTGGGTAGGTCAGGAGAAGCATGAATGTAGAATTAATGCGATGGAGATGCGATCTCTTCTTTCTATATGCGGAGGAACGCTTGCGGATCGCGTTGGGAACGAAGAGATACGTAGAGATACGTAGAGAATGGTTGGTTTGAAACATATTGGCATGTGTTACAATAATAGAGAATCACAACAGCAAATATTACTGATAGACTAGGCTGGATATAATATAAATAATAGTTATTAAATGCTAAATATTAATGTGAAGACCATTAACAATTAACGTATATTTTGCAATAAATATATTTTATGTTGGCAAGCGTAAAAAGTGACAGGAAGGATATGGCAGTGTGGGACAAATTTTAATGGCGGCGGCTTGAGTAGTCGTGTAGCGAAAAGGAAGGCATTTGATATTGTGTTGGAGTTCTGTAAATGTATAACAATTAATTGTGTGGTCGAAGCTGGATGCAATGGTCCAAACAGGTGTCCATCGACCCAGCGCGGAGCCTGGAACCGGAAAGGAAAGAGATGACGCATTGAGTTTTCCAACTACCAGATAAGTTTTGGAGTTTATAATAATTTAATATTCTCCTTTTATACATGATAGCATGCACAAAAGCATTCTTCGGGCGCCTGGAGAAGACCAATGACGAAAGGATGACAAAAATGATGCACAATATGATTGTGAGTAGATGCAAGGGCCAAGAACGACGGAAGCTTTCGGCACAGCTACACCATATGTTCAGACGAGGTATATGAATAGAAAAAAGTACTTGTCCTCCCTTCCCTGATCCCTCACCGCACCCCACCCTTGGTTCCTAGTAGTTCACACACTTATTATCGGATGGCGACAAAAATAACGCTTATATTCGATTTATTGACAATACAACTGAACATTGATGATGATGTCCTAGCCGGGTTCGGCCACGGCGACTGTTTCAACACCGATTAAAAAAATCGAGGTCTAGTTTTCGGAAACAGCCAATTGCGCAGGAGATATTTAAGTGCATAACTGGACGCGCAGCCAGAAAAGCACTCTCTCGTCCGAGCTCCCTCGGGCCCGATGGAATGGAGAACCAGTACGATCGGGAGGGAGCGGGATGCAGGTTTGGTCGAGTTTTCCTTCTCTGAACACCTGGTTGAATTGCGGACACCTACATATATCAAATATAGAAAGTATCAGTTGGGTGTGTACGAGAACGATTTAACAGGTTCCCGGCGGCATGTACCATTAATGGTACATTGAGGACTGTTCCATCGATCGGCGTGTACCTTTAATGGTACTATGAAAGAAAGCTGAAGAGTTTGTTTGTTTGTTTGTTTGAACGCGCTAATCTCAGTAACTACTTGTTCGAATTGAAAAATTATTTTTGTGTTGAATAGACCATTTATCGAGAAAGGCTTTAGGCTATATAACATCACGATGCAACTATTAGATGCGAAGAAATGATGGAAAATGTGAAAGAAACGGGGAAAATTATCTATCCTTGAGGGCTTCCATTGCGTGCGCTGCGAAAACGGTTCAAGATACGAAAAATATATGTATGAAAGAATTATTCCTCTTGAAATGATCTAAACAATGTACAGGACAGTATATGTCTATCTTTTAAGATTAAGTCACTAGAACCGTTTTTATAGTAATAAAATTTGGTCGAAATTAATGCATCATTTGTTAAGAATTGTATCAACGTAATAATATTAATATGTATTTATCCAAATAAATGTGTTGTTGATTAAGAGTATTTAATTGTGAACAAAATTGTCTTTGACATCACTTAATTTCAATGAACATCTTAGAAGATATTACAAAACCTTATATAGCAAAAGCTGCAAAACAACGTTTGCCGGATCAGCTGTTGCTAATAAAAATAAAAAAAGTTTGCAAATGAACGCAGGCATAGTCGACAGAAGCGCTTAATGAGAGATATGCGATTACGGGCAAACGGCGCCGCCCGATGAGACAAATTTGCTTTTACAGAGCCGTCTGGTGCCGAAGACTGCGAATTCAGCCGCCGCCGGGAACGTGTTAAAGTCGCTATTGTTAGAGAATTTCCATGGAAGATTAATGTAGACAGAGAGAGTTCTGATGAGGATAATATCAATAGCACGCGGAATCGGCGAGAGTGCATGACGGCAGTAACGTGGATAGGGTATTTGGACAAGATAGGCAGATTCCCATAATTAATGGGTATATTATATGATGATATTAAATATTATATTACTTTCATAGGAAAGATAGATGGCGTGAAAATATAATATATATGAATATAAAAGGATCCTTTTTTTGCTTAAATTAAATCAATATATTACAGACTTACTTATCGTAAGGATATGCAATGCTTTCATGCATCTATGGAATGAACGCTACTGCATGACGGGAATCTTGAATGTTAATCCAGGAAGCGAAATAAATTCGCAATAATAGAGATATGGCGTTCCGTTCTCTTGGCCTACCCCAATAGGGATTCGAAGTGACCCGGCGTTGACCAGGTATAAATAATTACTGAGGCAATAATTTGATTAATACCGCCATTTTACTCAATAAAAATAAATATTTAATGGCATTACTAAATATTTAACTTCAAAGAGTTAAATGTCACTAAATATAACCGGAGGCATGTACAAATCAACGCACGCGGCAAGGATAAATGTAAATAGTTCTTTCTCGCTTTTACCCTTATGATTCTGTATAGGTCTATCCCTTTCTAACATCATATCGGAATCCGTCGTCTGAGCGCCGCAGCGAGCGACGACAGTTGGCGGCGGTACATGCAGCGACTAGGGTAACCATCTTCATAATTACATAAACCGGACTCGGCGTGTATTATGCAGAGATGGGCAAAATGTAATCTGATTAATGATGAACAATTAGAAAATGTAGTCGTAATTTTGATTTTCTTGCTCTGTAATTATGAATAAATCCATTTAAAACATTAAGAAATGATAAATGTGTATATAATCCAGGATTTTGTAGTGTTTAAAACATAAATGAGCAAAATGGAGTCATATTAATGGTAAAAAACTTAAAATGTAATCGTTAATCATTTTTATTAATCTGATTACATTTTGCCCATCTATGGTATTGGGCTGGACATTTTACCATATTTTAAAATAAAATGGGGGTAAGCAAGCCGTCTAGTGTAAAATGGCTATTTTGGTATATAAATTGAGTGCAAAATCAGAGCCTATCCTCATACTATCGACCTTGAAATGGAAAGGAGAAAGGATCCAGACATATAAAAGCGTAACCGTAATAAAAAACTTTGTTGAGATAAATGACATATTAAACTATTTAATATTCGCAGTGCTATTTCATTTTAAAACAATTAATAATTAGTCCTATGGTTATCATTAATTGGTTGACCAAAAAGGTATACAGGCTGGATATAAAGATATATAGATGTGTATAGTAAAATATACCCAACAAATTCAACTTCGCCCAAATAGATGGTAGCCCTAGCCGCGGCAGATGGCGTCACTTTGCAGTATTAATTTGTATGAGACGGTGATGTCTACTTAGACAATTTTCCCTGAATTTGTGGATATTTTGTGTAACTAGGACAATATCTACTGGTATGAAATATTTCAAAATGTTAGATGATTTTAAATATTGTTACTTTAAGATAAAATTCATATAGTAGAGAAATAAATGTAAGATTTTTGTTTAGATACCTAATACCAATAGACAAGAATATCGCAAAATTTATAAACTTATTTACAATAGTTTTGTGGAACCTTAACCACTTCGGTACGGCGCCTATCGGCCACGAAAAGTTGCCTTCACCGTTTGCACGCCGCCTCGTTCATCGACAGATCTGTGACGAGATAAGCTTTGAAACACTGAAAGCTTGTTTTACATTACAGGCGACATGTAATGTAAATAAGAGAAAAGAGAACATTCTTGGATGTCGCCTATAGTTGACGCTCGGTCCTGCGCGGTTATATCACGGCCGTCAACTATAGACGACGCTCGGCTATGTGGGGTCATCTGTGGCCGGGTTAAGGTTACTCTTTCTTGTATAGTAATTTTATCTGGAATAGTTTTAGTGTGGTATTAATATTGATTGTGTAAGCACGATATGGTTGGCATAACTGCATGCGGCAGTTAAAAGGCCGTTAAACTTATTGAATTAAAAAACAATAATTATAAGTATCGCGTATAATAATACCATTAATTACGATGTTAACTGTATTATTGAATGAATCAAAACAGCAACACAATTAATGTATGATAACATTCTCGTTAACTATGTTCTATAAATAACCTAATAAATTCTTGGTAATATTATGTAAGTTAAATTAAATTAATAAAAAAGGGATATTGTTCTATCAAAGACTGTCTAATTGATAAAAGAAAATGCATGATTTTAATGTATACAATTTTCACACAGGACATTCACTCCTTGGTATCTTATTTATACCTTATTATGTTGAAAAAAAAAAAACAACTACCAGAGTATCTTGCTTGGTCTATAGATTTCTGGTTTCTAAACCGGTGGTAGATTCAGCTTATTAACAATTTAACTGAGCTTGTAATAGGCATATTTGAATAGCTATATATTATTTAGCTATTTTAATAAAATATTCATTTTATATGAATTTGGTTTTATATCTTTTTGTAGACATAATTTTATCAAATTGGAGACGGCGAATTGAATCCACGTAATATTTAATAGGATTTTGTTCACTGTAAAATAATCAGTTTAGTGGGATTATCTTTAAATAGTTTGAGCTGACTTTAAAATATTTTTAGAGTTTATAAGGGAGAATTTCTTGATCAGCGTTGGTAACACTTTATGAGACTGGTTACGACACACGACTGCAAATGCCGCGCGCCAGTTCGTCACTTGCTTTGACGCGAAGCTGCAGACGGCAGTCCTTCGCAAACAATATATTTCTAAATAGACTTATTTTATTTATGGTACTGCCGTTAAATTTTGACATTATGGACATGTTGACAGATGATGATAACGAATATTTTATTAATTTAGTTTCTCAACATCCGTCTTTATTTGATTGTAAACATCCAGATTACAAAGATGCACGTGTCAAAGAATATATTTGGACTGAGATTGCCCAACAAGTCAACAAAACAAGTAAGTTTTATTATAACTTTTGTTTATTGTTAACTTAATAATTAAATTATTCTTTACGATTTACAACATCTCTTTGGGAAGATTCATAACCTACTAGAATGTGTATTTTGCTGTTCTCAAGTTAACCTAGGGATGCACGATATTAAAATAGCATCGATTTCAACATCGATATAAATATGTATATCAATCGATTCCTTTACAATAATTTTAATGAAAATATCGATTTTTTAATGCAAACTCTAAAAATTTAACTTTTTATGTAATTTAGATGTTTCTTTTATAGCCGTAAAACAAAAAGTGCCATCTAGCGTTAAAAATTAAAAATACTTCGCAAAATTCTAAATGTATATTGATATATTAACATGTTAGAAGTCTTCGAAATTTTCATATTTTCTCGAAATAATCTTTATATTTTGATAGTTTGCATAATTTTAATTTTTATTCCGGAATAAAGGTATAACAAAATTGATTATTGATCACATTATCAATATATTGATGGTTAGATAACCTTATATACATGTTTTAGTATCGATATTATAACGGACGATATTAGTGAATCGATAATATTGATGAATATTAACCATCTCTAAATACCACACATCACAATCATGCAAGCGACGGTGATTCAAACTTAAATCAATTGACGTTCAATATGTTTTTTCCATTGTATTCTAGTTTAAAGCAACGCTCAATAGATGGCGCGCTTGTTGGAAACATTCCTGTCAAATTTTATTTTTTGTTAAGATTAAGTTATATTGAAAGCTAAAAAATTGAATTTTTACTATATAGTATGAGTGTTCTTAATGATAACATAGATTTTTTGTAATTTTAGATTTTAGTCTTTTAAATTTTACCGCATGGGGTCGGCGTACGTTGAATTGTTCCATATAGGCACAGCCATTAATTGGTGTCGATGTGGTGTTCAGTAAATTAGCCCAAATACAACACACCTACTCTATCAAAGAAAATAATCATCAGACCTTCACCAAAATAAGCAATGTTGTTGTTTATACTATTGAAGAAAAAATTCATTACTAATATCGGTATACCCATGACGAAGATATAGAAGGAACTCATTAAATTTTATTTTATGTTGTCATTGTAAACGTTATACGATATATCTCCGATGATTTTCCTCAGAACTGTTTTTTTTTACACTGACACGGCTCAGTGACAACACCAAACCTGATGATAAGCACGGTGCAGTCCAAAAAACGCCAACGACTATCGGAAGGCAAGAAAAAACCCATCGTTAGTCGCAGCGATCATGCCGGCCTGCACAAATATCTCTTCACGCTACGCTTAAAGGATCATATCATAGGATGGTGGGAACACGCTCGCCGGAAGACCATTCCACAGTCCAACGACACGGCAAAAGAAGGAGTTAAAGAACTACTCAGTCCTAGCCGGGATGTGGGATACCGTATAGCTGTGACACCGCAAATCCACGCGCGTGGTTTTATTCAGGAAGGGAGAGGTTGGAACAAGGTTAAACAACTCTTCAGAACACTCGCCATGATACAGACGGTAGAAAACGCAACTGTACCATATTAAAAAGGAAACAACTTCATAAATTATCCTATAGCTTAAAAAAAAACATTGAGATGTGTCCACAAACTGGGGAGTTATCATACGTTTAAAAAAATTAGACGAATACAGAACATCGTCCTTTTTTGAGTTTGTTGAAAAAAGCACTTGTAGCCTCTTATTCTACCTATCATTATTTTTCTTTTCTTCCTTATTATATTCTATACTAACAATTATAATATTTATTCTGTACGTGTTGTGTTATGGGAACATACAATGGCTTTAAGGTTCAGAGCCTTTGTGTGCTGGCGGGCGCAAGGGGATTGCACGGGCGCACGCGACGCAAGCGCTTATGCACACACACTCTAAAATTTAATGTCTCAAATTTCAGGTGATGACTGCAAAAAACAATGGAAGACAATACGCGATGGATACATGCGTTTCAAACGAAGAAGTAAACTGCCCCCTGGAGTAAAAGCCCCAAAGAGCAAACGAACGAAATGGAAATTATATAGACGCTTGTCTTTCCTGGACAACGTTCCTCAGGAGGGGTCTATTAGCGGCGTCGATGATGTGTCCATGTTGCTACAAATCAAAGTCGAAGAATCCGAAGATTTTTTACAGAATACCGTAGAAGGAACCGATGAGACGCATTTAGAAACTAATAAGCAAGATATTGACCAAAATAATGAACCAGATTATCACACAGCCACGGAAAGGCAAGTAAGGATAAAAAAACGTCTTAGGAGTCGCAAAGATGAGAGAGATATGAGAGAGAGGGAGAATGCGCGGTTAATGCTGGTAAAGAATATGTCACAAGATGGTGACGAGTTCAAATCGTTTGCAACTCATATAGAGCTTGTTTTAAAGAACTTGCCCACAAAATTGCTACAGATAACAGCGAAACGAGAAATCTTTGAAGTTCTCACAAAGTATGAGATTCTAGCGGCAGACAATAGCACTGTACCTAGTTCTGAGAGTATTTGATTACTAATTTATATGCAGTCAAAATCTGTTATAGCGACATCGAAGAGACTATTAATATTTAGTCGTAAAAACCGATAGTCTTTTTTTATTTTTACAGGCGGACGCTTGACTTCAATTACACCTGGTGGAAGGTGAAGATGAGTCTGACAATGAACTGCATCCACCCAATAAATGCCTATTCACTGTTCTCTTGAAGACTCCCAGGTCATAAGATCGCGGAAATATGAAATATGGCCGCTGGAAGCATCTTCCACTCCTTAGCTGTTCGCATGATGAATGTAGCAGCGAATCTTTTCGTGCGGATGTAAGGGACATCCACTACATACGGATGGTATCCGACACGACGTCTAGAGTTTTTATGATGTAATGGATTCGTAACAGGCGTTGATGTTTTCGAGATACGAAGCCCTATTTTGCCGGAATCTTTGTTCTGGGTCAATATAACCGGTATGTTGTATTAAACGATGTCGCCATAAACGGCTTTGACTATGAATATGACTTGTTCTGATTGATATATCGTTATAGAGCTGAAACTACTAAAGATAATGACGTCACAACTAAGAAAAGCCATCATGGCCGTTTATAGTCACGTGATTCATATTAAATTTTTTAATTATTTATAATTAATAGACAATACATATTTTTAAGTCTTTGTTCTCATTAAGTATAAATATTATTTATAATAAAGTTTTGAAATAAATAAAGAAATATATTTTTTTTTAATTCCCTATTATAACATGTTAATTTGATGATTTTAATGTAACAATTGCTAAAACTGGAGAATATTCCCGTGCAAATCAATATACATAGTTTAACGCTAAATAGTGTTTTATATGTAACTAGCAAACTCGGCGAACTTCGTTTCGCCACCAGATGGCTTCGTTTTGGTTTTTAGTTAGCGTTTGAAAGAACGTGCGCATAATAAATGTCTCATGAAATTAACTGAGCAGAGTACAATGAGTAGCTGTTGAGCTTTGCAATGAGTTTTTTTTACACTGGCTCGACTTAGTGACTACAGAGTACCTGATGGTAAGTACTATGTAGTCCAAAAACGAAAGCGACTATCAAAGGAAGAAAATCCATTGATAGTCTACAACGTCATGTCGGCCCACATATACCACGACTGAATTACCTATTTACCTAAAATTACGTAAAAGAAATTTTATCTACATGCCATTCAATCGTGCGCCACACGCGCTGCGGTGTCCAAACTCTTTACGGATCAATTCTCATTTGTTCATCAATGTTTCTTTATGATTTGTTAGGGAATATTGTTATTTACATTTTTATTAGTTATAAGAAGGTACAAATTATTGTATTCTAAAATATCTCCCTCGTATATTAATATCAGCCTAAGTGAGTCACGCTTTCTGTTCTTGGCTTAATACACCGTAGAGTTTTTAGAAGAACTTATAATGGGTGTCTTGATCTTAATGTGGTTTAAATATATCAACCTTGGACTGCTGCGACGTTATTGACAAGTATAAAAACATATAGTATAATTACATATTATAAAGCAATGTACCCCACCGCGAGAGTATGTTTGTTTGTTCGCGATAAACTTAAAAACTACTGAACGGATTAGGAACAGTGTAAGGGTGTGAAGGGGACAAAGATGGGCAAAATATAATCAGATTAATGATTACAAAATGTAGTCATAATTTTAATTTCCTTGCTCTGTAATCATCATTAAATCCATTTAAAACATTAAGAAATCATAAATGTGTATGCAATCTGGGATTTTGTAGTGTTTAAAACATAAAGGAGCAAAATGCAGTCATACTAATGATAAAAAACGTATAATGTAATCGTTAATCATTTTCATTAATCTGATTACATTTTGCCCATCTATGGAAGGGGATAGAATGTATAGGAGAGAGGGAGATAGATTTGAATGGTGAAGAGAATAAGTTGTTGTGAATGCCATGGTTAATGATTATATATTTAAAACTATACCTGTATGTTAATTGTGGTGAATAAATCTGAAAAACTAAAATCTGTCTACATATATGAGCCATTCATTTTGAAAGTAGCTTAATCCATTTTCATCTTTTATCAAGTTGGCACTTGTGACATTTATAATTTATGCTGAACTCTCATAAAAATAAATTGATATTGAAACATACTTAGTAAATTTGTAAGTTTTATATCACGTACATTTTCAAAATAATATAAAACCGCAAAACCTTAAGTATTTCAAATTAAAGATAAGTGGACTTAAGTCACTTTCAAAATGAACGGCTCATATACAACCAAAGTTCTGAGACTAGACTATCTTCTAAATATATGTGTACCCAGATATTTTCAAACATACATAGTAAGCAAATATAATATGTAACTATAACAACAAGTTAAATGTTAACTTAATCAGGGATATTTTATCATTTCCAAACCAGACGAAGTCACAGGTAATCTCTAAGCAGATACTTAATAACGTGATTAAATATACAGGTTTCGGATCAACTTAGTTCAAGTTCGTTTCTCGCCGACAACACAAGCGTGGCAATGGTTATTTTTTCATTGAGTATTTGTATAATTTTATTGGCATTAATTGCCTTACATCAGAAGAAACGAAATGGTGTGTGTTATTCCAAAAAACGGTTAAATGGAAAAACTGCCCTTATAACCGGTGGAACTAGTGGCATAGGACTGGAAGTAGCTCTGGAGCTAGCTAAAAGAGGTGCTAGAACGATAATAGCATGCCCATTCGACGAAGAAGGAACGTTAGCTAAGAAACAAATAATCAACAATACAGGAAATCCAAATGTTGTATTTAAACATCTAGATTTAGGATCATTGGCTTCTGTCCGCAAATTCGCATCAGAAATTATTGATGAAGAAAACAGATTGGATATACTCGTCAATAATGCTGGAGTTGGGGTCCCTAGCAATGAAGAAACGAATGACGGAATGGGGTATATAATGCAAGTGAATTATTTTGGACCCTTCTTGTTAACCCTTCTGCTTTTACCGATACTGACGCAGTCTGGAACACAAGCAGACCCAAGCAGGATAATCAATACATCCTCCGGCTTACATTGGATTGGAACCGTGGACTTTAACAAAATGAAAGGCACTGGAAAGCTTTTGAGCAAGTTTTATCTAATCCAGATTTACGGAAACAGTAAATTATGTGTGACGCTGTTTACTAATGAATTGTCTCGAAGACTGCGAGATTCTAACGTCGTGGTCCATACAGTGGATCCTGGAACTGTTGCCACAAGGATATATATGTCATATAATAAATATATTGGATATTTGTGCAGATACCTTATAAATATATTCTTGAAGACTCTGAGGGAAGGTGCGCAGACTACATTGCACGTCGCTTTGGATGAAGAAGCTGGTCGTAAAAGTGGGATGTATTACAGTAATTGTAAAGTAACGAAGACTAAAGCCGTTGCAAATGATGAGAAATTGGCAAAAAAATTGTGGCAAGAGTCTGTAAGGTTCACTAAAATAAGTGATACTGAGTTACAACATTCCTTTCAGGGATTAAAAAAAAAGCTTTAAAATAATCAACTATTATTATGATTAACCCCCTAAGCAAAATAGGAGTATTTTTCACCTACAACACGGGTTAAACCTATTAACCTGTGTTTCTGTGGCTCTATGTATTTGCATGTCTGTCTGTGGTATTGTAGCTCCTAAACGGGTGAACCGATTTTGATTTAGTTTTTTGTTTAACAGTCCATTTGTTCTAGAGTATTCTTAGCTATAACTGAAGAAAATTTAATCAATTTGAAGATAATCAGCATTTTCCTAGTTGTTGGCCTATATGTCTGGTCTTTGAAGGTCTCACAAGCCACTGGTAACGGATTATAATTCTATGCCTATTCCAGATAGTAATTGACTATTAATCTATATCATAGATGAGCAAATTATAATCAGATTAACGAAAACCGATTACGGTTACATTTTGTGTTTTTCATTATTAATATAACTGCATTTTGTTCATCTATGTTTTAAACACTACGTAATCCTCAATTGCATACACATTTAAGATTTCTTTATGTTTGTAGATATTTAATCATGATTACAGAGCAATAAAATCAAAATTGCGACTTCATTTTGTAATTGTTAATCATTAACCACTTCAGTACGAGCGTTGCCTATAGTCGACGGCCGTGATATAAACGGGCAAGGCCGAGCGTCGACTATAGGCGACGTCCAGGAATTTTCTGTTAACTCTGCGTTTGCGGAGTGTTTATACGCATAATTTTAGTTATAAAAAAAAACTTAAAATGTGTTTAGGTTACTTTTCGTGGCCGATAGGCGCCATACCGAAGTGGTTAATCAGATTACATTTTGTCCATCTCTGATCTGTATATACAGGTAATATTTATTCTAATTCCAAATATTTTAAAACACTGATATCTTAATATTTTCATTAAAAATATTGTTTTGTATAAGGGCCAGGTCAGACGCTGCATTGAATATTGTTCGCATATTTGGGATGGTTCTTCTCAGTCAGATATTTGTGCTTTATTTATATTACGCAATTATAGAAGTATAGTTTCTAACAATAGAACCTTAATAATGTACAAACGTATAATTCAAATTAATTATAGTCGAATTTCGACCACTAGTATGGAATAATATAATTATGTTTAATATTGTATCGTTTTGATGTATTTATGATTCTTATTATCACAGATTTAGATCAAAATTAGTGCAAAATGCAATATCCGAATACTATTAGAGTTTTTTATAAGGTTATGAGCTTGCGGGTTTTACGGATTTGTGTTAGATGATCACCTCTCAATACACCCTGGCGATTGGTGTGTTGCGCTTTCCGAATGTAGCTCTATACAGAGATGGGCAAAATGTAATTAGATTAATGATTAACGATTACGATTACATTTTATAATCATTAACGAAATTAATCGACAATAGCAATTATGTTTGGGTGATTAAGGATTATTAATCAGTAATCGGATTAACGATTAATCATAATTACTTTTGTGATTACTTTTTTGTTTGATTTGTAAAATGTGTTGCCGACTGTAGAGCGGCGCTCGCCTATATTCATTTATATATTAGCTAAAGTGGCGAACTGATTACCACAGAGTTTTGAGGTGGTGGGGCGATTACCCTTGTAATGACTGTTATAGTGACTCGCTTCGACCTGACTACGTACAGGATCAGTTCTTGTTCTTTCCGCTGTGTTAGTTGGTAGATTGATTGCCGGTAATGGGTCATGATCAGAGTAGACAAGTGCAAAGACCGTCATAGTGACTCGTTTCGATCTGACGACACGATTACACCCCCGCCACTCTCCGCTGGGTGCCACCCCCCACTCTCCACTGAATGCCACCCCACCCCCATTCTCCGCTGGGCGCCACCCACCACTCTCCACTGAACGCCACCCCTCCCTCTCCGCTGGACGCCACTAACCCCCACTCTCCGCTGGAAGCCACTAACCCCCCCTCGCCACTGGACGCCAACGCCCCACCTCTCTGCTAGACGCCTCCCCCCACTCTCCGTAGGACGACATTCTCCGCTGGACGGCAGCGCTCTTAACGTCCACTGCACAGACATACTCAAGCAGTTGAAAACCCAAGAACCGATTCTAAAAGTAGTCAGGTCAAAGCGAGTCTCTATGGGTTGGTAGGATGATTGGCTTAACTGGGTCGTGACCACAGTATACAACTGCCATGACCCTTATAACGAGCCGCTCCACGAGACGGATGTTCGGGGTCAGCTAATTCGAAAATAAGATAACTTGAAAAATTAAATAAACGAGTATTTAAATCTGTCTCTCTCTCTCAACCAGAACACAAAAGTAATCATTAAAATAATCATTATTAATTGAATGATTACTGTAATCAAGATTAATGATTACTTCGTTTTTTTTATTATATATAATATTTTATTATAATTACGTCGTTTAATTATGTAATATCTTGATTTTAATGTAATTTCAATATGTGAACCTTGGACTGCCATAATATTATATTAAAACTAGTATGAAAATTTTGTGTATATTTAATAAACCAATGTACCCAGCCGCGAAAGTATGTCTGTTTGTTCGCGATAAAATTAAAAACGACTGAACGGATTTTCATCCAGTTGTCACTAATAGACAGACTAATTCATAAGGATGGTTTTAATGTATAATTTGTTTATAATAATATATCGTGATGATCCCTTTCAGGAAGGGCAGAGATACATTAGTGGCTTTATCTACTTTGCACTTGTATCTCATGCCCAACGCGACCAGTTGCGCAGTGGGCGCGGCGCGACGGGGCTGTGGCGAATTGATTACAGGACCCGCAGTCCCCGCCAATGCGCAGAAGTAGTCACCTTGGGGTTTTTAGTAGTGGCCGACCGAAAGTTCGGTTTCGGTTTCGGTTTCGGCCGAGTTTCGGCCAAAAATCAAGTTTCGGCAGCAGTTTCGGTTTCGGCCAAAATTGGCCGAAACTTTTGCCGAAACCGAAACTGATTTCGGTAGTTGTCGTACATGCTTGCCTAACTTCGTTTCTCGCGGCAACGCTTTGACGGACGCTGGTGGCCCTGTTCGGGATCCGTGCACCGTTCGCATTGCTTTTTTTTTTCGAATTTACGCGTGTTTGTTGACCGGGAAAGGTCTTCACAACTTAACCGGGCGGATGGGCGAACACTGAGGGTGCTCAGCCGGCAATTTATGGGTTGGGTGGCAATGCAAGGGCACCCCTGTGGGTACGAACCTCGACTTGGACCGCCAGCCAAAAATACGTAACCTAACGGTAATCTACTAGCGTTTCGGAAGCGACTACCTTGAGAAGAAACGCCGAAAGAAACTCAAGGCTGCGTCAGAGTGTAACTGCGTCGTTTAGACGACAGTTGACGGATCTAATTCGCATTGCTCTATAGCAACACAACTTAGTCAGTGCGTTATCACCCGACGTAAACATTTTTTAGAGGTTATGTTTTGATGGAACTGATTACATGTAAGTTTTTGTTTCATTTTTTTACTTGACCACGTTGACTTTTATACTTGACCACGTGAGTTTCGGTTTCGGCCGAAACTGAAGCCACGGCCGAATATTCGGTTTCGGTTTCGGTTTCGGCCGGAAAACCAGTTTCGGTCGGACTCTAGTTTTTAGTCGGTACAAGTCCGACACACCTCGGTATCGCAACCCCCCTGTGCGGCTGAGACGGCCCTATGAGTTTTTCCCAAGTAAAAAAGAGCCATAATATGTTAAGGTTTTGTGTAAATTGGTTGATATATGACGATAATTGTTGACAATGTCGGAAAAACTCAAGTTATATGAGCATTTTCTTATTTCCCAACATACGTAGTATTCAAATATAGTATGAAATTATATCAAAGATTTATAATTAAATCTATATAATGAATCTTAATCAGGGATATTTTATCATTTCTAAATAAGACGAAGTCACAGGTAATCTCCAGTCTAGAGTTAATTATGTAATCAAAAATACTAGTTTCGGATCAACTTAGTTCCTGTTCGTTACACGTCGACAACACAGGCGTCGCTATGGTTGTGTTTATATTAAGTACTTGTATAATTTTATTGGCATTAATTTCCTTATATCAGAAAAAAGGAAACGGTGTGTGTTATTCTAAAAAACATTTAAATGGAAAAACTGCCCTTATAACCGGTGGCACTAGTGGCATAGGACTGGAAGTAGCTCTGGAGCTAGCTAAAAGAGGTGCTAGAACGATAATAGCATGCCCATTCGACGAAGAAGGTACGTTAGCTAAGAAACAAATAATCAACAATACAGGAAATCCAAATGTTGTATTTAAACATTTAGATTTAGGATCATTGGCTTCTGTCCGCAAATTCGCAACAGGAATTATTGATGAAGAAGACAGACTGGATATACTCGTCAATAATGCTGGAGTTTGGGTTCCTAGCAATGAAGAAACGAATGACGGAATGGGGTATATAATGCAAGTGAATTATTTTGGACCCTTCTTGTTAACCCTTCTGCTTTTACCGATACTGAGGAAGTCTGGAACAAAAGCAGACCCAAGCAGAATAATCAATACATCATCCATCGCCCATAGATTCGGAACCGTGGACTTTAGCAAAATGAAAGGCACTGGAAAGCTTTTGAGCAAGTTATATCTAATCCAGATTTACGGAAACAGTAAATTATGTGTGACGCTGTTTACTAATGAATTGTCTCGAAGACTGCGAGATTCTAACGTCGTAGTCCATACAATAGATCCTGGAGTTGTTGCTACAAGGATATACATGTCGTATGATAAATATATTGGATATTTGTGCATATACCTTATAAGTGTATTAATGAAGACTGTATGGGAAGGTGCGCAGACTACATTGCACGCCGTTTTGGATGAAGAAGCCGGTCGTAATAGCGGAATGTATTACAGTAATTGCAAAGAATCGAAGGCTAGAGGTGTTGCGTATGATGAGAAATTGGCAAAGAAATTGTGGCGAGAGTCTGTTAGGTTAACTAAAATAAATGGTACTGAGTTACAACATTCCTTTCAGGCATTAAAAAGAAAAAGTGTAGAATAAATATCATTATATAGAATTGAATTATGGTGTAAAAATGATAATTTGTGACGTATATGTATTTTATACAAGGTTATTGGTTACGTGTCACAATCCTTTTAAAGGTTATAGAAGTCAACAAGCCTACAGTTGTCCGCAAACTATGTTCCACGACATTAAATAGTTTCTGAGTGATTAATGTTTTTACGCTATTTTTAAAAGAGTTAGATCATGTTCCTTTGAAGCTTTAATTGAAATAAAAGCTAAAGCTTAAATAATCTACTTTTATTATGATTAACCCCCGACGCAAAATCGGAGTATTTGTCACCTATAACATGGGTTAAACCTATTAACCGATTCTAATAGTAGTCAGGTCGAAGCGAGTCACTATGACGGTCTTTGCACTTGTCTGCTCTGATCACGACCCAGTACCGGCAATCAACCTACCAACTAACACAGCGGAAAGAATAAGAACTGATCGTGTACTAATGCACTGTGGTCACGGCCCAGTGTAGGCAATTAACCTGCCAAGTCAAGCAGTTGAAACCACAAGAACCGATCCTGAACGTAGTCAGGTCGAAGCGAGTTACTATGAGTTGGTAGGTTTATTGGCTGAACAGTGTCGTGACTCGTGACCACAGTACGCAACTGCAAAGACCCTTATAGTGATTATGATTCGCTCAACGAGACGGGTATTCGGGGTCAGCTAGTTAGAAAATAAGATAACTTGAAAAATTAAATAAACGAGTATTTAAATCTGTCTCTCTCTCAACCAGAACTCAAAAGTAATTATTAAAATAATCATGATTAATTGGATGATTACTGTAAACAAGATTAATGATTACGCATGTAATATTGATTAAAAGTAATCTTGATTACGCCAATCTATGGCTCTATACACTGCCAGATGTCTAAAAAATATGCATGACGTCGTTTAATTATGTAATATCTTGATTTTAATGTAATTTCAATATGTGAACCTTGGACTGTCATTATATTAAAACTAGTATGAAAACTTTGTGTATAATAATATGTTATAAACCAATGTACCCCGCCGCGAAAGTATGTCTGTTTGTTCGCGATAAACTTAAAAACTACTGAACGGATTTTCATCCAGTTGTCACTAATAGACAGACTAATTAATAAGGATGGTTTTAGTCATACATGGGCAAAATGGAATCAGATTAATGAAAATGGTTACGATTACTTTTTACCTTTAATATGACTGCATTTTGCTCATCTATGTTTTAAAAACTACGGAGTCCCAGATTGCATACACCTTTATGATTTCTTAATGTTTTAAATGGATTTAATCATGATTACAAAGCAAGAAAATTAAAATTGTTAATCATTAATCAGATTACATTTTGCCCATCTCTGGTTTTAGTGTATAATTTGTTTACAATAATATATCGTGATGTTACATCCCTTTCAGGGTGAGCAGAATTACATTAGTGGCTTTATCTACTTTGCACTTGTATCTCATGCCCAACGCGACCAGTTGCGCAGTGGGCGCGGCGCGACGGGGCTGTGGCGAAATGATTACAAGACCCGCAGTCCCCGCCAATGCGCAGAAGTAGTCACCTTGGGGTTTTTAGCCGGCACAAGTCCCGACACACCTCGGTATCGCAACCCCCCTGTGCGTACTGAGAGCGCCCTATGAGGATTTTCCCCAAGTAAAACAAGAGCCTTAATATGTTAAGGTTTTGTGTAAATTGCTTGATATATGAGGATAATTGTTGACAATGTCGGAAAAACTCAAGTTATCTGAGCATTTTCTTATTTTCCAACATACGTAGTATACAAATATAGTATGAAATTATAACAAAGATTTATGATTAAATCTATATAATGAATTTTAATCAGGGATATTTTATCATTTCTAAATTAGACGAAGTCACAGGTAATCTTCAGTCTAGAGTTAATTACGTAATCCAATACCAGTTTCGGATCAACTTAGTTCAAGTTCGTTACGCGTTGACAGCACAGGCGTCGCTATGGTTGTGTTTATATTAAGTACTTGTATAATTTTATTGGCATTAATTTCCTTATATCAGAAAAAAAGAAATGGTGTGTGTTATTCTAAGAAACGTTTAAATGGAAAAACTGCCCTTATAACCGGTGGAACTAGTGGCATAGGACTGGAAGTAGCTCTGGATCTGGCTAAAAGAGGTGCTAGAACGATAATAGCATGCCCATTCGACGAAGAAGGTACGTTAGCTAAGAAACAAATAATAAATAATACAGGAAATCCAAATGTTGTATTTAAACATTTAAATTTAGGATCATTGGCTTCTGTCCGCAAATTCGCATCAGAAATTATTGATGAAGAAGACAGACTGGATATACTCGTCAATAATGCTGGAGTTGGGGTTGCCTGCAACGACCTAACGAATGACGGAATGGGGTATATAATGCAAGTGAATTATTTTGGACCCTTCTTATTAACCCTTCTGCTGTTACCGATACTGAGGAAGTCTGGAACAAAAGCAGACCCAAGCAGGATAATTAATACATCATCCATCTCCCATAGATTCGGAACCGTTGACTTTAACAAAACGAAAGGCACTGGAAAGCTTTTGAGCAGGTTATATCTAATCCAGATTTACGGAAACAGTAAATTATGTGTGACGCTGTTTACTAATGAATTGTCTCGAAGATTGCGAGATTCTAACGTCGTGGTCCATACAATAGATCCTGGATTTGTTGCCACAAGGATATACATGTCGTATGATAAATATATTGGATATTTGTGCATATACTTTATAAGTGTATTCATGAAGACTATATGGGAAGGTGCGCAGACTACACTGCACGCCGTTTTGGATGAAGAAGCCGGTCGTAAAAGCGGAATGTATTACAGTAATTGCAAAGAATCGAAGGCTAGAGGTGTTGCGTATGATGAGAAATTGGCAAATAAATTGTGGCGAGAGTCTGTAAGGTTAACTAAAATAAGTGATACTGAGTTACAACATTCCTTTGATTAATAATAAAAAGTATAGAATAAATTTTACAATGGGGAATTTCAATTTTCTATTAAACTTCCTACTTTAGTCAAAAGTAAAAATAATATGGTGTTATGATCAAAGCTCTGTCATCTAAAGATGTAACCCTCAGTATAATATATACTTTAACACGTTCCCGGCGGTGGCTGAATTCGCAGTCTTCGGCATCAGACGGCTTTTTAAAATGCAATTAGTCTCATCGGGTGGCACCGTTTGCACGTAATCGCATATCTCTCATTAAGTGCTTCTGCCGACTATGCCTGCGTTCATTTGCCAACTATTTTTTCTTTTTATTAGCAAAAAATACAAATAAAATTGATTTCTTTCATTGTACCATTAATGGGACATGCCGGCGGGAACCTGTTAAAGACGTTGACGGTAGAACACCCCCTACTAGATAGTAGGCTTGTCGAATAAATATCGATACATCGATATTTTTTTAATTATTATGATAGTGAAGACGCTGAAATCTGAAACTGTAGAACATTTGACCGAACGGAAAAAAAACTATATTGTCTATGACTGTTGAGTATTATGTTTTGTTATGATGCATGCATTGACATCTGAATTTGTTTCGAGTATATTATTTGCCGCCATTTATTTATTTATTATTTATTTTTGTTTGATATCTTAAATAGGTCTTAAAGTCAGAAGATAGCCTTTTAGTTCTTGATATTTTTGTAATTTAGTCTGGTACTGTAATACTGGTAAAATACTTTCATGTTTATTGAGATTTAAACAATATATCGATATTTTCCATTCGATATATCGACGCCGATATAGATATTTTAATAAATATCGATATATCGATACTTTTTTCATTTTCGACATCCCTACTAGATAGAATAGTAGTTCGGGAACGCGCCCGCTCGCATCCCGTGGCGGGAGTGAGCAGTCTACCGCCGCCCGCGCACTTGTTACTGTGTCATAGATTTAAGCGACTAATTTAACTCAGTTCCGTTGTAATATTTGAATAAATATGTGTTTAGTTTATGTACAGTGACTTTCAGGCGTTGATATGTTTCACTTGAGCCGTAATAAGTCCTTAAGACTATTATTTGTTAAGTGCAGTCTGATGAATCACATACAACACGGAAATAAACAGACACACACAACACTCACTCGTCTACTCGAATACTGTAGAGCGACTTTAAAACACGCTTCAAAATTTAATATGCAAGCGTAACTTCATTACTGGCACTAGTTTTTTATTTTATTTTCTATGTAGTATATAATTAACTTTGTAAGGTGCTGGAAAGCTAGTATTAAAATTAAAATAAAATTAGTATGAGGTGTATATTTTATGGAGGGTTATTTGTTACGTGTTAGAATCCTTTTAAGAGGTTATAAGAGAAGTCATTTGCCGTCAGTTGTCCACAAACAATGTTCCACAAAATTTAATAGCTTTTGAGAAATTGATAATTTACATTATTTTTAGAAGAAAAATTTTGTTCTTTTTTAGCCTGAACCGATGAAGTATTGCTTTTTGTGGTCTTTGTTTCTCGACGTGGTTATGTATTTTTCGTCGTTTTTTTTAGTTGTAATTGTATTTGCATAGCATTTTGTATATTATATTTGCAAGTTGTATTCACATCAAGTACATAGGTTTCTCAAAAATGTATGTTTTAATATATTGTATTTTATAAGTCGTGAGAGAGATGTAACAAGTTTTGTGAATTAAATATAAAAAAAAAGGAGAGTTGGGTTATGTTATTTTGAAGCTTCTATGGTGACTTTATTACAGGACCCGCAGTCCCCGCCAATGCGCAGAAGTAGTCACCTTGGGGTTTTCAGTCGGTACAAGTCCGACACACCTCGGTCGCGGATCCCCCCTGTTCGGCTGAGACGGTCCTGTGAGGATTTTCCCCAAGTAAAAAAAATGATATTTTGAAGCGTTGTAAAAAAACACTATTAAAATATAATCAACTTTTTTTTATTTATAGCCCCATTAGTTTAACGCCTGTATCTGTGTATTTGTATGTCTGCTTGTGACATTTTAGCTTCTCAACGGATAAAGTGATTTTGATTTAGTTTCTTTTATTTGAAAGTTGATTTGATCGAGAGTGTTATATAACTATGATTGGAGAAAATTTGATCAGTTTTCATCTGTTTGTTGAAGAAATAAAAACCACTTTTATTGGTTTAGTTGATTCTAAATTTCGTATTGTGTGAATTTAATAACACAGTAAATAGACATGATGTTGTATTATCTTGAGGCAACAGGATACACAAATCTATACTAATACTAGCTGTCCCGGCAGACCTTGTTCTGTCCTATTTCTCAAAAACAAAGTCACACTGTTTTTTTTTTAATGTTAATAGCTTCCCCGTCAGATTTTTTTGAAAATTGTTTGAAGGAACCTGGCCTTAATGCTATGTGTATAAAAATTGACAAATATTGACATTAATATTTATACGTCACTCAATAATTGTTTTGCCTTCCCGGAACCCGTCCACTAACATAAAAACTTTATGGTATGGTGTTAAAGTTCAAATTGACTTTTAAATATTATTACGTTTATTTTGTATGAGAATACAGAAAAGTGTTATTTTTAGACTGTTGCAGGGATTTTTTTTAATTTTTCTCTCCGTAATAACCTTCCCTAGACTTTATCAAACACAACAAAAAAGAAATCAGCCAAGTCGGTTCAGCCGTTCTCGAGTTTCGCGCTTATCAAGACATTTAGCGATTCATTTTTATATATAAGATTACTAGCTGTCCCGACAGACCTTGTTCTGCCCTATTTCTCTAAAACAAAGTCACATTGTTTTTTTTAATGTTAATAGCTATTGGCCTGTCGGTTGTTTTTTGAAAATTGTTTGAAGGAACCTGGCCTTAATGCTATATGTATAAAAATTGACAAATATTGACATTAATATTTATACGTCACTCAATCATTGTTTTGCCTTCCCGGAACCCGTCCACTAACATTTAAACTTTATGCTATGGTGTTAAAGTTCAAATTGACTTATAACAAATCTTTTGTATGAGAATATAGAAAAGTGTTGTTTTTAGACTTTTCAGATATTTTTTTAAAATCTTCTCTCTGTTATAACCTTCCCCAGACTTCAACAAACAACAAAAAAGAAATCAGTCAAATCGGTTCAGCCGTTCTCGAGTTTCGCGGTTATCAAGACACTATGTAATATCTTCTAAGATGTTCATTGTAATTAAGTGATGTCAAAGACAATTTTGTTCACAATTAAATACTCTTAATCAACAACACATTTATTTGGATAAAGATTAATATTATTACGTTGATACAACTCTTAACAAATAATGCATTAATTTCGACCAAATTTGTTTACCATAAAAACGGTTCTAGTGACTTAATCTTAAAAGATAGACATATACTGTCGCGGACATTTTTTTAGACCATTTCAAGAGGAATAATTCTTCCATACATATATTTTTGGTATCTTGAACCGTTTTTGCAGCGCACGCAATGGAAGCCCTCAAGGATGAATAATTTTGCCCGTTTTTTCACATTTTCCATTATTTCTTCGCTCCTAATAATGGCATCGTGATGTTATATAGCCTAAAGCCTTCCTCGATAAATGGTTTATTCCACTCAAAAAGAATTTTTCAATTCGAACCAGTAGTTCCTGAGATTAGCGCGTTCAAACAAACAAACAAACAAACAAACAAACAAACTCTTCAGCTTTATAATATTAGTATAGATTTCAGATATTTTTTTAAAATCTTCTCTCTGTTATAACCTTCCCCAGACTTCAACAAACAACAAAAAAGAAATCAGTCAAATCGGTTCAGCCGTTCTCGAGTTTCGCGGTTATCAAGACACTATGTAATATCTTCTAAGATGTTCATTGTAATTAAGTGATGTCAAAGACAATTTTGTTCACAATTAAATACTCTTAATCAACAACACATTTATTTGGATAAAGATTAATATTATTACGTTGATACAACTCTTAACAAATAATGCATTAATTTCGACCAAATTTGTTTACCATAAAAACGGTTCTAGTGACTTAATCTTAAAAGATAGACATATACTGTCGCGGACATTTTTTTAGACCATTTCAAGAGGAATAATTCTTCCATACATATATTTTTGGTATCTTGAACCGTTTTTGCAGCGCACGCAATGGAAGCCCTCAAGGATGAATAATTTTGCCCGTTTTTTTCACATTTTCCATTATTTCTTCGCTCCTAATAATGGCATCGTGATGTTATATAGCCTAAAGCCTTCCTCGATAAATGGTTTATTCCACTCAAAAAGAATTTTTCAATTCGAACCAGTAGTTCCTGAGATTAGCGCGTTCAAACAAACAAACAAACAAACAAACAAACTCTTCAGCTTTATAATATTAATATAGATAAAGCTGAAGAGTTTGTTTGTTTGAACGCGCTAATCTTAGAAACTACTGGTTCGAATTGAAAAATTCTTTTTATGTTGAATAGACCATTTATCGAGGAAGGGTTTAGGCTATATAACATCACGATACAACTATTAGGAGCGAAGAAATGATGGAAAATGTGAAAGAAACGGGGACAATTATCCATCCTTGAGGGCTTCCATTGCGTGCGCTGCGAAAACGGTTCAAGATACGAAAAATATATGTATGAAAGAATTATTCCTCTTAAATGATCTAAAAAAATGACAGTATATGTCTATCTTTTAAGATTAAGTCACTAGAACCGTTTTTATAGTAATAAAATCTTTGGCATCACTTAATTTCAATGAACATCTTAGAAGATATTACAAAACCTTATATAGCAAAACAACGTTTGCCGGATCAGCTAGTCTTCAATAACTGACGGCAGAAGTATTGTATTTGAACTCATTTGAATGGTTTCAAAGTATAGGTTACAGAATACAGATAGGTTTCAAAGTATAGATACATAATTTAGTAAATGGTGTTATTAATTTTAGGTGATCAAAATTTTAATAAATATAGTAATGCGAGTGGAATAGGACATATGATGCAAATGATGTAGAAAGATAAGGAACAGTGTGAGAGTGTGAAAGGGATAGAAAGTATAGGAGAGAGAGAGAGACAGATTGGAACGGAGGAGTGAATAAATTGTGAGTTCACCACGTGAATATATGTAATGAGTAATTTTTTTTTTCAAATTGATTCATTGTATTTTTATGGCTTATTTTTAAAAATGTTAGCATTCTGCACTGTTTCTCTATATAACCTATAATTGAGCCAAATTTCAAACTCGTCCGTCCGTGCAATCTTCGTAAAAGAGAGTACAAAATTTTTGCTTCACGTATCTAAATAAAATTCTCGGGTCACAATGTTAGTTACCTTACTCCTCCGAAACGGCTTTACCGATTTTTACCAAATTTTATATGCATATTCAGTAGGTCTGAGAATCGGCTACTATCTATTTTTCATACCCCTAAGTGTAAGGGTTGTTCACCCTTAACATTTTTTTTTAATTTTTGGACAACATTTTTTTTTATTTTTCTATAATGTGGCATTAAAAATACATACAACCCTAAATTTTTATCCTTTTATCAAGAACTCCTATTTTTTAATAACCATTTTAGTAATTTAATCATTTTTCATCCCGCTCGATAACTGATCAATTATCACCTAGAAATAACTTATATGGCAAAACAGAGTTTGCCGGGTCAGCTAATTATAAATAAATAGATGATAAATAACCGCGTATAATAAATAATATTTAAACATAATGATATCTAAAAAAATGTCTAGTTAACATCAATCATGAAATGTTTTTATCACTTAGAAGGTATTAGGTGACTCAAAGTAGCTTAGCGCGACCTATCCCAGATGAAAGGAAGGATTTGCGGCGAGATAAAGTTCTTATGGTTTATTTTCGAAAAACGGACGGGTCTAAATATTATGATTCGTGCAGCTTAGAGCCCTTTTGAAGTGAAACTTCTATACAATCGTTCTGATTTCAAACCGGATGCAACGGTTAAACGACAGATAAGAGACACAAATACAAAAATTTGTGAGCCAGAGCGAGATAGCAAATGTCGGTGTGTATGTACGTATTACAGCTTTTTAGTAAGAAGTCAGCGTGGTGTGTTATTATTTAACAGTCTTTGTGAGTATTTTTATATCGTGTTGTGCTTAATAATAAATTGTGTAAAATGCCGAAAACTAATGCCGAAATATGTTCAAACATAAGTGTTAAAGAACATCAATACATTATGTAACATATATTAAATAAAATATCTTTTAAAATTAATCAAAATACTTTCATTTTTAAACAAATAAACTTTGTAATTATCCTACTCTTGTTATATATATATATTCTCATTCTTTTGTCGATTTACTGAAGTTTCACTTCTATCGTGTGTGAATCGCACACACACACATGTTTTTAAGGTTTGGGATCTCATTAACACATTTAAATATAAAGTTATAAGCTGCCTTGTGGTGAGTAGGCTCAGATATGCGACGCGGTGAGGTGTGTCTACGGATGGTACGAAGTTCATCACCGCGGCTTAAATAAAGCCAACAGTACAAATGTAAGCACTATATATTTTGTAATTATTGTTTAACAATGAATATTACTAATACAGAATTCAAAGAATACAATTTTGCGTTAGGGCGTGTGTCATTCTGAGAGGTAATGCGAGCACTGCCGGTCGCCCGCGCAGGTCTGTGACGTTTGCATCGTACGATATTTCATACGCTCGATGCAACGACATTCGGCCGATAAATGTCGTGTGGCAGTATGCCACAAATCTTAACAATCGATTTCAAATTAGTTTTTTGCGATTTTTCTGCTAAATCAATACATTTATTACCTAATCGAATTTCAAGAATTTAATAATCAAAGTATTGGCCATCGTTATATATAACCTTTTCCAATCTTACCGTCAAAGAATGGATCACTTGCCAAAATAATGTTCGGTTTTTGAGGCATAAATTGACAAGACGTCGTGCGGATTTGCACCCTTTTGTGGTTGACATTCCAGCTGCTCGCACGAAGCGATTCGCCTCCTCCTTTTTGCTGCGAACCACCAAGGAGTGGAACTCGCTTCCTGCGTCTGAGGTTCCGGCATCTTACGACATTGGAATCTTCAAACGTCGAGTGAATCGGTATTTGCCGGACGAGCGCGCTCCATCGTCGGCCTCATCATCACTTGAATCGAGTCACTTGGCAGTCGAAGCTGCTCGCGTCCGTAGGCTTTATCCTAGTTTCCCTACACGTGACTCCTGGGTGGTGCTAAACGAGCAGCAGCGAGGTGGTAGGGCGTCGGTGCCCGTCTGGATCGCGACCACAGTGCACACGTGTAAAGCCTGTCGTAGTCACCAGTTTCGGCTTGTCGCGTTTCGGGATCAGCTTGTGTATATCCAGTAGCTCATATACTTAGAGACCTCCAGGCGTGGTATATATGTGGGCCGACATGACGATGTTGACTATCAATGGATTTTCATCCTTTGATAGTCGCTTTCGTTTTTGGACTACATTGCACTTACCATCAGGTACTCTGTAGTCACTATGTCGAGCAAGTGTCAAGCAAGCAAAAAAAACTTTCCGGCAGGTGAGATTGAGGTCAAGCGCAAGCCAGTATGTAATAAAAAAGGCCAACCATCCATCAATCCAAATTTTCAGTTCTTGGTAAGAATGGAAGTGTTGTTCTGAAAGTCAATGCTGCAACGCTCGTTATAGGCAGTAGTCCGAGGGGACTAAAACCGGTGAATACGGCAGGTGGGGTAGACCGTCCCATTTGATGTTTCCCAAATAGTTTGTAACACATTTTGCAACGTGAGGTCGAGCATTTTCTTCTTGTTCTTTTTCACCAGTTTCGCCTCTCTTTATGATTATTTATATTCAATCTTGTTTTCTGAATATTAATAAGCATGCAGTGGCTAGTTTATTTTTATTATTCTATCGTCATCGGCGTGAAACCCACGTTTATTTTGAGATAAAATCTAGAATATTCATTTAAATTATATGGTATATCTAATTATCATGAAATATATGCGCTTGCTCGCATATTGAAGTTGATAACGATTAAAACTATATTCGTTCAAATAGCCGGGCTGTAGACTTCGCGGAGTCTAGTTCAGATGGGAGGGAGGAGCAGGCTGTGACCGGCGCGCTGCCTGTGGGAAAGGTTTGGAGGGGTGGGCTCTTTACACCCAGAGATATAGCCTAGACAGGCTGGAAGAATCTGGATTCCCAAGCCTGGGTGGAGTGTTTGTATAGACATCCCGGAGATTTTTAGTCTGTAAGAGTCTATGTGTTTAGCCGTGGTGGCTGCTGGCAGAATAGAATAGCACCCCTCTTCTTACCGAGGTGTCGTAAAAGGCGACTAAGATAACTCTTTAACACCGCAATTCAACCAGGCGTTCAGAGAAGGAAAACTCGACCAAACCTGCATCCCGCTCCCTCCCGATCGTACTGGTTCTCCATTCCATCGGTCCTGAGGGAGCTCGGACGAGAGAGTGCTTTTCTGGCTGCGCGTCCAGTTATACACTTAAATATCTCCTGCGCAATTGGCTGTTTCCGAAAACTGGACCCCGATTTTCTTAATCGGTGTTGAAACAGACGCCGTGGCCGAATCCGGCTAGAACATCATCATCATGCGTCAGAACACATCGCGGTCGCTGCCCTCACAGTGGCCCTGATGATTCTATGCATGATTGTCACCCGGGTTACCAAAAAAAATCCGACTAAACAAGTTTACAATTACAGCATTGAACGTGAAAATTTCTTAGAAAATATAATGAGTATTACAAAGCTAGCCTTAATAGATGGGTATATGTCATCGAGGACTTTTCTGTGGACGTATAAAAGAAGAATAATCCCGTCATACGTTGATTTGTTATATCTCTTACGGATTAGGCTTTTTGATGAAAGCTCCCAGACGGCTTGACTTCATTATGACATTTTCAACAATTATTGTGATATTTGAACCAATTTAACGCACGAAAATCTGTTCATAAATTTTAGAGTGTATCGCGATAGACGCAGCTGGAGACTTTGTTTTTATATTGTTGTGTTTTATTTAAAACAGACAGTAGGTATTAACCATTACAGCTATTTAAACTTGATCCATCGTCTCCCTTCCATAGCAGAACCACGTGCGCTGGTCAACGGAATCACAGTTTTATATTAAATCGCATCCCAGCTAGAACAATTCCACTCCGACGCAGCCTTGAGTTTCTTGGCGTTTCTTCTCAAGGTAGTCGCTTCCGAAACGCTAGTAGATCACCCGTAGGGTTAGTATTTTCTTTTGGCTGGCGGTCCAAGTCGAGGTATGTACCCACAGGGGTGCCCTTGCGTTGCCACCCAACCCATAAACTCGCTGGCTGAGCACCTTCTGTGCTCGCTCCCTAAGCCCGGTTGAAATGTAAATGCCTTTCCCGGCAATCAGTAGATAGTCCGTTCCAAAAAAAGCTATAACTAAGAAGTTCTCTAACTCTTACTTTTGCCGTGTCATTGGGCTGTGGAAAGGTCTTCCGGCGAGCCTGTTCCCACCATCCTATGATATGGGATCCATTAAGCGTAGTGTGAAGAGATATTTTCGCAGACCGGCATGATTGCTGCGTATTTAGCGATGCTGATGATGATGGACGATGTTAAATATCACCGGATGTCGACAGTAGAGGCAGAAATGACGAAACAATATTAGTGAAGGCAGCAAGGTTGAAACACGTTGAGTACGACACATTAAAAAGTCACTAGATGAAAAGATATAGCACAAGAACAGTTCAAGAAGAAACGAAGTTCACGGCACAATAATACAAATAAGAAAACGAAAATAACAATAACTTGAAAACTATAAATAGCGAGCGAGTGGTGCGTAGTGGCGTGTCGAGTGTGTAATCGAAACTCGATGGTTTTTTTTTGCTGTTGGTAGGCATTATCGTTTTTGGACTCCTCCATACTTACCATCAAGCGTGGTGTAGCCACAGCGCCGTGCCAGGTTAGAAAAAATAGCTAATATAGTTTAGTACGAGAAAATGTACCTCCGAGACTTGGAACCTCATTTAATTTGGATTTCGGGACAATACTGGCAACTCAAGCACCTAATAAAAACATTTTGTTCCCTGCTGATTGCTTTGGAGCGTCGAATTATAATTTTCTCGGTCTCTCGGGGTTTTAACTCGGCCATTTGTAACTCTAACCTTTTTCTCCAGTACTATTGAATTCAGAAATGTTTGAAAAACCTATTATTTCCACACGACCTTTTTTCAAGAGGCACTGCTTTAGTTTAAGAGAATTCTCTTCATCAAAATTTAAACAGCAAAATAGATTTAAACATAAACTACTTTTCGACGTTTTTGGGAAATTAATCACCAAGGGGGCAAGTAAACGGTTGCAAGTTTGTTTGGAATTTCATAAATTTTGAAGTACATTTTTTTAACCCGGGGAAGATCCTGCATAGCACCTTCAAGGTGGCTGTGAGGGCAGAGACCCTGGTGTGTCAGAGTCCTACTGACTAAAACCATAGGTATCCATCTAGTCACTCCACCCGGGCCTGGGAATTCTTATTCTTTCAAGCGCCCGCGGAGCAAAAAGTCCATTAAAATCCCTCCTCTGGGAAAGATGGGCTTAAAGAGTCTACCTTTCCGGACCTCTATCAGGTGGTGCACCAGATACTGAGTGCCGCCTCCGTCTATCCAAAGTACCATAAGTATAGTATGGAACTGGTACTAACTTTTTGATTAGGAATAAAAAGTACTTGTTTAACATTAGATTGCCCAGAGCAGTCATTTTGACTTTTTTTAAAGTATAGTTATATAAATATATATATATATATATATATATATATATATTTCAATGTAGACTCCCTCAATTCTACTGCCCGGTACGTTAGTAAGTTATCACGTGTTAATTTATCTGATTGTTCATCGATTCGTGTTTTTGGCGGTCAAAATCGTTATCAGTCTCAGATTAGGCGAAATTAATCATCCAAGGCAATATAAAAATGCTCGAAGAGTTCAAAAACAAAAAGATATTAACTATAAATGTAATCTATCAAAACAAAAAGCTCTCCATGCTTCATTACTAAGCGATCTTTGTTAAAGATATTAACTTAATTGTAAAAAATGGAAATGAGATTTCCCCAAAGATAAGATAGAAGATTATACCCATATTCTCGATCTTTCGACATTTTCACATCTATCGTATTATGTCGACAGTTAAAGTAAATTTATATGTTCTTTTATTTTCAAAGTACAATAATTTCAAATAGAACGATATAGGAATTTTTTTTTGCTAGTTTTCAATGTCTGTTGTCAAATTACTAGATTATTAGCTAATATTCAAGATATATATCAACAGAATACGAAAAAACCTACTAATGACAGACCTAGGGACAAAATTCATTAACAAGCTATCGCTTTGTTGGCTAATCCAACAGTGAATTATTAACGTAGAAAAATTAAAATAAATGTATTCAAACTATATTTCGAAAAGTAGTTTGCAAAGACCACACAGTTTAAGAAGTAGTTTGGTTTCCCAGGCCTGATTGGAGTGATTAGAAGGACACCCCGGGGCTTTTAGTCAGTAGGAGTCTGACACACCGGGGTCGCTGCCCTCACAGCAACCATGATGGTCCTGTGTACTTTTTCCTCGGGTTACAAAAAAAAGCTTTTTGGTAACTCTTAAATTGTTAGGAAAATGAAAGCACTACAGATTCTGACAGCAAAATCTGCTTATAAATAATTGTATTAGCTTTAAATAGACTTTCGCTCAGTTTCCGAAACGTCGCTTGAATTAGAAACGCTATTAAGCAATAGTGAGCCATTAATTTTATATTTAATAATTTAATAGTGTATAAAACATATCAAAGCTTACGAAGTGTTTTGTAATGTATGTACGACGTCATAAAATTATGACGTTGGTAGTTTTAAGTCACTTGCGTAATAAATGTAATGCCGTACGCTGTGTTTAATTTCGAGAGCTAATTAATAACCTAAATTGTGATTGAGTATCCCTGGACATATTATATTTCTGAAAGTACTCGTATGTTCACTTAAACTAAATTAATTTAAAAAAAATAACGTTCTTTTACTCTGCAAAGCTCGTCAATAACAAGATACGTATTTTTAAGCCATAAAGAGAGAATATCTCGCATATCCAGAATAGTGACTAGATGTCTTAAAGTTAAATGGTATATTTTCGTAAAATGTCTTGGATCTTTGTAAATTGAGCTTGTTCGGGCTCTTTCTTAAAACTTATTAGTCAAGCGATATTGAATAGACTTTGTTAAAGTGCAGAATTAAATCAACTCGAATTAAAACAAGTCTTTACCTAAAGCCTAGGTAAAAGTTATTACAGCAGAAGCTAGATTTAAAATAAAGGATAAAAGTTTGCAAGCCATGTCAGCCTATAAATATACTATAGTATTGCATTATAAATATTATAAGGTCTTACGATCATTATCAATGCAACCTGATCAAAATATTGAACCAAAAAACCAACAAACACACGCACACACACATCTATTTCTTATTGTTGCAAGTTTACTATTATTTAATTTTCCTTTTCTTTGCAGTTTTTAAATATTATCATTGTGTAATTGGCACAGCTTGTAAAACTGTACCGTATGTAAAATATTTATATTTGCTGCTCAGTGATAGTGAATAAATAAATAAAAAAAAAGAATTAATTAAAAGAGTAAATTAATGGCGGAGTTATGAGTACATATAAAAATTGCACAAATTATGGTATAAATTTACTATCGTAAGACTTTCGTTTTTTCTTCTATCTAAATATATATATAACTAAAAGGTGACTGACTGGCTAACTGTCTGACTGACTGACATAGTGATCTATCAACGCACGTCCCAAACCACTTGACGAATAGGGCTGAAATTTGGCATGCAGGTAGATGTAATAACGTAGGCATCCGCTAAGAAAGAATTTTGATGAATTCCGCCCCCAAAGGGATAAAATAGGGGATGAAAGTTTGTATAAATCTTCTCAGATTTTCGACTATAATATAATATAATATAATAATAGCCTGATAGTTTTAGCGCCTAATGACAGATTAGGCCCTAATTTTTTATACACGCTAAACAAAATAAAGCTGCAAAAACTATACCTAATTAATAGTAATAATTCTTAACGCGAGCGAAGCCACGGGCAAAAGCTAGTTTGTACTATAAAATAGTGCTTTTAGGATTCTTAGTCAAGGGGAAATATCTTGTTTGTTTTGATTCCCTTGCAAAACCGTAAAGTTTTTGATATAAACAGCCGTATATTTTTTTACTGAGGTATATGATTCCTTTAAATTTACGAAGGACCGATAACCTGAGTAATTTATTTTCATTTCAACTTAAACCCTTCACGCGTTGCTAAGAAAACGGGTCCTAACGTAAAAAAAGACAGTCGGACCGAGAAGTTATCCTATCGGGGTTACTTTTTCCCTTTTTAGGTATCGAACCCTGCAATAAAATATAAAACCTCCACCATTTTGAAATCGTTTTCATACTACTATATTTACAAAAAGAAAAATAAGTAATGTTTTAAAAGGTAAAGAAATTATTCTCGAGAAAGGCCGAAAAAATACAACGGTATAATGTATTCTATTCCATCCAATTGGGTAAAACCATCTATAACTTGACATTCCACCCCTCATTCCTCAACGCAGTAAATTACGCGTAATCGCAATTTTAGTCCGGTACCCTGCAACGGTTCAGCTCCCGTGGATGTTACGCAATACAGACCTTTCCGATACTCGCACATGTTCACTCGACGATTTCCAAGTAAATAACTTATAAGGGTCCGATCCCAAAGTCGTTGGGATTCATAGTGGACCTATATCACGTTTTCGAGCGAGGTCACAAATAATGGTTCTATTTTCGCAAGGCGAAAATTTGTCTTGATATTATAATTACACTAGCTGACCGGCAAACGTTGTTCTGCCATATAAATTATTTCTAGTGAATATCTTCTGTATTATAATATATAAAATGTGCATTGTAAAGAAGTATCTAATTTAATTAAATTTATGGTTCAAATTTTGGTCATAGTTGCTTCCACATAAAAGGTCTCAAGACAAACAATCCTACGGTACATCATCTTTGTGTAACTCCAATGGTTTAGGCAGTGTACGCCAAGATAGATAAGAGATAGCTCTCAGAGGACAGACATTTTCCGACTTAATTGCCATATATCGTTATATTACGATCAAAATTACACAAAATCATTACAAATTGTAGCCTGTATGTTATTCCGATGTATAATCTATATTACTGTGGCAGTTTCATGCCAATCCGTCCAGTAGTTTTATCGTGAAAGAGTAACAAACATATTCACAAACTTTCGGATTTATAATATTATATAGTAGGCGTAGAATTATTATGATGCCGAAACCAGGATTTTGGGTAGTTGTCAAAAAATAGAACAACATATTTTTAAATTACAGACAGGCTTGCGCTTGACATCAATCTCACGTGCTAGAAAGTGATGAGGCCGACGATGGAGCGCGCTCGCCCAGCAAATACCGATTCACTCGACGTTTGAAGATTCCCATGTCATAAGAAGATGGAAACACAGACGCAGGAAGCGAGTTCCACTCCTTCGCGGTTCGCAGCAAAAAGCAGGAGGCGAATCGCTTCGTGCGAGCAGCTGGAATGTTAACCACATAAGGGTGCAAACCCGCACGGCGCGCAGTCAATTTCTGGTAGAAGGGGGAGGGGGGAACTAAAATACTATAACTATAAAATACTTAATAATAAACTTTACATCTATAGCTCTTCAGTTTCAGAAGTGTGCAATGTTTTTAATTTATAATATTGAGAGAGTATTAAAGAAAATGAATTCGTATTACACTACAATATTGTTTACTCTCCATTAAATTTCAGACTATAAAAATGTTAAACCTGCGTTTAAAGTTTAAATGTACTGGAATCGTAAACATTCTATTCTGCAATTAAACTGATATAAAACTCGACTTATCTACACCTATTGAATGTAAACTCTGTATTTTTGTTTGTCACTGCCTAGAAACGTAAAAGAAATGAATTTTTTATTTCTTATTTTTGTTTATAATCTTATAATATGCTGTGTAGTTACCATTGAATAAATAAATAAATGAGTTTCGTGGTAGGGTGATTTCCCGAACAGGGTCATGACAACAGTACACAAGTATGAAGACAATCATAGTGACTCGCTTTGGCCTGCTGCGTTTCGGGATCAGCTTGTATATATCCAGTAACTCATATACCTAGAGACCTTCAGTCGCGTTACATGTGGGCCGACATGACGACGGAGACTATCAATGGATTTTCATCCTTTGATGTTCGCTTTCGTAGTTAGACTACACTGTACTTACCATCAGGTGAACTGTAGTCGCTATGTCGAACCAGTGTTAAAGAAATAGAAGTGAAGACAAAACTGGGACTACGTAAACCATCCTGTGTGGGTCTATTGTGGTGGAATTAGATTCAATAATACACACGCCCTTTTTTTGTGACCCGGGGGAAATCCCTAACGGACCTCAGGGGGCGATGAGGTTTGCCCCCCGGTGTGTCGCACTTGCACCGACTAAAACCCCCGGGGTGTTCCGAGTGCCAAGGGCAAGGCTGAGCCATCATCCTCGGCACCCGGCGACGTCTAGCCTTCTGCAGGTCCCGCCTGCTTGGCAGGGGGTGGCTAAATAATCGCCACCCCCTGCGTACACCTAATACATTTGGAGGGGAGAGTGGTGTAAAAAATGCCACCCTCCCCTCATCTCCTTAATTTGTCTCTGGAGTGGTGTACGGGAGCACATCGCACACCGCTCACGCCTGGATCTGAGCGACACGCTAAATAATACACACGCGCGAACACTCGCTATGATACAAATGATTGAAGTCTCTAACGGACATTGAAACTTTAAAATATTTTTTAACAATACAAAAATAATGTTTACAATGTTGCGAGGCTGATGCGTTTTTACCAATGATATTTCCATGTCAACACGCATGACCTGGTCAGAACTCAGTAAATTATGGCAAGTGAATATTACGTGCGCACAACATTGTTTAGAAACTGTTACGAACAAAGTAAATATTGATTTAAGCATTAAATTGCTTCACTAATGCCACCGTAAACACTGGCTGAGTAAATATACTGAACACAGAGACGGATCGACCATTAATTGTTCCGATATACAGCCGGCGAACAAAATGCTTTATCAGTAGAGATAGGGTGCTCAAACCATAGATGGGCAAAATGTAACATTTTTTACCATTAACATGACTGCGTTTTGCTTATCTATGTTTTAAACACTACAGAATCCCAGATTGCATACACATTTATGATTACTTAATGTTTTGAATGGATTTAATCATAATTACAGAGCAAGAAAATTAAAATTACGACTACATTTTGTAATCGTTGATCATTAATCAGATTACATTTTGCCTATCTCCGATGACCGGCAAGGCGTGCGGCCTTAAGTAGGGCTCTACTGGTTTGGGGAGGAGTGGTGTAAAGAGGTACCCCTCTCGTACATCTTTGTTGTAGAGCGGCACCTTGCTCGCTCGCATCCTTGTTGGCCGACACACTCCCTCAAGCGTGCCGCCCGGTGTCGCCGCTAGAGTCGGACGATCCTGAGGAACGCCGCTCTGCGACGCCCTGTTCTTTTAGGCCGGCGGGCAGGCGGGGACTACGCTGCCAAAGATGTTGTAGCCAGCGCCTCCCGGTCCCGCTCCGCCGCCTCCTTCCTAGCTAGCACGTCCTCGGCGAACCGCAGGACCGCCCTTCATGCACCTTCGCTGCCGAGCATTAGTGAAACCAATATCGGCAGCGAGAGGTCTCTACCCACCACTCTCACCAGCTATATTAATTTTTTTTACACTGGCTCGACATAGTGACTACAGAGTACCTGACGGTAAGTACAGTGTAGTCAAAAAACGAAAGCGACTATCAAAGGATGAAAATCCGTTGATAATCTACATCGTCATGTCGGCCCACATATACCACGACTGAAGGTCTCTAGGTATATAAGCTACTGGATATACACAAGCTGATCCCTAAACACGACAAGCCGAAACTGGTCACTATGACGGGTTTTACACCCATGTACTGTGGTCGCGATCCAGACGGGCACCGATGCCCTACCATCTCGCTGCTGCTCGTGTAGCACCACCCAGGAATCACGTGTAGGGAAGCTAGGGTAAAGCCTACGGACGCGAGCAGCTTCGACTCCCAAAACCTTATGGGCCTTATAACAACTGCAAATAGGTTTATAATTGCAAAAAAAAAATTATAACTACGAACTTTCTCAGACTATTTCTTTTCCAGCGATATAAGACCTTGCGTCTTGTCAAATTTCATTATTCTAGACCAGTGGGAAGTACTTGTAACGATGTTCTGGTAATTGTGAGCAAAGCCACAGGTCACTGCTTGTATATAACGTTAGTAAGCCCAGGACAATAACTTCAATGGAGTCGACATTTACGCCATGATTTTGCCATTAAAACTAATGCGCTGTTAGTGAAGTCATTAATTTAACTGATCGTAACAAAATGGAATGTAAATCAGGCTTTCAACTCCATAATTCCGTTAAGGTTTATTGCTACTCCTTTTATACCGAAAGGCGACGAATAGGCTGCCTTCCCACTAGACTGTAAGCGGCTCTGAAAATTATTATAAGTGTGAAGGTTAAATCATAGATGAATTTAAAGTCGAGAAAATATTTGGAAATTTCGTACACAGACAATATATCAGAAAAACTATTACTAGATGCTTTTCTTAGTATTATAGACACAAAAACCATTATTAAAACGTAATAAATTTTGAGAGTTGAATCTGCTCGCGTCCGTAAGCTTTACCCTAGTTTCCCTACACGTGGCTCCTGGGTGGTGCTAAACGAGCAGCAGCGAGGTGGTAGGGCGTCGGCGCCCGTCTGGATCGCGACCACAGTGCATGGGTGTAAAGCCCGTCATAGTGACAAGCTTTGACTTGTCGCGTTTCGAGATCAGCTAGTGTATATCCAGTAGCTCATATACCTAGAGACCTTCAGTCGTGGTATATGTGGGCCGACATGACGACGGAGACTATCAAAGGAATTTCATCCTTTGATGGTCGCTTTCGGATTACACTGTACTTACCTACAGGTGCCACGTAGTCACTATGACATACCAGTGTAAAAAAATAAAAAATAATAACAAAAACAGAAAGATTTTAATTTAAAATAATTATTATCATTACAAAAATTTTACTTCTATGCGAACGAAGCTTTTAGTTTTTAGCCCCCAACGGAAAATAAGGGGTTTTATAAGTTCAGCGAATATGTATGTTTGTATGAATATTTGTGGCAGCAGTGACGTGCATAGGGTATTTGCATAGGGTAGGCAGAATTCGCGTAAATAATTTGTAGATTATATTATTATACTAAATATTATATTGCTTTCATAGAAAAGATAGACAGCGTGAATATAGAATAGATATGAATATAAACGGTTCTTTTTTTGTTTAACTTTAAGTAATTTATTCCAGACTTATTTATCATAAGGGCATGCAATGCTTGCATGCATATATGGAATGAACACTACTGTGTGGCAGCATACCTTCTAAACCAATGAGCCGATATCTATTCACTTATTTTTAAGGTAATTTGATCCTAGAGTGTTTTTTTATGGTTGTAGGACGAGTGTGCGACCTAGGTCGTAACCACAGTACACAAGTGTGAACACCGTCATTGTGACTCGCTGTGGCCTGTCGCGTTTCGAGATCAGCTTGTGCATATCCAGTACCTCATATACCTAGAGACCTTCAGTCGCGGTATATGTGGGCCGACATGACGACAGAGACTATCAACGGATCTTCATCCTTCGATGGTCGCTTTCGTTTTTGAACTACATTGAACTTACTATCAGGTGCACTGTAGTCACTATGTCAAGACAGTGTAAAAAAAGCATGGTGTAGCCCAATAAATGATGAATATCGACAGGTAACAAAAACCCATCAGGAGTAGCAGCGACAATGTCGGCCTGCACAAATATTTCGCCACGATACGCTTAAAGGATCCCATATCATAGGACGATGGGAAAACACTCGCCGGAATTCCATTCCACAGCCCAACGACACAGCAAAAGTAAAGCTAGAGAACTTCTCAGTCCTAGCCGGGATGTGAGATACCGTATAGCTGTGACACCGCAAACCCGCGCGCGGTTCTATTCAGGAAGGGAGAGGGTCGAACAAGGTTAATGAACTCTTCTTTTAATTATACTGATATAAATTTTTTTACAGTATTAAACCTTTTTGTATACACATTCGATTCGATGTCATAATCATTCATAAAACATAATTATCATAAAATTGTCATTGTAATAAAACAATGTAATATAATGTATTACGCTACAAATACTTTTATTTAACACTAGCTGTCCCGGCAGATCTTGTTCTGCCCTATTTCTCTAAAACAAAGTCACATTGCTTCCCCGTCAGATTTTATTCTGCTAAAACTTATTAGCCTGTCGGCTGTTTTTTGAAAATTGTTTGAAGGAACCTGGCCTTAATGCTATATGTATAAAAATTGACAAATACTGACATTAATATTTATACGTCACTCAATTGTTTTGCCTTCCCGGAACCCGTCCACTGACATTTAAACTTTATGGTATGGTGTTGAAGTTCTAATTGACTTATAACGATTTTTTTGTATGAGAATACAGAAAAGTGTTATTTTTAGACAGTTGCAGGGAATTTTTAAAATTTTTCTCTCCGTAATAACCTTCCCCAGAATTCAAGAAACACAACAAAAAAAAAATAAGCCAAATCAGTTCAGCCGTTCTCGAGTTTCGCGCTTATCAAGACATTTAGCGATTCATTTTTATATATAAGAAGATTATAGAAGATATACGACGATTTATTTCAAACAAATTTTTTTCACGTAAATGATAACTGTACCTATATAAGAATAAATTCTTTGAACTGGATTTTACCGGGCAATGCCGGATCACTATAGCTAGTTGTTTATAAAAATATTTCTAGAACAGTATGACGCATAACCGACCATGCAACACAGTCCATGCTTATTTACACACAACGGGGAGCTGGAGACACTTGGTGGGTGCACTTTATTGCTCTCGGTAACCTACTAAAGGGTTGTTCAACCATTGCCACAAAGCAAACAAACAACTCACAACTTCATAAACTTTTTGTTACGATATCTCACTAGTATGTTACTTTAGGCCAGAGATGTGTTAAGTAGGTACTACATTAGTTTCTTTTTTGTATACGGGAGGAAAATCCTGCATAGCACCATCAGGGACGCCGTGAGGGCAGCGACCCCGGTGTGTCAGACTCCTACTGACTAAAAACCCCCGGGGTGTCCCTCTGATTGCTCCACCCGGGCCTGGGAAACCAAATTCATCCAGACGCTCGGGGAACAAAAGACCTTGTTGAAGCTACCTCTCTGGGAAAAGTCCATCCCTCCAAAACCTCTCTCCCAGGCGGGACGCCAGACACCGTGCACCGCCTCCCTCTCATTCGGACAGCAGACTTCCACAAGTCTCATGCCCGGAAGTACTAAATTAGTTGGTCAAGTCGATACTAGTTTTCTCCGCCTACGAACGTATGTTGGTTATTTGCACCACGTCTTAATTTTTGGTTTATCACTTTTTTTTTGGAACGAACACTGATGGCCTGGACAGGCCTATACAACTCATTCGGCGTGTGTGTGCCCACACGCCGTTCCCATAAAGAGGTAGGGAGGGGTTGAAATCCCCCTCCAAGAGAAGAGGCCTGCCCATAGGCCAACGCTCGCCTAGCCCTCGGAAGTATCCGGATTCCCAGGCTCGGCGAAGGCGAGGAGAGGCAGTGCTGGCACCCTGGTGGTTTTAGTCAGGTTCGACACACCGGGGGGAGTGGCCCTCACCACTCCCCCTGACGGGACGTAGGGATTTCCACCGGGTTAACAAAAAAAAGCCTATACAACTCAACTAGGCTTATGGGGCGAGTACAGAAGGCGACACGAAAGAGAGCGATGTTTTTACACTGCTGTTAGAATTACAACTCTGTTATATTATAGGCAATGTTTGAGACGTTCAGTCGAGGTGTATGATGGCCGGCATGACGACGGCGACAGTCAATACCTTTTAACCGAACAAACCTTGGCTTCAACAGTGCTTTGTGTAGATTGTCTCGGGCCTAAAATCTTGGAGATTCGGTCGATTTGTTCGCGGACTCCATGCCGAGGTTCAAGAGAAAGTTCTTCCGGTTCTTGCGAGATGCGCAGAGTTATAATCATGACTTTCATTAAACGTTCAGGTTCAGGTTCACACGGGCTCATTTTCCGCAACTCGACGTCTGAGTGCGCCTATTTTGCGTGAAACTGGGCCGGGATGATTTCAATCATCCCAGATCAGCTCCTCCAGGAAATCCGCCAGCCGCCTGATGTTGCTGGTTGCTTCCGGAAGGGACCTCGGTGTGCCGAGGTGTTGTGCCCGGTACACTGCCAGTTCACTGCACTCGAGGAGCATGTGCCTGGCTGTCTCCTCTTCTCTCATGCATGCTCTGCACAGAGTAGTTTCTGTGACACCTAAGTGAAAAAGATGTCTATTAAAATAACCGTGTCCTGTTATGGCTCCGGTGACCCTACGTATCTGTAATCTACTGAGATGCAAAATGGCTTTAGAGACCTTTGTATTCGCTCGAGGTAAGGCCTCCTTGGCTTGTCTGCATCCTACTAAGTCGTTCCAGTCTGAATCTTTCAGACGTCTTATTCTTTGGCGAATTTCGGATTTGAACCAGCTGAAGGGAAGTGGAATAATCGGCTCAGGTCCGAATATTCTTGTATCAGATCCCCTTCTTGCCAGCTCATCTGCGGCATCATTGCCGCGTGATCCGCTGTGTCCTTTAATCCATTGAAGAGTTGTAGCATTGTTGTTTAGACATTCATTAAACGTTAATTCTATATACAGGCCACTCTAACGTATGTTGTGGATGCCTTAATAAGAGAAAGAAAGATCATCAAACTTCGCATAGGAATAGAAGTATTGCATAATTTTTTTGGTCCGATAACATAATAAATAAACATGTCGATAATTTAGTAAAAATTCAGATCATCTCGGCGTTAATGGGCTATGACCGGTGGTCGTGGATGTGGTTGTAGAAAGACACGGATTTTGGCGTTTTACTGTTTATTTGCACTTTAAGGCACACCGAACTGCGACGTACACGCACGTACTCTAGCCTCGGGTCTCGGTAGTCGACATCGGTCGAGATCGGTCATAGGGATAATTTATTTATATAGGGATACTTGCTAAATTTGCGAACTTAGTATCACATAGTTTTGAGGTGGTATGGCGATTACCTATTCTGGGTCGTGACCACAGTACACAAGTGTAAAGACCGTCATAGTGACTCGCTTCGACCTGTCTTGTTTCAACACGCTACCCTTTTCATCGTAATCTCGGGCGCATCCTTGCTTGAGAATCCTGCAAATTGAGCGTTATTTCTTTATCCCAAAAGTACCAGAAGCCAGTTAAGTAAATAAGTAAGTAAAATTCACTAAAAAATGGCAATTTAAGTAGACAAAACGAGGGGCAATACCTATTTATAAGCCCGCCATTGTCGCACAAAGGTCGCTGTTCCAAATGCAGGGTTTAAAGTTGATTAAAATTCCGTCCCTCAGTTTCTGATTTGTTTTGTTTAAAATTACATTGTTCATCCACGAAACGGCTTTCCCGAAAATAAATGACAGCTACAGGTATTAATATTTAAAATGAATTTCTATTTAATATTCTAGATAATTTTAATAAAAAAATGATATGTTTAATCAATTAATACATATAATAAATCTATTCCTCAACCAACTAATATCTATATACTAGCTGATCCGGCAAACGTTGTTTTGCTATAATATATTAATTATTGTAATATCTTCTAAGATGTTCATTGAAATTAAGTGATGTCAAAGACAATTTTGTTCACAATTAAATACTCTAAATCAACAACACATTTATTTGGATAATCTATACTAATATTATAAAGCTGAAGAGTTTGTTTGTTTGTTTGTTTGTTTGTTTGTTTGAACGCGCTAATCTCAGGAACTACTGGTTCGAATTGAAAAATTCTTTTTGAGTTGAATAGACCATTTATCGAGGAAGGCTTTAGGCTATATAACATCACAATGCAACTATTAGGAGCGAAGAAATAATGGAAAATGTGAAAAAAACGGGGAAAATTATTCATCCTTGAGGGCTTCCATTGCGTGCGCTTCAAAAACGGTTCAAGATACCAAAAGTATATGTAAAAGAATTATTCCTCTTGAAATGATCTAAAAAAATGTCCGCGACAGTATATGTCTATCTTGTAAGATTAAGCCACTAGAACCGTTTTTATGGTAAACAAATTTGGTCGAAATTAATGAATTATTTGTTAAAAGTTGTATCAACGTAATAATATTAATATTTATCCAAATAAATGTGTTGTTGATTAAGAGTATTTAATTGTGCACAAAATTGTCTTTGACATCACTTAATTTCAATGAACATCTTAGAAGATATTACAAAACCTTATATAGCAAAACAACGTTTGCCGGATCAGCTAGTGATTAATATTATTACGTTGATACAACTCTTAACAAATAATGCATTAATTTCGACCAAATTTGATTATCATAAAAACGGTTCTAGTGAGCTAATCTTAAAAGATAGACGTATAGGTACTGTCGCGGACATTTTTTTAGATCATTTCAAGAGGAATAATTCTTTCATACATATATTTTTAGTATCTTGAACCGTTTTCGCAGCGCACGCAATGGCAGCCCTCAGGGATGAATAATATTCCCCGTTTTTTTCACATTTTCCATTATTTCTTCGCTCCTAATAGTTGCATCGTGATGTTATATAGCCTAAAGCCTTCCTCGATAAATGGTCTATTCAACACAGAAAGATTTTTTTCAATTCGAACCAGTAGTTCCTGAGATTAGCGCGTTCAAACAAACTCTTCAGCTTTATAATATTAGTATAAATTAATACGTGAAGCAAAAACTTTGTTCCCACCCACCAACCCATTTCACGAAAATTGCGTCGATGGATCAATATGAAATTTGGCACACTTATAATTTACACGAAGAAGGAGTGGATAATGCTTTTTATTTTAAATAATCCATAAAAATAGATTAAATCAGTAAAAAAATCATTACACACCCAACGTACACTTGACCAACACACGCATATATACTCTTTTGTTTATGATTAAAATCCGTGGTCAAATTGAGAATAGATAATATTTCTAATCTTACTGAATGTCAAACATAACCTATAATAGATATTTGTGCTTTACATTGTAACGAAATTCATATATTGCAATAAATATATTAGTTACTAGCTGTCCCGGCAGACCTTGTTCTGCAGTATTTCTCTAAAACAAAGTCACATTGTTTTTTTAATGTTAATAGCTTCCCCGTCATATTTTATTCTGCCAAAACCTATTGGCCTGTCGGCTGTTTTTTGAAAATTGTTTGAAGGAACCTGGCCTTAATGCTATATGTATAAAATTGACAAATACTTACTGACATTAATATTTAAACGTCACTCAATTGTTTTGCCTTCCCGGAACCCGTCCACTAACATTTAAACTTTATGGTATGGTGTTAAAGTTTAAATTGACTTTTAAATATTATTACGAATTTTTTGTATGAGAATTTCCACCGGGTTAACAAAACAAAAAAAAAGGGTTGTGTTGTGTTCGGTTGTGTTCGGTTGTGTTCGATTGTGTTCTGTCCTGTTCTGTTGTGTTCGGTTGTGTTCGGTTGTGTTCGGTCCTGTTCGGTTGTGTTCGATTGTGTTCGGTTGTGTTCGGTCGTGTTCGGTCGTGTTCGGTCCTGTTCGGTTGTGTTCGGTTGTGTTCGGTTGTGTTCCGTTGTGTTCGGTTCTGTTCGGTTGTGTTCGGTTGTGTTTGGTTGTGTTCGGTTCTGTTCGGTCGTGTTCGGTCGTGTTCGGTCGTGTTCTGTCCTGTTCTGTTGTGTTCGGTTGTTTTCCGTTGTGTTCCGTTGTGTTCCGTTCTGTTCGGTTGTGTTCGGTTGTGTTCGGTTATGTTCTGTTGTATTCGGTTGTTTTCCGTTGTGTTCCGTTGTGTTCTGTTGTATTCGGTTGTTTTCCGTTGTGTTCCGTTGTGTTCGGTTCTGTTCGGTTGTGTTCGGTTGTGTTCCGTTGTGTTCGGTTGTGTTCGGTTGTGTTCGGTCGTGTTCGGTCGTGTTCAGTCCTGTTCTGTTGTGTTCGGTTCTTTTCCGTTGTGTTCCGTTGTGTTCCGTTGTGTTCGGTTGTGTTCGGTTGTGTTCGGTTGTGTTCGGTTGTGTTCGGTTGTGTTCGGTTGTGTTCGGTTATGTTCGGTTGTATTCGGTTGTGTTCGGTTGTGTTCGGTTATGTTCGGTCGTGTTCGTTCGTGTTCGGTTGTGTTCGGTTGTGTTCGGTTGTGTTCGGTTGTGTTCGGTTGTGTTCCGTTGTGTTCGGTTCTGTTCGGTTGTATTCGGTTGTGTTCGGTTGTGTTTGGTTGTGTTCGGTTGTGTTTGGTCATGTTCGGTTGTGTTCGGTTATGTTCTGTTGTATTCGGTTGTTTTCCGTTGTGTTCCGTTGTGTTCTGTTGTATTCGGTTGTTTTCCGTTGTGTTCCGTTGTGTTCGGTTCTGTTCGGTTGTGTTCGGTCCTGTTCTGTTGTGTTCGGTTCTTTTCCGTTGTGTTCCGTTGTGTTCCGTTGTGTTCGGTTGTGTTCGGTTGTGTTCGGTTGTGTTCGGTTGTGTTCGGTTGTGTTCGGTTGTGTTCGGTTGTGTTCGGTTGTGTTCGGTTATGTTCGGTTGTATTCGGTTGTGTTCGGTTGTGTTCGGTTATGTTCGGTCGTGTTCGTTCGTGTTCGGTTGTGTTCGGTTGTGTTCGGTTGTGTTCGGTTGTGTTCCGTTGTGTTCGGTTCTGTTCGGTTGTATTCGGTTGTGTTCGGTTGTGTTTGGTTGTGTTCGGTTGTGTTTGGTCATGTTCGGTTGTGTTCGGTTATGTTCTGTTGTATTCGGTTGTTTTCCGTTGTGTTCCGTTGTGTTCTGTTGTATTCGGTTGTTTTCCGTTGTGTTCCGTTGTGTTCGGTTCTGTTCGGTTGTGTTCGGTTGTGTTCCGTTGTGTTCGGTTGTGTTCGGTTGTATTCGGTTGTGTTCGGTTGTGTTCGGTCGTGTTCGGTCGTGTTCGGTCCTGTTCTGTTGTGTTCGGTTGTTTTCCGTTGTGTTCCGTTGTGTTCCGTTCTGTTCGGTTGTGTTCGGTTGTGTTCGGTTGTGTTCGGTTGTGTTCGGTTGTGTTCGGTTGTGTTCGGTTGTGTTCGGTTGTGTTCGGTTGTGTTCGGTTGTGTTCTGTCGTGTTCTGTCGTGTTCTGTCGTGTTCGGTCGTGTTCGGTCGTGTTCGGTCGTGTTCGGTCGTGTTCTGTCCTGTTCTGTTGTGTTCGGTTGTTTTCCGTTGTGTTCCGTTGTGTTCCGTTGTGTTCCGTTGTGTTCCGTTGTGTTCCGTTGTGTTCCGTTGTGTTCCGTTGTGTTCCGTTGTGTTCCGTTGTGTTCTGTTGTTTTCCGTTGTGTTCCGTTGTGTTCGGTTGTGTTTGGTTGTGTTCGGTCGTGTTCGGTTGTGTTCGGTTGTGTTCTGTTGTATTCGGTTGTTTTCCGTTGTGTTCCGTTGTGTTCCGTTGTGTTCCGTTGTGTTCCGTTGTGTTCGGTTGTGTTTGGTTGTGTTCGGTCGTGTTCGGTTGTGTTCGGTTGTGTTCTGTTGTATTCGGTTGTTTTCCGTTGTGTTCCGTTGTGTTCCGTTGTGTTCCGTTGTGTTCGGTTCTGCTCGGTTGTGTTCGGTTGTGTTCGGTTATGTTCGGTTGTGTTCGGTTGTGTTGGGTCGTGTTCGGTCGTGTTCGGTCGTGTTCGGTCGTGTTCGGTCGTGTTCGGTCGTGTTCGGTCGTGTTCGGTCGTGTTCTGTCCTGTTCTGTTGTGTTCGGTTGTTTTCCGTTGTGTTGTGTTGTGTTGTGTTTTGTTGTGTTTTGTTGTGTTGTGTTGTGTTGACCCAACCTGATATACGCTTGGACACAGTCTCGATTCTCAACATCTGTCTACACACGAGGGCGATGTAGAGGGAAATAGATTATGCTGTTGTCAATTCAAAAGTTCTGGCTTATACTTTCGAAGACATGTATCAATCCTGCACCATATTAAAATGGGATCAAATTTAAGATATAATAAATAACATATCTTCACGCTATCACGCTATGTGAGCAGACATACAATAGTGGTTTTATCCACTTTGCGCTTAAATGTCGTGGACTACGCGACCAGTAGCTCATGTAATCGCTTTCTCACAGTACTATGAAAATGTTAATAAGAAACAGCAATTTTTACTGTCTGTGTATTTATAAATTTATCACTTTCTAATTAAAAAGATTCACTGAATAATGTTTTTCTTTGTCCCTTAATAAAACTATTTTATTCTGCCGTCACTTGTGACTGACATTGCCTCCGACTCCGATAAATAAAATTTAAAAACTCCGACTCCGACTTCGGTTCCGATAAAACTGCCTCCGTTACATCCCTAATACATACATATTATATTATATTACTAGCTGTCCCGGCAGACCTTGTTCTGCCCTATTTCTCTAAAACAAAGTCTCATTGTTTTTTTTAATGTTAATAGCTATTGGCCTGTCGGCTGTTTTTTGAAAATTGTTTGAAGGAACCTGCCCTTAATGCTATATGTATAAAAATTGACAAATATTGACATTAATATTTATACGTCACTCAATAATTGTTTTGCCTTCCCGGAACCCGTCCACTAACATTTAAACTTTATGCTATGGTGTTAAAGTTCAAATTGACTTATAACAAATCTTTTGTATGAGAATATAGAAAAGTGTTGTTTTTAGACTTTTTCAGATATTTTTTTAAAATCTTCTCTCTGTTATAACCTTCTCCAGACTTCAACAAACACAACAAAAAAGAAATCAGTCAAATCGGTTCAGCCGTTCTCGAGTTTCGCGGTTATCAAGACACTATAGCTGACCCGCAAACGTTGTTTTGCTATGTAAGGTTTTGTAATATCTTCTAAGATGTTCATTGAAATTAAGTGATGTCAAAGACAATTTTGTTCACGATTAAATACTCTTAAACAACAACAAATTTATTTGGATAAAGATTAATATTGTTACGTTGATACAACTCTTAACAAATAATGCATTAATTTCGACCAAATTTGTTTACCATAAAAACGGTTCTAGTGACTTAATCTTAAAAGATAGACATATTCTGTCCCGGACATTTTTTTAGATCATTTCAAGAGGAATAATTCTTTCATACATATATTTTTGGTATCTTGAACCGTTTTTGCAGCGCACGCAATGGAAGCCCTCAAGGATGAATAATTTTGCCCGTTTTTTTCACATTTTCCATTATTTCTTCGCTCCTAATAATTGCATCGTGATGTTATATAGCCTATAGTCTTCCTCGATAAATGGTCTATTCCACTCAAAAAGAATTTTTCAATTCGAACCAGTAGTTCCTGAGATTAGCGCGTTCAAACAAACAAACAAACAAACAAACTCTTCAGCTTTATAATATTAGTATAGATTAGTGAAATGCCGCTCGCTCAATGTACAAATATAGATCTAACATAAAATTTCAATATAAAAAGAAAGTTGTGTAGCAGTAATTTGAATTAACAATATCATATAGATAAAATAGTATATACATATTTGTTATTGCTGGTTCAAAGATATTTTTGTATTTTTTATTATTGCGGTGACTACTAAAGCCTTCTTCTCTACTCGATTTCAGTAATTTAATGAAAAATGTTTTCTACTTTTATTATGCCACGACATAGAAAATTAACGGGTCAGAGTGAGAAACAGAGAAGAAGGTATCTATATTCACGGACACATATAACGGTAGCCTTGGCGAAATCTGTGATTATAGAAGCAAAGTCTTTGACAATAGAACCTTAATAATGCTCATAATTACGGTCGAATTTCGACCAATGGGCAAGCATTAGTTCTAGATTATTCTATATGCTATTAGTCATTGTCGTAAGTCGTTATGTGCATCTGCCAACGACCCAAAGAGCTTTCTCTTAAACCTCGGTAGGAAATTCGCGAAGAAATTGACCGAATCACCAATACGATTGTAGGTCCGCCAAGGAGTGGAATTCACTTCCTGCGCCGGTGGTTCCAGCATCTTATGACATGGGAATCTTCAAACGTCGACTGAATCGGTATTTGCCGGGCGAGCGCGCTCCATCGTCGCTCTCATCATCACTTTCCATCAAGTGAGATTGAGGTCAAGCGCAAGCCTGTCAGTAATAAAAAAAATAGTTCGAGATATTGTAAATAAAGTACCGTGGTAGCCTAAAGATGGTAGAAAAGGGTAGAGTAAACGAAAGAGGGTAGAAAAGGAGCGGCTCGCCTGGTTTATTTACCGGGGGTTCTCATTGAAAATTTTTAAAACAGTTGGAGACAGTCAATTTTACTAATTATTTTTTTATTTAAAAACGTCACATCCAACTGCTGATGACAAAGCTCTAAAAATGGTAGGTAAGTATGGTTTATGGCGGTGGTGTGCATCCCATAAAAGCATTTTCTTGTTATTCCTGGACATTTACTAAGCATATTGACTTAAAATTTGGTGTCAACCAGATTCCGAGTTTCCAAAATTCAAACTAGGCTAATTTGTGAGTCATTTTTGTTTATTAAATGTCCATGCTTTACTAGATAATGCATTTTTATGCGTCTATAACATACACGCTACTGGTTTATAGAGCCAATAAAAAAGGATATTTCTGTATTAAACACATACTGCTCTCTGAAGTTTTGTAATAACCGATTCCAATATGTCTTTGAATTCTTCAGTAGGCTTAATATCAAATATCTAGTGCGTGACCGACGCTTCGGCTACCAGTTTCGACCTTAGCCACCTTTTGACAAATTATAAGGTCGCTTAAAGGGTTATTATCCACTTGTAGTCATAAAAATAAAAGCATTTTCAATAATTATTTTCTCCAACTTATAAAGGTTTCGTTTAATTGAACAAAAGTACATTTATTAGAAGATATATTGAGGTTGTTGTACAATTGTCTCATTCATTTTTGATGAAAACTTGCATAACTGCGGCCGTCGTGCAAAAACACTTTTTTTAACATTACCTTGGTGTGAGTATAAGTTGGAAATCAAATCTCATCTGAAATAGAAAATTCAACAAGATTTCGATAAGTAAGCTCAAAACGAACTTCGTAAACAAAGGAAACTAAATTTAGATGTGAATAAGTATTTTTGGGAGGTGAAAATCTAAATTTTTTAAAGCGAAAAATTATATTTTTGGGTAAAACATGCACAAATTTTATAGAAACTGAAGGATCGATGTTTCCTTCGTTCACGAAGTACGTTTTGAGTTTATATATCAAAATCTGTTTGAATTTATCTTTTCAGGTGAGCCGTTTTCATCACAAACGAGTAAAAAAATTGTACAACCTCAATATATATTCTAATAAATATGTATTAGTTCGATTGAACGAAACCTTTACGAGTTAGAGAAAATAATTATTAAAAATGCTCTGATTTTATTTATTCACTAGCTGATCCGGCAAACGTTGTTTTGCTATATAAGGTTTTGTAATATCTTCTAAGATGTTCATTGAAATTAAGTGATGTCAAAGACAAGTTTGTTCACAATTAAATACTTTTAATCAACAACACATTTATTTGAATAAAGATTAATATTAGGTCCTTACATATGAAATTGGCGTTTTTCGTACTGGCCACTTTAATCACAAATTTCTCCTCTTTGGTAAGGAATTCCAAATTCAAATTTGTACAGCTATAGACTCATGTATTTGTACTTCGATGATCGTCATTCGTTTGTTTTTTCTTCTGTTTTTTTCTATTTGCGTCACTCATTTTACAAAATGGAAAACTTAAAATATCGCATTATTTACCAGTACGAGTTCCGCCGTGGCACTAGTGCTGCGGAAACAACTCGAAGGGTGAATGATGTGTATGGCGGTCGTGTTGCAAAAGAAAACACAGTTCGTTTTTGGTTCCAACATTTTCGTTCTGGAAATTTCGACCTGTAGAACAAGCCCCGTGGACGGCCTGAGACTCAAGTTGATAATGAAGAGTTGAAGGCTATTGTGGAAGCGGATCCATCGCAAACCACGTCCGAGTTAGCTGCAGGCTGCGATGTTAGTGATAAAACTGTTTTAATTCACTTGAAGCAAATTGGGAAGATTAAAAAGCTTGAAAGGTGGGTACCTCACGAATTGACTGAAGCAAACCGGCAAACGCGCGTCGACTGCTGCGTTACATTACTAAACCGGCACAATAATGAAGGTATTTTAAACCGAATCATTACCTGTGATGAAAAATGGGATCTTTACGATAATCGGAAGCGCTCAGCGCAATGGTTGGATCCTGGCCACCCAGCCAAATCCTGCCCCAAGCGAAAATTAACCCCAAAAAAGTTACTTGTAAGCGTTTGGTGGACTAGTGCCGGTATTGTTCATTACAGTTTTCTCAAATCTGGCCAGACTATTACGGCTGATGTCTATTGTCAGCAATTGCAAACCATGATGAAAAAGCTAGCGGCTAAACAACCTAGGCTGGTCAATCGCTCCACGCCACTGCTGCTTCACGACAACGCTAGACCACACACTGCGCAACAGACGGCTACTAAATTAGAAGAGCTTCAATTGGAAAGTCTAAGACATCCTCCGTACTCCCCGGACCTTGCTCCAACAGATTACCATTTTTTTCGAAATTTGGATAACTTCTTGCAAGGGAAAAAATTCAACTCCGATGGGGCAGTCCAAATCGCCTTCAAAGATTTTATTGATTGCCGTCCGACTGGTTTTTTTAGTAAAGGGATCAATGAACTACCTATGAGATGGCAAAAGTGCATAGAAAATAATGGTTCATACTTTGATTAATTAAATATATTATATTAAAAAATATTCGACTTTTTGTTCCTCCCATACAAAACGCCAATTTCATATGTAAGGACCTAATATTATTACGTTGATACAACTCTTAACAAATAATGCATTAATTTCGACCAAATTTGTTTACCATAAAAACGGTTCTAGTGACTTAATCTTAAAAGATAGACATATACTGTCGTAGACATTTTTTTAGATTATTTCAAGAGGAATAATTCTTTCTTACATATATTTTTGGCATCATGAACCGTTTTTGCAGCGCACGCAATGGAAGCCTTCAAGGATGAATAATTTTCCCCGTTTTTTTCACATTTTCCATTATTTCTTCGCTCCTAATAATTGCATCGTGATGTTATATAGCCTAAAGCCTTTCTCGATAAATGGTCTATTCAATTCAAAAATAATTTTTCAATTCGAACCAGTAGTTCCTGAGATTAGCGCGTTCAAACAAACAAACAAACTCTTCAGCTTTATAATATTAGTATAGATTATAGGTTTGCCAATGGACACAACACATATGTATACAATATGCAATCAACAATGTGCAGTTCCTATTAAAGCATCCACAACATACGTCAGAGTGGCCTGTTTATTTATTTATTTTCATGAAAACAAGTGAGTGTAACCCTTTAACAACCTCTGAACGTTGTTTATTATTATTATAATTTTTTTATTATTTCTTATTACGGGCTTTTGACATGGTCATATCAGCCCTAGCGTAGCCTAATATATAGAAATAAAACCTTTCACACTTCACCTTTCATACAGTTTCCATAGCATTTCGGCAGTTACTTTAGTGGGCACCGCCAAAATGCTATGGAACATACCAAAATCCAGTCTATTTAATTTTAATTTACTTATTATCCTACCGGCTGTTTATCTTTCTTGTTGTTGTTTATTATATTTTAATAAAAACCTTAACTTCAAAAGTATTAAGACACATTATTTATTTATAGGTAACGACTTTTTTTAAAACCTTCAGTTTCAGCGTCCACCAGATGTCGATCTATAAACGGATATTAACAACCACAATCAAATGAGTCAGTTTAAGTTTGACGCTTGCTAGCAACCTGAAGACTTAGCCAAAACTTCAATTCATTTGAAAGATTTTTAGGCCGAAGATAATTCAAAGCCGATGCCGATGCTTTGGCCCAACACTACATATATCTCATGTAGAGAAATGCCAGTATTATTGAATATTGCATAGAGAAGCTACCTCGGAGAAGTCTCAAGCGTACTTTTGTTCCGAAAAATATGAGATTTAAAAGAAAATCACAGGCAAACACTTCAAAACTGTATAAATAAAAGGTGTGCTATAATTTCTCGAGGGAATTTCTGAGACAAAAGTGACAAACTCAGTGTTTATTTAAGCTACAATCGTCGCACGAATTTAATTCAGAGCTTAAGAATTTGCTAGTGTTGTTACCTACTTAACAAAGACATCGATTTGTCGATAAATACATTAAAACAAGTATTACGATTATAAATTCTTTAACAGGTCTTATGTGTTTTTTAACTTACTTTTGATAATAGCTCGACGTTTCGACATAGTTACGCAGACTGAGGTAATTTTTTTATCGGGATATAGGGTTTAATTTATCATCGGCATAGAACCCAGCGATTAGGAAACTGGGAACTCGTTTTATGTCGCCGTGTAAACATGTTTTTACTGTGAGTGTTGTGTGTCGTGATTATTCAAATTACCCCCCCCCCCCATCATATTCAGAGCATCATAACTGTCAAATATTAATGTTCACCCGTCAATATGGTAAATTCTGCCCTCAAATTAAAGAACGCATTTAAATAAAAGTTTGAATCGATAAGAATGACGTATTTTAGATTTAAGCAATGACGAATAATGTCAGAAATAAAAAAGGATTGACATATACAGGTGCCCACATCTCAACGTCAAGCTAACACAGAGTGACAGGATTGATTGAAATTGTCATGTGAAAAAAAAAATTCTATCCCATGCAGTTTGAAATTTATGGGCATTTAAGAAAAAACTAGAAATTTGGTCAAACTGTAGCAATTTTTTGGTTATTGAGGTTAATTTTTTTTTTCATTTAATCTTTGGAGCCATAACCCTAAATAACATTTCTAGAATCACAGTCAAAATTAATGACACATTTGCCCCAAGTTTTCTAGAATTAAGACTATTTGTTAAACTACGAATTTAATTTTTGTCGAATTTTAAATGCCCACTTTTAAAAAAAAGTACCAGAGTGCCTTGGCAAGTGCCATTATTAATTTGCGCATTTAATCAGGATTGTAAAATGATACAATACTTGTTAGTTTCATACTAAAAAAACGAGTAAAAAATAAAAACCTCAAGTAACCCGAATTTTGCTAACCCATTTTACTCAGTTAAAATGTCTTTTATTCTCACAAGCTCTTGGTAGGTTCTTAATTTTACGACAAAATGATGAGAGAGATGGATAGTGAACATTTTTTCCATGAGTGAGAGAGACAGATAGTGACACCATTTTTACCAAAGTCATCAGTAATATAGGTTATACATCGGAATAACATATAGGATACAATTTGTAATGATTTTATGTAAGTTTGGTCGTAATATAACGAAATATGTTACTTAAAACGGAAAAAAATCTGACCTCTGAGAGCTATCTCGGCGTACACTGCCTAAACCATTGGAGTTACACAAAGATGATGTACCGTAGGATTGTTTGTCTTGAATAGTTCTAAATAAAAGTCCCAGACAGCATATATTTACCTTTTATGTGGAAGCCACTATGACCAAAATTGTATATTGTAATACAGAAGATATTCACTAGAAATAATTTATATGGCAGAACAACGTTTGCCGGTTCAGCTAGTACATTTTACAGGCACAAAGATAACTTCTTTAATTTATACTACACGAAGATGAAGAAAAGGAAAATCTTACTTCGTTATCAACTTACTTACAGTAGAAATTTGAACTTAGTTCAACTTGTTAAATGTATTTTACTACCAAAATCACGATCCACTGTCACTTCCAGAAATTTGTAAGACGAATATTTAATCTAAGAGAACCTTAGAAAGTAATTAATGGACTCAGATTGTAACTCTAGAGTAAATTAATTACACTGTAATGTTTCAGAATCATCCTTTGTAATTTTAGATCATTAAGGAGAAGAAAAGTGAATTATTTAATTACCTTTTTTTCGGGATCGAATACTTCAAAGGGAACAAACTCTATAAGATACTTTCGTTGTGAGTCGATCTGTCTGTCATGACGTTTTTATCAGGACTCGCAATTTTTCTTTCATTTTAGTATTTTAAGTTTAGCTTTAATTTTTATATTTTTCTTTACGCTAGTTTTTATGTCTCAAACGCAATACTCGCTTTTATTCATTTAAAATTTCTTACTTTTATTTTTCTATTATTTCGAAAGGGGATCCTTTCAAAGCCGGCGGTATAGTCACGCCAAAAGGCGCAACTCCAGAACATCAAAAAAATTAATAAAAATGTAAACGCACTCAATCCCAAACGCCGCCTGGCGATCATTCGCTTACTTACTTTCTTAATGTTCTCGCTTTAAAACTACACATCGCATCGCATCCTTTTTTCTACATTACAATCGCATTTAATAATTCTTTTAAACTCGCAACACACACAAATCCTTCTCAAACCATACTCCACATTCGCATACAAACATACAAAGTGAGTGTTTTGTGAAGTGTCCAAATACCGCTGCCTACGTTAAGTACTTGATTTGTCTCAAATTATCGCAATCTTCTTTATTATAAATCATCCCGCCTACGAGGGTGCATTTTGTGCAACGGCATAAGTCCAAAACTTATCCCGGCTCGCGTATAGTTTTGTGGATGCATCCTAGTGCCAAATCATGCCAAAAGACACAACCCCGGAACATTTAAATTAATAAAATGTAAACGCTATCTGGCGAACATTCATTTTATAGATAACTGTTCTCGCTTTTAAATCACAAACGTCGCATCGCGTTCTTTTCTCCATTACAATCGCTTATAATACTTTCAAATTCGCTATACACATCACAAATCCTCACTTACACATTACTTACACATCATAAACATAGTGACTCGCTTTGCCTTGTCACGTTTCGGGATCAGCTTGTGTATATCCAGTAACTCATATACCTAGAGACCTTCAGTCGCGGTATATGTGGGCCGACATGGCGACGGAGACTGCCAACGGATTTTCATCCTTTGATGGTCGCTTTTGTTTTTGGACCACACTCTACTTACCATCGGGTACTCTGTAGTCACTATGTCGAGCTAGTGTAAAAAAAGTCTAAGTAAACTTAAAGTTGCGTCTATAAGTCTCAGCTTTAGAGAACGTGGCGTCTGCTAAGCCTTGTGATGATTTCCTAGCCGGATTCGGCCACGGCGACTGTTTCAACACCGATTAAGAAAATCGAGGTCCAGTTTACGGAAACAGTCAATTGCGCAGGAGATATTTAAGTGCAGAACTGGACGCACAGCCAGAAAAGCACTCTCTCGTCCGAGCCCCCTCAGGCCCGATAGAATGGAGAACCAGTACGATCGGGAGGGAGCAGGATGCAGGTTTGGTCGAGTTGTCCTTCTCTGAACACCTGGTTGAATTGCGGTGTTAAAGAGATACCTTAGTCGCCTTTTACGACACCTCAGCAAGAAGAGGGGGGTGCTATTCTATTCTGCCGGCAGCCACCATGGCATAACCCTTGCCTTGCCCTTGCCTTGCTTGCGGCTAAGCCTTGTACAAAAGGTACAATTAACCTCTTTAACTTTGAGGGAGCCTGCTGCCTGGATGAGAGGGATGCGGTGCACGGTGTCCGGCGCATCGCCTGGGAGAGAGGTTTTGGAGGGGTGGGCTTTACTCCTTCCCCTCCCAGGGAGGTAACCTCAACAAGGCTGTCCGCTCCCCAGGCGTCTGGATGAATTTGGTTTCCCAGGCGCGAGTGGAGCAATCAGAGGGACACCCCGGGGGATTTCAGTCAGTAGGAGTCTGACACACCGGGGTCGCTACCCTCACAGCGTCCCTGAAGGTCCTATGCAGGATTTTCCCCCGGGAAAAAAAACAAAACACAAAAAATTACAAATGTTAGCGCTGATACTATGTACTGGAGAGATCAATATTCAAAGCCGATAAGTTATCGCTTGTGATTGAACCAACAGTAACACATACAAACTCTGATAATTTATATTAACTGATAAATATATTTACAAAGTTGTATGTTATTTTATTGAATTCTCTTCTCTTGACCAGGACTCTAACAAAAAAGGCGGTTTTTTAATTCTTACTCGACATAGTTAAAATACGCGTATGAGGAGCATAGTTCAGTTTAAAACCGTCAAAAACTTTCAAGAGCACGGAAAAACATCGAAATTCGCGGTGACCATTCCGGCTTTTAAATATATCTCTTCCAGAGATGGGCAAAATATTATCTGATTAATGATTAACGATTACAAAATGTAGTCGTAATTTCAATTTTCTTGCTCTGTAATTATGATTAAATCCATTTAAAACATTAAGAAATCATAAACGTGTAAGCAATCTGGGATTCTGTAGTGTTTAAAACATACACGAGCGAAATGCAGTCATATTAATGGTAAAAACGTAAAATGTAATCGTAATCATTTTTATCAATCTGATTACATTTTGCCCATCAATGGTCTTTTCACGCTACGTTTATAGGACCTAGAAGACAGCACACTGGATGGAAATTACAGCGCAGTCTAAGAATATTGTCGACCATCAAGAAACGAGAATTTATCGACAGCTATAGTTGTAAATCAGGTTTTTCTAAACATAGGATTCAGAAATTAGTGCTCAAACCTATGACTGTGGAAAGTCCTTTTTTTATACTGGCTCGATAATGTGACTACAGTGCATCTGATGGTAAGTACAGTGTAGTCCAAAAACGAAAGCGACCGTCAAAGGACGAAAATCTATCGAGTCTCCGAAGCCATGTCGGCCCACATACACCACGACTAAAGGTTTCTAGATACATTAATAACATCTAGCAGACTTCCTCTGTGGCTTTAAGCCGATGAAGGTCCCATTTTCGCCATGTTTTTATATTTTTGGATTTTTCTTTTGTTTCTGTTACTGCATTTAAATTTCTAGTTTTTTGTTAATTTGTGGCGATATAAATATATTTCATTTCTTTTTATTTCATCTCATCTCATCTCATTTAATTTAATTTCATTTCATCTAGGTACAAGCTGATATCAAAACGCGACTGCTCTAAGCGAGTCACTATAAACTCCTGCATCCCAATTTAAAAGTAGCTACAAAGTAAATAAGCCCACTGTCTTGATATCAGAACATAACTAATGTAATCCCTAACGCCCAGACCAAAACCATTACGTATCTCTGTAATTATTACGAACTAGCTGATCCGGCAAACGTTGTTTTGCTATATAAGGTTTTGTAATATCTTCTAAGATGTTCATTAAAATTAAGTGATGTCAAAGACAATTTTGTTCACAATTAAATACTCTTAATCAACAACAAATTTATTTGGATAAAGATTAATATTATTACATAGATACAACTCTTAACAAATAATGCATTAATTTCGACCAAATTTGTTTACCATAAAAACGGTTCTAGTGACTTAATCTTAAAAGATAGACATATACTGTCGGGACATTTTTTTAGATCATTTTAAGAGTAATAATTCTTTCTTACATATATTTTTGGTATCTTGAACCGTTTTTGCAGCACACGCAATGGAAGCCCTCAAGGATGAATAATTTTCCCCGTTTTTTTCACATTTTCCATTATTTCTTCGCTCCTAATAATTGCATCGTGATGTTATATAACCTAAAGCCTTCCTCGATAAATGGTCTATTCAACTCAAAAATAATTTTTCAATTCGAACAAGTAGTTCCTGAGATTAGCGCGTTCAAACAAACAAACAAACAAACTCTTCAGCTTTATAATATTAGTATAGATTAAGTTTTGATAATTTGAGGGTACTTTGCTAGATAAATAATAAAACCACTATAATATTTTGTTCTTTATTTAGTACGTTGGGTCATAAAACATACAAGTGAGTACAATGTGGCGTGTAATTCAAACATTTTACAGGACCGTAAATATTATGTTATAGTATTGTGAGTCTAGGTGATTATGATCTAGTATGGTAAGTCTAGATCATTAAGTAGCTGTGATTTTGCTAGACGTTTAGTACTATATGATTTTGTCCTAGAACTATCACATTGAACCTCAGGTTTTATTTTTATTTTAAGGTTTGATTTTTATTTGAAGGCTTAAGTTTTTATTCGTAAGCTAGTTAAGGTTGTAGTCTGTTTAGTTTTGTTTTTAAGGGCGGCTTGCACTAACGAATTAATCTAGTTTAAGCTTGTATAAAACGCTAATTAATTGAATTGGTTTCATTCCATCATAATGATGATTTTAGTTTAAGAGTTGTTACATCTAGATGTTGATTTAGTGCTAGACAATAAATACAGATCAGCGTTAAATAGCATTTTATATAACTCTAAACTAGATTTAATTTGTTAGTGCAAGCCGCCTTAAATGTATAATGTAGGATTAAGTTAGGTTTAAGATTATATTGTAAATTTTTAAGCAATATAGGTCACCACTCAGCCCTTTTCAGCGGACGCATAGGAGAATGAAGTATGAAAGGTAGTAGAATGTGAGTGCTGTGAAATTTGAATTTGAATTTGAACCTCAGGAGGATAATAGTATCAGCACTTATAATAAACTGTTATCAAATTACAATTGAGAAAATGCCGTATTATCGTAATATTGTCTATAATAATGATTTTAAAAGAACACAGAAAAAATAGATAAGTTTTATAAACCATTTGTCTACATCGACGGGTCACGCACCTCCTAGGAGACTCGTAGTATGGTGTCCATCAGTCCGGGTTTAGTGTTAGGACAAATTTCACTATATTTTACCTTACCCAGCTAAGAGCCCTAGACAAGAAACATTCTATAAACAATAACGACAATTAAAAATATGAGAAATTGACTTAAAGTTTTTTTCCACTGGCTCAACAAAGTAACTACAGAGCACCTGATGGTAAGTACAGTGTAGTCCAAAAACAAAAACGATCATCAATAGATGAAAATCCATTGATTATCTCCGTCGTCATGTCGGCCCACATATACCGCGGCAGAAGGTCTCTAGGTATATGAGTTACTGGATATACATCCGCAGATCCCGAAACGCGACACGCCAAAATAAGTCACTATGACGGTCTTTACACTTGTGTACTGTGTTTATAACCCAGTTTGAGCAATTGCCCTATCACCATAAAATTATATTTGAAAATGATTTGTGACTGAATTTTTTAACCTGACTCAATAAAATAACTACGCTGCACTTCTTGGTATAATACACTTGCTAGAAGGTCTATTCCTGCAATGACTTAGAGAGTGAATCCTTTTTCATGTTCCATCGGGGTGGGAGTAAAGAGCCTGATGTTCCCATCCTTATATCTATAAAGGAAGTCTAATTTTATAAAAGCCATAACCACCGCCCGATCAAACAGTGAAGTACACACACGCACTAACTTCACTCCACGACACCGGCGTCGCCGACGAGGGATAGTTCAGTCAACTGCTGCCAACCGGTGCGTTTTCGCACCGAGGCGCAGTTTCACTCCGACGCAGCCTTGAGTTTCTTTCGGCATTTCTTCTCAAGGTAATCGCTTCCGAAACTCTGGTAGATCACCCGTAGGGCTAGTACATTAATACATAGTACATTTAGCTGTGGTGGCTGCCGGCAGAATAGAATAGCACCCCCCTCTTCTTGCTGAGGTGTCGTAAAAGGCGACTAAGGCATCCCTTTAACACCGCAATTCAGCCAGGTGTTTAGAGAAGGGAAAACTCGACCAAACCTGCATCCCGCTCCCTCCCGATCGTACTGGTTTTCCATTCCATCGGGTCTGAGGGAGCTCGGACGAGAGAGTGCTTTTCTGGCTACGCGTCCAGTTATGCACTTAAATATCTCCTGCGCAATTGACTGTTTCCGAAAACTGGGCCTTGATTTTCTTAATCGGCGTTGAAACAGTCGCCGTGGCCGAATCCGGCTAGGACATCATCATCATCATCATAGTAAATTTATATATAATTTCGATCAATATGCCATATAATGTGTGTGCTTTATCATTGAAATTATCATATAGTTTTAATTTTTTAATTGTCTTGATTATTTTTTGCCTGTGTTCGATATTATTTATAGTTAACTATCTCTTGCAATTTTTTGCTTTATTATATCCAATCGGTCTGTTCTGCAATAATATTTAAAATCTTTATTAATTTAAAATTCTATTATAGAGGCTTTATTATACAGTGTTTACTAATATTTTATATTATAATATTTTAATGGGAGTTAAATATTTTATCTGTTGGTCTTATATTTCTGTTCTTGTATATGTGTATTTTCATATTATTATCTATGATACTTTAAAATTAGTGTATCTGTACTCCATTGCTCCCTTCCTTGCTGTTTTCTGCGCGTCGATTCAATAAAAGGCTGTCAGCTGAAAATCAGCGCTGGGTGGCTCGGCTGGTCACTTAGCATTTGCTGAGCTGACTTCCCTTTGGCGCATCATCACAACATAGGGTGTTTACTGTTTTTATTTTCTGTCTTTAATAGCTTATTTTGCTGTGTTGTTTGTTGTGTTGTATGCCAAATAAATGTTTTATTATTATTATTATTTTACATTATTGGCTGGCGGTCCAAGTCGAGGTTCGTACCCACAGGGGTGCCCTTGCATTGCCACCCAACCCAAAACTCGCTGGCTGAGCACCTTCTGCGCTCGCCCCCTAAGCCCGGTTGAACTGTAAATGCCTTTCCCGGCAATCAGTAGTTAGCCCACTTAAAAAAAAATCCAAAGCTATGTTGTTCCACTCCGACGCAGCCTCGGGTTTCTTTCGGCGTTTCTTCTTAAGGCAGTTGCTTCCGAAACGCTAGTAGATCACCGCTAAGTTTCGTATTTGGGCTGGCGGTCCAAGTCAACGTCGTTCCCACAGAGGTGCCCTTGCGTTGCCACCCAACCCAAAATTTGCCGTTTAAGCACCTCAGTGTTCGCCCTCTCGCCCGGTTTAGTTGTGAAGGTCTATTCCGGCCATCAAAAAATATCCAGTTGAAAGAAAAAATATTGAAAATGTTGAATATATATATATATATATATATATATATATATATCAATCTACATATTTCCGAAAGATGCCAAGCGTTACTTTCTTTAATAGAAAACATAGCTTTTTCTTTCAACTGGATATTTTTTGATGGCCGGAATAGACCTTCACAACTAAACTTATATTTTAATCCTATCCTACTCGTATTAATACAAGGTGTCTCAAAAGAAAGTTCACATTTAAATCTTTTTTTAAAAGAAAAGTCTTAGCTTTATTGAAAAAATGTTTATTTTATTATGAAGTACACTGTTTGGGAATTTATTTTTTAAAAATAACATCGTCCAAATGTAAACCGTTGCGCTCTCGGCATTCATTTAGTCGGGCACTAAAATTGCCTATGACACCTCGGCAGGTAGTCTCCGTGATGGCTGCCATTTCATGACGGATATTTTCTTTTAATTGTGCCAGGGAAGTCGGTTTATTAGCGTAAACTTTTGATTTGACATAACCCCAGAGGAAAAAATCCATAGGCGTTAAATCGGGACTCCGTGGAGCCCAATTTATGTCACCTCGCCTGGAGATTAATTTGTTCGGAAAAATTTCTCGAACTCGAGGCAGAGATCTGTTGGACGTGTGTGAAGTTGCTCCATCCTGCTGGAACCATGTTCTTTGGTTGTAACCAGGAAAGTTTTGCAGTTGGGGTACGAAAAACTCGTCTAACATCTCCACATAACGCTCTGAATTCACTGTGAGTGTGCGTCCCCTTCCATCTTCAAAAAAGTAAGGGCCGATAATTCCTCGCGCCGACATCGCTGCCCATACGGTGACTTTGGGTGAATGTAGCGGTTTCTGATGTTTTTGTTTTGGGTTGGTTGCACTCCAGTAACGACAATTTTGCTTGTTTACATGCCCATTCAGGTGAAAATGGGCTTCATCGGAAAACAAGATGTTGGTGAACGTTGGAAAGCGCTCAATCATCTGATTTACAAAGGCAAGCCTCTGACCAGCATCTTGAGGCTTCAGTTCTTGCACTAAATGAATTTTGTACGAGTGCAGCTTTAAATCTTTGTGTAAAATGTGGCATAATGAAGATCTGTGCACATTTAAAGCAACAGCACGCTTCCGAATCGAGAGGTTTGGATCATCTCGAATAGACTGAGTAACACTGTCCACGATTTCGGCTGTTCTTGATGTTCTTGGCCGCCCAGATTTTGGTTTCTCCAGAGTTGACCCAGTCTCTTCAAACTTCTCAACCCATTTTGCAATGAGTCGAGTGCTAGGCGCATCATTTAAGTGACGAATATGTCGAATACTGCAGAATTTTCTACGCGCTACAGTCGCCGAATTACCGTTTTTGTAAAACTCACGTACGCACAACGCACGGTCCGCACCAGAGAAACGCTCCATAGCGACTAAATTCCCAAGAGCCAGACTACCGACTGACATACCCCCCGCGCCCCTCAGAATAGTTGCTTTCGTGTAATAAGTTAAGCAAATGTGAACTTACTTTTGAGACACCTTGTATTATAAATGCGAAAGTTTGTGAATATGTTTGTTACTCTTTCACGATAAAACTACTGGACGGATTTGCTTGAAACTGCCACAGTAATATAGATTATACATCGGAATAACATATAGGCTACAATTTGTAATGATTTTATGTAATTTTGGTCGTAATATAACGGTACATGTCAATTAAGTCGGAAAAAATCTGGCCTCTGAGAGCTATCTTGGCGTACACTGCCTAAACCATTGGAGTTACACAAAGATGATGTACCGTAGGATTGTTTGTTTTGAATAGTTCTAAATAAAAGTCCACGACAGCATATATCTACCTTTTATGTGGAAGCCACTATGACTAAAATTGTATATTATAATACAGAAGATATTCACTAGAAATAATTTATATGGCAGAACAACGTTTGCCGGGATAGCTAGTTCATTTATAATACAGCGACAAGTCCTGTATTTGTACTTCAGAAGATGGGGAGCCTACTCCCTACACGTGACGCGTCATACAAACGTGCCTTGCCTGAAACGCGTACTTCGCAATTTTGTAATGTAAATGTTTTATTCATGAATACGCTGTTAGCCCAATAGGATTACACTCAAATCCGCAAATTAGGTCCATTTCAGAATATTCATGGCGATCTACATCTGAACTATAAAATCAGGGTCGAATTTATCTAATCTATATTTCCGCGTAGAATTAATTTAAGAATTATACTAATAGCAAACGAGTAGTAAAGTTTTTTTTTATTCTATCTCGATTCAGTGACTACACCACATCTGATGGTAAGCATAGCTCAGTCTGGAACGTGCTCCCCTCCTGATACAGGGTGGGCGGTGGACGTTGAGGGCGTCCGCCGTCCGGCAGAGAGGACAATGCGTCGTGTGTGTGCCCACATGACGCCTCATTGGATGTAGTGGGGGGTGACAACTGACCCCCTCCTAGAGAGGAAGCCTATGTGGCTTATTTGTAAAATAATTAGCCTAAATAATTAAAAATGCTACCCAAAGACATTATTCTACGCGGACAAAGTCGCGGGCACAACTAGTATAATATACAGGTGATTTTATAGACAAGTGAGATATTTCACAATACAATAATTTGTACCTCCTTGTAACTTGAAGCCTATTCACTTATGACTAATAAAAATGTAAATAACAATATTCCCTAACAAATCATATAGGAACATTGATGAACAAATGAGAATTGATCCGTAAAAAGTTTGGACACCGCAGCGCGTGTGGCGCACGATTGAATGGCATGTAGATAGAATTCCTTTTACGTAATTTTAGGTAAACAGGTAATTGACTCGTTACCCTTTCGCACTTTAAACTGGCTTAGGAGAGACAAAATACCTACTTAATAATTCATAATTATTTATTCTATCATGTGTGTCATTGCCCCTAAATATGTTGACTATAAATTACTTCGTTTTAACGGAAATATTAAGATATCACTATTCCTTTATATTTGGAATTAGAATCGGATGCTGAATATTCTCCTTGAATATCTCCCTCGTTTATAAAATCAGCCTGTATATATAATATCCATTCGAATTATTTTGACATAACACGAGCGTACATGCGAATTCGAACATGATCTTATAGCGCAGGGATATAAACAGGCGTCGTAATCGTCGGCTAAGGTGGCTTCATACAACGACTCCAGCGTCACCTGCGACGCCGAAGAACAATGGTTCAGTCGACTGCATTTCACCAGTGTGTTTACACACCGAGGAGCAGTCCCACAGAAAACGGACTTATTTTTTGATTGCGCTAACTTAAATCAGTAACGTGCATAGTGTCTTTGGACAGGGTAGGCAAAATTCGCGTAATTAATTTGTATCTATACTAATATTATAAAGCTGAAGAGTTTTTTGGTTTGTTTGTTTGAACGCGCTAATCTCAGGAACTACTGGTTCGAATTGAAAAATTCTTTTTGAGTTGAATAGACCATTTATCGAGGAAGGCTTTAGGCTATATAACATCACGATGCAATGATTAGGAGCGAAGAAATAATGGAAATAGTGAAAAAACCGTGGAAAATTATTCATCCTTGAGGGCTTCCATTGCGTGCGCTGAGAAAACGGTTCAAGATACCAAAAATATATGTATGACAGAATTATTCCTCTTGAAATGATCTAAAAAAATATCCGCGACACTCACTAAAACCGTTTTTATAGTAATAAAATTTGGTCGAAATTAATGCATTATTTGTTAAGAGTTGTATCAACGTAATAATATTAATATTTATCCAAATAAATGTGCTGTTGATTAAGAGTATTTAATTGTGAACAAAATTGTCTTTGACATCACTTAATTTCAATGAACATCTTAGAAGGTATTATAAAACCTTATATAGCAAAACAACGTTTGCCGGATCAGCTAGTATTATAGATATAATGATAATAAATATTATAATTCCTTTATAGGAAAGATAGATGGCGTGAATATGGAATAGATTTTAATGTAAATGGTTCCTATTTTGTTTAACTTTAAGCAATTTAAGGTAATGGATAAGCACGGTGGGTCTTTGGCATTTAGTCTAGACATAGCCAAGGCTTTTGATAGGGTCTGGCGCCGTGGTCACCGTCCTAACATATGGGATCCTTTAAGCGTCGCGTGAAGAGATATTTGTGCAGGCCGGCATGATCGCTGCGACTACCGATGGGTCTTCCTTACCTGTCGATGGTCGTTGGCGTTTTATGGACTGCACCATGTTTGCCATCAGGTATGGCGCAGTCACTATGTTATGTCAGAATAAAAAAAAATAGTCAGGGCTTATTTATCATTATGGAATGAACGCTACTGACTTAAACATTTGATTTTTTGAGAACCACAAGGGAGCATAGACCTGAGTACTTATTTTAAATTAATTTCAATATTAATATTTCATCATAAACGAGTTCCCGAGAAATCGCTGTCGTGACACAAACGAACAGACAGATAACAAAGTAATCATATAAGAATGCCTTTTTTTTAAGAACAAATCCCTTAAAAATGTTCTAGCTTAAAAGGGCTCAAAGTATTTTTAAGGTAATTCAATTACTTCCATCCGTTTCATGGTACATTTACACGAAAAAGGTTTCGGGGTTGAGCTAAATCCGTCAATGGGAAAGTTATTTCCACTCTTGTGGCTTTGGATATTATTTATACCGGTGAAATTTTTTTTATACCCGTATGAACTGTACCTCACTTTATTTATAGCGTAGTTTCTTTCACATGTCTTTGGCGGTGTGCTGTGACAACCTGAAGGGAAGTCATGTTTGAAAACAAAATCTACGAACTCGTAATAGACATGTAGGCTCCTAACTAGATAATGGCATAATACACAGCAGAGATGGGCAACATGTAATCTGATTAATGTTTAACGATTACAAAATGTAGTCGTAATTTCAATTTTATTGCTCTGTAATCATGATTAAATCCCTTGAAAACATTAAGGAGTGGAATATGCTTCCAGCGGCCATATTTCCGCGGTCTTATGACCTGGGAGTCTTTAAAAGAAGAGTTAATAGGTATTTGCTGGGCAAACGCGTTTCATCATCGAACTCATCTTCACCTTCCAACAGGTGTGATTGAGGTCAAGCGTTCCTCTATAAATTAAAAAAAAAATGTGTGTGCAATTGATGATTTCGTAGTGTTTAAAACATAGATAAGCAAAATGCAATCATATTAATGATGAAAAACAATCGATTCCTCCCACAAACAATACGGCGTAGTCAGTTATTAGTATCCAGATACTGCATCCTGTCTCTATATAATTGTGTAGGTTCCCCGTTCCATTAAATTAAGAGGGATTTGGACGAGGGGGCGCTTTTGTGTAAGCGCTAGCATTCACGCATTTAAATGAAATGAAATAAAATGAAAAAGTATTTATTTCGCCACAAATATACAAAAAAAATCAGAAATTTAATGTAGCAATACAAACAACACACAAAAACAAAAGAAAATACAAAACATATAAACATGGTGAAAATGGGCCCTTCATCAGCCTAAAGCAACAGAGGAAGTCTGCAGCGCTGATTTTCGTGAAGGACCACGGTCATGTTACATCTTATAAGAATTATCGATAAACAACATAATACATATAGCTTAAATAATAAATACAAGTGATACTAAAATAAACTATTACATACAATAAATAAATCGACTACAAAATGTATTAGTGATAGATACTATAGTAAAAATATATGTATACCTAAAAAAAGAGCAAAAGTATAATTAAAAATAAATCAAATAGACTACGTGTAACAAATACATTTTTAAATAAATATCATTTAATATATCCTGCGCAATTGACTGTTTCCGAATATATTCATCAGCGTGCTCACGTTTGTCGAATGGGTCTGCAGCTCACGCCTTCTTAGTGTGATTTGGAAATGCCAAATCCGAAATCGGGATTTTATCTTCATCATTTTTTAGGAGTCATTGGCACGCAGGCATTTATAAACATAGATGGGCAAAATGTAATCAGATTAATAAAAATGATTAACGATTACATTTTAAGTTTTTTACCATTAATATGACTGCATTTTGCACATTTATGTTTTCAACACTACAAAGTCCCAGATTGTAAACACATTTATCATTTCTTAATGTTTTAAATGGATTTAATCATGATAACAGAGCTAGAAAATTCAAATTACGACTACATTTTGTAATCGTTAATCATTAATCAGATAATATTTTGCCCATCTCTGTTTATAAAATAGACAAGCTTCTGCACGGATATTGGTGTTTTTATTTACAATAATAACAAAATGTTATTAAATTCCAGTGTTTATATTAATATTCGTGAAAGTAATGTCCCAATTACCATATGCTCGTGTGAAAGGGAATAATATATGTTAGCGTGTTAGCCTGCGACCCGGCTTATAATAATTTTATATAAGCGTTAAGGTCGTGTTTCACTAATCTATCTCCTCAGACGTACATTCTTAAAATATTGGTCGTGGTCTCATGATTATGCATTTACTTTGGATAGTGCTGTCTTCTATTTGTTGAGGTTCAAACATCCTAAGGAAGAGAAAGAATATCCTGATATAAATTAGGGCTCTTATACTTATATATTATTTTGAATGGATCTAATTTTTTTTTATTCTAACTTGACACAGTGACTGCACCATACCTGATGGTAAACATGGTGCAGTCCAAAAAACGCCAACGACTATCGACAGGTAAGAAAAACCCCACGGTAGTCGCAGCGATCATGCCGGCCTGCACAAATATCTCTTCACGTTACGCTTAAAGGATCCCATATCATAGGATGGTGGGAACACGCTCGCTGGAAGACCATTCCACAGCCCAACGACACGGCAAAATAAGGAGTTAGAGAACCTCTTAGTCCTAGCCGGGATGTGAGTTACCATATAGCTGTGACTCCACAAACTCGCGCGCGTGGCTCTATTCAGGAAAGAAGAGGGTGGAAGAAGGTTAAACAACTCTTATATTGTATTAGCACCGCGACGTCCGCGAAATTAGTTCCTCTGGGCGTCGGCTGAAGGTCAGCGCTGGAAGGCGCGTGCAGCGTCGCCCAGCATACGCTGAGCGGAGTGCTCTTTGAGATGGGTAGCAGCACACAGGATACGTGCTGTCATATTATTTATTTATTTATATTAATACTAACTTGACAGCACAAGGTCAATGATATACGAAATCTATACTAATATTATAAAGCTGAAGAGTTTGTTTGTTTGTTTGAACGCGCTAATCTCAGGAACTACTGGTTCGAATTGAAAAATTCGTTGTTTTGCTATATAAGTTATTGTAATATCTTCTAAGATGTTCATTGAAATTAAGTGATGTCAAAGACAATTTTGTTCACAATTAAATACTCTTAATCAACAACACATTTATTTGGATAAAGATTAATATTATTACGTTGATACAACTCTTAACAAATAATGCATTAATTTCGACCAAATTCGATTACCATAAAAACGGCTCTAGTGAGTTAATCTTAAAAGATAGACATATACTGTCGAGGACATTTTTTTAGATAATTTCAATAGGAATAATTCTTTCATACATATATTTTTGGTATCTTGAACCGTTTTTGCAGCGCACGCAATGGAAACCCTCAAGGATAAATAATTTTCCCCGTTTTTTTCACATTTTCCATTATTTCTTCGCTCTTAATAGTTGCATCGTGATGTTATATAGTCTGAAGCCTTCCTCGATAAAAAGTCTATTCAACACAAAAAGAATTTTTCAATTCGAACCAGTAGTTCCTGAGATTAGCGCGTTCAAACAAACAAACAGACAAACAATCAAACAAACAAACTCTTCAGCTTTATAATATTAGTATAGATATAAACATAAGTCCGGTTTTCCTTCCTGACGCTATAACTCCAGAACGCACGAACCGATTTCCACGGTTTTGGATTCGTTGGAAAGGTCTTGGGCTCCGTGAGGTTTATAAATAAAATTCAGGAAAATGTCAACAGAAAAGCAGGAAAACGGGGAAAATCATTTTCACATATAGCGCCATCTCTGATACATAGCATGTACTACAAACCAATATGGTTTTGCATGGTGGTGGAGCAGATCGCACCAGTATTTTAAGTAGATGGCGCCGATGCGTTATACATTGTTTGACAGCTACTCATTGTACTCTGCTCAGTTAATTTCATGTGACATTTATTATACGCACGTTCTTTCAAACGCTAACTAAAAACCAAAACGGAGCCATCTGGTGGCGAAACGAAGTTCGCCGGGTTTGCTAGTACAAATATAAATCTAATACAAAATCTCAATATAAAAATAAAGTCGTGTAGCAGTAATTTGAATTAACAATATCATATAGGTAAAATAGTATATATTTGTTATTGCTGGTTCAAAGATCTTTTTATATTTTTTTATTATTGCGGTGGCCACTAAAATCTTGTTCTCTTCTCGATTTCAGTAATAACATAAAAGCTTTTTTCTAGTTTTATTTGGGAGTCGAAGCTGCTCGCGTCCGTAGGCTTTACCCTAGTTTCCCTACACGTGACTCCTGGGTGGTGGTAAACGAGCTGCAGCGAGGTGGTAGGGCGTCGGTGCCCGTCTGGGTTGCGACCACAGTACATGGGTGTAAAGCGCGTCATAGTGACCAGTTTCAACTTGTCGCGTTTCGGGATCAGCTTGTGTATATCCAGTAGCTCATATACCTAGAGACCTTCAGTCTAGGTATATGTGGGCCGACATGACGATGTAGACTGTCAATGGATTTTCATCCTTTGATAGTCGCTTTCGTTTTTGGACTACACTGTACTTACCATCAGGTACTCTGTAGTCACTATGTCGCGCCAGTGTAAAAAAAAATGCTACGACATAGAACATTAACGGGTCGGAGTGAGAGGCAGAGAAGACGGTATCTATATTCGCGGACATATATAACAGTAGCCTTGGCGAAATCTGTGATTATAGAAGCATAGTCTTTGACAATAGAACCTTAATGATGCTCATAATTACGGTTGAAATTCGACCAATGGGCGACAACTCGTGTACTTAAATACACAACCATGATTCGCGACAAACTAATCTACTTATAATAAAGAAAAACGTTAATCAGCCCATTTTAGCTTTCAGAATAAATTTCCTATACTATTGTGCGAATTTTTATCACGGAGATTACAATACGACATTTTAGGCTCGTTGCGATTGGACATTCTAGTAGGAATGCACCTTAAAAGTAATTTAGAAGCACATAATTGACCGCATCGCGCCCAGGCCTCGCGATGGTAATGTAGGCTATACTCTAAATGGATTAAAAATGTTGGATGGTCTGATTATGACCTGGATATGGGTTTTCATTTATAAGAGTGTATATGTGTATTAATTTTATCCTCATACTACATAGTGTCCACACCATACATGAGGGTAAGAATGTAACAGTGACATGTGGCAACTCTAACTTTAATTAGTGCTCAAAGAATAAGTACCTTGTATAAAAACAATGAAATAAATACTAGTTCGACCGATACCATTTTTAGCTTTTCCTCTCAAAACACACTGCCGCCATCTTTTATGTTCATCCTAAAAGTACTTATTAATTGTCCGACATCATATTCTATGAAAGTTGTTGTTAAACGATTACAATTTAAATTATATGATATTAAATAATAATTTTCAACATTGGCTTGTAGTAATATTTGTTCTTAATTTACGCTTTCACTCTGGTATTCTATAAAACCAGAAGCCAATGTATGTAACCGGAAGTCAATAGTAATATTTATGTTATTAACTACATACCGGTATGTCATTTATAATGACAATATTAAAGGGGCACCATTAATTGCGGAGCCAATCCTGTGTATTTGTAACCGATAGTAGTTAACACTAGACAATACGTGCAAATTTAACGCGCGAATTTATGGTCGACGTATGAGTAGACGCCATCTTGTAATCTTAGTCTATGACGTTACCATTAACTATAATACATAAAAACAATTTAAACACGATGAACATCATCACGTAACTATTAAAAATAATCAAATTTCGAAATAATGTGCGTATTTGTAATAGTAACTAAATTAAATATACCATGTAATAGTAAATCCATAGCGGGCGCTAGCTGGTTCGAAACAGCTTCTGACAAATACAACTGGAATTGCTTGGAGGAGGCCTATACCCGAAGAGGGGCTCTCATCGACGCTGTACTGCGAGACTGTTAAAAATAGAGCTAAAACTTTTAAATAGGCACATACAGTCAAAATGAAAATTTAAGTTATATGTTATTGTATTGGGTATCATATTTACAACTTTTTTGTAATTTTTGTAATATTATATTGATTATAGAGTTGTTAAATTTTTATTATTTATGTATAATTTATCTCATAATGTTGTATGTAATTCGTCATAATAATTATATAATTGCTATTGGATTGTTGATGAGAAATAAATGGCTTTTTTATTTATATTTTTTTTTTTTTATTTGTAATAGTTCGTTCAACTTTGGCGCTTGTTAGAAACCTTCGACTTGGGCAAGATTACAATCCATTTTAGCTAAAATCAAAGCTTAGATAAATTACACTAGATACCACTTTTTTGTCAAATTCATCAATAAAACTACGTAAACTGGTGTGTAAGTACTTAATTTTACTTACAACAAGTTCAATAAAGCACTTTTCATGTGAATACAACCTCGTATTTTCCCAAATACTGATAAATTGTAGTTCGTCCAAATATATGATCTATTATTATTGCATATTTGACCGTAACGCCATATTAACTAGGCTCAAAAGGGAGTGGGACGTATATTCCGTTTATCCATCAAATAATACATTTTCGCGACAGGAAAATCTCACACCTCGAATAATATTTTTCCGATATTTCACGGAAAATGTCAGTGTATTTTCTATGAGTACTTTTGTATTCTGCATCACGGAGATATATCATAGTGCCTTGTAAATGTATTAACAGGAATAACGAAATATGTACTCTTATAGAAATTTATTTTGTCAATGTAGTTTTAAATTAATTAGTTTTTTTAATAAAGAAAAGCTGATTGAAGAGGATTTAAGGCACAATTTGCAGTAGAGTCATTTCAAACAAAGCAATTATCTATATATATAAAAACTAGCTGATCCGGCAAACGTTGTTTTGCTATGTAAGGTTTTGTAATATCTTCTAAGATGTTCATTGAAATTAAGTGCTGTCAAGGACAATTTTGTTCACAATTAAATATTCTTAATCAACAACACATTTATTTATATAAAGATTAATATTATTACGTTGATACAACTCTTAACAAATAATGCATTAATTTCGACCAATTTTGTTTACCATAAAAACGGTTCTAGTGACTTAATCTTAAAAGATAAACATATACTGTCGCGGACATCTTTTTAGATCATCTCAAGAGGAATAATTCTTTCTTACATATAGTTTTGGTATCTTCAACTGTTTTTGCAGCGCACGCAATAAAAGCCCTCAAGGATGAAAAATTTGGCCGTTTTTTTCACATTTTCCATTATTTCTTCACTTCTAATAATTGCATCGTGATGTTATATAGCCTATAGCCTTCCTCGATAAATGGTCTATTCAACTCAAAAAGAATTTTTCAATTCGAACCAGTAGTTCCTGAGATTAGCGCGTTCAAACAAACAAACAAACTCTTCAGCTTTATAATATTAGTATAGATGAATCGCAAAATGCTTATATGTTCATCATATACCATCGTGGACTTGTTTATTAACATTTTGAAGATATACAATTCCGTACTACATTCATTTGATCTATCTCGTAAGGTTTAGCCAGCGTTTGCGAATTAAGCGCTCAAAAATATGTTTGTTACGACATCACATTACAAATCCTTAATTTTGTCTACTTTTCTGTGCTATAATATATATGTATTATACATACAAACCTTCCTCAAGAATCAGTCTATCTATTGCTGAAAACTGCATTAAAATCCATTGAATACGAGTACTTTAAAAGATCTTTTTTCTTACTTGGGGGAAATCCTCATAGGACCGTCTCAGCCGTACAGGGGGGTTGCGCGACCGAGGTGTGTCGGACTTGTACCGACTGAAAACCCCAAGGTGACTACTTCTGCGCATTGGCGGGGACTGCGGGCCCTGTAATCAATTCACCACAGCCCCGTCGCGCCGCGCCCACTGGGCACAAACTCGGGGGAAGATGATACCTTCCCGGATACTGCTCGTTGTATTTAGGCAGAGCACGTCACAATGCCCTGCCAAAGTGTAAAAGATCTGAGCGAACAGATATCGGAATTGACTTCATTTTATACTATGTAAAGATTACCGTTTTAGGAATATTACAATATTCATAAACCAACGATATTATTAACACTTGAGCGAGGAAAATTTCACGGAGAATTAAATAATACGTAATTACAATAAATTTAATGCTTTCGACAGCTTTGAAAGCGAAAATTGCCTATAGCTGTTATTAATACCGGGTACAACGGGACATATAGACGGTAGACTTTAATATTTTTAATTATCTTATGAAAAATATATAAAAGGCTGGTTTAACCCCTGTATGGAAATGACGGGCCTGGCCCGTCAAGATTTTCTGTACTGTCGGCGGAGCGGGTTCGGGAGGCGCTTGCTTCAGCGGCGTCATTCAAGTGCGCCCGCCGACCCGCAAGAATGGGACGTCGTAGGGCGGGGTTTCTAAAAAACGTCCGCCTTTAACCACAGCCCCGAGCGGTACACTTGAGGGAGTGTGTCGTCCAACAAGGGCGCAAGCGGCGCGCGATGTACACCCGCGTGCCGCTCAAGAGCGCAGAGGCGAGAGAGGGGTGCCTCTTTACACCACTCCTCCCCAAGTGAGTAGAGGCCTATCCAGAAGCCGCGCGCCTTGCCGGGTATCGAAGATGAGGCCCTAGGCGCGGTCGCGATTCTGGAAGGTGGAAGGTGAGAACACCCGGGGGTTTTAGTCGGTGCAAGTCCGACTCATCGGGAGGCGGCCCTCATCGCCCCCTAATAAGGTCCGAAGGGATTTCTCCCGGGTTACAAAAAAAGATAACTAAATTTAATTGTCTGCACGCGTACTATTCTTCGAGATTTAATTGTAACGCAAGGAGTTAAGGCTGAAATTTACAAACGCTATTTTGGCTTTAGTTAAACTTTGCTTTTTTGTTGTCTTTGATGAAGTCTGGGGAAGGTTTAATAGGTGAGTAAATATGAATAAAATGCTAGGAATATAGTAAAAACAACAATTTCGTTTTCCCATACCAACCACTCTGTCCCCAGCTGTCAAACATATGATGTCAATCAAAACAAAACAAGTTGATTAGAGGTTGCATGTCATTAATAAAAATTATAACTTACACATCACGTAATCAAACAAAAAATAACCCAAAAATGTACCATAATATAGTAAAAATATCATTCTTAGATATGACTTAAGTCTTTCAATGCAATTTTATTTCTATTAGACTGCGACAGGCCAATAACTTTTGGCAGAATGAAATCTGACGGGGCAGCCATTAACATAAAAAAACAATGTAACTTTGTTTTAGAGAAATAAGGCAGAACAAGGTCTGCCGGGACAGCTAGTTATAAATATAAAAAAAAAAACATTAGCTAGTCCCTTCATGCGCTCTCGCCGATTCCGCGTGCTTTCAGTCTAGATTTATCGGCGATGAAAAAATCGCTAATAATAGCGACTTTAAGTCGCTCGTGTACACACCCAACCTATGTGAATTACAGCGAGTTCCCAGTAATTTAAAGCGGAGTAAGGTAATGAAACTCGCAAAAGGAATCCCTTCTCTCAGTAATATTTAGCTGTAAATATTTTAAAGTGCTAAGCGGAGTGGAATTTAAGCATTGATTTTTTGTACTACTATCTATCTCTATCTATCTATCTCTTCTAAATATATATAACTCAAAGGTGACTGATTGACTGACATGGTGATCTATCAACGCACAGCCCAAACCACTGGACGGATCGGGCTGAAATTTGTCATGCAGGTAGATGTAATGACTTAAGCATCCGCTAAGAAAGTATTTTGATCAATTCTACCTCCAAGGGGATAAAATAGGGGATGAAAGTTTGTATGAAACTTTGTAAATTTTAAACTGATCGGGCTGAGACTTTGCATGCATAAGGCTACTACGATGTAGGCATCCGCTAAGAAAGGATTTTGATAAATTCCATCCCTAAAATAGGGGATGAAACTTTGATAGTTTTAGCGCCTAATGACAGATTAGGCCCAAATTTTTTACACACGCTAAACAAAAGTAAAGCCGCAAAAACTATACCTAATTAATAATACTTCTTAATGCGAGCGAAGCCGCGGGCAAAAGCTAGTTTACAATATAAATTGAATATGTTTTTTTTTAAGTTCATTAATTTGGTCAAGTATGCTTTAGCTTTTATTATTTGAAAATATAATTGACACATTAATTTTTTTATTAGTGCTGTGTGAACGGCGGTAAGCTGTGCTGCTGGCTTTTTTTGCTGGTAACTTTAGGCACAACATATAATTTACAGGACATTTTTTTTGTTGACCCGGTGATAACCCGTTGTTGGTCGTCAGGGGGGGTCATCAGGGGGTGAAGGCTGGCCCCGGTGTGCCAGACTCTCACTGACTATCACCACCGGGGTGTTCCTCTCCACGCACATGGTGCGCCGGGCTACGGGCATATGATAGTGGTTCTACCGGGGCCCTACGAGCGATAAGCCCGAAGGGCAACGCCACAGTCACTAGGGGAGGTGGCAGAGAAGAGTAATCACCCCTCCTCCTTCGCCAAGGGGTGCGCAGGACCAGTATCTAAATAATCATGGCGACCCGAACTTAAGCTGAAAATCATTATTTTTTACGAGTACAAAGTCCGTTGGTTTAGGACGGAGTATAATTATCTGGAGCTTCTCTTTAATTTATTATCATTTTGCAAATACAGTCTAACCTCCATGTAACGTCACTCGATTTAACAACAAACTTCCTAAGAAATCGGTATCACTCGGCTTTGCTTGGTTTAGCTTGTTTCCCATACAATGATACACTTTATATAGCATTACACCCACTCTCAATAACGACAGCAATTTAATAATATAAAGTACTTTTGAAGTTGCCAAAATTAGTAAAAACTGCGCAGCTGTGTACGTTCTTTTGTCACTTTATTATCCTAGCCCGTAATAAACTCGACTGACGGCATTACGCATAACGAACTTTATAAGAAATCCGTTCTTTTGTTTACAAATCGGGATTGCTTGCACGTGTTGACTGTTGTTAGTAGGAGTCATGGATTATCTATACGTTATCATATTCTTAGTAGCTCACAAACTTTCTAACTGTAAACATGGCAAGTAAGAAAATGTCTGTGTATTGACAAAAAAGAAATCTTTTTCTAATACAGATATTTCTTCTCTCCTTTTAACGACAACTCTCTATAACGTCAATTTGACTTCATGATTTTTTCTAACTAATTAACTTACAATTAATTTAGTTTTTTTTTTTGTTTATTTGTTTTGAGTAATACTTGAACTTGGCGCCGATTTTCGAGAAGCCCGTGAACAACCAAAAGAAAACAAATACGAAAGAATCGTTGCCTTAGTCTCCTACAGATGCTTATCAACGTAAGAAGTGTCAAATAGGATACTGTAAAGAAAATAAAACCAACAAAATTTGCTCCAAATGTAAAAAATATGTTTGCGGAAAATTTACAATGGACACACTTTTATGTAAAAAAAATCCGATGAGCAATAATTAAAAATTATTATTTTTACTTTTGTAATAGAAATGGTCAATATACAGTTTTTTTAATGTATAATAATACATTTTATTATTATGTTTATTTCCTTCCTAACATCTATATAATACATTCAAGCAGGAAATAGGTATCTAAAAAGTGTTGGTATGATTAGTGTTAAAATAAAGATTGCGACAATTTGGGACAATTAGAAAGTACTTAACAATTGGCAGCGGTAATCGGGCTCATAGATAGGCGTAATCATGATTACTTTTAATCAAGATTACATGGGTAATCATTAATCTTGATTACAGTAATCATTCAATTAATCATGATTATTTTAATGATTACTTTTGAGTTCTGGCTGAGAGAAAAACCGATTTAAATACTCGTTTATTTAATTTTTCAAGTAGTTTATTTCGAACTATATATGACCCCAAACTTCCGTCTAATAGTGGGGGTGGTGTCCAGCGGAGAGTGGGGGTGGTGTCCAGCGGAGAGTGGGGGTGGTGTCCAGCGGAGAGTGGGGGGTGGCGTCCAACGGAGAGAGGGGGGCCGCGTCCAGCGGAGAGTGGGGCGTGGTCTCCACCGATACTGTATGGGATGTCAAATTGTATTTGTAAGGCTAAATCCCTGTTACTTTTAATTAAAATAGTTTATTGCAACTAATTTTCTAAGAATTTCAAGATGAAGCCGAATCTCGAATTCTGATTCCAGGATACGAAGACTGAGACTGAAAGCCCTATAAAGGACGCCTTCCAAATGGTTCGCAAATGTTTGTACACTTATTTCAACAATAAACAGATTTAGGAGCAAATGCTCGAGTTTAATACGAAATGTGTGTTAAACTGGAGGGTAGTAGTCACGTTTTACATACATGTAAAAGGTTGTTATAATCTTGGTGGTGGTTTATAAAAAAAAGATGGCAGCTGACTGAAATGGCGTATTAAGTTCAAACTCATTGGAATTTTCCTATTGAATATTGTTACGACGGAAATTGAGTGAAACTTGATCTCTGGATTTCTAGGCTTTTAGGTATCATACGGCTATGATTTTAAAACGCATAGATTGTTTCGTGCTCTTTAAAATGGACTAACAGTTCAATAAATCATCAAGGACAATTGAACACAAAAGATGCCGCCTTACCTGCACCGTTCATTAAAAAAATATGCGTGCGTGATTTGAATATTAATTAGACAGCTGTTTATCTGTGGAATGTCGACCCATAAAAGGTCGATAATCGATTCTAGATCATCCAGGCAAATACATCAGGTACATGGATCTAAAAAAACAATATAATATTATTATTATTATTTTGTACATGGATCTCTCTAGATCTTTTTCGTAAAAATGTAGCCTGACGTACCGATATAAATACCTACCAGACTCGATCGCAGGACATTAAGCTCGGTTTAGTGATGTAGATCTATCCCGACCGACAATGTAACGTTTTCCGTTTTTTTTTTTCTTTGGAAGGGCAATTGCGGTATCTCCAAGTGATCGAATATGATTTTGGCGAACATACGACAACTACGAGCAAATATTACGACCGACTTTTGCAACTGGACTACGATAATTCTCAACGATTGGACTTTTCATGCCCGAACTTCAGGAACATTCATAGACTGGATTCTAGAACCTTCTGCGATTAGACACTAGAATCATTCGACGATTGCGCTTCGAAACATTTTTGTAAGTGCGTGCCTATATTGTACACTGTCTTCGATTGATAAATCGATTGTCCGTTGACGCCGGCGTCTTATTACCCCGCTATTGTTACTAAACAATATGTTAAATTGGGCTATATTTCTGTATTACTTTACTGGAGATATTCCCCTAATCTATACTAATATTATAAAGCTGAAGAGTTTGTTTGTTTGTTTGTTTGAACGCGCTAATCTCAGGAACTACTGGTTCAAATTCAAAAATTCTTTTTGAGTTGAATAGAACATTTATCGATGAATGCTTTAGGCTATATAACATCGCGATGCAATTATTAGGAACCAAGAAATAATGGAAAATGTGAAAAAGAAACGGGGAAAATTATTCATCCTTGAGGGCTTCCATTGCGTGCGCTGCAAAAACGGTTCAAGATACCAAAAATATATGTAAGAAAGAATTATTCCTCTTGAAATGATCTAAAAAAATGTTGTCAGTATATGTCTATCTTTTAAGATTAACTCACTAGAACCGTTTTTATGGTAATCAAATTTGGTCGAAATTAATGCATTATTTGTTAAGAGTTGTATCAACGTAATAATATTTATCTTTATCCAAATAAATGTGTTGTTGATTAAGAATATTTAATTGTGAACAAAATTGTCTTTGACATCACTTAGTTTCAATGAGCATCTTAGAAGATATTACAAAACCTTATATAGCAAAACAACGTTTGCCGGATCAGCTAGTATAGGATAATCTTCACTCGCTGTTACGATGTAACGGTATTCATCGGGTGCCCGGGGGGACGGTGCGGGCGCGCGGCACTGCAGTTACAAAAAATCTCCACGACGGACGTACGCTCGCACGCGTCTTCTGAACCAGGCATTATAAACAACTAGCTGATCCGGCAAACGTTGTTTTGCTATAAAAGGTTTTGTAATATCTTCTAAGATGTTCATTGAAATTAAGTGACGTCAAAGACAATTTTGTTCACAATTAAATACTCTTAATCAACAACACATTTATTTGGATAAAAATTGATATTATTACGTGGATACAACTCTGAACAAATAATGCATTAATTTCGACCAAATTTGTTTACCATATAAACGGTTCTAGTGAGTTAATCTTAAAAGATAGACATATACTGTCGCGGACATTTTTTTTAGATCATTTCAAGAGGAATAATTCTTTCTTACATATATTTTTGGTATCTTGAACCGTTTTTGCAGCGCACGCAATGGAAGCCCTCAAGGATGAATAATTTTTCCCGTTTTTTTCACATTTTCCATTATTTCTTCGCTCCTAATAATTGCATCGTGATGTTATATAGCCTAAAGCCTTCCTAGATAAATTGTCTATTCAACTCAAAAATATTTTTTTAATTCGAACCAGTAGTTCCTGAGATTAGCGCGTTCAAACAAACAAACAAATCAACAAATTCTTCAGCTTTATAATATTAGTATAGATATACAATTAGTTCACATATCGAAGTTTTTTACTAGCCAGGACGCTTCTTTACATATAAGAAGGCCTGGTACTCAGCCACTCGCAGATATTGTGATACCTTTTACTGGACGTACAAACTTTATACAATTTTGTAGCTCTAAATAAATATATTACGTGAGAAAATTTCTCATTTCACGTCGCGTGTGATATTTCTCAGTAGCTCAAATAGCTTAATATTATAACTTGATTTTGCAGACCAGTATATGATACTATTTGTATGTTTTAGTATCTTTATAGCACAAACTAACACTGAGCTTTTCAATCTATATTCAACCGACTTCAAAAAGAAAGAGCTTCTATTTTAGGTTATGTCTTTTTATGTATGGTATATATTCATAGATTACTTTGCCATTTGGTTTATAATGGAGTAGAATAATAATTTTTTAAGTAATAATATCTTAGATGTCCATCATGGCCTAGTGGATAAGAGACTGGCTTCTATGTGCAGCAATGTGAATGGTCGAAGGTTGGAATGCCGGCACTTGCCTTTGAATTTATCCAGATCACGTATGGATTTAAATATCACATACCTACCTGTGAAGGGATGAGAATAAAGAAATCTAGGTCATGCCTAAAGCATTACCTTAAACGGAAAATGTGCAGTCTTACGTATTAGACTTTGCAGACCAGCTTGTAAAGCGCCGTGAAGGCGGGCGTGGATTATCGAGTTGGAGACGGTATTTCAGTAAAATATGGGCGGTAGTTTGATAATCCAGGAATCACTCAGAGCAATGGTAAAAGCATCAATGATTATCTAGATTTCGTTGGATTTACTTAATGTCCACCAAGCACTAACTGATCCTGAAAGTAGTCAGGGCGAAGCAAGTCACTATGCCAGTCTTTGCACTATTGTACTGCGGTCAGGACCCAGTTCGGGTAATCGCCCTAACACCTAACTATATGGTGGTACTCAGTTCGCCAGTTTAGCTAATAGTAGTCGTACACTATAAATAAAAAAAGGCGAGCGCCGCTCTGCTGTCGGCAGCACATTTTACGTATCAAACAGAAAAGTAATCATAAAAGTAATCATGATTAAAATTGAAATCCGATTAAATATTAATAATCGTTAATTACCGATAAATGATTACTTTTTTGATTAATTTCGTTAAGCATTATACATGATTAATGATTACAGAATGTAATCGTAATCGTTAATCTGATTACATTTTGCCCATCTCTGGTCGGGCACTTCACAAATCACTCATTGTGTATGTATTTGGTGAGTATATGCAACATATATATGTATGTATATTTGATTGATTTTCTTTTATTGTTATTTATTAGCTTGATTTTTATTTTTTTACTAATTTTTGTGGAAACTTTGCTGGCTTATGTAACATTTTTTGTGTATATTGTTATCATTTTTATATTGCTGTATGATTCCCTTTAAAATAAATAAAAAAATAATGTAACCCAGATGGCGTTAGCGTTTGGGTGCGTTTACATTTTACTGTTTTCGACTGTCTGGAGTCGCGCTTCTTGGCGCTACCAAGCACCATAATACTTTTTCACTATATATTATACAATATTTATTTAATCATTTACACTTTCTGCTTACTATTTTATTAAATAGTAACCAATATTTCTTTCCCTGTCGAATTCCAAAGACGTAATCTCTAGAATAAAATTCCTTCCTCATTTATTTACAAAACTGATCTTCCTCTACTCTTCTTCGAGAGATCAAAAACTTTAATTTTTTCACGATTTACCTTAAAAGTAACTCATATACCTAGAGACCTTCAGTCGCGGTATATGTGGGCCGACATGACGATGTAGACTGTCAATGGATTTTCATCCTTTGATAGTCGCTTTCGTTTTTGGACTGCACTGTGCTTACCATCACGTACTCTGTACTCACTATGTCGAGCCAGTGTAAAAAAACATACATTTTTTTACTAACGGCCATTACTCATTCGCGTCAGAAACAACGCAACCTATTTCGACGGCTTTCTTACACTCATATACAGGCTGATTTTATAGACGTGGGAAATATTTCAGTATACAATGGCTTGTACCTGTTTTGCAACTAATAAAATGTAAATAACTATTATATATTAGGTCCTTACATATGAAATTGGCGTTTTTCGTACTGGCCACTTTAATCACAAATTTCTCCTCTTTGGTAAGGAATTCCAAATTCAAATTTATACAGCTATAGACTCATGTATTTGTGCTTCGATGATCGTCATTCATTTGTTTTTTTCTTCTGTTTTTTTCTGTTTGCGTCACTCATTTTACAAAATGGAAATCTTTAAATATCGCATTATTTACGAGTACGAGTTCCGCCGTGGCACTAGTGCTGCGGAAACAACTCGAAGGGTGAATGATGTGTATGGCGGTCGTGTTGCAAAAGAAAACACAGTTCGTTTTTGGTTCCAACGTTTTCGTTCGGGAAATTTCGACCTGCAGAACAAGCCCCGTGGACGGCCTGAGACTCAAGTTGATAATGAAGAGTTGAAGGCTATTGTGGAAGCGGATCCATCGCAAACCACGTCCGAGTTAGCTGCAGGCTGCGATGTTAGTGATAAAACTGTTTTAATTCACTTGAAGCAAATTGGGAAGATTAAAAAGCTTGAAAGGTGGGTACCTCACGAATTGACTGAAGCAAACCGGCAAACGCGCGTCGACTGCTGCGTTACATTACTAAATCGGCACAATAATGAAGGTATTTTAAACCGAATCATTACCTGTGATGAAAAATGGGTTCTTTACGATAATCGGAAGCGCTCAGCGCAATGGTTGGATCCTGGCCAGCCAGCCAAATCCTGCCCCAAGCGAAAATTAACCCCAAAAAAGTTACTTGTAAGCGTTTGGTGGACTAGTGCTGGTTTTGTTCATTACAGTTTTCTCAAATCTGGCCAGACTATTACGGCTGATGTCTATTGTCAGCAATTGCAAACCATGATGGAAAAGCTAGCGGCTAAACAACCTAGGCTGGTCAATCTCTCCACGCCACTGCTGCTTCACGACAACGCTAGACCACACACTGCGCAACAGACGGCTACTAAATTAGAAGAGCTTCAATTGGAAAGTCTAAGACATCCTCCGTACTCCCCGGACCTTGCTCCAACAGATTACCATTTTTTTCGAAATTTGGATAACTTCTTGCAAGGGAAAAAATTCAACTCCGATGGGGCAGTCCAAATCGCCTTCAAATATTTTATTGATTCCCGTCCGACTGGTTTTTTTAGTAAAGGGATCAATAAACTACCTATGAGATGGCAAAAGTGCATAGAAAATAATGGTTCATACTTTGATTAATTAAATATATTATATTAAAAAATATTCGACTTTTTGTTCCTCCCATACAAAACGCCAATTTCATATGTAAGGACCTAATATTTCCTAACCAATCATAAAGAAACATTGATGAACAAATGAGAATCGATCCGCAGTGCGATTTTAGGTAAACAGGTATCAACTTTTCCCTTTGCACTGTATCCTTTTTTTTTGTATCCCGGGGCAAAATACCGCATAGGACCATCAGGGACGCCGTGAGGGCAGCGACCCCGGTGTCTCAGACTCCTACTGACTAAAAACCCTCGGGGTGTCCCTCCGATTGGTCCACCAGGGCCTGGGAAGCCAAATTCATCCAGACGCCTGGTGAACCAGAAGCCTTGTTGAGGCTACCTCTCTGGAATGGGTGACAGTAAAGCCCACCCCTCCAAGACCTCTCTCCCAGGCGGTGCACCGGACACCGTACATCGCCTCCCTCTGATCCCTCACAGACTCCCTCAAATCTACTGCCCGACATTCATCTTCACCTTCCACCAGGTGGGATTGAGGTCAAGCGTGAGCCTATAAATAATTAAAAAAAATAATAATTGTGTTGGGGTAGGATTTTTATTTTTTAATTTAATTATGATTCCTTTTAAAGTTCGGAACCCTAAATATTATAAAAACTCGACGTCCTAGAAACCTTCAAAAAACATTCCTTTAAGAAATGCCCTGCGGTTAAAAGTTTGAGTAAAAAATTACAAGAGAAATGTTTTTAACAGCCTTCATTCTTTCCATAGCTACAACCAAACATGGGATTAAAGAATATAGGGAAAGGTATTCTAGTATAAAACGTGGGTATAAAAGTATAGCAACATATTTTCTACTTACTGTACCCGCGATTTCGTTCGCTTGAGAGCAGTATCCGCGGCCCGCGTCGCTTTATGCATACGTAATTCCAACCTGTGTACGCACGTACAACCCAAGTTGAACCCTTTACTATATTATTTACAATATAGATGTGAGCTCAACTAATATTAGAAATTATCAAATTTCCAACACTGTCTATTTTTTTATTTTATTTTGTTCATACGAACTTTCAATATTGATTCTATTACAGACTGAAGTTAACGTTAACTAAAGTTTTAAACAAATGAACTGAACAGTTATTTTATAAGAAAAAATCCAGTAAATGTTCGACGTGATTTTTTTACACTGGCTCGACATTGTGAGTGGCAGAAATAACTGTATCGAGTCACAATCGAATAATATATATTTTCGACTTCACTTTTGGCGCGTGTATGTGGTTAGTTTCTTTTTATTTTCATATCCCATGCAGCCAAAGTATTTTTAACAATGAATAGGTACTTTATTACTGTATTGTTTACCTCAAAAACATTCCTTAATTGTTTTGTTTATATTCGCATACTGTAGTTTTCATTATAATGGACCATTTAAGAAATATTGTTGTAGTTTTTGATTAATCTAAAAAAATGTCCGCTTTTTGAAATAATTAAATACAAACTCTGTTTTTTTAATTCTATAATGTAAGATTCCAAGTTAAAATATGGAGGCGGTGCGCACTACCCGGCGTGCCACCTGAGCGAGAGGTTTTGGAGGGCTGGGCTCTTTACTTTTACCCTTCCCAGGTAGCCTCAACAAGGCTCTTTGCTCCTCGAGCTTCAGGATGAATTTGGTTTCCCAGGCCCGGGTGGAGCGATTAGGACACCCCGAGGGTTTTAAGTCAGTAGGAGTCTGACACACCGGGGTCGCTACTTACACAGCGTCCCTGGTGGTCCTATGCAGGATTTCCTCCGGTATAGCAAAAAAATAACTGTAGATTTATTTAAGCGCTTGCTTTTGCGTTTTAGATACTTATGTAATCTATTTTAATTATATTACCAGGAGAAAAACCATCTTAAGACTTACCCGTCACCATGGAAAATTCGACCGAGAATGTGTCAGACTTCATCTGACTAAAAAAAACCTATAGATGCTCTAATTGCGCTGTGGAAAACCGACTGTGGGAGGGAGCACACTACGCAATTAAAAAAATTGACTGTGTGTCTATACAAGCTTTTATTTTAACGTTTTTAAGTTAACTCTAAAGTTTCATAAGATGTTGTCACCACGTCTTAAGATATAAGGTGCAACGTTTTACATGAACATATCACATCCTATGAGACAAACTATATTTACATTTTGGCTCTATTTATAATAAGACTATTTTACGTAATGTGAAGAGAAAATAATGTAAAATTCTCTACAAAATTAATTAAGCCTTCGAATTACTGGGGTGTAACCATAGATGGGCAAAATGTAATCAGGTGAATAAAAATGATTACGATTACATTTTACGTTTTTTACCATAAATATGACTGCATTTAGCTCATCTATGTTCTAAACACTACAGAATCCCAGATTGTATACATGTTTATGATTTCTTAATGTTTTAAATGGGTTGAATCATGATAATAGAGCAAGAAAATTAAAAATATGACTACATTTTGTAATCGTTAATTATTAATCAGATTACATTTTGCCCTCTAGGGGTGTAACTTACCAAGAATTAATATTTATTGACACAATTACTTTCAAAATTGAAATCCTTTCCTTTGTAAACATCGATACACACTAGGCCCAAGCGTTAAACAATACATTTTCATTTTTTTACACTGGCTTAACATAGTGACTTCACCGCGACTGATGGTAAGTACAGTGTAGTCCAAAAACGAAAGCGACCATTAACGGATGAAAATCCATTGATAGTCTCCGTCGTCATGTCGGCCCACATATACCGCGACTAAAGGTCTCTAGGTATATGAGTTACTGGATATACACAAGCTGATCCCGAAACGCGACAGACCTAAGCGAGTCACTGTGATGGTCTTTACACTTGTGTACTGTGGTTATGACCCAGTTCGGGCAATCTCCATAAGACTAAAAATATTCCAATACAATTTCAATTTCATATTTCAGAGAAATTATTTGTATTTGTTACTTCTATAGTGGAAATTTCATTAAAATTGAGTTATTGAGTTCAGAAGTCGTTTTCTATTATATTTAGGCGCCACGTTGAGGCTTTGAGTCGCGCCGGTGATTAATAATTGTACCAGGCACTGCAATAAGTCGCTGACAGATAATGCACAAGTATAAGATGTACGGTAAGTCAACTAATATTTAAAAATAATATTATACAGGTGTCTCCAGGTTCAGTTGAGATTTCTGCACCACATGATCACTGATGTTCTCGACTGAGTCCGATCTTTAGCTCTTTTCCTTCGTAAATTGGCTGCTACTTTGCGCAAATCTTCTATCCAGTTATTTATTTTATTTATTTATCCACAAATCTACAGTATAATTTTATAATTTAATACAGGAAAACGTACAAAAAATGGGATTAACCAAGATAATTTGTGTAACAAGGTTATATGAGAGCATTAAATGCGATTCAAATAATTGTTATGAAATAAAAAGTTATTAAAAGTTATTAAGCTAGTAAAATTTATATGTGAAATGTGTAGTGTCATTGTGTACTTTGTATATGTGACTTAGTGTGTGTGTATAAATGTGTATTGTAGTACGCTCTTATTGGCGTGCTATATTTTCTATTTTTACTATTGGTTTGGTCGCTCACTCGCTTTAGAATAATAACACTCTTTAAATCTGTATTCCCATATATATTTCAAGTAAAGTTTACATGTATATTACTTATCTTATTAATGTAAATTTTACAATATGAACCTTCCTATTCTATTTTTCCATTCAATCTGTCTCAAATAAAATTGAAAACCTCAAATTAAACTTCAAGTTTTAAAATTAGATATTCTAACCTTTTCAAAAATAAACTTACTTTTTATTAAATGGCCAATTCCGAGAATAGTGCCAAATATAACTAACCTATTTTACAAACCAATCATACAATCACTACAGTATGTTAACTGTCCCTGTCCGAAAACGGCTCGATAGCCTTGACTACTTTCTTCCTGAAGGACCCGCAGCTCTCGTGGAAAATATCCACATGTGGTGTTCTCGTATTGTATGTGTGCACACATCTAGCAAGTGTAGCCTGACAGGCGTAGTTAGAACGTTTTGTTGGCTCGTGGAATAGCAGTGGCTGACGGGTGCGTCTTGATGTACTCAGCCCTATCTGTTCCAACAAGTATGGACAATCAATTTTGTTGTTCAATAAATTATACAAAAACATAAGGTCCAAAACTTGGCGTCTTTGTTATCCGGAGGTCTTCCTAGACAACGGACTCAATTGCGAACCTTGGGAAAAGTCTATTCCCAACAGTGGACAACTACAAGTTGATGCTGATAATGCTTGCTAATAGAAAAGACTTTCATGGCGCTAAGGCTGAAATTATAGAAACTGTATTCTTTAATTGAAGTACAATGTAAGTTATCGATTTCGTCAGCTTTAATTTTGCTCTGCGAATACTTAACCAATATTCAAATTGTATATTATATAAATAAAATTAAATTAAATTTCTTCGGAGCAAAAACTAAGCACAGTAAAAGTATGTCTTAATGTATTTAAGTTAAAGTGCATTTGTGTATGGATATTTAGTCACAAATCTAGCCGGCAAGGTCACTGCAACTATCAATAGTTTTCTTTTTACTATTAGTCGTTGTGCTTTTTTAGACTGCACAAATGACTACCATCAAGCATGGTGTCATCAGTACGTCAATTCAGGATAAACAAGTAGCATTTATAAATCTCAGCTTTAATGCGATACTTAAATCTCAGGAAAGGGTTCCCAAAAGGTCTGTTTACAATTCACCAAGAAGTGTTGGTGATGTGAAAAAGACGTGACAAGCGTAAAAGATCGGTCTTTAGAGGTTTTTCTTTAAGAAGGGTGGGGAATCTTTAGCTGCAAGATATATGTTAATATGTTCTTAGTTACATATAGCTCTTTTTGTTTCAAATAAAATTAGCATACTTCAAATTTCGATTAAGCCTGAATTATTGAAAAAAAATCACAAAAATATTCAATGATATGAAAAAAATGTGAACAGCGAAAGTAAGTCAAATTTAATGAATACTTTATTATATATTTTCTTTACAAATCTTCTCTAGGCATTGTCTAGTGGGCACTCTAATTTTCGCTTAATCGAATAGTGACTGTTTATTTATGCATATTTAATGAAAGAAAAAATGAACGTTAAACTACTTAAATATGAACAACTGGACGTATACAAAACGATCTCCAAATGACTCGCCGAAAAAAAAGCCGAAGATTATAAAAACATTTTTTAATCAAGTTTGATACTGTTTCTTTCTTATACTGTACCTCTTTAATAACCCTATTGTTTAGCCTGACATTGTCAAATTTATTGACACGAGAAAATAAAATTGCGCAGCGCCTTTTATAAAATGGAATTTATTTATTTTCAGATGGAGGGCGTCGTTGTCGGCGTCTTGATTTTGACCTGACCTGACGTTATATAAGTGCGTGTATTATTTTTAGTAACTACGGTTTACTAGAAACTCAGAGTCTTTGTCTGTCAGCTAGCCTCTATTTAGAACTGACGAAAATTAGTTACTCGTTGGTATCCATGAACCCTCACCCTCATAGTCGCTGTGCGGCACGCATCGGTCACACCCTGATAGCCACGTCGGCTCGTAGGTAGAACCTTTTTTTGGTAACCCGGGGGAAATCCCTAATGGACCTTCAGGGGGCAATGAGGACCGCTCCGCGGTGTGTCGGACTTGCACCGACGAAAACCCCCGGGGTGTTCCTTCTCCCGCCTGCCGAGTGCCAAGCGCAAGGCTGAGCCATCTTCCTTGACATCCGGCGACGTCTAGCCTTCTGCAGGCTCCGCCTACTTAGCAGGAGGTGGTCAAATATTCGCAACCCCTCACGTACACCTAACACATTTGGCGGGGATAGTGGTGTAAAGTGCCACCCTTCCCTCATCTCCTTGATTTGTCATTGGAGCGGTGTGCGGGAACACATCGCACACCGCTCACGCCTGGAGTAGGTAGAACTGACTCCCCGCTTATTGCAAAAGTCCGGCTTCTTATTTTTTATCTGTCTTGCCAATGAGAGTCTAGTCTAGTCTCTACTTGTGTCGTTTCTCCATCCCATTAGGTTAAGAGGGGCTTAGACGAGAGGAAGTGTTTGCGTTAGCATTCACGCACCAAAGTAATCCTGCGCAATTTACCATTTCTGAATATATTCATCAGCGAGCTTATCATCACCGAATGGGGTTGCAGCCCACGTCAAGTTGATGTGATTTGGAAACGTCGCCAAGGCCGAAATCGGTCAGGATTTCTACATCAACATCATAATTACTATTACCAAGTATTCAAATTTTAAACAGACATATTAAATATACAAGTTTGGCTAGGTAATGCTTTTTATGCTTCTATGGGACGCACGCCACTGCAATACACTCTTTATGACTGTCAAGGGAAGATGAAAGTTCACACAGGTTAAGAGATTTGACGCTACATTTTCTCTGCCTAACTTGATAGGAAATCGGTGTGATATTTTTTGTTTCAACTGTAGGAATGGACTACCTAGTGATCTGCTAAGGTTTCGGAAGCGACTGCTATGAGAAGAAATGTGGAAAGAAACTCAATGCTACTTGACTTTGTGGTTGCGAAATTTCAGAGTATTTCACTTAATAGCTTAAAAATTCGGCTTTTCGCCGTCTAGATTATTTCGTTAACCTCTTAAAGCCTGTCAAGATACATAAAATATGTATAGATAGGCCTAATAGTCTAATAGTCTGCCAATTACCTAATTCCAGACAATTTACGGTTTACAAAGGTTGTTCCATAATGTTTAATGGGTCGTTTATAATTGAAACAGATGTTTGAAATAGTTTATAATAATGCTGTTACAACGGAACTAGGGTCGCACTTTATCCCTAGAATTCTAGGCTTCTAGGTATTTTGATTTGAAAACGCATATATTGTTTTGAAGTACCGCTTCGAATAAAATGTTGATGAATGATGTCCTAGCCGGATTCGGTCACAGCGACAGTTTCAACTGCGATTTAAATCGAGGTCCAGTTTTCGGAAACAGTCAATTGCGCAGGAGATATTTAAGTGCAAAACTGGACGCTAACTAACAGCTAGAAAAGCACTCTCTCGTCCGTACTCCCTCAGGCCCGATGGAATGGAGAACCAGTACTATCGGGAGGGAGCAGGATGCAGGTTTGGTCGAGCTTTCATTCTCTGAACACCTGGTTGAATTGCGCTGTTAAAGAGATACCTTAGTCGCCTTTTACGACACCTCAGCAAGAAGAGGGGGTGCTATTCTATTCTGCCGGCAGCCACCACGGCTAAAAAAACAAATAAAATAACTTCCAACCAGATCGGCAACAATATTTGATCGTTGGTAGAAGTCAAAAGAGCGGCATCTATTTATTTTGGCAGCCCGAAGTCGTGTCCTGAATTATTAGACAGCTGTTATTTGTGGAATAATTGGAAAACGGGTGATTTGGTAGTAAAGTCTGAACATCGGGAAACAATCCAAATCAGAAGGTTTTCTTTTGACCCCTTCATAAGAACCTGTACGGTACTTCGATAGCTCCGCAACAGTGGCACAGGCTGCCTAAAGAGTTTCACTTACCGCTACCACCAGTTCGCCAACTGCTCAAGGGCCCCTGCTTCTCCTTCAGGAAACTGGTATCTTCAAGGACCTATCCTTAGTACAGTTGTACACTTTGGAATCGGATTATGTTGGAAATGACGAATATTTCTATCTTTTTAAGTCGTTACTCGGGGGATGGTTCGAGCAAGTGTAAAACTCAATTGATAACCCGTACGGTGTAGCCTGAACTGTCGAAAGTTACCCGAACACATATTCAAATACGAAACACAACCTTTGAATCCCAGAGAAATTACATCATGCGAAATAAAGTATTTTTGCGAACTTTATTGTTCTCGTAAAGTATTGAGTATAATTACTCGAAATAACATACAATACTTTATAATAAAGTAAAAACCCTAACCAAAACTCAAGTTACTGAAAATATTAATTTAAAAAGTTTGGAACAAACAGGAAGCGTCTCTGCCGCTCCTGTTTATCAACAGGCGTGTAGATAACAATCCACTTCACAACTCAGACGTACTTTGACGCAGATGAGGGTATTTCTAGAGCTCGATTACTTACGGTTGAAAAACACGGGCTTCATTATAAACCTACTTACTACATATGTATATCATTAGATATAATAAATCCGTTCCCCAGCCACCTCTCCGACGTTCCGTAGATACAATGATTTGAGTTGCAAATACATATATGTAAGTACACAGAAAAACTTCAATTGCGCGATGTAGGTTAGTAAAAAATGTATGAGAATCGTTAATCGATCTGTATGCGTTTGTGCCCTCTAATCTCTGAATTGGCATAACCGTTTTAAATGCGGTTTTCACTGATGTATTATGGAAAGCTGTCTTAGCATAAAGTGTTAATTTTACTTTAATCGATTTATAAATAAAAAGGTTACGTTAGTTTAGAAACACGTCGATCGTTTACTGGCGAAAATGTGTTGAGTAAAATAGGACGCAACTCATCAGTCAGTTGATATTGTCATTAAATCATCCTGACGTATATAGTTTGTATTTATAATATGTTTTCGTGAGCTACTGCTAGACGTTAAATGTATTTGCACATTTTTTTCTTTTCGGCGGTATATACAGTAACTTTAGAAAAATATTAAGTAACAGCATTCATGGCGGATCAGCTAGTACTTAATATATGTATATTATTTAAGTATAGACTACTACACCCATTCTGGAGTCACTGGAGCATTGTCATAATGATATGAGATTGCTTTATGATCTCCTCAACGCAAAAGTCCTGAACTTCTCGGGAAATTAAGCTCGAAATCCTTGCTCATTCGCCTTACATCTTGCAAAGCACTGTTATGCCCAAAACTCGGTCATCTATAGATGTTGCGCTCAGTACAAATAAATATTTTAAAGATATCGATGTTTTTCACTGGAGACGTAATCAGGTCATTATGACTATTATTTCTGGACTGCAGTTAGATGAATCTCATACAACACCGATATGAGCACACACACACGCACACAAATGCACTCACACAACACTCACTATACGATACGGGGAGCGACCCAACATTTAACAAAATTTAATATGTATATGTAACTACGTGATTGTCATTTTAGATATTTATTTTATTTCCTAATTTGTATATAATTGTCTTATAATGTGCTGTGTAGTTACTATTAAATAAATAAATTCTAACTTTTAAAAATATGGGTATGTACAACGCGATAATTTAAAAGCTAGCTTGACGGGTGCAATGAATGCATTAATCGCATAGCGCAGTTGTTTACATCAGACGGTTATCCATAGAAATGCATACAGAGCGCGAAATATCACGGGTGGGCAGCAATTTCTAGAATCCAAAGTATGCCTCAACCTCAAAAACTTCTATTCCGCCTTAAATCTTACATTCCGTTCTGAATCTCTTAGTACAAGTTCATTAATCCACTTTAAGATACCTCGAGCGAAATAATTCCACAAATTACATAAATTATTCATAGACTAGACTTAGCTACGATTATGTGCCAATTTTAACTTGAAATCATCGCGCTTATCACTTACAAGGTGGTTAGAGATAATGACTACTTTCACTTTTTTCACATTTATAGCAAACAAAACTTTACGAACAATTACACAAATTAACCTAACCTCAAACTATACCTTGCCTTTTACTACCTATGGTAACTAGATAAGAATATCATCATCAGCCTACCCTAGTCCACAGCTGGACAAAACCCTCTCTTAACAACCGTCATTGAACCTTTTTGCTGCGAACCGCCAAGGAGTGGAATTCACTTCCTGCGTCTGTGTTTCCGGCATCTTACGACATGGGAATCTTCAAACGTCGAGTGAATCGGTATTTGCTGGGCGAGCGCGCTCCATCGTCGGCCTCATCATCACTTTCCATCAGATGATTCTTTTGCGAGGTGGTAGGACGTCGGTGCCCGTCTGGATCGCGACCACATTACATAGGTGTAAAGCCCGTCATAGTGACCAGTTTCGGCTTGTCGCGTTTCGGGATCAGCTTGTGTATATCCAGTAACTCATATACCTAGAGACCTTCAGTCGCGATATATGTGGGCCGACATGACGACGGAGACTATCAATAGATTTTCATCCTTTGATAGTCGCTTTCGTTTTTGGACTACACTGCACTTACCATCAGGTACTCTGTAGTCACTATGTCGAGACAGTGTAAAAAAAAAGATGAGATTGAGGTCAAGCGCAAGTCTACAAGTCTACAAAACAAAATTGAGCCCGGTCCTTTCCAGCCACCACAGATAGCTCCACCTTTCCGAGGGACGCCCCACTCGACGGTAATCAATTCGCAGTCTTTACCCAAAAAACTCGCCTGTTCTAAAGACCATCAGTTCTTTGGCATATATGGCCTGCCAACTGCCACTCCGGCTTGCTTTATGCTTCTTAAAAGCTTTATGCTTCTCAATTTCAATGGCTTCTAGAAACAGTCTTGGATAAGAAGAAGTAGCCACATGCCTCCGATAAAAACAGTTCAATTTCAATCGCTTCTAGAAACAGTCTTGGATAAGAAGAAGTAGCCACACGCCTCCGACAAAAACTTCGTTACACGTCAGTCTGCTCGTGACCATGATGTGTGTAATCACTTTGAAGCGCCGAGCCGTAATTACAAGTAAGTTAATTAATTTATTTATTTATTTTCTCTTAATAGGGTTGCCAGTGGCCCGCTACAATAATTCATTTACACAACACATATAAAATTACAATCAACAATGTACAGTTCCTATCAAGGCATCCACAACATACGTCACAGTAACCAGTTTATTTATGCTATATTATATTCATAGATGGGCAAAATGTAATCAGCTTAATAAAAATGATTAACGATTACATTTCATGTTTTTTACCAGAAATATGACTGCATTTTGCTCATTAATGTTTTAAACACTATAAAATCCCAGATGACATACACATTCTTAATGTTTTAAATGGATTTAATAATGATTACAGAGCAAGAAAATTAAAATTAGGACTACATTTTGTAATCGTTCATCATCAATCAGATTACATTTTGCCCATCTCTGATTATATTATTTTATATTAAAGGTAATTAATGTCAAGATTCTTCGTTTGTGTATCTCTCAACAACCCGAAGACCTTTCTCCTGAATCTCGGCATGGAGTCCGCGAACAAATCAACCGAATCTTCAAGAAGATTGTAGGCCCGAGACAATCTACACAAAGCACTTTTGACTCCGAGGTTTGTTCGTGCATTAAAGTATTTATAATTATCTGTGCCCACGGCTTCGTCCATGTGGAATAGTGTCTTTGGTCAGCATTTTTAATTATTTAGGCGAATTATTTTACAAATAACACACATACATATAAATCAGTATTCGCATGCGTGTGTGGCAGGCACAGTCGTTAGACAGTTTAGGTAAGCACACAGGCACATTCCCCACCTTTTTTTGTTAACCCGGTGGAAATCCCTACGGACCGTCAGGAGGAGTGGTGAGGGCAACTCCCCCCGGTGTGTCGGACCTGCCCCGACCAAATCCACCGGGATGCCAGCACTGCCTCTCCTCGCCTTCGCCGTGCCTGGGAATCCGGATACTTCCGAGGGCTTGGCGAGCACATTTCCCCACCTACACCGCGCCGCAGCACGCCACGCGGCTGCACGGCTCTCATTGTGTGCGGTGCGGCACTTGGCAAGTCTCTTACTCGCGTTAACTTCAGTTTCACATTTTGCAATGACTCCGTAAATGTTACATCAGAATCGCTCTAATATTTTGTCTCTTGTCGCAAACATATAAAACATTCACATAAATATACATATTTCAATAGAAACTTTCATGCCTAATCACGCCAAAAGGTGCAACCCCAGAACTACAAATTAAAATGTAAGCGCACCTAACCCCCAACGCCATCTGGCGTAGATCAATCATCCATTCTTACTTTCTCAACGTTCTCGTATTTCAAACTACAAACATCGCATTGCATTCTTTTCATTAAAATCGCATTTAATAATTATTTCTTACTCGCTATACACATCGCAAATCCTTCTTAAAACCATACTCAACATTCACAATCAAACATACATAGTGAGTGGTTGTAAAGTGCCTGGAATACCGCTTCTTACGGTAAGTACCTCTTCTAATTGTCTCAAATATCGAAATCTTAACTTTATTATAAATCATCCCGCCTACGAGGGTGCATTTGCCCGCGTAATCCCCTATTTCGTATTGATATTTTACACCCTTGAGGGCAAATTTTTTTACTTAAACTTTGAATGTCATATTTATTTATATCGAATCAACAGCCTAAAAAATATGTTTCAAGCTTTTATTTCTAAAAATGGCGATACTTCCATACAACTTTTCATCTCCCCCTTTCAATCCATTACAACTCTTTTCTCGCATTAAAACGTAGCCTATGTGCTTTCTCATGTTCTAGACTGTCTGTGGACCAAATTTTATTTAAATCAGTTCAATAGTTTTGGCGTTAAAGCGCGACAGACATACATAGATGGCAAAATGTAATCACATTAATAAAAATTATTACGATTACATTTTACGTTTTTTACCATTAATATGACTGCATTTCGTTCATCTATGTTTTAAACACTACAGAATACCAAATTGCATACACATTTATAATTTCTTAATGTTTTCGATGGATTTAATCATGATTACAGAGCAAGAAATTTAATATTACGACTACATTTTGTAATCGTTAATCAGATTACATTTTGCCCATCTCTACTTTCGCATTAATAATATTAGTGAGAACAAAACGATAAAGATTAAAAGGTGTTATATTATAAACTTACTATCATAAAATAACAAAATTTGACATCGTCATTACTTTTTAATAATGGTAAAAACCCAGTAATAAAATAAAAACAAAACAGTAAAAACCAAGAAATTTCTACCAAACAACGAAACGACAAGATAAGCCCGCAGTGAAGAACCCTTCAAATGCCAAGGGACTTGCTTAGGGTTGCCATCAATCCTGTATCAAATTGTTTTTGGTAGTCTCTTATCTGTCCGTTTTTTTTTGTTTACCGAATTACGATATTGATTGGTCTGATTCAGGGACGTGCATAAGGTCTTTGGACAGGGTGGGCAGATTCACATAATTAATGTGAATATTATATAATGATTATAAATATTATATTTCTTTCATAGGAAAGATAGATGGCGTGAAAATAGAATAGATGTGAATAAAGGGTTCCTTTTGTTTGTTTAAATTAAAGCAATTTATTCCAGACTTGTTTATCGTTAGGACATGCAATGCTTTCATGCATCTATGGAATGAACGCTACTGGTCTGATTTCATTTTTTTATTGGTTAATTAGTCTCAAGACTATATAATAAATATTATATTGTAATATGTAATTTGTTTAAGATTAGATTGCCTAGAGCAGTCATTTTGACTGTTTTTAAAGTTTAGTTATTTAAAAAAATATATATTTATAAGGAACCAATTTTTTTTAATAATATGACTTTTTATATATTATCTTATAGCATTTATTAATAGTTATACTTACCTCACCCGGCTCTTTATTCCCTATATATACTATATGTAGTGCTATACCTATAATCAGTGTTTCTAGTGTTAAACTTTTTTTTTTCAAAATCATGTCCAGCTATAAAAACAAACGCTTGGGCCTGTAAAACGTAAGGTCGGTGAAGTGTTTGTGGCCTTTTGAAGATGTAAAGGCCTTTCCCGGTCAACAGCGTCTTGTCCTGCCACAAAAAAAGCCACCATAATCCAACGGTTTTTTTTTAGTTGGGGAAAATCCTCATAGGGCAGTCTCCGCCACACAGGGGGTTTGCGCGACCGAGGTATACCGGACTTGTACCGACTAAAAACCCCAAGGTGACTACTTCTGCGCATTGGTGGGAACTGCGGGTCCTGTAATCAATTCGCCACAGCCCCTGTAATCAATTCGCCACAGCCCCGTCGCGCCGCGAACGCTGGCCACAAACTCGGGGAAAGGTGATGCCTTCCTCGACACTGATCGTTGTATTTAGCACGTCACAACGCTCTGCCGACTTCTCGAAGATCACTAACCAGTCTCTCAGGGTCCCCACCCAACCTTAATTGAACAGCTACTCTAATTTTTGTGTTTCAGTAGATGACAACCCTACACATGCTCAATTAGGGAAGGGTTATGCAAACATGCTATAATGAAATGTGAATATTTGGACTATATAATACGAGTACATTGTTTTACTTCGCAAATTTGCCGTATCATATTATGGATTCCAACAATATATTTCAACAATGTTTTTTATTCTAGGTATTTTGGGACTTTTCTCACGTGACCTTCTATACTCAATTTTGTATGCTACCCTCTGAGTATCTTTTCAAATTAATAACATATTCCCTTTAAATAAAACAAGTAGAATTATTCTGCAAAATTTGTTAAAATAATAAAATTGTTTATGTACGCTGAGCATGTAATAAAATTTGACATCAATCGGGCTTCGTGTGAGAGGTTTAGCTATTTCAATTCTGAGAATTACTGAATAAATACCTAATAATTGCCACATTTTTGAAAATATTAAATATTCTCACCCTAGCCTAGATACACACTTAGGAACTGTGATTATGTGTGTGTTTAGAGCAGTGTGTGGAATGTAATTATATATATTTTTTGTGTTTTCCTTGAAAATATTCACAGAATTTCGTTCAAAGTCATTACTTATGCATTCTGCAATATTTCTTTTGTCTACATATGTGTGAATGTAATTTTTTTTTTATTTTACTAATATAGCATGTAGACGCCACTCGAAAAGTATTTGTGTTAAACGCCGTAAGGGTCGTTAGGGTGTTACGGGACGCGCGGGGTAAAGGGTGCGCGCGCGCAAGAGATGCTCTAGCTAAAGCAGTCGACTACCGAGACCCAAGGCGGGAGTACGTGCGTGTGCGTCGCAGTTCGGTGTGCCTTAAAGTGCAAATAAACACTAAAACGCCAAAATCCGTGTTTTTCTAACACCACAGCCACGACCACCGGTCATACAAATATTTTTTACTGTAAACTTGCATTATATATATTATTTACTGTGCATGCTGTGGTGCCCTATAAATGTGAGGGCATTTATGTGTTCTATTTTGTGTACCACAGTTATTTTACTTTCTTACTCTATGTCATCTATTTGGGCACTCAATTATGTAAAATAAAATAAAGTTTCCCCATTTTGTAGTGGTTCTTTTGAGAACGTTATATCTATTGGACTTGTTCAAAATAGCTAATACATTTTTATGTTATCACCATAAGCTCTTTCTAGTCCACTACTGGGTATAGCGTCATTGAAATCGTTCTTCGACTCTTCTAATCCAATCCCAACCACTTTCCACAGGTCGTCGCCGGAGACCGTCGCCACCTTGCCGGAGGCGTCCCACGCTACGTCCACATTTCACTCAAGTAATTTCCATAATTACACACACCCATTGGCAATTTGTTGATTTTATTTTTTTATTTTTTTACATTTTAAGGGCGGCCAGTGGCCAATACACTACAATACAAGAAAAAAACAATAAAAAAAAAATACACATCAATGTGTAGCGCCGTTTAAGGCCACCACATCGTACATCGAAAATACAAACAATACTACTTACAAAACAAACACACTAACAAATAACAATAAAACAATGAAAGAGAAAACATAGGCAAATAAAAATCATATTAACAACTACTGCGTGTCCCTCAACCACCCTATGATTTTTCTTTTAAAGACCGGCAGACTGTCAGCGAAAACATCGATAGCACTCTCCAGTTCGTTAAAACCGCGAGATAACCTACAAATAGGCGAATTATAACCCAAGGATGTCCGAGCATAGGGTGGGACGAGCAAGTTTACACGGTTCCTGGGGTAACGCAGGTTGTTCTTATATTGTCTTAGCATTTTTTATTGTTTGTGTCAGGCGAGTAATCTGAAGAGTTGTATAACCTCATTCCACCCTCTTCTTTCCATTAAATAATCATGCAGACTGGATTACCGTGCCGCAGTATTTTGCTGACTTCTATTTCAGCTAGAACTAATAAGTTCTTTAATGCTTACCTTTATCGGGTCATTTGATTGTGGAATGACCTTCCAGTGAGCGTGCTCGCTACGTCCTATTGGGTACTTTAAACACTCGGATGTCGGATGAGAGTGTGGCTAAGCGCAGCATTTATTCGGAGTTGCAGGAAGGAAAGCGCAAGCATGGAGGGCAACTCCTCAGATACAAGGATGTGCCGAAGCGGCACATGGAGAAATACTCTCTGGAACCCTCGCATCCCCTCAATGCTCAAGAGTCTTCCTAAAGAAGATAGGGTATGTGAGTAACCTAAGAGCACACGACCGGAGAAATCGGTATTGAAACAGTCGCTGTGGCCGTATCCGGCTAGGACAGCATCACATCTTTAACAAAGTTACACTCTGTTTTTTTATCAAGTACAGAGCAATCACTTAGCCGAGACAGAGTAAAAAAACCTTGTTGACCCTTAAAGACTACTCATGGCTCGCAACCGACGCTGTAATACATTCTACTATTCCGGGAACCGTGCTAAATGTTAATTGGGATAAATTACCAACCGGGCAGTAGACTTGAGGGAGTCTGCTGCCTGGATGAGAGGGAAGCGGTGCATAGTGTCCGGCGCACCGTTTGGGAGAGAGGTTTAGGCCGGGTGTGCTTACTCCTACCCCTCCCAGAGTGGTAGCCTTAACAAGGTTTCTTGTTCCCTGGGCTATTAGATGAATTTGGTATCCCAGGCCAGGGTGGAGCAATCAGAGGGACACCCCAGGGGTTTTTAGTCAGTAGGAGTCTGACACACCTGGGTCGCTACCCTCACAGCGTCCCTGATGGTCCTATGCAGGATTTTCCCCCGGGATACAAAAAAAAAACGATAAAGTACCAACATAGGCAGAACAGTTCTGAGAAAACGGAGGTGTATGGTAACCCTGTACAGAAATAAAGCGCAAAATTACGAAATTCCAATTCATTTCACTATAATATCGGATAGACAATTATCACTCCATCTGGCCGAAGTTTATGGATCTGAAAATCTAATTCAATTGAGCTTCAGGTGCTTTTAAGACGATCAATTTCATCGTGTTTTGAATTATTCATAGATTCAATGTTCTCTCTTTACGTTCCACTAGCTGTTGCATAATTACACTGGAACTAACTTTAATTACTATATGATAATCTATATATAATGGTTAGATACCTTCATAACTATAATACCTCCTGTGCACGCAGCTTAAGTGCTGCACTGGGTTTTTTGATAAAAGAGTGGATTGTATTATTATAAGTGCTGGTAAGGTTATCTTCGGGCCATAACAAATGTACACGACCATTCTAGCATATATATAAATACTAGCTGATGCGGCAAACGCTGTTTTGCTATATAAGGTTTTGTAATATCTTCTAAGATGTTCATTGAAATTAAGTGATGACAAAGATAATTTTGTTCACAATTAAATACTTTTAATCAACAACACATTTATTTGGATAAAGATTAATATTATTACGTTGATACAACTCTTAACAAATAATGCATTAATTTCGACCAAATTTGATTACCATAAAAACGGTTCTAGTGAGTTAATCTTAAAAGATAGACATATACTGTTGGGTACATTTTTTTAGATAATTTCAAGAGGAATAATTCTTTCATACATATATTTTTAGTATCTTGAACTGTTTTTGCAGCGCACGCAATGGAAGCCCTCAAGGATGAATAATTTTCCCCTTTTTTTTCACATTTTCCATTATTTCTTCGCTCCTAATAGTTGCATCATGATGTTATATAGCCTAAAGCCTTCCTCGATAAATGGTCTATTCAACTCAAAAATAATTTTTCAATTCGAACCAGTAGTTCCTGAGATTATCGCGTTCAAACAAACAAACAAACTCTTCAGCTTTATAATATTATTATTATTTTATATATTATATTCAGCTTTATATATATATATATATATATATTTCCTCCGCTTACCATGCCGCCGTGGTGTCTCCCGCCTGGATCCAAGAACAGCTTCTGAGACAGCGAATTTTATGGAAAGAAGAGGGAATAAAAGACACGCATAGACTGTATGATCCTCACGGCTCTAGTGACATCAGCTTTATATTCTCTTTCCTGGATGTGGCGCGAGACCTCAGTATGCGGACGAACAATAATAATAGATACACTGTCGTGTGCGCGGAGCAGGCTAACAATAGGAGATCCAGGACAATGAGGTGTCCTCGCGGTGCGTGCTGACGGCTTCCGCGGCGAAATAATAGCCGTGCTAAAAGACTCGGCCGCATGCGGTTTAAAAAGTCGACAGGATGAGGGTAGTAGGTTTTTGCCCCAAAAATTTCATGATCCAGGGCTGTGAAAACTAATGAAGCAGCGGCCTGAGGCAAGTAGATTTAATATTTGCTTTATTCTATTTATTTAAGGGACTTTTACGTGTGTACGTATGACAGCCCCATCGTATCCTAATACAGAAATACCTAACATATGACATATGGTGCCATTGATCTGAACAGGCCAGCCGCCTCATTAGATAACAGTTCTGTTAAAAGTTAAAACTTTGTTAAGCATCCCGATGTCAAGTCTGTCCAGAGCAAAGGCACTCACAAACGCCTCCCTCACAGGTTCAGATCGGACACATTCCATCAATAGATTATAATTGAAATAAAAATCTCATCTAAAGAGTTTCGCGATGAACTAACGTGTAATGGATATCTTGATAGCCAATCAATTCGAGCTAGCCAATCTATATCCAGTTTTTACCAGCATTATATTAGTAACCGTTGAAAGATAATGAAAAAGTAATCAATAACGCGCTTTATTGGTTTCTAGGGCAGCCAACACTGGAATGAATTTAAGGGACGAATTTTGGGGTATTTCTTTTTGTTATATTTTTAAATTATAACGTAGATTAGGCAGGCCAGATCCATAGCAGCTGAGTGCAGTAAGTAACAGTTGTAAACACTTTGCTTAAGGTTAAATACAAACTGTGGCAGCCGCAACTGAAAATGGCGCTTGATAGATGGCGCTTGTGTTTGGGTGCGTTCACACTTTTGTTATTTGACGTTCTGGGGTTGCGCCTTTTGGCATAACTAGGTACCTTTAATTCCACAATTTTTATTATTATCTTCTGTGAGGCATGAACTAAAATTCCCTTACCTGGGCAATGTTTTATTCTCTATGCAGATAGTTTCACATAACAAATCTCTGATATTCTATCACTCTGCTAGTTCGACATACCTGTAAACAAGAGAAACAATGGATAAAACGGCGAACACAATAAAACACAGTAATTGACTTTGTTAAGTTAAAAAAAAAAATTATAGAAAATTACAGCAATTTTATGCCTACAAAAACCATTTCAAATTTTTAGCGAACTATATTTACTGTTTACATCAGACAGTGTTAATTGTATAATTTCTAGCAAAAATATACTTTTCTAGACTTCGAGACTTCTGGACTTTGCTATTGCTTACAGTTTACTCAACTTTGCCCGCAACTTCGTTCGTGTGTGTGTAGTTTATTATGATAATTTCAGGTTAAAATATTTGTTTAAATTATATACTCGTATGTCATAGATTGTTTCTTATATAAATACAAAACTAAACATAACTTTTTTATTTATGAATCGATCGAAATTAAATTAATACTAAAAGTTAAATGAATTTTTCTACAATATATTAGCCAAAACTGCATCTGAATCAGTTAAGGCATTTTTGATATTGGCGAGCTCAAACTCTTACAGATATATTAATTAGCAATTCTGATACATTTTTTACTAACGTATATCGCGCAAGTGAAATTTTTCTATAAGGCAGTATATATAGAAACTAGTGATGCCACGCATAGTGAATTGGCCGAATACCGAATACCGAATATTCGGCAACGCTGTCGGCCGAAGCGCCGAATATTCGGCGCCGAATATTCCTGGAAGTAGCGTGTTTAGTAATAATAATAATCTTTATTTCAACACAAAACTTATGCATATACACAGTGTTACGAACAGCGAGCCCAGGGCGCCGGAGACGCATGAATAGAGGTGCGGGAGAGGAGCACGTCGACCGTGGCGACAGCAGCGACAACGGCGGTCGGGCAACGAAACTACGGCGAAATACGGCGTCGCTATTGGCGGACTTAGATTAAGGAACACATTGTATATAGTACTAGTTGTTAGGGTAGCCCGAGGGGATATATATAGCGACCAAACCTTTGGTCGGCGGCGAAGATCGAAGACTCGAAGAATTCCCTCGGAGCTACCCTCAAGAATAAAGAAGCGAACTGCGAACGAAGAAGTGTTTTATTACGACGAATCCCTGCTAATAGTCATTGAGTGTTGTCCATCGTGTACACACAGGGTGATAAGTCTCACCGATTAAGTAAATGTTGTCTCTGGTGGGACTCGCACTTCCGTTCGGGTTATTCAAGGGTGTTTTGTGTTTTTATATGGATATTCACGGTATAAGTTTATTAGTATGTGTGTGAGCGAGAGAGATAGTGTGTGTGTGAGAGGTTGTTTTCTGAGGCTGGTAACATTTACGATGAAAAGCATAATCGTTTGCTTTCAAAAAATGCTGAAAGGCTTGTTTTTATCCATCACAACTTACCAGTGATCAATTTTAATTAATAAAGTGTTGTAATTTGGAAATAAATACATAACTTTGGGTAATATAACGTGTCTTTTTTACATGATTTGCTATTCAGTATTCGGCCGAATACCGAATAGCAAAAAAAGTGGCCGAATAGGCCGAATACCGAATAGTTGCCGAATATTTGTGGCATCTCTAATAGAAACCCTCTCAAAAAAAATTCTGGTGGCCCAACTCGAGGTCGTACCCACAGGGGTGCTTTTGCGTTGCCACCCGACTCATAAATTTGCCGGCCAAGCACTTTGGTTGTTCACCCTTTGCCTTTTCTGTTGTGAAGGTCTATCCTGGCCATCAACGTATTGCCAGTTCGAAAAAAAAAATCAATTTTCATCTAGACAATATATTAGGTCCTTACATATGAAATTGGCGTTTTGTATGGGAGGAACAAAAAGTCGAATATTTTTTAATATAATATATTTAATTAATCAAAGTATGAACCATTATTTTCTATGCACTTTTGCCATCTCATAGGTAGTTCATTGATCCCTTTACTAAAAAAACCAGTCGGACGGGAATCAATAAAATCTTTGAAGGCGATTTGGACTGCCCCATCGGAGTTGAATTTTTTCCCTTGCAAGAAGTTATCCAAATTTCGAAAAAAATGGTAATCTGTTGGAGCAAGGTCCGGGGAGTACGGAGGATGTCTTAGACTTTCCAATTGAAGCTCTTCTAACTTAGTAGCCGTTTGTTGCGCAGTGTGTGGTCTAGCGTTGTCGTGAAGCAGCAGTGGCGTGGAGCGATTGACCAGCCTAGGTTGTTTAGCCGCTAGCTTTTCCATCATGGTTTGCAATTGCTGACAATAGACATCAGCCGTAATAGTCTGGCCAGATTTGAGAAAACTGTAATGAACAATACCGGCACTAGTCCACCAAACGCTTACAAGTAACTTTTTTGGGGTTAATTTTCGCTTGGGGCAGGATTTGGCTGGCTGGACAGGATCCAACCATTGCGCTGAGCGCTTCCGATTATCGTAAAGAACCCATTTTTCATCACAGGTAATGATTCGGTTTTAAATACCTTCATTATTGTGCCGGTTTATTAATGTAACGGAGCAGTCGACGCGCGTTTGCCGGTTTGCTTCAGTCAATTCGTGAGGTACCCACCTTTCAAGCTTTTTAATCTTCCCAATTTGCTTCAAGTGAATTAAAACAGTTTTATCACTAACATCGCAGCCTGCAGCTAACTCGGACGTGGTTTGCGATGGATCCGCTTCCACAATAGCCTTCAACTCTTCATTATCAACTTGAGTCTCAGGCCGTCCACGGGGCTTGTTCTGCAGGTCGAAATTTCCAGAACAAAAACGTTGGAACCAAAAACGAACTGTGTTTTCTTTTGCAACACGACCGCCATACACATCATTCACCCTTCGAGTTGTTTCCGCAGCACTAGTGCCACGGCGGAACTCGTACTCGTAAATAATGCGATATTTTAAGTTTTCCATTTTGTAAAATGAGTGACGCAAACAGAAAAAAAAACAGAAGAAAAAAACAAATGAATGACGATCATCGAAGCACAAATACATGAGTGTATAGCTGTACAAATTTGAATTTGGAATTCCTTACCAAAGAGGAGAAATTTGTGATTAAAGTGGCCAGTACGAAAAACGCCAATTTCATATGTAAAGACCTAATTATAAGTGGCTGAGGAATATATTTATTATTTGTATCGATTTTTAATCGGTATCGAACGGGAATTGTTTAGGATTTTAAAATCTTCGGCGTCGGCCGATTATCGCCCTATAATTGAATACTTAATAAAAATTATTTAACAATCAAGTCAATCTAATAGAAATATTATGTACATGTGCACTGAGAAGGCCGATTAGTTGCGCTACTTGTGTCACTTTAGTGCGACATGTAAGCCTTAAAAGCAAACAGCCACTAATGTATTTCTACTCACCCCGAAAGGAATAGACCGTGATGATATTATAATATTATTCTTCAACATCACTAGAACAAACAGTTTTAGCTTCGCTCTTTTTAGAAACCTTAACCTTTAGCTAAAATTTCGGCCCATCTGAAAGTTAACGAATATAGTTTTTTGGCTGAAAGCCTTCGGATCGACACTAACATTTATAGACTCTATTTTGACTTAGCAAATTCCTCAAATATTAATTCGTTTTGACAAAAAGCAGAATATATAATAAGAACATACACACACAAACATGCACACACACACACACACACACGCACACACACATACACACATGCCCACAGTACATGGGTGTAAAGCCCGTCATAGTGACCAGTTTCAGCTTGTCGCGTTTAGGGATCAGCTTATGTATATCCAGTAGCTCATATACCTAGAGACCTTCAGTCGTGGTATATGTGGGCCGACATGACGATGTTGACTATCAATAGATTTTCATCCTTTGATAGTCGCTTTCGTATTTGGACTACACTGTACTTACCATCAGGTACTCTGTAGTCACTATGTCGAGCCAGTGTAAAAAAAAAAGAACTTTAGTATAGCCATAGTAATCGCATAGTCAAGTCTATATTGCCAAAATGGTGACTTACAAAATTTTTTGACATTCATTCAGTAACAAAAATTGCAATGTTTTAATTAGGCTTAACCAAACTTAAAGTTAATTTAAACTTCATTCAAGCTATGCATAATTTCATCGAGAAAAAATAAAATCTTTTATGAAATCACTTATTTTCATAAAAGTTATACTGTAAGACGTTTTCAGCATACGAATATACCTTTTTGCGCTTGTAAAAGTCCCTATAGAAGCCCTGTGGAGTCCTTAAGGCCCACTTACCCTCTTGCCCTTTGAACTTTCGGGCCCGAACGCGAAATATAAAGGGAAATGCTTTTATACATAACTCTGTAATCTGCAGTAATGTTGTGAGTATAACCACATTTATTCTTTAGAGATTTTTATCGCGCACTTTGGAGCTTGAATGAGTTGCCGGGTAAAGTTTTCCCGTAAAACTATGCTGTAGGATTCTTCAAGACGGCCGCGAGCAATGCCCTTTTTGGTCGACCATGCATTAGCAACGCATTAGGACTGTAGATAAAATATATATCGCAATATCGAATTTGGGAGTCGAAGCTGCTCGCGTCCGTAACTTACCCTAGTTTCCCTACACGTGACTCCTGGGTGATGCTAAACGAGCAGCAGCGAGGTGGTAGGGCGTCGGTGCCCGTCTGGATCGCGACCACAGTACATGGGTGTAAAGGCCGTCATAGTGACCAGTTTTGGCTTGTCGCGTTTCGGGATCAGCTTGTGCATATTCAGTAGCTCATATACCTAGAGACCTTCAGTCGTGGTATATGTGGGGCGACATGACGATGCAGACTATCAATGGATTTTCATCCTTTGATAGTCGCTTTCGTTTTTGGACTACACTGTACTTACCATCAGGTACTCTGAAGTCACTATGTCGATCCAGTGTAAAAAAAAATATCGATATTATTAATTCGAGTTATCGATTTTTATTACTAATACTTTTTGGTGGATATATCGATAATTCGATATTGAAATGTCGATATCGATGCTCGTGGGAGTGGCGACTATAACCACTCCCCGCCAAAAAGGCGGGGTCTGAACAAGGTCAGACGACGTCGAGTGCCGATGATGATGGCTCAGCCTTGCCCTTGGCACTCGGCAGGCGGGAGAAGGAACACCCCGGGGGTTTTAGTCGGTGCAAGTCCGACACACCGGGGGAAGGCCCTCATTGTCCCCTGAAGGTCCATTAGGGATTTCCCCCGGGTTACCAAAAAAAATGGTATATGCGTTACTGGATATACACAAGCTGATCCCGAAACGCGATAAGCCAAAGTGAGTCACTATGACGGTCTTTACATTTGTTTACTATGGGCACGACCGAGACTGGGCAATCGCTCTACTACCTCACAAAGAGCTTTCCACCATCCCAAAATGTGCCTAAAAATCGTCATAGCGTGACGGTCTGCAAGTAAAAAGCTTTTGTAATCTTAAAAGTTTTCCTCGTGTTTCAAGAAGTTTTCACTTCAAAGATCTACTGTAATAAGGTATTTACTGAGTTATATTTTTAAATCCCTAAGGCATACGTTATTTGGAGTCTTCAGTCTTAGATTTAATAGAACAAATTCCCCTGAGACCTGTTCCAGATTTCACAAGATATTTATTGAAGATTAATAAAGCCATAATGTATTATGATGGAGTGAGGAATTGTAATTTAATAAACATCTTATTACTCGCCAGAGAACCTTTTTTACTTGGAGATAATCCTCGTGGGCCTGTCATGGCTGCAAATAGGGGCATGGCTGTTGTGTTATGCCGGTACTTATAGTGGATAAATCAAGAAGATGAGGGTAGGGTGGCATTTTACACCACTCTCCCCTCCAAATGTGTTAGATGTACGCAGAGGGTGGCGGCTAGTTAGCCACCCCCTGCCAAGAAGGCGGGGCCTGCAGAAGGCTAGACGTCACCGGGTGCCGAGGATGATGGCTCAGCCTTGCCCTTGGTACTCGGCAGGCGGGAGAAGGAACACCCCGGGGGTTTTTGTCAGTGCATGTCCGATACACCGGGGGGCGGCCCTCACTACCCTCTGAAGGTCCGTTAGGGATTTCCCCAGGTTACCAAAAAAAGAGTAAAAAGGGTTTATAGTGCATAAAAACCCTAAAATGTGTGCGCATTGGTCATAACAGAGAGACTTGTAATCAATTCTCCAAAGCCTCACTGCGTCTAGCCTTCCAAGCACGACCTTGGGAGGAAGGGCCGCCACTCCTGACACTACAAAATAAATTTTGACAGAGGTCATCAGGACACTGCGCTGGTTTTTCAGGGGTCACTAACCGTTCTCTCAGGGTCCCCATTCTGATCACTCGCTACAAAACCTCACCTAGGTTCGCGCTTTCTTCGCACTGGAGCAATTTTTAGTGTTCCGTATCTCAAAACAAATTAGAAACTATGATAAGAATATGAATCATAGTGGATAAAGGATTGGTTAACATACACGGCGATGGGAATGGTCATTGGATCGAATCTCAGCACGTACATCTGGCTTTCTCATCGATAAAGAGAATCATCGTGAGGAAATCCACATGGCATCTAATAGAAATGTCATGTGTATTATTGCTATGAGAACGGTGATCAACTGCGTAATTTTTTTTACACTGGCTCGACATAGTGACTACATAGTACCTGATGGTAAGTACAGTGTAGTCCGAAAACGAAAGCGACTATAAAAAGATGAAAACACATTGTCAGTCTCCGTCGTCATGTCGGCTCACATATACCACAACTGAAGGTCTCTAGGTATATAAGTAACTGGATATACACAAGCTGATCCCGAAACGCGACAAGCCGAAGCGAGTCGCTATGACGATCTTAACACTTGTGTACTGTGGTCATGGGGCATTCGCCTTACCACCAAAAAACTACTGGTCACGTTGAGTATGATATGTAAGCGCAAATTGGATACAGCAACTAATGCATCTGCTCACCCAGAAAGGGGTATGTCGTGATGATATTTTTATTCCATAATTAGTATATATATATGTATGTATGTATGTATATATATATACAGATAACTCTGACGAATGATTTTTAACTACATCTAGGGGTGAAAGGCTATTTGGTTATATATATTCGGAATCAGCGTTATTTACCTATTAATTATTATTTTTTTTATTATTTATTATTTTCGATATATATATATATATATATATATATATATCGAAGTGAGAGCGTTAAAATTGTTATTAATTGAAACGTGAGATTTAGTGCCTGGATGGAATCAGAGATGGCGTTGCAATCGTAATCAACTAATCGATTTGATATAAAATTGAATTATGATATTGGCAACACTGAATTAAGGAGAGTTGGTCGGGATTAGTTATTTTCGAAGGCATTCATATTTCAACGGTCGCAACGATTGGACGCATCTCAGAGATCCCTTTCTACAATGAGTGATAAAGACAGTGCACGTGGCACCCTGACAGGCTGTAACCCGTCATATATATTACTATATCACCAAAAAATGTCACTTAAACGAAATAGCCTTTCACCTCTCGATATATATTGTATTTATCAGTCAATAGCCTGATACACCACAAAAGCTCTTCACAAATACTTAGAGCACAATCGTATAATAAACGGACTGAAAGGTTCGCAGGATTGTTCGGAGCCAGTTCACTTGCAATTACGTCTAATGGGATCCGTGAACTTACCAACATTATAGACTAAGGTGTGGTGTCAATGACAGCGACAAATTTTTATTTTTTTTTATTCTGACACGGCACAGTGACTGCACCAAACCTGATGGTAAGCATGGTGCAGTCCAAAAAAACGCCAACGACTATCGAAAGGAAGAAAAAACTCATCGGTAGTCGCAGCGATCATGCCGGCCCGCACAAACATCTCTTCACGTTACGCTTAAAGGATCCCATATCATAGGATGGTGGGAACACGCTCGCCGGAAGACCATTCCACAGCCCAACGACACGGCAAAAGGAGTTAGAGAACCTCTTAGTCCTAGCCGGGATGTGAGATACCGTATAGCTGTGACACCGCAAACCCGCGCGCGTGGTTCTATTCAGGAAAGGAGAGGGTGGGACAAGGTTAAACAACTCTTCAGAACACTTGCCATAATACAGACGGTAGAAAACACTTAATGAGGCAACATCTCTACGCAATTGGAACGATTCAAGATGTTCAGAAACGTCTGGATCATTCGTAATGCGGACAGCTCTACGCTGCAACCTATCCAGAGCATCAAGCAAGTACTGGGCAGAACCATCCCAGAGATGAATATAGTTAAGGTGACCAAAACAAGTGTGACATTCTTTTTTAATTAAAAATAAGCTTGCGCCGAACTCAATCACGTGTCATGGAATCTATTGATGAGGCTGATGATGGAGTCCGCCCATCGAACAAATGCCGATTCATTTTTCGTAAAATGTTGGCAAACCAGACGCTGAAAGTGCATTCCACTTCTTGGTAGTTCGCAGCAAGAAAGAGAAGGCAAATCACCGACATGGGAATCTTCAAACAACGAACAAATCGGTATTTATTGGGTGAGGGCGCTCCATCGTCGACCTTATCGTCAATTTCCATCATGTAAGATTGAAGTCAAGCGCCAGCCTGTTGGTATTAAAAAATTAATCAAAATTAAATTATAGTAAAGTATAAACATTATTTTCCAAATACTTCACGTCTTTTGTTTTTGATTAAGTTGTATATTCGTGGCGTGAATTTATCAGCGAAAATACGTGGATAGACTGTAGTAGCGCGCGCGTTATATGCTGCTTTTAAACGCTTTTTAATAAGCTTGCGGGCTGCGTTATTTGGCTGTTTTCACAATTAATTTGATCCCCAAAATCCTATCCTCAGTGCCGCATGTGGGCATCTCTGTCGTTGTGTCTAAACTGCTGATGCTAAAAGCTTGAAATGTTTACATTGTGTTCTATTTACATTTAAAGCATCCATTAAGTGTGGATTTTATAATATTTCACCCCTAAGAGAGTAAAATTGGAGTTGAAAGTTCCTTTGAAAGTCGGTTTCTTTTATTGTAAACCGTACTTCTATGAAACCAGGCCCGATCCTCTAGTTTTCTAGCATTTTTTAATCTCAGTTACTGTATCGAATTAATATTGCTGTGTTAAATATCCGTGAGTACAAACACTGGATTCCACTATCTTATCGTTATCAGTATTATATAAATAGCATTGAAGCTCGCATCACTAGGGGATTTGAATCGCTATAGTAATCTTTGAACGAGGTCAGTGTGAAAGTTATTCGACAGTAACTTTCTATCAAAGTCCTTGGATATCATTCAACAATGTAATAAAGGATTTTTTATTCAAACAAATATTTATGAAATAATTTATTGAGAAACAATCAAAAATCAAATCAAAAACATCTTTATTTTGTAGGTAACTAATACCACACCTAAATACTCGTAAGTCAAAATTTCATTACTAACGTGCGTTCATAAAAAGGCAATATTCTTTAGAGAAGATCGTACAAGATTGACTTTCAGAGCGCTTTTTTTGTGAAAAAAGAAATTGATTAATTGATACATAGAAAAAAAGAGATCATGTTAGCCACGACATATAAACGCCAAGTAGATACAGCTACTAATATATCACTTCATCACTCTCGTAAGAAATATATATATATATTTTTTTATTTTTTTTCTTTTAACAACTTTATTGAAGACACTTGATAAATCGCTCGCAATAACACCACACCCCATAATCAACCAGTGACGGGTCAAAATTGATCTCTAAACGAACTTTTAGTTGCGAATTATTGAAAATCGGGGGCTTGGGTACTCCATTAGCTACTTTCACAACTTTCAGTATTACTGGGGAAAGTAGGATCGCGCCCTTTCATACTTGTCACCCTTGTGTAAGTTTACTCTTGTGGAAAATCACCCCTGGCCCAATCAATAATTGTAAAGGCTCCGTGTAATCTTACATCCATAATAGCGAAGTCATTTGTTGAGAAATGTTAAAAAAAACATAACTTTTTGATGCTTCGTTTCCATAAACAAATTGTGTCTCATATATAGTCGCATTTTTCCTTTTTAGCCCTTTACTTTGTTATTCTTCCCAGGCCTACAATTTGCTCTTTGAAAATGTACACATATTTGAGAAATAAATCACGAGTATACACTCCAGCCGCCAACAAGCCCGTCGAGTGTGAGGGTAGTACTAAAATATGTAACGCTTCCGGCTTTCCTTGGCGTGTGAACTAATTAACCTCCACGAGGATGTCCCGGTTTATATCTACGCATGAACACTGCTTTATAATTTAAGGGACGTTTCTGGGTCATTTTTAGAACTCAATACGTCAAAAGAAATAAATGAACCTTTATAACACGGGCGTTCGGACTTGTACTCCTGGCTAGAGGTAGAGTGGACCACGTGATTTGACACGACGCAAAAATCTTTGCAACTGCTGAAAGTTTCTTGTGTTTTTTTGTTTTTTTTTTTTTACTCTGGCTCTGCGGCTTTAGGCTGGTGAAGGGTCCATTTTCGCCATGTTTATATGTTTTGTATTTTCTTTTGTTTTTGTGTGTTGTTTGTATTGCTACATTTAAATTTCTGTTTTTTTTTTGTATATTTGTAGCGAAATAAATACTTTTTCATTTCATTTCATTTCTCACAATTACTACTGTGCACCTGATGGTAAGTACAGTGTAGTCCAAAAACGAAAGCGATTATCGAAGGACGAAAATACATTGAAAATCTCCATCGTCGTGTCACCCCATATATACCACGACTGAAGGTCTCTTGGAATAGAAACGCAATAGGCCAAAGCGAGTTTGGTAAGCCTGATACGACGGTCAGATTTACAGAGTTGTAGAATTTTATACGTAAGAAAAATAAATAAACCCTCACAGTTTTATAATAGTGATATACTCGTATTTACAAATTCTGTTTAATTTATAACTTATTCAAATAACGTTACAATATGTAAGAGGGCCGAGTATTTTTGATCCGATTATGCAAAATACAGTGGATGCGGGGCTTTAGTATTAACGAAATACCGAAATACTTGCACAGATACGTATTTAGGTATATCTATGGGGACTAAATATCTAAAAATGATTTATTTTACATTTTAAGGGCGGCCAGTGGCCAACACACTACAAGACAATAAAAAAAACAATAAAAAAAATGTACATCAATGTGTAGCACCGTTTAAGGCCACCGCATCGTGCATCAAAAATATAAACAATACTACTTACAAAATAAACACATTAACAAACAATAATAAAACAATGAAAGTGAAAACACAGGCAAAAATCATAACAACAACTACTGCGTGTCCCTCAACCACCCGATGATTTTCCTTTTAAAGACCGGCAGACTGTCAGCAAAAACATCGATAGCACTCTCCAGTTCGTTAAAACCGCGAGACAAACTACAAATAGGCGAATTATAACCCAAGGATGTCCGAGCATAGGGTGAGACGAGCAAGTTTACACATCCTGGGGTAACGCAGGGGCACCCCAAAATGGAATCGCTGGAGCAAAACTGGGCAGTCTGTTTTACGCCTTGAATAATTTTATAAAGGTTGGTCATATCTGATAACTTCATTCGTGCCGCCAACGAATCCATTCCAAAGTACCCCAAGTTATCCCGGTAATTAAATTTGAACTTGCTACGCCCAACTGAGTATGCGAGATGTCTGACGAATGTGAACGAAAATGTAATTAAATGTATTTATTTCGCCACAAACTAACAAAATACTAGAAATTTAAAAGCAGTAACAGTAACAACATACAGAAACAAAAGAAAAATACAAAAACATATAAACATGGCGAAAATGGGACCTTCATCAGGTTAAAGCCACAGAGGATGTCTGCAGCGCTGATTTTCGTGAAGGGCCCCGGTCGTGTTACATCTTATTAAGCAATAAAAAACATAAGATATGTGATAAGATATAATATAATGTAATATGATATAGTGTGATATAGTATAGTATGATTTAGTATGATGTAATATGATACAGTATAATTAAACAGGCCACTCTGACGTATGTTGTGAATGCCTTAATGGGAACTGTACATTTTTTATTGTAGCTTTATGTATGTATTGTGTGAATTAGTTATTGTAGCGGGCCACTGGCAACCCTGTAAAAGTAAGTAAATAAGAAACAATAAATAGAAAAACATATATCTACGTAAAATTGTGTGTTCCCTTGAAAACTTTTAAACGTATGGAGTCGTTTTTATATGTTTTACAGGTAGACGCTTGAACTCAATTAACCTGGTGAAAGGTGAAGATGAGTATGAGAGGAGGCGGTGTACAATGCCCAGTGCGCAGCCCGTGAGAAAGGTTTGGAAGACTGGCCATACACTCACTCCTCCCGGAGAGAAAGCCTAGACAGGCTATTCGCTCCCTGGGCGTCTGGAAGAATCTAGATCCCCAGGCCCCGGGTAGAGTAATTGATAAGAAACCCCAGGGTTCTCTCTTCACCACCAGGGCCGCAGTGAGGGCAGCGACCCCAGCGTGTCAAACTCCTACTGATGAAAAACCCCCGGGGTGTCCCTCCAATTGCTTCACTCGGTCCTGAGAAACCGAATTCATCCAGACACTCGAAGAGCAAAAAGCCTTGTTGATGCTACCTCTCTGTGAGGCGTGGGAGTAAAGAGCCCACCCCTATAATGTAATAATGACCCTGTCAGGCCCGTGAAAACGTTACCGGGCATCGATGTTAATTTCAATTCAGGGTATCCTTTTTTGGGAAATAACTAAAAAAAGGTCGCGAAAAAAGGAAAGCAAAGGATTATTCTAGTAGGTCATGACGTCCAGAGGAGCATGATCCTTGTTGATCCAAAGCGCCGATCCAAATCGAATCGAGTTTCTTCAGTTTTATATGACAATAGATTTTTAACTATCACAAACCATATTCAATTTTTTTTTAATATATTTTGGCAATGTTATCATGTTTCCAATGTGCCACTTTCGGGACGGGCAGGGTTTTCAAAATATACATTAGGGCGTTTAAAAAAATAATAAAAAAAATTTTCCTCGGAACCACGCTCAAAAGTTTCGTTTTAATGCCAAAATAGGCCTCTGAAAATATGAGCCCTTAATATTAATATTTAGGTTGTCCGCATCGCACTTTTCGATTTCCCTTAAGAATAACAGGACAAAAGTTTTTTTTTTCTTTTGATTTCTATAACTAATGAACGATATATCGTATTGCAATACCCATTCATTATTTTTGTAGAGAATTTAACGCTCTACAAAAAAGGTCTGAAGTCAATTTTTGATAAATGAACTCAGTCAAAAGTTATTCAAGATCGTATATATATGTATATAGGTTATAATAACAAGAAAATATTTTTTTAGTGACTTGTAAAAGGTTCCTTTTTCCTTTTGAGGTAAGAAACACTAAAAAAATGAGTGTCAACGTATTAACACCTTTTTGCATAAAACTAAAAATCAAAGTACATATGAAAACTGGAAAATACTTTTCCGTTATCCATCCGACTATCTGCGTTAATGGAAAATGTTTTTCACGTGAAACCGAACTGAGCCGTTACGGTTAACTTGTTTTTCAGCGAACTTCGAGCGTTTTCACCCGGTCTGGCAGTTCGTCCAACTAATTTCCATTGGTGAGGAAAATATTTTGCCTCGGTTAGGAACTTTCTCGATGTAATGTTACAGACTTGCAAGGTTGACTAAAATCACTGCTTAAGCCACAATAGACAATATTTCTGAATTATAAAGACCCAAAAGCAAACATAGTTTCTTTGCTGTAGTATTTATTCTGAGTTTAAAACATTTATTTTCAAGTTTTTAACTGTTTAATTTTGCAAAACACTAATAATAAACAGTAAACTGTAATGTCCCAACATTTTTTTATATTTTTTTTTCTTTACTTGCTGTAAATCCTCATAGGACGGTCTCAGCCGCAGAGGAGGGTTGCACGACCGACTTATACCCACTAAAAACTCCATGGTGACCACTTCTGCGCATTGGTGGGGACTGCGGGTCCTGTAATCAATTCGGCACAGCCCCGTCGCACCGCGCCCGCTGGGCACAAACTTTTTCTATACTGGCTTAGCATAATAGCAGTGACATGGATAAGATATTTGGACAGGGTAGGCAGAATTCGTATAATTAATTTAAATATTATATTATGATAGTAAATATTATATTGCTTTCATAAGAAAGATAGATGGTGTGAATATAGAATAGATATGAATATAAATGGTTCCTTTTTTGGTTAACTTTAAACAATTTATTCCTGTCTTATTTATCGTCAGGGCATGCAATGCTTTCGTGCATCTATGGAATTAACACTACTGTATAATAGGTATAGTACAGTTCGAAGAACGATAGCGACCATCATGGGAAGGGAATTGACAATAGCTGTCATCATGCCAGCTGACAAGTAACACCACCGAATATCTCTAGGTTTATAAGCTACTGAATGTATTCACACTGATCCGCAAACGCAATAGACCGAATCCAGTCACTACGATGATCTTTACAGTTTTTTCTTTGTATTTTACAGTTTTTTTTATTTTACTTATCACCACATAGCCGTCACGCTATGTTCTTTACGGGGACAGCAGAGGTAAATTAGTTACTGCATCTATATTTCGCTTATATATCGAGCCCAACGTGACCATCGCTGTTATTAAGGCATTCATGACATGGCAGTTCTATTAAATGCCATGCGTGTTTGCTCACGATGATTCCCTCATCAATAAGCATGTGACGTCTAAATCCGCACGTAATCTGGAAAAACCCAGAGGTAAGTGACGGAATTCGAATCTATGGTCATTTGTGTTGTCGCGTATGGAAGCGGTTTCATTATCCTTAGACCACTACACTTAGTTTAGGGTGGTGGGTAGAGACATCTCGCTGCTGACGCTCATCCCAATTATGGTCGGCAGCGAGGGTGCATGTAAAGCAGTGCTCAATTTCAGCGAGCAGGTGCTGGCAGAGAAGGAGGCGGCGGAGCGGGTTCGGGAGGCGCTTGCTTCGACAGCATCATCCCAGCCCGCCCGCCGACCCGCAAGAATGGGACGTCGTAGGGCGGCGTTTCTAAGAAACGTCCGCCTCTAACGACAGCACCGGGCGGCACGCTTAAGGGAGTGTATCGTCCAACAAGGGCGCGAGCGGCACGCGATGTGTTCCCGCGTGCCGCTCAAGAACGCAGAGGTGAAAGAGAGAAGTGGCTCTTTACGCCACACCTCCCCAAGTGAGTAGAGGGCTGTCCAGAGGCCGCACGCCTTGCTGGGTATCGAGGATGAGGACCTAGTCATGCCCTCGGTCCCGGTAAGTGGAAGCTGGAACACGCCGAGGGTTTTGGTCGTTGCAAATCCGCTCACCGTCCCCTGAGGTCTATAGGGATTTCCCCCGGGTTACCAAATAAAAGAAACTACACTTAGTTTATATTTTACTTAGTAAATAATATTATAATAATGTAATCCATCAAATAAACACTTTGTAAAGGACACACCTATTATTTTTATCATAAATATGGTGTTTCGTTGAATAATTTATGTCGGGGTAACATCGCGTGTCGGGCTACTGTTACCAGACCAATTTTAGTTAGCTAATTGACTTTCAAAGACATTTATACCATACAGGATAGTTTTTAAACTAGAGTATTTCTATGAGATTAAGAGTTAAATAAAGAGCTCGTAACGTGTCGATGCCGGTATTTACCGGTATATCATTGCATTGGATCACGCGATGGTATCGTAAGACTACGAACTCTATGCACGGGGTGGGCGCAACGTGGTACGTGAGCAATGCGACCATAGCCCGCGGCTTAAAATTCGGTAGCTTGGACGCCTGTGTGAGCAAAGAGCGGACTCGTCGACGTATGTTCACCTCCAAGACATTGCGCCACTATACGCAAAACCCCAAGACGAAGGTAAAGACTTGGAGGCACAAAGAGTGAGATTCCTTAAGAAAAAGAAGCCTAAAGCCCGCGATCTAGTCCTAACCTAGACTGCGCCCTGCCTGGAGAAGACGTACGCGAAACGGACTCGAATACCCTTATTACCCACACACAGCTAGACACCTAGACGATGACTCCAGAGATTATTTTTTTTTTTACACTGGCTCGACATATTGACTACAGAGTACCTGATGGTAAGTACAGTGTAGTCCAAAAACGAAAGGGACTATCAAAGGATGAAAATCCATTGACAGTCTACATCGTCATGTCGGCCCACATATACCTAGACTGAAGGTCTCTAGGTATATGAGCTAATGGATATGCACAAGCTGATCCCGAAACGCGACAAGCCGAAACTGCTCACTATGACGGGCTTTACACCCATGCACTGTGGTCGCGATCCAGACGGGCACCGGCGCCCTACCACCTCGCAGCTGCTCGTTTAGCACCACCCAGGAGTCACGTGTAGGGAAACTAGGGTAAAGCCTACGGACGCGAGCAGCTTCGACTGCCAAAAAGCACCAAGAAGGACGCGCGTGCACTTTTGCCAGTGACCAGTCTATCGCCGCAGATGGAGAAGATCCCCGCCGTCAGGAGGTTCGCCTCAAAACGGCGTCCCGCTTCCAGTCACCTTTCATAGTTTTAGTTGGGCTAAGTTTTAAAATGTAAAATAAATACGGCTCCTATATAGTTGCTTTATTTTTATTTAAGGCTTAGGTTAATTTTTAGTACTTCCGCTAGGATAAAACTTTTTTTTGTTGTTAGGTTAGGTTAGTAAATTTGTAATGTAGCTTTAAGATCAAGATTTTTTTTTACACTGGCACGACATAATGACTACAGAGTACCTGATGGTAAGTACAGTGTAGTCCAAAAACGAAAGCGACTATCAAAGGATGAAAATCCATTGATAGTCTACATCGTCATGTCGGCCCACATATACCACGACTGAAGGTCTTTAGGTATATGAGTTACTGGATATACACAAGCTGATCCCGAAACGAGACAAGCCAAAACTGGTCAGTATGACGGGATTTACACCCATGTACTGTGGTCGCGATCCATACGGTCACCGACGCCCTATCACCTCGCTGCCGCTCGTTTAGCACCACCCAGGAGTCACGTGTAGGGAAACTAGGGTAAAGCCTACGGACGCGAGCAGCTTCGACTCCCAAAAGACTATATTATCATTTTTTATCAAACAAACGACACCACTTCGACACTATTAGTGGACGGATAACAGAATGACGAATGAAAGCCAGTGTAATGGGAGTGGTGTGAAATTTGCAATTCGCAAAAGGGTACGAAGTAAAACGGCAACACGCGGGAGCCATCTGTCATTTGGGCGCAGTAACACAGAAATGTAACAGATGTTAAGGCGCGCTTTGGATCGTGGCAATCGCCGTTCTGTATGCATTAAGGTCTGTATGCATGAAATGAAATGAAATATACTTCACCACAAACTAACAAAATACTAGAAATTCAAAAGCAGTAACATTTCTGTTACAAGACAACAACATACAGATACAAAAGAAAAAACAAAAACATATAAACAAGGCGAAAATGGGCCCTCCATCAGTTTAAAGCCACAGAGGAAGTCTGCAGCGCTGATTTTCGTGGAGGGCCCCGGTCGTGTTACATCTTATTAAGCAATAAAAAACATAAGAAACAAGAAATAGGATAACATATAGCTTAAATAATTTTAAGTATAAAGTATAATAATAAGTTTAGATAATAACAACACACCCACTCAAAAATAAATAATCCTAAAATAAACTATTACATACAATAAACAAATCGACTACAAAATGTATTAGTGACACCATAGCACACATATATGAATACCTTAAACAAGAGCAAACGTATAAGAGAAAATAAATTAAATAGACTACTTGTAACTGATAGATTATAAAATAAACATCATTTTAATTTAATTTTTGAAAGTTAATTTGGATGTGGATAATCTAAGCGGCGGCGGCAAATTGTTCCAACACTTCGTAGCCTGGTACCGAAAACTACCAAGAAATGTTGTCAAGCGGTGTCGCGGTGTAACCAGCAAGAATTCGGAACCCCTCGTTTTATTAGTACTCACGTCTGAGGGCCAAACCAACTTGTTGTACAAATATTTAAATTTATATTGTATAAACTGCACAGTCGTCTACATTAGACGCCTTTCCTACTAAATGCATACAGGAGTAGCATTCATTTCATTGCATGCTTTTGCCATAAATAAATAATTTTTTTGATAGCCCGGGCGAAATCCCTGACGGACCTCAGGGGCGGTGAGGGCTACCCCCCGGGGTGTTCCTTCTTCCCGTCTGACCGTGACCGGAGGTACAGTGCTATCCCCTTCTCCAACCCTCTTCTATGCACTGCTAGGAGTGGTGTAAGGAGCGACCATCGTTCACCTCAATATCTTGGAGTTGTGTGCGGAAACACGTCAACACCGCTCTCGCCTGGATAAGTTGGGCGGCAGCCATAAATAAATCTGAGACAAATTACTTAAAGTAAACAATAAAAAAATTAAAATATTCAAAATCATACTAAACATAAAATATTTCTACACCGTGTATTTTTCCTAGAAGAAAAATTGAATATCTTCTATAATATAAAAATGAATCGCAAAATGTCTTGATAAGCGCGAAACTCGAGAACGGCTGAACCGATTTGGCTGAATTTTTTTGTTGTGTTGGATGCTGTCTGAGGAAGGTTATTACGGAGAGAAAAATTTTATAAATTCCCTGCAACTGTCTAAAAATAACACTTTTCTGTATTCTCATACAAAAAAATCGTTATAAGTCATTTTGAACTTTTATACCACACTATAAAGTTTAAATGTCATTGGACGGGTTCCGGGAAGGCAAAACAAATGAATGACGTATAAATATTAATGTCAATATTTGTCAATTTTTATACATATAGCATTAAGGCCAGGTTCCTTCAAACAATTTTCAAAAAACAGCCGACAGGATAGGATAGGATTTGGCAGAATAAAATCTGACGGGGATGCTTTTAACATTAAAAAGAACAATGTGACTTTGTTTGAGAGAAATAGGGCAGAACAAAGTCTGCTGGGACAGCTAGTTAACAATAATAACATATATTTAAATTTATTACGCGAAGTCTGCATACCTTGTCCAAATACTGAATGCACGTCACTGGCATATAGAACTCTAAACCGTGACTTCGTCGCTACGGCCGAGTAGTAATTACCAGGATCCTACCCGAACTTTTAAGATCGAGTTATATTGTCTCGTTATTGCAATAACTTTGCTGTGAAGATCCGAGGAATGGGAGATTCGTTCTGGTCGGAGATCCTCTGACCCTCACGTGTTTTTAACTGTGTCACGTTACCTGATATGACGCACTGAAATGACAGATACTGCTGAATGTTTATTATGTATGCTTGTACGCATAATTATTATTGAAATAGGTTAAAAAATATGCTATTTCAAATCGTTTCGTTATAAATATAATATTGTGAATTCTGGAACATGCAACCTATCCGCTCCAAGGCAGTTTTAAGTTTGTTTCGGCATTTTTTTCTCAAGATAGGCGGTTCGCTCATGCGCCCGCTCTCTACGACTCTAAGTCAGGATCCGCGGAGCCTTTTGTTTGCGCCAAATAGTCACAAACGACCCACACGGATGCGCAACTCGAATTTTTTATATTTTTAAAATAAAAGAGAATGTTCGTTGTCATTCGTAGAAAAAACATAGTTGTCAAATCTATACTAATATTATAAAGCTGAAGAGTTTGTTTGTTTGTTTGTTTGAATGCGCTAATCTTAGGAACTACTGGTTCGAATTGAAAAATTATTTTTATGTTGAATAGACCATTTATCGAGGAAGGCTTTAGGCTATATAACATCACGATGCAACTATTAGGAGCGAAGAAATAATGGAAAATGTGAAAAAAAAACGGGGAAAACCATTCATAGGGCTTCCATTGCGTGCGCCGCGAAAACGGTTCAAGATATCAAAAATATATGTATGAAAGAATTATTCCTCTTAAAATGATCTAAAAAACGTCCATGACAGTATATGTCTATTTTTTAAGATTAACTCACTAGAACCGTTTTTATGGTAATCAAATTTGGTCGAAATTAATGCATTATTTGTTAAGAGTTGTATCAACGTAATAATATTAATATTTATCCAAATGAATGTGTTGTTGATTAAGTGTATTTAATTGTGAACAAAATTGTCTTTGACATCACTTAATTTCAATGAACATCTTAGAACATATTACAATTTTAAAATAAATAACTAACTAAAATGCCCAAAATAACTATTCCACGCGGACGAAGTCGCGGACACAGCTAGTATAATATATATAGAAAAAAATGTTACTAAGACACCAATACAAAATGTTTTATTGTTACACATTATTATTATTATGCAATGTGGGGCTATGCAGTCTAATTCACCCTGTATCCCGCGACCTAGAAGATCTATTGTGATCGCCGCCTACCATCTAAAGCTCTCTGTCAAGGCCTATAGTTTTAAAGAACTGTAGTACTTTATTGGCAGAGATATCTGGAACCCCTCCTGGGTGTAGCACGTGGCGGCCCAGGATACGGTTGCGTTTGGGCATTTGTTACACATACATACATTTATATGTTACACATAAGCCAAATGGCCTTCCCACCTTTAGCTCTCACTTCCACACATTTTTAACGCTAGCGCCATTAAAGTATCAAAGTCACCAAAGGTGCAAGTCCAAAACGTCAAATTTTGTACTCCAGATGGTCAATATTCTCGATATCGACTCAAAAAACCGTTGCAAACCACTCGTTAATCGAGATCGAGTGTTTGAGCACCCGTGTTATACGTAGTTTTTTTTGTTGGCGCCCAAATCGAGGTTCATACACACGAGGGCTATTGCGTTGACGCTTAACATATAACTTGTTGGCTGAGCGCCGATATTACTCTACTCTCTCGCTCAGTGATGTCCATTCCGGCCAATAATAACCTCATGTAAAAAAACCCAGTTTTAGGTCATCTATTGAAAAATTAACCTTTATAAACTGGAATAATCATAAAAAACCCGACGCGTAGAATTGTGGTGAACGGATACCCACAACGTTTTTTTTTTGTATCCCGCGGAAAAATCCTGCCTAGGACCATCAGGGACGCTGTGAGGGCAGCGACCCCGGTGTGTCAGACTCCTACTGACTAAAAACCCCCGGGGTTTCCCTCTGATCCGGATACCGAGGAAGATGGCTCGGCTTTGCCCTTAACATCCGGCAGACGGGAGAAGGAACACCCCGGTGGTTTTAGTCGGGGCAGGTCCGACACACTGGGGGAGCGGCCCTCACCGCTCCCCTGACGGTCCGTAGGGATTTCCACCGGGTTAACAAAAAAAAGGGTGTCCCTCTGATTGCTTAACCCGGGCCTGGGAAGCCAAATTCATCCGGACGCCCAGGGAACAAGAAGCCTTGTTGAGGCTACCTCTCTGACAGGGGAAGGAGTAAAGCTCACCCCTCTCCAAAACCTCTCGCCCAGGCGATGCGCCGGACGCCGCGCACCGCCTCCCTCACATCCGGGCAGCAAACTCCCTCAAATCTACTGCCCGGATACTCACAACCTTAAGTTAACAAAGTTTAGGGATAAACGACACAAAGCGATTGAATATCAAAGGAAAATAATAGGAAAAAGGAAAAACCATATTCCTCCCTGTTGAAATTTTGCACAATCATCCGTCAACCGTCTGAATCTGGGATTCTGAGTATAATATATGAGCGGTATATTAACGCAGATAGAATAGGCACAGTGGCGTGCATTGGATATGTGGACAGGGTAGGCAGAAATGTATTGTATGTGTATTGATGTATTGTATGAAATGAATTTGAATATTATATAATGATAACATATATTACATTACTTTCATATGGAAAATAGATGACGTGAAAATAGAATAGATATGAATATAAAGAGTTCCTTTTTTTGTTTAAATTAAAGGAATTTATTCCAGACTTATTTATCGTAAGGACATGTAATGCTTTCAGGCATTTATAGAATTAACGCTACTGGGTAGGCAGAAAGAATTGCGGAGGTGATACGTATGCGCTTTGTACGTCGCGTGATAGAGATTTTTAAGAACGGGATCTTAATCCCCATAGTTCCCAGAGAAAGGCTATTTACTCGGCAGATCGTTTGAGGAATATGGCCCTCCAGGCTCAGCTGGCAGGGAGTTGAGAGACACCCTGCAATTTGTTAGTCGGTGCTTACCGTCGCTAGCTATTTGGACAGGGTAGGCAGATTTATATAATTAACTAGCTGACTCGGCAAACGTTGTTCTGCCATATAAATTATAGCAGACCAGCCACGCTTTGCTGTGACTGGTTTTTGAATAATTACTCAATCCAGTCACGGATAGCGCCATCTTTTAGAATCGGTTGGAGTTAACTGTAAATTATGACTGCTAAATAATAAACAAATAATTTGCAATAAAATAATATTGCGACTATGAATTGAGATGAAAACTATCCTATCTTTTAAATTAGATCAAACTTCACGTGGTGTGTAAATTTCATTAAAATCGGTTTAGTAGTTTAGGAGTCCATCGCGGACAAACATCGTGACAGGAGATTTATATATATATTAAGATATGAATATTATATAACGATAATAAATATTATATTACGCTCACAGGGAAGATAGATGGCGTGGAAATAGAATGGATATGAATATAAAGAGTTCCTTTTTTTTGTTTAAATGAAAGGAATATATTCATGACTTATTTATCGTAACGGCATGCAATGCTTTTATGCATTTATGGAATGAACGCTACTGGTCACTAGCACTCTCGGGCAGCAGACTCTCTCAAGTCTACTGCCCGCTGCCGCTCGCTGCCTGTTCCAATTCTCCAAAGAATTATTTTTTACTATCCCTCTCGAAGTTGTTAAATTGTTTATAATTTCATCTGCGTAGTGATCAGAGTAGAATTATAAATACCTTCATAGACTCGCTCCAGTCTATCGCATTTCGGGATCAGTTTGGGTATATCCAGTTGTTCATATACCTTTTTTTTGTAGCCCGGGGGAAGTCCCTAACGGACCGTCAGGAGGCGGTGAGGGCCGCCCCCGGTGTGTCGGACTTGCACCGACTAAAACCCCCGTGGTATTCCCTCTCCCGTCATCCGAGTGCCAAGGGCAAGGCTGAGCCATCTTCCTCGGCACCCGGCGACATCTGGCCTACTGCAGGCCCCATCTACTTGATAAGGGGTGATTAAATAGTTACCACCCCCACGTACTTCTAACACACTGGCAGGGAGAGTGGTGTAAAGTGCCACCCTCCCCTCATCTCCGTGATTTGTCATTGGAGCGGTGTGCGGTTATGGAGGAAGGCCTTTGGCGAAGGACCTCCTCCAGCGTCCTGTCCTATCTGGGCGGTTGATTGGGTTATCAGGGGTGGCAATAGCCTCCCGATCCCGCTCCGCCGCCTCTTTCACATTCATGTCGTCTTCCATAAATTGTTTATATACCTAGAAAAATAAGATTAATTAATTAAGATTAATTATAAGATTCATAATGAAAGTATAGATATATTTTCTAGTTCTCTGAACTCTTTCAAAGCAAGTCTTTTAAAATTGTTTCACGGTTAACATAATTAAAAATTCATAATTTGTGTATAAAGGATCTTTTTTTTCCATATCACTGTGCCATTAGAAATTTTTGCATTCGAAGTTCTCTTTTTTTATATGGAAATTTGCTTGTAGTACATGTTGCGCTTTAACGTATTGGAGTGGTGGACTGTATGTGTATATGGTATGATATCTATTGTTATTTTTGAATGCATACACTCTGTTTGAAAGCCTTTTGAAATAAAATAAAATAAAATAAAATAAAAAATGATACCATGTTATATAAATATACCATGATATGATATGATATGATGATGATGATGATAGTTATTACCATTATTGGACTACACTGTACTATCAGATGTAATGAAGCCATATTCTCGAGCCAGTACAAAAAAAAGTTGGTGACAAATGGTAGGGTGTGCTTTTATGTCGCAACAAAACGCACATTACCGCTGGATAGTTGTTTTCGCCGGTATCGACCGGATGTTGTCAGCCCGGATGTCTGTATACGTAACCTTGTTAGCGAACTAACAGAGGCTCGTTTAGTTCCTTAGTTATGTGAAATCGATGACACGACCGCGATATTCACGAAATTAATCAACCGCAGCGGTTCTCAAACTTGTCTATATGTCTTATATGTATAATATAAAACAAGAGATGGAGTTCGGACGAGAGAGTGCTTCTCTGGCTGTGCGTCCAGTTACGCACTTAAATATCTCCTGAGCAATTGACTGTTTTCGAAAAGTGGCCCTCAATTTTCTTAATCGGCATTGAAACACTCGCCGTGGCCGAAACCGGCTAGGATATCATCATCATCATGTATAATATTATGAAGTGGTAATTGAGGCGTCTAATGTCAAAATCCGCTAAAACGATTTTTCGTACAAAATTACTTAATAGTCCTAATAGTCATTTGAAATCTTTTTATCAAAGCAAATATTATATATGATGTTTTTCTTTTTTGCTTTTTCACTCTAGAATAATAATTAAAATTCCTTATAACAATGTGATTGTTAAGTCAAAGATTAATTATAAGTTTTTATAAATTAAATATATTATAGTGGCTTTTGAAATTAGACTCCTCAATTATAATTTTTGTTTGTATATATGAAGTAATCTCTGAAAATATTCATGCGATGTCATCAATGCTTGCATCAATGTTTGGATTGGATCATCAGGGTGGATATACATAACAATTTATCATTATGCTATACCCTTTCGGGGTGAATAGAGATACGTTAGTAGCTGTGTCCACTTTACGCTTTTATGTCGCGCCCAACGTGACCAGTAGCGCAGTAGATCTCCGTTCTCACAGCACATAACACATAAGATTACTGTTCGATGCCATGTGGGTTTCCTCGTGATGTTTATCTTCAGCGGTGAACATGGATACTGGATATGGAAGTATTTGGATTCCCAGGCCCGGCGAAGGCGAAGATTAGGCAGTGCGGCACCCCGATGGTTTTGGTCGGTGCAAGTCTGACACACTGGGGAAGTCGCCCTCACCACTCCCCTGATGTTCCGAAGGGATTTCTAACGGTTAACAAAAAAAATGGATAGTCACCCATTTATTTCTGCTCACCTAGTAAGGGATATAGCCTGAAGATATATTATATTACAAAATATGTAGTGGCCCCATAAGCTTCGGTCGCGGCTTAATCTTTAGCCATCTTTTGTTTTAACCATGAGGAATATCCATTATGGACCGTCAAAGAGCGGTGAGGGCCGCCCCTTGGTGTCTCGAACACTCACCGACTAAATCACACCTTGGCACTCCTCATCGGCATGAACGCCGGCCATGGGCGAAAACTCGCCTCGGCGCGCGGTTGGCCTTGTTAAACCTTCTCAGAACATGGGGCGGGGTGGAGAAATCCCGTCCCTGTCATCCTCATAAATAGGCGACGTGTACGCACATTTATGATACTAAAAGATTGTATTAAAAAAGACTTTTTTTTATTTGAAAAACCATCATCTTTTTTTACTTTTTGGGAATTTAACTCGTTTTTTTATATTTACCAAATGATTTTTTAGCCAAATGTAAACGACGCCAAAGTTACGCCTTCGGTTGAACTCTAATAATATCCAAATAATACGGCAAATATTAAAAGCCGTAACCAAACAAAAGCGACATTATACTTAGTAAAACATTTCAGAGCTCACTCGAAACCGTTTGGGAATAGCGTGTGACAGGCAAAGGCTTTTAAAAAATATTATATCACGTTACATTACACGTGCTTCTGCGCTTGAAAGTACTATGTGGTATCATAGAATGGGGAAATATCAAGAAACCACAGATGCCAAATGTAAAACCAAAAGTATACTTTTAACAAGAAATTCTTGTATATATATGATGATGATGTCCTAGCCGGATTCGGCCACGGCCACTGTTTCAACACCGATTAAGAAAATCGAGGTCCAGATTACGGAAACAGCCAATTGCGCAGGAGATATTTAAGTGTATAAGTGGACGAGATGCCAGAAAAGCACTCTCTCGTCCGAGCTCCCTCAGGCCCAAAGGAATGGAGAACCAGTACGATCGGGAGGGAGCAGGATACAGGTTTGGTCGAGTTTTCCTTTTCTGAACATCTGGTTGAATTGCGGTGTTAAAGAGATACCTTAGTCGCCTTTTACGACACCTCGGCAAGAAGAGGGGTGCTATTCTATTCTGCCGGCAGCCATCACGGCATAAATACATATAAATATAATATTATCATCAACACATATAATAAATCATCTATGCAGCCACCTGTTTCACGTTCCATAAATACTATGATCTGCAACTCAATGTATATATGTGAGTGACCAGAAAAGCTTCACTTGCGCGATGAAAGTTAATAAAAACGTATGCGAATTGTTAATCAATATGTACAGCATGCAGTAAGGGCCGCCCTCTTGTGTGACTTTCACTAACTAAAACCCCCAAGGTGTTCCACCTTCCACCTACCGGGATCGAGGGCACGACTGGGGCCTCCTCCTTGATACCCTGCAGGGCTTGCAGCCTCAATTAGTTCCCTGGTCTCTTGAGGAGGGATGGCGTAAAGAGCCACCCCTCCTCTTGCCTCTTTGCTCTTGAGCGGCACGCGGGAACACGTCGTGTGCTGCTCGCACCCTTGTTGGACGACACACTCCCTCAAGTGTTCCGCCCGGTGGCATAAATGAACATATGATTTAATTTCGTTGACTTAACTTAGAATACGTAGAAATATATACGAATACGTAGTATAGATACGTAGAAAAAGGGCCTTAATAGATAAACTAAAGGATAAACACGTAATAATACATGCCTTCCTTTATTCCTTTTAAGACACAGAACCCTAAAAAGAAGATAAATACACAAACAAATAAAATAAATTTCATGTTATTTCGGACTAATAACAAATCAGAAAACAAAAGATAACTCAGAACAAGTAATAGCTAAAATTCGTAGCTTACTGTGAAAAGCGTAGCAATTGTAGCAAGGAAAGTTCCGTAGTAAAGCTACGCCAGCATAACACGACTTCACAATCACATGAAAATTGTTATAGTTGAAAATGTAGGACAGAAGTTTTGCTCATTTTACACCAAAGCTTAAGCCTGTCGCGTACCGAGTTGACCCTGTCTTTGTCCACTTGTTCAATTAAGTACAGAACTTCAATAGTGGTACATGTGGCCTGACATGGCGATGGCAACTGTCAATGGATTCCCGACCCTTGACGGTCACTACCATTATTGCACTACGCTGAACTTTAAGTCAGGTGCGGTGTGGTCAAAGAAAAACATCGTCTTATACCAAATTATATTTAAGACTAGCTGTCCCGGCAGACCTTGTTCTGCCCTATTTCTCTAAAACAAAGTCATATTGTTTTTTTTAATGTTAATAGCTTCCCCGACAGATTTTTTTGAAAATTGTTTGAAAGAACCTGGCCTTAATGCTATATGTATAAAAATTGACAAATATTGACATTAATATTTATATGTCACTCAATTGTTTTGCCTTCCCGGAACCCGTCCACTGACATTTAAACTTTATGGTATGGTGTTTAAGTTCAAATTGACTTTAAAATATTATTACGAATTTTTTGTATGATAATATAGAAAAGTGTTGTTTTTAGACTTTTTCAGACATTTTTTTTAATTTTTCTCTCCGTAATAACCTTCCCCATACTTCAACAAACACAACAAAAAAGAAATCAGTCAAATCGGTTTAGTCGTTCTCGAGTTTCGCGCTTATCAAGACATAGCTGATCCGGCAAACGTAGTTTTGCTATAAAAGTTATTGTAATATCTTCTATGATGTTCATTGAAATTAAGTGATGTCAAAGACAATTTTGTTGATTAAGAGTATTTAATTGTGAACAAAATTGTCTTTGACATCACTTAATTTCAATGAACATCTTAGAAGATATTGCAAATCTTATATAGCAAAACAACGTTTGCCGGATCAGCTAGTTTATTATATCTTAAATTTGATCCCATTTTAATATGGTGCAGGATTGATACATGTCTTCGTAAGTACAAGCCAGAACTTTTGAATTGACAACAGCATAATCCATTTCCCTCTACATCTCCCTCATGTGTAGACAGATGTTGAGAATCGAGACTGTTTCCAAGCGTATATAATGTTTTTTTTTTTTGATAGCCCGGGGGATATTGTTGACGGACCTCAGGGAGCTTTTTGGTTGTCGGACTTGCACCGACTAAAACCCCCGGGGTTACACAGCGCTCTCGCCTGGATAATTTTAATTTTAATTAAACACAACACAACCGAACACAACCGAACACAACCGAACACAACCGAACACAACCGAACACAATTGAACACAACCGAACACAACCGAACACAACCGAACACAACCGAACACAACCGAACACAACCGAACACAACCGAACACAACCGAACACAACCGAACACAACCGAACACAACCGAACACAACCGAACACAACCGAACACAACCGAACACAACTGAACATAACCGAACACAACCGAACACAAATGAACATAACCGAACACAACCGAACACAACCGAACACAACCGAACACAACCGAACACAACACAACACAACCGAACACAACCGAACCTAACCTAACCTAACCGAACAAAACCGAACACAACACAACACAACACAACCGAACACAACACAACATAACCGAACACAACCGAACATAACCGAACACAACCGAACACAACCAAACACAACCGAACACAACACAACACAACCGAACACAACCGAACACAACACAACACAACCGAACACAACCGAACACAACCGAACCTAACCTAACCTAACCGAACACAACCGAACACAACCGAACACAACCGAACACAACCAAACACAACCGAACACAACCGAACACAACCGAACACAACCGAACACAACCGAACACAACCGAACACAACCGAACCTAACCTAACCTAACCGAACACAACCGAACACAACACAACACAACCGAACACAACACAACACAACCGAACACAACACAACACAACACAACCGAACACAACCGAACACAACCGAACACAACCGAACACAACCGAACACAACCGAACACAACCGAACACAACCGAACACAACCGATCACAACCGAACACAACCGAACACAAAAGACACAACCGAACACAACCGAACACAACCGAACACAACCGAACACAACCGAACCTAACCGAACACAACCGAACCTAACCGAACACAACCGAACACAACCGAACAGAACCGAACACAACCGACCACAACCGAACACAACCGAACACAACCGAATACAACCGAACACAACCGAACACAACCGAACACAACCGAACACAACCGAACACAACCGAACACAACCGAACACAACCGAACACAACCGAACACGACCGAACAAAACCGAACACAACCGAACACAACCGAACACAACCGAACCTAACCGAACACAACCGAACCTAACCGAACACAACCGAACACAACCGAACAGAACCGAACACAACCGAACAGAACCGAACACAACCGACCACAACCGAACACAACCGAACACAACCGAACACAACCGAACACAACCGAACACAACCGAACACAACCGAACACAACCGAACACAACCGAACACAACCGAACACAACCGAACACAACCGAACACAACCGAACACAACCGAACCTAACCGAACAGAACCGAACCTAACCGAACACAACCGAACCTAACCGAACACAACCGAACACAACCGAACACAACACAACACAACACAACACAACCGAACACAACACAACACAACCGAACACAACACAACACAACCGAACACAACACAACACAACCGAACACAACCAATCACAACCGATCACAACACAATACAACCGAACACAACACAATACAACCGAACACAACACAACACACAACACAACAAACAACACAACACAAAAAAGTGTTAAAGTTCAAATTGACTTTAAAATATTACGAATTTTTTGTATGAGAATATAGAAAAGTGTTGTTTTTAGACTTTTTCAGACAATTTTTTCAATTTTTCTCTCCGTAATAACCTTCCCCATACTTCAACAAACACAACAAAAAAGAAATCAGTCAAATCGGTTTAGTCGTTCTCGAGTTTCGCGCTTATCAAGACAGCTGATCCGGCAAACGTAGTTTTGCTATATAAGTTATTGTAATATCTTCTATGATGTTCATTGAAATTAAGTGATGTCAAAGACAATTTTGTTCACAATTAAATACTCTTAATCAACAACACATTTATTTGGATAAAGATTAATATTATTACGTTTTTACAATTCTTAATGCATTAATTTCGACCAAATTCGATTACCATAAAAACGGTCCAAGTTAGTTAATCTTAAAAGATAGACATATATTGTCGCGGACATTTTTTTAGATCATTTCAAGAGGAATAATTCTTTCATACATATATTTTTGGTATCTTGTACCGTTTTCGCAGCGCACGCAATGGAAGCCTTCAAGGATGAATAATTTTCCCCGTTTTTTTCACATTTTCCATTATTTCTTCGCTCCTAATAGTTGCATCGTGATGTTATATAGCCTAAAGCCTTCCTCGATAAATAGTCTATTTAACACAAAAAGAATTTTTCAATTCGAACTAGTAGTTCCTGAGATTAGCGCGTTCAAACAAACAAACAAACAAACTCTTCAGCTTTATAATATTAGTATAGACTAGCTGTCCCGGCAGACCTTGTTCTGCCCTATTTCTCTAAAACGAAGTCACATTGTTTTTTTTTTAATGTTAATAGCTTCCCTGTCAGAATTTATTGTGCCAAAACCTATTGGCCAGTCGGCTATTTTTTGAAAATTGTTTGAAGGAACCTGGCCTTAATGCTATATGTATAAAAATTGACAAATACTGACATTAATATTTGTATGTCACTCAATAATTGTTTTGCCTTCCCGGAACCCGTCCACTAACATTTAAACTTTGTGGTATGGTGTTAAAGTTCAAATTGACTTTTAAATATTATTACGAATTTTTTGTAGGAGAATATAGAAAAGTGGTATTTTTAGACTTTTTAGACATTTTTTTTAAATTTTTCTCTCCGCAATAACCTTCCTCAGACTTCAACAAACACAACAAAAAAGAAATCAGCCAAATCGGTTCAGCCGTTCTCGAGTTTCGCGCTTATACACATTTAACGATTCATTTTTATATTATAGAGAGAGATAGAATAGTCTTAGGGGAGTGAACTCGCTGAAAGTGACCTAGGTCAATTTCTTTGCCAAATGGCAAGTTGCCTGATAGACAAATATGCCATTGTATGGTAGCATTCACCCTTTGACCTCCATAATTTACGCAGAATCATATGATGTAACTCTATTAACATAAATCTGATTCACAACGATCTAATGCCTAATCCAGCCCTGGAAAGCTGTGGAGAGCAGAGGTGTGTTGAGCGCATTTGTGCACGCTAATCTCAGAAACGGCTTAATTGATTAGGGTGCAGTTTTCAGTCATTTATGTGGTAATATTCACTTAAAATTTAACATTCGTTTTATTTCAATCGGTTGACTTTAGTGGGTATTTTATTATTATTATGTTGCTATATGTATCCTTAATTACATTTAAAAAAATTCAGGCAGTTTTATAAATTGCATTAGTAAGTCGTTGCGGGGAGAAGGCAATTTGGGTTCCCAAGTCTTGACCTATAATATAAATAATAATAATAAAATCATTTATTTGGCATACAACATACAACACATCAGAATAGGTAAAAAACACAGAAAACAACAAAAGCAAATACCCTGTGTTGTGATGAAGCGCCAAAGGGAAGTCAGCTCAGCAAATGCTAAGAGACCAGCCGAGCCACCCAGCGCTGATTTTCAGCTGACACCGATTTATTGCGTCGACGCGCAGAAAACAGCAAGGAAGGGATCAATAAAGTACAGATGAAAATACACATGTACAAGAACACAAATATATAAGTACTAGCTGTCCCGGCAGACCTTGTTCTGCCCTATTTCTCTAAAACAAAGTCACATTGTTTTTTTTAATGTTAATAGCTTCCCCGTCAGATTTCATTCTGCCAAAAACTATTGGCCTGTCGGCTGTTTTTTGAAAATTGTTTGAAGGAACCTGGCCTTAATGCTATATGTCTAAAAATTGACAAATACTGACATAATAATTGTTTTGCCTTCCAGGTACCCGCCCACTAACATTTAAACTTTATTGTATGGTGTTAAAGTTCAAATTGACTTAAATATTATTACGAATTTTTTGTATGAGAATATAGAAAAGTGTTGTTTTTACACTTTTTCAGACATTTTTTTTTTCATTTTTTCTCCGTAATAACCTTCCACAGACTTCAATAAACAAAACAAAAAAGAAATCAGCCAAATCGGTTCAGCCGTTCTCGAGTTTCGCGCTTATCAAGACATTTAGCGATTCATTTTTATATTATAGATATTACATACACATATCATTTACATTATTATCATTAATATACAGATACACACAAAAATAAATGCAAATAGAATAATAAATAAATTTAAACAACTAAATAAAAGAGGCATCCAGTTGTTGTACAGTAAACGAAACATAGAAGATATATAAATACATAGATACCACCAACAGAGGCAATTGCCATTAGGGCTATAATTAATGAATTCCCAAACGAAACTACAAAGCTATTCGGCCACTTATCTGCGTTAATTAATCGAGTTTATAAGTAACTAGTTCGAAACAGTCCATGAATAGTGTGAAGTTTTTTAATTATCTCCCACTTGATTTGTACATCTATCTTCATTTTGAAATATACCTTTAAGTATTTGAATAATATTGCGATGGATTTCAATCTGTAAACTTATACCACGATGTTCAGTTATTAAAAACATTAATGAAATGAAATGTAATAAAATGTATTTCACCACAAACTAACAAAATACTATAAATTAAAATACAAAAACATATAAACATGGCGAAAATAGGACCTCCATCAGCTTAAAGCCATAGAGGAAGTCTGCAGCGCTGGTTTTCGTTACACTAGCAAACCCGGCGAACTTCGTTTCGCCAACAGATGGCTTCGTTTTGGTTTTGAGTGAGCGTTTGAAAGAACGTGCGGATAATAAATGTCACATGAAATTAACTGAGGAGAGTACAATGAGTAGCTGTCAAACAATGTATAACACATCGGCGCCATCTACTTAAAATACTGGTGCGATCTGCTCCACCACCATGCAAAACCATATTGGTTTGTAGTACATGCTATGTATCAGAGATGGCGCTGTATGTGAAAAATGATTTTCCCCGTTTTCCTGCTTTTCTGTTGACATTTTCCCGAATTTTGTTTGCTATAAACCTCACGGAGTCCGAGTCCTTTCCAACGAATGCAAAACTGTGGAAATCGGTGCGTGCGTTCCGGAGTTATAGCATCAGGAAGGAAAACCGGACTTATTTTTATATAATAGATTACCTACACTAATTGTATTATATTGGTAATTATGTGATATTATTAATAAATCACCACACTACCCCTTTCTTTTTTTTTTAACTCGCCAGAATCCCATTATGGGCCGTCAGGGGAGACAGTGAGAGCCGCCTCTCCGGTGTGTCGGACATTCACCGACTTAACCTCCGGTAGGTGATCATCCAGTCACATTTGCACCGAGCTGCGGGATGGAACAGGCTTTGAGTCCTTAGATCGCGGCCCGGTGCGCGACCAGCCCCATGACGGGTTTCATCTGGATGTGAGGGAGGTGGGTTGGTTCATCACCCTCCAGCCGCCTTGTTCCACACTACCCCTAACATTATATAAAAAACCCGTATTTGTTTTTTTAACTTGAAAAATAATCATTTTCAGTATCAGTATATATGTATAATGGAATCAGTATATTATGATACTACCCACCAATTACCAATACCAATATATTATCACCATACCAGTACTATATAATTATCAAAAATACTACAACTGTCATTCCATAACTAATATCTTACAAGTATCCGCAACATACCAGTAGCATTGCAGACTATATCTTTAGGGATACCATTCAATTACCAATACTATTATAATGCCATTCTATTACATGGTATGATATTCGTAATACCATACCCCACGTAATCGCATACGCAGTGGCGTTCATTCCATAAAAACTTAAAAAAGATATATTTTTTAATACGTGGATATTTAATTCATATATTCATATAAAATTTGGTTCAATTTAAATTTTGAGACACCAATTCTGGTAATTATAAGATTTTAAGTTAATATATCAAATAAATGTCGAAGTATAACAAGATAATGCTTTTTTATGCTTCTATGGTGACCGCTGCTGGGTATTCATAATGGTCTAAGCCGTGGTGGCTGCCGGCAGAATAGAATAGCACCCCCCTCTTCTTGCTGAGGTGTCGTAAAAGGCGACTAAGGTATCTCTTGAACACCGCAATTCAACCAGGTGTTTAGAGAAGGGAAAACTCGACCAAACCTGCATCCTGAACCCTCCCGATCGTACTGGTTCTCCTTTCCATCGGGCCCGAGGGAGCTCGGACGAGAGAGTGCTTTTCTGGCTGCGCGTCAAGTTATGCACTTAAATATCTCCTGCGCAATTGACTGTTTCCGAAAACTGGACCTCGAATTTCTTAACCGGTGTTGAAACAGTCGCCGTGGCCGAAACCGGCTAGGAGATCATCATCATTCATAATGGTACTGGTATGTTATTGATAATGGTATGGGTATTTTGAAAGAAAAGTTCGCCGATGCGAGCAGCATAAAATGTTTTGTCAGAAAAAAGTTTTTTATTATTTTATAGTGAGAACTTGACTTTATTTAGCGAGGTATATTATTTTAATCGAATATTCAATTTTGATATAGGCAAATGTTCTATTACAATAACAACTAAAGCAATTCATAGGAGTCTACTATTAAAGACAAATATTCCAGTTTACTAGTAACTTTTATGGTAGCCCTGAGTATTTCAAGCTTCGAATCAGTTTTTCCAATAAAATTAACATACATAATATGGCTTCATGGAAGGAATAAATTGGCATAATAACGACAATTTGCGAATAACTCAGCGAGGTAATCTCGCCCATATATTTCAATAACTTTCGTATTTGTGATTACTATTTGAAATGTTTGCGTGTATTTCGGAATATTATGATTTCCTATTATTATACAAACGTAACGGAAAACGATTTATTTATTACTAACTGCGCTCGCTACTTCGCTCGTGTGGAAATAGTTTTTTTTTATGAGAATAATTATTTTAAGCTGAAATCATTATAATTTTTTTTATTTATTAAATTATAGGCGAACGCTTGACCTCAATCACACCTGGTGGAAGGTGAAGATGAGTCCGGTGATGAACCGCGTCCGCCCAACAAATGCCTATTCACTCTTCTCTTAAAGACTCCCAGGTCATAAGACCGCGGAAATATGGCCGCTAGAAGCATATTCCACTCCTTAGCCGTTTCCATGAACGTATTAGGTATAGTAAAATGAAATCCATTATTTTTACATGAAATTGAAGGCTTTAAAAAATCCGATTTAGGTCAAATATGCACCATTTTGTTGTTAGCTTATTGCCCTTTTGAAGGTAATTTCCCTATGCCTCTCTCATAGAAATCGTCTTCCTTATCGGCAAAAAACTGGGACAGTCGGTTTTCGCAAGCTTCTATTTAGACGAATTTTTACCAGTAAAACCATTCGCCATTGACAACATCAGGTAAAGAAAGAAAGAAAAAGTTTATTGAGGCAAAGGAAACAACACACAACAAACATATTTATATAAAAACAACAATGAAGGAATAATACATAACATCGCATCATGTATCCTGTGTGCTGCTACTCATCTCAAAGAGCACCCGGCTCAGCGTATGCTGGGCGACGCTGTACGCGCCATACAGCGCTGATTTTTAGCCGACTCTCAGGGGAACCGATTGTGCGGACGTCACGGGGCATGTGTGCGGTGTGGAGGTACATGGAGTCAGGTCCGGACTTTAAGGTAGATGCATAAGAATGGGAGAAGCTCTCGGAGCTTATGGCTCTGGCTCTCAGCTTCTAACCAATCAAAACAGTGCTTGCGCGATGGTCGGACTTGACGATTTCCATTATTTCATCGACATGTTCGACAATTGGTCTCCCAGAACGTGGTGCTTCTTGATATTGATCTTTGAGATCGAAATTACCGGAACGGAATCGACGAAACCAAAATTGCGCAGGATTAGCTGATACAGTGCTAGGAACATAAACATTTTTCACTTTTTCAGCCGCCTGGCTTGTGTTTTCACCTTTACAGAAGAAAAACTGTAAAACATGGCGTATTTTCTCTATATTGTCCATATTTGGCACGCGAAAACAATATCGAGTCAAGCAATCACAGAATTGTCTGAGAAGTTTCTTTTAGTACGAAATTATTATTGTATGTAATATTTTATTTTGGTATTGTTTATTTTTCAGTGTGTGTGCTGCTATTGCTTAAAGTTATTAGTATAAACACTTATATTTAAGATTATTTAAACTAGATGTTATTTCCATTTATTGTATTTTTTTTATTCCTTATAGATATTTCTAATTACATGTAACACGCCCGGGGCCCTTCACGAAAATCAGCGCTGCAGACTTCCTCTGTGGCTTTAGGCTGATGAAGGTCCCATTTTCGCCATGTTTATATGTTTTGTATTTTCTTTTGTTTCTGTGTGTTGTTTGTGTTGCTGCATTAAAAATTTTGGTTTTTTGTTGGTTTGTGGCGAAATAAATACTTTTTCATTTCATTTCAAATTATGTGTCTAACGCCATTTAGCGTAAATCGATCGCACTACTACAACGCGAGATACCGGTTATTAACGCCATGTATTGAAAGAATAATGGATTTATTTTACTTCACCTAATATAAATTAAAAAAATACCATCGATAGTTATATGTATCAAATATTTCATGAACAACTAAACAGAGAATCCAATTAGTAATGACTAACAATCGACGTTGTTTATGTTTTATTACAGTTATTTTATAAATAAAAGTACAGGTTATTTTTTGGCATAAAACAAAACGAATCAGGAAGTAACCATTTCTGTTATGAGCGCACACCAACTGGTAAACAAACGTTTTAACAATCCATTTTGGAATGTATGGGCTTAAGAAAGAGCCCTAGTAATAGTTTTTCTTATATATCTTCAATGAACACAGTGATCAATTACAATTTTATTATTAGTTTATTACTATATGTATTTAAGCCAAATCACCTGAACAATTATTTTATACTTTTTTTTACACTGGCTCAACTTAGTGACTACAGTGCACCTTATGGGAAGTACAGTGTAGTCCAAAAACGAAAGCGACCATCAAAGGACGAAAATCCATTGATAATCTCCGTCCTCATGTCGGCCTAAATATACCACAACTAAAGGTCTCTAGGTATATGAGTTACTGGATATACACAAGCTGATCTCGAAACGCGACAGGCCCAAGCGAGTCACTATAACGGTCTTTACACTTATGTACAAGCTTCCAACAAATGACCCATTTGTTTTTAATCTGACATAACTTTTATATTTAATATTTGCTTGAAATTAAATTTACAGTCAATGTTAAATAAAGCTTTTCCCATACATTAATGAAAATTTTATCTAAGCGAGTTAAGCCGTTTCCAAGATTGGCTGGGACAAACGCGTTCAGTTATGTTTATATTGATTAATAATTCCGATACGTCTTCGCAATAATTGTAATAAATATCGATAGATGGCACTGTTGTGTACATTTCCGAGAATTTTTTATATTTCTGGATGCGAACAGTCCCGGACAGACATAATTGACGAGCGTTGGATGAGGCCTACATTCAACACGTGGCAGACTGCGACAGAAATAATGATGATGATGGTGATAAGTTCAACGTGTTAACCTGAATCTCTTTGTATGTATCAGCAACGTGCGTAGGGTACTTGGACAGGGTAGGGAGAACTTGCGTTATTAGTTTGAATATTATATTGAAGTGAAACTTCTATAGAATTGTTGTGATTTCAAACCAGATACAAAACGACAGGTAAAAGACACAAATACAAAAATTAGTGAGCCAGAGCGAGAGAGCAAATGTCTGTGTGAATGTTCGCATTACAGCTTTTTAGTAAAAAGTCTGCGTGGAGAAACAGAAATATAAAAATTAGTGCGCCAGAGCGAGAGAACAAACATTCCATTGTCGTTAACGCGACAGAATAATCTGAAATATTTATTGAGGGTTCTCGTTGAAAATTTTTGTAGCAGTTGAGGACAGTCAATTTTAATATTTAAAATTATATGTATGTTAAAAGGTCACATCTAACTGCTAACGACAAAGCGCTAAAGAATTCATTTTAAAATCTACACACATATACATATATATATATATATATAAATCAATTGGTGTTCGTTAGTCTCGCTAAAACTCGAGAACGACTGAACCGATTTGGCTAATTTTAGTTTTATATTAGTTGTTGAAATCCAGGGAAGATTTAAAAGGTGAGTAAATATGAAAAAAATGCTAAGAATATAGTAAAAACAACAATTTCGTTTTCCCATACAAACCACTCTGTCCCCATCTGTCAAACATATGATGTCAATCAAAACAAAACAAAGGCTTTCCTTCTAGTTGATTACAGGTTGCATGCCATTAATGAAAATTATAATTTATACGCCAAGTAATCAAACAAAAAATAACCCAAAAATAAGTCCCATAAGGCATTATAGTAAAATATCATTACCTTAGATATGACTTAAGTCTTTCAATGCATTTTTATTTCTATCAGACTGCGACAGGCCAATAACTTTTGGCAGAATGAAATCTGACGGGGCAGCTATTAACATAAAAAAAAACAGTGTAACTTTATTTTAGAGAAATAGGGCAGAATAATGTCTGCCGGTACAGCTAGTATCTTCATAAAATAAATGCTGATATATTTCAAAAATAATATATTTTATCGTTAATATTACCGATGTAGAACCGAAACACTTCAGAACCAAAATGACTATTATTTCACTCGATATATAAATTTAAACTCTTTATTATTCCGTATACCTAGATCGATTACTGTGAGTGTGTAGCATTACTTGAGTAGCATTATATATGAAGGGCCTTATGGTACAGCGAGATATGAAAGCTCTTGAAATAATCATTCAAACGGAATGTAAATTTCCAGTCGATTAAGCAATTTCAGACACACATCTTCGCACAACCACTCAGATCAAAGTGTTATTTTTCCTTACAGACATGCTCTATCTCTCTCGGGAAATAAAAAGCTGAGTGTAATAGTTGTAAAAATTAGAGATGTACCTATTCTGGCTTTGGCCGACAGAAAAAGTGTAAAAATATATTTAATGTTTAACAGTAACTCAAGAAAACATATAAATTATACAAACTGTATACGTCCGGAAAATTTAATAATAATGACAATAAAAACTGACACATGAGTTGCGTTTCATTTAACTCAACACATTTTTAGCAATAAATGACGACGTGTTTTTTTAAACTCACATAACTTTGTTATTTATAAGCGGATTGTAATAAAATTAACACTATATCTTAAAGACGGCTTTCCATAATACAAAGGCTATGTCGATTCAGAGATTAGAGGCCACAAAAGCGGAACACAAGGGAGAGAGGGGATAAAGACCATGATGATTAGGTGTATAGAAACCGAACTCTTCCAGAGATGTAGCCTGAAAAAATCGGGTTGTTGAAGGAATACGGATCCCAAGGCCTGACGGACTTGTGCAGAATTTTTCCCAAGTTTAAAAAAATAATACGTTAGTTTAGTATATTAATGTATTTTTTTAGAAAGTATATTATGTACTTGTTTTTAAATAAACATTTTATGTAATATCTAATTCAATCAATACCAATATTTCATTATGACTAACATAGTATAGCTGCAGGCACAAACCTAGTAGACATATCAATATACAGGGGGATTTCATAGACGAGGGAGATATTTCAGAATACAATAATTTGTACCTTTTTATAACTAATAAAAATGTAAATAACAATATTCCCTAACAAATCACAAAGAAACATTGATGAACAAATGAGAAATGATCCGTAAAAAGTTTGGACACCGCAGCGCGTGTGGCGCACGATTGAATGGCATTTAGATAGAATTCCTTTTACGTTATTTTAGGTAAACAGGTAATTGACTCGCTTCCCTTTAGTACTTTATCCTGGCTTAGGAGAGACAAAATACATACTTAATAATATATTGTTATTTGTTCTATCATGTGTGTAATTGTCCCTTAATATGTTGACTATAAAATACTTTGTTTTAATGGAAATATTAAGATATCACTATTCCTTTATATTTGGAATTAGAATCGAATGCTGAATATCCTCCTTGAATATCTCCCTCGTCTATAAAATCAGCCTGTATATAAGTTTCATTCCTTAGCCACCTGTATAATTTTATCTCGATGAAAATTATTTGAGAGCTTCTATATATACCGTTTTACACATAAATTTTGCTTGCAGAGTGTAGCTTAATAAAAATGTATCGGAATAAAGTAGCTTAACCAATTTACATATTGTTTTCAGTAATGTATTGTGGATAGATTTATTTAAAATTGAGTGTTTAATTTTATTACAAATAGTTCATGAATAAAAACAAGTTGATTTTTTTTTAATAGGATATAATAATTATGCAGGTGATTTGGCTGAAATACACATAATATACTGTTTAGTAAAATTGCAACACATTTTTGTGTTGTTGAATTTATATAAAAAACAATTAAGGGCATCTGTATTATAATTGACACTAGAAATATCAGCTAGAAATAATAATTTATTTAATAGTACCTTCACAGCACATTATAAGAAAATTATATATAAAATAGGAAATAAAATAAAAATCTAAAATGCCAATAACGAAGGTACACATACATATTAAGTTTTGTTAAATGTTTGGGTCGCTCCCCGTATCGTATAGTGAGTGTTGTGTGAGTGCATTTGTGTGCGTGTGTGTGCTCATATCGGTGTTGTATGAGATTCATCTAACTGCAGTCCAGAAATAATAGTCTTATTGACCTGATTACGGCTCAAGTAAAACATATCGATCTCTTTAAAATATTTATATTATTATCACAATGAAAGAATTTCTTCCACGGAATCGAAATTACGGACATGTCTGTGAATTTTTAAGGGGTTTTAAGGCTATTTTTATCAATATATTATATTTATAATTGATGCCAAAGCAACATTTATTATAATATTTTGTTTGTTTGCTCCTTCATACAGATTTCATACCAAAACTACGGGAGGAAGATTATTGACATTTCACATAAAAGTAACGTATATACGGGATATAATTGTAGGCCACTTTTTATCTTTTAACAACCCCCTGCCAAGTAGGCGGGGCCAGCAGAAGGCTAGACGTCGCCGGGTGCCGAGGAAGTTGGCTCAACCTTGCCCTTGGCACTCGGCAGGCGGGAGAAGGAACACCCCGGGGGTTTTAGTCGGTGCAAGTCCGACACACCAGGGGGCAACCCTAATCCAGCTCCCTGAGGTCCGTTAGGGATTTCCCCCGGGTTAAAAAAGAAAAATAGCCACTTTTTATCTCAATCCTCTACTTTTGTTTAAAAAAATTGTAGTAAAGCACTAACGGCGTCTATTGTCGAGTGTTGTAAGCATAGATGCAGTGACATTTTGCGTTTTGCATTATTAACTAACATAACTATAACTATTATTATAACTGCATTTTGCGTGTCCACATTTTGAACACTACAGTATCCTCAATTGCTAACACATTTATGACTCTTTAATGCTCTGAAGGGATTTAATCATGATCACAGAGCAACAGAATTAAAATTACGACTGCATTCTGTAATCGTTAATCATTAATCAGACTATATTCATCCCGTCGATTCAATTATCGCGGCCCTTGCGACCGCCGATCCTATCAACAACGAGGTACACACAAGCACTCGTCACATTCCGAGACACCGGCGTCGCCAGCGGCGCCGACGACGGCGATTAAGGATAGGTGCGTCAACTGTCGTTTAAATAACGCAGTTTCACTCCGACGCAACCTTGAGTTTCTTTTGGCGTTTCTTCTCAAGGCAGTCGCTTCCGAAACGCTGGTAGATCACCGTTAGGTTCGTTTTTTCAACTGGCCGGCCGCCCAAGTCGAGGTCCGTACCCACAGGGGTGCCCTTGCGTAGCCGCCCAACCCATAAATTTCGCTGGCTGAGCGCCCTCTGCGTTCGCCCACCAAGCCCGGTTTTGTTGTGAAGGTCTTTCCCAGGCCACCAACGTTGGACATGCCAAAAAAAAAAAAACTATATTTTGCTCATCGCTGGTTATAAGCTATTAGTACTTATTGAGCTCTATATTTAATTGTTGTAATTTTTATAAGAAAGAATCACTGGTGTTTATATCTTTTATAGAAATATTTCAGCTACTTTATTGCGAACAAAGTCACAAGCACACACACAACTAGTTAGGATTAATATAATTATACAAAGTAAATGATGAAGGTCCCAAATTATTTTAAAGTTACGAAAAGAAATTGAGAAGGGCGGCCCAGTTCGCTATCTTCAATTTACAGTTCTCAAAACTGTAGCGTCTGGCCGTGTCACGTCGAGTGAAGAGAATTACTTAATAATAATTTGATATAACTTGTAAAGTAGGCATCAAAATGTTGGGCCAATCTGCTCTTGATTAGGCTTTGTAACTTTGCGGATAATCTTTATATAGAAACAAGCTTTCATCCCCTATTTTATACCCTTAGGGGTGGAATTTATCAAAATCCTTTTTAGCGGATGCCTACGTCATAGTAGCCTTATGCGCGCAAAGTCTCAGCCCGATCGGTTTAAAATTGACGAAGTTTCATACAAATTTTCCGCCCCTATTTTATCCCCTTGGGGGTAGAATTGATCAAAATCCTTTTTTAAGCGGATGCTTACGACATAATATTTACCTGCATGCTAAATTTCAGGCCGATCCGCCCAGTGGTTTGGGCTGTGCGTTGATAGATCACTATGTCAGTCAGTCAGTCAGTCAGTCAGTCACCTTTGAGTTATATATATTAGGTCCTTACATATGAAATTGGCGTTTTTCGTACTGGCCACTTTAATCACAAATTTCTCCTCTTTGGTAAGGAATTCCAAATTCAAATTTGTACAGCTATAGACTCATGTATTTGTGCTTCGATGATCGTCATTCATTTGTTTTTTTCTTCTGTTTTTTTCTGTTTGCGTCACTCATTTTACAAAATGGAAAACTTAAAATATCGCATTATTTACGAGTACGAGTTCCTCCGTGGCACTAGTGCTGCGGAAACAACTCGAAGGGTGAATGATGTGTATGGCGGTCGTGTTGCAAAAGAAAACACAGTTCGTTTTTGGTTCCAACGTTTTCGTTCTGGAAATTTCGACCTGCAGAACAAGCCCCGTGGACGGCCTGAGACTCAAGTTGATAATGAAGAGTTGAAGGCTATTGTGGAAGCGGATCTATCGCAAACCACGTCCGAGTTAGCTGCAGGCTGCGATGTTAGTGATAAAATTGTTTTAATTCACTTGAAGCAAATTGGGAAGATTAAAAAGCTTGAAAGGTGGGTACCTCACGAATTGACTGAAGCAAACCGGCAAACGCGCGTCGACTGCTGCGTTACATTACTAAACCGGCACAATAATGAAGGTATTTTAAACCGAATCATTACCTGTGATGAAAAATGGGTTCTTTACGATAATCGGAAGCGCTCAGCGCAATGGTTGGATCCTGGCCAGCTAGCCAAATCCTGCCCCAAGCGAAAATTAACCCCAAAAAAGTTACTTGTAAGCGTTTGGTGGACTAGTGCCGGTATTGTTCATTACAGTTTTCTCAAATCTGGCCAGACTATTACGGCTGATGTCTATTGTCAGCAATTGCAAACCATGATGAAAAAGCTAGCGGCTAAACAACCTAGGCTGGTCAATCGCTCCACGCCACTGCTGCTTCACGACAACGCTAGACCACACACTGCGCAACAGACGCCTACTAAATTAGAAGAGCTTCAATTGGAAAGTCTAAGACATTCTCCGTACTCCCCGGACCTTGCTCCAACAGATTACCATTTTTTTCGAAATTTGGATAACTTCTTCAAGGGAAAAAATTCAACTCCGATGGGGCAGTCCAAATCGCCTTCAAAGATTTTATTGATTCCCGTCCGACTGGTTTTTTTAGTAAAGGGATCAATGAACTACCTATGAGATGGCAAAAGTGCATAGAAAATAATGGTTCATACTTTGATTAATTAAATATATTATATTAAAAAATATTCGACTTTTTGTTCCTCCCATACAAAACGCCAATTTCATATGTAAGGACCTAATATTTAGATACTGATAGAAATTATAGTCGTTGTAGATCTGACGGATTTCAATTCTGTATCGGTATTATATAATGTTTACGCCGTCTATTATTTAACTTACATTTATATATATACCTTTTTCTTAATTTAAATTAGCCGTGATCATGTTTCGCCCGCGTGAAGAAGTGCTTTTGAGTAGCAATTTTAATTATTATCATTCCTTTACTCCTGTATTTGGCCTCATGAAGCGCTTCCATATATTTTTTTTAATTCTCACACAATCCTGCCAAATAGCCACCTAAGCCTGATTTTAAGCATGGGACAGTCTAAAAACCGGGTACAACTAGCAAGTGCGAAGAAAAACCTATCGATATTGGAAGTTCGTTTGTAGGATCCTATGTTATAGGAAGGTGGGAACACGCTCGCCGAGAGGCTATTCCAGAAGTCAACCACTCAGCAAAAGTTCGAGAACTTTTTAGTTCTAGCAGGGATATGAGGATTTGAGAGATTCAGTTGTGAAAGAGAAAAGGTGGAATAAGTATTTGACCGGAACCTTTTTTTTGTAACCCGGAGAAAACCCGTTATGGGCCGTCAGGGGGCGATGAGGGCCGCCCCCAGTGTGTCGGACTCGCATCGACTAAAACCCCCAGGATGTTCCTATTCCCGTCTGCCGGGGCCAAAAGGCAAGGCTGTGCCAGCTTCCTCAGCACCCAGCGACGTCTGACCTAATTGAAAGCCATTTTACAACTTTTATTCACGTTCGTTGTCTTGAAGCGGTGCGCGCGAACACGTCACGCACCGCTCTCGCTTTGAGAATGTTGAGGGAGTGCGTCGCCCAGGCGTCAATCCGTTAAGGTGGGAAGTACTTGGAATAGGCTTCCCTGCGATCAGTCCGGCGAGGGCGACGGAGGAGAGGGAAGGACAGGGAGGATGAAGCCTGCCTTTCCCGCTCATGCTCCGGCTCATCCTTCACCTTAAATACCTCCTCCGAGAATTGGAGGACCGCCTTCCATTTGACCGGAACCCTCATTGTGTGAGTCCAACCTAGACTAGACCAAGTTTTCGTTGAAAAACCATACTTATGAATTTGCACAAGCACGATATTATATTATATTTTCAAACTAGCTGCCCCGTTGAACTTTGTACCGCCAAGCACACAATTATTGTTAACTTTTAGTTAAACCCACAACTCCCTTTCTTCTCCCACCCCTACATTGTAATCTTTGTCTCCCGAACTCCTCATTGTGCTACTATCTATGCCTTTTGAAGTTACAATCACGTAGTATATTAATTTGATCTATCTCGTAAAGTTTAGCCAGAGTTTGTGATTTAAGTGCGAAAAAATATGTTAGTTACATAAATTTACACATTTTTGAATTTTTCAGCTTTTCTGTTCTATAATATATATGTATTATACATACAAACCTTCCTCATGAATAACTCTATCTATTGCTGGAAACTACGTTGAAATCCATTGAATAGTTTAGAAGATCTAAGCGCACAGACAGCGGAAGCGACTTTATTTTATACTATGTAAAGATTGGACAAAAAGTCCACGATAGTGACTAGCGTTTTTACGTCGCGTTTCGGTTTCAGCTAATGCACATATAGTTATCCAAAAATCTTCAATTGTAGTAAATAAATGTATCTAGAGAAGCTGGCAGGAGGATCCTATTATACTATCACCTTTTGGTGGTCGCTGCCACACTTAGCTGTCTTCTCTAATCTTACCAATAGACGCTATGAATCCACTTTAACACGATACAATAATAGCAAAAAGAGTTAAAGCTCCATAGAATATGTCCAATTGATTTTAGTTAAGGAATTTTCAATATTGTCTCAGACAAAAAACGCTCTGTATTTATTGTAAAATAATAGTCGTAAATAGCGAGAAAATACGAGTCAGAAATTAAACGATGCACACAGTTCGGTAGTCAATTTAATAGACAATCTTACCATAGACAATATCGTGCTCAATAACATAGACAATACCACAGACACAAAAACACATATTGTTACAGATACATTTGTCTATTTGCCGTTGACTGATGGTCTTGAGCTCCTCGGCTTAGAGCTGACTGCTGATTTGAACTTTGGACGGTCGATTGAGCTTAGAGCGAAAACAGCTGCTTAAAAATTGAGTCTCCTTTTTAAGGTCAGACGGTTCTTCTCACCATCGCAACTTCTTAACCTGTGTCAAGCGCAGGTGCGGTCGGGTGTCGAGTACTGTTGTCATCTTCGGGACGGATCCGCTAAATATCAGTTGGCGGCTTTGGACTCGATTGACCGTAGAGCTCGTAGACTTATTGGCGACGATACTTTGACTAAGGTTAAAATGCAGAGCATCGAGCATCGACGTAGAGTTGCCTGTCTCTCGGTCTTTAAGGTTGCACGGTGGAGAGTGTTCTCAGTAACTGCATTCTTTGATTCCACCAGCCCCATTCCACCACAAAACCACTAGACATCGTGTCAGATACCATCCGTATGTGGTGGATGTTCCTTATATCCTCACGAGAAGATTCACTTCTACATTCATCATGCGAACGGCTAAGGAGTGGAATATGCTTCAAGCGGCCATATTTCCGCGATCTTATGACCTGGGTGTCTTTAAGAAAAGAGTGAATAGGCATTTGCTAGACGATCGCGGTTCATCATCAGACTCATCTTCACCTTCCACCAGGTGTGATTGAGATCAAGCGTTCGCCTATAAATTAATAAATAAAAAATAATAAAAAATTAAAATATAAATTATTTCTCTTTTTTTATTACCTAGTTCCGTCTTACCGCAGGACAAATGCCTCCTATTCCTTTGTCCACTATATTTGTGAAATTCATGGCAAGGGGTTTGGACAATTGACCCAGCACGCTTGTCCGATGTGGGTAAGCTGGTAGGCACTATGTATAGAGAAGGTGCATCCAGTAGCTTAGATGCTTGTGTGCAATTCGACATACTATATGATATACCTTAGTTGGCCCTTACGACGTCTCGGTATCATGAAAAAAGAGACTATTCTGTAATAGAAGTCTGCCGGTAAAGCTCACAGCTAATCAATTCTTTAATAAAAATAATACATATACGAAAATATATCACTGATTCATAGAAAACTATGAAATTCTCACAAAGTACGAATTATTAAACAAAATCAGAGCATACTGAACAAAAACACGGCCAAGTGTGAGCCAGAATCACGAACACAGGTTCCGTAGTAACTTAAAAAATAATTGCATTTTTTTATTCTGACACGACACAGTGACTGCACCCCACCTGATGGTAAGCTTGGTGCAGTCCAAAAAACGCCAACGACTATCGACTGGTAAGAAAAACCCATTGGTAGTCACGGCGATCAGTCCGGCCTGCACAAATATCTCTTCACGTTACGCTTAAAGGATCCCATATCATAGGATGGTGGGAACACGCTCGCCGGAAGACCATTCCACAGGCCAACGACACGGCAAAAGAAGGAGTTAGAGAACTTCTTAGTCCTAGCCGGGATGTGAGACACCGTATAGCTGTGACACCGCAAACCCGCGCGCGTGGTTCTATTCAGGAAGGGAGAGGGCGGAACAAGGTTAAACAGCTCTTCAGAACACTCGCCCTGGCACAGACGGTAGAAACGCTCAGTGAGGCAACATCTCTACGCAACTGAAGCGGCTCAAGATGCTTAGCCACGTCAGGATCATTCACAATGCGGACAGCCCTCCGCTGCAACCTATCCAGGGCGTCAGATTTTGAGATATAACTTCAAAATAGTGTTTTAATGTTTCACTATATTTGTGCTGAAAGACGTAGGTAGGCTCTTGGCAAAATTCTTTTTTTACACTTGCTCGTCAAATTGACTATAGTACATCTGATAGTAAGTGCAGCCTGGTCTAAAAACGACGGCGACTATCAAAGGACGAAAATCCATTGACAGTTTCTGACATATCGGCCCACATAAACCTCGAATGAAGGCTCTAGTTATATGAGTTACTGAGTAAATAAGCTGATCACGTAACGCGAAAGGCTAAAGAGAGTCACTATTACGGACTTTATACTTGCAAGCTGTGGTTACAAACCAGATTTGTACAATTGTTCTCCCAATGGAAAACAACATCATTATTCCTTTATAATTCTAGGTCAGCGCGAAGTTCTCTATGGATTTAAATTCCTTTGTAAAAACGTCATATAAAATGCCGTATCTTTTAATTGCGTTGATTTGGAACTTTAATTGCAGCCACAAAGAACTGCAAACTCAAATATTTGATTTTTACTTTAACTCACACCTCCAAACGTTTCTTAATAAAATAATCTGGATAGAGAAATAGATAACGAAGAAAGGGTTTTCTTATTTCCTTTTGAGACATGTAACCCTAAAATTAACACGCATAAAAACGTACACTTATTAAAAGAAATTGACACAAAAATATTAATTTTGAAAAGAGAAAAAATTTACATCTGTATCAACTAAAAACTACAATTATGTAACTTACCTGATTCTTTCGCGAAGTTAAATGCCCATTAATTAAAAAATATCCTTCAAAATATAATTCGTCACAAAACACTTCTGAAAAGCCACTTCGCAAAGCACTAAACACTATTTAAACTCACTCCATAGCACTGAACTTTTGTGATTCGGAGCTAGCGGTTAACGCGATCCACGACTGAACGCCGTCCAGTCCCCCATTTCACTGAAAACTGAAGCAAACAAAGCTTTTCGCGTAACCGCAGGACGCAATTTTACATGAAAATACTTTAGGGACTATAGATCTAATAGTTACTTTAACTTTGCTTATATTCTGCTCAAGTATTATAAATTATAATTGTATACTTGTAACAAGGAATTAATGTATACATTTGTATGTAATTGGTTTCTCCGAAAGGGCTAACGATTTTGACGAATTTTTGTGTTTATTTAAACTTTTACTATTTATTAATCTATGTAAGTGTCATCGCCGTAATAATAACATACGTCATTATATCAATTGATGATGATGATGTCCTAGCCGGATTCGGTCACGGCGACTGTTTCAACGCTGATTAAGAAAATCAAGGCCCAGTTTTCGGAAACAGTCAATTGCGCAGGAGATATTTAAGTGCCGAACTGGACGCGCTTCCAGAAAAGCACTCTCTCGTCCGAGCTCCCTCAGGCCCGATGGAAAGGAGAACCAGTACGATCGGGAGGGAGCAGGATGCAGGTTTGGTCGAGTTTTCCTTCTCTGAACACCTGGTTGGATTGCGTTGTTAAAGAGATACCTTAGTCGCCTTTTACGACACCTCGGCAAGAATAGGGGGGTGCTATTCTATTCTGCCGGCAGCCATCACGGCTATATAAATTACTAGGTGAGCAGAGATACATTAGTGGTTGTATCCACTTTGCACTTATATGCTTTTGGGCCATGCTGTGGCTGCCTATTATTGGTATCCGTTACCGACATTTAGCTTATGTATGTGATTCAGATTGTGAATGTGAAGTGTAATGGAGGTGTTGACAGCCCGTAAATTAATAAATAAATAAATAATAAATAAATATGTCATACCCAACGTGACCAGTAGCGCAGCTGATCGCCGTTCTCACAGCACTAGTACATATGACATTGCTATCAGATACCGTACAGGTTTCCTCACGCTGTTTAATTCACCGGTGACTATGTGGTGCATAAACTCGTACCTAATTTGGAAAAATCCAGAGGTGCGTGCCGGGTTTCGAACCTACGACCGCTTGCGTTGCGGTGCATGGAATCCGGTCATTTATTCACTAATCCACCACAACCCCACCTTTAATCAGAACCATTAGTTTTAGTTTGACGCTTGCTAGAAACCATAGACAGTAGCTAACATTCCAATCCATTTAAAACTTTTACCGAATGTAGTTTTTAGGCCGAAGGTAGGTCAAAGTGAAGCCTTCAGGTCGATACTAGTCGCCTGCCTCGCAGTTTGTTGCCGGTTACACTTTGGAGAATGCTCAAGAACTTTGTTCTCTGATTCTACCATACTCTTATTACCATGAAACTACTAGACTACGTGAGAGATACCAGCCTTAAATTGTGGATTTTCTATATATAGGATATAAGGTAGTCACTTCCGAAACGCTAGTAGATCACCGTTAGGTTTCATATTTTGGCTGGCGGCTTAAGCCGAGTTGCGTACCCACAGGGGTGCCCTTGCGTTGCCATCCAACACATAAATTTGACGGCTGAGCACCTCAGTGTTAGCCCACCGGCCCGGTTTAGTTGCAAATGTCTGTTCTGGGTATCAACATATTGTCCTGTTAAAAAAAATGCTTAATCGTTTCTAATGGGTTAATAGCCAGAGGTCTGTGAAGTGCAGCCGGAGCTTTCAGCAGCTTTTGATTCCTCGTCACACTACATCAGCTTTTAGAGGCAGTTCCCTGTATACTGCGTCCAAATGTTGGAACTGAATACTGCCTCCAATTAGGTCGTTTTTTAACCCTTTGCACTCCATTGTTGCCGTATTTGCGACATTAAAATGCTAACATAAAATCCACTGTCGCGACTACGGCGACACGGTTGTTTTACTGAGAAATTATAAGCCATAAAATTTAGGTTTTTCTTTTATAACACAAGTTTGAATATGTTTGTTTATAAATAAAAAAAATCGTTTATAAAATAGCTAAGTAATAAGTGTTTTGTTTTATTGCAACTACTCAATTTTTTTTCTACATCACGGGTATGTAGTTTTAACTAGTATAGTGCTGGAGTTATTGGTATCCTCTATAAGTTATAAGGCTTTTTTTTACACTGGCTCGCCATAGTGACTACAGAGTAACTGATGGTAAGTACAGTGTGGTCCAAAAACGAAAGCGACTATCAAAGGCTAAATATCCATTGATAGTCTCCGTCGTCATGTCGGCCCACATATAGCACGACTGAAGGTCTCTAGGTATACGAGTTACTGGATATACACAAGCTGATCCCGAAACGCGACAAGCCGAAACTGGTCACTATGACGGGCTTTACACCCATGTACTGTGGTCGCAATCCAGACGGGCACTGACGCCCTACCACCTTGCAAAAGCTGGAGTACAATGGGTTAAATATATATGCCTTTAAAAATAATATTGAATTCAGGCAATCGCCCTACCACTACATATAGTTCACTGCCTGCCTCTAATATTACGAAACCCAGGAATACTCCTGGAGTCGTGTATTTAAATATTTTATTAGACAGATAGCGACGTAGCAATTCGTGAGTTATTCGGTCGTGCGTATAATGATAGACGTTAAATTAGTAATTATCTTTAGAGGTTATACGGAGGGTTGACTAAAAATCAATACATTAGGACAGAAGGTGGGTGGTACGGTAGGGTATTGTCCGAAATGGGTCGTGACCACAGTACATTACTGTAAAGACCGTCATAGTGACCCACTTCGGCCCGCCGCGTTTCAGGATCAGTTTATCTATACCCAATTATTCATATAACTAGAGCTTTTTTTTCGAACTCGGCGTGAAGCCCCACATTGTACCATCAGAGACGCTCTGAGGGCAGCGTCTCCGGTGTGTCAGACTCCTACTGACTAAAAACCCCCGGGGTGTCTCTCTAATTGTAACACACGGGCCCGGGAAACCAAATTCATCCAGAAGCTCGGGGAGCAAAAAGCCTTGTTGAGGTTATCCCTCTGGAAGCGGTAGGTGTAAAAAGCCCACCCCTCCAAAACCACTCTCTCACATATACCTAGATATACTTTATCCTGACTTAGGACAAGTAAAATACTTACTTAATAATTAATTGTTTGAATAACCATCATTGCAACCAAACGATTTAAGTCCAACTTTGGTCACTTTTCTGTAGTGCCAAGACTCGCGTCTATATCGAGGTGTGAAAGGCTATTTGGTTTAAGTGACATTTTTTATTGATATAGTAATATATATTTTCGGAAAAAGCGTTTTTTTAAAGATTCCAAATATACATATATGTTACTATATCACCAAAAAATGTCGCTTAAACCAAATAGCCTTTCACCCCTCGATATAACGGGTGACAAGATATAGATACATATATTTTCGAATTCGTGACAGGCCTTCAAGAAGAAAATTAGTGAGCAGGTGTTGAGCTTGGCATTGTTTATGTGTAAAGTTGTTTGTAGGAATTGGTATCAAGGATATTTTTATTTTCGATTTATTGTTTTTATTTTTGTAAATTTAATACAGTAATACCCCGCTTTAAGCGACCCCATTATGCGCGGTTTTACTATAACGCGAAACTCAAATTACGCACTCAATTGCCTCTTTCAAAATTTATTCATGTTTGGACATATTGCAGAGTATAGACAATAATGATGACCGTGTCTTGACCGTGTGTCAAACAATTAATAACAGTAATGGGTGTTATGAACGTATTTTATAAGAACGTAAAAGAAACGCTACCCAAAAGACAATAGATGTATTTTTCCGTAAAAAATAATTAATGTGTTCTTAGAATTAAAGTGATTTAATAAAATGATTCGTATTTTTTGTACATATTAAATTTTGACTATGTTCAATCTTAAACCTCGACATACCCGAATTTCAGTTAACGCGTTTTTTCCGGAACGTATCCCTCGCATAAAGCGGGGCATTACTGTATTGTTAGACAATGCTTTTGAGGCATGCTGTGGCTATCTATTATTATTATCTATTGTCGACATTTTAGCTAGTACATACGATTCTATTATTAATGGTAGATGCAATGGTACTGTTGATAGCCCATAAATAAATAAATTCATATTTTTATAAATATTATGGTGCTATATAGTCAATAATTTACTTTATTTTAAAGAAAATATGAAGGTACAACTATTTGTATATATTTGGAATTACTATTAAATACTGAATATCTCCCTCACCTATAAAACCATCCTGTATATAATTATTACAAGTCAGTCTCGACGTATAAAGTCTCGTAACGTGCCGTCATGTGATCGAATTTCCGCAAAAAGGCTTAAACCTAGTTACGAGAATCCGTCCGGACGCAGTTGCGCGATGTTTATTGAATTATCAGCGGAAAATCTATTACCAGCAGAGGTTGGCCTACTTTTGTTTCATGTTATCAGCCTTTATATGTGACTCAATTATGTTTTACTCGCGCCATTCACGCCTGTAGGCGTGGACAGAAAAAGTAAATGTTTCGTAAGCACTATATTACATACGCAGATCGCATATGGAATTATGAGATACGCAGAACGGTAGGTTTCAAATATTAGGTCCTTACATATGAAATTGGCGTTTTGTATGGGAGGAACAAAAAGTCGAATATTTTTTAATATAATATATTTAATTAATCAAAGTATGAACCATTATTTTTTATGCACTTTTGCCATCTCATAGGTAGTTCATTGATCCCTTTACTAAAAAAAAACCAGTCGGACGGGAATCAATAAAATCTTTGAAGGCGATTTGGACTGCCCCATCGAAGTTGAATTTTTTCCCTTGCAAGAAGCTATCCAAATTTCGAAAAAAATGGTAATCTGTTGGAGCAAGGTCCGGGGAGTACGGAGGATGTCTTAGACTTTCCAATTGAAGCTCTACTAATTTAGTAGCCGTCTGTTGCGCAGTGTGTGGTCTAGCGTTGTCGTGAAGCAGCAGTGGCGTGGAGCGATTGACCAGCCTAGGTTGTTTAGCCGCTAGCTTTTCCATCATGGTTTGCAATTGCTGACAATAGACATCAGCCGTAATAGTCTGGCCAGATTTGAGAAAACTGTAATGAACAATACCGGCACTAGTCCACCAAACGCTTACAAGTAACTTTTTTGGGGTTAATTTTCGCTTGGGGCAGGATTCGGCTGGCTGGCCAGGATCCAACCATTGCGCTGAGCGCTTCCGATTATCGTAAAGAACCCATTTTTCATCACAGGTAATGATTCGGTTTAAAATACCTTCATTATTGTGCCGGTTTAGTAATGTAACGCAGCAGTCGACGCGCGTTTGCCGGTTTGCTTCAGTCAATTCGTGAGGTACCCACCTTTCAAGCTTTTTAATCTTCCCAATTTGCTTCAAGTGAATTAAAACAGTTTTATCACTAACATCGCAGCCTGCAGCTAACTCGGACGTGGTTTGCGATGGATCCGCTTCCACAATAGCCTTCAACTCTTCATTATCAACTTGAGCCTCAGGCCGTCCACGGGGCTTGTTCTGCAGGTCGAAATTTCCAGAACGAAAACGTTGGAACCAAAAACGAACTGTGTTTTCTTTTGCAACACGACCGCCATACACATCATTCACCCTTCGAGTTGTTTCCGCAGCACTAGTGCCACGGCGGAACTCGTACTCGTAAATAATGCGATATTTTAAGTTTTCCATTTTGTAAAATGAGTGACGCAAACAGAAAAAACAGAAGAAAAAAACAAATGAATGACGATCATCGAAGCACAAATACATGAGTCTATAGCTGTACAAATTTGAATTTGGAATTCCTTACCAAAGAGGAGAAATTTGTGATTAAAGTGGCCAGTACGAAAAACGCCAATTTCATATGTAAGGACCTAATATTATGGACCAACAATGATCAATGAAAAAAAGAAATGAGTGGAACTTTCAAAATTTAAATACTTTTATCCAGTACTAGCTGATCCGGCAAACGTTGTTCTGCCATATATAATAATAATAACTTTATTTCAGATTTCTCCAAAATTAAAAATACATAAAACTTTATACTTAATATTAATTTATTACATAAATACCCGAGTGGATGAGCTTCTTCACCCAAAACTGAATGAAAGGCCCATCCACTTTATCAGCTAAAATACTCAAAATGCCATCAGTACTGCCCCTCAAAAGCTGCAGCATCGAAGCACACCGCCGACGCATGACTGCATGAAAATCATGCAATCCTGCTTCGGCAAACATACCTGACGCACTACAGAATCGGGGCAGCCCCAACAACACTCTGAAAGCATTATAAAATTATTATTATATATGGTAAATTATTCATACATATATTTTTGATCTCTTGAACCGTTTTCGCAGCGAACGCAATGGAGGATGAATAATTTTCCCCCCTTTTTTCACATTATCCAGTATTTCTTCGCTCCTAATAGTTGCATCGTGATGTTATATAGCCTATAGCCTTCCTCGATAAATGGTCTATTCAACACAAAAATAATTTTTCAATTCGAACCAGTAGTTCCTAAGATTAGCGCATTCAAACAAACAAACAAACTCTTCAGCTTTATAATATTAGTATAGATTTGTTATAATTACTCTTTCATAACCATTTACCTCTTAAGTGGCTATGACAGGTAAATACATCATCAACATATGCAATACAAAACGCCTAAGACGATTATATTCGCATAAAATTTAATTGTGTATACCACTATGCATAAACGTATATAATATACGAATAAATATATGTTTAGGAGTTCGCGGATCATTCGTTGCGTTTGAATGGGAGCAGGTAGTGGTCATATCGTTGTACGAAATGAGCCATATAAGAGGTTAAATTATATTCATATCTATTATCTTAATATTAAATCATATTTATAAATATCAATTAAGGGTGGCTTGCATTAGCAAATTAAGTCTAGTTTAGACTTTCATAAAATGCTAGTTAGCGCTGAACTGTACTTATAGTCTTGCACTGAATAAAAACCCAGTTGTAACAACTCTTAAACTCAAATCATCATTAAGATGGAATTAATGTACTTCGATTAATTAGCGTCTATAAAAGCTTAAACTAGACTTAATTTGTTAGTGCAAGCCGCTCTAAGTAGTCAAATCAGAGAGACGTTTGTTATTCCATTTAACAACTTTATTTCAAATCTACAACCGTTGGAGTCTAAGCTAAGACTGAAAAAGTAAAAACTCCATCTCGGAGCATTACTGTCTCGGTGGTCTCGCCTTATATAATGCGACCTCAGCACATCCTGTTTATCGTGTTGAGACAGAAACACGACGCCACTGCTTGAAGGGAGCAAGCTGGAAGGTGTAACGAAGTTAAAAAAAGTACTGCTTTAAACTGCGAATAAACCCAAGAGTATCCCTTTTTTGGATCCCGGGGGTAAATCCTGCATAAGACCATCAGGGACGCTGTGAGGGGAGCGACCTCGATGTGTTAGACTCTTTCTGACTAAAAACCCCCGGGGTGTCCCTCTGATTGCTCCACCTGAGCCTGGGAAACCAAATTCGTCCAGACGCTTAGGGAACAAGAGGCCTTGTTGAGGCTGCCTCTTTGGGAGGGGTAGGAGTAAAAGCCCACCCCTCCAAAACCTCTCCCAGGCGGCTCTCATACGGGCAGCAGATTACATCAAGTCTACTGCTCGAGAGTATAGGGCCTGGCTAAACATAGGACTTCTATGGCACGAAGCTATATATTTATTTTGATTTCCTAAGCGGCGCTGTATTCGCGTAATAATTACTCATACTTTTTATTAAGCAAAAGTTATACTTGTCTTATCGGAACGATAGATGGCGTTAAAAGTTTATTTATTTTTTAGTAGTATATCCAAAACTTATGTACTGTAAGGTATACATTGCTTTATGCATATATAGGATGAACGCCACTGATTTGAAGCAAGGGCCGAGGCCGACGGAGGTTTACCTATACAGACTAAATAAAGAGTTTTAATGAAAAGTGTGGAGTCCGTGAAGTCTGCAAGAGTGCTTGCAGCACCGGATCTTGAAGTTTTTCGAGGGAGGTAAAAAGTACTGTCTGCATTTGTCTTCCACTCCTAGAATTGGACGCCCCGGTACACGGGCCTCTACGTGACAACCCCCCTACCTATAATTTATTTATTTTTTCTACACCGGCTCTACATAGAGACTACAGCACACCTCATGGTAAGTACAGTGTAATCTTAAAACGAAAGCGACCATCAAGGAATGAAAATCCATTGATAGTCTCCGTCGTCATGTCGGCCCACATATACCGCGACTGAAGGTCTCTAGGAATATTATTTTTTTAGAAATACAGTGAGTCCAAAAACTATTCGTCTAGTTGCAAGTTTAAACAAAAATCGTGTCTAAAGAACAAGGTAAGGAGCGAATAAAATCTCGATTAGTCAAACAAGTTGAAAGAAGCTTTTTTAACTATAATTATCCAAAAATAAGTACATAAACAATTTTCTAGCGATAACAAGCGTAACAAAAACTAAACATTCATTTTTAGCTAGTTCAAAAAGTATTCGTCCATACCATGTTTCACGGCGTTTTGAGCTACAGAACATAATTTTAGAATAGGATTTAGTACTTAGTTGGATTTCCCTTCGCGGCAATCATTGCTTGGACCCTTCTGGGCATAGAATCAACAAAAAATTTTGCCACAGAAGATGGAATTTTATCCTATTCTTACTGAAGTGCTCATTTTAAGTTATTCTTGTAACTGATGTGCCTTTTCTAATATTAGCTTCAAGCACTTTCCAAAGATTTTCGATTGGATTCATATCCGGACTTTAACGTGGCGTATGAAGTTGTTTTGGGGTGTTATATAACAGCCACAGCTTAGTATTCATAGCTGTGTGCTTAGGATTGCTGTTCTGTTGAAAGATATAATTGTCATGCAGACCCAATAACTCGGCACTTGCATTCAAATTCTCGTTTAAAATGTTTATACACATTTTATGATTTATAATGTCTAATATGAGTGCAGTTTTCCCATACCCTCTGCACTCATATACCCCCATACAATAAGGGAATGTTTCACAATGTTGTACTGTAGGCGCGAGATATTGAGGCAGCACCTTAGTATTCATCTTTCCCGACACAATTTGCTTTCCATCTGACCAAATATGTTGTGTTTGCTTTTATCGGATAATATGACATACTTCCAGAAATATTTTTTCTTAAATCTATCTTCTTGGACAAAAACGAAACGTTTTTTTGTCAATTCTGTTTGCTAATTCAAAACTTCTTGCGATCTACCCGGCCATTGTACCCATTTTTTTGCATATATCCTTGATTGTATTTACTCATGCTTTTTTGCCCCTACTGTACATTTCCTTAGGAAGCTTAAGTGCACTAACTTTTGGGTTCTTCTTAATTTCTCGCACAATAAACCTGTCGTCTTGTTCGGTCAGTGCACGAGGGCGTTCACTCCATGAATGGTTTTTCAATGTTTTTATTCTACGGAAACGATCAATAACCGATTGTACTGTCGGTAGAGGTCTACCTACCAACTTGGATATCTTGCAGGAAGATTTACACTCATTATGTAAGTGTAAATGAGTTTTCTTTCAGTCGGGCTTGTTTCAAAGGCCTTCCGACCCATAACATTTAAAAAAATATAACTATTCTTCTCCGATCAGCTCGAAATAATGACAGGTTGTCCTATAGGCTGTAAGAGCTAACAAAAGAAGCGTGTTAGGTATTAGAGGTGACCTTGTATCCGCGAACGCCTATTGTTTTAAGGGTGGACGAATACTTTTTGAACTAGCGAAAAACGAATGTTTATGTTTTGTTACCCTCGTTATCGCTAGAAATTTGTTTATGTACTTGTTTTCGCATTATTATGGTTAATATTCCTTTTGTCAACATGTTCAATTAATCGAGATTCTCACTCTCATTCGCCCGGTCCTTAAGAGACGATTTTATTTTCAAACTTGCGACTAGACGAATACTTTATGGACTCACTGTATGTCTTGACGCATATGTGTGACGCAAAATTGAAAGAAGGCATCTTTGTATGTCCCCAAATAAGAGAGCTCATGAAGGACGAAAATTTTAAAATGAAGTTGAATGACGCTGAAAAAAGTGCTTGGACTGCTTTTGTAGAAGTGTATCATAATTTTCTGGGAAACAAAAAAGATGAGAACTACTAAAATGTTGTCCAAGAGCTTCTTGCGTCGTATAAAACGTTAAAATGCAACATGCCCATTAAAATTCATTTTTTGGACTCTCATCTAGATTTCTTCCGCGCAAATCTTGGTGCGGTATCAGATGAGCATGGTGAAATCTTTCACCAAGACATTACACATAGAGAGACGTTAATAGGAAATGGTCAGAAGCAATACCAGCTGATTTTTGCTGGTGAATTCGCCACGAAGATCCTATGGAAATTATGAAAAGAAAAAAAAACTACGAAGCAAAATGTAGTATTATGTAAGTAGTATGTAAGAATTAGATATTAGATAGATTATTTTTATGTTTTGATACAAGGTATATCGAATATTTTTACAATTATTAAAGTTATGATTGAAATTCCAAGCAAAAAGAGAGTTTTTGTAATGGAATTTATAAATTCCATTACAAAAAAAAACTGTACGTTATACATAATTTTCAAAACTATTTTCCTTTTCAGGAGTATCAAATCTATAATAATCCATCACAATAATAAGGACGGCAAAACATTTTTTTTTTGCAGACCAGTGTAGTCAGATTACAAATAATCATGATGAATGTAATCATTATTACTCGTAATCATGATTACTTTTAATCAAGATTACATGAGTTATCATTAATCTTGATTACAGTAATCATTCAATTAATCATGATTATTTTAATGATTACTTTTGAGTTCTGGCTGAGAGAGAGACCGATTTAAATACTCGTTTATTTAATTTTTCAAGTTATCTTTTTTCGAACTAGCTGACCCCGAATATCCGTCTCGTTGAGCGAATCATAATCATTATAAGGGTCTTGCAGTCAGAGATGGGGAAAATGTAATCTGATTAATGATTAACGATTACAAAATGTAGTCGTAATTTTAATTTTCTTGCTCTGTAATCACGATTAAATCCATTTAAAACATTAAGAAATCGCAAATGTGTATACAATCTGGGATTTTGTAGTGTTTAAAACATAAATGAGCAAACTGTAGTCATATTAATGGTAAAAAACGTAAAATGTAATCGTTAATCATATTTATTAAACTGATTACATTATGCCCATCTATGCTTGCAGTTGTGTACTGTGGTCACGAGTCACGACACTGTTCAGCCAATAAACCTACCAACTCATAGTAACTCGCTTCGACCTGACTACGTTCGGGTTATCGCCCTAACACCTATGTGGTGGTACTCAGTTCGCCAGTTTAGCTAGTAGCAGTCATATACTATAAATAAGAAAAAGGTGAGCGCCGCTCTGCTGTCGGCACCACATTTTACGTATCAAACAGAAAAGTAATCATGATTTATCGTAATCCAATCACAGATTAATAATCCTTAATCACCTAAAAATGATTACTTTTTTGATTAATTGGGTTAATCATTAATCATGATTACATTTTGCCCATCTCTGGATACTCATGACTGTTGCTACGGCGCCGCGTGTGATTCATTCGGCTTAGGCTTACCCGCGCAGCTCGCACTATTACTTGCTTATCGCATACATAGTTTATATATAATAGCTTCCGTATTCATTGTAATAATATCATTATTAAATAATTGTAGTTGTAGCCCATCATTCACCATCAAGCACCTTCATGATAAGTAGATAGCAGTGCAGATGTGCATCTAGTCACACGACCAACGCAGACCACTTTGCTATATACCTAATAGCTGATCCGGCAAACGTTGTTTTGCTATATAAGGTTTTGTAATATCTTCGAAGATGTTCATGAAATTAAGTGACGTCAAAGACAATTTTGTTCACAATTAAATACTCTTATTCAACAACACATTTATTTGGATAATGATTAATATTATTACGTTGATACAACTCTTAACAAATAATGTATTAATTTCGACCAAATTTGTTTACCATAAAAACGGTTTTAGTGACTTAATCTTAAAAGATAGCCATATACTGTCCGGGACATTTTTTTAGATCATTTCAAGAGGATTAATTCTTTCTTACATATATTTTTGGTATCTTGAACCGTTTTTGCAGCGCACGCAATAGAAGCCCTCAAGGATGAATAATTTTCCCCGTTTTTTTCACATTTTCCATTATTTCTTCGCTCCTAATAATTGCATCGTGATGTTAGCCTAAAGCCTTCCTCAATAAATGGTCTATTCAACTCAAAAAGAATTTTTCAATTCGAACCAGTAGTTCCTGAGATTAGCGCGTTCAAACAAACAAACAAACAAACAAACTTTTCAGCTTTATAATATTATTAGTATAAATTTTAAAATTGTATTTGACACATTTTCTTCAAAGTGTCACCTAAAATACTGCTTACCACTTTCGACATTATGTCATCCACATCTGGGTGACGCTCTTCGTGTTAAAGTTAATACATTTTTAGTTGGATTTTTAAAGACTTTATTGAATTATTAAGACCTATTTTAAGACCTACAGTCTTGGGCAACGTTTAAAATTAAATTTAAAAAATATCTTTTATGCGGACAAAATTAATTCTTGGATGTGCGTGGATCTGTTTTTTTATGATAATATATAGTATTTATTTTTATAGTTTAGTAAAAGGTTTGGCTGAGTAAGATTAAATGTATATATTGGTTATGAAGGATAGTTTTTTCTGTTTTCTTTTGTGCTTATTGTGTTTTGTTGATTGGTTGTCTTTTCTGTATTTTATTATGTAAAATGATTTTATATTTGTATAACTGTATATATAGGGTTGTCCCAGTGAACTGGCTGTGTCGTCCGCAGGGCCCTGTCAGAATACCAGCGCTGCAGAGTCTAGCACAAGCTGAGTCCTTATTGGCGGCAGCTTAGACTTTTTTATGTATTGTTTGGTTGGTTTTTTATGTTTTTTGTCTTATACGTGTGCTCTATTGTACAATGTAGTTACTTTTATATGGCTGCTGTTAATAAAACGTTTTCTTTCTTTCTAATGGAATAAGTAGTTATATGTAAATATAGGATGTGCAACATTAAAATACCAAAAAATATTTACATTATAAAATATCTTTAATTCATTATATAGGATAACATATTACATACTACTATGTCGAATGTTTTACGTTAAAACACTCTAAACACATTTGAGGTGAGAAACAAAACCCTTTGCGATAAATCGAACATAATAATATAATCCTAATACTCGAGTTACATTGTTTACATATCGCTTGTTTATGTTACGGCGTAACGAGTCGGATTTGGGCCCCGTGAGAAACACAAACGTATCGCGCTTAAGCAACGTGTGATTCTGTAATAACATTGTATTGATTAAAAAAAAATCAATGAATCTTGTCTTTAAAGATGGTAAGTATTAAGTTCAAAGTACCGAGAAATCTTTATTCCGTGTCGTCACACTCTCATAATGGAGCGAGGTCTCACTTCGTCACAAACAACTACTTACAATAAATTTACAATTATAAATCACAATTAAACTCGATATTCGAACTTTGTTCTTCGTTACTTCTCTATCTTGTTAACAATTTCTCTTTTTGAAGCAACTTCTGCATCTCATCTCTTAGAATTGCCGCTTCAGCCTGCATCTCTTCTAAGCTCCGCGCCGGTTTTGATGGATGTCCGGATTTGAACCTGTATCCATTAATGTAGTGATTTAAATTGAATAAGGAATCAGCATTGATCTAGATTTCAATATAGTATTTGCTAAAGATACGAGTTGGAGTTTGGGTATTGCTGACAATCAGCAGCTATCAGCTCGGGGTCACGATCGCGAGCTTGACATGCGAACGTGACCAGTAGCGCAGCTGCTCTAGGCTTGTCGAATAAATATCGATACATCGATATTTTCAATTCAATATATCGATATTTTTGGGCAATATATTTTGTAATGACATATCGATATAAACTACCCAGTGTCGAAAATTGTATCGAATACGATATTTTTTTAATTCTTATGGCAGTGAAGTCGCTGAAATATGAAACTGTAGAAGATATAACCGAACGAAAAAAAAAGAACTATATTGTCTATGACTGTTGAGTATTATGTTTTGTTGCGTTGCATGAATTGACATCTAAATTTGTTGCATGTATATTATTTGCCGTCATTTATTTATTTATTATTCATTTTTGTTTGATATCTTAAATAGGTCTTAAAGTTAGACGATAGCCTTTTAGTTCTTGATATTTTTGTAATTTTGTCTAATAAAATGGAATACTGGTAAAATACTTTCGTGTTTATTGAGATTTAATCAATATATCGATATTTTTCCTTCGATATAACGACGCCGATATTAATATTTTAATAAATATCGATATATCGATATAACAATTTTTTTTCATTTTCGACATCCTAATCTGCTCGCCGTCCTCACAGCACTAGAATACATGACACTTCTATTAGATGCCATGCGGGTATTTCCTTCACCGGTGAGCATGTGAGGCGGAAATCCAGACTTGATCCGGAAAAATCCAGATGTACTTGCTGTGGTTCGCATATTCGCGTCACCGATATTAATAATTTTCATTATTAAGGCGTAATTTAAAATGTATAATGAACTCACTGGTCGTGTTTCGCTAGCTCCATGTATATCAAATCGTTCTCGATGAAATCTCCCTTCTTCCGCGGCATCACGTGGCAGTGGAGATGCTGCAAACATATTCTATACTAGCTGATCCGGCAAACGTTGTTTTGCTATATAAGGTTTTGTAATATCTTCTAAGATGCTCATTGAAATTATGTGATGTCAAAGACAATTTTGTTCACAATTAAATACTCTTAATCAACAACACATTTATTTGGATAAAGATTAATATTATTACGTTGATACAACTCTTAACAAATAATACATTAATTTCGACCAAATTTGTTTACCATAAAAACGGTTTTAGTGACTTAATCTTAAAAGATAGATATATACTGTCGTGGACATTTTTTTAGATCATTTCAAGAGGAATAATTCTTTCTTACATATATTTTTGGTATCTTGAACCGTTTTTCCAGCGCACGCAATGGAAGCCCTCAAGGATGAATAATTTTCCCCGTTTTTTTCACATTTTTCCATTATTTCTTGGTTCCTAATAATTGCATCGCGATGTTATATAGCCTAAAGCCTTCCTCGATAAATGGTATATTCAATATAAAAAGAATTTTTAAATTCGAACCAGTAGTTCCTGAGATTAGCGCGTTCAAACAAACAAACAAACAAACACTTCAGCTTTATAATATTAGTATAGATAAGCCAATCCTTTTTGAGGTGGTAGGTTACCCGAACTGGTTTTCTTTTTTTCAACATGGCATTACGCTGTTGGCTGTGATAAACCTTTACAACTTTACTGGAATTAGAGCGGCAGGTCTGAAGCAGTGACGTGCATAGAGTATTTGGTAAGGGTAGGCAGATCGACATAATTAATGTAAATATTATATGATGATAATAAATATTATATTACTTTCACAGGGAAGATAGATGGAGTGAAAACAGAATACATTTCAATATAAAGGGTTCTTTTTTTGTTTAAATTAAAGCAATTTATGCTAGACTTATTTATCGTAAGGGCATGTAACGCTTTAATCCATTTATGGAATAAACGCTACTGGTTTGAAGGTGCTCAGCCAGCGAATTTCCGGGTTGGGTGGCAACGCAAGGACCCCACTGTGGTTGCGGACCTCGACATTTTTTAAAATCATTTATAGGTGGACACTTGACCTCAATCACACCTGGTGGAAGGTGAAGATCGGATACCATCCGTATGTGGTGGATGTTCCTTATATCCGCACGAGAAGATTCGCTTCAACATTCATCATGCGAACAGCTAAGGAGTGGAATATGCTACCAGCGGCCATATTTCCGCGATCTTATGACCTGGGAGTCTTTAAAAGAAGAGTGAATAGGCATTTGTTAGGCGGACGCGGTTCATCATCGGACTCATCTTCACCTTCCACCAGGTGTGATTGAGTTCAAGCGTTCGCCTATAAGTTATAAAAAAAAAAAAAAAAAAAAAGAAGATGAGTTCGATGATGAAACGCGATCGCCCAGCAAATGCCTATTCACTCTTCTCCTAAAGACTCCCAGGTCATAAGACCGCGGAAATATGGCCGCTGGAAGCATATTCCACTCCTTAGCCGTTCGCATGATGAATGTAGAAGCTGACCTTTTCGCGCGGATATAAGGAACATCCACCACATACGGATGGTATCCAACTCGATGTCTAGTGATTTTGTGATGGAATCAAAGAATGTAGTTCCTGAGACCATTCTCCACTGCGCAACCGGTTATAGACTTAAGCGGCTGCTAAGGAAAGAACCCAAAGGTGAAGTGATGAAACGCCGAAAGAAACTCAAGGCTGCGTCGGATTGGACTGGGTTGTGACCACAGTACACAAGTGTAAAGAACATCATGGTGACTCGCTTCGGCCTGACGCATTCCGGGATCAGCTTGTGTATATCCAGTTGTTGACATACCTAGAGACCTTTTTTTTTGTTAACCCGGTGGAAATCCCTACGGACCGTCAGGGGAAGTGGTGAGGGCCACTCCCCCCGGTGTGTCGGACCTGCCCCGACTAAAACCACCGGGGTGCCAGCACTGCCCTCTCTTCGCTTTCGCCGAGCCTGGGAATCCGGATACTTCCGACGGCTCGGCGAGCGATAAGACCTTCCGTCGTGGTATACGTGGGTCGAAATGACGACGGAGACTATCAATGGATTTTCGTTCATTGACTTTGAAATCGGATTTTTTTGCAGTAACAAGAAACCACGGTCTTAAGTATTTCATATAATCTTAACTTGATATACACATATCCGAGAAAAAAGTGTCGCCTAGTATCTTTATACTTCTTTCCTTTCAATTGTGTCATACTTTGGAATTATGTGTAGTGGGCCCTAAGGTTGAACACCGCTGAGAACCGGCGCGCGCGGGTGTGCTGCGCGGCGGATCTGCGACGCGAGCGCCGCAATCACCTACCGCAGTCTCGCTATGACAATCGCAACGACACCACGTTTTTCTCGCTCGCAACACGTACTACCACCATTGTTGCGTTTGTATTTTGTTTACACTGGCTCGACATAGTGACTACAGAGTATCTGATGGTAAGTACAGTGTAGTCCAAAAACGAAAGCGACCATCAAAGGATGAAAATCCATTGATAGTCTCCGTTGTCATGTCGGCCCACATATACCACGACTGAAGGTCTCTAGGAATATTAGCTACTGGATATTATACGCAAGCTGATTCCGAAACGCGACAAGCCGAAACTGGTCACTATGACGGGCTTTACATTTGTGTACTGTGGTCATAACTCAGTTCGGGCAATCGCCCTACCACCAAAAATTATTAGTATTATTGTGCCGTGAACATTATTTCTACTTGTGTTTGTTTATTCTTGCTGTGTTTTATTAAAGGTGCTTCACTCTCTGGACTTCTTCATTTCTTTCTATTATCTCATGTTTAGACGCTACCCTGCGTTATAGCCTAGGGATGGTCTACTCTTCTACCACCATACCTACCTCGCTAACAAGGATCTAGACTGATAGACGGACAAAGACATGATTCTATAAGAGTTCTGTTTTTCCACCTACCTTGACAGTCTGTCCTGCATCAGGTCCATCTTGAATGGTAACAGTACATGATTCAGTGTTATGTACTTTCTCCATAAGCTGGAACAAAATATTAATTTAATATACTAGCTGATCCGGCAAACGTTGTTCTGCCATATAATTATTTCTAGTGAATATCTTCTGTGTTATAATATACAATTTTGGTCATAGTGGCTTCCACATAAAAGGTAGATATATGCTGTCACGGACTTTTATTTAGAACTGTTCATGACAAACAATCCTACGGTACATCATCTTTGTGTAACTCCAATGGTTTAGGCAGTGTACGCCAAGATAGCTCTCAGAGGCCAGATTTTTTTCCGACTTAGTTGACATGTATCGTTATATTACGACCAAAATTACATAAAATCATTACAAATTGTGGCCTATAGGTTATTCCGATGTATAATCTATATTCCTGTAAGAGTTTCATGCAAATCCGTCCAGTAGTTTTATCGTGAAAGAGTAACAAACATATTCACAAACTTTCGCATTTATAATATTAGTAGGATATTTAAATTTCCACTTAATCTTAGAACAGTTACAGTTTCAATTAACATAGTACATATTATAAAGATAATGGAATGAAACAAAACACTGTACTCCGCCCCCACGAACAACCATACAATAAAGAAGCAAATTTTCATTTTAAAAACAAGAAACTATGCTTAACATAAAAATCCTGTTCAAATTAAGAAATATTCCAATTATACCTCATATAACTACCAACACTGTATAATAAAAACTCCAGAAGTACTTTAAGGAACCCAGTTATACTTAAGAAAAAAAGTTTTAGTTCGACACAACAAAAATTCCAATTCTACTTAAAGAGACTTTAAATTTTACTGATCAAAAATAAAGTGTGCTTAAAAAATTCCAGTTCCAATCAAGAAAATCTGAATAATTAAAAGTTTAAATGTTTCAAGGAAAAAAAAAACTTAATAATAATTTAATCTTTTACCTTCTGGACCAATCGTATAGATTTATAGAAATCTTCTGCCTCTTCATCCGTCAGATCTCTATTCCTCTCCACCATTCGAATGGGAGCCACTAACACATGCCCTGGTATTACACATCTAGAATTATACATTTAATCATATATTACTATTATCAACAAACTCCTCACCCACCCGCCTAACTCTAGCACTAAGCATGGGATGGTATACCTCCAGCTTATTCTGAACTTATATCCAAACGGCCAGGGATTGGGGCCCCAAGAATAATCTACGCACTATTCGCGCAATATCAACTGCTTTCTCTACAGGGATACAGGTAACTAACGCAAAACCTCTTAAGGCTGAGTTTGGTACATCAAGACTGACAACTTTTGTTTTACGACTTTTTCTAATTCAATATTTTTTTCCCATACAAAAAATAAATAAATCAAATTTGCAGTTCTGACCTTCTTAACACTGTGAAAAGCGGCGCTATGCAATTGGAGCAGACGATTTCATAGCATCTGCTTACTAAACTATAAACATAGAGCTAACGATTAATAGACATCCCTACTAAAACTAAAAAAATATATATCTTAGGATGCGTTAAGTTTTGGCAAAAGTCATAGAACAAAAGTTGTTAGTCTTGATGTACCAAACTCAGCCTTAAGAGGTTTTGCGTTAGTTACCAGTAACGTTGTATACGCGCCATCATTTTTTTGGCATTGAAACCTAACCTCGCAAGGTGGTTTTGCAAACTGACTGGAACCGACCCGACACGCCATTATATTGTATGTGTTTCTGCAAGCCAGCCGCTAGATGGCGCTATTTGGTGGCAAGCTTAACACAATCGTTCAGAAGCCGACATCGCATGTGCATCGGATTTTTAACGGGAGACTTGTTGCCTTTAATCGCGGCTACATATTGTCTTATATTTGGCTTGTGCTCTCGGTGATTTATGCTTGTGAAACAATTGTTGTCTGCACGAAGTCGGCATCAGTTACGGATATTCGTATTTTGTTATTTCGCTTTAGACTCAATTGATCGCCGAGCTCGGCGACTCATTGCCGATGAGGCTCTGAACTACTCAGTTTGGAACACCGTCGTAGAGTGACCTGCCTTTCGGTTTTCTATAGACTATACTCTGGAGAGTGCGCGGCTGAGTTGTATGCTTTGGTTCCCCCCTCCCCCTTGTACCATAAATTGACAAGACGCCGTGCGGGTTTGCTCCCTTATGTGGTTGACACTCTAGCTGCTCGCACGAAGCGATTCGCCTCCTGCTTTTTGCTACGAACCGCCAAGAAGTGTAATTCGTATCCTGCGCCTGTGTTTCCAACATCTTATGACATGGGAATCTTCAAAAGTCGAATGACTCGGTATTTGATGGGCGAGCGCGCTCCATCGTCGGCTTTATCATCACTTTCCATCAGGTGAGATTGAGGTCAAGCGCAAGCCTGTCAGTAATAAAAAAAATCTTATCGACTGTATTTAATCATGACAATATAAATCTCGCGCCTAACACTGCACACCGCCTCCCTCTCATCCGGGCAGTGGACTCCCTCAAGTCTACTGCCCGGTAGCGCGAATAGCCTAAGCAGACTGAGCTCGCGGTTCCTAGGCAACGAGTTGCACCAACTCACTGACTTACAAATGCGCAACCATAGATGGGCAAAATGTAATCAGATTAATAAAAACGATTACATTTACGTTTTTTACCATTAATATGACTGCATTTCGCTCATCTATGTTTTAAACACTACAGAATCCCGGATTGCAAACATATTTATAATTTCTTATTGTTTTAACCCTTTTCTTGAAAATGTATCTGTGGAGATACGTCAGAATTAAAAAATGTAGTGCCATTATTTTTTCGCTCGAAGTTAATATTTTTATACGAATGTATAGATAATTTCTTGGTTTTCGCACATTTCATTTTTTTCTAGACAGGATCATAAGGGTTACGTGGTATGAATATTACTTTGATATTAAAAAAACAAAATTCTGCCAAGTTAAGGGTTAAATGAATTTAATCACTATCGTGATTAAATATACATCGTGACAGAGCAAGAAAATTAAAATTACGACTACATTTTGTAATCTTTAATCATTAATCAGATTACATTTTGCCCATCTATCTGTGCGCAACTAAGGACATTGCGTGTATCCATTGCCGTCGGCAAGATCAACTCCCGCGATGTGCTTTACCATTGGTAAAACCAGATGACAACAAAGTGACTCCACAAACGAAACTTACCTCAAGTTAACAAAGGCATAAGTCAACTTGGACTCGAAAAAAACACAAGAGTCTGGTACTCTCACGTGTCCGAAATCGTGGGCGGGGCCGGAGTCCGCACGCACTGTTGCGGACTGGGACGTGTCTGTGGGTTTCTCTGAATGTTCTGGCAGCAGATTTTTCCGTAGAGAAAGAGTGTAGAGGGAATATATATCTCGCCTGAAAATATATTAAAATACGATTTTTTTTACACTGACTCGACATAGTAACTACCATGCATCTGATGGTAAGTACAGTGTAGTCCAAAAACGAAAGCGACTATCAAAGGATGAAAATCCGTTGACAGTCTCCGTCGTCATATCGGCCCACATACACCGCGACTGAAGGTCTCTAGGTATACGAGCTACTGGATATACACAAGCTGATCCCGAAACGCGACAGACCACAGCGAGTCACTATGACGGTCTTTACACTTGTGTGGTCATGATGCAGTTCGGGCAATCGCCTTCACACGAAATATGTCTGTCTTTACAGCTTCTTACGACATGGGAATCTTTAAACAACGAATAAATCTGTATTTATTGAGTGGGTGTGCTTCATCACCGGCCTGATCATCACTTTCTATTAACCCATTAACGCCGAGATGATCAGAATTTTTACTAAATTTTCAACGTGTTTATTTATTACGTTATCGAACCAAAAAAATAATGCAATACCTTTATTCCTACGCGAAATATGATGCTCTTTCAGAATCTGAGCTCAAAATGTCAATTAGACACCTAGATTTTTTTTTACTTGACTGTCATGGTTAAGATGCCATGAGCACCTCTAAAAAAGTTGATACTTTTGCGGTCTCATTGTAAATAAAAATGCAAATTATTATTTTTTCAATAATTTTCATGTTTTTCGCAGTTAAATCGGCTATTTTTTACACGGTTTCTAATTAGGAACTTAAGTATATGCTTAAGTATTCACAGAGCTAAGTCTAAGTGCACACAAACAATGACTTGAATAATACATTTACTTGAGTAAAGAGAGAACAATTAATATAATCCAATTTTAACAATGGATTATGACATAAAGCGCTTCAAATAAAGGAGTTTAAAACGCTCTTTAAAGTCGTCAGTGCAATGATGACCTATTTTATAATGCACTTGTACGAAATCGACAGCAGCCGCTTACCATCAGATGGGCTGTTCAAAAGTCTGCCATTCTTTAAAATAGAAAAAAAATGTTGTACCTCCTATGTTGAAATACAGGCATATTTCGCCTAACATCGGCTAACTTTTGCGTCGAAATCTCAGCCAGTTTGAAGCACGGCGAGGAATCCCCGCAATCGGCAAGAATCTAGTACCAAAAATACAAGTTGTAGTGCTCACGACTGCGTTAACGGCTAAGAGAACGGAAGAGAGAGCAATTTTTCAAGGAAGGTAAGTATGCCCCGTTCGTTTTTTTTTTACACTGGCTCAACATAGTGACTACAGAGTACCTGATGGTAAGTACAGTGTAGTCCAAAAACGAAAGCGACTATCAAAGGATGAAAATCCATTGATAGTCTACATCGTCATGTCGGCCCACATATACCACGACTGAAGGCCTCTAGGTATTTGAGCTACTGGATATGCACAAGCTGATGCCGAAACGCGACAAGCCGAAACTGGTCACTATGACGGGCTTTACACCCATGCACTGTGGTCGCGATCCAGACGGGCCCCGACGCCCTACCACCTCGCTGCTGCTCGTTTAGCACCACCCGGGAGTCACGTGTAGGGAAACTAGGGTAAAGCCTACGGACGCGAGCAGCTTCGACTCCCAAAAGCTTCGTCTCTATCTCCATACGTCGAAATTACAAGAACATGCCGAGAAGACAACATCGACAAATCAGCAATATCCTGTAGACATAGCAGAGCCACGTGCACTCACGTTCCAAGCTCAGACGTCAATCAAATTGAATCACCGATTCCCCGTAACACCTTGCGCTCCAGGCATTTCGTTGCTATCCAAGCGCACCACGAACCCAAAGAACAGGAAGAACAAGATCAGAATGCCACAACAATTACAATTATTATGTTGCAGCGAAGGGCATTATGAATGATAGTGACGTGACTAACCATCTTGAACCGCTCCAGTTGCGCAAAGAATCGTTCATAATTATCCCTTAACTAGCTGATCCGGCAAACGTTGTTTTGCTATATAAGGTTTTGTAATATCTTCTAAGATGTTCATTGAAATTAAGTAATGTCAAAGACAATTTTGTTCACAATTAAATACTCTTAATCAACAATACATTTATTTGGATAAAGATTAATATTATTACGTTGATACAACTCTTAACAAATAATGCATTAATTTCGACCAAATTTGATTACCATAAAAACGGTTCTAGTGACTTAATCTTAAAAGATAGACATTTACTGTCGCATACATTTTTTAGATTATTTCAAGAGGAATAATTCTTTCCTATATATATTTTTCGTATCTTGAACCGTTTTCACAGAGCACGCAATGGAAACCATCAAGGAAGAATAATTTTCCCCGTTTTTTTTTTCACATTTTCCATTATTTCTTCGCTCCTAATAGTTGCATCGTGATGTTATATAGCCTAAAGCTTTCCTCGATAAATGGTCTATTCAACACAAAAAGAATTTTTCAATTCGAACCAGTAGTTCCTGAGATTAGCGCGTTCAAACAAACAAACTCTTCAGCTTTATAATATTAGTATAGATAAAAAGCCGATTTTTGGCGAAAAAATAAAATAAGCTAAGGAGATAGGCTTCAGGTTCAGTTTAATTGTAAAAGCTGATCTGGTCCAGTATATATACGTAAAAAAAATACCTTTCCCCAAGGATCTACGCAAAGCGCGTGACCATAGGAACGCCTCTTCGGATTATGGTGTCCCACTTGAGCAGCTGCTATGACATAGCACTGATTCTCTATCGCTCTAGACCTGTCGAAAAATTAAATCTATTTAAGTGCGTGGGCACACGATGCGTTGCGGTGAGGTTGTAAAGATCGTTCTCGACCAAAAGTCATTATCTTGCCAAAAAAAAAAATGCTATGTGCTATACTCTTACTGGCCAACAACCACCGGGATGCTCTCCATCTCACTACAAGCTTGGCTTGGGAGTCCAGATTCCTCCATTCACCTGGCGAGCGAATAATCCCTTTTAAGCCTAGAGAGGAATCTCTAAAACGGATGGGTGGAACCGCCGTGAATTTGGAGGGTTCCGTGGAATTTAAAAGTGGACTGTAATTTTTCTAGGTCTTGGCTCATGCGATATAACTGTTGCCACCCACCTGTTAGGCTGTTCAGCAGTCCTGACGATATGTGATATCACTTCCACAACACAGTATTTGTATGAAACCAAAATATAAATGATTAAGGTGCACCGTCACCGCATACGTATTGATAGCAAGACGAACGGTTTCACAGTAGTTAGGCAAACTACCCCCTCTCGGACTGGGTGGCAAGCAAACGCAACAAGAGCCAGACAAAGCAATAATATTTTGTTATCTGTGGCGTTACCAGATGGGTATACCGTTTGAGTACCCCTGCTCTCAGTGACGTGCATAAGGTATTTTGACAGGGTAGGCAGAATTCACGTAATTATTTTAATATTATATTATTATAATAAATATTCTATTGAGCTCATGGGAAAGATACACGGCGTAAGAATAGGATAAATATGAATAAATGTTTTCTTGTTTTGTTTATGCAAGCAATGCTTTAATGCACGTATGGAATGACCGCTACTGCCTGCTCTAGGGTCTTCAGTTCAAAAGGAAGAACATAAAATATGAATAGCTTAATAAGAAACTGACCTGAGCAGAACGTGCCAGTGGGCCTCTCCAGTCGTGTGGGTGGTGCATAAGGTTTTTGTATAGGGTAGGCAGAATTCACGTAATTATTTTAATATTATATTATTATAATAAATATTCTATTGAGCTCATGGAAAAGATACACGGCGTAATTATAGAATAGATATGAATATAAATGTTTTCTTGTTTTGTTTATGCAAGCAATGCTTTAATGCACCTATGGAATGACTGCTACTGCCTGCTCTAGGGGCTTCAGTTCAAAAGGAAGAACATAAAATATGAATAGCTTAATAAGAAACTGACCTGAGCAGAACGTGCCAGTGGGCCTCTCCAGTCGTGTGGGTGGTGCATAAGGTTTTTGTATAGGGTAGGCAGAATTCACGTAATTATTTTAATATTATATTATTATAATAAATATTCTATTGAGCTCATGGGAAAGATACACGGCGTAAGAATAGGATAGATATGAATAAATGTTTTCTTGTTTTGTTTATGCAAGCAATGCTTTAATGCATCTATGGAATGACCGCTACTGCCTGCTCTAGGGGCTTCAGTTCAAAAGGAAGAACATAAAATATGAATAGCTTAATAAGAAACTGACCTGAGCAGAACGTGCCAGTGGGCCTCTCCAGTCGTGTGGGTGGTGCATAAGGTTTTTGTATAGGGTAGGCAGAATTCACGTAATTATTTTAATATTATATTATTATAATAAATATTCTATTGAGCTCATGGGAAAGATACACGGCGTAAGAATAGGATAGATATGAATAAATGTTTTCTTGTTTTGTTTATGCAAGCAATGCTTTAATGCATCTATGGAATGACCGCTACTGCCTGCTCTAGGGGCTTCAGTTCAAAAGGAAGAACATAAAATATGAATAGCTTAATAAGAAACTGACCTGAGCAGAACGTGCCAGTGGGCCTCTCCAGTCGTGTGGGTGAATGCAGATGGGTACGTCAAGATCTCAGCTCGCAGTATACTCAATGAAGTACTGAGCTCCGGGAAACGAAGGTCGTAGCATATCGACATGCCTGGAATATGGCATTTGAAACGTACAACCAATTAGGAATCAGTTCAAAGAAGTTATTCTCATAAAGATACAATCACTTACTTGAGAACATTTTGTTTTAAACCTATATGTAACAGTAATGTAATATAAGGACACAAAAAGGTGACAAACACATCGATAATTTATTAGAGAAAATGTGTTGGGTAAAATGGAACGCAGCTCATTTGTCAGTTGTTATTATCATTAAATCTTCTTGACGTATATAGTTTGTATTTATATGTTTTTGTATTTTACTGTTAAACATTAAATATATTTGCACATTTTTTTCTGTTTGGCCGTTCATATAGTTGATCTAAAATAATTTTTATGTTCATTTATTTGTGTTAGTATTTAATAATTCTGTTTTATTAAATACTGTTTTTGTAGCTGTAAGATATGGATAACTAAAAGTTTTTTTATTAATTTTTTTCCTAGGGTTTTTAATTCATTTCACTGGCTCAAAGTTCAATCAATTACAATGAGTGTCATTTAACTAAAAAATTAAGAAAGATAAAACACATTTTTCCGGGGATACAAACACAATGATTTGTTCCGATCATTTTATGAGAAGTAATTCTCTCATATAAATATCCCTCATTTTTGTTGTAAGTTGTATGTGTAACTTGGTCTACATTGTTTGTAGTTTTCGGAAAAATTAATCTTAGTGTGCTTACAAACAATTCTATAGTTTTTTGGTGCAAATAATTTTATGCAAAAACTACATGCATTCATTTTCTTCCACAGGGCGAAATAAGGATGGGAATACAGGACGTACCAACCATGCCGATTGGAGTTTCCACAGGAGTCACAATATGTCCACCGGAGTGTGAGAAGTCACTTTCCTTCAGTCTCACATTCTTCTCCGGTATCTCCACGTCGAAGAGATGCAGTTTCCGATATGTCTGAACTATTTCTCCTTTATTGTCTATGATTAAGTGAGTGTTATACATTTTATTTGGATGTGTTTCGTCCTGGAATGTTTTTATGGTTATTTTCATTGATTGATGTTTTCAGGCAGTTATTTACATCATTACATTCATGATTTATTTACATCAGTTAAGTACATGTCATTATAACAGAGAAGACAAAGTGCCACTCTAACGCAGCCTTGAGTTTCTTTCGGCGTTTCTTCTCAAGGTAGTCGCTTGCGAAACGCTGGTAGATCACCGTTAGGTTCTTTCGCTGGCTGGCTACCCAAATCGAGGTTCATACCCACAAGGTGTCCTTGCGTTGCCACCTAATCCATAACTCACTGGCTGAGCACCTTAAGTCATCACAAAGCGTGCTTCTATGAAGTAAGTTCTCCACGCATAAGACCCGTTTAAGTATTTATAATATAATTATTATCGTTAAAAGAGTTTTAATATAAATCACTCACCTTTTCATGAACTCCGCCCATAGATAACCAAACATTACAATCTGCAGCCAACTGTCTATACTTACCCACTGTATTACCGCCTAGTATTGGTTCTGAGAATTTCACGATATCATTCTTATTGTCGCAAATATAATCACAGGCTTCAGGAAAGAAGATCATCTGAAAGTCATGAGTTTTTTAAGGTAGAGTGATTGCCTTTCTGGTTTGTATCTAAGGAACACAAGCTCAACTGGTCACATTTCTTTACTAGGAAAAAAATCATCATAGGGCTTCCCGTTCGCTATGAAGGTAACGGCTGAGATCGTATCAGACTCTGCTGCCCGGATGGGGTGAAGACGGTGCGTACATGTCCTCCACACCGCTTAATAGAAGTAATGAGAGGTAAGCTCTTTGTACCTACATCTCCAAGAGATGAGACCAAAAAGGCAATTGGCTCACTAGGTTGTTGTAGGAATACGGATCCCACAGACCCAAGTAGCAGTGATTTAACAAACACCCCGGGGATTTTTTGTCAGTAGGAGTTTGACACACCGAAGAATATACTTTCACAGCAGCCCTGATGATCCTATGCAGCATTATACCGGGGTGGTGGTTACCGAAAAAAGACTCCTATGGACTAAAACCATATTTCATGCAATGACTATGGTATTGTTTAACACATTGGTCGCCATGTGACGGTTTTCTGTTTATATAAGTACACAAATAAGTAGCATAAAAAAAAGGAATTCTTCTTCTAATACCTGAGCATTTTCCTTTGCTGCATCTCTTACTAACTTGCTGACTACATCCAAGTTCGCTGCTTTGTCTGCAGTGGATGTCATCTGGCATACTGCCACTCTCTTACTCATGTTTATTGTTTGGCTTAAGTGTCTTATTAAATCTTTCTTTGTTAGTCTGCTCAATATAGTTAAACTCCAACACTGTAATATTAATTAATCTATATTAATATTATAAAGCTGAAGAGTTTATTGTTTGTTTGTTTGAACGCGCTAATCTCAGGAACTACTGGTTCGAATTGAAAAATTCTATTTGACTTGAATAGACCATTTATCGAGGAAGGCTTTAGGCTATATAACATTACGGTGCAATTATTGGGAACGAAGAAAAAATGGAAAATGTGAAAAAAACGGGGAAAATTATTCATCCTTGAGGGCTTCCATTGCGTGCGCTGCAAAAACAGTTCAAGATACCAAAAATATATGTAAGAAAGAATTATTCCTCTTGAAATGATCTAAAAAAATGTCCCTGACAGTATACGTCTATCTTTTAAGATTAAGTCACTAGAACCGTTTTTATGGTAAACAAATTTGGTCGAAATTAATGCATTATTTGTTAAGAGTTGTCAACGTAATAATATTAATCTTTATCCAAATAAATGTATTGTTGATTAAGAGTATTTAATTGTGAACAAAATTGTCTTTGACATCACTTAATTTCAATGAACATCTTAGAAGATATTACAAAACCTTATATAGCAAAACAACGTTTGCCAGATCAGCTAGTTAATCATATTTTGTCACACCATATACCTTTGAAGGTGAGCAAAGGTACACTTTGTGCTTGTATATCATATCCAATGTGACCAGTAGCACAGCTGATGTCAGCACTAGTACACATGACATTTCTTTTAGATGCCATGCAATTTTCCTCACTGGTTTTCTTCACCAGTGAACATGTGGAGCCTGATTTCTTAAAATAAAGTGAGGAGACCTGCATGGCACCTAATAGAAATGCCGTGTGTAAGTGCCCTGAGAGTGGTCACATTGGGCACAAAATGGATACAAAGCTTTAATGAGTAATGTAAAATTTCAGCATCACTTGAAAACACATTTTATTCCAAAAAGCTTTATTTCAGAATATCTACACTATACATATACAACGTTACTGGTAGGTAATACCAAACCTCTTAAAGGTAACTTAGGTACATCAAGACTGACAACTATTGTTCTGTGACTTTTGCCAAAACTTAACACATTCTAAGATATGTATATTTTTTTAGTTTTAGTGGGAATTTCTATCAATAATTAGATCTATGTTTAAAGTTCAGTCCCCAGATGCTACGAAAATGTCTGCCCCGGTTGTATCGCGCCACCTTTCAGAGTGTTCAGATCAGAACTGCAAATTTGATTACTTTTTTGTATGAGGAAAAAATATTGAATTAGAAAAAGTCGTAAAACAAAAGTTGTCAACCTTGATATACCAAAGTCACCCTTAAGAAGTTTTGCGTTAGCTACCTGTATCCCTGTATATATACTAAACATAAAATGCATCCAAGAGCACATTAAACATTTCTTTTCAGTACAGTTTCATATATTAAGAATACCTTATCACTTTTTCCCTTCTTCCACCAAAGGCGCTCTATATGAAAGCGGCTTTTTTCAAAATTTCAACCTCACTAATAGAAAAGTTGAGCAAAATTTGTGTTTCGCGCAGTAGAGATACATTTACGAATATGTTTATCAAAGCTTGTATATCAATTATTCCCATCTATCTAAGAAGTGGTTTTGGGTTTCAGGATCAATACAAAAAATTTTAATTAATTTACTAACTTTATTATAATTAATCTAAGCTATCTTTTAGTTATTGAATATAATTATGAGTTAATAAGCGAACCTAATCACACTGTTGTTAATATTAACAATTGTACAGCGATACCTGCATTATATATTTGTATTAAAATTTAATTCTAGCTTCTATTTGTCACAAAAAACATACTATTTTTTGATGAAATTTGATAATTTTATTAGAAATCCTCTTATCAGCTGCAAAGTGTCACTGTTGTCATCTGCTTAATTCGCCAAACAGCAGGCAAAGGAAGAGAGCCGTACAACCTTGTATTAATTTTTTTACTTTTCAATACTTAGGGCCACTTGCAGTAAAAAACGTTAAATCGACATTTAACAAAGACTGGCTTAGGCAGTAAAGTCGTTTAAAATTAAATCAGATTATTTCCTCTTGCATTAACGTTTCGAGACGGCGATTTTACTAAGCTTGGCTTAGGAGTTTCATTCATTTCTCGTTCGATCTTTACTACAGATTATACTTAGGTTGTAGTTTTTCTACGTTCCGTTTTGCGCACGGTATCCAAAAATGTGAATAATTGTTTTTCGTAAAACGGAATGTTACATACCGTATAATTTGAACTTTTTGATAGTAACTGCTTTTTACTTACAAAAGTTTTATTGCTGTCTATAAAGAAAATACGTAAAATTATATTTACAATGAAAAGAGTTCGAGCTCTCAATTTTATTAATGCTGAGATTTTGCATTTGTTATTATTGGTAGAAAAGTTCCCTATAAGTAAATTCGTCATAATATAAATCATTTCTTTCTCTCTTTTTTGTGAAAAACCTGGCGCTTTCATCACATAAACAAATCATTCTTCGTCATTATCGGAGATAAAATCATCATCAGACTCAGTATCCAGATCCAATAAGCACTTTGAATATATATCCATTACAAGTATATTTGTAATAGCGAACAAAAACACACATAGAACTCCTTTATTTCAATATTATATTGATATTTACATCTGCGTAAACAAGTTTAGTGATTTAAATCGACCTCCATGGCGATTTAAATATGAGTTGTTAAATCTGGAATTAGTACAAAACCGTAGTCGTGCAAGACGAAATATGCAGTTTAATCCTAAATCGGGTTTGAAACTCGTTTTAATGGGATCGCGCAAGCCGCCCTAAAATCATGTTTAATTTTTCAACCAAAATTCAAGAATATTGTATTATTTTATTTAAATTTTTTTAACGCGAAGTCGTTTCTTTTGTTAAATTATTTTAGTAACACAAACTTACAACTTATAGAGCATTGTAAATTGTTGAACTTAAGCTTCATTTCTAAGAAGTTAAATCCTTACTGTACCGTATTCTTTCAATTGCTATTGTCATTAAAATTATCATAAATGAGTCGAAGATTAGGCCATAAATATTATGTTTTCTGAATATGAAAAGTATTGCAAAAAATTCGTTTAGAAATTTGAGTTAAATATTTTAAATGATGATAAAAATGTATTTAATTATATTTACTTTTTCAAAAATTCAGTAACGTAATTCATGTTTTTTCATATATGGGGCAAATTAAATTGTTTTATTAATAGCTTAGTATATTTGAATTCAATTTTACTGTATACGTAAGTATACGGAGTACGTTCCTGAACGTTTATCATCGTCTAGAAAAGTCAGTTCATGAAACGCTTCGTAATTCGTATAAAAATAAATAAAGAGGCATAACTTTTAATATCAAAAGTCCGTTTAATTTTCAGTTACAATGGCAGAAAAAAAGGACCCTTCCGTTTCGGAGGTAAGGTATAAAATGGATCTTTGAATATATTATAGATTTCCTATTTGAATTAACTGTTGCCCTATTTTCGTATAGAATTATGTAAAAATTTAATAACATCTGCATTTTTTAACAATCTTATATCCGAATTATCGAAGTATGCCTTTAAAAATAAATTTCAAAACATTAGGAAATTTATTTCTTTCTGAGATTTACTAGCAACTAATTCCATATTTCATGTACGTCAGATATTTTAAATTTGCATACCTCAGCATACTTACAGCTTAAATCGAGCTCAGGAACTTTGGCGACAAAAAAAAACTACATTAAGAAACCAAACTACAATATAACAGGGTAAAATTCAAACCAGTCTTAATTTAATTGTTTACAATTGTCACTGCAAGATAAACACAAAATACAGTCTTATTACTTCTACATCTAAAAACAAATATTACCAAAAAAAATCAGTCATATATATTATTATTAAATAATATGTAAACATCTATTAGTTGATGTGCCTATATCTCAGCTGGTGTTTAACTATCCCATATTGTTTAACACTGTTGATGATACACTAAACCCTGATTGAGAAGAGAGCCACCTATCCAGTCTAATTTTAAAAGTCTTAGTTAATAGTGCATCAACAAAGTCCCGAAGCAATTTATTCCAACCATGCAATACTCCATTATTGCATGAATGGTAAACAGTATTAGTTTCCAAGCTCTACTGAACCAGCTACACACCACTCAAACAACAAGCTCAGGGATAACTGATGACTTGTAAAATATTATGCAGCTTGTAGCAAATTGATTCCCTATTAATCTATACTAATATTATAAAGCTGAAGAGTTTGTTTGTTTGTTTGTTTGTTTGAACGCGCTAATCTCTGGAACTACTGGTTTGAATTGAAAAATTATTTTTGTGTTGAATAGACTATTTATCGAGGAAGGCTTTAGGCTATATAACATCACGGTGCAACTATTAGGAGCGAAGAAATAATGGAAAATGTGAAAAAAACGGGGAAAATTATTCATCCTTGAGTGCTTCCATTGCGTGCGCTGTGAAAACGGTTCAAGATACCAAAAATATATGTATGAATGAGTTATTCCTCTTAAAATGATCTAAAAAAATGTCCGCGACAGTCTATGTATGTCTATCTTTTAAGATTAACTCACTAGAACCGTTTTTATGGTAATCAAATTTGGTCGAAATTAATGCATTATTTATTAAGAGTTGTATCAATGTAATAATATTAATCTTTATCCAAATAAATGTGTTGTTGATTAAGAGTATTTAATTGTAAACAAATTGTCTTTGACATCGCTTAATTTCAATGAACATCTTAGAAGATATTACAAAATCTTATATAGCAAAACAACGTTTGCCGGATCAGCTAGTATGTAATATATCTTAATAAATTATCTGCCCTGGTATAGCTCCTAACATAAATCAAACAAAACATTCAAATTTACAGAACATACTAAGTTTTAGCCTCTCTCATACTGTAAACTTGCCTTATAGTGACTTGTGTTATCATGAAGGATACTAAGACAATAGATAGAGTGAACAGGTAAAGAGTCAGTTGAATGGGCCTTATGGTCTATTTACATTTAGTCTACTTAGGAATAATTGAATAAAAACTGCACATGTGCACGGTAACATAATAAAGAAGATTTCTAGGAAATGGGTCACTTCTTTTATTAGTAGGGTTGCAAATCAACCTTTTAGTATTTTGTTATGACATTTGTACCTTTTTGAATAGCCAATGAATCAAGGAACAAAATTATGTAATTGGAATGAAACATTCCATACATTTTTGCTTGGAAATTCTTCATTTATTTACCTTAAACATATTTTTTTGCAAAATAATACATGTTTAGCTTTTACTTAAGTAATGAGGATTCCTTCTTGTAAATTTCAATTTAAAAAGAGATTATTGTTATTTAGTTATAGGAATACAGCAAAAACAATAGCATTATTTTGTGTTTGTCACTACAAGGGCACATTTTAACATAAAAACTAGAGTTTATAAAAAAAATTCTTAAATCTTGAATAACTCAGAAATGAACAAGTTTCGGACATGGTGTCATATGACTTAAAGGACTCCAAATAAGCTATACTTCAACTTCTATCAAGGAATGTATCACATTATATATTGTGGATGCCTTAATAGGAACTGTAAATTTTTTATTGTAATTATGTGAATGGAATAGTGTATTGAGGCACTAGCAACCCCTGTATAAATAAAATAAAAATAAAATCTAAGTATATAGAAAGTCACCAATTTTGATAACTTGTAATATGTATAAATCTCAACCTAGGAATTTCACTTCAGGGGGCCAAGCTGAAAATAAAACATGACTGGTACCAAACGGAATCCCAAGTGGTTATCACGATATTGCTCAAGAATGCAACAAATGATATGGTCAAGATTAACTATGGAGATAGAAGTGTAAGTATGCACAAAAATCCCCAAACATTTTAGTCACCCAGACTACTTAAAATTGTGAGACACAGTAGCATGCATTGATTTAAAATTTGCTCATACTTGAATTCTATATATTATCATGCCGAATCCCAATTAGGGTAGGCAGAGAAAATGGAATGCGACTTCTCCCTATTCTTGCAAACCTTTAACATTAATTAGTCCCATCACACACTTCAGCCAATTCCTCATACTTTTGACATTACTCTCCATCAAAACCCTCTTTATTTAGTCAGTGTAGGTTTGTCTCAGTGTGTCTTGGGTCCTTACTTCCATTCACATTTATATTGTATGTCTGTTTGTCGAGGTCAATATATTTATAATATATATATATATATATATACGAGTATATATATATAAGATAAAGTTTTTTTATGCTTCCATGAGATGTACACTATTAGGGCAGGTTCACCTGACTAGGGTTAAGTGCTGCAGAGTTTTCGTCGAAGACAGAAAGCTACTTCCTCTATCCTCTTTTGTTTTTGATAATTTGAATAGTCATGGCACATCACACTTTCAGTATCACCTGTTTTACAAGTGGACAATAAAGGAAGTTCTAGTTTTCTAGTCACTGGATCCCACGCCAGTGAAATTTAAACCCATCATACTAATTTAAAGTTTTATGCTCCCTAATCTCTATCCCATCTCCAACCAGTCTTGGATAATAGAAACCATCTCTGGAGAGGAGTTTTGGCTTATGCAGCTCGATCCAGTGAATGAGCGACGAATCCAGTTAAATCACGCATGAGTCCTGTTAAAGTATTTATAATTAAAATAAATGTTACAGCTCTCAGTGTCAAGTGCAATACCAAATTCGGATTCAGAATACAGCCTCGAGTTGGAGTTAGCGCATGAGATTGTCCCTTCAATGTGCACGCACTTGGTGACCCCGTCCAAGATCGAGGTGAAATTAAGGAAAAAGGAGGGATTGAGATGGACCCAATTGGAAGGAGAGGCGGGAGAAAACAAAGTCAAAGCAATACCGCAAGGTATATTTTGCTACATCTTATTGCTATGGCTGTAGTGGACCCATAGATGGGTAAAATGTAATCAGGTTAATGATAATGATTAATGATTACATTTCACGTTTAGTACCATCAATATGACTGTATTTTGCTCATTTATGTTTTAAACACTACAAAATCCCAGATTGTACACACATTTATGATTACTTAATGTTTTAAATGGATTTAATCATGATTACAGAGCAAGAAAATTTAAATTACAACTACATTTTGTAATCGTTCTTCATTAATCAGATTACATTTTCCCCATCTCTGAGTGGACCAATGGATTAGGGACCCCTATATAGGCGTGAAGATGCTAATACTCGTAGGTTCAAGTCCTGGGAAGTACATTTAGGTTTCTCCAGACTAAGTACGGATTTAGACACCAAATGCTCACCGGTGAAGGAAACATCGTGAGGAAGCTCGCATGGCATCTAATAGAAATATCATGTGTACTAGTGTTGTGAGAACGGCGATCAGCCAAGCTACTGGTCACGTTGGGCACGACATATAAGCGCTAAGTGGATACAACCACTAATGTAGCTCTGCTCGCCCCGAAATTAATATAGAGTTACGATATATTATGATAAATTATTGTTATACCCATATAAGAGGCTCAGAGCTTATGCTATGTGCCAGTCAATCAAAAAAGATCTTTTTTTTTAACCTGTGAAAATCCCTTCGGACCATCAGGGGAGTGGTATTGGCCACTCCCCCGGTGTGTCGGACCTGCACCGACTAAAACCACCGGGGTGTCAGCACTAGTGATGCCACGAATAGTGAATTGGCCGAATACCGAATATTCGGCCACGCTGTCGGCCGAAGCGCCGAATATTCGGCCGCCGCTTATTCCTGGAAGTAGCTTGTTTAGTGAGAGGTTATTTTCTGAGGCTGGTAACATTTACGATGAAAAGCGTAATCGTTTGCTACCAAAAAAATGCTGAAAAGCTTGTTTTTATCCATCACAACTTACCACTGATCAATTTTAATTGATAAAGTGTTGTAATTTGGAAATAAATACATAATTTTGAGTAATATACCGTGTCTTTTTTACATGATTCGGTATTCGGCCGAATGGTACGTATTATTCGGCCGAATACCGAATAGCAAAAAAAGTGGCCGAATACCGAATAGTTGCCGAATATTCGTGGCATCTCTAGTCAGCACTGCCTACTCTTCGCCTTCGTTGGACCTGGGAATCCAGATACTTCTGAGGGGCTCGGCGAACGATTGACCTTAGGCAGGCATCAAACAACCACCTTCACACACACTCTAAGCAACAGGATAGTTGGAATGTTGAATTATCATCCTCAAAAGGTCGTCTTAATGAGAACCAATTTAAAAATCCCCAGTGCAATTACACAGACCTGCGTCTGGAAATGTTTCGAGGTGGGACAAAAAGTACCTTCTCTCCCATACAACTTTGTAAAAATGAAAATATAATTTAACGCTTCCGAAACTGTATATTCACGAAGAATAACCTTTGGATTGCATAATATGTAATGATATCTTATGAGCCTTTTGATTCAAGTTTTAAAACATCAAACAAAGGTTTAAGGTTTATTTTTCAATTATCGTCTTTGAGCTCTCAGGGACTATAACGAAAATTTATAAATAGATAGTTAAGAAACATAGTCAAGGGTTTTTTTTAAAATATATCGAAGGATGATATGGTAATATATATATATATATTTGGAATCGGTCAAAACGCTGATTCCGAAAATATATATATTACTATATCACCAAAGAATGTCCCTTAAACCAAATAGCCTTTCACCCCTCGATATAATTTAATAATTATGTAATTGTGTCATCACAGTCACTAATGAGTGATTTAACTAATTTTTCCATCTCTACTTTCAGCCGTTATAGACGCTTCAGGACCGCAACAACCTCCGAAGTTATTTAAAAAGGACTGGGATAAAATTGAAAAGGACATTAAGAAAATGGTTTGTGCAACCTTTACTATCTATAATATAAAAATGAATCGCAAAATGTGTTGATAAGCGCGAAACTCGAAAACGGCTGAACCGATTTGACTGATTTCTTTTTTGTTGTGTTTGATGAAGTCTGGGAAAGGTTATTACGGAGAGAAAAAATTAAAAAATTGTCTGAAAAAGTCTAACAACAACACTTTGCTATATTCTCATACAAAAAATTCGTAATAATATTTAAAAGTCAATTTGAACTTTAACACCATAATAAAGTTTAAATGTTAGTGGACGGTTTCCGGGAAGGCAAAACAATTGAGTGATGTTAGCATCGTATAAATATTATCATTATTTGTCAAATAGATATTCACTAGAAATAATTTATATAGCAGGACAACGTTTGCCGGGTCAGCTAGTTAAACATATAAAGAATTTAAAAAAACGAAAGTCTATGTTGGTATTTATGTTTTTTTTTACTTTTCAGTAAATAGGCTAAAGGCCCACCTGATGGTAAGCGGTTATCATTGTAGATGGACAACTGCTATACAAGAAACTTTATTGCCTTTGTTAACATTCACTGCTCAAAATAATAAACTTTTGTTACTCAAATTTGTGATTGAAATTACTTGGGCCAGGATAAGTATTCTAAATAAGTGCCCTTGTAAGCGGGACAATTTTTGTAATAAAGTTTTCAGACAATCGAGATCATGCATATATTATACAGGCTGATTTTATAGACGAGGGAGATATTCAAGGAGGATATTCAGCATTCGATTCTAATTACAAATATATAGGAATAGTGTTATCTTAATATTTCCGTTAAAACAAAGTAATTTATAGTCAACATATTCAGGGGCAATGACACACATGATAGAAGAAATAACAATTAATTATTGAGTAGGTATTTTGTCACTCCTAAGCCAGGATAAAGTACTAAAGGGAAGCGAGTCAATTACCTGTTTACCTAAAATTACGTGAAAGGAATTTTATCTACATGCCATTCAATCGTGCGCAACACGCGCTGTGGTGTCTAAAGTTTTTACAGATCAATTCTCATTTGTTCATCAATGTTTCTTCATGATTTGTTAGACAATATCGTTATTTACATTTTTATTAGTTATAAAAAGGTACAAATTATTGTATTCTGAAATATCTCCCTCGTCTATAAAATCACCTGTATAATAGAACTTACCAGTTGGCAGCGGTAACCAGGACACTTCACAAATCACTTGTCACAATCAATTTGTATGTATGTATTTGTGTATGATGGTAGTATGGTGTATGGTGTAGGAGGATTTGTAATGTTACACATAACCCTTTTCATGATAATTTATCTGTAGAGATACATCAAAATTTAAATATTTCTATGGCCATTTTTTTTTAGTGAAAACTTAATATTTTTTATATGAATACTTAGGTAATTTGTAAGTTTTCGAACCCACTTTAGTTCTTTTCTAGATATCCTTGAGTCATAAGGATTTAGTGGTACGAATATTATTTTAATATGAAAAGAAATTTAATTAAATCAAATTAAGGGTTAATTTCAAAATTATTTTACTGTCTGTGACAAGAGGTATGCGGAAATTGAATTATAGTAAAAAATTTATACCCATAATGGTGCTTAAGTTTGAGTGCGTTCATATGTTTTTTTTTATTTTATTAGATCTGGGGTTGCGCCTTTTGGCGAGACCAGGAATGATTGGTAGGTGTTGAATAACTAATGAGCAAATGGGTCAACAGCAATACAATTCACACCTCTCCAAGAATGGAGAGAGAAAGCGAATTAGCTCAGAGGATGGATGCATCTAGGAGACCGATGGTGACGCCACCTGACCTCTGCCTCCGTTAAAAATGTTCCACAATGCACACCGTAAAGGTGGTGCTAGCGGTGGAGTTTGCCCAGGAGCAGAGCCATCTGGAGTCCTGAGTTCCACGCCATCAAGGTGTTTAAATAATAGTCCAAAATGGAAAACCCGTTATCCGGGTGTTTATAATGTAACAAAAGTCACTGTTGCTTCTATAAAATTCAGCCATTAGTTCCTGTTCTAATCTAGAACTAAATGTTTTCAGGAAGAAGAAGAGAAACCGGAAGGTGATGCAGCGTTAAATGCTCTCTTCCAGAAGATATATGGAGAAGGCTCTGATGAAGTACGGAGAGCGATGAACAAGAGCTTTGTAAGTACATAAACATGTGAAATAGGATAATGATGATGATGATGATGTCCTAGCCGGTTTCGGCCACGGCGACTGTTTCAACACCGGTTCAGAAATTCGAGGTCCAGTGTCCGGAAACAGTCAATTGCGCAGGAGATATTTAAGTGCATAGCTGGACGCGCTGCCAGAAAAGCACTCTCTCGTCCGAGCTCCCTCAGGCCCGATGGAATGGAGATCCTGTACGATCGGGAGGGAGTGGGATGCAGGTTTGGTCGAGTTTTTCTTCTCTGAACACCTGGTTGAATTGCGTTGTTAAAGAGATACCTTAGTCGCCTTTTACGACACCTCAGCAAGAAGAGGGGGGGTGCTATTCTATTCTGCCGGCAGCCACCACGGCTTAATAATAATATATCTTTTTCTTTATTTTTTTTTATTCTATTTATTTAAGGGACTTTCACGTGTGTACGTATGTCAGCCCCATCGTACCCTAATACAGAAATACCTAACATATTACATATGGTGCCATTGATCTGAAAAAGCCAGACGCCTCATCAGATAATAGTTCTGTTAAGATTTTGTTAAACATCCCGATGTCAAGTCTGTTCAGAGCAATAATAATATATCGTTACGCCATATCCCTTACGGAGTTAACAGAGGTACTTATGGCTGTATCCAGTTGAGCTTATATGTAGCGCTGCTGAGCGCCGTTCTCACTTCACTAGTATATATGACATTTCTGTTAGACACCATGCGAGATTCCTCGCGGTATTTCCCTTCACCGGTGAGCATATGGTGCCTAAATAAATACGTAATCAGCAAAAACTTAGAGGTAATATGTGCCGTGATTTGAACCTGTGACGAATCGCACCGTCGCGCATGGAAACCAGTCCCTTATCCACTAGGCGACTGAAGCCACAAAAAAATGCAAGGTTTTGATACAGTTCAACATGTTTTAATGTGCTTCTGATACACGTCTGCGCCCGTCTGCGGCTCACACAGTACTATCGCCTCCACAAACTGCATACCTGAGTTATCGCCCCTATACGCACACTCACATATAATACACTAGCTGATCCGGCAAACGTTGTTTTGCTATATAAGTTATTGTAATATCTTCTAAGATGTTCATTGAAATTAAGTGATGTCAAAGACAATTTTGTTCACAATTAAATACTCTTAATCATCAACAGATTTATTTGGATAAAGATTAATATTATTACGTTGATACAACTCTTAACAAATAATGCATTAATTTCGACCAAATTAGTTTACCATAAAAACGGTTCTAGTAAGTTAATCTTAAAAGATAGACATATACTGTCGCGGACATTTTTTTTAGATCATTTTAAGAGGAATAACTCTGTCATACATATATTTTGGTATCTTGAACCGTTTTCGCAGCGCACGCAATGGAAGCACTCAAGGATGAATAATTTTCCCCGTTTTTTTTCACATTTTCTAATATTTCTTCGCTCCTAATAATTGCATCGTGATGTTATATAGCCTAAAGCCTTCCTCGATAAATAGTATATTCAACACAAAAAGAATTTTTCAATTCGAACCAGTAGTTCCAGAGATTAGCGCGTTCAAACAAACAAACTCTTCAGCTTTATAATATTAGTATAGATTAAAAAAAGTTATATTTTTCTCGGCAATACATAGTTATGTTGGTCGGGGAAGGCCTTTACAACGCCAGTGAGTTATGAGTTGGGTGGAAACGCACGGGCACCTCTGTGGGTCGGGCAGTAGACTTGAGGGAGGCTGCTGCCCGGACGAGAGGGAGGCGGTACACGGTGTCCGGCGCACCGCCTGTTAAGTTATTTCGCGCATAAGACCCAACGTGTTTTAACATAGAATGTTTTTTTTAGGTGGAATCTGGAGGAACCGTACTCAGCACGAACTGGAATCAAGTGGGCAAAGATAAGGTCGAGGTGAAACCGCCAGATGGATTGGAGTTCAGGAAATGGGATATTTAATACCAACAGCGTTGCCACTTCCGCTGTAGAACCTTTAAGTTAAGCTGCCGATGTCATATAGATCCAAAACGTAGGCTCGAATCTGGGGGGGGGGGCAGCAGGGGTCCTCGCTCTTGCCAGCAAATCCTAGCTCCAGCACATCACCCAGTGTACCCATATTTGGTAATATATCTTAAGAAATGGGCCAACCTTTGCATAAAAAAGTGGCTGTAAAGTACAAGCCGTGGATTTTGACGTTTTAAAAGTTAAATAAAAACTTTCATAACATATTGCTGCTAATTTTTAAGTTGTACACGATGAAAGATTCGTTTTCAGTGGTATTTCACTTCTTCTGCGATAAATGATGGTTGCATTCCACAAAGATGTTGACCATGAAATTGTGCTGTTAATAATTATTGGATAAATCCATATAATTGAGAAACAAAGTTAAAAGGGCCGGCCCTTTGGTAGGTCGGAGTAAGGTAGTAGTTTTTGCCCTACTCGAAGAATTTCGAGATCGGAGGCTAGTTATAAACAATTCTACAGCGAAAATGGCTTATAGTCAACTCCGAACATATTTAGGCAGTAGTAAAATTTTGAGTCTTATCTAAAAGATTCTGTAACATGGTCTAAAAGTAGTTCAAACGTTAAATGGCGCTGTAAATGTTGAACCCTGTGGTTATTCGATAAAAATAATGATTTCGTGCAGCATCCATAAACATAGACCGTATCCTTAATTAATTTTAAATATATTAATTATTAACTAATATAAAAATATTGTAAATTTATTAAAATAAATAATTAAACTGAATTTACGTTTCATTATAGTGAAAATCTAGGTTATTTAACACGTTGAACGCCGGCCCTTTTTCTCAATACTTCCCGTTCAGGCTGTTTTAATCTCATTCTATCTTATCATTTCTAGTGTTATAAATCTGCGTTTTATCACGTTTTTTAGCTGGGAGTCACCAGTGACCCCACGGCGTTCAACGTGTTAAAGTCTCCGGTGTGAGCGGTGTGTGATATTTCCCGCACACCGCTCCAATGAAAACTCATACAGGCGAGGAAGGGGATGGCTCTATAATCCTCCCCCACATAATTCAGGCGAGGTCTGAAGAAGCCCAGATGTCGCCGGGAACCGAGGAAATTGGCAAGGCCGTACCCTTGGCTCTGGCACACGGGAGAAGTGCACCCAGGTGGATTTAGTCGGCTCTCACCGCTGTCCTGACTGTCCATGAGTATTTTTACTGGGTTATCAGCAATAATCTATTATATAAAAATAAGTCCGGTTTTCCTTCCTGACGCTATAACTCCAGAACGCACGGACCGATTTCCACGGTTTTGCATTCGTTGGAAAGGTCTCGGGCTCCGTGAGGTTTATAGCAAACAAAATTCGGGAAAAATTTCAACAGAAAAGCAGGAAAACGAGCAAAATCATTTTTCACATACAGCGCCATCTCTGATACACAGCATGTACTACAAACCTATATGATTTTGCACGGTGGTGGAGCAGATCGCACCGGTATTTTAAGTAGATGGCGCCGATGCGTTATACATTGTTTGTCAGCTACTCATTGTACTCTGCTCAGTTAATTTCATGTGACATTTATTATGCGCAAGTTCTTTCAAACGCTAACTAAAAACCAAAACGAAGCCATCTGGTGGCGAAACGAAGTTCGCCGAGTTTGCTAGTGCTATTTAAAAAGTTATTATTTGAAAAATAATCGCAGTTATCATAATATGGTTACTAAAAAATGCTACGTATTTAATTCATGTTTATTCGAATAATAATCGAAGTTATTCCTGCGCTACGGTCCCAGTAGTTGTTGGGATACTGTCCAATTGTCGTTAAAGCTTAGAACGCGAGTGCAGGTGACTCTGTTTCGTCTATCGGAGGATTGCTGATTTGTCATTGTGGATATCTGGACCCCTTTTGTTGTCCAGGGCTGGTGTTATGAGTGTGGACAGCTAAAAGTTGCCCGGAAGTAGTGCTGCGGAGAGTTGATTTTTCTGATGGCATGAAGTGGAGTGCGCGTCGCTTTAGTCATTGGTTTTGACTGGTCGAAGACTACTGAATACTAAAAATACTAACGACAGGCTTAAAAAAACTCGTTCCAGAGCCGTAAAATTTAATTTGAAAAAGTTATTAGGAGGCTATGCTGCTATTACTATTTCCTATAACGGATTATAAATGTAAATTAACTCTTACTGAGATATATTGATTAGGAAATACGTTGCCATTAAATAAAATTCATTTTTTACCAAAATGTTTATTAAATTACTTTTCTTGAATATACAATGTAAATGTTATTTGACATCAAATATGCGAATGTAACAAAAAACTTACACTGAATTATACTTAATTAATAACGAGGCTACAAAAGTTTGTTAGTATAGACAAACGTGTCGTTTTGCCTTCAAACGAAAAAACCGCCTTCTCACATTTTTTTAACCAGGAGAAAAATCCTACATATTATCTTCAAGGCTACGATCTTGGTGTGTTGGCAGGAGTCTGCCTACCGACCATAGATGAGCAAAATGTAATCAGATTAATGAAAATGTTTTACGATTACATTTTAGGTTTTTACCATTAATATGACTGCATTTTGCTCATTTATGTTTTAAACACTTCAAAATCCCAGAATGTATACACATTTACGATTTCTTAATATTATAAATGGATTTAATCATAATTACAGAGCAAGAAAATTAAAATTACGACTACATTTTGTAATCGTTAATCATTAATCAGATTACATTTTGCCCATCTCTGCTACCGACTAAAAAGCTAGGTATTCCTTCATCCGTGTGGGCGCGAACTCGCATTCTGCAAAGACCGGCGCGGTGGACCTCCTCAATTACGGCAGACGGTGAGAGTAATCCCGTCCCTTCCTTCCTTAAAAGTAGGCAATGTACGAGAATATACTCATACTACTGCCCTCGTTTACGAGCAGTGTACTCGCCTTGTGACAACTTACATTGTCTTAATCTAAAATCATCCAATATAATAGCGCAACATGATATATTGCTATAATATTTTTTTACTAACATTCTATTCAACCTGAAAGTTTAATAAATAGTACTGCAAACAAAGATTTTTTCAAATATTTTTTGTTATATTCGCATTATTGGATAGTAAATTATTCATACTAGATTTTATCCCATGTCATTATTAGACTAGTGATGTAGCGAGAGGGTTTAGTCAAAATAACATGCGATGCTGATCGAACGTAACGTTTGTAGAAATATACAAATTGTGTGCAATTGAAATAACGTAACCACGTGATATTTCGTAAGTTTTTTTTATACTAGCTCGACCAAGTGTCTACTGATGATAGTGACTAAATCTAACGGTTACCTGATCCTGATGGTAAGTATAGTGTAGTCCAAAAACAACATACAATTAAAGAACGAAAATAAATTGACGGTCTCCGTCTTCATATTGGCTCATATATACCACGACTGAAGGTCTTTAAGGTATATGAGTTATTGAACGAACACAAGCTAAACCCGAAACATGAAGGGAGTTACTATGACGTATAACCTTGTATCTATCTTATACGTTATGGACTGGTCTACTAACGATATCACTGATCGAACACTACTTTGTCTAAACTCTCTGCTCGAAACATCGAGACAAAATGCGCTTGACACCCGTTAAAATCTTAATAATGTAGACATATGTAAAGAAAACCTAATACTAGAAATTTAATTTTTATTACTATTAACACTGAACAAGTCTATAGTAGCTTTGCTAACTGTATTCTGGTAAGTTTGAATATGATCCTCGTGTATCGTGGATATTTCGCCGGAACTGGGTAATCCGTTTCGCACTGCAGGCACCTTCTTTCCAGTTTGTACGCTGTTATTTTCAGGTAAATCTAAAATGAGTAAAAATATGTCATCTAATAAAACCGTAGAATGAAAGATTTTAACGATTTTGGGAGAATTAAGGCTAGATATATTGATGACAGTTTGATGTTTAACTTATCATGATAAGTAGAGGAAAATACAGAGAAAACAATTTGTAAAAGTATTTTTTTATAAATTGAGGAGAGAAACTAACTCAAAAAAAAAACAGTGAAATTATTTAAAACAACATATAGCAGCATAACGCAATATAAAATGGACGGCTATTGCCTACTGTCACATTGAGAGTTTAATTTTATAATAATAATATATCGTAATGCTAAATAGGCTTCGGGGTGAGCATAGATAAATTAGCGGTTTTATCCACTTTGCACTTATATGTTGCGCACAACGAGACCAGCGGCGCGGCTGATCCCTGTCCTCACAGCACTAGTACATATGACATTTCTATTAGATGTCATGCGGGTATCCTCACAATGTTTTCCTTAACCGGTGAGCGTGGTACGCTTAGAGATAGGAACCAATGGCCATTTGCATTTTCGCGCATGGATACTGGTCAATTTTGATTTTTTGTGCTATAAATGATTCTTCAGAATTTCTTTAAAATTCCAAGTTATGTTATTTTGCTCAAGAAATTTTTACTTTTAAATGGTTACTAATAGAAATAAAATAATTTCTTAAAACCAATGTTTATGTGGAATCAAATTAGCCTATTGATAATTAAAAGATTATATTAACATCTGGACGGCGCACATGAGGAAGCCCAACATTTTCAAGGGGAGAGCGGTGCGCGATGTGTTCCCGGGCACCTCTCCAAGACAACGAAGTTGAGCCTGCCGCGCGCAGGGGCCTTCCATAACAGGCCAGACGTCGCCGGGCGCCGAGAAAGCTGGCACAGCCTTTCCCTTGGCCCCGGCAGTCGGGAGAAGGATCACCCCGGGGGCTTTAGTCGGTGCAAGTCCAACACACCAGGGGTGGCCCTCATTGACCCCTGACGGCCCAAAACGGGTTTCCCCCGAGTTACCAAACAATAAATACTATTAACATACCATTATTGTTCAGACTTATTGTTTTTTTCTGCATTGCAACCACACTAGGTCCTTTCGCCAAACACCAAGAGGTCATCGAAGGCTCTTCCCTCTTTATAGGCTCTAAAATATTCCGCCTTGACCTTAAAATATTTGGCAGCTCACTTGTAGAGTTTTCATTATTAATGCCATCCAAATTCCCTGAATCTTTTACAATTTCTGCTACTTTAGTAGTTTTCTGATCTGCTGTCAACACTGGATTATCAATCACAAGACCTGATCCAGAAGAATCCAATGATCCTGTTGTTTTCAACATTTTAGTAGAATTTGTATTATTTTCATTTGAAGGCGTTAATTGTACTGATGAATTATTTGATGAGTCAATCTTCGACATTTGGTTTTGTACAGTAAATATTTCGTTATCATTAGCGATACTTGGTCGAATGTCATCTGAGGCATTTGTTTCCGTGCTGTCTTGAGGGATGAATCGACTTCTGAATGTGTCTATGCGTTTCGGGAAACCATTTACTTTAGCCGTATCATGTTCTAATGACAGCGGAGGTGCTGAGGCCATATATTGATTATACATGTTGCCAATTATTTCTTCCGTACGTCTAAAACATTGAAACAACCTTAATTTTTACCATTTGTTTATTAGGTACTTTAAAAAGAGACGAATATCGGACTCAATAACTTTTTTTTAAAGGGATAGTAATCTATTGTCTTTGGTGGACCTTACCACAGTAAAAGAAGTCGTCGAAAGGAATGGGGAGAAATTTAGTACCATGGACAATCGGTGGCCAAAACATCGTCGTCAAATGGACACAATCGCGTGCAAACAGCAAGACATTCTTCCGTGACACTAATTGGGCTGTAGACTTGCGGGAGTCTGCTGCCCGGATTTAGAGGGGTGGGCTCTTTACACTCACCTCTCCCAGAGTGGAAACCTAAATATGCTATTCTCTGCCTAGGCAACCGGTCAAATCTGGTTTCCCAGGCCCTAAGATTAATGAGAAACAATTACGATTACATTTTGCGTATTTCATCATAAATATGATCGCATTTTGCTCATCTATGTTTTAAACACTACGGAATCCCAGATTGCTTACACATTTGTAACTCCTTACTGCTTTGAAGGCATTTAATCAGGATTACAGAGCAATAAAATTAAAATTACGACTACATTTTATAATTTAATAATTATAAAATGTAGTCGTAATTTTGATTAATACCAGATTACATTTTGCCCATAACTGGGTGAGCGTATGACAACTGTAAACAAATTTTGATACGGAGCCGGTCAAAGGTGTGTCACTCCATTACTATGGGCCTATATACATCAGTAAATTTATTAATTACTTTCTCTATTTTATATTGATGACTGATAGTTGATGGTAAATACAAAATTAATAGTAGATGCTTTGAATAAGTGTTAAATCTATAGAGTTATAGTTTTTTGTTAACTCAAAAGATGGCGTTAGCAGAGAAATAAAACAAGTTATCGTTTTATTGCACACAGCCATATACACTCTGCAGAATAATAATAAATGACGAGTAGCGACAAAGCAACTATTTGTTTTATTCAATCACATCCCGAGAGTACAGTGGTGACATCTATATAGCTTTTGTTCAATAAGTATAAACCTACCTTGTTAGAGGAATAATGACAGTCTGTGCCGCTCCATTCGAAGGCTGATAAGGGTTGTGACCAAAACTGTCTATGGCGTCACTTCCAGTCACCTGAAAAATGTTTTCGCACTTTTAGATCAAACAGGTACTGTGAGTTTTTACCCCCTTCCTATATTGTACCGTATTTTTTATGATTTATGTGCGGTAGAAGGTGAAGATGAGTCCGACGATGAACCGCGATGATGAACAAATGCCTATTCACTCTTCTCTTAAAGACTCCAAGGTCATAAGATCGCAGAAATATGGCCGCTGGAGGCATATTCCACTCCTTGGTCGTTCGCATGATAAATGTAGAAGCGAATCTTCTCGTGCGGGGATATAATGAACATCCACCACATACGGATGGTATCCGACTCGATGTCTAGTGGTTTTGTGATGGAATGGGGCTGGTGGAATCAATGTGTAGTTCCTGAGAACACTGTGCTATTTTTTCCACGCGGTAAAATTGCGCAGTGCGGTCTAAACTTAACAAGTATTTTTTTTAAATCCTCTCATAGATTTGTCTATGGTCAAAAAAATTACCTCCATAACTCCTATTTGCGTTGTCCGGACGTGGTAGGGAAAGTTTTTATTAGCGAAGACAGGTAGAGTCAGCATCTAAAACGAAAATAGTATGTCTTTAGTTCCTAATGCTGAGATTTATAAACGCTACTGTATTATATTGCATACTGTTTTATGCCAAGGGACGAATATCTATAGACAGCCACCATCTTTATGTCGGCCCATACATTCCACGACGAAAGGTCTCTAGGTATATGAGTTACTGGATATACACAAGCTGATCCCGAAACGCGACAGGTTAAAGCGAATCACTATGACTTTTTTTACATTTGTGTACTGTGGTCACGACCCAGTTCGAGCAATCGCCCTACCACCTCCAACTAGTTTTCTCTGACTTTGCTTAGACTTTACTTAAACATAACAAATTGTATTATTAAATAAATATCAAATTGTATGGTAAGTTATCGATTCTTCCAACTTGGACTTGGCCCTGCAAATTCTTAGGCTACACTCATAAATATCTTTTGAATGTGTAGATTTATTATTATATTTCAGATTATAGATATATGAATTATAGATATATTTCAGAGCCACAAGAGACCGTAAACCTATTACGTTTTACTATTACCTATTACGTAGTATTTGGTATTACTTTCAACTTGTTGCCTTCACGTGTTCCTGAGAAAAAGGATCTTTACAGACAGACGGACAGCAAATTAATCGTATAATGCTCCTTTGGGAATATAATTGCAATGAAAAGTTTAGGAGAAGACTTCTTTCTCAGGACTGTAGGAGGAATTAACATCATATTGGGTGAGCCGGCGTCGGTTAATGCAAAAATAATTTACAGACTCATACAGTTGTCACTTCGCCAGAAGTGTGTTTAAACAACATGATATACCTTCGGAGGCTGGTATAGTCATCAAGGATGTCCTGAAGCCTCATTAAAATATTTGATTAAAAAAATGGTTCTGTTTTTTGTTTTGAGATACGGAACCCTACAAACTGTCTTCGGGCTTTATAACAGTAAAAAATATTCCAAATCCTAACTTTGCCATCTGGTTGTGAAACGATCTTCAAGCCGGTATATTCTTCCTTTAGGATATTGGCTGCTTTAGAAATTTCAAGAGACTTTTGAGCAGGCCGGCATGTTCACGGCGGATATTGACTAACGGTATCCAGTTTCTCGATAATCACGATTACCTTTTAAACTTCGTAGCTTATAATTTGAAGTAGTGTAGCCATTATCTCGAAATAGTGAAAAAAGCAACAACGCTCCTTGTGTTATAGTTTTCCACTGGCGATGAGAACCGCTTATCAAAGGGATTCCGTCTTGGCCGCTCAGGGTGGGGTCCCTGAGCGACTGGTTAGCGACCCTCGAGAAGTAGGCAGAGCATTGTGACGTGCTCTGCCTAAATACAATGGGCAGTGTCGGAGAAGATATCTTCCTCCGAGTTTGTGCCCAGTGGGTGCGGCGCGGCGGGGCTGTGGCGAATTGATTACACTGCCCGCAGTCCCCGCCAATGCGCAGAAGTAGTCACCTTGGGGTGTTTAGTCGGTACAAGTTCGACACACCTCGGAAGCGCAACCCCCCTGCGCAGACGAGACGGTCCTGTGAGGATTTTCCCCTATGAAAATTAAAAATTGTCTTACCAAAAACATAATGTGCCCGCTAAATGCTATGAGAAGTAGCACGGCTGTAACGACGCTCTCCCGGACCCATTTATCTGTCAAACGTAGTCTCATTATAAATGTTTCTTATTCACAATATATCACCACGCTATAACCCTTACGGTGTGAGCAGAGATATATTAGTTATTGTAACAACTTTGCGCTTATATGTCGTGCCCAATGTGACCAGTAGCGCAGCTGATCGCCGTTCTCACAGTGCCAGTACACATGACATTTCTATTAGACGCCATGCGAGCCTAGTCACGCCAAAAGTTCTACCCAGAACATTAAAATTAATAAAATGTAAACGCACCCAAACGCAAACGCCATCTGGCGTACATCGCCACTTTGTTTACATAACTGTTCTCGTTTCAAACTTCAAACGTCGCCTCGAATTCTTTCTCCGTCATAATCGCATCTAATAATGTCATATTGGCTACACACGTCACAAATCCACACCTACACCATACTCCACATCATACACTCACCAAATACATACACATTGAATGATCGTAAAGTGCCTGACTACCGCTGCCAACTGGTAAGTGCTTTGATAACTGTCTCAAACTATCGAAATCTTTATTTATAAAATTATCCCGCCTTCGAGGGTGCCTTTGTGCAACGGCATAAGTCAGAGACTTATCCCGGCCGGAGTAGAGCCTAAATCTGTACGTAATTTTGAAAAAACCCAGAAGTACGTGCCGGGATGCAAACCTATGCCCATTCTTGTAATTATATTATTACGCGTATTATCTATTATATAAAAATAAGTCCGGTTTTCCTTCCTGACGCTATAACTCCAGAACGCACGAACCGATTTCCACGGTTTTGGATTCGTTGCAAAGGTCTCAGGCTCCGTGAGGCTTATAGCAAACAATTCAGGAAAAATTTCAACAGAAATGCAGAAAAACGTGGAAAATCATTTTTCATTTACAGCGCCATCTCTGATCACGTACTACAAACCAATATGGTTTTGCATGGTGGTCGATCAGATCGCACCAGTATTTTAAGTAGATGGCGCCGATGCGTTATACATTGTTTGAAAGCTACTCATTGTACTCTGCTCAGTTAATTTCATGTGACATTTATTATGCGCACGTTCTTTCAAACGCTAACTAAAAACCAAAACGAAGCCATCTGGTGGCGAAACGAAGTTCGCCGGGTTTGCTAGTCTAATGTAAAATAGTAGTAAGTAATGTTCGCACCTATGTAAGAATTGGCAGTGAGAATAAAGAGCGGCCCCGCGTAAAACCACACTGTGCCACAAATGAAAAACGGGGCGTAGAATGTATTCTGGAATAACAAAAACCATAATTAAAAAATTGTCCTTTGGGAGATATAGTGTTCGGCTGCATATCTGCCGCACACGTTTTGAACTTGATAGAGCTTGGTGGATGCTCGTCAAGGATTTGTTACAGCTCTGCAGGCTCTGTTGACGGCTACGCGGCCATTGTTTACATCTTACTAATATTATAAATACGAAATGGTTAGGCAGTGTTTGCCAAGATAGCTCTCAGAAGCCAGATTTTTTCCGACTTAATTGACATGTATCGTTATATTACGACCAAAATTACATAAAATCATTACAAATTGTAGCCTATATGTTATTCCGACGTATAATCTACATTACTGTGGCAGTTTCATGCAAATCCGTCCAGTAGTTTTATTGTGATAGAGTAACAAACATATTCACAAACTTGCGCATTTATAATATTACAAGTAAGATAGGATTACAATTTAGAAACTATTTACAAAGTAAAAATTTCATAAATGTGGCAATCAGGCGCAATAAACACGTAAAAATGAAAATAGAACTCAATTAATACATTTTGTGTGCCTACAGGCGTAATCAGTGTTTCAAGCTCGATAAAGTAATAACTTACCTTTTCAGGATATTTCCGAACAGTAAAATACGTGGAGTAGGCAAATACGAACCACGCCAACACCCGTAAAACTATGAGGCCGTATCCTGCAGGACTCTCGTACAGGTACAAAACTTCACCGGGATCAAATGCCTGTAATTTTAATTAAAACTTTTTGACATAATTTACTGGTGTATGGAGTAAATCCACAACTAGATTTCACAACACGCTAAATCTGCGTTGCAGGATCTAGGGAGGTAAACACATACCACGACTGTAGGTCTCTAGGTATATTAGTTACTGGATATACACAAGCTGATAGCGAGCTGATAAGTGGTATGTGGTGGTGGTAGGGCGTCGGTGCCCGTCTGGATCGCGACCACAGTACATGGGTGTAAAGCGCGTCATAGTGACCAGTTTCGGCTTGTCGCGTTTCGGGATCACCTTGTGTATACCCAGTAGCTCATATACCTAGAGACCTTTGTCATAATGAAAAGCGAGTTCGATTAAGACTGAATTTTATTATGTACCCACAACATTATTATAAAAATACTACATCTCTTTCCTTAAAAAAAAAAACAGACAAAAAAAAAGTTGTTACTAATACAATTTGCACTTTTATTTTTTTTTTACATTGAGTTTTCTTTAATTTTATAACTACGCTTATTTATATATGCGAGTATATAAAATAATATTCACAAAACCATTTCATATATATAAATTACATATCTGCCTGGGTTCATATTATCAACTCAACTGTATAATGATTTAGTAATATTAATTTGTAAATTCTATTTGTTAAAATATACTTTTAATTTCTCCCGAGCTTCACTAGCAGCTGATCTGTGCGGTCGCATAGGCCCCGATGATTCGGACGCTGCTAAGTCTCTTGCCGCGGCCGCGGGACCGCGCGGCCCGGGGCGCCCGGGGGGCCCGGCCTGGTCGCCGTCTTCCACGTTTGCCCCGTGAGGCGCGGCACACTCACCGCCGCTCGCAGCGCTAGTCCATCTATCTACCTCATTACCGTCACCTGAGTTTATTTTAACTGCCTTGTCCTGTGACGCTTTTGTTGAAATAAGATGACGTCTATTGCGCCTGTAACGATTTCCAGAAGTATCTGTTACAAAATATGATCTTGGTTGCGGCGCTCGAGACTGTACCTTAACATGTTTTCTATTTGAACCACTTATCATTATCGCCGAATCACCTGTTTTTAACTCTGGCAGTGCTCTAGAGTGCATATCGTAATATTTTTTGCTAACTGATTGTCCTTGTAAAATATTTTCGTAATCACGCGTATTATCCCGACTCGGTCTTAGCTTGGTGTCGTGTATAGGCAAGCATGTATTTAAACGTCGGCCCATTAATAGTTCCGCAGGCGAACTTATATTATCTCGCGGCGTTGACCTCAGGTTTAAAAGACCCATGTAAAAATCTGTGCCCGCGTTTGAACATTTTATTATCATATTTTTTATAGTCTGCACACTTCTTTCGCTGCGCCCGTTCGACTGTGGATAATTGGGAGACGTGGTCGTGTGTATGAAGCCCCATTCCCTACTGAAATTAGCAAATTCTCTCGATGCATAGGCAGGACCATTATCCGTAATTAGTTCTCTCGGAACCCCATGTCTGCTGAATTGAGACTTCATTGCGGTCACCACCGCCCTAGTGCCAATACTAGTTAACTTATTTACTTCTATATAGTTAGAAAAATAATCAACTAATATAAGAAAATAAAGATTTTTATATTGAAAAATATCTGATCCAACTTTGTTCCAAGGTAGATCAGGAATTAGATGCGGCATGAGGGGTTCGCGCGGGGGGCGCGCAGCTCGCTCGGCGCACGCGTTGCAGTGCCGAACCATTTCTTCTACATCTCGTGACATGCCCGGCCAGTACATTAAGTCACGAGCTCGACGCTTACACCTATCTATTCCTAAATGCCCTTCGTGTAAACGCCTTAACATTTCGCTACGCAGATCTCGTGGTATAAATACTAAATTATCTTTGAATATGATACCTTGGACATATTCAAAATGTTCTTTATTTGCCCATAATCCCCGTACACGTTCGTCAACGTTGTATTTATTGTTTGGCCAACCTTTTAGTATATACTGTATAATTAATTGACATTCTACATCTTTGCTCGTTGCTAATCTGAGTAATTCTTTTTTACTATCACTAAATCGTATATTCTCTAATAAAAAACACGATTGTTCCTCAACATGCTGCGAAATATCATTGTTCATCAGCTCAGGGAGGGCCACCCGCGATAACGCATCCGCAATATACATGTACTTCCCAGGTTTATATACAACTTTAAAATCATAACATTGTATACGTAACATCATTCGCTGTAGACGTATCGGAATAGAATTAAGCGATTTTTTGAATAACCCTTCTAATGGTTTATGATCGGATTCTACAATAACGTCCTGTCTACCAAATACATATTGATGAAAGCGCTCTAATGCAAAAACTATCGCTAGAAGCTCTTTCTCAATTTGAGCATAACGTGTTTGCGTATCTGTAAGAGTTGAAGACGCGAACTCAACCGGCCGACCGTTCTGCAGCAGCACTGCGCCCAGCGCGCACGAACTGGCATCTACTGACAACACTATTGGTTCACGCGTCGAATACAGCCTTAACACAGGCGCGTTACACACAAGCTGCTTTAGTTGCACTACCGCAGCGTCTTGCTGGCTATCCCAGACCCACTCGGTTTGTTTTTTTAAAAGTAAACGTAATGGTGAGGCTATTTCTGAATAATTTGGAATAAATTTCGATAAGTAGTTTACCATACCCAAAAAACGCTCCAATGATGGTCTATCATTTGGTATAGACATTTCTACTATGGCTTTTAATTTATTACTATCTATTTGCATACCATTTTCACTGAAAGTTTGACCTAAATATGTAACCTCTTTCACACAAATTTCACATTTATCTTTATTAAATTTAATACCTATTTGGCGTGCCCTATCAAGCAAAGCTTTCAATCGTTCATCATGTTGAAGCTCGGTAGACCCATACACGAAGACGTCATCAACGAACGACTCAACTCCATCTTTTTTTTTTTTTTTCGATTATTAAAACTGATTTTTTATCATAAAGCGACTGCGCCATGTCATAATGAAAAGCGAGTTCGATTAAGACTGAATTTTATTATGTACCCACAACATTATTATAAAAATACTACAACCTTCAGTCGTGGTATATGTGGGCCGACATGACGATGTAGACTATCAATGGATTTTCATCCTTTGATATTCGTTTTCTTTTTTGGACTACACTGTACTTACCATCAGGTACTCTGTAGTCACTATGTCGAACCAGTGTAAAAAAAACGCGACAGGCCAAAGCGAATCGCTATGATGGTCTTTACACTTGTATAGTGTGGTCATGACTCAATTCGGGCAATCGCCCTACCACCAAAAAAAGACTTAAATCTTATGACACTACTGAATTATTTTTAAAAACATCAAAACCAAAGGCTTGACATTTTCAGGTGTTTTTTTTTATAGAGCATTTACCCCTTTTTTAGATATATTCAGTGGATATGCTGGGCGGTGTGGTCATCTGCCGACTGTGGAATTTTACGCTCGAAGCATGGGCCTTGCGTTGACCCATCTAAACCTAGGACTGATATATATTAATCAGGGATGTTACGGAGCTTCGACTCCGACTCCGATAAATCGGAACTTTCGATTGATATCACACCTTCGGTTCCGAAACTTTTTAACCGGAGGTATTCATCGGAGGTCACCGCCACTGTTGTAGTCAATTTATTTGATTTAATTTTATATGTAATCAAACAATCAATGCTACTTAATTTAAAGATCAAATTTTTTTAAATTTAGATTAAAAATATGATTAAAATTATTAAATTTAGAAGTAAATGTACATTTTAATTTATTACTGAAAGTTTTATTTTATTTTACATTTACATTAAATTAAATAGAAATTAACACAAAAACAACCCTGGAGCAAATTTGATTTAATATGTGTATTCTTAATGGGAAAATGTTAATAAGAGACACAGCAATTTTTATTTTCATTGTCTGTGTATTTGTAAATTTATCACTTTCTAATTAAAAAGGTTCACTGAATAATATTTTTATTTGTCCCTTAATAAAACTATTTTATTCTGCCGTCACTTGTGACTGACATTGCCTCCGACTCCGATTCCGTCTTCGGTTCCGATAAAACTGCCTCCGTTACATCCCTAATATTAATACTTTTAGATCTTTTTCACGCGTAGTTTTATGCATAGTGGCGTCACAGTCTCACTTGTTTTTTTTTTATAATTTATAGAGGAACGCTTGACCTCAATCAAACCTGGTGGACGGTGAATATGAATTCGATGATGAAACGCGATCGCCTAGCAAATGCCTATTCACTCTTCTCTTAAAGACTCCCAGGTCATAAGATCGCGGAAATATGGATATTCCATGGATCATATATATATATATATTCATATGGATATTATATTTAAATATGGATGGAATATTTCATGTATTCTGTTCATAAAAAAGAAATAATTTCATGTAATTTCTCATCTCTATCCGGCATCGTCATCCCCACTTCCCTCTAACGTCGTAGCCAAGGACTAAGTTATCTGCTTAACGTAACAATGGTTAGTGCCCTCACCTTAGCTTCATATATGAATAACACGATGTACGTAGTTATATAGCAACACATGAAAACTGTCAGTTTGACAGTGAAGCTCAGTTTCAACCGGCCCCGGGTTATAGTGAAGCCCTTGGCCATCAGGATCAGTAAAAGGAGAAACGTCATCTCTGACACACCGCAAAAGAATTGACCTGGAAAAGAGAAGCAAGAACTGGCAGTGCATTTGTTTTTTGATATAACAAAAAATGTATTATTGTGGGTATGATGGCCTACTATACTATGTAGCTGATGGAGGTCCCATTTTCGCCATGTTAATATGTTTTTGTTTTTTCTTTTGTTTTTGTATGTTGTTGTCTTGTAACAGAAATGTTGCTTTTGAATTTCTAGTATTTTGTTAGTTTGTGGTGAAAATAAATATATTTCATTTCATTTTTTTCATTTCTACTACAGTGATTCCTAAAGTGGTCTATATCGACCCCTAGGGGTCTTTGACAACCTGCGAGGGGTCTACGTCAGCGAAAAAAAATTTGGGATCCATGAAATGAAAATGGGGGTCCACGATAGTGGATCTCAACACATACACTGATAGTACCTATTTACTTACATCATACTATCTTATAATATCAAAACATATACATTATTTATAAAAGTACCTATGAAGTAAAAAAATAATTATATATGTGTTAGCGCCAGTAAATAGTCGCACAGACTATTTCTAGCGCCATGGCATAGAAACACGAAGGAGAGTGAGTATAGGGGGAGACGGGGAGGGGAAATGGCTGCTTTAAATTGACACGTCACACGGCGCGGGAACACACTTTGGGCCATATAGCTTTAAGTTTTTAACATTAAACTTCACTACTGTTAGAAATTCAAAGGAAATCAATATCAAGTAAGTAGGGGGTCTACGCAACACGGAAAAACGTGGCAAGGGGTCTACAACACAAAAAAGTTTGGGGAACTCTGGCCTATTGGATAACGGACGGGTATTCATGCGCGACGACGGGAATGGTCGGAGGTTCGAATCCCGCCACAAACATCTGTTTTTTTTTTTTTCAGAATTAGTATTGATTTAAGCACCATAGCTCACCAGTGAAGGATAATATCGTAAGGAAAACTGCATGTTATTTAATAGAAATCTCATGTGTACTAATTTGTGCCCTTGCTAGACGGTTCCGAGTGGAGTGTATGTCCGCACAAAGCCAGTTAACGCCATCTAGCGGTAGATTTGCAGAAATAAAACATATATGTACGGATTGAAATGAAATTAAATATAACTTTATTCAAATAGGCCTACTTCCAAGCACTTTTGAATCGTCAAAAAACAAAGTGAATCTACCACCGGTTCGGAAAGCAGAATCTACCGAGAAGAGCCGGCAAGAAACTCTGGTAGTTGCTCTTTTTAACATAATGAGGTACAATATCAGATATAATATACAAAGGATTGAATGCCCCGCGAGAACGATTGCATATATTAAGACCACGCACTTTTATCATTCAAACAGTCATTAATGGAATAATATCCCTTTTTTACCAATTTAGTTTTAATAGTTTTTTTAAATTTCAATAGTAATAACTCCAAGATGTCTTTAGGTATTGTATTGTATAAGCGAATACCGAGCCCCATGTGGGAACCATGAACCTTTTTAAGCCGGTAATTAGGTAACACTAATTTATGTTTATTTCTAGTATTAACATTATGAATGTCACTACTCGCCAAAAATAGATGCAGATTTTGTCGTGTGTATATAATACAAGCGTAAATATACGGTATACCGATCTTAACAGCATGTCGATTCCCAATGCCGTTGGTCGCGTATCTGATGTACGACAAGGTCTGAAGCATGATCCCGCAGTGCTGCATCACGATGGAGACCAGGAACAGCTTGTATGTGGAGTGGAGGAGGTGGCGAGACTTGAGCTCCACGCTGCAGACCACTACAGCTATCATCACCGCTACGTAGGCAAATGTATACGCGAGTAACACCGGAAGCACATCTGTGGATCACATGAATAGTTAATAAATGTACAGTGTGCCCCATAAAGAATGGATAATCCTGGAGCGCCTAGTAGTACAGCCATAGATGGGCAAAATGTAATCAGATTAATGACGATGATTAACGATTACATTTTAGATTTTTACCATTAATATGACTGCATTTTGCTCATTTATGTTTTAAACACTACAAAATCCCAGATTTTGTATACACATTTATGATTTCTAATGTTTTAAATGGATTTAATTATGATTACAGAGCAAGGAAATTAAAATTACGTCTACATTTTGTAATCGTGCATCATTAATCAGATTCCATTTTGCTCATATCTGAGTACAGCTATCTAGAGCTCAAAAAAAAACCCCAAAAAAAATCCAAGTGGTTCCCAAATTATGAAGTTTTTAAAAAAAAAAAATGCGTTTTTATTAACCTTACTATACTTACACGAGTACCACGGCTGCAATTTAAGGAAATTTGTTGCGTTTTTCTTCCTTCTTCCTTACAGATATTATTATCAGAAATGCAGTAAATATTTTGAGTACCTACTGTACTTTTTTGGAAAAAAAATTAACTTAAATGTTTTACATGAAATTTGATAAAACAATTATTTTGACAATGTTTGAGAGCCTTTTGTGAAGAAAAATGTATGAAAACCTAAGTGGCCAACTATTTATATATATTTTATTCAAGAGAATATCCATTATGGACCTTCAGGGAGTTGGTGAGGGCCGTCCCCCCGATGTGTCGAACACTCACTGACTAAAAACTCCTGGGTACTCCTTCATCCTCTAGTACACCGGCCGTAGATGCGGACTCGCAATCTTCCACGACCGGCTCGCAGAGTGAGCCTTGCTAGGCCTCCTCAGTAAGGGACGGAAAGAGTATTCCCGTCCCTCTTTTCCTCAGAATAGGTAGTGTGCGGAAGTACACGCACACTGCCGTCCTCATGTACGAAAAAAGGAACCCTTTATATTCATATCTATTCCATTTTCACGCCATCTATCTTCTCTATGAGAGTAATATAATATGTATTATCATTATGCCGTGGTGGCTGCCGGCAGAATAGAATAGCACCCCTCTCTTCTTGCCGAGGTGTCGTAAAAGGCGACTAAGGTATCTCTTGAACACCGCAATTTAACCAGGTGTTTAGAGAAGGAAAACTCGACCAAACCTGCATCCCGCTCCCTCCCGATCGTACTGGTTCTCCTTTCCATCGGGTCTGAGGGAGTTCGGACGAGAGAGTGCTTTTCTGGCTGCGCGTCCAGTTATGCACTTAAATATCTCCTGCGCAATTGACTGTTTCCGAAAACTGGACCTCGAATTTCTTAACCGGTGTTGAAACAGTCGCCGTGGCCGAAACCGGCTAGGACATCATCATCATTATCATTATATAACATTCACATTAATTATGTGAATCTGCCCACCCTGTCCAAATACCCTATCCATGTCACTATTGTTGATAAGTATTGATTATACTCACAAAATTCGTCAGCCGAAAAATGCAGATGCCAGAAATCACCGTCTGCGCCATTCGTCATTAGAAATTTGTATTTTAGATCTAATCCCTGGAATTAAATTATTAAAATGATACTTTTAATTTCAAGTGTTCGTTGTTTGAGACACAACTTCTCTTCGATCCTTACAATTTATCACATCATTAGGCGCTTACGTAAAACAAATTTAAATGTGAAATGTATATGTAAACCTAGTTGACCCGGCAAACGTTTTGCCATATAAGTTATTTCTAGGCTAATTTTCTAGGAAACATTTACAAAAAAGACGATAATTGATCAGTTATCGAGCAGGATGAAAAATTATTAAATTACTCAAATGGCTAATAAAAAATATGGGTTGGTTCTAAAATGGTAAAAATTTAGGGTTGTGTGTATTTTTTAATGCCGCATTATAGAAAAATACAAACAAAATATTTTGTCCAAAAATTAAAAAAACATATTAAGGGTGAACAAACCTTATCACTTAGGGGTATGAAAAATAGATAGTAGCCGATTCTCAGACCTACCGAATATGCATATAAAATTTTGTAAAAATCGGTAAAGCCGTTTTGGAGGAGTAAGGTAACTAACATTGTGACATGAGTATTTTATATTTATAGAGATACGACCAAACAAAAAGAATTGCTATTCTAATTTTTTTTTTTAATTGGGTCTTACCTTTGAGCTCTCACAGTTACTGACAGCTATGAACCACCAACGTTCCCTGGCGGATTTGAACCTTCTGGAGTTGTGGCAGGATACAATAAGCTTCTCACTGTAAGACCCCTTGCTATTACCGCGACCGTTGCTATCGGAGTTTAGCCGGCGTCGTCGAAAGCTTTCATAGAGCCCGTATTTTGACCTTTTTATTCTCCTCTACATTATCAATAATTGTAAATATTAGGAAATATAGTGTTGCGAAAACCCTGTATGTGTCCTGGAGGTGCTATTTAGTATTGATATTAGATTCTGTTTACATTATCCGTTACATTTTAGTTAAAGAGCAAAAAGGAAAACAAATAAAAATTAATGGGGAACACTCACATGGGAACACTCATAACTCTGGGAACATGCGAAACCGAATAAAGAAAAAAGGCAAAGCAAACAAACAATCAAAGCACCTTATTAGAAAACAAAGTTCTTTTTCTGAGATGCTATGATGATTGCTGAACTGGATCGTGACCACAGGACACAAGTGTAAAGATCGTCATAGTGACTCGCATCGATCTATCGCGTTTCGGGATCACTTTAGGTTTATCCAGTGTCGCGAGCACTGCACTATGTTAAGCTGGATGTTCAAATAAAAGACCATACTGTCGAACTATGATGTATTAAAATTTCTCAATATATTTACAAATTTGTGTAACAAGACAATTGTGAGTTATAATTCGATTGTAGCGACATCTAGTTTAGTACAAAGATACTAAATGAGCGGGAATTATTAATTTTAACTCTTTAACTATTTTAAACATCCAGTTACTCATATACCTAGACACCTTCAGTCGTGGTATATGCGGGTCGTCATAGCTATAGCAACTGTTACTGAATTTTCCTCTCTGGGCGGTCCTTGCCATACCTTTTTTTTGATAACCCGGTGGAAATCCATACGGACCGTCAGAGGAGCGGTGAGGGCTGCTGCCCCGGTGTGTCGGACCTGCCCCGAGTAAAACCACCAGGGTGATCCTTCTCCCGTCTGCCGGATGCTAAGGCAAAGCCGAGCCATCTTCCTCGGCATCCGGCGACGTCCGGCCTTGTTCAGGCCTCACCTACTAGGCGGGGGCGGTTAAGAATGCCACCCCTCCCTCGTCTCCTTGTCCTTGCCATACCTGGACTACACTGTACTTTCCATCAGATGCAACGCAGTCACTTTATTGAGCCAGTTTGGGAGTGCTTATGTCATTCGAGATTATTTTTGCACTCGATGGAATTTGTAAAGTTCAAGTGTTAACTCTTTACTGGCCCGGAACCTACTGTCTTGAGTTTATCTTTTCACAGGCTTCGGTCTCACTCCGCAGGTGTGCACACAGGTGCGGTAGAAGCGTTACTTATATCATTATTTTGATAACCCGGTGGAAGTCCCTACGGACCGTCAAAGGAGCGGTGAAGGCCGCTCCCCCGGTGTGTCGGACCTGCCCCGAGTAAAACCACCAGGGTGATCCTTCTCCCGTCTGCCGGATGCTAAGGCAAAGCCGAGCCATCTTCCTCGGCATCCGGCGACGTCCGGCCTTGTTCAGGCCTCACCTACTAGGCGGGGGCGGTTAAGAATGCCACCCCTCCCTCGTCTCCTTGTCCTTGCCATACCTGGACTACACTGTACTTTCCATCAGATGCAACGCAGTCACTTTATTGAGCCAGTTTGGGAGTGCTTATGTCATTCGAGATTATTTTTGCACTCGATGGAATTTGTAAAGTTCAAGTGTTAACTCTTTACTGGCCCGGAACGTACTGTCTTGACTTTATCTTTTCACAGGCTTCGGTCTCACTCCGCAGGTGAGCACACGGGTGCGTTAGAAGCGTTACTTATATCATTATTTTGCACACAACAATTGGTCACCGTGACAGATTGAATATTACGTTCTTGTTAAAAAGGTCTTGCGCCTTAGAAATCGTTGACAAAGCAACGTAATTAGCAACGCTAATTCCAAAACGTAGTAAATCCAAACACATTATAATATAATAAAATTACAATAGATAAGTTTTGATTACCTACAATAGTATAAAAAAAAAATCTTACCCCATTGTTATTATGAACATCAAATAAAATCTCCACATCTTTTAAATTGCCAATATTACTATCGTTTTTATAAGGTCCTATATTTTCCCACAGATCGTCTGGGAATTCAGTGGTATTGTTGAAATGGTCTGTTGGCAACAATTCGTACCACGTGGTAGAATTTACTCGAACCGTGGAAGGATTTGTCGGAGCGATGGATGCTTGTGCGGAAAAATTAGACTTTGCGGTAGTTTTCAAGAACTGGTCGTAGTATAAAGGATTTTGCGGAGGTTCCACTTTGGATGAGTTATGGTTGGTCTTCGCTTTTGTAAATGGGTTTTTAGTTGATAAAGTTGATGCTGTACTGTAAGAAAAACCATCACAGAATTAATAGAAATGAATTTCGTCATAGAGCTCCTTTCATCAAAGTGAATCTCCTCAAACTTTGAAAGTACATCTTTTGTATAAAAAACCTGGTCTAGGTTATTCATTAATTACAGGCGGACACTTGACTTCAATCATAAATAGTGGAAAGTAAAGATGAGTCCAACGATGGAACGCGTCCGCCCATCAAGTGAAAAGAAAACAAAGGAGAGAGAAAATGAAAACGTATATAGCGTCAAAGGAAGCAATACACAATAAACACTTTTTATATAAAAACAATGAAATAATTATATATGTAATATCACATAATGAATTTTGTTACCAATCTCAAAGACCACTCGGCTTAGCGTAAGTGTCTATTTACTCTTTTCTTAAGGATTCCCAAGTCATAAGTATGTGGATATAATGTATGTAGAAGCAAATCTTTTCTTGCTAATATAAGGAAAGTTTATCACATCGGTTGGTATCCGTATCCGACACTTATAAGTTGCGAGTTCCTTAGATTTTTTTTATTTTGACTTGGATAGTGACGACCAGTGGCGTGCATATCGTATTCACATAGGGCAAGCAGTCGAAAAAAGAAATATTTTGGCTATTCTATTGCTCTTGCTCTATTAGAGAATTGTGAAAATGTATTATTTTATATTTATTTTGATAAGCTTACATTTCCATCACAAATTTCACACAAGCACAAAGCATTCTTGCCCCATCCCTATATCAAAATCTCTAGTTATTTAATATTGTGCACATACCTACCTATATATTTTCCTTGACATAAAAAGCTAATTTTAGTTCTGCTTTTCGCCAACGTACGCGTCTGGGCGTTTTCTTTATCAAATGAATTGGAAAAGGTGAATTTAGTTATTATTAATTGATTATTTCATAATATTAGAATTAGATACTTGTAGAGCGTAGGGCAAGCATTGCTTTTATGCTTGTATGAAATGAACGCCACTGGTGGCGACTAATAGAATCCGCTATGATTATTAGTGTAATGTGTGTGTTATGTATGTTTAATGCATTATTTTTAAAAACTATTAGCATTTTGCTCTCCTTCGCTATATAAACTACAAGTGTGCCACATTTCATACTCCTCCGTCCGCGCAGTTTTCGTAAAAAGGGGTACAAATTTTTTGCTTCACGAATTAATATTAGATGTCAAATTTTGGAAAACAATAGATCATTTTTATACCTTTTTGAAGCCGGCAACTCCTTATTTTCTTTTGTAACTATGCAACCGGAGTATTCTGTATCCGGATACCAGTGAGATAGTTTTATCACCTGGTTTTGCCCCGCTTTTAGTACTGCTTCGCGCTCCTTGCAGGTCTGTTATAAAATACAAAATGTTAAAATATCTGAACAATACTTTTCTTGAAAATCGAAAAATGGGGAGTGTTACGTTTTGTTATATTCGTTTCCATCCATTCCCCTTACTAACAATCGATACGTGTAAACATATGCCACGCACATCACTAGCGCCGGCGCATTCTTCAAAGACGTCGCAACAAAGTGTCGGCCGATAAAGCGTGGTGTGGTGGATCGCGATACCTTCCACTCCGACGCAGCCTTGAGTTTCTTTCGGCGTTTCTTCTCAAGGTGGTCACTTCCGAAACGCTGGTAGATCACCCGTAGGGTTAATATTTTATTTGGCTGGCGGTCCAAGTCGAGGTTCGTACCCACAGGGTTGCCATTGCATTGCCACCCAACCCATAAACTCGTTGGCTGAGCCACCTCCTATGCTCGCCCCCTAAGCCCGGTTGAACTGTAAATGCCTTTCCCGGCAATCAGTAGTTAGTCCGTCTCAAAAAAAAAAAAATCGCAATACCTCAAGCCTATCCATTACAAAATCCCAGTAAGTGGTTTATCCTCAGAATCAAGTCAGACAACACTCTACACAGCAGAAATAAAAGTTAAAAGTAATCATAGTTTAATTTACAACAGGGAGAGTTAATATTTAGAACTCTAATAATTATTAACACGTTAAGAACAGGGTGCAGGGGGGAGGGGGGTGTGCTGGACTTTTACCAGCTAAAACCCCAAGGAATTTGGAATTTCCGAATTAGGACTGCGGGTCCTGTAATCAATTAGCCGCAGCCTCACTAAGGATGTATGAACTAAGCTAACTAAACATTTGTGTTAGCCGGATAGCGCAGGAGACCGAAGGAATCGAAATTTTATGTAGCTGCCGGAGAGCGTTGCTGGTCTGGATTTCCACGTAGAGAATTAGGGAACAAAGAGTTCGTTCAAGCACAGTGACAATGAAATATTCAAAAGGCACTTACCAGAAACTGGATGATGAGGACAGGCTACTGCAGCTCAGCACCGTTCACCGTATACAATTAATTAGATGTTCCGCCGTATTGTCCAAAGCAACTGACTATTCCGTAGTGTGACCGAGTTCGCCTTCGATGATAAGTGTAGCGATACCGCCGTGCGTACACATGTATCACCGTTAAGGACCGAGCGTGGAATGGTAATGTAATGGAATGTAGGGAGACGGAAGGGATGTCAAGTACCTTTTTTATACTCATGCCCTGCGTCTGAACAACATTGGTACAAAGCCTCAACACTGACCTTACTGCTGTGGTATACTGCAGGCCATTGGGTATCATCGTCGTAATATAAAAGCAGGTTAGGAATCCCCATCTCCCTGTCATACTCTATGAGGTACTCGAACTGTCCCTCCAAAGACAGGAAGCAAAAACGGGCGAGAAACGCCCAATTCTAAAATATTAATAATAATTTAGTGTCACGATATAACCTTTTCGGGGTGAGCAGATCTACATTCACTTTATATCAGTAGCGTTCTTTCCATAGATGCATGCAAGCATTCCATGCCCTTACAACAAATAAATCTGGAATAAATTGCTTAAAGTTATAAACAGCTCAGCTTGTGTATATCCAGTAGCTAATATACCTAGAGACCTTCAGTCGCGGTATATGTGGGCCGACATGACGATGTAGACTATCAATGGATTTTCATCCTTTGATAGTCGCTTTCGTTTTTGGACTACACTGTACTTACCATCAGGTACTCTGTAGTCACTATGTCGAGCCAGTGTAAAGAAAAACAAACAAAAAAGGAACCATTTATATTTATATTCTATTCTATATTCACGCTGTATATCTTTCCTATGAAAGCAATATCATATTTATTATTATAATGTAATATACAAATTAATTACGCGAATTCTGCCTACCCTGCTCAAATACCCTATGCACGTAATACATATATATGTCTATGTGTGTGTGCATGTGTGTGCATACAGATATACACGAAAACCAGTGCTGCAGACTTCCTCTGTGGCTTTAAGCTGATGGAGGGCCTATTTACGCCATGTTTGTATGTTTTTGTATTTTCTTTTGTTTCTGTATACTGTTTGTGTTACTGTATTTAAATTCTTAGTTTTTTGTAAGTTATGGCGAAATAAATACATTTCATTTCATTTCATATACACATCGATGAATCGTTACAAACTAATTTGCTCAATATAAATAATATATTACAAGATTTTTGTGGACATTTTCAATATTAATAAAAATATACCGTCATGCTATATCCGTTTCGGGGTGAGTAGAGATATATTAGTGCCAATATCCACTTTGCGCTTTTATATCGTGCCCAACGTGACCAGTGGCGCAGCTGATCGCCGTTCTCACAGCGCTAGTACACGTGACATTTCTATTAGATGCCGTGCGGGCTTCAATTCCAGTTGTATTCAAGAAGGGAGAGGGTGGAACAAAGTAATTGAATGTCAAAGGATTTGATAAGTCATCCATTTTGTCAACATGGAATTGGCTTTACGAATACTATGGCTATTCTCAAGTTTCTATTATATATTTAGTTTTTTGTAAAAACGAATTTATTTTTTGAGAACTTTTCTAAGTCGAAGTAGCATCTATAAACCTCACCCTTATATATAAGCAGAGATGGGCAAAATGTAATGTAATTAATGATTAAAGATTACTAAATGCAGTCATCGTTTTAATTTTCTTACTCTGTAGTCATGATTAAATCCATTTAAAACATTAAGAAATCATAAATGTGTATGCAATCTGGGATGTTGTAGTGTTTAAAATATAGATGAACAAAATGCAGTAATATTAATGGTAAAAAACGTAAAATGTAATCGTAATCATCTTTATTATTCTGATTACATTTTGCCCATCTATCTATATAAGTAAGTGATATCAATAAATACATTACCTGTTTAGTATCAATCCGTCCCTCGACCCATTTTCCCTGTGTTCCAGTTATTCCAAATATCAGTATCAAACATGTTCCCGACAGTCCCATATCGATTAACGATTCCTTGGCAACTAGAAAGTACAGGATGAGTAATCTTGTTTACATACAGTTTGTTATAAAAACCCTGTCCGACCCGTGAAGGCGATACTCGGTATATTAGATTCTTTTAGGTCATCGTTTTTAGTTTAATAGAAAAAAAAATACAATTAAACTAAAATTTAATTTAATGGGATAAACTTAGGTAGTAACTCTGAGAGTGTGAACAAAGGAAAAACAAAAGAAAAAGATTATGCTAGTACAGGGGTCGGCAACCTTTTGAGTGAGAAGAGTCAAAAACTACAATTTACAAAATTTCAGTTTTTAAAGAACCACAAAAATGTTAATTGCCAACAATGACTAGTACTTGCATAAAGTTTTATGATAAAAAAAAAACTAATCTATTTATTCATCGATTCAGATTTTAAAATGTTTTTTTCATTAAATAATTTCTGCGTATGGAACTAAAGAGCCGAAGCTTCGCATCCAAAGAGCCGCAGGTTGTCGACCCTTGTGCTAGTAAATCATAACATTAAAAGAGTATTGGTTAAGCGCCGTTTATACATTAAGCGCGGCTTGCACTAACAAATTAAATCTAGTTTAGAGTTATGTCAAATGCTATTTAGCGCTGATCTGTACTTATTGTCTTGCACTAAATCAAAATCTAGTTGTAACAACTCTTAAACTAAAATCATTATTAAGATGGAATCAAACCAATTCAATTAATAAGCATTTTATACAAGCTTAAACTAGATTAATTCGTTAGTGCAAGCCGCCCTAAAACGTTTCATTAGTTTTTAAACTGAATTGCTTAAGTAATCCGAGCTTAGATTTCATGTAAAATAGTTCAATTGCTTCAATTTTATAAGACAATAACCTTTTCATGTTCACAAATAATTTTTTTATGTATTTTGGTAATGTTATCGTGACACGATTTGCCTCTTTCAGGTCGGACAGAATTTTCAAAACATACTGTATATACACCCCTCTTTCTGCGTCGAGGGGTTAATAAACCTTGATGCAAACATAAGGTGTGGATATTATAATTAACTAGAATCCTGGAATCAGTTTATTCTCTTCCCTAATGTAATAAAATTTGAATAAATCAAAAAACCAAACATAAATCCAGCTAAGAGCGAGCCAGACTTGCAAGCCGAGGGTTGACAGAAGGTGCATCGCCCAACATTTTCAAGGCGAGAGTGATGTGTTCCCGCGCACCGCTCCAAGACAACGAAGATGAGAAAGTGCTGTGCAGGGGCCTTTCAATAGGGCAGACGTCGCCGGGTGCTGAGGAAGCTGACACAGCATTTTCCTTGACCCCGTCAGACGGGAGAAGGAGCAACTTAGAGGTTTTAGCCGGTGCAAGACCGACACACCGAGAGGCAGCTCTCACAGCCCCCTGACGGCCCATAACGCGCTTCCACCAGGCTACCAAAAAAAAGAGGGAGTGTGCGTGCGTGCAAGCGCTAGAAATCACACACCAAATATATGTTACACAATTGACTGTTTCCGAATATATTTTGATTTTGATTTGGAAACGTCACCCAGGCCGAAATTGGTCGGGATTTCATCATATCATAAGAAGCAATCGATGGTTTTGGTAGTCGAAGCTGCTCGCGTCCGTAGGCTTTACCCTAGCTTCCCTACACGTGACTCCTGGGTGGTGCTAAGCGAGCAGCAGCGAGGTGGTAGGGCGTCGGTGCCCGTCTGGATCACGACCACAGTACATGGGTGTAAAGCCCGTCATAGTGACCAGTTTCGGCTTGTCGCGTTTCGGGATCAGCTTGTGTATGTCCAATAGCTCATATACGTAGAGACCTTCAATCGCGGTATATGTGGGTCGACATGACGATGTAGACTATCAATAGATTTTCATCCTTTGATGGTCGCTTTCGTTTTTGGACTACACTGTACTTACCATCAGGTACTCTGTAGTCACTATGTCGAGCCAGTGTAAAAAAATGGTATTTATACAAAGATTTCAGTTTGAAATTATTATCATAACAAAAGCTCTAATCCTACGCGAAGTCGCGGGCAAAGTTAGTACAGCACAATAATTACTGATACGGACAAGAAATGGTTAAATGTCTTTAAAAATTCAAGTTTGTATTTTGTTGGCCGTTATATAAAAGCTTTTTATTAGAAACACAAGGGGGGAAGTTAGATGCAAATTACTTACCTAGTTAATTATTTGTTTCTTATTTATTTAATTTATTATTTAAATAATGTTTCGATTTATTAAGTTACTTGTTGTTGTGGACTATGGACTGCTTGTTGTGAAATATTGTTGTTATAGCAACGCGTCCCTTGAAACACGTTCTAAAACTTCATCGCTAAATTAGTCAGCATTGCAAAGTGATTGCAGTGCACTTGATTGTATAATTTCGATCAACTGTATCTATTGTATAAGGCCCAGCCGCCGTTAAGCCGTGGTGGCTGCCGGCAGAATAGAATAGCACCCCCCTCTTCTTGCTGAGGTGTCGTAAAAGGCGACTAAGGTATCTCTTGAACACCGCAATTCAACCAGGTGTTCAGAGAAGGAAAACTCGACCAAACCTGCATCCTGCTCCCTCCCGATCGTACTGGTTCTCCATTCCATCGGGCCCGAGGGAGCTCGGACGAGAGAGTGCTTTTCTGGCAGCGCGTCCAGTTATGCACTTAAATATCTCCTGCGCAATTGACTGTTTCCGTAAACTGGACCTCGATTTTCTTAACTGGTGTTGAAACAGTCGCCGTGGCCGAAACCGGCTAGGACATCATCATCATAAGGCCCAGGTCAGACCTTGCATGGAATACTGTTCGCATCTCTGGGACAGTTCTGCCCAGTACTTACTCGACGCCCTGGATAGGTTGCAGCGGAGGGCTATCCGCATTGTGAACGATCCAGGCGTTTTTGAGCATCTTGAACCGCTCAGTTTCGTTGAGATGTTGCCTCACTGAGCATTTTCTACCGTCTGTATCATGGCGAGTGTTCTGAAGAGTTGTTTAACCTAGTTCCACCCTCTCCCTTCCTGAATAGAACCACGCGCGCGGGTTTGCGGTGTCACAGCTATACGGTATCTCACATCCCGGCTAGGACTAAGAAGTTCTCTAACTCCTTCTATTGCCGAGTCGTTGGGCTGTGGCATGGTCTTCCGGCGATCGTGTTCCCACCGTCCTATGATATGGGATCCTATAAGCGTAGCGTGAAGAGATATTTGTGCAGGCCGGCATGATCGATGCGACTACCAATGGGTTTTTCTTGCCTGTCGATAGTCGTTGGCGTTTTTTTGGACTGCACCATGCTTACCATCAGGTATGGTGCAGTCACTGTTTCGTGTCAGTTTAAAAAAAAATATCAGAGCCGTTGTGAGGGTAGTACCCCTATTGTCTCAGACTCCTACTGACTGAAACCCCCGGGCTATCCGTTCAATTACTCCACCCGGGCCTGGGAACCCAAATTTTTCCAGACTACCGGGGAGCGAACAGCCTGTTTAGGCTTCATCTCTGAAAGGGGTGGGTGTAAAGAGCCCACTCATCCACACCTCTTCCCTTCCTGATCCGGGCAGTGGATTCGCTCAATTCTACTGCTCGTAATCGAACCCCCGCAGACAACCAAGAAGTAAAAATAAAAATACCAATAAAACAATGAATCCTTTATTACGTTCTATATTTATATCTTGTATATTTGCCACTTTTTTTACAATAAACGATTAATACATATATTCACGGTTGGCAACACAGCTAAGGGCATTCTTGCAACACTTGTATCGACTTCCTGAAGAGATCCTGTTGCGACTTGGCATGCTTTATCTCCAACTCAGCCAGCTCGATCAAGCTATAAAAAAAAAACTCATATTTAAAAGGAATCCAACTCGATCTTTTTACCTTGTAGCCATAAATGGGCAAAATGTAATGAGATTAATAAAAATGATTAACGATTACATTTTCCGTTTTTTACCATTAATATGACTGCATTTTGCTCATCTATGTTTTAAACACTACAGAATCCCAGATTGTATACACATTTATGATTTCTTAATGTTTTAACTTTTAAATGGATTTAATCATGATTACAGAGCAAGGAAATTAAAGTTACGACTACATTTTGTAATCGTTAATCATTAATCAGATTACATTTTGTCCATCTCTGCTTGTAGCGTATGATGTTAGCTATCAGGAAACCCCCAAAGGAAATGGGTTCGGGGAAGGGGGAAATATATTTGAAAAAAAAAAACAGAGTGTTTTCTCCTGTATGGTAGGTGCGTTTAGAAACATGAACTTGACACCCACAAAGACCCAGGTCCGACACAATTGAACAAACGGCCTGAAAGCATAGTCTGTAGTAAATCTTCGCTGAAGGTCGAATTCGTAACTCTAACTTGGTAAAGTGTGATCAAAGACCGGCAGCGACCGCCTAGAGACTAGAATTCATTGAGACTCAGCACTCATGCCACGAAAAATAGGCTTTGGTATTGTTGGATATAGAAACCCAAATTAATTATTATTCGATAGCGGCCATGAGATCCTGGAACTAGGTATGACAGGAACCACGTACCTTTATGGTGATAAATGACGCGTCTGCGATGTCTTTGAAAATGAGAAAACGAATATACAGTTTAGCGCTCGCGTCACGTGTTTATTGCATCGGTGATGATTAGTAATATTTTATTCGCGCGGGGCGCCATCTGTTGTTTAGGCTTGTGGTGGGGGGGATAGCGACATAGGGGATAGGGGGGATGGGGACAGGTAAATAGTAGGAATCTCATGGCAATACCTAACAGGTATTATGAAGTTAGACTCTATGCGTTTCTGAATGAAATGTTTCTATTTTCATATCTTAATATATATAAATCTCCTGTCACGATGTTTGTCCGCGATGGACTCCTAAACTACTAAGCCGATTTTAATGAAATTTACACACCACGTGAAGTTTGATCTAATTTAAAAGATAGGATAGTTTTCATCTCAATTCATAGTCGCAATATTATTTTATTGCAAATTATTTGTTTATTATTTAGCAGTCATAATTTTCAGTTAGCTCCAACCGATTCTAAAAGATGGCGCTATCCGTTGACTGGATTGAGTAATTATTCAAAAATCAGTCACAGCAAAGGTCTGCTATAATTTATATGGCAGAACAACGTTTGCCGAGTCAGCTAGTAATTTTATGATGCAGTTTTAAATAGTGGTTACCATTTCTTGAAGGCGGCGACACGCCTAGACCTGAAGTCCACGAGCTCCTCCCTCGCCCTGGCTGAGACCTGCTCGAACATGGCGCACGCGTGTGCTTGCGCCTGCTCCGCCTGCATGCAGGAGTATATCGTCATGCTATATAGCTTTGGGGTGGGGCAGAGACATGTGATTCGGTTGTGTCGTGAACCGGTATCAAGTTGGATATTACATAGGATCACAACAAGAAGTGTTCCGTAGTTCAAAATAGCAGTAGAACTGCTACTAATACGAAATGATTTTTACTAAGTACTTTAAAAAGCAGTGCTGTTAGTAGTTTTAGAATAAAGTGTAAACTCCATATAACGTCACTCGATTTAACGACAAACTCCCTAAAGCGTCGATATCACTCGGCTTTGGTTGCTTTAGCTTGTTTCCCATTGTTAGCGACCCTCGAGAAGTCGGCAGAGCATTGTGACGTGTTCTGCCTAAATACAACGAGCAGTTTCGGGGAAGGCGTTATCTTCCTCCGAGTTTGTGCCCAATGGGAGCAGCGCGGCGGGGCTGTGGCAAATTGATTACAGGACCCGCAGTCCCCGCCAATGCGCAGAAGTAATCACCTTGGGGTTTTAGTCGGTACAAGTCCGACACACCTCGGCAACGCAACCCCCCTGTGCAGTCGAGACGGTCCTATGAGGATTTTCCCCAAGTAAAAAAAAAAGCTTGTTTCCCATACAACGATAAACTCTATATAGCATTACACCCACTCTAAATAACGACAGCAATTTAATAATATAAAGTACTTTATATGAAGATGAGAAGGATGAGCCTGAGCCTCGGCCGAGCATTAAAGAAGCTCTGGAAGCAGCTAAATTATTGGAAAAGTACTTTCTTTATCACCAAGATGCCTCAATATCGCAAGGTATAAATAAAAATAATTGAAAAAATACAACAAAATTACTGGTGCAGCAAAAGACGTCAGACAAAAATAACAGACTATACTCAATAGCGATCAAATAAGAATTGTTCTTCATGTAATTACTAACACTAGTCTGAAATAAACTTTTTCTTTTTCTAACACAGATTTTTCTTCTCTCCATTTAACGAAAACTGTCTATAACGTCAAAATATGCACCTTTGAGGGTCGTTATATAGAGTTTGCACTGTAGTTGTTGTAGTAGTTTTAGAAGTAGTGGTGGTAGTAGTTTTAGAAGTAGTAGTGGTAGTAGTTTTTTTTTTGAACCGACAATACTTTGATGGCCGGGATAGACCTTTACAATTAAACCGGTCAGGAGTGCGAACACTGAGGTGCTCAGCCGGCAAATTTATGGGTTGGGTGGCAACGCAAGGGCACCCTTGTGGGGCCGCCAGACAAAATACGAAACCTAACAGTGATCTACCAGCGTTTCGGAAACGACTACTTTGAGAAGAAACGCCGAAAGAAACTCGCGGCTGCGTCGGAGTGGTATAGTACTAGCATTAGAAATAATGGTAGCAGTAGTTTTAGAAGTAGTGATAAAAATTGTGTTTTCGCGTTCTTACGATTTAGGAGTGTTTACGAAAAGAGTTGAGTCATTTGTTGGACGGACGCAGTTCATCATCGAACTCATCTTCATCTTCCACCAGGATTGAGTCAAGCATCCGCTTGTATATCAATAAAAAAAAACAGTTTTAGAAGTAGTAATAGTGTAATACCGTTGGGATGACGTATAGTATGAAAAGAAACTAGGAATAGACAAAAGTGTTTTTAAAGCGTGCGACATTACCTCTTGTACTTCCAGCGGCTGTGAATGCACGAAAATAATACAACGTGTTACAATACATACTCAGGTTGATTTTATAGACGAGGGAGAAATTCAAGGAGGATATTCAGGATTCGATTCTATTTCCAAATATATAGGAATAGTGATATCTTAATATTTACATTAAAACAAAGTAATTTATAGTCAACGTATTTAGGAGCAATGAATGGACACACATTGTAGAATAAATAACAATTAATTATTAAGTAGGTATTTTGTCTCTCCTAAGCCAGGATAAAGTACTAAAGGGTAACGAGTCAATTACCTGTTTACCTAAAATTACGTAAAAGGAATTTCATCTCCATGCCATTCAATCGTGCGCCACACGCGCTGCGGTGTCCAAATTTTTTACGGATCAATTCTCATTTGTTCATCAATGTTTCTTTATGATTTGTTAGGGAATACAGTTATTTATATTTTTATTAGTTGCAAGAAGGTACATATTATTGTGTCCTGAAATATCTTCCTCGTCTATAAATTCAACCTGTATATACATACACACGACACACAGATTATAAATGTCAAAAGTGCATTCATATTTTTAAACTTAAAATATCTAATAAAGTTTTCTAATTTTTACTTCCGCCGTGTTATCAGACCTTGGAATGAACTTCCAGCAAGTGCTTTCCTTACCTCATACGATAATGGGTCCCCAAAAAAAGGTGAAGATTTTTGAGCAGGCATGGCATGGTCTCGACAACTGTCAACGAATAGTTTCCTATTTTTTGGTTTTTGGACTGTGCTGGACTTAATATCAGGTGAAACGCAGTCACTTTGTCGCGGTAACTTAAAAAAAACTTTTGACCAATTTTTTGTAAGCCAGGATTACTCCTGCCCAGGACGGTTCAGACAGCCTTGAGGGTGGCAACCACGCTGTACTAGATTCCTTCTGGCTTCAAATGCTTGGGGGTATCCTTCTACTTCGCCGGGTGCCGAGAAAGATGGCTCAGCCCTGCCCTTGACAGTCGGCAGGCGGGAGAAGGAACACCCCGGGGGTTTTAGTCGGTGCAAGTCCGACACACCGGGAGACGGCACTCACCACCCCCCGAGGTCCGTTAGGGATTTCCCCGGGTTACCATAAAAATAATAAGGTTTATCCTTCTATTCGTCGCCAGCCGGGGCCTAGAATCCTTTTTCCTACGCCCCGATGAGCGAATAGCCTTTTTAAGATCCATCCATCCATCTCTGAGATGGTAGAGTACAATGAGCCCACCCTTCAGTCTTTTATCGTCTACAATGTCTAATCTATTTAAATGTTGAAATTCATCAAAATCAGTTCAGCCGTTAGAACGTGAAAACGGAACTTAGAAACATACACTTTCGAAGTTATAATATTAGCATAATGACATTGAAAATGTGAGAAAGAGTGTCAAAAAAAGTTTAACGAGCACTTCAGACATAGAGTGTGAGTGATTAAAAGAAAAAAAAAGAGATTATAATAACCACATTAGTACTTACCGCGTGTACATCCTTATTCTTAGCTCTAGCTTTCTCGAGATTTCTATTCGCGGCTTCGTAAGCAGCTAGGCATCTAAAATATAGAAACATATAACTCATTTACATACAATATATAGTATATAAAAAAATAGGTAGATATCCTCATAGACAATCAGAGCAGCAGAGTTTTTGACTCTTACTGACTAAAACCACCGGGGTGTCCTCCCGTGTAGCGCGTCGCCCAGATCCAGGCGTGAGCGGTGTGCGATGTGTACCCGCACACCGTTCCAATGACAATTCAAGGAGACGAGGGGGGCGGGGGTGGCACTCTACACAACTCTCCCCGAAATGTGTTAGGTTTACGCAGGGGGTGGCGACTATTTACCAGCCCCCCGCCTAGTAGGTGAGGCCCTAACAAGGCCGGACGTCGCCGGATGCCGAGGAAGATGGCTCGGCTTTGCCCTTAGCATCCGGCAGACGGGAGAAGGAACACCCCGGTGGTTTTAGTCGGGGCAGGTCCGACACACCGGGGGGAGCGGCCCTCACTGCTCCCCTGACGGTCCGTAGGGATTTCCACCAGGTTAACAAAAAAAAGGGGGTGTCCTCCCGTCTGCGGCATGCTGAGGGAAACACAGAGCCAGCTTTCTCACGCAACTCAGCGACGTCGGGCCTATTTCAGGCCTCACCCTTGTTATGGGAAGGGTGTAGAGCTTATTCGTTATAATTAGGCTAAGGTTTAAATGTATAATAAATCCATCCTCTGTTGTTGTGTTTTATTTAATATTTAAGGCTTAGGTTAATTTTTGTATATTCATAGTTAAGGTTTAGTTAGGTCCTAGTTGTTTAAGATTTGTAATATAGACTTAAGATTAGGTTTGAGTATTATATTGTAAATTTTAATCAATAAATGGCACCACCCAGACCTTATCAGAAGATGGATGAAAGTATGACGAATGAAAGGCAGTGGAATGGGGTGGTGTGAAATTCGCAAAAAAAAAATTCGCAGGGTGTAGAGAGCCACCCCTTGCTCGCATCGTGAGGTTTTAAAAACCCTGTCTGACCCGAAAGGGACACATTGGCGACATGATAACATTAACAAAGTACATCAGAAAATAATTTTATTCCTGAACATTAAAAAGGTCACACAAAATTGATAAAATTGAATTATGTTACAAGCTAGCTAAGCTCGGATTACTTACAAAAATCAGTTTAAAAACTAATGTAACGATTTAATTGATAAACTTTATCTCGGATAAACGGGGGTTACGACCATAGAGGGGCAAATCAGATTATTAAAAATGATTAACGATTACATTTTACGTTTTTTACCATTAATATGACTGCATATATCTCATTTATGTTTTAATCACTACAAAATCCCAGATTGGGTACACCTTTATGATTTCTTAATGTTTTAAATGGATTTAATCATGATTACAGAGCAAGAAAATTAAAATTCCGACTACATTACGACATCTCTGGTTATGACTGTATTGAGGTCATCACCTATGAGCAGAGATGGGCAAAATGTAATCTGATTAATGATTAACGATTACAAAATGTAGTCGTAATTATAATTTTGTTGCTCTGTAATTATAATTAAATCCTTTCAAAACATTAAACGAGTCATAAATGTGTATGCAGTTGTTTGTGTGTATGCGTGTGTGTGTATGCACCTCATTGTTAATCTGAGCGGAGTCGCGATGTACAGCTTTGTATAAAAATGCATTCTTTGTAAGAGACTGCGCAGCGTATCGGGTAGCCGTTACTCAAGCATTGACTGCCAGAATCTGTACCGCACCTCAAGGACACACTAAGAAAACCTCGAAAGAATAATCAAACAAGATCTCACCTCAGTCTTCGAACCAGCACGGCCTTCGCAGCATGAGTGTCCCTCATGTAGTAGCGTAGAGTATCAGCCAGTTTCAAATCCTGGTCCGACGCCATACGGCCTTCTATTTTCTGCATAAAATATAATATGACTCCAATACACTTGATGGTAAGTACAGTGTAGTGCAAAAACGAAAGCGACCATCAAAGGATTAAAATCCGTCGTCATGTCGGCCCACATATACCGCGACTGAAGGTCTCTAGGTATATGAGCTACTGGATATACACAAGCTGATCCCGAAACGCGACAGCCCGAATGGAGTCGCTATGACGGTCTATACGCTTGTGTACTGTGGTCATGACCCAGTTAAGGCAAATGCCCTATCACCACAATAATCACCATTTATTTATTATCAGTCAATCTGTTGAAACAACTGTTAAGTACCTGTGTTCTAGTATTTCACTTTTTTTTTAATTATTTCTTTTTTAATTGAGATAGTAATTTAAGGCGATTTTTAAAATTGATTCGCATTTAGAGCTGAGATTACGTCTACACTTAATGTAATCTTCATAAATACTTTAACGGGTCTTATACGTAAATTAACTTACTTTTAATTTACCTCCACCTACATATCGAGCGGTGAACGGCTATTTGGTTTAAGCGACATTTTTTTGCTGATATAGTAATATATATAATAACTTTTGACTGAGTTGATTTATCAAAAATTGACTTCAGACCTTTTTTGTAGAGCGTTATATTCTCTACAAAAATAATGAATGGGTATTGCAATACAATATATCGTTTATTAGCTATAGAAATCAAAAGAAAAAAAAACTTTTGTCCTGTGTTATTTGTATGGGAAATCGAAAAGTGCGATGCAGACAACCTAAATATTAATATTAAGGGCTCATATTTTCAGAGGCCTATTTTGGCATTAAAACGAAACTTTTGAGCGTGGTACCGAGCAAAAAAATTTTTTTTTAAACGCTCTAATATATATATATATATTTTGGAATCGGTAAAAAACGTTGATCCCAAAATATATTACTATATCTGCAAAAAATGTCGCTTAAAGCAAATAGCTTTTCACCCCTCGATATGTATTATGACCTGGGAGTCTTTAAGAGAAGAGTGAATAGGCATTTGTTGGGCGATCGCGTTTCATCGCGAACTCATCTTCACCTTCCACCAGGTGTGATTGAGGTCAAGCCTCCACCTGTATATCATAAAAAAAGCCTCATATACTGCGCAAAGATATTGCCTCACTGAGCGTTTCCTACCGTCTGCATCAGGGCGAGTGTTCTGAAGAGTTGTTTAACCTTGTTCCCCCCTCTCCCTTCCATAGTAGAACCAAGTGCGCGGGTTTGCAGAGTCATAGATACATGGTGAAGAAGTTCTCTTCTTACTGTAGCCAAGTCGTTTGGCTGTGGAATGGTATTCCGACAAGCGTGTTCCCATAGTCTTTTAAGCAAAGCGTGAAGAGATATTTGTGCAGGCCGGCATGACCACAGCGACTGCCTTTTACTAGCTTTTACTTTACTATTGATAGACGTAGTGGTTTTTTGGACTGCATCATGATTACCAGTAAATGCGGTGAGGTCCCCGAGGAATGAGGATGTAAAAACTTACTCTGCATTTGTCGAAGGTCTCCGCGGTCCTGACGAGGAAGCGCTCCGTGGGCGGCAGCTCCCGACTCGCCAGCTGAGTTATACAGGACGAGAGCTTGATGTGAGCGTCTGCCACTTCTACAGACAGAGAAGACCAATGTAGGAACACGTAATATAATGTTTACGTAAGCTATTTTACAACATTTCGTGGTAGTTTTCGCTATCAGGCTACGAAGTGTTGGAACTATTTGCCGCCATCACTTAGAATATCCAAATCTAAATTGGTTTTCAAAAATAGAATTAAAATGATATTTATTTAATAATCTATTAGTTACACGTAGTCTATTTCATTTATGTTTACTTATACTTTTGCTCTTTTTTTAGATATACCTACATATATTAGGTCCTTACATATGAAATTGGCGTTTTTCGTACTGGCCACTTTAATCACAAATTTCTCCTCTTTGGTAAGGAATTCCAAATTCAAATTTGTACAGCTATAGACTCATGTATTTGTGCTTCGATGATCGTCATTCATTTGTTTTTTTCTTCTGTTTTTTTCTGTTTGCGTCACTCATTTTACAAAATGGAAAACTTAAAATATCGCATTATTTACGAGTACGAGTTCCGCCGTGGCACTAGTGCTGCGGAAACAACTCGAAGGGTGAATGATGTGTATGGCGGTCGTGTTGCAAAAGAAAACACAGTTCGTTTTAGGTTCCAACGTTTTCGTTCTGGAAATTTCGACCTGCAGAACAAGCCCCGTGGACGGCCTGAGACTCAAGTTGATAATGAAGAGTTGAAGGCTATTGTGGAAGCGGATCCATCGCAAACCACGTCCGAGTTAGCTGCAGGCTGCGATGTTAGTGATAAAACTGTTTTAATTCACTTGAAGCAAATTGGGAAGATTAAAAAGCTTGAAAGGTGGGTACCTCACGAATTGACTGAAGCAAACCGGCAAACGCGCGTCGACTGCTGCGTTACATTACTAAACCGGCACAATAATGAAGGTATTTTAAACCGAATCATTACCTGTGATGAAAAATGGGTTCTTTACGATAATCGGAAGTGCTCAGCGCAATGGTTGGATCCTGGCCAGCCAGCCAAATCCTGCCCCAAGCGAAAATTAACGCCAAAAAAGTTTCTTGTAAGCGTTTGGTGGACTAGTGCCGGTATTGTTCATTACAGTTTTCTCAAATCTGGCCAGACTATTACGGCTGATGTCTATTGTCAGCAATTGCAAACCATGATGGAAAAGCTAGCGGCTAAACAACCTAGGCTGGTCAATCGCTCCACGCCACTGCTGCTTCACGACAACGCTAGACCACACACTGCGCAACAGACGGCTACTAAATTAGAAGAGCTTCAATTGGAAAGTCTAAGACATCCTCCGTAGTCCCCGGACCTTGCTCCAACAGATTACCATTTTTTTCGAAATTTGGATAACTTCTTGCAAGGGAAAAAATTCAACTCCGATGGGGCAGTCCAAATCGCCTTCAAAGATTTTATTGATTCCCGTCCGACTGGTTTTTTTAGTAAAGGGATCAATGAACTACCTATGAGATGGCAAAAGTGCATAGAAAATAATGGTTCATACTTTGATTAATTAAATATATTATATTAAAAAATATTCGACTTTTTGTTCCTCCCATACAAAACGCCAATTTCATATGTAAGGACCTAATATTTTTACTATAGTATCTATCACTAATAGATTTTGTAGTCGATTTATTTATTGTATGTAATAGTTTATTTTAGTATCACTTGTATTTACTATTTAAGCTATATGTATTTTGTTGTTTATCGATAATTCTTATAAAATGTAACACGACCGGGGCCCTTCACGAAAATCAGCGCTGCAGACTTCCTCTGTGGCTTTAGGCTGATGAAGGGCCCATTTTCGCCATGTTTACATGTTCTGTATTTTCTTTTGTTTTTGTGTGTTGTTTGTATTGCTACATTTAAATTTCTGTTTTTTTTTTGTATATTTGTGGCGAAATAAATACTTTTTCATTTCATTTCTATTGATTTTAATCGCGTGATTTATGAAAGTGCCCATATCTATTATATAAAAATAAGTCGGGTTTTCCTTCTTGACGCTATAACTCCAGAACGCACGAACCGATTTCCACTGTTTTGCATTCGTTGGAAAGGTCTCGGGCTCCGTGAGGTTTATAGCAAATAAAATCCAGGAAAAATTTCAACAGAAAAGCAGGGAAACGGGGAAAATAAGTTTTACATACAGCGCCATATCTGATACATAGCATGTACTACAAACCAATATGGTTTTGCACGGTGGTGGAGCAGATCGCACCAGTATTTTAAGTAGATGGCGCCGATGCGTTATACATTGTTTGACAGCTACTCATTGTACTCTGCTCAGTTAATTTCATGTGACATTTATTATGCGCACGTTCTTTCAAACGCTAACTAAAAGCCAAAACGAAGCCATCTGGTGGCGAAACGAAGATCGCCAGGTTTGCTAGTTGCATATAAATAAGGAACGTATGTGTTTAGAGACGGCTGCGTCCGTCGCTTAAGTCAGTTCGAAATATACACAGTTAACAGCAACACGCGTTTTATTCTATGGTCCTCGAACTCTATTGACCACCACCATAAATAACCTAAACCTACCTAGTTATTGTTTACGATATTTAACACTAAACCTACCACGACGGGTCAAATGACCCATTTTAATTTTTTTGTTAGAATTTCTTGTAAATAACAATATCACATCGCCATTTGCCTTTACTACTTTTATTTAAAAATACATCAAATGTATTCTAAATATATATAACTCAAAGGTGACTGACTGACTGACTGATTGACTGACATAGTGATCTATCAACGCACAGCCCAAACCACGGCGGATCGGACTGAAATTTGGCATGCAGGTAGATGTTATGACGTAGGCATCCGCTAAGAAAGGATTTTGATCAATTCTACCCCCAAGGGGATAAAATGGAGGATGAAAGTTTGTATAAATCTTCTTACATTTTCACTTCCACTGGACACACACACATACACACGCACAGCCCAAACCACTGGACGGATCGGGCTGAAATTAGGCATGCAGGTAGGTGAAGTCTACTTTGCCATGACAATAAACAAGTTTCATGGGGAAACTCTCAAATTTGTGAGTATTGACTTGAAAGAACATTGCTTCTCTCAAGGACAGTTTTATGTTGCTTGCTCACGAGTAAGTTCACCCAATAGCTTGATAGTTTTAGCGCCTAATGACAGATTAGTTAAGAATATTGTACACAAAGAAGTTTTGTAGGCCCTAATTTTTTACACACGCTAAACAAAAGTAAAGCCGCAAAAACTATACCTAATTAATAATAATACTTCTTAACGCGAGCGAAGCCGCGGGCAAAAGCTAGTTTTCAATATTTACTTCTCTATTGTTAATTCTTTTACCAAGAAATACATGTAATCTGCCCTAACTATCGCAACGGGTGACTTGACCCACTGTGGTAGGAATAGTTATACACAGAGATGGGCAAAATTTAATCTGATTAATGATCAACGATTACAAATTGTAGTCGTAATTTTAATTTTCTTGCTCTGTAATCGTGACTAAATCCATTTAAAACATTAAGAAATCATAAATGTGTATACAATCTGGGATTTTGTAGTGTTTAAAACATAAATGAGCAAAATGAGTCATATTAATGGTAAAAAACGTAAAATGTAATCGTTAATCATTTTCATTAATCTGATTACATTTAGCCCATCTATGGTTATACATGAAGTATCGGTAGGTTTAGTGTTAACATGTTAAGGATGGCGTTTACTACCGACGGCTCACACGCAAATGGTTCACCTTTTTTTTTTAAAGGAAACCCGTTACGGGCCATCAGGGGGCGGTGAGGGCCACCCCCTCCCCCCCCCCCCCCAGTGTGTCGGACTTGCATGGACTAAAACCACCGAGGTGTTCTTTCTACCCGTCTGCTGAGGGCCTGGCTGAGCCAACTTCTTCAAGCCAAATCTCTGCGTTTCGGGGGGAGGTGTAGAGTACCACCCCCGCTTTCCTCTATTCTTGGAGCGGCGTGAGGGAGCACATCCCACGCCGCTCGCGCCCGGATTGGGGCGAAGCACTCTCTCAAGCGCGCCGCTCCGAACGCAAATGGTTGAACTGGCGGGTTATACTACCGGTGGCTCACATCGGCTATAGTTTAATTTTGTTGGATGAAAAAAAAATTGATGTGATAAGGTTTTCTTTCAATCTATTGAAGCGTAACAAGAAAAACTGCGCCGTCCTTAACGTGTTAAACTCTCCAATCGGCAATATTTAAAATTTATCACAACCTTAAAATATAGTTTTTTTCAATTTCCGTAACTTAGTATATACGAAAAATTACATATACTGACCTTTTTATTTATAACCCGAGGGAAAATCCTGCATAAGACTCCAGACCAGTGCCAGACTCCTACTGGCTAAAAGCCCCAGGGTTTTTTTTTCTACGTGACTGCCGTAGCGGCTGGTATACGCCTTCACGACTATACAGGGCTTGGTATAGGCCTGGCTAAGGCACTCTGCCAGCTAATTTTATGGGTTGGGCGGCAACGCAAGGGCACCCCTGTGGGTACGAACCTCGACTTGGGCGGCCGGCCAGTGAAACGAACCCTAACGGTAATCTACCAGCGTTTCGGAAGCAACTCCCTTGAGAAGAAACGCCGAAAGAAACCCAAGGCTGCGTCGAAGAGCCACAGGGTGTCGTCTCCTCATCTCTGCTAACCAGGTCTGAGAGTCCACATTCGTCCTTCAGCCCCGTGTACGAAAGGCCTATAAAAGTCTCACTCCCTGGTGTCTGAGATATAAATGATCCTCCTTCTAGTCACCACGTAGATTTTTTTTTTACACTGGCTCGACATAGTGACTACAGAGTACTTGATGGTAAGTACAATGTAGTCCAAAAACGAAAGCGATTATCAAAGGATGAATATCCATTGATAGTCTCCGTCGTCATGTCGGCCCACATATACCACGACTGAAGGTCTCTAGGTACATGAGCTACTGGATATACACAAGCTGATCCCGTAACGCGACAAGCCGAAACTGGTCACTATGACGGGCTTTACACCCATGTACTGTGGTCACGACCCAGACGGGCACCGACGCCCTACCACCTCGCTGCTGCTCGTTCAGCACCACCCAGGAGTCACGTGTAGGGAAACTAGGGTAAAGCCTAGGTACGCGAGCAGCTTCGGCTCCCGGTTGCTTGTTTGTTGACTCTTCGGTTGTTTACTCCACACTTCTCTTCCACCTTAACTGAACACATATAGACCCTGGCTCCAAGCTACACTTGAGCTTTTTATAATATATCGTCACACTATATCAACTCCGGGGTGAGCAGAGATACATTACTGGTTGTATCCACTTCGCACTTATGTGTCGTGGTCAAAGTGACTAATAGCACAGGTGATTGCCGTTCTCAGGGCACTCACCTTTATGCTTGGATGTCATCCGATCAACCTTAGCCACGGCTTCTTTCAAATGCGAATAGTATTCTTGAAGAAACGCAGTCTCTTGCTCGAAGAAGTCATTCACATCTCTCACAGTGGCACCGAGGTACAATTCATCAGTTGTCGTCGTCATTGAACGGACCTGAAAGGTTAATCAGATTATTAAGCGTGGCGTGAAGAGCTATTCGTGCAGGCCGGCATGATCGTCGCGACTACCGATGGGGTTTTCTTAACTGTCGTTGCGGTTTTTAGGACTGAACCATGCTAATCATCAGATTTGGTGCGGTCATTGTGTCGAGTAAGGATTTAAAAAGAAAATCTCTTATTATTAACTAAGAAATGCGCCCGGATCGAGACAAAAAGGAAGTGCTTAATTAACGTTGAAAATAACAAAGTATTGGAGCATGGCACGGCATTTTGGCAGATCTTTTGTCCAGTGAATCCAGAATGCTGTGCCAGATGTTGATGCTTGCTCATCGATGTAAGTATTGTAATGATTGTACGAATGGTTAAAGTAGGTTAGTTATATATGGCACTATTGTTGGAATTGGCCGATAAATAAAAAAAATAAGTTTTATTTTAGAAAGGATACAATCTAATTTTAAAATATGAAGTTTGGTTTGTTTTTTCAATTATTATGATGGAGTTTGAATCAAACATTCGAAAGGAACGGTCGGATAGTGAAAATTATATTATAAAAATACTAGCTGTCCCGGCAGACCTTGTTCTGCCCTATTTCTCTAAAACAAAGTCATATTGTTTTTTTTAATGTTAATAGCCTCCCCGTCAGATTTATTTGAAAATTGTTTGAAAGAACCTGGCCTTAATGCTATATGTATAAAAATTGACAAATATTGACTTTAATATTTATACGTCACTCAATTGTTTTGCCTTCCCGGAACCCGTCCACTGACATTTAAACTTTATGGTATGGTGTTAAAGTTCAAATTGACTTTTAAATATTATTACGAAATTTTTGTATGAGAATATAGAAAAGTGTTGTGTTTAGATTTTTTCGGACAATTTTTTTAATTTTTCTCTCCGTAATAACCTTTCCCAGTCTTTAACAAACACAACAAAAAAGAAATCAGTCAAATCGGTTTAGTCGTTCTCGAGTTTCGCGCTTATCAAGACATAGCTGATCCGGCAAACGTAGTTTTGCTATATAAGTTATTGTAATATCTTCTATGATGTTCATTGAAATTAAGTGATGTCAAAGACAATTTTGTTCATAATTAAATACTCTTTATCAACAAAACATTTATTTGGATAAAGATTAACATTATTACGTTGATACAACTCTTAACAAATAATACATTAATTTCGACCAAATTTGTTTACCATAAAAACGGTTCTAGTGACTTAATCTTAAAAGATAGACATATACTGTCGCGGACATTTTTTTAGATCATATCAAGAGGAATAATTCTTTCTTACATATATTTTTGGTATCTTGAACCGTTTTTGCAGCGCACGCAATGGAAGCCCTCAAGGATGAAAAATTTTGCCCGTTTTTTTCACATTTTCCATTATTTCTTCGCTTCTAATAATTGCATCGTGATGCTATATAGCCTATAGCCTTCCTCGATAACTGGTCTATTCAACTCAAAAAGAATTTTTCAATTCGAACCAGTAGTTCCAGAGATTAGCGCGTTCAAACAAACAAACAAACTCTTCAGCTTTATAATATTAGTATAGATAAGATATTTGTAATTATTGAGTAAAAAGTGCAATATAAATACACCTAACCCCGATTTACACGGTACTTGTTTTACACGTTTTCGCTTTTACACGGTTTTCCAAATAAGTTTTTTTTTGTTTTTATCGCACTCTACTAAATGCTACTGTGTTTGAACACGCGCGCTGTGTACACATCTCACGGGGAATCCCGAGCTTATGTGCTGACTTGCTGCACACGATGAAGGATAATAAAACACCTTTGGTTTTATTTTTTGTTCTTCTGTTTAATGTATTGTAATTAAATAAAATAACAGTATTTCCGTAATATATTACATATATTAACCTGTCAATGCATTTTATTTTTATTTCTGTGTACACCTAAAAATATTGATTAAAATCACAACTGTTAAATAGCAAAATTATGCATTTTCTGCAAGTTTTTCGATTTACACGGTTTTGACTTGAAAATTTTTAATTTTCGATTTACACGTTTTTCTCAGGAACGTATCTACCGTGTAAATCGGGGGATAGGTGTATTGAAAAATATAATAGAGTATCATTTATAGCGAGTGAGCGACCATAATAAACATATAGGGAATATAACACGCCTGCAAATGCGTGCTATTATATATAGTATTTAGTTTAGAGCACAATGGGACTGATATGTTCTGTAGAATAAAAGCCTTTAAATAAAAAAATAAAAAGTTATTAGTATTATAATTTGGTATATAAGATTACTAGCTGACCTGGCAAACGTTGTTCTGCCATATATATTATTTGTAGTGAATATCTTCTTTATTATAATGTACAATTTTGGTCATAGTGGCTTCCACATAAAAGGTAGATATATGCTGTCGTGGAGTTTTATTTAGAACTATTCAAGACAAACAATCCTACGGTACATCATCTTTATGTAACGCCAATGGTTTAGGCAGTGTACGCCAACATAGCTCTCAGGGGCCAGATTTTTTTCCGACTTAATTGACTTGTATTATTATATTACAACCAAAATTACATAAAATCATTACAAATTGAAGCCTATATGTTATTCCGATGCATAATCTATATTACTGTGGCAGTTTCATGCAAATCCGTCCAGTAGTTTTATCGTGAAAGAGTAACAAACATATTCACAAACTTTCACATTTATAATCTATACTAATATTATAAAGCTGAAGAGTTTGTTTGTTTGTTTGTTTGTTTGTTTGTTTGTTTGTTTGAACGCGCTAATCTCATGAACTACTGGTTCGAATTGAAAAATTCTTTTGAGTTGAATAGACCATTTATCGAGGAAGGCTATAGGCTATATAACATCACGATGCAATCATTAGAAGCGAAGAAATAATAGAAAATGTGAAAAAAACGGGCAAACTTTTTCATCCTTGAGGGCTTCCATTGCGTGCGCTGCAAAAACGGTTCAAGATACCAAAAATATATTTAAGAAAGAATTATTCCTCTTGAGATGATCTAAAAAAATGTCCGCGACAGTGTATGTTTATCTTTTAAGATTAAGTCACTAGAACCGTTTTTATGGTAAACAAATTTGGTCGAAATTAATGCATTATTTGTTAAGAGTTGTATCAACGTAATAATATTAATCTTTATCCAAATAAATGTTTTGTTGATTAAGAGTATTTAATTATGAACAAAATTGTCTTTGACATCACTTAATTTCAATGAACATCATAGAAGATATTACAATAACTTATATAGCAAAACTACGTTTGCCGGATCAGCTATGTCTTGATAAGCGCGAAACTCGAGAACGACTAAACCGATTTGACTGATTTCTTTTTTGTTGTGTTTGTTGAAGTCTGGGGAAGGTTATTAAGGAGAGAAAAATTAAAAAAATTGTCTGAAAAAATCTAAAAACAACACTTTTCTATATTCTCATACAAAAAATTCGTAATAATATTTAAAAGTCAATTTGAACTTTAACACCATACCATAAAGTTTAAATGTCAGTGGACGGGTTCCGGGAAGGCAAAACAATTGTGTGACGTATAAATATTAATGTCAATATTTGTAAATTTTTATACATATAGCATTAAGGCCAGGTTCTTTCAAACAATTTTCAAAAAAATCTGACGGGGAGGCTATTAACATTAAAAAAACAATATGACTTTGTTTTAGAGAAATAGGGCAGAACAAGGTCTGCCGGGACAGCTAGTATTATTATAGAAGTAGGATGGGTAAACCTCTAGGATGAGTAACACAGGATTCTGTGGCATGATGGGAAGGAGGCTTGTACTCAGTATTGAGTGAAAATAATCTAATGGTTTTGAATTTTTGATGAATCTATACCAGTAATTTCTAACCTGGAGTATACTTTGCTGTTTCGGTGAGTCCACAGACAAAAATTGTATATTCAAAATAAACGCAAGCCACTTAAAAAAAACTACGTAAGAGCTTGTTTCTTTTGATTGAGTTAAGTTAGAAGAACCCTAGTCACGCCAAACGGCGTAACCCCAGAGCCACTACAAATTAAAATGTAAACGCACTTAATCGCAAACGCCATCTGGCGTACATTACTTACTTCTTAACGTTCTCGCATTTTAAACCAAACTCCGAATCGCATTCTTTTTAAAACTTAATAACATCGCATCGCATCCTTCTACATTACAATCTCATTTAATAATTCTTTCAAACTCGCAACACACACAAATCCTTCTCAAAACCATACTCAACATTCACAATCAAACATACATAGTGAGTGATTGTTAAGTGCCTGGAATACCGCTGCTCGGTAAGTACTTGATTGTCTCAATTATCGCAATCTTCTTTTATTCTTTTAAGTTTTAACAGTAAGACAGCTCTTTGTCTTGAAACTTGTCCTCCACAAACATAGAGTGGTCCTTATAGGGACAGCAAAAGGAAACCTCGCAGAATGAGATATGTTTGCCATATGCCGATTCACAAGTCTCATTTTGCTGAGAAACAATTTTGGGTTCTTGGTTCAAGGATTTATAATAAGGTTAATCATGTATTAAATATCTTGAACTTATCAAAATTCGAATGTAAGATGAAGCTGAGAGACTGGTTGTTGAATCTAAAATATAATGATACTGAGGAACTGTTGCAGGTATAGATGTGCTTGGGCTTTAATATTAACATTCTTTTGTAATTGTTATTCACTTTGTTTGTATAGTCTGTTGTTTGGTATATAATGTTGTTCTTTTTTTTTGTATTGTTTTGAGTTATGATTGGTGCTACGCAGCAGTAAAAAACTGTAACAAATTTGTGTGAAATATGCTGACATCCAAGATACAGGGTGTCCTAGTTTGGGTGTCAGCTGATTTTTAATGTGCTGCCTTGTAGTTGTTTGTCGAATAAATATATATATTTTTTTTTATTTATAAATCATCCCGCCTGCGAGGGTGCATTTTGTGCAACGGCATAAGTCAATAACTTATCCCGGCCCGCGTAAACCCCATACTAAGGTAGCTGATATTTTTACCAGTCCGCCGATGAGCTCCATTTTGCCTCTCGGCTTGGCACACAGGTCGTGCTTGTACTCGAGGAAGACCCGCAAATGGGCGTCGTTCCTGAAGACCGGGTGAGTTGCCAAGCGCTGCAGGAACACCTCATGCATCGCCACTGTCTTCTTAAATGTCGCCAGATACTCGCTGAAATGAATAAAGTTATATTTTTAAAGGAGAGATAGAGCTCAACCCAGAGATGGGCAAAACGTAATCAGATTAAAGATCAACGATTACAAAATGTTGTCGTAATTTTAATTTTCTCGCTCTGTAATCATGATTAAATCCATTAAAAACATTAAGAAATCATAAATGTGTATACAATCTGGGATTTTGTAGTGTTTAAAACATAAATGAGCAAAATGCAGTCACATTAATGGTAAAAAACGTAAATTGTAATCGTTAATAATTGTCATTAATCTGATTACATTTTGCCCATCTATGGCTCAACCCAAGGATTTGGTCTTGTCTAAAAAACTTTTGGCAAAACATTCAAAACGGCTCATAAACTTTTTTTTGTAACCTGTAGAAAAATCTTGCATAGTTCTCTCTTCCACTGAGTTATTGCCTCTAGGCAATGGCCTCCGGGTCGAACCAGGATGGTAAGCACTTGCACTCAATCACAAATTTACGAAATGGAACCCATATTCATAATCATTCTTTTCACATCATTTTGGGAGTCGAAGCTGCTCGCGTCCGTAGGCTTTACCCTAGCTTCCCTACACGCGACTCCTGGGTCGTGCTAAACGAGCAGCAGCGAGGTGGTAGGGCGTCGGCGCCCGTCTGGATCGCGACCACATTACATGGGTGTAAAGCCCGTCATAGTGACCAGTTTCGGCTTGTCGCGTTTCGGGATCAGCTTGTGTATATCCATTAGCTCATATACCCAGAGACCTTCAGTCGCGGTATATGTGGGCCGACATGACGATGTAGACTATCAGTGGATTTTCATCCTTTGATAGTTGCTTTCGTTTTTGGACTACACTGTACTTACCATCAGGTGCACTGTAGTCACTATGTCAAGCCAGTGTAAAAACAAAAAAACATCACAGAATCATGCCCTTGTGTGATTATGAAACATTGACAGTTAGTTTATTATAAAGGTATGACTGGAAAGGGAGAACTTATTCTCTAAAAACAAAAATAATCACTTACTCTTCCAATTCTTCTTTCATCTTTAGGAACTCTTCTCTGGTAAGAGCCCCTTCACCTTCTCCCAGACGTTGCAGCTTCTCCCGTGAAGCATCAAAGTCTGGTCTCGGAGGGGTGGGTGGAATCTGTCATAAAATATCATAAACTAACAGACTCTCTGGCTTTGCAAGGGAACCTCTTATTTTTACATTTTATACAAATATATTATTTCGTCCTTTACATTAGATACTCTGTAATTACTTTGTCAAGACATTATATAAATAGCACATTAACTCAATTCAATGAATTCAATTGAAATAAGAATATCAACTCATTTTAAACTGTCATCTGGTCATTTTTAGCCAGAACAGTTTAATAGCAATCATCATAATCAATAATTACTAACATAATAGGTTTCAATAAAAGTACTTACATTTATTATTAAGCCAGCTAATCATATGATCCAGTTAATTACAATTATGATCAAGTAAATTGTGATAACAATCGAATTAATTAAACTTATGTCCAAGTTTGTTGTACTAATAATTCAGTTAACTTACAATTCAGTTAATTGCACTTAAAATTCAGTTAACTGTACTCACAATTCAATGAATTACACTTAAATAAAATTAATGAAACTTGCAATCTAGTAAATTGTAAATGTAGTGTTCTTATGAAACTTTCGACAGCTCTGTGGCATACGGGTTTTCAATTGAGTTTTGCTCTCGCTCGAACCGTCCACTGATTAACAACATAAAACCATTCATATATTCATAAAAACCAAACAATCCGATTCCAAAGTGTACAAGTGTGCTAGATAGATCCTCAAAGACACCAGTATCCTGAAGGAGAAGACCCCTGAGCCCTGGGGCCCCTGAGGAGTTGGCAGGACTGGTGGTCGAAGTACGTGAAACTCTTTAGGCAGCCTGTGCCACTTGCGGAGCTATCGAAGTACCGTACATGTAGTTAAACTAATTATACTTACTACCAAATTTATTGTACTTACAATATAACCAGCATACTCTTCATTTTCTTCATATCTGTCATGGAGCCAGACAAACTCCTCATGCTGGCGAACAACGACAAACTCCCCCTTTTGGAACTCTGGCAATGTTGTCTTTGTATGGACTGTGAACTTCACCTTTTCCTTTTCACTTAGAGCGTCTGATATATCCACCTGTTGATGAAGAGGTAATATCTATTTTAATCTTGCTATATTTTTGGGGGTGATTGTATTGTTCCGCAATATGCGCTGCACGCATTTTGAACTTGATGAAGCTCAGTACATACTGCCTGACTCCAGTGCTTGAGTTCTATTTGTGGCATATCTGGACGCCAGATATCTGAGATCTTATTACCAGCTACTATAAAATACTAGCTATTAAAAAAAAGGCGATTATGCTTAGAAATTATTTACAAATGCATTTCTAAGACGTAATAAGCTTACACACATAAAAATGAATTACAAGATACACATTTTGTGTACCTACATATTATTATAATATTTCTCGATATACATAAAAGTTATGAGCCCAAGAAACTAACTCAATATTGTTATGTATGGAGGGTGAACATAACAAAACTTACCAATAGACTGTTGTCTGCTAGAGAAACATTTTCACTTGGCTTTTTCTTCTCAACCTTGGAGTCTAGTGTTGCTGGTGTAGAGGAGGCTGGTACGGATAGAGGATCTTCATTCGCATCTTCTACACAATCCTATAAAATATATTACAAGTCTAATTAGAAGTTATAAGTACAAATAGAGACAATCTCCAGGATAAAATTTAGAGAAAATTTTCCTCAAAAACAATGAAGTGGTTGTAGATGGGAAAGAGTATCATATTGTATCCTTTTTACATACTTGTCGGCAAATACATTGACAGACAATCTGTGGTATGTGGTATCTCGCCCATAGATCACTGCTACACTACGACTATTGTTGCTGTGTTGCCAAGCAAGAAAGACATTTTCACAGCTCTTTTGAAGAATTCCATCCCATTTAAAGTTTTAGAGGTTTAAATACTGTAATTACTAAAAAATAACAAATAATTTTAATAGCATCCAGTGCATCCATTATTTGTTTTTGCATAACAACAATATTCCCATAGATATCCGCCTCCATGACCTAGGCTTATTGATTACCTATTACTGTATTAAATTTTTATGATTCAACATCAAAAACTAACTATAACACTAAATTTTCATCCTCTTGCCCTTTCCCTCCCATTTTTTAATAGAGATTTTAGTATTTTTGTGTAAATAACATCCAAATAATTTAACTGGCATGTGTATTCCAAACAGAATTAAATTATTTATTATTTATTAAATGACTGATGGTGTCATGTCTCTTTCTGTCATAGATCTTATCCCCACACACATACAATACATTCCTTATTTTTTATTTTACAATTAAAACATGCAGTAGAAATAGCTTGTAACTTATAATCACTTATTAATCATTTTAATTTTATATGACTGTCTTTGTACATTCAGTAAAATATATTTGCTCTTCATTTGGGAACCCAATATTGAAACAGGGCACATCGAAGACAAGCTATACCACTGGCCCAGCACAAATTTTTCCTACCTAATTATGTCATTCTATGAATCAAGCATTTACTGGAGCTCCTAGGTTGTGATACTAAGCCCAACCCAGAATTTAAATATGAGTTCAATATATTATTTAGATTTTTATTTAATAGTAGGTAAAAATGAATTTAATTTTTATTTTCTTTCTCATAGAGTGTTTATTTATTTGGGGCCTTTGACATTTATGGAGCTGAACAATGTTCTTATAGATTAAAACTTGTTCTTTTACAAAAACCTTTTAACAATTACTAAATTTTTAAGCGAAGTTAAGATCCACGTCATTAGTTTAATTATAAAAATAAAGAAGGTAAAAGAAAGAAAAATTTAATAAACACAGGAGAAATATTTTCAAATTGTTTATGTCTTGTATAATATGCGTCATATAGGAAAATTAGTCAGTAAAAATATAATAATTATCGAAATTACCGCTTATCGGTTACGCCCCCAGGGTAAACCTATTTATTAAATAAAATATTAGGACATTCGTCTGTAAACGGGTATATAACTCACCATCATAATGTAGCGATTTAAATAGCACCTGTTCCGATTGGAAATACCAAGAGTATTAGATTAAATTTATCTCTTTTAGCAAAAAAACAACTTATAAGTATTTTTGACAACAACGCACACTAACGAAATAATTCTTCTCTGTCTAATGTCAGAATGACAAAAACGGCTGAAATATATGAAAATATGGTTAATACAAAAATTATGGGTAATGAATTTTCTTATAGGAAATTAATTTATTATAGTAAAGATATTATTTTTATAAGCTAAAAGAAAATATTTAATCAATAAAATACCATAAATAAAATAAAACTACCATATATATTATGAACGCATTCAAAGTTATTGATTTCAATAATACCGCGTCATTACAATAAACTACTAACTGGTAGAAAATTTAAAGACCAATGTTTCTATTGATATGTCCAATAATAGCATTTGAAATTTGATAAATGGGCTAATATCTTTATCATTGCTATATATATCTACTTTTGTAATAATATACAAGTACAAAAAAAAATCTAAGTGCATTATATTATATTAATTTAATGCTTGCTAGTATTAATACTTTCTACAGCTGGCTATACTAATACTAGCAACTGAAATGGTGAAGGAAATGGTGTTCGGTGTACAAATGTTTTAATGCTTTTTTTATATATTTACGTAAACAATTGATCAATTTTACTGAAAATGGGAACTCAAAAGCCTGGGGAATGGGCGAATTCTCTTATAGCGCGATTTGAAGAACAGGTAATGGTTATTATATTAACATAATTGATTAAATACCGTCTACTTATTTCGGCATTTTCATAAACATAGTTTTAAAAATTTATTATGCTTAATATTTAGCAGCGCAATGCAGTATTAAGTTTAAATATACTTCAAATTATGGTTTATTTTTCGGTTCAGTGCGTATATTTTTAATTTACGCCTACGCTCATTAACTGAGTCGTACTATTACGCCCTTTTCTACACTCCGAAAATGAGATGAAACTTGAAGCTAACATTACATTTTGGCAAGCGGTAGGCGGTAGGTTGGTTGGCGGTTGGTGTTTGGTATAACAATATCACATGTACAGTTATTGTGTTAAAATCAAATTATAATATTAACACTACACTTTGGCATATGCAGACAGGTAGTTATAATATTAAGGACTATTTTATATTGGAAACCGACTTTGACTTGGCTCGCATATTTTAATACTTCGCGATTGGCATTATAAACATAGAAATGTTATTTTAAAATTGTGGATTTGCATCTATTATTAATTTAGCTATTATAGTTTATTCTTTGTTAATATTTTAACATCATTTATTTTTTTACTTTTACTCAGTTATGTTTTTTTAATTGTAATTGTATTTCATGGATTAATGCATTTTTTTTATGTGTTGCCAGGCTTACAATTTTTATTTAATGTATTAAACATTGACTGTCCAATTAATTAATAAAATATATATAAAAAAATGATATCTATAATAAAATTAGTAAATATAACATACATTCATCTATTTTTTAATTTATTATTTTTACTAAATTATTATTTTTTTAATTTACATTAAATTGGGTGCAGGCCACTTGGTGAACTCCATATTTTTGGCTTAAAATTAAGAGCTAGAGTAAATTAAGAGAGAGCTTAGAGCTGTAATAAGTGTATCATTATACATCAAACCTGGAATAGCACTTTGGAGATTAGAATTATTTAAAAATTAAATTCTATTTGCTAAATTATAATAAACTTAACAATGTTACAGACCTGGACTACATAATGGAATCTTCTTTCCTATATTCTTTGCACACCTCAGCGTTTTTAAATTGTTCTAATATAGGAAACCTAAACAAGCCAATTCTTATACTGAACAAGTATATTTATTTATTTATTTACAGCTGCCATACAAAACTGGGGCTCAGAGCCTCCACTCACGCATCAATGAGGAACAGTGCAAAGCATGCCTCGTCCAGATAAGTCGACACAGGTTCTCCCTGGTCATCGCTGGACTTACAAAGATACTGCAGAGGGTCAATGAGTTGGTAAGTGGAGCGGAATTCACATCCTGTGTTTATTACAGCATCTTACAACATGGGAATCTACAAGCTACAAGTGAATCTATATTTCTTAGGTAAGCTAACTGGCGGGTGGCAAGCTTGAGGGAGTGTGCTACCCAGGTCCAGGCGTGAGTGGTGTGCGATGTGTTCCCGCACACCACTCCAATGACAAATCATGGAGATGAGGGGAGTGTTGCACTTTACACCATTCTCCCCACCAATATGTTAGGAGTATGCGGGGGTTGATAACTATTTAACCACCCCTCATCAAGTAGTTGGGACCAGCAGAAGGCCAGACATCACTGGGTGCCGAGGAAGATGGCTCAGCCTTGCCCATGGCACTCGGCAGACAGGAGAAGGAACACCCCGGGGGTTTTAGTCGGTGCAAGTCCGACACACTGGGGGGCGGCCCTCAGCGCCTCCTGAAGGTCCGTTAGGGATTTACCAAAAAAAAAAATCAGGGTAAGCTCACTGGGTCTTTACCTCAATGGACTTGTCCTTGCACAATCCAGTTTATAATGAAATAAATAATATACAATAATAAATATCTTCACGCTCTATCCCTTTTGGGGGTGAGCAGAGATATATTTATGGCTGTATCCACTTTGCGCTTATGATATATGCTATGATTATGCTTATGTTCCTTATATTCGTACGAAAAGATTCGCTTCTACATTAATCATGCGAACGGCTATGGAGTGGAATATGCTTCCACCGTCCATATTTCCGCGATCTTATGACCTGGGAGTCTTTAAGAGAAGAGTGAATAGGCATTTTCTAGGCGATCGCGTTTTATCATCGAACTCATCTTCACCTTCCACCAGGTATGATTGAGGTCAAGCGTTCATCTATAATTTATTAAAAAAATATATATATATTGTCCTGTATGTGACCAGTAGCGCAGCTGATCGCCGTTCTCACAGCACTAGTGCACATGACATTTCTATTAGATGACATGCAGGCTTCCTCACAATGTATTCCTTCATCGGATTACAAGTGGTGCTTAAATAATTACTTAATTTGGAAACGAAAAAAGTATGAGCCGAAATACAAACCTAAGATCACTCGCATTGCCGCACACATATACCGCCTCTTATTCATTAGGTGTGAAGCTATACTATAACACGCTACAGGCAAACATTGATTAACACGTTCGACGCCAAGCGTGATTTGTTTGTGTTTCACTGGTCCCAAATCCACGTAAACGAGCGATAGGCAGAAGTATAAACAAGTACCTGTGCTCGCGACTTAATCGGCGTGTAATAGTGTGTTTTGGAAGTACAGTGTAAACTCCATATAACGTCACTTGATTTAACGACAAACTCCGTAAAGCGTCGATATCACTCGGCTTTGGTTGGTTTAGCTTGTTTCCCATACAATGATACACTCTATATAGCGCTACACCCACTCTCAATAACGACAGCACTTTAATAATATAATTACTTTTTAAGTTGCCAAAATTAGTAAAAACTGCGCAGCTGTGTATGTTCTTTTGTCGTTTTATTACCGTAATAAACTCGACTGTCAGCATTACACATACCGAACATCGCCAAGATGCCTCAACATCGCGAGGATTTTAAATTTGGATAAAATAATTATAAAAATACAACAAAATTACTTGTGCAGCAAAAAACGTCAGACAAAAATAACAGATTATACTCAATAGCGATAAAAAAGAATTGTTTATTATGTAATTACTGACACTAGTCTGAAATAAACTTTTTCTAATACAGATTTTTCTTCTCTCCATTTAACGACTACTCTCTATAACGACAAAATATGCACAGTCCCTTGAGGGTCGTTATATAGAGTTTGCACTGTGTTTTTAATTATTGAGGCTACTTAGTTGATTTGTGTGTGCGTGTGTGTGTGTAGAACAGTCGTCTGCCCGCCGACAGCACACAGGGATATTTCCCCACCTAAGCCGCGCGGCTGCACAATGCTCATTGTGTATGGCGCGATGCTTGGCAAGTTTCTTACTCGTGTTACATCAGATTCGTATTTTGTAATGATTCAGTAAAAGCTACTTCAGAATATCTTTAATATTTTGTCTCTTGTCGGAAACTTATAATACACTCGCATAAACCTTACATATTAGGTCCTTACATATGAAATTGGCGTTTTGTATGGGAGGAACAAAAAGTCGAATATTTTTTAATATAATATATTTAATTAATCAAAGTATGAACCATTATTTTCTATGCACTTTTGCCATCTCATAGGTAGTTCATTGATCCCTTTACTAAAAAAACCAGTCAGACGGGAATCAATAAAATCTTTGAAGGCGATTTGGACTGCCCCATCGGAGTTGAATTTTTTCCCTTGCAAGAAGTTATCCAAATTTCGAAAAAAATGGTAATCTGTTGGAGCAAGGTCCGGGGAGTACGGAGGATGTCTTAGACTTTCCAATTGAAGCTCTTCTAACTTAGTAGCCGTCTGTTGCGCAGTGTGTGGTCTAGCGTTGTCGTGAAGCAGCAGTGGCGTGGAGCGATTGACCAGCCTAGGTTGTTTAGCCGCTAGCTTTTCCATCATGGTTTGCAACTGCTGACAATAGACATCAGCCGTAATAGTCTGGCCAGATTTGAGAAAACTGTAATGAACAATACCGGCACTAGTCCACCAAACGCTTACAAGTAACTTTTTTGGGGTTAATTTTCGCTTGGGGCAGGATTTGGCTGGCTGGCCAGGATCCAACCATTGCGCTGAGCGCTTCCGATTATCGTAAAGAACCCATTTTTCATCACAGGTAATGATTCGGTTTAAAATACCTTCATTATTGTGCCGGTTTAGTAATGTAACGCAGCAGTCGACGCGCGTTTGCCGGTTTGCTTCAGTCAATTCGTGAGGTACCCACCTTTCAAGCTTTTTAATCTTCCCAATTTGCTTCAAGTGAATTAAAACAGTTTTATCACTATCATCGCAGCCTGCGGCTAACTCGGACGTGGTTTGCGATGGATCCGCTTCCACAATAGCCTTCAACACTTCATTATCAACTTGAGTCTCAGGCCGTCCACGGGGCTTGTTCTGCAGGTCGAAATTTCCAGAACGAAAACGTTGGAACCAAAAACGAACTGTGTTTTCTTTTGCAACACGACCGCCATACACATCATTCACCCTTCGAGTTGTTTCCGCAGCACTAGTGCCACGGCGGAACTCGTACTCGTAAATAATGCGATATTTTAAGTTTTCCATTTTGTAAAATGAGTGACGCAAACAGAAAAAAACAGAAGAAAAAAACAAATGAATGACGATCATCGAAGCACAAATACATGAGTCTATAGCTGTACAAATTTGAATTTGGAATTCCTTACCAAAGAGGAGAAATTTGTGATTAAAGTGGCCAGTACGAAAAACGCCAATTTCATATGTAAGGACCTGATATTTCCATACAAACATTCATTCACTGTTTCCTGTTGTTATTTTACACCCTTGAGGATAAAACTTTTACAAACTTTGAATGACGATACTAAATATGACGATAGATCCATACAAATTTTCATCCACCCCTTTTGACCCCCCTACAACCCTTTTTTTCGCGTTAATGACTCTTTGACTGGGATTAAAATGCAATACATCGAGCATCGACGTAGAGTCGCCTGCATTTCGCAGTCATTTACCAGTTTCACAACACTCTCCAGTGTTCTCAGAAACTACATTCTTTGATTCCACCAACCCCATTTCATAATAAAACCACAAGACATCGTGTCGGATACCATCCGTATATGGTGGATGTTCAGTATAACCGCACGTAAAGATTTGCTTCTACATTCATCATGCGAAAGCTAAGAGGTGGTACATGCTTCCAGTCAGTAGCGGTCATTCCATAGATGCATGAAAGCATTGCATGCCCTCACGATAAATAAGTCTGCAATAAATTGCTTATTCTATTTTCACGTCCTTTATCTTTCCCATAAACGCCATATAATATTTGCGTTAATAATATAATACTTAAATTAATTACGCGAATTTTGCCTACCTTGTCTAAATACCCTTGCATAGTTACTGCTTTCAGCGACCATATTTCTGCGATCTTATAACCTGGGCTTTAAGAAAAGGGTGAATAGGCATTTGTGGGCCAGACGTAGCTCATCGTCGGACTTATCTTTACCTCTCACCAGTTGTACTTAAGGTCAAGCATCCACCTATAAATATAAAAAAAAAATCATCAGGTGTCAGGTTCACACACGCTCATTTTCCGCAACTCGACGTCTGAGTGCGTCTATTTTGCGTGTAAACCGGGCCGGGGTGATTTCAATCATCCCAGCCTAGCCCCTTTAGGAAATCCGCCAGCCGCCTGACGTTGCTGGTTGCTTCCAGAAGGTTCCTCGGCGTGCCGAGGTGTTGTATTCATTCGTCGAGACAGTATTAAATAAATCCAATAATTGTCAACAGTATCAGCCAACGATATCGAGCAGCGTGAATCGACCATCGACGGATCAGGAGAAGGGGTACCACGACAGCCTGGTGATTGTCCTGGATACCTTGGAGATATGTCTGAGCTCGCAACCGAAAGACACTGCCAAGTACGAAGAGGCGATGAATGTGAAGATTTTACTGCGAGAAGTTTGTCAATTTATTGGTAAGGAACTCGCCAAGTTTATGAATTTTGCATACCTAATGGTGACAAATAGATCCGGAACAATCTTAATATTAAAGATTTTAAGGAGATTTATAGACGCAACTTTAAATTTGCTTAGACTGTACTAAAACATTACAATTTATATTACTCAATGAATGTCAAATGATTTGGCAAGTCACCGATTTTGTCATCATGGACTTGGCTCTGAGAATACTATGGCTATACTCAAGTTCCTATTATATATTCAGTTATTAGTCAAAACGAATTAATTTTTTGAAAATGTTACTAACCAAAGCCGAAATAGCGTCTAAAAATCTCAGCCTAAAACCGTCGACTTCGGCAGAATGATGTCACAAATGCTGATTAACTTGGCTGCGGCCAGATATCAACACACACCCAGCCCTGGATTTTGAAAATTATCGAGGCTATTTAAGAAATTGCCTGCCAGCGTTACCGCCCCCCCACCCCCTATTTAATGGAAATATGTTTTTTTGTTACAGACACAAGAAACGAAAGTGTTGTAAACAACAATGTGTTGCGGCAGCTCGCCAGTAAAGTGTTGTTCGCATTGTCACTTAACTTCTTCAATGCGGTCTTCAACAGAATAAGCGCTAGGCTTCAGGTATATTTTCTTAGGCTCGTCTTCATGATTTATCTTATCAGCTCTAGTCGCGCCAAAAGGTGCAACCCCAGAACGTCAAATAACAAAAGTGTAAACGAACCCAAACCACCCACAGTACACGGGTGTAAAGCCTGTCATAATGACCAGTTTCGGCTTGTCGCGTTTCGGGATCAGCTTGTGTGTACCCAGTAGCTCGTATACCTAGAGACCTTCAGTCGCGGTATATGTGGGCCGACATGACGATGTAGACTATCAATGGATTTTCATCCTTTGATAGTCGCTTTCGTTTTTGGACTACACTGTACTTACCATCAGGTACTCAGTAGTCACTATGTCGAGCCAGTGTAAAAAAAAAAACTCAAGCGCCATCTGGGATACAACACTTTTTTTGCGTTGATCTCGCTTTCATATTAAAACCAACGCATCACGATCGCTTCTAATGATTTGAAATTCGTTAACACACATCTCAAATCCTCATCTACACCGTACTTCACATCATACACATACCAAAGGCACACACAGTGAGTGATTTGTGAAGTGCCTGACTACCGCAGCCAACTAGTACGTACTTTGATATATAAATTGTCTCAATTATCGAAAACCTTTATTATAACATTATCCCGCCTAAGAAGGTAGCTTTGTGCAATGGCATAAGTAAATAAACGTATCCCGGCCCGAGTAAGCTACGTTCATAGCTGAGCAGAATGTAATCAGATTAATAAAAATGATTAACGATTACATTTTACGTTATTTACCATTAATATGACCGCATTTTGCTCATTTATGTTTTAAACAATACAAAATCCCAGATTATATACACATTTATCATTTCTTAATGTTTTAAATAGATTTAATCATGATTACAGAGCAAAAAAATTAAAATTACGGCTACATTTTGTAATCACTACAATATGAAGGTTGTACACTTTTTCCATAACAATCAGTATGACAATTTTATGAGATTTCAAAAATTGATGTTTCGCTGGCATGACGCGTAATAAAAAGATAAATAAGGCGTAATTTACATTAAAGTTAAAGCATGTGTTACAATTTTTGCTGTGATTTTTACCAAATATAACGTCTTTAAGTAACTCAGGACCAAGATATTATACTAGATTTGACTCCTCTGGATATACTTATTGAGGCATGAAACACTACTGATATTCTTTTAGATATTTTCATTCTAGTAATGTATTATGAAAAGCTGCCCTTGACATATAGTTGTTTTTATTTCAATTTATTCATAAATAAAAAAAGTTATGTCATAGTAAAGAACACGTTGATTTATTGGGAAATATTTGTTGAGTAAAATGAAAAGCAGCTCATCTGTCTATTGTCATTGTCATCAAATCTTCGTAATATATATAGTTTGTATTTATAATATGTTATCGTGAGTTACTGTTAGATGTTAAATGTTTTTGAACACTTTTTTCTGTTCGGCGGTATATACAGTAACTCTAAAATCATTTTTAAGTTCATTGATTTGTGTTAGTAGTTATTTTTCATTATAAGTAACGGCATTCATGATCGTACGAAGTTAACTGACGCAGCTAGTGAATAATTTAAACATAAAGTAAATTTTTAGGAGGTATCCTCATCGTCTGAAGAAATACCAGACTATACCGATATAGAGCTGATCCAGCACATCAATGTTGATATACTAAGGCTCATACGCCTACTTACAGGTACTTTACACTTTTCAACTTTACCCCTATGTCCAGAGAAACCAGAATGCTGTGCCAGATGATGATGTTTGCTCATCGGCGACTCCTCTAGGATGTAAGGACGTAGCTTAGAGTACAATGGGGCTGATATGTTCTTTGAAATAAAAGAAAAACCCTAAATAAAGAATTACTTTACCTTTATAATATTGTTGCGCTGAAGACAGGGTTCAATGACTCTTATTGAGAGAGGCCTTTGTCCAGCAGTGGATTAGGGCTTCACTGGGCAGTAGACATGAGGGAGTCTGATGCCCGGAGGAGAGGGAGGTGGTGCAGTGTCAGGCGCGTCGCCCGTGAGAAAGGTTTATAGAAGTGGGTCCTTTTCACCAACCCCTCGCAGAGATGAAGCCTAAACAGGCTGTTTGCTCCCCGGGCATTTTGATAATTTGGTTTCTCAGGCCCGAGTGGAGTGATTAGAGAGACACCCTTGGAGTTTTTAGTCAGTGAGTCTGACACACCGGGGTCAGTCATCGAAAATTGAATTATTAGATTGTAAACCGCTTGCCCGATCTGTATCTTGATCACAGTATACAAGTGCAAAGACCGTCTTAGTGACTCGCTTGGACTTGTTGCGTTTAAAGATCAGTTTGTGTACCTCAAGACATTCGTAAACCTGGAGACATTCAATCGTGGCATACCTATGAGGGCCGGCAATTCTTGTCCTTTGGTAGTCAATGCCGGTCTTAAGCAGAGATTTATAGACGCTACTTTGACTTTGCTTAGCAAATTTCTCAAAAATAAATTCGTTTTGACAAAAAAACTGAATGTATAATAGGAACTTCAGTATAGCCATAGTATTCGCAGAGCCAAGTCCATGTTGACAAAATCGGTGACTTACCAAATCCTTTGACATTCATTGAGTAATATAAATTGTAATGTTTTAATAAAGTCTAAGTAAACTTAAATTTACGTCTATAAATCTCAGCCTTAGACTACACTGTACTTTGCATCAAATGCGGTGTAGTAACTTTGCCAGTATAACAAAATGTTTTGATTTTGTATTTGATACTGAACTGTCCAATGTTACAGAGTCTATACAAAAATTTAAGTTGTTAAGAAAGTCAGCCCACATCGTGTTGGTGTCGTCATTAGAGAAAGCAGTATGGAATTGGATGGACACTTACCCTCAGGTGAGTTTTCATTATGTCTTTTATATATTTTCTTACTGAAAACTGCGGCATTGCTCACCTTCGGCCCCAAAAATTATTTTCGTCATATAGGTCGTAGTGGGAAAGTCCTCATAGGACCCTCAGCTGCACATGAGGTGTTAGTTGAGATGCGACGAATTTATACCGGTTAAAAACCGCAGGGTAACTACTTCTGCGCATTACCCTCAGCTTTACTGCGCCACGCCTACTGGGAACAATCTTAGTGGGAGACCGTCACTCACATTACTACGCATTTCATTTCAGCAGAACGCTTGACGACGCTCCAACGACTTCTCGAGGGTTTTAGATGCAGTAGGTAGCTTAGAAGCTGTCCAGTAAATGTTAAACTAAGACTGATTGATTTGATTCTGATGATTAAGTTGATCTCCTTAATAGAACCACGTGCGCGGGTTTGCGAAGTCACAGCTTTTTTTTTTTTTTACACTGGCACGACATAGTGACTACAGAGTACCTGATGGTAAGTACAGTGTAGTCCAAAAACGAAAGCAACTATCAAAGGATGAAAATCCATTGATAGTCTACATCGTCATGTCGGCCCACATATACCACGACTGAAGGTCTCTAGGTATATGAGCTACTGGATATACACAAGCTGATCCCAAAACGCGACAAGCCGAAACTGGTCACTATGGCGGGCTTTACACCCATGTACTGTGGTCGCGATCCAGACGGGCACCGACGCCCTACCACCTCGCTGCTGCTCGTTTAGCACCACCCAGGAGTCACGTGTAGGGAAACTAGGGTAAAGCCTACGGACGCGAGCAGCTTCGACTCCCAAACGACGTTATCTCACATCCCGGCTAGGACTAAGAAGTTCTCTAAGTCTCACTGCAGCCGAGTCGTGGGCAGTGGAATGGTCTTTCGGCGAGCGTTTTCCCACAGTTCTCTAAGCGGAGCTTGAAGAGATATTTGTGCAGGCTGACATGATCGCTGCGTAAACCTAGGAATTTTTCTTAACTATTGACAGTTGCTGTCGTTTTTTGGACTGAGCTATGCTTACCATCAGACTGCCCAGTCACAATAAAAAAACAGTATGCGATTATAGATATCAACCTATAATCGGATACTGTTTTTTATCCTCAGAAGCAGCTTGCTGCAGCTCAACGACTCTTCAGAAGGTGAAATTCTATGTCATATCCGGGATGTGAGCCACTCTAAAGCTGTAAATCTGCGGGCGTGGTTCTAGAAAGGAGTAGGTGGAGTTATGTGCTATTTATTTATTTATAGGTACACTTACACAGTCTACATTAACACAAAACTATATAAGACATGAACAGGATACATTACAAATGCGACTATATTTAAAAGTGTAGACTACATGCACAGAAGAAAAGAAAAATAAAAATACGAGTAACACATGGACAGGAACAGTACAAAAACAAAAATACTAATCTAATTTGCAAAAATTATAAAAAAAATAAAAAAGCCAAAAAGAATAATCTATTAAATATATATCTATATTCACTATGAGTATGAATAGCCGTACATACAACGATTGCGCCAGCGACATGACATTTAAACTGGTAGGACGATTGCTCGAACTGTGTCCTGACCACAGAGCACAAGTGTAAAGACCGTCATAGCGACTCGCTTCGGCCTGTCGTGTTTCGGGATCAGCTTGTGTATATCCAGTAACTCGTATACCTAGAGACCTACCGTCGTGGTATTTGTGGGCCGACATGACGACGGAGACTATCAACATATTGTCATCAGTTGGTGGTCATTGCCATTTTTAGCCTACACTGTACTTATCATCAGGAGCATTATAATCACTTTGTCGAGTAAGTATAAAAAAAAATGACGGCAATTAAAAGAAGATTACCTTTGTAGGAATTCGCAGAAGTCCAATGCCGTCCGAACGATGAGCTGAGCAAGTGCTGTGACACCCTTTTCGACATACTACAGGACAGTTTCCCAGATAACAAGAAAGCTAGGGTAGCCATGTGGCCGTTGCAGATCATGCTTCTAGTCTTAAATCCGGTAAGATTTGTTTGGCTATATTATTATAAAAACAACGAATACCTAACTAATAATATTGATACTACTATATATATATATATATATATATATATATAGTAGGCTTTTTTAGGATATATATGTGTATATATATATTGATACTACTATATATATACATATATATATAGTAGGCTTTTCGATTTCCGATCTTTTTTGTAGAGCGTTAAATTCTCTACAAAAATAATGAATGAGTATTGCAATACAATATATCGTTCATTAGATATAGAAATCAAAAGAAAAAAAACTTTTGTCCTGTTTTATTTGTATGGGAAATCGAAAAGTGCGATGCGGACAACCTAAATATTAATATTAAGGGCTCATATTTTCAGAGGCCTATTTTGGCATTAAAACGAAACTTGAACGTGGTTCCGAGGTAAAATAATTTGTTTTTTTTTTAAACGCCCTAACATATAGGTGGGCTCTTTACATCCACCTTTCCCAGAGAAAGTGTTTTAATAGCTTTTCGCTCGCTGGGCGCCTGGAAGAATAAGGATTTCCAGACCCGGGTAGAGTGATTTGAAGGATACCCCGGGGGTTTTAGTCAGTAGGCGTCTGACACACAGCGACCTTGAGGTCCTATGTAGGATTTTCTTCTGGGTGATAAAAAAAAACGAACATGATCTTGGTGGTAACCGCCGCACAGTATCAAGTTTCTCGATGATAGTGGTCACTTTTCGGTCTACGTTGTGTATGTTCTATACATTGGGTTAGGTGCCGATTATTTATTTAAAAAAAGTGTGATTTCAGAAAGTTTTAGAAGAAATAGTGAATGCTGATAGTGGAGCACCCTGTAGCCCTCGACATACCAAAAAGAAACACTTCATCGATGCAGTAAAGAGAGGATTGAGTAAGTGAAACTGAATTTTGAAGCGAAGTTTTAAATATAGCCTAATAGCGTTAACGCACTACATCCGATCTAAATCCGTGAAAATACGGATCTAAAAAATTCACGCCGTGTTATTACAAGCACTTCTCCTAACCCTCTTTTTTTCTTTTTTTTTACACTGGCTCGACGTAGTGACTACAGAGTACCTGATGGTAAGTACAGTGTAGTCCAAAAACGAAAGCGACTATCAAAGGATGAAAATCCATTGATAGTCTACATCGTCATGTCGGCCCACATATACCACGACTGAAGGTCCCTAGGGATATGAGCTACTGGATATACACAAGCTGATCCCGAAACGCGACAAGCCGAAACTGGTCACTATGACGGGCTTTACACCCATGCACTGTGGTCGCGATCCAGACCGGCACCGGTGCCCTACCACCTCGCAAAACCTCTGATCTCGATTAGTCAAAATACAGATTCCGATGTACACGCCATTCCTGTACATATATATTATGTTTACGCAAGCCTACCGCTAGATGGCGTAACACAGCACTTTGTGAACCACACTCCCCTCAGAGCCGCGTAGCAAGGAGCATTGGAATTATTGCGGTAGCTTATGTTTAAACTGCTGTTTCGGATTGCCTTTTCTCGGTTGATTGTATCTTTTATACTGGTAACTAACGCCAAACCTCTTAAAGGTAACTTAGGTACATCAAGACTAACAACTTTTGCTCTATGACTTTTGCCAAAACTTAACACATCCTAAGATATATATTTTTTTAGTTTTAGTGGGGGTGTCTATCAATCGTTAGCTCTATGAAAGTTCAGTCAGCTGATGCTATGAAATCGTCTGCCCCAGTTGCATCGCGCCGCCTCTCAGAGTGTTAAGAAGATCAGAACTGCAAATTTGATTTCTTTATTTTTTGTATGAGGAAAAGAATGAATTAGAAAAAGTCGTAAAGAAAAGTTGTCAGTCTTGATATACCGAAGTCACCCTTAAGTGGTTTTGCGTTAGTTACCTGTACCCTTGTATAATGTTATCGTTGTGAATAACATTATAATATACTAGCTGACACGGCAAACGTTGTTCTGCCATATAAATTATTTTTAGTGAATATCTTCTGTATTATAATATATAAAATGTGCATTGTAAAATAGTATCTAATTTAATTAAATTTATGGTTCACAATTTTGGTCATAGTGGCTTCCACATAAAAGGTAGATATATGCTGTCGCGGACTTTTATTTAGAACTATTCAAGACAATCAATCCTACGGTACATCATCTTTGTGTAACTCCAATGGTTTAGGTAGTGTACGCCAAGATAGCTCTCAGAGGACAGATTTTTCCGACTTAATTGACATGTATCGTTATATTACGATCAAAATAACACAAAATCATTACAAATTGTAGCCTATATGTTATTCCGATGTATAATCTATATTATTGTTATAGTTTCATGCAAATCCGTCCAGTAGTTTTATCGTGAAAGAGTAACGAACATATTCATAAACTGTCGCATTTATAATATTTTAGTAGGATTAATTTTGCACTCACGTGACATTGTATTTTTCGTCAATCTGTAATGCATGCCGTTTTCAATGCTGTCACAGAGACTGTTTATAAAACTAACCCTTGTGAGTATCTCCTCGTTCCTAACACGATCCGCGTGAAATAACAAGCCTTTATGTCACGCCAGATCCTCAGAACAATTCCAAGCAGATAGTGGAAGCCGCCATAGTGACTTGCGTCAAGCTCTGCAAAGCGTCCACTTACCTGAACATCGCCGATTCTGGGAATGTGGCGTTCGTGCTGGTCAAATCTGTTATAAGCGATCTCAAGGTAAACTGGTTTTTTTATTATACACTAGCTATGTCCGCGACTTCGTCCGCGTGGAATAGTTATTTTAGGCATTTTAGTTAGTTATTTATTTTAAAATTGTAATATCTTCTAAGATGTTCATTGAAATTAAGTGATGTCAAAGACAATTTTGTTCCCAATTAAATACTCTTAATCAACAACACATTTATTAGGATAAAGGTTAATATTATTACGTTGATACAACTCTTAACAAATAATGCATCAATTTCGACCAAATTCGATTACCATAAAAACGGTTCTAGTGAGTTAATCTTAAAAGATAGACATATACTGTCCCGGACATTTTTTTAGATCATTTTAGGAGGAATAATTCTTTCATACATATATTTTTGGTATCTTGAACCGTTTTCGCAGCGCACGCAATGGAAGCCCTCAAGGATTAATAATTTTCCCCGTTTTTTTCACATTTTCTATTATTTCTTCGCTCCTAATAGTTGCATCGTGATGTTATATAGCCTATAGCCTTCCTTGATAAATGGTCTATTCAACACAAGAATTTTTCGATTCGAACCAGTAGTTCCTGAGATTAGCGCGTTCAAACAAACAAACAAACTCTTCAGCTTTATAATATTAATATATATTAGTATAGATTCTCGTGTTACGCTCGTTGTTAAAATGGCAACACTAATCGTTGTCTTGACGTCAAAGAGAACTTTTTAGATGGCCACCCTATTTCTTTGCCCTTATATATCGCTACCGCGAGCTTGAATAGTCTAAGCCCGGTTGAGCTGAAAATGTCTTTCCCGGCAATCAGTAGTTAGACCGCTTCAAAAAAAAAAAAAAAGCTTGAATAGTCAGTCGTCGGCCAGCTCCCAAGCGAGAATCAAGTCTAAAGAGAGTATCAAAGTGAGCCAACTAAAAGTGGAATTGATTATCAGGATTCATTTTAATATATTATGGAGCGAGTTTTACACTCGACAGAATGACACCGCACCTGATGGAAAGTAGGGTTCAGTCCAAATGCTAAACCTGCATCGTAAAAATAAAGGGAGAAACAAGTGTGTGCTCTCCCTTTCTCAGATGTAAACATACATTCGCACTAACGCAAGCAAACATAACTAGTAACCATAGATGGGCAAAATGTAATCAGATTAATAAAAATGATTACGATTACATTTTACGTGTTTTTACCATTAATATGACTGCATTTTTCTCATGTATGTTTTATGGTAAACACTACATAATCCCAGATTGCATGCACATTTATGATTTCTTAATGTTTTAAATGGATTTAATCACGATTACAGAACAAGAAAACTGAAATTACGAATATATTTTGTAATCGTTAATCATTAATCAGATTACATTTTGTCCATCTCTGAATATCTTCTTCTATAGTATAAGAATGAATCGTTAAATGTGTATAAGCGCGAAACTCGAGAACGGCTGAACCGATTTGGCTGATTTCTTTTTTGTTGTGTTTGTTGAAGTCTGAGGAAGGTTATTACCGAGAGAAAAATTTAAAAAAATGTCTGATAAAGTCTAAAAACAACACTTTTCTATATTCCCATACAAAAAATTCGTAATAATATTTAAAAGTCAATTTGAACTTTAACACCATTCCATAAAGTTTAAATGTTAGTTAGTGGACGGGTTCCGGGAAGGCAAAACAATTGAGTGACGTATAAATATTAATGTCAATATTTGTCAATTTTTATACATATAGCATTAAGGCCAGGTTCCTTCAAACAATTTTCAAAAAACAGCCGACAGGCCAATAGGTTTTGGCAGAATTAAATCTGACGGGGAAGCTATTAACATTAAAAAAATAATGTGAGTTTGTTTTAGAGAAATAGGGCAGAACGAGGTCTGCCGGGACAGCTAGTACATTATAATTTGCAGTGAGATACAAACTAAATCGAGATATCTCATCACCGCACTCATAACAGTAATGTTATTATGACATTCAAACGGAATATAGATAACTAGCTGATCCGGCAAACGTTGTTTTGCTATATAAGTTATTGCAATATCTTCTAAGATGTTCATTGAAATTAAATGATGTCAAAGACAATTTTGTTCACAATTAAATACTCTTAATCAACAACACATTTATTTGGATATTTATTAATATTATTACGTTGATACAACTCTTAACAAATAATGCATTAATTTCGACCGAATTCGATTACCATAAAAACGGCTCTAGTGAGTTAATCTTAAAAGATAGACATATATTGTCGTGGACATTTTTTTTAGATCATTTCAAGAGGAATAATTCTTTCTTACATATATTTTTGGTATCTTGAACTGTTGTGTTGTGTTGTGTGTGCAATGGAAGCACTCAAGGATGAATAATTTTCCCCTTTTTTTTTCACATTTTCCATTATTTCTTCGCTCCTAATAGTTGCATCGTGATGTTATATAGCCTAAAGCCTTCCTCGATTAATGGGCTATTGAACACAAAAATAATTTTTCAATTCGAACCAGTAGTTCCCGAGATTAGCGCGTTCAAACAAACAAACAAACAAACTCTTCAGCTTTATAATATTAGTATAGATTATGGTCCTAAAAGAGATGTAATAAAATACTCGATACGAGCAGAAGAGATGTGAAGTTCATTGTGCTCTTAATCGATTCCAGTCGCTCCTCTTCAACCCTCCGAAGTCGTACGCCCGAGGGAACCTGCTGTGCGGGTACTCGGACCTGGACCTGATGACGGACTGCTTCGTGTCCTTGTTCAGGATAATGCCGCATAACAACGACGCTCTCAAAGTGTGCCTGCATGTCCACGCGCACATCACGTACCATAACGTTCTAGTCAATTCTTTGCTCAGGTAAGACTTGTTTGCGCCGTTTATTATTAACTAGCTGATCCGGCAAACGTTTTGCTATATAAGGTTTTGTGATATCGTCTAAGATGTTCATTGAAATTAAGTGATGTCAAAGACAATTTTGTTCACAATTAAATACTCTTAATCAACAAGACATTTATTTGGATAAAGGTTAATATTATTACGTTGGTACAACTCTTAACAAATAATGCATCAATTCCGACCAAATATGATTACCATAAAAACGGTTCTAGTGAGTTAATCTTAAAAGATAGACATATACTGTAGCAGAAATTATTTTAGATCATTTCCAGAGGAATAATTCTTTCATACATATATTTTTCGTATCTTGAACCGTTTTCGCAGCGCACGCAATGGAAGCCCTCAAGGACGGATAATTTTCCCCGTTTCTTTCACATTTTTCATCATTTCTTTGCTCCTAATAGTTGTATCGTGATGTTATATAGCCTAAAGCCTTCCTCTATAAATGGTCTATTCAACTCAAAAAGAATTTTTCAATTCGAACCAGTAGTTCCTGAGATTAGCGCGTTCAAACAAACAAACAAACTCTTCAGCTTTATAATATTAGTATAGATTTACATTTATTTTATTTTTTTATTATTTATTTATAATATTTTAATATATATTCTCTTATATAATCTATCCATACACTAGCAACACTCACTCGACATTTTTATCCCCCTACCTTCCTCATCCGTTTTCCTCTCTGGGTTCGAACGCTTCGAAAACTACAATGCGCTCGCTGTAATAAACTGTCTAAACTATATAAAACGCTACAGCGCTGTGTAATACAATTGGTATCAACTCGAACGCTCTGCTTACCCCGACAACGCGTGAAATTGTGGTGTGGACGCCTGAACCAGCGCCGTGGACCGGGACAATATACAAGTAAGTTCGTTCCCGGAATTCCTTCTTATTCCTCGTCAACTCTCACGCACCACTTGTGGTCTACCCACTGTCTATCTATTTATTACTATGTAATAACTTCGCCTTTTTTTTTACCAGGGAATAATCCATAATAGGACTTCCCGATCGCCATGAGGATAACGGCTGGGGTTGTGTCAGACTCCTACTTACTTTTGGTAGTCGAAGCTGCTCGCGTCCGTAGGCTTTACCCTAGTTTCCCTACACGTGACTCCTGGGTGGTGCTAAACGAGCAGCAGCGAGGTGGCAGGGCGTCGGTGCCCGTCTGGATCGCGACCACAGTGCATGGGTGTAAAACCCGTCATAGTGACCAGTTTCGGCTTGTCGCGTTTCGGGATCAGCTTGTGTATATCCAGTAGCTCATATACCTAGAGACCTTCAGTCGTGGTATATGTGGGCCGACATGACGATGTCGCTTTCGTTTTTGTACTTCACTGTACTTATCATCGGGTACTCTGTAGTCACTATGTCGAGCCAGTGTAAAAAAAAAAAACTAAAAACCCCCGGGGTGGCGTTACAATAACTCCGCCTGGGCATGAGAATCTAAATTAGTCCAAACGCCTGGGGAGCGAACAGCTTCCTTAAGCTTCACCTCTGGGAGGAGTATAAACAGCCCACCCTTCCTAGTATTTCTCACAGGTGGCGCGCCGCCTCCCTCTCATCCGGGCAGCAGTATCCCTCAAGTCTACTACGCGGCTAGTGTCACGGAGGGCTATCGCGCTGTTTGCGCTCGAACACATTCCTCCGACAACGGTGCCCTGGCCGCCGAATGTCCAGGGTGATTGTACGCTCCATGTCTCTTTCGGCGGCCTTCTTTAGTTTCATAACAGCCTTGCAGAAGGACGCGATGCTTTGCCAAATCCTTTCACAGTCAACCATAGATTTGACCACCATATGGACATCTCTTTCTTCAGCTCAGACTGGGCATTCTTCCAGGGTGTGCCGCGCCGTGTCTTTGGCACTCCAACTGTGTGTGCTAGCCGAATAGCGCAGGATAGCGAGGGATTCAAAAGTTTATATAGCCGCCGGAGTCGCTGGTCTGGATTTCCACGTAGAGAATTAGGGAGCAAAGAGTTTGATCAGGCACAGTGACAATGAAATATTCAAAAGGCACTTACCTGGAAACTGGATGATGAGGACCGGCTACTGCAGCTCCGCACCGTTCACCGTATACAATCAATTAGATGTTCCGCCGTAATGTCCAAAGCAACTGACTATTCCGTAGTGTGACCGAGTTTGCCGCCGATGATAAGTGTAGCGATACCGCCGTGCGTACACATGTATCACCGTTAAGGACCGAGCGTGGAATGGGAATGTAGGGAGACGGAAGGGATGTCAAGTACCTTTTTTATACTCATGCCCTGCGCCTGACCAAACTGTTCTGCCATAACCCATCCCTTTCCTCCCAATCTTATCTGCATATCTGTCCATGGCCTCGTAGCTCGTGTATGGATTATGATGTAGCTTACTTCGTTTTTTTTTTTAAGTGACTTAACTCGGAGTATTTTTAGCTATGATTAAATAAAATGGTCAGTTCTCTTTTAGTTCTTGAAGGGGTATTAACTTCTACTGGTTTGAACGACTCAAAATTTCAATGAAATTATAATAACTTAGTCAACTTAACCTGATGCTCTGGTGCAGCCTCAGCAGGAAGCGGTAAGCCATATAACTCCCCACCAACCTAGAACAGCAGTATCAGTATGAGCTGTTTGAAGTAGTCTCGATGAATCGGTTCCAGATTGATTGATAATAATTGAGTTGGGGGATCTTTAAAATGGGTTTAATTTTAAGGTTTTTAATGTACAAATTGCGCCTCTGATTACATAGATATTGAAATAATTGCAGGATAATAAAACAGCCCCGACTGCCGTGGTGGCCACAGATCGACTTGCTGTACCCAAGAGCGAACGAATTGAGAGTCATATTTAATATCACGGCGAACAAAGCTACACAGGTATACAGCCTTTACCCTATCTCCTTGGCTCTACGACAAAATGGATATAACGAAACTGATGGAAAGTGCAGTGTGATGATGATGATGTCCTAGCCGGATTCGCCCACGGCGACTGTTTAATAATAATAAAATAATAATAATAAAAACATTTATTTGGCACACAACATACAACACATCAGAATAGGTAAATAAAAACAGAAAACAACAAAAGCATGTACCCTGTGTTGTGATGATGCGCCAAAGGGAAGTCAGCTCAGCAAATGCTAAGTGACCAGCCGAGCCACCCAGCGCTGATTTTCAGCTGACACCCATTTATTGCGTCGACGCGCAGAAAACAGCAAGGAAGAGATCAATAGAGTACCGATACACATCATTAGAGACTAAAATTCAAAGTATCATAGATAGATATATATCATAGATAAAAATACACATATACAAGAACACAAATATATAAATATATATGTATAAATAATATATATTACATACACATATCATATACATTATTGTCATTAATATACACACAAAATAAATGCAAATAGAATAATAAATAAATGTAAACAACTAAATAAAAGAGGCATCCAGTTGCTGCACGGTATGCTGCTCATTCAGTAAGAAGGTGTTTCAGCACTGATTAAGAAAATCGAGGTCCAGTTTTCGGAAATAGTCAAGAGTGCAGGAGATATTTAAGTGCATAACTGGACGCGCAGCCAGAAAAGCACTCTCTCGTCCGAGCTCCCCCAGGCCCGATGGAATGGAGAGCCAGTACGATCGAAAGGGAGCAGGATGCGGGATTGGTCGAGCTTTCCTTCTCTGAACATCTGGTTGAATTGCCGTGTTAAAGAGATAACTTAGTCGCCTTTTACGACACCCCAGCACGAAGAGGGAGGTGCTATTCTATTCTGCGAGCAGCTACCACGGCTCTACGTGCAGTATAGTCTACCAACGACTGCCAAAGAGCGAGAATCCATTGACAGCCTGCGTCGTGATGCCGATCCACATTTTTTTGACAGCTTTCGCTTGACTTCAATATCACCTGCTGGAAAGTGATGATGAGGGCGACGACGGAGCGCGCTCGCCCAGCAAATACCGATTCACTCGACGTTTGAAGATTCCCATGTCATAGGATGTTGGAAACACAGACGCAGGAAGCGAGTTCCACTCCTTGGCGGTTCGTAGCAAAAAGGTGGAGGCGATTCGCTTCGTGCGAGCAGCCGGAATGTCAACCACATAAGGGTGCAAACCCGCACGGCGCGCAGTCAATTAGTGGTAGCAGGGGGAGGGAGGAACTAAATCACACAACTCAGCCACACACTCTCCAGAGTATAGTCTATAGAAAACCGAAAGGGGGGCCACTCTACGCCGGTGTTCCAAACTGAGCAGTTTACGCGACGTAAGAGCCTAATCGGCAATGAGCCGCCGAGCTCATTAAATGTCCAATTATATCAAGGTAATGATTTTTAAGCCTCTATGGGATGCACGCCACTGATCGTGCCCAACGTGACCAGTAGCGCAATTGATCGCCGTTCTCACAGCACTAGTACACATGACATTTTTATTAAATGCCATGCGGGTTTCCGCTGAGGATGTAGTGTTAAATCCATATGTAGTCTGGAAGAGTCCAGAGGTATATGTCGGGATTCGAACCTACGACCATTTACATTGTCGCGCATGTAGACCGCTCCATTATTCGCCGTGCTGCCACAGAATTGAAGTAACTTGTCGACGTGATTTTTGAAAACTTACGTCAGTACAATACATTCAATACTGGTGCGTGTGAGTTGGCGAGGGAAATAGAAGGAATCCGGGAACGAACTTACTTGTATAGGTCCCGGTCCACGGCGCTGGTTCAGGCGTCCACACCACAATTTCACGCGTTGTCGGGGTAAGCAGAGCGTTCGAGTTGATACCAATTGTATTACACAGCGTTGTAGCGTTTTATATATATTTAGAGTTTATTACAGCGAGCGCGTTGTACTTTTCGAAGCGTTCGAACCCAGAAAGGAAAACGGATGAGGAAGGTAGGGGGATAAAAATGTCGAGTGAGTGTTGCTATTGTATAAATAGATAATATAAGAGAATATATATTAGAAATATTATAAATAAAGAATAAAAAAATCAAATAAATGTAAATTAATAATAAACGGCGCAAACAAATACTTTTCTATTATCTTTTCTGATCGAATTTCACTTTGTCCAAATCCTCAAGTGTGATTAAGCTCAACTGTCTGCCTGTAATTCATAAAAAAGTTGTTGTTTCCAGGGCTACGTGGTCCACACGCCGCTGCGCATGATCTCGCTGACCCTCAAGTCCAAGGAGGTCCAGTCGAAGGTGTACCGAGCGGAGGAGATGCCTCTGTACAGGAACCTCTTGCTGTGGATCGTGAAGGTCATCCACGCGGATCCCATGCTGCTGCTCAGTGTGAGTTTCGCCGACTTTACCAGTTTCCAGGAGTTGCACTGGGCTGGTCACATGTACTGAAGAACAAATGATAATTAAAGTTGGCAAGGTCTTGAGCATTCTTAATCGTACACTGTGTTGTGGTAGGGCGATTGCCCGAACTGGGTCGTGACCTCAGTACACAAGTGTAAAGACCGTCGTAGTGACTCGTGTCGGTTTGTCGCGTTTCGGGATCAGCTTGTGTATATCCAGTAACTCGTATACCTAGAGACCTTCAGTTGCGGTATATGTGGGCCGACATGACGACGGAGACTGTCAACGGATTGTCATCCTTTGATGGTCGCTTTCGGTTTTTTACTACACTGTACTTACCATCAGGTACTCTGTAGTCACTATGTCGAGCCGGTGTAAAAAAAACGCGACAGGTCCAAGCGAGTCACTATGACAATGGTTAAGCTTTTACGAACAGTGTAAAGTCGATAACATTGCTTTTGAGCGTTTTGGAAACGGATGATGAAATTCTAGAACCCAGGTCGGTCCGGCCACGAGATACAGTCGTCGACAGCGGAGCTGATCAACGGTCTCGTGTCGCTGGTTCACCAGGCCGGCATGGGGGAGATATCCCAGGCGGCAATGGACGCCTTGCTGGCCCTTCATCGGCCTGATCGCGTCTACATGTGGAACCCTGAAGCGCCACTGAACACCTTCTGGGATATCAGGTACACGCGACGGCCGCGGCATGCCAGATTCATACTAACCTAGCCTGTCTCTTGTTTGGTGTCATCAAGTCGCAGACTCCGCGGTTATCCCATATAATCTATAGTACTACTAGCTGACTCGGCAAATGTTGTTCTGCCATATAAATTATAGCAGACCAGCCACGCTTTGCTGTGACTGGTTTTTGAATAATTACTCAATCCAGTCAACGGATAGCGCCATCTTTTAGAATCGGTTGGAGCTAACTGTAAATTATGACTGCTAAATAATAAACAAATAATTTGCAATAAAATAATATTGCGACTATGAATTGAAATGAAAACTATCCTATCTTCTAAATTAGATCAAACTTCACGTGGTGTGTAAATTTCATTAAAATCGGTTTAGTAGTTTAGGAGTCCATCGCGGACAAACATCGTGACAGGAGATTTATATATATTAAGATTATAAAGAGGAAAGGTTTTTTTGTTTGTATGAAATGAATAGGCTCCGAAACTACTGGACCGGTTTCAAAAATTCTTTCACCGTTGGCAAGCTACACTATTCCCGAGTGACATGGCTATGTTTATTTATTAAAAAAATAAGGATGCTTATTATAACTTGAATAATCTAACCCAAGGTGTAAAAAAATAAACAAAAAACTTCCTTCAATCGCGTGCGCTGCGAAAACTATTAATGATAGAACAAAATGATGTATTACAATTTTTCAGGACACATCACTGTCTATAAAAAATCGCGACAGCATGTCTCTATCTTTTATAATTACGTCACAATAAGCGTCTTTTTATTAATTTTATTTTTAATAAAATACCACCGCTAGAAAAGGCTCTTTATTCGTACCTAGGTATTGATCCTTATCAAAATAAATAAATCATTATTTAAGACTACTTCAATACCTTCATCATATCACCTTTTAAGGGCGGCTTGCACTAGCAAATTAAGTCTAGTTTAGACTTTCATAAAATGCTATTTAGCGCTTAACTGTACTTATAGTCTTGCACAGAATAAAAACCCAGTTGTAACAACTCTTAAACTCAAATCATCATTAAGATGGAATTAATGTACTTCGATTAATTAGCGTCTATAAAAGCTTAAACTAGACTTAATTTGTTAGTGCAAGCCGCTCTAAATGATTAGATTCGGATATTCCATTTGAAAGATATCACGAGTTTAAATAATTGAAAAAATCGGCTAGCTATGCGTTGAAGAGGTACGGGAGGGGAGTCAAGGGAGTTCTTTTATTATATTATTATGCCCGTGCGAAGCCGGGATGGGCTGCTAGTAATGGATAAATAGCCAGAGGTCTGCAAAGTGCAGACGTGGTTCGCGACAGCTCGTTATACCTCGCCGCACTACATCGACTTTTAGAGGTAGTTTTCGGTAAGCTGCATCCAAATGCTGGGACAATATACCGCCTCCAGTTAGGTCGTCTTTAAGTATAAATACTTTTAAAAATAAATTAAAAACCTTACTGAATGAGCAGCATACCGTGCAGCAACTGGGTGCCTGTTTTATTTAGTTGTTTATAGTTGTTTAAATTTATTTATTATTCTATTTGCATTTATTTTTGTGTGTATCTGTATATTCATATATCATACAACCAATATTACGGTTACCTGTAAGGTATTTTCACGTATCCCATTCGGGTTGCTTGCAGCGCGTAAACAGCCTCGGCCCTCCCCAGTTCACAGGTGCTGTATAATATAAGCCAGAAGCTGATCCAGCGGCAGATCGGCAACTACCGCGACGTGCTGCGCTGGCTCCGGGACATCCTGACCTGCAGGAACGAGTTCCTGGCCAAGCACAAGGAGTACGCGAACCTGGGCTCGCAGATACCCATATGCAAGCAAGCGCATATCAAACTAGAGGTACATTCTATTTCTACGCTTTATACAAGTATGAACTAACAGTGGCTGGCCGACAGAGAGTTTTTTTTACATTGCCTCGACATAGTGACTACAGCGCATCTAATGGTAGGTACAGTGTAGTCCAAAAACGAAAGTGACTATCAAAGGATGGAAATCCGTTGACAGTCTCCGTCGTCATGTCGGCCCACATATACCACGACTGAAGGTCTTTAGGTATACGAGTTACTGGATATACACAAGCTGATCCCGAAACGCGACAGGTCAAAGCGAGTCTCTATGACGGGCTTTACGCTTGTGTACTGTGGTCATGACCCAGTTCGGGCCATCGCCTTGCCACGAACATCCAGTCACGTATAACGGACAGCTTTCCATAGTAATGCATACAAATCGATATATTATGGCCGAGCTGCAACTGGCAGGTTCCAAAGTGTGCCCTAACATAAAAAAACCTATGTCTAGGTTTCGAAGTCAATGTAAGTACACAAAACGTGTCTGTTGTACTTTTATTTTAATGTATTTGGGTTTATTGCGTTTTAAAATTGCCTTTGTAATTGCGTTCCTTTGTTAACAATTTCTAAAAGTGTGACCTGTTCAGCACTAACGTAATAAGCCAATCTCTTTCACGGTGACCGATTGTTATGTGTAACTTGCTATGTAATTTGCCGCCAACGCACCTGCGTGCACAAAGGCTTATTTAGACAGAAGCCTGTGAAAAGAGAAACTGCTATATAGTACATTTTGGGCTAACAACGAGTTCACACAGAACTTCATCGAAGTTCAATAATCTATTAGTTACACGTAGTCTATTTCATTTATTTTTACTTATACTTTTGCTCTTTTTTTTTTAGGTATACATATATTTTTACTATATTATCTATCACTAATACATTTTATAGTCGATTTATTTATTGTATGTAATAGTTTATTTTAGTATCACTTGTATTTATTATTTAAGCTATATGTACTTTGTTGTTTATCGATAATTCTTATAAGATGTAACACGACCGGGGCCCTTCACGAAAATCAGCGCTGGAGGCTTCCTCTGTGGCTTTAGGCTAATAAGGGCCCATTTTCGCCATGTTAATATGTTCTGTATTTTATTATGTTTTTGTGTGTTGTTTGTCATGCTACATTTAAATTTCTGTTTTTTTTTTGTATATGTGTGGCGAAATAAATACTTTTTCATTTCAATCGAATGCGACATCAATCCCAAACCAGTAACTTATGGCACCGTCTGTACTTAATTTGTATACAGCGCACGTAGTCGCTCAGTGTCTCGTGACTAGTGATGAAAATGCCCGGGAATTTTCCCAGAGTGCCCAAAACTTGCTTGGGAATATTCCCGGGAATTTACGAAATGTTCGCGGATGTGCTGGGCACTTTGGGCAAATTCCCGGGCATTTTCATCAGTACACGTGACGTCCCCCGGTACTCAGGTCGTGTTCCTGATGTGCCTGTGGTCGATCGACACGGACGTGGTGCTGGTCGCGATGTCCTGCTTCGCACTGCTCTGCCAGGAGGCGGACATCCGCTGCGGCGCGGACGAGCTGACCGCGCACTGCCTGCTGCCCAACTACACCGTGTTCCAGGAGATAGCGCACACGTCCACCGTCCTCACTACCGGTATCATGATGCTCTGTTTTTAGGATTCCGTATCTCTATAAGAAAAAAGGAGTCAGAAAGTAATAAGCTCAATTCGATGACTATCAGTCTGTTAAGGCCATTTTTGTCAGCGACGCGTGAAGGTAACCAGTTGAACTGAATATGAAATCTATTATATAAAAATAAGTCCGGTTTTCCTTCCTGACGCTATAACTCCAGAACGCACGAACCGATTTCCACAGTTTTGCATTCGTCGTGAGGTTTATAGCAAACAAAATTCAGGAAAATTTTCAACAGAAAAGCAGGAAAACGGGGAAAATTATTTTTCGCTTACAGCGCCATCTATGATGCATAGCATGTACTACAAACCAATATGGTTCAGCATGGTGGTGGAGCAGATCGCATCAGTATTTTAAGAAGATGGCGCCGATGCGTTATACATTGTTTGACAGCTGCTCATTGTACTCTGCTCAGTTAATTTCTATATATATATTTCTCGTTACACAATGTTAGTTACCTTACTCCTCCGAAACGGCTTTACCGATTTTTACCAAATTTTATATGCATATTCAGTAGGTCTGAGAATCGGCTATTTTTCATACCCCTAAGTGATAAGGGGTGTACACCCTTTACAATTTTTTTTTTAATTTTTGGACAAAAATTTTTGTTTTTATTTTTCTATAATGTGGCATTAAAAATACTTACAACCTTAAATTTTAACCCTATTATCACCAACTCCTATTTTTTAATAGCCATTTTATATTTCACTTTGAGCACGACATACTCGTTATAAGCGGAATGTGGATACAGCGATTAATATATCTCTGCTCACCCCGAAAGGCATATACCGTGACGATATTACTATTTAATTCACTTTTATTGTTATTGTTGCAAGCAGCCAGTCAGGATATCGGAAGAGGTTGTTTTTACAAAAATATACATAGTGAGTACCATAAAATAAAAGCATTATTCTACCCCTCTTTCTTACACAGACAAATAAAGAAGATTTTGGATCAATGATTTTATTCTCTATCCAGGTACAGCTGCCTTACAGAAGCGTATTCTGGCGCTGCTGAGGAAAATCGAGCACTGCGTAAACGGCGTCCAACCAGTGTGGGAAGAGACGTTCCGATGTTGGTATGTTTCTATCGTTTTTATACTGGTTTGGGAGTGATTGTATCGTTCGGTATTGATGCTACACTCGATGGAACTCTGATGAAGTGATGGACACGTTGCTAGCCCGGAACGTACTGTCTTGCCGAGCTTCTCCTCTCAAGGCTTGGGCGTAACTTCGCCGGTATGTATGCAGGTGCGTTGGCGGCAAAACTTCATAGCTCTTGGTTACCGTGGAAAATTTACTTTTGTGTTATCGCTAAATTATTAACAAAGGAACGTAATTATAAAGCGTAGTTACCGGAGGATCAGACTGAACTGCGGGCTTAGATGCTTTATATAAAAAAAATATCATCAGGGACTCCCAGTGCAAGCTACTCCAGAAGTACCCGAAAGGTCAGGGTGAGAAGTTGGACGACTATCAGATGGAAGCGCTCCACCGCTCGGTTGCGAAGCGTCGCGTCTCCCACCACAGCAGCAGCGAACACGACTTTGAAGTAGGCCCTAAAATTGTTTTTTTATACAGAGACCGAGTTTGAGAGTTTGGGAGTCGAAGCTGCTCGCGTCCGTAGGCTTTACCCTAGTTTCCCTACACGTGACTCCTGAGTGGTGCTAAACGAGCAGCAGCGAGGTGGCAGGGCGTCGGTGCCCGTCTGGATCGCGACCACAGTACATGGGTAAAGCCCGTCATAGTGACCAGTTTCGGCTTGTCGCGTTTCGGGATCAGCTTGTGTATATCCAGTAGCTCATATACCTAGAGACCTTCAGTCGTGGTACATGTGGGCCGACATGACGATGTAGACTATCAATGGATTTTCATCCTTTGATAGTCACTTTCGTTTTTGGACTACACTGTACTTACCATCAGGTACTCTGTAGTCACTATGTCGAGCCAGTGTAAAAAAAAAGAGTGTATATTTGTAGAGAATGCTAGCTGAGCCGAGGAACTTCGCTCCGCTTAACAGTCAATGTATTTCGTATTAACTTTTAGATACGCCCAGCCTGGGCTAAGGAGAGGGAGGTCTTTTACGACCGCATCGGAGACGACCTCTCGCTGTCGGCGGTGGTGGAAGCCATGGTCGGCAGGTGTACGCTCTTACGATCCGCAACGTACGTCTAATGCCCGTATCTGGGGGGTTGAAGGTGGGGCTTGCACCCTGGTCGCCAAACTCTAGGGGCGACAGAGAAACCGTACCTGCTGAATAACATATCTAAAAAAGGGGAACAATTTCTCCTTAAAAATGAGCTGAAAATTTGTAAAAAGCTTTGTTTAGACGGATGGAATGTTAACTCAAAATTCTCATAAGATATCGTTAGCACGTGCCTTCTTATGCAAGGTTAATGGTTGATTTTTATGAATATTTTCGCTTCCTATGCGATAAATGGTTTTTACAAAATGGAGAAACAAAAATACTTAAAATTTTGCTGTGAATATTTTTCTTTGCAATAATCTGTTTAATCAAAAACTAAGGTAAAAGTTCTTCTTTTTTTAATAGTAGTCTTTGCCCCCCTCGAAATATTTTAAAATCCAGGGGTAGTACGGTTCAATAAACCTTTGTCTAGTACACATAGTACAAGCGTATCTTAGTTTGGGGCTAGGCAAATGTGTGTAATTGTCTGTATATATTATTTTAGACCCAAGTACAAGAGTGGGCGAATATAACCTCATTCTTGTGTGCTTTGGGAGGCGTTTGCTTGCAGCGGAGACCCGCTACAACCTGGACACATTTACATGGTAACTATTATTTATACTTTAAAATGACTTAGAATGATATTTAAAGACGTTACTTTGACTTTGCTTAGCCTTTGCTTAGAAAATGAGTTAATTTTTAACAAACAACTGGATGTACGATATGAATTTAGCCTTAGTACACGCAGAGCCAAGTCCAGGTTGACGAAATCAATGTCTTACCATAAAATTTGAATTTGAATAATAAACAGTATATAATGGTATATGCTCAGATGGGACGAAATAAAGACGAACTATGTTTGCTGAAATAACAATTCGTCTTTATTTCGTCCCATCTGAGCATATACCATTATAAAACAACATTTAGAGCCTTTACTTCTAGTTTAACTAACATAATATTTCATTTACATTAAATAGGAGAATATTTGTCTCACGTTTTTTCTCAACCTCATAACCTCACTTCTTGACAATCCGTGTCACTCACGTCACACTGACATTAGTTCCATAGATTATAAAATAGCAGCATAAACTATGGAAACGGAGTGCGTTCCGTTTTTACAAGTATATAAGCACGCTATATCCCTTTCGCTTATATGCCATACCCAATGTAACCAGTAGCGCATCTGATCGCCGTTCGCCTGAAGTTTTTATTAGAATTCACGCGGATTTTCTCGCGAGGTTTTCTTTCACCGGTGAGCATGCGGTGCTTAACTCCGTATTATAGCATGTAGACGTAACCCGATACGCAGTTGTCGCCCTAAGGGTCGTTAGGGTGTTACGAGACGTGCGGGGTAAGAGGAGGCGCGCTCGCACGGGACGCTTGGAACCCAGTCGACTACCGAGACCCAAGGCGGGAGTACGTGCGTGTACGTCGCAGTTCGGTGTGCCTTAAAGTGCAAATAAACTGTAAAATGCCAAATTCGTGTTTTCCTAAAACCACACCCACGACCACCGGCCGTATCTGGCGTCCAACGTGGTCATAGTACGTAATATGGAAAAACCCGGAGGTACGTAGCACGGTACGAACCTAGGACCATTCGCGTTGCCACGCATCGATACCAGTTTCTTATTTTCTGGGCTACCACAGCAACACTGTCTTGATTAACCCTTTGCGGTCGTATGTCCGCTCTCAGCCACCACAGCGAGGAACCATACGAATCTTATACTGTATGCAACAATGTATCAGCTTACATTTTTTCGAAACAAAATAGATGGATGTATTAAATAAAGAGATATCTAAAGTTCACAAAAGAATTACCAAATCTTATTTATCCATCGTAATCTTACGTGTTACGTATCCTTGCTCTTTCGATGGAAATTAACTCCAACCAGTACGATACCCGGGTCAAAATTTAATACGTCCGCAAAGGGTTAATTCATTGTTTTATTTGCCTTCACCGGGTAAGAATCTCGACACGTACTTATGGATTTATCAAATTAATTATGGATTTAGGTAACACATGCTCATCGGTGAAGGAAATCGTGAGGAAACCCGCATGGCATCTAATAAAAAGATTATGTGCACCAGTGCTGTGAGAACAGCGATCAACTGTGCTACTGGTCACGTTGGCCACGACATATAAGCGCAAAATGGTTGCAGATGCGTGACGATATATCAATTTTATTATCTTTTACTTGTATCTCTCTGTATTTATCACGCGAATATCGAAATTAACGATAAATTGCAGGATTTGTAACTCTATTTTGTACCTATACATTGTGATCTCAATTTAACCAAGACACAGATGCCCTTTAATTCCATTGCTGCTCCATTTATCCATTGCTGTTTCAACATAGTGTTTGAACCCTAAAAGAAACAATTGACGTCTTTTTTTTATTTCATCTCTTACGTCATATTCCTTTTTCAGACACAAGAAAGTACAATGTTCTAGCAAACAGCACTCAAGAGGTTCAATATTGTCCCGTGACGCAGTAAGTATGGTTTTTTTTTTGACTTAGTCAAACGGTTAAATGAGTATGATTCTACCGGTTGCGCCATGTTGTAATGAGAGGCGTGTTCGATAAAACTGGTTTTATATTATATACCCACAACATGAGATGTTAAAAATACTACACATCATACTTGATAGTAAGTGTAGTGCAATCCATGAATTGGATCGGGCGTTACGTTTACTCTGATATTATTTTTTTTATAATGAAGTCATGTCAAGTCAAGTCAAGTCATTTAAACTGCTATATTTTAACACGTTATTTATTTCATTTGGAAATCACTAACAAATGATGATAGAAACATGTTCACAACTACATTTATATTTTTAAAAACATAAAATGATTTTTGATGTCAATATAATAGATATGTTAATAAAATGTACCAAGAAATACATTAGTGTAATAAGATATAAAAAATGTTTTATTGGTGAAACCAATTGTACAAGCAAAGAGGAAGGCGTTTGTTTCTCGCATCCCATTGTAACTACCCACCGTTTATATTAATACCTGTAGTGTCTTAAGACTTCCTGTACAGGTTCATAGGTCAGCTGCTGCGCCTCCTGCTGTGCAGCAATGAACGCTTCGGGCAGCAGATCCACGCGCACGTGAAGGAGATGGTGGGACGCGAGATGTCGCCGCAACTGTACCCAATATTGTTTGACCAGATCAAGGCAATCATAGACAAGTTCTTCGATCAGAACCAGCAGGTCTGTCACTCCAGCATTAGTCCACTGCTGGACAAAGCTTCTTACAGGATTTGACACTTTTTTAAGATGTAGAGTACCTTGAAAAGGAAAAGAGAAACCTTATAGAATTTTTGAAGTTGTAGGATGATTGCCTGAAGTTGGTCGTGTGCGCACAACACAAATGTAAAGACCGTCATAGTGACTCGCTGTGACCTGTCGCGTTTCGGGATCAGCTTCTGTATATCCAGTAACTCATATACCAAGAGACCTTCAGCCATGGTATATATGCGCCGACACGACTAAAGAGACTATCAATCGATTTCCTTTCGTTGACGCTGTTTGTTGTTCTTGGATTACACTGTACTTTCCATCAGGAGCAACGCAGTGACTTTATCGAGTCAGTATAAAAATAAGGATCAATTCATTTTCCGTCTGTTAAGCCCTTTTTCTCAAAAACCCGTGGGTGTATCAAGTTTATTAATTTTATTTTATAATTAATAAATTTTATAATTAATTAATGTCAAATAGACAGATCTTCCGTTACTTCTAGCTCTGAAAAAAATAACTTTTAAGTCAATGCAATAAAAAGATATGGCCTCTTGTAATGCAAATTTTATGTTTTTGCACGGGAACCAAAACTTTACGCTATTTCCCGTTGATCAGGAATCATGAAGTTTAACAAGAAACAATATCTTATGACCCAAGTTTGAAAAAAGTCATAAATTTGTAATTGCATAGCAAATAAAAAAAAACTCGATTATAAACTTATATCAGTAAGTTTGTATGGTACCCTCAAAATTAGATTCGGACACATGGCCCTTTTTTAAATTTTGTTATAGAATAAGGATGAAGTATGTAGCGACCTCTATTGTGCAGAATATAAACCACGGTTCGTAACGCCATCTTGTGGCGAATAGCATAACCACAGCCCACTTGTGGTGCCAACTATTGGAGAATAGAAAGCGATTTCTAAAAGTGTCGCTGAGGCCTAACGTGAACGCTGGTATATACAAGATGGCTGGAGAATCTTCAATGCAATTGGGGGGCCCTGCCGCTCCGATTTATATACGCGGCAGGCTCAAATGCGGGACGATAGTTATCTACGGAAAGCGAAACTAAAGTGAAGTGTTGACCGCGACATTTAGTTTAATGTTTTGTTAACTTATTAGCGCTTTCATATTTATTTGACTGACCAAGTTTATTAATCCTTTTCTTGATAGTGTATCTGTGGAGATCCATCAGAATTTACAAAACCTATTGCCATAAGTTTTTAGCGCATACTTAATATTTTTATATGAATATTTAGGTAATTTCTCCGTTTTTGAACGCACGGTTAGTTTCTATTAGACATCCTTGGCACATAAGGGTCAAACGGTATGAATATTATTTTGATATTGAAAGAAAGAACATTCTGCCAAGTTAAGGGTTAATACCCGTGTGGTTTTATTTAAGACCCCGAGCTCGTAATACTATAGTAAACGACATCAACAAGATACCCGGAGGGCAAAGTGTGCGGGGCACTGCTGATTTTTCTGATGGCGTGGTATACTGTGCGGGTCACTTTAGTCGTTGGTTTTGACGTTATTCAGAGTCAACTGTATATTTAAAAAATATTAACGACAGGGTTAGGACGTATATCCAAACCCGTAACACATAATATCGAGGGGTGAAAGGCTATTTGGTTTAAGTGACATTTTTTGATGATATAGTAATATATGACGGGGACAGCCTGTCAGGGCGGCCACACGTGCACTTTCTTTATAACTCATTGTAGCAAGGAAACGCGACGATCTCTGAGATACGTGCGATCGCTACGACCGTCCGAATTTGAATGCCTCGAAAAAATGACTAGTTTCCATTTTATAACTGGTCGCGCCAATATTTATTCATTTTAAATCCACCTTCACTTAATTTCCTACCCTCATCCTGTCACCTTTTCCACCGCACGCGGCCGTTACATTTAGCACGGCCATCATTTTAATGTCGTCCAATATGTCATTCCTGACGTTCGCCGCATAAGCCGTCAGCACGCAACGCGAGGACACCTCATTGTCCTGGATCTTCTTTTTGTTCGCCCGCTACTTGCCCGCTACACACTTGATGTGTGCCCAAATCATTGTTCGTCCGCATAGTATGGTGTGGCGCCACAGCCAGGAAGGAGAGGATAAAGCCGACGTCATCAGAGCCGCGAGGATCGTACGGTCAGTGTGTGTCCTTTATTCCCTTTCTTTCTATTTTTAAATACCGCAATACAGTCCACTATCCGTTCTTCTATTGGCGCCTCCAATACTAAATCGAATAGTTGATTACGATCGCAACGCCATCTCTGATTTCGTCCAGGTACTAAATCTGACGTTTCAATTAATAACAATTAACAAAAATTTAAACTCTCTCTCTCCGACATATATATATTTTCGGAATCAGTAAAAAACGCTGATTCCGAAAATATATTATTAGATAGATTGAAAAATAGGAACAAAATAAACCGTTTCTATACACCCAATATAGAAACCGTTTATAAGCCGATGTAGACTCGTCGACCGGGGGATTCTTGTTTGAGGCTCTGTGCGGAGCGGAGCTCATGTTAGTTTACGTGAGGATTGTATTATTGTGTCGAATCTCTGATAGTTGTTATTTTGGTTATCTCAGTAAATGTTAAATCGTGTTTAGTTTTAAGTCACCACGTATATTTGTTATTTGTTTATTTTTAGTAAAATGTCTTTTGATCCTGACATTTATTTATTTATTTGAGTAAAATAACTTCTGATCCTAACAATATTACTATATCACCAAAAAAGGTCGCTTAAACCAAATGACCTTTCAAACCCTCGAAATAATATTAACAAAAAAAAAACAACGAACTGTGAATCTCGTTACAGGTAATGTTAACTGACATCAATACACAGTTCGTGGAACACACGATATTTATAATGAAGAGCATTCTGGACAACAAGAAGACAGGGCAACCCTCCGAGCACCTCAGCACTACGTCTATTGAGGGGCTGATGCTGGCCATAGTCAGGTACGAATATCCTGTTACCTGTAACTATTCTATAAGTTTAGCCGTGGTGGCTGCCGGCAGAATAGAATAGCACCCCCCCCCCCCCTCTTCTTGCTGAGGTGTCGTAAAAGGCGACTAAGGTATCTCTTTAACACCGCAATTCAACCAGGTGTTCAGAGAAGGAAAACTCGACCAAACCTGCATCCCGCTCCCTCCCGATCGTACTGGTTCTCCATTCCATCGGGCCCGAGGGAGTTCGGACGAGAGAGTGCTTCTCTGGCTGCGCGTCCAGTTATGCATTTAAACATCTCCTGCGCAATTGACTGTTTCCGAAAAGTGGCCCTCAATTTTCTTAATCGGCATTGAAACAGTCGCCGTGTCCGAAACCGGCTAGGATATCATCATCATCATAAGTTTGCAGATACAATTAGGAATTGAATAAATTATAGCATGGAGTTTACATGTATTTGGCGGAACTGGGTCATGACAACAGTACTGGAACCGCCATGACTTGGAGGGTCCGTGGTATTTAGAAAGTGGGCTGTAATTTTTCTAGGTCTTGGCTCATGCGATATAACTGTTGCCACCCACCTGTTAGGCTGTTCAGCAGTCCTGACGATATGTGATATCACTTCCACAACACAGTATTTGTATGAAGACCAAAATATAAATGATTAAGGTGCACCGTCGACGCATACGTATTGATAGCAAGACGAACGATTTCACAATGGTTTGGCAAACTACCCTCCCCTCGGATTGGGTGATAATCAAAAACGCAACAAGAGCCACACTAAGCAAGGACTTATTATCTGTGGCGTTACCAAGTACAAAAGTGTAAAGACCGTCCTAGTGACTCGCTTTTGCCTGTCGCGTTTCGGGATCAGCTTGTGTATATCCAATAGCTCATATACCTAGAGACCTTCAGTCGCGGTATATGCGGGCCGACATGACGATGTAGACTATCAATGGATTTTCATCCTTTGATAGTCGCTTTCGTTTTTGGACTACACTGTACTTACCATCAGGTACTCTGTAGTCACTACGTTGAGCCAGTGTAAAAAAAAAATCGAACTGTTTCAGATACGTACGTCATTTGGATATGACCGTGCTCTCCGTGCATATCAAGACGAAACTCTGCCAAGTGGTCGAGGCTATGATGCGGCGGAGGGATGACCTCGCTTTTAGACAGGTATTATTCCTTTTTTTTAAAAAAAAAAAGGCCTTTGACTCGCTCAATATTTTTTTTCCAAATCATATTATATGTCCTTCACTGCGTCATCATAAATAAAGTAAGGAAACCGGCATTGTATCTAACAGAAATGTCACGTGTACTAGTGCTGTGAGAACGGCGATCAGCTGCGCCACTGGTCACGTTGGGCACGGCATATAAGTGCAAAGCGTTTACAGTCACTGTATGTAATGTATATCTGCTCACCCTGTGAGGGATATAGCGTGACGATATGTTATTATGTTATATGTACATTAACATTTTACAGAAAACAAACTGCAAAGCTTCTAAAATAAATAAAACAACAAATGAAAAGACGTGTCCGTAGGAGGGCCTTCGCCAGAGGCCTTCCTCCATAACAGGACATACGCTGAGCGGCGCCCAGATCCAGGCGTGAGCGGTGTGCGACGTGTTCCCGCCCACCGCTCCAATGACAAATCATGGCGATGAAGGGAGGGTGGCACTTTACACCACCCTCCCCGCTAATGTGTTAGGTGTACGCGGGGGGTGGCGACTATTTAGCCACCCCCTGCCAAGTAGGCGGATCCTGCAGAAGGCTAGACGTCGCCGGGTGCCGAGGAAGATGGCTCAGCCTTGCCCTTGGCACTCGGCAGGCGGGAGAAGGAACACCCCGGGGGTTTTAGTCGTGCAAGTCCGATACACCGGGGAGCGGCCCTCACTGCCCCTGAAGGTCCATTAGGAATTTCCCCCGGGTTACCAAAAAAAAGAGACAAGTAATTCATCCGAAACAGAAACCAACTAATTACAAAATGGCTCATAAATTTGTATATACAATACGTGATACCAATTAATTGTAGTTTGTTGCCTTATCAATTTCTTGAATGAACTAATTGAGAAGAAAAAATGTCTAAATGCCTTTAGGAAATGAAATTCCGCAACAAAATGGTGGAATATGCAACGGACTGGGTTTTGGGGTCCAGCCACCAGATAGCGCCACCGGTTCGAGCTGATGCATCATCCATTACTCGGTTAGTCTTTACCACAATTTCTTTCTTTAATATTTCTTCCTTCGTGATTGGTGAAGCGGTTAAGATACTTCCGCTTCATACCAAAATCCTTCTATCACTCCATAAGTTACTTGCGAATGATATAAGGATAATCTGCATCCTTAATCGGTAGTGAAACCAATAGATGTCGCTCATACTACCACCGCTCTGTTTGACGTCACAAAAACGTCATTCATTATTACTTTACTGCACTATAACAATTGTATGCAACCGCCGCGACGTCGTGATCAACCTTTTATTTTAAACTATAAATAACCCGCCGTAACAATATTTGAACCGCTACACGACGTTGCTATTGAAGAGAAAATAAGGTGTAATAGTGCGAGAGTGAAACTTGTCTGTGCCCGTGGCCGATGACAGGACCCTGGACCCTCACCGTGCTGTAGAATATACTAGACGAGCTGCAGACCTACAGGTTAGTGATTCAGATATTCTGGTATATCGGCTGCGATTTATGGAGTGATAAGTTTCCTTAATACTCGTTTTTGACCTAATTTTAATTTCTCTTAACCGCCAACCAAGATACGTTCCCCGCTCATATGGAGGGCTATTTACACGCCTCTCCAGTGATCTTGAATTATCTCGCTATTTCAACACTAAATTACTAGAACATGCGAAGATGTTTTAGCATGTCATTTCATACTTTACACTATCATGAGAAGTGCGGGCGAGATTACACATGATTAAAACATTATATGGCACACCTTTGGCACGCGCGAGTTGAATGCAGTCAGGTGATGAGGCAAAGGGCAGACGCGTCGCCCCCCCCCCCATCCATACCGCTCGCCTTTCACGCCCCCTAGTGGAGTGTTGGGCCGTATAGTTATCACACGCTTATCGATCACATTCTTGAGTATAACTTAAGTTTTTTTTTCTTAAGCCGGGGGAAACCCGCTATGGGCCGTCATGGGACGATGAGGGTCACCCCCCGGTGCGTCGGAGTCGCACCGACTAAAACCCCCGGGGTGTTCCTTCTCCCGTTTGCCGGGGCCAAGGGCAAGGCTGTGCCAGCTTCCTCAGCACCCGGCGACGTCTGGCTTATTGATGGAAGTCCCCTGGACACCATTCCGCTCTCCTTCATTTTCTTTGAGCGGTGCGCGGGAATATAACTTAAGTATTCGCAGAACCTAATCCAAGTTAACTAAATCGGAGACTTCCCATATACTCTGACATTACTCAGCCTAATTATCATTGGTCTAATATTAATCTCTTATTTAGTGAAGGCAGTACGTGTTTTAGCGTAATTTATCAGCACGAAGTCGATATTTTTATAAACTTGGTAATAAGCACTAGCAAATTCCCAAAATCTGCACTCAACTCGTGCGCTTGTGTATCTATCCATCAAGGTTTGCTTCGACGCCACGTCTTTGGTTAAAGGTAATCGTGTGATACAGGTATTTAGTATGCTGCAGAGAGTTAGACCAAGCTTGTATGGAGGCAGTCGCCGCTCTGCTGAAGGGTCTGCCCTTGCAGCCTGAGGAGTCTGACCGTGGCGACCTCATGGAGGCCAAGAGTCAACTGTTCCTCAAGTAAGGAATTTGATATAAAGCATTGTCATCTTAAGTCTTTCTTCTATCACAAAATATGCGATATCTAAAAGAATATCCAAAAGAGCTGTATTAGCGTGACCGTTTGCTTTCTTTTTTCCTTTGTTCACAAGCTACGCACGCTACTAGTGTTGCTATGTAATTTTTCTCCATTTAATTAAGTATTATTGTAATCGGATTGTTTTTGCTCTTCAACTAAAAGGATAATCTAAATATAATCCAATACCGAGTTATGCTTTCACGGATCGGACAGGATTTTTATAACATATTGTATACAGATGTGTTTATGTACACATAGATTGGCAAAATGTAATCAGATTAGCGAAAATGATTAACGATTACATTTTACATTTTTTACCATTAATATGACTGCATTTTGCTCATTTATGTTTTAAACACTACAGAATCCCAGATTGTATACACATTTATGATTTGTTAATGTTTTAATTGCAATTAATCATGATTACAGAGCAAGAAAATAAAATTACGACCACATTTTGTAATCGTTCATCATTAATCAGATTACATTTTGCCATATCTGTATGTACACAAGAGAGCTATATGAAAAAGACTATTACATTAAATTATGTCCCCTATTTTATTATTTTAATATGCTGATAAAAATAATTTCCAATAATGAAACTAAGAAGTTTCACTTCTAACGCACATTCCTACAGCTGACAGTTCGCTTTTGTAATACGCATTTGCAGATATTTCACACTGTTTATGAACCTGTTGAATGACTGCAACGAGGTCGAAATAACTGAGGGTCCCGGTAGGCTGGAGGCTCTCCGCAACGCTACAATACAGGCCATGTCTAACTTACTGTCGGCGAATATCGACTCTGGACTGATGCACAGCATTGGTAAGTTGTACAACTTTTAAACACGTTTCCATATGTAGGTACACAAAACGTATCTATTATACCTTTGTTTTAATATGTTTTGGCTTACTACGATTTAGAATTGTCTTTGTAATTGCGTTTCTTTGTTAACAATTTCTAAAGTGTGAGACCTTTTTAGCAGTAACTCAACAAGCCAATCTTTCATGGTACCCAATTACTATATAGTTTTGCCGCCAACGCACCTGCGTGCATACTAGCTTAGTTAGACCCAAGCCGTGAAAAAAGAAAGTCGGCAAGACAGTACCTTTCGGGCTAGCAACGTGTCCATACTGAACTACATCACAAGTTCCATCAAATGCGATATCAATACCGAACGATATAATCACTCCCATACCTATGCCAAATGGAAAAAGCTACCATTATAGGATCACTTCATTAACTTTTTTATTGTAACTCGGTGGAGGTGCTCGTGGTCCGCCAGGGTACCGTTAATGCGGCGCCCCTGTGTGCCGAATTACTACCAGCTTAAACCCTCGGCGTGTTCCTTTTCCCGTCTGCCGGAGCCAAGGGTAAGGCTGAGCTAGCTTTTTCGGCACCAGGCGACGTCAGAACTTCTACAGACCACGCCTATTATAGGGGGGAGTGGTAAAGACGCCATCCTATACTCAATTACGTACAAATTTATAACTCCTTAATGCTTAGAAGTGTTTTAATCTTGATGATATAGTTTTGAGAGTGATTATATCGTTCGGAATTGATTTATTCTCTAGAACTTTGATGAAGTTCGGTGTGGACTTGTTGCTAGCTCCAAACGTACTGTTGCAGAGATTCTCTTCTCATAAGCTTGGGTCTAACTGACCTAGTCTGAACGCCAGATGTATGTTGGCGGCAACTACATAACAAGTCACCATGAAAGATTGCGTTATTGCTAAAAAGTCATTACACTTTAGAAATTGTTGACAAAGGAACGCAATTAAACAAGGCATTTCTAAAGCGTAGTAAATCGAAATACATTAAAATAAAGGTACAATATACACATTTTGTGTACCTACAGTGTAACGCAATTAAAATTACGACTACATTTTGTAATCATTATTCTGATTACATTTTAACCATCTCTGGTAGTCCTTCACGTTTCCAGACTACATACTCCTTACCATGAGATCCTCTGTAGCCACTTTGTCAAGCCAATGTGAAAAAAATCCTCCACCCCTTTTCCCAGACCTGGGCTATCACAGAGACCTTCAAACGCGAGCAGCCTTTATGGAAGTGTTGACCAAGATACTCCAACAAGGCACTGAGTTCGACACGCTCGCCGAGACCGTACTCGCGGACAGGTTCGAGCAGCTGGTCCAGTTGGTCACAATGATCTCTGATAAGGTTAGTGATGTAAGTGTTTTTCATGTTACTACTTAAGTCTATCTATCATTCAGTATGCGCTCGATGATTTCTCTTTCTCATTGATCACTCTTGCTGAGAATGTTGACTTCATTTTCTTCAGGACGTTAGCTGTCTTCGACGGTTTTGTTCAGCTCCCTGGTGGAATTTGGTAGTAACGAGAAGTTCCAGCTCTTTGAAAACTTACCTCGGACCATCGCTTAGAGCTCTCCTTCCTTATAGCAACTTAGATCTCTCGTTCCTAAGAATGGCTTAGAGCGGCTCCTAGATCATTTAAATCATCTCACATCACATTTCACACTCATTGATAGAAATATGAAATGTCACTCTCGCTTTAAATTTAATATATATTATTTATTTATTTATAAGTACACTTACACAGTCAACACATAAAACTATATAAGACATGAACAAGTTACATTACAAATGCGACTATATTTAAAAGTGTAGACTACATGCACAGAAGAAAAGAAAAATAAAAATAAAAATACGAGTAACACAAAAAGAAATAAACGAATCTAATTAAACTAATTAAAATTTATAACAGAAATAAAAACAAAAAAAAGCAAGAAAAAAAAACAATAATTTATGCAACAATCCTCTCTAATAACATCCTTTTTTTTATTTGTAAATACTTTCGTTAAATATGTCGAGATCTAATGATCAATGACATAGAATTGTATAACTTTGTCATTCTGTATAGGGGTGCATTTTGACCCAAGTTTGTGAAATCATTTTGAATACGGAATAAGTTAAAATTAGATGCTCTGGGTAATCTAGTAGGGGCAGAAAATGCTATTATACCATATAGTAGTATATGAAGTCATACGTGGTTGAGCGGATGCTCTTCGATGTGGTGGACTGTATAAGCGGTATATTGAGGGTGAACAATGCTTGCCTCGAGACTCGTTTCAGGGATGGATAAGGGAAATAGGACTCACCGTAATCACCTCCAAACAAATCCCGATTCTGCACTTTCACTGACACAATCACAATATTGGCGATAGAAACAATGTTATTCGTTTCCTTATGCGGTTCGCGGCGGAGCGGAGCGGAAGCAGAGCGGAAGTCCCGTGCACGCGGCTGTCTTTAGTGGTAAGGCGATAGCGGTAACAACGTCGAAAACGATAGCGGTAATAACAACGTCTGCCCGTGACAACGAGATTCGTGACACTCACTGTAGTCGGTGGGGGGATAGGATAGTGGGACCGAAAAAAAATGAATCGGCCTCGAGTATTTCACAAGCACATAGAAAAACAATCTAAATGGCGCAAACATCCCCCCCAGCTTGACAGGACAAAGTCCTTCAAAAGGAACTAGAAAAAAGCGGAAAGCGGACATAACAAGAAAAATGCGGTTTTACTATGCGGTTTTACAAATGCGGTTTTACTATGCGGTTTTACTATGCGGCTTTACTATGCGGTTATACAAATGCGGGTAAGAGACATATAGATAGTTTACAAAACAAAACAAAAAACAAAATAAGAAAAGCGAGAAGAAAAGATAAAATTGTATTACTGTAGTGGTAAAGGACAGACCTTTACCACAGGACGTTTATATATACCAGAAGTTGTTCGCACTGTGACCACCCTAACAATATTATCTGAACCTGCATGCACAGATTCTACAATACCGACAGGCCATTGCAGCGGAGAGGTGTTCTCATCTCGCAGTACGACCACGGTGTTTACCGTTATAGGCTTTTTGTGAGTATTCCATTTTTGACGTCCCTGTAGACTTGATAGATATTCGCGACTCCAGCGGGTCCAAAAACTCTGGACTAAGCTATTTAATAAGTTTTTTCTTTTCACTAGAGAAGCGCTATCATCATAATCGACACAACTCTGAAAATTCTTAAGCGGTCCCGAATTAAGGAAGTGAGCGGGTGTCAAAGCGGTTGGTTCGCTGGGGTCTGAACTAAGTACGGTGAGCGGACGGGAATTTAGAACGCACTCTATTTGTGTAAGGACGGTGAGAAGTTCCTCATACGTGAGAAGCGTGTCACCGATAACGCGTTTTAAATGCAACTTTACACTACGAATATTACTTTCATAAGCCCCGCCGAAGTGGGGGGCGTTAGGGGGATTAAAATGCCAATCGACACGTTGAGAAAGAGCTTCAATAGAAAAAGAATTATGAAACTCGCGCGATTTCAAAAATTTATGCAGTTCGTCTAAATGCGTTTTAGCGCCTATAAAATTAGTGGCATTGTCGGAGAAAAGTGTGGTGCACTCGCCCCGACGAGCGATGAAGCGGCGGAAAGCACGAAGAAATGAATCAGTACTTAGATCTATAGCTAATTCTAAATGTACAGCTCGAGTGACAAAGCAAGTAAAGAGGCAAATATAAGCCTTTTCCTTTCTAGCGCCGCGAAAACGACTTATTAAAATATATAGCGGGCCTGCATAGTCTACTCCGGCTACGGCAAATGGTTTGGCTTCATTAACGCGAAACGCGGGTAGACTTGCCATGAGCGGGGTGACTGACCTTGGATTAGCTCTAAAACATTTATTGCAAAGCCGAAATCTTTTTCGAACGATATCGCGACCCGATATTATCCAATATTTCTCTCTAAGCAGAGACAATAGCAAATTCGGTCCAGCGTGCATGTTTTTTCTATGATAATAATCTATAAGCAAATTGACTATGTGTTCTTTTTTCGGTAATAAAATTGGGTGCTTACTATCGAAATTTAAAGCGGACTTGTCAATACGGCCTCCTACACGTAGTATGCCATCACATAAAAAGGGTGAAAGCGGTTTTAAAGCCTTCGAAACTTCCCGATGTTTCGATAAATTATTTATTTCGTTTTTAAAATGATTTTGTTGAAGACTGCGTATTAGATACTCTTCAGCAACTTCTAAATCTGAGCTTTTAACAAATTTAGAACGCGGCAAGCGTTTTATAAAGTATAAAACGTAAACAATGATGCGTAATAACTTGCTCCACGAAGAAACGCGAGCACTAAGTTCACATAGAAGCGGATTTTGAGCGGATGCGGATGCGGAAACGAATGCCTTGACAGCGGTAGTTTTGTACTCTAATAATTTATTATCTTCTTCTTCATTGAAGATAAAGCGTTTGATAGGCCAAGTCGATGTAGAAGCGCAAGTCCACGTGGGTCCATGCAGCCAGAGCGGATGCTCGAGGAGCTGTGCGGGAGTCAGACCGCGAGAAAGACAATCTGCGGGGTTTTCTTTTGTAACTACGTGATAAGTATCCTTAGGGGAAAGATTGTCATGTATTTGTGAAATGCGGTTCGCGACGAACGTATTAAAACGGTGCGGAGACGAATGTACCCAATGTAAAGCAACTGACGAGTCAGTAAACGCATAGACATCAGGTGCGATACCCTTTGACGAAACAGTTTGCAATACAAATTTTATTAACTTAGACAGCAGTAATATCGCGCAGAGTTCTAAGCGCGCTAAGGAAAGCACTTTAAGCGGCGCCATCTTGCTTTTGGCACACAATAAATTTACATTATTTGGTTCCTTAGCATGACAAATGCATAAATAGACTACAGCGCCATAAGCGCTCTCACTCGCGTCAGCAAATCCTAAAATGATTACACGGGAATTATCATGCGACAGACCAATAAAGCGCGGTATTTTTAAATTATTAAGGCTTGGCAGTTCGTCTTGAAACTTATTCCAAGCTAAGCGGATGTGTTGCGGCGGACATTCGTCCCATGATATTTTAGCAAGCCACAGCGATCTTATCAACAATTTTGCGAATAAAAGCACGGGCGCGCAAAAACCGTTTACGTCCCATAACCTAGCGATTGTCGATAACATAGTGCGTTTAGTACACTCTTGCGGGGTGTATTTCACGGAAATAGTGAGAAGGTCCTGCACGGGACACCAATCTAAGCCTAAAATCTTAAAATTATCGTCTGTAGTGAAGCTAATCTTATCCTTCAATCGATGATTTTGCGGAATTGACTCTAATACTTTAGGTGAATTGCTAATAAATTTAACTAACTTGAAACCTCCTAAGTTAAACAAATTCATTAAGTCGCGCGCTAGCGCACAGCCATCTTCTTCAGATCGGACTGACGTGCCCAAGTCGTCCATGTAAAGATCCTGTGCCGCTACCATGGCGGCATGCGGGTATCTACTTCCTTCATCAATAGCGAGCTGTTTCACTGTTCTCATCGCTAAATAAGGACTACATTTAAGTCCAAAACAAACACGGTTAAATTGGTAAGAAGTTACTTCTGCTTCATTTGCGAATCTATAAAGAATGCGTAAATAATGTCTATCTTCTGGTCTAACAATGATGTTCAAAAACATCTGCTTAATATCAGCTGAAATAGCGACTGGAAATAATCTAAACTTTAAAAGAATAGCTGTTATTTCTGATTGCAAGTTTGGTCCTGCGTGGAGGCAATCATTTAGCGATAAGCCTGAAGTCGTCTTGGCGCTCGCATCCAAGACAACGCGTAACTTTGTCGTCAACTTGTCATCACGACAAACACCATGATGCGGTATATAATAACAAGAGCTATTTATTTTTGTATGTGATGTCGGTGAAATATATCCTAAATCAACATATTCCTTTAAGATTGCGTCATATTGATTGCGTAAATTGGCATCAGTTTCAAATTTACGCTCCAATGCCTTGAAGCGGTACTTAGCGGTAGCGAATGAATCCCCTAATTGCTTAGGGTCACGTGAGAATGGTAAAGCGGTAATATAGCGGCCAGTACTATCTCGATGTGTGTTACTGGAATAAAATAACTCACATTGCTTATCAGCGGGGGATAGGTGCTGTCTAGAAGGCACCTCCTCTAATTCCCAAAACTTTGTTAATAAATCCTCTACAGTTTGCGCATCCTTATCGTTTTCATCAAATGAGAGAAACGAATTTACGTCAGTGTTGGATTTAATATTTAATAAATCTGCGGAACCTATAATAATATATCCGAAGGCGGTTTCTAAAGCGTCTGGTTGCCCCTTTGGACCCAGAATTTTACCGTTTCGTAAAATCTCCACAAAAACTTCTGAACCAAGTAACAAATCTACTGAACCAGGCATATTAAACTCGGAATCGGCGAGCGGCAGCGTAGACAAATAGTCAAGTGACGTACAATCAATTTCAGAGGCGGGTAGATCACTAGAGATTTTATTTAAAACTAACGAACGAATAGGTAAAGAATAACTCGTATCATAACGCGAATATAGAACCAGATTCGTAAAGCCCTGTATACTTTGAGCACTGTCTCCTATACCTTTAACAGAAATTCTATCATTATTATGCAAAATACTCAATCCTAATTTTTTACAACAATATTTCGAAATAAAATTGTTTTGCGAACCCATATCAATCAATACGCGAACTGTACGCATAAATCCATTACGATCTTTGATATTTACTAATGCGGAACCCAAAAGTGCAGTTTTTAATTTTAAATCATCATTATTAACAGGATTAATGCTACACAAAGAAACGACCTGATTCGCACTCACATCAGAATCTTTCATCGGTGCGGCGGCGGGCGACTGCGCACCAGCGTAATCCAACGCGGATGAACTTGCGTTGCTTAAGTACTTAGCGGTTGAAGCGGTCGCGGTAATATTATCATCTAGATGTAGTAGCGTATGATGGCTGAGTGAACATTTTCTACATTTTGTTGAAGATTTACAATTACTAGCCCTGTGCGATGCGCTTAAGCAGTTGAAGCAACAATTATTATCTTTAACGAAATTTAGTCGATCGCGGGGGTTCATTTTAAACTTAAAAACGTCACAAAAATAAAGTTGTTGATGCGACGGCGATTTACATATTATACATTTACTATTATTATTAATAACAAAAGTATGAGTATAATTTTGCGATTTTTTATTATACAAATCATTAACGGGCATATTTTTTGGAATGAAACGCGCGCGGGTAGGTTGTGTATTAGAAGCAGCGTTCGTTCTGCTTAATATTTTTACTTGTTCACGAACGAATGATAAGAATTCGTCGTATTGTGGTATAGACTGTTTGCGTACGCTCATCTCAAATAACTTTGCTGTATCCGTGTCTAACTTTCTCAAACCAATATGCACAAATATGAAATCGAGCAAATTTTCTAATTTAAGCTGTTTCAATGCGGCAACAGATGTGGAAAAAAGATCAATGAAATTTTCTAATTGGGGAGTAGATGGTGAAATAACTGGTTTTATATTCAATATCTTATCAATATATGCGGCAGCTATAGCCCTATTATCTTGATACTTTTCTATAAGCGTGTCGTAAATTAATTTATAATTTTCTGCTGTCGGATTTATGCCTAGCCAAACGTTTTCAGACTTACCCTTTAATTTCGCAACCAAATACCTAACGCGGAGAGTATCGTCTAATTCGAAGTTATTGTGCACTATAGAATTAAAGGATTCTATGAACATAGGGAATTTCTCCACTTCGCCATAGAACTCGGGAATACATAATTTTTCCAATTTAGTTGATTTCATACAGGAATTTTGTGTCGGTTTAGAGTTATATTTATTATAGGCCAACTTTACAATGTTGTACAAATCTTCAAAGGCCCAAATAGCCTCGTAAGATGGTTTATAAGCGGGGTCACACTGCAAATTTAATTTATTTATTTTGTCCATCAAATAACTAAATTCGCTACGAATATTATCGATAGATTTAGCTCTTATAAGAAACATTTCCAAGCCGGGATCCGAACTTGACGCCGGTATAGAATCATGTATAGTTTGTATTCTATAAAAATATGATCTGCGCTTCTCCTCTAATAATGCAAGCTCCATTGTATTAGAGTTTTGCTTTTCTGTCATATTTAATAAGTGGGTATAACCAAGTAGGTACGACAAGTAAGTATGGAATGCTCACAAAGTACTACAAACTCGAACGAAATGCAAACTTAAACAGTAATATGCGATGATTATTTACTAAAGCGGTAATTTGGTCACAATACGAAGAAACGAATATATAACAAAGTCTTGATATGCCGATAAAATGGCGCGGGGTAGATAGTTAAAAAATCACTCGAAATGCCGATGCAATCCGGGCTCGAAATGGGCCAAAATATGGTTGAGCGAATGCTCTTCGATGTAGTGGACTGTATAAGCGGTATATTGAGGGTGAACAATGCTTGCCTCGAGACTCGTTTCAGGGATGGATAAGGGAAATAGGACTCACCGTAATCACCTCCAAACAAATCCCGATTCTGCACTTTCACTGACACAATCACAATATTGGCGATAGAAACAATGTTATTCGTTTCCTTATGCGGTTCGCGGCGGAGCGGAGCGGAAGCAGAGCGGAAGTCCCGTGCACGCGGCTGTCTTTAGTGGTAAGGCGATAGCGGTAACAACGTCGAAAACGATAGCGGTAATAACAACGTCTGCCCGTGACAACGAGATTCGTGACACTCACTGTAGTCGGTGGGGGGATAGGATAGTGGGACCGAAAAAAAATGAATCGGCCTCGAGTATTTCACAAGCACATAGAAAAACAATCTAAATGGCGCAAACAATACGCTTTTGTAGTTTCTTTCGTTTTGTTTCTTTTAAAGCGTTGTTTCAGATATTCGTGAAATAAAATATAATTTAAATTCAAATAAGCGTACTTTCAAGTACTTTTGTAATATTAAATGAAAAGGAATCGGCCACCGGTTAGGAAACCGAAAGGCTTTCGTAATTATAGCTATAATTATTTAGTTTTATCCGAGCACTCGCTGGGATTTGATCACGTATGCTCAGATTAGAAAACAATGTCTTAGTGACTCGCTGTGTGGATTTAGTGTAATATTTTATTTAGTTTACAACTATTGCTTCACAATTTAAAAAAAATATAGTGACATGTAGGAATCTTATATCTTCCTGCACAATCTTTTTATTGAACACTTCAAACAATATGTTTATATTATCCTTGAAAAAAAAGGAAATTAAATACATTTTGGGTAAGCTAAAAGTAACAAATACCTACATTATAAGTTAAAGAAACAAATACATTATAATATGATTTAAAGAAATAAAGAAATTTTAATATTATAGATAAATTAACCTTTTGACTGCTACGCGGCGCAAAAGCGCTGCGTTCATTTGTCTAAAAGCGCTGCATCGAAATGCAAGTGTGTCTTTGTTGCATTGTTGCATTGTTCTCATTTTTTCTTTATAATACGAAAATAATTATTAAAATTGTTTGATACATGTCTAAATGGGAGTAATTTGACATGAAGTCAAAATATGCCTCGTAGTTTTCGTGCGTTTTTCCTAGAATTGCTTAGCAGTCAAACGGTTAAGGAATTGATATATACAGTCGTTATTTATAAAGAGCTAAAATAGATGCTTTAAAATTTAGACTCATATGAAACAAGGCAAGAGTTGCATGCTTTATATAAGTTAGCAACATTGGGTACAGTCAGTGTGGTGGTGATAGGCGGTGCACGGTGTCCAGCACACCGCCTGGGAGAGAGGTTTTGGAGTGGGGGGCTGTACTCCTTGCCCTCCCAGAGAGGTAACCTCAACAAGGCTTCTTGTTCCCTGGGCGTCTGGATGAATTTAGCTTCCCAGGCCCGGGTGGAGCAATCATTGGCACACCCCGGGGGTTTTTAGTCAGTAGGAGTCTGACACACCGGGGTCGCTGCCCTCACAGCGTCCCTGATGGTGCTATGCAGGATTTTCCTCCCGTATACAAAAAAGAAACTATTGTAGTACTTAACACATCTCTGGCCTAAAGTAACATACTAGTGAGATATCGTAACAAAAAGTTTATGAAGTTGTGAGTTGTTTGTTTGCAATATGGCTATGGTTGAACAACCCATTTGGAGAGGCGTGTAAATAGCCCTCCATATGAGCGGGGAACGTAACTTGGTTGACGGTTAAGAGAAATTAAAATTAGGTCAAAACGAGTATTAAGGAAACTTATCACTCCATAAATCGCAGCTGATATACCAGAATATCTGAATCACTAACCTGTAGGTCTGCAGCTCGTCCAGTATATGCTACAGCACGGTAAGGTTCCAGGGGTCCGGTAGCGGCCACGGGCACAGTAAGTTACCTCTCGCACAATTACACCTTATTTCTCTTCTTAATAACAACGTCGTGTGGCGGTTTTATTATATTAATAAGGCGGTTTAAATAGATTTTAAAATAAGATCGGAGATAGCACGACGTCGCGGCGGTTGCATACAATCGTTATAGTAATGAATAACGTTTTTGTGCCGTCAAACAGAGCGGTTGTAGTAAGGCCACATCTATCGGTTTCACTACAGATTAAGGATGCAGATTATCCTTATATCATTCGCAAGTAACTTATGGAGTGATAGAAGGATTTTGGTATGAAGCGGAAGTATCTTTTTTTTTCTTTTTTTTTATTACATACAGGCTTGTGGTTGACCTCAATCTCACCTGCTGGAAAGTGATGATGAGGCCGACGATGGAGCGCGCTCACCCAGCAAATACCGATTCACTCGACGTTTGAAGATTCCCATGTCATAAGACGCCGGAAACACTGACGCAGGAAGCGAGTTCCACTCCTTCGCGGTACGCAGCAAAAAGGAGGAGGCAAATCGCTTAGTGCGAGCAGCAGGAATGTCAACCACAAAAGGGTGCAAACCAGCACGGCGTCTCGTCAATTTAACCGCCTCACCACCTTTATTAGGTTACAGAGAGCAATAAAGTGCACCCACCAAGTGTCCCCCGCTCCCCGTTGTGTGTAAATAAGCATGGACTCTGTTGAAATAAAGAAAAAGTCAGTGTGGTGATGCAAACGGTATTGCCAGGGCGAGCTGCCGATCGCAATGGCGCTCGCGAGCGTCGTCAGCACGTCGCAGATGGACGAGCTCGCGAGGGTCTTCGTCACGCTGTTCGACGCCAAGCATCTCCTGGCGCCTCTTCTCTGGAACATCTTCTATAGAGAAGTAGAGGTCAGTTCTACGATTTAGAAATCACTCAAATTAATACTGAAATAATTGATAATTTTAGAGTTCCGTACCTCAAAAGGTTAACCCACCAAAAGGAAGGTTAAAGGTTAAGCAGAACCCGTATATGATCGCTTTGTTATCGATCTGTCTGTCTATCCGTCTGTTAAGACTCTTTTTCTCAGGAGCCAGTGGAGGTATCAAGTTGAAGTTAATATTGAAGACTCAGGTCTTTTCTTTATCCTGATTCAACACAGTAACCGTACCACACCAAATGGTATAGCATGGTGCAGTCCAAAAAACGCCAACGGCTATTGACAGTTAAGAAAAACCAATCAGTAGTCTGCACAAATATGTCTTCACGCTACTCGTAAGGGACCCCATGTCATAGGACGGTGGGAACACGCTTGCCGGAAGTCCATTACACAACCCAACGACACGGCAAAAGGAGTTTTCTTTTTTTACAATGACGCGGCACAGTGATTACACCAAACCTGATGGTAAGCATGGTGCAGTCCAAGAAACGCCAACGACCATCGAAAAGTAAGAAAAAACCCATCAATAGTCGCAGCGATCATGCTGGCCTGAACAAATATCTCTTCACACTACGCTTATAGGATCCAATATCATAGGATGGTGAGAACACGATCGCCGGAAGACCATGCCACAGCCCAACGACTCGGCAAAAGAAGAAGTTAGAGAACTTCTCAGTCCTAGTCGGGATGTGAGATACCGTATAGCTGGGACACCGCAAACCCTCACGCATGGTTCTATTCAGGAAAGGAGAGGGTGGAACAAGGTTAATCAACTCTTCAGAACACTCGCCATGATACAGACGTGTCTTAGAGACTTCATAATTTCTAAAATGTAATTCAATGTGATAATACCACAGGTGTCAGATTGTATGCAGACCCTGTTCCGCGGCAACTCCCTGGGCAGCAAGATAATGGCGTACTGCTTCAAGATATACGGGCACGGGTACCTGCAGGCGCTGCTCGAGCCGCTGATATCCACGCTGCTGGACCAGGCGGACGAGCAGCTCGAGCTCAGCTTCGAGGTAGACCCGGCAAGGTAACAACGGAAATGAAATATAGGGTATGATGAAATTTTATAAAAGCCTGAGTAATATAAACGTACAGTAAATGGATTGGATTAACATAAGCCTGGATTAAAATCAAAGTGAGAGTATTTTCAGGTGGTAAATAAAAAAAAATAATAAAATAAAATTATTTATTCGACAAACAACTACAAGGCAGCACATTAAAAATCAGCTGACACCCAAACTAGGACACCCTGTATCTTGGATGTCAGCATATTTCACACAAATTTGTTACAGTGTTTTACTGCTGCGTAGCACCAATCATAACTCAAAACAATACAAAAAAAAAACATTATATACCAAACAACAGACTATACAAACAAAGTTAATAACAATTACAAAAGAATGTTAATATTAAAGCCCAAGCACATCTATACCTGCAACAGTTCCTCTGTATCATTATATTTCAGATTCAACAACCAGTCTCTCAGCTTCATCTTACATTCGAATTTTGATAAGTTCAAGATATTTAATACATGATTAACCTTATTATAAATCCTTGAACCAAGAACCCAAAATTGTCTCGCCAAAATAATTGCCAAAATAGCCTCGGATTTTCAAATTTGTACAAGGCCCAGGTCAGGCCTTGCATGGAATACTGTTAACATCTCTGGGACGGTTCTGCCCAGTACTTACTCGACGCCCTGGATAGGTTCCGGTGGAGGGCTGTCCCCATTGTGAATGATCCTGACTAGTGATGAAAATGCCCGGGAATTTTCCCAAAGTGCCCAAAACTTCCTTGGGAATATTTCCGGGAATTTACGAAATGTTCTCGGAAGTTTTGGGCACTTTGGGAAAATTCCTGGGCATTTTCATCACTAGTCATGACCCCTGTTGATCTCAAGTACCGTTTATCAATTGAACCGTTTTATTAGTCTTTAATTGATTTTCTAAATAATCGGAGCTTATATTTTACACAAAATAATTAACCATCTTAAATTTTATATGACAATATACAATGTTCACAAATAATAAAGTTTTCTGATTTATTTTGGTAATAATATCGTGTCACCAAAATGCCCCTTTCGTGTTGGACAGGGTTTTCAAAACACATTGTATATAAACATCTACAAAATTATCTAATATCTCTTGACTCATGATGAAAATGCCCGGGAATTTTCTCAAAGTGCCCAAAACTTCCGAGAACATTTCGTAAAGTCCCGGGAATATTCCCAATGAAGTTTTTGGGCACTTTGGGAAAATTCCCGGTCATTTTCATCACTAATCCTGACGTGACTAAGCATCTTGTACCGCTCCAGTTGCAACGTTTCCTACCGTCTGTATCATGGCGAGTGTTCTGAAGAGCTATTTAACCTTGTCACTTGTTGGAAGAGGTCTATATCCCGTTACGTGGAGAGCGGTGCTCAATTTTAATGAGCAGGTGCGTGCACAGAAGTAGGTGGCGGAGCGGGTTCGGGAGGCGCTTGCTTCTGCAGTGTCATCCCAGACTGTTATATTGTGTTATGTTTTAAATCCTTATTTTATGCATAGCTGTGTATCATTGTCTCCATTCACAGTAAATGTCTTTTCAGATTGGACCCGAATCAAGATATAGAAGTCAATAGATCGAATTTGATACATCTGACTAAGGAGGTGTTTGATAGGATCATACATTCGGCCGATAAGTTCCCACCACAGTTGCGCAGTATGTGCCACTGTCTCTATCAGGTATGTGTGACTGACCGACTGATATTGTAATACTTTCTTGACAAACTTTTTTTTTAATAATTTATAGACGAACGCTTGACCTCAATCACACCTGGTGGAAGGTGAAGATGAGTTCGATGATGAAACGCGTTCGTCTAGTAAATGCCTATTCACTCTTCTCTTAAAGACTCCCAGGTCATAAGATCGCGGAAATATGGCCGCTGGAAGCATATTCCACTCCTTAGCCGTTCGCATGATAAATTTAGAAGCAAATGTTTTCGTGCGAATATAAGGAACATCCACCACATACGGATGGTATCCGACACGATGTCTAGTGGTTTTGAAAAGAACTAACAATAACTAATGAAAAGTGCATTGTAAACTAAGAATAGAAGCGCCGATCAAAAGACTGGGATCCATTGACACTTGCCATTGCTATGTTAGCCCACATATACCACGACGGAAGGTCTCTAGGTATATGAACCAACGGATATATGCAAACTGATCCCGAAACACGACGGGCCGAAGCGAGTCACTATGACGGTCTTTACACTTGTATAATTTGGTCACGATCCAGTTCGGGCAACCGCCATAGCTCCTCAAAATCATGAAAATTAGCCCGCCAGACTTCCTCTGTAGCTTTAAGCTGATGAAGGTCACATTTTCGCCATGTTTATATGTTTTGTATTATCTTTTGTTTTTGTGTGTTGTTTGTATTGCTGCATTTAAATTTCTGGTTTTTTGATGATTTATGGCGAAAGAAAAAAAAATGATGTTCAATAAGTGACTTCTCCTTTCATAGATCTCTAAAAGTCGTTTAATGTATGCGATTGAAATGCTTCAGGTGCTGAGCAAACGTTTCGCCCAGTTCCCACAGACCAGCGTTGGGGCTGTGGGCACTGTTCTATTTCTGAGATTCATTAATCCAGCTATAGGTAAGTTATTACTGTAAATCGATTAATTGGTAACACTGACGGATGATTTAGAACACATTTGTAATGACACAACGATTGCGTGAACTATTTAATTTCGTCTAACATTGATTTTTAGAATCACTTTTTTCTTTCCTTCTATGCAAGTATTCTACACTTTTAAATATAGTTGCGTTTGTAATGTGTCTTGTTGCTGTCTTGTATATTTTTATATGATTTAATATAGAATATAGTTTAATTCAAGGTATTTCGGTTCTAATACGACTGTAATGTCACTGTATTTTTTTACGCAATAACATATGGTCATTTTGGGAATTAAAATCTTTAGTTTTCTTTTATACTGACACGGCACAGTGACTACACCATACTTGATGGTAACCATGGTGCAGTCAAAAGAGGACAGCGACCACCAAAAAAAGCGAGCAAAAAAATCCATCGTCAGCCGCAGCGATCATGCCGGCCTGCACAAATATCTCTTCACGCTTCGCTTAAAAGACTTAATATCATAGGACGATTGGAAGACACCTGCCGGAAGACCATGCTGCAGCCCACCAACTCGGCAAAAATAAGAGTTGGAGAAATTGTTAGTCCTAGCCGAGATGTGAGCCACTGAAAAGCTGTTACTCCGTAGACCCGCGCGCGTGGTTCTGCAATGGAAGGGAGAGGGTGGGACAAGGCTTTAGTTCTTTGTCGACAAAACGATGATTTTTATTTTTCAAAAATGATATATTTTATTGACAGCATTACCGATGTAAAACCGAGAGCCTTCAGCTCCAAAACAACTATAATTTTACTCGGTGTAATTAAAATTATTCGATCTATGAACGTGTTAAAAGATATTGATTTTTAATTCTATTAGTCTTGTTTTTTGTGTCGATTAACAAATCTAATTTTGCAGAGAAATAATTTTGGGTTCTTGGTTCAAGGATTTATAATAAGATTAACCAGGAATTAAATATCTTGAACTTATCTAATTACGAATGTAAGGTGAAGCTGAGAGACTGGTTCTCGAATCTAAAATATTAGGTCCTTACATATGAAATTGGCGTTTTGTATGGGAGGAACAAAAAGTCGAATATTTTTTAATATAATATATTTAATTAATCAAAGTATGAACCATTATTTTCTATGCACTTTTGCCATCTCATAGGTAGTTCATTGATCCCTTTACTAAAAAAACCAGTCGGACGGGAATCAATAAAATCTTTGAAGGCGATTTGGACTGCCCCATCGGAGTTGAATTTTTTCCCTTGCAAGAAGTTATCCAAATTTCGAAAAAAATGGTAATCTGTTGGAGCAAGGTCCGGGGAGTACGGAGGATGTCTTAGACTTTCCAATTGAAGCTCTTCTAATTTAGTAGCCGTCTGTTGCGCAGTGTGTGGTCTAGCGTTCTCGTGAAGCAGCAGTGGCGTAGAGCGATTGACCAGCCTAGGTTGTTTAGCCGCTAGCTTTTCCATCATGGTTTGCAATTGCTGACAATAGACATCAGCCGTAATAGTCTAGCCAGATTTGAGAAAACTGTAATGAACAATACCGGCACTAGTCCACCAAACGCTTACAAGTAACTTTTTTGGGGTTAATTTTCGCTTGGGGTGGGATTTGGCTGGCTGGCCAGGATCCAACCATTGCGCTGAGCGCTTCTGATTATCGTAAAGAACCCATTTTTCATCACAGGTAATGATTCGGTTTAAAATACCTTCATTATTGTGCCGGTTTAGTAATGTAACGCAGCAGTCGACGCGCGTTTGCCGGTTTGCTTCAGTCAATTCGTGAGGTACCCACCTTTCAAGCTTTTTAATCTTCCCAATTTGCTTCAAGTGAATTAAAACAGTTTTATCACTAACATCGCAGCCTGCAGCTAACTCGGACGTGGTTTGCGATGGATCCGCTTCCACAATAGCCTTCAACTCTTCATTATCAACTTGAGTCTCAGGCCGTCCACGGGGCTTGTTCTGCAGGTCGAAATTTCCAGAACGAAAACGTTGGAACCAAAAACGAACTGTGTTTTCTTTTGCAACACGACCGCCATACACATCATTCACCCTTCGAGTTGTTTCCGCAGCACTAGTGCCACGGCGGAACTCGTACTCGTAAATAATGTGATATTTTAAGTTTTCCATTTTGTAAAATGAGTGACGCAAACAGAAAAAAACAGAAGAAAAAAACAAATGAATTACGATCATCGAAGCACAAATACATGAGTCAATAGCTGTACAAATTTGAATTTGGAATTCCTTACCAAAGAGGAGAAATTTGTGATTAAAGTGGCCAGTACGAAAAACGCCAATTTCATATGTAAGGACCTAATATAATGATACTGAGGAACTGTTGCAGGAATAGATGTGCTTGGGGTTAAACATTAACTTTGAAATTATTATTTACTTTGATTGTATAGTGTATGTAATATTATTATTGTATTGTTTTGAGTTAAGATTGGAGCGGATATAAACTGTATGTAACAAATTGTGTAAAATGTGCTGACATCCAAGATACAGGCAGTCCTAGTTTGGGTGTCAGCTGACTTTAATGTGCTGCTTTGTATTTGTTTTCTAATATATATACATATAATTATTGTTTTTATAACATATTAAATATTTAAAGAAGAAATTTTAAGAAAGAATAATTAACCTGGACAAACTCAAGAGGCATGAGTCCAGATTTAATACTACAACCATACCTATGAATATAATTTACGGCTAAAGGTTAGGATGTGCTTTCCTGCGTCTATGTAAGGCACGCTACTGATGTTTTCCCGCAGTGTCCCCGCAAGAGATGGGCATAGTGTGCCGCCCGGTGCCGCCTCAGGTGAAACGAGGGCTGATGCTCATGTCCAAGATCCTTCAGAACATCGCAAACCACGTGGAATTCTCCAAGGAGCAGCACATGCTGCCGTTCAATCACTTCCTTCGCGCTCACTTCGAGGCGGGCCGCAAGTGCGTATCTTTAACACTTATTACAGACAAGCTTCGTATGAGCTTTGTACCATCTAATAGTCAATTAATGTCATGTTAACTTTTAGCTATACCTGCCCTACCTCCACACACCTCTCTCTCCCCTTTCCTCTAAACTTTCTTTCAATCCCCACTTCCTCCCTGCTCTCCTTAACTTGGTCCCCCCCCTCCCTGTGGTATTAGTATGCTATCCTTTTTCTATGTCTAATTTAAAAAATAATCATTTTCACGTAATACATTGCATTGCCTATTTCAACCTCTTCAAATTTTAACGCAAAGAAAGGTAGGTTTGTCCAAGGTCTAATCTATGTCTATGCTAAAATTCATCAAAATCAAACTGTTTTTACGTAACAACGGATAATACTAATATATAAGCTTTCAACTTTATAATAGTCAAGATTTTTGGCCAAAACTGTAACCAAATATGCTTGTTTTGCCAAAGGTGGCAAGCAAACTGTCAGCTAACCTGACGGAGAGTGGTTACCATCGTATATCGCTGTGACACTAGTAAAATAACCCTTATGTCACCAACCTTGAAGAGCGAAGAAGGGCGGGAACACCTCCTTTTTGAAAAACCTTTATATTTGTTTTTGTTTATTTCTTTATTTGATGAAAAATATAGCATGATTTAAGAATGGCAGTGATTATCAATAGGCGAGATTCCCGCAAGAACAGTACTGTAAGGATGTCTTCCCTACATGGGTGCTACTTTTCCCTAAATATGTGTTGTGGTCGGTGTGTAGAGCATTCATTCGCTTGAATTAAAACGCTGATATATTTTTCCAATGTCTATTATTTTTCACCATTTAAACAATTACATTTATTTTATTTTTACTTTTATATTCTTATTTCTATCTCATGTCCATTCCCTTTCAAAGCTCAAGATACAATCCTATATAATAATTAAAAAATCATCTGTTCAAATTTAAAACTCGATCTTCCTTTTCTTTCCTTTTTTTTTATATAAAACTATTTTTTTATTAAATAGCCAACTCTAATATTACTGCCATAGACATGTAACCTATTTTTGCATTTCTCCTTACATACAATCACTACAGTAAACACAATTCACATAAAAAAAGTAATTTAAACTACTTGTACTAACCAATGTACTAACCTCCTTGCGCACATATCCTATCACAATACTTCCGTCATGTGGCATCTTAAAGTTCATTTTAGCTACCCCTAGTCATAACAAAGACGCCATATACAAATCTAAACCCAAATAAAAGTCAATTTCAAACATATCTTCTATAAACAACATTTTCTTCTATTTAGGTTCTTTATACAAATAGCGTCAGACTGCGAGAGCGTCGACCATACATCGCATAACCTGTCATTCATCAGCGACGCCAACGTGGTAGCGCTCCACCGGCTGCTGTGGAACCACCAGGAGCGCATCGGGGACTATCTGTCCTGTAGCAGAGACCACAAGGCCGTCGGCAGAAGGCCCTTCGACAAGGTCACACAGTTTACGCTATTAACCTTTCATACACTTATAGGATTTCACGAATTTGTCAAGCTATCTGAAGTTAGATGCACATGCATAAATGCGCACTAAATAAATAATAAAAGGAATTCAAGCTAAGACTGCCTTTTGATTCACACGCCTCCCACAAGCGGTAAAGGCCTTCACCATATACCTCTCAACAATGTGCTTATATCAGATATGACAAAATACAGTTTATATCAGGCACACCATAAAATACTTAAGTTATTATCAAACACTTCTAAACACTACCTAGGAACATTCATTATTCAACAATATGTACGTATCAGTCCCTAAAAACACTTTTTTTTTTCGGCAATATATTTGTTGTCCGTGACAGATCTTCACAATTAAACGGGGCGGGAGAAAAAAAACACTGAGGTGCTCAAGCGGCAAATTTATGGGTTGGATAGCAATACAAGGGCACCCCTGTGGGTACGGACCTCGCCTTGGGTCGTCAGCTAAAATACGAAACCTAACTGATGTACTGGCGATTCGAAAGCGACAACCTTGAGAAGAAACGCCATAATAAACTTAAGGCTCAAGTGGAAAAACTACGTTCCTTTCAGACACTTCTCAACACTATGCAACAACGGACACTTCTCAACATTGTATTATATTCCAGAGCAGGGATGTTACGGAGCTTCGACTCCGACTCCGATAAGTCGGAACTTCCGATTGATATTATACCTTCGGTTCCGAAACTTTTTAATCGGAGGTATTCATTCGAAGTCTCCACCACTGTTGTAGTCAATTTATTTGATTTAATTTTATATGTAATCGAACAATCAGTGCTATTTAATTCAAAGATCTCATTTATTAAAATTTAGATTACAAAAATATGATTAAAATTATTAAATTTAGAATTAAATGTACATTTTAATTTATTACTAATTTTTTTTATATTTTACATTTACATTAAATTAAATTAAATAGTAATTAACACAAAAAACAACACTGGAGCAAATTTGATTTAATTTGTGCATTCTTAATGGAAAAATGTTAAAAAGAAACACAGCAATTTTTATTTTCATTGTCTGTGTATGTGTAAATTTATCACTTTCTAATTAAAAAGGTTCACTGAATAATGTTTTTATTTGTCCCTTAATAAAACTATTTCATTCTGCCGTAACTTGTGACTGACATTGCCTCCGACTCCGATTCCGATTCCGACTTCGGCTCCGATAAAACTGCCTCCGTTACATCCCTATTCCAGAGCATTAGGGTCTAGTCTAAACAGACAGACAACAAAATAATAGAATAATGGTTTCTTTTCTCCTTTTGAGAGAGGCAACTCTAAAATTGCATATATTACAGATGGCAACTTTACTGGCGTATTTGGGACCGCCCGAACACAAACCGGTTGAATCGTAAGTCTTTTCTCTTATTTTCTTCTATTTATCTCTATTTTTATCCTACAACGATTAAAATCTTTTGTACGAGTCCTGGTACCGATGATTTTATCTGTGATTAGCAAATTAGTTTGTCGCGAGTCATAGATAGTGTAAGTATACCTTTGTCTAGTACCCATAGTACAAGGGCAAACATAGTTCGAGGCTAGGTCAATGTGTATAATTGTCTGTGAATGTTATGGGACTTCCATCAGGCGCGCCGAATCACTTTATAGAACGAGTAAAAAGAAATTAAAATGTCTTTTGAGAACTATACATACAAATCTAAATGCGTCATAAACCCGAACAGGGTTTTAATTATGAGTATTCGGAATGGTTTTTTATTACTGACAAGTTCGCGCTTGACCTCAATCTCACCTGCCGGAAAGTGATGATGAGGGCGACGATGGAGCGCGCTCACCCAGCAAATACCGATTCATCGTTATTTATCGGAACTTCTATTTTAAGATTTAAAAAATCTTTTCAGAACATCCGGTCTTCTGTTCTCATCATACGCCCGCTGGTCTTCTATCGACATATCCTCGACGAACTTCGAAGAGTTCATAGTGAAGCACAACATGCACAAGAAAGAGGAATTCAAGAGCATAAAGAGCCTTAACATATTCTACCAGGCTGGTACCAGCAAACTCGGGTATCCAGTCTTCTATTTCATATCCAGAAGATATAAGTAAGTTATCTGCTTCTATCTTATCGTTTTTTTTTTAATTATTTATAGGCGAACGCTTGACATCAATCACACCTGGTGGACGATGAAGCTGAGTCCGATGATGAACCGTGTCCGCTCAACAAATGCCCATTCACTCTTCTCTTAAAAACTTCCAGGCCATAAGACGGCGGCAATTCTTTAGTCGTACGCATGAGAAATATATAGGGAGTAAATCCTTCTGTAAAGCTCGATATATTAGTGCATTCTTCTGTAGTACCCGGTATTTGTGCATACTATTTTAACATCCGGTAACATTGTCTTTATTTTATTTATTTATTTTATTTTACATAATAGGGTGCCCAACACGGGTAACATTAGACAAGAAAACAAAAGAATCATGGTACTTAAATAGAACATATAAATGCCCCCACAATTATAGGGCACCACAGCATGCACAGTGATTAATATATAAAGCTAGTTTACATTAAAGAATAATAATAAAATTCCAAAAAAAGAAAAAACATATACATACATACATAGACACAACACAAAAGGACAATATTGTAGAATGTATAAATAACAACTTTAATCGAAACTGTGACTGATTCCAAGTAACACAAAATTAACACAAAAAAAAAATTAAAAATACAGTCACTTTCTACACGCTGTTCTAAATTTTGAAAGAGAAACAGTCAGGTCCAAGTCACCGAGTCGCGAGAGTGCGTTGTACTGCCTGCAGATCCTTGGCATGGTAGAAAACTGTCCAAGATTAGTTTTAAAGAAGGGTATAGAAAAAAAATCGAAAGCTGTTTTGCGGGGCAAACGAGATGGAGCATTATACTTTTGTAACATTCGATATTAGTGCATTCTTCTGTAAAACTCTATATTGTTGCATCTTTCTGTAATACCCAGTATTAGTGTACACTTCTGTAACACCTAGTATTAACGCATCCTTCTGTAAATCTCGATGTTAGTGCATCTTTCTGTAACACCCGGTATTAGAGCATCCTTCTGTATCACACAGCTAAGGAGTGGAATATGCTACCAGTGGCCATATATCCGCGATCTTATGACCTGGGAGTCTTTAAAAGAAGAGTGAATAGGCATTTGTTAGGCGGACGCGGATCATCATCGGACTCATCTTCACCTTCCACCAGGTGTGATTGAGGTCAAGCGTTCGCCTGTAAGTTACAAAAAAAAAACACACGGTATCTTTTTTTTAAATAGAATCGGCGAAGTGAACGCTGACTTGCTCATCTACCACGTGATCCTGACGCTGAAACCATTCTGCCAGCAGCCGTTCGAGTTAATCGTGGACTTCACGCACACCAACTCTGATAATAGGTTCAGGTAACTTTCAATAGTAAATGGCGTCCGATTTATTTTACCGACACCCCCCTGAAACCTCACCTCGCATTTTTGAAGCAATACTTTTCTTTATTACAATTATATCGACGGGTGAAAGGCTATTTGGTTTAAACGACATTTTTTGGTTATATAGTAATATATATGGTGTGTATTTGGAATCTGTAAACAACGCTGATTCCGAAAATATATATTACTATATCACCAACAAATATCGCTTAAACCAAATAGCCTTTCACTCCTCGATATGTACATCATATGCGAATAAATTAAGGAAATGTATTGTTTTGCAACATTACGGTTAGATTTAAATGCGAGGAAAATAGCCCATATTTAAAAAAAAAATGTATTTTTGCGTATAAAAATTATGAATTGAAAAATGATATTGATTCTATCAATTGATGTTCAATTGTGGTTCTAAAATAATAGGAGATAGGACCTGTTCTGTTGTTTCAACTGCTTACCTGTTGTTTTTTTCTGTATTTATATATATATATATATATATATATATATATATATATATATACAGTATCTTTATATATTTATACACTTTTATTTTTATATTAATGTCAAGATTTTTATTTATAGTTAGCGCTTTGCTGATACGCACTGATTTTTTAGGTATAAAGAAATCGTGAATTGAAAAAAATATATATTGTTGGAGAATTGTTAAATAGAAAAAAAAACAAGTCGTTTCTATTTGCCACATATAGAAACGGCTTATAAGCGGATGCAAGCTCGTCGGCCGGGCACTCTTGCTAGAGGCGCCGTGCGGAGCGGTCCTCTTGTCAGGGAGTCTCGTTTGACACTCCGTATGCAGGGAACATCTTATTACGAGAGTCTTTATTCAAGGCTCCATGCGGAGCAGACCTCTTGTTAAGGAGTCTGGTTCGAGGCTTTGTGCGAAACGGACCTCTTGTTAGTTTACGTGAGAGTTCTATTGGGTCAAATCGCTGTCCAAGTTATTTTTGTTCGTAATTAAGAAAATGAATTATGTGATTTCATTAAATTTTTATTTTTTTAGTAAAATTTATTATTAGTTTGCAAAAATATATATTTTACTAGCTGTTGCATTGTATTAATTTTTGGTTGTAAAACACATGCACTATTATTTTAACGTGGGTGGCTATAATAGCTTGGTTAAAGTCAAATACAAAATAACTTTACGTTAATAGACCTATATCAAACACATTTAAATCGTCAATAATAAACGACTTCCATACAAGACAATGCGAATTCGAACCTAGTACAGTTTATACAGTTTTATTGTTAATTTAGACGCAGTATACTTACCAGTGAAGGGAATCATCGCAAACAAAACCAGCATGGCATATAATAAAACTGTCACATGTACTAGTGCTATGAGAACGGCGAACACATTATTGGTTACGTTGGACAGAACATATAAGCTCTATATCGATACAATTGCTAACGTATACCTGCTCACACTGAAAAAGATATAGCGTGAAGATATAATTTTTATTTCCCCAGGACTGATTTCCTGCAGAAATGGTTCACAGTTCTACCGGAAGTGGCTTATTTGAATATCCAAGCGTGCTACATTTATAACTGCAACAGCTGGGTTCGGGAGTACACCAAATTTCACGAAGCAATCCTGACACCTCTTAGGGTATGTCGATTTTGTACTCATCACCGCTTATTTAATCATATATCGCTCAGAATATGTTGGTGTTACGCTCATCATCGCTTATTCAATCATAATTCGCTCAGGGTGCATGAACTGCACACCCATCATCGCTTATTTAGTCTTTTAATTCATACTCATCATCGCTTATTTAGTCTGACTTCGCTCAGAATGTATGAGTTTCATAATAATCATCGCTTAAGTAATCCTAATTCATACTTATCATCGCTTAATTAATCTTAATTAATACCGATTATCGCTTATTTGATCTTTATTCGCTTATTAAATTTAACTATAGTCAAATTATTTGGGTTTTAAGCTCATGATCTTATCATTAATTTTACTTTATGTTTCTTTTATTCTCGAACATACAAATTATTTAGTCACTAAACAGTTTTACTAAGATATTTTAAAAATCCTAGCCGATAGAAACGACGTAATGTTACCATTACTGAGATATATATCTTCATCTCAGGGTAATCGAAAGCTGGTCTTCATTGACAACCACGCCCGGCTCAGTGACTACGTGGACGTGGAACAGCAGAAGCTGCCCGGAGCGACACTGGCTTTGGAGGAAGACCTCAAAGTCTTCAACAATGCGCTTAAGCTGTCGCACAAAGATACCAAAGTGGCCATCAAGGTGAGTTCTCATATACTTACTTACCTACATATGAAGGCCTAACTGCCAATTTCATTTTGTCTTACCATTTGGGTTGTGGACCTGTTTACTGTATTTTTACTTGTCCTAGAAAACAATATCAAATTAAACAATCATTACATGATTTGATACAGTCAATAAAGTTTTTTTTTAATACACTTTTATTATATAATATGTTTTCTATGTCGAGTGCTTTATGCCCTGTTGGTATTAAAATTATTTTTGGAATACAATTTGAATTTGACATTTTAATATAAAGACATCGAGGGGAATTGTTGGTGAAACTTTTTTATACCAATTCAACAAAATCACGCCAATGGTCGCCGATTTCTTTAAAAGACGCTGACGTCTATGACAATCAAGGTCATCTTAGACAGTGTCCTTTTTGTTTCAGTCACTGTCGTTTTTGACAGCAAAGGATATTTTTGACGATGGCTGACATCTTGACGGTCACTAACCTCTTGGACGGTTGCTGATGTCTTAAACACTCATTGTCGTCTTCAACGTGTTTGCTGATGCAATTGGTGGTCATATCTTGCACTTATATGATGCGCAAGTTTATGTTTTGTATATAAAAAAAATAAAAACAACAAAGTAATTTGAAAAATGTTGTTTGCAGGTAGGACCAACTGCTCTGCAAATAACAGCTGTGGAGAAAACCAAGGTGCTCGGTCATCCAGTGCTCCTGAATGATGTTTATTACGCTTCGGAGATAGATGAGGTAATAAATATTTTTTAAATATTTGAAAATTGTATACCACCATGATGGGCAGAACAACTTTTTTTGACCCGGTGGAAATCCTTAAAGACCACCAGGGTATATCAGACTCTTACCTAGTAAAACCACCGGGAAGTTCCTCCTCCCGTCTGCTAAATGCTGAGATAAAGAGAGAGCCAGCTTATCTTCAACTCGACAACGTTGGCCTTAGTCAGGTCAGAAGTATGGTAAAGAGCCACCCCTTTCTGGCAATGCTCACGCCAGGAGATGGGTAGGATACTGGCTAGCCAGTACCGATGTTTATTGGGGCGTGGCTCTTAAGGAATGGTAGCTGAAGAGCTATTGAAGATCTGTCTGGTAGACCCGTTGTAAAGTGGCCCGATGCACATTTTTAATTTAACTATAAGTATACACAACGGAAGTGAGTTTTTTTTTTGACGGGTCTAAATGTTTTTGGCCTGGTAGAACCTTTAGAACTATTCCTGGCGAGATGGGCATATGCTTCGGGTGCTCAGCCTGCGGAATTTGTGAGTTGGTGATAACGCAAGGGCACTCCTGTGGGTACGGATCGTGACTTGCATAGCCAACCAGGAAAAAATTACGTATAGTGATCTGCTAGCGTTTCGGAAGCGACTACTTTGAGAGGAAACGCTGAAAGAAACTCAAGGCTGCGTCGGAGTATAATAAAATTACTCACTGATAAGGAACGGTGAATCTTGACCCGGCTTTCTAGCTAGTATACGAAGGACGTTAGTTTTTTTTTTAACTGTAGTAATAATAATAATATACCGTCACGTCATATATATGTAGGATGGATGTTATTGTGTGAAATATTATAATGTATGAAGTAGTAAATGCGTAGATCGGAACGTATGGGAATGAATGACTGGAAATATAGAAAGAGAGAAAGGATAAACGGTTTTTTTCAATGCGACCGCTCTGTAATATAAAGACGTAAAAAGTGTTAAGACGTAAGATTATTTTTGAAAAAGTGCAATAAAGTAGTATTTAACAGTTTATTTGGTGTTTGTTTGGTCAGAAGATTCCCAAAACTACACACACATATATAGATATATACTAGCTGTCCCGGCAGACCTTGTTCTGCCCCGTCAGATTTCATTCTGCCAAAACTTATTGGCCTGTCGGCTGTTTTTTGAAAATTGTTTGTAGGAACCTGGCCTTAATGCTATATGTATTATATAAAAATTGACAAATATTGACATTCATATTTATACGTCACTCAATTGTTTTGCCTTCCCGGAACCCGCCCACTAACATTTAAACTTTATGGTATGGTGTTAAAGTTCAAATTGACTTATAACAAATCTTTTGTATGAGAATATAGAAAAGTGTTGTTTTTAGACGTTTCCAGACAATTTTTTAAATTTTTCTCTCCGTAATAATCGGTTCAGCCGTTCTCGAGTTTCGCGCTTATCAAGACATTTTGCGATTCATTTTTATATTATAGATATATATATACATATAAATATTAATTAAAAAAATATTAATTTATGATATAAATATTTAAAAAAAATTGCAAGGTGTGCCTGGTGGATGATAATCAGTTCTCCCTGTCTATAATCAACGAGTCGACGCCGCTCAGTTTCATACACAACGACTGCGACAACATTGTGCAGTCCATCATACACATCAGGAACAGATGGGAACTCAGTCAGCCGGTGAGTAACCATGCATCACAACTTTATTAACAGTAATCCCACTTCTGATGTTCAGAGTGTTAAGGGTTTAATTTATAATACTGGTAATATTTCCCTAAGAATTGGCATATTGTAAACAGTATGATCGGTGGAATCGTAGGACAATATTAAAATTGGGAGTCGAAGCTGCTCGCGTCCGTAGGCTTTACCCTAGTTTCCCTACACGTGAATCCTGGGTGGTGCTAAACGAGCAGCAGCGAGGTGGTAGGGCGTCGGTGCCCGTCTGGATCGCGACCACAGTGCATGGGTGTAAAGCCCGTCATAGTGACCAGTTTCGGCTTGTCGCGTTTCGGGATCAGCTTGTGTATATCCAGTAGCTCATATACCTAGAGACCTTCAGTCGCGGTATATGTGGGCCGACATGACGATGTAGACTATCAATGGATTTTCATCCTTTGATAGTCGCTTTCGTTTTTGGAATACACTGTACTTACCATCAGGTACTCTGTAGTCACTACGTCGAGCCAGTGTAAAAAAAAAAAATCTATTTAATAGTAGTAATATATCGTTACGCTATGTCCCTTTCGGTTTGAGCTGAAATACATTAGCGGCTGTATCCACTTTTCACTTATATGTCGTGCCCAACGTGACCAGTGGCGCAATTGATCGCCGTTCTCACAGCGCTAGTACACATGATATTTTTATTAGATGCCGTGCGGGCTTCCTCATAATCTTTTCCTTCACCGATAAGAATGTGTTGTCTTAATCTATACGTAATCTGGAAAACACTCAGAGGTACTTGCTTGGATTTGAATCTAGGACCATCAGTCCAGAATCCACTAAGCCCACCACAGCCATACAAAATTTGTATTACAGTACAGTAATCTCACTTCTTTTTTTATAAGACTTTTTTACGCTGACTCAAAATAGTGGCTACATAGTACCTGATGGTAAGTACAGTGTAGTCCAAAAACGAAAGCGACTATCAAAGGATGAAAATCCGTTGATAGTCTCCGTCGTCATGTCGGCCCACATATACCGCGACTGGAGGTCTCTAGGTATGTGAGTTACTGAATATACACAAGCCGATCCCGAAACACGACAGGCTGAAGCGAGTCACTATGACGGGCTTTACACTTGTATACTGTGTGATTACGCTTAACCTCGCACACATCTAGTGGTAAATGAAAATAAAGCCCATTATATGGACCGCTTTCGCCCAAGAAATATTCATTCACTCTTCTCTTAAATGCTCTTGTATCGTAGGCTGTAATCGTAAGATTATAGAAAACAGAGGGAAGGAGTGTGATTCACTTCTTTGCTGTTCGCACTATAAAGGATGTAGCTATTATTTTTAGCAAGGATGCAAGGAATATCGCAATCTGATACAGAGAATAGTGACGATTTTATTTTTAACTAGCTGTCCCGGCAGACCTTGTTCTGCCCTATTTCTCTAAAACAAAGTCACAATGTTTTTTTTAATGTTAATAGATTCCCCGTCAGATTTCATTCTGCCAAAACTTATTGGCCTGTCGGTTGTTTTTTGAAAATAGTTTGAAGGAACCTGGCCTTAATGCTATATGTATAAAAATTGACAAATATTGACATTAATATTTATACGTCACTCAATTGTTTTGCCTTCCCGGGACCCGTCCACTAACATTTAAACTTTATGGTGTTGAAGTTCAAATTGACTTTTAAATATTATTAAGAATTTTTTGTATGAGAATATAGCAAAGTGTTGTTTTTAGACTTTTTCAGACATTTTTTTTAATTTTTCTCTCCGTAATAACCTTCCCTAGACTTCAACAAACACAACAAAAAAGAAATCAGCCAAATCGATTCAGCCGTTCTCGAGTTTCGCGCTTATCAACACATAGCTGATCCGGCAAACGTTGTTTTGCTATATAAGGTTTTGTAATATCTTCTAAGATGTTCATTGAAATTAAGTGATGTCAAAGACAGGTTTGTTCACAATTAATACTCTTAATCAACAACACATTTATTTGGATAAAGATTAATATTATTACGTTGATACAACTCTTAACAAATAATGCATTAATTTCGACCAAATTTGTTTACCATAAAAACGGTTCTAGTGACTTAATCTTAAAAGATAGACATATACTGTCGCGGACATTTTTTTAGATCATTTCAAGAGGAATAATTGTTTCTTACATATATTTTTGATATCTTGATGAATAATTTTGCCCGTTTTTTTCACATTTTCCATTATTTCTTCGCTCCTAATAATTGCATCATGATGTTATATAGCCTAAAGCCTTCCTCGATAAATAGTCTATTCAACTCAAAAAGAATTTTTCAATTCGAACCAGTAGTTCCTGAGATTAGCGCGTTCAAACAAACAAACAAACAAACTCCTTAGCTTTATAATATTAGTATAGATATGGGTAATCGACGCTTAGAAATTGGTATGCCTTTAACAGATTTGTCTGTGCATCCTAGAACAGCATTCAATATTCTGTTTCGTTTCATTTACATCAATTCAACTTCCAAAGTATCAGAAGTTGAAGTTTAATTGTTCGTATAACGAATAATGAAAATAATATGATTCTGATAATTGTTCGGTACAGACTATAATTTTCAACTACTCGGTCGACGAGTTGGAAAGGAATGTTTAATTTATTTTTATATTCGACACTTTTGGTTTTTTTTTTTTTTTATTAACCCGCTGTATATCCCTACGGACCGTCAGGGGAAGTGGTGAGGGCCACTCCCCCCGGTGTGTCGGACCTGCCCCGACTAAAACCACCGGGGTGCCAGCACTGCCCTTTCTTCGTTTTCGCCGAGCCTGGGAATCCGGATACTTCCGACGGTTTGGTTATGAATTAGGATTTCTATGTGACAGGACACAGTGACAGTCCATCAGAAGATACGCCCGAAGGATGTACCCGGGACCCTCCTCAACATGGCATTACTTAACCTCGGCTCCTGCGACCCTAACTTAAGAACCGCCGCGTACAACCAGCTGTGCGCACTGACAGCGACCTTCCACTTGAAGATCGAGGGGCAACTGCTCGAAACCTCAGGTACTGTCACAATTTTAACGATGTTCAGGCAAACGCTTGACTTCTGTTTCCACTACTTAATAACTTGCTACTGAATATTAATAAGTAGTGATTCAAAAGTTAAAAGCTTCCCCTAACTCATTTATTAGTATTGTAGTACGCTCTTGCTGGCGTGCTATATTTTCTGTGTTTTTTATGGGTTTGGTCGCTCACTCGCTTTAGAATAATAACACTCTTTAAATCTGTATTCCCATATATATTTCAAACTAGCTGATCCGGCAAACGTTGTTTTGCTATATAAGTTATTGTAATATCTTCTAAGATGTTCATTGAAATCAAGTGATGTCAAAGACAATTTTGTTCACAATTAAATACTCTTAATCAACAACACATTTATTTGGATAAAGATTAATATTATTACGTTGATACAACTCTTAACAAATAATGCATTAATTTCGACCAAATTTGATTACCATAAGAACTGTTCTAGTGACTTAATCTTAAAAGATAGACATATACTGTCCCGGACATTTTTTTAGATCATTTCAAGAGGAATAATTCTTTCATACATATATTTTTGGTATCTTAAACCGTTCTCGCACCGCACGCAATGGAAGCCCTCAAGGATGAATAATTTTCTCCGTTTTTTTCACATTCTCCATTATTTCTTCGCTCCTAATAGTTGCATCGTGATCTTCAATCACTACAGTATTCTATCTGCAACCTACCTTATAATTAAATTATAGTGTTGGGTATTTTTTTTATCGATAATACCATCAACAGGCCTGTGCATACCGTCCAACAACACGATATTCATCAAGTCCGTAAGTGAGAAACTAGCGCACAACGAACCTCACTTAACCCTCGAGTTTCTGGAAGAGTGTATTCAGGTAAGATAGATCTGGAGTTGCTCGTAAGTCGATTTAAAGGCAATTATTATCGATATTAAAGTTACAATGTACTAAGTGAAAACTAAAACACTCATAGTTAACACTTTCTTTATTTTTATAACATATAATTAGTCATACATTTAAATAGTCACATTTATAATGCATCTTGTTCATGTCTTATATAGTTTTATGTGTTAATGTAGACTGTGTAAGTGTACGTATAAATAAATAATAAATAAATACTGTCGGTAGCCACAAAACTCAAACGCATGTCTTTTTTTACTGATCAATTCACGCAGCGCGGATCTATGTTTCAAATCTACTCTTTTTTTTATAGCACAATGGAATCGCTCCCTTTTATTTAATTATCTCGTCACCGATCGGGATTAATTATTATCACAATTACATTCACAATTTGTGATGGCTTTCATTAAAAACATATCCAAATATTATTTAACAGATAGAGAGGCTCTGTAATTAGTACATTGTATCAGGATCAATATGTATCATATTTTCAAACAATGAGCTACCTATCATATCTATTTATAATTATTAATATTATTTTACAGTAATAATAGTGTCTGAATTGTCAATTGCTTACATAAGCATGAGACAAATTATAACAAGGGGCGTCACTATTAGAGTGAACTCACGGTTATCCGACAGATGTTTTGCATTGAAAGAAAGAAAAAAAGAAAGAAAAAGTTTATTGAGGCAAAGGAAACAACACACAACAAACATATTTATATAAAAACAACAATGAAAGAATATATAACATCACATCATGTATCCTGTGCGCTGCTACCCATCTCAAAGAGCACTCGGCTCAGCATATGCTGGGCGACGCTGCACGCGCCATCCAGCGCTGATTTTCAGCCGACGCTCAGAGGAACCGATCGCGCGGACGTCACGGCGATATTTCAATATTAGAACCTAACCAGATATACAAAAACATACCTTATAACGTACAATAAACAAGTATGACAATAAATACATAGGATACTTTTAAGCATTGCAATGTCGGACTATCTAATCTGCCCACCGTGCTATGATATGGGATCCATTAACCAAAACGTGAAGAGATATGTGTGCAGGCCGGTATGATCGCTTCGATCTTGCACTGTTGATAGGTTTTTACTGTTGTTATGGTCGTTATTATTATGATTTACAATTGGACTAGACCGTGCTTACAAACAGACGTGGTGTGGCACACCTGGTGGAAAGCAAATATGAGTCCGATGATGAACCGCCTCCGCCCAACAAATGCCTATTCACTCTTCTCTTAAAGACTCCCGGGTCATAAGATCGCGGAAATATGGCCGCTGGTAGCGTATTGCACTCCTTAGCTATTCGCATGATGAATGTAGAAGTGATCCTCCACATACGGAAGGTATCAGACACGGCGTCTAGTGGTTTTATGAGAAAATGGGGCTGGTGGAATTAGAGAATGTAGTCCCTGATGCTCGAAGTTGTTCATTTTAGTTTCAATAAACTGTGTTATTAATTCATAGGGCTTCCGTGGATCTACCATAGAGCTTAAACATCTCTGCCTTGAGTACATGACTCCGTGGCTTGCCAATTTAGTGAGGTACGTATTATATTAGCAAAACTTTATGTAATAATTTATAGAAACTGTGGTGATCTAGCTTTGCCCCGGGTAGCATAGAATTTAGCTTATCATGGCAAACATGAGGAAGAGTGACGTCGAAGTCACTGAGGTCGCCACGTTCATCTAAGGGGTTCTAGCAGGGAGTGCCAGGGAGTCCGTCTGAGGGGCGGATACCATGGCTATACTCCAATGGATTTGCGTGTTCTTGCGCACTATTTGGTGAAGGAAAGGCAGTGACAACTCTTTCCTCCACTATTAATTGGGATCATGTACAAGCATATAATTTAAAATTTATGGCCGGTGGTCGTGGGTGTGGTTGTAGAAAGACACAGATTTTGGCGTTTTACTGTTTATTTGCACTTTAAGGCACACCGAACTGCGACACACACGCACGTACTCTAGCCTTCGGTCTCGGTAGTCGACTGATTTTGCTAGAGCATCCCTTACCCCGCGCGTCCCACAACACCCTAACGTCCTTTAGGGCGTTTACCACAAACGCGTATCGGGCGGCGTCTACATGCTATAAATTGTATTTAGTAAAACCAAGTTACAAAAATAAGCAGATTTTAGTTTTGAATTCGATTTCGTTGCTCGATAAACATACCGAATTTCCGTTTTTTATTCCGAATTTATCTCCTTGCTTTTCTATGTGCGATACTCAACCTGCTTCACTCTGGTTGTACTGAGTTCAACTTATAGACAGTGGTACTAGAGGAAGTTCACTGCCCATTAATGAGTAAGGCAGGGTGTGACTGTTTTAAACACTGCCTATTATAATGGTTTTCTGGAGGTGGTCAACTCCACCCATCCTCCATAATAATTAATGAGTAAAAGCTCACTTGGAATAGAGAGAACTATATTAAAGAGTAGACTGAGAGGCACAGAGAGGCCTCTGGTCATTCAACAACGTAGACCAGGGACGCGGTGGATGGCTTACAGACATGCTCTCCTACGCAATCCCCCCCCCTTTGGCACTAACACGGGCAGTGGTATTTAAGGGAGTCCACTGCCTATTAATGAGTAAGGCACGGTGTGAGTATTCCCACACGCTGTCTATCACGACAGTTTTCTGGAGGTGGTCAACTACACCCACCCTCCACAACTATAAGAAGCCTGTGAAGGCCGTCCGCGTGCCGGTACCGCGTTGCGATAAGTATACCCAGGGGCTTTTAGTCAGTAGGAATCTGACACAACTCCAACTGTCACCCTCATGGCGACCGGGAAGTCTTAAGATGGATTTTCCTTTAATAAAGAGAAAGAGCTTATTACGCCTCTCACAGTATACTATATTGCAAATCTCTAATTCTTGGAAAACTTTGTAGATTCTGCAAGCCGTCAGACGAGTCCCGACGTCAGAAGCAAGTGGCACAGATCCTGGAGAAGTTGATCACGCTTACCATCGAGGAGACAGAGATGTACCCCTCGGTTCAGGCCAAGATCTGGGGTTCGATAGGCCAAGTGCCCGAACTTATCGACATGGTCCTTGATAGCTTCATACAGAGGAGTGTGAAGTCTGGTAAGGCTTAGAATAGTTTTTGCCAATTGTTACCAATTAAAAGATCTTAATAGAGTTGTTACTAAGGCGTTTCAATGTAAGTCGATGCGGGACTTCCCATACTCGTCTATGATGATGATGATAATGATGTCCTAGCCGGTTTCGACCACGGCGACTGTTTCAACACCGGTTAAGAAATTCGAGGTCCAGTTTTCGGAAACAGTCAATTGCGCAGGAGATATTTAAGTGCATAACTGGACGCGCAGCCAGAAAAGCACTCTCTCGTCCGAGCTCCCTCAGACCCGATGGAAAAGAGAACCAGTACGATCGGGAGGGAGCAGGATGCAGGTTTGGTCGAGTTTTCCCTTCTCTAAACACCTAGTTGAGTTGCGGTGTTAAAGAGATACCTTAGTCGCCTTTTACGACACCTCAGCAAGAAGAGGGGGGTGCTATTCTATTCTGCCGGCAGCCACCACGGCTTACTCGTCTATACAGATGCGAAAAAGGCACAAGTATTATTGTACACGCGTGTAAAAACCGTCATAGAGACTAGCTTCGGCCTGTCCCGTTTCGGGATCAGCTTGTGTATATCCAGTGGCTCATATACCTAGAGACCTTCAGTCGTGGTATACGAGGGCCGACATGACTATGTAGACTGTCAGTGTATTTTCGTCTTTTGATGGGCGCTTTCGTTTTTGGACTACACTTTACTTACCGTCAGGTGCATTGCAAGTACTTTGTCGAACCAGTGTAAAAAGTATACAGTAAAAATATTTGAAAGGATTTTATTCCTCTAACAAAATTGTTGGGGACAATAACTAACAATACGATTTCTACAATTTCAATCCGTATCAACACTAAACGATAGTTATTGCAAATTTGTGATTATGCATTTTTTTTTATTAGATTTTATATTTTTGTTGGAATCTTTGTTCTGGGTCAATATAAACGATATGTTGTCCTATACGATGTCACCGTAAACGGTTTTGACTGTTTTTTTTTTTACACTGGCTCGACATAGTGACTACAGAGTTACTGATGGTAAGTACACAGTGTAGTCCAAAAACGAAAGCGACTATCAAAGGATGAAAATCCATTGATAGTCTCCATCGTCATGTCGGCCCACATATACCGCGACTGAAGGTCTCTAGGTATATGAGCTACTGGATATATACAAGCTGATCCCGAAACGCGACAAGCCGAAACTGGTCACTATGACGGCCTTTACACCCATGTACTGTGGTCGCGATCCAGACGGGCACCGGCGCCCTACCACCTCGCTGCTGCTCGTTTAGCACCACCCAGGAGTCACGTGTAGGGAAGCTAGGGTAAAGCCTACGGACGCGAGCAGCTTCGACTCCCAAAAATTATTAAAGTAAAAATATTAAAGTAAAATTATTAAAGTATTTGAATTATCTCCCTAATAATAAATAAATAAATGTCTTCTCAGGATTGGGTTCCCCAATGATAGAAATAATGGCGGACACGGCAGTTGCATTGGCTTCCGCTAACGTGCAGCTCGTCTCCAAAAAGGTCATAGGGAGGATGTGTCGCGTAAGTTACTTTATATCATAAATTGTATCGATGAAATTGCTTTTACTCTGTAATTTATGGACCTTGTTTTTTTATTCCTTCATAATTTATCGATGTAATCTCTTTACTAGTTTAATATGTTTTACAGTTATTTTAATGTTATGTCTCAATACAGTCACTGCATTATTACCTCGTGTTTTACAGTGCAATATTTTATAAATATCTAATAATTCTCTTTTACGTTAAGCGTCATTTCGCAAGCGGAAAGTGATGAACTCAAGATTAAGTAAAAAGTGTTTTTTTCTTTTTATTAAAGATAATGTAATCCAATATTTGTATAAATACCTGTTCCACGCGCCTAATTCGATATTTATGCCTCGCCTTTAATCTATGTACAATGATTTTCATAAAGCAGTAGGTTTTTTTCTACACGTTATTAATATATCTACTGTAATACTATAAAATTATTGTACTGTATTTATAAATATATAATATTACATCAATTTTTTTATATTTTCTTAATTACTTACAGTCGCAGTTAATAAAACGCCACTAACATCGAATCTTGTTTAGTTATAACTTGTCTCGTTCTTTCACATTTGATTATCTCTCTCGCTTATGTCCGCACGAATGCCTGAATAGTTTTTCTTTTTCTCTCAAATTCCAAGCACTTATATTACGCCTTTTTATCATGAAAAATATTATAAAAACGTTACAACCACTTTTTAAATTAATCACATGCAAATAAAGCTGAGCTTAAAATATGAATTATCTATTATCGACGATAAAGATGTCTTTATAAATGTCACATTTCCTCAATAAAGCCACTCCGATACTGCTTTGAGTTTCTTCTGGATGTAGTAGTCCGAAATGCTAGTAGAACTATGAGTAGTTCCTTCCTTTGTCGTCGCCCAACTTGAGGTCAGTACCCACGAGGGTGCCCTTGCAATTGCCACCGACCCATGAAATTCGCTAGCTCGAGCTCTTGCTACTGTCGCCCGGTCAAGTTGTGAAGTTCTATCCAGGACATAAGTATCTTGTTCCATCTAAAATACCTCAACACTGCATATGATGATGATGTCCTAGCCGGTTTCGGCCACGGCGACTGTTTCAACACCGGTTCAGAAATTCGAGGTCCAGTTTTCGGAAACAGTCAATTGCGCAGGAGATATTTAAGTGCATAGCTGGACGCGCAGCCAGAAAAGCACACTCTCGTCCGAGCTCCCTCAGGCCCGATGGAAAGGAGAACCAGTACGATCGGGAGGGAGCGGGATGCAGGTTTGGTCGAGTTTTCCTTCTCTGAACACCTGGTTGAATTGCGGTGTTAAAGAGATACCTTAGTCGCCTTTTACGACACCTCGGCAAGAAGAGGGGGGTGCTATTCTATTCTGCCGGCAGCCACCATGGCTTAACACAACACTGCATATAGGCATATGAGCGCAATTCGTGGCATCTTCAAATTCGTGCACACAACATCTACGCTCCCAACTAACTTACAGCTGAAATTCAGCAACTCGTGTATAAGCCATTTTGAAATGAGAAGTTCTCTAGGCTCATATGGTTCTTTTGGATATGGAAAAAGTACTAAGTTCGCATGATCGTCACTCTAAAATGCATGCGAGTTGACTGGCAGGCACTGTAAGATGCAACCCTCATGTGCTGCCAGCACACGTGCCTGGTGCAAGTGTCGTACATACTGTTACAATTTCTGAACGCGTCACTTTGTTGCTTTATTAACGTTAATTGAGAGTCCTGTAATTAATTATCCACAGTCCAAAACTTAGTTCTAAGTTATTGTAAATCACTTCAGTTTTATTATTTCTATTCCATTTATCATCTTTTATTTTGTACAAATAAATAAACAAAGTAGCTATCACGAATTATACAAGGCATCAAAAGTCGGATATACTTACAATTGCTACCAATCCTGTTTATAAACTTAGGCAGTCTACACACTATCTGCCGAAACTAATAACTTATCTATCTTTAATTCGTAGATTGATAGTTATACCTCTCCCTTTCACGCCTGTGGTTGCGAAAAGAGATGCACTATAGTTGCTATAGTAACAAATCTAAGGTAGGGGGGATAGGATAGGCTATTAATTTCGGCCGTATAAGTATTTCTTGTTGTCTCCCACAGGCCCTTTCCAAACTACCTAATAATATACTGAGTCCAGTTACTCCAGCCACTGTGAGTTTTTTTTTATTTATTTTATAAGTTCTCTTGTTTTGTTTAGTTATGGCTGTTATTAAGTTTTTTTTACGATGATTTGTGTTCTTTTATCGTTACCCATATACGGGTGACGCGTTGATAAACGTGGTAAATTAATTTATATTTGTATGTACTTTTGTTTTTAAAGTTTCTTGCTACTAAATTAGATGGATTTTTACTGTCACCTATATACAGTTGACACATCAATTAATTTATTATAGTAATTATTTTTGCATATTTTATTAGTACATTTAGTTTTATTTATCTACTTTTCTACATATTTTTTTTACAATTGGGTCGGGTTATGTTTTTACCGTCACCCATATATGGGTGACACCGTGATCAGATAAACTTTACATATCAAAACCGTTATAGGTTGTCGACAAGACGTGCCATTCGCCTACAGCGATGCTGGAGCAGCATATGATGTGGGATGACATTGCTATCCTGGCGAGATACTTGGTACGTATAGCATACTATATCAGCTTATGTACCTCCAGTTTATAGACCTTGAGACCTTCAGGCGTTGTATCAAGCTCGCTGCAGACAGAGATGTGCAAAATGTAATCTAATTAATGATTACCAGAAACGATAACAAAATGTAGTTTTAATTTTGATGCTCAGTACACGCGCGCGGGTCATCGAAATCATAGCTTTTCGGTAACTCGAATCCCGGCTAGGACCGAGAAGTTCTTTAAACCTTAAATGTACAAATTTTATTTTTAGTAAACAATATGTTTTTATTAATTATGGCATCTAATAGAAAGTGTAAATATTAGGTGCCCTGGGAACGGCGATCAGCTACGCTATTGGTCATGTTGGGCAGGACGTATAAGCGCAAAGTGAATACAATATCTAATGTATCTGTAAGACTCACCCGAAAGGGATATATCGTGACGCTATATTATTAATAACTAATAATGAATGTAGTTAATTGCAAATACAGGAAAAAGACATTTAATTACTTAGTTTACAAAAAATATTGTTTCAAATATATACATAATATTATCAAAAACAGTGACCCATCGAGTTCTGCAATTAATTGTATTGCAATAATATAATATTTCAAAAATAAATAACACTTTTCATTACATCACAAATCTTTAAAAATTCTCAAACCATTATTTTTAGCATTTGAACATAAGGGAATATGGTATTCTTAAATAGTGAAATCCTACATCTTAATCTGTTTGAAAATTAGCGCATAGCTGTAACCGATACTCTTTTAATACATTTATAGACAGTAAAGGATGTGATAGCCGAAAAATATCATTATATAAGGAGTCTAATTTCAAAACCCGTTATAACATTGTTTTTTCAAATCCCATAAGTTTATAAAAATTTATAATTAATCTTTGACTTAACAATCACATTCTTATAAGGTATTTAGATTATTATTCTAGAGTGAAAAAGCAAAAAAGAAAAAAATCATATATAATATTTGCTTTGATAAAAACATTTCAAATTACTATTAGGACTATTAAGTGATTTTGTACTAAAAATCGTTTTAGCGGGTTTTGAAATTAGACGCCTCATATAAGGATTGCTAGATAATGAGATATGACGTTTTAAACTTATGATGAAGATCTACATCGCTGTGCATTTAAGGGTTAACTCTTACTGCAGCCAAGTAGTTGGGCTGTGGAATGGTCTTCCGGCGAGCGTGTTCCCACCGTCCTATGATATTGGGTCTTTTAAGCGAAGCGTGAAGAGATAATTGTGCAGGCTAGCAATGTCCGCTACGGCTATCGATGATTTTTTTGGCTGTTGGTAGTCATTGTCGTTTTTGGACTGCCCCCATGCTTACCATCAGACGTGATGTGATCACTGTGTCGTGTCAGAATAAATAAAGACACGCCATTGGGTCTGACAGCGGCGCGCAATCGCCTACATCGAAAACCTTTGCATATGGGGAGGAGCAACATCTACTGTGTCACAGTTCCCAAGCCTCGACGGCCAGGTTTCGTCATTTTTCTTAACCCTTTACCATCCACGAGATGGATTTTCAAGCTTCGAGTTTGAGCTGATACCATGCCGTGAATTGGAACGGGAAAAATATGAGAACCATTGTATCCAATTCCATTATATCATACAGTAATCGAAAAAGCCAAAAAAATATTTAGCTAGTGTAGCAATTTTTATTGATAATTTAGGTACCATGGACACTTTCTAAACCGGTATTAGAAGTGTAAAAAAATGTATAGAGAACGAAGCATGATGAACAAAAAATTGTTTTTTTTTTATTTACTTTTTACAGGGTTGCCAGTGGCCCGGTACAATAACTCATTTACACAATACATATATTGAGTTACAATCAAAAATGTACAGTTCCTATTAAGGCATCCACAACATACATCAGAGTGGCCTGTTTATTTATACTATATAGTTAGAGTACTGTCAAATAGAAACAAAAACAAGCCGTTTCTATATACCCCATATAGAAATGGCTTATAAGTCAATGCAAGCAGGCAGACGAGACAGTCTGGTTCGAGGCTCTGTGCGGAGTAGACCTCTTGTTAGTTACTGAGAATTATATTATTGTGTCGAATCCCTGATTGTTGTTGTTGTGGTTATCCAAGTATTTACTTGTAAAAGTTGTTGTGTGTTGTTTTGTTGTATTTAATGGTAAATCGAGTTCAGTTTAATCACCTCGTGTATTTTTGTATTTATTTTTAAGTATAATACCACGAGTTTCCTAAATATATTATATTATATCATACTATATCATTTTACATTATACATTATCTTTTTTTTTTTTCAAAAAATCTCGTTTTATTTTTTCCATAGTTTTACACTTTTTAGCGACTTTCAACTATGACCATTCAAAAGAGCACCCTCGAAAACATCGGATACAATGGTCCTCGTATTTTTCCCGTTCCAATTCACGGCACGGTATCAGCTCAAGCTCGAAGCTTGAAAATCCGTCCCGTGGACGTTAAAGGGTCAAACCCGTGTGGAGTCCATTTGCCGTCATCCGATTTTACCATTGTCAAAGCGCATCGAGTCGATCGAGCCGGCGGCAAATGGACACGCACAACGTAATTAGTTACGCATGACTGAGCCGGTGCAACATTGTTGCTAAGGCGCGCGTGCGAGCTCACTCTGCCTCGGCTACCCGCGCGGCTCACACTATTGCTTGCCTGTTGCATACTCAGTGTATTATAAATAGCATTCGCATTTAACCATTGTAATATTATCATCATTAAATATTTGTAGTCGTAGCCCATCTCTCATTTACCATCAAGCACCTTTGTGGCATACTCACTATTCATTTATGTATTTCTGTCTTTAAGATTATCTATTTTCTAATTCTTTTCACTATACTAACCTATCACTAACAACTATTTTAAATAACATTATTATATCTTCACTTATTTATCTAAGTAATTTTATTAACACATTTCGTACTAACATACTTAATATTTAATCTTTAATATCGTGTCGTGCGATGGAAACGGCGCTAAGCCAGAGAGCCGCGGGACACCGGGCGCGCGCGGGGGGATTGTACATGTACACACGACGCGAGCGCCCGCGCACCCGGCAAACAGTCTCGAGATCTCATTCGACGCGCCTCCACGCACCACTCGCTCGCTATTTATAGTTTTCGCCCGCATTGTTATTTTTGTGTTTGTTATTTATATTATTGTGTCGTGAACTTTATTTCTACTTGAACTATCATACTTGTGCTTCATTATTCCTTCTGGACTTTGTACTGTGCTTCATTAAACGTCTATCAACTTGCTGTCTGGACTTTCTTCATTTCGTTCTATCATCTCATCTTTACATGCTATCCTGCGCTATAGTGTAAGGTAGGTCACTACCACATACCTACCACGCTAAACCTTCATCATAAATAGCAGTGCGGGTGTACATCTTGTCATGAACCAACGCACACCACATCGCTACACCCGTCGTATTCCCCAGCTGATGCTCTCGTTCAACAACTGCCTGGACGTGGCGCGGCACCTGCCGTACCTGTTCCACACGGTCACGTTCCTCGTGTGCTCGGGCACGGTGTCCATGCGTGCGGCCACGCACGGCCTCGTCATCAACATCATACACTCGCTGTGTACCTGCACGACGCCCAGTTTCTCAGGTCAGTGCTTCAGTGTCTTTGAAATGAAATCTATACTAATACTAGTTGATCCGGCAAACGGTGTTTTGCTATATAAGTTATTGTAATATCTTCTAAGATGTTCATTGAAATTAAGTGATGTCAAAGACAATTTTGTTCACAATTAAATACCTTAATCAACAACACATTTATTTGGATAAAGATTAATATTATTACGTTGATACAACTCTTAACAAATAATGCATCAATTTCGACCAAATCCGATTACCATAAAAACGGCTCTAGTGAGTTAATCTTAAAAGATAGACATATACTGTCGCGGACATTTTTTTGGATCTTTTCAAGAGGAATAATTCTTTCATATATATATATTGTTGGTATCTTGAACCGTTTTCGCAGCGCACGCAATGGAAGTCTTCAAGGATGAACAAACAAACACTTCAGCTTTATAATATTAGTATAGATTATAAAGCTGAAGAGCTTGTTTGTTTGAACGCGCTAATCTCAGGAACTACTGGTTCGAATTGAAAAATTCTTTTTGTATTGAATAGACCATTTATCGAGGAAGGTTTTAGGCTATATAACATCACGATGCAACTATTAGGAGCGAAGAAATAATGGAAAATGTGAAAAAAAGGGGAAAATTATTCATCCTTGAAGGCTTCCATTGCGTGCGCTGCAAAAACAGTTCAAGATACCAAAAATATATGTAAGAAAGAATTATTCCTCTTGAAATGATCTAAAAAAATGTTCGCGACAGTACATATCTAATCTTTTAAGATTAACTTACTAGAACCGTTTTTATGGTAATCAAATTTGGTCGAAATAAATGCATTACTTGTTAAGAGCTGTATCAACGAAATAATATTAATCTTTATCCAAATAAATGTGTTGTTGATTAAGGGTATTTAATTTTGAACAAAATTGTCTTTGACATCACTTAATTTCAATGAACATCTTAGAAGGTATTACAAAACCTTATATAGCAAAACAACGTTTGCCGGATAAGCTAGTGAAATATATTTATTTTGCCACAAACTAACAAAAGACTAGTAAATTTAAAAGCAGTAGCATAAACATCAAGCAGAAACAAAAGAAAAATACAAAAACATATAAACAAGTCAAGTATAACAAGTTTGAGAGTCGAAGCTGTTTGCGTCCGTAGGCTTTACCCTAGTTTCCCTACACGTGACTCCTGGGTGGTGCTAAACGAGCAGCAGCGAGGTGGTAGGGCGTCGGTGCCCGTCAGTATCGCGACCACAGTACACGGGTGTAAAGCCCGTCATAGTGGCCAGTTTCGGCTTGTCGCGTTTCGGGATCAGCTTGTGTATATCCAGTAGCTCATATACCTAGAGACCTTCAGTCGTGGTATACGAGGGCCGACATGACGATGTAGACTATCAATGGATTTTCATACTTTGATAGTCGCTTTCGTTTTTGGACTACACTGTACTTACCATCAGGTACTCTGTAGTCACTATGTCGAGCCAGTGTAAAAAAAAGAAAAAAAACATGGCGAAAATGGGACCTCCATCAGCTTAAAGCCTCAGAGGAAGCCTGCAGCGCTGATTTTAGTGAAATGCCCCAGTCGTGTTACATCTTATTAAGCAATAAAAAACATAAGAAACAAGAAATAGAATACCATATAGCTTAAATAATTTTAAGTATAAAGTATAATAATAAATTTAGATAATAACAATACATGCATGCAGAAATAAATAATACTAAAATAAACTATTACATACAATAAACAAATCGACTACAAAATGTATTAGTGATCGATACTATAGTAAAAATATATGTATACCTAAAAGCAAGAGCAAACGTATAAGAGAAAATAAATGAAATAGACTTATAGACTTATTATTAAATTAACTGTTTCTCTAACGCGTGCAAGGGGAAGGGGGATACTTCCACCCTTTACCTCAGCCCCGCTTGAGTTTAACTCGAGCGATGACTATAGACAATTGGATCATGGAAATCAGCAGCATTATCATCACTTGCGTGTAGGATCTGATCTCCCAGTATCAGTGCCTAATAACCTCCAAAACGCTTCAAGGAAAATCCCTCACAATTGTTTTCTATTGGACAGAGGAAACCCAGCGCGTCCTCATGCTGTCCCTGGATGAGTTCGCTCTGCCCAAATTCTATCAGATGTTCGGCATTTCGAAGGTCAAATCTGCTGCAGTGACAGCCTTCAGGAGCTCTTACAACAGGCACGCCAATGAATGGTCAGTTTTTTTTTAATATTATTGTAAAATAGTTTTTATCTATAGATACTAATATTATAAAGCTGAAGAGTTTGTTTGTTTGTTTGTTTGTTTGTTTGAACGCGCTAATCTCAGAAACTACCGGGTCGAATTTAAAAATTCTTTTTGTGTTGAATAGACAATTTATCGAGGAAGGCTTTAGACTATATAACATCACGATGCAATTATTAGGAGCGAAGAAATGATGGAAAATGTGAAAAAACGGGGAAAATAATTCATCCTTGAGGGCTTCCATTGCGTGCGCTGCGAAAACAGTTCAAGATACCAAAAATATATGTATGAAAGAATTATTTCTCTTGAAATGATCTAAAAAAATGTCCGCGACAGTATATGTCTATCTTTTAAGATTAACTCACTAGAACCGTTATGTTACGTTACCGTTTTTATGGTAATCAAATTTGGTCGAAATTGATGCATTATTTGTTAAGAGTTGTATCAACGTAATAATATTAATCTTTATCCAAATAAATGTGTTGTTGATTAAGAGTATTTAATTGTGAACAAAATTGTCTTTGACATCACTTAATTTCAATGAACATCTTAGAAGATATTACAATAACTTATATAGCAAAACAACGTTTGCCGGATCAGCTAGTTAACTATATGTTAAAGGATAAAATATTATATTATTAAAACTCTAAAACTTATCTGGTATCACACGCCATACAACATCTCTTTTATTTAGGTTCTCCTTTGCCCTCGTACTGAATCGATGGACACCTGTTCGGATCATTGTATCAACCCTTGGCCTCGTAAATATTTGTTATTCATTTCCAGAATATTAAAAACTAGCTGATCCGGCAAACGTTGTTTTGCTATATAAGGTTTTGTAATATCTTCTAAGATGTTCATTGAAATTAAGTGATGTCAAAGACAATTTTGTTCACAATTAAATACTCTTAATCAACAACACATTTATTTGGATAAAGATTAATATTATTACGTTGATACAACTCTTAACAAATAATGCATTAATTTCGACCAAATTTGTTTACCATAAAAACGGTTCTAGTGACTTAATCTTAAAAGATAGACATATACTGTCGCGGACATTTTTTTAGATCATTTCAAGAGGAATAATTCTTTCGTACATATATTTTTGGTATCTTGTACCGTTTTTGCAGCGCACGCAATGTAAGCCCTCAAGGATGAATAATTTTGCCCGTTTTTTTCACATTTTCCATTATTTCTTCGCTCCTAATAATTGCATCGTGATGTTATATAGCCTAAAGCCTTCCTCGAAAAATGGTCTATACAACTCAAAAATAATTTTTCAATTCGAACCAGTAGTTCCTGAGACTAGCGCGTTCAAACAAACAAACAAACAAACAAACTCTTCAGCTTTATAATATTAGTATAGATTCATTTCCAGAATATTAAAAATGAGACTTTTTCTTCCACCTGTGTGCCTTGTCATCACTTAAAGATACTAACAATTGCCGTATAATGACTTTTAGGTACACGGAGCATTCGTACCAGTGCAACGAGTCGCTCTCCTCAAGCAGCGCAGGGGCGGCGCTCCCCGCGACCCCCGCGCCCCCGCCGGCGACTCCCGCCCCTCCGGTGACGCCCGCACCGCCCGCGCCCCAGGGCCAGTCGGACCGGGAGCGCCTGCCCCTCCAGTCCTTGGAGACGATCACCGATGCACTCCTGGAGATCATGGAGGCGTGCATGCGCGACATACCGGACTGCGACTGGCTTCAAACTTGGTCAGTATGGAGACGTATTATTTTGCAAAACAAACAAAATACTCTCTGCTATTGTCTGCTGAAAACGATAGATAAGAGACACAAATATTCACTCCGATGCAACCTTGAGTTTCTCTCGGCGTTTCTTCTCAAGGCAGTCGCTACCGAAACGCTGGTAGATCACCGTTAGGTTCGTTTTTCAACTGGCCGGCCGCCCAAGTCGAGGTCCGTTCCCACAGGGGTGCACTTGCGTAGCCGCCCAACCCATAAATTTCGCTGGCTGAGCGCCCCCTGCGTTCTCCCATCAAGCCCGGTTTTGTTATGAAGGTCTTTCCCAGGCCACGAACGTTGGACGTGCCCCAAAAAAAAAAAGACACAAATACAAAAATTAGTGAGCCACAGCGAGAGAGCAAATGTCGGTGTGTATATGCGTATTACAAGTTTTTAGTAAGAAGTCAGCGTGGCGTGTTATTATTTAACAGTGTTTGTGTGTTATTATATAAATAATATAATGTATAAGATGCCGAAAACGAATGCCAAAATGTAACGTCAATATCGAAGCAAAAAAAATTAAATTAAAATTACAAAAATAAAAAACAAGAAAAAGTTCAACAGAACGTAATCGCGAGTTTCGTGCGAGTAAAAAACAATTATTGACCAATCAAGATAGATGTTCGAATATAAGTGTTACTCGGGCCGGGATAAGTCTTAACTTATGCCGTTGCACAAAAAGCACCCTCGCAGGCGGGATGATTTATAATAAAGAAAAGAGATTGCGATAATTGAGACAAATCAAGTACTTACCGAGCAGCTGTATTCCAGGCACTTTACAACCACTCACTATTTATGTATTTTAATGCGAATGTGGAGTATGGTTTTTGAGCAGTTGTGTTGTGTGTTGCGAGTGTGAAAGGATTAGTATGCGATTATAATGGAAAGGATGCGATGCGATGTTTTAGTTTTAAATGAATGCGATGCGGAGTTTGGTTTTAAAGCGAGAACGTTGAGAAGGTAAGAAGTGAAATGAATGTTCGCCAGGTGGCGTTGGCGATTAGGTGCGTTCGCGTTGTTATTATTTGATGTTCTGGAGTTGCGCCTTTTGGCGTGACTAAGTGTTAATAAACACCAATGAATTATGTAACATATGTTAAAAAAAATATAAAATATCTTTTAAAATTAATCAAAATACTTTTATTTTTAAACAAGTATATTTTGTAATTATCCTACCCTTGTTATATACATTCATCTTATTCTTTTGTCGATTTACTGAAGTTTTACTTCTATCGTGTGTGAATCGCACACACACCTTTTCTTTTCTTAGAGAAATTCCTCATAGGACCGACCTATTTGCACACAAGGATGGCGACCGAGTTGTCCTGAACTTATACTGAAAACCTCACGGTATAAAACACTGATCTGTGAACTCTTTCAACCTCGAATGAAGTGTCTTCGGCAAGACAACTGATGATGATGATGTCCTAGCCGGTTTCGGCCACGGCGACTGTTTCAACACCGGTTAAGAAATTCGAGGTCCAGTTTTCGGAAACAGTCAATTGCGCAGGAGATATTTAAGTGCATAACTGGACGCGCTGCCAGAAAAGCACTCTCTCGTCCGAGCTCCCTCAGGCCCGATGGAAAGGAGAACCAGTACGATCGGGAGGGAGCGGGATGCAGGTTTGGTCGAGTTTTCCTTCTCTGAACACCTGGTTGAATTGCGGTGTTAAAGAGATACCTTAGTCGCCTTTTACGACACCTCAGCAAGAAGAGGGGGGTGCTATTCTATTCTGTCGGCAGCCACCACGGCTACAACACCAAGACAACTACTCTGTACTTGATAGGCAGTAGCGTTCATCCCATAGATGCATTGCTTATCCTAGCATTATTTATGCTCGCCGGTTATGATAAGTGCAATGTAGTTTTAAATCAGCAGCAAATAATGACGGTTATATTGTTATTGAGGGTTAAATTCGTGATTTCATTCTGTTTCAGGACGTCGCTGGCGAAGAGTTTCGCTTTCTGCTTCAACCCAGCGCTGCAGCCCAGAGCGCTGATTGTCTTCGGATGTATCAGTGAGTTATTTTATATTATTTACATTATAACTATGTATATATTAATGCATGAAACAAAAACTTTGTACTCCTTTTTACGAAAACTGCGCGGACGGAGGAGTATGACATTTGGCACACTTATAGTTTATATAGAGAAGGAGTGCGGAATGATAATATTTTGTTAAAATAACGCATAAAAAATACATGAAATCAATTTAAAAAAATATTACGCACATTATCATGCACTTGACACACACACGCATATATACTCTTTTGTTTATGGTTAAAGCTAGTGGTCACATTGAGAATAGATTAATATTGTCTGTCTTTAATATTATCTGTCTTTGGTCTTACTGAATGTCAAACATAACCTACAATTGATATTTGTGCTTTACATTGTAACGAAATTCATTTATTACAATATATTAACTATTTTAAATTAATTCCTATCCTATGATATGGGATCTTTTAAGCGTAGCGTGAAGATGTAGGCGTGGTGGTAGGGCGTCGGCGCCCGTCTGGATCGCGACCACAGTACATGGGTGTAAAGCCCGTCATAGTGACCAGTTTTGGTTTGTCGCGTTTCGGGATCAGCTTGTGTATATCCAGTAGCTCATATACCTAGAGACCTTCAGTCGCGGTATATGTGGGCCGACATGACGATGTAGACTGTCAATGGATTTTCATCCTTTGATAGTCGCTTTCGTTTTTGGACTACACTGTACTTACCATCAGGTACTCTGTAGTCACTATGTCGAGCCAGTGTAAAAAAATGGTATTTGTGCAGGCCGGCATGATCGCTGTGACTACTGATGGGTTTTTCTTACCTTTCGATAGTCGTTGCCGTTTTTTGGACTGCACCATGCTTATCATCCGGTATGGTGCAGTCACTGTGTCGAGTCAGAATAAATAAGAATTTCGACCACTGGGCGATCACTAGTAAACCTAATTTTATCTGCACTAATTTGAAAGATATGTGATATATTTTCTTTGTATTATATAATTGTTAACAGAAAATGCCAAGTCAGGTAGTTTTGTGTGACACTCAATGTTCAGTAGACTTGAAGGTGTCTGCTGCCTGGATGAGAGGGAGGCGGTGCGCGGTGTCTGGCGTACCCTCTGAGAGAGAGGTTTTGGAGGGGCGGGCCCCTTACTCCTACACCTCCCAGAGTGGTAGCCTCAACAAGGTTTTTTCGCTCCCCGGACGTCTGGATGAATTTCGTTTCCAAGGCTCGGGTGAAGCGATTAGAGGGACGCGCCGGAGGTTTTTAGTCAGTAGGAGCCGGACACACCGGGGTCGCTGCCCTCACTGCAGCCATGATGATGCTATGCAAGATATTCCCCCGGGATACAAAAAAAAAACTAATGTTCCCTTAATGTGATAAAAACATGGCGGGCTGAAACGATTTAAATTACTGTGACACTTTTTTTCAGGCAAAAACGTGACAGACGATGACATGAAGCAACTCCTCAGGATACTGGTGAAAGCACTCGAATCTTTCAATGATCTCGCCCTGCTTGAGGCGATAATCATGTGTTTGACCAGATTACAACCGCTTTTGTATCCTGTGAGTTTGTTTCTTTATATATGGAAATGCTTTTTAATCTTAAACTGAGATTTATAGACGTTATTCCGACTTTGCTTAGCAAAGTACTAAAAAAATAAATTCGTTTTGGCTAAAAATTTAATATATATTAGGAACTTGAGTATAGCCATAGTATTCGCAGAGCCAAGTCTATGTTGACAAAATCGGTGACTTGCCAAATCCTTTGACATTCATTGAGTAATATAAACTGTCATGTTTTAGTAAAGTCTGAGCAAACTTGAGGTTTTGTTTATAAATCTCAGTCTAAATCTCGTTTTTTCTTTATCTTGTTAGTTTGATAAAAGTATGTGGTAAAAAATATTATATTTTGTCTTTTGTTAATCTGTTAACTAGGTATGACGAATTATTTCGTCATACATAAAAGCCTACTGCAATGGGCCTGACGACATTTTCCGTCATGGAAAATAATCGTAATATATTAAATATTTTATCAAAATAAATAAAAACCATAAGTTAAAAACGATATTCTTTTATTATTTGAGGGGTGATATTACTTATCGCAGCGAACAAAAAGTCTCCATTCTGAAACGATTTGAGCTAATTCCCCGGTTAACAGGTTAATATGAGCCTTTATTAATTCCAGTCTTCACCGATACACAAAGCATTGTTCTGGGTCGCCCTATCGGTGTTGCAACTGGATGATCCAACTCTTTACGCGGCTGGTTTAGCCCTCATGGAGCAAAACATCCACACTTTAGACTCTCAGGGACATTTTGACGATAAGGTAAGTTACTAATTTAGATTTGTTTTATACCTTTTCAACTGTTTTTTTTTATCCTGTCTACTGGCTTATCAAAGTAAGTACATCGCACCTGGTGGAAAGTGGTTTGTAGTTCAAGAATGATATCGACCGCCAAGGGACGTAGTCACGCCAAAAGGCGCAACTCCAGAACATGAAAAACAATAAAATGTAAACGCACCTAATCCTCAACGCCATCTGGCGAACATCATTCACCTTCTATCTTAACAGTTCTCGCTTAAAACTCAAACATCGCATCGCATTCGTTTTTTCCGTATAATCGCATCTAATTATTTTCAAACTCGCTGTACACATTGCAAATCCTTACAAACACCATACTCCACATCATATGCACTCAAATACACAACATTGTTGTGTTTTTATTTTAATTTAAGGCTTAGGTTAGTTTTTGTACATACGTAAGTTAAGGTCTAATTAGGTACTAGTTGTTTAAGAGTTTTGTAATATAGTCTTAAGTTTAGGTTTAGGTCATATTGTAAATTCTTATGCAATAAACGGCACCACTCGGACCTTATCAGCGGATGGATGAAAGAATGAAGTATGAAAGGCAGTGGAATGGAGTGGTCCGAAATTTGAATTTTACACAACATCTCAAGCGCAGCTTATCCGCGCGGTCAGCTACTTTCGTAGCGGTCGTGCTCGGAATTAAAAAATTGTCGCTTGATAATGTTTTGTCGATTGATAATAATTTGTTTTTTAAATTACTAAACCCATACAAAAAGTTATTTTCAGACTAGACTCGCATATCACGAAAATATATTCACAAAAACAATAATAATGTCTTAGTTTTTTTTTAAAACATTGTGTATTTTCTTTTATTATATTATTATGCCCGTGCGATGCCGGGATGGGCTGAAAAAAAAATGAAATGTAAAGTATTTATTTCGCCACAAATATACAAAAAAAAAAAAACAGAAATTTAAATGTAGCAATATAAACAACACACAAAAACAAAAGTAAATACAAAACATATAAACATGGCGAAAATGGGCCCTTCATCAACCTAAAGCCGCAGAGGAAGTCTGCAGCGATGATTTTCGTGAAGGGCCCCGGTCGTGTTACATCTTATAAGAATTATCGATAAACAACAAAATACATATAGCTTAAATAATAAATACAAGTGATACTAAAATAAACTATTACATACAATAAATAAATGCTGCTAGTAAATATATAATTTGGGAATGAAAGAAGCTTTTCAATTAAAGTAAGAAGGAGCTCCACACCACAATCTACATTCATCATCAACACGAAGTGAAGCGAAACCCCTTATAGTACTTATATTTTTTGTGCTTTTTAGAGATCTCAGTTCTAGCTGAAATAGAACTCACAGTATAACTGTGGCTCTGTAATCCAGCGCGCATAATGAGTGACTAACGACCATTTTCATTGTCTATACTGATTAAATTTAAATCGCTTTCACAGTCTCTAGAAGAAGTATTGATGGAGACCAGAGAACCTCTGGAGTGGCATTTCAAACAGCTGGATCACGCCGTCGGTTTAAGGTTAGTTTAGTTTGGGTTCGAGTCCCGGTAACGGATAGTTTAATATGATGAGAATGGCCTGTAAAAGAACATAATAGATTCAGACTGACCTTGGTCTGGAGATAACTACGTTTTTTTTTTAAATATAATTGTAGCGTAGGCAGTAGGCAGATATGAGATGGTTTGAAGGAAATGATATTTTATTATAGAAAGAATTATAAACAGTTTGAAGAAGCACTAGAAATGTTTAAACAGCAATGAAAATACGCAAGCTATGGATTTGGTACCGCAAAGCAACGTGGTCTAGCACTGACGGTGGTTTTGAATCGACTAGTCATGCGGCGATCTCTCTATGCGGGTGCGCTGGCTGCCGGCGGCGGAGCGGGGCGCGGGGGAGGCGAGTCCCGTTATGTTAAGCGGCAGCCACATGGAGCGCGCAGCATTAAGCCGGGTGGACACTGAGATATTGTGGCGCTATAGTTTAGTCGCCACATAATATTAAGAAATTTAATGCCATTTAAAATCATAAGGAAAAATTCAATGGGCTGTGGTTCAAGATTTTTTTCTCAAGCGCCAGTAGCGACCGTGTTAATAATGATTGAACCATAGATGTGCAAAATGTAATCAGATTAATAAAAATAATTACGATTACATGTTACGTTTTTTACCATTAATATGACTGCATTTTGCTCATCTATGTTTTAAACACTACGGAATCCCTGATTTCATACACGTTTATCATTTCTTAATGTTTTAAATGGATAATCATGTTTACAGGGCAAGAAAATTAAAATTACGGTTATATTTTGTAATCGTTAATTGTTCCGTCCCCGTCCGTCGTTTCCGTCTGGATCGCGACCACAGTACATGGGTGTAAAGCCCGTCATAGTGATCAGTTTCGGCTTGTCGCGTTTCGGGATCAGCTTGTGTATATCCAGTGGCTCATATACCTAGAGACCTTCAGTCGCTGTATATGTGGGCCGACATGACGATGTAGACTATCAATGGATTTTCATCCTTTGATGGTCGCTTTCGTTTTTGGACTACACTGTACTTACCATCAGGTACTCTGTAGTCACTATGTCGAGCCAGTGTAAAAAAATTAATCAGTTTACATTTTGCCCATCTCTGGTTCAAACATATAATTTAAATTAATCATGGTCGAATTTCGAGCATTGTGCGACCACTAGTATGTATAGAAGCGTGATTAACACGTGTGGCATGCGGTCGACAGCTTCCGTTCGAACTTCCACTTCGCGCTCGTGGGACACCTGATTAAGGGCTACCGGCACCCCGCCGGCGGCACGGTCTCGCGCACGTGCCGAGTGCTGGCGACTCTGCTGGCCATCTCCGCTCGCAGGCACTCGGACAAGTTCCATCTGACGCCGCAGACCGCAGCATACCTCACAGGTAATCACCACGACAGGCTTTATTAGGGTAACAGGAAGGTCATGTTTTTATGATGGCAGAGCGATTGATTTTAATGATAGATCGTAATATTGTATCTCTGCTCACTCCAAAAGGGATATAGCGTTGCAATATTTTATTATTAATCTGTTCCAATAATTGGTGAACAATGATTTCTTTTTTCATCATTTTTGATTTAAAACTTTCCTGTTATTCACAATAGCATCAATATTATTGTGAATTTATGTAGACTATCTCAAGTGTACTGCCCGGGAATGGATACAGCCAGTAAAGTATCCATGTTCAACCCGTTAGGGATATAGCGTGACAATATAATGAATGAAGATTTTGGAGAGAACTTCTTTATTATTTCATTTAAGCTACCGGAACAAAAAAATACTTTTACATTATTTTATAATACTTTTTGTTTTTAGGGTACCGTATCTGAAAAAGAAAAAACAGGAACTCATAAAGGGTCAACCTGTAGTTCTTTTTACTATGTTTCTGTTTATACATTAACTAGCTGATCCGGCAAACGTTGTTTTGCTATATAAGTTATTGTAATATCTTCTAAGATGTTCATTGAAATTAAGTGATGTCAAAGACAATTTTGTTCATAATTAAATACTCTTAATCAACAACACATTTATTTGGATAAAGATTAATATTATTACGTTGATACAACTCTTAACAAATAATGCATTAATTTCGACCAAATTTGATTACCATAAAAACGGTTCTAGTGAGTTAATCAATTCAAGAGGAATAATTCTTTCTTACATATATTTTTGGTATCTTGAACCGTTTTTGCAGCGCACGCAATGGAAGTCCTCAAGGATGAATAATTTTCCCCGTTTTTTTTCACATTTTCCATTATTTCTTCGCTCCTAATAATTGCATCGTGATGTTATATAGCCTAAAGCCTTCCTCGATAAATGATCTATTCAACTCAAAAATAATTTTTCAATTCGAACCAGTAGTTCCTGAGATTAGCGCGTTCAAACAAACAAACAAACAAACAAACTAACTCTTCAGCTTTATAATATTATAGTATAGATTATTTATTGCCATAGTATTAGGAATTCCCATAATTGTAAAAAAAACCTATAAAATTTACCGCATAATTGTATGCTACACTATAAATGTAATGTTTTTAGCTTTGGTGTGTGTCAGCGAGGAAGTTCGTTCCCGATGCCATGTGAAATACTCGCTGCCTAAATGGCTGCCGGAGAACTGTGACCATTACTGCCCGACAGTTGATTACCATCAGGTAAGAAAAGAAAATCAATATAAAAGGAGTAACTATGAACCTTCAGTGATGGAATGGCGGGTCTTCAAAATTGGAGATGATTGCGGCGTCAGTCTTGGACCTTGATAGTTACTGTCATTCGTAGATTGCGTTGTCTTTTTCATCTAGTGCGCTGTCTGCTAAAGCCACTAATCGGGACAATCCACTAGACATCGTGTCGGATACCATCCGTATGTGGTGGATGTTCCTTATATACGCACAAAGAGATTAGCTTCTACATTCATCATGCGAACGACTAAGGTGTGGAATATGCTTCAAGTGGCCATATTTCCGCGATCTTGTGACCTGGGATTTTTGGGAGAGCACCTCAGTGTTCGCCCTCTCGCCCGGTTTAGTTGTTAAGGTCTATCCCGGACATTAGACTGCGGACTTAGTGCTGTTAGAATAAAAAAAAATTGCAATGCGTGACTTCTTATCTGGTAGTTAGCAGATTTCAAGTAAATATTTATTTACGTATAACAAGGTAATGCTTTTTATGCTTCTATGGGATGCACGCCACTGAAGGTATATGTAAATTAAAAAATATGGTCCCTAGCTGCTGATCCAGCCCAGTGTATCTGCGCCGGCTTCGTGTCCTAGTCGGAGGCAAAAGTCTTGGGACGTATTAGACCAGGCCGCTATATCCTGCGCGCACAGCTCCCTCTACAAATGTGAGTATCTGTCTGTGAGCCTGACATCAGAAGTGGGATAGAGTAGTATGACTCTCAAGTTTACTTTAACTGTGGATTTTTGTACTTTGATTGTCGCTTTCATTTTTGGACTACTCACTTTTATGTCACTTTGGCGTTGCGAAAGTGACATAAAAGTTAAGTCAACGATTTGAGCAATAATATTTTTATAATTAATTCGTTGATTATTTTAGTTCCCACCTCCCCTATCTACCATAAATTGACTGCGCGCTGTGCGGGTTTGCGCCCTTTGCGGTTGACATCCCAGTTGATCGCACGAGGCGATTCACCTCCTCTTTTTTGCTGCGAACCGCCAAGAAGTGGAATTCGCTTTCTGTGTCTGTTTTTCTAACATCTTATGACATGGGAATCATCAAATGACGAGTGAATCGGTATTTGCTTGGTAAGTGCGCTCTATCATCTACCTCATCATTGCTTTCCAACAGTTGAGATTGAGGTCAAGCATAAACCTATCTAATAAATAAAAACATACGGTTCATACCCTAATTATTATTTCATAATTGTGTATGCAAACCATAGATGAGCAAAATGTAATCAGATTGATGAAAAACGATTACGATTACGTTTTGCACTTTTCATCATTTACATGATTGCATTTTGCTCATTTATGTTTTAAACACTACGGACTCCCCAATTGCATACACATTTATGACTCCTTAATATTTTGAAGGGATTTAATCATGAATACAGAGCAACAAAATTATATTTACGACTACATTTTGCCCATCCCTGATACGAATCAACGAAGCATGATTTTACGCAAGCTGTCAATGATACTATTTCAAACCAGACCTTTTTTAATATTCACAGGCCGGTCGCCAACTATGTTGCCCAGCAGTGGAGGCCACAGCCCACACATGACAACTGTTCCTCATCAGGTAATAGCTTTATCGGACCAAGAAATAATTATTTATATGTCAGGCATATTCAGATATTCATAGTATTTTTTTTAATGTATAATTAATTATAAATTACTTACTATATTCATTTAATTTTTTTTTATTATCGATATATGTTTTTAATCAGATTAATAAAAAACGATTATGATAACATTTTGCCCATCTATGTTTTAAACGGTATGGAATCATCAATTGCATTTACTTTTATGGCTGCTTAACACGTTGAGCGCCACGCGTATTTGTAAGACAATCCTGTTAAGGCCACGCGCGACGCTTCCACGCGCCGGTTCTACAGGTCCGGTGTTTCCGATCGCAGTAGAAGATCGTTTACGTTTGAAAAGTGATGCCTATAGGCATTCATTCAACACGTTACGCGCCAAATCAGCTCAAGAAAAGATGGTGGAGTGATGGCAAGGAGAAAGACAAAGCGTGTTATATAACATATTGTAATACACCTATCCCCCGATTTACACGGTAGATACGTTCCTGAGAAAAACGTGTAAATCGAAAATTAAAAATTTTCATGTCAAAACCTTGCAGAAAATGCATAATTTTGCTATTTAACAGTTGTGATTTTTTTCAATATTTTTAGGTGTACACAGAAATAAAAATAAAATGCATTGACAGGTTAAAATATGTAATATATTACGGAAACACTGTTTTTTTATTTAATTACAATACATTAAACAGAAGAACAAAAAATAAAACCAAAGGTGTTTTATTATCCTTCATCGTGTGCAGCAAGTCAGCACATGAGCTCGGGATTCCCCGTGAGATCTGTACACAGCGCACGTGTTCAAACACAGTAGCATTTAGTAGAGTGCGATAAAAACAAAAAAAAACTTATTTGGAAAACCGTGTAAAAGCAAAAACGTGTAAAACAAGTACCGTGTAAATCGGGGGATAGGTGTACTTGTGAAGGAGAACCATTTTTATGTTTGCCATGTTTTAATGAATCCCACTGATACTGTAATGATACCAAATTCAGTAAATTTTAAATAAATTTTCTGTAATATCATAAAATAGTGTCAATTTTGTAGTTCTCATGTTACACGCCGTCAGCCAGCGATGGGTGACGCGGCCTAAACGGAAAGTCTAGTGTCAGCCACCGATGGCTGACGTGGCGCTCAACGTGTTAATATTTAGAAGAGTATTAATCATGATTACAGAGTGACGTAATTAAAATGTCAATTACAATTTGTAATCATTAATCTGATTACATTTTACTCGTCTCTGTGCCATTTTGAAACTAGATAGTGAATTGTATTTCTCAGTTAGGTAATTATACTTCGCGTTTGTATGTAGATTTTTACATCGAGTAATATTCTTTATTATATTTAAATGTTAAGGTTGTTTTTTTTTATATTATTATTTTATTCTTATTATTATTATATTTAGTTATTCATAGAAACTAACTTTTACTATTTCTTCCAGTTTCACTTAATCTATTTGACAGATCAACTACATCATCTATGTGTTTTTTTCACGCATCGTTAATCGGATTCGGTTCAATAATATTATATCGTTTGTATACATTGAGTAACGTTTTTTCACCCCGCAACGCTGTATTTTTTTAAAACCGGTTTTAACGTTTTCCGTCCCCCTCCGTACATATTTTTTGAAAACATATCACGTTATTATTTGTTTACGTTAAAAATCACGCTGCTAACGTTCCGTTATACGTTATTTCATGCATGTCACGATGATTAATGACGATATAAATAACGGATGACTGATTTTTGTCATTTTTTTTCGATTTCCTGTGTTGCTTTTGCATCGCTTTTGGTTTGAATAATTAGTCATCGGCTAGAATGCTTTTCAAAACGCAAAGATCTTTTTCTATGCCCACTCCCAAAGACACCATAGCTTTACCCAGGGTAAATTCAATTTATTCCCACTTGTGAAATCTCAAATTGTACATATTAACAATCGGACTTTTTCTTACACTGGCTCAACACAATGACTGCAGTTTACCTGATGGTAAGTGCAGTGTAGTCCAAAAACGAAAGCGACCAACCAAGTAAAAAATTCATTGACAGTCTCCGTCGTCATGTCGGCCCACATATACCGCGACTGAAAGTCTCTAGGTATATAAGTTACTGGATATACACAAGCTGATCCCGAAACGCGACAAGCTGAAACTAGTCACTATGACGGTCTTTACACTTGTATACTGTGGTCATGACTCAGTTCAGGCAATCGCCCTACCAGCGAAAACATCACAACAGTAAACATAACAATAGAGATTTGTAGGCGATAGAAACCGCTTACCGTCGGGTAGATTAACAACTTATTTGTCACCTTTTGTAATAATATATCAGCCAAGTAAATAAAAGGTTTTATTATATTATGAAACAATTTTACCAAATCAAAAACATAAAAAGAAAAGTTTTTCACAGTAAAGTTATGACATTTTGGTTCAATTTTAAAGTTATACAAAAATTAAGTTTAACTTAAAATTATGGCACGAATAGAATTAAAACGATTTTATACGAATTTGTTTAATAAACATATTTAGGAGTTATTAAAAAATTGACTACGCCTTGTATATAGTAGATAATATTAGAACTTATAAATGAGTTTTCCAAATTTCTAAGCCATTTGCTTAAGCGAGGACATTATTGTTAACTTAATAAAGAATGTTATATTATTCTAAATAAACAAATTAATATATATTATATAATATGAAAATCAAAACTTTTCTACTAACATACATTAAATATATATAAAAAAAAAACAAGTTGGACACGTTCACGCCGGCGCGTAACACTAAGAATTAGTTCGTATATTAGCATGTTAACAGAAAACATTTTTTTTTTACCATATAGCGAAAAACTTTAACCCTTTCGCTACGCGTTCCGCAGAAAACGGAGCTACGTTCTGAAAGTGCGCACATCAAACTCTTCAGCATTCAGGGCCAAAGTTTTGGCACAAAACCATTTTCATTATTTTTCACAATAAAAATATTACTGGTAAAAAATTATAGCCACCCATTGTGTACAAGGCGATATTTTTTAGCCTATGACTATAGTTACCGATAACGAAAGTGTTACGTGTAGCCGTCTGTGCTTAAGAAACATGAGTAACAGCGCGGCGTGAACATTATAATCAAGGAAAAAAGAAAATAAGCTATTCGTAGTTATATTATTGTGTTTGCGTGTGATTTTATGTTGAATTAGATGGGTTTTATTTAACGTATCAAAAATCTCTATTCCCCATCACTATGTCAATTAGATTTATCGATAATGCAGAACACGTTGCACTGTTTATAATGCAGCAATATTTACTAAAATACGATTAATATACAAGGAAACATGGCTTTTAGCTTAACCTATATAGATATTGTCAAAAAAAACTATAGCTTATTCTAGAAAATTCCTTAAAATATGTTTTAGAAGGCTTGTAAACCTGACCGGGTAAAAACCTTGTACAATATCCAATACCTTTAGTTGTAAATCTATTTTCACTTTTAAATGTAATTGGTGGAGGCTTTTGTGTGATCTTGGAATATGAAAATTATTTTTATTTGTTACTAGCTAACCTGGCAAACTTCGTGTCGGCAAACAGTCAAAGGATGTCGTATTAACTTTTAGCAAAACAACTCCCCGTCACTTAGGCTGAGATTTATGGACGTAACTTAAAATTGGTTAGACTTGACTAAAACATTACAATTTATATTACTCAATGAATATCAAAGGATTTGGTAAGTCACCGATTTTGTCATCATGGACTTGGCTTTGCAAATACCATAGCTATATTCAAGTTCTTATTATATATTCAATTTTTGTCAAAACGAATTAATTTATTGAAAACTTTGCTAATCAAAGTCAAAATAACGTCTATAAATTTCAGCCTTACACCCTTTCTCACTCTTCATTTCAAAGAGATTGGGCAGCGTTTTCAATGACTCAACACAACATAAAATAATTATTGTCAAACTTCAAGAAATGTACACACACACAAAAAGGAATTATACACATAAAAGTTCCTCGTGAATTACTCTGTCTATAGGTGAAAACCGCATAAAAATCCGTTCAGTAGTTTATGAGTTTATTGCTAACAGAAGTACAGATAGGCAGACGCTACGGCGGGGTCTTTGTTTTATATGTGGAGATCATGTGAAACTAGTGGAACCGAATCGGAGCAACGCGGCTACAATTTTTACGTTTTATAAAATATAAATTTTACATATATGTATGTATAAAAATAATGTAGACATTATTACAAATACCTCGCAAATTATCCAACGGCCATTAAAACTGAAACTTCGTTTGGAATCTAGATTTAGTAGATATTTTATGTTGTTTCGTCGCTTCTTCTAGAGTTGATTGTGTTTATCGCGGTTTTTGATGCATTTCTGCTCCTGGGGTTTTATTGCTTCGTCGCTTCTTCTAGAGTTTATTGTGTTTATCGAGGTTTTTGATGCATTTCTACTCCTGGGGTTTTATCGCTTCGTCGCTTCTTCTAGATTTGATTGTGTTTATCGCGGTTTTTGATGCATTGCTACTCCTGGGGTTTAATTACTTCGTCGCTTCTTCTAGAGTTGATTGTGTTTATCGCGGTTTTTGATGCATTTCTACTCCTAGGGTTTAATTACTTCGTCGCTTCTTCTAGAGTTGATTGTGTTTATCGCGGTTTTTGATGCATTTCTACTCCTAGGGTTTAATTACTTCGTCGCTTCTTCTAGAGTTTATTGTGTTTATCGAGGTTTTTGATGCATTTCTACTCCTGGGGTTTTATCGCTTCGTCGCTTCTTCTAGATTTGATTGTGTTTATCGCGGTTTTTGATGCATTGCTACTCCTGGGGTTTAATTACTTCGTCGCTTCTTCTAGAGTTGATTGTGTTTATCGCGGTTTTTGATGCATTTCTACTCCTAGGGTTTAATTACTTCGTCGCTTCTTCTAGAGTTGATTGTGTTTATCGCGGTTTTTGATGCATTTCTACTCCTAGGGTTTAATTACTTCGTCGCTTCTTCTAGAGTTGATTGTGTTTATCGCGGTTTTTGATGCATTTCTACTCCTAGGGTTTAATTACTTCGTCGCTTCTTCTAGAGTTTATTGTGTTTATCGAGGTTTTTGATGCATTTCTACTCCTGGGGTTTTATTACTTCGTCGCTTATTCTAGATGTGATTGTGTTTATCGCGGTTTTTGATGCATTGCTACTCCTGGGGTTTTATTACTTCGTCGGTTATTCTAGATGTGATTGTGTTTATCGCGGTTTTTGATGCATTGCTACTCCTGGGGTTTAATTACTTCGTCGCTTCTTCTAGAGTTTATTGTGTTCATCGAGGTCTTTGATGCATTTCTACTCCTGGGGTTTTATTGCTTCGTCGCTTATTCTAGATTGTATTGTGTTTATCGCGGTTTTTGATGCATTTCTACTCCTGCGGTTCGTGTAACGGTTCGATGGTATATACGCTCGCCAGCCGACTGGTCGCCAGATCCTGTTCGATGCGGAACGGTTGTCTAGCGTTGCGCGGCTCCTGACGCGTCGGAATGCCGTCCGTCACCGCGCGTTGGCTCTTATCAGCTGTGACTTTGTCGTAAGCTGGTGGGCTCTCGTCATCTGGCACTAACAGCAGGGTCGCTGGCTGTTGCTTAAGCGTTTGACCCCTAGTTGAGCTGTTCCCAGACCTGACCACTTGGACGAGCGGGCGACCGTCTGAAGTATACGGAGCTATGATTACAACTCCAGGCTCGTTTGAATACTCTAACGCCTTTCGGTATTTCCTCAAGCGGAAGAAAACCCATATGATAGCCAATACGATGGATAGAATCACTGTTATGGCAATCGGAACTGATATATACAAGATAGTGCGTTTTATTTGTTCATGTTCTTCTTCAAACGATTGTTTATTCATGTTTCGATGTATGTAAAATATCCTTTCGTTGCTCATCTTATCAAATTCCTGTTGAAATTCTCGACAGAAAACACAAGTGGTTTGTTGAAACGCTGACTGAGTTATGGGGCGGATAAAACAGTTATTTTGCTATTCGATCATCGAATTACTCATGACAAGATTAGCTTTATAAGGAAATTTAGTGTTATATTACCCTTGTTTCAAAGGCACAAAGCGTGTTTTACTCTATCCAGTTAAATGGTACAGTTTTCCTGTTTACAATTATCCGAATACAATGCCTTAATAATTATTATTTCAAATAATGTTATATATAAATTGAAATAATAGTTTTTTTTTTACTGGCTCTATTAAGTGACGAAAGCGTACTTGATTAAAAGCACAGTGCAGTCCAAAAACGATAGTGATTACCATAGAAAGGGGGGAGAATTGAGAGGCAAGGAGAAGCCACATCAACTCTGTCCATTCGATAACGTAGACCAGGGACGCGGCGAGTGGCTCATGCTCGCCTGCGCAATCCCCCGCCTTGGCACTGACATAGGAAGTCGAACATTAATGAGTGAGGCAGGGTGTAAGTGTTCCCACACGCTGTCTATCACGACTGTTTTCTGGAGGTGGTAAACTCCACCCACCCTCCATAGTAAGTAATGAGTTAAAGCTCACTTGGAATAGAGAGAACTATATTAAAGAGTAGGCTGAGAGGCACAGAGAGGCCTCTGGCTATTCAACAACGTAGACCAGGGACGCGGTGGATGGCTTACAGACATGCTCTCCTGCGCAATCCCCCCCCTTTGGCAATAACACTGGCAGTGGTACTTAAGGGAGTCCACTGCCTATTAATGAGTAAGGCACGGTGTGAGTGTTCCAACACGCTGTCTATTATGACAGTTTTCTGGAGGTGGTCAACTACACCCACCCTTTATAATTTAAGAGAGCTTGGAAAGGCCGCCCGCGTGCCTGTACCGTGGCAGATTGCGTTATTCGCTCCCGTTACCGGTTTTTCACGACGCGATAGTAGCACCCAGGGATTTTTAGACACTAGGGAATCTGACACAACCCCGGCTGTGATCTTCGTAGCGACCGGGAAGTCCTATAAAAAAAGCGGCATCGACTATCAAGGGATGAGAATTAATTGACAGTGACATCGTCATGCTGGCTGACACATATAAAGCCTAAAAGTATATAAGCATATAAACAACTAAACGTGCACAAGCTATTTCCGAAACGCTACCTGCTCAAGTGAGTGTAGCGTTTCGGAAAAGTGTAGCATACGTTTATTTTAGTCATTCAATCACCAAAGATACCCTAAAATTAGGGTGAGCAAGATATGCTTGGTATCACTACACACATCACTAATTGCAGTGGTGTACAGTTTAACTAAAGGCAATATATCCCTACGCGTGCTCGTAATGGACCTTTCTAGCTAATTTTCGGGTTGTTGAATGACTGACTTGAGGATATCGCTGAGTACATATTACCACACAACAAGAGTCACGTGCCATATGATTCCGTATATCTCTTTCAGAATTAGCAGAGATACCTTAGTAGTTATATCCGCATCTCACACAAACTGTCAGCTCTTATTCCCACTTTTAAGGGGGTAAAATAATGGATTTCTACCATGCAACACCGGATAATCACAGCTAGTAAATAAATAAAAATAGTTATTATAACCACTCGCGTGCGGATGGTTACTATGAGTAACCAAACAGACTGTTGCTTACGTAGCGTTTTCGCAAACAGATAGCGGAGCGCAAACTTTGTAATCAAGGACTTATTGCAATCATTTCCAGTCTTCGAAGCTCTTAGTATTTTTTTTTATACATAGAATCAAGCTTCTGACGAAAGAATATATATTATTGTATTTATGTTGTCGTAATATATATGTTGTCGTAAAAAGTATGTCAAAGTTAGTATAGACAATAATATTATGACTCATCTTCAAAATATATTCGTTTAACTCTGGGCTATTTACTATTATAAAAGTAGTAGTAGTAGTTATTTAGTTTGCCGTGGTGGCTGCCGGCAGAATAGAATAGCACTCCCCTCTTCTTGCTGAGGTGTCGTAAAAGGCGACTAAGGTATCTCTTTAACACCGCAATTCAACCAGGTGTTCAGAGAAGGAAAACTCGACCAAACCTGCATCCCGCTCGTACTGGTTCTCCTTTCCATCGGGCCTGAGGGAGCTCGGACGAGAGAGTGCTTTTCTGGCTGCGCGTCCAGTTATGCACTTAAATATCTCCTGCGCAATTGACTGTTTCCGAAAACTGGACCTCGAATTTCTTAACAGGTGTTGAAACAGTCGCCGTGGCCGAAACCGGCTAGGACATCATCATTATAAAAGTAATTTAGTGTTATTTAGAAAGACAAATAGTTGCTACTAACGAAAATAAAAAATGGCATTCTATAGAAAAAAAAAGCAACTTAATATTGTAATAGAATATGTCTATTAAGGTAAGTGACCAGGAACAAATCATTTTGAAACTTTTCCCTATGAGAATCAAGTCACAAAGAGTGATATTTAATTGTCAACTTGTAGTAAATTTCGTTAGCAACAAACAAGTATATACAATTCACTCAAATGCGGGGATAATTAGTAAATAACCATTAATTTAGAAAGGTGGGATTGTTTTATACCCAGCTGGAGTCAACGGCCTTTTTATCCGTGACATATACGCACGCCAGGGGTTAAGTATAAAGTTCCAAATTTCCAAGATCACACATTAGCTTGCCTGCTGCGATGTTACCCTGGTCTAAGAGCTCAGTGGTAAAGCATAACTACTGTTGTAATGGTACAGGATAGCGAGGGTAGAGCGCACAGTATGCAGCATGGCTGTACGGGCGACGCGGCGCGGCCGGACATCATCAGCGACTCGGATATCAATCTAGAGGTAAGATTAAATGGATTGCATGCGAGGAATGTCTCGAAATAGTGTTGTAGTGTGTGTGTGTGTGTGTGTGTAGCAGATTATAGGGTACGAATAAATTCCAGGTGGTGGAAACCGACGGGCGTGGATCACCAGGCAGCATGGAAGACACCAATGAAAGACCAGCCTCTACCAAATCCGGTGACAGTGACTATCCTGAGACTTCCACTAAGGTATATCACAGCAAAGTGTAGGTAAAAAAAACTTGTCCATCGCTGCACTCACAGCAGCCCTGATGCTTCTATGCAGGATTTTCCTCCGGGGTCACCAAAGAAAATAGTCATTTCCTGTGTAATGCCTCTACAAATAAAATATTATATAGTTATAGCATGTAGACACCGCTCGACACGCATTTGTGTTAAACGCCCTTTACGGGACGCGCGGGGTAAGGTTGTGTGCGCGCGCAAGGGATGCTCTAGCCAAAGCAGTGGACTACTGATACCCGAGGCTAGAATACGTGCGTGTGCGTCGCATTTCGGTGTGCCTTAAAGTGCAAATAAACAGTAAAACGCCAAAATCCGTGTCTTTCTACAACCACACCCCCGACCACCGGTCATATAGTTCAATTAATATATAAACGAAAACAATTACCGCATGCTTTGCACATTCTCGAGTATTATTGGCCAGTTGCGGTATGTACGTGTCAGGCAGTCAGTAGGTACACACACGCATACATCGCCTGTAATAGTGTAATCACTTGGCTCTATAAAAACCCGACACCCTGTATATTCCTCTATTACTATGGCTCATTACATTACATCCCGGGACTACAACACTTACTGCAGCCGAGTCCTTAAACTGTCGTGTTACCATAGTCCTGTGATATTGGGCCCTCTAAACGAAGCTTGAAGATATATTTGTGCAGGCCGGCATGACCACTACGACAATTGTCTTTCTTTACCGTTGATAGTTGCAGTGATTTTTAGGACTGCACCGTTTCTACCATCATTACACTATGACGGGAAAATTTTATGATTATTGATTTATTTATTTATTTTACACTGGCTCGATATAGTGACTACAAAGTACCTGATGGTAAGTACAGTGTAATCCAAAAACGAAAGCGACTATCAAAGGATGAAAATCCATTGACAGTCTACATCGTCATGTCGGCCCACATATACCACGACTGAAGGTCTCTAGGTATATGAGCTACTGGATATACACAAGCTGATCCCGAAACGCGACAAGCCGAAACTGGTCGCTATGACGGGCTTTACACTCGTGTACTGTGGTCGCGATCCAGACGGGCACCGACGCCCTACCACCTCGCTGCTGCTCGTTTAGCACCACCCAGGAGTCTCGTGTAGGGAAACTAGGGTAAAGCCTACGGACGCGAACAGCTTCGACTCCCAAAAACTACTCGATGGTACTATTTAATGACAGCAAGCTACGTAAATAAATACCGCATCTGTTTTCTTTAACGATAGGGTTCGACTGACAAGGATACATCGACACCTGAGACCAACTGTCTTCTGGATCCTTCTGTTCTCAGCGACTTCACAACTCAGGCTCTGGTGTTGACTGTACTCGCCACTCTAGTGAAATATACCACAGGTTAGTGAAATCGTTTATCTAAATATATATAAATCAAAGGTGACTGACTGGCTGACTGACTGACATAGTGATCTATCAACGCACAGCCCAAACCACTGGACGGATCGGGCTGAAATTTGGCATGCAGGTAGATGTTATGACGTAGGCATCCGCTAAGAAAGGATTTTGATAAATTCCACCCCCAAGGGGATAAAATAGGCGATGAAAGTTTGTATAAATCTTCTCAGATTTTCGACTATAATATAATAGCTTGATAGTTTTAGCGCCTAATGACAGATTAGGCCCTTATTTTTTTTACACACGCTAAACAAAAGTAAAGCCACAAAAACTATATCTAATTAATTATAATACTTCTTAACGCGAGCGAAGCCGCTGGCAAAAGCTAGTTCTACATATTTCCCGTACGAAATGTATTTTTTATTCTGACTCGACACAGTGACTGCCCAACACCCGATGGTAAGCATGGTGCTGTCCAAAAAACTACAACAACTATCGACAGGTAAGAAAAACTCATCGGTAATCACAGCGATCATGCCGGCCTGCGCAAATATCTCTTCACGTATCGCTTAAAGAACCCAATAATAATAATAATAATTTTATTGGATCAAAAATTTTACATTATATAATTTAATTTACGTTGACGCCTGCACTAGCCGTGAGACTGTATCGCAGACGTCAGCGCCCACCATTACAGAGAATACAAGTAATTACAAAAACATATAAAAATATACAGACGTGTTGTGTATAGGTGTGTTATGTGTAGAAAAGGGTGAGTAAAGAGTGTTGTGTGTGAGTGCAGACTATATATAAGCATTTAAAAGATTTTCAGTTTGTAAATAATCGAGCTGCAACAAGTAATCCTTGACTTTGATTTTGAGTTCATATAGGGAAAGGGGATAGATATTGAGAATTACATTTAGTTTGTTGTAAAATCGAGCGCTTAAAATTTTGAAGTGTCTAGAGGCGACCGAGGTGCGGTGAAATTCAGATTTACAGACAGTAAGCCCTAGTCGTTTATTTAGAATGCCCAAATCCAGTGATTGAGTGTCATGCCTAAAAACAATAGTTTGGAGCACAAAGAGCTGTCTCACAGTCATGATTAATATCGAAGGACGAAAAGAACATGCTCGTCAGAAGACCATTCTACAATCCAATGATCCGGCAAAGGCAAGAGTTGGAGAACTTCTTAGTTCCAGCTACCAAAACCACTAGACGTCGTGTCGGATACCATCCGTATGTGGTGGATGTTCCTTATATCTGCACGAAGAGATTCGCTTCTACATTCATCACGTGAACGGCTAAGGAGTGGAATATGCTTCCAGCGGCCATATTGTCCATGGTCTTATGACCTGGGAGTCTTTAAGAGAAGAGTGAATAGGCATTTGTTGGGCGGACGCGGTTCATCATCGAACTTATCTTCACCTTCCACCAGGTGTGATTGAGGTCAAGCGTTCGCCTATAAATAATAATTAAAAAGAAGCTAAAATAGAAGTCACCGTAAAACTGTGCCTGTATTTTACAGATGAGAACGAAATAAGGATACTCTATCAGTATCTAGCTGAAGGTTCCGTCGTGTTCCCCAAAGTCTTCCCAGTTATGTAAGTGTTAGTGCAATATATCTTATTATGGTTCGCCCCCCCCCCCCCCTCCCACTTTTTGTATTACACTGGCTCGACATAGTGTCTACAGAGTACCTGATGGTAAGTACAGTATATAAAGGAATGGCAAAGGATGAAAATCCATTGATAGTCTACATCGTCATATCGGCCCACATATACCACGACTGAAGGTCTCTGGGTATATGAGCTACTGGATATACACAAGCTGATAACGAAACGCGACAGGCCAAAGCGAGTCACTATGATAGTCTTTACACTTGTGTACTGTGGTCATGACCCAGTTCGGGCAATCGCCCTACCACCAAAATACCTTTTAAGACATGAAATAATATGAAGTTCGTCGGCCAACACGATTCGTTTTGTGTTTCTCACGGGGCTCAAATCCTAGTCTCTATGCCGTAATGTAAACAACCGTTATACAAACAATGTAACTTGGGTATTGTGACTGAATTATGATATTATTATAACCTTCAACTTATCACAAAAAATTTGATCCTCACCTCAAATGAAGACGAAAAGGACTCGACATAGTAAAATGTAATATGTTATTCTATGTAAATGAATAAGTGGGGAAAGCCATGGACAGCAGCAAAGAGGCATGCCAAGAGATGGAATCCTTCTGCGAAGTCGTGATGAAGCAGAAGATTGTCGCCAAAAGGGTCAGAGAGCGAACATCTTCTCTGGCCATTCGGCGGCCAAGGCGCCGGCGCCGGAGGGCCGCGTTCGCCCAGAGCGAGCGCGACATCCCCCGGACTAACCGAGCTGTAGACTTGAGGGGATCTGCTTCCCGTGAGGCAGGTTTGGAGGTGTGAGCTCTTTGCACTCGCACCTCCCAGAGTTAGAACTTAAACTGGCTGTTCGCAAACCCGAGCGTCTGAAAGAGTCTGGACTCCTAGGTCACGGTGTAGTGATTAGAAGGATACCTCGCGGGTTTTAATCAGTAGGAGTGTGATACACCGGGTTCGCAACCCTCACAGTGGTACTATTTGTCCTATGCAGGATTTTCCTCCGGCAGCTGTGAGGGCAGCGACCCTGGTATGTCATGCTCCTGCTTAATTATACCCTTAGGATGCACCTCAAATCGCTTCTAGCCGGGCCTGGGGTTCATTTTCCTCCAATAACTCAGGCGAGAGGATAACCCCTTAGGCTCCGTCTTTTGGTGAGATGGAATAGCCCAAACTCAAGAAATTTCTCTCAGGTGGTGCGCAGAACACGTCAGCACTACCTCATCTAATCCGAGCAGCAGACACCCACAAGTCTACTGCTCGATAATAAGCTCAACTGTGCCAATTGGTGCTAAGGCTGGAATTTATAAACGCTATTTCGACTTTACTTAGCAACGTCCTCAAAAAATAAATTGGTTTTGACAAAAAACTGAATATATAATAGGAACTTCAGTATAGCCATAGTATTCGCAGAGCCAAGTCCATTTTGACAAAATCGGCGACTTACCAAATCCTTTGGACATTTCTTGAGTAATATAAATTGTAATGTTTTAGTAAAATGTAAGCAAACTTGAAGTTGCGTCTATAAATTTGAGCCTTAGATTTAGGAACATTTTATCAGGAAGAAGAAATTGTAGTTTTTTTTTTTATCAAAATTTTTAATGAGACTTCAGTGCATCTTTGATGTCTATGCCAGCCTCGTAAGGTATGTCATGTTGTTTAAACTCACTCCTGGCGAAGTGACAACTGTATGGATCTGTAAATTCTTTTCGCATTAACCGACGCCGGCTCTCACAATATGATGTTAATTTCTCCGACACTTCGCCAGTCCTGAGAAAGAAGTTAAATTGTAGTATGTAAAGGTAAAAACAATCTCATGAATGTATTGATTTTGTTACTCCACAGCCACAGTCTACTGGACATGAAGATAAACCACGTTCTGATGCATTGCCACGACCAAGTCATCCTGAGCGCAGTGCAAAGCATTATACAGGTAAAATTTCTACACCGCTCATCTTTTATATATTGAATCGACGAAGATATTTTTTATTATGTAATGAAAATGTATTTATTTCACCACATACCAACAAATCCGAAATTTAAATGCAGCAACACAAACAACATATAGAAATAAAAGAAAATACAAAACATAGAAACATGGCGATAAAGGGCCCTCCATCAGCCTAAAGCCACAGAGGAAGTCTGCAGCGTTGGTTTTCCTGAAGGGCCCCGGTCGTGTTACAGCTTATTAGAAATATCTATAAGCAATAAAATACACAAGAAATAGAATAACATCTAACTTTTAAGTACTACTGATTATTACTGACAGGCTAGCGCTTGACCTCAATCTCACCTGCTGAAAAGTGATGATGAGGGCGATGATGGAGCGCGCTCGCCCAGCAAATACCGATTCACTCGACGTTTGAAGATTCCCATGTCATAAGATGTTGGAAACACAAACGCAGGAAGGGAATTCCACTCCTTGGTGGTTCGCAGCAAAAAAGAAGAAGAAGGAGGAGGATAACGTGTTCTAGAGTAGTGTCCTTTCATTTTCAGAACATGATAGCTTCTGAAGACGCTAGTCAACAGCAATTGCACTATATGCAAAGCTGTGGTTTTGGCGGTCTGTGGCGTTTCGCGGGACCCTTCACAAAGGTACGTGGAGACTATGACCGTTGGTCGTGGGTGTGGTTTTAGGAAGACACGAATTTGGCGTTTTACAGTTTATTTGCACTTTAAGGCACACCGAACTGCGACGTACACGCACGTACTCCCGCCTTGTATCTCGGTAGTCGACTCCCTTGCAAGCGTCCCGTGCGCGCGCGCATCCTCTTACCCCGCACGTCTCGTAACACCCTAACGACCCTTAGGGCGACAACTGCGTATCGGGTTACGTCTACATGCTATAAGACGTATTTTTTTTTATTAAACAGAAGTTGCTTGTACTCAAGCTGATTTCGTAACAAGACTGTTCGAGAAGAGTCACTATGAAGGAATTTCAATCTCTAACGTGATGGGGGAATCAGAACTGTGTCGGTAAATATTAGAAGATGGTATGTCCATTACCTCACGTACCTCTCGGTTGTTCCAGACTAAGGACTTGGGCATCACATGCTCACCGGTGTAGGGAAACATCGTAATGACACCCGCATGGTGACTTATACGAATGTCATGTGTACTGGTGCTGTGAGAACGGCGATCAGCTGCGCTACTGGTCATTTTGTACACGAGATATGAGCGTAAATTGCACAAGGACACAGTGTCATGATATATATATATATATATATATATGACGGGGTACAGGCTGTCAGGGCGACACGTGCACATTCTTCATCACTCATTGTAGCAAGGAAACGCGACGATCTTTGAGATGCGTCCGATCGTTGCGACCGTCCAAATTTGAATGCCTTCCAAAAATGACTAATTTCCATATTATACCAAATCGAATAGTTGATTATGATCGCAACGCCATCTCTGATTTCGTCCAGGTACTAAACCTGACGTTTCAATTAATAACAATTTAAACGTTTTCTCTCCGACATATATATATATATAGATATATATGTTATTATTATTATTACAAAATAAGTTCGATGCTTTTAAAATTGTCCCTTTTGCATTTGCCGGTCAGCCGCTTTTCATTGCAAAAAGCCCAATCAATTGTGCCTGGAACGGAGACCGGTAGAGTGCAGTGACTCTTCGCTGAGATGCGGAGGAAGCTAGCTCTGCCTTTCCTTAGCACTCGGCAGACAGGAGGAGGATCATCCCGGTGGTGTTAGTTTGTGGGAGTCTGCCACACCGAAACCGCTACCTTCAAGACACCCGTGATGGTCCATGAGGATTTCCACATGGTAAAAAATGGTGCAAAGAGTTTATTTATGTCCTCGTTCAGAACCAGTGCACGGCCGAGAGCAGCGAGCTGTTCGTGAACTGCCTCGAGGCCATGGTGGAGACCTGCCTGCCGGGCGGCGACGAGGCGCAGGCGCGCGCTCCGCCCCCCGACCCGGACCACCCGGACGCCTGCGACGCGCACCGCTACACGGCCTCCGGTACGTCACGCCACACTCCACTACACTGGACTTTCCATCCAATGCTCTCTACTCACTTTTTCAAATCGTTACAAAACACAGCATCAACTAGCTGTTTGCTATAGTGGAAACGTGCTGATTTAAAAAAAAACTACTTCCTTTTTTATTTGGACTCGACACAATCACCACCCCAAGTCTGAAAAGACGCCTAAGACTATCAGCAGTAAAAAAACCTATCGATAGTCGCAGCGATCATGCCGGCCTGCACAAATATCTCTTGACTCATGATGAAAATGCCCGGGAATTTTCCCGAAGTGCCCCAAACTTCCGAGAACATTTCGTAAAATCCCGGGAATATTCCTAAGGAAGTTTTTGAGCACTTTGGAAAAATTCCCGGGCATTTTCGTCACTACTCTTGACGCTTCGTTTAAAGGACTCCGTATCATGGGACGGTGGGAACACGCTCGCCGGAAGACCATTCCACAGCCCAACGACACGGCAAAAGAAGGTGTTAGAGAACCTCTCAGTCCTAGCCGGGATGTGAGTTGCCGTAAAGCATTGACTCTGCAAACCCGCGCGCGTGGTTCTATTCAGGAAGGGAGAGGGTGGAACAAGGTTAAACAACTCTTCAGAACACTCGCCATAATACAGACGGTAGTAAACGCTCAGTGAGGCAATAATGTATATTATCGCCATATCAGCCATAGGAAGCCCACTGTTGGACACAGGTATCAAATGTTTACCAGATCGCCCGGTCAGAAGCCGCTTGCATCTAGTATCGCCCTGAGATCTGAATAAGTTCGTCTGACCTTAAGTCTATTAATTATTAATAGTTCATAACTATTATATGAGCGCCCGATAGCGCAGTTTGTAGCGACCCTAATTACCAGTGACGTGCGTAGGGCATTTGGACAGGGTAGGCAGATTCACATAATTAATGTGAATATTATATAATGATTATAAATATTATATCATTTCCATAGAGAAGTTAGATGGCGTGAAAATAGAATAGATATGAATATAAATAGTTCCTTTTTTTTGATAAAATTAAAGCAATTTATTGTAGACTAGCTGATCCGGCAAACGTTGTTTTGCTATATAAGGTTTTGTAATATGTTCTAAGATGTTCATTGAAATTAAGTGATGTCAAAGACAATTTTGTTCACAATTAAATACTCTTAATCAACAACACATTTATTTGGATAAAGATTAATATTATTACGTTGATACAACTCTTAACAAATAATGCATTCATTTCGACCAAATTTGTTTACCATAAAAACGGTTCTAGTGACTTAATCTTAAAAGATAGACATATACTGTCATTTTTTTAGATCATTTCAAGAGGAATAATTCTTTGTTACATATATTTTTGGTATCTTGAACCGTTTTTGCAGCGCACGCAATGGAAGCCCTCAAGGATGAATAATTTTGCCCGTTTTTTTTCACATTTTCCATTATTTCTTCGCTCCTAATAATTGCATTGTGATGTTATATAGCCTAAAGCCTTCCTCGATAAATGGTCTATTCAACTCAAAAAGAATTTTTCAATTCGAACCAGTAGTTCCTGAGATTAGCGCGTTCAAACAAACAAACAAACAAACTCTTCAGCTTTATAATATTAGTATAGATTTATTTATTGAAAGGGCATGCAATGCTTTCATGCATCTATGGAATGAACGCTACTGCTAATTACGATGCTAAGCTCCTGGGTTTGAGTTCCGGTATTGGTAAACTTTTCTATGATGAGCAGATGAGTTTATCGCGAGACATAGTTATATTTAAGTATTTAGTGACAGTTACACACATTGACCTGATCCCAAATTAAGCTTGCGCTTGTACTACGGGTACTAGACAAAGATATACATACTTAAATACATATATGCAACCATGACTCCTGACAAACTTATTTGCTCATCACAGAAAAGCTTACCACTACCGGGACTTGAATTTAGGACCTTAGCATCGTAAGTATGGTCGCTACAAACTGCGCTATAAGGCCGTCTAATACAGCCACTTATGTATCTCTGCTTGCTCTGAAAGTGATATTGCGTGAGGATATATTATAGTGTAATAAAAAACATTAAAACTCCTTACTTTGATTTCAGGTGTCCACAGGCAGTCTACTATATACTGTAGTGGACAAGATACCTAGCAGGAAGACGAGGTAAATCACAGTCTCTCCATAGACAAGGATCTAGGGGGGGGGGGAGGGGGTTGCAAGCTGGGCCCCGCGTCAATGGTCCAAAATTCTAGAAATGGCAGACTTTCAAGTTACCTAGAGTACACTGAATAAGATATCTAAAACGCGGGGCAATATTTCCATAAAAAGAGGTTGAAAATTTATACAATGCTTTGTTTGACGTTTGAGAGGTTAGCTCAAAAGCCTCATAAGACATCCCTACCACGTCTTAAGTTATGCAAGCTCAAAGGTTGTTTTTTGTTAATATTTCGTTTCCTATACTCTACAAATGATTTTTATAAAGTTGTGGAACACAAAATAGTTTTGTAAATATTAACTCATTGAATTAATTGATATATAATAACTGAGAAACAAAGGCAAACAGGTTATAGAGGAGGTTTGGGATATATGGACAGCGAAAGATAGTAGTTTTTGCCCTTTCTCGAAAAAAATTATGGTACGGGGATATCTTACAATATCGACCTTCAACAGTCCAAACGCTGGCCGACGTTATCATGATGATTATCATAAAACAGAAGTCAGCTTCTCGATAATTATGGGTGAGATTTGAATTGTGCTGTGCATAACAGCGGATACGCTGTGAAGCGCTCACTTTGTGGAGCAAGTATATTGAAAATATATATGTGGAGTTAAGGGACTTTCTATTTTTCAAAATTTCTTGTCAAAGTTATTGCAATACTGAGACAATGTAACACACTCCTTACATCTATTATATTTCTGTGTCACCATGTACATATATACGACAGATTGCTCTCGCGAGTTACCTTTTTTCATGTCAGAACCACAGTGCACAAGGTTAAAGACCGTCATAGTGACTCGCTTTGGCTTGTCACGTTTCGGGATCAGCTTGTGTATATCCAGTAACTCATATACCTAGAGACCTTCAGACGCGGTATATGTGGGCTGACATGACGTCGGAGACTATCAATGGATTTTCATCCTTTGATGATCGCTTTCGTTTTTAATCTACACTATACTTACCATCAGATGCACTGTTGTCACTATGTCTAACCAGTGTAACAAAAGTCTTGCGATACTGTCCAATGAAAACATATATATCGATTTGGTTACACAGGCCATGGTAACGAGCAAACAAGTGCCGTAAAGTTTTCATCGGTGGAGGGAATTTACTTCTCCTACCCTCTTATGTTCTTGATAATTTGAATATTAGCGGCACAGAACACTCACAGTATCAGCATGTTTACAAGCAGAGATGGGCAAAATGTAATCTGATTAATGATGAATGATTACAAAATGTAGTCGTAATTTCAATTTTCTTGCTCTGTTATCATGATTAAATCCATTTAAAACATTAAGATATGATAAATGTGTGTGCAATATGGGATTCTGTAGTGTTTAAAACATAAATGAGCAAAATGCAGTCATATTAATGGTAAAAAACGTAAAATGTAATCGTTAATCATTTTTATTAATCTGATTACATTTTGCCCATCTATGTTTACAAGGCGATACAAAACGAAGAGGGTAATGAGTACTGGGGAAGGAAGAGACTAGTTACGCTACAAGTCACGTAAAAGAATTGTTACGGGGTGTGTCTTATAATAGTTTCTAAAAAACACTTTAACTTTTAATTTAAATTTTAATTGTAGAAAAAGAATGGTTTTACAGGAGACTAAATCTAATGGTCGATAGAATAGAATTAATTCATAATACATATTCAGTTTTAGTGAAAACGGAGGTAAACAAAAGTGTAAGGTTGCATTGACTTCAATCGACATTCAATTCCCCGCGTCAGCATTATGCAATTAATGCTAGAATGGTGGATATGACTTTGTAACAGAACTTAGTTCTAATAATATGTTTATTTGTGTTTCAGAATGCGGAAGAGATCATAGATATCAAGTAACTATGAAGAACTCGGCTGCATTCTCTTGAAAGAAAACCGTGCAAAGTGAAAGATATAGTGATGAGACAATTGTGTTTGTAATATCGATATTTGGGAACTATCGATGTTGTTCGGAGTTATAGACTTTTAAGGGGTTAGGCCACTCTAGGAATTTAGAGTTTATCTCAAAACTACATTTCAAGCTGGCCATACCCATAACTCAAACAATTTCCAATCCATTCACTTCAAATTTAGACAAGATCTTTAAAAATATATTGTCTAAATAAGTACGTAGGATTTTTTTTACGAAGTTGTTTGTTTGTTATTTACAATTTTTTAACGGGATTTCTGTAAATTGCGCAAGTTGGATTTAGAGGTACGCCTATTGAAAATTAATAAAAAAAAAATACGCTGGTATTTCTAATAAATTTATGAGTGATGAAATATGCCAAAAACAAATACAATTATGTGTTAAAAAAGAAATCAAATATTAAAAGAGGATTCATAACAACGCCAATCGGCCATAAATCGATATATCGGAAAAATTCTACGTACTTCTCTAGATGTTGTTATATTCAATAAAAAAAAAATAGTGACTGGTCATAAATACACATTAACTGAAGCTTTTGGTACAGCCGTGAACACTTCCAAAATGGAGAAGTCACCTGAGAAATGCTACACAGACGCCATTTTGAATAATTTATTCTGTCTGTCATAAATGTCTGCCGTTTTAATCACGATTTATTTTATATTTTTCCTGTAAAAAGTCACAAAAGGGTCTATTATTCCAGCCTCTATAGTGGCCTAACCTCTTAATTATGGGCGCAATGGGTATTATGATTCCTTGTATTGCAATCTACCGCTGTAGATAACAAATCTACCGTGTTTCAAAAACGTTTAATTTCAATCTTAATGTTGTTTGAGTTGGTACCACGATCCATATAGGATTGCGAGTTTTGATATTGTAGACTCGTTTTAAACTGAGTCGATGCATTATTAATATTTTTGTCTATTTTACTCCCAGTCGTTAGTCTTACGGAGCGTACTTGTGATGTAGAAATCTCGCGCGAGATGAGTGCAGAATTAAAGAATTCGTTTATGCTACCTATTTAAAAATATCCATAACGCATCGGTAAATTACACAAAATCAAGTAGTTAATATTAACAATAAGCATTAAATATTCGACCAATATTAATAAAAATAAGCGAGTAAATTCCGCCGATGCATTAACCGCCATCTTGATTTTAATCAGAAAATGTTTTTGCTGGATATAACCGCTTTTTTATAATGGTGAAGAGCAATGTTGGTGCTAACTTAATTCTTTACAACTTTTTTTCTTACCATTTGTATACTACGATAGATTATTTTTTGGGATAGAAGGAAAATCTAACATTTAAAAAGTATTTATTGTCAGTCATAATGGTTGCTTTATTTAGTAATTTTAAAAACAAATTGACAAGGAATATAAATTGAGAGTTAACGCGATCGATAAGCGTGAGACAGCTACCAGGTACAACTATAGATGGGCAAAATGTAATCAGATTAATTGTTTGAGAATATTGTTTATTTATTGTTTGTTTGTTTATTGTTTGTAAAAGTCGCCAAGACCGAAATCGGCCAGGATTTCATCATCATCAATTGAATTCAAATGATTTTACAAAGAGACGGTTGGTGCTAGAAATTCCGAAAACAAAATAAAAAGACGCAGACTGCAGTTTTGCCATCATTGTGCGTTGAACATTAATGAAAAACGAATACATTTTGCATTTTTCTTAATTAAATTACTGCATATTGTTCGTATATGTTTTAACTACTACGGAATATTCTATTGCACACACATTTATAACTCCTGAATGTTTTGAAAGGATTAAATCATGATTACAGAGCAACAAAATTAAAATTACGACTACATTTTGTAATTATTAATCAGATTACATTTTCCCCATCTCTGGGACAACACTATACTACGGGTGTGAGAGGCGAGCGGTACGGATGGCGGGGAGTGATTAGTTTGCATTCAACTCGCGCGTCTTCTAGACTATGTTTGCCCGGAAATTCAAGGCTTTGAAATATATTCATTGAAACCAATGGTGGGATATGTATATGTTATCTCGATTGTCGCAATGTTAGAGCCTGTGGGTTCTGCATTCGATTTTCACGTGTAAAAAGTATTTCTATGGCCTAGAACTAAATATTAGTGTCCGACCGAAAGTTCGGTTTCGGCCGAGTTTCGGCCAAAAATCAAGTTTCGGCGGTAGTTTCGGTTTCGGCCAAAATTGGCCGAAACTTTTGCCGAAACCGAAACTGATTTCGGTAGTTGTCGTACATGCTCGCCTAGCTTCGATTCTCGCGGCAACGCTTTGACGGACGCTGGCGGCCCTGTTCGGGATTCGTGCGCCGTTCGCATTGCTTTTTTTTTTCGAATTTACGCGTGTTTTTTGACCGGGAAAGGTCTTCACAACTTAACCGGGCGGGTGGGCGAACACTGAGGGTGCTCAGCCGGCAATTTATGGGTTGGGTGGCAATGCAAGGGCACCCCTGTGGGTACGAACCTCGACTTGGACTGCCAGCCAGAAATACGAAACCTAACGGTGACCTACTAGCGTTTCGCAAGCGACTACCTTGAGAAGAAACGCCGAAAGAAACTCAAGGCTGCGTCGGAGTGTAACTGCGTCGTTTAGACGACAGTTGACGGATCTAATTCGCATTGCTCTATAGCAACACAACTTAGTCAGTGCGTTATCACCCGACGTAAACATTCTTTAGAGGTTATGTTTTGATGGAACTGATTACATGTAAGTTTTTGTTTCATTTTTTTACTTGACCACGTTGACTTTTATACTTGACCACGTGAGTTTCGGTTTCGGTTTCGGTTTCGGCCGAAACTGAAGCCACGGCCGAAATTTCGGTTTCGGTTTCGGTTTCGGCCGGAAAACCAGTTTCGGTCGGACACTACTAAATATACCTTGTCTGGGTTTTTGTATGTTAGTAACTCACTATATACGAGTGGAATATTAGTATAGCGCACCATCTAAAAACGGCACTAAATGTATATACAGTCAAAATCTGTTATAACGACATCGAAGGCACCTACTCATATTTAGTCGTAACAACCGGTGATGTTTTTGAGATACGATCGGTCATAAAGTATTCAAGCCGGGACCTTTGTTCTGGGTCAATATAACCGGTATGTTGTTATAAAGGATGTCGCTATAAACGGTTTTGATTGTTTTTTTTATAATACTCTATAAATAGGTAATAATAATATATCTTTACGCTGTATTCCTTTAGGGCTGTAGTGAACAGCTGGGCTACTAGTCAATTTGCACACGACATATACTCCTACGGAGGAAACGGTTACTTATGTATAAATAGATACATATTAATATTAAAAATCGTATATCGTCACGCTATGTCGCTTTTCGGGGTGACCAGAGATACAATGATAGTTGTATCCTCTTTGCGCTTATATGCCGTGGGCAACGTGACCAGTAGCCCAGCTGAAGGCCGTACCTATTATTATTATAAATTATCTATGCAATTACTAGAATTGCTTGAAAAAAAATATGGGCAAAGCGTTAACTAGGATAAACCCTGTTTTCGATACTAATAAAAATAAAAACCAACTAATAATATAAGGTTAGCACAGTTCATATATGCATAAAAGCAATGCATGCCTTACAATTAATAAGTTTTTAATAAATTACACAAAGGTAAACAAAACATTTACTCCGTCATATATATTTAATCAAAAATATGCAAATTATATTTTAACGGGTTCCTCACTGTAAATCCCCATTCAGCTTAAGTCTAGTCCCATTGCTTGCTCCGTTTATATACGGTTTGCTTGCACCCGCACTAAATTTTCACTTGGATCAATGTGGTGATCCAAGTGAAAATTTTGTTTAAAGCAGTTTCCTGCAGAAAATATAGTCATAAAATATCACACAGCCAATTTGTTGTCATAATTTTTTTTTGTACCTATAATATTGCCTCTTCTTTTGATAATATTAGTATAAATAAATTATAGTTAAGATATAAGCAATAAATTTACGGCTACCTCTTTTTTAAAAGTTTTTAACATAGTTAAAGTTTATAACGGTGATGCAAAATTTTATAGATGTTAGATAATTTACAATCTTTATATTTACGTATGTTCGCATTAAATATATTTACCAAATATAGGTGTGGGAAGTATTTATGATTATATTTAAAATCACTTTAGATGTAGCTGAAGAACGTCAGGCCTAAACTTAGTCCCAATAAGATCAGTAGAATTATTTTTATAAAATACTGCAGTACGTACATTGCACGCGCAAAGTATGCGTTTTAATCTTTCATAAGACTTCTCGCTTGCACTATAACGTTAAATAGCAAGTGTGTATTATATTGAGTATTTTTACGCCAAAACGTCTCATTATATTTAATTTATTTTACCTTTTTTTTTGGTAACCTGGGGTAAATTCTGCATAGGAACATGAGGGTCGCTGTGAGGTCAGAGACCCCGGTGTGTCAGACTCCTATAGACCATAAACTCCCAGAGTGTCCGTGGTGGATGTTCCTTATATTCGCACGAAAAGATTCGCTTCTACGTTTATCATGCGAACGGCTAAGGAGTGGAATATGCTTCCAGCGGCCATATTTCCGCCATATGACCTGGGAGTCTTTAAAAGAAGAGTGAATAGGCATTTGCTAGGCGAACGCGTTTCATCATCGAACTCATCTTCACCTTCCACCAGGTGTGATTGGGGTCAAGCGGTCGTCTATAAATTATAAAAAAAAACTCGAGCCTGGGAATCTAAATACTTCCAGACGTCCGGGGAACGAACATTGTTTAATTTTCATTTCTGCGAGAGAAGGTGTAATAAGCCCAACTCACCGAACCTTTCACACGGGCGGGGCGCCCGGCACTGCGCCACCTCCTTCTCATCTGGGGTGCAGACTCCTTCACGTCCACTGGCCGGAGAAAATCATTATCCTACACAACACCTGTCCACTGCTGAACGTAGGCCTATCCTAATAACAGTGATTGAGACTGATTTTCGGCTTTTCTTATCAATTATTGGCGCCCACCTTTAGCAATTCGTCGCTTTACTTTTTCACTTGACAACTCACACTATTTTCGTTAAAAAAGAATTGGTAATAACAATTTCAAAATAACTTGAGAAAAAGTACCTGTATTAGAGAGTATTTATAATTAACATATAATATAATTTGCATATAGAGGGAGTAGGTCATAAAAATATAATATTAAAAAGAATAAAAAAAACACGATATGTATTTTACACGCAAAGTTTTGCCTGAAAAAATTTATTGAAATTCTCGCTCGCATTTACGACAACCCCAATCGACTTGGTCACACTCATTTTGAAAAAAAAAGATTATATTCTATCTCTAAGCTTACGATATCAGGAAAAGCTTATAAAAATTCATTTTAATATTTTGGACAGCAATGTAACTATCATGTGAGTGATGTTTTGATTTAAATTTGGGGGACATGTCGATAAAATTGAAGAAATGTGGACAAAATGTATTTATTACATTAATAAGATCGATATTTTTTTCATTTATTTTCATTTTCAGTAAAATATAGCAATATATAATGGAAAAAAATAAGTTGTAATTTTTCGCTCATAATTATTCTAAAGCAACCAAATGCGCAAGACAATATCGACATCGCAAACGCCTTTGTTAAACATATCACAGCCACAAAAACTAATAGTACTGTTAACTTAGTAGCTAATATCCAATAAGGATCTGAGATGGCCTGGTTCAACCCTCAATCCAGGTATTTCCATATAACCATATAAGGCAAAGCACTAACCTGGGTTTTATGTGGATGTTCCTGCGGTGCACCGCCACAAATACGTAATCACAATAGTCACACAAAGAGATATTGTTTTTTTTTTTAATTTATTTTTTATTAGGGTCTTCTAACTTCATCATATCAGCCCCATCGTAGCCTAATATATAGAAATAAAACCTTTCATACAGTTTCCATAGCATTTCGGCAGTTGCTTTAGTGGGCACCGCCAAAATGCAATGGAACATACCAACATCCAATCTATTTAATTTCAATTCACACATAACATCCTTCCCTACATTGGCGTTCTGGACACACTCAATCAGGTCATGCTGAACATCGTCTATAATTCCGCACTCAGGACACATTGGAGACGGTATCTTTCTCATGAGATGAGCAAACTTTCCAAATGGAATATGTCCAGAACGCAATCTGTGTAATAAAACAACCTGAGATCTCTTCAGCGTCACATCGTAGAACCAGGGGCTCCGAGGAGACTGACTTTGTATAATTTTGTACCAAATACCTTTTTCTTTTGAAGTTTTATCAAAGTATTCTTTCCACATGTTTTAAATAGACTTTTTAATTGAACCTAATATTTCTGAATAATGATTGTAAATATATACTTCTGCGCCCTCTAATACTGCTAGCTTTGCTAAACGGTCAGCCTCCTCGTTTCCCTGAGCCCTACATGTGAGGGAATCCACTGCAACTTACAATGTTGATTGCTCTGTTGTAATATATAAATATATCTAAGGACCTAGTAAGCTACCGGAACACCTCTGCTACCAGAGGCGCACCGAGCTAAATGCTGAATATCATGCTATTAGAGATATTGTTATGTTGAAAAGCCAGTTTTCAGTTTATTACAAACTCTCACATTTATTATTCTCCGAAACAGTTCTAATGGCCTGTAAAATAACGTAATGGATTCAGACTGACCTTAGTCTGGGGATAATTACGTTTTTTTATAAATATAATATTTAAAAAATCAATCCCATTTAAAGTCGTATTATAAGACAAAAAACCATGGGCTGTGATTCAATATTTTTTCTCAAGCGCCCGCAACGAACGTGTTAAAAAGCCAAAGCTCTCGTGCATTAGAATGCGAACACCTGAAACCAGTTTGGCTTAGCAAATAGGACGTCTATGAGACCTAAAATAATTAGAGATTAACTATATAAAGTAATGAAACCACAAATTAGATTATAGAAGTTTATTGTTACACGTTATTTAATGAAAAGTTTAAAAATTTGTTACAATTTTCAATATGAACACGCAATTTATTGATATTCAATGCACTTTTTAAATTATACTTATCGTGGTATGTTTATTCATAAGTATATGGTATAAGTATGTCTTATTGCACTAATGATTTAGGTTAACAAGTTGGTGTAATCTGCAACGTTACAGCACGTACTCGTGTACGAATGTAAGTCTAGTGGGGAGCCATCATACACATGTTATCCTGCTAATATTATAAATGCGAAAGTTTGTGAATATGTTTGTTACTCTTTCACGATAAAACTACTGGACGGATTTGCATGAAACTGCCACAGTAATATAGATTATACATCGGAATAACATAAAGGCTACAATTTGCAATGATTTTATGTAATTTTGGACGTAATATTGTTAAAGAATGTGGACTGCCCGTTATTGTAAAATAATACTGCCACATTATATTACTCGTAAAAAAATTGGTTGCTAAGCAATAGTTGTTTAGAACGAGCTTGTCAACTAATTAAGATTTTCTGAATGTGTTAAATATTTATTTTATAAAAGTTGTATAATTAAATTCTATCTATCTTCGAACTTTATATTCCACACGCACTCTGTAAAACATAATAAATATAACGATACATGTCAATTAAGTCGGAAAAATTCTGGCCTTTGAGAGTTATCTTGGCGTACACTGCCTAAACCATTGGAGTTACACAAAGATGATGTACCGTAGGATTGTTTGTCTTGAATACTTCCAAATAAAAGTCCATGACAGCTTATATCTACCTTTTATGTGGAAGCCACTATGACCAAAATTGTATATTATATTACAGAAGAAATTCACTAAAATTAATTTATATGGCAGAACAACGTTTGCCGGGTCAGCTAGTGTGTATATAATTGCCATTGTGTGGTGGACGTTGCTTACATTCGCATAAAAAGACTCGCTTTCTACATTCACCAAGCGAACAGCTAAGGAGTAGAATATGCTTCCAGCGAGCATATTTTCACGATCTTATAACCTGGGAGCTTTTAAGAGAAGATTAAATAGGTATTTGTTGGGCGGATGTGGTTCATCGTTGGATTAATCTTCACCAGGTATGATGGAGGTCAAGAGTCCGCCTGTAAATCATAAAAATAAATCATTCAGACGGCTTAGACAAAGTCACATTCAATCGAAGTGGAAAATGTATGAAACTGATATAATGATGTTGAAATTCTGGCCGATTTCGACTTTGGCGACGTTTTCAAATCACATCAAACAGGCACGGGCTGATGCACCATTCAATTGCGCAGGATATATTTAGTGATTGAATGCCAGCGCTTGCACACACGCGCCCTCTCATTGAAACACATCTTAATCTAACCGGACGGGGAAACGACGCAACTAGATTTTTTTTTATAACTTATAGGCGAACGCTTGACCTCAATCACACCTGGTGGAAGGTGAAGATGAGTCCGATGATGAACCGCGTCCGCCTAACAAATGTCTATTCACTCTTCTTTTAAAGACTCCCAGGTCATAAGATCGCGGAAATATGGCCGCTAGAAGCATATTCCACTCCTTAGCTGTTCGCATGATGAATGTTGAAGCGAATCTTTTCGTGCGGATATAAGGAACATCCACCACATACGGATGGTATCCGACACGATGTCTTGTGGTTTTGTGGTGGTGGTTTTAGATATTTATCAGCCCCCTAGGCTAGACAAGACGTCATACGGGTATCCGCCCATATGTGGTTAACGTAACTGCTCGCATGAGGCAATTCGCCTCTGCGAACCGTTGAGGAGAGGAATTCGCTTCCTGCGTCTGTTTTTCCAGCATCTTATGAAATAGGAATCATCCAACGACGAGTGGGTTGGTATTTATTGGGTGAGCGTACTCCATTATTGGCCTCATCATCAAATTCCTTCAAGTGAGATTAGGGAGTCTGATGTAGGCGATTGTACACCGTTTTCAGGCGGTTTGCATGTAAATGTATCAAGGGGTGAAAGGGTATTTGCTTTAAGCGACATTTTTTAGTGATCTAGTAATAAATATATATATTCGGAATCGGCGATTTTTACCGATTCCGAAAGTATAAATATTACTATATCACCAAAAAAATGTTGCTTAAACCAAATAGCCTTTCTCCCCTCGATATGCTGAGTGATACATCGCGACCTTACAGCCAAAGCCGAGTCGCGATCTCCCAGTATCCAACAGGCACCTTTACGGAACGATGTTAGCCTAATATGGAATATGGTTACACTTTTATTAAGTTTTTTTTTCCACCGTTCATGACCACTAATAAAACTTAGGTTAAGTTTTGTATTATTACACATGGAATTAAGAAATACAAGGAAGGTTATTCTATTACAAACCGCGCGGATAAAGAGGAATATATATTTTCTGTTTTGCTAAACTCGTTTATGACCATTTTTCGTGTGATTTCTTTAACTCTATAGATTTTTTTTTTGTTACAAATACTACTCATATACGGCAAAACGTAATTATTATCAACAGATCCTGGCGCATCACCACGCATCACCTCTGCGCAGGTCGTTGAAATTTAATTTTGTCATATTTAACACTAAATTTACCGAACCGATCAAATCACCGGTCTTTATATTTGCTTCAATTTTTTTCTTTTCTAATATAGTTTCATTCTAATAAAATAACATGTCCTTTACTAGTACGTGACGTCCGCGCAATCGGTTCCCCTGAACGTCGGCTGAAAATCAGCGCTGGATGGCGCGTGCAGCGTCGACCAGCATACCCTGAGCCGAGTGCTCTTTGAGATGGGTAGCAGCACACAGGATACATGATGTGATATTATGTATTATTCTTTCATTGTTGTTTTTATGTAAATATGTTTGTTGTGTGTTGTTTCCTTTGCCTCAATAAACTTTTTCTTTCTTTCTTTAGTACAAGGTAGCGATAAATATTATTGATTTAGTTTTATTTATAACAAAGCAAATTAAATCATTTTTAAAATAGATATACAGTCAAAATCGGTTATACTGACATCCAAAGGAGTACTCATATTTAGTCGTAACAACCGGTGATGTTTTCGAGATATGAAGTCCTATTTTTTGGCGGGACCTTTGTTCTGGGTCAATGTAACCGGTATGTTGTTCTAAACGATGTCGCAACAAACGGTTTTGACAGTCTATTGTTCGGCGGTAGTTTTTGTATTAAGAACATACTTTTGACTTCACATTCGGGCGTAGTATGCGGTATATTTATATTTCTTACCTCTATTACAAATACGTTAACATCTTTTAATATAGTATACATTATACGATTCGATAAAACTTGCTGTACAAAAGCTCTCTGAGACTATAATAAATCAATTGCCAGCATTCGCAGTTGTTTTATTTCTCTAGTATAATAGTATTTGGCCTTTGCTCCAACAACTGTTTTATATCTCTAGCACAAGCCTCTGGTCCAACTCTCCCGTCCCATCGAATCCTATACATTTTGCACTTTTCCTCGAACAATATCACTGATCGGATGCCACTTAGGCAGATATTTATAGACGCTACTTTGACTTTGCTTAGAATATTGTCAACATTACAAACATCTAATGATCGAATAGCCGCGGGCGCCATTGCTAGTCCAAACTCCGATCAGTGAGTCCTCTGCTGAGTGACTGCTAGAATCAGCATTTTATATGTTCTAATTTCACGTTTTCAGGTTTAAAAATAAAAGTTTCTCAAATATAATAAATATTTTATTAGATTTTATATCATTTAAAATCAATATTAAAATTGGTACATAATTGTTATTAACAGCCAATAATATAACAGTTATAGTATATTTACTCCAACCAAGTCCTCTCCGAGGGCCTAGACAACGCGACATTCGATAAACAACAACTCTAGTAGAAAATTGATATACAATGGGCATGAAGTGATTATGCGATATTGCGAAAACTTAGGTCAATTCCATACATTTTACACTTTCTATTAGCGTTATAGTTTATCGAATGTCACGTTGTCGAGGCCCACTTGACTATATATTGTAATGACATGCAAAAGTACGCTTGTAACCACAACAAGTAAAGACAATAAACACAAGCGACTCGAATGCACGTAACCCCGCGACAGAGCTCTCCCGGATTCATGCCCACTAAAAATATACATATCCGCAAGTGACTACAAATAAAGGCAAATAAAAATAAAAAATAGTTCGGAAAATATTTACACTCCATACACAGGTGATTTTCTAGACGAGGAAAATAGTATTCGCGATGGGTGAATATTTTATTTAACCGTATCTTCTAAAAACTATTGAAAATCGTTTTGTGCTAAGACTTGAGAGATCTGAATGCTGCGCGACTGCACGCGTTCAATGTGCGAACTTTCAACACGGAGCTAAGCTCCGTTTTCAGCAAAACACTGCAGCGAGGCTTGCTCTAGCGAAAGGGTTAAAACAAAGTAAATTATACTTCATATATTTAGGGACAATTACACATATGAATGAATGAATAACAATAAATTATTAAGTAAGTATTATGCCTGTCCTAAGCCAGGATAAAGTACGAAGGGAATACGAGTCAATATCCGTTTACTGAAAAATTACCTGAAAGGAACTTAGTAATTCGATCGTGTCCACACTTTACGGATCAATTCTCATTTATATATCATGTTTCTCTATGATTTGTTTGGGAGTTTGGACATATTTCCGAGGTCTTATGACCTCGGGGTCTTTAAGAGAAGAGTGAAAAGGCATTTGCTAGGCGATCGCTGTTCATCATCGAACTCATCTTCACCTTCCACCAGGTGTGATTGAGGTCAAGCGTTCGTCTATAAATTATTAAAAAAAAATATATTTCTTTACATTTTTATTGGTTGAAAGAATGTAATAATTATTGGATCCTGAAATAACTCCCTAGTCTATAAAAATCCCCTATATAATTTAAAAAAATATAATTAGTCTTCCATAGGAGAAAAAGAATGTGCAATTCGTATTTGTAGCAGATGACGCATTCGCATTACAAAAACACATCACGAAGCCGTATCCCGGTAATCATGCCGGAGGATCCGAAAATCGCATTTACAACTATCGTTTAACAAGAGCAAGACGAATAGTAGAAAATGCGTTTAGCATAATTTTAGCAGTTTTTCGTGTATTGCGAAAACCTATGTTACTACATCCAAATAAAGCATCTGCGATCATAATGGCCTGCGTAAGTCTACATAATGATTGGATGTATTGCATTGTAAACATCGAGTGATTGCGATGCATCGATGTACCTATATCCCTAATGCTCATTGCTCATTCGTGTCAATACTGTGGTTCTGTTTTATTGGCAACCTCGCTACTAAAATGTTTCACAGAGCGGACTCGTCGGCGCACGTCCACCTCCAGGACATCGCGCCCTTACACTCAAGACCGCCCGATGGTAGCGGAGACAGAGGTGGACCTCCACATTCCAAGAAACCCAAAGCGCGTGACCTAATCCGCTCCTAGCCTGCACCTACGGAGTTGGTGCGCTGGGGAGTGCTAGGCGGACGTGCGATATAGATTCGCTCATCCTTCCGAAGACTCGATCGCCAGAGAATTATTGAGGAGACACCTAGATGATAACTCTAAGAAATCACCATGAAGGACGCACCTGTGCGCCTTCTCCCAGTGACCTGCTCGTCGCAGCGAGCAGCGGAGAGGCCACCGTCAGAGGCGAAAGCCTGAAACGGTTTTCCCACATCCGCAACCGTCAGCCCTTTTGTATATACTGTATTTTATAGTTTTAAGTATTATTGTAAATAAAGGCTCTGCCCTATTTTTATTTTAATAGTTGTAACTGTAAATATAGCACGTAAGATTTGTCCGTCCCACTAGAATAAGTTTGTGTTGTAGTATAGTTTAGTTTAAGTGTTGCATCTGTATAGATTTTAAGTTAGTTTATAAGTTAAAATGTATATAATGTAGCACTTTTATTTAAATAAATTACTCACCACAAACCCTTCTCAGTGGATGGACGATTGCGTGACGTATGAAAGGTTATTTGACAGGCAGTGGAATGTGTGGCGAGACAAGAATTGTGGTTCTGTGGTCATTATTAATTATGGCCGACTCTGATAGCGATGTTATATTTGCAAGTGCTGCATTTATTATGTTATCTTAAAAACTCAAAAAGAAAAGAAGGAAAAGACGTTGGTGGGTGACAAATCTAATGCAGCGAAGGATATTGGATAATGTAGGTGAAACGTTGATGCATATGCACGAACAAGAAGAAAGTGGTCAATTTCAAAATTTCTGTAGAATGGCGTCAGAGGATTTTGAATATTTATTATCTCTGATCAGCAACAAAATTCGGAAATCAAGTACGAATTTCAGAGACTCGATTCCTGCTTATGACAGACTAGCAGTAACTTTAAGATTTTTAGCAACTGGAGATTCCTATGAAAGCCTGATGTATTAAATATCTAAATGATGCCTAAAATATCTAAATCTACCATATGTAATGTTATACCTGAAGTATGTGCTACGATAAATGAAGCATTACATGACTACGCTAAGGTAAGTAAACAAAATTATAATACACATAATTTTTGAGATATATATTGGAAAAAACAACGATGTTAAAACATAAGTACTTAACATTATTTTTCAAAACACATAGAGAAATTGGAAAAAAAATACTATTTAAAATTGTTATACAATTGTAATACAGCAAAGAATTCCCAGTTTCAGTATCATCCGGAATGTATAATTGTTGGCTTGTGTTTATGATCATTTGTGAACTGTCCGAATGTGAAGACATCGGAGTTGAGACTGAGCTTGGCTCAAACTCAAATATCCCTAAATCAGCGTTGAATAGTATATTATTTATATATTTTTCAACTTATGCTCTTGTCTGTTTTGAATATTCACGATGTTTTGAAGCTACATGATTTCCAAAAGCTTGACTCTTGTCCATTTTCCTCGATTCATATGTATGTTTTAAAATACGGTAGGCTTCGTCTACTCGAGGGTCTTCAGGTTTAGATCTTTTTGGTGGTCTTGTCATGTGGCTAGATCCCTGGGAAGTTGATGGTTTCCATTGTGTTGTCGTGTTGCTTGATGCTACTGAAGGTACAGATTGCAAATATGTTGTTGATTCTAACTGTATGCCTCCATCGGGGCCCACTACTGCAGCACCTTGTTCATTTCGCTCATTCTCTTGCTCATCAGCCTAAAAGGACAGTTTAATTAATATACATTCTAAATTAAGTTTCCATTTATTTCAGACACCGTGAACAGAAGAGGCATGGCTATCTATTGCTCAGGAATTTAATGAAAAGTGGAATTTCCCAAACTGTGTCGGTGCAATAGATGGGAAGCACTGCATCATACAAGCCCCAATTAAGAGCGGAAGCGACTTCTTTAATTATAAATCCTCATTCAGTGTGGTATTAATGGCCTTTGTAGACGCTGAATACAATTTTATATATGCTGATGTTGGTTGTCAAGGAAGAATATCAGATGGCGGAGTTTTCAAAAACACTACTTTCTATCATAAATTACAAAACGATGAATTAAATTTGCCTAGAGACCAAAGCCTTCCAGGAAGACAAAAGAATGTGCCATTCCTATTTGTAGCAGATGACGCATTCGCATTACAAAGGCACATCATGAAGCCGTATCCTGGTAATAATTCCGGAGGATCCGAAAAACGCATTTATAACTATCGTTTGTCAAGAGCAAGACGAATAGTAGAAAATGCGTTTGGCATACTTTCAGCTGTTTTTCGTGTATTGCGAAAACCTACGTTATTACAACCAAATAAAGCATCTGCGATCATAATGGCCTGCGTATATTTACACAATTATTTGTTGAAAAGGAAAGCTTCTAGGAAGCTATATAATCCACCGGGCATGGTGGACAGAACTGAAGATGGTTTCGTTACCCCAAGCCAGTGGAGAAATGTGGATCGGTCATCTTCATTTCTCCCATTACCCAACACTGGTCGAAGACATACTTTACAAAATGAAAATATACGGCAAGAATTTTCAGACTATTATAATTTCACTAATATTTTGCCATAATTGCATAATTAGTTTGTATGAACATATTTTCTGAAATTATTATAAATTTACTTATCATTCAGCATAATAAATAAAAATAATTACTCACCATGTTTTCTTTTAGGTTAATGTCAAATCAAATGTTTTTCTCGGTTTATACTTGTCCATCAAAAAGTGCATACTTTTGAATGCAAACCATTTCGAATTATAAGTGCAGTCGGCACCGCTGCCTGATTTTGCACTCATTGTTTTTTGCCTTTCTCGGCGATAAGATGCGAGAAGCGAGTCCATCTTTTTTTACTTCTTCAGCATTGCAATTCATCGAACACAAGAACACTTTGAAGAGACCGCTCCAGCGGCCGAGCGCGTTTGAACACGCAAGAACGCTCTAAAAATCTGTTCCCACGCTCTAGTATTGTTTACATAAAGCGAACGAGCATTCTTAGAATATTCCATAGAATCTTTGCAAGCGGAGGAAGAACAACGAAAAAACGCTCTGTCTGTTTACAGTAACCGAATTTGATAGAGTTTGATGTAAATCCAACCTAACATCACCCGACGTTTCAAGAGCCAATGAGAATTATCGGCCGCGAGCGTTCCCTAGCAACAAAATAAGACCTTCAACTTGTATTTGTTAATAACCATAAAAGAAGTGCGGTTCGCATGCGGCCGAACGAACTGACGTAAATTACCATGTACGCGTTGAAACAACTTATTGGACGTTTTTTAGTGTTCGATCTGTTATAACTACGCTATGTTCCCAGAAGTGCACAGCTGCTCCTAACTCAGCACATTCCTCATCCTTGGACGCGCACCTGCATATTTGCAAACCTGGGACTCCTACATCCCATTCCTCACAAACATCCTCTCCATCCATCCTCAGTCTACAAAATTATTACATCCCGACAGGTCCACTCTAAAAATTGTATTCATTTTTTTTATGCGCCTATCCCGGTCTTTTATAACATTGGTGGCAGCAGTAAAAAAAATCTTTAATGGTCCTCGGTATCCTTCGAAAAGTTCGAAAACTTTGAAAAGTGAAACCAGTGAAGTGAAGCCAAGTGCCCAAATGTAGTACTCATCCGTTCGGTGGGGTAGGACCAGCACCAGATGACAAGATATCAGCGAGCCTTACAGAGACTCCGTGGCAGCGTAACCACATCTCGACAAACCATCATCCCGAGTTCCCAAGTGCAAGCAGAGTAAGAAATCTACCATGCTCAAACTGTAAGTGATACCTATAATCAAAAGTGCAAGTGACCAACAAATTCCAGAGCTGTGTTTATTTATATTTCGTATTGTCGTGTTTATAATAAATTCACAATAACGATTACCAAGAAGCCCATAAAGGCCAAAGACAAAGATTATCCGTTAAATATTTTATTAAAATTTATTAAATCATATGACGGCAGTCGCTACAGACTGAATGCCTTTATAAATAATTGTAACAGCGCACACAAATTGGTACGCGAGAATGACCAAGAATTAATTTTAAGATTTATCATAAGTTAGAAGGTAGGGCGGAACAAGCATGTTCCATCAAGGAATTTGACACGTAGTATTATAATGATTACGTTAAGCTCTTGCAATTGATCGCGTGATTTATGAAAGTATGAATATTGCATATAAATGAGGAACATATGTATGTGTGTAGAGACGGCTGCGTCCGTCGTTTAAGGCAGTTCGCAATATATTCAGTAAACATTAACACATGTATTATTTCATAGTCCGAGAAATATATAGGTAACCCCTACATTATCTAAAAGAGTTATTAAATGAATTCCTAAAAGCGCATTTCGGCGAAAGGAAATATTACGCGAACCTACTCATTGGCCTGCAGGAAAGTAAGCATGGCCTAAACGAGCCAGTTAACCAGTTTTTCCTACGGGTGGAAACTTGCTTATCACAACTATTAACTGAGATCCACATGTCAAATCCCAAATAAGTGTGGAAAGATTGAAGATGTGCATCATTTGCTGAGGGAATGTACCCGAAACGAGACGCAAAGGAAGTGGCTGATGAGCAAGTTGAAAATTAACAGACAAAATATTGGAGCATGGCACGGCATTTTGGCGAATTCTTTGTCCAGTGAAAGTCAGTCAGAATGCTGTGCCAGAATGTGACGCTTGTTCATCCGCGACTCCCCTAGGATGTAAGGTCGTAGGTCAGGGCACAATGGGCTGATATATTCGCTTGAATAAAAGCCACTAAATAAAAATAAATTTAAAAAAATCTCAAAAAGACCGAACTACCTGGACGTGTAGCAGCAATAGAAGATCTAGCCCTTCACACCTTCATAATAGGCTTGCGTCCAAACATATCAAACCTAGTCAGATGCAAAGACCCTGACAACCTTAATGACGCCATAAACCTGGCAGTTTCAGAAATAATAATCCAGTAATTCATGAACAAACGATCCTTTAATAAATCCTATAGCAACAAACCAGCATATAACAGCCCAAAAAATATAAACAACGTTCAATAATAGGCCAAATTCGGCACTTTTCTGTAGATACTGCAAGAAGGCAAGACATTTTATTAGAAAACTGTCGGTTGCGCGAATTCAATAATAAAAAATATAACAATCCACAAATTTTCTCTCCATCGCAACCTTTTAAATATAAATTGAACTTTACACAATTTTCTAGACATTTGCTTGATTAATTAAAAAAATATATCAATTGTAATCAGGTATTCATGAAGGATTGTTAAAAAAGTGTATTAATTGGTAAAGACGTTTAAATTATATTTTATAATGATTATTTGTCACAGTAGCTCAATTTCGACTTTTTAAAGTTATTTTTAACAAAGTGTAAACACTAGCTAGACGGTTTACCATCCGGGAAACTCTGCGGCCGTATAAATTGAAAAACGCAGTGTAACTAGCTTTGGTGGTAGAGTCCCATTTAGCATTCTAAGTAAAATGAGTCAGTCCTTTTTGAGCTACCGAATCAGTCACAAAAATCAGTGAAACCTTAAAGGTATTCAAGTAAAATGATCTTTGGTTTATAATTTCAACAATATCATTAAAATAAATAAATAAAATTAAAAAGCCTTTGTTTTTTTTTAGTTATTTACATTTAACTGCTAAATTAAATGATAATTAAGTCAAGAACTCCATTAATACCCAAACCCCAGAAGAATATCATTAATGGAATCAATATCCCGCATGATGGTACCATAGGCATTCTATCACCATACAGGCACATATACAAAGAGTATAAACGCAGAATCGATTACAACACTCAATCTTGAGAAATGAATGGGTCAATCATAAAAATCCAACTCCAAGACCCACAATATGTTACATAATTCCTCCTCAATCGGAAACGATCTTAGAATGTCCCGTGTCAATCCCTGAATTGAAAGAGGGTCTAGCCTTAGATCAAGTAATATCGAATTCCTTACTCGTCACAAACTGTAAAATTAAATGACAAATAAGCTTTCAAATGATAAAGATAACAAATAGACTCTTATACTTGTTTAACAAAGCAAATATCACAATCAATATACACAAAAAATTTGTTATTTATCCTAGCCTCTCAGAAACAAAGAAAGTTCTGTGCCAAAATCATAATATCCCGTAGCAGGACATCCAGATTCTGTATAAATGCTGAAACGAATCCAAGAACAGTACTATTGGAAAGGCATGTGTAGTGACGTAGAAAATAACGTACAGAAATGTACCCCGTGTCAGACAAATACAGCACTACGTAAAATAAACAGATCACCTATGGTTATCACCAGCATCAGCACTAAACCTTTCGAAAAAATCTGCCTAGATATTGTCGGACCTCTACCGGAGTCTAATCGTGCAAAATTAAAATGCATATTAACCCTACAAGATGATCACACTAAGTTTTCAATCGCCTATGCAACTACAAATGTGACATTTGAAGAAACATGTGAATGCTTAATCCATTTTATATCCTTATTCGGCATACATAAAACAAACTGAACCGATCAAAGAACTAACTTTACAGCGGATCTATTCGAAAGAAATTGCGAATTCCTAAAAATAAAACCGCTATGGTCAACTCCATATCATCCGTAAACTCAAGGAGCACTAGAGCATAGGCTTCCAAAGTTTCTTAGAAAAACACCACAACAGAGCTGAGCAAAAAACAGAAATCCCAAGCCTCTTGCTTGAACGTGAAGAAATCTAAGTCCTCTAAGAAACCTAACTCATCCCAGTCTTCTTAGAAATCACCAGGACAGAGTTGGTGGAAAAAAGGAAATCCCAAGCGAAAGAACGTGAAAAATTCAAACTAAGACGTCACCAATCATCTGGACGCCGTAATCTTCAAAAATCTTGTATAAAATTGTAACATAATGTCGCAGAGAAAAATACCCACCAAGCTGCCATCATAACACCAGAGAGGGGTCGCTTGAGAGAAACTCCAGACCAACAGGAAAAAAAATGACTCTGCCGCACAGAGATCACGTTATTAACACAAAGCGTAGCAAAATCTAGGCCAGTATTACATCACCCAGATTCCGTATTCAAATACGTGTACAGCAGGTAATCTCGAATCAGCTCTGACAACACCGTACAAACTATCAATTAAAACTCTCGATCCGGCCGCCGTGCAACGACATTCACCGGAAAACTGCATAATTACATTTTTATACCATCCTTTCCATCCGATGCCAACGAATATCAAAATGTAGTACCGGAAAGATCCTTCAAGACACCAGCCTCCAGGAGGAGAAGTAAGAACCCTAGAGAAGTTGGCGAACTGGTGAACGCGGTAAGTAAACCTCTATAGGCAGCCAGTGATATTGTTTCCGAGCTATCCAATTCCCGTACACAGATAAAGAAACATTGAATCAATAAAGCTGCATAAAGCCAGAATTTTTTCATCCAAATGGCCAATCTACAAACAATCGAACCAGTTACTCCATATTCAGGTGATTTCGATCAATCGTTGAATACATCAATGAACGTGTTGTTAAAAAACTTATTTAATTTTCAAGATGTTAAAGCTAAGAGTATAACAGAAAGATGCATTTTTACCTCTCTGTAAAAAGTGTTTGTAGATTAAGGACCAAACTTATGCTATTATGCACTGTTCACAAACATCGATACCAATCTGCCGTGACAATTCTTCAAGTTGGGCATTCCTAATTTCCGTCGCGTCCCTTCGTGCGGCGACTGACACATTATCAACGCCATCAATCATTCAAAACCTACTCATCTATAACTTGAGCAATAAGCGATCATTGTTAAACAAAATATGTATTCATTACAACTTATAATACTTCAAAAGAAATTTTCATTCTACCAGCGATCACAAAATATTATACAATCGTAGTAAACACAACTCAATTTAGGATATAACAAAAGTCGACTAGGTGTGGAAAATCCCTACTAACAGAAGACGAAGTTAAAAGAATATTCATTCAATATTAGACATAAGAAAGGACGAAATAAATTATGATAAAAACAAATTAACAATTGTTAGAAACCAAAATATTGGTCGGATCTACATATGCTCCTGATAAACTACTATTTACAATGGTCGCTCAATATTTTATATGGTAAGATTGAAGCTACGCAGCGGATATAGCAGCTTTATGTACAAGTCTTCCGGTTTTATTAAGAGATGGCACCAACGAACAATACGTCACGTATAAATTCGACACCATTTCAGTTTATTTGTATGACAATAACATACAAAAACACATACAAGTTGAGTGTGCCAATTGATAACATCTCTGCTGTATAATTAAGTGATCGCGTTGACGTTTGTGCCAGAAAAAGCTTTGCATCTCCTGTTTCATTAAAAGAAAAAGGCAGTGGAAAGTCATCGTTTGTTGGTAGAAACTTATGGTGAACACCGTCCACCGATTAGGAACTGTGAGGACATGGTTTCGACAATTTAAAGGTGGCGATTTTAATGTAAAAGACGGTGCGCGCTCTGGTAGACCAAAAAAGTGCGAAGACGAGCAATTGTAGGCGTTACTGGACGATGACTCAAACTCATAGGCAATTAGAAGCAATAAATTTGACACAAGAAACCATGAAGAGACGTTTACGACCAATGGGGAAAACCCAGAAACTTGGTAAATGGGTCCCATGCGATTTGAATGAATAATAAATGTAAAATCTCAAAGTCACTTGTTAAATGTTGCTGCAACACTGCGAAAAAAAATCATTTCTGCACCGAACCATGACTAGTGACAAAAAAAAATTTTGAAAACCCGAAACGAATAAAATCGTGGCTGGCACCTGGCGAAGTCAGCCCTTCAACACCAAGGTCAAATCGCTTCAGCAAGAAGACCCTGCTTTGGGTCTGATGGGATCATATCGATAATTTTTATGAACTCTTGGAGCCCGGAGAAAACTGTTAACACATAACGCTACTGCCAACAAATGACTAATTAAAAATCACGCGTTGATCGAAAAACGACCTGACACTTCGAAATCGCTTAAATGGGACATCCTTTTGCATCCTCCGTACTCCACTAGCCTGGCGCTATCAGACTACCATCTCTTCGCATCAATGGGGCACACGCTCGCAGTGCAGCACTTCAGCGATTTCGAGGAAGTTGGAAAGTGGCTTGACGAATGGTTTGCCGCAAAAGACAAAAAATTTTTCTGGTTAGTTATTCATAATTTACCTAAAATATGAGCTAAGTGTGTAGAAGCCGAAAGCCAATATTTCGAATAATCTTCAAAATTTATTTCCTTTGAAATTTGTGTTTATTTTACCACAAAAAAAGTTGCTATGAAAAGTTTAGAAGACTTCTTTTTCAGAACTGGCGAAAGTATCGGAGGAATTAACATTGTATTGGGAGAACCGATGTCGATTAACGCAAAAACATACAGATTTATACAATTGTCATTTCGTCAGAAGTGATTTCAAACAAATGATATACTAAGGTATATCATGTGTTTGAAGCTGGCATGGTCATCAAGCATGAATTAAGGCCTCATTAATATATTTGATTTAAAAAATAATCGTAATAAACTTATGCATGTGTAGCGACAATATTATGCAGTCGCACCAACGCCTATTCAACAGTCTCAGACCGGGCGAGCGGGCGACGCGGGGCTATCTCGCAAACGAATGCCTCGCTCGGTCCGCTGGGGCAGTGCTACCGAGACATTCATGCGGACGCTACCCTTTAACATATTTAAGCAATCCGTCTCATATAATATACTGTTCTAAACATGTAAATAAGTCTGTGATAATTAAAATTAAGTGACAATTATATTGGTGATGTGTTTATTCATATGTGGTCACCCACATCACCCATACATGCATACATCTGGTAAACTGTACGTAGCATATTATGTTACATGAACAACTGACAACCAAGATACAGGTAGTCCTAGTTTGAGTGTCAGCGGACTATGTACCGCTTTCAAAATTTTTTTTTAAAATTTGAAGCCAAAGCCACAGAACAAAAAAACTTCGAATTTTGCTTGTTTATTTTACATGGAAGGATGCGAGGAGACGGGGCAATGTTTAGGAATGTTCATTACTGAACGTTTCTTACAAAATGCCGATAAAAATGGGCAAGTTAAGAAAGAAACTAAAAAAAGGAGAAAAAAATTTAAGAAACCCGTAAAAGTGCACTTTGAAAAGTCCTTCCTAAAGCTAATTATGGAAAAAGTAATAACGAGAACTACAAATGACGATTTTTCGTTACTGCCGAATTTGGCAGAATTCGGGAGCTAGTAAAGTAATTGTTAAGAAACTGTTTACTAATACGTTCTAACATCTTCAATTCAGGCTATAAATACAAAATTGATACTGAATTGGTATATTGGCAAAAGTACCTCGTGAAGGTTTGTAGCGGTTCACGCTATGATACTTCCTCCCTCTTTTACATAACTGGTATTATATATACATATATTTATTTTAGTTACCCAATCACTCACATATAACATATTTTGAAGGAGTTACGCTAGGGTTTGCAAACCTTAATACCTTCGGGAAACATCTATAGGCGTGGCCTAGATTATTTATTTTTACTGCCTCAGACAATCGCATTTGGCAGTGCCATTTTAACTTTAATAGTGAGAAGACATACTCACTTATTATATAGTCTGTTTATTGTCTCTGACTGTGCCAACTGGTTGTGTTGCTATCGTGTATCGCTTGCCCGGATAGTGTAACCGGGTATGTTATTGTTTGTTATAAATATTTAATTAGTCTTGTAACGTTAGCATATTAACTGTAATTAATAATACCCATTTCCCTGTGCCTGTTAAGTGTAGTTTGTTTTGTCTGTTATCTCCGGGACTGGCGAGGGTAGTTGTAGGTTGCCGCTGTCGACAGACCATGACCTAGGTCAAGTCTCTTTTTAGAGGCTGTTCCTGTCCACCGCGCCGCCACCCTTCTATCCTGCCTGTACTTTATATCCTTTTTTTCCGGCGATTTCAGGCTTTCCACGTTCCCCTTAAGGAACTCTCCTTGCTTGCGGGAGCCTGGGAGCGGTCACTGGTATAACCCCAGCCTCAAGGACTGCGAGCCCCGGCGTGTCTCGCCGCGTTCGTCCCAGGGTCGCCGACCTGCGACCGTACCAACCTAGGGGGTCGCCTGAGTCGCCGATTCCTTAGTTGAGTCGTCTGTTCCTTTTAAAGCCAAAAAGGAACAACAAGCACACCCGAATCCACCGCTCACATCTTTTTCGCGAGTCGCGTATTTATATTTCCTATTTTTTTTTTTAAATAAATTTTGTAACCGGTTTTGGTTGTTTTTTTTATTGAGCTAGGCCCTTCACGCACCTAAACTGTTACAGGTTTTTAATAATTTATGAAAAGTTAATGGAGTACATACACAAAGAAACACAGGCAAACCTAGAATTTGACTCATGCATATAGCATAGAGGGATAAAATTAGTCGCTCGCTGAGCCGTCGGAAGTATCCGGATTCCCAGGGTCGGCGAAAGCGAAGAGAGGGCAGTGCGGGCACCCCGGTGGTTTTAGTCGGAGCAGGTCCGACACACCGGGGGAAGTGGCTCTTATAACTTCCCTTGACGATCCACAGGGATTTCCAACGGGTTAACAAAAAAAAAAAGGAATAAAATTAGTCAAATACTAGAAGAAGATCTTCGTTTAATAGAAATGGAACTAGTGTTTCACTAAAAATTGTTAAAAATGTGAAATATAATATTTTTTCTATTTTTTTGTTTCATTTAGTCAAATAATTATACAATATTTAATTTGAAAAGTTAACTACCGGTGTCGTATAAAAAAGCATAATAAAAAAAAAAGTCAATGTCGTTTCTAAAAAAAAAACTTGTAATGAAATCCCAAAAAAATAAAACATGTACTTATTAGTACCCCCTAGAAGTACAGATCAAATATCAATGAATATCAAAATCTCGCCCTTTTCTCGTTATCCGTTTAATATGAATTCCCGTTAATATGGTTCCTCAAGACATTTTCCTTTACAGAATAATTGATTTTTATTTACTTTATCTACATTACAAGCAAAATTAATTGTATTACGTTTTGTGGTAACTTACGTCTTTTAGTGCCTATTAGACAAAATGTGTCCTCTAAAGAACTCTTAAAAAATTGTATACAAATCAAGTCAGCAGCGTCAGAGAGGCCCAAGTGAAAATTTCACCAATTACCTTTTTAACTAGTGAAAAATGCTTTTAATTTGTTCTTTTCAATCCAGATAGATATAGCTTTTAATTAGCAGCCAAAATAATGTTTAGATTTTTATCTTGTTATAGTTTAACAGTTTTATGCAGTGTTAATAAATTAAAATAAACCGTTACATTTGAGCCACCATCGTTTGAACGACGTTATTTGGGAGCCGGGACATTCTGATTTTGGTGGTATAAAATACAGCTGTCTGCTATATTTTATACTGTATCCTTAATTCTGTTTATTACGTAAATCTTTAAACCTAAAACAGAATTTTCTCTAATCTTGTGACACTATTAATTTCAGTATTCATTCAGCATTAGGAAATGTGCGGATCGTAAATAAAATATTTGTTTGTTATTTGAATACAAACATAATTTCTACAAAAGGACGGTCACATAAAATTCAAATGCACTAAAAATCATAATTTTAAAATTAACAACCCTACATTGATTATTCGAGATACTTCCACAACCTAAATAAAAAAACAATAATTAATTGGAAATTATTCTTTATACATTGAATATAAAGAACGAAGATATCGATCATTCATTTAAAACTCATCTCTATTTCGTTGTAGTACAAAAGTACACAGTTTAATTGTTCACTATCGTTACATATTATTTACATTTAAACAATACATATACAGGGTGTGTACAATGTCTCGCGAATACTGACACAGTGTTTTAGTATACCACAAGATACAAACACAAACAAGAAAATCAACGTTCCTACTTCGGTTTATAGCAAAATCAGCAATATAACGCGTCAAGTGAGTGCGAAGGATCGTTGAAACCGGCTCAAATAGCTCTTGGAAGACACTGTGTTGCCTGTCATCTGAGACCTTGCTACGAATATTTGCGAAAATATATTGGTAAGGTACCTACCTAAGCATTGTTTGGTATTATTCCGAGGGTTTATGAAATCGGTATTATTTTCAGAGTTATTAACAAACGAGTTAGAGTTAAGTTGTTGAGTTAGTTTCGGTATTATTTAACATGCGTTTGGCATTTTTCTAAATTCCTCGAAAAATAGAGAAAGTTATAGAACCCCACAGAATTAGGTGGTTTATCTTACATATTCGCAAGATTTTGAGCTGGGCCAATGAACATATTTCTCCGCGTTAACGCAGTAAATTACTGGTTCATATATTTATTAATATTTTTTTATAAAATAAATGAGTAAACAGGTTTTATAGTTTACTCTGATTGTTCGTAATTTTTATTAGAAAAAAACCTCCCTCATTGGTTTATGTATTTTTTTTAATGTTGCGTTTTTTTCTAAGCTCACACACACAGTGATTGTACACTTTCAGAATTCGGGAGAAGTTGTGCTACACCCTGTATATTTTGCAATGAGCAATAATTTGAGTCTAAGGCTAAGGCTACATCGGGAGGAAACCAGCTAGGTGACCGGAAACTTATATGTAAACATGTATCTACTTGTCAGTATGTAGCCACGTACCGATGTGGCTGACATCAAAAATAAAATAGCGTTTCCTAACCTGGATTTGGCGTTCCTATCTTGGGCGTCCAAGAACAAACGAAAATTTAAGTTAAAAATTATGAAAACATAGTAATGTTACTATGTTGCATATCAGTAATTCCTAATGAAGGAAAAATGTTTATCGTTACACCTAATAACGTTCCAGAAATTTAGTTACAGCAAATCTAAAGACGTCCAATGTAAGCGACTTCGCATCGTCGTAAGGTCGCATAAATGGGATGCATTTGTATACAAATGCAGAGAGTAGTACATCGCGACGGGAGATATTATTGGGTCACCGTAGCCGAGCTGCAACTGCTAAACTGCTAAAAAACGGGTACCTTAATACATATTTAACCTTTTTCAAATTTGTATGTACCCATTTCGTTTTAAAATGTAATTATGTACAAATTGGTTATAAATTCTTGTCTTTCCTCAACAAAAACCGCTTTATTAGATTTATAATTTTGATGGTTAATTAGATCTATGTGAGTATTGTCAATAAGTGGATGATAGTAAGATAACAGTAGGGATTCACAGGGGAAGGCGGCGTTTTCCCCGCGAGATCGCACCAGGAGGGTGCGGCAGTGTGAGGCTGTGTAGAATTGATTACAAGTTTCTCTGATCTAACCAATGCGGTGAAGTAGTCCTCTTGGAGTTTTAAGGCGGTATAATTTCACGACACCTTGTCTGCCATGCCCCTATGTTCTGCTGGGGCTGTCGTAAGAGGGTTCCCCATGTAAAAAAAGGGATCCACACTTGAAACAGGTTGGGAAACGCTGTCCTTGACTGTTTGTTTTCTTGTATAACATAGCAGACGATCCTCATTGTCACCAGTCACCTAGCTAGCCACTCGCGGTGCGGCAGTGGCTTAAAGCATTTTTTTCATTTCACGACACCGATAAATATGTCGTCACCGGTGAAATTTACCGATTAGATTATTAACACGATAAGATAAAGTTACATGTTTCTCTCTCACACATATGCGTGTGAAAAGGGACACACTATAACTTATAATGTAGCGAACGCCATACAAGATGTAACTTGATTAATGAGCAAAGTTTATTTAGCAATGTTCATTAGGTGAATCGATTTGAAATTATAACGATATATTTTTTATGAATCAATAATTTTAAAATTTATATTAAAATACCATATAACTTACACTTGGTCACTTTAGTGATTATTTACCGATAGGACCATTTTGTATGTATGTTCAATCTACTTATATAAAATGCATATTAAAAATTTTGATACACAAAGCATTTATGTAGGTATGATAAAAAATATTAAGCTGACCTTTATATATGTTACTTTTATTTTGCTTAAACTTTGCTCGGGAAATAAATATCTCTTTGAGAAAAAAAAACTGAATATATGATAGGAACTTGAATATAGCGTGAGCATTCATAAAGCCAAGACCAAGTTGATAAAATCAATGACTTACTAATATAGAAATATGTATTAATTTACTTGGATATTATTGAAATAATATAATTTGTAATATTTGAGTAAAGTCTAAGGAAAGCAAATGAGCATCTATAAACCTCAGCTTAAAAGTCTCTTACACAAAACTTTGCATTTAAAACAGAGAAAATACACTCTACTGATTTGTCATTAGTGGGTTTAACAATTAAGAGCGACAATGCGGTAACAAATAAAATCTATTTTACTCGTAATAATAATATCACCACGCCATATCCCTTTCGGGGTAAGCAGAGATTCATAAGTGGCGTATCCACTGTGCGCGTATATGTCGTGCTCACCGTGACCAGTAGCGCTGCGGATCGCCGTGCTCAAGACACTGGGTTACACATGGAAAACCCAGAGTTACGTGAACAAAGAGATTCCCAACAAAGCCCGCTCCATCGCACGCTGAGCGACCTTAAACTGATGAACTAGGCCATAATATATGTAGGCATATGTAGCGATAATATTATGCAGTCGCACCAACGCCTATTCAACAGTCTCAGACCCGAGCGGGCGACGCGGGGTGCCTCGCAAACGAATGCCTCGCTCGGTGCGCTGGGGCAGTGCTACCGAGACATTCATGCGGACGCTACCCTCTAACATATTTAAGCAATCCATCTCAGATATCCTGTACAAACACGTCAATAAGTCTCTGATAATTAAAATAAGAGACAATTATTTTTGGTGGTGTGTTTATTAATATGTGCTCACCCACATCACCCATAGTGTCCACGTCTCTTATTTGTTTTTTTATTATTTGAATTGAAGCTGGTAGCAGTAACGAAACACGACATTTCAATTTAAAAGTAAAAGTGTCTAAAGTGGTTAGGGTTTTAAAGATTTTTTCTTTTATTTTTACAAACCCTACTTTTTATGTTTTTTTTCTTATCACAAATTTTGTCATCTTATAGGTTATTTATATTTATTAACTTGTTTCTATATTTACACAAACACAGATGAGCATTTTTGGCATAATCTCACAAAATTTGTTCCGCACTCAAACTATTGAATAAAGGACAGACTCCGCGATCCTGTACTCAAGTATTGCATATTTAATTAATTATTCACTTATAAAAAACATACTTTGAATGTCCAATTTTGTTCGCTAATTATATTACATCTTGTATACGAGACAGTTAGGTCATTATTTTTGGAATCTAGTCGTGTCGTGTCTATGTATTAACGATTTGCTGTTATCGGTGTCGGAATATGAAAAAACTATTTTAGTCCCAGGCTACATGAGCAGTAATTACCGCCGAGGCAATCCATTCGAAATGATGTAGATCTTCAGGCAAAACGATTCTCGTTACTTACAACGTTCAAAATCTAATTTCAATCAAATCTCAGGCTGATATTCATAGACGCAGGTTTAACTTTGCTAAGACTTTACTAAAACATTACAATTTATATTACTCAATGAATATCAAAGGATTTGTTAAGTCACCGATTTTGTCAACATCGACTTGGCTCTGCGAATACTACGGCGTTACTTAATTTCGTATTGTATATTCAGTTTTTTTATCAAAAAGAATTTATTTTGGAGAACTTTGCTAGACAAAGTCGAAATAGCGTTTACAAATTTCAGCCTCATACTCGCTAATGTCAAAAATCACTGATAGCAATATAAAAATAATGACTGTCGACTTGCAATATATATATATATATATTTTTTTTTTGAGTATATCGGCTTCCTTTTGGGAGGTTAATGCGTGTCTTTGAGACCGATATAATATAACTGACTTTTTATAATAGTTTGGCATGGTGAGTATACTGCTCGAGATGTTAAACACAGCGCAATCACTAAAACCGATTGCAGCTATTGAGGAACTGGATACAGTTAGTTGATAGTTGCTATCATGCCGGCCTGACGACTTAGACAAAGGATAAAGCTAGAAATACTAATATTTATCCGATTGACATACCACAGACCACATGGCACTTCGACGGCTCATGTCAATTCTATAAATTGTCCAGCTTTGTATCAGTTTTATTCCTAATTCAACATAGGTGAATCGACAGACTTCGTATCGCTAACAGTCAATGAATGTCGTGTTAACTTTTAACTAAACCCCCCTCCCTTTCCTTAATATAAAAACACCCATATTTGAAAATAATCATTTGCGTCTAGTAAATTGCATCTCTTATTTAAAAACTCCTTCAATTTTTATTTTCGCATTAAAAGGTAGCCTGAGTCCGTCGGCAAGGTCTGATCTATTTCTATTCTAAAATTCATCAAAATCAGTTTAAACTTTTTAACCTAAGAACAGGAATATACTCATGTTATAATTTATAACATTAGTAGGATTGTATTACATTGCCTAGACTACATCATGAAGTCTCTCTGACTTTACGTTACATCGATTTTACAGCGGTTTTTAAGCGGATTCCCGCGGCAGTTATACTGCTCGTGTAGTCCTAGCCTTACCGGTTATCAGTTATACATTATCTAGATTTTTCTATAATATACATAGTTACAATATGGCCGGGTTGTTAAGTCCTTAACCCTTTACTACCACCTTCGAAGTCTCCTACCAATCACCTGCAACAATGATAATAACTTCGTAAGAGAAGTCTCACATTAACGGTCCTTCGAGCCGGATATGACCAAACGACCTTTGGATTATTAATTGCGACAGCAAACAGTGATAATACGTACCAAATTGTCTAATTTCTATCAGCTACGTACTGTTTTTCGATGATGCTATCGAATGTTCAGCAGAATTGTTGCTGAGCAGATTACTCTGTGAAACAAAAACCCATTAGAGAGTATTTCAAAATTATGATACCCTTAAAATATAAATACAATTTATTTACGGTCACATTCAGAGTTATAAAAAAATACGGTTTAAGCCTTCAGAAAACCACTAAAAAAGAAAAATCGAATGGTCTCAGATTCTTACCTCTGTGTTTTTCTAAATTAGGTACTGACTTATGCACCACATACTCACAGATAAAGACAAAAAAAGACCGTCATAGTGACTCGCTTTGGCCTGTCGCGTTTCGGGATCAGCTTGTGTATATCCAGTAACTCATATACCTAGATACCTTTATTCGTGGTATATGTGAGCCGACATAACGATGGAGACTATCAACAGATTTTCATCCTTTGATCTATCATTTTTGGACTACACTATACTTACCATCAGGTGCACTATAATCTGAGAGGGCTTATATTATGAGGCAATATAATACTGAGTTCAAAATACGTCTTTCTGTGATTGCTTTCATCTCGAAGAAGCGTGGGCATTTCCTTTTACGTAGCAGCGAGACTAGACACTTAAAGATTTGAGAATCCCTGTACTAGATGACTTAAAATGACTTACATGTTCTTTGGTGTTAGCCGCTCGCCCGTTCCTGATGCTTTCGCGTAACGTGTCATCATCATCCTCTTCATCATCAGTGTGAACGTCATAGAACTCCTCGCTGTCCATCTCTCCGTCTGTGCCTGAGGGAAATCATCAATGATATCAGTGTTGATTAGCCTACCAAATCTTCTAAGATTTTTATTTACATGATATAGTGGGCAAGACTCTTTTAAGGATGTATGTTCACGATAAACACAAAAATTACTGAATGGATTTTCATGCGTTTTCCACAAATTGACAAAGTGGCTTATAAAGAAAGCTCATGTGAATAATTTGTTTAGGGTTTGTGTAAATTAGTTAAAACATGAGGATAATTGTTAACAATGTCGAAAAAAAGTCAAGCCGCCTGGGAGCTTACATCGAAAACGCTGCCTAATCACTTTGAGATGTAACAAAACAATGTATGGTGAAATATTACAGGGGGGAGGTAGAGGGGAAAAGTGAAGGGGAGTAGGATTAGCTAAAAGTTTACACGACTATTAGGCAAGACCAGATCTTGGATTTCAGGAAGCCAGGGCCTGTGCCCAGGGTGTAAACCACTGAATAATACTCATATGTCCAAAAATCTGGGCCATTTTGTCCATAATAAAAATTAGCTGAAAATATGTATAAGCATTTGTTTTGACGTTTTAAAAGGTAACTCATAAGTCTCATAAGAATGCGATCTATTATCATGTACAAGTTTACGTTTTTTTTATTTTCATTTTCAGGGAAACAGCAATATTTAAAAAATAAAATTACATTTACATTATTAAAAAAGTTATAAAGAACAAAATTCTCTGCAAATCGTGCTGTAAGCATTTTCCATAAGATTAAAAGTTATAATTACAAAATAAAGGTACAAATACTACAAGGGGGTTGATCAGACAATGTTTTTGCTGAGCCTCAGAATATCTCAAGATCTGGGTCTGTTATTAGTCTGCAAAAGGTATGCCGGTTCCATTAGTAAATATTAACTAAAGATAGTCTATGCCTGACCTAAAACAGACTGGTAGTCAGTGAAGTACTCTGAGTCCGAGGTATAGCTCTGATCAGGACCGTCGGTGATGTCTCCACTCGGTGCTGCTGCTGTCAGAGGGGCTTGTGCACGACGCTCCTTTGCGGTCTTTCGCTGTTTCAGTCTTCGGAGCTGACTGAACACAATGATTGATAAATATAGAGAGTAGACCATAATATTCCTCCTCCTATGTTATTTGGTTCTTTAAACAAAGCGTGAGATAGACATTTATGTGGCATGATTGTAGCAACTAACAGTCAATAGTTGTCTCTTGTAAGTTCTACTTGGTTTTTAGATTGCACTGTGCTTTCTATCCGCTACAGTGCATTCACTGCACGACTGAACTAAACCGGACTCGCGCACTGAAGGTTCCCTACAAAGAAATTATGAAAATACTGAATATTGCTCTATCAGAAAGATAAGTTAGACTCAGGGACAATGACTGACTTAACTTTGCCATTAGTAAACAGCTGTCTCCATACATCAATGTCACGGGATATTTTACCAACTGCAAATAGATTTATATTTCTAGATGCTTAAAAGCTTTGATTTTTTTTTGGCTGGAATCTAAAAATATACACGTATTTCAGAGAATGCACCAACCCTGGTGCCCGATAAGTCTGCGTCATAAAAATACTACCTTTGAGCATCTTTGACGGATCTCAATATCTAATAAATTAATGAAAAAGGCAGGATAATATAACTCACGTTTCTTTCTGTAATTCCTTTAGCGCCTCTAACTCTGTTCGCATTGATGCCACTTGCTTATCCAGTCTCGTAACTTCTCGCACTGCAGATAAATAAGGAGAAACATGATGAAACCAGCCAAATATGAGTCAAGGCAGAAGTTAGATTCTGGCAGTCACAACTCAGCAACAAACTATGCAAAAGCATCTGATGCATGTCCCATGGTTACTGGATTGACATGTTACCTAACAGTGTGGCACAGGGCACTTTTACATATAAATACATTCAGAGCAATGCATACAATATACTCTTCCACCGAGGGTATCATACAAATGTGTTGAATAAGTTCATAACCACAAAAAAATGTAACATGACTATAATTTTATGGTTTTCAGATTCTTCTCTATACTTGTACTATAAAACATTGCTTCTAAGGGAATTTAATTAAATGAGATATAACCTTATTCAAATAGGCCAGCGGCTAAGCTGTTTTGAATTGTCAAAAAACAAGGATCTACCACAAATTCTGAAAGCAGACTACTGATAATGGTGGGCAAAAACTCTGTTAGTTGCTCAACATACTGAAGTACACATATATAATACACAAAGGAATAAATGTCCCATGAGAAAAATAGTACACAGTAAAACCATGTATTTTTATCAATTAAACAGTCATTGTTGGAATAATATCCCTTTTTTATCAATTTAGTTTTTTAAACTTCAATGGGGATAACTCCTATTGTATAAACGTATTGTATTGAGTTGGTAAATATGGAGCCCATTGATGTGCAAAATGTAATCAGATTAATGAAAAAGGATTAGGATTACATTTTACATTTTTCATCATTAATATGACTGCATTTTGATCATCTATGTCTTAAGCACTATGGAATCCTCAGTTGCATACATATTTATGACTTCTTAATATTTTGAAGAGATTTAATTAGGATTACAGAGCAACAACTATGACTACATTTTGTAATCTTAATTATACATTTTGCCCATTTCTAACTGAGCCCCATTTTGGAACCATAAACTTTTGAGGGGTTTTTTGGTGGCCGTTGAGGTAATGTTTATTACTAGTACTAGCACTATGAACATCACTACTCCCCAAAAATTGTTATTCATATTTATTATGAAACTAGCTGATTCGGCAAACGTTTATATAAGTTATTGTAATATCTTCTAAGATGTTCATTGAAATTAAGTGATGTCAAAGACAATTTTGTTCACAATTAAATACTCTTAATCAACAACACATTTATTTGGATAAAGATTAATATTACGTTGATACAACTCTTAACAAATAATGCATTAATTACGACCAAATTCGATTACCATAAAAACGGTTCTAGTGAGTTAATCTTAAAAGATAGACATATACTGTCTTATACATTTTTTTAGATCATTTCAAGAGGAATAATTCTTTCATACATATATTTTTGGTATCTTGAACCGTTTTCGCAGCGCATGCAATGAAGTACTCAAGGAGGAATAATTTTCCCTGTTTTTTTTTCACATTTTCCATTATTTCTTCGCTCCTATTAGTTGCATTGTGATGTTATATAGCTTAAAGATTCCTTCCTCGATAAATGGTCTATTCAACACATAAATAATTTTTCAATTCGAACCAGTAGTTCCTGAGATTAGCGCATTCAAACAAACTCTTCAGCTTTATAATATTAGTATAGATAAAAGGCGAGTAGCTATTAGCTGATGTGCCCATGTCTCGGCTGGTATGTTCAATTATCACATATTTTTAGCACTATGTTAATCAAACACTAAGTTCTAATTGAGGGCCATCTATTCAGTCTTACTTTGAAAATATTTGTTAACATGCACCAACAATTGATACAGATTTTATTATAGGTACATCAGGTGTAAAAAAAATTGCAATGGAGCTATTAAAATACCATGTATGTCCCATTCAATTCATTCATTCCAAAAATATAAACTTTCCAAGATGTTTTCTTATCTTGACTTGGCATAGTGCCAACACCCCACTGGATGGCAAGCATGATGCAAGCCAAAAAACGATTACAACTATCAATAGTCAAGAAAAACAATTGATAGTACAGTGATCATGCCAGCCTGCACAAATATCTCTTCACACTTCATTTAAATGACCCAATGTCTTATATGCTCCCTAGGGACCATTCTACAGCCAACAATTAAGCAAAAGTGAGAGTTAGAGAACTTCTTAATCCTAGCTGGGATATTGCAAACCCAGCATGGTTCTATTATAGAAGGGGGAGGGTAGAACAAGGTTGTATGGCCATATTTTTTTATTTATTTAAAAACAGGCTAGCAATTGAAACAACTGATGAATGCCTGCATCCTGCTATTCTGCAATGTCTTAAATATTTCTTTTTATGATTAAGAAAAGATTTTAAATTTCTTCTTAAATTTTTAAAATTCTTGGATATTACTAATGGAATGGTAATAATAGGTGGCCTCTAAGATGGATGTTGTTATAGTCTGTGAGAATTTGCTGAACTGATAAATTGGTTCAGAACTACATAAGACCGGAGACCCGAGTATCTAAAATTGATGTCAATTTAATACCTCTGCATATTCCTAAAGAATACAGTCATAATATACAGACAAACAATGTGATCTTTTTGAAGTGAAAACTACATTAGGCACATTGAGCATTGTTTGTAGGCACTGAATGAGACTGATCCATCACTTTGGCTATACAATGCTTGTTCAGGTACAGTTGACTCAAGTCAATTAAAGGAGCAAGAGAGATATAATTAACGCATCTCTGCTGATCTCTACTATACTCGCTTAGTGAATGTTTCACTGCTTGGCTTTGTTATGAAAAGAAAAAAAATTGTATTTCATGTTAATAACCTGTGATGAAGTTTTCACTTCCACTGTGTAGTCTTAAGGACACACTTTTTTTAGTTCTACTTATTTTGCGAGGTGGTAGGGCGTCGGTGCCAGTCTGGATCGCGACCACAGTACATGGGTGTAAAGCCCGTCATAGTGACCAATTTCGGCTTGTCGCGTTTCGGGATCAGCTTGTGTATATCCAGTAGCTCATATACCTAGAGACCTTCAGTCGTGGTATATGTGGGCCGACATGACGACGTAGACTATCAATAGATTTTCATCCTTTGATAGTCGCTTTCATTTTTGGACTACACTGTGCTTACCATCAGGTACTCTGTATTCACTATGTCGAGCCAGTGTCAAAAAAAAAAAAACAATAGACTTTTACATGTGTATTTATGTCAGCCCCTTTGTATTCTAATATAAAAGTACCTAATATATGACACATGATGACATTGATCTGACTAGATCTGATGCCTCATCAGATAATTGTTGTTAAGACTAAAGTGATCCTATAAAATTAACTTTTGAGTAACAGATAAGCCTGAGAAAAATGCACAGTCTTTTTGTAGTCACAATGCATGTTATAAGGTAGTCGGTGAAGTTGTAAGGATTGACTCAAATGAACCAACATTAGTGATGTTGAAAAAAAAAGATAAGGTAGTCAAAGTTTTTATATATTCCTAGTACCAAATAAATACTGTCTTTTTTATTCAAAATTATGAGGCGTGCCTGTAATTAGTTACATCTTTTTCGCACAAGTAGTTTTGTCATAGTGCTATTTCAGTCTTTGATTTTTACTTATCACTATTAAATTGCCAGTGATTTATCGTATTTTTCCTATTTCTAGTAACGAAACTGACCAAGCTGTACTCCAGCATGTAATGCTCTGATGGTCTTGTTGGGGCCCGCAAAACGATGTTGTTTTAATTTTTGTCGTATATGATGTAACCTAGTAGTTAAAACACACTGATGTAATTGTTTTTGATAAGAAATTCAGCCCGCTAAATGTATAGGTGACCAACAATGTTTAAAACAAAAAAAATACTGACCTAACATAGCTCTCCGCTTTTCAGCATAAATCTGTTCATATATGAAGACTCCTGCAGCACCAACAATGCCAACAATTGCCGCTCCGACCATCAAACGTGACGATAAAATATTATTAACATTCATTTCTGATGGAAATAACACAGTCAGCAATTTTCTATATTAATTTATTCAATTTGCTATTATGCAAAGTTCGTGAAATTCTTCAAAATAAACGTTATAATCGAATTTGATTAGCAAACTGACCGGTGCGGAAGGATTTCAGCGTTAAATGTCCGATACAATTCTAGTTTAACCGATCCATTACACTTTTTACAATATTAAAAAATAATATCATATATTTTACTAAATGATTAAAGGAAAAATAATCCAAACAATCAAATTCCAAAGTCAAACCAGAAACACTTCTTGAGTAAAGATGTGAAAATTCGGATTGATTTGATAAAGTAGAAGAGTAGCTTTAAAAAACAATCAGTAAATGTTACACTTCTCGAATAAATCTTTAAATCATTGATACTGATATATACCATTTACATTTAAACAACTATAACAGAATGAATAAGGCAAAAGACTATGAACTATATCTAAATAGCATTCATTCAATTAGGATAACTTTATGATAAAAAACAATTTTTAAGTTTTTGAAGATTGAATTACAGTATTATGGAATGTAATAAGGTATTTTTTTTACTGATGGTTACCGATGTATTGGGAATTTATAAGATTTATATAATTCTTTCTCCTCAAAAGATTCATACATAACTTATAATTTAAAATTTGTATTTTCACATCTCTATGACTTAAAGACTTCCCAAAGAGTATAGACTATATATAGCTTTTACCTTTACGCTTTGCCAATGAGGAATATACTACATACCTACCACATATAAATAAATCATAAATAGCGATGGCCATTCTTCCTAAATATATTGATTTTTAATTTGATTAGTATTGATTGAATTACTTCTCATGATTAATTAATCTGTGTAAAATTAATTTTTCGAAGATCGATTTTTTTAAATTTGAATATAATTTTATATTTTTTTAAATTTATTTATTTATTTATTTATGGGCTGTCACCAGCTCCATTACACTTCACATTCACAATCTGAATCACATACATAAGCTAAATGTCGGTAACGGATACCAATAATAGACAACCACAGCATGGCCCAAAAATAAAACCAAAACACAAAAAAAAACAAAACAACAGCAGACAATAATACCTCAAATTAAAAATTATATAACACCAAGAACAATGCCAAGCTCAACACACCTGCTCACTGATTTTTCTCTTGAAAGCCGGCATTGAATCCGCAAAAATATCGATGTTCCCATCCCCGGACACACACTCGTTATATAAACGTAAATAACGTAAACGTAACGTATTAACGTAAACGTTAATTTGTATTTAATTTAATATATATTCATTCTATATCAAACTGTGGCTACCTTTTTATTCAAACCTTTTTTATATTTTAAATTTTACATTTTATAAATGCCAATATGTCAAAAAAATAAGAATTCGAATTTGTGACGTTCAATGGTGTTGTATATAGCTCTTAAGAAAAACTGTTTATATTATTAATATATTCATATTAACTTCTTGAGTATCTTAATTCTCCTTCCCGTGTTGTGGAAACTCCACCTCTACATTGGTGACCCCGACGTGATCACGAAAAATGAATGTGAGTAAAGAAGCCGATGCACAAAATTCTGATATTTTTTCCGACACTAGAGATGAAGGCGTGTCGATACCAAATATCGATATTTGTAAAGTCGGCATACGAGTACCACCTTTTTGGCCAGAAGAGCCTGAGATATGGTTTACTCAGGTAGAGGGACAATTTACCAACTCGGGAATTACGAGCGACAGCACTAAGTTCAATCATGTCGTTGGTGTACTTGACAACCAGTTTTTACGGGAGATTAAAGACATCATTCTCCGCCCACCCACTAACAACAAATACGAAAAGCTCAAGACCGAGCTAATCAAAAGGGTAAGTGCATCGAATGAGAAGAAAATTAGACAGCTACTTATGTTTGAGGAACTTGGCGATCGCAAACCGTCACAATTTCTTCGACATCTACAGAGTTTGGCTGAATTTAACGTACCTGACGATATTTTGAAAACCATTTGGACAAGCCGTCTTCCGCATGGACTCCAGACTGTTCTTGCTGGTCGACCAACATCGTCTACTCTGGAGGACCTTGCAGATTTGGCTGATCGTGTGAATGACCTAGCTTTATCGACACCTACCATTGCCGTCACTAGCAACCCATCCCCTAGCTCAGAAATCAACGAGCTTACAAGAGAGGTTGCAGAGTTGAGGAGACAGGTTCAGGATTTGTCCCACAACAGGAATAGCAGGTCACGTAATTACTCCACTAGAGCTAAACGCAGCGCCTCCATGCAGCGATCTCAATCGAGCTACCGCAAACATCCTACTTGCTGGTTCCATCACAAATTCGGAGAAAACGCCAACAAATGCGTTCGACCCTGTGACTTCCAGGCAACGGAAAACTACAGGGGCAGTCGGTAATGGCGGCTAACGATTGCCCTTCTTCAACAACTGGCCGCCTATTCATCACGGACCGATATTCGAAGACGCAGTTCCTGGTCGATACAGGAAGCGACCTCTGTGTTTTCCCACGGACTTTACTTCGTGAGCGTCGTTCTCGTACTGATTACGTTTTATGTGCTGCAAATGGTACTAAGATAGTAACTTACGGCTATGTAACTTTAAATCTAAACTTTGGACTTCGTCGTAATTTTGAATGGCGTTTTGTAGTAGCCGATGTGACGAAGCCAATTATTGGCGTAGATTTTATCAATTATTATAATCTTGTTATAGATATACGTAACAAACGCTTAATTGATAATTTAACGTCGGTCGCAACAGTTGCTACTTTAGCATATTGTCAAAATGTATCTTCTGTTAAGATTGTTACTGGTGAGTCACCGTTTCACAAAATTCTTAACGAATTTCTGGAGATCACACGCCCAGCTGGTATATTACGCACCATTTCGCACAACACAGTACACCACATCCGCACGACACCCGGCCCTCCAGTTAGTTGCACACCTCGTCGTTTAGCCCCAGATAAATTAAAAATCGCGCAACAAGAATTCCAGTCGATGCTATCCAATGGCACAGCTCGACCTTCGGAAAGTCCTTGGTCATCCCCGCTACATCTAGCGCCTAAGAAAAATAATGGCTGGCGTCCTTGCGGCGATTACCGCAAACTCAACGCCCGTACAGTACCAGATAGGTATCCGATCAAGCACATCCATGATTTTGCTCACAGTATCTCAGGTTGTACTGTGTTTAGCGTATTAGACTTGGAGAAGGCTTATAATCAGATACCTGTCAGCGCTGAAGACATTCCGAAAACAGCTATTACCACACCTTTCGGTTTATATGAATTCCCATTCATGACGTTTGGCCTTAGAAATGCGGGACAAACCTTCCAGCGTTTTGTGGATGAGATGACCAGAGGACTAGACTTTGTTTACACTTATTTGGACGATTTTTTGATTTTCTCGCGCAACGAAACTGAGCATGAATCACATCTCCGTGAAGTTTTCACTAGATTAAAAAACTACGGGATGTTATTAAACACTTCCAAATGTACTTTTGGAGTGAAAGAAGTATCCTTCCTAGGTTACAGTATTTCCGCTGAAGGGTGCAAGCCTTTAGATACCAAGGTACAGGCTATTAGGGATTATCCAGCTCCAACTAACGTGCGTCAGCTTAGAGCGTTCCTAGGCATGCTAAATTTTTATAGGAGATTTCTTCCTCGAGCAGCCGAAATACAAGCTCCGCTGCACGCATTATTAACTGGATCGGTTAAAGGATCACACCCCGTAAACCTGACCGGAGAAACTTTAACAGCTTTCCAAAATTGTAAAGACAGCTTGTCAAATGCTGCCCTGTTAGCTCATCCTGACTGCACTGCTAAACTTGCTGTAGTTACAGACGCATCCGATAAAGCCATCGGTGCAGCTTTGCAGCAGTGGCGAGACGGAGCTTGGCAGCCTTTAGCTTTCTTCTCCAGAAAATTAAGCCCTTCCCAAACGAAATACTCACCCTATGATAGGGAATTACTCGCAATTTACGAGGCCATTAAATATTTCAGCCACATGCTTGAGGCGAGACATTTCATAATCTATACTGACCACAAGCCGATTAGTTTCGCATTCCATGAACGGAAGAATAACTGTTCGCCAAGGCAGTATAGACACCTCGATTACATCGCCCAATTTACCACTGACATTAGGCATATTTCCGGCAAGAACAATGTTGTTGCCGATGCCTTATCGCGTATTGAGGAACTTGAATTACCGATTAGCCTCGATACTTTAGCGCAAAATCAAGCCTCAGATCCAGAGTTAACCCAACTATTAGAGGGAGGTTCATCGCTGAGGCTAGAAAAGCATAATGTACCTGGAAGTTCGATTACACTGTACTGTGACGTCAGTACTTCGACTTTCAGGCCCTATGTTCCAAAAATCTGTCGTAAACAAGTTTTTGACAGTTTACATTCCCTCAGTCATCCTGGCCCAAATGCCTCAGCAAAATTGATAGCTGATAGGTTCGTATGGCCAGGTATCAGGAAAGACTGTAGGGAATGGGCGCGATTTTGTGTACAGTGCCAGCGGGCTAAAGTTACACGTCACGTGACTTCCCCGCTTGGTACATTTAGTTTACCGCGTGCCCGTTTTAAACAGATTCACATTGATCTGGTTGGACCTCTTCCCCTGTCACAAGGCTGTCGTTACTGCTTGACAATAGTAGACCGATTTACTCGTTGGCCGGAAGTGACACCGATTGAAGATATCACAGCAGAAACCGTTGCCAAGGCCTTACTGTCCACATGGATTGCTCGATTTGGTTGCCCGACAGACATTACGACTGACCGTGGTCGTCAGTTTGAATCAGCACTGTTTCAATGGCTGTCGAAACTAACCGGATTCGATCACAAGAGGACAACGGCGTACCATCCAGCCTGCAACGGTTTAGTTGAGCGTTTTCATCGCCAACTCAAAGCTGCAATCGTGTGTCACGCCAATGACAGATGGACAGAGTCACTGCCGTGGATTTTGCTAGGCATCCGATCTGCCTTTAAAGAAGATCTGCAGACTTCTTCTGCAGAGTTGGTATACGGCGAGCCACTCCGTTTACCTGGAGAGTTCTTTGAGCCAACAGTAACCGGAACCACTGATATGTCAGAATTTTCCGCTAGGCTCAGGGGTATTGCGGAAAAATTGCGACCCGTACCAACATCTCGTCATCGCCAACCCAAAATTTTTGTATACAGGGAATTGAAAACCTGTGATCACGTTTTCCTGCGTGAAGACGCATCCCGTGGTTCCCTTTCTCCTGCTTATTCCGGGCCACATAAGGTCCTCGATAGAGGAGACAAAGTTTTTAAAATCCTCCGCAATAGTAAGGAAATGACAGTGTCCATAGATAGAATTAAGCCGGCCCATATACTGTCTATTTCCAATGAAGACCCTTCACCAGAAACACCGAAAGGTTATGTAACCCAGTCTGGGCGACATGTAAGGTTTCCAGACTTTTATCGCCCTTGACGGTCTCTGGAGGGGGGTGATGTGGCTACCTTTTTATTCAAACCTTTTTTATATTTTAAATTTTACATTTTATAAATGCCAATATGTCAAAAAAATAAGAATTCGAATTTGTGACGTTCAATGGTGTTGTATATAGCTCTTAAGAAAAACTGTTTATATTATTAATATATTCATATTAACTTCTTGAGTATCTTAATTCTCCTTCCCGTGTTGTGGAAACTCCACCTCTACAAAACAAAAACGTTAATATGTCATAATTACCGTTTCATTAAAATCAGGCAATTAATTAGTTCAGGGAACTTAATAATTACAGTTGTTTTCACAACCATACGAATGTTTCCGGTAAAAAAGTGGACAATTAGGGAAAAATTATCAATTAATAAACAAATTATTATTATTTTATTAATTTCCATGTGTTGGCTACATGCAATTAACTGTGATTAATTTTTTAGTTTATATCAAATTATAAAAAATTGAACAACAAATTTCTAGAGGTATGAATTGATTATCTAATGGAATTCTTTACTATTCGAAATACATCATTTTTGGTTTAAGAATCGATAATTAAACACCGACTTCATCCCTAATCACAAAAACATATTGCTTGTAGTTTGACGAAGCCATGTAAAAGCTTTGATTTCGCTATACTTTTAATTATTGTTATGTTATTATAATTGGTGTTCCTTGAATAAATAAATTATATTCATTTTAAAAATGAGCGAGCATTAGCATTTTTGTTCGAACTATGTTAAACTGAATCACATATTCGTTATAAGTTATAGAAGATTGAATATAAAATTATCGTAAGTTTTTACTGGAACGTTTTTTAATAGTAAAAGTACGACACAGGCAACAGAAACGAAAAATATGGACAAAGAAACTAGTATTTCTGCATCTTCCAATGGTAATGTTCATATTGAATTAGGTTAAGTATTTGGAGAAAATGAATATAAAACCGGGTTAACAGGCCCTTGGATTAGTGACAAACCTCTATCACTTATAATTACAGTGAGGTCCTGATGCTTTTACATAAAAATACCTCTGCTACTAGGGAGCTTCAAACCTTATTAATCGAGATTTGACTTTTTAGATTTTTCTTTACATTTACTTTTATAACGAGACTGCAGTTTTATTACCTGTATAAGTAAGACATCTTATCAGGTATAGTCAAGTTTTAGGTTAAGATAAGTTTATGTGGTTGAGTAGATAAGGGACTGGTAGCCTTGCGCAAATTGTCATAGGTTTGGATCCCAGCTCATATATCTGGTATTCTTGCGCATATGGTTCTAGGTTTGGATCCCAGCATATATATCTGGGTTCTCCCAGATTCTGTTTGGATTTAGACACCACAAGCTCACTGATAAAGGAAAACATTCTGAGGAACTCTGCATGACATTAGTTAATAGAAATGCCGTGTATAAGGGCTCTGAGAATGGTGACCAGCTGTACTACTGTGACTGTGTGTGTACTAGTCACATTGAGCACAACATAAAAGTGTTGATACAACCACTAATGTATCTCTACTCATCTTGAAAGTGATATAATTTATCAATAATTGTGGAGGTGAGCATGTGCGAAAACCACCCACTGCTTTCCATATCTGTGTTGCTAAAGGGCCAGAATGGATGTCACCTCTCTGTGCCTCTCGGCTTCCTCTTTGGACCACACCCCTAGGCTAATTTTTTTTTTATCACTAACCCTGGTAAATTGCAAATGTATGGAATTGACATAATATACTAACAGGATATTTTAAAAGCTTATGTTAGTATATTTTGGAACTTTTTTCTATCATTATCGTTTATATAATGACATTGTCTAGGCCTTTAGGTGTCTTAGAGATTTATATTTTAATTCATCATATGGGTGTAATAATATACCAGCATATTTTTAAAATTTCAGATAATCTTAAAATGGATGCAAATAAGGAATGCAATACCACAGAAACTATACCTTCATCTAATCCTGATGATGACAATGAAAATGTTCACAGATCTAATGATGATGCATCAGATGGTAATGATAATTGTATAAACTCTACCGCTATAGCCATAGATCAAAATTTAGATAGTATCTATATAAAGGATTCTAAGATATCTAAAAAAATAGTTAAAGATACTGCTGAAACACTAGAAAGTACAAATCTTGATGCCGTAAATATTCAAAAAGTTATTGAAAACACATCAGGTATAAATAATGCTAATATATTAACTGAAACATCATCAGATGCAAAGGATCAAGACATAGGAGATAATTTTGTAAAGGAATCGAATGTAGCTCAGGAAGCTATTGATATTATTAGTACTACTGGAACTGAAGCTACATCTTATCCTAACTATGACAGTAAAGGTCTTCAAAAAGCTAGCAAAAAAGTACTAGATATTAACTATGCAGAAAGCACTAAAAATTCTTCAGATACAGTGAAACAACACATAGGAGATAATCTTGTAAAGCAATTTATTGTAGCTGATGAGGCTATTGATAACATCATTACTACTGACACCAAAACTTCATCTGATCTTAATTATGACAGTAAAAAGGAGAAATCTAATAAAGCTATATTGGATCATGACAGAGACAATTTCGTAAAGGAGCCTAATGTAGCTAAAGCAGTTATTGATAATAATAATACAACTGACACTGATAATTTACTAGATCCTGATAACACCAAGCAAAATCATCGAAAAGATAATTTTGGAGATAAAGATAGTGCACCAGATGTTATTGATGGTAATTTTGATACGAAAGCTTCATCAGATGCAATAGATAAGAGTATAGGTGATAATTTTGGAGACAGATCTACTGAGGTTATTAATGATAAAAACACCACTGAATTGGAAAATCTTCAGAAAACTGACAATGACACATTAGATGTTACTGATGGTAATATAAATACTAATGATTCTTCAGATACAGTGAATCTGAAGGTAGATGATAATACTGTAAACACGTCTAATGAAATCGTTTGTGGTAATAATACTATTGAAATGAAAACTCCACATATCCCATATCATGACATTAAAACTCTCCACAATGCTGATCCAGGTGTGCTAGATATTAATTATGATAATTTAAACACAATAGATTCATCAGTTATATTAGATAAAAGTGTTGTTAATAATAAAAATATTGCTAAAACAGACACTCTAGAAATCTCTGTTGTACAAAGTGATTTATCCATCGATGAAGGTATACAATTTGAATGTAGAAATAAACTTGAACAAGATATTATAAGTAAAGGTGATTTAATTTTACCTGCAGAAAGTTCTATTGATAAAACAAAAGAAATACATAATTTTGACGAATCTATAATTGATAATGTAAATAAAATAATGGAAGAAGACATCACTACACCTAAAGAAAGTATTGAAATCTCTTTAAATAACTCTGCACCTGTTCTTGAAGATAGTCAAATGGATAATATTGTTGAAGGGCATGTAGATATAACATCTGATAAGTCAAATAGTGAATCACCTCAAATAGTTAAAACTGATAGTAAGAATGAGGAACATTTTTGTTCAGAAGAAGAAACTAAACCATCAGAAGATTTAAGTATTATGGATATATCTCAAGAGACTGATATAAATAATTCCACAGAGTTTGTAACCAAACATGGACTCAATGAACCTAACATGATGTTGGAAATACCCACACAAGAATTAATTGATATTGATGATGCAGATCTATCAATGAATACAAATGATGGTAATTTAGAAGCTGAAATTAATGAAAAGGTTAGATATGATATTTCTGGAAGTGTTGAAATATCCGCAGAAACAGATAAGACTTCGAAAAGAAAGGAAACATCTGATGTAGAAATTAAAGCTGATAGAAACACAGACAATAAAGTAGATACAGTTGAAAATATAAATATTGATATCCAAGATACAGTGAAACCAAGTGATATAATATTGATACCAGATGCTACTATTCCTAGTCAAGACGATGGTAATACAAGTGAATTGTCAAGCCAACAATTTGAAAAACATGCTGAAGGTACAATGCCTATAGAAAGTGAAAAAAGAGAACCTAATAAGAATATAGTTTTAGACACCAATAAAATTAATTGTACTAAAGAAAAAGATAGTACTGCATCCTCTTCAATTGCCATAGACCTAGATGGTGCAACAAATAATTATAGTTTAAATGAAAAACCAAAAGATGTGGAAACCTTAGCTTCTGTGAAAGATCAATCTACAGAGAAAGCTCAGATAGGTTTAAGTATAAAAGCAGATTTATGTAAAGCGGAACGTCTGTTAATTTTAAAAGATAATATTGAAAAAACTACTGAAGATACAACACTAACTTTAGAAGATAAAACTGATGTAGGTGCAGATAACACTTCAAAAGTAAATACTGCAAGTATAACAAAGGAATTTGATACAAACACAATGAATATTGAAGAAAATAAACAATGTAATCAATTAGAGAACAGTATAGAAAAATATCAGAATGTTTCAAATATTGAAACCACTGTTTTAAAAGAAATAGAATCATGTAATAAAGAGATTTTACCTCTTGACAAAGAGGTCGCTATGACTTCTGAAATGAATAAAGCTAAAGTTGCCCCAGATATAGCAACTGTGGAAGCAGAAATTTTTGACAAAGAGGTTGCAACAACTTCTGGAACAAATGTAGTTAAACTTACCCCAGACACAGCGGATGAGCCACCAGAAGTCTCAGACAGCCTTGGACTGCTGGCAGAGTCATCTAGAGTAGCAGTAGAAGACGATGATTATCAGGAAGAAGAAGATGAGGATGATGAATACTTTGATCATGATGATGGTAAGTAAATTACAATTTTATGTTTAAGGATCAAGTTAAAACCATTAAAATTTAGAATACTCCCTGTCTCACTTATGTATATACTAGCTGTGCCCTTGTGGAATAGTCTTTGGGGTAGCGTTTTTAATTATTATGGCTAATTTATTGGTGTGCGTTTGTGTATGTATGTTGTGTGTGGCAGGAACAATCGTCTGCCAGTTCGGGTAAGCACACAGGCACATTTCCCCACCTACACCGCGCCGCGTCACGCCACGCGCTGCATAGCGCTCAATGTGTGCGGCGCGGCGCTTGGCAAGTCTCTTACTCGCGTTAACTTCAGTTTCACATTTTGCAATGACTCCGTAAATGTTACATCAGAATCGCTCTAATATTTTGCCTCTTGCCGCAAACTTATAAAACATTCACATAAACCTTACATATTTCCATACAAACTTTCATCCCCGATTTCCTATTGTTATTTTACACACTTGAGGGTAAAACATTATACATATATATATAACATAAAACAAACTTTGAAAGTCATATTCATTTATATCGAATCAACAGTCTGAAGAAAAAGTTTCAAGCTTTTAGCTCTAAAAATGACGGTACTTCCACACAAATTTTCAACCCCATACAACCCTTTTTTCGCATTAAAAAGTAGCCTACGTCCTTTTTCTGGCTCTTGGCTATGTATGTACCAAATTTTACTTAAATCTGTTAAGTAGATTTGGCGTGAATGCGCGACAGACAGACAGACAGAGCTACTTTCGCATTTATAATATTAGTGAGGATAAGGATTTGTAAATTATTCATTGAGTCCATTTCAATGACCTCAAACACGATACTTCTGCTGTGAGCTAGTGAAGAGTGGAGTATCCATCCTTTTGCTTTCAAGTGAAGTTGCAACATCGGGTATATTAAATTTCGAATCAAGTATCCAGTAGAAATAGTTTAGATTCCTCCCTTAAATAGTAAAGGGCTGATTATCTTCAAGCAGCTGATCAGATTTTCTTCAACCATAGCTCAAAACATCCTCGATAAAATCACTTTTCGTGCAAAAATCTAAATCAAAATAGGTTCATCCGTTTAAGAGCTATGATACCACAGCCAGACATACATACACCCAGATATATGCGCTAAGCTTATAACAGCCCTCTTTACGTTGGGGTGGGGTTTAAAAATAGGGTAAAGTCAAAGCAGTTTAGCCAAATAATGGCTGGTTAGTGTTTTGCTATTAACTTAATTATTTGGTGTAACGCTTGCGAATTGCTTTAGTAACGAAGGGATACGTAGAATAATTGGTTTGAAAGATATTGTCTTCTGTAGCATGCACAAAAGTATACTTCGATGGTCCGGCCACGTGGAGAGGTTGAATGATGAAAGAATGACGAAAATGATATACTATATTACCTGTCCCGGCAGACCTTGTTCTGCCCTATTTCTCTAAAACAAAGTTACATAGTTTTTTTATGATGTTAATAGCTCCCCGTCAGATTTCATTCTGCCAAAAGTTATTGGCCTGTCGCAGTCTAATAGAAATAAAATTACATTGAAAGACTTAAGTGATATCTAAGGTAATGATATTTTTACTATAATGCCCTATGGGACTCGTTATTTTTTGTTTGATTACTTGGCGTATAAATTATAATTTCAATAAACTTGGAGGCATACCTTTGTTTCGTTTTGATTGACATCATGTATGACAGCTGGGGACAGAGCGGTTTGTATGGGAAACATAAATTTTTGTTTTTACTATATTCCTAGCATTTTTTTCATATTTACTCACCTTTTAAACCTTCCCTGGACTTCAACATTTAATTCAAAACCAAAATTAGCCAAATCGGTTCAGCCGTTCTCGAGTTTTAGCGAGACTAACGAACAGCAATTGATTTTTATATATATAGATGTGGTAGCGCCAATAATTATTCCTTTTAAAAAATCTACGCTTTCTTATTTTCCTACCCTCTCCCTGTCACCTTTTCAACCGCATGCGGCTGTGACTTTTAGCACGGCCATGTTTTTAGTGGCGCCCAATACGTCATTCATGACGGTCGCCGCGTAAGCCGTTAGCACGCACCGCGAGGACACCTCATTGTCCTGGATCTCCTATTTATTCGCCCATTCCGCACACTCCCAATGTGGCCATAATTATTGTTCGTTCGCATCCTGTGGAGTAGCGCCACAACCAGGGAGGATAGGATAATGTTTATTGTCACCAGAGCCGCGAGGATCGTGCGGTCAGTCTGTGTACTTTATTCCATTTTCTTTGCATTAAATACCGAAATACATCCAAATTATTCCGCATTTCTGATGGCGCCACCAATATGTATGTAAGAGGAAGTAAAAGCCGCGGCTGGCTGAGACTCACATAGACCAAATAAAGAGAGCTCGGATGTAGAGCAATGCCAAAAGTACGCGTAATTTACAAAATGGTTGAAGGGGTTAAGGAATCGAAAGATTTGCAAGAATAGAGAGAAGTGTGGTTCAATTCTCTCTGCCTATCTCAATACTGATTCGGCATATATTATAGTATACTCCATCATGGGTTTTGTTATTATTTTCCATTAAGTAAAATTAAATCCAAATGTAAACCAGTTTATAATAAAAATGTATCCCATATTCCTGCCCCGTTTGATTGAAGAATACAAATAATGTAATAAATTTGTGGTATGATTTTTTGATACGTAAGACTTGCGGTGTTCAGGGTGTTAGATATTTTCGCCAATAATACCATTTATGAACGTCATCAACCTTGCCAACATTACCAAACGTGAAACCGTTCATGGAGTTTTCTTGTGGATATAGCTATAATATATAAACTGCTCACCCCGAAAGGGATATAGCGTAACGATATGTTATTATTCCCGAACAGAGAGCAGTAACCAGATGACCGCAGAGCATTCAGAAGATTCGAGTACACACCAATCTGAAACGGATGCAAGTAAGGATCATGATGAAAAGTCAAAAACACCTGATGAAGAAAATAACAGATCATTCCAGTTCACGATATCCAGCGTGTCTGGTGATATGGAAGACTCAAAGGTACTTTTAAGATGACGACAAACTCATCAAATCCTTTTAATTTTATAGAAGTACACATTAAATTGTTACAAATACAGGTGTGTTCAAAAAGTCATGGAACATATCGAGGGGTGAAAGGCTATTTGGTTTAAGCGATATTTTTTGGTGATATAGTAATATATATATGTGTAGGCTACCTTTTTATTCACACCTTTTTTTATTTTAAATTATACTTTTTTATAAATGTCAATATGTCAAAAAAATTAGAATAAGAATTGAATTTGTGACGTTGAACGGTGCGCTTGATATCTGTTAAGAAAAACTGTTTTAGTTTTAATATATTATTTTTTATCATCTCTAGTTTTCCCTAATTAACCTGCCAGTGTTGTGTGAACTCCACCTCTACATATGAAATTGGTAAAAAACGCTGATACCGATAATATATATATATTACTATATCACCAAAAAATGTCGCTTCAACTAAATAGCCTTTCATCCCTCGATATACATTTATCAAGGCCCCACTTGTTTTGGCGTGTTTGTAATGCTTGAATTTGTTAGAGGAAGCCCTCAGCTTTATAGCGTACCCACTATTAATTCGCTACGAGTTTTGATTGAATCAAAATAATAGATTTGTTAACCATTTGTTGGCACTTTAACAGTGAAAATTCTCTTGCATTGGAATGGCACCTGAAATATATTTAGCTTAGCAAATAGGACGAGTCCACGAGACCGTTGATATCACTACATGTTTTAAAACAAAGCTTACAGGTGCTATTGTTTGTCTTTTCGCAAAAACCTCATAAACTACAGAACCGGTTTTCATGCGGTTTATAATATCAAAAGTTATAAATATTAAGGACATTATTCTTAGATGCTATAATTATTTTTTTTAACAGACACATCAGACCTCAAATAAGATGATTGAAGCTCCGGAAACAGTTTCAGGAGTTAGTCCAAGTGATGACGTGAAATTTAGTCCACAGAATGATGAGGTATGTGATACAATTAAAAGAAATATATACTTTTTAGATCCTGCACAAATATCTCGTTACGTGTCGTTTAAAAGACCCAATATTGGATGGTTGAAAAACTCTCCCTATCTCAACGACTCGGCAAATGTGGTAAGAGAGTAACTTGAGGGAGTGCGTCACCCTACATTCTCAAGGCGAGAGCGGTGCGCGATGTGTTCCCGTTCAAGACAACGAAGGTGAATAGACGTTGTGCAGTGGCCTTCCATTAGGCCAAACGTCGCCGGGTGCCGAGGAAGCTGGCACAGCCTTGCCCTTTTGGCCCCGGCAGACGGGAGAAGGAACACCCCGGGGGTTTTAGTCGGTGCGAGTCCGACACACCGGGGGGCAACCCTCACGGCCCCCTGACGGCCCATAACAGATTTCCCCCGGTCTACAAAAAAAAGGGGTACAAAAGAATAGAATATTATCAACAGATGGGTAAGGACAAGAGAGGTAGGTAGGAGGAGAAGGTTTTTTTATACTGGCTCGACCCTTTTTTACACCTTATGGTGATTACAGTATAGTCCAAAAACGAAATTCACTGTCAAAAGAGGAAAATCTATTGAATATCCGTCGTAATGTCGGCCCACATATATACCGCGACTGAAGGTCTCTAGGTATATGAGTTACTGGATATACACAACCTGATCTCAATACGCGACAGGCTGAAGCGAGTCACTATGACGGTCTTTACACTCGTGTGCTGTGGTCATGACCCAGTTCAGGCAATCGCCCAAAGAATAAAGGAGAGTGGGGAGGGGGTGGTCTTAATAGATTTAGCTCAAAGTTAACACAACGACCAAGTATATTCAATATTTTTTGGGCGGTACAAACTTCGCAAGCTGATTCCGAAACGCGACATGCCAAAGCGAGTCACTATGACGGTCTATACACTCGTGTGCTGTGGTTATGACCCCGTTCGAGCCATTGCCCAAAGGGTAAAAGAGAGTGGGGAGAGGGGGGTATAAGGTTAGCTCAAACAGAACAAATTGTCGAACTATATTATCTATTAGACGATACGAAATTCGCCGGTTCAGTGAGTCTTATATATTTAACCTTTTTTTGATATCACCAATAAAACAGAAGTTGCCGCGGTCAGCAGAAGTGAAGCCAGTGAAGGAGACCACGTCTGGCAATGATGGTGTTGTTGAAAGTGATGCAAATTCAGCAACAAAGTCACCGCAAGACCCTCCCAAAGGTGACAGTGAGTAGTACTAATATCTATCTATTAACATGTCAAATCTCTATACGGGTAGACTGAATTAACTCTTCAATTCCCATGTCTATGTTAATGTTACTTTTGTATTTCTCTATCTTTTGTATCTTTTTTTGTTGTTACTCGGCGGATCGGTCGAGCGAGAGCAAAACTCAATCGACAACCCGTACGGTGTTGCCAGAGTTGTCGAAGTTGCCCGCACATATATTCAAATACGGAACAGAAATAATATTCTTTAACTAGAATTATCCGATAAAAACCTGTGTCTGTAACTGGAATTGTATATTATATATATTGCGATTATATTTGTTCTTTATCAAATATATATCTTTATTTTGTGTCGTAGCAGATGAAAGTAACGCGCAATCGTTATGTAAAAAGAAATTGGAGATATCACATCAGCAAAACTTCGTGAATATAGTCGATTTGGGAGAGAGTTCCTCTGAGGAAGGTTAGTGCTGGATTTTTTTTTTTATTAGATTCTTGTCTCTGTATCTCATTTTTAATACAAACGATATTAATAAAACTTGTAATCATGTAGAGACTAAATAAATGATGATGATGGCCTAGCCGAATTCGGCCACGGCGACTGTTTCAACACCGATTAAGAAAATCAATGTCCAGTTTACGGAAACAGTCAATTGCGCAGAAGATATTTAAGTGCATAGCTGGACGCGCAGCCAGAAAAGCACTCTCTCGTCCGAGCTCCCTCAGACCCGATGGAATGGAGAACCAGTACGATCGGGAGGGAGCAGGATGCAGGTTTGGTCGAGTTTTCCTTCTCTGAACACCTGGTTGAATTGCGGTGTTAAAGAGATACCTTAGTCGCCTTTTACGACACCTCGGCAAGAAGAGGAGGGTGCTATTCTATTCTGCCGGCAGCTACCACGGCACTAAATAAATATTATTATATCGTTACACTATATCCATTTTAGGATGAGCACATGAACATTTGTGTCGCATCGTCTTTGCATTCATAAGTACAATATGACCAGTAATGCAGCTGATTGCCGTTCTCGTGTCACTTAAACACTACATTACTATTAGATACCATGCGAGTTTCTCCACAATTTTGAGGTGCTAGGGTGATTGCGCGAGCTGGGTCGTGACTAGTGATGAAAATGCCCGGGAATTTTCCCAAAGTGCCCAAAACTTCTTTGGGAATATTCATGGGAATTTACGTAATGTTTTCGGAAGTTTTGGGCACTTTGGGAAAATTCCCGCGCATTTTAATCATTAGTCGTGAGCACAGTACACAAGTGTAAAGATCCACATACAGTGACTAGCTTTCGCTTGTCGCTTTTCGGGATCAGCTTGTGTATATCCAGTAACTCGCATACCTAAAGACCTTCAGCCGTGATATTTGTGGGCCGACATGACGACGGAGACTATCAATGGATTTTCATCCTTTGATAGTCGCTTTCGTTTTTGGACTACACTGTACTTACCATCAGGTACTATGTAGTCACCATATCGAGCCAGTGTAAAAAAAAACATACACGAATCTAGTCATAATGTCCTATTTATATTGACTCGGAAAATTAATAGCGGCTTGCATTGTACATTGATTAAACCTTTATTTAAATTAAAACTGGTTTTGTAATAAGGCACAGTGTATCTGTTAAAAGTATAATGTAACTTTTGTATCTGATGACTAGATGTCGCTTTTGTAGAAATTTTTATCACATTTTCGCAACTTCACACTGCACTGATTTCTCTCTCTCTCTCCTTAGTATACTCTGTGTCCCATACCATATAGATTCAATATAAAATTAAAAAAAAACTATTTCAATAGACTCTCAAGATGTGAAAAAAGGTGAAAAGAATAAAGACGCTGAACAGGCGAAAGTCGTGGAAGATGCTATAAAGGAAGAAGCCTCTGTTAATATAGCTGATGCTGATGACGTCACAGCAATAGAAGAAGGAATAACAGAAGATGACAAGAAAGAGGAAGAAGATGCAGCCAAAGAAGATGATGACGACGTAGAGTTTAGTGATGTGCAGGAGTCCACAGATCAGCAGGTATTTTTTAAGATATACAGGTTAACACTTGACCTCAGTCACATCTGGTGGGAGGAGTAGATGAAGTCTATGATGAATAACGTCTTCCCAATAAATGCCAATTCCCTCTTAAAAGCTCGCTGGTCTGAAGATTGTAGAAAAATAGACGCAAGAATCTTATACCATACGTTTGTTGTTCTATTATGAATGATAAGGACATTTTTTTAAAGTACGGATATAGGTTATTATATCCACCCCACAAGGATGGTTTTAATCACGGCTAAAGGCCGCCAAGGGACGATAATCTGTTGGCAGCCGCCATCGTCATGCTGGCCTACATCTTCCACGACTGAAGACCTCTAGGTTTATGTTATTGTTGAGAGTTTGGAGTCTAATAAAACTACACATGTGTTACTAAATTTATTTAAACACAAATGTAAATTATTAAATTCACAAACCACAACACTAGATGTCGCACTGAACAGTTTATTTTTACTTCGATCGCTTTATTTCGCTTTCGGTAGACAATATTGCCCGCGTAGATATTTCAACGTTACAAATTTCCGTTGACCTGGGAGGGTCTTTACAACTTTCCCGGGTGAGGTGGTTCAGCGTTTATGGCGCTTAGTAAGCAAAATTCGAGCCTCGACTTGTACAGCTAACTAGTGAAAGACCTATCTATAAAGATCTATCAGTATTTCGGAACCTTGAGATGAAACGCTGAATGACTCTGGGCTACGTCGGAGTGGGAGCATCCAGCACTCTCCGTGGTTGGTCCTACCGTGTGTTTATAATAGAGCGACAGGACCCACTAATTACATAGAAGATATTCCAGCCATCTCGTATATTCCAGCATTCACGCTAGGCTGCAGCACCACTAATAGAAATCTCTTTCTATTCTACACTAGATGACACTACTAGCTATAGAAATTATGCTATTCGCCACAAGATGGCATAACGAACTGTCGTTCAACTAATGAATAATAGAGGTCGCTACATACATCATCGTTATACCGTAATAATTTGAACAACCGTAGGTATACAAGCTGATTCTGAAACGTGACAGATCGAAGCGAGTTACTACGAAGGTCATGCTCTTGTGTACTGCGGTCACGATTTAGTCCGAGCAATTAAGTAATTCGGCAAATTCTAGGCTATTTTAGATGAGTATCAACATTGATGGTTGAAGAAAATTTTTGGTACTTTTTTCCAGACTGATCAAAATTCATCCCAGCCTACGATATGCCTTGAAATATTCAATTTGGACTCTGATGAAGAAGATGATTCGACTACAACAGTCCGTAAGAACTTTTTTCCATGTTTTTATTAATTCTACCATTTTTTGACGTGATGTACAAGTCTTATAAGTTCTGTAAGGTACTGAACTGGCATTAGCTTCACTACTGGTCACGTTGGGCACGATTTATAAATGCAAAATGGATGAAGCCACTAATATATCTGTTCGATTTTTAATAATATTTTTGTATAGGTAAGGGCGATTACAGGCGAGCAACTTTACCGATGATCGACTTTCATTGTCCTTATATATTTTACAGCAGTCAGTCCGAAAATGAAAGCGACTATCAAAGAACGAAAATCTATTGAGTGTCCGTTGTCATGTCGGCCCACATATACCACGCCTGAAGGTCTCCATGAGCTACTGGACACTCTAGTATTATCCCGAAACACAAGAGATCCAAACGAGTCACTATGTACACGCCATTATACTGTATACCTATGTATATTTCCGCAAGCCTAACGCCAGATGGCGTCATACGGTGGGCAAACGTCTCACTCCGTCGGACGCAACTATACCGGGCACATCAGATTTGTATCGGAAGGCTTTTTATTAATTTATTTACGGCTACGGACCTCTTTATATTGTTTTATTGTGCTCCCTGTGTCTTGTGTTGCGTGGGACAATTATATTAGCACGGAGTTGGCATCAGTTACGGATTTTCGGACTTATATCTTCGGTCACACGACCGTGTCGGATTCACTGCCCCGGAAACTGGTCTGGATCCAGGCAGGCAGAGACACCACGGCGGCAAGGTAAACGGAATAGATATATGTATATATTATAATGGTCGTGTGCATTTAATAGGACCCAAAGAAAGATAACCTACCAGCACCTACAAAAATACAGTCCACTATCTTCCTTGTTCGGAAAACCCAGTGCAGCCCTGAGTGGCGTGCACACACTATGACGGTCAAATATGCACCATATATATACATATTTGATGTTATCATTTTAATATTTCGCTATCTGCATCTGAACTATACGTTACATTTGCTTCATACCTCTAATCCACAGAACCCACAAGGAAAATGACCGCGTTGGAGCTAGAGGCGGCACGCGGGTCCAACCGGTGCGTGAACTACGCCTGTAAGAGTGGACCGGACGTCCAGTACGTGCGCGCTGATGCAGCTTGTCTCGCACACTTCTCCTCCAAGGGGAACAGACAAGCCGTGGTGTGCATGACTTGCGCCCGGCACGTCACCGAAAGGACCCAGGTATAAAAACTACTTCATTAATAAAACTTTCTTATGATGTAGGCTACATCCCACTTCTGAGTTAAAGTAGGACTGTGTAGGGACACATAGTATAATGTTTACGTAGGCTATTGATTTTGATAGCGTGATTTATGAAAGTGCGAATATTGCATAAATGAGGAACGTATGTGTGTATTTAGAGACGGCTGCGTCTGTCGATTAAGACAGTTCGGATTATACATAGTTAACAGCAACACGCATTTTATTTCCATAGTCCTCGGACTCTATAGGCTACCACCTATAGCCTAAAGACTGCATTATGCGGCAACACCGTTCGTTTCTCGTTTAAGAGACATAGACAGGCGGTGATTTGTGGCACGTTACCGAAAAAATACAAGTATCGAGGCTTCTCTCCTGTTGATAAAGCCCACTTCTGATCTGAATCGGTCGCATCCCACTTCTGATGATAATTTATTAATTAATTCTGGAGTTTCACCCTTGATACTCTGTACGTATCTCTCGAGTGTGCTACATGTGATCAGCAGTAAGGGAGAAAACTCGTCTACCAATGGATTGCCATTCCTTTGGGTTCGCTTGTATCCTGAAAATTATCCTGGAACAATTGAACATTGAATAACAGCTGTAATTATTTTGTTGAATAACATAAAATTAATTCGATGTCCTACATAGCCACCCCTCCCCCGTTTTGAAATACCCACTTTAATTTGCTTTTTCCAGGCTCTAGTGGAAGGGATCAAGAACTTAACGCCACTTCTAGACCTGGATATAGAGAAAGCCCTGGATCTGGTGGAGATATCAGACTCGGAGTCAGAAGACGAGGCTGATGGTATAGATGGGGCGAAAGAGACTATAGGAGAAGAGGGGGCCAAGTGAGTTTTTTTTTTTTAATTTGTATTATATTCATTTATTTCTTTAATCATTCTATAAAAGAAAATGTAAAAAATATTTATTACATTTTTTTATTATGATTTTAAAGACTATTGAATAGTGAATTTCCTAATATATTTAGAACTTTGGGGTTTTTGTGCTCATTGTGAGTACATCAATGACCCGGGCATTAGACTGGAGGGAGCCTGCTGCCCGGATGAAAAGGGAGGCGGTACGTAGTGTCTGGTGCGCCGCCTGAAATAGAGATATATAGGAGGGGTGGGCTTTATACTCCCCCCTCAGAGAGGTAGCCTCAACAAGGCTTCTTGTTCCCAGGGTGTCTGGACGAATTTGGTTCCCAGGCCTGGGTGGTGCAATTAGAGGGACACCCTGAGGGTTTTTAGCCAGTAGGAGTGTAACACACCGAGGTCGCTACCCTCACAGAGTCCCTGATGATCTTATGCAGGATTTTCCCCCGGGATACAAAAAAAAAGTCTTATGTGCGAAGAAACTTACTTGTCAGAACCCAGTTCTTGCAGTCTTCCTACCGCTTCAAACTCGATCTTATTAGTTTTTTTCTATTTACAGATTCGTCGAAGAGAAACTAAAAGATCTTCTCAACGAAACGTGGATAAAATACAAAATGGATTCTCGCTTAAACGATGCTCATAGTCTTCTGGAAGATGAGGTTAAGAAATTGGAGAGTGAGTTTATGCCTTATGCCGTTTCCTATTAATATGAGCGATGTATTTGTAAATGATGAATGTGCTAGAGAATAATTTATTAGACTTGATGGCAGGTAGAATGTAGTTTCAGAAACGATAGTAACTATCAAAGAACGAAAATCCATTGGACAGACTCTGTTGTCGTGGCCACCCACGACTGGAGGTTTCCAGGGTTAAAGATTTATAGACGCTATTTCGACTTTGCTTAGCAAAGTTCTCAAAAAATAAATTATTTATAACAAAAAACTAAATATATAATACGAGGGTTGCCTTTTATGTTTCGGCCATTTTTTGGCCACCTAGGTCCCTTCCGGAAGCAACCAGCAATATTTATTTTTTTTACACTGGCTCGACATAGTGACTGTAGAGTACCTGATGGTAAGTACAGTGTAGTCCAAAAACGAAAGTGACAATCAAAGGATGAAAATCCATTGATAGTCTACATCGTCAAGTCGGCCCACATATACCACGACTGAGGGCCTCTAGGTATATGAGTTACTGGATATACACAAGCTGATCCCGGAACGCGACAAGCCGAAACTGGTCACTATGACGGGCTTTACACCCATGTACTGTGGTCGCGATCCAGACGGGCACCGACGCCCTGCCACCTCGCTGCTGCTCGTTTAGCACCACCCAGGAGTCACGTGTAGGGAAACTAGGGTAAAGCCTACGGACGCGAGCAGCTTCGACTCCCAAAACCTTCGAGTTCGCTCGAGGCAAAGCCTCCTTAGCTTGTCTGCATCATACTGCTCCAGTGCTAGTCCTTCAAACGTTTTATTCTTTGACGAAACTTTATTGTGATTTTTCATCGCAGTGCAAAAGCTGGAAGTTGATAAGCTGTTATTCGAGTGTCAGGTGCAGACTGACAAACTACGCACCGAGCTGTACGCTACATTCCAGCCTTTTAGACACGAATTACCCGCGGTTGTTATCTTCGACACGCCCGATTCTGTGGTAAGTCACTTTAACTCTACCGCCTCTGGTACCCTGCTCGAATGTCTCTTAACTCTACCACCTGGAAGACCATTCCACAGCTCAACCACTCGGTTGTAGTAAGAGTTAGAGAATTTCTCAGTCTACGCGGGCCGGGATAAGTATTAACTTACGCCGTTGCACAAAATGCACCCTCGTAGGCGGGATGAAGCTTTTGGGAGTCGAAGCTGCTCGCGTCCGTAGGCTTTACCCTAGTTTCCCTACACGTGACTCCTGGGTGGAGCTGAACGAGCAGCAGCGAGGTGGCAGGGCGTCGGTGCCCGTCTGGATCGCAACCACAGTACATCGGTGTAAAGCCCGTCATAGTGACCAGTTACGGCTTGTCGCGTTTCGGGATCAGCTTGTGTATATCCAGTAGCTCATATACCTAGAGACCTTCAGTCGCGGTATATGTGGGCCGACATGACGATGTAGACTATCAATGGATTTTCATCCTTTGATAGTCGCTTTCGTTTTTGGACTACACTGTACTTACCATCAGGTACTCTGTAGTCACTATGTCGAGCCGGTGTAAAAAAAAAAAAGATTTTTATAAATAAAAATTGCGATAATTTGAGACAGTTCAAAAAGTACTTACCGGTTGGCAGCAAAGGATTGGAGGCACTTTACAAATCACTCACTATGTATGTATTTGTAGACACTGCATCAAGGTAGCGTTAAGACTTCGTTCCGGTCACTATCCATCGGCAAGTTTTGCATATCTTATGAGGAAAATAGAATCGCCTAATTGCAGTACTTGTGGAAGACGGCAGGATTTGCATCACTCGCTGATGGAGTGTGACCGGAATAGAAGTGCAAGAGAGTCAATGATGAGCCAATGCAGAGTCAGCTTATGTGATATAGGTGCCTTTCATGGCGTCCTATGGGATCCGACAGGGAGTGCCATGGAATTGTTGATGTGTATGGCAGCACTGACTCATCAGCGGCTCTCTCAGAACTGAGGTGTATTTCACCGTATTGGGCACAATAGGGCTGTTATGCCAAAATGGCAAAAGCCCTTATAAATAACTAGCTGATCCGGCAAACGTTGTTTTGCTATATAAGTTATTGTAATATCTTCTAAGATGTTCATTGAAATTAAGTGATGTCAAAGACAATTTTGTTCATAATTAAATACTCTTAATCAACAACACATTTATTTGGATAAAGATTAATATTATTACGTTGATACAACTTTTAACAAATAATGCATTAATTTCGACCAAATTCGATTACCATAAAAACGGTTCTAGTAAGTTAATCTTAAATGATAGACATATACTGTCGTCGATATTTTTTTAGATCATTTCAAGAGGAATAATTCTTTCATACATATTAGGTCCATACATATGAAATTGGCGTTTTTCGTACTGGCCACTTTAATCACAAATTTCTCCTCTTTGGTAAGGAATTTCAAATTCAAATTTGTACAGCTATAGACTCATGTATTTGTGCTTCGATGATCGTCATTCATTTGTTTTTTCTTCTGTTTTTTTCTGTTTGCGTCACTCATTTTACAAAATGGAAAACTTAAAATATCGCATTATTTACGAGTACGAGTTCCGCCGTGGCACTAGTGCTGAGGAAACAACTCGAAGGGTGAATGATGTGTATGCCGGTCGTGTTTCAAAAGAAAACACAGTTCGTTTTTGGTTCCAACGTTTTCGTTCTGGAAATTTCGACCTGCAGAACAAGCCCCGTGGACGGCCTGAGACTCAAGTTGATAATGAAGAGTTGAAGGCTATTGTGGAAGCGGATCCATCGCAAACCACGTCCGAGTTAGCTGCAGGCTGCGATGTTAGTGATAAAACTGTTTTAATTCACTTGAAGCAAATTGGGAAGATTAAAAAGCTTGAAAGGTGGGTACCTCACGAATTGACTGAAGCAAACCGGCAAACGCGCGTCGACTGCTGCGTTACATTACTAAACCGGCACAATAATGAAGGTATTTTAAACCGAATCACCTGTGATGAAAAATGGGTTCTTTACGATAATCGGAAGCGCTCAGCGCAATGGTTTGATCCTGGCCAGCCAGCCAAATCCTGCCCCAAGCGAAAATTAACCCCAAAAAAGTTACTTGTAAGCGTTTGGTGGACTAGTGCCGGTATTGTTCATTACAGTTTTTTCAAATCTGGCCAGACTATTACGGCTGATGTCTATTGTCAGCAATTGCAAACCATGATGGAAAAGCTAGCGGCTAAACAACCTAGGCTGGTCAATCGCTCCACGCCACTGCTGCTTGACGACAACGCTAGACCACACACTGCGCAACAGACGGCTACTAAATTAGAAGAGCTTCAATTGGAAAATCTAAGACATCCTCCGTACTCCCCGGACCTTGCTCCAACAGATTACCATTTTTTTCGAAATTTGGATAACTTCTTGCAAGGGAAAAAATTCAACTCCGATGGGGCAGTCCAAATCGCCTTCAAAGATTTTATTGATTCCCGTCCGACTGGTTTTTTTAGTAAAGGGATCAATGAACTACCTATGAGATGGCAAAAGTGCATAGAAAATAGTGGTTCATACTTTGATTAATTAAATATATTATATTAAAAAATATTCGACTTTTTGTTCCTCCCATACAAAACGCCAATTTCATATGTAAGGACCTAATATATTTTTGGTATCTTGAACCGTTTTCGCAGCGCACGCAATGGAAGCCCTCAAGGATGAATAATTTTCCCCGTTTTTTTTCACATTTTCCATTATTTCTTCGCTCCTAATAGTTGCATCGTGATGTTATATAGCCTAAAGCCTTCCTCGATAAATAGTCTATTTAACACAAAAAGAATTTTTCAATTCGAACCAGTAGTTCCTGAGATTAGCGCGTTCAAACAAACAAACTCTTCAGCTTTATAATATTAGTATAGATAAATTAAAAAAAAAAAGTATGTATTTGATGCGTATGTGGAGTAGGATGTTTGAGAATTTGTGTTGCGAGTTTCACGTAGTTATATGCGATTGTAAGGGAAAAAGGATGCGATGCGATATTTGTTTTAAAAAGATGCGAGAACGTTAAGAAGAAAGTGAATGATGTACGCCAGATGGCGTTGGGGATTGATTGCGTTTACATTTTATTGTTTTTCATGTTCTGGGGTTGCGCCTTTTGGCACGACTACAGTCCTAGCCGGAATGTCAGTTGCCGTATAGCTGTGACTCCACGTTTTCCCACCGGTCTATGGTATGGGATCTTTTAAACGAAGTGTGAAGAGATATTTTTGCAGGCCCGCATGATCGTTACAACTACTGATTGATTTTCCATTAATAGACTATCCATAGGGATAGTCGTTGTAATTTTTGGATTGCACACCGTGGTAAACTTTTCTTGATGAGTTTGTCAGGAGTCATGGTTGTATATATGTATTTAAGTATGTATATCTTTGTCTAGTCTAACCCCTAGTACAAGCGCAAGCTTAATTTGGCACTAGGTCAATGTGTGCAATTGGTAATAAACTTTATTAATTATTTGCATTACAGTATTCTTGTCCTGAAGAAGACTTGGAGAAGAATGAAACCCCCAAGGTGAGTTCTGATCTCTATTCTCTCCAGTGCCTTCCGATTATAGAGGGTCTAGAATTCTAGATAAAGTAACATTCAAATGTCGATATCGCTAGTACATATCAATTAAGTTAAACAGAATAGACCCTTCAATTCAAATATATTTATGTATCTGTGACCTATTTATTGAGGACATCCAATGAGTTCAAACACAGTACTTCTGCTGTGAGTTATTGAAGAGTTGAGTATCCTGTTGGTGCCAGATAATGCTGCGGCATCAGGTTAAGGCTTTTTTTTTTTGTTAACCCGGTGGAAATCCCTACGGACCGTCAGGGGAAGTGGTGAGGGCCACTTCCCCCGGTGTGTCGGACCTGCCCCGACTAAAACCACCGGGGTGCCAGCACTGCCCTCTCTTCGCCTTCCCCGAGCCTGGGAATCCGGATACTTCCGACAACTCGGCGGGATCAGGTCCAGTCTACCATGTCATTGTATTGACTTGGAAGTCACTGGAAACTAAGTTTTGAATCGATGAAACAATTAGAAGTTGTTAACATCTTTTTGGGCCCTCCACGAAAATCAGCGCCGCAGACTTCCTCTGTGGCTTTAAGCTGATGGAGGTCCCATTTTCGCCATGTTAATATGTTTTTGTTTTTTCATTTGTTTTTGTATGTTGTCGTCTTGTAACAGAAATGTTGCTTTTGAATTTCTAGTATTTTGTTAGTTTGTGGTGAAAATAAATATATTTCATTTCATTTCATTTATTTCATTTAACAAATACAGAAGTGATCATGACTTTAACCTGTTTACCGGGCAAGACCTATATTTATACGTCTTGCGTAAACAATATCGGGTACGGGTAGGACATATGAATACGTCCTCAAAAATTAATGTGCGCCATGGAACGCACTTACTTGTTTTGTGATTGACAAAAATAAATAATAAATTTTTATATTAGACATACAATTACAAGCAGCACATTAAAGTCAGCTGACACCCAAACTAGGACAACCTGTATCTTGGATGTCAGCATATTTCACATAATTTGTTACATACAGTTTATATCCGCTGCGTAGCTCTAATCTTATCTCAAAACAATACAATAATAATATTACATACACTATACAATCGAAGTAAATAATAATTTCACAATAATGCTAAACCCCAAGCACATCTATTTCCCTACAGAGGATATCCAACATTTGTTGATGGAATGTGTCCAGAATAAAAAAGAAAAAGAAAGCTTAAGGAGCACCCTAAACATCAACTTTTTGGACTTAGGCAATTATCAAAGCTATTTAAGTAATCCCAGCAGTCGAGAAGCTCGCAAAATTTATAAATTTATTTACAATAGTTTAGTTGAACCTTAAGGTTTCTCTATCTTCTATAGTGTGCCTTAAACATTTAGTGTACTGTTTATATTTTTATTTTTTACTAACTGTCCCGGCAGACCTTGTTCTGCCCTATTTCTCTAAAACAAAGTCACATTGTTTTTTTTAATGTGTATAGATTCCCCTGTCGGCTGTTTTTTTAAAATTGTTTGAAGGAACCTGGCCTTAATGCTATATGTATAAAATTTGACAAATATTGACATTAATATTTATACGTCACTCAATTGTTTTGCCTTCCCGGAACCCGTTCACTGACATTTAAACTTTATGGTATGGTGTTAAAGTTCAAATTGACTTTTAAATATTATTACGAATTTTTTGTATGAGAATACAGAAAAGTGTTATTTTTGGACTGTTGCAGGGAATTTTTAAAATTTTTCTCTCCGTAATAACCTTCCTCAGACTTTATCAAATACAATAAAAAAAAAAACAGCCAAATCGGTTCAGCCGTTCTCGAGTTCCGCGCTTATCAACACATTTAGCGATTCATTTTTATATTATAGATATCTATATTTATGATGTAGCACGATAGGGCTGGCATGACTGCATGCGGCAGTCAAAAGCCCTTTAAATACATTGATTAAAAAAAAAAAACCTATTCCCGCAATAGTTCCTCAGTTTGTTCTTCAGTTCGGTTCACTTTGAAACGGCTGATCAGAATTTTTAAATCATTTTGGTTAATCTGCATGTTTAAATTGTTTTCCCGTCTAAAATAAATTATATACTGTCGGTTTGTTGAACAAATAATGTTAACTTGTATAAAACTAAAAAGAAACTTATATAGCAGGTTGATAGTCGTGTGGGGAAGAGGAGGGCTTCGAGCAACATCACCACACCAGCACCGAAACGGCCCGCGATTCCTCTGGGGTACACGCCACTCGACGTAGAAACGCCGATTTCGAAGCCCGAGGTATGTTTATAGCATGTAGACGCCGCCCGATACGTAATTGTCGCCCTAAGGGTCGTTAGGGTGTTACAAGACGTGCGGGGTAAGAGGATGCGCGCGCGCACGGGATGCTTGCGAGTTAGTCGACTACCGAGACGCAAGGCGAGAGTACGTGCGTGTACGTCGCAGTTCGGTGTGCCTTAAAGTGCAAATAAACAGTAAAACGCCAAAATCCGTCTCTTTCTACAACCACACCCACGACCACCGGTCATATGTTTTATTTTTAACAGAAAGACATTGTAATTTTGATCGGGATAGGCCTTTGCAACTTGACCAGGTGTGAGGAGGGAGGACTTACGGTGGTCAGCCAGCGAGGTATGTGTACAGATCTCGACTTGGGCGGGCAACCAGGAAAAGTACGTAATAGTGCTTTGCGGTTTTGGTGGCAGGGCGTTTGCTCGGACTGGGTCATGACCACATTACACAGGTGTAAAGACCGTCATAGTGACTCGCTTTCGCCTGTCACGTTTTAGGGTTAGCTTGTGTATATCCAGTAACTCGTATACCTAGAGAACTTCAGTCGCGGTATATGTGGGCCGACATGACGACGGAGACTGTCAATGGATTTTCATCCTTTGACGGTCGCTTTCGTTTTTGGACTACACTATACTTACCATCAAATGCGTTGTAGTCACAATATCGAGCCACTGTAAAACCGGTGATCTACTAGCGTTTCGGAAGCGACTTCCTTGAGAAGAAACGCCGAAAGAAACTCAAGGCTGAGTCGGAGTGCCTTAAGTATGTGCTAAGGTTTTTAGGAATACGGGATGTCTGATTGATTCATAAACATATTTTAAACATTCGCGTTTTGTAAATACAGTGTAAATAAGTCTGGAATAAATTGCTTTAATTTAAACAAAAAGGGAACGCTTTATATTGATATCTATTCTATTTTCACGTTATCTATCTTCTTTATGAAAATAATACAATATTTAGTATCATTATATAATATTCACGTTAATTATGTGAATCTGCCTACTCTGTCCAAATAACCTATGCACGTCACTGGTATTCACCCACTTTGAATAACTACAGCAATTTCATAATATATAGTTCTTTCTAAGTTGGCAAAATTAGTAAAAACTAAAACCCCCAGGGTGCCCCTCTATAATCGCTCCACCCAGGCCTAGGAAACTAAATTCATCGACACAAACCCCTGGTACAGGCAAACTGCACTGAGGGACGCGTTCGCCCAGAGCGAGCGCGACATCACCCGGTGACAATAGGGATGTCGAAAATGAAAAAAAAACGTTATATTGATATTTATTAAAATATCAATATCGGCGTCGATATATTGAAGGAAAAATATCGATCCATCGATAATTCGATTAAATCTCAATAAACACGAAAGTATTTTACCAGTATTCTATTTTATTAGACAAAATTACAAAAATATCAAGAACTAAAAGGCTGTCTTCTAACTTTAAGACCTATTTAAGATATCAAACAAAAATAAATAATAAATGAATAAATGGCGGCAAATAATATAAATGCAACAAATTCAGATGTCAATGCAAGCAACATAAAACATAATACTCAACAGTCATAGAAAATATAGTTCTTTTTTTTTCGTTCGGTCCTATCTTCTACAGTTTCAGATTTCAGCGACGTCACTGCCATAAGAATTAAAAAAATATCGTTTTTGATACAATTTTTGATACTGGATATTTTACATCGATATATCATTACAAAATATATCGCCCAAAAATATCGATATATTGAATTGAAAATATCGATATATCGATGTATCGATATTTATTTGACAAGCCTAGGTGACAATAGCCGGGCAGTAGACTTGAGGGAGTCTGCTGCCCGGATGAAAGGGAGGCGGTGCACGGTGTCCGGCGCATCGCCTGAGAGAGAGGTTTTTGGAGGGATGGGCTTTACTCCTTCCCCTCCCAGAGAGGTAGCCTCAACAAGGCTTCTTGTTCTCTGGGCGTCTGGATGAATTTGGCTTCCCAGGCCCGGGTGGAGCAATCAGAGGGACACCCCGGGCGTTTTTATTCAGTAGGAGTCTGACACACCAGGGTCACTGCCCTCACAGCGTCCCTGATGATCCTATGCAGGATTTTCCCCCGGGATAAATAAAAGGCAAACTGCACTGTCTGAGTTAATTAGTGTCGCGAATTATTCGACGAATATAGTTTTTTAATATTGTTTTTTTTTTTATATTTCAGGTAGCCTTAGCTACACCACCAGTGCCAGAGGAGCCCAACAAACCGTTTGAAGATGTGAGTAACTAATAATAATATATCGTAACGCTATGTCCCTTTCGGGGTGAGCAGGGATACTTTAGTGGCTGTGTCCACTTTGCGCTTATATGTCGTGCCCAACGTGACCAGTAGCGCAGCTGATCGCCGTTCTCACAACACTAGTACACGTGATATTTCTATTAGATGCCATACGAGCTCCCTTTTGGTGGTTACCATAAGCGGTAAGCATTGATGCTTAGGTCAGCACTTTATCTGAAAATCTCAAGAGATTCGAAACTATTTTCTTTTTATTTTTTACATTTTTAAGGGCGGCCAGTGGCCAACACACCACAAGACAATAAAAAAAAAACAATTAAAAAAATGCACATCAATTTGTTCCATGACCATTCGCGTTGCCTCGTACGAATATCTGTTCCTTATCCACTAGTCTACCAAAGAAAGAAAGAAAGAAAAATCTTATTGAGGCAAAGGAAACAACACACAACAAACATATTTTTATAAAAACAACAATGAAGGAATAATACATAACATCACATCATGTATCCTGTGTGCTGCTACCCATCTCAAAGAGCACTCGGCTCAGCGTATGCTGAGCGACGCTGTACGCGCAGTCCAGCGCTGATTTTTCAAATTTTAACACAGCCTGTAGGGACACATAGTATAATGTTAACGTAAGTAATTGATTTTGATAGCGTGATTTATGAAAGTGCGAATATTACAAAAATGAGGAACGTATGCATGTATTTAGAGACGGCTGCGTCCGTCGATTAAGTCAGTTCGGAATATACATAGTTAATAGCAACACGCATTTTATTTCCATAGTCCTCGAAATCTATAGGCTACCACTTATAACCTAAACAGCCTATGAGATAGGATGTAAGTTATTTTGAATTAATGACTAATTATATTACCATTGGCTTTTTCATTCGTTTCGATTTTAATGAAATGAAATGAAATATGACTTTAAAAAACGACGCAATAAATGGGTGTCAGCCGAAAATCAGCGCTGGGTAGCTCGGCTGGTCACTTAGCATTTGCCGAGCTGACTTCCCTTTGGCGCTTCATAACAACACAGGGTATTTGCTTGTAAAGCTGTGACACCGCAAACCCGCGCGCGTAGTTCTATTTAGGAAGGGAGAGGGTAGAACAAGGTTAGGTCATGTCACGACTCCCTTTAAAATACCCTTTCCATCGCAGAAGGATGTCTCCGTGGTTCAATTGTCAGTGGAAGCGGCTCCTGTCGGTCTTCCAGCACCGGGGGAACCACAACGCGCTCAACTGAAAGTAGGGATGGTGGTATACGCAATGCGGAACGCTTTCTGCTCCTGGCTGAAGGGGAGGATACTCGAGTGCCAGTCCAAAGCGGTAAGTTGAATCATGACCTAATATTTATCGTCACTCTAAGCATTGCCGGCCTGACAGTGCGGTTTATAGCGTCCTTACTTGTGACGCTGAAGGTCCTGAGTTTTAGTCTCGGTACTGGAACAGCGCTGTTATGAGCAGATTAGTTTGTCTCGAGTCATTGATGAGTATATGTATCTAAGTAATGAAATGAAATATTTTTAATTCACCACACAAAGGAAATTATTTGGAAAATGAGCAAATATATATACATTATGACCGGTGGTCGTGGGTGTGTTGGTAGGAAGATACGTATTTTGGCGTTTTACTGTTTATTTGCACTTTAAGGCACACCGAACTGCGACGCACACGCACGTACTCTAGCCTTGGGTCTCGGTAGTTGACTGCTTTAGCTAGAGCATCCCTTGCGCACGCGCACTCCTTACCCCGCGCGTCCCGTAACACCCTAACGTCCCTTACGGCGTTCAACACATGCACGTGTCGGGCGGCGTCTACATGCTATAACATATATAATGAATTCCTATTTCCCTTGGTCACGCCATAACTTGAGACTGACTTCACCGATTGTATTCACATGATCTTAAAAGATCTCTCATGCTTTGTATGAAGTTCTTACGTAATGAAATTAAAAAAAAATCTCACGTCCTATATATGACAGTTGGGACGAAGATTAGAGAGGGGTATAGAGTGGGTGAGGAGAGAAGGAAAATAGGAAAGGCGAGAGAGAAATGAATGAGGTTTAGCTTAAAGTTAACAAAACATACATTGGCTGTTAGTCGGGACCAGCTTGTAGATAATAAAAAGTACAAAAAGGAAGAAAGTATAAGAAATAATAAATAAATACTGCGAAATGGGCTGTCGATCAGCTTTATTTAAGCTTTATGTATGTATAACTTGTCTAGTACACATAATACAAGCGAAAGCTTAATATGTGGCTAGGTCAACATGTGTAATTGTACATAAATAAATATCCTCTCCTCTTGAAATGACAGAAAGGCTTAACAGAAGATGGTTTTGTGTTTTCAGGCCCCGGGACAGTTCTCCGTATATATGGTCAAGTTTGAGCAAAAAGTTAAGAACTCATGCAGGGTGCTGACGGGGAGGAGCTTGGCATATGTCGATCCTCCAGAAGTAAGGCTGACTATTGGTAAGTATCTTAAAAAGTGAAGTGAAATAACCTCCGAGCAAATGTGTTTCCTATCTCTTTTTTAGGGTTTTGTTCTTCGATAGAGAAACCAAAACCCTTATAATTAAATCAGGTCTGTCTATCGAGACCTTTTTCGTCAGGAACTCGTAGAGATATCAAGTTGAAATAAGTATCAAATACACGGTTTACACGGTACTTGTTTTACACGTTTTCGCTTTTACACGGTTTTCCAAATAAGTTTTTTTTTTGTTTTTATCGCACTCTACTAAGTGCTACTGTGTTTGAACACGTGCGCTGTGTACACATCTCACGGGGAATCCCGAGCTTATGTGCTGACTTGCTGCACATGATGAAGGATAATAAAACACCTTTGGTTTTATTTTTTGTTCTTCTGTTTAATGTATTGTAATTAATTAAAAATCAGTGTTTCCGTAATATATTACATATTTTAACCTGTCAATGCATTTTATTTTTATTTCTGTGTACACCTAAAAATATTGAAAAAAAAATCACAACTTTTAAATAGCAAAATTATGCATTTTCTGCAAGCTTTTCGATTTACACGGTTTTCTCAGGAACGTATCTACCGTGTAAATCGGGGGATAGGTGTACTCATATCTTTAGCCGCTTGTGATTCTGAAATAATAATATATATTACTTCGAAGTCAATGCAATCGAAAGATATGTCAGATTATGCATGTTTTTTTTTTACTTGGGTAAAATCCTCACAGGACCGTCTCAGCCGCACAGGGGGGTTGCGCTGCCGAGGTGTGTCGGACTTGTACCGACTGAAAACCCCAAGGTGACTACTTCTGCGCATTGGCGGGGACTGCGGGTCCTGTAATCAATTCGCCAATTCTAGATTTACGCGAAAATAATTAGGAACAAACTGTTTGATCAGGCACAGTGATACTGATATAGGTAAAAATGCACTCACCTGGAAACTGGATGCCGAGGACAAGCTAATGGAGCTCCAAACAGTACACTGTACACAATTATATTTATAGAGAACTAGCTGTCCCGGCAGACCTTGTTCTGCCCTATTGCTCTAAAACAAAGTCACATTGTTTTTTTTAATGTTAATAGCCGGGAAGCTATGACGAAAAAACGGGGACGTCAGATTTCATTCTGCCAAAACCTATTGGCCTGTCGGCTGTTTTTTGAAAAGTGTTTGAAGGAACCTGGCCTTAATGTTATATGTATAAAAATTGACAAATATTGACATTAATATTTATACGTTACTCAATAATTGTTTTGCCTTCCTGGAACCCGTCCACTAACATTTAAACTTTATGGTGTGGTATTAAAGTTCAAAATGACTTCTAACGAATTTTTTGTATGAGAATACAGAAAAGTGTTATTTTTAGACAGTTGCAGGGAATTTTTTAAATTTTTCTCTCCGTAATAACCTTCCCCAGACTTCAACAAACACAAAAAAAGAAATCATCCAAATCGGTTCAGCCGTTCTCGAGTTTCGCGCTTATACACATTTAACGATTCATTTTTATATTATAGATAACGTTCCGTCGTGTTGTCTAAAAGTAAACCGAATAATCATATAAATTTTGTTGTCGCCGCCGTCCGATCATAACTGTGTCAACTAGTTGAGGTCCGGTGAGGGAACCGGGAGGGAAGGTCAAGTACCTTTTTTATAAACATGTACTGCGCCTGAACAATGCCTTAAAGGCGTTCTCTCTAGCAGCCTGGGCTTCATTCCCCCGGAATCTTGCCTTTCCTCTCTCCTGGACAACCAGAACAAGCCAGATATATAGACTCGCTGCGGCTTGTCACGTTTCGATGATCAGCTACTGTGCGATAGACAGGGAACCAAAGTTATTAACAATGCTCTCCATATAAACAAGCTGAAGTGACTGTCGGCTAGCCACGCATTCTGACGAACCGATAATTCTTGGAGCTGAAAGGTTTTTGAGTGGAGACCGTGGATCGACAAACCTACAGAAGTTGATCGGAAAGATAAAAGAAGAATCGAAGAACGTGCTCAATGGTGGATTAGCAGAGACCTAAGTCTTGATGTGGACTGATCATGGTTCGCCGAGTTACGAAGGAAGGTGGCTAGCTTCCTTCAGAAGCTGCCTGAAGTCAGAGCCCTGATTTTCTCTCAACACTCAACAGACGGGAGGAGAAATATCCTGATGGTTTGAGTTGGTAAAAGTGCGACACACAGTTAGGTCGGCTCTGATGGTCCACGAGGGTTTCCGCCGGGTCAAAAAGAGGCCGATGATGATGAGGCAGGCCGGCATGAAGAAAGCGACTATTAATTGATATGAAACTGTGATTTTTTTCCGTTACAGGAACTAGAGTGATCGCCCTATTCAAAGACCCGGCCAATGAGAATAAAAAGGAGACATATTACTCGGGGATCATAGCAGAAGTACCTAATCCGGTGAATAAATACAGGTGAGTAAGTGCTCAATGGAGAAGATTTGTTCGTGTTTCTATTTGTGGAGACTCATTTTTGAAGAGCTTGCGGAGGAATCTAGTTAAAATTATAGTCAAATACTAAGGTCAAAGTAGACCTTTGGAGTCGTGTAAAACTGAAATCCGAGCAGTAACATAGCGACGGTCACTGTCAACGGGTTTTCGTCACACGGCAGTCGTTGCTGTTTTTGGACTACATTATCCTTTCCATCATGTGCATTATAGTCACTGTTTTTTTTTTACACTGGCTCGACATTGTGACTACAGAGTACCTGATGGTAAGTACAGTGTAGTCCAAAAACGAAAGCGACCATCGAAGGATGAAAATCCATTGATAGTCTACATCGCCATGTCGGCCCACATATACCGCGACTGAAGGTCTCTAGGTATATGAGCTACTGGATATACACAAGCTGATCCCGAAACGCGACAAGCCGAAACTGGTCACTATGACGGGCTTTACACTCATGTACTGTGGTCGCGATCCAGATGGGCACCGGCGCCCTGCCACCTCGCTGCTGCTCGTTTAGCACCACCCAGGAGTCACGTGTAGGGAAACTAGGGAAACTATGTATAAAAAAAAATGTTGGTCGTTACAAGAAAAAGACAATCTAGGTTTTTTTTGGTATCCCGGGGGAGATTCCTGCACAGGAACATGAGGGCAGCGACCCCGGTGTGTCAGACTCCTACTGACTAAAACGCCCGGGGTGTCCCTCTAAATTATATGACTAACTAAACTAAATTAAAATATATTACTCGGTTAAATTGAGAATACATTTTCTACATACACTTTATTTTCCAGTTATATGGGATATCATGTTTCTGCACTCGATTATACAGTATGTTTTGAAAGCTCTGTCCGACTCTAAAGGGGCATATTGGTGACACGAAAGCATTACCATCAGAAAATAATATTATTCGTAAATATTAAAAAGTTATTCTCAGTTAATATTGAAGAATATGAATTAATTTCCTTGTGATCTATGCTCGGGTTACAAACAAAAATCAGCTTAAAGACCAATGAAATGATTTAATGGAAAAAACAATGCTTGGGATCAATAGGGATCGTGACCTACTAGCATGATCCTTTGCTTTCTTCTTTTCTTTGTTTACAAGCTACGCACGTTTCTATTGTTGCTATGTAAGTGTCCCCCGTTTAATTTGTTTTCAATTTAATCGGAATTTTTCCTTAACTAAAAATGATAACCTGAATAGAATCTTTTTTTTTTACACTGGCTCGACATAGTGACTACAGAGTACTTGATAGTAAGCACAGTGTAGTTCAAAAACGAAAGCGACTATCGAAGGATTAAAATCCATTGATAGTCTACATCGTCATGCCGGCCCACATATACTACGACTGAAGGTCTCTAGGTATATGAGTTACTGGATATACACAAGCTGATCCCGAAACGCGACAAGCCGAAACTGGTCACTATGACGGGCTGTACACCCATGTACTGTGAACGCGATCGAGACGGGCACCGACGCCCTACCACCTCGCTGCTGCTCGTTTAGCACCACCCAGGAGTCACGTGTAGGGAAACTAGGGTAAAGCCTACGGACGCGAGCAGCTTCGACTCCCAAAATCCCGAATCTACAACAACCAGAGATGAGTAAAATGTAATCAGATTAATGATTAACGATTCCAAAATGCAATTGTTAACTTTCATACTCTGTAATTATGATTACAACCTTTCTAAACATTAAGGAGTCATAAATGTGTATGCAATTAAGGATCCCATAGTGTTTTAAACATTAATGGCCAGAATTTAACAATAATTATGATGAAAAATATAAATTGGTGCGTGAGAGTTGACGAGGAATAAGAAGGGAACCCGGGAACGAACTTACTTGTATATTGTCCCGGTTCACGGCGCTGGTTCAGGCGTCCACACCACAATTTCACGCGCGTTGTTAGGGTAAGCAGAGCGTTCGAGTTGATACCAATTGTATTACACAGCGCTGTAGCGTTTTATATGTATATTTTTAGAGAGTTTATTACAGCGAGCGCGTTGTAGTTTTCGAAGCGTTCGAACCCAGAGAGGAAAACGGATGCGGTAGGTAGGGGGATAAAGATGTCGAGTGAGTGTTGCTAGTGTATGAATAGATTATATAAGAGAATATATATTAAAATATTATAAATAAAGAATAAAAAATAAAATAAATGTAAATTAATAATAAACGGCGCAAACAATAATAGTAGTATTTTTTCATTAATCTGGTTACATTTTGCCCATGTATGGTAACATCTACTCAGGTGAGACAGTGTTTTTATAACATACTGTATAACTGGTATGTTTTTTACATGATTATGAGTCTAAAAGTGTTGAAAAATAATATATATCCAGATACTTGGTGTTCTTCGACGACGGGTACGCGCAGTACGCGCAGCATGCCCACACGAGGCTGGTCTGCGAGAGCTCGGTGCCCGTGTGGGACGAGGTGCACCCTCTCTCCAGGGACTTCGTCAAGGAATACCTCGTCGCGTACCCGGAGCGGCCCATGGTGCGGCTGCACGCCGGCCAGAAGCTCAAGACCGAATGGAACGGTATGGACTACGTCATCCAATAAAAAAAAAAAAAGTGTGTACTGGCTCGACATAGTGTACCTGATGCTTAGTGCAGTGTAGTCTAACAACGAAAGCGACTATGCACGCAGGTGTGTTGGCGGCAAACTTACATAGCAGTTGTTTACACATAACAATTGGTCACCGTGACAGATAGACTGTTGTGTTCTCGCTAAAAAGGTCTTATGTTTTAGAAATCGTTGACAAAGGAACGCAATCAACAACGGTAATTGCAAAGCGTAGTAAATCCAAAGACATTAAAATAAAAGTACAATAGACATGTTTTGTTTATCTACATAACTAGCTGATCCGGCAAACGTTGTTTTGCTATATAAGTTATTGTAATATCTTCTAAGATGTTCATTGAAATTAAGTGATGTCAAAGACAATTTTGTTCACAATTAAATACTCTTAATCAACAACACATTTATTTGGATAAAGATTAATATTATTACGTTGATACAACTCTTAACAAATAATGCATTAATTTCGACCAAATTTGATTATCATAAAAACGGTTCTAGTGAGTTAATCTTAAAAGATAGACATATACTGTCGCGGACATTTTTTTAGATCATTTTAAGAGGAATAACTCTGTCATACATATATTTTTGGTATCTTGAACCGTTTTCGCAGCGCACGCAATGGAAGCACTCAAGGATGAATAATTTTCCCCGTTTTTTTCACATTTTCCATTATTTCTTCGCTCCTAATAGTTGTATCGTGATGTTATATCACCTAAAGCCTTCCTCGATAAATGGTCTATTCAACACAAAAATATTTTTTCAATTCGAACCAGTAGTGCCTGAGATTAGCGCGTTCAAACAAACAAACAAACAAACAAACTCTTCAGCTTTATAATATTAGTATAGATTAAACGTGTTCCAGGCAAATGGTGGACGTCTCGCGTGCTAAGCGTTGACGCATCGCTGGTACAGGTTCACTTTGAAGAAGATGACCGGACGGAGTGGATATACCGAGGGTCCACTCGCCTCGCTCCCCTGTTCTTCGAGCTGCAGGCCGCAGTCAGGCACCGCACCAGGCCCCTGCCCCGGAGCAAAGCGCAAGCCAAGGTACGCTCTGAGATCATCTTCACTTCTCTTCTTGGACTGAGATTTAATGTCGCTACGTTTACTTTGCTCAGCATTTGCTTGATTCGATCTTAGCTAAGTGTTTACGCCGTTTATTAGTTATTTACATTTATTTTTATTTATTATTTTATATATGAGCCGTTCATTTCGAAAGTGACTTAAGTCCTGGTGCGTGAGAGTTGACGAGGAATAAGAAGGAATTCCGGGAACGAACTTACTTGTATATTGTCCCGGTCCACGGCGCTGGTTCAGGCGTCCGCAGCACAATTTCACGCGTTGTCGGGGTAAGCAGAGCGTTCGAGTTGATACCAATTGTATTACACAGCGTTGTAGCGTTTTATATATTTTTAGAGAGATTATTACAGCGAGCGCGTTGTAGTTTCCGAAGCATTCGAACCCAGAGAGGAAAACGGATGCGGTAGGTAGGGGGATAAAATGTTGAGTGAGTGTTACTAGTGTATGGATAGATTATATAAGAGAATATATATTAAAATATTATAAATAAAGAATAAAAAATAAAATAAATGTTAATTAATAATAAACGGCGCAAACAAGTCCACTTATCTTTAATTTGAAATACTTAAGGTTTTGCGTTTTTTATATAATTTTGAAAATGTACGCGATATGAAATTTTCAAATGTACTAAGTATATTTCAATACCAATTTATTCTTTTGACAGTTCAGCATAAATTATAAATGTCACAAGTGCCAACTTGATAAAAGATGAAAATGGACTTAAGCCACTTTCAAAATGAACGGCTCATTTATAATATTTTAAAATATGTTCTTATATATTACTTATATTTTTACACTATTGCTTGTGTAAAAATATAAAAAAAATAGTAGAGTGTTGCCACCCACTTAATATTTTTCCCCCTAAAAAAAAAAACGCTACAACGCTTTGCTATACAAAACTTGTGCAAAAATTCGAACGCTCTGCTTAACCCTACAATGCGTGAAATTGTGGTGTGTGAAGCAGCGCCGTGGACCGGGGTCGATACCCAAGTAAGTGCGTTCCCGGATTTCCCTCTTCCTCCACAATTCACACGCACCACTCAGTAAGTACATTGCTTAGTCCGTGTTTTCGAATTTATAGTCACAGAAATGCTTAAGCAAAGTCTCGTCTTCCCGTCACTTGTTTATCAAAAACGCTGTGATATAGGCGGAAGAAAACTACGTAACTGGTAACTGCCAGAACTAGATTAAAGAAAAGAAAGAAAGAAAGAAAAAGTTTATTGAGGCAAAGGAAACAACACACAACAAACATATTTATACAAAAACAACAATGAAGGAATAATACATAACATCGCATCATGTATCCTGTGTGCTGCTACCTATCTCAAAGAGCACTCAGCTCAGCGTATGCTGGGCGACGCTGCACGCGCCATCCAGCGCTGATTGTCAGCCGACGCTCAGGGGAATCGATTGCGCGGACGTCACGGTGCTATTTCAATATTAGAACCTAACCAGATATACAAAAACATACCTTATAACGTACAACAAACAAGAAACAACAGATTAGTGAAACAGTTAGATTAGTGGAACATTTGTGTACAGATTTCCCTCTACCGGTTCATGATCGCGGAGATTGAATTGAAACCACTAGATACAGGTCACCACTGGTTTAATTACTTCACATATAATGATGATGATATCTTAGCCGGATTCCACCACGGCGACTGTTTCAACGCCGATTAAGAAAATCGAGGTCCAGTTTTCGGAAACAGTCAATTGCGCAGGAGATATTTAAGTGCATAGCTGGACGCGCAGCCAGAAAAGTAGTCTCTCGTCCGAGCTCTCTCGGGCCCGATGGAATGGAGAGCCAGTACGATCGGGAGGGAGCGGGATGCAGGTTTGGTCGAGTTTTCCTTCTCTGAACACCTGGTTGAATTGCGGTGTTAAAGAGATACCTTAGTCGCCTTTTACGACACTTCAGCAAGAAGAGAGGGGTGCTATTCTATTCTGCCGACAGCCACCATGGCTAAACTACTGAACATATATAGCACATAAAACAAATTCTTAATCTCCCTTTTATTTCTCCGTCTTTTCTACAATATGGCACCTTTGCCTTATATGCAGCTGCTGTGAACGAAACTATAACGCGATCCAATTTGGCACAGCGCCATCTACCGAACCCACATGTATCACGCCATAGTGTGTTCACGGCAGCCGACTAATGTTCTTTTACTCGAACAATTTGTCTTTTGTTGACAGACAAATATGCCCTACGTGGAGTACACGAGATCAGATGTCCAGGCTTCAGCGAAAGAGACGGAGAACCTGACCCAACAGCAGCAGCAAGAGGTAAGATTTTCTACTAACAATTGAGTTTAGGTTAGGTTATATAAAACTGCCGGCCCCTGTGGAGATTTGGAAGCAAAGGGACCTTCTCCAGGACCATGCAATTGAAGAGTGGCAGTCCAGCCTGGAGTGTCCTAGCGCCGATCTTCGGGATATTGAGGCGGTGTGCTCTATCCTGCGCTCTATCCTTCCAGCTCTCCCAGGTCCTCACGGGCCACGGCAGTATTGGATATCACCTGTGGCGGGTGTCCAGAAGGGAGCCGACGGTGGAATGCATCTAGTGTGAAAGTCCCGAAGATATGGCGCAGCAAACCCTAGGAGAGTGCCCAGTCTAGAGACTTGTGTGACGCTGTGAGGGCAGCGATCCCGGTGTGTCAGACTCCTACTGACTAAAACCCACGGGGTGTCCTTCCACCCACTCCACCCTGACATGGGAATCCAGATTCTTCTATACGCCCGGGGAGCGAATAGCCTGTTTAGGCTTCGTCTGTGGGAGGTGTGAGTGTAAAGTGCCCAGCCCTCCAAACCTTTCTCAAGGGCGCTACCTTCCTCTTATCCGGGCAGCAGATTCCCTCAAATCTCCTGCCCGGCTGAACAAATTGCTCGTCCTAATAACAGAGTAAAATAAATGTCAAAAAAATATGTGTGTGTGTGTGTGTACTTGAAAGTACATTTATACTTTTCTTAAATTTCAGTATTTTTTGTATCGATATAACATATTTGAAAAATATTTTCTCATGTTTTAAGGAGATTCGTAGACAACGAGCCGTAGCTAAAAAATCGACGGTGTCCGTCGCTGCGCCGCCGGTTCAGCCGCACCCGCAGACCAACACGGAGGCGGTCACTAGCAGAGTGGTGGTAGGTTTCATTTTACCATCCAGTCGAGCTTAGATGCGAAGTGTATAATTTTCATGAAAAGACAAAGAAGTTTCACTTCTATCACGAGTATTTAGTTGCGTGAGATACTTTTAAGCCTTGCCGAAAGGAAACTTTGATTTCCCAGCATATATTTTATTACAGAAGTTTATATAGCTCGTTTGTATAGATTTTTTAAAATATAATTTACTGACCGACGCTTGACTTCAATCACACCTGGTGAAAGGTGAAGATAAGTCCGACGATGGACCGTGTCCGCCCAACAAATGCCTATTCACTCTTCTCTTAAAGACTCCCAGGTCATAAGACTGCGGATATGGCCGCTGGAAACATATTCCACTCCTTAGCCGTTCGCATGATGAATGTAGAAGCGAATCTTCTCGTGCGGATATAAGGAACGTCCTTCACATGAAGATGGTATCTGGCATTATGTATAGTGGTTTTATGACGGCCTGATAGCGCAGTTTGTAGTGACCCTACTTACGATGCTAAGGTCCTGGGTTCGAGTCCTGGTAGTGGTAAACTTTTCTGTGATGAGCAGATGAGTTTGCCATGAGTTGTATGCATAGATGGGCAAAATGTAATCAGATTAATAAAAATGATTAACGATTACATTTTACGTTTTTTACCATTATTATGACTGCATTTTGCTCGTTTATGTTTTAAACACTACAGAATGCCAGATTGTATACACATATATCATTTCTTAATGTTTTAAATGGATTTAATCATGATAACAGAGCAAGAAAATTAAAATTACGACTACATTTTGTAATCGTTCGTCATTAATCAGATTACATTTTGCCCATCTCTGGTTGTATGTGTGTATATCTTTGTCTAGTACCCATAGTACAAGCGCAAGCTTAATTTGGGACTAGGCCAATGTGTATAATTGTTAGTTAATATTATTATTATTATGACGGAATATATCTAAGCGTGAGGGTCACGCGAGCTCAGCGCTGTGCCACCATCCTAAAAGTAGCAGTGTCGTATAAACTTTTTTTTTTTTATTCTATATATTTAAGGGACCTTTACGTGTGTACGTATGTCAGCCCCATCGTACCCTAATACAGAAATACCTAACATATGACATATGGTGCCATTGATCTGAAAAAGCCAGACGCCTCATCAGATAATAGTTCTGTTAAGATTTTGTTAAACATCCCGATGTCAAGTCTGTTCAGAGCAAAGGCACTCACAAACGCCTCTCTCACAGGTTCAGATCGGACACATTCCATCAACAAATGGTGGATATCACCTAGTCGTATGAACTGGAAGATTTTTTTTTTTTTACCAGTACTACACCCCGAAGAATGCCGTGCGGCCGCAGAAGATGGTGCCGCACTCGTGCGGTCTCAGGTGCCGGAGGACAGACGTCCTCCCGCTCAAGGATCTCAGGACTTACAACCCGCTGGCCAAGCCCCTGCTCAGCGGATGGGAAAGGTATTGCAAAGTGGCTATTTGTATTACGTGTACAACTTTGTTTCCGCCATTTTGTAATAGATGGCTGTAGCGGTAAGTGGTAGTTGAAATAAATAGACCATAGATATCATACCATGCCATGTTTATATGTAATAATAATAATAATAAAACATTTATTTGGCACAAAACACAACAAACAACACAGCAAACTTGGTTATTAAAGACAGAAAGCAAAAAAGCATACACCCTGTGTTGTGATGATGTGCCATAGGAAAGTCAGCTTAGCAAATGCTAAGTGACCAGCCGAGCCACCCAGCGCTGATTTTCAGCTGACACCCATTTATTGCGTCGACGGGCAAAAAACAGCAAGGAATGGATCAATGGAGTACAGATACACAGCGTTAGAGAGTAATTTTAAAGTATCATAGATAATAATATAAAAATACACATATACAAGAACAGAAATATAAGACCAACAGATAAAATATTTAACACCCATTAAAAAAATATAATATAAAATATTAGTTAACAATGTATAATAAAGCCGAAAAAAAGGCAAAAAATTAAAAGCAAGGGTAAAGGTGTATATGTTTCGTATTTTCTTTTGTTTTGTATGTTGTTTGTATTGCTGCATTTAAACTTCAGGTTTTTTATTGGTTTGTGGCGAAATAAATACATTTTCATTTTTTCATTTCATTATTTCATACAAGCTTAGGTCTTTGTAAACATAACGCCATCGAAATATTAATCGATTTGTGTCAGCATCATAAAGTTATTCTCGATTAAAAATGTCAGATTACGAGCCAAATTCTCGTCATTTGCGGGAGGTTTTGATTTGAAATGAAAATGTATTTATTTCGCCACAAATCAACAAAAGACCAGAAAATTAAATGCAGCAATACAAACAATACACAAAAACAAAAGAAAATAAAAAACCTATACACATGGCGAAAATGGGACCTTCATCAGCTTAAAGCCACAGAGGAAGTCTGCAGCGCTGATTTTCGTGAAGGGCCCCGGTCGTGTTACATCTTATAAGAATTATCAATAAACAATAAAAATACAATAAATAGAATAACATATAGCTTAAATAATAAATACAAAATAAACACGAGTGATACTAAATTAACTATTACATACAATAAATAAATCGACTACAAAATGTATTAGTGATAGATACTATGGTAATAATTTTCTGCTTTAATATGAAGAAATCTGCAGCTGAGGCTCATCGAATGGTCTCAAATATCTATGGTGAGGCCAAAAAAATGGCGGAAGCAAAATTGTACACCAAATAGAATCACGTCGGGCATGATTAATCTGGAGGATGAGACTCGAGCTGTATTGTCACGAACTGTGGAGGCAACTGTGTGAAAAACTACACAATTTTCCGTTAAACAAATTGTTTAAATATACATATTATTGTATCCTACTTCCTACTAATATTATAAATGCGAAAGTTTGTGAATATGTTTGTTACTCTTTCACGATAAAACTACTGGACGGATTTGCATGAAACTGTTACAGTAATATAGATTATACATCGGAATAACATATAGGCTACAATTTGTAGTGATTTTATGTAATTTTGGTCGTAATATAACGATACGTGTCAATTAAGTCGGAAAAAAATCTGTCCTCTGAGAGCTATCTTGGCGTTCACTGCCTAAACCATTGGAGTTACACAAAGATGATGTACCGTAGGATTGTTTGTCTTGAATAGTTCTAAATAAAAGTCCGCGACAGCATATATCTACCTTTCATGTGGAAGCCACTATGACCAAAATTGTATATTATAATACAGAAGATATTCACTAGAAATAATTTATAAGGCAGAACAACGTTTGCCGGGTCAGCTAGTTATTGTTATATGTAAACAATTGGTCACTGTGGCTTATTGCGTTATTGCTAAAAAGGTCTTACACTATAGAAATCATGAACAAAGGAACGCAATTACAAAAGCAATTCTAAAGTGTATTAAGCCCAAATATATTAAAATAAAAATGCAATACTCACGTTTTGTGTACCTACACCTTAATTGTATACACATTTATGATTCCTTAATGTTGTAAATGGTTTTAATCATGATTACAGAGCAACGTAATTAAAATTATGATTGCATTTTGCACTCTTTAATCATAAAGAAAGAAAAAGTTTATTGAGGCAAAGGAAACAACACACAACAAACACATTTATATAACAACAACAATGAAAGAATACATAACATCGCATCATGTATCCTGTGTGCTGCTACCCATCTCAAAGAGCACTCGGCTCAGCGTATGCTGGGCGACGCTGTACGCGCCATCCAGCGCTGATTTTCAGCCGACGCTCAGGGGAACCGATTGCGCGGACGTCACGGTGCTATTTCAATATTAGAACCTAACCAAATATACAAAAACATACCTTATAACGTACAACAAACAAGTATGACAATAAATACATAGAATACTTTTAAGTAGCATAGAAACATGTAGAATACTAAATAAAATATAATAGAGATAGGGTAGATTGATAATAAAATACATTTACATACATACAGGCTGTTCCATAAAATATCAAGTCAAATTACAGAAATATCTAAAGTTACTTTTTCGTATTTAATTTGAGATTCAAGCAAATAGTTTTTCAATAATCAGATCACAGCTAACCCGCCTCCGGTTCCAGGCAAATAGTCCGGTACAAGGGTCTGCGCGAGGTGATGTACCGGGCGCCGTGCGGGCGCCGCGTGCGCGACCTGCCCGAGCTGCACCGGTACCTGCGGCTCGTGCGCAGCGACATGCCCGTCGACCTGTTCGACTTCAACCCGGCCACGCACTGCCTCGCCGAGTTCGTGCTCAACAAGTGCATCGTCGGCAAGAAGGTGAGCCGGACTGAGCTTGCCTTGCCCTTGGCATGAACCTCACCTGCTGGAACGTGATGATTGCCATGGTTCCTACATGGGGCTCGGTATTCGCTTATACAATACAATACCTAAAGACATCTTGGAGTTACCACTACTGAAATTAAAAAATACTATTAAAACTAAATTGCTAAAAAGGGATATTATTCCATTAATGACTGTTTGAATGATAAAAGTGCGTGCTCTTAATACAAGGTGTCTCAAAAGAAAGTTCACATTTAAATCTTTTTTTAAAAGAAAAGTCTTAGCTTTATTGAAAAAATGTTCATTTTATATTGAAGTACACTGTTTGGAAATTTATTTTTTAAAAATAACATCGTCCAAATGTAAACCGTTGCGCTCTCGGCATTCATTTAGTCGGGCACTAAAATTGCCTATGACAGCTCGGCAGGTAGTCTCCGTGATGGCTGCCATTTCATGACGGATATTTTCTTTTAATTGTGCCAGGGAAGTCGGTTTATTAGCGTAAACTTTTGATTTGACATAACCCCACAGGAAAAAATCCATAGGCGTTAAATCGGGACTCCGTGGAGGCCAATTTATGTCACCTCGCCTGGAGATTAATTTGTTCGGAAAAATTTCTCGAAATCGAGGCAGAGATCTGTTGGACGTGTGTGAAGTTGCTCCATCCTGCTGGAACCATGTTCTTTGGTTGTAACCAGGAAAGTTTTGCAGTTAACGTTTGCGTCTAACATCTCCACATAACGCTCTGAATTCACTGTGAGTGTGCGTCCCCGTCCATCTTCAAAAAAGTAAGGGCCGATAATTCTTCGCGCCGACATCGCTGCCCATACGGTGACTTTGGGTGAATGTAGCGGTTTCTGATGTTTTTGTTTTGGGTTGGTTGCACTCCAGTAACGACAATTTTGCTTGTTTACATGCCCATTCAGGTGAAAATGGGCTTCATCGGAAAACAAGATGTTGGTGAACGTTGGAAAGCGCTCAATCATCTGATTTACAAAGGCAAGCCTCTGATCAGCATCTTGAGGCTTCAGTTCTTGCACTAACTGAATTTTGTACGGGTGCAGCTTTAAATCTTTGTGTAAAATGCGGCATAATGAAGATCTGTGCACATTTAAAGCAACAGCACGCTTCCGAATCGAGAGGTTTGGATCATCTCGAATAGACTGAGTAACACTGTCCACGTTTTCGGCTGTTCTTGATGTTCTTGGCCGCCTAGATTTTGGTTTCTCCAGAGTTGACCCAGTCTCTTCAAACTTCTCAACCCATTTTGCAATGAGACGAGTGCTAGGCGCATCATTTAAGTGACGAATATGTCGAATACTGCAGAATTTTCTACGCGCTACAGTCGCCGAATTACCGTTTTTGTAAAACTCACGTACGCACAACGCCCGGTCCGCACCAGAGAAACGCTCCATAGCGACTAAATTCCCAAGAGCCAGACTACCGACTGACATACCCCCCGCGCCCCTCAGAATAGTTGCTTTCGCGTAATAAGATAAGCAAATGTGAACTTACTTTTGAGACACCTTGTATATGCAATCGTTCTCGTGGGCCATTCAATCCTTTGTATATTGCACACAAATGCACTCACACACTCAACACTCACACAACACTCACTATATGATGCGGGGAGCGACCCAAACATTTACCAAAATTTAATATGTTGTGTACTACGTTATTGGCATTTTAGATTTTTTTATTTCCTATTTTTGTATATTATCTTATAATATACTGTGTAGTTACCATTGAATAAATAAATAAATATTATACCGCTTATTGTACCTCATTATGTTATATGAGCAACTACCAGAGTTTCTTGCCGGCTCTTCTCGGTAGATTCTGCTTTCCGAACCGGTGCTAGATTCACTTTGTTTTTTTTTTTTGACGATTCAAAAGTGCTTGGAATTAGGCTTATTTGAATGAAGTTATATTTCATTCATTCATTCATTCGATGGATGTAATATGCTAGCAAGCGGAAACCCTCATGGCGTCTAATAGAAATGTCATCTGTACTAGTGCTGTAAGAACGGCGATCAGTTGCGCTACTGGTCACGTTGGGCACGACATATAAGCGCAAAGTTGATACAGTCACTTATGTATCTCTGCTCACCTAAAAAGTATATAGCGTAACGGTATATTGTTATTATTATTTATTACATTCTTATTATATATCGACAGGTAAAACGCCTATTACTATATCACTAAAAATGCCGCTTAAACCAATTAGCCTGTCACCACTCGATATCATTTTCGTCATCTTTTCATCATTCCTCCTCTCCACGTGCCGGAACCATGCTGCATAGGGATGATGGGAAGAGAAAGGGAGATAGAGGGCGTGGGGAGGAGAAGGTTAACGCGACAGTCATAGCGGTATGAAGTTATCTAAGAAATGGTGTATGCATATATTTGAAACAATAAAGCGAGCCTGGTTTGAGGGGGGGGGGGGGGGGATCCTCACATAATTTAGGCGAGGTCTGAAGAAGGCCAGTCGTCACCGGGAACCGAGGAATTGTGGCAAGATCGTACCCTTGGTCCCGGCAGTGGGGAGGAGGAACATCCCAGTGGTTTAAGTCAGTAAGAGTAAGATAATCCTTGAGGATTTCCACCGGGCTACCAAATAATAGGATGGTGTTAATTTTCATCCGACACTCGCTTTAATTCCTTACGAGTGTTTCAATGAATCTCACGAGTTCTCTGTCCCTCAGGATCTGTCCCACGGCAAAGAGAACGTGCCGGTCCCGTGTGTGAACTACTACGATAATTCGCTGCCGGAGTTCTGTTCGTACAACACGGAGCGCACTCCCACCGCCGGGGTGCCTCTCAACTTGGACCCGGACTTCCTCTGCGGCTGTGACTGCGTCGACGATTGTCAGGTACGCCGAGGTTCATCTAAAACTGGGTTTGTTCTGATGCTTTTATATCCTGACTGGACATAGCAAACACGCCAATGATGGTAAGTCTGGTGTAGTCCCAAAGAAGACTACAACAGTCAACAGTAAAGAAAAAGTTTCAACGGTCGCTGTGATTATTATGCCGGTCTGCACAAATATGAAAGGAAAATGAAAATACATTTATTTCTCCATAAACTAACCAAAAAACTAGAAATTTAAATGCGGTAACACAAACAACACACAGAAACAAAAGAAAATGCAAAGACATATAAACATGGCGAAAATGGGACCTTCGTCAGCTTAAAGCCACAGAGGTAGTCTGCAGCGCTGAATTTCGTGAAGAGCCCCGGTCGTGTTACATCTTATAAGAAATATCTATAAGCAACTAGGAAACCCGGCGAACTTCGTTTCGCCACCAGATGGCTTTGTTTTGGTTTTTAGTTAGCGTTTGAAAGAACGTGCGCATAATAAATGTCACATGAAATTAACTGAGCAGAGTACAATGAGTAGCTGTCAAACAATTTATAACGCATCGGCGCCATCTACTTAAAATACTGGTGCGATCTGCTCCACCACCATGCAAAACCATATTGGTTTGTAGTACATGCTATATATCAGAGATGGCGCTGTATCTGAAAAATGATTTCCCCGTTTTCCTGCTTCCCTGTTGAAATTTTTCCTGAATTTTGTTTGCTATAAACTTTAAGGAGCCCGAGACCTTTCCAACGAATGCAAAACCGTGGAAATCGGTTCGTGCGTTCTGGAGTTATAGCGTCAGGAAGGAAAACTGGACTTATTTTTATATAATAGATAAGCAAAACATAATAAATAGAATAACACATAGCTTAAATAATCTTAAGTATAAAGTATAATAATAAGTTTAAGTAATACAAATACACCCACTCAACAATAAACAATACCAAAATAAACTATTACATACAATAAACAAATCGACTACAAAATGTATTAGAGATACAATAGTAAAAATATGATACTATAGTATGTATACCTAAAACGAGGAAGAAGAATAAAATAAAGAGCAAAAGTATAAGTGAAAATAAATTAAATAGGCTACTTGTGACTAATAGATTATTAAATAAATATAATTTTAAAACAATTTTGAAAGTTAATTTAAATGTGGATATTCAAATCGGTGGCGGCAAATTAAATTAAACTGTAACAAGAATTTTTTTCGTTGCACCGATACCCTCAGCACCATCTAACGATGCCTGGATGAAATCACGTCTGTATCGGTCGATATTTATGAAAATTGATATTGGCTGAACGATAGTCGTGTCGTTGCCGTCTGAAATATGACGTTTTCCATAAAAGTATTTGTTAAGTGTTTTTTGACACTATAAGTTTTTTTTTTACACTGGCTCGACATAGTGACTACATAGTACCTGATGGTAAGTACAGTGTAGTCCAAAAACGAAAGCGACTATCAAAGGATGAAAATCCATTGATAATCTACATCGTCATGTCGGCCCACATATACCACGACTGAAGGTCTCTAGGTATATGAGCTACTGGATATACACAAGCTGATCCCGAAACGCGACAAGCCGAAACTGGTCACTATGACGGGCTTTACCCATGTACTGTGGTCGCGATCCAGACGGGCACCGACGCCCTACCACCTCGCTGCTGCTTGTTTAGCACCACCAAGGAGTCGCGTGTAGGGAAACTAGGATAAAGCCTACGGACGCGAGCAGCTTCGACTACCCATTTATTATGTAGTTCAGTTCATCTACGGATGGATTTGACGTTACAAAATATCTCTTCACACTGCGTTTAAAGGACCCCTTATCATAGGACGGAGGGACACACTGAATACACACACACACAGCTCAGCGACTCGATAAAAGTAAGAGTTGGAGAACTTCTTAGTCCTAACCAGGATATGAGTTACCGGGAGTTAATTTTAGCAAATGCTGTGCAGGGGCCTTACATCAATAGGCCAGACGTCGCCGGGTGCTGAGGAAGCTGGCAGACGGGAAAAGGAACACCCCGGGGGTTTTAGTCGGTGCGACTCCGATACACCGAGGGGCTGCCCACACCGCCCCCTGACGGCCCGTAGCGGGTTTCTCCCGTGTTACAAAAAAAAACCTCGTCTTCGCAAAGTTGAGTTTTTACCAGTCTTTCCCAGAGGTGTCTTAATGGATTGTTCGCTGCCCGGGCGCCTAGAAGAATGAGGATTCTCAGGCTTGGGTAGAGTGATTTAAGGGGCACCTCGGCGGTTTTTAGTCAGACGGATTCTGACACACCGGGGTTACTGCCCTCACAGCGACCTTGAAGTTCCTATGTATTGTCCCCCGGAGCATAAAAAACCCACGTCTTCCCCTTCGGGGTGGAGAATAATTACATGGTGTTGTACTACCTTTGAACGTTAAAACTAACATTTTAAAGTATTTTTACAGGACAAGAGCAAGTGCGCCTGCTGGCAGATGACGCTGGAGGGCGCTCGTACGATCGGCCTGGACGACTCGAGCGTCGGTTACGTGTACAGGCGGTTGCCCGAACCGTTGCCTTCGGGCATTTACGAGTGCAATTCTAGGTACATACATACATAGTGTTACGACGGAACTAGGGCCAAACTTTAGTCCTAGATTTCTAGGCTTCCAGGCATTGCACGACTATAATCTTAAAACGCATAGATAGTCTTGAGGTACTGCTTCGAATGAAATAACTTGCAACCGGATCAGAGAAAACTGTTTACCGTCGAAAACATCGGAGGGGTCGCATTTATTTCATCTTTGCCGCCCGAGTTCGTGACGCGTATATCGGCGAGACGGCCGCTATTCGTGGAATTTCAATTCGCGAAAGGTCGATGAACCCATTCTGGAATTTACGAGTAAAAACATAAGGTTCAAAAATCTCTATAAGATTCTAGTTATTACTCGAAAATGCTGGAAAGCGGCTGTTCCGATATAAATACGCGCTCGATGCGATCACAGGACAGTTCTAATTTGGACAGCGACACAGTGTGATATTACGAAGCGATCTTCAAGAACTTTTGCGAGCATACTGCGACTGTATAGTGATTCTACGTGCGATTATTTTGACTCGATTTTTGATACTGGACTTTGAGTACTTTCTGCGACTGGACTTTTGTCGACGGATCTTCGCGAGCGTTTATCGACGTGTTTCTAGTACCTTCGACGATTAGACATCGAGATCGTTCAACGGCTGCACTACTAGATATTTCTACGGCTGCGTTCTGATTTTGTGTGCTCCCTGCGACAAATAAATCGATTGTCCGTCTAAACCGGCGTTTTAATACCCCGCGCTCGTAGCAATATTCATGCGGTGTATACACGGTTTGGGGAAACTTCTATAGCCGGGCATATCTGTGTATATTCGGTTGGGGCAATTTTCACTATAAGGTAATTTCTGTGTATAGTCGCTGGGGTAATTTTTACTCTGGTGGTTATTATTTAGTTGGTGTAATTTACACTAGGGAGAATTTCTGTGTATAGTCTATTGGGGAAACTTTTCCTATGAGGTCATTTCTGTGTATAGTCTATTGGGGAAACTTTTCCTATGGGGTCATTTCTGTGTATAGTCTATTGGATTTTTTTTGTCTATGGAGTCATTTCTATGTATAGTTAGGTTAGGTAGTTAGGTGATTTGTACTACTAGATTACTTCTGTGTATATTCAGTTGGGGTAATTTCTATTACAGGCTAATTTATGAGTATAATCGATTGGAGCGATTTCCACTGCAGGGTAATTTTTGTGCATATTCGGTTGGGGCAATTTTCACTACGGGGTAATTCTTGGGTTATTTCTTTTTTGTATATATATTTTGTGTCCACTATCACATTAACCCTACTTATCTATGGGTCAAATCGCCTATTTTAATTTCGGTCATTAGTCAATCACATTCCAACGTTATAAATAACGAAAGACATTGCTTCATACGATTACATCGTTTTCGGTATAAGAGAGACTGAGATTAGATTGCAAATAGATTTTAAACCTTTTTCTTTATATACAAGAATCGTTTCTCTGATAACAGATGCAAATGCAAACATACTTGCCTGAATCGAGTGGCGCAGCATCCTTTGCAGCTCAAATTACAGGTGAGTCTGCCAAGACTGATGAAAAAAAAATGATGCGATTCATCTCATGCTGCCATTTTTATTATTACAAAGCAAAAATTGTATATAGAGTAGTGATGCCACGAATAGTGAATTGGCCGAATACCGAATACCGAATATTCGGCAACGCTGACGGCCGAAGCGCCGAATATTCGGCCGCCGAATATTCCTGGAAGTAGCGTGTTTAGTAATAATAATAATCTTTATTTCAACACAAAACTTATGCATATACACAGGGTGATAAGTCTCACCAAAATAGTAAATCTTGTCTCTGGTGAGACTCGCACTTCCGTTCGGGTTATTCAAGGGTGTCTTGTGTTTTTATATGGATATTCACGGTATAAGTTTATTAGTTAGTATGTGAGCGAGAGAGAGAGTGGGTGTATGAGAGGTTGTTTTCTGAGGCTGGTAACATTTACGATGAAAAGCGTAATCGTTTGCTATCAAAAAATATTGAAAAGCTTGTTTTTATCCAACACAACTTACCACTAATCAATTTTAATTACTAAAGTGTTGTAATTTGGAAATAAATACATAACTTTGAGTAATATAACCTGTCTTTTTTACATGATTTGGTATTCGGTATTCGGCCGAATAGTACGTATTATTCGGCCGAATACCGAATAGCAAAAAAAGTGGCCGAATAGGCCGAATACCGAATAGTTGCCGAATATTCGTGGCATCTCTAATATAGAGGCTATGTTCAACACACCTAACTTTCGATAGCTCAGGCCGCGTCCTAGGTGAGCCATTCCCTTGCGAGCGCGACGCAATGCGGCGCGGCGCGAATTCAATGCGATGCCGTGCGATGCGGCAATTTTTTCCGACGTGCTTGCGAATAAGTAATACTTTTAGAGAATTCATTGCACAAATATCATATACTGACGAAGTATGTCCATCAGAGATGTGAAACTAATATTATATATTTATAATGGCATTACATGGGGAATTTCACAAATTGTACTAAGGGTTACGGACTGAACTCATTTATCATTTTATCCCTTAAGATTGGATGATCCTGAATGGTATTTATCAAAATTTCTGTATCCGACATTGTACGCATGCAACCGCCGCCGCGTCTCGTTCGCGCGCAAACATCAAACGAATTGATCGCGTTCGCGTCGCGCCGCTCCCTGTTTGGTCACGTAGGACACTGCAATACATGTTGCCTGTTTGTTTTATTCGCGCCGCGCCCCATCGCTTCGCGTTCGCAAGGGAATCGCTCACCTAGGACGCGGTGTCACTATTTTCACAAATTACTTTTGCCTGAACTTTTCACTTTTTGCGGATGCGGGTAGTAAATAAAACAATCACTTGTCCAGAGGTGTTTGTATTATAAAAGCAAAATCAATTGACCTAACTATTCTAATATAATCTTGTCAGCACGATACAAACAACTCGAGGCGGCATCTATTAGTAAATTTACATAACTTTTTATAATTAACAATTTGATTTTAATCACTATGAAATTGTTTCTATTATGGCAAATGTCGACACTATAAAAGTCCTTATTTTTAAGGCATCTATGTATCACTGAGCCGGGCATTAGACTTGAGGGAGTATGCTGCTCGGAGAAGAGGGAGGCGGCGCACTGTTCGTGTTAAAGATTTGGAGGAGCGTACTCCATACACTCACTCCTACCAGAGAGGAAGCCTGAATAAGGCTATTCGCTACCCAGGCGACTGGATGAATTTGGTTTCCCAACCCTGGGTAGCGTGATTAGAAGGACACCTCGAGGGTTTTTAGTCGGTAGGAGACTGACACACCGGGGTCGCTGCCCTCACAGCGTCTGTGATGGTCCTGTGCAAGATGTTCCACCAGGTTACCTATAAATCTTTTTTTAAGGAATATTGGTATAAGCATAGATGGGCAAAATGTAATCAGATTAATATAAATTAACGATTACATTTTACGTTTTTTACCATTAATATGACTGCATTTTGCTCATTTATGTTTTAAACACTACAAAATCCCAGATTATATACACATTTATCATTTCTTAATGTTTTTAATGGATTTAATCATGATTACAGAGCAAGAAAATCAAAATTACGACTACATTTTGTAATCGTTCATAATTAATCAGATTACATTTTGCCCATCTCTGGGTATATATAATAGTCTATGTTCTATAGGTGTTCAAAACGCTGAACCGCGGCTGGGGCATCCGCGCCCTCAACGACATTCCGAAGGGCGCGTTCGTTTGCGTGTACGCCGGCAATCTGCTCACGGACGCCACCGCTAACCTGGTGAGTAATGTCTATTCTTCAGATGGTACAGCCATTACCTGGATTGGGTCGACATCTTTATAAAAAAAATTACCCGCTGTACCTGATCTGAATCCATCAAAATATATTTCGAAGTTGCCGGGGAAGTATTCGTGGAGTAGCTTATGCACTACCAGGCCCGAATTTGGAGAGAGAGAGGGGCTGGAGTTGGCAAGATGGGACCTTCGACCCGGTAGTCAAATTCCAGGGGTTGGCAATACGGGTGCATCATGCTTAATTTATCTAGGAAAAGAGAACCAACCTCTGCAAGGAATAAATGGGCTGATAAATTTAAGAATTCGTCGTACGTTTTAAAAGTTAACTCAGAAGTCTCATAGGATACCGTTTTATCACCTGCTGCATAATATGCTTATTCAAGTCAAAGGGCGTGAAATCAGTTTATCGTAAATATTTCCCTTCATATGCGATAAAACATTTACATTTTTTTTAAAAGTTGTTCTGTATAATATTGTCTACAAATTCGTAAAATTAAGAAAGAGGTCGTGGTGTTGTTGTTTTCATATAAGAAACAATCGATGGAAACTATATTGCCATTTAAAAATTCAGCTTGCAATAACTATGGAAGTAGGTATTTTGCCCGTTCTAGGTCAGGATAAAGTACGAAGGGAACCTGTTTACCTAAAATTGCGTAAAAGAAACTTTACCTACTGACCAATCATTCATGCGCCACTCGCGCTGCGGTGTCCACACTTTTTACGGATCAACTTTCATTTGTTCATTAATGTTTCTTTATGATTTCTCAGGGAATATAGTTGTTTGCAATTTTATTAGTTGCAAGAAGGTGCAAATTATTTTCCTCGTCTACAAAATCACCTTGTAATATATATTACAAAGCTGAAACATGCTTTAATTTAACCAATGGCACTGTTTATTTATTTTATTTATATATTTATTTATAAGTACACTTACACAGTCTACATTAACACATCTATACTAATATTATAAAGCTGAAGAGTTTGTTTGTTTGTTTGAACGCACTAATCTCAGGAACTACTCCTTTGAATTGAAAAAATATTTTTGTGTTGAATAGACCATTTATCGAGGAAGGCTTTAGGCTATATAACATCACGATACAACTATTAGGAGCGAAGTAATAATGGAAAATGTGAAAAAAACGGGGAAAATTATTCATCCTTGAGGGCTTCCATTCCGTGCGCTGCGAAAACGGTTCAAGACACCAAAAATATATGTATGAAAGAATTATTTCTCTTGAAATGATCTAAAAAAATGTCCGCGACAGTATATGTCTATCTTTTAAGATTAACTTACTAGAACCGTTTTTATGGTAACCGAATTTGGTCGAAATTAATGCATTATTTGTTAAGAGTTGTATCAACGTAATAATATTAATCTTTATCCAAATAAATGTGTTGTTGATTAAGAGTATTTAATTGTGAACAAATTTTGTCTTTGACATCACTTAATTTCAATGAACATCTTAGAAGATATTACAATAACTTATATAGGAAAACAACGTTTGCCGGATCAGCTAGTAAAACTATATAAGACATGAACAGGATACATTATAAATGCGACTATATTTAAATGTTTCAAATGTTAATAAAGCTGTCGGTGTTCTCTTGCAGGACGGTCTGAACGAGGGCGACGAGTATTTAGCCGAGCTGGACTACATCGAGGTGGTGGAACAAATGAAGGAGGGCTACGAGGAAGATATTCCCGACTCGGATAAAACAATGGACAAGGTAAGCTAGTCGGTTGATAGGGCGATTGCCTGAACTGGGTCGTGACCACAGTATACAAGTGTAAAGACCGTCATAGTGACTCGCTTCGGCCTGTCGCGTTTCGGGATCAGCTTGTGCATATCCAGTAGCTCATATACCTAGAGACCTTCAGTCGTGGTATATGTGGGCCGACATGACGATGTAGACTGTCAATGGATTTTCATCCTTTGATAGTCGCTTTCGTTTTTGGACTACACTGTACTTACCATCAGGTACTCTGTAGTCACTATGTCGAGCCAGTGTAAAATAGCGTGCATTCCACAGAAGCAAAATAAAAATAATGACTTTGTTATACTTGGACGTATAATAAATATATTCAATTAAAAAACTCCTGACATATTTTGCTTGGATTTTTAGAAGGAGCGTTCTAAAAAGAACACGAACGATGAAGATTCGCCGTCTTCTTCTTCGGAAGAAGAGAAAGAGAAGGACGCAGATGATGTAGACTTCAGCCCGGGGTATATAGGACTTGGTCATTTACAATTCAAGTGAGTGATTTTTTTTTTGTTACAATAGTATGTCAAATGTATAGTTCAAAGTAGGTCAATGTGTGCACTTGTTAGTTAGTAATATATATATATATATATATATATATATATACATATATATAGGAACAAATGGAAAAAAAGTGATGTATAGAAACACTGAAATAATTTACAGTAAAAGTCTTCGAGCCCGCGATAAAGGGAAGAAAGACGCAGAAGACAGTTCTAATGATAAAGAAAAGGAGAAAGATAGAGAAAAGGAGAAAGATAAAGAAGAAAACGCAGAAGATAACTGCATCACTATTAGCGATGATGAAGAAGGTAATTATTTATGTCATTCTTACTAATATTATAAATTCGAAACTATGTGTTTGTATGTTCCGTTTACATGTCAAAATGCCAGAACCTATTTTGAAGGGTTTTGGCATTGAAATAGATTAGATTTTGTACACGGATATCGGGTACATTTCGTTGCGAAAATAAAACTTGAAGGGTTTGAAGGATATTGAATACGGGGAAGGAGGAAGGGCGAAGGAGAGTAGGTTTAGCTAAAAGCTAAAAGGACTCATTCCACGAACGTAATATGTTATTCAACAGGTTAGTTAATAATAGATATTTATAGTAAAACTACGATATAAAGTTCCAAGAATGTACCTGATCTCTAACCAATTAAAACAACTTATTTTCTCATCTTTATGATCCAAGCGCATCATAGAATCGTGACAGTTACTAAAAGAAAAAATCATGTTATTGAATTACACTCATTTTAGGGTTCCGTGTGTCAAAAGGAAACACGGAACCCTGATAAGATCACTTCGTTCACTGTCTGTCTGTCAACACACTTTCACTCAGAAACGCGTAGAAGTATAAAGTTAAAATTAATATCAAATAGTCAGATCCACAGTCTCCTGTGGCCCTTTTATGATCCGGTGCAACTCCTTTTGGACAATCAGGGCTGTCGTGAAAGCAGCGGGTATGGTGTGTCGGATTTTCATCAACTAAAATCACCAGGATGTTCTTTCTCCCGTCTGCTGAGGGCTAAGGGAAAAGCAGACGGCGCGAGGCTCGCGCTATTGTGATATGACCACATATCTCTTTTTTTGTTAACCCGGTGTAAATCCCTTCGGACTGTCAGTGGAGTGGTGAGGGCCGCCCCCCGGTGTGTCGGATTTGCACCGACTAAAACCACGGGGGTGCCAACTATGCCCTCTCGTCGCCTTCGCCGGGCCTGGGTATCCGTATACTCCCTACGGACCCGGCGAGCGACCGGCCTTCCCAGGCCTCCTCTCTGGGAGGGGGTCAGTTGTTACCCCCCCTCACTACCTCTCAATGAGGCGTCATGTGGGCACACACACGACGCATTGTCTTCTCTGCCGCCATTATTATATCTCTGCTCACCCCAAAATGGGTGTATACATGTATATATTTAGGTTCCAGAAGTAGGAATCTTTAAAAAAAAAGTACAAAGTGACCATAAGTTACATTTATAATTATTAATTTAACAAAACTCGTAAACTAACCTACAAAATGATCATAAATTGCTAATGATTTTACAATACAAAAAGAAATCACCAATACAAACTTTATAAACAGCTTACATAACCACATAACTTAATAATATTACTCATAGAGCCACTTTTAACCATTTGTAACTTTTTTTTGGGAGTCGAAGCTGCTCGCGTCCGTAGGCTTTACCCTAATTTCCCTACACGTGACTCCTGGGTGGTGCTAAACGAGCAGCCGCGATGTGGTAGGGCGTCGGTGCCCGTCTGGATCGTGACCACAGTACATGGGTGTAAAGCCCGTCATAGTGACCAGTCTCGGCTTGTCGCGTTTCGGGATCAGCTTGTGCATATCCAGTAGCTTATATACCTAGAGATCTTCAGCCGCGGTATATGTGGGCCGACATGACGATATAGACTATCAATGGATTTTCACCCTTTGATAGTCGCTTTCGTTTTTGGACTACACTGTACTTACCATCAGGTACTCTGTAGTCACTATGTCGTGCCAGTGTAAAGCGTCATGTTGCTATGCTGTCCGGCTTTATTCTCATTTTTAGTGAGGTACCCAGACATTCCTAACTATATATTAATTATTATTTAATTTCTAGGGTTTGAATTTATACATTGTTTTTTTTGTATCAGTGCGAGAGCCTTCGAGATTCGCAGCGCAGGCCGGCATGGGGGCGAATGAGTTCGTTTCCAAATACAGGTCAGTTTGCACCTAACGTCAAGAATGTATTCCAGTGGAGTACAGGAATTATTGAAGCAATATTGGATTTTTTGCAGGTCCGTCCGTTCATACTTTGGCAAGGACGAGGCCTGTTACATCATGGACGCGAAGGTTCAAGGGAATATCGGTCGGTACTTAAATGTGAGTACATTTTTATGTCTTCGAGTAGACCTCAAATCGATGTAATTATTTTGCTAAAATTTCTAAATAATTGATAATTATCAGTTTTTTTTTAATCATGGTACAGCGTCTTTTAAATGTCATAATTTTTATCGCCTCATTATTTCAATGTAATTTTCAACATATTATTTATTTGATGTCATATAACACTACACATATGATGTATTATAAATGCATACATTATTATTCAGTGTCTCATAATAATACACAGACTTTTTTTTACACTGGCTCTACATCATGACTACAGTGCACCTGATGGTAAGTACAGTGTAGTCCAAAAACGAAAGCGACTATCAATAAATGAATATCCGTTGGCAGTCTCCGTCGTCATGTCGGCCCACATATACAGCGACTGAAGGTCTCTAGGTATACAAATTACTGGATATACACAAGCTGATCCCGAAACGCGACAAGCCGAAACTGGTCACTATGACGGGCTTTACACCCATGTACTGTGGGCGCCATCCAGACGGGCACCGACGCCCTGCCACCTCGCTGCTGCTCGTTTAGCACCACCCAGGAGTCACGTGTAGGGAAACTAGGGTAAAGCCTACGGACGCGAGCAGACAGCGACAGGCTAATGCGAGTCACTGTGATGGTCTTTACGCTTGTGTACTGCGGTCATGACCCAGTTCGGGGAATAGCAATAAGGAATGTTGTAATTTATTCAATGTCTCATAATAATACATAGATTTATTTATTCAATGTTTCATAATATAATAATACACAAATTATTCGTTTGATATTAAATACTAATACCTTAATGATTTATCCGGAGCCATGTATATATAATATATGTCACCGAATAATTACACGTGTTATAATTTTTTTTTTATTTGTTGTGACGTATTTTAATTGATTGTTTATTTGCAGCACTCGTGCTCGCCGAACGTGTTCGTGCAGAACGTGTTCGTGGACACGCACGACCCGCGCTTCCCGTGGGTCGCATTCTTTGCTCTGTCGCACATCCACGCCGGCACCGAGCTCACGTGGAACTACAACTACGACGTCGGCTCCGTGCCCGAGAAGGTCCTCTACTGCTTCTGCGGCGCGCCCAACTGCAGGGGCCGGCTGCTCTAATCGATACTCGCTTATCGACTATCGATATACTCAACTAGTTCACATGGATCTACTTCTACGTCAGGTCCGCGCCTAAGGTGGTGTTCAAATGCTTTTGCGGTGAACACAATTGCAGAGAACGGCTGCTCTAATTGTTACTCGCTTATCGATTATCAATATATTCTACGAGTTCACATGGAATAACAAATATGACATCAGCTCTTTGCTAGAGAAGATGTTCTAGTGCTTTTCTTGCGCGCCCAACTGCAAGGGACAGATGCTCTAATCGATACTCGCTTGTCGACTATCGATATACTCAACTAGTTCACATGGATCTACCACTACGTCTGGTCCGTGCACAAAAAGGTGCTAAACCGCTTTTGCGGTGCGCCCAATTACAAAGGACGACTGCTCTAATTGTTACTCGCTTATCGATGATCGATATATTTTACGAGTTCACATGGAATAACAAATATGATATCAGCTCCTTACCCGAGAACTGGTAGTCAACTGTTTTTCCAGCGAGCCCAACTGCAGGGGACAGATGCTCTAATCGATTCTCGCTTATCGACTATCGATATATTCAACTAGTTCACATGGATCTACCACTACGTCAGGTCCGTGCACAAGATGTTGCTAAATTGCTTTTGCGGTGCGCCCAATTACAAAGGACGGCTGCTCTAATTGTTACTCGCTTATCGACTATCGATATATTCTACGAGTTCACATGGAATAACAACTATGATATCAGCTCCTTACTCGAGAACTGGTAGTTAACTGTTTAACCAGCGCGCCCAACCGCAGGGGACAGATGCTCTAATCGATACTCGCTTATAGACTATCGATATATTCAAATAGCTTACATGGAATTACAACTACGATGTCGGCTTCGTGCCCGAGATGGTGCTTCACTGCTTCTACGGTGCACCCAATTGCAGGGGACAACTGCTCTAATCGATACTCGCCTGTTGATATATTCAACTATCGATTTTGTTATTTATATGCTATCAAAGCATAAGGGCTATCAGTTTATATCGATGTATTTGACTCATGTTATCTGTAAATACAGAATGCGTGGCGTTTCGAATCGAAATATCGACAGAAAAAATATCGATTAAGTATAAATTAGACAGAGGAATATCGATGTTTTCATCAATTGATTTTGTCACCAATACTTACAGGAAACTTAATAATTATCGAAAACCAATATTTTGAAATTTATTGCGACATCTGTCTGTAATTTGTATTGATAATTATCGACGTTATAATTCATATCAATATATATGTAAGTATTCATGTACCTAACTAAGGATTTTATTACTGACTAGCTGTGTCCGCGACTTTATCCGCGTGGAATAGTTATTTTGGGCATTTTAGTTAGTTATTTATTTTAAAATTGCAATATCTTCTAAGATGTTCATTGAAATTAAGTGATGTCTAAGACAATTTTGTTCACAATTAAATACTCTTAATCAACAACACATTTATTTGGATAAAGATTAATATTATTACGTTGATACAACTCTTAACAAATAATGCATCAATTTCGACCAAATTTGATTACCATAAAAACGGTTCTAGTGAGTTAATCTTAAAAGATAGACATATACTGTCGTGGACATTTTTTTAGATCATTTCAAGAGGAATAATTCTTTCCTACATATATTTTTGGTATCTTGAACCGTTTTCGCAGCGCACGCAATGGAATCCCTCAAGGATGAATAATTTTCCCCATTTTTTTCACATTTTCCATTATTTCTTCGCTCCTAATAGTTGCATCGTGATGTTATATAGCCTAAAGCCTTCCTCGATAAATGGTCTATTGAACACAAAAATAATTTTTCGATTCGAACCAATAGTTCCTGAGATTAGCGCGTTCAAACAAACAAACAAACAAACTCTTCAGCTTTATAATATTAGTATAGATAATATATCCTACGCTATATCCCTAACGCGGTAAGCAGAGGTACATTAGTGGCTGCATCCACCGGGCAGTAGACTTGAGGGAGTCTGCTGCCCGGATGAGAGGGAGGCGGTGCGCGGTGTCCGGCGCATCGCCTGGGAGAGAGGTTTTGGAGGGGTGGGCTTTACTCCTTCCTCTCCCAGAAAGGTTGCCTCAACAAGGCTTTTTGTTCCCTGGGCGACTGGATGAATTTGGCTTCCCAGGCCCGGGTGGAACAATCAGAGGGACACCCCGGGGGTTTTTAGTCAGTGGGAGTCTGACACACCGGGGTCGCTGCCCTCTCAGCGGCCCTGATGGTCCTATGTAGGATTTTCCCCCGGGATACAAAAAAAAAGTGGCTGTATCCAATGTCGTGCCCAACGTGACCAGTAGCGCAGCTGATCGCCGTTCTCACAGCACTTACGCATGACGCTTAGTAATATTTAATTGTGTGGAATTGTTCCTATGTTTAAGGCGACTTGCACTAACGAATGAAATCGAGTTTGAAAGAAAGAAAGAAAACGTTTTATTAGCAGCACCCAGACAGAAGTGACAATATGATACAATAGATTACATGAAAATAAACATAAAAAACATAAAAATAAATTAAAAAAAACACAAACAATACATAACTAAAGTCTAGGCCGCCGCAAATAAGGACCCTGTCTCAGCTTGTGCTACAGAGCACTAGACTCTGCAGCGCTGGTGTTCTGACAGGGCCTTGCGGACGACACAGCCGCTTCACTGGCACAGCTCTACATATACATATATATAAGTTATTAGGATCTATTTACACAACAAAAACAAAGAAAAGAAAACCATCAGGGTTTGCGCTTGTATAAAACGATATTTGATAAACGTGGATTAATTCGACTTCAATGGTGATTCAAATTTGTCTAAATAATGTTTTCGAGCAAGATAATAAGTACAGATTAACGCGAAAAGAGGGGTTTAGATTTTTTTTATTACTGACAGGCTTGCGCTTGACTTCAATCTCACCTGCTGGAAAGTGATTATGAGGCCGACGATGGAGCGCGCTCGCCCAGCAAATACCGATTCACTCGACGTTTGAAGATTCCCATGCCATAAGATGCTGGAAACACCGACGCAGGAAGCGAGTTCCAGTTCTTCGCGGTTCGCAGCAAAAAGGAGAAGGCGAATCGCTTCGTGCGAGCAGCTGGAATGTCAACCACATGTGGGTGCAAATTGGCACGGCGCGCAGTTAATATATGGTAGAAAGGGGAGGGCGTTTAGTTTTTAGATGTACCCGCCCTTAAGGTTTTGAAGTTTGGATTCCTTTCTGGGTATAGACCTCCTAACTCCAGCCATATTTTTTGATTATTGCCGATTTTGAGGCTTTCTTTCCGCTGTTTCTTTTAAATCGTAAGTTCATCGTTGGTACGGTCTGCCAATATTTCATTTGCCACTTCGACCTTCTCAACCAGTGGTTAATTGTAGCTATATGTGATATTTTAAGTTATTAAGGATGGTTTTTTTTATATCCCGGGGGAAAATCCTGCATAGGACCATCAGGGACGCTGTGAGGGCAGCGACCCCGGTGTGTCAGACTCTTACTGACTAAAAACCCCCGGGGTGTCCCTCTGATTGCTCCACCCGGGCCTGGGAAGCCAAATTCGTCCAAACGCACAGGGAACAAAAGGCCTTGTTGAGGCTACTTCTCTGGGGGAGGGGTGGGAGTAAAAATCCACCCCCTCCAAAACCTCTTTCTCAGACGGATTAAGGGTGGCTTGCCGCAATAAATTTAATCTAGTTTAATATTATTGAAAAAAAAAACTAGCGTTAACGTAATTGTCTTGCTCGAAAACATTATCCGGTTTTAATTATTTTTTAAATTGAAATCTTCGTTGCTAATAATAATATTTGTGGACAATTACACACATTGACCGTGTCGAGATGAGGCAAACTTGCTTGAGCCACCCGGTGGCACGCGCCGTGCGATGAGGCAGACTTGTGCGAGCCAGCGTGAACGAGTTAAGCCGGATTTAATTTGTTCGTGCGAGCCGCCTTTAGTAGATTAAGCCATTTTAGTGTATCCATAATATAGATGTGTGTATTTGAATTGTAGTTGTGAACACTCGTTCGATTATATTTGGATCTGAAACATTTAGTATTATTTTTAAAAATTGTAAATATAATATAAGATGTATTTTTAAGTGAATAAATGCTTTTGATAGTAAACTCTTGTGTTTTATTGAGTTTTAACCTTTTGTGGCACACATTTTTTGAAGGGACTGTTTCTCATGAAAATTAGCAAATGAGAGTTTGCGGGGTCACTGATTACGAATCTGACTTTATGTTAGACTAGCTGATCCGGCAAACGTTTTGCTATATAAGGTTTTATAATACCTTCTAAGATGTTAATTGAAATTAAGTGATGTCAAAGACAATTTTGTTCACAATTAAATACTCTTAATCAACAACACATTTATTTGGATAAAGATTAATATTATTACGTTGATACAACTCTTAACAAATAATGCATTAATTTCGACCAAATTTGATTAACATAAAAACGGTTCTAGTGAGTTAATCTTAAAAGATAGACATATACTGTCGCGGACATTTTTTTAGATCATTTTTAAGAGGAATAACTCTGTCATACATATATTTTTTGGTATTTTGAACCGTTTTCGCAGCGCACGCAATGGAAGCACTCAAGGATGAATAATTTTCCCCGTTTTTTTTCACATTTTCCATTATTTCTTCGCTCCTAAAAGTTGCATCGTGATGTTATATAGCCTAAAGCCTTCCTCGATAAATAGTCTATTCAACACAAAAAGAATTGTTCAATTCGAACCAGTAGTTCCAGAGATTAGCGCGTTCAAACAAACAAACTCTTCAGGGTTTATAATATTAGTAGAGATTTTATAAATTCAAGATGGGCGAAAATTTGAAACATCACTGGATTTCATTGAACATGATTATACAGGGGTTTTTTGGATCGCTGATTACAAATCAGACATTAGATTTAAAAAATTCAAGATATCGGATCCAAGATAGAGGACAAAATTGTGGATCTGCCATTTTGAATTTTCATAATTTTGAAGTCAGATTCGTAATTAGTGACCCCGAAAACACATGTATGAACATTTCTGTGAGGAAACGGTCAAAAATTTCTTCAATAATTATTTTTTATTTATGTATTTTTTATCAAAAAAAAAAGCTGTTCGAATTTATTTATTATTATATATGATGAGATTCTGCCAGTGGCCACGGCCACAGAAAGTTTCCACTAGCACAAATTAAACATTTTTTTTACACTGGCTCGACATAGTGACTGCAGAGTACCTGATGGTAAGTACAGTGTAGTCCAAAAACGAAAGCGACTATCAAAGGATGAAAATCCATTGATAGTCTACATCGTCATGTCGGCCCGCATGTACCACGACTGAAGATCTCTAGGTATATGAGTTACTGGATATAGACAAGCTGATCCCGAAACGCGACAAGCCGAAACTGGTCACTATGACGGGCTTTACACCCATGTACTGTGGTCGCGATCCAGACGGGCACCGACGCCCTACCACCTCGCTGCTGCTCGTTTAGCACCACCCAGGAGTCACGTGTAGGGAAACTAGGGTAAAGCCTACGGACGCCAGCAGCTTCGACTCCCAAAAATCAAATCTCTTTCAATTAGTAACAACGGCAATGCGGTTTTAAATATCAACTGGCGGTTCAAATATTCGTTAAAAAACTAAAAGCGGTAAACATGACGCAGCTGACGCATTTAATATTTATTTTATTAATAATAGCGTTTGTGTCACGCCATTGAGTGCGGTTGTAGTAAGCGACATCTGTCACACGTTTCACTTTAGAGACACAGATTATCCTTATATCATTCGCACGTAACTTATGGAGTAATAGAAGAATTTAGGTATGAAGCGGAAATATCTTAACCGCTTCACCAGGGACCATATGGACACGGGAGTCAAGAGAAAAAATTCAATAAAATATAACTTTTTATTTGCTACATAGTTACACATTATGGTCTTAGAATATAGTTGATAATACACCATTGAAAAGTTCATAAATCCGACTCGTCTGGGACATTGTGATCGCGAACCTTACTACGGTTCAGGACAGTATTATTACAATATTACACCTATCCCCCGATTTACACGGTAGATACGTTCCTGAGAAAAACGTGTAAATCGAAAATTAAAAATTTTCAAGTCAAAACCGTGTAATCGAAAAGCTTGCAGAAAATGCATAATTTTGCTATTTAACAGTTGTGATTTTTTTTTCAATATTTTTAGGTGTACACAGAAATAAAAATCAAATGCTTTGACAGGTTAAAATATGTAATATATTACGGAAACACTGTTTTTTTTTTATTTAATTACAATACATTAAACAGAAGAACAAAAAATAAAACCAAGGTGTTTTATTATCCTTCATCATGTGCAGCAAGTCAGCACATGAGCTCGGGATTCCCCGTGAGATGTGAACACAGCGCACGTGTTCAAACACAGTAGCATTTAGTAGAGTGCGATAAAAACAAAAATAAAAACTTATTTGGAAAACCGTGTAAAAGCGAAAACGTGTAAAACAAGTACCGTTGTAAATCGGGGGATAGGTGTATTTCATATTTCGTAGATAACATCTTAAATGTAAGATAACTTTCATGTTACACAAATAGCATAAATGCATTTTTATTTTACTCTCGATCCCATACAAAACAACATCTAAGAAGTTTCACTTCAACAATGCAAGCGATCGTAGTACGGCTGCAGTGACGTCACAAACGCATTACAGCCCGGGCATGATGTAGGCGATGTTGTGCAGGGTGTCCTGCATGAGGCGCGCGGGCGGCGCGATGCTGGGCAACGCGCGCGACACGCCCAGCAGTGGGGCCAGCGAGCATAGAAGCGTGTCCAGCAGCACTGATACCGAACCGGAGACTGCAATCTGGCCCTGCGGACATACATACATCCTTACTAATATTATAAATGCGAAAGTAAGTCTGTCTGTCTGTCTGTCGCGCATTCATGCCAAAACTACTGAACCAATTTAAATGAAATTTGGTAGAAATATAGTCTAGAACCTAAGACAGAACATAAGCTTTTTAGAGTTAAAAGCTTGAAACTTATTTTTTACGCTATTGATTCAATATAAATAAATATGCCAACCAAAGTTTGTAAAAGTTTTAGCCTCAAGGGTGTAAAATAACAATAGGAAATAGGGGATGAAAATTTGTTAACATTTTTTTATTGAATCTATTAAAAAAGCAAAGGTAAAAATACTGACAGAATAGAGCGAGGGGTGGCGTAAGACAATAGTTTTTGCCCCGCCTCCATAAATTGTAATGAAAGCATTGTTTTATTGAATCAATTAGAGAAGCAAAGGTAAAAAGGAGGGGTGGGGTCAGGCAGTAATTTTTGGCCCGCCTCGTAAAATTTCAAGATCGAAGGCAGTTTGGGTAGTAATGATGTACTGACCTCGTGCTCCTTGAGCCTGGCGCCGATGATGGCAAGGCTCTCCCCCAGCAGACGCAAGTGGGCGGCGACGTCCGCGGCGCCGCACCCCGTCACCCGGTACATGCCGGTCTGAGCGCTGCCGCCGCTCGATGTGCTCGCGCCTAGGGATGTCGTCACCGGCTAGATGGAAAAATATCCATATATATAAATCTTGTGTCACGGTGTTTGTGGTCTCACTCCTCCAACATGACTAGTGATGAAAATGCCCGAGAATTTTCCCAAAGTGCCCAAAACTTGTATGGGGAATATTCCCGGGAATTTACGAAATGTTCGCGGAAGTGCTGGACACTTTGGGAAAATTCCCGGGCATTTTCATCACTAAACATGACTCTAGCGACTTTTATGATTTTGTTTATGTACACTTAATTTTTTTTTTGGTATCCCGGGTGCATTTCCTGCATAGGAGCATCAGGGACGCTGTGAAAGCAACATTGGTGTGTCAGATTCGTACTGACTGAAAACCCCGGGGTGTCTAATAGCTCCACCCGGGCCTGGAGGACCAAATTCAACCAGACGCCCGGGGATTTAAAAGCCTTGTTGAGGCTACTTCTCCGAGAGGGGTAAAAGTAAACAGTCCACCTCTCCAAAACCTCTCAGGCGGCGCGCTGGACTCTGCGCACCACCTCCCTCTCATCCGTGCAGCAGATTCCCTTAAGTTTACTGCCCGGGTATATTCTGTTAGTATGAGAATAGATCGTAAATTATATTTCATACTGCTACAACTATAGTGTCCCTATCCAGAATTATTTGACACTTTTTGTTTTTTTTTTTATGATTTGGTATCAAGAAATACCTATAACCCATTTTTTCACTCACCTAACCCTACCCACCCACTTTTTAATGATGACTTTTTATAAACCAGGGTTCAGAAATCTGCAGCTCGCGAGCCATATGCAGCTCTTTGGATGTGAAGCTGCGGCTCTTAATTTCCATACCCCATTAGCTTACATGTCAGTTGTGATTGGCAGTTTGTTTAATAACATATTGTTATTTACAACAAAAGGTCAAGCTACAATTATATTAATACTGAGAAAGCGCTCAGTGCTTACCACAAGAGCTTGCTGCGGTGAAGTTACTGGACCTGGAGCCTGCTTCGGCGGCCCACGGTTTACTGGAGGTCGGCCTGGTCCAGGGTTCACTGAACGAATACCTGTTACATTACTTTACTGTTAAATTTGATACGGCTCATGTCCGTATCGCTGCATCAGGGCTGGTACGTACTCCCCAGCAGAGATGAGCAAAATATAATCTGATTAATGATGAACGATTACAAAATGTAGTCGTAATATTAATTTTCTTGCTCTGTAATCATGATTAAATCCATTTAAAACTTTAAGAAATCATAAATGTGTATGCAATCTGGGATTCTGTAGTGTTTGAAACATAGATGAGCAAAATGCAGTCATATTAATGATGAAAAACGCAAAATGTAATCATAGTCACTTTTATTAATCTGATTACATGTTGTCCATCTATGCTCCCCAGCTATGCGTTAGTTTGAGATCAGACTGAGGCTTAGATTTATAGACGAAACTTTAAGTTTGCTTAGATTTTACTAAAATATTACAATTCTTAATTGTCAATGAATGTCAAAGGATTTGGTAAGTCACTGAGTATGTCAACATGGACTTAGCTCTGCGAATACTATGGCTATACTCAAGTTCCTATTATGTATTCAGTTTATTGCTAAAGAGAATTTATTTTTTGAGAACTTTGCTAAGTAAAGTCGAATTAGAGTCTATAAACCTCAGCCTAAGACTCCTGTAGTGATATCCTACAAAAGCAAAATATATACTATTTTATATTGATTTGATTAAATGTCTATAATATATACGATGGCATAGGGCAGTTAAAAAAACCTTGAATAATAAAAAAAATCACTTACTAGGGTTAGATATAATTTTAGTCGTTGGCTGATTATTCTGGTCTTTTTGCATCGCAAACCGCTTGGCTTTACGCTTCCACAGATACCGTTCGTTGTAATTCACCTAAAATATTAATAATTAACTAAACGCAAATAAAAATTAATTATGTGACATAATTGTGCAGTAGTAAATGAAACATGCAAATGAAAGGACTAAAGGCACTCGACGGATTCGCCTTTCGCCAGAATACCTCCCTCCCTAATAGATATGCCACCTGGGCAGCGCAATTGAGAGTAGAGATGCCACGAATATTCGGCAACTATTCGGTATTCGGCCTATTCGGCCACTTTTTTTGCTATTCGGTATTCGGCCGAATAATACGTACTATTCGGCCGAATACCGAATACCAAATCATGTAAAAAAGACAAGTTATATTACTCAAAATTATCTATTTATTTCCAAATTACAACACTTTAGTAATTAAAATTGATCAGTGGTAAGTTGTGATGGATGAAAATAAGCTTTTCAGCATTTTTTGGTAGCAAACGATTACGCTTTTCATCGTAAATGTTACTTGCCTCAGAAAATAACCTCTCACTAAACACGCTACTTCCAGGAGAAGAAAGATAATCTTTAGCAAATTTCGAAAAGTTTGGGTATTGTTTTTCGTTTGTACTGGGTATTGTATTGTCTTTGCTGGCCGCGCCAACGCAACGAGGAGAACAGGTTGCAGCTTGCCTTAATCCAGCTAACGCGCCCCCGACAAGCATGTATTCCATGCCGAATATTCGGCGCTTCGGCCGACAGCGTTGCCGAATTTTCGGTATTCGGTATTCGGCCAATTCACTATTCGTGGCATCACTAATTGAGAGGGCGTCACTTAAAATATCCAGGCGTGCCTGGTGTTCGATGTGTTCCCGCGAACCGCTCAAAGACAATGAGGTGAGGTGATAATCTCTTACGCCATCCCCTTTGCAACGTACTGCCGAGTGGCCTAAAGGCCAGACGTCGCAGGGACCTGGGGATACTGGCGCTGCCTTTCCCTAAACCCCAGCATACGACAGTAGGAACATCAACGAGCTTTTAGCCGTTATGAGTCCGGCACACTAGAGCTGCCACTGTGCATGATTTTTGCTGACAGCCATGGTGACAACGCGCAGACAACAGCAAGGCATAAAATAATAGAATATGGATACATTGCGGCTTGTGTTTTATTTATTCTACAAGTGACATCTTTTGGTTATCTTGTGCTCTACTTAATACTCTTGTATGTAAACTGAATGTCGTGGTGCAGAGTTTCCGCAATGGGCTGTGATAGCCGGAAGTTTTTTGGACATAAGTTGTCATTTAAGTTATAAAATTACAAACTACTCACATTGGACCACATCTCTCCGAGTCTCTTCGATATAGCAGAGAAGTCCATGTCCGGATGTTTACGCAGGAGTTCGTTGCGAGCCTCTTTAGCCCACATCATATACGCTGTTATACGTGTTTTACCTGCAATTCATAATGGATTAACAGGAGGAATAGATGATAATAATGGATAAATAATAATAGACGAAAGACAATAATGATATGGGATCCTTTAAGAGTAGCGTGAGGAGATAGGGATAGGGTGGGGTTTGGGAGTTGAAGCTGCTCGCGTCCGTGGGCTTTACCTTAGTTTCCCTACACGTGACTCCTGGGTCCTGGGATGCTAAACGAGCAGCAGCGAGGTGGTAGGGCGTCGGTGCCCGTCTGGATCGCGACCACAGTACATGGGTGTAATGCCCGTCATAGTGACCAGTTTCGGCTTGTCGCGTTTCGGGATCAGCTTGTGTATTTCCAGTAGCTCATATACCTAGAGACCTTCAGTCGTGGTATATGTGGGCCGACATGACGATGTAGACTATCAATGGATTTTCAGCCTTTGATGGTCGCTTTCGTTTTTGGACTACACTGTACTTACCATCAGGTACTCTGTAGTCACTATGTCGAGCCAGTGTAAAAAAAAAAGATATTACGATATAAAAGATAAAAAGATATTTACGTAAGTCGTAAGAGGCGACTAAGGTATCTCTGGAACATCGCTATTCAACCAGGTGTTCAGAGAAGGAAAACTAAACCAAACCTGCATCCCGCTCCCTCCCAATCGTACTGGTTCTCCTTTCCATCGGGCCTGAGGGAGCTCGGACGAGAGAGTGCTTTTCTGGCAGCGCGTCCAGTTATGCACTTAAATATCTCCTGCGCAATTGACTGTTTCCGAAAACTGGACCTCGAATATCTTAATCGGTGTTGAAACAGTCGCCGTGGCCGAAACTGGCCAGGACATCGTCATAATTAGCGATGCCATCTTGATTAATGTAATCAGATTTCGTGAGACCCTGCAGTTTAGAAAGATGCAATCTTTAATTTGGAGTAGTAGCTTTTTTAGTAGGATTTTGTAAAACAACTACAAAAATTACATTAGTGGCTGTAACCACTTTGCGCTTATATGTCTGAACCACAGTAGCACAGCTGATTGCAGTCCTAAAGGCATTTACACATGTCATTACTATTAGATGCTATGTGGATCTCCTCACTAATGTATCCAACTGGAAAAGGGTATAGGGTGATAACATTTTATTATTAACCCTTAATGGAGCCGTGTTGTATTTCTGCAACATACCACTCAAATAGAAGCAACAATAAAATAAATACCGATAGACTGACTTTGCTTGACGTTATACGGCACCAACAAAGCATTCTTACTATTTAGTAACAATGCAGCTCACTAAATGATGAGACCTGTAGGTAATGATGTTTCATTGTAGTGTCGAACTAATATATGCCTATTTCCAGGTTTTGAATTCATTTACAAAAAAATAATTCTTGGTGAAATACTAATATTTGACTGTTGAAATTTGTGTATGTAAACGGTTAGAGGATGTATTTTAATAATCTGTTCCTAATTGTAACTTTAATTATTTAGTACTAAAGCAATGCTACATTTTTGTAACATGTAAGGTATTTAAGAATTATAAAGGATACATTTTTAATATTTTTTTTATTATTACTTTTGTTAACTATACACTATTTACCACCTAGTTTTTACAAAATTAACAAATTTAACGACCTTGCGCCATAAAGGGTTAACACAAATATTTAGTAAGTATGGTGTAGTCTAAGAATGATGGTAATTGCAAAGGAATGATAATTCAATGACAGTTGTAACTATAATGCTAAGTAGGCTATAATAATGGGTAACTGAATATACACTGTAAGGGAGATTGATTGTGGACATGCCTTTGTCTTTCCTCTGTGCCTTGGCTCGACCCACCACTCTTCCATCCTTCACAATCAACTTTTTCTTACTGCTCTTTTCCATCATATAGAGAGAATTGGCAGGAGTGCGTGCTGATCCCTCTTCTGATGCTGAGCTATCTGATTCCATGCTAGAATATGTAACAACATTAGAAGATTATAGATTTTTATAACAACTCTCCAAAGTGGCTACTTTGCTCCTAATGTAAGTACAGTGTTATCCACAAACTCCAGTTATCACTGAGTGGTAAGAATGCATTACCAATCATTCTAATCATACGGGCCCAGATAAACTATGTCAGAAGATCTCTAATTGTATGAACAAATGGATGTTTTAGTTTAAAATTATCATAAGACTGTCTCTAATTGCAATAACTATAAATTCATTAGTAAATCTTGTGAAAACACAATAGCCTTGCAAATTACACCTAACTTGAAGCAAAATTGTTCTCTTAGACAAAAACACAGAAAAAGACATATAATAACAGAATATAGGATATAAATACTAACAAATACTGTGAAACTGAAATACAAACAACACAACAAAAATAATACTTTTTAAGCTTTTATATTCTGTGTAAATGGGTCTTTTGCCAAATTAACTTACTATTAGGTACGGCTCAACATTTGACCTGGTTATACAAGCCATGGTAACAACCAGAATGTAGTGCTGCAGAATTTCTCATCAGGGCGGGAGGAAACTATCTCAACCCTCTTTGATTCTTGATCATTTGGATAGTCATAACACGATATTCACAGTATCAGCGGTTTTATAAGTAACCATAATATGAGCAAATGTTGAACACTGAGCCATTTATTAAATGTTAGTTAATTTATGCATAAAATCTATTAAAATATTTCTGAAGAAAAGTTCAATTGGCATCTATATAAAAAAAGCACAACTAAATTTAAAAAATTTGGGTGAGGTGATATCATTCAAGATTGATGTCACATTTGTTGAACTTGTGAAGTTCAGTGTGAACTCTATGCTAGCCTGGAACATACTATCTAGCAGTTTCTTTTTTCACAGCTTTGGTCTCACTCCACAGGTCTATGTGCAGATGCTTTACTATCAACAACTCATAGCGATCATTTGCACATAACAATTGGTCACAGTGACAGACTAACTATTGCATTCTTGCTAAAAAAGTTTTATGATTTAGAAATTGTTAACAAAGGAAAGCAATTAACCACAGCAATTTCAAAGTATAGTAAGCCCAAAAACATTATTAAAAAGTACAATAGACAAGTCTTGTTTACCTACATTAGTATAAACATATATTATGTACATATATATCTCTATTCTTCTTCTTACTTGTTAATGACCAGACAATATTGGTGAAGTGGATGGAATGGTATGAAGCTATTGTCATAAGATTGTTGGAGAGTTCTATCAAATCTTATAAGCAGTGCTAAAGGGGCATGAGATTTTGACCCAGCACCTATGTATACCTCACCACAACATTTCTTGATTATAATCATAGTTTAGTTAGAATTTATTCGAACTTAACATAATCTATATTGCGCCTCAAATTTATTTAAACAAAACTTCAAAACTTTATCAAATATAAAAGTGCACATCTCACGTCGCTAAAAATATACCAATCTGTGTAGTTTCGTGGCTTTTTAAACAATAACGATAAAGGAAACAAATTACGGCAATATTTAACAATGTACCTCTCAGCATTGTCAGGGTTGTTTTCGTAATAATCAGACTCGCTGCCAGATGCTGTCCCAGCCTCTTCCATACGTTGTGGCGTGTGCATTTGAGGCGGATACTCGTGGGTTTCCTCTTGTCGGACCGACCCATAGGTTTTAACAGGCGTTTGGCGGCGAAATTTTGTCTCTATGTCATCAGGAGATTCAAAGTCCATCAATTTTGAGCTCTTCTTCCGGACGCGGCCACTCCTCGATATTCCAGTGACCTCTAAATCTTAAAAATATTGTTGAGCATTGGTCTCGAAAAATGAGAAAACAATTGTTCTGCTTGAAAATAACTAACTCACCTTCCTGCATGCTTGGTTTTGGATGCAAGAGATTTTATAACCGTAAACAATACAGGATTTATAACGTTTTACGAAAAACACAAATATATTGATATAGACCAGAAAAATCTTAAACACAACCAATTAATATAAGTCCCAACATTCAACAAACAGAAAATTAGAACCGGCAGACGTCAATAAACTGTCAACTTTTTTATTGATAACTCGCAAACAGCAGACTAAGGTCTAAGTCATTCAGCCTTTTCTTATGTAATTAAATTCTCTAAATGCGAAAAGTCGCAACCAAAAACTGTATTAAGATCAAGTCACATTTCTTAAAATTCATAGACTAACACCACATTTCTTCTATTTTTATGACAATCGTCGAAGCAGTAGCTATTTTAAAAAAATCCACATTTTTAACTATAAATTAATAAAAAGAACCATAAAAAACATATCAATATAACCACTTTTTTTTTTCTTGGGGAAAATCCTCATAGGTCGTTTCGGCCGCACTGGGGGGTTGCGCGAGACCGAGGTGTGTCGGACTTGTACCGTCTAAATACTCCAAGGTGACTTCTTCTGCGCATTGAAGGGGACTGCAGGACCTGTAATCAAATCGCCACAGCCCCGTCGCGCTGCGTCCGCTGAGTACAAACTCAGAGGAAGATATCTTCCCCAACACTGCTCATTGTATTTAGGCAGAGCACGTCACAATGCTCTGCCTACTTCTCGAGGGACGCTAACCAGCCGCTCAGGGCCACCACCCTGAGCGGCCGCGACCCCATAAATATAACCACTAATGTATCCCTGCTCGCCCAAAAAGAAGTATAGCTTGACGATATACTATAAGAAATGAATGTCCCTTCTCGTAAATTATAATACGAAAAATATGAAATACACATACGAAAATACGTGACAATAATTCAATATAGGATAAACAGGATTATTTAGGGAAAAAAAAAAGAACAATAAAAACGATATAATTTTTATTGACACTATTTATACAGAAATACATTGATATTCTATTAGTTTAACATGTAAAATGCTATTAATCATTCTTCAATAAAACCATTGTCTGCTTTATAGAACCCAGTTGTCTTTAGTTCCATGATGCAAAGCAAAACCCTTTATAAAATTATTGACTGGTAGCCCCCAACATAGCTGTCATTATTGTTACGAATAAATAAAACAAATTGCATTTTAGTGGAGAATTTATTAACAGATTCAGTTATGAATGATTTAAATTAAAAAGTCCTAAGTCCATTTTCTATATTACAAAACAGAAAAGAATGTGAAAATTAAAAAAAAGGTGAAGAATAAAAAACTAAATATTTTTTATAATTTTGCCTTTCTTCTATAATATGAACTAGTTTATAAAATAGAAAGTATGTTTTTTTTTTTTTTATTAGCCATATCTTGATTTGGATCCTTTATTTTAAATTAAACCATTCAACTCCATTCAATTATAAAAGATTTAAGAGATCTGTTCTGTTTTGCTGGACTAGTCGACAATTTTGACACCTCTGTCAATATTTTTAAAATTTTAAACAAAAACACAGAGGAATACAAAATAAAAAAAATACAAAAAACAGGCAAGAAATCAAGTAAAAAAGAAATAATAATGATATTGTTTAAAAATGCTTTCGTCTGAAATCACTTTAATCATAAGTAACATATTATATACAAGTTCCTATGTATAAATAGGACAAATATTAATGCCCGACTGAAGGCTTTGGCTACTACATGAGGTGAAACGTTTTAAATGATGAAAATTTTAGCTAACGCTTAAGATTCGCTGGCTGAGCACCTTCTGTGGTCGCCCCCTAAGCCCGGTTAGCCGTATAGGCCTGTACAAGCTAACAATGTTTGCCCTTCAAAAAAAAAAACTAACTCTTAAGGTTTCTAGCAAGCGTCAATCTAAGTTTGATTAATCCGAATGTGGCTTTTAAATTATTTTTAATAAATATTCGATTACCGGTTGGCTGGCAACGGACATTTCTCGCGCGTCTCTTAATATCACGCGACGTTTCGTAAACCAATTAGAAAGTAGACTTGCTGTTTTATAATATCACCCGACTTTCCAGAGCTAACACCAAGAAATCCTACAACTTTATTTAACAATAAACAGATATATGAAATAGTAATGCTTATAATTTGCCAACTTATAAATGTTCATTTAGTTATGTTACAGTTTTATAGGTTATGGGTCCAGAACGCTTCTGTTCAATGCTATTTTATGTCAGAATCTTCTCTATCTCAATTTGCATAATTGTTTTTTTAGAGTAACTTCTCGTTGATCTTCTACCTGAAACTACACATAGGAACTTCTAAAAACTAGTCAAATTACTAAATCAACTGACCCTCCCCAGTATATTCCCAAAGATGACCGCAAAGCACACGATTATGCCGATCCCGGTCAGAATTTGATTCGGTTCCAGCGCCACTTTCCGCTGAACAGTCTCCCGGTCTCTTTCCGCCTCGTCTAGGTCTTGATGGACTACTGACAGTGCTTTTGCTATGTCTGCGTCTGACTTAGCACTAGACTGCGAAGCTGTCACGATCAGACGTTTTAGTTCTTTTATTTGAGTCTCTACAGCCTCCTCCTGATGATGTAGATGTTCTGTGAAATATATTTATATATTTTTTTACACTGGCTCGACATAGTGACTACAGAGTACCTGATGGTAAGTACAGTGTAGTCCAAAAACGAAAGCGATAAACAAAGATGAAAATTCATTCATAGTTTCCGTCGTCATATCAGCCCACATATACCGCGACTGAAGGTCTTTAGGCATATGAGTTACTGGATATACACAAGCTGATCCCGAAACGCGACAGGCCAAAGCGATTCACTATGACGGTCTTTACGCTTGTGTATTGTGGTCAGGACCCAGTTCGGGCAATCGCCATACCACCAAACACATACAGGTTGTGTTTAAACTGAGGATTGTAATTTTTGAGATTTCAAGCTAAATGTGGTCGTGGTGGTTTAGTGGCAAAGGAACCGGCTTCCATACGCGGCAACGCGATAGGTCGTAGATTCAAATCGCGACACGTACCTCTGGGTTTTTCTAGATTACGATGTTTTCTTTTACCGATGAACATGCGGCTCCTCAATTAATTTAATCTGGAAAATTCCAGAGGTACTTGCTAGGATTCGAAACATAGTTGGGCAAAATGTAATCAGATTAATGAAAATAATTAACGATTACATTTTACGTCTTTTGCCATTAATATGACTGCATTTAGCTCATCTATGTTTTAAACACTACATAATCCCAGATTGTATACACATTTATCATTTCTTCATGTTTTAAATGGATTTCATCATGATTACAGAGTAAGAAAATTAAAATTACAATTACATTTTGTAATCATTCATCATTAACCAGATTACATTTTGCCCATCTCTGATTCGAAACTATGAGCATTCGCGTTGCCACGCATCGATGCCGGTCTCGTAACCACAGGGCAACAATAGCCACAATAAAAAAAAAATTACCAATCAATGATGATTGTTTGCTGACTAGATGATTAATATTCTCTTGCATTGACTTCAGATTGTTGGCGAGTTGTTCCTGAGAAAAAACATTATAAATTATATACTTTCAGTTCAGAAGCCCCTAGCATGAATATTCCTGATAAGGTATTCGTATGGTACACCCTTTTTTTTTGTATCCCGGGGAAAATCCTGCATAGGACCATCAGTGACGCTCTGAGGGCAGTGATCCCGGTGTGGCAGACTCCTACTGACTAAAAACCCCCGGGGTGTCCCTCTGATTTTTTTTTTACTCCCACTCATCCATTCTCCCACTCCCAGAGCACGCTACGTTTTGCTGCCGTTCGCAAGCAAACCGAGCTGCGACTGGGCCATGCTATCCAGGAGGGCACTTTGGCCATCCTTTTGAGCGGGAAGAAGACTAGGGTTTCTTTGGTGGATTTTATCAAGACTATAATGGCGTCGGTCTGCAGAGCGAACGGCAGTACGGCGCTTTGGACGCTTTAGTTCTGTGTCCCTCTGATTGCTCCACCCGGGCCTGGGAAGCCAAATTCATCCAGACGCCCAGGGAACAAGAAACCTTATTAAGGCTACCTTTCTAGGAGGGGTAAGAAGTAAGCCCACCCCCTCCAAAACCTCTCTCCCAGGCGATGCGCCGGACACCGTGCACCGCCTCCCTCTCATCCGGGCAGCAGACTCCCTCAAGTCTACTGCCCAGCGTATGGCACACCGCCCTTAACTCGAGGTGTTCTGAAAACCGTATGAAAACCGCGCGAATAAAATAGTACTAATCAACACCGGTGCAATCAACACGTGACGCGAGCGCTAAACTGTGTATATTCGTTTTCTCAATTTCAACGACATCGAAGACGCGTCATTTATCACCAAAAAGGTACGTGGTTCCTGTCTTAGCTAGTTCCAGGATCTCATTGCCACTATCGAATAATAATAATTGTGTTTCTATATCCAACAATTACTATCAACCAGTTGTCATGGATAAGTAAAGTTAAGAAATTTTGTGCGTTTGGTGTTTTGAACGTTTTGGCAGAACTGTCCCAGAGATGCGAACAGTATTCCATACAAGGCCAGACCTGGGTTTTATACAATAGATACAGTTGATCAGGTTTATACGTGCTCTGGAAATGCGACAAGCTTACTTGGTACGCAAACTCAGTCTTCATAGCTTCAGTGATATCGGCCCTGCTGGCTGTCCCTCCCCCCGCTATGGTGTACAGGACGCTGGCGCTGCGAGCCATCTGCTGTTCCATCATCTCCCGAAACTCCGCCATCTTCATACGATTGTTGATCGTCGAACCGCCTATACCGAGCACCGTGCCTGGTGGATTCAAAATAGAACATTCTAGAACATTGAAGTAATATGGGAGACTAATGGGCGAAATTAATAACCTATCCTATCGCCTATCTTAGATTTGTCACTATAGCAACTATAGTTCATCTCTTTTCGCAAACACAGGTTAGAAAGGGAGAGGTATAACAATCGATCTTCGAATTAAAGATAGATAGATTATTAATTTTGGCTGTAGGTGGAGAGTGCACACGTTGGAATGCCAGAGCGGTTTCACTCCGCAGTCTTTTCCGATATATTTTCAAAAATAAACTATACGGAATGGTGTTTTGTGGCATAACAAAATGGTAACATATCCCATTTTTTTAAACTCGAGCTTAAAAATGGAATTGTTACGAACAGCGAGCCCAGGGCGCCGGCAACGCAAGAATAGGGGTGCGGGAGAGGAGCACGTCGACCAAGGCGACAGCGGCGGCCGGGCGTACGAACTACGGCGAAACCCGGCGTCGCTATTGGCTAATTAGTTTTAAGGAACACATTGTATATAGTACTAGTTGTTAGGGTAGCCCGAGGGAGTATATATAGCGACCAAACCTTTGTAAATCGGCGAAGATCGAAGACTTGAAGATTTCCCTCGGAGCTACCCTCAAGATTACTGCGAATAAAGAAGCGAACTACGATCGAAGAAGTGTTTTTATTAAAGAATCCCTGCTACTAGTCATCGTGTCTTGTCCATCGTGTACAGGAATTATCATAAGTTTTTTTATTAATTACTTTGATAACATGTAACAGGACTGTCGCCTTTCACGAAAACCAGCGCCGTAAATTGCCACAGAGGACAGACATTCCGCTGACGGAGGGCTCATTTCATATGGGCCCATGAGTTGTTTCTGTATTTTAAATTGTTGTTTTAGACGAAATAAATGGATTCGTATTGATTTGTTTGGCTGACATTTGATTAAAAAACACGTTTAATAAATACTGACGGAACATACAAGCCATGATGCATCGATACGTCACGTGTAATACTTGTTGCATTTAGCATAAGCTCTTTTTTCTCATTTTTTCTCATATTTCAGACCAGTAGACATTTCATAGAAAAAAAACTGTATTCTAATCGAATATAGAAGCCACACTGTACTAATACTTGTCGCGTTCAGCGTGCGCCCTCCTTTGTGTCCCGTAAACTATTTAGAGGGCAGCTGACATTTGTAAAAAAAGACATATTAAATACTAGCTGATCCGGCAAACGTTGTTTTGCTATATAAGTTATTGTAATATCTTCTAAGATGTTCATTGAAATTAAGTGATGTCAAAGACAATTTTGTTCACAATTAAATACTCTTAATCAACAACACATTTATTTGGATAAAGATTAATATTGTTACGTTGATACAACTCTTAACAAATAATGCATTAATTTCGACCAAATTTGATTACCATAAAAACGGTTCTAGTAAGTTAATCTTAAACCATAGACATATACTGTCGCGAACACTTTTTTTGATCATTTTAAGAGGAATAACTCTGTCATACATATATTTTTGGTATCTTGAACCGTTTTCGCAGCGCACGCAATGGAAGCACTCAAGGATGAATAATTTTCCCCGTTTTTTTTCACATTTTCCATTATTTCTGCGCTCCTAATAGTTGCATCGTGATGTTATATAGCCTAAAGCCTTCCTCGATAAATGGTCTATTTAACTCAAAAAGAATTTTTCAATTCGAACCAGTAGTTCCTGAGATTAGCGCGTTCAAACAAACAAACAAACTCTTCAGCTTTATAATATTAGTATAGATATACAAACCGACTATAGAAGCAACGATGTACCAATACTTGTTCCGTTCAGCATGCGCTCTCTCTCTCTCGTGTCCGAGTTTGACAGCGGCTGACATGGTCGCGAAGAGTTCGCGTTCTTCTCTCTCCGCATCGGCGAACAAGGTACGGAGCGCGCGCTCCTGTATTATCAGCTGAAACAATCATTAATATTGCAGCCATTACATTTAATGTCAAAACTGATGCTGCTTGTTTTGCAGTCACGCTATATCCTTTTCGGGGATGAGCAGTGACAAATTAGAGGCAGTATGCAAAATATCTGTTTTAAACTCACATCTGAAAATCCATATAACTGAGACCAATTAGATTATTGATTAACAGTAGAGTTCAAAAAGAGATTGGATTTACTAGCAGTTACCATTAGAGATGCCACGAATATTCGGCAACTATTCGGTATTCGGCCTATTCGGCCACTTTTTTTGCTATTCGTTTATTTGCTATTTGCTATTAATAGTACGTACTATTCGGCCGAATACCGAAATCATGTAAAAAGGCACGTTATATTACTCAACATTATCTATTTATTTCCAAATTACAACACTTTAGTAATTAAAATTGATCAGTGGTAAGTTGTGATGGATGAAAATAAGCTTTTCAGCATTTTTTGGTAGCAAACGATTACGCTTTTCATCGTAAATGTTACTAGCCTCAGAAAATAACCTCTCACTAAACACGCTACTTCCAGGAGAAGAAAGATAAACTTTAGCAAATTTCGAAAGGTTTGGGTATTGTTTTTCGTTTGTATTGAGTATTGTATTGTCTTTGCTGGCCGCGCCAACGCAACGAGGAAAACAGGTTGCAACTTGCCTTAATCCAGCTAACGCGCCCCCGACAAGCATGTATTCCATGCCGAATATTCGGCGCTTCGGCCGACAGCGTTGCCGAATATTCGGTATTCGGCCAAATCACTATTCGTGGCATCACTAGTTACCATGGCCTATATTTTTCGTTATATATTTATTTACAGTGCTTAAAAAGCAAGTATATATAAATTTTACATTTTTCTTCTTTTTTACAAGTGGACACTTCAATAATATGCTGTGATAAAAATGTTACAGTACTGATTTGATAAGATATATTAATAAAACAAATTTCTAGATAAAGGATTGTGAGATTCATTATGCAAATAAGAAATTCTGTTTGTCATTGAAATAAATTTAAATGTTGTAGCTTAGTGAATAATATATTTCTCTAGTCTGCCATTTTATGCAAATAGCTTAACTTTTGAGGTGACCAGGGTACAGAAGTATAAAAACCGTCATAGCGCCTTGCTTCCGGCTGTCACATTTTGGGATCAGTTTGTGTACTAGTTGTTCATATGCCTAGAGATCTACCATAGTGGTATATGTGGTTAGTGGTATGTAAGCCGTGGTGGCTGCCGGCAGAATAGAATAGCACCCCCCTCTTCTTGCTGAGGTGTCGTAAAAGGCGACTAAGGTAACTCTTCAACACCGCAATTCAACCAGGTGTTCAGAGAAGGAAAACTCGACCAAACCTGCATCCCGCTCCCTCCTGATCGTACTGGTTCTCCTTTCCATCGGGTCTGAGGGAGCTCGGACGAGAGAGTGCTTTTCTAGCAGTGCGTCCAGTTATGCACTTAAATATCTCCTGCGCAATTGACTGTTTCCGTAAACTGGACCTCGATTTTCTTAATTGGTGTTGAAACAGTCGCCGTGGCCGAAACCGGCTAGGACATCATCATATGTAGGCTGTCATAGCAATGACAATAGTCAACAGATTTTCATCTTTTGGTAGTTGTTGCAGCACTTGGACTAGACTGCACCTTTTTTTTGGTAACCCAGTGGAAATCCATTATGTACCGTCAGGGGGCGGTGAGGGCCGCCCCTCGGTACTCTCATCGACTAAAACCACTGGGATGCATCTTCAAGCACAGGGTGCGCCAGACTACAGGATTGTGACTACTGGTCTCACTGCTGTCTCACACATGATCCACCCAAAAGGCTTCCTCTCGCTGGTAGGGGAGTGGGAGAAGAGTGACACCACCCTCCAGGACTACACTATACCTTCCATCAAGTGCAATGTAGTCATTTTATCAAACCAGTATACAAAAAGAAAAACTATTTATTTTGATTTTTACTAACAATTTTCTAGTGTTAGCAGTAAGTTAAGACCATTAGTAATTTATAGAATTATATTATTAAAGAATATAGAGAATTAAAAATATTATTGTTTACAAAAAGTATGTAATTTATTAAATATTTAAGGTTAATCAAGTTTTTAATTCAAAGTGCAAAATTATGTAAACTTGACACAATTTAATAATAAAACAAAATAATGGCATTTACTGGAGCAATGACATTCAGAAAAACATGGTGTTGTTTGCTAGTATGTAAAGAATATTCAATTCAATTTATTTAATGCACTCCAAAGTGTATACAGAGATGTTTTTGTTTTTTCTTAGTTACAAACTATGACCCTGTTGGGTATGGCATTTATATAGGCAAGAGGGCTTCAATATTAATATTAGTATTTATATTAGTGATTATATTGGTGAGGCAGAATATTGCAGCAGAATATTGCAAATATATGCTGGAGTATGGATCAAAGTGATTTAATTTACCTTCTAGTGTTTAGTATTCAAACAGTAACTAATTATAGGGAATTTTATCATATTACTAGAAATGTGAAAAAATATAATACATAGTCGAGAGATCCTTGACCATTGGCACAATTTGTAAATCTGATTATGAGTGAAATTAAAGGCAATGTATGAAATTATGTTTCTATTACAAATAATTGATGAAAAACTATAAATTCCTTATTTAATGGTATTGTACATACATCATATAATAACTAGCAATTTAATAGAGACAAATGAAAATCACAGAGCAAGAACAAGACAGCACTATAACAAATCAAAAGAACAAAATAAAAAATCAATTTACTCCTTTATAATTTGTCCCAAGACTGTGTATAACATTGGTTCCAGAGATGGGCAAAATGTAATCTGATTAATGATGAACGATTACAAAATGTAGTCGTAATTTTAATTTTCTTGCTCTGTAATCATCATTAAATCCATTTAAAACGTTAAGAAATCATAAATGTGTATGCAACCTGGGATTTTGTAGTGTTTAAAACATAAATGAGCAAAATGCAGCCATATTAATGGTAAAAAACGTAAAATGTAATCATTTTCATTAATCTGATTACATTTTGCCCATCTATGATTGGTTCACTCACTTTGTGCTCCTCAGTGCAGAGATGAAGATATTTCTCATCTCCCTTCATTGTATTCTGCATTTCCTCATGTAACTCCTTCAATCGAGCCTCAAGGTTAGCTAGCTGCCTACCAACATCTCTCCTCTGCTCTTGTGCTGCCATGAATTTTTCCTAAACAATAAGTACCACTATCAAATCTATAATTTTGTATTCAGTGTACAAACATAACTCTTAAACTTTTGACATATTGGAATTTGATATTAAACAAAACAAATAAGTAGTTTTTAGTCTTTGGATTAGCTCAGCATTAGCAGCAGTGTTTGTCTCTAGGTTTTGAGCTTTCAATTAACAAAAGAGACCAAACCAAACCTAAATTCAAGCATGACGTTTTATATTCTGGTTCTGCAAACTACAATGTACCCCATTGCAGATCTAAAGAACTTTAATACAGTACAAAAACAAACTATGATTATGAAGAGGGAATATCTATTGATAGTCACTGAGATTATGTCTATTATTTTGATTCAGATACAAATTGTACAGGCTATTAAATGAAAAATTGAAGTAATACCTGTGCATCAATAACAGTGTTTTGTATAGCCATGATCTCTTCAACGCCCGTAAATTTCTCATATTTGCTGACTAAATCCTTAACTTTCGTAGTCATTGCGTCAAATTTGAACTTCTCGGCGATCTCACTGACTCTAGTTGCCGGAACATATTTGGTTAAAAGCTGATCCACTCGTTCACGACTACTAACGTTTAATTGGGAGATATGGACCTTATCTTTTAGCCTCTGTGCGATTTGGCGGAGACGATCTGCCATTTTCACATGTTACTCTATAGCTAAATGTATTAATTACACAAGTTCAATCGTCCATTTTTGTAATTTTCATGTGTAATGATCTCATCCTAAATCCCTATTTGAAGTTCCCATATACAATGTCAAAGTCAGCTGTCATGGAATAGAGATGTACAAAAAATATAGCAACTACAGAGGGAACCTATAGATATCGATGTATTTGAATTGCTATAATTTTTTACCTTTTCCAAGGAAGGTCCCCTAGCACCACCTTAACTGGATCCGTAGACACCTAAACTACTTTTTTTTTTCAATACTCACATAAATGATAAAACACCTATTTGTCAGCGCGCCCAATGATGGTCTTCGGAACCTAATTTAGGCAACAGTTCTAATAGAAAGGTATATTTTCTAATATTTTTTCATTTATCGATAACAATTTAATACAATTTTAATCAACATAAAACAATAATATAAGCCGACTAAATAATTATTATAATAATGATCAATAGCCATAAAAAAAGAAGAAAACCTATAAACTTACAAATAATAAGGATAAATTAGATAGTAATAACTATCTGAGTTATGTAACCATATTTTAATATTTAATGTTTTATGTATATGATTTTAATTGTTATGTAAAGTTGTAGCTTATATCCTGTAATGAGACAAAAAAGAAATTGAAAACTAATAAAAGTTTATAATAAAAAAAAAAACAAAACAAATGAATGAATTTTCGAACTAAGCAATATCTTTTGATATATTTCAAACTTTGCTTTTAATCGAATGTTATTGTTACTATAAATAATTTCAGTAAAAATAATAATATAATATATGTGGGCAATTACACACAAAGACTTAGCCTCAAAATAAACTTACGCTTGTGTTATGGGTATTAGACAAATATATACATATTTAAATACATATACACATCCAACTCTTGTGACAAACTATACAATACATCATAGAAAAGTCCACAACACTGGGACTCAAACCAAGGACCATAAATTTCCTTCAAATAAAACCTTCTCATTTAATAAATGAAAAAGATTTATAAATCACTAAATTTTATTCCTGGATAATTGTGAATAAAATCATTTTAAACAACACATCTCTATGACCTTCTAATTTAACAATGATGTAAGAGATGCGTTCAGTTTTACGTAATAATTATGTTGTTCGCTAAATATGGCCAAATAACTGGTTTGTATATATTTTTAAACCTGATCACTATCATCAGCAACTTACACCTTTATGACTGAAATGTTTTATATTTGAATCCAAAATCTTTGGCGTCATGGCTGTGATACTATCAACAAACCTGTCCCACTAATAATTGATCTAATGGCGATCTTTGTGATTATAATTAATAACGGAATTATTAAATAATATAGCTTCGTATTATTTATTAAAAATATATATATACCATACCGCACAATACGGCAAATGAACCGTACGACAAAGCTTACAACAAATCAATGTAGGGATTTATAATTTAAAATTCTGGCATTTGAGTTGGTTGCTGGTGATAGCTCGAAGTAGGAGTGATAGTTTGTGATAGTTTTTAGGAGATCGTAATAAAACGAGTTAGCTATATTCTCAAATATTAAAGATAAAATATTATATTATTATAAACTATAAAAATTATCTAGTACCACACGCCATACATCTCTTTTATTTAGGTTCTTCTTTGCCCTCGTGCTGAATCGATGGACACCTGTTCGGATCATTGTGTCAACCCTTGGCGTCGTAATTATTTGTTATTCATTTACAGAATATTAATATTTAATATCAAACACCTGCACTCCACAGCATTTTTACTTAAGCCGTGTATAAGTTGTCTGGGTCTGGTTAGCTCTTATTAGTTCTTGGTAGCTTGGAGTTTAGATGCATCTACGAAACAAAAATAAATTCTAGTAAGAAGTTTTTTTTTAATAATAATTTTGTGTCCTCCTCTATCTACTACCGTATTGTGTCCTTTTTTAATTCTCTACAAGCAAATGCTTGACCTCAATCACACCTGGTGAAAGGTGATGATGAAACCAATGATGAAACGTGACTGTTAAACAAATACATATTAACTCTTCTCTAAAGACTTGTGAATCATAAGAACATTGAACTAATTATGGTCACCGAAAGCTAATTGCAATCCTTTGCTGTTCGTATTTGAAATAAATGATATTCTTTTTTTTATATAGTTGGCAGTTAATTGGAGATTCCTAAATCAATCATCAGTGACGTAATGAGTCGGAACGAATGATATAAATCTACTGGACCGACGTGACTTGACATGCTCGTTTAAGCTACGCATACGGCCTTGAATCACACCATGCCTGCGATACACGTGTGGTCGGATTGCATAGTCGATGATTAAATCATCTGTTAAAGTTAACCGTCAGATTCTGAAAGTCGCTAAAAAGGCTAAAGGTTAGGTGGCTATGGACCTTTCTGTATGCATTTATATGTAAATAAATAATTAAAATAAATGATTTATTAGAGAAACAATTACAAAGCAGCACATTAAAGTCAGCTGACATCCAAACTAGGACTACCTATATCTAAGATGTCAGCACATTTCACACAATATGCTACATACAGTTTATATCTGCTGCCTAGCTCCATTTTTTCACACACAAACGCACGCCTCTCACACTCTTGTTGGACGACACACTCCCTCAAGTGTGCCACCCGGTGCTGTCATTATAGGCGGACGTTTCTTAGAAACGCCGCTCTACGACGTACAATTCTTGCGGGTCGTCGGATAGGATGGGATGAGGCTGCAGAAGCAAGCGCATCCCGAACCCGCTCCACTGCCTCCTTCTGTGCCAGCACCTACTGAAATTGAACACCGCTCTCCATGCGCCCTCGCTGCTGACCATAATTGGGATGAGCGTCGGCAGCGAGAGATCTCCACCTACCCCCCTCGCTGCGTAGCTTTAATCTTAACTCCAAACAATACACTTCACAATAATGTTAAACATTAGGTACAAATATTCCCGAAAGAGTTTCTCAGTATCATTATATCTCAGATTCAATAACGAATCCCTCAGCTTCACCTTACATTCGTAATTAGATAGATTCAAAGTATTTAATGTATGGAAGCTTAACACGTCGCCCAGCAGTGCTGAATTTATAACATTCACTATGCCAGTGGGCATTCTCAGCTCTCAGCAAAACGCACTAGTACACATTTTGGTTTTAGTCAGGATAAATCCAGCACATCTCAACCACTATCCCCATTATATACAGTTGGAACGATCCTGTGAGGATTTTCTCGAGTATAAAAAAGCATTTGCCATACGAATTATATTGTTTCCTATCCAAAGGTGCATGTAGAAAAATACAATTCATTACAGTTCGCATCTGTCTATTCTTGTACATCTGCTTTTTTGTAACCCGGGGGAAAATTCTGCGTAAGAACATCACTCCCGCTTAGTGATGAAAATGTCCGGGAATTTTCCCAAAGTGCCCAAACACTTCCTTGAATATTCCCGAGAATTTACGAAAAGTTCTCTGAAGTATTGGGCACTTTGGGTAAATTCCCGGGCATTTTCATCACTACTCCCGCTGTTATGGCAGCAACCCTGGCGTCTGACTCTTACTAATTAAACACTCCCGGCTGTACTTCCAATAACAAAAATGTCATGTGTACTGGCGCTGTGAGAACGGTGATCAACTGCGCCACTGGTCACGTTGGCCACGACATATAAGCGCAAAGTGGATCCAGCCTCTGATGTATCTCTGCTCACCTTAAAAGGGTTTTTTTTTATAACCCGGGGGAAATCCCTGACGGACCTCAGAGGGCGATGAGGGTCGCCCCCCGGTGTGTCGGACTTGCACCGACTAAAACCCCCGGGGTGTTCCTTCTCTCCGTCTAGCCGGGACCGGAGGTATAGCAGCGTCCACTTCTCCGGCCCGCGACGGCGTCTGGGCTATTCGGTAGGCTTCACCTCTGTGTTTACGAGGGGCTAAGTAAATGGCCACCTATCGCTCTCCTCATAAGTAGTCTTGGAGCGGTGTGCGGGAACACGTCACACACCGCTCTCGCCTGGATAAGTTGGGCGACACGCTCCCTCAGGCGCGCCACCTGGGGTATAGCGGTATAGCGTGACGATATATTATTATTATTGCTAATGTGAATGAAATTACATTTATTTATTTTTTATAACAAATGCGCAATTTATTCGTTTAACTATAGATTACGAACATAAACTGTATTCGGTGCAACCCAATCGAGTGATTTATAGACGACATTGTTATTCAAGCGACGCACAACACTATATGCATTTTTAATGATGTGAAGCCCTGACTTTGCGCGTATTAGGGTTCGATTTCTGCGCAGGCACATGACAAAACAATATTACATCGCCTGTTAATCCTATGTGACCTTCTTACTAATCCTAATTTATCTTTACGACAATTATTCCCAAAGTGATCCGGTAGCACCTTTAGGTGTCCACGGGAAACTCACCAGGGTCTACGTTGATGTGTGAAAATTGGAGTTTCATAATTTGTAAGTAAAGAACACATTTTGACTTTACTTATGAATGTATGCATATAATAATATACTCACAAAAATTAAGGAAGCAGAAAAAACTAATTTTTTCAGCTACTTTCCTAGGCCCGGGTGGAGTGATTGAAAAGACACTCCCCACTCACAGAGACCCTGAAATCCTATGTAAGATTATCACCTGGGATACCAAAAAAAGGTAATAAAAAATATCAACTGCCTCTTTTTTGTAATGGGAGAATTCTGGCTCGCCGAGCCCTCGGAAGTATCTAGATTCCCTGGCTCGGCGAAGGCGAAGAATATTCAGTGCTGGCACCCCGGTGGTTTTAGTCGGTGCAAGTTCGACACAGCGAGGGGTGCCCTCACCATCCCCTGACGGTCCGAAGGGATTATTGCCGGTTTAACAAAAAAAGGGGAGACTTTTGCATAGAACCATTGGAGCCGTTGTAAGTGCAGCGACCGCGGTATATCAGATTCGTACTGGCTAAAACACCTGGGATACCCCTTAACTTGCTGGCAGCCGGAACTTTGAATCCGTATTATCTCTATGAATCAGCTGCCCCTAATGTGACTCTACATCAAAACTCGTTTTACTTGATCTGAGTAGACAAGTCTTGGTCAACCTCAGCTGTAACTTCCACTAAGATTAAGTAGCGTTCATTCCATAGATGCATGAAAGCATTGCATACCCTAACGTTAAATAAGTCTGAAATAAATTGCTTAAAGTTAAGCGAAAAATGAAACAATTAATAGTCATATCTATTCCATATTCCAGCCGTTTATCTTTCCTATGAAAATAATATAATACCGCGGCCCTTGCGATCCTATCAACAACAAGGTACACACAAGCACTCGTCACATTCCGAGACACCAAGCGGCGCTGGCGACGACGATTAAGGATAGATCCGTCAACTGTCGTTTAAATAACGCACTCCGAAGCAGCCTTGAGTTTCTTTCGGCGTTACTTCTCAAGGCAGTCGCTTCCGAAACGCTGGTAGATCACCGTTAGGTTCGTTTTTCAACTGGCCGGCCGCCCAAGTCGAGGTCCGTACCCACAGGGGTGCCCTTGCGTAGCCGCCCACCCCATAAATTTCGCTGGCTGAGCGCCCCCTGCGTTCGCCCACCAAGCCCGGTTTTGTTGTGAATGTCTTTCCTAGGCCACCAACGTAGGCCATGCCGAAAAAAAAGGCAATATAATATTTACTATGATAACATAATATTCAAAATAAATACCCGGATTCTGCCTATCCTGTCCAAATGTGCTATATACGTCACTGCTAAAATTCATTGGTATGCCTTTGTTTTATTTAAAACATCTATTTATAAACCCACCACGGAGAAAGCCTTACACAATAGTTCATTGAATAAAATGTTTTGGCTACTTGTTATGCCTATTCGCTTTATCTCTGATGAGAGCTGTGTCCGACTGAAGATTTATTCTGATCGAAATCAAAGACTTTTTTCCATTTGATTATAACGCTTTTATGACAGATCATATGTTGGTGGTGTACTAGTGCCAGAGATGGGCAAAATGTAATCAGATTAATGATGAACGATTACAAAATGTAGTCATAATTTTAATTTTTTTACTCTGTAATCATGATTAAATCCATTTAAAACATTAAGTAATCATAAATGTGTATGCAATCTGGGATTTTGTAGTGTTTAAAACATAAATGAGCAAAATGCAGTCATATTAAAGGCAAAAGACGTAAAATGTAATCGTTAATTATTTTCATTAATCTGATTACATTTTGCCCATCTATGTCTAGTGCTGTGAGAATGGCAATCGGCTGCGCTTCTAGTTACGTTGCCCACGACATACATATAAGCGCAAAGTGATAACACCCACTAATATATATATATATCTCTTCTCACCCTGAAATTGATATAGCGTGACTATACTATTATTATTATTAAAGTTAATTATTAGTTGAATCCAAAATGCAGCAGCGTTCATCTATACTAATATTATAAAGCTGAAGAGTTTGTTTGTTAGTTTGAACGCGCTAATCTCAGGAACTACTGGTTCGAATTGAAAAATTCTTTTTGAGTTGAATTGAGCATTTATTGAGGAAGGCTTTAGGCTATATAGCATCACGATGAAATTATTAGGAGCGAAGAAATAATGGAAAATGTGAAAAAAACGTGGAAAATTATTCATCCTTGAGGGCTTCCATTGCGTGCGCTGTGAAAACGGTTCAAGATACTAAAAATATATGTATGAAAGAATTATTCCTCTTGAAATAATCTAAAAAAAATTCCACGACAGTATATGTCTATCTATTAAGATTAACTCACTAGAACCGTTTTTATGGTAATCAAATTTGATCGAAATTCATGCATTATTTGTTAAGAGTTGTATCAACGTAATAATATTAATCTTTATCCAAATAAATGTGTTGTTGATTAAGAATATTTAATCGTGAACAAAATTGTCTTTGACATCACTTAATTTCAATGAACATCTTAGAAGATATTACAATTTTAAAATAAATAACTAACTAAAATGCCCAAAATAAATATTCCACGCGGACGAAGTCGCGGACACAGCTAGTATCATATATGCATGCAAGCATTGCATGCATATATGATATGAACGTCTGGAATAAATTGCTTAAAGTTGAACAAGAAAAGGAACCATTTACATTCATATCTATTCTATATTCACGCTATCTATCTTTCCTAGGAAAGCAATATAATATTTACTATCATAATATAATATTCAAATTAATTATACGAATTCTGCCTACCGTGTCCAAACCGACGCCCTACCACCTCGCTGCTGCTCGTTTAGCACCACCCAGGAGTCACGTGTAGGGAAACTAGGGTGAAGCCTACGGATGCGAGCAACTTCGACTCCCAAAACATACAAACATATTCCACTCCTTACCTGATCGCATAAAAAATCAAGAAGCAAATATTTTCATGCGGGTATAAGGAACGTCCACCACATGCGGATGGTATTCGACACGGCGTCTAATGTCTTTATGGTGAAATAGGGCTGGTGGAATTAGTGAATATAGCCTGAGAACACTCTCCAAATAAAAAAAATCAAAAAGGAATTAGCCTCTGATCTTGAAATTTTTCGAGGCGGGAAAAAAACAATCTCAATTACTCAAAACCTCGGCTTAAAAAACCACATTCTTTAAGCTTTTAGCTACATCCTAAAGTTTCTAGAAAGCGTCAAACTACGACATTGATCTAATTGTAGTTTTTAAATTACTTTTAATTAGTATCCGATTAATAAATATCCGGTCATAACCAACTAATCGGCCATTGTCATAACCTTCGGCCATAGCCAGGCCGTGGGTTTTAAAACCCTTATTAATTATGTTTAATAGAAACAAAACAATGTAGTGTTTTGTTTTTACTTTATATTGTAATATTTATTTTGATGTACTCGAATATAAATAACGCACAGAGATGATTAAATTGTGTAACAATTTGTCAAAAGACATTTAAAAACGGAGGTGCGACCGAAGTTTCAGTCTGATTTTAAGATTATAACCAAAGATGGGCAAAATTTAATCTGATTAATCACTAATGATTACAAAATGTAGTCGTAATTTTAATTTTCTTGCTGTGTAATCATAATTAAATCCATTTAAAACGTTAAGAAATCATAAATGTGTATGCAACCTGGGATTCTGTAGTGTTTAAAACATTAATGAGCAAAATGCAGTCATATTAATGGTAAAAAAATGTAAAATGTAATCGCAATCAATTTTATTAATCTGATTACATTTTGCCCATCTATGATTATAGTCTATGACGCCGAATTATAACTGTAATAATTTAAAAGGCTCGTCGCACTTAACTAAGACTTACTTAGACTATAATGAGTTGTAGGAGAGGCCATGGATGGTAGATGAATGGCACGGACTCACGAGGGGAAGGTTACATGGTTTCGCAACGCACACACAAAGTTGTCTCGGTGGAGCGGCGTACCTTCGCGCATTACATCGAAAAATTAAACGTGAAATCATATTTTAAAAATCATGTAACAATTAATATGTACATTAAAAAGTTTGAGTTTTATTGTGATTCTATGAGATTTACGTTAAAATTGGTTAATAAATGTGAGTGAAACTAGTGAAGACTTCTAAAAAAGGTCAGTGTTTTATTTATTTCGAAGTTTTTAGGCTCAATGTGCAATTAACTTTAAAAATAGAAGCCTGCAGGTACAGAAACTTACGGATTTATTTATATTATATCTAATACAAGTGTAAATAATGGTAATAGAGTCATAATAAAAGAGAAGTTTATTATTATTACAAAATATAGTTTATCTTTTCATGTTATGTGATTCGTTGTTTTTCTGTCGTTGTGTTAGTTTGTATCATCATTTTTTATATTGTCTTGACAAAGTGCATCTGATGGTAAGTACAGTGTAGACCAAAAACAAAAGCAACTATCAAAGGGTGAAAGACTGAAGGTCTCTTGGTATATGAGTTACTGGATATACACAAGCTGGTCCTGAAACGCGACAAGTCAAAGCGAGTCACTATGACGGTCTTTACACTTGTGTACTGAGGTCATGACCCAGTTCGGGCAATCGCCCTCCTACCAAAAACTCTAACCATCCCATACCCTGAGATTCTAAACTTTTTTGACTCACAGAGCCTTTGCGGTAATTTTTGGTTTTAGGTAGACCCACTGTTAAGCTAATAATTTATTTTCCAAATTCAACACCTTCACTGTTCTTCACTTTACTCTTCTCTACGGTACTGTAGTTTTTTTTATTTTATTCTCTAATTTTTTTTTTATTTATAGATGAACGCTTGACCTCAATCACACCTGGTGGAAGGTGAAGATGGGTCCGATGATGAACCGGGTCCGCCTAACAAATGCCTATTCACTCTTCTCTTAAAGACTCCCGGGTCATAAGACTGCGGATATGGCCGCTGGAAGCATATTCCGTTCCTTAGCCGTTCGCATGATGAATGTATAAGCGAATCTTCTCGTGCGGATATAAGGAACATCCACCACATACGGATGGTATCTGACACGATGTCTAGTGGTTTTGTGGTGGAATGGGGCTGGTGGATTCAAAGAATGTAGTTCCTGGGAACACTCTCCACCGTGCAACCGGTAAAAGATTGCGAGGCAGGCAACTCTATGTCGATGCTCGATGCTCTGCATTTTGTATATAATTGATTTTGTAATGTCCTGTGAAGTTAGTATTAAAATAAATAAATGTTATTTTGACTGATTTCTGATTGTACTCAACTCTAGAGTGGAAAAGCAATAAAAAATACACGTTAACTTTTTATACATTTATTAAAATAAATAAATAAAAATAGCTTTTATTTTTCTCACCTTAACAATTTTTTTTTTTTTTTGTTAATTTATAAAACAATATTGAACTAAATAACTAATTAAGTAATGGAAAATTAATTAATAATTGATGTTTTTTTTTTAATCATCAGCAGCCAGGTCAGGTTGTCTTGAGACATAGGCCTCCCCAAGCTCTCTCCATGCGTGCCGGTCTTGGGTTATATGCCTCCAGCGTTTGGGCAGATCCTCTTCCCACCTTTTAACTTGTCTGCCTCTACGTCTTTTTCCATCCTTTGTATTCCATTCTGTAATTTTTTTTGTCCATTTTTCAGTTTGTGTTCTCATTATATGACCTTTACATTTATTAATGAAATTCAAATTAACAAAATCAAATTAAAATGTATTTGTATCTATCTATAATATTATCTAATTATCTTACTGTGTGGATCAATCTGATACTTTGATAATAAATTTTCAATATTTTGCATCAATTTAATAAGATTTAATCTCAAATCTACTTGGCTCGTGATTAGTTTGTTTGGTAGAAGCTTGGTAACCGCACTTAAAGCTCTTGCCAATAGATATGAAGACGGAAAAGCAATTAAAAACGTTTACGCGGTGTATGTATATACCATATAATGTAGGATATGTAACAAATACATCTCTTTCAAAGAGATTGTAGAGAGTGTACAGAATAGCTGATATCCAATTCAACTAAACTGCACCCATTGTGGACCCCATGATTTTCCGCTCACGTGGACCCCTGCCAGATCGTTGTCCCTTGTTGACCCCTGGGTGTTGATATAAACCACTTTGAGATTCAATGACCTAAACTACGCAACAGGCTTTAATCAGTGACGTGCATAGGATATTTGGACACGGTAGGCAGATTCACATAATGAATTTGAATACTTAATGATAATAAATATTATATTACTTTCATATAAAAAACATGTTGCATGAAAATAGAATGAACATGAATATAAAGGGTCCTTTTTTTTGTTTAAAATAAAGGAATACATTCCCGGCTTATTTATCGTAAGGGCATGCAATGCATTCAGACATTTATGGAATGAATGCTACTGGTTTTAACGTACTTTTCAACATGGCTTTGGGAATATATTCCGGATGGTTTCAATGTCCAAAATATTTGTATTAAATTAATAAAATAGTAGAAGAAATGAGCCTGTATGAAATCGGTCCGAGTTGTTTGAACAGACAATGCACAATGAAATATATTGTTTATTGTAGGTGCCAGTATAGTTATGATTGGTTGGTCAGCATTAGACATTCAAAACCAAAGTAAAATATGGATCATCTTGTGCGAGGTCAACATAATAAGGATGTAATCATAGTTTTTACGTAGTTATAACTTATACTACCTAAAATCGTTTTGTGGCAATAAAGATACAATTTGACCTTTTCCTAATAGTCGCCATCCTGCTTTACAGAGGTCAAGGGAAATGAGTTTTTTCTCAGTAAACAATAGAATTATTTACTTCAGCTACTCATCCTGCTGAACTCTAACAGTCAACTTCCCAAAGAGATGCCAGTTAAGTGAAAATCGCCGCTGGCCATCTAGCACATGATGAGCTGACGTCCCTTTCACGCATAATTACAAGCTGTCTTCTGCCATGATTAACGTTTTTTTTTACTGACTCGACCCAGTGACCGCACCATACCTGATGGTAAGCATAGTGCAGTCCAAAAAAAGACAACGACTATCGACAGGTAAGAAAAACTCATCGGTAGTCACGGCGATCACGCCGGCTTGCACAAATATCTCTTCACGCTACGCTTTAAAGATAATAATATACATATTTTCGGAATCGGTAAAAAACGCTGATTCTAAAAATATATATGTTACTATATCACCAAAAAATTACGCTTAAACAAATTAGGCTTTCACCCCGCGATATATTACTATATCACCAAAAAATGTCGCTTAAACCAAATACCCGTTCATCCCGCGATATATTACTATATCACCAAAAATGTCGCTTAAACCAAATAGCCTTTCACCCGTCGATATTATTAAAAAACAAAACCATATAGTCATATAAAATTGAAGGAATTGAAAAAATTTACGTTGCTGGGCGTCGATCAGGGGCAAAAACCTTTTGACGTCATGAATAGCGTTATTATTGTATTATTCGCTTTCCTTTCCTTTCCACGAGCTACACACACCCCTAGTTGCCATTATGATATATTCAAACACGGTATCTCCAGATTCCGGCCCTAAAAGGGTATAACTGTAAACTTTTAATTTTCTTGCTCTGTAATCATTTATGACGTCTTAATGTTTTAAATGGATTTAATCATGATTACATATCAACAAAATCAAAATTACGACTACATTTTGTAATCGTTGATCATTAATCAGATTGCATTTTGCTCATCTCTGACTGTAAACAAAGACGCGATCAAAACATCTAGTTTCGGTAATAAAATAGAGCCAGCAGTTATGTTTTGTAACTCGGTAATGTAATTTATAATTTCGAATGGAGGCCATATTTCTCAAGAGTTCGAATCATCCGCACATTTAGTATCTTTGTTTGTAACTTCACTAGTGATTTAGGCCGGTTTTACACGGGTGCCTCCCCCATCTGTCGTATTATTCAATGCTGAGGGTCGTGACACCCCTAGGATATTATCCGTCGTATGGTATACGCATCTCCTCTCTGTTCTTAGCATCGTAGACAGTATTTGATGTATATGTTACGGACAGAGATGGGCAAAATGTAATCTGATAATGATCAACGATTATAAAATTTAGTCGTAATTTTAATTTTCTTGCTCTGTAGTCATGATTAAATCCATTTAACCCTTTGCACTCGAGGCCTTTTTCGCTTGCACTAACCAGCTACTCGAGACGGTTGCGGCCAAATTCGGGGAACACTTTACAAATACTTTAAAAACATTTATAAATAAACAAACGTATACAAATAATAAAATTACACCAGTTTATACATTTATTTGGGAGTCGAAGCTGATCGCGTCCGTAGGCTTTACCCTAGTTTCCCTACACGTGACTCCTGGGTGGTGCTAAACGAGCAGCAGCGAGGTGGTAGGGCGTCGGTGCCCGTCTGGATCGCGACCACAGTACACGGGTGTAAAGCCCGTCATAGTGACCAGTTTCGGCTTGTCGCGTTTCGGGTTCAGCTTATGCATATCCAGTATCTCATATACCTAGAGACCTTCAGTCGTGGTATATGTGGGCCGACATGACGATGTAGACTATCAATGGATTTTCATCCTTTGATAGTCGCTTTCGTTCTTGGACTACACTGTACTTACCATCAGGTACTCTGTAGTCACTATGTCGAGCCACGCTAAAATAAAAATTATATGGTGAAAACAACAAGCTTTATAACATAATACACTCTGTAATTAGTTTTGGCGTGATATTTTATAAAACAATGTCGTAGGTGCATCCTAGGTTTGTCTGGACACGTATCGCGGTAATACGTGATTTCTCGCCTAGATCCAGGTGTGCTACGGTCAGAACAAACTTTGCAGTCCCTTTTTGGCCCTTTTAGCACTATGTGGAGCTTCCCATTAAGTCGGGTTTCATCCGAATGTGACGTAGATGCTTGCTGTCGTTGTTGGCGATACGGTCCTCTCAATTGTTCCGCGAGTGCTATGACATTCCGCAGATGGCACTTTTTGAGCGGCTTTTCCCCTGTCTTGATCTTTTCTTGTTTGTACAAAGTGTACGAATTGATGAGTGAAATTTCCATGCCCCAAAAAAAGTTTACGCCACTTTAAATCGGCCGGGCGCTGTGTTGGCGTCGCTCGAGTGCAAAGGGTAAACATTAAGAAATCATAAATGTGTAGATAATCTGGGATTTTGTAGTGTTTAAAACATAAATAAGCAAAATGCAGTCATACTAATGGTAAACAACGTAAAATGTAATCGTTAATCATTTTCATTAATCTTATTGCATTTTGCCCATCATGGATGTAAACATATTCTGAGCAAATATTGTGTATAATACAGGGATATATACAGTGCCCTTGCGTTGCCACCCAATTCATAAATTTGCCGGCTGAGTATCGCAGTGTTCGCCCTCTCGCTCGGCTTAGTTGTGAAGGTCTATCCCGGCCATCAACTCATGTCCTGTTGAAAAAAGAACTGTATAAATAATGTCTAGAGATTACTCAAATTCCTTGTCAAAACGTGCAAAGCAGGCCTCGGCCAGATACTAATCAAATGTCAATAAGAATACAGCACTAGCAACTTGTGCTAAGTGCTTTTATTGGCCCATCAGATCGGAGCGTATTATTTTGTTTCGCAATCGCATCACGCTTAATGTTCAGCGTCCATTAACGCCCGAGCTCCAAACCAGTAAGCACATGATAAAAGCATATTTCAACAACACCCTAGACTACTATGCACGCTACCACATAGTCAAGGGTGTAAAATAATAATAGGAAAAAAAGGTGTGAGTGCGATTGACACACGATAGAAGTGAAACTTCAATAAATCGACAAAAGAATGAGATGAATGTATATAACAAGGGTAGGATAATTACAAAGATTATTTGTTTAAAAATGAAAGTATTATGATTGATTTTTTTTTACACTGGCTCGACATAGTGACTACAGAGTACCTGATGGTAAGTACAGTGTAGTCCAAATACGAAAGCGACTATCAAAGGACCAAAATTAGTACCATAGTCTACATCGTCATGTCGGCCCACATATACCACGACTGAAGGTCTCTAGGTATATGAGCTACTGGATATACACAAGCTGATCCCGAAACGCGACAAGCCGAAACTGGTCACTATGACGGGCTTTACACCCGTGTACTGTGGTCGCGATCCAGACGGGCACCGACGCCCTACCACCTCGCTACTGCTCGTTTAGCACCACCCAGGAGCCACGTGTAGGGAAACTAGGGTAAAGCTTACGGACGCGAGCACTTCGACTCCCAGATTTTAAAAGATATTTTATTTAACATATGTTACATAAGTTATTGGTGTTATTAACCCTTATATTCGAACATCTATCTTGATTGTTCAATAATTGTTTTTTGCACGCACGAAACTCGAGACTACGTTCTGTTGATCATTTTCCTGGTTTTTTGGAATTTTAATTTCATTTTTTTTTGCGTCGATATTGACGACACATTTCGACATTTATTATTTAGCACAACACGATATAAAAATACTCACAAACACCGTTAAATAATAACACACCATGCTGACTTCTTACTAAAAAGCTGTAATACGCACATACACGCCGAAATTTGCTCTCCCGCTCTGGCTCACTAATTTTTGTATTTGTCTCTCTTACCTGTTGTTTTACATTTGTTCTCTCGCTCTGACTCACTCATTTTTGTATTTGTGTCTCTTACCTGTCGTTATCCGTTGCATCCGATTTGAAATCAGAACGATTCTATAGATGTTTCACTTCAATAAGGGATGAAAGTTTGTATGGAAATATGTAAGGTTTATGTGAATGTTTTATAAGTTTGCGACAAGAGGCAAAATATTAGAGCGATTCAGATGTAACATTAACGGAGTCATTACAAAATGTGAGACTGAAGTTAACGCGAGTAAGAAACTTGCCAAGCGCCGCGCCGTACGGAATGAGAGCCGTGCAGCAGAGCAGCGTGGTACAGCGCGATGTAGGTGAGGAAATGTGCCTGTATGTTTACCTGAACGGGCAGACAACTGTGCCACACACATACACCAACTAATTACCCTTGTAAAATAGTCATAAATAGCGAGCAAAACACGAGACAGAAATTAAACGATGCACACAGTTCGGCAGTCAATTTAATAGAGAAAGAAGTCATAGACTAAATTATAAACAATGACACAAACAATACCACAGACAATCAAAACTGAGTTATAATAGATATATTTATCTATCATAAAAAGATAAATTAAAATATAAATTAATGTGTTCAACATACTCCCAACAACTTGATGGCTTCAATAATTATAGTGGACTGTATGAAATTATGATTAAATTTAAAGAATGTTGTTGACAATATGTTGTATGAATACAACTTTAATTAATAAATCAACAATTTTAATTGATATAATTTTAGCAAACATTTGCAGAGTGTTGGTTATTATTATTAAAAATACAATCTACATAAAAATAATTTTTAAGTAGTAATTGTACACTTTTCTTTATATAATGCTGAGTTTTAAAATTTTTAGTTAACAATGTTACACAATGTGGTTATTGGCTTAAATCATGCTTAAATTGAAATTTCTTAGTTATTATTAAATTACAAAACATGAAAATTAAAAATCAACTGCATAGCTAAGTATATAACATAATAAATAGAATCAATTGCAAGTATAACTTGCTAAGTATAGTTATGCTTAATCTATAGGTAAAATACATATTTTTGTTATGGAAGTCTTGTGAGTTTTACCATTTGCCTTCATTACTTCTATAGCTCTTACTTTACCATCATCACCAGGATAAACCTTTGTGATTCTAGCCATGGGCCATGTCATGGGGGGTGTATCTAATTCATTTAAGATAACTAAGTCACCCACCTTTACATTGGGTAAACTATTTTTCCATTTAGGACGATTCTGAAGCAAATTTAAATATTGTTTAGACCAAAGTTTCCAAAATTGTTGCTTTAATGCAGTACATTTAGCCCAAAATTTTAATCTGCTCTCTGGTAATTCAGTTAAATTTTGTTCTGGGATACAATTTAATGGGGCACCAGTTAAAAAGTGGCCAGGCGTTAAAAAGGATAAATCATTGGCATCTGAAGACATAGGGGTTAATGGCCTAGAGTTTAAAACACCTTCTATTTGTACAAGTACAGTGTATAGTTGTTCATAAGTTAGCACATGACTACCTAATATTCTCTTAAGGTGAAATTTAACGCTTTTGACAGCTGCCTCCCATAAGCCCCCAAATACAGGTGAGTAACTAGGTATAAAGTGAAAATTTATACCTAGCCTACTAGCTTCATTTTGTATGCTATTCTGATGACATTTTGAATTTATTAATTTATACAACAATATTATTTCATTATTTGCACCCTTATGTGTTGACTGATTATCACACCAGACGTCAGAAGGTAAATTTCTTCTAGCTATAAATCTTTTAAATGCTGCCAAAAATGTTTCTGTGGAGAGGTCAGAGACCAACTCCAAATGAATTGCTTTTGTAACAAAACAAACATAAACTGATATGTATGCTTTAGTTTGAATGACTCTTCTTACACGTGATTGCTTGATAAGTATGGGACCAGCAAAATCTATCCCAACCTTTTGAAATGGCCTACTAATGGTAACTCTATCAGCTGGTAGGCATCCCATCAATTGCTGTGCTGTGACAGCCTTTAAACGGAAACATATAGCACACTTATATATTACATTTTTAATAGATCTGAGTCCATTAGATAGCCAATATTTTTGATTTAAACTACTCAATACAAGTTTTTGACTGGCATGTAATAACTTAATATGTTCATTTTTTATTAATAAATTGGTAACAATAGAATGTTTTGGCAAAATTATTTGGTGCCTCTGAGCAAAAGGCAAGCCAGAATGTTGCAGTCTACCACCAACTCTAAGCAAGTTATTGTTGTCTAAAAATGGATTAAGTCCCTGTAAATTTGATTTTATTACTTGGCAATTTTGTAAGGCATTTATTTCCTTTTTAAAATATTTATGTTGTTCGTGTTTTATCAATGTTAACAATGCATTATTTAATTCTGAATATGTAATAAAACTGTTATAATTTTTAATTGTTGTTTTTCTAATATTGTTGTAAAAACGTAGTATGTAGGCAAGTACACGTTGAGCTTTATTAATATCTGAGTACTTATTAATAAAATTATCTAGAAATACCTGTTCAGCACCATGTGATACTGCACAAACCACCTCCTTCACCGAAGAAGCCTTTACTTCAGGTAAAAATAAAGGAACAACAAAATTTGAATTATTGAAATCATAATCAGCATTTAACATTGATTGTGGTCCATACCACCATAATTTATTCCCCTGCAACTCACAGGGTTTGACTCCTCTACTCAAGCAATCAGCAGGATTCTGTTTGGTATTTATGTAAGCCCAGGAAAATCTATTTGTATAATCTAATATCATTTTTACTCTGTTAGCTATGTAGGCATTAAGTTTAATTGGATCTATTTCCAACCATGCTAGTGTTACTTGAGAATCTGTGAAAAGATAAACCTGGTCTATTAATATTTGTTTTAGTAAGGTATCATAAACCTTTTTTATTAATTTTGATAATAATAATGCTGCATTCAGTTCTAAACGAGGTATAGATAAGTGCTTGTCTGAATTTGGGTTTATACGTGATTTTGAACACAATAAGTGCATGTTTACATTGTCATTTTCATCAATGGTTCTCAAGTATATTGCACAACCATATGCTACCTTAGAAGCAACTGAAAATCCAATTAATTGCAATATTGATTGCTGTTTGCTATACAAACTTCTCAATACGTGTATAGGTTGCATTTCAATTAAACTGTGATAAAAAGATTGCCATTTTATTTTCAACTGAACTTGTGGAGCAGAATCCCAATCTGTTTTGGAAACCCAAAGTTGTTGCATAATTAGCTTGGCCTGTAGAAATATAGGTCCAATCAAACCTAATGGGTCATAAAATTTACTAATAAAGCTTAATATTTCCCTTTTTGTTTCTACAGACTGCCTAGGTGGAGGAGCAAATACAAAGGAATCTAAATTAATATTAAAACTTAGTCCTAATGTTTTGATATCATTTTGGATTGATATTTCACCAAAATGCTGCTGTTCTTCTGGGATATTTTTTAAAATAGACTCATCACTAGCTGACCACTTATGTAAGGTGAAACTACCTTTGCCTAATAGGTCCACAAGCTGATTTTTGACTTGTAATATTGTTTTTAAATCATTATTTGTATATAGAATATCATCTACATATGTAGAATTCAATATTACAGGTGATGCTAGTGGATAATCATGATTGTACTTATAGGCTAATTCATTTAAGCACCTTGTGGCTAAAAATGATGAGGCCTTTAACCCATATGTGACTGTATTTAACTGTAGGCATTTAATTGATTCATCAGGATTATCCCTCCATAGGATATTTAGCAATGATCTTTGTTTTTTACAAATTGAAATATTCCTGAACATACGCCTAATGTCACAAATAAAAAAATGTTTATGTAATCTAAATAATAGTAAAATACTAAATAAATCTGGTTGAACTACAGGGCCATTAAACATAATATCATTCAATGAAATTTTTGTTGTAGTCTTCATGGATCCATCAAATACTGTTCGTAATTTTGTACTTACAGCATCGTCCCGTATAACGGGGTGATGTGGCATAAAATAAACCTCATCTTGTGACAAATCATAACTACTTATATCAATATAGCTTGCATGGCCAAGGTCTATATATTCTTGAATGAATTTTTTATATTCATGAAATAATGTTTTATCCCTTTTGAATCTTTTTTCAAGATTTAAAAACCGTTTAAGGGCTAATCCAAAGGAGTTGCCTAAAGTTCTATTGATATTATTTGTTTTTAAGGGTAGTGAAACTTCAAATTTATTGTTCACAAGTTTGACTGTGTTTTTAAAATATTGTTCACAGTATTGTTGCTCTGATGTAAGATGCTCAGTGAATGTTTCAGGTACAGCCTCTAATTGCCAGAAATTTGATAAGGTACTGTTTATGTCAGACTCACATTGTTGACAAAATAAAGAAACAGCAGCATTCTGGTGAAATTGGACTGGAATATTGCCTGCCACTATATAGCCAAACTGTGTATGGAGAAGTTGTGGTTGTGCAGGATCACTGGGCTTGTAGAGTTTTTCAGGCTGTGGTAGCAGTGTCTGAAAGAATACATCAGATGATAATAATATCTCTATTTTGCTGGTAATATTAAATTTATCATCAGCCAATTTTATGTTTTTCGGTATAAAAATGTTAGATAGATTAAATGTTGTTTGAGGTAAATTGCTAGTTATTTTGTCCACAACAAAGAAATTAGTATTAATTTTATATGGGTATACACATGAAAATAGCTCCAATTGAACAGAATGCTTTATAATTTTTTCTGTATTTGCAATCCCAATTATTTCAGTATTAATTGCCTTTAAATTTCTGCCAATTTTGTCTGCTAAACTTTTTATAATAAAGGAGGATTGACTGGCACTGTCCAGTAAGGCCTTGGCAATAATTTCACGGCCATCCCTGGTTATGATTTTAACCTTTGCAGTAGGCAATAAAATTTGGCTACCACTGCTTGTGCCTGATAACACAGCAGTAGTATTTGCAATACTGTTTGACTCTAATTCTCTGTGAAGCAAAGTATTATGTGGCTGTTTGCAATGAACACATTTAAAATGGTATTTGCATTTACCTAAGTGCTTATTTAAACAAATTTTACACAATTTTTTATTTTGTATAAAGTTTACTCTATCTTTGGCTGATGCTAGCATGAATTGTGGACATTTAAATAACTTGTGATTTTTTCCTGAACAAAACATGCAATTATTTTTAATATTACCAGATATATTGACTGCATTTATACATTTACTGTTATCTGTTGTACATACTGTCTCTGCTGAATTCTCCAACGCTAGTGCTCTGTCCTCTAAAAAGGTTATAAGTTCTGCAAAAGTTGGTTCTTTATTTTTATTTAGGTGAAGGTTATATTCACATTTTGTTATACTATCTAACTTTTTAAGCATAATACAAACAAGTATACTATCCCAGTGCTCTACTGGTTGCTGGAGGTTCTCTAGAGCTGCAACATTCTGCCTTGCACTTGATATTAAGCTTCTTAATAATTTTACATCTTTTGAGGAAATAGAAGGTATTTCTAATAATTGTGATATATGACTAAATACAATTTGATTTTTATTGTTATAACGGTCATCTAAAATTTTTATAGCTTTGGAATAGCTGAGGTCAACTACAGGCAGGTGCTTTATGTAATCATATGGCTCCCCTTTTAATGATGCACGTAGATATATTAATTTCTGTAAATCCTCATACCTACTGTTTCTGTCGACAAGACACATGAAAAGGTCAATGAACGGTTTGTATTCTGCATAATCGCCGGTAAATGGCGGTATGTCAATTTTTGCCATTTTAATATTACCTTTACTAAACTGAGACTTGCAGCCGTTGTTGCTACCTGATGACGAATTTAGAGACGCCATCCTTGTGCGCAGCAGATCCATACATTCGTAATATGTGTCTTCAGTGGCCGTCGGGTCATCCTGATCGTCCCCTATTTGATGGTAGATGTTCATAAATTCGTCGAAAGTTGATTGCAGCCTCTCCAAGCGCGTTAATAACATTTGCTCTGATGCTTTGTTGAAAAATTCTTGTGTTAGAGCATTTTTTGTCCTTGTTATTGTTCCTTTTAGTGATGTTTTTTTTTTGATTAATATTGCAAGGGTAGTTTCGTCCATCTTGCTTGCATTGGGTCCTTTGTTCGTTAGTGTTATTTGTTGCCGAACTAATATTATAAAATTTCACTTGATTTACTATGTAATCTATATTATTACTAGTTTCGCTCGAAGAACCATGTAAAATAGTCATAAATAGCGAGCAAAACACGAGACAGAAATTAAACGATGCACACAGTTCGGCAGTCAATTTAATAGAGAAAGAAGTCATAGACTAAATTATAAACAATGACACAAACAATACCACAGACAATCAAAACTGAGTTATAATAGATATATTTATCTATCATAAAAAGATAAATTAAAATATAAATTAATGTGTTCAACAACCCTAAATAATTAAAAATGCTATCCAAAGACACTATTCCACGCAGATGCAGTCGCGAGCACAGCTAGTACTAGAATAAAGGAATGATATTTTTACTTTACGGGCGATATAATTTTGAAATGCTGTCAATTTATCATATGACATGTCGAAATCTATTATCTTATATATAAAAATGAATCGCTAAATGTCTTGATAAGCGCGAAACTCGAGAACGGCTGAACCGATTTGGCTGATTTCTTTTTTGTTGTGTTTGTTGAAATCTGGGGATGGTTATTACGGAAAGAAAAATAAAAAAAATTGTCTGGAAAAGTCTAAAAACAACACTTTTCTATATTCTCATACAAAAAATTCGTTATAAGTCATTTTGAACTTTAACACCATACCATAAAGTTTAAATGTCAGTGGACGGGTTCCGGGAAGGAAAATCAATTGAGTGACGTATAAATATTAATGTCAATTTTTATACATATAGCATTAAGGCCAGGTTCCTTCAAACAATTTTCAAAAAACAGCCGACAGGCCAATAACTATTAACATTAAAAAAACTATGTGACTTTGTTTTAGAGAAATAGGGCAGAACAAGGTCTGCCGGGACAGCTAGTGTATAATATAAAAATGAATCGCAAAATGTCTGGATAAGCGCGAAACTCGAGAACGGCTGAACCGATTTGGATGATTTCTTTTTTGTTGTGTTTGTTGAAGTCTGGGGATGGTTATTACGGGGAGAAAAATTAAAAAAATTGTCTGGAAAAGTCTAAAAACACCACTTTTCTATATTCTCATACAAAAGATTTGTTATAAGTCAATTTGAACTTTAACGCCATACCATAAAGTTTAAATGTTAGTGTTAGGCAGAATAAAATCTAACGGGGAAGCAATGTGACTTTGTATCAGAGAAATAGGGCAGAACAAGGTCTGCCGGGACAGCTAGTATAAAAATAAGTCCGGTTTTCCTTCCTGACGCTATAACTGTAGAAAGCACGAACCGATTTCCACGGTTTTGCATTCGTTGGAAAGGTCTCGGGCTTTACACCCATGTACTGTGGTCGCGATCCAGACGGGCACCGACGCCCTACCACCGCGCTGCTGCTCGTTTAGCACCACCCAGGAGTCACGTGTAGGGAAACTAGGGTAAAGCCTACGGACGTGAGCAGCTTCGACTCCCAAATTTTAATTTAGAAATAAAAAAGTGGATACCCAACGACTAGACTTGTGAAAATAATCATTTGAGAGATTAATGTGTTTTTTCTTGTATCTCATACATTTTTACTAACCTTCATCGCGCAATTGAAGTTTTTTTTGGCAGCACGTATGTACAACGTTACTGGGAGCTTACTCCAAACCTCTTGAAAGTAGCTTAGGTACATCAAGACTACAACCAACTCAACAACACAACTCAACTTTGGTTCTTTGACACATCCTAAGACATATAATTATAATCTTCTTGGAGATTCGGTTGCTTTGTTTGCGGACTCCATGCCGAGATTCAGGAGAAAGGTCTTCGGATTGTTGAGAGATGCACATACGAATAATCTTGACATTAATTACCATTAATATAATATAATATAATATAATATAATATAGTATAAATAAACAGGCTCTCTGACGTATGTTGTGGATGCCTTAATAGGAACTGTACATTTTTTATTGTAACTGTGTATATATATATTGTGTAAATGAATTATTGTACTGGGCCACTGGCAACCCTATAAAAAGTAAGTAAATAAATAATTATTTAGTTTTAATGGGGATTTCTATCAATCACTAGCTCTATGTTTAAAGTTCAGTCAGCTGATGCTACGAAATCGTCAGCCCCAGTTGCATCGCGCCGCCTTTCAGAGTGTCAAGAAGATCAGAACTGCAAATTTGATTGATTTATTTTTTGTATGGGGAAAAAAAGATTGAATTAGAAAAAGTCGTAATACAAAAGTTGTCGGTCTTGATATATCAAAGTCACCCTTAAAAGGTTTTGTGGTACCTGTAACCCTGAATACACGGTGTTGCAAATCATAGTATTTTCCACTCCGACGCAGCCTTGAGTTTCTTTCGGCGTTTCTTCTCAAGGTAGTCATTTCTGAAACGCTAGTAGATCACCCGTAGGGATAGTATTTTCATTTGGCTTGGGGTCCAAGTCCAGATTCGTACCTACAGGGGTGCCCTCGCATTGCCACCCGACCCATAAACTCGCTGGCTGAGCACCTTCTCTGCTCGCCCCCGGAGCCCGGTTGAATTGTATATGTCTGTCCCGGCAATCAGTAGGTATCCGTATCAAAAAAAAACCATAGTATCTACGGAACGTCGGAGAGGTGTATGCGGAACGGATTTATTATATGCATTAATGACGATATGATGAATAAAGAGATAATAATAATTGGCTTGCAACTTAACGTTTTTATAACTAAGAAAAAAATAACAAATTTCCGTTGGGGCGGGCTAACATGCACTTAATTTGAAGCTTGCCTCGTAGCTGCAGGCGCATTACCAACTTACGCGGACCGGGATATGATGTACTTATGCCGTTGCACAATGGCACCCTCGTAGGCCGGATGATATTATGAAATAAAGAGTTGCGACAATTTCAGACAGTTATCAGAGTACTTACCGGTTGGCAGCGGTAGTTAGGCACTTTACAAATCACTCACTCTGTATGTATTCCCCTGAGCGTCGGCTGAAAATCAGCGCTGGATGGCGCGTGCAGCGTCGCCCAGCATACGCTGAGCTGAGTGCTCTTTGAGATGGGTAGCAGCACACAGGATACATGATGTGATGTTATGTATTCTTTCATTGTTGTTTTTATATAAATATGTTTGTTGTGTGTTGTTTCCTTTGCCTTAATAAACTTTTTCTTTCTTTTTTTCTTTTATTTGAGTGCATATGATGTGGAGTATGATGTTTGTGAGGGTTTGCAATGTGCACAGCGAGTTTGAAAATAATTAGATGCGATTATACGGAAAAAACGAATGCGTTGCGATGTTTCAGTTTTAAGCGAGAACTGTTAAGATAGAAGGTGAATGATGTACGCCAGATGGCGTTGAGGATTAGGTGTGTTTACATTTTATTGTTTTTCATGTTCTGGGGTTGCGCCTTTTGGCGTGACTACAACTAAAGAAAAAACACGTAATTCCGACAATCCATCTGTCTTCTAATCAGAGAAAACTTAGTTGCGCACCGTATATTACTTTTTAATACTATGGTAACAACCTAGTTCGGGCAATCACCATACCTTGGCGTTGCTCTCTCCAAGGAGCAGCACGCCGGGCCGCAGTCTAAGGGCTAAGCCTGTTCTGTCCCATAGCCCGGCGCACCTTGGGAGGAACACCCCGGTGGTTTTAGCCAGTGAGAGTCGGCACACCGGGGGAGCGGCCCTCACCATCCCCTTGACGGCCCATAATGGGTTTCCACCGGGTTATAAAAAATCACCGTACCATCTCAAAACAGCAATTCACAAGGCAGCTTATGTGCTGTGCTGCGCTAACCATCAGATGGCGTGTGGCCATTTTACATAATTCGTATGAAACCTGATTACAATATAAAAATCAGTCAAAAGGTACTGCGACATATAAAAACAACTCATAGCCCAGACGATTCCAGTTGTGATAAACTCACCCGTGTAAACTGTTTATCAATAATATTTTATTACGTACATTGTAAGTTATACGCAAATTCATTGCAAGTGACAGTCGTTTTGTTTGACGTAAGTTTATTGTAAAAAAGGCAAGTGATACTTAATCGTTATTGAAGAGATCCGTACGTGTAATTGAATAAAAAGCCCTTTTAGAATCGCTTCGTTATCTGCCAAGACCCCTTTTCTCAGGAACATCTAAAGGTATCAAGTTGAAAATAATTTCAAATATTCAAAATCGCGAACTCTTGTGGTCCTGAAAAAATCATAGTTGTAAGTCAATGTTTTTGCCATACTCGCAGGGGAACCAAAACCTTCGCTTAGGCGATATTGCAGTGGTGTGGAGCTTGTTGATTAGTCTTCTCTCCCACCCCCTACACTGTATGGCGATGCCCTCACCATGGGGCACCACGTGCCGGACCGCGGTGAGACCAAAATCATATTCTCGTAGTCCGGCGCACCCTTTGATTAGAGGAACATCCCGGTGGTTTTAGCCAGTGAGCTGTCACACTGGGTGAGCGGCCCTCACCGCTTCCCTGATGACCCATAATGGGTTTCCACCAGGTTATCAAAAGAAGGGGGGGAATCAAAACCTATAGGGTATATACCTATAGTAAGAGATCTGCAAAATGTAATCTGATTAATGATGAACGATTATAAAATGTAGTCGTAATTTTAATTTTCTTGCTCTGTAATCATGATTAAATCCATTTAAAACATTAAGAAATCATAAATGTGTATACAATTAGGGATTTTGTAGTGTTTAAAATATAGATGAGGAAAATGCAGTCATATTAGTGGTAAAAAACGTAAAATGTAATCGTTAATAATTTTCATTAATCTGATTACATTTTGCCCATCTATGCCTATAGTTCACATTGACCTAGAATTATGGACCTTGCCAAAAAGCAAGGTCCTACACCACAAGTACAAAAAAAAGTCCGAAAGCCGTAAATTTGTAATTGCATTACAAAAAAATAAGACTTTACGACATTTACTGTTGTCGTAGTCAGTAAAAGAACCGTGACCTATATTAATGTATGGAGCATCAGAATAGCTCTAATATTTTGTCTCCTGTCGCAACCTTATAAAACATTGACATAAACCTTACATATTTCCATACAACCTTTCATCCCCTATTTCCTATTGTTATTTTACACCCGTGAGGGTATAACGTTTACAAACTTTGATTGTCATATTTATGTAGTTTTGGGGATCTTCAGATCAAATAAATAGCAAAATAAACTTTATAAACTTCTTTATTGCACTTTAAAAATAATTTTTCTTCTTAACACTTTTTCACTTCTTAAAATTACAGAGCGCTCACGTCGAAAAAAAAACCGTTTATCCTCTCTCTCTTTCTATCTTTCTGTCTTTCACTCACACACGTTCCGTTCTACGCATTTACTACTTCATACATAATAGTGTTTCACACAATAACATCCATCCTACATTTATTTATATCGAATCAACAGCCTAAAAAATAAGTATCAAGCTTTTAGCCGTAAAAATGGCGAAACTTCCATAAAACTTTTCACCCCCCAACTTTCAACTTCTTACAACCCTTTTTTCGCATTAAAAATATGTCTTTCTTACTTAGGTCTTCCTATGTCCTTTCTTAGGCTCAAGACTATCTCAATGCCAAATTTCTTTAAATCGATTCAGTAGCTTTGGCGTGAAAGCGCGACAGACAGACAGACAGAGTTACTTTCGCATTTATAATATTAGTAAGGATGTAATATCATCTCTGGTCTGAATCATACTTGGTCGATTTTTAATCAAGATGTTTATTTTCCTACAGAAGAACAATGTTATCGGAAGCAATCTTACCAACAACTGAAGGATGCAGTTCTTCTTCGAGTGTTTCCCCTCACAGCGACGAAGATTCGACTATTAGAGAACCAGAATGCGGGAGGAGGAACCGAGAAGTATCTTCGATTGATAATTTTACCGAGAATATATGCCCTGAGAATAAAATTCAAGTCGAAAGAAGGAAAATATGTTGCGGTAAGTTTATGCTTTACTGATTTGTAGTTTAGGACCAACACTCCGGTTTTGGCTTCGGGCAAAATGGTCCGAAGCTTTAGCCGAACTGAAAGTTTTTAACAAGCTTAGTAGAATTGAACGAAGTGACACGAATGCACACAATATTTTAAAAAGGTAGCAGTTGGAATCGTTGAAAAAATTAAAATGAAAATAAATTTAGATATGCTTTCGGAATGCAGAATTTACTTACAAGAGCCGAAATTACATTCTAATATTTTCTATTTACTTTGTGTATTGTGTGTGTGTATTTGTGTGTATACATAAATCATTAAATGTCGTTCGCTGTGAGTTGAGACTGTATCCAGTTTGCCCTTTTACAAAGTATCCTGATCAATTAAAGATATTTTTATATGGTTTTAGTTTTTTTAACAACTCATGGACGGGCCCCGTAGATTTACGTTTTTACATTCTGACTTCCTAGGATAGGCCAGGTTGATCTACGTTTTTGCTTAAATTTTAGATACGTTGCGTTAGTTTTATTATTTTACAGATTTTATCTTAGTGATTTTTGGCTTAGTACCCGGGAACTAGAAAAGACAGCAGATTCGGCCCGTCCGTTAGGTGTTAATATTTTGTATTAATGGAAACTCACATACAAGTTTTTTTATCTCGAGGTCAATAAACTCTTCTCGATCATTTTATTTGGCCTTGACCCGGGCCGTTAGTGCATAAAAGTCAAACTGTACCATTTGCTTTTCAACCTAGGTATTATGGCCGAAAACAATAATTTTAATTTTGAGAATTTGCATTGTGTTTAGTGGGAAAATCTTGTCAAAATCAATTAAATAGTTTCAGCAAGCCTTAACAAAAATAAATCAACATTATTATAATAATAGAGATATTTACATCAATTATTTGACATTTAATGATATGTTACAGCTTATCGTAAATGACTATCGACCTATATAAGTCGCCGGGGCAATTATAAATCATAATAATTTGTATAAGTTATGTAATTTTGCTTTGTAATAATAACTTGTATGATCACTAGTCAAGATTTAAAGCTGACATTCTGCTCTCGACAGCAGCGACCTAATAGCGGCAGCCATATCGCGATGCACTAATCTGTACGCACTAGAAGTGATGCATAGATGTCGGATTAGGTGCGTGGATTTTGTATTTATATAAGTATTAGATTATGTCCCCCTCTTCCCTTCCTGAATAGAACCACGGGTTTGTGGTGTCACAGCTGTACGGTATCTCACATCTCGGCTAGGAATAAGAAGTTCTCTAACTCCTTCTTTTGCCGTGTTGTTGGGCTGTGGAATGGTCTTCCTATGATATGGGATTCTTTAAGCGTAGCGTGAAGAGATATTTCTGCAGGCCGGCAGGATCACTGGGACTTCCGATGGGTTTTTCTTACCTTTCGATAGTCGTTAGCGTTTTTTGGACTACACCATGCTTACCATCAGGTTTGGTGTAGTCACTGTCCTATGTCAGTGTAAAAAAAATATTTTATACTAAAAGATGTCGCTGTGGTGGCCGAGTGGATAAGGACTGGCTTTCATGCGCGGCAACGCAAATGGTCGTAGATTCGAATCCCGCCACGAACCTCTTGCTTTTTTCAGATTATATCTATGTATTTTATACACTCTCTTTAATCAATCGATTGTCTATTAAACTGGCCTCATATTACCCCGCGCTTGCAACATATTGCAATACAATATTTTACCTGCTATATTTTCTACTTTCTGATTTCCCTTTACTTTTTGGAGCCATTAACAACACGAATAAAAACCCACTTCAATAAAAAACATAACATCTGCAGAATATTTTCTATCTAATCAACAAAAAATGCAAAATATTGGTAACAGCTCCGGCGTCCTACATTTCTAAATAAATATTAGGAACCGGTATTTGGAATAGGTATTTTAAAATATTAGTATTATGTCATGTAATCAGATTAATGAAAATAATTAACGATTACATTTTACGTTTTTTACCATTAATATGGCTGCATTTTGCTCATTTGTGTTTTAAACTCTACAAAATCCCAGATTGTATACACATTTATGATTTCTTAATGTTTCAAATGGATTTAATCCTGATTACAGAGCAAGAAAATTAAAATTATGACTACATTTTGTAATCGTTAACAATTAATCAGATTAAATTTTGCCCATCTCTGGATATAGATGACTCCGTAGCGATGTAATATCTCGATCGCGAACTTGATAGCCGTACGCAGTAGTCTACATCGAACGTCTTTCCTTATAAATACAGAGGAGTACATTTGGCAGCCGATGTTGATTCGTCACTTTCAAGCAGCAACTGCGAGAATCCGAATTACACCTTTACTCGTTCAAGGTTCTAAGTCTAAGTGTTATTGCTTGAGGAATCGAAATTCTTTTAGATATAACTCGAACATTAATATGATATTTGGACCTTGAACACGAGATTACCAGGATGTAGATTGAACGATTATTGTCTCGATTAGAGGTGTAATAACTGTTATACAGGGGACAACATGCTGTTTGTTCTATCTCATTACACGCGTAGTTTTGTCATAGCGCCGTCTCACTCACAACAATTTTGTTTCACATTATCTGTTGTTAATGAAGAGATAATTTCATGTTATTTAAAATCTCTAGTCTCGATATTCGCATCAACTAATGGACTGATCGCAATCAGCCTCGAGTGCCATCTCAAGAGGTTCTCACTTCATTGTTTAATCAAGGCCCGGATACTAAGGGTAGTATTATTCAATACGGCACGCATTATGAGGAAGTTCCTCACAATGCTCCTAATTACCGATGGCTTGGGCCACTGACCTCACTCCTGGTGATCTACATATTTTTGTACTTTCACACTAATCATACCAATGCTTTTTAGATACCTATTTTAGGAAATTATACTAATATTATAAAGCTGAAGAGTTTGTTTGTTTGTTTGTTTGAAGGCGCTAATCTCAAGAACTACTGGTTCGAATTGAAAAATTCTTTTTGAGTTGAATAGACCATTTATCGAGGAAGGCTTTAAGCTATATAACAGTACGATGCTATTATTAGGAGCGAAGAAATAATGTAAAATTTGGAAATAACGGGGAAAATTATTCATCCTTGAGGGCTTCCATTGCGTGTGCTGCGAAAACGGTTCAAGATACTAAAAATATATGTATTAAAGAATTATTCCTCTTGAAATGATCTAAAAAAATGTCCCCGACAATGTATGTCTATCTTTTAAGATTAAGTCACTAGAACAGTTTTTATGCTAAACAAATTTGGTCGAAATTAATGCATTATTTGTTAAGAGTTGTATCAACGTAATAATATTAATCTTTATCCATATAAATGTGTTGTTGATTAAGAGTATTTAATTGTGAACAAAATTGTCTTTGACATCACTTAATTTCAATGAACATCTTAGACGATATTACAAAACATTATATAGCAAAACAACGTTTGCCGGATCAGCTAGTGTATTATATGGATCTAACATCCATCCTAAGGAAGGAGATAAACGTAATAATAAAAATTATTATATTAAAAAAAACTGTATATTGACCATTTCTATTACGAAATAAAAGTAATAATTTTTAATTATTGCTCATCGCATTTTTTACATATAAGCATTTTTTTCATTGTAAATTTTCCGCAAACATATTTTTTACATTTAGAGCAAATTTTGTTGGTTTTATTTTCTTTACAGTATCCTATTTGACACTTCTTACGTTGATAAGTATCTGTAGGAGGCTAAGGCAACGATTCTTTCGTATTTGTTTTCTTTTGGTTGTTCACGGGCTTCTCGAAAATCGGCGCCAAGTTCAAGTATTACTCAAAATAAATAAAACAAAAAAAAAATACTAAATTAACTGTAGGTTAATTAGTTAGAAAAAGTCATGAAATCAAATGTGCAAAAACAATAAGATGATACTTGTATTTTCAATGCAAAAGTTCAAAATGGGTATTTTGACCCGTTATAATATGTTTAGTTTTAAAAGGTACAAGTTTTATGAATATTATTCATTCAACAATGTAATAATTCGTAATGAAATTTAATGCTAAATAAAGTGTACGCATGGAACTGCGAATTTTTATTCGTATTAATTTTTATTATTCATTATGAAAATGCGATCCAGAGCCTGAATTAATTAATTTAAATAAAAATACACGATTTCATGTCGAGGGATGAACATGTTATTTGGCTTAAGCGACATTTTTTGGTTATTTAGAAATATACACTAGCGGAAAAATTAAGCTATTAGGAGTACAAATAAGTTTCCGCCGTTTTATTGTAGATGGCACGGCACGGAGTTTCGGTTAGCTTTCGCAGATGATAACCGGCTTAAAAAATAGTTTGGACATTCAAGAACAACATAACCTATTAATATCATTGATTTTATATTGGTAAAATATAATTTTTTATAAGTTGAAAACGTCAAAATTTGAGCCAAGTAAGCGTCATTTGCGGGAAATATTAGTTTACTTCTTTAATTTAAAGAAATCTTCTGCTGAGGCGCATCAATTGCTCGTAGAAGCATATGGTGAGGGTGCTTTAAGTGAGAGAACGTGTCGAGAGTGGTTTCAAAAGTTTAAAAACGGCGATTTCGACGTAGAAGACAAAGATCGCAGTGGAAGGCCAAAAATTTACGAGGATGCAGAATTGGAGGAATTATTGGAGGAAGATTCATCTCAAACACAAAAAGAACTTGCTCTAAAATTAAAAGTCACTCAGCAAGCAGTCTAACATCGTTTAAAATCATTAGGAATGATTCATAAACAAGGAAATTGGGTTCCGTACGAATTAAAGCCGAGAGATATTGAACGCCGATTATGCTTAAGTGAAATGCTGCTAGCTAGACATAAAAAAGAGTTTTTTATATCGTATCGTAACTGGTGATGAGAAGTGGATACATTATGACAATCCAAAAAGAAGAAAATCATGGGGATTACCTGGCCACGCGTCAACATCAACAGCAAATCTGAATATTCACGGAAAAAAACTTATGCTGTGTATTTGGTGGGATCAGCTAGGTGTAGTGTATTATGGGTTGCTTAATCCGAGCGAAACAATTACTGGAGCCCTCTATCGAACACAATTGATGAGATTGAGCCGAGCTCTGAAGGAAACACGCCCTCAATACTATTCTAGACACGAAAAAATTATTCTTCAGCATGACAATGCTCGTCCTCATGTTGCAGCTCCCGTGAAAAAATAGTTGGAAACACTTGATTGGGAAGTGTTACCCCACCCGCCGTATTCACCAGACATTGCACCGTCCGATTATCACCTGTTCCGGTCCATGGCACATGCTCTGACGGCGCAGCGGTTCACATCTTATGAGGATACCAAAAATTGGGTTGAATCGTGGATAGCCTCAAAAGACAAGGAGTTCTTCAGACGTGGGATTCGAATGCTGCCTGAGAGATGGGAAAAAGTGGTTGCAAGTGATGGGCAATATTTTAAATAAATTTATATTACCGTTCTTCTATAATAAATATTTAATTTGTGTTAAAAAACGGCGGAAACTTATTTGTACTCCTAATATCAAAAAATGATTCCAAATATTTAGGGGTTTTTCAAATAACTGTATTTTTGTTAATTATGGTCATAACGGAATTTATAAAAAAGAATTTAAAGCTTGAAATTTCTAGTTTCGAAATCTTGTGACGAAAAAATTTTCCAAGCAACATGTACCGCTCAATGCTAAGAAATAACCCAAGAAGTTTATTTCTTATTTTAGGTTTTCTTTTTTGTTCTGAAAACTTGGAAATTTTTTTTTAAACTTAACCATTATATGAATCAGATAACTTGGTTATTCAGCTTCATTTTCTTTTTTAGAAAACTCTATATCACAATTTCTTAATGAGATATCGAACATTGAATGGAAAAATGAACTTTTCGTCTTTGACCATCAATATTTTTGCAACCAACGATTGTTAAAAATATATGAAGCAATTTTTAAAATTCTTAATAGTTTTCCCACAGAAACCAGTAACGATTTTTACAAAAAAAAAAATTATAAATTCCGATATGACCAATATTAACAAAAATACAGACAGCTATTTAATTTTTATTTAAATATTTGTAATTATTTTTTAGTCCCTTAATTTTTTCCGCTAGTGTATATATATTACACTATTACTACTATTAGTGCTATTATTTTACTATTACTATTATATTTTACTATTGTGTGTGTATTGTGTGTGTATATTTTCGGAATCCGTGAAAAGAGTTGATTCCGAAAACGTGTATTTCAAAATATCGCCAAGAATGTCAAATAAAGCACCTTAGCCTTAATCTTTCACCCCTCGATATATTGTTGTTATTGTATATTTATAATCTTGTTAAGGTTATTATTGTGATAAACACATTACAGACATAATAAACAATTTTTTACATTAGCTTTTTATTTCCCTAGGTGTTGTTTATTATAAACAGACTTCCTGAATTCTGATTTAGGCCAAAAAAATGCTCCAGTGTCTATAAAATATTCTTAGACGAATTTTCTTGTCTGAAGTGACAATATTGGTTCCAGGTGCGAGTGAAATCAGTAATCTTCACTCATTTCTGAGTCAAGTGAAGAAAAATAGTCCTTTTTTTATATATGCAAAGATAATCTCAATATTATTTGGCTCAGTTATAAATACAGTTGATATGGGAAGTTGCATTCTATAATTTTGAAAAAAAAAACCAAGTCTTAATTACGCCATCCAAAATGTTATTATAGTGAAATCCAAGAATGGCTACCAAGAGCGTATATAGATTTTTTTTTTGTATCCTGGCTGATAATCCAGCGACCCCGGTGTGTCAGACTCCTACTGACTAAAAACCCCTGGGGTGTCCCTCATCGCTGCACTTGAACCTTGGAAACACAATTCACCCAGACGCCCGGGGAGCAAAAAGCCTTGTAGAGGCTACCTTTCCGATAGCGGTGCGAGTAAAGAGCCCACCTCTCCAAAATCTCTCTCTCATCCGGGTAACAGACTCCCTTAAGGATAGTGCCCGGCTATTGTCAACGGAGGATATCGCCTTCGCTCTGGGCGAACACGTCTCTCCGGCGACGGTGCTTTGGCCCCCTAATGGCCAGAGAAGTTGTTCGCTCTCTTTCTGCTTCATCACGACCTCGCAGCCATGCCTCTTTGCTGCCGACCATGGTTTTCACCACCGCTGGCAGCGAAAAGCCGTCACCAATGCGGTCCTGCAGGATCTCTTTTCTTTTTTCTTTTTTTACACTGGCTCGACATAGTGACTACAGAGTACCTGATGGTAAGTACAGCGTAGTCCAAAAACGAAAGCGATCATCAAAGGATGAAAATCCATTGATAGTCTACATCGTCATGTCAGCCCACATATACCGCGACTGAAGGTCTCTAGGTATATGAGCTACTGGATATACACAAGCTGATCCCGAAACGCGGCAAGCCGAAACTGGTCACTATGACGGGCTTTACACCCATGTAATGTGGTCGCGATCCAGACGGGCACCGACGCCCTACCACCTCGCTGCTGCTCGTTTAGCACCACCCAGGAGTCACGTGTAGGGAAAGTAGGGTAAAGCCTACGGACGCGAGCAGCTTCGACTCCCAAACACTCGACTTCTCTCTTTCCTCAGACCAAGCTAAGGGACAAATATCCATTGATAGTCGCCATCTTTATGCCAGCCCTCATGTACCATCACCGAAGACTGGGTATTAATACAGAAACTCTAAAATTTATTTCATTTTATAAACAAGTGTAAGGGACTTTGATGCTTGTAGTTGTAGATACGCTAGTTGTTTCTTTTTTGCAGGTCCAATAGCTCAGAGCGCCTGGGGCGTAGTCCTAATTGTTTTCTCAGTATCTGGATTTGTTTATACTCCTTTGGACTTCATGCTGTGGGAAAAGTTGCAGATGCGGCCAGGTAATAGTTCATTCTAAATATTTATATATTAAAGAAATAAGTTATAATATTTTGTTTGTAAATAAGCGATCGGAAATAAACAATATCTCACAGAAAAACAGTTCTGACGAGTTTTGTAACGATAAAAAATATTATTTACTTGTACGTTTAACAGTAAACAATGTTCGATTTTTTTTTGCCAACACAACTTCTTATCTGCTTATATAAAATGTCAAAGTGTGTAATTATTATCAGCGTGTAATAGGGTTGTCAGGGGTATAAGTTTCGGATATGTATATAGGATGGATTGTGTAAAATATTATTTTGTATAAAGTAGTAAATGCGTAGAACGGAACGTATGTGAGTGAAAGGAACGAAGGATAGAAAGAGAGGGAGGATAAACATTTTTTTTTACGAGAGGGCTCTGTTGTATTTATACGTAGTAAAAGTGTGAAGACGAAAAATAATTAGAAAAAGTGCAATAAAGTAGTTTTAAAAGTTTATTCATTGTTTATTCTGATCCAAAGATTCCCAAAACTACATGTATATATGAAACAGCTATTTCTAGTTTCGGATACACATTAGAGGTGTGAACATTAAACATTTCCAGATTTTGTTTTGTATTATTCTATATCTTCTTATATATAAAAATGAATCGCTAAATGTCTTGATAAGCGCGAAACTCGAGAACGGCTAAACCGATTTGGCTGATTTCTTTTTTGTTGTGTTTGTTGAAGTCTGGGGAAGGTTATTACGGAGAGAAAAATTAAAAAAAATCCCTGCAACTGTCTAAAAACACCACTTTTCATATTCTCATACAAAAAATTAAAATCAATTTGAACTTTAACACCATACCATAAAGTTTAAATGTTAGTGGACGGGTTCCGGGAAGGCAAAACAATTGAGTGAAGTATAAATATTAATGTCAATATTTGTCATACATATAGCATTAAGGCCAGGTTCCCCCAAACAATTTTCAAAAAACAGCTCCAGGCCAATAGGTTTTGGCAGAATAAAATCTGACGGGGAAGCAATGTGACTTTGTTTTAGAGAAATAGGGCAGAACAAGGTCTGCCGGGACAGCTAGTACTAAATAATATTGCAAAGCAATCGCTACAGGTAAGGAATAGTAGCTTGCGTACTCAGAGCCCTAGTTGAGCGTAATTTTTGGAAGAGAAAATAAGACGTCGTAATATTATTTTGATGATTATTTAATTTCTTTTACAGTGGCTCGATAAAGTGTTTACAGTGCGCCTGATGGTAAGTACAGTGTAGTCCAAAAATGAAAGCGACCATCAAAGGATGATAATCCATTGACAGTCTCCGTCGTCATGTCGGCCCACATATACCGCGACTGAAGGTCTCTAGGTATATGAGCTACTGGATATACACAAGCTGATTCCGAAACGCAACGGGCCAAAACGAGTCACTATGACGGTTATTAGCATAAAGCGAAGGAGGTCTGTACCCAAAAATGGACAGAACTGGTAGACAACCCTTCCCCTTAGCTAAACGTAAGATTTTGCAGTGCGTGCAGGTGTAGCGCGTTTTTTCGTTTTCTGATGATTCTATGTGTCTGATTTATTTATCATAGCATTATTTACTTTGCTTGTTGTGTTCACTTGTTAAGGACACACCTTTTGTATTATTTTAGTAAGATTCGTTTATGTTTTGTATGTTTTTGTGTGAACCCCGGTATGTGAACCAAATTAAAGAAAAAATGATAGAATTGAATGTGATTTTGCTTGAAATCTATGAAAAGTTAATTGGTAGTAAATATTTTTTTACATTTTTATTTCTTTTTTGGTTACCCGGAGGAATATCATAGAACCATTAGGGCCGCTGTAAGGGCAGCGACCCCGGTGTCAGACTATTACTGAGTAAAAACTCCCGTGGTGTCCTTCCAAACACTCTACCCGGGCTTGGGAATCTAGATTCTTCCAGTTGCCCGGGGAGCGAACAAACCGTTTAGGCTTCATCTCTGAGAGGGGTGAGTGCTAAAAGTCTACCTGGTTAGTCGTAGTAACTTTGTCGAGCTAGTTAAAAAAAGATTAAATTCTTCGAGTGTAAACCGTGTTAGACTTGGCTGTTTTTTTCGGATATCCGACAGTTTTAACTTCGGATATCGACGACAACCCTACCTTTATAAAATGCTAAATTGATGTGACTTGAACTTGAGTAAAGTTTTCTATGCCAGGGCCCCTACCCATGTATCAAACCGCAATGAATTAACATGCTACCAGCGACATACTTATGAAATCAATTTCTGTGTACATCGGCCATGGTTGCAGACTTTTTTGATTTGATTAGAGATTGCCGTGTATAATTAAATTAAAACAATATATATTAATATCACAGCATGTATATACAGACAGATTTTATAGACGAGGGAGATATTCAAGGGTATTCAGCATTCGATTCTAATTCCAAATATGTAAAAATAGTGATATCTTAATATTTCCAATAAAACAAAGCAAATTATGGTCAACACATTAAGAGACAATGACACATATTAATGAATGAATAACAACTCATTATTGAGTAGGTATTTTGCCTGTCCTAAGCCGAGATACAACGCGAAGGGAAAGCGAGTTAATATCTATTTACCTAAAATTACGTAAATGGAACTTTATCTACTTACCAATGAATCATGCACCACACGCGCTACGGTATTCACACTTTTTACGGATCAATTCTTATTTGTCAATAAATGTTCTTAATGATTTGTTAGGGAATATAGTTTATTTACATTTATTTATTAGTTACAAGAAGGTACATATTATTGTGTCCTGAAATATCTCCCTCGTCTATAAATTCATCCTGTATAACCAACTTTGGCACTATGACTGAAATTTATAGATATATCTTTAAATTTGCTTACACTTTACTAAAACATTACAATGAATATTACTCAATGAATGTCAAAGTATTTAGCAAGTCAGCGATTTTGTCAACATAGACTTGGCTTTGCGAATATTATGGCTATACTCAAGTTTCTATTATATATTCAGTTTTTTGTCAAAACAAATTTATTTTTTTAGAACTTTGCTAAGCATAGTCGAAATAGCGTCTATAAATCTCAGCCTAAGTGCTCATCTCTCTCGCCCGGTGATGTTGTAAAAGCCCTTAAAGGCCAACAGCATTTCGCACTGTTGAAAATAAAACTTTCCGTAGTAGACGCAGAACTAATCATTCACAGAATTTTGTTCAAAGCTACTTATGCATTCTACAATATTATCTTTTTATATTGAGTCTATGTATGTGTGTATAGCCCTATTGTTTTTTTTTTAATTTTACTAATATTCTTTACTTTACTGTAAACTAGCATTATATATTAACTAGCTGACCCCGCAAACGCTGTTCTGCCATATAAATTATTTCTAGTGAATATCTTCTGTATTATAATATACAATTTTGGTCATAGTGGCTTCCACATAAAAGGTAGATATATGCTGTCCGGGACTTTTATTTAGAACTATTCAAGACAAACAATCCTACGATACATCATCTTTGTGTAACTCCAATGGTTTAGGCAGTGCACGCCAAGATAGCTCTCAGAGGCCAGAATTTTTCCCGACTTAATTGACATGTATCGTTATATTACGACCAAAACTACATAAAATCATTACAAATTGTAGCCTATATGTTATTCCGATGTATAATCTATATTACTGTATCAGTTTCATGCAAATCCGTCCAGTAGTTTTATCGTAAAAGAGTAACAAACATATTCACAAACTTTCACATTTATAATATTAGGTCCTTACATATGAAATTGGCGTTTTGTATGGGAGGAACAAAAAGTCGAATATTTTTTAATATAATATATTTAATTAATCAAAGTATGAACCATTATTTTCTATGTACTTTTGCCATCTCATAGGTAGTTCATTGATCCCTTTACTAAAAAAACCCGTCGGACGGGAATCAATAAAATCTTTGAAGGCGATTTGGACTGCCCCATCGGAGTTGAATTTTTTCCCTTGCAAGAAGTTATCCAAATTTCGAAAAAAATGGTAATCTGTTGGAGCAAGGTCCGGGGAGTACGGAGGATGTCTTAGACTTTCCAATTGAAGCTCTTTTAATTTTGTAGCCGTCTGTTGCGCAGTGTGTGGTCTAGCGTTGTCGTGAAGCAGCAGTGGCGTGGAGCGATTGACCAGCCTAGGTTGTTTAGCCGCTAGCTTTTCCATCATGGTTTGCAATTGCTGACAATAGACATCAGCCGTAATAGTCTGGCCAGATTTGAGAAAACTGTAATGAACAATACCGGCACTAGTCCACCAAACGCTTACAAGTAACTTTTTTGGGGTTAATTTTCGCTTGGGGCAGGATTTGGCTGGCTGGCCAGGATCCAACCATTGCGCTGAGCGCTTCCGATTATCGTAAAGAACCCATTTTTCATCACAGGTAATGATTCGGTTTAAAATACCTTCATTATTGTGCCGGTTTAGTAATGTAACGCAGCAGTCGACGCGCGTTTGCCGGTTTGCTTCAGTCAATTCGTGAGGTACCCACCTTTCAAGCTTTTTAATCTTCCCAATTTGCTTCAAGTGAATTAAAACAGTTTTATCACTAACATCGCAGCCTGCAGCTAACTCGGACGTGGTTTGCGATAGATCTGCTTCCACAATAGCCTTCAACTCTTCATTATCAACTTGAGTCTCAGGCCGTCCACGGGGCTTGTTCTGCAGGTCGAAATTTCCAGAACTAAAACGTTGGAACCAAAAACGAACTGTGTTTTCTTTTGCAACACGACCGCCATACACATCATTCACCCTTTGAGTTGTTTCCGCAGCACTAGTGCCACGGCGGAACTCGTACTCGTAAATAATGCGATATTTTAAGTTTTCCATTTTGTAAAATGAGTGACGCAAACAAAAAAAAACAGAAGAAAAAAACAAATGAATGACGATCATCGAAGCACAAATACATGAGTCTATAGCTGTACAAATTTGAATTTGGAATTCCTTACCAAAGAGGAGAAATTTGTGATTAAAGTGGCCAGTACGAAAAACGCCAATTTCATATGTAAGGACCTAATATAACTTGTATGAAGGATTGCGTACGCTGTGATCAGAGATGGGCAAAATGTAATCTGATTAATGATGAACGATTACAAAATGTAGTCGTAATTTTAATTTTCTTGCTCTGTAATCATGATTAAATCCATTTAAAACATTAAGAAATGATAACTGTGTATACAATCTGGGAGTTTGTAGTGTTTAAAACATAAATGAGCAAAATGCAGTCATATTAATGGTAAAAAACGTAAAATGTAATCGTTAATCATTTTTATTAATCTGATTACATTTTGCCCATCTATGGCTGTGGTGCCCTATAATTGCAGGGGCATTTATATGTTCTATTTGCGTACCATGGTTCTTTTGTTTTCTTACTTAATGTCACCCATGTTTACTCAATTATCTATCTTATATATAAAAATGAATCGCTAAATGTCTTGATAAGCGCGAAACTCGAGAACGGCTGAACCGATTTGGCTGATTTCTTTTTTGTTGTGTTTGTTGAAGTCTGGGGAAGGTTATTACGGAGAGAAAAATTTTAAAAATTCCCTGCAACTCTCTAAAAATAACACTTTTCTGTATTCTCATACAAAAAATTCGTTATAAGTCATTTTGAACTTTAATACCACACCATAAAGTTTAAATGTCAGTGGACGGGTTCCGGGAAGGCAAAACAATTGAGTGACGTATAAATATTAATGTCAATATTTGTCAATTTTTATATATATAGCATTAAGGCCAGGTTCCTTCAAACAATTTTCAAAAAACAGCCGACAGGCCAATAGCTATTAACATTAAAAAAAACAATGTTACTTTGCTTTAGAGAAATAGGGCAGAACAAGGTCTGCCGGGACAGCTAGTGTAAAATAAAATATAATAAACTATGTGTATGGCAGCTTACACTACATCCGTCATCCGAATTTCATTCGTCATCGTACAATTGCAATCCAAGTATTGTGAGACTAAAACAGCTATAGTATTATTTTATGAATACTCGTCTACAGCGTCCGAATCGAGTTTGAACTATGTAATTTCCTGTCGTATTGACGTAATACTTTAGTGATTGTACTAAGCTTATAAATTCATATTTTCATGGATTTGGGTCGGTGGCAGTGCGTGCCCTTGTAGGATTACTTTGTTGTCTATATTTCTATCAAGACCTATTTTTAAATATATTTTTTATCATCTGCTATTATGTGTCCACTGCTAGACATAGTTCTCTCTTAACATTCGCCACTGAGTCCGTGCTACGACTTTTCTCAGTCAACAATAGCCAGCCGCTTTGTGTTTGTGTTTTTTGGACTACACCGTACTTACCATCATAGATGGGCAAAATGTAATCAGATTAATAAAAATGATTAACGATTACATTTTACGTTTTTTACCATTAATATGACTGCGTTTTGCTCATTTATGTTTTAAACACTACAAAATCCCAGATTGTATACACATTTAATCATTTCTTAATGTTTTAAATGGATTTAATCATGAAAACAGAGCAAGAAATTTAAAATTACGACTACATTTTGTAATCGTTCATTATTAATCAGATTACATTTTGCCCATCTCTGCTTACCATCAGGAACTCTGTAGTTACTATGTCGAGCCAGTGTAAAAAAAAGAACGTACTCTCTCTTTCAAGCCCCTCTTAGTCTAATGACACGGGGAACATACACAACTAGAGAGAGGTAGGATATTGTTAATATCTAGGAACTGTTAACTGACCTCTATCAGCACTCTAGGCCTTTCACAGTGCCTAGCCACCTCGCCAAAATCGTCAGGCAGACTTTGCTGCCATTATTATGACAGGCCATTATTATTTTTTGCGAGGTGGTAGGGCGCCGGTGCCCGTCTGGATCGCGACCACAGTGCATGGCAGTGTAAAGCCCGTCATAGTGACCAGTTTCTGCTTGTCGCGTTTCGGGATCAGCTTGTGTATATCCAGTAGCTCATATACCTAGAGACCTTCAGTCGTGGTATATGTGGGCCGACATAACGATGTAGACAATGGATTTTCATCCTTTGATAGCCGCTTTCGTTTTTGGACTACACTGTACTTACCATCAGGTACTCTGTAGTCACTATGTCGAGCTAGTGTAAAAAAAAAGGTGATGGATAAGTAAGCAGACTTTTAGATTTATGGACTACTCGTACTGTGAGTGTACTTCAAAAATGTTAATTATTTCCAGGTCTACCCCCTTACGAGTGGTGGGCTGATCCCCCAGACGAAGTGAAGCTTCGAGTATACGTATTCAACGTTACGAACCACGACCGATTTATGCAGGGAACTGATGATAAACTGAACGTCGAAGAAATAGGACCTATTGTATATTTGTAAGTACTTCTATAGAGATTATTATGTATTTACTTATTTATTTAATACTAGCTGTCCCGGCAGACCTTGTTCTGCCCTGTTTCTCTAAAACAAAGTTACATTGTTTTTTTATGTTAATAGCTGCCCCGTCAGATTTCATTCTGCCAATAGTTGTTGGCCTGTCGCAGTCTAATAGAAATAAAATTGCATTGAAAGACTTTAGTCATATCTAAGGTAAATATCATATATTTTTACTATAATGCCTATGGATATGGATATTTTACTAAAATGACCCATATTTTTGGATTGTTTTTTGTTTGATTACTTGGCGTATAAATTATAATTTTCATTAATGACATGCAACCTCTAATCAACTTTAAGGCATACCTTTGTTTTGTTTTGATTGATATCATATGTTTGACAGCTGGGGACAGAGTGATTTGTATGGGAAAACGAAATTGTTGTTTTTACTATATTCCTAGCTTTTTTTCATATTGACTTAACTTTTAAACCTTCCCTGGACTTCAACAATTAATTTAAAACCAATACTAACCAAATCGGTTCAGCTGTTCTCGAGTTTTAGTGAGACTAACGAACAGCAAGTGATTTTTATATACAAACATATATGTAGATATTAACGATATATACACGAAATAATTTAAATAACATATACATGGGTTCTAAGACCGCGTGTTACATCCTTAGAGGTATGCCTAACTATACACAACAAAAATATATATTAAAAAAAAATACATATCAGTTAATCCTGTGATATTCAAGAGGATCCAGATGAGAACAATGTCATTAAAGCCAACCAAAATCCTGACAGGGAGCAATGAAAGATATCAATGTCACTAACTTTGTTATAAGTAAAAAAAGCCTTTTTCATTCGATCGAAAGATGAACAGATATTCGTTTTGAGCAACCTTTTGTCAAATGTTCTCCTAATAGGGAAACGAGGTAAAACTCTGGGAACAAGCAAATTTATATTATTGAATAATTAATGAATAAATTAAGGAGGTCTGGAACAAAATTTACGATTTTGTATGGAAAAATGAGATCGATTATAGTAGAGCAATTTGCCTGGACTATTACCACAGTACGTATTCAGTGGAATCTAATGTGTTTGGGTACTATCGACACAGTTCTGGCAACACCGTACGGATTGTCAATTGAGTTTTTTACACTCGCTCGACCCATCCGTCAAGTAACGACATAAAAAACATACAAATATTCATTTTCATCGAACATCCGATTCCAAAGTGTACAAGTGTACTTAGGAAGATCTTTAAAGACACCAGTTTCCTGGAGGAGGAGCAGGGACCCCTGAAGAGATGGAGAACTGGTGGTCGCGGTAATTGAGACTCTTTAGGCAATCCGTGCCACTGTTGCGGAGCTATCGAAATACGCAAATGCAAAAACCGTCCTAGTGACTTATTTTGCGCTTGTTCGTCCATTTGTTCAAATACGGGTACAAAGAGGCCTTTCGTCGTGGTATATATGAATTGGCATGACGACGATTACTGCCAAATTATTCTCTTTTTGCTCATATTTCATGTAAATCGTGACCAGTAGCACAGCTGATTCTACATACCTAGTAATTTATGACAATAAAGCTAAACAAATACCATTATTAAATGGTCACGAAAAAACGCAGTTATTGTAGGAAAGATAAAACATTAAAATAGAATTAAATCTGAGATCATACATAATAATGTTTACTTACCTTCAACTATGTTATGCCTTAATTGCTTTTCAATTGTTAACACTTCCCTACAATAATGCATGTTATGGAAAGGTCATGACACGTTGTAGCAACTAATATACCAAGGAATACCAAGGCATGCAAAGGGCTACCGTACCGTGCCAATGGTTACCGTAGAATGCAAAAGAGTACCATAACATGATAAGTGATACCGTAGAATGCTAAAAGCTTGCGTACTATACCAATGGTTACACTACAATACCAAAGAATACCGAAGCATGTCAAAATAACGTTAAACGTCGAAACCAACCATATCGCTTCGCGGGCTAGAATAGTAGAATGCCAAAGGGTACCGTAACATGCTATGAATTACCCTAGAATGCCAAGAGCTACCATATCACATCAAGGATTACAGTACAAAGGATCGTATGCGGTATCAAAGGATATAGCATGCCAAGAGATACCGTTGCATGTCAAGAGGTACTGTAGAGCGACAAGGCCTTTTTTTTTTACTTGGGGAAAATCCTCATAGGACCGTCTCAGCCGCACAGGGGGGTTGCGCGACCAAGGTGTGTCGGACTTGTACCGACTAAAAACCCCAAGGTGACTACTTCTGCGCATTGGCGGGGACTGTGGGTCCTGTAATCAATTCGCCACAGCTCCGTCGCGCCGCGTCCGATGGCCTCAAACTCGGGGGAAGATGATACCCTCCCCGATACTGCTCGTTGTATTTAGGAAGAGCACGCCACAATGCCCTGCCAACTTCTCGAGGGCCGCTAAACCAGTTGCTCAGGGCCCCCACCTTGAGCAGCCACGACCCCAAAGACATCAGCCAACTGGTCGTGGATCGACCGGTCGGCTGGGACTGATGTGGCAGGGCGGTTGCCGGCACCCTGGTGTCTCCTTCGAGCGGCCTTCTGCCGTTCTTGCTCTGCGGCCTCCATCTGGGACATGACTTCCTCACAGAAGGAGACCACGGCCCTCCAGTTGTCATACCCTGCCAGCATTGCCGACACCACTGCTGGCAGGGAGAGAACGAGAAGCTCTACCGTATCATGCCACGAGTTACAATAGTAGAATAGCGTACTAACAACAGTGATAATACCAAATGATACCGTAAAACACCTAGGAATGAATATAAATTAATGTATTTGTTTTTGTATAGCTATTTTAAAGTTTTAGTACATTACAGTGCTTATCTATACTAATATTATAAAGCTGAAGAGTTTGTTTGTTTGTTTGTTTGTTTGAACGCGCTAATCTCAGGAACTACTGGTGTGAATCGAAAAATTCTTTTTGTGTTGAATAGACCATTTATCGAGGAAGGCTTTAGGCTATATAACATCACGATGCAACTATTAGGAGCGAAAATAATGGAAAATGTAAAAAAACGGGGAAAATTATTCATCCTTGAGTGCTTCCATTGCGTGCGCTGCGAAAACGGTTAAAGATACCAAAAATGTATGTATGAAAGAATGATTCCTCTTGAAATATTCTAAAAAAATGTCCATAACAGTATATGTCTATCTTTTAAGATTAACTCACTAGAACTGTGTTTATGGTAATCAAATTGTTCGAAATAATTGCATTATTTGTTAAGAGTTGTATCAACGTAATAATATTAATCTTTATCCAAATAAATGTGTTGTTGATTAAGAGTATTTAATTGTGAACAAAATTGTCTTCGACATCACTTAATTTCAATGAACATCTTAGAAGATATTACAATAACTTATGTTAACGCCCACGCCGCGTCCCGCTACCCCCGCAACATAGGGTAGACTGGGTACAGTTGTAACAGGGTACGGTTGTAACAGAGAGAATATCTCTCGAATTATGGGTGGAATGAAGAGGAGTTCAAGGGGAGAAAGGAGCAGTTAACGTGTCCGAGCGTGTTTGTCAGTCTTTCGCGGGTGGCCGCGTGCTTCAGTTTGTTGTAAAAGGTCCTATTGTGTTTGATCGCGACAAAGTAAGTATTTTCGATCGAAGATTGTTTCTAATTACGTAGCTAATATCAAATATAGGATGATAAGTATTTTTTTGCTTGGAGCTTAGACCTTCGAGAATATGGAGTTGTAATTATTTTTGTGTAGGATAGTTTGCTTCGTCACTGTGATTTTTTTATTTATAAAGAATATAGATTTGTAACAGAAATGTTGCTTTTGAATTTCTAGCATTTTGTTAGTTTATGGTGAAAATAAATATATTTCATTTCATTTCATTTCATTTTTTAGATGGGTACAGTTGTAACAATTTTTGTGGGTACGGTTGTAACATTATTAATCCCTTCGTTCCTCGTTGTAGATGCCTAAGATACGCATAAGAAAGACTACAAAAAGACGAAATGACATATCGCAGTACAAGGACGCATATGAAGAAGTGAAAAATGGTAAATCTCTTAGAAGTGCAGCAGAAACGCACGGAGTTAACTATGTTTCTCTACTTCGATACATAAAAAAGGGATCAGGTCGAGGGCGATGAGGCAGAAAATGCCGTTATGGGGTTATGTGGCACCTAACAGAGTTTTCACTCACAAACAAGAATGTGCACTTTCCAAGTATCTTACTCGCTGTGCGGACATATACTTCGGACTCTCTAGAAAAGAGGTGAGGAAGATGTTGTTCGAATTAACCGTTAAATATGGTTTGAAGAAACCTAGTTTTTGGATTAATAATAAGATGGCTGGAGAAAATGGTTTCGTTCTTTCATGAAAAGGAACCCTGAACTGTCTGTACGCGCAGCCCAGGCTACAAGCCTCTCTAGAGTAACAAGCTTCAACAGGACTAACGTCGGCATTTTTTCCGACGACTTACAAGTTGTTCTGGATCGTCATCACTTTGAGCCACTTAACATATATAACGTTGATGAAACTGGCGTCACTACGGTTCAGAAGCCAGACAGAATAGTAGCACGATGCTTTAAAATGTCAAAATCAACAGATCCTATCGCTTTTATCAATCTATTAAGATTTTTGAGAACAGATGCTTCATTTTATGTTGATTTTGTTTTAATTATAGTTATTTTGAAGTCAAGGTACTGATAATTGAAGTTACTAATGCTGTTTTGTTGTCTGATTATAAGAGACTGACAACAAGAAGATATTTTAGATACTTGATAATAAATACTCCATTTCTCACTTAAATAACTGTAAAAGTTGTCTTATCAGCGTTATACACTCTAATTTATTACTCTTCTGTGATTTTATTGTAATAAATATGTTTAAAACACCTTAATAGTGCCTCATTTCCATGTGTTACAACTAACCCCAACCACTGTTACAACTGACCCTGGTATGGGGGTAAGTTGTAACAAACGTATGTGTTTTTTCAAAATGCTCCTGTAGCCTAATTATTGCATTAGGCGCTCAAATTTTATGAATATTTTGTAGACTAAAGAACACTATTTTACTTCGCGTGCTTAGTGCTAGAATTGTTGGTGTCATTACGATTTTATGAGCGATTAATGCAAAATTGTTACAACCGTACCCAGTCTACCCTACCTCAGCAGCCGTCGTGCGTCAGCCACACACATTCATTATACAATTTTGACACCGGACGTTTTGTAAGCCAACACAAAATATTGTAAAAATACTATTGAACGAGTAAACAATAATTCACAAGACGGTTTTTCATTTTAAAAAACTGGCAAATGTTCCGCGGGAACAACTTATATAGCAAAACAACGTATGCCGGATCAGCTAGTATATTATATTTTTAATTGAGGTTGCTGCTTCACAACTTTCTTTTTACATTCGATTTATATTTCTATGTTGAGCGAGCGGTATTTCACTAATAGCTACAATATCTATTGTAATAATTGAATTTCGTTTCAACATAAAGTACTAATATCTATCATAGGTGGACATTCAGTAAGACTATAGACCAGGGGTTCTTAAACTATGGGTCGCGTAGCAAAGTTTTGCGGTCGCGAGAGATTTTAATGTCAAATATTTATATATACATTTTATAACATTACTAGAGTTGGCAGAATACAGTGGACTTGCAGCGTCTAGACACGCGCATTTGTTGATTGAACACATATTAAATCCCAATATCGTTTAGCGCTGAAAAATGTTGAAGAGGTCTTACGTCCAGCAGTTTCAAACATTCCACCAAGATTTGATTTGTTACGTAATAAACACATCCATCTCATTAAATTTTTTACTTATATTTTAATTTAATACTTATCATGCAACTACTTGAATATATTCGAGCGAATTAAGACGGTCACAATCCACTTTTATTTTTGAAACTACATATAATAAATACAATTTCATAATTTTTTCTGCAATTTTTAATATTGATTTTTGTATGTTTAAAAACGAATTCTAAAACTATATATTTTCATATGTATATATAAATTGTTACCTAATAAATAAATCATCAAAAAATATTAATTTATTTTTCTTTTATATTTGTATGGGGTCGTCAAGAAACTCGCAATCATAAATGGGGTCGTGAATGACAAAAGTTTAAGAAGCCCTGACATAGACAAATAATATTAAAGACACAATATTATCTATTCTCAATTTGACCACAGACTTTAAGCATAAACAAAAAAGTATATAAGTGTGTGTGTCAAATGCATGGTATTGGGTGTAATATTTTTTTATTGATTTAATATATCTTCAATGTATTATTAAAAAAAAATTAGCACTCCTTGTCTATACAAACTATAAGTGTGCTAAATTTCATACTCCTCCGTCCGCGCGATTTTCGTAAAAAAGGATACAAAGTTTTTGCTTCACGTATTAATATATTATACAAATACGAATGAGGTGAGGCGTAATTCACAAGAATCAATATGAATAAAAAAGGACAAGTTTCTAAATGAATACTGTTTACTTAATTATATTTAAGTATACTAACACTATTTTTAAATCTATTTCTATTACGCAACAAGGAAGTCCTCACTAATATGGCAGATATGTATTTATATTCTTAAAGTGTACTTCCCAGTGTTTTATTACGTGATAACTATTGTTTTGTTCGATAATACAATGTTCATTCAGGGTTAAATGATGTGCGACATTAGGCAACATTTTGTTACAATCAATCTTTTTTTGTTTTAATCAAATATTTTAATGAGGCTTCAGTGCATCCTTGATGTCTATGCCAGCGTCGTAAGGTATATCATGTTGTCTAAACTAACTTCTGGTGAAGTGACAACTGTATGGATCTGTAAATTCTTTTCGCATTAACCGACGCCGGCTCTCCCAATATGATGTTAATTTCTCCGACACTTCGCCAGTCCTGAGAGAGAAGTTTTCTACTAAAATTTTCATAGCAACTACATTCCCAAAGGAGATGATAAATATCATCAACCACTCTGCAGCGCTCACAAAGTTTATTTTTTATAAGATAATATACAAACAATCTTAAAAAACGACACGGTTATTTTTGATAAAGTTATCTGGCAAAAGATTGTTTGAGAGAATGCAGAAAATCGAATATCGACGTAAAGTCACCAGCTTCGCAGTCTTTTACCAGTTGCACAAAACTCCCCAATCAGTAGCGTTCATTCCATAGATGCATGAAAGCATTGCATGCCATTACGAGAAATAAGTCTGGAATGAATTGCTTAAATTTAAACAAAAGAAAGAACATTCTCCATTAAATTTTAATTTTCTGTTTTTTTCTTTAAAAAAGTAGAGAACCTCGAAATGAATCACCTATTATATACTTGTTTCATGGTCGCTTTTATTTCTATATAGGGTATGAATCAATGGCGTGCGTCCCATATAGAAACAAAAAAGTATTATATTGTTATACTGTCATTTTATACATATATTGTCTTAAAATTTGGCCCAATATGGATCCTAAGACTTCTAGTCTGGTAACTAACAGATTTTAAGTCAATATATTTATGGAATATCAAATTACAACAAAACAATGTCTTTATGTAAAGCAAGCCACTGGTATAGGGGTCTAGATCACAGACTGTAATAACATGGTTTTTATTTCCAGAGAAAAACTAATCCACAGTAATATAAGGTTCAACGAGAACAGTACTTTGTCGTATACGGCAAGAAGATTCCCAATTTATTTACCAAATGAGAACAAACTGGATCTCAATAATACATTGATAGTTCCTAATTTAGCTGTATTGGTAAGTACTAGTTCCATGTACTATGGGCTTAGAATCTTGTATGGTAGGGTGGTGGGCAGTGATCTGACGCTATCGGCACTCGGTGGTCGATGGCGGTGGAGCATGGCAAGCATCCCTCTACTTTTGTAAGAAGGTAACGAAGTGAAAGGGATGGCGGAGAGGGATTGGGATAATCTTAACTAAACTAATGTAATCAACAACTAAACAACAAAAGCGAATACCCTGTATTGGGATAGTGGTTCATAAGGAAGTCAGCTCAGCAAATCCTAGGGGAACAGCTGAGCCCAGCGCTTAATTTCAGTTGACACTCATTTATTGTGCGAGCGCGCAGAAAACAGCGAGGAAGTGCTTAATAGAGTTTAGATACACATCTCTATAAACTATTTCAAAGCGTAAAAGATTATAATATGTACATACATACACACGTACACCCCTACATATATATAAATATATTATAAGCACATAAAAATATTTTATAGCTACTATAATTACCACCGAACAGAAAAATTTTTGCAAATACATGTAATATTTAACAGTAACTCACGAAAAAATTAAAAATACATATTATATACGTCAGGAAGATTTAATGACAATGACAATAAAAGCTGACAGATGAGTTGCGTTCTATTTTACTCGCCATATTTTTACAATAAATGATCGACGCGTTTTATTAAACTTATATAACTTTTATATTTGTGATCCGATTGAAATAAAACTAACGCTATATGATAAGGCAGCTTTCCATAATACATTAGTGATAACCGCATTTAAAACGGTTATGCTGATTCAGAGATAAGAGGACACAAACGTGTATAGAACGATTCTCATACATTTTTTACTACCCTACATCGCGCAAGTGAAGTTTTCCTGGCCAATCGCATATATACACGGAGTTGCAAATCATAGTATCTATGGAACTTTGAAGAAGTGGCTGCAGAACGAGTTTACTATATGTATTGATTAATGAATTATTATATTAACAAATGAAAACCTATTTCAGGGCCTAGCGTCGTATCTCTACAACTCAAACTACCTCATCCGCACAGGTTTCAAGTTCCTAGCGGATACCCACGGAAGCGAATTGTTCGTGAGAAAAACCATTTACGAATATCTTTGGGATTATAAGGATTCACTGCTGGATACCTCTAAAGCCTTAGCTCCTGGCCTAGTACCCGTAAATAACATGGGAATGTTGGCGAGGGTAAGAGAATACACAATTTATTTTAATTTATTACTAGCTGAGCTGATTTTTGGGAGTCGAAGCTGCTCGCGTCCGCAGGCTTTACCGTAGTTTCCCTACACGTGACTCCTGGGTGGTGCTAAACGAGCAGCAGCGAAGTGGTAGGGCGTCGGTGCCCGTCTGGATCGCGACCACAGTACATGGGTGTGAAGCCCGTCATAGTGACCTGTTTCGGCTTGTCGCGTTTCGGGATCAGCTTGTGTATATCCAGTAACTCATATACCTAGAGACCTTCAGTCGGGGTATATGTGGGCCGACATGACGATGTAGCCAAGAATGAATTTTGGTCCTTTGATGGTCGCTTTCGTTTTTCGACTGCACTGTACTTACCATCAGGTGCACTGTAGTCACTATGTCGAGCCAGTGTAAAAAATAAGCTGAACCGGCGATCTTGGTACAACTATATCGTGTTAACCTACTCCCCACCAGTGGCGTTCATTCCATATATGCATAAAAGCAATGCATGCCTTATGATTAATAAGTCCTAGACAAATTACTAAAAGGTAAATGAAAAAATATATCAAGGGGTGTAAGGCTATTTGGTTTAAGCGACATTTTTTGGTGATATAGTAATATATATCGAGGGGTGAAAGGGTATTTGGTTTAAGCGACATTTTTTGGTGATATAGTAATATATATCGAGGGGTAAAAGGATATTTGGTTTAAGCGACATTTTTTGGTGATATAGTAATATATATTATATTTTCGGAATCGGCGTCTTTACACTTTACAGATTCCGAAAGACGCTCAAACCTGCGGATTAGATGTCCACATCAATAATAAAACGGAATCCACACAATCTGATCTATCACATCGGATCCTAAAAATCGGATAATTTATACCGCTGTGGGATCAGTAGCGTTCATTCCATAGATGCATGAAAGCATTGCATGCCCTGACGATATATAAGTTTAGAATAAATTGATTAAAGTAAAACAAAAAAAGGAATCATTTATATTCATATTTATTATATATTCAAGAAATCTATCTTTTCTATGAAAGAAATTTATTATTTACTATAATAATATAATATTCAAATTAATTACGCGAGTTCTGCCTACCCTGTCCAAATATCCTATACACGTCACTGTGTGGGATATAACATTTTAGATATGACTAAAAAATCGGATGCCCTATTTTCTAAATATTTATTCACTTTAAATAGAATCCGTAATCGGGAAGTTTGTATGTTTTTTTTTAACGATAAAATCCTAAAACACTTCTAATGCTCAATCAATCACTGCACTGGTCGATATGAATGTGCCTACAGTATTAAGATATTTAAGTTTTTCGCGTCTAAGTCTGAATACAGTAAAAAAATGAGCTGAAAATTGGAAAATATTTAGCACGTGCTGTTTCAAATCATAGACGGGTAAAATGTAATCAGATTAATAAAAATGATTACGATTACATTTTACGTTTTTTACCATTAATATGACTGTATTTTACTTATCTATGTTTTAAACACTACATAATCCCAGACTATGTATACACATTTATGATTTCAAAATGTTTTAAATGGATTTAATCATGATTACAAAGCAAGAAAATTAAAATTACGACTACATTTTGTAATCGTTAATCATTAATCGGATTACATTTTGCCCATCTCTGTTTCAGATTTATGCTGACTTCACTGATGACGTGACAGTATTGATTGGATCGCGATGGGGACACGAACATTTCTTCCAAATCGACAGATTTCAAGGGAATCCGCAACTACCTGGATATGATCCAAATGTAAATAAGTTTTGATTATTAACTTTTATGGCAGAGTGCACTAACAACTTGAATCTAGTTTAGACTTGTATAAAACGCTATTTAATTGAAGCGGTTTAATTTTGTTTTTTTTTTACCCTGGCTCGACATAGTGACTACAGAGTACCTGATGGTAAGTACAGTGTAGTTCAAAAACGAAAGCGACTATCAAAGGACCAAAATTAGTACCATAGTCTACATGGTCATGTCGGCCCACATATACCACGACTGAAGGTCTCTAGGTATATGAGTTACAGGATATACACAAGCTGATCCCGAAACGCGACAAGCAGAAACTGGTCACTATTACGGGCTTTACACCCATGTACTGTGGTCGCGATCCAGATGGGCACCGACGCCCTACCACCTCGCTGCTGCTCGTTTAGCACCACCCAGGAGTCACGTGTAGGGAAACTAGGGTAAAGCCTACGGACGCGAGCAACTCCGACTCCCAAAACCTCCCATCCACGACCGGTTGGCTGATGTATTTGGAGTCGTGGCCGCTCAGGGTGGGGGCTCTGAGCGACTGGTTAGTGAGCCTCGAGAAGTAGCCAGAGCACTGTGACGAGCTCTGCCTAAATACAATGAGCAGTGTCGGGGAAGACATCTCCCCCGAGTTCGTGCTTAGCGGGCGCGGCGCGACGGGGCTGTGGCGAATTGATTACAGGACCCGCTGTCCCCGCCAATGCGTAGAAGATGTCACCTTGGGGTTTTTAGTCGGTATAAGTCCGACACACCTCGGTCGCGCAACCCCCCTGTGCAGCTGAGACGGTCCTATGAGGATTTTCCCCAAGTAAAAAAAAGTTTCCGTGCAAGACAATACGTACAGTTTATCGTTAAATAGCGTTTTGTACAAATTTATACTAGATTTAATTTACTGATGCAAGGCGCGTCAATCCGTCAAGGAAAGAAGTACCTAGAATAGGCTTCCCTCCTGCGTCCAGTTCGGTGAGGGCGACGGAGGAGAGGGAAGGACAGGCAAGATGAAGCCTGCCTCTCACGTTCACGCTCCGCCTTGTCCTTCATAATGTTACGTATCATTATTATTTCATTGTTTTACACTAGATTGCTCAGAGCAGTTATTTTAACTGTTTTAAAATTTAGTTATATAAAAAACTAGCAAACCCGGCGAACTTCGTTTCGCCACCAGATGGCTTCGTTTTAGTTTTTAGTTAGCGTTTGAAAGAACGTGCGCATAATAAATGTCACATGAAATTAACTGAGCAGAGTACAATGAGTAGCAGCCAAACAATGTATAACGCATCGGCGCCATCTACTTAAAATACTGGTGCGATCTGCTCCACCACCTTGCAAAACCATATTGGTTTTTAGTACATGCTATGTATCAGAGATGGCGCTGTATGTGAAAAATGATTTTCCCCGTTTTCCTGCTTTTCTGTTGAATTTTTTCCTGAATTTTGTTTGCTATAAACCTCACAGAGCCCGAGACCTTTCCAACGAATGCAAAACCGTGGAAATCGGTTCGTGCGTTCTGGAGTTATATCGTCAGGAAGGAAAACCCAACTTATTTTTATATAATAGATGTTAAGGAACCAATTTTTTAAAATATTATGACTTTTATATATTATCTTATAGCATTTATTAATAGTTGTACTTACCTCCCCCCTCTCTTTATTCCCTATATACGTATGTGCTATACGTTAGTTTCTAGTGTTAATATAAATGCATGTTGAGTGTTATACTTTTATCTTTTTTTTTTTTGGTAACCCGGGGAAAATCTTGGTTCGTCAGGGGTAGTGAGGGCCACCCCCCGGTATTCCAGACTCCTACCGACTAAAACCCCGGGGTGATCCTTCGAGCGCTTTGGTGCGCCGAACGGGTATAGCTACACGCTCTTCCCCAAAGGCCCGGCGCAGCGCTTAGCCTCATTACAGGCTCGCCAGAGTGTAGGGGAGACAAATGGTAGCCTCCCCACTGCCGAGTGGTGCATTGGATCACACACGTCACCACTAGAGTATCGCCTAAGCAGCTGGCTCTTAGCCGAGCTGCCCAGCACTCCAATGAGAGACCAAGCTAGGAAGTTCGGTTGAGCCGAAGCTGGGCTCTCCTCCCGTGGCACAGCCTCCGACTGCATCTCTGTTGCCGCGAGTGGTCGGCGCGTTTATTATACTTTTATCTAATACTAGCTGTGTCCGCGACTTCGTCCGCGTGTAATAGTTATTTTGGGCATTTTAGTTAGTTACTAGCTGTCCCGGCAGACCTTGTTCTGCCCTATTTCTCTAAAACAAGGTCACATTGTTTTTTTTAATGTTAATAGCTATTGGCCTGTCGGCTGTTTTTTGAAAATTGTTTGAAGGCACCTGGCCTTAATGCTATATGTATAAAAATTGACAAATATTGACATTAATATTTATAACGTCACTCAATAATTGTTTTGCCTTCCCGGAACCCGTCCACTAACATTTAAACTTTATGCTATGGTGTTAAAGTTCAAATTGACTTATAACAAATCTTTTGTATGAGAATATAGAAAAGTGTTGTTTTTAGACTTTTTCAGATAATTTTTTAAAATCTTCTCTCTGTTATAACCTTCCCCAGACTTCAACAAACACAACAAAAAAGAAATCAGTCAAATCGGTTCAGCCGTGCTCGAGTTTCGCGGTTATCAAGGCACTATAGCTGATCCGGCAAACGTTGTTTTGCTATGTAAGGTTTTGTAATATCTTCTAAGATGTTCATTGAAATTAAGTGATGTCGAAGACAATTTTGTTCACAATTAAATACTCTTAATCAACAACACATTTATTTGGATAAATATTAATATTATTACGTTGATACAACTCTTAACAAATAATGCATTAATTTCGACCAAATTTGTTTACCATAAAAACAGTTCTAGTGACTTGATCTTAAAAGATAGACATATACTGTCGCGGACATTTTTTTAGATCATTTCAAGAGGAATAATTCCTTCATACATATATTTTTGGTATCTTGAACCGTTTTTGCAGCGCACGCAATGGAAGCCCTCAAGGATGAATAATTTTGCCCGTTTTTTTCACATTTTCCATTATTTCTTCGCTCCTAATAATTGGATCGTGATGTTATATAGCCTAAAGCCTTCCTCGATAAATGGTCTATTCCACTCAAAAAGAATTTTTCAATTCGAACCAGTAGTTCCTGAGATTAGCGCGTTCAAACAAACAAACAAACAAACAAACAAACAAACAAACAAACAAACTCTTCAGCTTTATAATATTAGTATAGATTTATATTAAAATTGTAATATCTTCTAAGATGTTCATTGAAATTAAGTGATGTCAAAGACAATTTTGTTTACAATTAAATTCTCTTAATCAACAACACATTTATTTGGATAAAGATTAATATTATTACGTTGATACAACTCTTAACAAATAATGCATTAATTTCGATCAAATTTGATTACCATAAAAATGGTTCTAGTGAGTTAATCTTAATAGATAGACATATACTGTCGTGGCCTTTTTTTTTAGATTATTTCAAGAGAAATAATTCTTTCATACATATATTTTTGGTATCTTGAACCGTTTTCGCAGCGCACGCAATGAAAGCTCTCAAGGATGAATAATTTTCCCCGTTTTTTTTTTTCACATTTTCCATTATTTCTTCGCTCCTAATAATTGCATGGTGATGTTGTTGGTGGTGTTGTGCTTTAGGCTATATAGCCTAAAGCCTTCCTCGATAAATGGTCTATTCAACACAAAAATAATTTTTCAATTCGAACCAGTAGTTCCTGAGATTAGCGCGTTCAAACAAACAAACAAACAAACACTTCAGCTTTATAATATTAGTATATATATATAATAAACTTTTCTTTCTTTCTTTTTATTTATGTATGGTAAAAAGTAATTTATAATGCAGACTTGTCCAGACCGCATATACGGCGCAACCGAAGGCGTCATGTATAAGCAACATCTCACGAAGCAAGATGTCCCGTTGTACTGGAGGAAAACTGTCTGCAAATTAATGCCGCTGTATTTTGATAGTGAGTTTATATTATACCTTAATATATGTACCTCCTTTTAAACATTATCTAGCAAAAAAAAAACATATCTCCCTCTACCTTCTCTCCAGAACGCGTCGCTTGCAATGCACGACAGCTTAAATATCTTAGGTATGAATTTTCCCTGTGATCTCATCCTAAGGGATTGTTTAGGGTCTATTAGCTCTGCAACATCACGTAGACTTGGTCTCCTAAAAAGAATGCGATGGTTTCTCACGCCGGGTCAATTGTCCCTACTGTATAAAGTCAAGGTCAGACCCTGCATGGGATACTGTTCACATCCTTGGGACGGTTCTGCCCAGTACTTACTCGACGCCCTGGATAGGTTGCAGCGGAGGGCTGTCCGCATTGTGAATGATCCTGACGTGACTAAGCATCTTGAACCGCTCCAGTTGCGCAGAGATGTTGCCTCACTGAGCGTTTTCTACCGTCTGTGTCATGGCGAGTGTTCTGAAGAGTTGTTTAACCTTGTTCCACCCTCTCCCTTCCTGAATAGACAACGAGCACGGACGGAGGACTCCTTATTGTTTTGAAAAAATTTAATCATGATTACAGCAAAATTAAAATTAAAACTACAATTTGTAATCAATAATCAGATAACATTTTGCCCATCCTTAAATTCTCAAAAACGTATTACCTACAAATTAAGGATTTTCATACATTTTTCTAAGCTGGGGATATAAGACCTTGCTTCTTGCTGAACTCCATGATTGTCAAAACCCTATAGGTTTTTGGTGGTCTATTTTTCTTTTCTTTTTCACCTTTTCACAGGTAACATTGAGTAACTATAACCTGATCAATTTACAAAGTCCCTTATAACAATTCGTTGAACGTACATTTTCGTATTTAGTCTAAATTGTGGAAATAAATATTTATCAGTTGAGGTACTAAAAGACTATTAATAGAAACTAGATTAAAAATCAAACGTTAAATAATTGATTCACAAACAAAAACCAACCTTTTTTTTAACCCGGGGGAAATCCCTAACGGTTCTCAGAGGGCGATGAGGACCGCCCCCTGGTGTGTCGGACTTGCACCGACTAAAATCCTTGGGGTGTTCTTTCTCCCGCCTGCCGAGTGCCAAGGGTAAGGCCGGGCCATCTTCTTCGGCACCCGGCGACGTTTGGCCTTGTTCAGACCCCGCCTTTTTGCCGGGGAGAGGTTCAATAGTCGTCACTCCCCGCATACACCTAACCAGAATGGCGGGGAGGGTAGTTTAAAGTGTCACCCTCCCCTCAACCCCTCATCATGCCCCTGGCGAAGGCCTTCCTCCGGCGTCCTGTACGAGCTGGGCTTCGGATTGGGCAACCGGGGTCGGCAATAGCCTCCCGAACCCGCTCCGCCGCTTCTTTCGCCTTTACCATCTCCTCCATGAAGGAGAGGGCCGTCTGCCATGTCCTGTCGCTACCCACCACCCTGAAACAAAACCAACCTATTCTTTGTTTGTTATTAGGGATTTCCCTTTTCCCAGTACATAAATCTTCTAAGTATATAACCTTAATACCACTATTTTCAGGTGAAGTGACTCTAAGCAGCGTACCATTGTACAGGTACAATTTATCCGAGACAGTACACGACAGGATCTCAAACCGCACGGATTGCTACAATACAGAACCCAATTTACCCAATGGAGTTAGCGATGGATCCAAATGCTTTTACGGTAATTATTCTCGACTGAAAATCGATTTCTTTTCGAAATCGATTAATGGGCCATCACTAAGGGGAGCTAAAGTTGCATAAAATAATTATTAATTACTAAGCGTTTGTTGTTTCCATTAGCAGAAATAATAATCCCAGATGAATATTTAAATCATTTTTATTATTGTTGGACATATCTACAGGGAGAATGTATTCTTCATACGACAGATAGGAAAAGAAAAAAGCGTGTCATAGACAATACAAACATCTTAAATATATGTTGTCTATGACAGATTATATCAGCGTTAAACTGTTAGCAATTGTTAAATTTAAATCATCATTGAGATCGAATTAAGCTGCCTAAATTAAAAAGTATTTATATAAGTCCAAACTAGTTTTAATTTGTTGATGCGAGCCGCTCTGAAAGTGAACAATACAAACTGGTTATAAAAAAATAATAATTTAAGGTATATCTGAACGGTAAAAAGATCTTTAATATATGATTATAATTAGAGATGGACAAAATGTAATCTGATTAATGATGAACGAAAACAAAATGTAGTCGTAATTTTAATTTTCTTGCTCTGTAATCATGATTAAATCCATTTAAAACATTAAGAAATCATAAAGGTGTATACACTCTGGGATTTTGTAGTGTTTAAAATATTAATAAGCAAAATGCAGTCATATTAATGGTAAAAAACGTAAAATGTAATCTTTAAACATTTTCATTAATCTGATTACATTTTGCCCATCTATGATTATAATTATCTTGCAACTTATAAAAGATAGTATTTCGAAATGAGCACAATATTAGTAGCTGTTTGCTCAATTTCAGAGCTTCCTAGAAGACTTCGGTCTCAGTTTAAGGTTCGGTACATTCTGGTGGAATAATCTAGAATCTCAACAGGCCGAAGTAATTGACAGAATCACAGATTTTGATAAAATGATCTATTAGTTAGTCCAGTGTCACGAAATTATACTGTCTCATATGTTTTACTTTCAAAAATCTCAATATTTATTTCTTATTGTATTTACAGATTTTCCAATGGTATGCTCATATCCACATTTCTACGCAAACGAGAATTTAAAAAATTATTACATCACCGGCTTACAACCTGATCGGGCCAAGCATGGCTCCTATATTATCGTGGAACCGGTGAGTTTAGCTAAAAATACGACTGACCCTGTTGATTTTATGAAGAAAAGGAACCATTGAACTATTTTTTTTTATAACTATAAGCCAACGCTTGACCATCAATCACATCTGGTGGAAATTTAAGATAAAACCAATGACAGAGGCGTTCTGTTTGCCATACCCAATATACAGTGCAAACTCTATATAACGGCCCTCAAGAGACTGTGCATATTTTGACGTTATAGAGAGTTGTCGTTAAATGGAGAGAAGAAAGATCTGTGTTAGGAAAAGAAAAAGTTTATTTCAGACTAGTGTTAGTAATTACATAAAAAACAATTCTTATTTGATCTCTATTGAGTAGTCTGTTATTTTTGTCTGACGTCTTTTGCTGTACCAGTAACTAAGAATATAGATAATCCATGACTCCTACTAACAACAGTCAACACGTGCAAGCAATCCCAATTTGTAAACAAAAGAACGGATTTCTTAGAAAGTTCGGTATGTGTAGTGTAATGCGGAATCTGCGTTTTTTACCGATTCCAATTCACCCCTCGATATATTTTTTGGAATCGGTAAAAAACGCTGATTCTGATAATATATATGTTACTATATCAGCAAAAAATGTCGCTTAAACCAAATAACTTTTCACTATTACGGTAGATTAATACATTTATGAAATTAAAACTGTTGTTTCAGCTTACTGGCACGCCTTTTCACAGCGTGGCCAGAATGCAAAGCAATCTTAGGATCCATGATTTGTCCGGATTCTCTATAGAATACGATAAACTATCAAACTTGATCCTACCTTTATTTTGGGCTGAATATGTAAGTAATCATTATATTTATGAGCAAATATTGATTTAATCACACACTAAGAGATATATTACAAATAGATTTGTAGGGAAACACACCATGAAGATGATCAGCACAATTAGAATTGTAATAAGAAAACTTGTGATAATTATAAATATATTAATACTACAGTTTTTCTTATTAATACTATAGAGCGCCCCATAATCTAAAAATCTTTTTAACAAAACGTCACTCAATTGACTTCTTATTTTTTTACAAAATGACATATTCATAAAAGTATAAATTTAAATAAAAAAGGTAAAAAAATGGGAACATAGAGCTCTTTTATTTTAATGTGTCTAGGCTTACAACGCTTTAGAAATGCCTTGTTAATTGCGTTCCTTTGTTGAAAATTCTTAATCACAAGACGTTTTTAACAAGAACGCAATAAACAATCAAATAGTCAATCTTTCACGGTGTCCAATTGCTATGTGTAATTTGCCACCAACGCATCTGCGTTTACACCTGAGGATTTAGGCCCAAGCTGAGAGAAATAGAAACTTGGCAATACAGTACGTTCCGGGCTAGTAACGTGTCCACACTGAACTTGATCTACGATCCGTCAAATGCGACATCAATAATGAATGATATATTCACTCCCAAAGAATTAACGCGTTTTGTGAGACCCGGCCGGTCGGCACGGCAAGGAGGGCGCTAAATTCCAGGGATGGCAGACGAGTACATCGCTCACCCAAATTAATATATCTAAATTGTGGGCCAACCAATACATAATAATTATGTTGAAAACTACAAGTCTTGTTTTCAACTGCTAGCACTAGCAACCCTAGAACTATGAAATTACAATATGTCTAAAAAAAACAAATCTGAATAAATGTACAATTGAGGTAGGAAATGCGAAGTAAATTTTTAATACTAAAAGTTTTGAAGATTGGCGGCAAAGCATCAAACCGGAGTGGTTATATTTCTTCCGCACTCTATTATATTGTGTGTGTTTAGAAATGGTGCAATAAACAACAAATGAAGATGGATTACAGTGAATTAGAACTATGACGGAGATACTGAAGTGTGGTGGGAAAACTTTACAGAAATATAATAAGACTAAAAAGTAAATTACCCCAGACCTGGCTGTATGGCGTAAATGCCTTAGCCTTCCCCACAAAGGGGAGAATATAACCAAAAAAAGAAATGTTTTACAACACCGCTAACATTAAATAAAAAATTAAAGACCACTTTACATCTTCTGATTTTAACTATGTAGAATGAGTTGGAAATTGGGCAGCCGTTTTTTTTTTTTTTTCAGTAATTATATTTTATGTCCGGCTGCACTAGACGTGATCGAGTTTGCAGGATCTAAATCTACATTTATTAATATTTATTTTTTTTATTTTCAGAATCAAGAAGATTTACCACAAAAAATCAAATCGACAATATACTTCATGGTCGTTATATTACCACCGCTCTCTAAGATAATTTTAGCTATTATGTTACTTATGGGTTTTTATATAATAACTAGAAATATATACAAAAATAGTAAATTGCGAAATGACAAATTAAAAACAATACTTCAATTTAAAAGAAAAGGCGTGAATGCACTAGCTAAAAATAGTATTTTTGCATATGAAAAAGAAGTATTCTTAAAGACTTCATAAACATTTTTTTGAATTTATAAAAATCCTACTATCTTCTGTTAATGGTTTATTCTGGCCTGAGAAACAATATTATAAAAAACCCTTTTTAAATATTTTTTGCGTTTACAAATTAGTTCACATAGAATGGATAAAGTATACGCTAGGATTTGCTGCATGAGGAGGACCTGCGTAGACAAAGACGTATGGCGTAAATTGTAATTATTTGCTTTTATAGCTCGAGATTCTGCAATATTCTATTTAAAAAAAATTGAATAATGTCGAAACGAATAATGGTCAGATATCTAATCTATGATAATAAAAAAAACAACTGCCATTACATTTCAAGCTCAAATTCTATGGATTTTATTAATTGATTATAGGACATTTTTTAAATTAAAAATTAATAAAAGTTTTTAACACTAAAATTTACGACGAACAATTAATATCTATTTTAGAAATGGGTATAACATGGTTTATTTTGCTTTGATATAAATAAAATAAAATCCATAATATTATTAATATCTTGTATTAGTAAAAGACGTGTTTTTTTTTTCAGAATGAAAAGATATTAGAGAAAAAAAAGTGTAAGGCAAATATAGAGACCAGCCATATTGACCGGTTGTTGAATGTTAAATTGGATATTAAGAATTTAAAGCATTTAGATATAAGTAAATAAAATATTATACTTATTAAAGATTAGGGACAGGTAGAATAATGAAAAATTGCTCAAATATTTATATAACTTAAATTAATATTTAATCTAGAATAAATTATATACATCCTAGTGATCGTATCAATATAAGCATGTACATATTCATAGGTTTATGGAATTTATAATTTAAAAAAATCCGAATTACGTAGATAATTAATATGTAATTTGTTGTTTAAAGTTGGGGTATTAGTCATTATTATTCCTATTTATAATAATGTATTTTAATTCATTGGACAATCGAGTAATTTTAGTAAAATAAAACAAAATAAAATATTGAAACAATGAAACTATTTCATTATTTCTACATTTCCCCCTTATTCTAAAGCGGCATCCAAACGCACTAATTTTAATCAATTTCATCTTATAAATTAGATATTATGTATCGCAGTTCCTTTACCTATTTGTGGCGTCATCTTAAAATTATAATAACTAAAAATTCAGAATCGGATCAATCTGAAAGTGTGAAACGTATTTTAGGAGATACAATTTAAAATTAGGTAAATTATGGAAGATTGGGTATATATCTGATTAATATACAATATTCTAAGATTTAGTAGGTATATACTAATATTTGTATATGTATAAAATAATGAAAAGTATATCCAATGTGGATCAAATTATCAAATTAAAGCTCATCAGCCTTCACCTCGTTTAGTTAGGTATTCAGCATAATCAAGCTTAATAGTAGCTCTACGACATTGTAGATCTTAGAAAAAAGTCTGATGAAATTAGATTTAAGAGTAAGGCACATAAATACGAGTAATTTATATAATTAAATATAATATATTCTATGTATATTTTTTTAATACTATGGTCAATATAATATTTCTACACTGGCAACCTTTAGATCGCCTTCTTTAGGGATGAATATCAGATCGATATCGATATCATTAATTAATTATATTTAATTTATATATATGTAACCTGTTTAAAATAGAACATTGAAGGTAATAATATTAGGTCCTTACATATGAAATTGGCGTTTTGTATGGGAGGAACAAAAAGTCGAATATTTTTTAATATAATATATTTAATTAATCAAAGTATGAACCATTATTTTCTATGCACTTTTGCCATCTCATAGGTAGTTCATTGATCCCTTTACTAAAAAAAACAGTCGGACGGGAATCAATAAAATCTTTGAAGACGATTTGGACTGCCCCATCGGAGTTGAATTTTTTCCCTTGCAAGAAGTTATCCAAAATTCGAAAAAAATGGTAATCTGTTGGAGCAAGGTCCGGGGAGTACGGAGGATGTCTTAGACTTTCCAATTGAAGCTCTTCTAATTTAGTAGCCGTCTGTTGCGCAGTGTGTGGTCTAGCGTTGTCGTGAAGCAGCAGTGGCGTGGAGCGATTGACCAGCCTAGGTTGTTTAGCCGCTAGCTTTTCCATCATGGTTTGCAATTGCTGACAATAGACATCAGCCGTAATAGTCTGGCCAGATTTGAGAAAACTGTAATGAACAATACCGGCACTAGTCCACCAAACGCTTACAAGTAACTTTTTTGGGGTTAATTTTCGCTTGGGGCAGGATTTGGCTGGCTGGCCAGGATCCAACCATTGCGCTGAGCGCTTCCGATTATCGTAAAGAACCCATTTTTCATCACAGGTAATGATTCGGTTTAAAATACCTTCATTATTGTGCCGGTTTAGTAATGTAACGCAGCAGTCGACGCGCGTTTGCCGGTTTGCTTCAGTCAATTCGTGAGGTACCCACCTTTCAAGCTTTTTAATCTTCCCAATTGGCTTCAAGTGAATTAAAACAGTTTTATCACTAACATCGCAGTCTGCAGCTAACTCGGACGTGGTTTGCGATGGATCCGCTTCCACAATAGCCTTCAACTCTTCATTATCAACTTGAGTCTCAGGCCGTCCACGGGGCTTGTTCTGCAGGTCGAAATTTCCAGAACGAAAACGTTGGAACCAAAAACGAACTGTGTTTTATTTTGCAACACGACCGCCATACACATCATTCACCCTTCGAGTTGTTTCCGCAGCACTAGTGCCACGGCGGAACTCGTACTCGTAAATAATGCGATATTTTAAGTTTTCCATTTTGTAAAATGAGAAACGCAAACAGAAAAAAACAGAAGAAAAAAACAAATGAATGACGATCATCGAAGCACAAATACATGAGTCTATAGCTGTACAAATTTGAATTTGGAATTCCTTACCAAAGAGGAGAAATTTGTGATTAAAGTGGCCAGTACGAAAAACGCCAATTTCATATGTAAGGACCTAATATATGATAAAAAGTAATATAATAGAACTTGTTTTCATTACAATTTCTTTGCAAAAGTAATTATAATAATTTGTACAAATTCTGTGTATTCTAAAAGTTTTATCTGAGAATATTATAAACTACTAGCTGACTCGGCAAACGTTGTTCTGCCATATAAATTATAGCAGACCAGCCACGCTTTGCTGTGACTGGTTTTTGAATAATTACTCAATCCAGTCAACGGATAGCGCCATCTTTTAGAATCGGTTGGAGCTAACTGTAAATTATGACTGCTAAATAATAAACAAATAATTTGCAATAAAATAATATTGCGACTATGAATTGAGATGAAAACTATCCTATCTTTTAAATTAGATCAAACTTCACGTGGTGTGTAAATTTCATTAAAATCGATTTAGTAGTTTAGGAGTCCGTCGCGGACAAACATCGTGACAGGAGATTTATATATATTAAGATTGAACTATGAACGAAAAACAAAATTTAAATTGATACCACATTTCGTTTTTTAAGTATTTTTTAGCTTTTATATTAGAGGGCGTTTACATAAATATATACATATTTATAAGTTGAATTCATATTTTTCGTGTATTGCGTATTTATACTTGCGTAAGTGCATGATTTCACTTGAATTAGTTTGTAGTACGAACAAATGTGCAAACATTGTTATTAAATATTATTGATAAAAATAGAATGATTCTTAAGATACTTAAATATCAATTTTCAATTGTAGATATTTTGACATCAAAAATCGATATTTATATTCGAAAATATAGCGTATCCCTATTTTTGTTTGCGTTAATACAAAACAAGCAATCAAGAATAATTCGCGGGTAAAATGTAAAACTTTTAAGGTAAAAATTAAACTTTGGTTTACTTTTATATTTTGGGCAATAATCATAAAGTTACATCAACTGTTTTTTATTTGATTGAACTTTCTTTATCGTTGATTTCCGTCATTCTGATTTAGTCTGTGATTCTGATATATAAATTGACTGTTTTAGCAGTTTTAATAGCGAAAATGAATAATAACATGTTTGATGGATGGATTCTGCAAGAATCTAGTAGTATTCCAGGAAAGTTTTATTACTTTAATGTTAACAATGGCCAATCGCTTTGGACTATAAAAGATGCAGAGGTATGTTTTAGAATAAAACTGCTTATTACTGTTAAGGCCTATTACTTTAACTGTATTTCTGTCCTATTCCTCGTTAATGATGTGAATCTGCTGTAGTCATTAAAGTACTGGCTGTTTTTTTTTTTGTGTCTCGGGGGAAAAATCCTGCATAGGACCATCAGGGCCGCTGTGAAGGCAGCAACCCCGGTGTATCAGACTCGTACTGACTAAAAACGCCCAGGGTGTCCCTCTAATCGCTCCAACCGAGCCTGGGAAACCAAATTCAACCAGACGCCTGGAGAGTGAAATGCCTTGTAGAGGCTGCCTCTCTGGGAGCGGTAGGGGTAAAGAGCCCACCCTTCCAACACCTATCTCACAGGCGGCGCGCCGGACACTCCGCCTGGCATCCACAATTGTCCTCCCTCTTATCCAGACAGCAAACTCCCTCAACTGTACTGACTGGAAAGTACTGGCTGGTTGCCGTATTAAACCTTAAATAAAGTTATATATGTAATTATAAGAAATAATAATAATACATTTATATTACCTTAATAATTTGTTGTTTTTTTTTTCATTGCTTATAAATTTGGCTTTTATTAAAATTTGCATAAAACAGTACACCATAATTATGTTTGTATTGTATTTATAGTGCCTCTACATATCATAAAACAAAGTTCCAAGCTGTATTTGTCTGTCTGTTCTCTGTAAACTCAAAACTACTGAACTGATTTTTCTTGTAGTTTTCACCAATAGATGGAATGATTCATAAGGAAGGTTTTGCTTTATAATTTGTTAATGTTTTGTGTAAATTCATTGAAATATGACAATAATACTTTAAAATCTCAAAAAGAAAGACAATAGAACTGGGAGCTTTCATAGAAAATGAAGGGAAAAGAGAATGGGAGAGATAGGGTAGATTTAGGTACAAATTAATATGATATGCATTATCTGTTAGGCAGTACAAAGGGTTAGCAGTTAAATATATGTTGATATTTAATTTTCAGGAATTATCAACAAATAATGCTGCTAAAACTGACAAAAATCATTATTTCCCTGAACCTAAAAGTCCGCCATTTCCAATATGCTTTACTACAAGATTATGCTGCATTCATGGCAAACTCAAAAATGCAACCAATGAAACAAAAATATCCGACACTCCATTTGAAAGTACAAATCCAAACCCTCTTTTTGGCAAAGCTTGCTTCCAAACATACCTTTCAAATGATAAACAAAATACATATACAACTTCCAAAACAGATAATGTAAGGCCATTTAAAAACCCAGATTTATACAGCCCAAATCCAGTTAACAAAATTTTTAATTCGGATAAGACTACATCAAACCCAACCGGAGCCGTCTACTGCAGTGTTTTAAATAAAGAGAAAAAAGAAAATACATTATTCAATAAAGATGTGACTTTAATCAGGGATAATACCTGTGACAAAAGAGAATCAGGGATGAAATTTAAAGAACCAGTTTTAAAAGAAACAAGTAATTACATACCAAAACATGATCTAACAACTTTAGATAAGTTCTTTGAAGACCCTAATCCATTTCAAACAAAATGTAGTTTGAATTCAGAACCAAAAGTCTTGAATCCTTTTCAATCAAACAAAATTGTATCAATGCATAATCTTTACCCAAAAAGGAAAATGGCAACTGATATTTTTAAGGATACACCTAAAAAACCTAACCCAGCTCCAAATATGAACAGTTTAGTTAACAATTATGCTGATAAGGCTACACCTGCGGATGGACAGGACTTGAGAAAAATACTAAACTGTAGAAAACGAAGCAATGTCGAAGATAGCAATTCAAATGATCATTTTAAAGGTATCAAACTTATCTGTTTGAGAACTAAAGTCATTGATTTAATTCAGGAGATTAGCTGTGCTAAAGTGGACTGGTCATATTTGCCAAAAAAACCGATAACAGTTGCGCTAGAGGTTTTCTTGAGTGGAGACCAGAGCTCAGTAAATGTAGTGTAGGTCGCTCTCTGGCTAGGTGGGACGATTTGTGTACAGACAATTGTTGGAAGAGAAAAGTCAAAAATTGGACTTAGTGGTGAAGCTACGGAGAGGCCTATGCCCAGCGGTGAACAGATATGGATTGATTGTGATGATAAAAGAATAATTTTTTTTGGTGGTAGAGCGATTGCCTGAACTGGGTCATGCCCACAGTACACAAATATAAAGACCGTCATAGTGAACCATTTAGGCCCCCGACAGGGTTTCAGGATCAGTTTGTATATATCCAGTAACTTATATACATAGAGACCTTCAGTCGTGGTATATGTAGGCAGACATGACGACGGAGACTATCAATGGATTTTCATCCTTTGATGGTTGCTTTGTTTTTTGGACTACACTGTACTTACCATCAGGTACACTGTATTCACTATGTTGAGCTATTGTAAAAAAAGTTATATGGTTTATGCCGGCGCTATAAATATGAAAAAGATATCAATTATGTCAGTACAAAATTAAAGATATTACATGCTGTGACGTGCATAGTATATTTGTATGCAGAATCCGGATATTTAATTTGAATATTATATTACTTTCATAGGAAAGATAGAGGGCGTGAATATAGAATAGATATGATGACTATTAATTGTTTCACTTTTCGCTTAACTTTAAGCAATTTATTTCAGACTTATTTAACGTTAGGGTATGCAATGCTTTCATGCATCTATGGAATGAACGCTACTGATAACATGCAATATTAGTCTTATACAGTTCTCTGCAGTGGGTCCCACTACCTTCGATATTTTATAGAACAGAATGCATCGCATACGTCACATCACGATAGTATCTCAGAGCTGATTCTTCCAGGCGGTCGCGCTCAGATCTTTGCGCTAACACCACGCGTTCCGCAAGAAGTCCCTTAACCCTTTCGTTATCAGCGCCGGCTTTAGATAGCAATCACAAAACGCCCCATGAGCACCAGCACCGGCTTTATCCAGCATTCATTTGATAGTAAAGTAAAAAATAAATTGCTAAGAATTATCCTAATTTAAATTTTTATTGAATATACCAGCAAAATCTTTAAATATACACTTAAATGAGAAAATTCGAACATCAACTTGCCATCATGCAATGTGCACAGTTCGCGGCGTGCTGCCCGGTTCAGCAGCACCGCTTCGGCGGAATGGTCTGCGGTAACGAAAGGGTTAACAAGACACACTGTAAATGCAATGAGCCCTTAAGATTTTAGTATTTATATTATAGACTAGCTGATCCGGCAAACGTTGTTTTGCTATGTAAGGTTTTGTAATATCTTCTAAGATGTTCATTGTAATTAAGTGATGTCAAAGACAATTTTGTTCACAATTACATACTCTTAATCAACAACACATTTATTTGGATAAAGATTAATATTATTACATTGATACAACTCTTAACAAATAATGCATTAATTTCGAACAATTTGATTACCATAAAAACGGTTCTAGTGAGTTAATCTTAAAAGAGACATATACTGTCGCGGACATTGTTTTAGATCATTTCAAGAGGAATAATTCTTTCTTACATATATTTTTGGTATCTTGAACCGTTTTTGCAGCGCACGCAATGGAAGCCCTCAAGGATGAATAATTTTCCCCGTTTTTTTCACATTTTCTATTATTTCTTCGCTCCTAATAATCGCATCGTGATGTTATATAGCCTAAAGCCTTCCTCGATAAATGGTCTATTCAACTCAAAAAGAATTTTTCAATTCGAACCAGTAGTTCCTGAGATTAGCGCATTCAAACAAACAAACAAACAAACTCTTCAGCTTTATAATATTAGTATAGATTAATTTTAAGCTTTCGACACTAAAAGAACTATTTATCATTATTACAGGAAAGATAATTAGAACAAATTCACCATTTAAAAAGCCAGTGACACAAAAGAAATATGTTACATTCAATTTGGATGGCCAATTTAATAAGGACTCATCTAATGATTATGAAGATCAGTTGGATTCCTTGGTTAAGGTAAGTTTGTTTATTTAACTTTTATTTGCAAACACTGTTTATCTGGTGGTAAATGTATCCCGTCACCTGTAGACAAAAGCAATACAAAGTTTGTTATTGCTTTGCCTAACAAGGACATCGTTCACTGCCCTCAGGAAGAGTTCTTCTAGACTTCATAACATACTAGGTTGGGGAAATTTTTCTTCACATTTTATATGAAAACTAAAGACTTTAAGTGTATTTACATTTAATTACAGTATACATGTTTTCCTGTAAGTCGAAGTCCTAAACTAAAGGACTGATAAAGGGACAAAAGCGCTATAACCTGTTGCAAACATGGATAATTAATTCTCGCTGGTTAAAAAAAATAGGGATCTTTGAAAAATCTGAAATTGCTTTATATGTTCTTTCTAAAAATTTACATCATTGTGAAGAATTAATTGCTTACTATTTTACTCACAGTAAATTATGAATGTACTGGTATTATTTTTATTATAAAAGTTAAACATGAAAATTGTTAATCAAAATCATTTGGTATAAAAATTTGTTAAAGTTCAAATAACAATATTTTAAAAAACATACACTAAGGTAAGTATGCCGCATTATTTACAAAACTGTTTCATTATATGCAGATTCTAAAAAATGTATCACAGTTGTTTTTATTATTTTTTGAGCTGTAAATTGGTACCTTTTTCCAGGTAAATTACCAAAAAGTTGAAGAAAATGAGTCTAAAAAGGCAATTTTGCAGAAACTAAAGGCGTTAGCTAAACCCATGATGAGTAAAGACCTTTGGTACATTGCAGTGGACACTGTGGTGCTTCTGGAAGACTATGATTTCATCGAGTCCTTTGTACAACAAGGTATTTTTTTTGTATATCTATCCCTACGTAGAGGCATTTCACGTGCAGCAGGCAGCGAAAGAAGACTGTGGTACAGGTATTTGTTCATGTTCGTACTTCAAGCTATGAACCTTGGTCACGCCAATAATCTTCTATAATATAAAAATGAATCGCAAAATGTCTTGATTAGTGATGAAAATGCCCGGGAATTTTCCCAAAGTGCCCGAAACTTGCTTGGGAATATTCCCGGGAATTTACGAAATGTTTGCGGAACTGCTGGGCACTGGGAAAATTCCCGGGCATTTTCATCACTAGTCTTGATAAGCGCGAAGCTCGAGAACGGCTGAACCGATTTGGCTGATTTTTTTTTTTTGTTGTGTTTGATGAAGTCTGAGGAAGGTTATTACGGAGAGAAAAATTTTAAAAATTCCCTGCAACTGTCTAAATATAACACTTTTCTGTATTCTCATACAAAAAATTCGTTTATAAGTCATTTTGGACTTTAATACTACACCATAAAGTTTAAGTGTTAGTAGACGGGTTCCGGGAAGGCAAAACAATTGAGTGACGTATAAATATTAAGGTCAATATTTGTCAATTTTTATTCATATAGCATTAAGGCCAGGTTCCCTCAAACAATTTTCAAAAAACAGCCGACGGGCCAATAACTATTAACATTAAAAAAAAAAACAATGTGACTTTGTTTTAGAGAAATAAGGCAGAACAAGGGCTGCCGGGACAGCTAGTGATTTATTAAAAATCTCCCTCTCTTATATTCCTTATAAACCTTAGTCAAGTCTTACAACACCGCAATATCATGAGAAGGAAGGCAATATTCTATTCTACCGGTATATCCTCGCGGCATCTTGCAAGTTCAGTCCCAAATAAATGTGTTTTCTTTGATGTTTGACCCCGCAGACAGCCAATGCCGGTTGCTAATAACGCTCCCAGTGCGCTCGGATATTGTCGCGATGTCCTCCGGACGTAGTTTCGGCCAGCAGCGCGTCATGATCGCGAGGAAAATCGCCAGGAAATTCATCGACCCCCCTCAACATCTTTTCCGTAAGTATACCTTACACAATTCCTCACCCTGCATTTTTTTTTTATAAATATTAATAGGCATAGCGTGACGATATTATTATATACTAGCAAACCCGGCGAACTTCGTTTCGCCACCAGATGACTTCGATTTGGTTTTTAGTTAGCGTTTGAAAGAACGTGCGCATAATAAATGTAACATGAAATTAATTGAGCAGAGTACAATGAGTAGCAGCCAAACAATGTATAACGCATCGGCGCCATCTACTTAAAATACTGGTGCGATCTGCTCCGCCACCTTGCAAAGCCATATTGGTTTGTAGTACATGATATGTATCAGAGATGGCGCTGTATGTGAAAAATGATTTTGCCCGTTTTCCTGCTTTTCTGTTGAAATTTTTCTTGAATTTTTTTTGCTTTAAACCTCACGTAGCCTGAGACCTTTCCAACGAATACAAAACCGTGGCAATCGGTTCGTGCGTTGTGGAGTTATAGCGTCAGGAAGGAAAATCGGACTTATTTTTATACAATAGACATTCCTTTCAAACAGTGAAAGCGTGCTGGGCCCATAACCTATTATAATAAAGACAAATATATTATAAATAATAAAATATCGTCACGATATATCCTTTTCGGAGTGAGCAGAGATACATTAGTATTTGCACCCACTTTGCGCTTATATGTCCTGCCCAACGTGACCAATAGCGCAACTGATTGCCGCTCTGACAGCACTAGTACACATTTACTTGGGGAAATTCTCTTAGGATCATCCCGGCCGCAGCCGGGGTGTGCCCTACTTTTACTAACTAAAAACCCCAAGGTGACTACTTCTGCGAATTAGTGGGGACTGCGGGTCCTGTAATCAATCCGCCGCAGCCCCACTACTAATCTTGTGGACTAGCTCAACTGTTACCGCCTACGTCTCGACTCAGTACGTCATACCAGACAGGACGCGTGAGTTCTAACGACCCGACTTGATTTCCCATATGCGGCCCTTTTTTGTTAATCCGGGGGAAATCTTCATGGACCGGCAGAGCGCCGTGTTTAAACTAGAGATGCCACGAATATTCGGCAACTATTCGGTATTCGGCCTATTCGGCCACTTTTTTTGCTATTCGGTATTCGGCCGAATAGTACGTACTATTCGGCCGAATACCGAATACCAAATCATGTACAAAAGGCACGTTATATTACTCAAAATTATCTATTTATTTCCAAATTACAACACTTTAGTAATTAAAATTGATCAGTGGTAAGTTTTGATGGATGAAAATAAGCTTTTCAGCATTGTTTGGTAGCAAACGATTACGCTTTTCATCGTAAATGTTACTAGCCTCAGAAAACAACCTCTCACTAAACACCCTACTTCCAGGAGAAGAAAGATAAACTTTAGCAAATTTCGAAAGGTTTGGGTATTGTTTTTCGTTTCTATTGGGTATTGTATTGTCTTTGCTGGCCGCGCCAACGCAACGAGGAAAACAGGTTGCAACTTGCCTTAATCCAGCTAACGCGCCCCCGACAAGCATGTATTACATGCCGAATATTCGGCGCTTCGGCCGACAGCGTTGCCGAATATTCGGTATTCGGCCAATTCACTATTCGTGGCATCACTAGTTTAAACTCTTACCGGCTAAAAGCCCACGGAGTGTTCCTGCTCTAGCGACGTCTGGCTTTCTTAAAGTTACTGTCTACAATGTTGCAAAGAGGGTGGTGTAAAAGACCCTCGCTGACCGCATTGTCCTGTAGTGGTGCGCGGGAACGCATCGCGTACCGCACTCCCTCAAGTGCGCCGCTCGAATCCATATGGCTCAAACCAACAGAATAATCTTTTTAGCTTCCTTCTTGGAGTTTTTTTTGCCTATCTGCAAAAAAAAAGTTTAATTTCAATTTTTTTCAGTGCAACCAACACCTGAGACTGGTGGCATCCCGGTCAACTCGTCCGTGGATAGTATAGTCTATAATTGTCAACAGATCATGGATCAGAAGTACCACGTGGTAAGTCTTTCAAGATATAAACCCTTATCATGTAGAATGATAAAGAAATGTGTGATATTTTAAGTTGTCTGAGAATATGAGGTGACACCAGAGATGGGAAAAATGTAATCTGATTAATGATTACAAAATGTAGTCGTAATTTTAATTATCTTGCTCTGTAATCATGATTAAATCAATTTAAAACATTAAGAAATCATAATTGTGTATACAATCTGGGATTCTGTAGTGTTTAAACTGTAAATGAGCAAAATGCATTCATATTAATGGTATAAAACGTAAAATGTTATCGTTAATCATTTTTATTAATCTGATGACATTTTGCCCATATATGGTTAGTGGGACTAGTTCCTGCCGGGTGCGGGGGCGGTGAAGCGCTCGTGTCGCATTCGTCGGTACACAGTGGCTCTCAACCTTAGAGCCTTTATGTGTTTCCATAACACAACACGTACAAAATAAATATTATAATTTTTAGTATAGAATATAATAAGGAAGGAAATAAATAAATAATGAAAGATGAATAGTAGGCTACAAGCATGTGATACCTGAGTCTGCATTTCATCTAGGAAAACCCAGATGTCCGTGCTGGGGATCGAACATACGTCCATTCCCGTTGCCACGCATATATGAGGCGTCTAGTTTCAAAACCCGCTATAACATTTTTTTAACAAATGCCATAAATTTATAAAAACTTATAATTAATCTTTGACTTAACAATCACATTCTTATAAGGTATTTAAATTATTATTCAAGCAAAAAAGAACAACATTCATATATAATATTTGCTTTGATAAAAACATTTCAAATTACTATTAGGACTATTAAGTAATATTGTACGTAGTTAAGCTAAAAGGCGTAACCCCAGAACAGTAAACAATAAAATGTAAACGCACCTAAACCCAAACGCCATCTGGCGTACATCATTCACTTCCTCTTAACGTTATCGCTTTCAAACGTACAAACATGGCATAGCATTCTTTTAAAACGTACAAACATCGCATCGCATCCTTTTTCCCTCACAATTGCATCTAATAATTATTTTAACCTCGTTAATATATATCATAAATCCTCACACCATACTCCACATTAGGGATGTAACGGAAGCAGTTTTATCGGAACCGAAGTCGGAGTCGGAGTTTTGAAATTAGAATTATCGGAGTCGGAGGCAATGTCAGTCACAAGTGACGGCAGAACAAAGTAGTTTTATTATATTAAACACATAAATACATTATTCAGTGAACCTTTTTAATTAGAAAGTAATAAATTTACACATCCACAGACAATGAAATTAAAATTTGTGTGTTTCTTATTAATATTTTCCCATTAACAGTGAATAAATTAATCAAATTTGCTCCAGGGTTGTTTTAATTTTAATTTTTATTTTATTTGATTTAATGTAAATATAAAATAAAAAAGACCCTTTTAGTTTTAAGTTTAATAACTTTAATAATATTTCTTTAATCTAAATTTTTTTAAAAATTCTCCTTCAAATTAAGTAGCATTGATTTTTTTTATTAATTGATGTTATGTTTCAACAACATATAAAATGAAATCAAATGAATTGAGTACAACACTTATGGTGACTTCCGATTAATACATCCGATTAAAAAGTTTCGGAACCGAAATCGGAATCGAAGGTGTAATAACAATCGGAAGTTCCGACTTATCGGAGTCGGAGTCGAAGCTCCGTAACATCCCTGCTCCACATCATACACATTCAAAATACATACAAAGTGAGTTATTTTGTAAAGTGCTTTCAATCCTTTGCTGACAACCGCTAAGTACTTTAATTGTCTCTAATATCGCTACTCTCATTATTTTATAAAATCATCCCGCCTACGAGGGCGCATTTGTGCAACGGCATAAGTCCATCAACTTATCCCGACCCGCGTAGTACGAAAAATCGTTTTAGCGGGTTTTGAAACTAGACGCCTCATATACCTGTCCCTTGTAAACTAAGCCACCAGTTTAAAAAAAAGTATATTGTGGCAGTTAACATACGATGGAAGTGACAATTCAATATACATAGTTCTGCGTCGTGCCCGCAGTACACAAGTGCAAAGACTGTCATAGTGATTCGCTTTAGGTTGTCGCGTTTCGGAATCAGCTGTGTACCTCCAGTTATTTATAGACCTTCAATAGTATACGTGGGCCATGACGCTAGCGTCTGTCAATCTTCTTCTTCTTCTCCTCTCTTAGCAGTCGTTGATATTCACAGACCGCGCTGAATATTCCATCAGATGCGCTGTAGTTACTTTATATGAAAAAACCCAGAGGTACGGAGAATACCACAGCCACAATTCAGGTTTTTCTATTTCAGGTGTTGGTATCCAACTCCGTAGGATTACTAGCAAAGGCGAAGTTTAACGACATCCCGTGCCACAAACTGCATGATTTAAAATACATCATTACGGCTGTGCAAGAACGATTGGAGTAGTCAGAGTTAGTGGGAAGCAAGGAACAAAATGACCATGTTAACAAAAATTAATCATTTAGTATCAAAATAAAAAAATCTTTCGTGCTATATCTCGTTTTGAAAGAGTAGAGATTTTTTTTATCACGCTGGAAAATCCTGTATAGGACCATCAGGGACCCTGTGAGGGCAGTGACCCCGGTATGTCAGACTCCTACTGACTAAAAACCCCCGGGGCGTCCCTCTGATTGCTCCATCAGGGCCTGGGAAACCAAATTCATCCAGACGCCTAGAGAACAAGAAGCCTTGTTGAGGCTACCTCTCTGGGAGGGGAAGGAGTAAAGCCCACCCCTCCAAAAACCTCTCTCCCAGGCGATGCGCCGGACACCATGCAGCAGACTCCCTCAAGTCTACTGACCGGCTATTTTCACCGGGGAAGAGAGAATAGAGATGCAATAGTCGACAACATTTCAAATTTTTTACATGTATATATAATTACTATATTTAGAGACCCGGCGTTGCTTGGTAAAAATCCCTTATTTAAACCTCTTGGGGTTTGATTTTCCTAAAAAGTTGAAACATTCATTAGTTCCAACCAAACAACTAAACAGTTAAGCATATCTTGGATGGTTATGCTCAGTGCTTACTCGACGCCCTGGATAGGTTGCAGCGGAGGGCTGTCCGCATTGTGAATGATCCTGACGTGATTAAGCATCTTGAACCGCTCCAGTTGTGCAGAGATATTGCGAGCGTTCGGAAGAGTTGTTTAACCTTGTTCCACCCTCTCCCTTCCTGAATAGAACCACGCGCGCGGGTCTACGGAGTCACAGCTATACGGTGTCTCACATCCCGGCTAGGACTAAGATGTTCTCTATCTCTCTCTCACTCCAGCTGAGTCGCTGAGCATAGTATATAGAATGGTTTTCCAGCGAGCGTGTACCCACCGTCCTATGATGTTGGGTCCTTTGATTAAAGTGTGAAGAGATATTTGTGCAGGCCGGCATGATTACTGCGTTTTTCTTCACCGTTTATGGTTGCAGTAGTTTTTTTAGACTACACCATAATCACCATCAGGCGTTTATAAATCTCAGTGTTAGGTTTCTATTGATGTTTATTTCTAAGAGAGTTGATTATTTATTAGATAGGTTTAGGTGATTTGTTTATAAGGGCGGCTTGCACTAACGAATTAATCTAGTTTAAGCTTGTATAAAACCCTTATTAATTGAATTGGTTTGATTCCCTCTTAATGATGATTTCAGTTTAAGAGTTATTATAACTAGATTTTTATTTAGTGCAAGACAATAAGTACAGATCGGCGCTAAATAGCATTTTATATAACTCTAAACTGGATTTATTTTGTTAGTGCAAGCTCTCGACACTTTTTGTTTTTTTTTTTATTGGTACAATCTAAAACATAATCAGTTAGGAAGAGATGAAAATAATTTTCTAGATTATAGATAATTTCTATCTCCTCTGAGATAAATTGTGGAAGAATTAAGTTGATCTGTTTCTTTTTTTTTGTTAAATAATTATTTTTATGCATTTTTGAATTTGTATTAGTTTGCGTAGCTCAATATAGAGTTATATTTTCAACCCTTTCGCTATTATCGGTGACTAAAGTCATCAGCTAAAAAACACCGCCTATACAAGATGGGTGACTATTTTATTATTTTACCACCTGTATTATTTTTGATCACAAACTTCTAAAAAAATTTTTTTTTAGCAAAAACTTTTGGCACTGAATGCTGAAGAGTGCTCGCGTTTATTGCGTGCCCTTTTAGCACTGAGCGCCGTTTGTTGCGTAATACTTTTGAGCCTGGCCTGCCGTAGCGAAAGGGTTAATAATAAGTTTTTTTTTTTTTACACAGGCTTGACATAGTTACTACAGAGCAAAAATTAGTGTATTGATAACCTCTATATAGGCATGGGACAAGTTATAACACGGGACGTATCTGCAATTAGTTTTGTCTCATTCGCACGCGTAGTTTTGCTATAGTGCTGTCTCGGTTCGTGTGATTTTCATTTATCGCTGTTAAATCACTAGAGATTTAACTTTTTTGCCATCTTTATCTACATACAGTGTTATTTCAATGACTTCCTTATCCGTCCAAAAAACGCCTCAATATATTTTTTGCAAAATCTATTTATTGGTAGACGAGTATATTTAAGCTCAAAACTAAATTAAGACAATTATTGGAAACACGATTTTGGCGAGGTCCTAAAATTATTTGTAAATTGATTTAAAAACAAAATACAGTTGTACATTGAACTAATCATCCAAAAAATACTAGTAATAAATATCAATATTTTATTAAGTCCTATGCCAAAATCAAATCGTTCCTTAAGGGCGGCTTTCACTGACAAACTAAACCTAGTTTAAGCCTGTATAAAATGCTATTAATTGAAGCGATTTAATTCAATCTTAATGATGGTTTCAATTTAAGAGTTGTTACAATTGGATTTTGATTCTGTGCAAGACAATAACACATTACAGCGCTAAATAAAATTTTATGTAAGTCTAAACTAGATTTAATTTACTAGTGCAAGCCACCCTTCGAGTTATTATAATTGTAAGATCAGCTGATTGAACCTAAATGAGACTGATTTGGTTTTTATTGTAATAAATATTTAGTTATGTACTACGGTATAATTATATTAAAGAGCTTATGTGATCTTAATACCAAAAAAATGTATGGGATGCGTTCCATATGTCAACAAAAGTAGTGACATAGGGGAAAAAATATGTCATAATTTTGCGTTTTCTGGCATCGAATACGGAGTGCCATAGTTTATTGATTTTTTTTTTGTATCCCGGGGGACAATCCTACATAGGACCATCAAGGTTACTGTGAGAGCAGCGACCCCGGTGTGTCAGACTCCTACCGACTATAAACCCTCAGGGTGTCCCTCTGATTGCTCCACCTGGGCCCGGGGTGCGAACAGCCTTATTCAGGCTTCTCTGCAAGGGGTGGGTATAAAGAACCCACGCCTCCAATACTTCTTCCTCAGGCGGTGCACCGGACACCGTGCACCGCCTCCCTCTCATACTCATGTCTACTGCCCGGAGTTTATTGAATATTTCTCTTAACCTCTTCAGTGGCATTGGCACACATGTATATATCTGGTTATCTAATACAATTTCAAGAGAAATTAGGTAAAATTTTATCGGAGAATATTTCACTACAGAATCTCTCAACAAATTCGTTAAATATAACTGCACTGGTATCGGGATATTATATTTTATTTATGATGTTGTGAAAACATTACGAAAACTTAATAAAAATCATCACTGAAGAGGAAAAAGGGATTAAACAGTATTACATGTAACACGCTCACCCCACCGGTGGATCACACTTGCCTGTTCCGTGGGCGGCGTGACCCACCGGTGGGTCACACTTGAATGTTCCGTGTAACGAAATAGGACAGTCCCGCGTCACACGAAAAAATGATAAATATGCCCCCCGGTGTAAACGTGTTACTATAAACTTTTGTTTCAGATTACTTTCTCTATTGATTGAAGTCATTTGTATGTGATTAATATCTGTGTTAATGATTAAAATTAAAAGACTTTCTATTTCATATATTGTTTTATTACATCTAAAATAGTATTTAATACAATGATACACTTAATACTAGGAAAATAGCATTGCAAAGTAATTTTATTTGTAATAGTATCGTTACTTAAATAAATTTTATTATATTTCCTTATTTTTATTGATGGTTAAAAGAGCTATTCAAAGTAAACTATTTTATTTTCTTCCAAACTTCACATTTTTTTATTGCTATAACTATAATAGTATTAGTTAGGAAGGGATGGACATCATTTCATAGATTATTTCTGACTGACACATTTTTGTAAAATAATTATTTTTATACTTTTTTGCATTTATAAGGATTTCAACAATATTTATAAGTTATAATTAATATTAGTCTAAAACCCTAAAAAAACACAATGTTAATTTCATTTAAATGACATATCTCTAGAAGAAAAAATGATATAATTGTTCGCGTTAATATTATAGTGTTGACTTAGTTAAAGTGATAAGGCAGAGATGACATTTTTACTTTGCTTGGCTAAGTTGTCAGAAACTAAATTCGTTTTTACAAAACAACTACAAATATAATGGGTAAATAAATATATAACGAGGTAGACTTTACTGAAACATTACAATTTATATTACTCAATTTCATATTACTCAATGTCAAAGGATTTGGTAAGTCTCCGATTATGTCAACATCGACTTTACTCTGCGAATATTATGGCTATACTCAAGTTACTATTATATATTCAGTATTTTCTCAAATCGAATTTATTTTTTGAGAACTTTGCTAAGCAAAGTCTGAATAGCGTCTATGAATCCCAGCTAGGCCGGCTTGAACTTAAAAATTAAATCTTGTTAAATTTATATAAAACACTATTTAGGCTTAAACTGTATTTACTTTGCACAGAAACATACTTTAATTTTTTAAATCATTTAGGTAGAATAAAACCGCTTCAATTAAATACCGTTTTATACAAGATTAAAACTAGATTTAAACTGTTAGTGCAAGCCGAGCTGAGTGGATAGATTAGGTGATTAGATTACGCGTAGATAAGTTTTGTAACTGATATGGTCCATTTATAAGCCAAACTATCTATTACAAGTCATTGATTGCGTTTAACCGACGCTTCTGATGCGGTTTTTCCTTTTGCCAACTTTTGAGGGTTATTTTAATAATGTTTAAAAGTAACTATGTAATATTTTTGAAAAAAATAATGAAACTAGGTTTCGAGCTAAAATTTCGGCTCGTTTGAAAGGTGTGCCGAATGTAGCTTTTTACTGAAAATTGCTAAAGGTGACACCTTGGGTCAGACATAAGTCATTAACCAAAAATCACTGAAGCGAGATTGCGACTTTGAATTTTATCGACTCGATTATTTCCATTAGAAATAGAACATAACTTACTTATTGAAAAATAAAACATGGCAAATTTTACGACCAATATATTCAGGAAATTGCTTCCAAGATGTATTTTTTCCTATGTCATATTAATTGAAATCCTTACTCTAATCTTAGCCAACGGCCGCCAAAAGAAGTTGAGATATATCTTCTCTTGGCGATCTTGCTGCTAACTGCATAGTGACTCCTGCACTGCTGGCGGCTAAGCGAGCTCGCACTAAAATTGGAGCACCGCCTCTAAATAAACCACCTCCTCGAATTTCCTTAACAGCCTCTCCTGAAATCGATGCTTTAGGGAGGCCTAAATGTTCACAAACGGCTTTCGCTGCATCGACTACATCGTTTTGAGGCAGTACGAAGGTATCACTCGCTTCCGGGAACCTCGTGGCTCGCTCCCAAGTCTGCTCCCAATCATCCGACCCAGGTCTTGCTCTGATTTGATCGGAGCATCCCATTTCAAACTCCTCCAATGGGTACGAATCCGCATAACCTTCTCCTGGGTCTGCTACGCCCGTGTTAGGGTCACAATCCTTAACCACAAACTCTAAAGTAGCACCAAAAGTGCCGAGGCTGTCCAAATACGCTGAGGGATACCCGATGACAACGAAAACACTCCCAGGTTTATCGTAAAACAGTTGCTGGCAAGGCACGATCGACTTAACCTCGTATTCCGGGGGACATTCTAACCTTACATGTACCTGTTCCAATATCTGGTCACAAAGCGTGTTAACACATTCGAATTGGAGTATCACATGGTTTGTGTACACATGTTTTAATAGACGAACGCGGTATTCTGTCTCTGCTTCAGTCAAATCAATAGCCTGGTTCGTCTTGAAAACAGGTCCCAATCGTTCTACACCCGGGACTGTGGCCAATTGTTCAGCATACATTTCCTCCATAGAAACTTGTACTGGTTTGCGTACCTCGATCTCGACTATTGCTTCCTTAGTCTCCTTATGTTCTTCCTCTGAAGGTACAGACATAATATTGAATTCCTCTTCGGGATTCGTTGCCAGATGGTCTCGCAAAGCCTTTTCGAGCAACACCGGGTTCGGTTTTGGGAGATTTATTATATAGTCATTGATCAATTGTTGGTCCCCAGATTCTAAAATCGCGCTGTAATATATTGCTCTATCTCTGACTTCATCTTCGTCGTCTAATTGGCAACGAGCTAGCAATACCCTAATGTTTGGAAGCAGTTCTGGCCTTTGGGCTCCGAATTGAGCAACCGCTGACACTGCCGCAGCGCGAACTGGTCCAGATTCCAAAATCACTCTATTGTAAATAAAGCGTATATATCGTGAAGGTTGTCGGGACTTTGGTCCTTCCTTCCCCAGCAAATGTAGAATCCGTACAGCTAAAGCAGTATGCTCACAATCCTCAATAAACTCACACAAATGAGCCAACCCAGTCTCCTTTGCGTCAGGGTTTTCTTCCACTAACGCTATTATCGCATCTGCTATAGCAGCCTTGTACTCCAACCCACCTTCATCTCTAAGCATTCCCGCTAAAAATGCTGCCAAAGATTGGTGCTTGCGTGGGAACTTGGTACATAACCTCCTGATCGCTCTGACCACAACAATTTTAAACTCGTCTGAAATCTCTGACACGAAACTGGATATTTGCTTCATGAGACGGTCTACCGAACTCTCCGCACCTGTCGCTAGGAGTGTCGTCACTGCTAAAGTCGCTACTGAGCGGTTCGGATCAGAGATTAGGTTCTCAAGATCGACTGCACACGCTGCAACAGCAGTGGGATGCTTTGCAGTCAACCGAGCAAGAGTTCTAGCACCAGCGAGCCTTAGAGAAGCTTTAGAAGACCCGCAGAACAGCTGAAGCACTGAAACGGCTGGAGCAAGGTCTCTTGTCGTCTTCCTCAAGTTGACTATAGCATGGGCGGCTTCATAAATCACCATTTCTGACTTATGACGAAGACAACATTCTATGAAGTCGATGTATGGTTGGGACGCATCTGAGTCATCATCTTCAACTAACTGTGCTGCCAAGCGTATAAGGAGGCAGATGGCGTATGGCGACTTTAGAGGAGACTTGGCCAGTCGAGTCACCAGTTTCACAGTTGACAGTTTATCATTTCGCCTGGACCCTGCGACGACACCAAGCGCATGGTAAGACACCATAGCGTTGTCAGAACTCACTGCTTCCTGTGTATAAAAAAATATATAAGATTAACATAGTTGATAGTTTTTATTTCTACTGAATAATTTAAGAAGATTCAGGTTTAATTCAGCTTAATTCAGGTTTAACTTATAAGGATAGGCCAATATTCGGCAGTGGATTAAAGCTGATGCTAATGGACCTGTAGAATCTCTGGAGTATGCTGCCTGAGAGAGCTTATGGCAATAAGCACTGCCTTATGGAAAAAATTTAAAGGGTAAGGCCCTCTATGCCAATCCTCCCAGAGAAGCCCACATAAAGCTATTTGTAAGCCAGATTGTAGGAAGTGTTTGGACTTCTATCCAGCCTGCAGTAAGAAGAGACCTTGGCGGTTTGAGCTAAGAGTTTGATACAACGCGGACACCATCCTCACGGCTCCTGTAATTGTCCATTGGGTCACCAAAAGAAAAAAGGCTGAGGCTAATGATATTACAAGACTGAACCACCAGTAAATACAGTGAAGTCCAAGAAACAAGTACAAGTTCTGACTTTGAGAGTCATGATCTTGTAGATGGTTGGATGATCCAAATTATCAAAAAGTATTTATGCAGTGAACTGTACTCTCTAAAATAATAAGTTCTTTTTATCAGCCAAAATACTGCCCACTTCAATTTTTTTTATTCAATATCTCAATGTTACATCTTTTGCACACAGTAGATTTTTTTATACTGGCTTGAAAAAGTTACACTGCTCCTGATGGAAAGTGCAGTGTGGTCCAAGAATGACAGTGAGTGCCAAGAGACAAATACATTAACAGTCGTCATTGCTATCTCGGCATGTGTGTACCATGGCAAATGATCTCTAAGTATATGAGCACAAGATGATCCAAAAGCTTAATAGGCTGGAAAGAGTTATTAGCTTTATATTAATTTTATCTTGAATGTTTTGATAATACGTTCAAACTCAGTGGCAATACCTATCTCACAGGCCATTAGCTAAAACTATGAATCAGCTCATTAAACAACAACCCACACAAGCACTTTCTAAGCAACAGAATTGTTAGGGCATACAATGATCTCCTAGAAGTCTTAGCATTAGCTCAAACTGTGAATCAATTTAGAAATAATCTGGACAAATATTTTTATAAAAATGTGAAATAGCATGATACTTTACTTTTACTATTAGAACAAGTGCTTCGTAGCCATATATAGATTGTCAATCATTTATTCATTTTGTTTAATCACTACTTTTATACAGCAAATATCAGCAATGCTTGATCTGATAGATTATAAAGTGAATTAAAAGTTATAGTATTGTTTCTATTGTTAATAATTTATAGTATCCTGATTATTATAGGATATGAGTAATGCTTTTGCCCCTCTTCTGCCATATCTGCTCTCATCACACGAAGCTTTTCCAGAAATCAAAACAGGAAAATATATGTTTTATAATCAATCTTACCTGAGCCTCATTTGCCCAACGTCTGACCAACTCTGGAGCCGTAGCAGACAGATGCAAAGCTGAAACCAACGCAGCAGAGCTCACTGCCGAGTTTTTATCAACGATTGCCTGCTTCATGTATCTTTCAATGGCTTGCAGCATCGTAGAATCAGTTATGCTGCACAGAGCACGAATTGCCGCTGCTCTGTATAGATCTTCTTTACCAGTCATGTCTTTGGTCAAAGATGATGTTACTATAATCACATCTTGAGCCAAAGTACTTAATTCTTTGATACATAAATAAACCATACGCCGTAGCATCACATCCTTCGATTGAAATAGCTTTGTGGTGGCGAAAAACGCATCGGTGGCCTCTTGAACGGTAAATTTCTCCCCCTGATTCAATAAATATAGCACTTTCGTAAGAATTAGAGAACATTTTCGCGGATTCACGGGCGTTTGGTTGAAGTATCGTGTCTCTTGGAGGACAATAGTTTTGTCCAAGTTCTGATATAGATTCCCGCTACTGTCTTCCTCCTCCTTTTTATCACGTTTGAAAGAGCTCATTTTGAGCTTTTTCTTTGATTTTATTATAAAATTATTCGGCGCCGACGACAGCAGTTTACACGTCACTTGTTTAGGAATTGACAAATGTCAAAAATAATGTTGCCGATAATTGGATGATTTGTTTTACTATAAGAAAAGAGCTCTTGATTACGCTTAGAAATATTTATAGTTTCCGTCAATAATTGATATCCGTCACTTTTTTAATCAAATAATTTCTATTATTGGTCTATTTACTTAGATAAAATATTATTTCATGGCATAACATTTACAATATCTTTAACTGGGCAATAAATTTTTTATGTCATAACTACGTTCCACTGTACGAAGAAACTTTTCTCGTAACTACAAGTAATTTAAATATGTCGTTACAGCATATCACTTTCTGGCTACATCATCTAAGCTACATTTTAGTAGTATATGGAGCTCAACGTGACTAGTATCGCAGCTGGTCGTCGTACTAATGTCACTTACACATGGTTTTTATTCTATAGAATGAGGTTGGTCACGACGATGTACGTCGATTATGTAGTGACAAAAATTTTATTTAACTGAGATAATGTAGAGATATTTGAACTCAGAACCAGTGACGTTACAACGTATAGCTATCGGTTCCCTAGCCACTGGATCACTACAGTGTTTTACAATTAATTCCCGCAGTAATTATTAAAGTTCTGAAATATATTAATTCTATAACCAATAAATTACGTTACAATACAAACAATTTACAATAAGATCCAAATTTCTTTGACTTTGGAGAACGATACGAATTAAATCGGATCCCATTCTTTCCAATTTCTCCAACAAACGCGGTCTTCGTCTCTAATTCTGTTATTGTTGAGCACTTTTCGAGTCGCCGCTTCACCTTACCAGTAGCGTCTTGCATTAAATGTTTAGCATTCGGTTTAAAACAAAAAAAAAAAAAAAATTGGGATACATAAATAAAACAAATAATATATAAATATTTACATCATTTATTCTCGTTTACGCCTCACAATTTGGACCAATATGCTTATTTCAGTCATATTGTTATTGCATAATATATAAAATAAAACATCAATACAAATTTAAAGCTAGAAATCGATTTATCTGTTACAATCAATCTTTTTATTTGGCAGAACTTATAAAAAATCACACATAAAAATTAATTAACTAAATGTTGCCAACATAAAAAAATCTATAAAAAAATACAATATGACTGAAACAGAAGCAACATTATTAAAAATTACTATTTACATCAAGTCAGTCATTATAAAAAGTTATACACAACAGCCCTGGCTTTAATATAATCACTTAAAAATTTACAAAGGAAGACTGAACATACAGCCAAAGCTATGGTTATGATCCTTTCTCACATTATTGCTTATTATGAATCTAAAAATAACTAAATGTATAAGTAGTCACCCGAGTTAAATGTAGCCGGGTCTCGAAGTAAAGGGCGGAGGGAATAGCCTCCTCCATCTGTACTACCATAGATGGGCGTAATCATGATTACTTTTAATCAGATTAATAATCAAATTACAAGTAATCATAACGAATGTAATCATGATTACTTGTAATCTGATTACTTTTAATCATGATTACATGAGTAATCATTAATCTTGATTACAGTAATCATTCAATTAATCATGATTATTTTAATGATTACTTTTGAGTTCTGACTGAGAGAGAGACCGATTTAAATACTCGTTTATTTAATTTTTCAAGTTATTTTATTTCGAATTATATATGACCCCAAACTTCCGTCTAATAGTGGGGTGGTGTCCAGCGCAGAGTGGGGGGTGGCGTCCAGCGGAGAGAGGGGGTGTGGCGTCCAGCAGAGAGTGGGGGGTGGCGTCCAGCGGAGAGTGGGGGTGTGGCGTCCAGCGGAGAGTGGGGGGGAGTCCAGGGGAGAGTGGGGGGTGGCTTCCAGCGGAGAGTGGGGGGGGTGGCGTCCAGTGAAGAGTGGGGGCGAGGTCTAGCTGAGAGTGGGGGGTGGCGTCTAGCGGAGATTGGGGGGATCCAGCGGAGAGTGGGGGGTGGCGTCCAGCAGAGAGTGGCGGGGTGGCGTCCAGCGGAGGGTTGGGGTGTCGTCCAGCAGAAAGTGGGGGGGTGGCGTCCAGTAGAGAGGGGGGGTGGCGTCCAGCGGAGAGTGGGGGTGTGGCGTCCAGCGGAGAGTGGGGGGGTGTCCAGGGGAGAGTGGGGGGTGGCTTCCAGCGGAGAGTGGGGGGGTGGCGTCCAGTGAAGAGTGGGGGCGGGGTCTAGCTGAGAGTGGGGGGTAGCGTCTAGCGGAGATTGGGGGGATCCAGCGGAGAGTGGGGGGTGGCGTCCAGCAGAGAGTGGCGGGGTGGCGTCCAGCGGAGGGTTGGGGTGTCGTCCAGCAGAAAGGGGGGGTGGCGTCCAGCGGAGAGTGGGGGGGTGGCGTCCAGCGGAGGGTAGGGTGGTGTCGTCGTGTGTGTGCTCACACGCCGCCCCAATGGGAGATATTGTTTGGTTAGTTTTACGACCCTCTCCCAGGGAGGAGGCCTGTCTAAAACCAATCGCTCGCTGGGCCCCTAGGATGTATCTGGATTCCCAGGCCCGGCGAAGTCGAAGATTAGGCAGTGCTGGCACCCGGTGGTTTTAGCCGGTGCAAGTCCGCCCCCGAATATCCGTCTCGTCGAGCGAATCATAATCATTATAAGGGTCTTTGCAGTTGTGTACTGTGGTCACGAGTCACGACATTGTTCGGCCAATAAGCCTACCAACTCATAGTAACTCGCTTCGACCTGATTACGCTCAGGACCATTTTTTCTGCTTTCAGCCGTTTGAGTTGGTAGGTTAATTGCCGGAATTGGGTCGTGACCATAGTACAATAGTGAAAAAACTGGCGTAGTGACTTGCATCGACCTGACTACTTTCAGGATCAGTTCGTGCTCGGTGGCCATTAAGTAAATCCAACGAAATCTAGCTGATCATAGATGCTTTTGCTATTGTTCTGAGTGATTCCTGGACTATTAGAAGTGATTATCAAAGTACCGCCCATATTTTACTGAAATACCGACTCCTACCCGATAATCCACGCCCGCCTTCGAGATGGAGAATACTTCTGATAATGGCCAAAGACTTTGTGTGCAATCCTTTAAGTTAAAGTTAAATTTTTAAAACAGAAAAATGAAATATATATATATATAAATATATATATATATATATATATATATATAAATATATATATAAATAAATATATATATATATATATATAAATAAATATATATGTATATTAAATATAATAATTTAATAATTTAAATATTTTGGTAAACAAAAAAGCGTTTTTAGTGAGATAAAAATGGTGCGTCTTTAAGAATATGGAATTCAAACGCTAAAAAAAATTAAGCGAACTGAGAAAAAAAACTATGTATGTGTCCCGATGATTTTTTGTAAGAATCAAAGTTATTAGGTAGAACGTCAGTTATCCGGAAAAAAAAAACAGATCGATATCTCAACTTTAGTTATGAGTTAAAATTCAAAATACGATACGAACGTGTGCGGCGGTTCGGTTTACATCAAAGACGAAACCGAGTCAGTAGACAGAGACGGATGACCAAGAAAGGTGTTGTTGCGCTCTGCGCTATAGAAGCTTGTGTAAATTTGAGAAAATGATATCTTGTTCTGATCAATTAAAATTTTGCGCTATCTTGCTCTGTCTCTCTACCTCCATCCCGAAGGCGGGCGTGGATTATCGGGTTGGAGACGGTATTTCAGTAAAATATGGGCGGTAGTTTGATAATCAGTTCTAATAGTCCAGGAATCACTCAGAACAATGGTAAAAGCATCAATGATTAACTAGATTTCGTTGGATTTACTTAATGTCCACCGAGCACGAACCGATCCTGAAAGTAGTCAGGTCGAAGAGAGTCACTATGCCGGTCTTTGCGCTATTGTAATGCGGTCACGACCCAGTTCGGGTAATCGCCCTAACACCTAACAATGTGGTGGTACTCAGTTCGCCAGTTTAGCTAGTAATAGTCGTATACTATAAATAAAAAAAGGCGAGCGCCGCTCTGCTGTCGGCAGCACATTTTACGTATCAAACAGAAAAGTAATCATAAAAGTAATCATGATTAATTGTAATCCGATTAAAGATTAATAATCCTTAATCATCGAAAAATGATTACTTTTTTTGATTAATTTCGTTAATCATTAATCATGATTAATGATTACAAAATTTAATCGTAATCGTTAATCATTAATCTGATTACATTTTGCCCATCTCTGTGTACTACTCGCATATCACGCCAATAATATTATGCCTGATAGACGTCCCATGGTTATCAATCTCATCAACACTATATTTAATTTGCGTCTAATTCTTTGTAATTAATTTGTTTTTAAAATGATTGAAAGGTTACCATCAGATTCAGTTACAAGAAATAAACAGTTAAAAGTATAACAATTTCATTTTTTTTAAATAACGGAAATATCTAATTATTTCTACTTAAAATCTAAATGACAAAATAATAATGTATCGACAGAATTTGGGCACGCATTCTTATTAATATTGGTCGAATATTAAACGTTTTTAATTAGTAATAGTAGTTTGTTTTGCTGTATTGACAAGTTGCCGACATTTTTGTCAACTACACCTTGTTCTTTTTACGAAGACCCCCATGACAGATAAAGCATAAATTGGTTTTATTTGTGAAACAATTATTAAATGTTTTATTTTGAGTTTCGTTTGTTTTAATAGTGTTTTAGTACCACAATTGATCTATATTTATTTTCACTTTTTTTACTAAATATGAAAATTTGTTTTCACAGGATTACTTCAAAAAATGAACAGGAAATACATAAAAACGCTAGAAAATTCCCTAAGCCCTGCACTCAACTCGTGTGGTGGTTTAATCTGATTTATATTACAATACATTAAAGATAAGTTATTCAACATGCTTAACAACATTTTACTTGAACAAGTTTGAATAAAACAAAATTAGCCCGGATTCCACTATGTAATAATTGCTCCACAAATTATTGTACTTATTTCTTTATTATCCATCCCATTCAAGTTTGTGGAATGCTGGCCATAATATCATAATTTGGTCTTACTGCGCTGAGTCTACATGGAATCAAAGAAAATTAAAGGTACGATTGGATTCAGACAGGCATCCCGGCAGAGGTTTGCAATCACAATTCCCTGAAATTTATAAATGTAACTTTAAATTTGCTTAGACTTGACTAAAACTTTACGATTTATATTACCCAATGAATGTCAAAGGATTTGGTAATTCAACAATTTTGTCAACATGAACTTGGTTCTTTGAACACTATGGTTATACTCAAGTTTCTATGACATATTCAGTTTTTTGTTAAAACACATTTATTTTTTGAGAACATGGCTAAGCAAAGTCGAAATAGCGTCTATAAATCTCAGGCTAAGCGCTTATAAGTATAGGCGACTGTGAAACTTGACGCGTCGTCTGACAAACGCCACTGTCGAGCAGTGACTGGCAGAATGCAAATCACACCTTAAAGATATTTATCTAAACATTCCGTATATATTTTTTTGCATAAAACCACTGTTAATGTTAACCAGATGTAATATAAAAAAAAGTTAATTAACTAAAAAAAAGAATAAAATGACTAAACCGTTGCACACAAATTTGATATGGCTTTTGATGTTATTATAACAGAAATAAGGAGGAGACTTGAGGGAGTCTGCTACCCGGATGGGAGGAAAGCAACGCGCTACCGGTGAGAAAGGTTTGGAGGGAGGGCAGCACTACACACCTCTCAGAGATGAAGCTTAAACAGGCAGTTCGCTCCCCAGGCATAATCTGGATTCCCAGGCCAGGGTAGTGATTGGCAGGACACTCCAGGGTCGCTGCCCTCAGTGGCTCTCATGGTCCTATACAAGATTTTCCCCCCGGATTTCAAGAAAGGAGGCCGGGATAAATAAAATTAGTAAATAAATGCACTCATATAGTCTCCAAATACTAAAAAAAAATTTTCAAGGGCGCATCTTTACTAAACAATGTTTTTTTCCTTAGACTGAGTTGAAATTAACCAGAGAAAAAGTTCACTAATACAAAAGCAAACTTTACTATTATATAAAAAAAATAGTTTTTAAGATTGGATCTAATTTGAATTTGTACTAAGCTTTTAATCAATTGATGTAGTATAATAACCTTTTAGGTGTGACATAGAATAATTATTAACTTGTCGCCTAGTGACAAAAAAATTGTTGAAACAGGAATCGAAAAATGATTATTACACAATAATGTTTTTAAGAAGTCGACAATAGGAATTTCATCGCTAACCCTAGAATCACATACTCCGGACTTGAAGCCGAATCTCACCATGTGACAACCCATCTCGTCCGATTACGCCGCGTAACGCCGTACCACGCCTACTGAGATCACAACCAGTCACGTTGTAACTCGGCCCACTGATGTCACAACTAGTGATGAAAATGGCCGGGAATTTTCCCAAAGTGCCCAAAACTTGTATGGGGAATATTCCCGGGAATTTACGAAATGTTCGCGGAAGTGCTGGGCACTTTGGGAAAATTCCCGGGCATTTTCATCACTAGTCACAACACGTCAATTGACGCAGTACCTCGTCTTCTGACGTTACGACACGTCCCTCGCGTTCACCCCATCAACACCACCTTGTCCAGCAATTGGTTTTATTGTTAAAACGTATAAATTTACACACTTTGTACACTTATTATCTTAGCAAATTTACAAAATCACTGTACACTCTCTTATTTCATTTTGACGTCACTTAAAATCACTAAATCACTGTTTGGCAGTTTTTATCACTTCATACATGAAACAGCCGGAACCATAGCGGCCCAAGTGAAAATTTAATAATCAAGCAGAAAAGTGCTCTCAAAAAAAAAAACATTTTAACCTTATCTTGTCTAAATCAGTGTAACATTTCTTTGTTCTACTAAAATAAAATAGTTTGATTCGAATCCTAGCAAGTACCTCTGGGTTTTTCCATATTTAAGCACCACGTGTTCACCGGTAAAGGAAAACATTGTGGAAAAACCCGCATGACGTCTAATAGAAATGTCACGTGTACCAGTGCCGTGAGAACGGCGGTCAGTGGCTGTACTGGTCACGTTGGGCGCGATATGTAAGTGCAAAGTGGATACAACCACTAATGTATCTCTGCTCACCCCGAAAGGGATATAGCGTAAGGATATATTTATATTGTTACACCATTGGAATTTTAATACATATTTACTAGCTCAGAATAGCCCATTTATTAGGGGTTGCTATTATTTTAACATCACTTAAGCCGCTTTGGTTCCAGTTGCCCGATATCTTATAATTAATCATTTGTATGACTATCTCGGGGCTTAGTCATGCGTATAGAATATCAGTTGAGGGTTGGAGCCATCCGGAGACACCTCAAGCTGGACATACTGCGGGGTTGTTCTGGCTGATTCATATGTGTTGTTACTGTTCCTTGATAGAGAGTTTCTTGATCTGAAAGAGAAGATAATGAGAACATGAGTTTTTTTGTATGAAAGCCTACTTTCAACTAACACGTTGAGCGCCACGCGTATTTCTAAGACAATCCTGTTCAGGGCACGCGCGCCGCTTCTACGCGCCGGTACTGCAGGGCCGGTGTTTCCGATCGCAGTAGAAGGACATTTACCTTTGAAAAGCGATGCCTATAGGCATTCATTCAACATGTTACGTGCCAAATCAGCTCAAGAAAAGATGGTGAAGTGATGGCAAGGAGAAAGACAAAGCGTGTTATATAACATATTATAATATTTGTGAAGGAGAACCATTTTTATGTTTGCCATGTTTTAATGAATCCCACTAATGCTGTAATGATACCAAATTATTCGTAATTCCATAAAATAGTGTAAATTTTATAGTTCTCATGTTACACGCTGTCAGCCACCGATGACTGACACGGCCTAAACAGAAAGTCTAGTGTCAGCCACCGATGGCTGACGGGGCGCTCAACGTGTTAAAAGAATTCTATAGTTCACAAAATTATGCATGCGAAGGTACTTTAAATTCGGAAGAACGCTATAGCGAAAGCAATTTGTATGAACAGTTATTTAAATTCAAACAAATGCTGTGGTTGAATGAAATTTGTATGAAAGGTTACTAAATCCCAAGAATTCTATGTCTAATTGAAATTTTTATGAAAGAATACTTTAAATTTTTAAGAATTCTATATTTGTATCTATTATATAAAAATAAGTCCGGTTTTCCTTCCTGACGCTATAACTCCAGAACGCACGAACCGATTTCCACGGTTTTGCATTCGTTGGAAAGGTCACGGGCTCCGTGAGGTTTATAGCAAACAGAATTCAGGAAAAATTTCAACAGAAGAGCAGGAAAACGAGCAAAATCATTTTTCACATACAGCGCCATCTCTGATACATAGCATGTACTACAAACCAATATGGTTTTGCATGGTGGTGGAGCAGATCGCACCAGTATTTTAAGTAGATGGCGCCGATGCGTTACACATTGTTTGACAGCTGCTCATTGTACTCTGCTCAGTTAACTTCATGTGACATTTATTACGCGCACGTTCTTTCAAACGCTAACTGAAAACCAAAACGAAGCCATCTGGTGGCGAAACGAAGTTCGCCGGGTTTGCTAATTATATATATATAAAAGTGAATAAGCAGAGAAAAGGCAAATGGTAAATGTGCAAGAACGCACTCACTTGGCCTTGGCGTGTGTCAGTATGTGCGACTTGAGGTTTGTGCTCTGCGCGAACTTCTTGTTGCACCCGTCGAATGGACACACGTAGGGCCGGTCGCCCGTGTGTATCCTTACGTGCGTTCTGGAAAAAAAAATCACATACAAATTACTTATTTCAGCCATAGATGGGCAAAATGTAATCAGATTAATGAAAATTGATTAACAATTACATTTAACGTTTGTTACCATTAATATAACAGCATCTTACTCATTTATGTTTTAAACACTACGGAATCCCAGATTGTAAACACATTTATGATTTTTTAGGGCGGCTTGCACTAACGAATTAATCTAGTTTAAGCTTGTATAAAACGCTTATTAATTGAATTGGTTTGATTCCAATTTAATGATAATTTCAGTTTAAGAATTGTTATAACTAGATTTTGATTTAGTGCGAGACAATAAATACAGATCAGCGCTAAATAGCATTGTAATTGCATGTATAACTCTAAACTAGATTTAATTTGTTAGTGCAAGCCGCCCTTAATGTTTTAAGTGGATTTAATCATGATTACAGAGCAAGAAAATTAAAATTACGACTACATTTTGTAATCGTTCATCATTAATCAGATTACATTTTGCCCATCTCTGATTTCAGCATATTTGTTGTGCACAGGGATGAGGACAGTGTCAGAGGTAATTAGGGTTTGCATCCAGATGTGGTCGACATTCCAGCTGCTCGTACGAAGTGATTAGCCTCCTCCTTTTTGCTGCGAACCGCCAAGGAGTGGAGTTCAGTTCCTGCGTCCGTTTTTCCTACACCTTACGAAATGGGCTTCTTCAAACGACAAGTGAATTGATATTTGAGGCGTCTAGTTTCAAAACCCGCTAAAACGATTTTTCGTACAAAATTACTTTATAGTTTTAATAGTAATTTGAAATGTTTTTATCAAAGCAAATATTATATATGATTTTTTTTTATTTTTACTCTAGAATAATAATTTAAATACCTTATAAGAATGTGATCGTAAATCAAAGATTAATTATAAGTTTTTATAAAAAAAATGGGATTTGAAAAAAAAAGGTTATAGCGGGTTTGAAACTAGACGCTTCATTTATTGGGTTAGCAAGCTCCATCACGGGCGTCATCACTTTCTAACGAGTGAAATTGAGGTCAAGCATGAGCCTGGCAGCAATGTTTTGAAATCTTTTAGTGATTATTGAGAAGCTATATGCAAGTACTAGCTTTAGCCTGCGGCTTCGCTCGCGTTAAGAAGTATTACTATTAATTAGGTATAGTTTTTGCGGCTTTACTATTGTTTAGCGTGTGTTAAAAATTAGGGCCTAATCTGTCATTAGGCGCTAAAACTATCAAGCTATTATATTATAGTCGAAAATCTGAGAAGATTTATACAAACTATTTTATCTCCTTAGGGGTGGAATTTATCAAAATCCTTTCTTAGCGGATGCCTACGTTATAACATCTACCTGCATGCCAAATTTCAGCCCGATCCGTCCAGTGATATGGGCTGTACGTTGATAGATCACTATTAGTGACTAGCCGTGGTGGCCACCGGCAGAATAGAATAGCACGCTCCTCTTCTTGCTGAGGTGTCGTAAAAGGCGACTAAGGTATCTCTTTAACACCGCAATTCAACCAGGTGTTCAGAGAAGGAAAACTCGACCAAACCTGCATCCCGCTCCCTCCCGATCGTACTGGTTCTCCTTTCCATCGGGCCTGAGGGAGCTCGGACGAGAGAGTGCTTCTCTGGCAGCGCGTCCTGTTATGCATTTAAATATCTCCTGCGCAATTGACTGTTTCCGAAAACTGGGCCTTAATTTTCTTAATCGGCGTTGAAACAGTCGCCGTGGCCGAATCCGGCTAGGGCATCACATCATCATCATCATTAATGATGAAAATGCCCGGGAATTTTCCCAAAGTGCCCAGCACTTCCGCGAACATTTCGTAAATCCCCGGGCATTTTCATCACTAATCACTATGTCAGTCTGTCAGTCAGTCACCTTTGAGTTATATATACTTAGATTTAGGCAGAAAATCAATATCTACCTTAAGTTAAAATCTAATGAGAATCTCTTTCCGCAGCCTTCGAATGTGCACTGGAATGGTTTTTCCCCCGTGTGGACTAACTGATGCCGTTTCAATTTGGAACTCTCCACGAACGCTTTGCCTGAAAATAAATAAATAAAAATGATAAAATAACGCAGAAAAAGAAAAGAGTTTTACCAGCACGTGGGATGTGCATTCTGCGATTGTTGTCCCGATAGTCATACCGACTGATGGGCTGGTCGCAAAAAGCTTCGCTAAGAGGCTCTCGGTTGGTTGTTGGATCAAGGGCCGGATACAGAAGGACATTCTACTCGATACTAGTGATGCCACGAATAGTGCATTGGCCGAATACCGAATACCGAATATTCGGCAACGCTATCGGCCGAAGCGCCGAATATTCGGCCGCCGAATATTCCTGGAAGTAGCGTGTTTAGTAATAATAATAATAATCTTTATTTCGACACAAAACTTATGCATATACACAGGGTGATAAGTCTCACCAATTAAGTAAATCTTGTCTCTGGTGAGACTCGCACTTCCGTTCGGGTTATACAAAGGTGTTTTGTGTTTTTATATGGATATTCACGGTATAAGTTTATTAGTATGTGTGTGAGCGAGAGAGTGTGTATCTGAGAGGTTATTTTCTGAGGCTGGTAATATTTACAATGAAAAGCGTAATCGTTTGCTATCAAAAAATGCTGAAAAGCTTGTTTTTATCTATCACAACTTACCACTGATCAATTTTAATTACTAAAGTGTTGTAATTTGGAAATAAATACATAACTTTGAGTAATATAACGTGTCTTTTTTACATTATTTGGTACTCGGTATTCGGCCGAATAGTACGTATTATTCGGCCGAATACCGAATAGCAAAAAAAGTGGCCGAATAGGCCGAATACCGAATAGTTGCCGAATATTCGTGGCATCTCTACTCGATACAGCACGCATTGTCAGGAGATTCCTCACTCTGAGCTCCTAACTACCGGTGGCTTGGGCCTTAGGCCTCGCCTCGGTTGGTCTACATGTTTTTATATTTTTAAAATGAAAAAAATATTGTGAGTGAAATAAATAAAGAGATGTTGATTTTGTAATGCAATTTTTTTAGATTTAGATTAGAATCCTATCTGTAAATATCAAAATCTCCAGGTCTATCTAGAACTAAGAAATTCACTAACTCTTACATTTTTTGGGTTATTGGATTGTGGAATGGTTTCTTGGTGAGTGTGCTCCCTTTATCCTACAACATTGGATTATTTGAGCAAGCGTGAAACGAGCTACTGTTCATATATCCAGAGAGGTCTTTAATCTATACTAATATTATAAAGCTGAAGAGTTTGTTTGTTTGAACGCGCTAATCTCAGGAACTACTGGTTCGAATAAAAAAAAATGTGTTGAATAGACCATTTATCGAGGAAGGCTTTAGGCTATATAACATCACGATGCAACTATTAGGAGCGAAGAAATAATGGAAAATGTGAAAAAAACGGGCAAAATTATTCATCCTTGAGGGTTCCATTGCGTGCGCTGCAAAAACGGTTCAAGATATCAAAAATATATGTAAGAAAGAATTATTCCTCTTGAAATGATCTAAAAAAATGTCCACGACAGTATATGTCTATCTTTTAAGATTAAGTCACTAGAACCGTTTTTATGGTAAACAAATTTGGTCGAAATTAATGCATTATTTGTTAAGAGTTGTATCAACGTAATAATATTAATCTTTATCCAAATAAATGCGTTGTTGATTAAGAGTATTTAATTGTGAACAAAATTGTCTTTGACATCACTTTATTTCAATGAACATCTTAGAAGATATTACAAAACCTTATATAGCAAAACAACGTTTGCCGGATCAGCTAGTGTCAAATATTTATATATACCATTTTATAACATCACTAGAGTTAGCGGAATACAGTGGACTTGCAGCGTCTAGACACGCGCATTACGACTATCAGAATCCAGATTTATTTTTGAAACTATAATAAATACATATTTATAATTTATTGTGCAATTTTTAATTTTAGATTTTTGTATGTTTCGAAGCGAATTCTAAAACTATATATTTTCCTATGTGTATGTATATTGTTACCTAATAAATAAAACATCAAAAAATATTAATTTATTTTTCTTTTATATTTGTACTAGCTGTCCCGGCAGACCTTGTTCTGCCCTATTTCTCTAAAACAAAGTCACATTGTTTTTTTTTAATGTTAATAGCTATTGGCCTGTCGGCTGTTTTTTGAAAATTGTTTGAAGGAACCTGGCCTTAATGCTATATGTATAAAAATTGACAAATATAGACATTAATATTTATACGTCACTCAATTGTTTTGCCTTCCTGGAACCCGTCCACTGACATTTAAACTTTATGGTATGGTGTTAAAGTTCAAATTGACTTTTAAATATTATTACGAATTTTTTGTATGAGAATATAGAAAAGTGTTGTTTTTAGACTTTTTCAGATAATTTTTTAAAATCTTCTCTCTGTTATAACCTTCCCCAGACTTCAACAAACACAACAAAAAAGAAATCAGTCAAATCGGTTCAGCCGTTCTCGAGTTTCGCGGTTATCAAGACACTATAGCTAATCCGGCAAACGTTGTTTTGCTATGTAAGGTTTTGTAATATCTTCTAAGATGTTCATTGAAATTAAGTGATGTCAAAGACAATTTTGTTCACAATTAAATACTCTTAATCAACAACACATTTATTTGGATAAAGATTAATATTATTACGTTGATACAACTCTTAACAAATAATGCATTAATTTCGACCAAATTTGTTTACCATAAAAACGGTTCTAGCGACTTAATCTTAAAAGATAGACATATACTGTCGCGGACATTTTTTTAGATCATTTCAAGAGGAATAATTCTTTCATACATATATCTTTGGTATCTTGAACCGTTTTTGCAGCGCACGCAATGGAAGCCCTCAAGGATGAATAATTTTGCCCGTTTTTTTCACATTTTCCATTATTTCTTCGCTCCTAATAATTGCATCGTGATGTTATATAGCCTAAAGCCTTCCTCGATAAATGGTCTATTCCACTCAAAAAGAATTTTTCAATTCGAACCAGTAGTTCCTGAGATTAGCGCGTTCAAACAAACAAACAAACAAACAAACAAACAAACAAACAAACAAACTCTTCAGCTTTATAATATTAGTATAGATGGGGTCGTCAAGAAACTCGCAATCATAAATGGGGTCGTGAATTACAAAAGTTTAAGAAGACCTGACATAGAGTATTTTATATGAATAAAGGGTTTCGTGGTTTTTTTCCCAAGGCAGTCGCTTGCGAAACACTAATAGATCAACCGTGGGTTCTTTCCTTGGCTACCAACCCAAGTCGGGGTCCGTACCCACAGGGTACGCGAGGTGGTAGGGCGTCGGTGCCCGTCTGGATCGCGACCACAGTACATGGGTGTAAAGCCCGTCATAGTGACCAGTTTCGGCTTGTCGCGTTTCGGGATCAGCTTGTGTATATCCAGTAGCTCATATACCTAGAGACCTTCAGTCGCGGTATATGTGGGCCGACATGACGATGTAGACTATCATAGATTTTCATCCTTTGATAGTCGCTTTCGTTTTTGGGTTACACTGTGCTTATCATCAGATACTCTGTAGTCACTATGTCGAGCCAGTGTAAAAAAAAGGATGCCCTTGCGTTGCCACCCACCCATAGCCCGCTGGCTGAGCACCCTCAGTATTCATCCTCCTTGCCCGGTGTAGTTCTGAAGGTCTTTCCAAGCCATCAATATATATTCCTGTCTAAAAAAATTAGTAAAGCGGTGTTTACCACACTCTGCACAGACGTGAACTCTAGGGCCATGCGTGTGCAGATGTTTTCTCATCGCTGAATTGTCTCTGAACATCTTCGTGCAGCCTTTGTGTGGACATGCTGGAATTTGAATAACGTAATATTAATAAATGATGATGATGTCCTAGCCGGATTCGGCCACGGCGACTGTTTCAACACCGATTAAGAAAATCGAGGTCCAGTTTTCGGAAACAGTCAATTGCGCAGGAGATATTTAAGTGCATAGCTGGACGCGCTGCCAGAAAAGCACTCTCCCGATGCCGAGGCCCGATGGAAAGGAAAACCAGTAAGATCGGAAGGGAGCAGGATGCAGGTTTGTTCGAGTTTTCCTTCTCTGAACACCTGGTTGAATTGCGGTGTTAAAGGGATACCTTAGTCGCCTTTTACGACACCTCAGCAAGAAGAGGGGGGGTGCTATTCTCAGAGATGGGCAAAATGTAATCTGATTAAAGATGAACGATTATAAAATGTAGTCGTAATTTTAATTTTCTTGCTCTGTAATCATGATTAAATCCATTTAAAATATTAAGAAATCATAAATGTGTATACAATCTAGGATTTTGTAGTGTTTAAAACATAAATGAGCAAAATGCAATCATACTATTGGTAAAAAACGTAAAATGTAATCGTTAATCATTTTCATTAATCTGATTACATTTTGCCCATCTATGGCTATTCTATACTGCCGGCAGCCACCACGGCTAATTAATAAATATTAATATATCGTCACGCTATACCCTTTTGAGGGTGAGCAAGAATACATTTGTGGTTGTATCCGCTTTGTGCTTATATGTCATTTATTTATTTACTTATTTTTTACAGGGTTGCCAGTGGCCCGGTACAATAACTCATTTACACAATACATATACACAATTACAATCAAAAATGTACATTTCCTATTAAGGCATCCACAACAACATACGTCAGAGTGGCCTGTTTATTTATATTATACTAGCTGTCCCGGCAGACCTTGTTCTGTCCTATTTCTCTAAAACAAAGTCACATGGTTTTTTTTTAATGTTAATAGCTTCCCGTCAGATTTTATTCTGCCAAAACCTATCGGCCTGTCGGCTGTTTTTTGAAAATTGTTTGAAGGAACCTGGCCTTAATGCTATATGTATAAAAATTGACAAATATTGACATTAATATTTATACGTCACTCAATCATTGTTTTGCCTTCCCGGAACCCGTCCACTGACATTTAAACTTTATTGTATGGTGTTAAAGTTCAAATTGACTTTTAAATATTATTACGAATTTTTTGTATGAGAATACAGAAAAGTGTTATTTTTGGACTTTTGTAGGGAATTTTTAAATTTTTTCTCTCCGTAATAACCTTCTCCAGACTTCAACAAACACAACAAAAAGGAAATCAGCCAAATCGGTTCAGCCGTTCTCCAGTTTCGCGCTTATCAAGACATTTAGCGATTCATTTTGATATTATAGATTATATCATACTATATGTCATGATCAATGTGACCGGTAGCGCAAATGATCGCCGTTCTCAGGGCATTCGTACACATAACATTTCTGTTAGATGCCAAACGGGTTCCTTCACGATGTTTTCCTTTACCGGAGTGCATCTGGTGCCTAAGTCCGTACGGAATCTAACATAAAAAAAAAACAAAGGTACGTGCCAGGGTTCGAACTATAAACTCTAAAGGATTAGGCAGCAAACAAATCGCCAGCGAGAAGTGAACACCTAGATACCACCCTACCTACACCCTTCATTTCAAGAAACGAGGCACGCGTGACTCGAATATTAATTAGGCAGCTGTTTATCTGTGGAATGTCGAGTCGCGAAAAATTGATACGCTATTCTGAAACATCCGGGTCAATACACAAGGTGCGTAGACCTCTCTAGATCTTTTTTGAAAATAGCGGAAGCTTGACGCACCAATATAAATAACGACCAGATTCGATCGCGGGACACCACTCCGACTCAGCCTTGAGTTTCTTTTCGTTGCTGGCCGTCCAAGTCGAGATCCGTACCCACAGGGGTGCCTTTGCGTTGCATTCAACTCATAAATTCGATATCTGAGTGTCTTCAGTGCTAGCTCTCTAAGCATGATAAAATCGTAAAGGCCTTTCCGCACCAACAGCGTATTTTCCTCTCGAAAAAAAAAAAGGATTGCAGAACAGTTTCCGTTTGGAAACGATAAAAGCGATATCTTCAAGATCATCTTACCTATAGTTCTGTCCGAGGACTCAGGTGATGGTTTCTTTAGTCTGATTTTGTGACCGGGACGAGCGAATTCCGCCAACTGTTTCGGATCGGACAAGTCCAAACCTGAAAAGAAATAATGTGGGATTTTTTTTAATCAGCTTCCGTATTGGTACAAAATTTGACCAGTGGTTAAAGACAAAAAATACACCATACCTGGCATAGTTTCATTTCCTAATATATTCTTTTTCCCGGTCATATACTCCGTGTAGTCTGGATCTGGTTCAGGGTTTGAGCCTTCATCTGAAATTTTTTCAACATTTCTTTTTACACTGACTCTACAAATTGACTACAGAGCACCTGACGGTTAGTACAGTGTAGTCCAAAAACGAAAGCAACTTAAAAATAGTGGGTAGAGGAAGTAACTACGCCGTTGCTGATGAAAACCTCGAACCGTATCAGTCTGCTCATGACCGTGATCTGTGTAACCAGGTCGAAACATCGAGCTACCATTAAAAGTAAGATAATTCGCGCATAAGACTCGTTTAAATTTTTTAATCAGTACAAAACACGCAAGTCCAGTTTTGTTCTCACTTAACCAGGTGTCAATAAGATCAAGCGTTAATCAGTAAATAATAAAAACACAAACTGACCGTCATCTTCCCCGGTGGCCCACATGGTCACGGAGAACTCTCCCTCCATGGTCTTGATCTGAACCTGTTTCTGCTCCCAGCGGCGAGCTGGGCCTCGGTTACTGCTGACACCCTCCATCAGTCCCATTGGAACCTCGCCTGACGGCAAAACAACAATACAGATCGTAAAATTTATTTTAACTGAAAATAATTTATTTCCCCACAAACCAATAAAAAACCAGAAATTTAGTTGCAGCAACACAAACAACACACAGAAACAAAAGAAAATACAAAATATTATAAACATGGCAAAAATGGGACCTTCATCAGTTTAAAGCCACAGAGGAAGCCTGCAGCGCTGATTTTCGTGAAGGGCCCCGTTTATTTTCTATCTATAATACGTGCTTTTGCATGCTTTTGGGAGTCGAAGCTGCTCGCGTCCGTAGGCTTTACCCTAGTTACCCTACACGTGAATCCTGGGTGGTGCTAAACGAGCAGCAGCGAGGTGGTAGGGCGTCGGTGCCCGTCTGGATCGCGACCACAGTAGATGGGTGTAAAGCCCGTCATAGTGACCAGTTTCGGCTTGTCATATACATATACCTAGAGACCTTCAGTCGCGGTATATGTGGGCCGACATGACGATGGAGACTATCAATGGATTTTCATCCTTTGATAGTCGCTTTCGTTTTTGGACTACACTGTACTTACCATCAGGTACTATGTAGTCATTATGTCGTGCCAGTGTAAAAAAAAATGCTAAGCTGTGCCCGCGACTTCGTTCACGTGGATCAACTACTTTGAAGATGGTGGGGTCGATGGTGGAGCTCTCTCACCCAACAAATACCGACCCACGCGTCGTTTGAAAATTCCCATGTTTGCCATCAAAGGATGAATATCCATTGATAGTCTCCGTCGTCATGTCGGCCCACATATACCACGACTGCAGGTCTCTAGCAGTAGCGTTCATTCCATAAATGCCTGAAAGCATTGCATGCCCGTACCATAAATAAGTCTGGAAGAAATTCCTTTAATTTAAACAAAAAAAGGAACCCTTTTTCAATCATATCTATTCTATTTTCATGCCATCTATTTTCCATATGAAAGTAATATAATACTTATTATCATTATATAGTACTAGCTGATCCGGCAAACGTTGTTTTGCTATATAAGTTATTGTAATATCTTCTAAGATGTTCATTGAAATTAAGTAATGTCAAAGACAATTTTGTTCACAATTAAATACTCTTAATCAATAACACATTTATTTGGATAAAGATTAATATTATTAGGTTGATACAACTCTTAACAAATGATGCATTAATTTCGACCAAATTTGTTTACCATAAAAACGGTTCTAGTGACTTAATCTTAAAAGATAGACATATACTGTCGCGAACATTTTTTTAGATCATTTCAAGAGGAATAATTCTTTCATACATATATTTTTGGTATCTTGAACCGTTTTTGCAGCGCACGCAATGGAAGCCCTCAAGGATGAATAATTTTCCCCGTTTTTTTCACATTTTTCATTATTTCTTCGCTCCTAATAGTTGCATCGTGATGTTATATACCCTAAAGCCTTCCTCGATAAATGGTCTATTCAACAAAAAAAGAATTTTTCAATTCGAACCAGTAGTTCCTGAGATTAGCGCGTTCAAACAAACAAACTCTTCAGCTTTATAATATAAGTATAGATTCAAATTCATTATGTGAATGAGCTTACTTTGTCCAAATACCCAATCCACGCCACTGGTCTCTAGGTATACGAGTTACTTGATATACGGTCATTATGACGGTCTTTATACTTGTGTATTTTATATAGTACACCTATCCCCCGATTTACACGGTACTTGTTTTACACGTTTTCGCTTTTACACGGTTTTCCAAATAAGTTTTTTTTTTTGTTTTTATCGCACTGTGTTTGAACACGTGCGCTGTGTACACATCTCACGGGGAATCCCGAGCTTGTGTGCTGACTTGCTGCACACGATGAAGGATAATAAAACACCTTTGGTTTTATTTTTTGTTCTTCTGTTTAATGTATTGTAATTAAATAAAAAAACAGTGTTTCCGTAATATATTACATATTTTAACCTGTCAATGCATTTTATTTTTATTTCTGTGTACACCTAAAAATATTGAAAAAAATCACAACTGTTAAATAGCATAATTATGCATTTTCTGCAAGCTTTTCGATTTACACGTTTTCACAGGAACGTATCTACCGTGTAAATCGGGTGATACGTGTACTTTATACTTGGGCAAAAGCTAGTCTAATATAAATGGTGTAAAAAGAAACTCACCGATCGGCATGAGGTGATGTATATTATTGGCACCGTTTGCATTGCTTCGGGGCCTGCCGCGAGCTCTTCTGTGAACATTGGATTACTTAATAATACATAAAAACTCCTGCCAAGTGCGAATCTGATTCCAACACCGAGGGTTCCGTTTAAACTTATTGCTATGCAAAATATACTAGTGGCAATAATTGGAGGACATTAATAACAAATCTACGATTACAACACACAACACTTTTATTTATTTTTGTACTTGGTTTATCGATAACTTATGAGACTTTTAAGGTAACTTTTAAAATGTGATCAAATATTGCCTCAATGAGCATTTGACGAGTGTCAAATTTACATTATAAACTTTTGACGAGTGTTCTGAAGAGATACTTTAACCTTGTTCCACCTTCTCCCATCTATGAAAAAAAACCAGGCGCGCGGGCTTGCGGAGTCACAGCTATACTGGAACTCCTATCCCGGCTAGGACTGAGATATTCTCCAGCTCTTAATACAGCCGAGTCATTGGCCTGTGGAATGGTCTTCCGGCGAGCGTGTTCCCACCGTCCTATGATATTGGGTCCTTTAAGCGTAGCGTGGAGAGATATTCGTGCAGGCCGGCATGACCGCTGCGACCACCGATGAGTTTCTATAAACTCTCGATAGTCGCTGTCGTTTTATTTTTTTTTTTATTTTTTACACTGGCTCGACATAGTGACTACAGAGTACCTGATGATAAGTACAGTGTAGTCCAAAAACGAAAGCGACTATCAAAGGATGAAAATCCATTGATAGTCTACATCGTCATGTAGGCCCACATATACCGCGACTGAAGGTCTCTAGGTATATGAGCTACTGGATATACACAAGCTGATCCCGAAACGCGACAAGCCGAAACTGGTCACTATGACGGGCTTTACACCCATGTACTGTGGTCGCGATCCAGATGGGCACCGACGCCCTACCACCTCGCTGCTGCTCGTTCAGCACCACCCAGGAGTCACGTGTAGGGAAACTAGGGTAAAGCTCCCACTTCGGAGCTTTTTTGGACTCCACCATGCTTACCATCACGTATGGCGTGCTCACTTTGTCAAATCAGGATAAAGTAAAATACTTGTACTTTTCAGATAGCTTTTATAGAGAGGTTTACACATTATTTTAGATATATTACTCAGAGGTTACTCTGGGTTATGTGCTTGTCTACCAACCCCTGGAATCAGACATTTGACACTTGGCGACAGATATTTCTATTCGAATGCGAACAATACCACTAACCTATTTGTCGTGGATGGTTGCTGGCAGACAATATCGTATGGGTTATCACTACTTGCTCCCAGAACCTCTTCTCCAGATATACCTGGCAGGATCACCTCCTCACTGCCGACTGAAATTACATTATCTGTGTAAATTGACACTCCTTTTTTTTACACTGGCTCGACATAGTAACTACAGAGCAGTGACATGCATAGAGTAGGCAGATTCACATAATGAATTTGAATATTATATAATGATAATAAATATTATATTACTTTCACAGGGAAGATAGATGGTGTGAAAATAGAATAGATATGAATGTAAAGCAGGGCTTCTTAAACTATGGGTCGCGACCCCAAATTGGGTCGCGTAACAAAATTCTGTGGTCACGAGAGATTTTAATATCAAATATTTATATATATAATAAATACAATTTTATAATTTTTTTTTGCAATTTTTAATTTTAGATTTTTGTATGTTTCAAAACGAATTCTAAAACTATATATTTTCATATGTTTATGTATATTGTTACCTTATAAATAAATCATCAAAAAATATTAATTTATTTTTCTTTTATATAAGTATGGGGTCGTCAAGAAACTCGCAATCATAAATGGGGTCGTGAATAGTGATGTAAATGCCCGGGAATTTTCCCAAAGTGCCCAGCACTTCCGCGAACATTTCGTAAATTCCCGGGAATATTCCCCATACAAGTTTTGGGCACTTTGGGAAAATTCCCGGGCATTTTCATCACTAGTCGTGAATTACAAAAGTGTAAGAAGCCCTGATGTAAAGGGTTCCTGTTTTTTGTTTAAATTAAAGGGATTTATTCCAGACTTATTAATCATATGGGCTTGCAATGCTTTCATGCATTTATGGTATGAACGCTACTGCTACAGAGGACCTGATGGTAAGTACAGTGTAGTTCAAAAACGAAAGCGACCATCAAAGGATGTAAATCCGTTGATAGTCTCCGTCGTCATGTCGGCCCGCGACATGAAGGTCTCTAGATATATGAGCTACTGGATATACACAAGCTGATCCCGAAATGCGACAGGCCGAAGCGAGTCACTATGACGGTCTTTACACTTGTGTACTGTGGTCATGGCTCAGTTCGGGCAATCGCCCTACCACCAAAAAAACCTTATGGAGTCCTTCTTTCGTATCAATGACAAATGAAATTAAAATCGTGCACGTCCCTTGAGGGCTGCACTGGGATGCTAGAACATTATCATCCCCTGATATAACTGTTAAAAGATCATCATCCACTGATATTGAAATTCAACCATAATTAATTTAAAATAGCTAATATATTGTTTTTTGTTTCGGCATGTCCACGTTTGTGGCCTGGGAAAGACCTTCACAACAAAACCGGGCTTGGTGGGCGAACGCAGAGGGCGCTCAGCCAGCGAAATTTATGGGTAGGGCGGCTACGCAAGGGCACCCCTGTGGTTACGGACCTCGACTTGGGCGGCCGGCCAGTTGAAAAACGATCCTAACGGTGATCTACCAGCGTTTCGGAAGCGACTGCCTTGAGAACAAACGCCTAAAGAAACTCAAGGCTGCGTCGGAGTGAAACTGCGTTATTTAAACAACAGTTGACGGACCTATTAATATATTGTAATAAATGAATTTCGTTGCAATGTAAAGCACAAATATCTATTATGGGCTATGTTTGACATTCAGTAAGACCATAGACAAATAATATTAATCTATTCTCAATTTGACCACAGGCTTTATCCATAAACAAAAGAGTATATATGCGTGTGTATCAAATGCATGGATAGTGCGTAATTTTTTTTTTAAATTGATTTCATGTATTTTTTATGCGTTACTTTAACAAAAAATATTAGCATTCTGTACTCCTTCACTATATAAACGATAAGTGTGCAAAATTATATACTCCTGCGTCCTCGTAATTTTCGTAAAAAGGCGTACAAAGTTTTTGTTTCACGTATTAATATATAGATTCCAATTTGAGCAGAAACTAAAACAAAAGCCGAATGCTCTATTTCGGTCAATCATTTGAAATAGGGTACCTTCTTCCAGATGCTGCATTCCGATGACCTGTTCCTCCACTTCTTCATACTGATCATCCGTGATGTATTCCTCATATTGGCTTGTTTCTATTTCTTCATACTGCAAATGAAAAAAATGCAATGCCATAGTCTAAAATTCATAACAAACGTTCAATGAAAGATCCGTGACAGCAATCGTGTGGGTTGTCAGGGGTGAAACGGAGGAAAGTTGAGACCCAGCTGCTTTTGGCCGCTACGTCAGTAGCTTGGGTCACAATTTTCAAGGCTAATGCAAATTATTTAAATTATATTTCGGTTCTAGTTTTAATTTAAATGGTGCATGACGTGGGTTACGAAATGAATGAGTTTTAAAACGTATGAATGCAAAAAAAAAATTGTTTTCTTTTTCACTTACAATTTTTAGTAATTGTTTAATTATTAACAAAGTTATAATGTTGATTTCAAATCTATACTAATATTATAAAGCTGAAGAGTTTGTTTGTTTGTTTGTTTGAACGCGCTAATCTCAGTAACTACTGGTTCGAATTGAATAATTCTTTTTGAGTTGAATAGACCATTTATCGAGGAAGGCTTTAGGCTATATAAGATCACGATGCAATTATTAGGAGCGAAGAAATAATGGAAAATGTAAAAAAAACGGGGAAAATTATTCATCCTTGAGGGCTTCCATTGCGTGCGCTGCAAAAACGGTTCAAGATACCAAATCTATATGTAAGAAAGAATTATTCCTCTTGAAATGATCTAAAAAAATGTCCATGACAGTATATGTCTATCTTTTAAGATTAAGTCACTAGAACCGTTTTCATGGTAAACATTTTGGTCGAAATTAATGCATTATTTGTTAAGAGTTGTATCAACGTAATAATATTAATCTTTAACCAAATATATTTGTTGTTGATTAAGAGTATTTAATTGTGAACAAAATTGTCTTTGACATCACTTAATTTCAATGAACATCTTAGAAGATATTACAAAACCTTATACAGCAAAACAACGTTTGCCGGATCAGCTAGTGAATATATAATTAGATTGGGGTGCAGTGGAAATTCAGCGTTTATTTCTGTCAGACGGCCTATATTCGTCAACTCAAGGTGAAGAAAATTAGTTAAACTCGTTGGGGTTTCCATGAACTGTCAACAGTGGCTCCTGGCAGCTGTGCAGCACGCAACAGCAAACCCTGATAACCACGTCGACTAGTGGGAGAAACCGGTTGAGGGGTCTTGAGCGATGTTTTATCGGTGACTCTCTGCTTAGTGCTTAGTCTGCCTATTTCTATTATCATCTGTCGTGCTAATGGTAGCCTAGTCTACTCGATGATTTTAGCTCGGTAGCCAGGCACTGTCAAAGGCCTAGGGTGCTGATAGGGGTCAGTTATCAGTGTCTAGTGCATCCTTTCTCTCTCTAGTTGTATCAATACTCGTGCCACAGGTTAAGAGGGGTGTTTGGAGGACCTTTCGTTTGAGCAAGCGCTTGCATTCACGGAAGCAAATATACCCGTGCACAGTTGACAGTTACCAAATATTTTCATCAGCGGGTTCACAATCGCTGAGTGAGGCTGCAGCCCGCGTCTAGTTGACGTGATTTGGAAACGTCGCCAAGGTCGAAATAGGCCGGGATGTCGTCATAATTAAATTAATATATATATTCTTTATTTTTGACAACAGTATCTATTGCGGCATTGTCTAGATCAGGGGTCGGCAACCTACGGCTCGTGAGCCAAATGCGGCACTTTGGACATCAAGCTGCGGTTTTTTAGTTCCATACGCAATTTTTTTTATAAAAAAAATCCTTTTCATTGATGAACAAATAGATTAGATTTTTTTATGCAAGTACTATTTATTGTTGACAAGAAAAATTTATGTGGCTCTATAAAAACTTTCAAATTTTGTAAATTGTATTTATTTATTTATTCTTCCAACTCAAAAGGTTGCCCCTGGTCTAGACAATGTTCTTATTTTTTACTAGATACACGCTAATCTCTGAAGCGGCATAATACATTTATATGCTGTTTTCATTAATGTATCGTGGAATATGTTAGTTAATGTTAATCTGTAATACAATGAGGATTGAAAATTTGTACGAACAAAATAACATAAAAAAGGGGACAGTTTTGGAGATTTGCTATCTTCCAATATTAGTTGAGCTTACATCTATATTGTGTATTATATAAAATATGCTTCAACTTAGATTGTGCGTACACAGATGAGAGCTATGTCTGTATAAAGCGTAATAAGAGTCCTGGGCATAGCTAGTAAAATAATAAAATTTGTAATATTTGAGTATTTTAAGCAGCTATAACAGTATCTATAAATCTCAGCCTAAGATTGGAGATTACCTTGTGTGTTATGTCAGCAATGACATGATTTGTAAGAAGTGAACGTCAAACGAAACGAACAACTGAAATATGCTTGAACATTGACAGCAAATGAAAAAGGTGAACATCTCCTGTCCTTCAGAACTGAATCGGTTCACATACCTTAACCCCAACTTGCTCATCACCATCTATCTCTATGTTGTGTGATCCAATCTCCACCTCCTCACACATTATCTCCTGGTTCATCATCTTGAACCGATTCCTCCGCCTGGAAACAAATATTCAAATGAAAAAGCATCTTTTTGTCACTACAAACTAGGTAAATTTACAAGTCGTTAACTAAGGCTTTTAGGGTCGTGACCGCTCAGAGTGGGAGACTGGAGAGCCCCTCAAGAAATCGGTGGAGAGACATGACTTGTACTGCCGAAATTCAATTGGGAGGCAGCATCTTTCCCTGAAAACATGCTCAAAGGATGCAGCACAATGGGTATGTAAAGAATTTATTATTGGGCCGTCAGTTCCCGTTAAGGCGTAAAAGTAGTCAATTTAGGGTTTTTAGACGGTACAAGTTCGTTTTTAGTCAGTAAAAGTCCGTTTTTTGCTAGTACAAGTCTGTTTTTGGTCGGTGCGTCTATTTTTAACCGGTATAAGTCCATTTTTAGCTAGTATATGTCTCGTTTTTAGCCAGTACGTCTGTTTTCAATCGGTAAAGGGCCATTTTTGCTGGTAAAACTCAGTTTTTAGCCGGCACAAGTCTGTTTTTAGCCAGTGCAATTCCGTTTTTGTCCAATACAAGTCTGTTTTGGCTGGTACGTGTTTTTAACTAGTACAAGTGCATTTTTAGTCAGTAAAAGTTTGTTTTTAGCCGGCACAACGCTGTTTTTAGCTAATATAAGTTTGTTCTAATACAAAACTGGTACACCTCAACCACAATCTCAGCTATGTACGGCTAGGACAGTTCTAGCCTCTTAAATTTAAAAAGATACATGAGAATTATAGCTACTTTTTGAAAATAATATCATCAATTATTGTTTTATATCTCTGTTATGTATATTATAACTTATGAATTTCACATGATCCTTTAAATATATTCACTAGTTTTAGATCAGACAAAAACCATATCTAAAACAGAATCTTCAAGCATTGAATATATTATTCAAATTCCCTAAAACATTCTATTTATAGCCAAGTGCATGTGACCTTAGTTTTATCTCTTTTACACATATAGTTTTGTCATCAAAGTGCCATCTCCGTCACCACCCATGTATTTTTTAACAAGATTTATAAATTTTTGTTCAATCTTATCCATGCCTACTCCAAACACACAATTATTATGATATACTATATGTTATCAAAAATTTTATAAATATAATGACTATAAAATATATATACTTAATATATATTCTTTATTTTACTGTAAACTAGCATCATATATTAATTATTCTGCAAGTAGCGGTGCCCTATAATTATGGGGCATTTATATGTTCTATTTTGGTACTATGGTTCTTTTGTTTTCTTACTCAATGTCACCCATGTTGGGTACCCAAGTATGTAAAATAAAATATGGGATTCCTTTAAAAGGTATATTTTTTGTGTTATATATTGGTCAAACTATAACAAGTTTGGCCCAACCAAATTTTACATGTGAAAGTAATTATTAGAAATGCAGATGTTTCATCAATATTAAAGTCAAGTATCTTATATTATACTCAGTGAAGCTTTGCAACTACAGAGAAATCAAGGTATATTCCATTATCTCTTAAATCTATACTAATATTATAAAGCTGAAGAGTTTGTTTGTTTGTTTGTTTGTTTGTTTGAACGCGCTAATCTCTGGAACTACTGGTTAGAATTGAAAAATTCTTTTTGAGTTGAATAGACCATTTATCGAGGAAGGCTATAGGCTATATAACATCACGATGCAATTATTAGAAGCGAAGAAATAATGGAAAATGTGAAAAAAACGGGCAAAATTTTTCATCCTTGAGGGCTTCCATTGCGTGCGCTGCAAAAACGGTTCAAGATACCAAAAATATATGTAAGAAAGAATTATTTCTCTTGAGATGATCTAAAAAAATGTTCGCGACAGTATATGTTTATCTTTTAAGATTAAGTCACTAGAACCGTTTTTATGGTAAACAAATTTGGTCGAAATTAATGCATTATTTGTTAAGAGTTGTATCAACGTAATAATATTAATCTTTATCCAAATAAATGTTTTGTTGATTAAGAGTATTTAATTATGAACAAAATTGTCTTTGACATCACTTAATTTCAATGAACATCATAGAAGATATTACAATAACTTATATAGCAAAACTACGTTTGCCGGATCAGCTGTCTTGATAAGCGCGAAACTCGAGAACGGCTGAACAGATTTGACTGATTTCTTTTTTGTTGTGTTTGTAGAAGTCTGGGGAAGGTTATAACAGAGAGAAGATTTTAAAAAATTATCTGAAAAAGTCTAAAAACAACACTTTTCTATATTCTCATACAAAATATTTGTTATAAGTCAATTTGAAGTTTAACACCATAGCATAAAGTTTAAATGTTAGTGGACGGGTTCCGGGAAGGCAAAACAATTATTGAGTGACGTATAAATATTAATGTCAATATTTGTCAATTTTTATACATATAGCATTAAGGCCAGGTTCCTTCAAACAATTTTCAAAAAACAGCCGACAGGCCAATAGCTATTAACATTAAAAAAAACAATGTGACTTTGTTTTAGAGAAATAGGGCAGAACAAGGTCTGCCGGGACAGCTAGTCAATAATAATAATCATGAATTTCACTCATATATCTAGAAAATCTACATTCAGGTATGTTCTTATCACCAGTGGCATACATCATTACCTCATTATATTTGAACATTTAATAAATTAAGCAAAAATCTAGTAGCTACTAAATTATGAGTACTAGAATCCAAATTGGACAAGTTTTGTTTATTTATTAGTTCTAAATTGCCAAGGAATGTAAATTGAAGATTGCAAAGCCATATAATATAGCAAGCAAACATATAATTATGGCTTATGAGTAACCAGTGAATTCATAGCAAAGAGCAAGCACCCACTACAACAAGCATACACTATTATAATTAATATTAGCCTAAATTAATCAATTTAATTCAATGTATTTATTAAATGTCATTTAGTTGTGCTAGATATGCAGTGAATGAATAAAATAAATAAAATTATTTTAGTATTAAGGAGTAGACCCTATTAAAATGTATAGCCCTCCCTTAGAGCATGACAGTAAGTGCTATATGTTTTAGAAAAATATATTTAAAAGCTTTATTCAGAAGCTTCTGTACTATGTCAGGATAAATGTACAAGTTATTATCAGGCAAACAGTTAATTGATAACTGCCAGTATCCTGCCATTATACAATTTTTTATTTTAATTATATCTTTTTGTAGTTTCAAAATATAAGTAGAAGCCATTTTTAAATGGAAATCATTGTATAAACACACAGATAACCTTAATTAACTACATTCATACTTATTAATAATTCAATTATGCTTTTTAATCAGTGTTAATGTTATAGAACCTCATAATTTACATTGTATTGATTTGTTGATAAGTACTAAATTGAAACTATTATTCTGATTTTTTAAGTACTTACAAAGATCATGTATTATACAGTTACCTTGAAAATACTTGGAATGAGTTCATTCTAGACACTATTATGTTTATTTCATGAATACATTAAGGTAAATTATATTATATATACTTATTTTTAATTGCCGTAAATTAAAATTTCCCGCTGTATAATCTAATGTGTTTGGTTCTTTACTATAAAAAATATACAATTTTTTATACTCTATTGTCGGTTTTTATGATCATATGAAATTGGGGCAATGCATACAATAAGAAAATATTTATGCGCGATCGTATCTTCGTTAAGCCAAGATATAGTGTAATTCGCAGTAAACAGAGATTAGTTAAACGATTAATTGTTAAACAGATCTGGGACGTCACCCGCGACTGGTTGTAATAAAAAAATCGAGTTTTTATTAACAGTTCGATGCCCCCCGCTGTGATTTTTTCATAACACAATTGTACTTATTTTAAAAGTTTAACTGTTATGATAGGCAGGTGCGAGTCGACCGGCCGGGCCCGTCGTTCGCACCGATTACTTCAGTATTTTTAATAAATTGACCACGCCACAAATGGTTTACAACATAACTCACCTTTTTGACCTTCACTCTCACACCTTTTATCAATTGTTTAAAGCCGTAATATCATAAAAAAAACTTATAACAACTTGCTATGACATGTCAAAAAGTACGATGTTTTCGGTGGAAATTATTTACCTCTATTTATCTTGTAACAAAAGCTTCGAAGGCCTCCAGGAGACAAATATGGACAGAAGTGTTTGCACTAGATTTTTTAACGCAATATTTACAAGAATCAACACAACAGAAATCAGTGAAAAAAATCTTCGATATTTAGGGTCAAAAATATTTGAAATTTACGCGAAAATGTTTATAAAATATGTCTGACTAAACATGGCGTCCAAAGATGTCCGACCAAATTCAATATGGCGTAGCAAAATGGACGCCCGTCCAACAGCCTCTCGCACTCGAAAGAGAAAGCGCCCGATTTGCAGTGCTGCTATACTGAACATCTGGTTTACAACGTCTCCCTTACAAAATTAACGTAGATCAAAAATAAACAAGAATTTGAACAATATTCGTGGTGCTATGTTTTGAAATCCAATACACCATTTCAGAACACGTGACTATTTTTTGATTGGAGAAATGTGTTTTTCATTTACTTTCTTTTTTCGCTGAAAATAATACAATATAATTTACTGTAAACCACTATAAATTCTTAATGTAATGAGTAAATTTTATCTTAACTTGGTAAATCTATCTATATATCATCACGCCGTATTCCTATTGGGGTAAGCAAAAAGAATGGAGTGCCACTACTCTCTGTTCTTGTAAACTTACTTAAAAATGTTTTAATTTTTCTAGTATCTCCTCATCAAGTTTACTATGAAGTATTTTTATACGTTTATTTATTTCGTTATGTGCTCAAATATAGAGGGTATTATTCATTTATATATTTTTTATTGATACGTATATTTGCTTCATAAATTTGCTGATTATTGATGCTACATTTATCACCAATGCTACAAGTAACAAGTAAACTGTAGATCGTAGATTTATCGAGAATACAGCGCATTATCGGCTTTATGGGAAATGTGGCAACATTGACAGTTTGACACTTAAATAAAAGTGTTGCTAAATGTATATTGAATAATTATTTTACGTATGTAATAACAAATATTATAGTAAATTTATAATATGTTTTAAAAATAATTTGGACGATCTACAATTATATTAAATTTAAAAATAAGAAACTTTTAAGCTTATTATTTTTTGCCAATAATAACATTTTTAGTACGTTGTCAAAAATGACAGTATCTGCCGTTGCCTGTGTTGCAAATCATAAAATTGTTTGCTTCAATTTGGGTAAAAATATATTCGAAATCTCTTTTATCTTTTTCCGTCAAAATGTACTCATACTTTAAGTGTGACAGAAAAGCAGTTACCTATGCAGCTATGAATTTTGTAGCTTCATAGATAGGTACCTAGCTATAATTTGAATAGTAAAGTTACATTTATAATCAATTTACGTTGAAATCATAACGTAATTATGATATATCACCAAGGCATATTTTTTTAAATTAAACAATAGGACGCGTTATTCCACTCTGAAAGAGTTATTATATACTATATCAGTGTTACAGATATAACCAATTTAAAAAAAATCCTCTTTAAAACTTCTTTCCAATTGATTCTATAATATTTTTTTAAATCGGGGGTAAACTCATGAATTGGTAACTCCGACACAACAGCGCCATCACGCGGTAGAAAATTCTGCGAATGTTTCTTAATTTTCTGTCTTCCTTTTCCTGTGATTATTTAACCAGCTGTTTTTCCCAAAAAAAAAACTTGATCATCCGCGATGGCTGTCCGTTTATTAACTAAATTCAATGTTCTGCCTGAAATTCGAGGTGTGGCGAAAGTAAGTTCGGCCGCGGCGCCCGCCACTTTATCCGATTTCGATCTTCAACACAAGACCCCAGTTATAAGAAAACAGAAGATCATACCAAAGGCTCAATACGGAGGTCGTCATGCTGTTAGTATGCTCCCAGGTGGAGGAATAGGTCCAGAGTGCATGGGCTACGTTCGCGAAATATTCAAGTAAGTTTGCAATATATAAGTATAAATACTCAAAATATTGCTACATTTCAGTTCATCAAATAACTATCAATTTAAACTTTAAGGAAAACTACATAAATATATTGTGATTGTCCTTCTTTAATTTTCAGTGATCTTGATAATATTGATATATTATATAGCTTATAGTGAAGTATTTTTTACAGTAATTAATGGATTGATAAATTTGAATTAAAAAATTGGCTGAAGATTGATATAAATATTGCAACCTAAAATAGTAGAATTTTTCTGCTCCTGTATTATCATAAACACAGAGCATACATATTGATGTTTGCCCTATATGTCTCATGCTGAGATTTTTACTACTTTTTTTTGCTACTTTGGCTTTACTTACACTTCTTTTTGGGAGTCGAAGCTGCTCGCGTCTGTAGGCTTAACCTAGTTTCCCTACACGTGACTCCTGGGTGGTGCTAAACGAGCAGCAGCGTGGTGATAGGGCGTCGGTGCCTGTCTGGATCGCGACCACAGTACATGGGTGTAAAGCCCGTCATAGTGACCAGTTTCGGCTTGTCGCGTTTCGGGATCAGCTTGTGTATATCCAGTAGCTCATATAACTAGAGACCTTCAGTCGTGGTATATGCGGGCCGACATGACGATGTAGACTATTAATGGATTTTCATCCTTTGATAGTCGCTTTCGTTTTTGGACTACACTGTACTTACCATCAGGTACTCTGTAGTCACTATGTCGTGCCAGTGTAAAAAAAAAACTTCACTCAGATATTACAATTTATATTACACAACATCGATGGATATGCCAAGTCACCATTTTTTTTATCCTGACTGCACAGTATCCACACAAATCATGACTTAGAATGGTGCAGTCCAAGAATCGACAAAAACTACCAAAAGTCAAGAAAAACAAATTGGTAGTTACTGCAATTATATAACACTTAATTGAATAGAAATATCTCTTCACCATACTCTTAAAGGACCCTATAAGTTCAAGTTCAAACGGGCTCGGTCTCCACAATTTGAAGTCCAAGTGCACCTATTTTGCGTGAGTTCAGGTTTGGATGATTTCAATCATCCCAGCCCAGCTCCTCCAGGAAATCCGCCAGTCGCCTGATGCTGCTGGTTGTGTCTAGAAGGGATCTCGGTGAACCGAGGTGTTGTGCTGGGTATGCTGCCAGTGCACTGTATTCAATAAGCATCTGCTTGGTTGTCTCCTCCTCTTCCAAGCATGATCTGCACAGAGGAGTTTCCATGACACCTAGATTAAAAAGATGTCTATTAAAATAACACTGTTCTGGTTTGGCTCCACAAACCCTACGTATATAGTAGTGACGTGCATAGGGTATTTGGACAGGGTAAGCAGATTCACATAATTAATGTGAATATTATATGATGATAGTAAATATTATATTGCTTTCATAGGGAAAACAGATGGCATAAAAACAGAATAGATTTCAATATAAAGGGTTCTTTTTTTGTTTAAATTAAAGGAATTTATTCCAGACTTATTTAACATAAGGGCATGCAACGCTTTCATGCTTCTATGGAATGAATGCTAGTGGTATATAGGTTCAAAGGGGCTCATTCTCCACAACTCAATGTCCAAGTGCACCTATTTTGCGTGAGACCGGATTTGAACCTGAAAATTAATTTGAATTTAAAAAATTTATCTTTAAACACATTGTTTTATTTAAACACTTTAACTATATATTTAATATTTTATGTAAGACAAATGTATTTTCTGTATAGTTTGCTAAGTTGTGAATTTTATGTTGTATTGTAGCTTAGATCAAAATCTGTCGATCTAGTACAAAAAAGAAAAAATAAGTTGTCAGGTGTTTTTGTAGTAATTAAAAATTATTGGTTGAATTGCATAATTTTTCATTTTTGGTTTTCGATTTTCATTTTTTTTTCAAAAGTTATGGAACTGTGAACACATTTTTTTGTAATATTATTGGCTTCATTGGCTTTCGAATAAGCCTATTTTTATCTCAATATAACTAAAACTTTAAGAGATTTTTTTTTTGTACTCGCATAATGCATATTACAAAAAAAAAATGGCTGCGTCATAATGGGGAAATGTATTGGACCCAAGCCTAGAGTGTAATTGAACTTTAAAATAGTTTATATTTAAGTACTAGCTGACCTGGCAAACTTTGTTCCGCCTAGGAGGCAATAAATAAGCAGATTTGAGATTTAATTTTTTTTATTACATTTATTTTACTTTTTTGCATTTTTCAGGCAATTTAAAAAAAAAATCTCTCCGTAATAACCTTCCTCAGACTTCATCAAACACAACAAAAAAGAAATCAGCTAAATCGGTTCAGCCGATCTCGAGTTTTGCGCTTATCAACACATTTAGCTATTCATTTTTATATTATAGATTTAGAATATCGCTAGTCCAAGCCCGAAGACTCTGTATATACTTTTCTTATGTGTGATACATTTTCAGATACGTCGGAGCTCCTATTGATTTTGAAGTAGTGGATATAGACCCGAATGTGGACAATGATGAAGACGTGCAGTATGCAATCACTACAATCAAAAGAAATGGTGTAGGAATTAAGGTACTTAATATATATCGACCTGTGTTTTAGCCGTGGTGGCTGCCGGCAGAATAGAATAGCACCCCCCTTCTTCTTGCCGAGGTGTCGTAAAAAGTGACTAAGGTATCTCTTTAACACCGCAATTCAACCAGGTGTTCAGAGAAGGAAAACTCGAACAAACCTGTATCCTGCTTCCTCCCGATCGTACTGGTTCTCCATTCCATCGGGCCCGAGGGAGCTCGGACGAGAGAGTGCTTTTCTAGCAGCGCGTCCAGTTATGCACTTAAATATCTCCTGCGCAATTGGCTGTTTCCGAAAACTGGACCTCGATTTTCTTAAACGGTGTTGAAACAGTCGCCGTGGCTGAATCCGGCTAGGATATCATCATATATCAACCTATATTACTGTATTAAAATGCAATGGTGTTAGAATTAGGAGCTTTGCTCGACTGAAATAACAGAATATTTGTAAATCTGGTCACACTGCTTAGTATGTTCCTTTTAATCATCTTGCCTCCCATCGCTGGTCTAGAGCTACAAATGGTGTGGTAAGCCAAATGTTTATTTATTTTCTACTAGGGACCCGCCCCAGCTTCACACAGATGCATTGTAGATAATAATTGGGTCAGTTTTCTAAAATATCCATTTTAATGTAATGCAGTTTAATGCATTTTAATGTTAAGGGCAGTTTTGGTCTACATGAAATGTACAAAGCATGTAATGTATTTAATTGGATGAGGAATAATACTGTATTGTATATAATCGCTCTGTAAATAATACATATTTTTTTGTAATATGTAAAAGATAAAAATGATTACTGTGGGTTTTTCTTTAGAAAGGCATGGCAGGGGTTTCTCGATTATTGTGAGATGGTTATGGAAGAGAAAGAGGTGGCGGAGGGGGACAGGGAGGCAATAGCCGGCTCCGACAACCCGATTCGCCGCCGACGCAGGACAGGACGAAGGAAGAGGACCTTTGCCAGAGGCCTTCCTTCATAAACCGGAAAAGACGCCTGGGCGGTGCGCTTCTGTCGTTATGTATGTGGGCCGACTTGACGGATACAGTCAATTTCGTGTGTAGTCGCTGTCGTTTTTGGGTTAGCATTTACCGTTTAGGTGCACTGTACTCACTTTGTCGAGCCAGTGTAAAATAATCTCAGAAGATCTTCAAACCTGAACCATATTTAAACAGTATCAACTTTATGGTGAATCCTATTGACTAAAAAGAGAGTTACCCAAATTGGTTACACATACATTAAATAAATATACCCGAATACAAAACCTCCTTTTTGAGGGCAGCTCTTTGTCCTTTCCAGGGTAACATTGAGACGAAGAGCGAGGCAGCGTATGTGACGTCACGAAATGTAGCATTACGTAACGAGCTCGACATGTATGCTTATATACTCAATTGCAAGTCGTATCCAGGAGTCGAGACCAGACATAAGGATATAGATGTCGTCATTATCAGGTACCCACAATTTTTCATAATATTCCCCATTCACAATTGGGTTTTTGTGGATACTAGTGCCTCCATTTCGAGAGTCTTTAATCTCTAAACCTGTGTACTCTCGAGATGTTTTTTTTTTAATTTTCAAAACATAAAATAAGGTCGTATTGTTTGATTAACCCATTAGCGCCTCAACGCACACTTTTCGACACAAAAGTTCCGAGATTCACTAACAGCACGATCAAATCGGCCGAAAAAATATTTTAAGCCACTGTACTCTGTTTTGAAGGTCACTCTTTCGAATAGTGATGGTAACAGGTCCCTAAAATGAATTTGTTTATGCGCGAATGGCATATAAACAGTAAACCTGCTTTTTGTAAAAAAAAATTTTTTCATATCCAATTTTTTATTCGCTTTTGCATTTTTTACATGCTTAATACCCATGAATATCGCATCCATGGAGCCTAAACTAAAAGCTAGCAACTTTGAGTTAATGAAAAAAAAAATTTATTCATACAAAATGGCGTCCGAAACAATAAATTTTGTTTTTAATCTTTTACAATTTTTTTCTCAATTTCTATAGGCTTTATGAAAAATTTCCTAAGAATTAAAATGTCTTAAAATTACTCAAAGAATGCCCTCAATTTTTTTCAGAACCGTAAAAGAAATCTATTTTCCGGATGTCTGTTGCTAATGGGTTAACTGCGTTACTTTGTCAACGATTTCTAAAGCGTATTGGCTTATATCTAGGATAGGCTGACGATAATGATGTTAATATTAATTACAAAATTATTTAAACTGCTTATGACGTGATATATGTGATGTGGATATTCAATTTTACAGACAGAACACTGAGGGTGAGTACGCCATGTTGGAACACGAGTCCGTTTATGGAGTCATCGAGTCAATGAAAGTGGTGACGGCCAGTAACTCGGAGCGCGTGGCCAGGTTCGCCTTCGAGTTCGCCAGGAAGAACGGCAGGAAGAAGGTGAGAAGATGTGCAATGATTTAACAATTTTTTTTTTTGGTAACCCAGTGTAAATCCTCATGGATCGTCAGGAGGTGGTGAGGGCCGCCCCCCGGTATCCTAGCCGGACTCCTACCGACTAAAACCCCTGGGGTGCAGAAACGGGTGGTCCCTAGTTTCCCTACACGTGACTCCTGGGTGGTGCTAAACGAGCAGCAGCGAGGTGGTAGGGCGTCGGTGCCCGTCTGGATCGCGACCACAGTACATGGTTGTAAAGCCCGTCATAGTGACCAGTTTTGGCTTGTTGCGTTTCGGGAACAGCTTGTGTATACCTAGAGAGACCTTCAGTCGTGGTATATGTGGGCCGACATGACGATGTAGACTATCAATGGATTTTCATCCTTTCATAGTCGCTTTCGTTTTTGGACTACACTGTACTTACCATCAGGTACTCTGTAGTCACTATGTCGAGTCAGTGTAAAAAAAAAAACAGTATCAGAGTCAACGTGTGGCGACCAGTAGCAACACGGTGATGGTCAAAGCTGACTAGTGACGATTATCAACAAGATATTACCAAAAACAAGCCACTCTAACGTATGTTGTGGATGCCTTAATAGGAGCTGTGCATTATGGATTGTAATTGTGTATGTGTTGTGTGTGGAGTATTGTAACGGGCCGTGGTGGCTGCCGGCAGAATAGAATAGCACCTCCCTCTTTTTGCTGAGGTGTCGTAAAAGGCGACTAAGGTATCTCATTAACACCGCAATTCAACCAGGTGTTCAGAGAAGGAAAACTCGACCAAACCTGCATCCTGCTCCCTCCCGATCGTACTGGTTCTCCATTCCATCGGGCCCGAGGGAGTTCGGACGAGAGAGTGCTTCTCTGGCTGCGCGTCCAGTTATGCACTTAAATATCTCCTGCGCAATTGACTGTTTCCGAAAAGTGGCCCTCAATTTTCTTAATCGGCATTGAAACAGTCGCTGTGTATCATCATTGTAACGGGCCACTGGCAACCCTATTATGCAGAAATAAAATAAATAAAAATCAGATGGCATGTGGGTTTCCTCATGATCTTTTCCTTCACCGGTGAGCTAGGGCTATTAGAAATAATCGATTTTTAATAATCAATTTATTTATTGTAATCGATTTTCAAAATATTAAAAATCTATTTTTTATAAATCAGTTATATTCATTACTCTCTTTTTTCTTTTTAAGTAAAAAAAAAGATGTTTTGTTTGATTAAACTAGTGTGGTCAAATTATAAATAACTAATATGTGTAATTTTATTATTATATATAAATAATGCAACTTTTCGAGTAGTTAGAAAAATTCGAATTACATGCAAAAAATAATTAATTTGTAAGCGATATTTCCACTCCAAGCCACATCCCTGCGGTAAACGTGTGGCGTCTAAATATGTACGTAATTTGGGAAAAACTCATAGGTACATAGCGGCATTTGAACTTACGACGATCCGTGGTACCACGCCTGGAAACCGGTTTCTTATCTACTAGGCTAAACACACACTCAGCCACACAGTGCTGACTTATTACGATTAATACGTTGAGCGCCACGCCTAGTAATGAAAATGCCCGGAATTTTCCCAAAGTGCCCAAAACTTCCGCGAATATTCCGTAAATTCCCGGGAATATTCCCAAGGAAATTTTGGGCACTTTGGGAAAATTCCCGGGCATTTCCATCACTAGCCACGTCAGCCAGCTATGCCTCTTTTTTTTACTTGGGGAAAATCCTCATGGGACTGTTTCGGTCGCACTGGGGGGTTGAGCGAAACCGAGGTGTGTCGGACTTGTACCGACTAAAAACCCCAAGGTGACTTCTTCTGCGCATTGACGGGGGCCGCGCGACCTGTAATCAATTCGCCACAGTCCCGTCGCGCCGCGCCCGCTAGGCACAAACTCGGAGGAAGATATCTTCTCCGACACTGCTCATTGTATTTAGGCAGAGCACGTCACAATGCCCTACCTACTTCTCGAGGGTCGCTAACCAGTCGCTCAGGGCCCCCACCCTGAGCGGCCGCGACCCCAAAGGCATCAGCCAACCGTTCGTGGATCGACCGATCGGCTGGTACTGATGTGCCGGGGCGGTTGCCGGCACCCCGGTGTCTTCTTCGAGCGGCCTTCTGGCGCTCTCGCAGCTATGCCTGACTCTAGACTATCTGTTTAGAGATTTTTTTCTGCATAGAGCCAAGAACTGTAATGAACTGATTTGGCGCGTAAAGTGTTGTTTAAAGACTATATCATGGCGAGTGTTCTGAAGAGTTGTTTAACCTTGTTCCACCCTCTCCCTTCCTGAATAGAACCACGCACGCGGGTTTGCGATGTCACAGCTATACGGTGTCTCACATCCCGGTTAGGGCTGAGAGGTTCTCTAACTCCTTCTTTTGCCGGGTCGCTGGGCTGTGAAATGGTCTTCTGGCGAGCGTGTTCCCACCATCCTATGATATGGGAACCTTTAAGTGTAGCGTTAAGGGATATTTGTGCAGGCCGGCATGATCGCTGCGACTACCGATGGGTTTTTTCTTACCTTTCAATAGTCGTTGGTGTTTTTTGGACTGCACCATAATTACCATCAGGTATGGTGTAGTCACTGAGTCGAGTCAATTTAAAAAAAAAGAATGAATGCCTATAGGTATCGCTTTTCAAACGTAAACGAGCTTCTACTGCCATCGGAAACACCGGCCCTGCAGTACCGGCGCGTGGAAGCAGCGCGCGTGCCCTGAACAGGATTGTATTACAAATACTCTTGGCGTTTAATGTGTTAATATCTATACTATACTAATATTATAAAGCTGAAGAGTTTGTTTGTTTGTTTGAAAGCGCTAATCTCAGGAACTACTGGTTCGAATTAAAAATTCTTTTTGAGTTGAATAGACCATTTATCGAGGAACGCTTTAGGCTATATAACATCACGATGCAATTATTAGGAGCGAAGAAATGATGGAATATGTGAAAAAAACGGGGAAAATTATTCATCCTTGAGGGCTTCCATTGCGTGCGCTGCAAAAACGGTTCAAGATACCAAAAATATATGTAAGAAAGAATTATTCCTCTTGAAGTGATCTAAAAAAATGTCCGCGACAGTATATGTCTATCTTTTAAGATTAATTCACTAGAACCGTTTTTATGGTAAGCAAATTTGGTCGATATTAATGCATTATTTGTTAAGAGTTGTATCAACGTAATAATATTAATCTTTATCCAAATAAATGTGTTGTTGATTAAGAGTATTTAATTGTGAACAAAATTGTCTTTGACATCACTTAATTTCAATGAACATCTTAGAAGATATTACAAAACTTTATATAGCAAAACAACGTTTGCCGGATCAGCTAGTCTATTTATAATGGACAGTGGTCAAGACACGAAAACGTGTAATTTTAGAAATCTTTATTGCTTTTTAAACACTATAGAGGCCTTGCTCGAAGTCCAACTCCCAATTGTATACATTAAACATCGTCTTTCAGGTGACAACAGTGCACAAAGCGAATATAATGAAGCTATCTGATGGTCTATTTCTAGAAACATCTAGAAAGATGGCCAAGGAGTACCCGGACATCGAACACAATGACATGATTATCGACAACTGCTGCATGCAGCTCGTTGCCAGGTGAGTAGACTTGAGGTTTCATGGATTATCAGTACGAAACGAGTTCTCTTGTGCTAGTTACGGAATGGCTTTTTTTATTTCAAGGACAGTATGGAGAAATTATAACTATAAGAAATACAACCAATATATACTTTTATAGCGGCTTAAGAATGTGTCTGCATTGCATCTAATGATAGTACACGAGTAAAGACCGTCATAGTGACTCGCTTTGTCCTGTCGCGTTTCGGGTTCAGCTTGTGTATATCCAGTAACTCATATACCTAGAGACCTTCAGTCGCAGTATATGTGGGCCGACATGACGACGGAGACTATCAACGGTTTTACGTCCTTTGATGGTCGCTTTCGTTTTTTTGGACTACACTGTACTTACCATCAGTTGCACAGTAGTCACTTTGTCTAGCCAATGTACAAAAAGCTATAGTTTAATTTGTTTTAAAGGAAATACAGTTAAACGGTTTATGGCGACATCGTTTAGCACAACATACTGGTTATATTGACACAGAACAAAGTTCCCGGCAACATTATAGGACTTGGTGTCTCGAAAACATCACCGGTTGTTACGACTATCGGTTTTTACGACTAAGTATGAGTAGTCCCTTCGATGTCGTCATAACAGAATTTGACTGTAAATTGTTGTGAAATTGAGCTAAATGAATTGTCGTATTGCCCCAGGCCTCACCAGTTTGACGTGATGCTGATGACGAACCTCTACGGGTCCATAGTCTCGAATGTGGTCTGCGGACTGCTCGGCGGCGCAGGCTTGCTGTCGGGGAGGAACTACGGCGACCATTACGCAGTCTTCGAACCCGGCACCAGGAACACAGGTTTGTTCAAGCATGATCACAAAATGCAGTCATAATTTTAATTTTATAGTTCTGTAATCATGATTAAATCCATTCAAAACATTAAGAAGTTGTTAATGTGTATGTAATTGAGGATTCCGTGGTGTTTACAACATAGGTGAGCAAAATGCAGTCATATTAATGATGAAACACTCAAAATGTAATTGTAATCGCTTTTCATTAATTTGATTACATTTTGCCCGTCTATGGCCCACATATACCACGGCGGAAAGTCTCTAGGTAATGTCCAAATGGTTACACAAGCTGATCCCGAAACGCGACAGGCCAAAGCGAGTCACTATTACGGGCTTTAAACTTGGGTACTATGATCACTGCCTAGTTCGGGCAATTGCCCTACTATCATGATGGATATGAGATTCACTTGTATGTTCTATATTGTTTGATGTAATCACTTACCCATGCATCTGTAAAAAGAATTTTGAATCCTCCAGGGACGGCCATTGCCGGCAAGGATATAGCGAATCCGATAGCAATGATCAACGCGTCTATTGATATGCTGGAGCACCTGGGTCATCATTTCCACGCGGACCTGATCCGCAGGGCGGTCACCAAGACCATCAATGTGGACCGGGTGATGACGCCGGACGTGGGGGGGAGCGCGTCATCGTCCCAGGTCGTCGACAACATCATCAACAATATCGGCAGGTGCTAATGACGAGGGTGATGGCTGAGAACAATAATTGTTAGTTTATAAGATGATCTGATTTAAAAATACCAAGTTCAAAGTTGACAATATTGAAATTTTTTAGACATCCTTATATTGATGAAATTTTATAGAAAATTAGTTGATCCGGCAAATGTTGTTTTGCTATATAAGTTATTGTAATATCTTCTAAGATGTTCATTGAAATTAAGTGATGTCAAAGACAATTTTGTTCACAATTAAATACTCTTAATCAACAACACATTTATTTGGATAAAGATTAATATTATTACGTTGATACAACTCTTAACAAATAATGCATTGATTTCGACCAAATTCGATTACCATAAAAACGGTTCTAGTGACTTAATCTTAAAAGATAGACATATACTGTTTCGGACATTTTTTTAGATCATTTCAAGAGGAATAATTCTTTGATACAAATATTTTTGGTATCTTGAACCGTTTTCGCAGCGCACGCAATGGAAGCCCTCAAGGATGAATAATTTTCCCCTTTTTTTTTCACATTTTCCATTATTTCTTCGCTCCTAATAGTTGCATCGTAATGTTATATAGCCTAAAGCCTTCCTCGATGAATAGTCTATTCAACACAAAAAGAATTTTTCAATTCGAACCAGTAGTTCCTGAGATTAGCACGTTCAAACAAACAAACAAACGCTTCAGCTTTATAATATTAGTATAGATAGTATAGATTGGGATATCATTTTTTTTATAACCCGGGGGAAATCCCTAAACGGACCACAGGGTGCTAGATGAGGGTTGCCCCCTGGTGTGTCAGACATGTACCGACTAAAACCCCCGGGGTGTTCCTTCTCCCGCCTGCCGAGTGCCAAGGGCAAGGTCAGGCCATCTTCCTCGGCACCCGGCGGCTTCTGGCCTTGTTCAGGCCTCGCCTACTTAACGGAAAGTGGTTGAACAGTCGCCACTAGCCGCATCCACCTAACACATTGGCGGCGAGCGATTAAACTTTAATGTGAAACGACCAAAATTAAAAAATAAATAATATGGATTTCCTAATTTTCTATCTAATATAACTTTAAAGATATGGAATGTCAATTCTTGTGACTTTTATTAAGTTTTTAATTACCTTTTGTGAGTTGTGTTGAAAGTAAACATGGGTCTTTGAGTATTTTTTAATTGGATCATCTTCTAAAAGTTTGCTAAAGCTGCTCCTCAAAGCCAACGAAAGCCAAGGATAGTTCCCAACAGAAACAACCAAAGAAACCTGACCATCGATATCTATGCTGACAATACCAGTTAATCTCTATTTACATCGATATTTAGGATTTTATAATTTTATCGTTATTTGAATTTAAAAAATATGCTACACTAGTTGTCCGTACTCTGGTGTTATTTACAACATTCACTCCTCATTTCACCCTCTTAAGAGTGGAATTAAAAAAAAAAACGCTCTTATACCAGTTTCATACCGCGCGAAGCGGCAGGCATCTACTCACGGCAGCCAGGTACCACATTAGGGTACACCATTTTACTATTGATGTGCTCGTTCGGCTCCGAGGACTTGCGAGGGCGGATTAATGTAGCCACTCGCCTTAAAACTACTGCCCTGTGTAGAAACGGACTCCCTAACCGCTCTTATATGCCTACATAATACAAATACTCAGTTTGGAACACCGGCGTAAAGTGGCTTGCCTTTCGGTTTTCTATAGACTATACTCTGGAGAGTGTGCGGCTGAGTTGCATGATTTAGTTCCACCCTCCCCCGTCTACCATAAATTGACGAGACGCCGTGCTGGTTTGCACCCTTTTGTGGTTGACATTCCTGCTGCTCGCACTAAGCGATTCGCCTCCTCCTTTTTGCTGCGTACCGCGAAGGAGTGGAACTCGCTTCCTGCGTCAGTGTTTCCGGCGTCTTATGACATGGGAATCTTCAAACGTCGAGTGAATCGGTGTTTGCTGGGTGAGCGCGCTCCATCGTCGGCCTCATCATCACTTTCCAGCAGGTGAGATTGAGGTCAAGCGCAAGCCTGTATGTAATAAAAAAAAAAATAACGCGATGTAAAACTTGTTACGGCAGTCAGGACAGTATTTTTAACACGTTGAACGCAGGCCCCTATTCTCAATACTTACCGTTCAAGCCGTTTTAATCTCTTTTTTCTACAATAAATTCTATGTCGAAATATGTTTTTCTTATCATTTCTAGTGTTATAAATCTGCGTTTTATCACATTTTTTAGCTGGGGGTCACCGGTGCCCCCCACGGCCTAAACGGAAAGTTCACTGGGGTCACCGGTGACCCCCACGGCGTTCAACGTGTTAAATAAGCAGCCGTTGAGCTGTGGAATTTTTTCCGGCGAGCATGTTTCCATCAGGCTATGATACTAGGTCCTTTACACGAACCGTGAAGAAATTTTTGTACAGGCCGGTATAATCACTGTCGATTGTTTATCTACACTTTTGATAGTTGCAGTCGTTTTTCGGACTGCACGACGCTTACCATCAGACGCGGTGTGGTTACTATACCCAGTCAAGAAAAAATAACAATATAAAAAATAGATTTGACTTTCATAATGGTATTCCATTCCTCATAGTTTTGGCTTGCGTTGGCTCAGTGTAAACGTAGCTTTACGTTCAGTTTTAGAAATACGCCTGTAATTTTAGAACGTTATTAAACATTGAATCATGAATTTGTAAGCAGCTGAGGAGCCATTAGCATTTAATAGCGTTTTAAATTTTAAAGAACGTTTATAAACTGGTCGTAAATCTTGTTAAAAGTCATTGCAAATCTTAAATGTTGATAAAACTCGAATTAGATATAATTTTATTTACATAGAACATACTTGTTGCAAAAACTTTAAAAATAAAAATAATTAGGTTTAAATTACGAAAAAAAAATCTATCTTAAAAGCGATAAAATAAAAACAGCAAATTAAATGAAATGTCCTTTTAGTTTTTAAAACAGTCTGTACCGAGAAAATTAAGTATAATTTTCCGCTATAATACATATTTTAGAGTCAATACAATTTTATTCAGTGTCACTATAGCGCTTGAAACTAATTTACACTATAAAGATTATTAGTTACAAAGGAAAGGTTCACGGTTGTGTCGAATTTAAGTCTATTCGAGCCTCGGAAAGAATGGAATTAGTATAATGATCCGAGCGCGACAGCTGAAAGATAGCTTCTGTCTACTGGACGGATGCATGACGCGTCTGCGCTTTACAAATAGCGAGGATTAAGAAAATAAATCCATTATAGCGTATTACAATTTTCATTTAAAGATCTGTGGAAAATACAGAAAATATTAAAGGTGAAATATATTTACGTGAACTTATAAAAAAATAAATAAAAAAAGGCGTTTACACACACACACACTCACTCACATAATTTATTTATTTATTTTAAAGAGAAACACAGCAATGTAAAAATGACAACAAAAATACACAAAAAATGTTACATAAGCCAGCAAAGTTTCCACAAAAATAGAAATCAAGCTTATAAATAACAATAAAAGAAAATCAATCAAATATACATACATATATATCAGTGACGTGCATAAGATATTTGGACAGGGTAGGCAGCATTGGCATAATTAATTTAAATATTACATTATAATAATAAATATTATATTGCTTTCATAAATAAGATAGGTGGTGTGAATATGGAATAGATATGAATATAAATGGTTCCGTTATTGTTTGACTTTAAACAATATATTCCAGACTTATTTATCGTCAGGGCATGCAATGCTTTCATGCATCTATGGAATGAACGCTACTGATATATATGTTACATATAATAGACAACATTACACAAGTGAAAATATGTGTTCCATAAAGATTTGCAATGATAATATTAGATTTAAAGAAAAAGGGAAATAATAAGTTAGAGATTATCTAAAGATGTGGTCGATAGTCAGTGAATCGGAATCCACTTATTCTTACGCCTGCTGTTATAATGCTGGCAACAAGCTTAGCGAGTGTTAAAAAAAACTATAGTCGGCTAGAAGAACTATTTGGGTATTTAAAATTTTAAAACATACTAACTTGTATTTTAGAAATTATAAAATTATGTAGAAACTGAATTACATTTTTTCCTAGTGACAATATTTTCGAAATGTAATACTAAAACTATCAAATAGTTGACAAAGTTTGTTATTTTATCAGTTCAAGATGGTCTATGTTTTTAAATTACGATAAAAGTATGGATATAAGATATAGAGTATAAAAGTATAGTCTATGAAGTTTCGTTTTAACCGTAGATGTTTTGATTTTAAGTTATTGCCAGGATAAGATGTCATGTGATCAGCATGGAGGACCCTCCCATTTTTATTTCTATTTTTTTTTGCTAAACTATGGTTTTTGCTTTAATCAGAACAATAGTTTTTGAGATGTATCACTGGCTATCGAGATATAACCAAGAAAAATTGACAATACTGCTGTTATCACGCCAGGCGTGCGTTAACAAAGTTTATAGAATCTATAGCTTTAATAGCGGGAAACCCTTGGTAGTGATTTAAGTGTTGCCAACATTAACCCTTTCAGACCTGACGTCCACTAATAAAGACGCAAAATGAATACACTAGAAGCAATAAATTAATATCTCAAAATCGTTTTATTAATTTGCGAATATCACAATGTATTTAATGCACTTTTTGGAGGCTTTTTCTTGTATGCTCCATAATAATGATGCCTCAATTTACACACAAATTAAATTACATTAAATTAATTTAATTATGTCACAAATTAAATTACATTATTGTGAGAAGAAAAATAATTCAGGTCTGTAAGAGTTAAAAATACATCCGGTGTTGCTGTAGGTTAAAAATTTGATGTATAAGACAGGCTTGCTCGATATTTGTTTATTATAGGCATTTTAATCTGTGCGTTTACACACAATGCTAAAAATTTTTCATAAAATGAGAGGTTATGGTACAAAATGTAGTTAAAATATTTTGTTATAACGAGTACAGTTTAATTCGTTCTGAAAGTTCAATGTTAATATATTTTATGTGGGTTTTCTCTTGATTTTAATTAGGATATATTGTTATATACAGGGGATTTTATAGACGAGGGAGATATTTCAGGTTACCTTGTACCTTGTACTTGTTGTCAGGATAATTTGTACCTTCTTATAACTAATAAAAATGTTAATAACAATATTCCCTAACAAATCATAAACACACATTTATCAACAAATGAGAATCGATCCGTAAAAAGTTTGGACACCGCAGCGCGTGTGGCGCACGATTGAATGGCATGCAGATAGAATTCCTTTTACGTAATTTTAGGTAAACAGGTAATTGACTAGTTACCATTTCGCACTTTATCCTGGCCTAGAAGAGACAAAATACCTACTTAATAATTAATTGTTATGTATTCTATCATGTGTGTCATTGCTCCTAAATATGTTGGCTATAAATTACTTTGTTTTAATGGAAATATTAAGATATCACTATTCCTACATATTTGTAATTAGAATCGAATGCTAAATATCCTTCTTGAATATATCCCTCGTCTATAAAATCATTCTGTATATTCAAGTTAAAAAAGTGCATGTGTATAAAACAATTTTGGTACTATGTAACTCTTATTTATTTTCCTCTAATATTGTTTTAGAATTACTACATCAATGTACTCCACTAATTTTGCTTAATGTATACCTGCTTAATTTGTAAATTGTCGTTTTCATTGGAAATGGTAAAAAATATTTCATAAATATTTATGCATGTGATATTTTTGAATTCATATAAACAGTGACTTGTGATAATCAGAAATACCATTGAGTAAAATTGAATTTATTCGGAATAAACATTTTCTGGTGACATTTTCAATAATTATCTATGGTTTCAATGAATGAGGTTTTGTTCGCACAAAAAAATTTTGAAAAGTGAATGTTCACTATAGCTGCTAATAAAATTTTAAATGCACCAAATTTACCAAAAGCAATTATCTTATTTATTGGTTACCGAATTAGTATTACAATGTAGAATTAGTAATTTATTTATTGTTTAAAAATTTCAATAAATAATCCGTGTTGTTATAAATTGTTGTTTTATTTTAAAAACCAAATAAGCAGACAAAAAATGTTTCCTATCGCAAGCGTATATTGCAGCCCAAGTACCGTTTGCTAAAAAAATCAATTATATGAATGTAAATTTGAAAACCCGTGTTTTTCTTTCGTGTTTTGATAAGTAGGCTGACTAGCAATCATAAGTAAGGACTTTAAAACTTCTGAACCCTTTATAAGACTCTTATTACATATTTCTTTTATATGTTTCCTTGATCATATTAATTTTTTTTTTTTCAAATAAAAGTATGAACACCCCAATTTCAAGTACCATTTTAGCTATAAAGTTTTCATTTTTAAAAATTCAAGTTCCTCATCGTGTTGCTCTTGTCACAGTAAAATAATTTTGAAATTAAGGGTAACACCACAAACCTTCTACCACACCAAAATGTGCATCATATACGCACCCATGAATACGTTGCGAGTGATTTGTGAAGTGTCACGATTGCTGCTGGCAACTGCTACGTCCTTTTATACGTCATCTCGATATCTCTAAACTTTATAAAATTATACCGGTACTTAAATAATTGTCAAGTCGATATAGAAGTTTAGGTCAAGTGAGATCCGATTAAACCAGGGGTCAGCAACCTGCGGCTCTTTGGATGTGAGGCAACAGTTCTTTACTTCCATACGCAAAAACAGTCAAAATCTGTTATAATTACATCGAAGGGACTATTCATATTTCGTCATAACAGCCGGTGACGTTTTTGAGATATGAAGTCCTATTTTATTTTGTCGCGGCCTTTGTTATGGGTTAATATAACCGGTATATTGTTCTAAATCGTCATAAACGGTTTTGGCTGTATTATTTGTTAAAAAAACGTTCTGAATCGATGAATAAATTTTTAGAATAACCTTTATATATGCAAGTACTATTTAGTTAATATAATTGGGTACCCAACACGAGTGACATTGACAATTACTCTTAAGATAAAAAAATTGTATCTTATTAAGATGTATGAGGGGTGGCCTTTTACACCACTCCTCCCCAAACGAGTAGAGGCCTGCTTAAGGCCGCACGCCTTGCCGGTCATCGACGGTGAGACCCCAGTCGTGCCTTCGATGCCGGTAACTGACAGGTGGAAGAACCCGAGTGTTTTAGTCGGTGCAAGTCCGGCACGCCGGGGGGTGGCCCGCACCGCCCCCCGAGGTTCGTTAGGTATTTCCTCCGGGTTAAAAAAAAGGTGAAACTAATAATGCTACTAGAAAAGTGCAAAACTTATTAAATTGGTACAGCGTGCCGACGTGACATTTGGATAGCTTACATCAATCCTTTACATTACGCACTTTTCTACTGACTATTTCGTTGAACGAATTTTGTCTAGGCCCAAGAGGATGTTTCATCATTGCAAATGCGTACGAATGTCTAGGTAGAGGTCAGCGAAGCAATAAAACTCAGTTTAGGGTTACGTACTCGTATATTTTGAATAATTATTTTGTTCACACCGGAATAGATATGAAACAACAGGTGCGCGCTCATCGCATATTAAAACTACGCTTACACAATAAATACAAATAAAATATAAATCTTACATATAAATGCAGGCGAGAAAATAATTTACAAACTGTTCCAAACTCATCTGTGATTTAGACGCCAAACTTTCGATCTTGAGGTTATAAATATATCCCAAAAACGATTGTGTCGTATTATTTACAAAAGTATCAAAATCGTTTACTCCTTGTAACACATTTATAGTTCGTTTACGAAATCTTGATACGTTCTTTTACTTTGATAATATGTGTGCAACTACTGAACTTTTAAGAGATTTCATTTTGTAAGGCATTGCTAACTAACTTCACGAGACAAAATCACATTGGGCGCGTCCCAATTGAAAGGTCGCAATAAAAAAAAAACTTCTAAAATATTTTCAATTAATGGTATAGTTAAGATTAAGAAATATAATTAGGCACACTCAGCACATTAGCTTACACAACACAAACAAATAAATGCCCATTGTCCTATGACATGGGGTCCTTTAAACGAACCGTGAAGATTTGTGCAGGCTGGCTTGATCGCTGCGACCATGGATAGGTTTTTTTACTGATTAACAATAATTATACTAAACAATTAACAATTTGTAAAACTTTTTTTTATCTTCTACAAAAATGACAGTCAAAGAGTAATTTTTTTCATTAGGGCGATCTTATGCTTAGTTGGAGCGCATATTACAGTTTTACTTCGAGCGTCACACCTACCAAAACCAACATCACTTGGCTAGCTGCCGATCAATGACTAGCAGTTTATTATATAACTTCATAGAATATACAAAAAAAAATATAGAACACATAGAGCGTAAAGCAGACTTTCAGTTCATTTAAGATTTAATTTCTTCGTATAATCAATGATTGTATAGAAAAATTTAATACATAAGAAAATTGATTCAGCATATATTAAACATAGATCATTAGTTACATTAGTTAATTACATTCAAAGTTGCTACTGATAGAACGGTATATCACGATTCCGTAAATAATGTCTTAAAGTATCAAAACCGTTTATTCTTCGTCAGAGATTTACACAAAACAGGAATTTTATTTTTCTAAATCAATAAAAATATGTCCAGTAATTTGTTAGTACCGTCTGGCGATATCGTAAAGTTACACTGCAAAGATGACTAAGTGATAATTATTATGTAAAAACAACTTAACTGTCCAATGAGTCACATACGACTCATAAAGAACTTTTGGAAAAAGTTAAGGAGTCAGAGGTGACTCATTTGTTGTTGCTGTTTAGGGTAATTTTTTTGTTATTAACACGTTCGCTGCCAGCGCCGCATATATGCGTCGTCTCAGTTCATGCATTCGAGCCCGGCGCCGCAAATGAGCGGCGTGTTTACTTTTTCAGTTTATTACAAATGCTTACACTTATTTTTCTCAATTCAAATATTCAATGGCATTTAAAGTCATATTATAGAAAAAAGTGCCATGGGTTGTGGTTCAAGATTTTTTTTCTCAAGCGCTGGTATCGAACGCCTTAACAGGCATATTATTCTAATTCTAATAAAACTACATCTCTAAGAGAAAAAATAATAAGTATTATATTCCATATCGAGGGGTGAAAGGCTATTTGGGATAAGCGACAATTTTTGGTGATATAGTAATATATATATATATATCTATATTCGGAATCAGCGTTTTTTAGAGATTCCAAATATATATATATTATAAAGTAATAATAACTATATGACCCAAAAATGTCGCTTAAACCGAATAGCCTTTCACCCCTCGATATATACTTTAAGACATTGTGAGTGTCATTTAAGCTGACAGGGAAAAATTTACTTGGGGTAGTTGCACGATTTATTGTATAGAGACAGTTAAGTTGCTAAAATATTTTAGTACTTATAAAAAAACTGGAAAAATTTAGTATTCAGAGTGTATGAAAACAATATTTTGTCTACTACTTATCGTTTATGGAATGTAATCTTATATTAATTATCTATATTCTATTATTCTTTAAGATCTATCGTTGTTCAATTTAATACTGTAAACTAATATAACCTGTAAAGAATAAGCAGTATTTAAAAAATACTTTTGTGGCAACCTGAGCGCTACAAATATCGGATGCGTTTATAATATTAAAAAATTTGATGTAGACAAGTCTTTAAATATACATAAAATATACAGGTTGATTTTTTTCGAATAGGTCAGTGAAGTGAATTCAAGATTAGTGATCAGAATTTTTAAGCAACACGTCTCCGAACTCATACGTTGGTCAAGAATAGAGGTCCTTGTATTCAAAGTCATTTATAAATCGTATAATGTTGCCAGTGCAAGTCGTATTGAAGAAATTTTACTATGGTTTTATATTAAACTACAAAAATTTTAAATTTCACTATTTTATTCAATTGACTGGACTGACCTATTTGGGAAAAATATCCTGTAATTGTTTCGTCTTTTATCTTAAAATAATATTGATAAATCTCAGAGAAAAGACAGCTTTTTTCTAAGAAATCATATATATCAAATGCTTCAATTGTACAAGAAAAACTTACAAGAAATATTTTATTTTATATTTTATAAGAATTTTTGCAATTTTTGTTATACCCGTTAAGAAATATAAAAGAAAACTAAAACACTGGCGTCTTATAATCTTAAAATGGTCTTGAAATTGTACCAAAAAAAAGTTACCACCTTAAGATTAAAAAAAAAATTCAATTTATAATCGATTATTTTTTTATTATAGTGCGTTGTTTGGCCTAATTCTTTTAAAGTTAAATTTAGCACCAATTTTTGGCGAAATTTTAAACAAAACAAGATCTTTACGAGAAGCAGTTTTAAAAATTTGGAAAGACCTTAAAGTGCTGCCGTTATCCTGAGCTTGGTACACGGCATAGAGTTTCCAAACATGTAACCTGAGCCTATTAGCTTCACGGGTCGTAGGTAGAACGCGGATCCCCAAGGCAGCTTGCAACGAGTCGAGGGATTCCTTGGGAGTTACACCAGGGCCGTCGCCCTCAGGCCAACCCTGACGGACCTATGCAGGATTGTACCATAATATACAGATACTTTTATCAGATTAATTGCGTAAATCCGAAAATATGAGAGTAGAAGATATGTTTACTTCATTCTAGGAGATATGATTTGGAATTTTGAGGTATAAAAAAATTATTTAAAAAATAATTGTGTTACATGTATAAAATAACTTGAATTTATAGAAAATTAAATTGATTTTCACTGGGTATATGAAATTCAGGGTAGTGGGGGAGATTTGTCGCTGCCGGCGCTCGTTCGCGCGACGGTCGTTAGCAACAGAGCATGGTGGACGGTCCTAGCAAATTTAAATTTATTAAATAAATACTATTAATAAAATTTATTAAATAAATACTATTAATAATACTAGGTTAAATTTGCGTTTAGTTTGTCTTTAGAATTATCTTAGGAAATTGATTTTAACTATGAAAACATCAACAGTGTTAAGGGGTTATATCCACCTAATTTTTTTTTTCTTTTTCCACTTTTTTTAATTTGTTTAAATCATGCCAAAACTATCCTAGAATCAAAATGTACAATGCCCAAATAGCGATTTAAGCTCAAAATATTTTTAAATCATCTTTTTCCAAATAGCTTTGATGCTCGAAAATCACAATTCTCGCTTATTTTAGCGATACTCGCTTTTTGAATTTCTTGTCTTTGAAAATTAGTAGAATTTACCTATTATAGTGATAGAAGTCAAACAAAAAAACAAAAAAAAAAACAACGAAAGGTCTTTGCGGCCGAGGAAAATTGACCGGAAAATTAATTGATGAACTTTCTATTTTTTACGGACTTGCTATTAGGAGAAATTCCGATTCAGTCGAAAAAATGCGGAATGAAATATGGGCAACATTATTTCATAAAATTTCGACGAACGAGAATCCACAGCACGAGAAGTGTCCCTTCGGAGTAGACTGTTGGTGTTCTTGGCAGCGTAGTAAAGAGCTTTGGACACTTGCAACGTACGAGCACAAGAGTCCAATGCATGAGGATGTTTTTAACGCAATAAAACCCATTTATAATGAACTCAGCTCCGACAACCTTTTGCCACGCTGCTTGGGTGCATATATATACTCAGAACAATAACGAGTCGTTTAATGCTGTGGTGTGGTCAATTGCCCCAGACAGTGTCAAGCGGTAAGACTGTAGTTGACATTGCGACTGACGTAGCCGTTATTACCTTCAATGACGGCTTGTCGGGTCTGTTTACCGTTTACGATGCTTTTGGGTGCACTGTTGGACCAAAGATGTACCAGTTTTCCATGGAAACGGACGCCAATCGCGTCAAAACCGCTGAGCATCGTATGTCCGATACCGCGAAAGAGGCCAGACGCAGCATTACATCAGACAAAAAAAAAGAAGATGAGGAAAAAAAGGCCCTGGAAGGACAATTATATGGTGCAGGGATAGCAGAGTGAAGGTAAAAAAAATATTATGGACTATATTTTTGCGATTCTTAAGATTTATATCATTTTGAAACTTCAAACGCGTTTTTCTCGAAACCATGATTTCAAAATCGGCAAGCAGTAGAACACAAAAAGTTTACACCCGATTGTCTTGAAATTTTTCCAGTAGCTTCATTGTTTCATTATCTACTGAAGTACACACGATTTTAAAAATTAATTAACAAGAAAAAAAGTTATAAACAATTTAAGTCGTTTTTTCGACGAAAAAAACGACTTTTTGTTAAAACAGTCGCCATTTCGCGAAAAGAAATTCTAAATGTATAATCATGTGTACTTCACTAGATAAACTCATGTAGATAATGAAAAAAATTATTCGTTTTTTACAGGTGGAGTTGGACAAGATTTCTACTGCTCGCCGCGGAAGACCTTTTTAAAAAAGCTGTTCACGGGAATCACTGAACAGCCGCCATTTTGTAAAAAAAAAATTTTTTTTTCTTTTCTTCAATAGTTGCTTAATCTAATAGTATATTATTTGTATACCTTTAATCTCAAATGTCCTTTAAAAGAAATAATTTAAAATGCCTTGTTTTTTAGAGCATAAGGTGGATATAACCCCTTAAGATTAATATAAGATTATAAAAAATATAAACAGGCGACAGGAATAAAACAAAAAAAAAATATAAATAAATAAAATAATAAAAATGTTCATAATCCTTTTTGGATGAGATCATTGTATGATTATTTCAGTCTATTTAGTAAAATTACAAATATACAAGCCATTGACATTTCTAGACAAACAAATTAGCCACTGAAACTTTCGGGGTGTCTGGAAATTTCTAGAAAGTTTAGATTTTTGTGTGCATTTTTTAATTTTATTTCCTCTATCAGATATAAACTATAGTATATATATCAAGTTAAAATATGTGCCTATAAAACACGTTGAATACTCTCTGCCTGTTCCAATCAGGTTTTCTCACCTTAATGATAATTCATACAAATCAGACGATAACAAAAAATATGCATACTTGCATATTCCGAATTTTGAGTTTTTTAAATTATTACTCAATAATCCGGTAAAATTTGTGTAATATAATTTATAAATAATAATAAATAAACTTAAAATATAACAACCACTTATAGGGTAACATGGCATCAAAATCACAGACGTGTTCAAAAAAGTAAAGACTATAGGAATCACATTATTATTAATAATAATAATAATAAAAATTGAATTATTAATAATTAAATTATAATAACAATACAAAATCACAGGTTTTATACAGATCTTTGAGCTTAAAACTAAAGGGAATCGAAGAAGGCCGTACGGGCCGCTAAAATGACGCTCGGCGCCGAATAAATTACTTTCTAGTGAGCTATTCAACGCGGAGCGAGCTTTTAGCGCTCCGGCGATTGCACAGGTGCCATCACAAAACATACACACAGGTCTAAATAACCCCTTACACTGAACACATACGAACTTGTCATATTGGTCATTATTCTTACAAACAGATGCCTTCGCGTACTTCGTAATACTGATAGACAGCCGCCGTATTAAAATAAACTTAGAAATAAATAAGGTGCCTCTTAAATAAACGTTTAAAAAAATTAAATTAACGTCCACTAACAACTGCCACAGATCAAAAAACATAAACCACGTAAAATAATCAGTACAAGAAATCAGCGGAGAAAAAAACGCAGCGTACGTAATAAAGTACGAATCACGCGCTCCTAGTCCTAAACTAACACTTACACAGACATAAGACGCACGCCCTGGGTCGAAAACGAATATCCTTAATGTCGTACTACTTAAATATTCAAAAATCACGTAACTATCAAAAGTCACCGAGTCCAAAGTTCCGCAACTTGTACGAATGGTGCAACCCGCACAAGTTCCGCGACTCGCTGGAGTTGTGCAATTTGCACAAATTCCGCAACTCGCACAAGTTCCATCACTTGTACAAATACAGCAACTCGCACGAGTTCTGCAAATCGCATAAGTTCTGTAAGCCGCATAAGTTCTACGATTCGCACAAGTTCCGCTACTAGGACAACTTGCACAAGTTCTGCAAATCCCAAAAATTCCGCACCTTGCAAAAGTTCCGCGACTCGGAGGAGTTCCGCAAGTTGCACAAGTACAGCAACTCGCACAAGTTCTGCAAATCGCATAAGTTGTGCGACTCGCACAAGTTCCACAAATTGCACAAGTTCCGCAACTCGGACAGGTTCCACAACTGGCACAAGTTCTGCAAATCGCACAAGTTCCACAACTAGCACAAATTCCGCAACTTGCACAAGTTCTGCAAATCTCACAAGTCCCGCGACTTGCACATGTTTTGCAAATCGCACAAGTTCCGCAACTTGCACAAATTCTGCAACTCGCACGATAACCGCAACTCGCATAAGCTACACTAGTCATCAGATATGCCGCGGAATCGCACAGACAAGCTGCGCCCGTCGCGTTTACGATTAAAACTACACACACTAAGCTAAGATGAACGATTAAAATACAAATCGACAGACACGCGACACGAGTCCCGGGTCTAGAGGGTAGAATGGTGTGGGGTGCGTCATGAAGGGGGGTCACGAAGGAATATAGATGAGGCGTACACGTAGCTTCCGCTATTTCAACGTACTGACGTGGTTGCAATAGTTAAGGGCAGTGTTGTTTTTTCGGTTTCTTTAAATGTTCCTCCTCGACGCCAGACTTGGGTACCTACGTTAAATACCGTTACACCGTATTAATTCTTAAGAAAATTATCATGTTCAAGAACATACAATATTACGAGGTATATTTGCACGCTATATCCCTTATTGGGGTGAGCAGTGATACATTAGTGGCTGTATCCAATTTGCAATTATATCTCGTGCCCAACGTGACCAGTAGCGCAACTGATCGCCGTTCTCACAGCACTAGTACACATGACATTTCTATTAAATGCCATGCGGGTTTCCTCACAATGTTTTCCTTTACCGGTGAGCATGTGCTGCTCAAAAACGTACGTAATTTGGTAAAACCCAGATGTACGTGATTGTTTAATTGAATTATAATTGTATATTGAAAGGGGATTACAATTTTAAGACATGTCAGATGCATTTGTACCCAAATAGGCTGACAGAAATGAATACCGCAAAGACAAAAAATAGGTTGTTTTACACTGGCTTGACAAATTAACTACAGTGCATCTGACAGTAAGTACAGTGTAGTCAGAAAACAGCAGCGACTATCAAAAGACGAAAATTCATTGATAGTCTACATCGTCATGTCGGCCCACATATACCACGACTGAAGGTCTCTAGGTATATGAGTTAAAAGTGTTCTATGAAGATGGCATTAATTTCATTTTAAACCATGGACAACTAAATGATAAACTTGGGGAGTGGAGATGCTTAGGACGTTTGAATCGACATAAAAGTGGATAAGATTGAGAAACCAATCTCCGTGATCCAACTTGGGTAGGGTGCTTTAGAGCATTCCACTTCGCGACCAGGTGAAAAACACCGAGATTCGCTTGAGAATAGAACTATTGACATAGCTGAAGAGATAGTAGTCAGAAAATGGAGTTAGACGGGTTACATAGATAAATACTTGGAGAAAGAGAATGTTCGTGTGGAGACCACTAACCGGTTATAAAAATAGGGGAAGGATCAGCCTGATAGACAGGCCGATGATCTGGTGAAAGTGGCCGGAAGAAACTAATTTTCCAAAGCTTGAAAGCGCCAAGAGTGAAAAAGATTGCAAGATACCATCTCTCAGCATTGGTTGGTTAAAGGTTGAAAGAGATGTTGAAAAAACTTTTGAAGCTCTAGAAGATAATAAGAGAATTACCTCGGTGTACCTCTCCCCTTTAAGGGAGACGATCTTGTTGTCGCGGTACCGGACCATCTTCTTCGGCTCGATCTTGGGGTTAAGCGGCTTGTGCTCCTTCAGGTCAGAATTCTTATCCACGTATGAGTAACTGAAAATTTCATTTACCCACGTAAATATACCTACTTTTATAGATGATCTTAGCAGTGACATGCATAGGGGATTTGAACAAGGTATGCAGACTACACGTAATTAATTTGAATGCTATATTATTATAGTAAGTGGTGAAGCGGTTAAGATATTTTAGCTTCATACCTAAATTCTTTTATCACTCCATAAGTTACGTGCGAATGATATAAGGATAATCTGCATCCCTAATTCTGTAGTGAATCATGCGACAACAGTTTTTGCCCCACCCGCTCTGTGTGACGTCACAAACGTCATACATTTAGTAAAAAATTTGTATGCAACCGCCGCGACGTCTTGCTATTATCGCTTTAATTTTAAAATATAATAAAACCGCCACATGACGTTAATAAAAAGAGAAATTAGGTGTAATAGTGCGAAAGGATACTTTCTGTGCCCGTGGCCGCTATCGGAACCCTGGACCCTTGCTGTGCTGTACAGCATACACTGGACGAGCTGCAGACCTACAGGTTAGTGGATACAGATATTCTGGTATATTGGCTGCGATTTATGGAGTGATAAGTTTCCTTGATACTCGTATTTGTCCTATTTTTAAGTTTCTCTTAACCGCCAACCAAGTTACGTTCCCCGCTCATATGGAGGGCTATTTACACGCCTCTCCAGTAAGCATTATATTGTTCCCATAAGAAAGATATATAGTGTAAGAATAAAATAAGTATCAATATAAATATTTCCTTTTTTTATTTCAGCTTAAGTATTTTATTTCAGACTTAAGGCGTGTAAGGGCATGCAATGCTTTCATGCATATATGAAATGAACGCTACTGGATCTTAGTAACTTTTATTCTTGATTGCATGCTAGAATAGTTTTCTATAATACTACCACCATATCTTAGCTATATCACTTTCTAGGTGAGCAGAGATAAATTAGTGGTTGTATCCGCTTTGTGCTTACTATATATATCATGCCCAAAGTGACCAGAAGCGTCGGTAATCGTCGTTCTCAGGGCATTTACACATAATATTTCTATTAGATACCATGCAGGTTTCATCACGCTATTTTCCTTCACCCGTAAATATGTGATGCCTAAATTTGTTTGAAATCTGGAATACCCTCAATTGTATATTTCGAGATTCGAACCTAGGAAGACCATTCGTGTCGCTGCACATGGATACAGTACAGGGACAAATGCATATACGCTTTTATTAAAAAAAATATTTTTAAGAGAAGTTCGAATATACTACATATATGTAACGACTACAATCCTGAATAGAAGAAAACCCATTGTAATTCTCGATCCTAAAGAAACCAAAATACATCCTAGTGACCAGTTTTAGGGCGAATAACAAAAAAAAAAGGTAAATAGGCCAAGAAAGGCAACCACTATTAAGAGATGACAATCAATTGTTAGTCTGCATCATGTTGGACCATATATAGCACGACTGAAGGCGACTACTGACACAAGCTGATCCCGAAACGCGACAAGCCAAAGCGTGGCAATAATACAGTCTTTGGACATTAGGCTTGTCGAATAAATATCGATACATCGATATATTTTATTCAATATATCGATATTTTTGGACGATACATTTTTTAATGATATATCGATAGAAAATATTCAATATCGAAAATTGTATCGAAAACGATATTTTTTTAAATTCTTATGGCAGTGAAGTCGCTGAAATCTGAAACTGTAGAAGATAGGACCGAACGAAAAAAAAGAACTATATTGTCTATGACTATTGAGTATTATGTTTTGTTACATTGCATGCATTGACATCTGAATTTGTTGCATGTATATTATTTGCCGCCATTTATTTATTTATTATTTCTTTTTGTTTGATATCTTAAATAGGTCTTAAAGTTAGAAGATAGCCTTTTAGTTCTTGATATTTTTGTAATTTTGTCTAATAAAAAGGAATACTGGTAAAATGATTTCGTGTTTATTGAGATTTAACCGATATATCGATATTTTTCCTTCGATATATCGACGCCGATATTGATATTTTAATAAATATCGATGTAACGATTTTTTTTTCATTCTCGACATCCCTATTACACATGTGTACTGTGATCAACTGATCACGATCCAGTTCAGGCAATCGTTCTACCAATTCAATATTAATAAAAAAAAGATAAATATGGTTAAACACAATATAAATATGTAAAAAAAAAAAACAAAGCTAAATAGAGTAATAAATAAAAGAGGCAGCGATAACAATGAAATTATCGTATTACCCTCATTCAATGCACTTGTAATTTGTTGTGCTATTTAAAAAGTTTATAAAAACTTAGGGAACGTGGAAAGGGTGAATGTTACCGTGCGATAATCCTGTTCTTGAGCTCGTGATCATCGCAAACCGCGTGCCGGGCCGCCGGGCGTAGGTGATGCGCCGCGTGCAATGGTCCAGCCAAAGCTTGGCCCTGCTCACGGCGAGCCAGCAGCGTGGCCGCAGCGCGCTCCATGTCACCGCGAGCAATTGACACACAGTGCCTTATCTAAAACACATAATAAAAAACTCAAAATCAGAAGTGGGATTTGAGCCTAAAATTAGTGCTCACAAATCTAAAGTGTCACATATCCGATGACGAAGTTGTGTTAATGTTTTCTAACAATTATATAATAATAATTTTATTGGATCAAAATTTAAATTTACATAATTTAAGTTAGGCTGACGCCTGCACTAGTCGTGAGACTGTATCGCAGGCGTCAGCGCCCATCATTATAGAGCATACAAATAATTACTAAAACATACAGACGTGTTGTGTATGGGTGTGAGTATGTATAGAAAAGGGTGAGTAAAGAGTAAGTGTTGTGTGAGTGTAGATTATATATAAGTATTCAAAAGATCTTCAGTTTGTGAATAATCAAGCTGCATCAAGTAATCCCTAACTTTGATTTTAAGTTCGCAAAGGGAAAGGGGATAGATATTGAGAGTTCTATTTAATTTATTGTAGAATCGAGCGTTTAAAATTTTGAAGTGTCTAGAGGCGACCGAGGTGTGGTTAGAATCAGTTTTGCAGACAGTAAGCCCTGGACGTTTATTTAGAAGGCCCAAATCCAAAGATAGAATTTAGATAATTATAGTTGGCAGAAAGAAAAAGGGAAAGAAATAAAGTGAGGAAAGGCTGTCCACATTATTAACCTGCATCATGCGCAGAAGCGGTCGGGTGTGGAGTACTGTTTACCTTTGTAACGGTTCTACTAAATATCTGTCGGTCGCTTTGGACTCGATTGTGTGGCTCGTAGACTTATTGGCGATGGCTCTTTGACTGAAGATAAAATGCGGAGTATTGAGCATCGGCGTAGTCGCCTGCCTCGAAGTCATTTACCGGTTGCTCAATGGAAAGTGTTCTCCAGAGCTACATTCTCTAGTTCCACCAGTCCCATTTCACCGTAAAACCACACGACACAATGTCAGATACCATATGTGGTGAATATCCCATATAGATACACGAAAAGACTTGCTTCTACATTCATCATGTAAGCAACTGAAGAGCGAATAGGCATTCGTTTAGTGGACGCAGTCCATTGTTAGACTTATCTTTACCTTCCATTTGGTGTGATTGAGGGTAAGTGACGGCATGTAAGTCATAAAAAAAAGGTTAAGAGGCTCTGTTTGGACAAGAGAGTAGGTAAAAACTTACCTCCATGACGCAGGTGTTCGGGAACATCTCATGAAGCAGATGGCATTGGTCCATCTCTATCTGAGACTGGCGACAACCTTCGGCATTACTCTCGGAGCCTGAACTCTCGGAGTTGGAATGAGAGCTGAAAAAGTTAACAGTTTACGAGATTTTTTTTTTTTTACCACTGAAGTAATCTATAGATCACTAGCTGACCCGGCAAACGTTGTTTTGCCATATAAGTTATTTCTAGGTGATAATTAATCAATTATCGAGCGGGATGAAAAATGATTAAATTACTAAAATGGCTATTAAAAAATAGGGGTTGCTGATAAAAAGGTAAAAATTTAGGGTTGTATGTATGTATAATGCCACATTATAGAAAAATAAAAACAAAAAAAAAATTATCCAAAATTAAAAAAATATGTAAGTGTGAACAACCCTTATCACTTAGGGGGATGAAAAATTGATAGTAGCCGATTCTCAGACCTACTGAATATGGGTATAAAATTTGGTAAAAATCGGTAAAGCCGTTTCGGAGGAGTAAGGTAACTAACATTGTGACACGAGAATTTTATATATATATATATAGAGATAAATTAACTGTATGAGCCCTTAAAGGGCATAATTCCTTTTAAATGTTCTGACCAAGGACCCATTAAATTATGTTCAGTACCGCGAAGCTAATGAAATTAAATAGGTTTGGATACTAAATGTATGAGAACGTTTCAAATAAATTGGAGAGCACTTTAAATTAAAATTAAGATCACGGATGCAAGCCGAAGCTCGGGCCCGGGTGCCAAGTTCTAGGTACGGCATGCGTACATCACTCTACGCTTATCACTACATCAGCGCATCCGCTGAATAACATATCTAAAAAAAAATGGATTAACTTATCCATATTAAAATAGGCTAGAATTTTGTAAAACCTTTGTGTTGACATTTTAAATGCTAACTTAAAAGTCTCATAAGATATCAGTACCACGTGCTATGCCCATAGATGGGCAAAATGTAATCAGATTAATAAAAATGATTAACGATTACATTTTACTTTTTTTACCATTAATATGCCTGCATTTTGCTCATTTATGTTTTAAACACTACAAAATCCCAGATTGTATACACATTTATCATTTCATAATGTTTTAGATGGATTTAATCATGATTACAGAGCAAGAAAATTAAAATTATGACTACATTTTGTAATCGTTCATCATTAATCAGATTACATTTTGCCCATCTCTGATTATGCCAGTGTCTAGCGCGCGCTGCCTGTTATAGGTCCGGGGAGGTGAGCTATTTACACTCACTTCTCTCAGATGAGCTTAAAGAAGCTATTTTTCTCCCGGTCTACTAGAAGAATAAGGATTCCCAGGCCCGGGTAGAGGGATTTGAGGGACACCCTGAAGGTTTTTAGCCATTAAGAGTTTGATACACTGGAGTCGTTGCCCTCACAGCTTCTCGGATGGGCCTATGCAGGATTTACCAACAGGTTGAAAAAAATAATTTAAGGGTAAATGTAGATTTTCATGAATATTATGTTTCCTGTGTGTTAAACGATATTTTCATTTTTACAAAGCTGTATAAATTCTCTAAAAACTGTGTTGTAAACCTTTTTTTATTTTTTACACTGGCTCGACATAGTGACTACAGTGCACCTGATGGTAAGTACAGTGTAGTCCAAAAACGAAAGCGACCATCAGAGGATGAAAATCCATTGACAGTCTCCGTCGTCATGTCGGCCCACATACACCACGACTGAAGGTATCTAGGTATACGAGTAACTGGATATACACAAGCTGATCTCGAAACGTGACAGGCCTAAGCGAGTCATTATGATGGTCTTTACACCTGTGCACTGTGGTCATGACTCAGTTATGGCAATCGCCTTATCACCAAAATATCCATATACTACAGATACTGATGATGTCCTAGCCGGTTTCGGCCACGGCGACTATTTCAACACCGATTAAGAAAATCGAGGTCCAGTTTACGGAAACAGTCAATTGCGCAGGAGATATTTAAGTGCATAACTGGACGCGTTGTCAGAAAAGCACTCTCTCGTCCGAGCTCCCTCAGGCCCGATGGAAAGGAGAACCAGTACGATCGGGAGGGAGCAGGATGCAGGTTCGGTCGAGTTTTCCTTCTCTGAACACCTGGTTGAATTGCGGTGTTAAAGAGTTACCTTAGTCGCCTTTTACGACACCTCAGCAAGAAGAGGGAGGTGCTATTCTATTCTGCCGGCAGCCACCACGGCTTATCCATATAACTGAGACACAAAGGTAAAAGGATTGGCGCGGAGAGGCCGGTAGAAAAAGGTTAAGACCCGTCGCGAAAAATTTAAAGATCCGGGTTTGCATAAAAGTTCCCTAGTGTACATTTACTCACCGGGTCTTGTTAATAGGCGGCAGCATCTCGCTCAAGTTCTGCAGCGTGAGACTTATCTTATCGCTGCAGGCGGAGTCATCTGAAACGTATTTTTTTTTTATTGATTCAGCAGCCAGAAGTATGTGGTCAGGTCCGAAAGGCTAACGCAGACAAGGAACCCACAATAAAGATAGGTAGATGAAATCATAAAGATAGTCAGACGAAAATGACAATGCAACAGTACTCTAGAATTGTAGAACTTTGGAGTTGTGAAATGGGTTGCCCGCAGTGGCGTGAATCACATATACCTAAATCATAAAAAGCATTATCGTGTTATACGTGGATATTTTATAAACATATTGACTTAAAATCTGGTGCTTACCAAAATAACAATCTGAGAGTCGAAATTGGATTAAATTTTAAGTATATATTTGTGTTAAATCAATACTAATATTATAAAGCTGAAGAGTTTGTTTGTTTGTTTGTTTGAACGCGCTAATCTCAGGAACTACTGGTTCGAATTGAAAAATTCTTTTTGTGTTGAATAGACTATTTATCGAAGAAGGCTTTAGGCTACATAACATCACGATGCAACTATTAGGAGCGAAGAAATAATGGAAAATGTGAAAAAAAACGGGGAAAATTATTCATCTCTGAGTGCTTCCATTGCGTGCGCTGCGAAAACGGTTCAAGATACCAAAAATATAAGTATGACAGAGTTATTCCTCTTAAAATGATCTAAAAAAATGTCCCAGACAGTATATGTCTATCTTTTAAGATTAACTCACTAGAACCGTTTTTATGATAATCAAATTTGGTCGAAATTAATGCATTATTTGTTAAGAGTTGTATCAACGTAATAATATTAATCTTTATCGAAATACATGTGTTGTTGATTAAGAGTATTTAGTTATGAACAAAATTGTCTTTGACATCACTTAATTTCAATGAACATCTTAGAAGATATTACAATAACTTATATAGCAAAACAACGTTTGCCGCATCAGCTGGTGTTAAAATATAACGAGATAATGTTATTTACAATAGTTTAGTGGAACCTTAAGGTTTCTCTATCTTCTATAGTGTGTCTATAACACTTAGTGTAATGTTTATATTTTAATTTTTTATATCTATATTTATGGTGTAGCACGATAGGGCTGGCATGACAGCATGCGGCAGTCAAAAGCCTTTTAAATAAATTGATTAAAAAAAACGAGATAATGCTTTTTATGGTATGCATGCCACTGGTTACGGGGTACTGTTTTTCACCAGGGCTACGTGTGACGTAGTGAGTTCTTCAGGTGGATAAGGAATAACATCATGGTCGGAAAAGCAGTAATTATTGGTGTTGGTAAACTGTTTGCCGAAATAGGTTTAAAAAGAAATCTACTAACCATGGTTGGAGAGAGAGTCACTCTCCTCGCGGCCAGACAGTTCAGCCTCCAACTCCAGAACCCAGGTGCATACCTGCGCAGCGTCGATGCGAGCGAACTCTGGTACGTATGCCGCCATCATCTCGATAAAACCTGACGCCAGAATGTGTGAATTTGAACATGATGAAAACCACATGTATAGGGTAATTTTATAAACGAATACAATATTTCAGAATACAATAATTTGTACCTTCTTGTAACTAATCAAAATGTAAATAATAATATTCCCTAGCAAATCATAAAGAAACATTGATGAACAAATGAGTAATTGATCCGTAAAAAATTTGGACACCGCAGCGCGTGTGATGCACGATTGAATGGCATGTAGATAAAATCCTTTTACGTAATTTTAGGTAAATAGGTAATTGACTCGTTACCCTTTCGTACTTTATCCTGGCTTAGGAGAGACAAAATACCTACTTAATAATTAAATATTGTTTATTCTATCATTTGTGTAATTGCCCCTTAATATGTTGACTATAAATTACTTTGTTTTAATGGAAATATTAAGATATCACTATTCCTCGTCTATAAAATCAGCCTGTATAGATATTTTCCATAGAGGAAAGAAGAGAAGAGTTTAGTTGACCCGTTCATATGACTAGATATTATAAAACAAAGTTCTCCGCCACGCCTGTCTGTTCGCGATAAACTCAAAAGCTCCTGTACTGATTTTCATGCGGTTTACCCTAATATACAGAACGACTCATGGAGAAGAATTTAGTGTATAATTTGTCAAGGTTTTGTGCAAATTGGTTGAAATATGGCGATAATTGTTGACAATGTCGGAAAAAATGAATTCGTCTGGGAGTTTGTAATGAAAACGCTTCCTAATGTCTTTGAGATATAACAAAACAATGTATGGTGGGATTATTCCTCTTTTATAAAATAATTATATAGCGTTACTTTACATCGCTAGTGGCCGTATACATTTTGCGCTTGTATATCTTTTTTTTTTACTTGGGGAAAATCCTTATGGGATCGTCTCGGTCGCACAGGGGGATTGCGCGAAACCGAGGTGTGCCGGACTTGTACCGACTAAAAACCCCAAGGTGACTTCTTCTGCGCATTGACGGTGACCGCGGGACCTGTAATCAATTCGCCGCAGCCCCGTCGCGCCGCGCCCGCTGGGCACAAACTCGGAGGAAGGTATCTTCCTCGACACTGCTCGTTGTATTTAGGCAGAGCACGTCACAATGCTCTGCCTACTTCTCGAGGGTCGCTAACCAGTCGCTAAGGGCCCCCATCCTGAGCGGCCGCGACCCCAATGCGCTTGTATATCTAACCCAACGTGACCAGTAGCGCAGCTGATCGCCATTCTCAGGACACTTACTCATGACATTTCTATTAGATGCCATGCGGGTTTCCTCGGGATGTTTTTCTTCCCCAGTGGGAGCGTAGTGACTAAATCCATAATTAATCTGGAGAAACCAAGATGTAAAAGCCAAGATTCAAACCTACGTTCATTCGCGTCGCTGTGTGGTCTTCCAGCGAGCGTGTTCCCACCGTAATATGATACGGGGTCCCTTAAGCGTAGCGTGAAGAGATATTTGTGCAGGCCGGCATGATCGCTGCAACTACCGATGGGTTTTTCTTAAATTTATAGTCGTCGTTTTTTGGATTGCACCATGATTACCATTTGTCAAGATGTAGTAACTTTTTTTTGGTAACCCGGATGATAATCCTACGTAGGACCCTCAGGGCGGGTGGTGATGAGGGCAGCGACTCCCGTGTCAGACTCCTACTGACTAAAGCCCCTGGGACACCCCTTTAATTACTTCAACCAGGCCTGGGAAACCTGAGGAGCAAACTGTTTTATTCAAGCTTCCTCTCTGGGAGGGGTGAGTATAAAGAGCCGATGTCTCCAATATCTCTCTCTCAGGCAGCACGCTAGATACTGCGCATCGCCTGCCTCTCATCCGGGCAGCAGACACCCTCACGTCTACTGCCCGGCTGTTGTCACCGGGGATGTCGCTCTCACTCTGGGCGAATGCGTCTCTCCTGTGACGAAATGGCCAACGAATGGCCAGAGAACATGTTTGCTCTCTGACTCTTTCGGTGACCTCCTTCTGCTTCATAACTGCCTTCCATGGCTTTCACCACCGCCGGTAGTGAAAGGTCATCACCGATATGACCCGTAAGAACCTTACGTTTCTCAACCCAGGCTGAGCACACTTCAAGGATGGTGTAATTACTGTGCCAAGGCAAAATAAAAATAAAAGTTCTGAAAAGATCCTTTAGAACAATAAAGTTGCATAATGTGTGTCCATTATTTTTAGCACAATATCTAGTTCCTTTGTTAAGTCTATATTTATGTTATTCAAGGTGAGCAAGGCTATTGTACATCTCCATGTAAATAGGTCGCTAGGGTGTCACTATCAATATTTATTATGCACTGCATGATTCACCAAGATTTCAATTTAGTATGAATAGTGTCTGACAGAAGGTGGAATTCTGTTACAACAAACAAACGTTTGTTTACACTTCTCCTAAAGATTCCCAAGCAGAGATGGGCAAAATTTAATCTGATTAATGATTTAAAAATGTAGCGTCATTTTTATTTTCTTGCTCTGTAATCATGATTTAATCCATTTAATATATTGAGAAATCATAAATGTGTATGCAATCTGGGATTCTGTAGTGTTTAAAACATAGATTAGCAAAATGTAGTCATGTTAATGGTAAAAAACGTAAAATGTAATCATAATCATTTATATTAATCTGATTACTTTTTGCCCATCTACGCTCCTAATTCATAAGAAATAAGAAAAAATATTCTTCTATTCCACAGTTTTTTTACTACTTCTTTTTGTGACTAACAATGTATTTGTCTAGGTGATTTTAAAATTAGTTCAGATCAGTGACGTGCAAAGGATATTTGGACAGGGTATGCAGAATTCGCGTAATTAATTTGCATATTATATTACGATAGTAAATATTATATTGCTTTCATAGGAAAGTTAGATGGCGTGAATATAGAATAGATATGAATATAAATGATTCCTTTTTTGTTTAACTTAAAGCAATTTATTCCAGAATTATTTATAGTTGGGGTATGCAATGCTTTCATGCATCTAAGGAATGAACGCTACTGGTTCAGATTACATCTCGGGAAATCATTCCACACTCTATCTTGTTTACTGAAATTATTAAATTATGAAAAACATTTTAATATTTAACTGTATAAAAATTACTAACTTCTAGAGATGATTACTTTGGAACTTATTCAAAGTAATAAAATTGTGTGATAATGTGTGCATCTGTAATAGTTCCTTCCATTTCAGTACTAACCGGAAATATTAAGCTCGAGCCAAAACTTTGCAGTCCCGGACTTGAAATTTTTCAAGAATGAGCAAGAACTACTGTCAGTCCTCCCCCTTTACAACTATGTAAAAATGTAGATATCTTTTATCACATAAATTGAAATACAAATGACTATTCACCTTACATAAAAGATGTTACAATATATTATGAGACTTTTCAGTTAGCTTTTAACATGTCAACACAAAGTTGTCTACTTGGTTAGTTGTGGCTGTGGTGGCCAAGTGGATAATGAACTTGTTTCCATGTGAGGCAACACGGATGGTCCTAGATTTAAATCCCAGCATGTAACTCTGGGTTTTACCAGATTGCATACACATTTATGCACAACATGCTTATTGGTGTAGGAAAACATTGTGAGGAGACCCACAGGGCATCTAATAGAAATGTCATGTGTACTAGTGCTGTGAGAACGGCGATCAGCTGCGCCACTGGTCACGTTGGGCATAACATATAAAGGCAAAGTAGTTAAAGCCACTAATGTATCTTTGCTGACCCAGTATATTATATAGAGTGATGATATATAATTAAATTATTATTATAAGTCAGCCGTCTTTTTAAATTTATTACTAAGTGAGTACGCCGGGTGATTTACTTATCTGCCACATCTAGAATTTGACAAAGAGGCAATAGCCCAACTCACTCCACCTAGATTCAGGTCTGAAACCTTTGGCCCGCTTTGTTGGAACCTGAAGAGTTTGCAAGTGGTGGCTGAATCCAAAGCTTAATTAGGACATATAGGTAGCATATGTGATCATATAAGCCTGCACAAATCTCTTTATGGTATGTTTAAAGGATCCCATATCATAGGATGATGGGAACACACTCACTGGAGGAGCATTCGACAGCCCAATGACACGGTAAAAGTAAGAGTTAGAGAACTTCTTAGTTCTAGTCTTGATATGACTAGATTAGTTTAGGAAGTACGTATATTTTATTACAGTTTAATTTTAGGAAATACGTACAAGTAATATATAAAACAAAAGTTTTAATTAATTAAAGAAAAATAAAAAGATAGCTTTAGATAATGGCAACAAAGTAACAATTAAAAACAATTAAGTTATTTTAATTAATTCCTAAATACTAAGTCAACTCTATAGGCATTTTCGTCGCTCTTAAAGCGCTAAATATGCGCAATTAAAAATAATAGAAAAATGCAACTTATTCCAATAACTTGTTTTATTTTGAATTAAAAATAAGTGAATATAATTTATTACAGTTGTATTACCTTCTACATCGAAGCAGGGGTCTTGCGAAGCTTCTTCTAGAATAGATATAACGTAGGACAAGACAATTTCGTCTATTACATTTAAATCGGCATTCGGAATGTGTTTGGTAATAAATTGAAATAAACTCTCCTTTACAAAGGATTCTTGCTGAGCTATGGTATTCATTACGCTTTGAAACACTTTATTTTACGCAAAAACACGGGAAAAAAGACTATTTTATTTTGTATTCACGTAAGATTTGTGTTCTAGATGGTTACAGAGCGTGAAGTTGAGGCTCGTTTAGGGTTTTCGAGCTGTTTTAACAAAGGTGTTGTCGGAGTCCCTTGGCTTTCGTGCAAAACACACCTAAGATACGTATTTATAGTAATATTCCCTGAATTCCTAGGACCTGAACTGCGAAAATCAATACATCTGAGAAGTTTTTTTTTATAAACAAAGTTTTGTTGTTTTCTGTTAGGTCACTGGCTTTTCTTCATACAGCCAATGTGAAAATCATCAATGTTGAAAATATTTAAAAAAAATGTAATTTAAAATATTAAGGTATAGGATTAGTAACGATTTACATTTAAGCAATATACATTTAATTAAATATTCTTAAGGTATAAGGAATGCCATGAAGAATAAAACGTGATTTAAGATATTCTTAAAATATGTGGCATAATAGTAACAAATGGTGGCGGGATTTTTAAATCAACAACACCCAGGTACATATAGATAAAGTAACGTATCTTTGATTATTTAGGATTTTGTTCTCGTAAAATCTATGTGAAGTTTATTGTGATGAGACTTGATTGCAATTGATTTTATTCTAATAACAACTTTCTAAGTCTCCAAGACATACTATATATAGAGTTTAGGTATTCGACTTTGATAGATGATAGTGGATAAAAGCTTAGTAAAGCAATAAATGCATAAGAAAGAAGTAAAACACAATTTGTAAATTCAAATAAATATATTTCAATTAAAATTTTAAAATATAACGACCATAACATTTTCATATTTATTCTAAAATGACTCATATAACACAACGCCAAATTCACAACTACATTTTCATTATAACAATATTTTTGAAAATCTTGAAGTACTTTGTTAAAGTTTTACATATTTTTGTTACTTTAAGTGTATTTAGCAGTTCAGACGCCATTTTGAAATAAGTTGAATATCATTTCAGCTCTTCGGTATACAAACGTAGAAAACTGCAAGTTTATTTTGCGTCATAGAATATTTATAAATGCTAAGGATAGATCGGAAAGTAAGAAAAAAGCAAATTAATGAGAGATACTGATTAACGAAGAATAACAAGGGGAGTGTTTGTATAGTAAAGTAAAGAAGATTCACTGATATAAAGAAGAAAATAAAAATATAAAGAAGGCAAAAAAAGAGGAACAATTCAATTCCGCTCGCATTCATAGACTTTAGTGACATCAGGCAGGTGACCCGTGGATTTTGCTCAACACTAGCTGGGCAGTAGACTTGAGGGAGTCTGCTACCCGGATGAAAGGGAGGCGGCTTGCAGTGTCCGGTGCGCCATCCGTGAGAAAGGTATGAAGGAGTGAGCTCTTTACACCCACCCCACCCAGAGAAGAAACCTGAACAGGCTGATCGTTCCCCGGGCGTCTGGAAGAATCTGGATCCCCAGACACGGGTGGAGTGATTGGAAGAACACTCCGGGGGTTTTGAGTCAGTAGCGCACACACACCGGGGTCGCTGCCCTCACAGCGGCCTTGATTGTCGTATGTAGGATTTTCCCCGGGACATCAAAAAAAAAAAATTGGATATTGCTCAATGGGCAAACCATAAGATAATAACATATATTTTCCCTACTGATCCCAACCGCAAACTTATTTAAATGCAAGGACTATATTTCAAGGTCAACCCATGCTTGTCTATGCTTTTTCTCTATCTTTTCCTTCAAAATCTGTCGTAAAACAGCAATATTCGAATATTGTACTCTTATAGGTCTTGTCTTGTAAACATGTGGTTGACATTTAGGTACATGGGCATGTGGGATATAACTTCAATACGACAAATAGAAAAAAAAGCATATGTAGATAATATTATTATAGAAAATAAAGACATTACATAATACAAGCAAAATAATAACATGTCATCACACTATATCTCTTTTGGGGGAACAAGCAGATATATCACAAATAGTTAAATTTATTTTTCAATTATAAAGTCAGTTTCGAATTGAATTCTAAAAGTCAATTCGTGTGTAATTTGTTTTTTGGTTTCTCTTTTATTTTATGCTATTTCTTTTATTTTTGAAATTTCTTATTTCTACTTAACACTTTGTCGTCCGCACGATTACTAAATATTTTATCAGCGCTAACTCTGATCACTTGACGTGTCGCCGGCTGTTCTTGACATTATCGGGAGATTATAAATTGTTAATTTTTACTAATCTCATCGTTAGTTCTCATAAGATCTTAACCCTGTTCCCCAACTTTCATGAAATTTCGAAGACTGAAAGTTTGCAACGTCACCACTGTGGTTTCGCCTGACGACATAGTGTTATTTCTTCGATAACTGACACACGATTGCACTAATATCATTTTAAAAACTATTTTTAAGCATGTATATTATTATTGATGTTTCATTGTAAATTTCATTTCTATTATTATACAATTCCAGATAGTACGCGCATAAAATTTATTTATAGTACGTGCGCTCTAATAACTAGACAACTAGATTTAAGTGTGACAAGATTTTAGTTTTTTTTTTAGAGAATATTGCTTTTTTTATTATTTGTTATTTTATAAACAGAAAAAAATACGTGGAAATTTTATTATTAGGACTTATCAACTCAGTATATTGTAACACAAGTAACCGATAGTATCGAGGCACTATTTGACATAATAATGGATAATTATAACAATAAATGCTTTTTTTTATTTGGTAGATGTTGATAATAACAGATATTAATAAAAAACAATAATTAAAAAATCATACTTCAATATTTATTAGAAATATTCGGGTAGTTCTCATTCCAAGTTTTTTACTCAAAGTTTGTTTTGATATTGGAGATATATTTGAAGAATTTAATTCACAGCACTGAGTACATTATTGTAACTATTTTTTTTTTGTTTAATTATGGTTGGGTCATTTATCTGAAGTATGGTAATAAATGTTGAATTTAATGAATAAACACAGTATTTATAAACAATAAGTAATGTAGATTAATTGTCGTCAATGTAACCATAGATGAGCAAAATGTAATGAGATTAATAAAAATGATTACGATTACATTTTGCGTTTTTTACTATAGATCTGGTTGCATTCTGCTCATCTATGTTTTAAACACTACGGAATCCTCAATTGCATACAGGTTTATGACTTCTAAATGTTTTAAATGGATTTAATCATGATTACAGAGCAAGAAAATTAAAATTACAACTACATTCTGTAATCGTTAATCGTTAATCAAATTATATTTTGACCATCTCTGAATGTAATCTATGCTTGAGTGTTTGAATATGTTTACTGAATGCTACTGGGTTTATGCGTTACTTTTTCAGTTTCTCGCCAATTTATTTAAAACCAGTAATAGCTAAATTTGTTTTATTGTACTTTTGGATACAAAATACTTGTAAGATAAATCAAACATAAAGAGCAAGTCTTAAAAATGATTACTTTCCAAGCTATAAGCGAAATATTTTGAAAATATGTTCGCGAGACACTTGTGGGTTGGTAACAGGGAGGGAGTCGAAGCTGCTGGCGTCCGTAGGCTTTACCCTAGTTTCCCTACACGTGACTCCTGGGTGGTGCTAAACGAGCAGCAGCGAGGTGGTAGGGCGTCGGTGCCCGTCTGGATCGCGACCACAGTGCATGGGTGTAAAGCCCGTCATAGTGACCAGTTTCGGCTTGTTGCGTTTCGGGATCAGCTTATGTATATCCAGTAGCTCATATACCTAGAGACCTTCAGTCGTGGTATATGTGGGACAACATGACGATGTAGACTATCAACGGATTTTCATCCTTTGATAGTCGCTTTCGTTATTGGACTACACTGTACTTACCATCAGGAACTCTGTAGTCACTATGTCGAGCCAGTGTAACAAAAAAAAAGATTACTTTCCAAGCTATTAGCGAAATATTTTGAAAATGTGTTCGCGAGACACTTGTGGGTTGGTAACAGGGTTAGGCGAGACCTGAACAAGGCCAAACGTCGCCTGGTGCCTAGGAAGATGGCCCGGCCTTACCCTTGGTACTCGGCAGGCGGGAGAAGGAACACCCCGGGGGTTTTAGTCGGTGCAAGTCCGATACACCGTGGGTCCACCCTCATCTAGCCCCCTGAGCTCCGTTTAGAGATTTCCCCCGAACTACCAAGAAAAAAAGGGGAGGTTGGTAACAGGGTCTGGATTCGGTCTGGATATTTTTGTATATTTTATAAACAGGTGTCTATAAACTACTGTTTGTTTGAAACTAATATCTTGTTTGACACAAAATACTTACTGATTCCTTTGAGAATAAAGCATTTGATGGACAGGTAAATTTAAATTACGTATTTTTGTTTAAGTATCACAAATAAAAGAGATTAAACATACGTAAATATTATATCAAAAACTATTTGTATATTCAAAAGTAGTGTGCTGTTTAGTGATTTGTAAATATTATTTTATATTCCGATTATTAACCTCTACCATTATGTTTATTAATATTTTTCTATCGAATTGTACATATGTTCTTTAATATATTTTTGTCTTTCACTTGGCCATTCATACTCCCCTTATCACAATAGAAGATTAACTAATTATGATAATAGTGAATTACTAGAATTTATAAAGCATCTAAGAAAAATAGTGTTCTCTAACATCTACATATAAGTAAATAGAAGATCTGAAAGGAAAAATAAGTATATATTTCAATATTTAAACAGTGATAGAATTGAGGCTAGATTTGTATTATAATATAGTGTATGTAAATATTGTAGTGTGTCTGCGGGAGGATTTCACGCTATACTGACAAACCAAAAGGAATAATGTAATAACTAAAAACAACAATAAATTACTTAATATCATGAAATTAATGGTTTAATTGTGTTAGCAACTCTTCTTTCGTCGAACGAAAGACTGGATTTGCCAACACTATTAAACCATTAATTTCATTATATCAATTATGATTAATTATCATTAATTATTATAATATAATGAAATTCGAGAAGATCTTCGAACGAAGAGGGTTGCCAATGGAATTAAGGCATCAATTTCATTATATTAAGTAACTTGCTCGAAAGAAGGAAGTTGCCAACACAATTAAAGGATTCATTTCATGATATTAATTTATTTGATGTTTGTTTTAGCTATTATGTTATTCCTTTTAGGTTGTCGGTGCTCAGTAAAGTTTTCCTGCTGATATATATTATCTATGATATAATGTAGAGTTTAAATATGCCACAGTAACCGAACTATAGAGTGTAGTAAAAAGCTGTGTTAATTTTATTTTCATAGCTTAATTGACTATTATTTGCTCTGTGATATTTATGTGGCGTTAACATGTTTTAGCTAATAATTGTTTATATTTGAGGAGTCTAATTTCAAAACATACCATAACATATTTTTTTCAAATCCCATAAATTTATAGAATCTTATAATTAATCTTTGACTTAACAATTACATTCTTATAAGGTATTTTTTTTTTTTATAACTTATAGGCGAACGCTTGAACTCAATCACACCTGGTGGAAGGTGAAGATGAGTCCGATGATGAACCGCGTCCGCTTAACAAATGCCTATTCACTCTTCTTTTAAAGACTCCCAGGTCATAAGATCGCGGAAATATGGCCAATATAATATGTTTATATTATTATTCTAGAGTAGGGAAAAGCAAAAACTAAAAAAATCATTTACTTATAATATTTGCTTTGATAAGACATTTCAGATTACAATTAGGACTATTAGTAAGTAATTTTGTACGAAAAATCGTTTTAGCGAGTTTTGAAATTAGACGCCTCATCTATTGTTCTCTTTAAAAGTTACAATATTATAATAAACTTGAATACTCAGTTATCAGTGATTCTCAGCCTCGGAGTATTTTTCCGAAATTACAACAAATATAACTTCTCTGTAACCTCTTAGTGTGCATATAATGTTAATTTCTGATAATAATAGATTATAGAGATTTATGACTAGATTCTTCCAGAAACAACTACATCTTACTACAAAAGCCCCAGTTGTTACGCTAGGACACATTACCTTGTTAATTAAAAAATCTGTAAATGTGAATGTCTTTCACAGCAGACATATCAGAAGTCAAAATGTAGGCTTACCAAAATCTTATAGTACATTTTTTAATGTTAGAATTCGTAACAGAATGAATAAACTTTGTTGTTTTTTTACCGGGGGTGAAACTATTTATGGATTTTAAGCTTATAAACCGCATCTATTGTGATTTTAAAAATACACTGATACATTTTCTCACCCGACTTATTTGTGATGATCTATCCCGGTCCAGTGACGTGCATAAGGTATTTGGATAGGGTAGGCAGATTCACATAATGACAATATTATATAATGATAATAAATATTATATTACTTTCATAGGGAAGATAGATGGCGTGAAAATATAATAGATATGAATATAAAGGGATCCTGTTGTTGTTTAGATTAAATCAATATATTCCAGACTTACTTATCGTAAGGGTATGCAATGCTTCCATGCATCTATGGAATGAACGCTACTGTCCCGGTCATCAATATATTGCCCAATTAGAAAAAAAAAATACTGATCCACTCTGTATGCTGTAGATATTTTAACTGTTAAGAGAACAACAGGTATATATAGTAAAGACATTTTTCTATAATTTACATGCGGACGTTCAACCTCAATCATACAGGGTTGAAGGTGAAAATAGCTCCAACGATGGACTGCGTCCGCCCAACAAATGCCTATTCACTCTTCTCTTCAAGACTCCCGGGTCATAAGATCGCGGAAATATGGCCGCTGGAAGCATATTCCACTTCTTGACTGATCGCATGATTAATGTAGAAGCGAATCTTTTCGTAAACATGTAAGCATAGACGGGCAAAACGTAATCAGATTAATGAAAATGATTAACGATTACATTTTACGTTTTTTACCATTAATATGATTGAATTTTGCTCATTTATGTTTTAAACACTTCAATATCCCAGGTATTTCTTAATGTTTTAAATGGATTTAATCATGATTACAGAGCAAGAAAATATAATTACTACATTTTGTAATCGTTCATCATTAATCAGATTACATTTTGCCCATCTCTGGATATAAGTAACTTCCACCACAAACCTAACCGACACCACTAAATATATCTAGTGGTTTTGTGATGAAATGGAATGAATTTATTTCATGTATAAGATTCAGGTAAACCTATTAACAATAAGTGATTATTAGCAACACATACATGTATTAAGATACAAGCGATCACCCTATATATTGCTATCCTCACGAAAAAACGTACAGTCACAATATTTTATATTGATATCATTACGTCACATATACACCAATTATTATTAATACACTGATCAATAAATATAATAAAACTAATTTATAATTCGTACAAAATGAAACATATCTTTTGATTTAATAAAGCGTATTGTTTTCCAGGACTTCCTATACATTAATTTACATTTTTTTTATTAAAAGGATATGGACATTTTATCTTTTTCTGTGAAATCGCCATTGTAATGAGCAACCGTTTATTTCAGTAATTTATTTTATTGTGCATTATAATACAAAAAACTTATAATTACTATTCTATGACAATATTTATCAGCAGTTTATAAAAATTTAGAGTTACCTTATTAATACATAATGAAATGAAATTAATAAAAAGAAAATTTCATTGTCCCTCGTAAAAAGTAAACACAATTGTTAACTTTTAAAAATACATCACAATCAAGTATTCAGGTTTACAGGCTAAAAGAAATTAATTTATTATAATCTCTGCATATTATCTCTAGCAGCGGCCAGCTCGGACTCATGAATGGGCAAAATGTAATCAGAATAATAAAAATGATTAACGATTACATTTTACGTTTTTTACCAATCATATGACTGCATTTACTAAAGGCATCTGGTACAAAACTATTCAGTGTAGTCTGCCCCGGTATCCGTGGTTCGAACAATGTTATATTAGCAGGAGAGACGCTGTGACATTGTTTAGACTCCGTTCCGGGCATATTCCATCGAACAAATCCAAATATTTAATAGGAATCTCCGACTCCCCAAACTGTACGACATGTGGTGTAGAAGAAGATGTTTACCATTTGCTGATGGAGTGTGTCCGGAACGAAGCACAACGTCGGGATATACCGGTTGTCAATTATCTTGTTGGCACTTGCAATTGCATTTTGTCCTCTCCGCTTTCCGAGCAGGCAAAAATGTTAGTTGCACTTTACCTGAAGGTGGCTTAAAGTAACTGTAAGTGTGTATAAGTGTTTTGCCTGTACGGGGGTGACGTGGTCACTCTGTGACAAAACCCCTTTAAATTAATAAAGAAAAAAAAAATAATGACTGCATTTCGCTCATTTATGTTTTAAACACTACAAAATCCCAGATTGTATACACATTTATCATTTATTAATGTTTTAAATGGATTTAATCACGATTACACAGCAAGTAAATTAAAATTATGACTACGTTTTGTAATCGTTCATCATTAATTAGATTACATTTTGGCCATCTCTGCTCGGATTGACGCGTGGCAACGGATTTTTTTCGACCTACGCTAGCGGATCTCTTAATATCACGTCACTTTTAAAGAACCAATAAGATAGCAGCGTTGCGCTCCTTATACATCACCCGAATTTCAAGAGCCAATCAAATTAACGGTTACGACCGTTGCCTAGCAACCAAGAATATCCTTCAAATGTTCTATATTCAATTATATAATAAAATGAATTGAACCACCATTGTAACGGTTACTCATTACGTCCATCAAAATTCGTTTATTACATTCCCAATACACGTAAAATACTAATCGCAAAGTATACATATATTTAAACACTCAATAAGTATAAATCTTTATATATTTCTCGATAACATTATTAAATAAATATAATCCTTATTTACATTGCTTGTGAAATTGATAACTTTTACTTACACCTCTTTTAAACAAGATACCCATTTTTTTTTTATTTTTAAAGATTAAAAATATATCAGACTCAAATACGAACATGATTAAATATCGAATAGAGATCTCTGTAATCGATATTTTTTTTTAAATTATAAACATACTCAAGTTTTTATAATGTATGGAATTTGATATCTTGATCTCATGATAAATAGGAATTTTATAAATTATTTTATGGCTTCCCTCCACAATGGTCAGTCATAGCTTTTAAAAAAATATAAGAGTGATCCTGGATCTGAAAAAGTATGCGTCAGGCATAACTTCGGTTTCCAAAATCCGGCAAATACAACCTCGACGCATTCATATTCGTCGATCCCAAGCAATTGTACGGAGGACCGATCAAGTTTTAAATTTTATAGAGAAATAAACAGATTAAACGCTGGAAGTGGCTTGCTGGCTGCTATGGTCGGACATGATAGAGTTAAGATCAGAATCTCTAAATGACGGGGGTGTCCCAAAAGGGAAATCCTGAAAATAAAAACATATGTATATAAAAGTAATGTACGGTGCGCAACCAGTCACATCAACTTGAATCCGATTTTAATCCGTCAAATTACAAATCTAGGCAACTACGCACACGAGAACAAAAAAAGTAACTATATTTTTAAGTAACAGAAGCTATTTTGCTAAAAAAAATAAATAAAAAAATACACGTAGTGATTAAACTAAACTCGATTTAACTTTTACTTGAATAACCAAAACAGCAACAATCAGAAATTTTACGCAATAATAGAATTCTTACGCAAACTAACAAGAGGTCCGCTCCGCAAAGAGCCTCGAACGAGAATGCCTGGCCGATTTTTTTTTCGGCAGATCCTACGGTGGTGTCCTGGGAAAGACCTTCACAACACAACCGGGCTTTGTGGGCGAACGCAGAGGGCGCTCAGCCAGCGAAATTTATGGGTTGGGTGGCTACGCAAGGGCACCCCTGTGAGTACGGACCTCGACTTGGGCGGCTGGCCAGTTGAAATACGAACTTAACTGTGATCGACCAGCGTTTCGGAAGCGACTACCTTGAGAAGAAACCCCGAAAGATACTCAAGGCTGCGTCAGAGTGCCTAGGCGACGTGCTTGCATTGGCTTATAAATCGTTTCTATATACCTCTTGTTTTTTTTTTTTCATTTGCCAGTTCTCTATCTAAATATATTAATGTACTGAAACATATTTTAGGAATAGACAATCTTAAGCCCAATATGGATGCCGCGCCTAATCGAAATATTATTCCTCCCCATCCGGCCTGCTTCTCGGATAATCCCTCGTACGTAGTACAAACGGTATTAAAGTTGAGATTAATAGGCTCAACTTTAAATTTGCTTAGACTTTACTAAAACATACAATTTATATAACTCAATGAATGTAAAAGTATTTGGTAATTCACCGATTTTGTCAACATTGACTTGGCTCTGCGAATACTATGGCTATACTCAAATTTCTATTATATATTCAGTTTTTTGTCAAAACGAATTGAATAGAATAGTATATATAAGAAATAGAATAGAAATCGCATAACGAATGAAGTGCGTAAATATCCTTAGAGTGTTCTGCGAGAGACAACAGTATCCCATTGAGCAATATTACCTGAGACGGAAGTGTCCTGGGAGCTGGAGGGGCAGGTGGAGGCGGGCGTGGTGCGCGGGGGGAGGAGCACTCAGCGCAGTCGATTACGGGCCCGGTGTTACTGCGGGTCGACCGGCGCGACCAGGATTCCGGCATGCAACTGAAAACAAACGCTGTGTAAAGGAACGAGTCGGATTCTGACAGTCGTTTGACGGTTCGTGACTGACAGAATCGGAAAGTACCTTTAATTTTAGTTATTTAACCCTTTCACGCTCAGGGGAAATATTTTTCTCTTCTACAAAAATCGTTATCGATTGTTCAATTATTATTGAATCGATATTTTTTTACTGAATTTCGAGATAAAACGTATGTTCAAGGCGGCAAATGTGTTTCTGAACGAATAAAAAAAATAACTGTCCATCTTACACGCCCACATATGACACATAATAAATGTGTAATGTGCAATGTCCACTCGTGCTTCACAAGTAAATAAAATTGTTTCGTAGAATATCATAATTAACTATTTATTTTACTTTTCTGATAATTTTTATTAAGTTTTTGTATTACAAAGCTATAAATAAAATACTGATATAATAAAGCTAACTCTTCCTTTATTTACTTTTATGGTCCATAGGGAAAAACATTTCCCGTGAAATTAAAAGAAACCTGTACACCCCTGCTATGTTTTTCTGTTGATATTCTCTTACTTTACACCCACAATAGCTAAAACAGCTGAGACAGGGTCCTTATTGGCAGCGGCCTAGATTTTCTTGTGTATTGTTTGTGATTTTTTTATTTATTTTTATGATTTCTTTCTGGTTTTTCATGTAATTTATTGTAGCATGTTGTCACTTCTGTCTGGCTGCTGCTAATAAAAAGCTTTCTTTCTTTTTCTTTCTTTTCTATAATATTCTATTGTATTGGCATATTTAGTCTTGGTTTATGGTTCTAAAAGGGTTAATAGAGTTTGGGATTCCTTATCTCAAAAAAGAAAAAGAAATTCATGTAGTAGCACTTAAATATCTGTTATTGGCTCAACCAACACAGCACCTGATGGACAATACAGAGTAGACCTAGATAGCCAGTGACCGCCAAGGGTCGATAATCCATTAATAGGCACCGTCGCCAAGTTAGCCCACACCACAGAAGACCTCACATACCTAGGTATAATAACAACTGGATGTAAACAAGCTGATCCCGAAACGTGACAGGCGAAGCGTGTTAATATGACGGTCTTTGTAGTTGTATACTGTGGTCACAAGCTATAGTTCCACCAATAATTTTTTTTTTTATCGAGGCTCTTTAGGATCGCATGAACTAACACACACACACACAACAAAGATATCCTATAAGAGTTCTTTAGGTACGGAACCACTTCAAAAGAGCCAATTCGTGTCAAGCTAATGTGCATTGCTACTAAATTCAAAAGTATTTGTCTTGAATGTTTCTTGTTTCAAGGCAAAATGTTGTATAATAGGGAGAAGGTAAGGGAAAGACGAAAGGGAGAGTGGTAGGGGAAAGATAGTACAGATATGGAGGTTAGAGTTTGAAGAGCGAAAGGAAGTGTGAGAAATGTACTCCCACGTCAAACTAAAAAATACGACGTATGACCAGTGATCGTGGGTGTGGTGGTAGAAAGAAACGGATTTTGGCGTTTTACTGTTTATTTGCACTTTAAGGCACACCGAACTGCGACGCACACGAACGTACTCTAGCCTCGAGTCTCGGTAGTCGACTGATTTTGCTAGAGCATCCCTTACCCCACGCGTCCCATAACACCCTAAAGTCCTTTAGGGCGTTTACCACAAACGCGTATCGGGCGGCGTCTACATGCTATACATGTTATTTATTAACTGTTAGGCGATACAAAGATTTCTGTGTCAGTGAGTGTGATATAAACTCACGCGTGATGGACGATGTGGGCGCAAGGCAGAGACGTAAGCGGTTCGGGGCGGTCTGCAAGCGGCTCCCGGCAGCGGGCACAAGCTGGCGCCGTCCACGCAGCCGCAGCTCGCTTTAACCTTGAAGCGGCGTTATTGTCTCCCAAAGCTGTGTATATATCAGCCAGACGGAGTCGAACTCGTCGCATCAGCATCTAAACATTACACACTCTTTGTTAAGTCAAAATAAACGCTTGATAAGTTACGGAAGCGAACTCGTAGATCGACTATTAGTAAACTATGTTATAAATTATTAACTTTTCACCCTAATTGTTCAGTATTCAATCAATCTTTACAATCCGCTCTCAGTTTTTCAATGAAAATACCCCAAGAAACCAAGACCTTCGAAATACTCATACCCATATAGCTAAGAGCCTCCACCGTTTTCACATAAGCAGTAGCTAGAGTTATTAACTTCGAAAGAATGAAAAAATTCAGATGGGGGAACTCAAGCGGGAACTGATCACTGAAGGTAAAGCTAATCCACAAAGTGAAAGTCGATTAACGAGCAATAGAGTGGGCTTTAGGTTCCCGCAGTGTTACGTAAACGTAAATTTTCTTATCCGATTTCGCCACCCATAAATGTCCTTGCACGAACTACATTCGTATTCAGAGGAAGAGAGTTGTGAGATCACTTCCGCAAACAATCATTCGGTGGAAAGACTAATGTGGATCGAGTTAGCTCGCGACACCGCGTACAGCATCACGTATCACCGATCCTTGTCGGAATTCCTATATGTCCCGTTCCCAGGAAGGAACTACCTGCCATGAGAGGTGACAAACTAGGACCAAGAGAGAGGCGTCGTTCACTTAGTCCCTTGCATTACACACCAGAGATACATAATCGCGGCTAAGGTTTGCTAGCTACATTTTAATCATTCGTCTCACTTTCATATTGTGCTGGAGAATTCTTTTTTTTTACACTGGCTCGACATAGTGACTACAGAGTACCTGATGGTAAGTACAATGTAGTTCAAAATCGAAAGCGACTATCAAAGGATAAAAATCCATTGATAGTCTACATCGTCATTTCGGACCACATATACCGCGACTGAAGGTCTCTAGGTATATGAGCTACTGGATATACACAAGCTGATCCCGAAACGCGACAAACCGAAACTGGTCACTATGACGGGTTTTACACCCATGTACTGTGGTTGCGATCCAGACTGGCACCGACGCCCTACCACCTCGCTGCTGCTCGTTTAGCACCACCCAGGAGTTACGTGTAGGGAAACTAGGGTAAAGCCTACGGACGCGAGCAGCTTCGACTCCCAAAATAACTAATAAATTCTACATATAAACGTGCTGTCATCACACAGCGACTCTGTCTGACATTTTTCGTAATGAGATAATTAGATAGAGAACTATAGTGATTTATTTAGGCAACTGAGTACGCATTTGAAGTGGCAATGGGTCGGTTATATTTGTCGAGAAACTGACAACAGTTGGGGTAAGCGCGTTTTGAAGTAGAGACCGCATCTGGGCTAGCGTAGTGAAAGACGCCCAAAGGCGAGATGGATCTACGCTTTTCGAAAGGCAGCTGGAAGCTTTTGGATGTCAACAGTCCAGAAATGAGATAAGTGATCAACCTTTACTTAAATATTACCAATTCATGTTTAAACTTACTTTGGAACCAACAGAGCTTGCAACTTCCAAAAGACGTGTGTTGAATTCTAAAGGACGACAGTTGCAGATCCTCCCTTGCAATCTCAGCGCTTCCAAACACCTGGCTGCACCATCCATTGCCTCCATTTGGGCCAGCCTGTCTCCCAAAGCTTGTCCAGCACCCATGGCTACTTCGTAATGCCTGGGATATACAACCAAATATAAGTGCTTGATACTGCTTTCTTAGGTTTTTCAAACCTTGACAATCTGCATGTGATAACTAAGTCTGTTAAACAACGAGTAGTGAGGTACACGATAGAAATGTTACCAGTAGATGGACAAAATGTAATCTGATTTTGATTGATTTTTCTAATTGATTGAAAAACGATTACAATTACATTTTGCGTTATTCATCATTAATATGACTGCATTTCGCTCATCTATGTTTTAACTACTACATAATCTTCAATTGCATACACATTTATGACTACATTTTGTAATCGTTAATCATTAATCAGATTACATTTTGCCCATCTCTGAAGTTACCACAGTATAAGGGAACAAAGCATGGTAGAGTGTATCACGGTCATGTATTTTAGATTAGGTATAATATCTTCTAAAGTCATGTAATCATCAAATTTTATAAATGTGTGATATCAGGTGCAGCTTTCCGATTTTTTCTTATAACTTTTCATTATTTTTCTGTAATGCCAAGGCTGTCGCGTTTATATAAAGGGTGTGTGGCCGGGGACAAGAGCATTGATATATTTTCGGATTCGATGCCGGCCTTCAAAAGGAAAATCAGTGAGCAGGTGTGTTGAGCTTGGCATTGTTTTTGGTATTGTTTGTATGTTAACTTTCATTTTTAATTGTAGGTATTATTGTCTATGATTTTTTTTTTTGGTGTCTTGATTTTAATTTTTTGTAATTTTGATACTTTTTGATTTTGTCTTTAGTACTTAGTCAATGCTTTTGAGCCATGCTGTGGCTATCTTTTATTAGTATCTATTGTCGACATTTAGCTATTGCATGCGATTTCATTGTTAATGTAACTTGCAATGGAACCGTTGATAGCCTATACTTAAATAAATAAATAATCGGAATGTCAAAGTGATTAGACTAAAGATATCGGAATGCTGCTTAACGAACAGCAGTGAAGTGTTAAACTTTGAAATTAGAATGGTGAGCATTTATTTCTTAAACTTTAGTCAGAAAATAGGTTGACGTACCACCTGCTGTCAAATTTACCCTATCATCTATCAGAGTAACCTCTTATATTATCAATTAATTGGCAACCCTAAGGAAAAATCTTGCATAGAAGCCTCAGAACGATCGTGAAGGTAGCAGTCCTGGTATGCCAAATTTCAACTGTCTAAAGCCCTTGTCACATCGTATCCTCATAACTTAGCCGGGTCTGAGAGCCCCTTTTTCGTCGGGTGCCGAGGAAGATGGCTCAGCCTTGCTTTTGGCACTCGGCAGGCGGGAGAAGGAACACCCCGGGGGTTTTAGTCGATGCAACTCCGACACACCGTTAGAGACTTCTCCTGGGTTACAAAATAAAGGGTCTGAAAGCCCCAGTTGCCTTTCAGCTGGCCAAAATTATCTATAAACCTTGGTCATGTTATAGCTACACTAGCATGAAGATGGTGATAAACATTTAAATCTTTTTGGTTTAAAAAAGGTTTTGATGAGCTAATGTTTACCTTAAAGCTTTCCCGATGTCACATTTCCGCCGATAGACGTCTCCAGCTATCCTAACTGCTCGAGCATAACAACCTTGATCTCCTGCAACCGCAGCCAGTCTTAACGCCTCCTGTAATTTTACAGACAATATACAGCCACACTTTTTTCTTTATTTACACCTGGTGGAAAGTGAAGATGAGCCCAATAAATGCCTATTAACTCTTCTCTTAAAGGCTCCTAAGTCATGAGAACTTAAAATATCATCGCTAGAAGCATATTTCACTCTAAAGCTATTCATATGATGAAAGTACAAGAGAATCTTTTCGTGCAAATGATATCCGAAACGGTGTCTTGTAGTTCTGTAGTGAAATGGAACTGGTGAAAATAAAAAAAGAAAGAAGATAAAGGAGTACTAACATTGCAATAATCATGAGCGTCGCCGAGTTCTCCTCTAGCTCGCAATGCCGCAGCCATTTGCAGCAATGCACTGCGATGATGGCGCGTGTTGAGATCAGCAGAGCGCGGCCCACGGCCCAAGTCACATGCGCGCGCGGCGCAAGCCACTGCTCGCTCAGCATCTCGTAACCGTCGCCACAGCTCCGAGAGACCAACATACACCTGTAGAATACCACTTTCTTATAATCCTTTCCTTCAACATGCTGACATTACAGAACGGGCCAGGAAATAAAAAGCCCCCCAAAAGTAATTAACGACGCCGTTTGGACACTGCAACTCAAGGAGAGTTGTTATTACGTTGCCTACCAAGTAGGAAAGATCTTGAAGAATCCCATGTGATAGCTCTGAGGAAAAACTGTGCCCGGCAGTTCATACTATAACTCCGTCCGCGACAAAAATGTTCTAGAGAACTAATGCGTTGTCGGGGTTCTATAAGGTTTTAGAGTGTGGAGATGCTCCAACTATCAACGCCGAATGATGGGTGATCGAAATGGTATGTTCCTTCATATTATAATAATTAAATGAAAGTTTTAAATAAATTCGACAAATTTTGCATCTACTTTTACCTACCAGAGTATTTCGGTGAGCTTTATAACGATACTTCTGCTCATAGACGGTCAAAATATAATCAGATTAACGAAAAACTATTACGATTACATTTTTCGTTTTCATCATTAATATGACTGTATTTTGCTCACTTATGTTTTAAACACTACGGAATCCTCAATTGCATATGTTTTCAACTTCTTAATGTTTTGAAAGGATTTAATCGCTACTACAGAGCAACAAAATTAAGATTACGACTACATTTTATAATCGTTAATTATTAATCAGATTACATTTTGCCCATTTCTGCTCATGCTTTAAGTTAGTTAATAGTTGAGCTATTGTTTCCAGATGATACTGCAACTTCAGATCCATACTAAATTCCAAATCGATTCACTGGTCGTTGATGATATGGAAAGGGATAAACAATCTCTTTGTGCAGTTTAACTTACACTAGAGTGTTTCGCATTGCGTTGCAAAAGGCAGTGGAATGGAAGTAGTGTGAAATTTAAATGTCTAACTTTACCTGCAACAATAAAGAGTTATCGTTCTGTGCTTGAGCGATCCCCAGAGCTTTCTGGAAGCCGTCCATCGCCTTCGAGAACGAGCCGAGCTCCAGGCTGACGGAGGCCACCGTCAAATGGACGAAACCAGCCGTGGAGCCCCCGCCGCAGTCGTTATATAGTGCGTGTCGAGCATGTGACATTGAACTGGAAAACACATTTGAAACTCTTGTATTTTAAATACTTTATTTATCATAATTTAAATATACATTTATAATCTATAGTCTATTACAGTAAATTCGACTGCCCTTTAGTTTTTAGCTACCTTTTGAGTAATATGTTTAATCTCTACATACGAGTATATAAAATTCTCGTGTCACAATGTTAGCTACCTTACCCCTCCGAAACGGCTTTACCGATTTTTACCAAATGATATATGCATATTCAGTAGGTCTGAGAATCGCCTACTATCTATTTATCATACCCCTAAGTGATAAGGATTGTTCACCCTTAACATTTATTTTTTATTTTTGGACAAACATTTTTGTTTTTATTTTTCTATAATGTGACATTAAAAAATACATACAACCCTAATTTTTTACCCTTTTATCACCAGCCCCTATTTTTTAATAGCCATTTTAGTAATTCTATCATTTTTCATCCCGCTCGATAACTGATTAATTATCACCTAGAAATAACTTATGTATATGGCAAAACAACGTTTGCCGGGTCAGATAGTGATCTATATACGTTTATAGAGCTTGAAAATAATTTCATCTTAAAATCACTAGACGCCGTGTCGGATACCATCCGTATGTGGTGGATGTTCCTTATATCCGCACGAGAAGATTCGCTTCTACATTCATCATGCGAACGGCTAAGGAGTGGAATATGCCTCCAGCGGCCATATTTCCACAGTTTTATGACCTGGGAGCCTTTAGAGAAGAGTGAATAGGCATTTGTTGGGCGGACGCGGTTCATCATCGGACTCATCTTCACCTTCCAGGTGTGATTGAGGTCAAGCGTTCGCCTATAAGTAATAAAAAAAGGTTCAAAAACCACTCTCTTATTCAGTTTTAGTCAATTTCTAACTGATTTTTTTAGGATTTTAAAATCCTTTTATATTTTAAAATGTATTTTATTATTTATGTATTTATTTTTAAATGGAATGATGTAAATATGACGAATAAATAATTAATAATAATCATTGAGTATTTGATATTATTATCAGCTTGAAATCTTTACGGATATCTAAGTAAAAGGAACGAGGCAGACAAAAGCACACCGAAGTACGGAATCATGAAAGTAATAATAGTAATAATATATAACCGAGACAAGGGGGAATTACCTTGATCTAACTCACGAGGTAACTGACGTGTGGTGGGTGGCATCCGCAGAATACATCCCTATTGTTATTTCTGCTAATGCAATTGCAATGCAATGCCTTGGTTCTAGTTAGCCTACAAAAAACCCAAAAAAGGTTGGGTTTCCGTGCCAAGGGGATAATGGCGCGAATGCAGAAGGCAGTCGTTCTTGACTCTACGCGAATAATACGCAGGTTTCTATCTCTGGGACCCTAATTTCTGGCCGTTTGTGCTCATGCTGAAGGTATACCAACCCTCGCCTAATGCTAGAGTTAGGCGGGTGGGTGAGGAGTTTGTTAATATAATAATATGTAATCGTAATATGTTACGCCGTGGTGGCTGCCGGCAGAATAGAATAGCACGCCCCTCTTCTTGCTGAGGTGTCGTAAAAGGCGACTAAGGTATCTCTTTAACACCGCAATTAAACTACGTGTTCAGAGAAGGAAAACTCGACCAAACCTGCATCCCGCTCCCTCCCGATCGTACTGGTTCTCTATTCCATCGGGCCTGAGCGAGCTCGGACGAGAGAGTGCTTTTCTGGCAGCGCGTCCAGTTATGCACTGAAATATCTCCTGGCGCAATTGACTGTTTTCGAAAACTGGACCTCCATTTCCTTAACCGGTGTTGAAACAGTCGCCGTGGCCGAATCCGGCTAGGATATCATCATCATCAATATGTAATCGGCAGAGACGTGCATAGGATATTTAGACAGGATAGGCACAATTCGCGTAGTTAATTTGCATATTATATTATGATAGTAACCATTATATTGCTTTCATAGGAAAGATAGACGGCGTGAATATTGAATAAATTTGAATATAAATGGTCCCTTTTTTGTTTAACTTTAAACAATTTATTCCAGACTTATTTAACGTCAGGGCATGCAATGCCTTCATGCATCTATGGATTGAACGCTACTGGTAATCAGGCTATATCGCTTTCGGAGTGAGCAGAGATATATTAGAGGCTGTATTCAATCTGCGCTAGACCAGCGTGATCAATAGCACAGCTGATAGGTGTTCTCAAGACCCTTACTCATGACATATCTATAATATTAGATGCCTTGTGGATTCCCTTACGATGTTCCTCTACCAGTGAGCTTTTGGTCTCTAAATCCGTACTTAATGTGGAAAAATCCACAAGTACGTGCCGGGATTTAAACCTACAACCACCAGTGCAGCTACGCATGTATTCCGAACCCTACAATAATAATAAGAATGAAAAGAAAGAAAGAAAACGTTTTATTAACAGCAGCCATATAAAAGTAACTACATTGTATAATAGAACACACATAAAAGACCAAAAACATAAAAAAAACAACCAAACAATACATAAAAAAGTCTAGGCCGCCGCCTTAGATTATAGCCGCCGCCAATAAGGACCCTGTCTCAGCTTGTACGAGTAATACAGAGTAGAGATGGCACGAATATTCGGCAACTATTCGGTATTCGGGCATTTTTTTTTGCTATTCGGTATTCAGCCGAATAATACGTACTATTCGGCCGAATACCGAATACCAAATCATGTAAAAAAGACACGTTATATTACTCAAAGTTATGTATTTATTTCCAAATTACAACACTTTAGTAATTAAAATTGATCAGTGGTAAGTTGTGATGAATAAAAACAAGCTTTTCAGCATTTTTTGGTAGCAAACGATTATGCTTTTCATCGTAAATGTTACCAGCCTCAGAAAGTAACCTCTCTCTCACACACACACTCTCTCTCTCGCTCAGACACATACTAATAAATTTATACCGTGAATATCCATATAAAAACACAAAACACCCTTGAATAACCCGAACGGAAGTACGAGTCTCACCAGAGAAAAGATTTACTTAATTGGTGAGACTTATCACCCTGTGTGTAGGCATAAGTTTTATGTTGAAATAAAGATTATTATTACTAAACACGCTACTTCCAGGAATATTCGGCGGCCGAATATTCGGTATTCGGCCAATTCACTATTCGTGGCATCACTACTACAGAGCACTGGATCCTGCAGCGCTGGTGTTCTGACAGGACCTTGCGGACGACAAAGCCACTTCACAGGGACAGCCCTATATATACACTATAAAATAGATATTATAACCAGTCCGGATTTTAAAATCTATATTAAATTTAATTTAATCTCATTAAAATATACCTCTCAAGTACGCCTAAGGTTTGCTGAGCTCGTGCCAAGTTGAGGTAGGCTTCGGCTCTCATTGGCGCCGAGTCCAGCTCTTCGGATATGCTGAGCTGGCGGTTAGCAAACTCCAATGAGTCTCTGTGAATTATTTCCAGCATAACACTTTAACGCTCTAACAAATATCAAGCAGAGATGAACAAAGTGTAATCTGATTAATGATTAACGATTACAAAATGTAGTCGTAATTTTAATTTCGTTGCTCTGTAATCATGATTAAATGGTTTCGAAACATTAAGGAGCCATAAATGTGTATGCAATTGAGGATTCCGTAGAGTTTAAAACATAGATGAGCAAAATGCAGTTATATTAATGATGAAAAACGCAAAATGTTATCGTAATCGTTTTTCATTAATCTGATTACATTTACCCAACACAAGGTCACACATGTGGATATTTGCCACGAGGGCTGCGGGTCCTTTAGGTTAAACACACATACGCAACATACACAAAATACACAGTCACACTACACACTTCAACCATAACCTACACATACATATATATTCATTCGTATTATAATTTTCTAACTAGTACTTGAGTCGCCTTTATATCTATTGTTGGAAGTTATGAGGGTAGTGGTAGGAGTAAGGATATTTAAGCGACTGTAAACAGTAGTTGCTAGATTTTACTCCGAAGTAGCCTTGAGTTTCTTTCGGCGTTTCTTCTCAAGGTAGTCGCTTCCGAAACGCTAGTAGACCACCGTTAGGTTTCGTTATTAATGGCCGGGCGCCCAAATGAAGGTCCATAGTCACAGGGGTGCCCTTACGTAGGCACAATGTTCAGCATGTCCTGATTGAGTGTGCCCAGAACGCCAATGTAAGGAAGGATGTTATATGTAATTTAAAATTAAATAGATTGGATGTTGGTATGTTCCATAGCATTTTGGCGGTGCCCACTAAAGCAATTGAACACTTATAATCAGACGTGAACACTTATAAGACGAGCGGTTCCGATTTCTTGTTAGTAACACCGCGACACCGCTTGATAAAATTTCGTTGTTAGTTTTCGCTACCAGGCTACGAAGTGTTGGAACAATTTTCTGCCGCCGCTTAGAATATCCAAATCTAAATTTACTTTCAAAAATAGAATTAAAATGATATTTATTTAATAATCCATTAGTTAATCAATTAGTAGTCTATTTCATTTATTTTTACTTATACTTTTGCTCTTTTTTTTTAGGTATACATATATTTTTACTATAGTATCTATCACTAATACATTTTGTAGTCGATTTATTTATTGTATGTAATAGTTTATTTTAGTATCACTTGTATTTATTATTTAATCTATATGTATTTTGTTGTTTATCGATAATTCTTATAAGATGTAACATGACCGGGGCCCTTCACGAAAATCAGCGCTGCAGGCTTCCTCTGTGGCTTTAGGCTAATGAAGGGCCCATTTTCGTCATGTTTATATGTTCTGTATTTTCTTTTGTTTTGGTGTGTTGTTTGTAATTCTACATTTAAATTTCTGTTTTTTGTATATTTGTGGCGAAATAAATACTTTTTCATTATTTTTTTTCAATTGCTTAAATGCTATGGAAACTGTATTAAAGGTGAAGAAGGTTTTATTTCAATATATTAGGCTACGATGAGGCTAATATGACCATGTCAAAAGCCTCTAATAAAAATTAAATTAAAAAAAAATATTGAAAGAATTGGCATTCCTTTTTCTTTGTCTATCCCAATAGGAATTCGGTGTCGTAATAGATAGAAATAAAAGTTAATAAGAAAAAAGGTCCCTAACAATGTTTACTTAAGGGGGTCATTCCATGTGACTGATTCGAAAAATTGATATTTTTTTTTAATGGGCGTTAAAGTTAATATTTATTTCAGCAATGGATGGAGAGTCCTAACTGAAAAAAATCTAAACATAGTTTTGAAATGTGGATTAATATATGGTGAAAACTTGTAGTTTGTAGAAAAGTTGTATGTTTATTAAGTTCGCCAAAAAAAATCCCAAAATAAGCGTCGCAAAAGTGCTTTCACACGGGATGACCCCCTTAATTTAGATTATTCGGGCCTAGTTTTCCGTATCGACTAGTATACATGCGTTTATAAAAACGTTACCTGTATTTGCCAAAGTCCATATATGCTTGATACAGATGGCCAAGTAAGGCGAACTTGTCGTTCCGATGCCGCACTCCTCGCAAAGCAGACAGCCACACCTTAACCGCTCGCCTTTGCTCGTTCTGGCCATACAAACTTACACCTCGTTCAATCTGGAACAATATATCAGTAAAACTATATAGTTACTGGCTGACCCGGCAAACGTTGTTTGGCCATATTTATTTATAAGTACACTTACATAGACTACATTAACACATAAAAACTATATAAAACATGAAGAGGATACATTATAAATGCGACTATATTTATAAGTGTAGACTACATGCACAGAAGAAAAGAAAAAAAAAAATACGAGTAATACAAAAAGATATAAACTACGGTAATCAGAATATTTTTATAACAGAAATAAAAAAAAAATCAATAATCTATCTAAGATCGTTATCTTCTCAAATAACATCCTTTTTTTTAATTTGTATATAGTTTCGTTAAATATCAATACTCTCATCATATATCAATAGATCTCGACATATAATTGTATAACTTAGTCATTCTGCATAAGGGTGCATTTTGACCCAAGATTATAGAATAATTTGGACCACGGAACAAGTTAAAATTAAATGCTCTGGATAATCTAGTAGGTATAGAAGTTATTTCTAGGTTATTTTTAGTGTAGACAAAAATAACAAACTTATTGTGTGTAAGGATAAAATTAAAAATTTAAGAAAAATGTTAAGGTTAACAACCCTTATCACTTAGGGGTATGAAAAATAGATAGTAGCCGATTCTCAGACTTACTGAATATGCATATAAATTTTGTTAAAAAATCGGTAAAGCCGTTTCGGAGGCGTAAGGTAACTAACATTGTGACACGAGAATTTTATATATATAAAGATAGTTATAACTATTTGCTTGCTTGGGAATGGGGATAGTCGGCAGGTGTTCCTGAATTGTGGCCGGAAGATCCTGAGGGCAGTGGGGAGAGAAAACGGCGCGAGGATTGACCAAGGGAATGGTTGTATTATAGATATGTAAATAGAATAAGTGATTGAACATGTAAAACAAATAGGAATTGCAAGAAAATGTAAATAGAAATTAAGGATGGTCAGGGGAGAATGTAAACAAGAAAATCTGAATAGTGTCATGTAAACTGTACGAGAAAAGGAAATTGTATTAGAGAGTAAAAGAAGATGTGTAATACAGTAAAAAGTAGATTAAGAATGAAAAAGTGTAAAAGAGAATGTATTAGAACCCCTCGCGGTTTCGGGGCCACAGTGGATCTGCAGTTTATTGAATGGAAGATCCACGGAGTCTCCACAAAGGAGCCATCGTGGATCCATCGTGGATTTTCGGCCATTTATAGCCACCGTGGCTCCACTGTGGTTTTATGGTGGTACCACTGTGGTACACAATGGCAAAGTGGCTTAAAAACCACAATTGATCCACAGTGTTTCCATCGTGAATCCACTGTCAATTCACCGTCGCCGTGGTTACACTGTGGATCCACCGTGGGCTCCTAACTGCGAGGGAAAATAAGAAATGAAAACAAATGTAATATAAGAAAAACAAAAACAACACAAGTGAAAGAATGGCACTTTATTATGAGCGATAAAGACGTTGCATTATCAAATAGCAACGCTAACAATGGAACCCAAAAAAAAACTATTCGCTTCCGGCAAAAGGAGACCTCGCGGTATTATTAGATTGTAACGACACTGAAATTTATTTTTCAGAACCTTGTCTCAAACAGTTCGTACTCAGCATATTTAAAGTAAATCCGTTACAAAAGAAATTATCACATACAGAAGAATTAAAAAACTAATCGAGTACTAATCGTATTCAAGATTAAAGGATTCGGTACAAGTTTTATTTATCATTATTTATAGGCGAACGCTTGACCTCAATCACACCTAGTGGAAGGTGAAGACGAGTCCGATGATGAACCGCGTCAGACCAATAAATGCCTATTCAATTTCCTCTGAAAGACTCCCAAGTCATAAGATCGCGGAAATATGGCCGCTGTAAGAATATTCCACTACTGTTCGCATGATGAATGTAGAATCGAATCTTTATGTTCTTAGGTATGTGTAGGTAGGTCTATAAGGGACTTCCCGGTCTTTTTCTGAGAGAATATTATGTCCTAGAAGGAGGCTCCAGAGCGGGAGTGACAGAGAGCCAACTCCTCTTGGAGACGAAGGCGTTGTGGCTTTGTTAATCACCCCGGCGCATCAACTCCAGCCGATTGGTCCATTCATGACCGATCGGATGATGCTTTTAGTGTCCTGGGCGCCTATTCCACGAGATATTATAGTTTGGTGGAGCGAAGAGACTGGTCTTCTCCTTTAATTTCGTGAACCGAACAGAAGGGATAATACAAAGCGTTCCCGCGAGACAGTTTTTAATGAAAACATTGGCCGTTGGACTGCGGAGCAATAGATTATAGAGCAAAAAATCCCGTTTCACCTTAGGACTTGGAATTTTAGCTTATACTCACGGCTGTGTCGAAGTGAAAGCCACTAGAGTGTTAAGGAGTTTGTCTCTCTATACGAGGTACTGTTTGTTCATTCAGTATGTTACCTATGGGAGGCATGAATTAGAGGGCTTTATAGTGATGTGAAAGTACCTTTCTTCGAGCCAAGTACTGGTCTATCCGTGACCTACAAGCCCTGAAACATTCGAGCAGCCCTGATGTTGTAGGTCGGTGCGAAGGACCAAAGCGAGAGCCCCAGCGCAAGCCGCCGTTTCGTACAAATGAAACTCCGGGGTCTTCTTCAGAAAACGGGTACACTTCTGAAAAAGACATTGCATTTAGTAAAGAAACGGTAGTTGTGATACTTGCGGACAGATATTAATAATTCCTTTTTGTTTCTGACTACGTCTAGCTAAAGCTTCGACCACTACGGCCAAGCCATTAGTTTCGGTCAGACACTAGTTTTTAATAATCTGACATCTGGTAAAATGCACGTGCGTGCTCTATGTTAAGCCAAAACATGAATAGCGTTAGTAAGTTAGAAAATTAAAAAGGCTGTGATAATCTAGTGCAGCGGTCGGCAACCAGCGGCCCGCGGGCCGCATGCGACCCGTAAGCCACTACAGTGCGGCCCGCGCAAGTAAGAGCCATTCCACAGAACACCGCACCACGGAAATCAGCGCTGCAGACTTCCTCTGTGGCTTTAGGCTGATGGAGGGCCCATTTTCGCCGTGTTTATATGTTCTGTATTTTCTTTTGTTGTTGTGTGTTGTTTCTATTGCTACATTTAAATTTCTGTTTTTTTTTTGTATATTTGTGGCGAAATAAATACTTTTTCATTTCATTTCATTTCATTTCACCGCAGGCAATAAATTAAAAACACTTATAGAAATAGTTTCTATATCATGTTACGTGTGCGCGAAAGCCGGAAATTCAGTTTAAGAGATCACAGTCAGTAAAATGAGAGCAACAATAAATACGCTTAAAAATGCAAAAATTCGTTTTATCTAAAAAATTGAGTTTATTAGATGAAATGTGGCCCGCACCAATATATGGTACACATAATATTTGTGACCCTTATATAAGAAAAGGTTGCCGGACCCATGATCTAGTGGATAAAGGACCGGTATTCATACGTGACTAATTTAATGATTTGAGGTTCGAATGGTGTTAGGTTTCACCAGTGAAGAAAAAGATCGTGAGGTAACCCGCACGGCATCTAATACCAATATCACAAGTAAGTGCCCTGAGAACAGCGATCAGCTGCGCTACTGGTCACGTTGGGTTAGATATATAAGCGCAAAGTGGATACAAACACTAATATATCTCTGATCACCCTGTAAGGGATATAGAAAGAAAGAAAGAACGTTTTAAGCAGTAGCCAGACAGAAGTGACAACATGATACAATAAATTACATGAAAAACCAGGGAAAAAAACATAAAAATAAATAAAAAAAATCACAAACAATACACAAGAAAATCTAGGCCGCTGCCAATAAGGACCCTGTCTCAGCTTGTGCTACAGAGCACTAGACTCTGCAGCGCTGGTATGACAGACAGGGCAAGGATAGATCTGATATAGTGTTATGTTATATTATTACTAGCTGATCCGGCAAACGTTGTTTTGCTATATAAGGTTTTATAATATCTTCTAAGATGTTCATTGAAATTAAATTCTCTTAATCAACAACACATTTATTTGGATAAAGATTAATATTATTACGTTGATACAACTCTTAACAAATAATGTATTAATTTCGACCAAATATGTTTACCATAAAAACGGTTCTAGTGACTTAATCTTAAAAGATAGACATATACTGTTGCAGACATTTTTTTAGATCATTTGAAGAGGAATAATTCTTTCTTACATATATTTTTGGTATCTTGAACCGTTTTTGCAGCGCACGCAATGGAAGCCCTCAAGGATGAATAATTTACCCCGTTTTTTTTCACATTTTCCTTTATTTCTTCGCTCCTAATAGTTGCATCGTGATTTTATATAGCCTAAAGCCTTCCACGATAAATGGTCTATTCAACTCAAAAATAATTTTTCAATTCGAACCAGTAGTTTCTGAGATTAGCGCGTTCAAACAAACAAACAAACAAACTCTTCAGCTTTATAATATTAGTATAGATTAAGTCAAAAGGAAGTGCTATTAGGTTCTTACCATGTCCCTCGTCAAGATAATGCCGTGATGTGTCTGGTGAACTGAGAAGCCGCGTTGCCGACAGCTGATGCGCCGGCACCCCGCTGGAATGTATTTATTTTTTATTCTAAAAGCTGCAATACAAACTAACATCACATGGAGGGTGGCAAGTAACTTTCGTCCAAGCTCTGTACGTTTATCTCTCTTCTTCATCATTCTCAAACCTTGTATATTAAATAAAATAAAAAAATAAAATAAATAAATAAAATTATTTATTCGACAAACAACTACAAGGCAGCACATTAAAAATCAGCTGACATCCAAACTAGGACACCCTGTATCTTGGATGTCAGCATATTTCACACAAATTTGATACAGTAGTACAGTAGTTTGATATTAATCGCAAAGTTCAAACCTTTAAGGTGTCCGTCGGGTTTTGGCAGCTGCGACCCGTGACGTGTTTAACACACAACTGTGCGGTCTAACAGCGCTACGCAATCGCTTACATCGAACAACTTTACATCTTAGATTATACTTTACATATAAATACACGGAATGAAGAGATCAAAAATATAATTTTCCTATTTTTATATGTGTCCCTTTCAGGAACAATTTGTTGCATGAGACGGTTCAGGATAAATAATAAGCGGCTGGCTTCGTTAATATATTGGTATATTTTTTCTTATGTGTCAAAGAATCAATTGTTTTATAAATAACGTGGTTACTATGGTATTTTAGACTAAACAATATGTATATGAATTATGTAATTGTGAATGGTTCAAAACACCGCTATATCCGTTTACTTTACATTTTACTGTTTGCTCCCTTCAAGCAGTTGCGTAGTGTTTCTGTCCCAAAACCGCAAACAGCTTAGGTTGAGATTTGTACAATGCAACTTTATGTTTGCTTAGACTATACTAAAACATTATCTATTATATAAAATTAAGTCCGGTTTTCCTTTCTGACGCTATAACACCAGAACGCAAGAACCAATTTCCACGGTTTTGCATTCGTTGGAAAGATCTCGAGCAAACAAAATACAGGAAAAATTTCAACAGAAATGCAGGAAAACGGGGAAAATCATTTTTCACATACAGTGTCATCTCTGATACATAGCATGTACTAAAACCAATATGGTTTTGCACGGTGGTGGAGCAGATCGCACCAGTATTTTAAGTAGATGGCGCCGATGCGTTATACATTGTTTGACAGCTACTCATTGTACTCTGCTAAGTTAATTTCATGTGACATTTATTATGCGCACGTTCTTTCAAACGCTAACTAAAAACCAAAACGAAGCCATCTGGTGGCGAAACGAAGTTCGCCGGGTTTGCTAGTAATTTATATTACTCAATGAATTTCAAGGGATTTGGTAAGTCACCGATTTTATCAACATGGACTTGGCTCTATAAATACTATGGCTATACTCAAGGTCCTATTATATATTAAATTTTTTGTCAAAACGAACTTAATTTTTGAGAGCTAAATATCAGTTGGTGGCTTTGGACTCGATTGATCGTAGAGCTCGTAGACTTATTGGCGACGACTCTTTGTCAAAAATTTAAATGCAGAGCATCGAGCATCGACGTAGAGTTGCCTGCCTCGCGGTCTTTTACCGGTTGCACGGCGGAGAGTGTTCTCAGGAACTGCATTCTTTGATTCCACCAGCCCCATTCCATCACAAAACCACAAGACATCGTGTCGGATACCATCCGTATGTAGTGGATGTTCCTTATGTCCGCATAAAAAAAAACAGTTCTACATTCATCTTGCGAACAGCTAAGGAGTGGCATATGCTTCTAGCAAGCATACTTCCATAAGCTTATGACCTGGGACTCTTTAATAGAAGAGTGAATAAATCTTTAAAAAACGGTACTCTTGAACTTACCCAAGAAAGTCGCGCGACTCTATAGAGTCCCATGACATGTTGGGCGGGTGGCGGCGACAGCGTCACCTGGCTGACGGGTGCATATCACGAGCTGCCGGCTCCCTCGCACCACACGCTAATCACTGTATTGGAAAGAGATCAGTATATTTAGTACTTGGGTACTCAGACTTGAACTGCTGGCGAGCTATCTCAAGATTGTTATACTACAAGTGATCGGCTCTAGAGGCGTTGATAAGAAGATACCGCAAGTATGTATTTTATAGGACTTATTGTAGCATGGGTAGGTCACCAATATAAGGTTTTTACATAATGACGTCATAATTAATTATTAAAACCGTCATTCGGTGCTAGCAGAGGGTTATTCTGGCCGAGGAAGATGGCTCAGCCTTGCCCTTGACACTCGGTATACGGCACCCCGGGGGTTAGTCGCTGCAAGTACGACACACCGGGGCGGCCCTCATCGCCCCCTGAAGGTCCGTTAAATAGGTAATAAAGGACACTGTGAATTGACTTAAATGTGCATTATGTAGTTATCAAACAAAAGTTATAAATCGATTGATATCGGCCAATATTTTCCAAGATCAACTCAAAAATCTCTCGCAATCAATCAATCGATGGCGACCGACCGTTTTAGCACCCCTGATTTAGTGTTCCCAGACCTAGATTTAGACAAAATATTAAAATTTAATGACATATCATTTTTGGTAATAGGCCGATTGCCCAAACTGGGTCGTGACCAGAGTACCCAAGTGCAAAGACCAACGGAATCATCAAATAGGTGTAATCATAACAGAATAAAATTGCAGTAACACTAAATATACCTTTCTCGAGTAGTTTTCCCCGTGAATAACACACATGTCAGTCTCCATTTTTGCTTCTAGCGACAGATTTTCTAACCGGAAATGTCTATCTGAAACATACATATATTTTTGAAGTGAAACTTCTATAGAATCGTTGTGATTTCAAACCGAATGCAACGGAAAAATGACAGGTAAGAGACAAAAATACATAAATTAGTGAGCCACAGTGAGAGAGCAAATGTCGGTGTGTATATGCGTATTACAGCTTATTAGTAAAAAGTCAGCGTGGTGAGACACAAATACAAAAATTAGTGAGCCAGAGCGAGAGAGCAAATGTCGGTGTATATGTGCGTATTACAGTCTTTTCTTTCAATTCTACATTTATTGGATTTACCGAGCAACAGTTGCTAATGTTTTTTTTTTATCCCGGGGGAAAATCCTACATAGGACCATCAGGGACGCTGTGAGGGCAGTGACCCCGGTGTGTCAGACTCTTACTGACTAAAACCCCCCGGGGTGTTCCCTCTGATTGCTCCACCCGGGCCTGGGAAGCCATATTTGTCCAGACGGCCCAGGGAACAAAAGGCCTTGTTGAGGCTACTTCTCTGGGGGCACGCCGGACACCATGCACTGCCTCCCTCTCATCCGGGCAGCAGACTCCCTCAAGTCTACTGCCCGGCTATTGTCACCGGGGGATGTCGCGCTCGCTCTGGGCGAACGCGTCCCTCCGGCGACGGTGCCTTGGCCGCCGAGTGGCCAGAGAAGATGTCACAGTTTCTAATGTTAGACCATTTCATATCAAGGTCAATATTAATGAAAGACTTTTTTTATTGAGTAGTTCTTCGAGTATCTTCTTTATATATAAAAATGAATCGCTAAATGTCTTGATAAGCGCGAAACTCGAGAACGGCTGAACCGATTTGGCTGATTTCTTTTTTGTTGTGTTTGTTGAAGTCTGGGGAAGGTTATTACGGAGAGAAAAATTTTAAAAATTCCCTGCAACCCTCTAAAAATAACACTTTTCTGTATTCTCATACAAAAAATTCGTTATAAGTCATTTTGAACTTTAATACCACACCATAAAGTTCAAGTGTTAGTGGACAGGTTCCGGGAAGGCAAAACAAATGAGTGACGTATAAATATTAATGTCAATATTTGTCAATTTTTATACATATACCATTAAGGCCAGGTTCCTTCAAACAATTTTCAAAAAATAGCCGATGGGGAAACTATTAACATTAAAAAAACTATGTGACTTTGTTTTAGAGAAATAGGGCAGAACAAGGTCTGCCGGGACAGCTAGTTCTATAATATAAAAATGAATCGTTAAATGTGTATAAGCGCGAAACTCGAGAACGGCTGAACCGATTTCGTTGATTTCTTTTTTATTGTGTTCGTTGAAGTCTGGTGAAGATTATTACGGAGAGAAAAATTAAAAAAATGTCTGAAAAAGTCTAAAAACAACACTTTTCTATATTCTCATACAAAAAATTCGTAATAAGTCATTTTGAACTTTAACACCACACCATAAAGTTCAAGTGTCAGTGGACGGGTTCCGGGAAGGCAAAACAAATGAGTGACGTATAAATATTAATGTCAGTATTTGTCAATTTTTATACATATTAAGGCCAGGTTCCTTCAAACAATTTTCAAAAAAATCTGACGGGGAAACTATTAACATTAAAAAAACTATGTGACTTTGTTTTAGAGAAATAGGGCAGAACAAGGTCTGCCGGGACAGCTAGTTTCAAATATTTTTTATATTTAAACTTAAAAATTAACTACTTTGCTTAGATTGGCGTAAAAATGAATAAATACAAAATTGCACCTTTATCCTACTTATAACCTACAATAGTACTTTAGATTGTGTTAGATTAGACTACCTACATGACCTAGGTCAGTCGCGGTATCCACTTGGCACTCAACATTTGGTACCTAACGAAATAGGTCAGATGTTTCCTATATACACATCATCATGAATCAGTTTTATAAATATTTAACTAGTAAAGGTTATCCAAAACCCTTTGATTTAATTTAGATCTAGATGGGCAAAATGTAATCAGATTAATAAAAATTATTACGATTACATTTTACATTCTTTACCATTAATATGACTGCATTTTGCTCATCTATGTTTTAAACACTACAGAATCCTGAATTGCATACACTTTTATCTCTTATTTTTATCTTAGGGCGGCTTGCACTAACGAATTAATCTAGTTTAAGCTTGTATAAAACGCTTATTAATTGAATTGGTTTGATTCCATCTTAATGATGATTTCAGTTTAAGTGTTGTTACAACTAGATTTTGATTTAGTGCAAGACAATAAGTACAGATCAGCGCTAAATAGCATTTTATATAACTCTAAACTAGATTTAATTTTTAGTGCAAGCCGCCCTTAATATTGCGTCTGTAAATCTTGCCTTAAATGAGATGTCATTGACAGTGGCGGCGACTTGTGGTGAGCCTACGTATTAACATGGAGGGTAAAAAATATATTACTTTATTGATTTAAAAAAAAAACAACTTTATCAGTTACATAGTAGGCTATAAACTTTATTCGGCGCGCTCCAGGATGCACGGCGCCCAGATCCAGGCGTGAGCGGTGTGCGATGTATACCCGCACACCGCTCCAATGACAAATCTATACTAATATTATAAAGCTGAAGAGTTTGTTTGTTTGTTTGTTTTGAACGCGCTAATCTCAGGAACTACTAGTTCGAATTGAAAAATTCTTATTGTGTTGAATAGACTATTTATCGAGGAAGGCTTTAGGCTCTATAACATCACGATGCAACTATTAGGAGCGAAGAAATGATGGAAAATGTGAAAGGAACGGGGACAATTATTCATCCTTGAGTGCTTCTATTGCGTGCGCTGCGAAAACGGTTCAAGATACCAAAAATATATGTATAACAGAGTTATTCCTCTTAAAATGATCTAAAAAAATGTCCGCGACAGTATATGTCTATCTTTTAAGATTAACTCACTAGAACCGTTTTTATGGTAATTAAATTTGGTCGAAATCAATGCATTATTTGTTAAGAGTTGTATCAACGTAATAATATTAACCTTTATCCAAATAAATATGTTGTTGATTAAGAGTATTTAATTGTGAACAAAATTGTCTTTGACATCACTTAATTTCAATGAACATCTTAGAAGATATTACAATAACTTATATAGCAAAACAACGTTTGCCGGATCAGCTAGTCATGGATATGAGTGGAGGGTGGCACTTTACACCACTCTCCTCGCCAATGTTAGGAGCACGCGGGGAGTGGTAACTATTTAACCACTCCACGCCAAGTAGATGGGACCTGCAGAAGGCTAGACGTCGCCGGGTGCCGAGGATGATGGCTCAGCCTTGGCTCTCGGCAGAAGGGAGAAGGAACGAACCGGGGGTTTTTGTCGTTGCAAGTCCTACACACTGGGGGGAGACCCGCACCGCCTCCTGAAGGACCGTTAGGGATTTACCCCGGGTTACAAAAAAGGCTAAAAATTTTATTATTTACTAGCTATGCCCACAACTTCGTTCGCGTAGAAACAGTATGTTTGTTATGATACTCGTAATAATTATTTACAGCATTTTCTAATATATTTTCAGATAGCAATCAATTATAATTTTATTAACATACTTGGTATATGTATTTCAACCAAATTACCTAAACAGTTATGTTATACCATATTTTTCTAATAAATAATCGACGTCTTTTTTTTAAACTGTCATAACTTTATTATTTACGAACCGATTGAAATAAACTTAACACTAAATGTTAAATGAAACTTTCCACAATACGCCAATGAAAACCACATCCAAATTGAGTAAGACATTTCTGAGATTAGCGGACAGAAGTGCATACAGATGTTTGTGTATTGATTTACAATTACGATTAAGTTTTACTAACCTACATCGCGCAAGATATTTTTTCTGTAAGGCAGTATATATCTATGGGAGTTCTAAAACAATCTTTCATTTAAATATTATGATTTTAGATAACTGAATATATGATTTCCCGTAAGTATTGATGAAATTACATTTATTAAAATACTTGTATATTAATACTTGAAATAAATAATTATATTCTAATCCTTCCCCTCCCAGAGAGGTAGCCTCAACAAGGCTTCTTGTTCTCTGGTCATCTGGACAAATTTGGCTTCCCAGGCCCAGGTGGAGCAATCAGAGGGACACCCCGGGGGTTTTTAGTCAGTAGGAGTCTGACACACCGGGGTCACTGCCCTCACAGCGTCCCTGATGGCCCTATGCAGGATATTCACCCGGGATAAAAAAATTCAATAAATATATTTTAACCATTTTTAAGTTTTCTTTTACAGAATTTTTTATTAAAATGTTTAAAATAAAAATATATGTTTCCTTGTTACTGTATATTTTTAAAAATAGATCATTTTTGTTAAAAATAGGACCACAGAAAAATCGTTACGTACCCTTAGCATAATTTCATTCCGTGAGGTGAGGTTTCAACAATTTATAGCACTTTCTTATATAATACAAGTGTAACAAAACAATTTCAAGTTAAAAAAATGCTGTTTAAGTTATATTTGTTTGTGCTATTAACGTATTATTATTAATTCAATGGCGATCGTCCTCAAAAACGGATCACACCCCGATTCGCGAACATGTTATGTCGAGAGCTAAGGAAACGCATGGAGTAGTTACTGTCCATAAAATATTTTTTATTACGCATAAAGCCGCAGTTAAGTGGTCAATTTTATATGTACTAGAACTATATTGTTATTTTATAATGGGAGTTGAATTTGAAGTAGTTTTTTCTTTTATGTCAAAGATGGCAAGAAGTTTGACAATCCATCTGATGGAGTTGGTAGTATCGTCTGGGACAGCTATAACACCAAAAGTATCACCGTAATTTTGCCGGCTTGAAAAAATGTTTATTACTCCCTGACTGAAGAAACTCAGATCAGAGTTCCGTAAAAAACAATTGCAAAGGTGGCACAATTCATAGCTTTAACAATCTATTATTTTATTGTATCCTATAACCAAATGAATTTTAACATCTAATATTTTTATGGGATCACTGATTACTCTAGCTTACTGCCGCAAATTTCAAATTCACAAAATTTGCTCTCGGGCCACTTTGTCTCTGGTAGCTTGATAACTGTACGCGTAACCCCTTTCGGGGTGAGCAAAGATGTTTTATTGACGGTATCGCTTTTGCCCTTATACAATATATCGTGCCCATCGTGACAAACGCGCAGCGGATCGCCTTTCTCAAGGCCCTTACATGTGAAATTTTAATTAGAAATTAGCTTAATAATTTAATTACTAATAATTTTATATCAGTAGGGTCATTTATAGGCTCTTATATATCATCAAAAGAAAAAATAACTCATTACCGCCCCGGAAAAGAAAATTACAGAATGGCAGCAAGAAACTTCGTTAATTGCTCTTTTCATGATATGTACAATGAATTAGAGGTACGAAATACAATAACCGGATAGTGAGTTTACCGGATATACAAATCGAATTAGTTTGTGTTATTAAAAATCAATTTGAAACGAACATTGTACAGTATACACCTCGAGCAAACTGACCTTCTGGCCTCTGAAGCCTTTACTTAGTTGTTTCGAATTATAACTTAACATTTTTAACTATAATGCTACTCCATGTATGTCCATGTTCCTTGCAGCATCCCTTCGTCTCTCTCGAAGAGAGGAGAGCGCGCGCGCGATACCGCTGGACACGACACGACACGCTGTAACACCGTGTTTCAACACTGTGACTCCTATAAAACCTAATGACTAGATATTAAAATTGCTGTACTTTAAGAAAATACTGCTAGCTATTTAAAACATTTTTTTTAAATATATTTTCTTTAGTAATAAAATAAAAAATATAACACTTCTTTACTGTTTTACTTGTTTGTTGTAAGATCTAAAGCACAGGTCCCCAAACTTTTTGTCTCAACCCCTTGATACATACAGTTACAATATGTTATAAAAAACTCTGTCCCACCCTTGAAGGCGTTACTCGGTATCGATATTAGATCCTATTTAGGTCATCCTTTGAGATTAATTTGCAGAAAATCCGATTAAAACTGAAATTAATTAAATGTGGAGAATATGTGGTAACTTGGCAGCGTACGTAGCTTGTGAAGAAAGGAAAGTAAAATATCATGCCAGTACGTCAGAATGTCATAAGTATCATGATCTGCATTGATCCCAATCACCGTTTATCAATTAAATAGTTCAATTTTACCAGTTGTATATGGTAAAAACTTTTGGATGTTCAGGAATAATATAATTTTCTTATCTATACTAATATTATAAAGCTGAAGAGTTTGTTTGTTTGTTTGTTTGTTTGTTTGTTTGAACGCGCTAATCTCAGGAACTACTGGTTCGAATTGAAAAATTCTTTTTGAGTTGAATAGACCGTTTATCGAGGAAGGCTTTAGGCTATATAATATCACGATGCAATTATTAGGAGCGAAGAAATAATGGAAAATGTGAAAAAAACGGGCAAAATTATTCATCCTTGAGGGCTTCCCTTGCGTGCGCTGCAAAAACGGTTCAAGATATCAAAAATATATGTAAGAAAGAATTATTCCTCTTGAAATGATCTAAAAAAATGTCCGCGACAGTATATGTCTATCTTTTAAGATTAAGTCACTAGAACCGTTTTTATGGTAAACAAATTTGGTCGAAATTAATGCATTATCTGTTAAGAATTGTATCAACGTAATAATATTAATCTTTATCCAAATAAATATGTTGTTGATTAAGAGTATTATCTATACTAATATTATAAAGCTGAAGAGTTTGTTTGTTTGTTTGTTTGAACGCGCTAATCTCAGGAACTACTGGTTCGAATTGAAAAATTCTTTTTGAGTTGAATAGACCATTTATCGAGGAAGGCTTCATCCTTGAGGGCTTCCATTGCGTGCGCTGCAAAAACGGTTCAAGATATCAAAAATATATGTAAGAAAGAATTATTCCTCTTGAAATGATCTAAAAAAATGTCCACGACAGTATATGTCTATCTTTTAAGATTAAGTCACTAGAACCGTTTTTATGGTAAACAAATTTGGTCGAAATTAATGCATTATTTAGCAAAACAACGTTTGCCGGATCAGCTATGTGTTGATAAGCGCGAAACTCGAGAACGGCTGAACCGATTTGGCTAATTTCTTTTTTGTTGTGTTTGTTGAAGTCTAGGGAAGGTTATTACGGAGAGAAAAATTAAAAAGAAATGTCTGAAAAAGTCTAAAAACAACACTTTTCTATGAGAACATACAAAAAATTCTTAATAATATTTAAAAGTCAATTTGAACTTTAACACCATAAAGTTTAAATGTTAGTGGACGAGTTCCGGGAAGGCAAAACAATTGAGTGACGTATAAATATGAATGTCAATATTTGTCAATTTTTATACATATAGCATTAAGGCCAGGTTCCTTCAAACTATTTTCAAAAAACAACCGACAGGCCAATAAGTTTTGGCAGAATGAAATCTGACGGGGAATCTATTAACATTGAAAAAACAATGTGACTTTGTTTTAGAGAAATAGGGCAGAACAAGGTCTGCCGGGACAGCTAGTGTAATATATTTTGGTAATGTTGTTGTGTCATCAATATGGCTTTTTCGGGTCGGAGAGGGTTTTCAAAATATACTGTTGAGAGGAAAATTCGTAATACGTATATTATTCTTTTCTATTCTAGATTGGTATAGCAACCACACCACACCTGTGGGCAAGCATAGCGTTATCATAAAACGAAGGAATTTAGAATAAATATTTTTTGAACCTTTATCCCTTTACACAACATTATTTACTATTTATATTATTCACTACTATTTTACATTATTATCATTTTTACATTACAATTTTTACTGTGTATTTGTTACTTCTTCAAGTCTTAATAGGAGATGGGATTTTGATTAGATTTAGTATACAAATTTACTTCAATCTGGAATTACGTATATACTTCTTTGAATACTAAAATATGAAGGATTCCTGTGGAAATGCGAGTAAGAAAATATATAGAATGTTTAGGACGCTAATCCCGAATACTTTATTTATCCTACTTAATATTATAAATGCGAAAGTTTTTGAATATGTTTGTTACTCTTTCACGATAAAACTACTGGACGGAATAGCATGAAACTTTTACAATAATATAGATTATACATCGGAATAACATATAGGCTACAATTTGTAATGATTTTATGTAATTTTGGTCGTAATATAAGGATACATGTCAATTAAGTCGGAAAACAAAGAAGGCTTCAAAGGTATCTTGGCGTACACTGCCTAAACCATTGGAGTTACACAAACATGATGTACCGTAGGATTGTTTGTCTAGATTAGTCCTAAATAAAAGTCCAAGACAACATATATCTACTTTTTATGTAGAAGCCACTATGACCAAAATTGTATATTATAATACCGAAAATATTCAGTAGAAATTATTTATATGGCAGAACAACGTTTGCCGGGTCAGCTAGTCAAACCTATTTCCCAGACAACGCCGGGTTTCCAAAATAAACAAAAAAGAATATAAACATTTGCATAATGATAAATGACCTACTAAAAAAAATGTAAAACACATTTAAATATGTTATAAAAAATATTACAAAAAATCCCATATTAAAAATCGATAGACAACAAGAAAATGAGCTGCCGAATAAAAACGTCTCGAAGCTTTCAACGTAACAAATTCAACATGAATATATAGTCGGCATCAATTTCAATATAAACACTAATAAATTTGCATCTCTCCACGGAGATGTGTCGTTTAGCTAGACGGTTTATTAATAGCAAAACATTTTGTAAATCTCAAGATTCATCCCCTTGGCTGTACGCAGTGTGATCTTAAACGCGACGCGTGGATGACGAAAAAATGAACCACAGCGCCATCTATGATTTTGACGGATATAGGAAAAATGGCGCCGCGATTCGAACGGATGATCAGTGTTATCGAGTAAAAAGTGAGGGAAAAAGTGGAACGAGTGACGATGCTCCAGTGCAGCATGTCTTGGGGCCGAGTAGAAGGTGTTTAGTATGGGCTTGCAAGGCTTGTAAACGGAAAACCGCAGCGGTTGATCGACGGAAAGCCGCAACACTTCGCGAGCGACGGCGACTTAGAAAAGTGCGTCTTTGCATTTATTTATTTTTTTATAACTTATAGGCGAACGCTTGACCTCAATCACACCTGGTGGAAGGTGAAGATGAGTCCGATGATCAACCGCGTCCGCCTAACAAATGCCTATTCACTCTTCTTTTAAAGACTCCCAGGTCATAAGATCGCGGAAATATGGCCGCTGGTAGCATATTCCACTCCTTAGCCGTTCGCATGATGAATGTAGAAGCGAATCTTCTCATGCGGATATAAGGAACATCCACCACATACGGATGGTATCCGACACGACACGGCATTTCTCATTACTTGAGATAATAATGAGGACCTTTAGTGTAAACCTTTGAAAAATATTTTTGCAATAGCTAAAAATTTTAGTTTCATTATTTGGGATATTTAAACAAAATTCTGTTGCAAGAGTTTCCGGTATATAACATCTCAATGTATTCTAAGGCGATTTTCTTCTTTTGATTATGTCAGCCTCTCCAGAGAATTTTAGTAGTTGCTAGTAATTTTAGTAGTAGGTTCTCCATTCTATCGGGCCTGAGGGAGTACGGACGAGAGAGTGCTTTTCTGGCAGCGCGTCCAGTTATGCACTTAAATATCTCCTGCGCAATTGGCTGTTTCCGAAAACTGGACCCTGATTTTCTTAATCGGCGTTGAAACAGTCGCCGTGGCCAAATCCGGCTAGGACATCATCTCATCATCAACATCATCACATTATTGATTGTAATTGTGTTTTGTGAATGAAGTATTGTATATTACTTATAGTCGAACTTAAACCTTAAAATTATTACTTCTTATTTAATTATTATTAAATTATTACCAACAATGCTAGAGAAAATTACTAAAAAATTTGATTCAATGTCATACAACCTAATTAGAAAATGAGTTTTAACCAAAGTAATGATTTAAACACATGCAGAAGTAATTTCCACTACGCACAGTCTGAGTTTCTTTCAACTATTCTTTTTTATACTGACTCGATGAAATAACAACATTGGACTTGATGGGAAGTACTCTGTATCATTGACACGAAGGTAGCTTTGCCTATGCGGAGGTTCATATCCACAGAAGTGTCCTTGCGTCCCACCAACCCATAAATTTCGCTCAGAGATGGGCAAAATGTAATCCGATTAACGATGAACGATTACAAAATGTAGTCGTAATTTTAATTTTCTTGCTCTGTAATAATGTTTAAATCCATTTAAAACATTAAGAAATGATAAATGTGTATACAATCTGGGATTTTGTAGTGTTTAAAACATAAATGAGCAAAATGCAGACATATAAATGGTAAAAACACAAAATCATTTTTATTAATCTGATTAAATTTTGCCCATCTATGATTTCGCTGGCTACCGTAAGCCCTCGCTCCTCTCACACGATGATATTTAGATATTTAGTTGTAGTTAAACCTCAGAAACCTCCAATACAAGCTTAAGGGGTCAATATAATAGTCAACAGAATTGTAGCCCCGAGCAATATAATATTATAGATAGAAATGTAATTGGATCGGTCATTTCAAAAACCTCTTAAGTCACTCAATTAGAATTTTTCAGGAATCAATAAAAACTGTTTCATACTGAAACAAATGTGTTTCAAAGGATTTTTTTATGTTTAAATTAGTATTTGAGTGGTAAAAAATTAAAATAGCATTACAGTTTATTAATAGAAATACTGAAACAAACATGAAAAATAGTTCTTTACTTATGTTGTTTTAGCGAGAAATAGGGTTAGTGGTATATAATTTAACCAAAACAATCTTAGCAATCATATTTTTTATTGCTTATAATTGAGAATTACACTTAAAAATAATCTTTTTAACATTTTACATGTATTAATTTGTCATCTTTTAACGTCTTTACGATACATAGTCATATTCTCCATCATTCTCATCTGGGTTATCTTGAACATTTGCAGTTGGCCAGCTAAAATTGTTATTATAAAATGGCATATGCTCTTCCAGAATGCTATCTTGAACGAAGAAGTTGTTATTTTTTTTATTAATGAAAACGAATGTTTAATCAACCCATCAATATATTCCTCTGACTTACGTGGTTTTTATCCAGAATACGCATCTACCTTTAAGGATCCATTTTCAGCAAAAAAAGAATGTTGGAAAAAAATGTGACTTAAGAGGTTTTTGAAATGACCGATTCAATTCGTTGAAAGATCTTGCTGTATTTGAAAAATCCGTTCCGGTCGGCCTATTTATAATTAAAACTTAAAATCCCGGACATTCGTATTCCAAGCCGATAATCTCCAGAACGTGACAAACTCGACTGTTCTAATAAACGCTGAAAACTCTTCGTAAAATTAAACGAGTTAAATTTGTATAACACTAGGCTATGCTCGTGACGAGGCCCTATTTCATATTTAGTGCTCGGTTTACCTTAATCGATTCATAAATTAAAACAGTTATATATACCAATTTAAAGGATCGTGTTAATATTTATAGGGGAAAATGCTGAGAGGTATAGGTCTCTAGGTATATGAGCTACTTACTGGATATTAACAAACTGATCCTGAAACGCGACAGGCCGAAGCGAGTCACTATGACGGTCTTAACACTTGTGTACTGCGGTCACGACCCAGTTCGGGCAATCGCCCTACCACCATAAAACATTTTTAGTGTAAAGGCCAATTTGCTTATTTAAATAATTGTAAATATGGGAATATTGGCAGTTATATTGCTTTGAGGTAAATATGGTTCAAATACGTATGGCATTAATGACTGGCATTTCTCCTATTTCCAATTTGTGACAGCTGAACGCATTGCACAATCGCCTTTTCATATAAACACATACAGATTCATCTGTGACGTGCATATGATATTTGGACAAGGTAGGTAAAATTCGCGTAACTAATTTGAATATTACTATGATAAATATTATATTGCGCTTATGGGAATGATAAGTGGCATGAAAATAGAATAGATATGATTAAATAAATAAAAATTTCCTTTTTTTTTTGTTTAAATTTATTGCAGACTTATTAATCGTAAGGACATGCAATGCTTTCGTGCATCTATGGAATGACCGCTACTGAGATTCATACACCGCGGCTGCAAGCTCTGCCAAAAAGCAACTGCCAGAACTCAAATCGCACTTTAACATGTCGAGCGCTACGTCACCCATCGGTGGCTGACACTAGCCTTTTGAAGCAGGCGCAGAGAAATTAATAAAAGACTATATTACAAATCGCACTTTTGTATTTCCATAATTTTGACACATTCTAAAATCATCGTGATATAACTTTTTCTAATTTGTATAAAAACCTTATAAGCCTACAGACTTCGACCTCATCAACAATTAGGGCGGCTTGCACTAACGAATTAATCTAGTTTAAGCTTGTATAAAACGCTTATTAATTGAATTGGTTTGATTCCATCTTAATGATGATTTCAGTTTAAGTGTTGTTACAACTAGATTTTGATTTAGTGCAAGACAATAAGTACAGATCAGCGCTAAATAGCATTTTATATAACTCTAAACTAGATTTAATTTTTAGTGCAAGCCGCCCTTAGACTTTCCATTTAGGCCGCGTCAGCCATCTGTGACTGACAACGTGTAACATGAGAACTATAAAATTTACACTATTTTATTAAATTACGGATAATTTGGTATCATTACAGCATTAGTGGGATTCATTAAAACATGGCAAACATAAAAATGGTTCTCCTTCACAAGTATTACAATATGTTATAACACGCTTTGTCTTTCTCCTTGCCATCACTCTACCGTCTTTTCTTGAACTGATTTGGCGCGTAATATGTTGAATGAATGCCTATAGGTATCGTTTTTCAAACGTAAACTATCTTCTACTGCGATCGGAAACACCGGCCCTGCAGTACGGCGCGTGGAAGCGGCGCGCGTGCCCTGAACAGGATTGTCTTACAAACACGCGTGGCGCTCAATGTGTTAACCCAACGGTGCGACATCCCGTCGTGTAGACCGGCCTTTACGCAGCGCGCACGCGCCGACATTCCTCTGAGAGTTGTTAATTTGTTGTGACACACCCCTCGGAGGGAAAAGAACGTTTTAACGGCAATTAACCGGAGTGCCATCTCTAGTAAATGTCACTTTAAAATAGAGGCCGGCTTATGTGGTGCTGCGATTTACTTGAAACAGATGAGATTCAACTAATAATAACCGTGCCCCGAGATAAAGTCTTTTAATTTAAAATAAACATATACAGTCAAACCAGTCAGTTTTTGGGAGTCGAAGCTGCTCGCGTTCGTAGGCTTTACCCTAGTTTCCCTACACCTGACTCCTGGTGGTGCTAAACGAGCTGCAGCGAGGTGGTAGGGCATCGGTGCCCGTCTGGATCGCGACCACAGTGCATGGGTGTAAAGCCCGTCATAGTGACCAGTTTCGGCTTGTCGCGTTTCGGGATCAGCTTGTGTATATCCAGTAGCTCATATACCTAGAGACCTTCAGTCGTGGTATACGAGGGCCGACATGACGATGTAGACTATCAACGAATTTTCATCCTTTGATAGTCGCTTTCGTTTTTGGACTACACTGTACTTACCATCAGGTACTCTGTAGTCACTATATCGAGCCAGTGTAAAAAAAAAACCTGGATAAGTGAGAGTTCAAGGGAGCACAATCTCATTCTCGCTTATAGAGGTCCCTCACTAACCCGAGTTCCTCGCTAATGCAGGTACATGGGTAGCGTTTCTCTCTTACAGAGGTACGCAGCAATAACAAGTCACAGCAAGCACGAATGTATTATGTACATATATATCTTTAATAGTGCGTATATGTTACGTTCATTAGATTTCGACTTTATAAGGGTAGGTAGGTATCAAGATGCTTACGAAAACAAAACAAAAATTCAAGCACTATGTAATTATTAATTAATAATTTTATTTTATTTAGAACTTATTTACACATAAAAAATCCGTTAATATTGTTTGGGTTTCTGTTTTTGTGTTTTGAATGTTTTTCTCTAACTCATAAATTTTGTCGAATTTTCCACGAAAGTTAAGTATGAGTTATAAAATAGCAGATGTTAGATTTGTAATTTGTTTTGTCATTTGTTCCTTCTAAGTAATATACATAAATAAAGCTCGACTGTCACTTATAGAGGTATAGATAAGTAGCAGTCTCACTTACGGAGGTCCATGAGGGAAAGACGACTCTCTCTTACAGAGGCTTCTGTTTCTCGTTAATAGAGGTTTCGGGAGCTTAAAATGACGGGTCCTGGCTATTACTCTCACTTATAGAGTTTTCTCACTTATCCAGGTTTGACTGTATCTGGAGTGTTATTCAAAAACCTTTTAAGGATCTTAGCAATTAGCATCGTAGGTAGGGTCGCAACAAACTGAGCTATCAGGCTAATAAACATACATGCTGAAAACAAAAAAACATATTATCATCTTAAAGCTCGCCTGGTGAATCCCAATTCAATTTCTTTAACGCACTCCGCAATGTATACAACACAATCAGCTTTTTTATCACAATTTTAGGCCCTGTTGTTCATATAAGTGCATTCATATAGGTGGAAGAAGTTTTAAATATTTTTAGGGAATTATAAACCATAATATTAGGTCCTTACATATGAAATTGGCGTTTTGTATGGGAGGAACAAAAAGTCGAATATTTTTTAATGTAATATATTTAATTAATCAAAGTATGAACCATTATTTTCTATGCACTTTTGCCATCTCATAGGTAGTTCATTGATCCCTTTACTAAAAAAACCAGTCGGACGGGAATCAATAAAATCTTTGAAGGCGATTTGGACTGCCCCATCGGAGTTGAATTTTTTCCCTTGCAAGAAGTTATCCAAATTTCGAAAAAAATGGTAATCTGTTGGAGCAAGGTCCGGGGAGTACGGAGGATGTCTTAGAGTTTCCAATTGAAGCTCTTCTAATTTAGTAGCCGTCTGTTGCGCAGTGTGTGGTCTAGCGTTGTCGTGAAGCAGCAGTGGCGTGGAGCGATTGACCAGCCTAGGTTGTTTAGCCGCTAGCTTTTCCATCATTGTTTGCAATTGCTGACAATAGACATCAGCCGTAATAGTCTGGCCAGATTTGAGAAAACTGTAATGAACAATACCGGCACTAGTCCACCAAACGCTTACAAGTAACTTTTTTGGGGTTAATTTTCGCTTGGGGCAGGATTTGGCTGGCTGGCCAGGATCCAACCATTGCGCTGAGCGCTTCCGATTATCGTAAAGAACCCATTTTTCATCACAGGTAATGATTCGGTTTAAAATACCTTCATTATTGTGCCGGTTTAGTAATGTAACGCAGCAGTCGACGCGCGTTTGCCGGTTTGCTTCAGTCAATTCGTGAGGTACCCACCTTTCAAGCTTTTTAATCTTCCCAATTTGCTTCAAGTGAATTAAAACAGTTTTATCACTAACATCGCAGCCTGCAGCTAACTCGGACGTGGTTTGCGATGGATCCGCTTCCACAATAGCCTTCAACTCTTCATTATCAACTTGAGTCTCAGGCCGTCCACGGGGCTTGTTCTGCAGGTCGAAATTTCCAGAACGAAAACGTTGGAACCAAAAACGAACTGTGTTTTCTTTTGCAACACGACCGCCATACACATCATTCACCCTTCGAGTTGTTTCCGCAGCACTAGTGCCACGGCGGAACTCGTACTCGTAAATAATGCGATATTTTAAGTTTTCCATTTTGTAAAATGAGTGACGCAAACAGAAAAAAACAGAAGAAAAAAACAAATGAATGACGATCATCGAAGCACAAATACATGAGTCTATAGCTGTACAAATTTGAATTTGGAATTCCTTACCAAAGAGGAGAAATTTGTGATTAAAGTGGCCAGTACGAAAAACGCCAATTTCATATGTAAGGACCTAATATATACCTACAAATATGTATTATTTGATCGACCATCAACATTTTATCCTGACGAATAACATCTTAAAAAATGTCACCCGGGAACAGCGATCAGAGGGATTTTGCTGCCTGGATGAGAGGGAGGTGGTGCGCGGTGTCCATTGCGCCGCCAGAGAGAGAGCTTTTGGAGGGGTTAGCTTTCACTCCTACCCCTGTCAGAGAGGTAATCTGAACAAGGCCTTTTGTTCCCTGGGCGACTGAGTGAATTTGGTTTCCCAGGCCCGGGTGCAGCAATCAAAGGGACACGCCAGGCGTTTTTAGTCAGTAGGAGTCTGACACACTGGGGTCGCTGCCCTCACAGCGTCCCTGATGCTTCTATGCAGGATTTTACCCCGGGATACAAAAAAAACAACGATCAACTACGCTGTTGGTCACGTCGGACAAAACAAATACGGTCATTAATGTATCTACTCACCCCCGGAAAGGGGGCAATATATTATTACATTTAGTTAAAATCAAACGTAAAGCTAAAAGCTAAAATAGATTGTCGATAAAGAAGTGAATTTACGAGCGAGTTCTTAATTTCACATAAAAATGAATTTATCGTGCGTCCACGCCGAATGAGAACATTTTTTTTTACATACGTACGACATTATGTAGTAGTCACTGTTAAATATTATGATCGCGCTGTGTAAATCTGTCAAACTTTATATCCGAATGTCGCCTCAGTTTAGATAAAGGCGAGTTTACACTGTACGTATTTTTTATTTTGTACAGTACGGGATAATATGTAAATATACAAGTTTTGGTGTGAGGGCGATTGCTCGAACTGGGTCGTGACCACAGTACACGAGTGTAAAGACCGTCATAATGACTCGTTTTAGCCAATCGCGTTTCGTTATCAGTTTGTTTATATCCACTAGCTCATATACCTAGAGATTTTCAGTTGTGGTATATGTGGGCCGACATGCTGACGGAGACTGTCAATGGATTTTCGTCCTTTGATGATCGCTTTCGTTTTTGGACTACACTGTACTTACCATCAGGTACTCTGTAGTCACTATGTCAACCTTGTGTAAAAAAAAACATAGAACGAAAGAAAATAATATTTGTGCCCATTATATATATGTAATCAACTGGAACCAAAAAATTCTAATGTATAATTTGTATTTATATTTTCTTTTTATTTAACACTTTTTTTTATTTAATACTAACACACACACACACACACATAAGTCATTTAAGTAAGTCATAGGTTGAGATTTATAGACGCTATTTCGACTTTACTTAGCAAAGGTTCTCAAAAAATAAATTAGTTTTGACAAAACATTGAATATATAATAGGAACTTGAGTATAGCCATAGTATTCGCAGAGTCATGTCCATGTTGACAAACTCGGTGACTTACCAAATCCTTTGACATTCATTGAGTAATATAAATTGTAATGTTTTAGTAAAGTCTAAGCAAATTTAAAGTTGTATATCTCAGCCATAGACACGTCATTATGCTACAACATTTTTTTTTTACACTGGCTCGACATAGTGACTACAGAGTACCTGATGGTAAGTACAGTGTACTACAAAAACGAAAGCGACTATCAAAGGATGAACATCCATTGATAGTCTACATCGTCATGTCGGCCCACATATACCACGACTGAAGGTCTCTAGGTTTATGAGCTACTGTATATACACAAGCTGATTCCGAAACGCGACAAGCCGAAACTGGTTACTATGACGGGCTTTACACCCATGTTCTGTGGTCGCGATCTAGACGGGAACCGACGCTCTACCACCTCGCTGCTGCTCGTTTAGCACCACCCAGGAGTCACGTGTAGGGAAACTAGGGTAAAGCCTACGGACGCGGGCAACTTTGACTCAAAACAACATTGTCTTTTGTGACTAGAACAGTGTGAACTCGGTTTAAATTCGATATAAATTTAGCCCGTGCTTATTAGTATCGGACCATTTGCACTAACCGACCCGGATCTCACTCTAAAAAAACGTATAAATGTCCCTCGTGCCTTGAATAAAAGATATCTCACCGACATGAAAGAAAACATTTTGACTTTGATACGAAATGACTGATTGTTCGTCGTAAAAAAACATACAATTTATTTATGTTTTATATTTATGTAGCGTATACAAAAATTTAATAGAGAACTATTATAAAAAATTTGCTAAGTGCCACACCAACTCGCTTACTGAGAATTCCGCACAAATAATCTAAAAAAGCACTGAACATTGTTGCATTAAAAGATTATTTCATTTATCAGGAGATGAACCGTGGGGATTACTGGCAGAATAGAATAAAGCCCTTTTCATCGTACTGAGGTGTCGTAGGAGCCGACTATGGTATACAGTTAGAGACCGACTAAATGTAATCTAATTAATGATTAAGAATTACACAATGTAGTCGTAATTTTAATTTTGTTGCTCTGTAATCATGATTAAATTCCTTCAAAACATTAAGGAGGATAAATGTGTATGCAATTGAGGATTCCGTAGTGTTTAAAACGTAGATGAGCAAAATGTAGTCATATTATTGATGAAAAACGCAATATGTAATCGTAATCGTTTTTCATTAATCCGATTACATTTTGTCCATCTATGATATACAGCATAGATGTATATCATATACAACATACAATGAGGCTACATCTTTTCGCAACTGGAGCGGTTCAAGATGCTGAGAAACATTTGGATCGTTCACTATGCGGACAGCCCTACGCTGCAACCTATCCAGGACGTCAAGTACTGGGCAGAACCGTCTCAGAGATGCGAACAGTATTCCATGCAAGACCTGGGTCTCATACAATAGATACAGTTGATCCAGCGTTGATCGACTTACTCAAAAACCGTAAAATACTTACATCACAAAAGATATCTATAATATAAAAATGAATCGCAAAATGTCTTGATAAGCGCGAAACTCGAGAACGGCTGCACCGATTTGGCTGATTTTTTTTTTGTTGTGTTTGATGAAGTCTGAGGAAGGTTATTACGGAGAGAAAAATTTTAAAATTTCCTGCAACTGTCTAAAAATAACACTTTTCTGTATTCTCATACAAAAAATTCGTTATAAGTCATTTTGAACTTTAATACCATACCATAAAGTTTAAATGTTAGTGGACTGGTTCCGGGAAGGCAAAACAATCGAGTGACGTATAAATATTAATGTCAGTGTTTGTCAATTTTTATACATATAGCATTAAGGCCAGGTTCCTTCAAACAATTTTCAAAAAATAGCCAACAGGCCAATAGGTATTGGCAGAATAAAATATGACGGGGAAGCTATTAACATTAAAAAAACAATGTGACTTTGTTTTAGAGAAATAGGGCAGAACAACGTCTGCCGGGACAGCTAGTACAATTATAAAACTTCTAGTAACAAGTTTGCGCGGATTCGTCTGTACGTGAGTCCCACTTGCACTTACCCGGGTTTTTTTTATAGGTAAACGCAGCGTTCGAGGAATTAAGGGTGCGAGCCAGGGCGGGCAGTGGACGCCTGCCGAAGCTAGAGATCCTTAGAGCAGCTATCCAACACATAGAGAGACTACAAGCGGCGCTGAGAGCTGCTGCCGTGGTAAGTCATGTTTCGTAACATTGTATACAACCGTGGATTTTTTTTAATTGTTTATAGACGAACGCTTGACCTCAATCACACCTAGTGGAAGGTGAAGATGCGTCTTATAATGAGCCGCGTCCGCCCAGCAAATGCCTATTCACTCTTAAAGACTCCCAGGTCATAAGATCGCGGAAATATGGCCGCTGGAAGCACATTCCACTCCTTAGCCGTTCGCATGAGGAATGTAGAAGCGAATCTTCTCGTGCGGATATAAGAAACATCCCCCGCGTACGGATGGTATTCGATGTCTAGTGGTTTTGTGGTGGAATCCGAAAAACAACCTTTCTTGGATTCTTTTACACCTGTTTCGCCTGGCATGAGGTCAGGGACCATTTTAATTTGATCTTCTTTATTTTTTTTATTAAGTCAATGGATATAGAACCCTTAACTCTACATCGTTTTATACTAAATACACAAATACAATAAAAAAAATTTTTCATCTTCTCGCCAACTCCATGCGCCTACATTTGTCGCTTGCCAGCCTTCACAATAACTTAATCCATGAGATCTTTTTGTATAATATATATTATATTTGTATAATTATATACAATAATATACAAATAATAATACATTAATGACCGTACTTGTTCTGCGCTTATACGCCGTGTCCAACGTGACCAATAGCGTAGCCGATCCTTGTTATTTTTTTTGTATCCCAGGGTATAATCCTGCGTAAGACCATCAGGGACGCTGTGAGGGCAGCAACGCCAGTGTATCAGACTCCTACTGACTAAAAACCCTCGGGATGTCCCTCTGATTGCTCCAACTGGGCCTGGGAAGCCAAATTCATGCAGACGTCCAGGGAACAAGAAGCCTTGTTGAGGCTACCTCTCTGGGAGGGGAAGGAGTAAAGCCCTCCCCTCCAAAACCTATCTTCTAGGCGGATACCGTGCACCGCCTCCCCTCATCCGCGCAGCAGACTCCCTCAAGTCTACTGCCTGGAAAGACAAGCACTTCTTTCTCTGTTGTGTCTCCTCCACCCGACAAATCCCATCCACTTTGGCTGTAACGTTTATTTCGTTATATCATTTTGTTTATTTTGATTTCGTCCACTATTCCAGAATCTATGCTCGTCAGTGCTAGTAATTTGCATATTATTTTATGTCGAATCAGTTATTGTCCACAGTCGCTATTTCAGTACACGTGCTCCGGTCACGCTTTACCGCAAGTCGAATAGGGAGGTGTCATATCGACAATATTTGTACTATTTGAATAGCATAAATGGGCATAATGTAATCAGATTAACGAAAAACGATTAAGATTACATTTTGCTGCTTTCATCATTAATATGACAGCATTTTTTTCACCGTCGTGACCACAGTAGACAAGTGTAAAGACCGTCATTGTGACTCGCTTTGGTCTGTCGCATTTCGGGATCAGCTTGTGTATATCCAGTAACTCATATACCTAGAGACCTTCAGTCGCGGTGTATGTGGGCCGACATGACGACGGAGACTGTCAATGGATTTTCATCATTTGATGGTCGCTTTCGGTTTTGGACTACACTGTACTTACCATCAGGTGCACTGTAGTCTCTATTTCGAGCCAGTGTTAAATAAAATACGAGCAGATGTATTTAAATTAAATTAATTGAACTTCAGTTCAATCAAAACTGTGTCATTGAAATCGGTGTTGAGCTACATATATCTCTATCGATATTTTACTAATCCTTGTTGCATCCCTAACCGTACAGATTCGCGTCAAGACGTTGCAAGCTTGAGACGACTGAAATATGGCTATAATCTGATGGCGTCGGTGTTTTGTTTCGTGCGGCGTAAAGTGACTAAAGCATATTTGAAATGATAAGTTAGACAATAATTTTGGAGAATATTTATACAGTAAGGCGGGCTTTTCACTGGCCGATTCCGATAGCACTAAGTGCCACTTGCAGTAAAAAACGTTAAATCGACATTTAACAAAGACCGGCTTAGGCAGTTAAGTCGTTTAAAATTAAATCACATTATTTCCTTTTGCATTAACGTTTCGACACAGCGATTTCACTAAGTTTGGCTTAGGAGTTTCATTCATTTCTCGTTCGATCTTTACTACGGATGATACTTAGGTTGTAGTTTTTTTACGTTCCGTTTTGCGCACGGTATCCAAAAATATGAATTATTGTATATTTTTTTCGTAAAACGGAATGTTACGTACCGTATAATTTGACAATAACTGCTTTTTACTTACAAAAGTTTTATTGCTGTCTATAAACAAAAAAACGTAAAATTATATTTACAATGAACTGAGTTCGAGCTTCCAATACTAATGCTGAGATTTTGCATTTGTTATTATTGGTAGAAAAGTACCGTAAAAATAAATTCGTCATCTCGTAAAGAGTTATATAAATCAATCGCCCTTTTTTTGTGAAAAACCTGGCGCTTAAATCACATAAACAAATGGTCCTTCGTCATTATCAGAGAAAAAATCATCATCAGACTCAGTATCCAGATCCAATAAGCACTTTGAATATATATCCATTACAAATATATTTGTTATAGCGAACAAAAACAGACATAGAATTCCTTTATTTCAATATTATATTGATATTTACATCTGCGTAAACAAGTTTAGTGATTTAAATCGACCTCCATGGCGATTTAAATATGACAGTTGTTAAATCTAGAATTAGTACAAAACTGTAGTCGTGCAAGACGAAATATGCAGTTTAATCCTAAATCGGGTTTGAAACTCGCTTTAATGAGATCGCGCAAGCCGCCCTAAATTAGTAAATCTTTAACATAGCACGATTGAAATATGAAATTGGAATTTTGAGGTTAAGACAATTGTCAGGCCTGGGTCATAGTTACAGTAATTTTCACTTGTGAAAAGACCGTCATAGTTCCTCGATTTAGCTTGTCGCGTTTCAGGATTTTTGTTTATATCTGGTTGTTAATACTACTGGTTGTGATTCAAAGGCAATCGGTTAATTTTAATCACATCCGATGGACAAGAAAGATGAGGTCAATGTTGAACCGCGTTCGCCCAAAAATGTTTATTCATTCTTCTCTTAAAGACTTCCAGGTCATAAGATCGTAGAAATATGCTTGCTGGAAACATATTCCATTCTTTAGTTGTTTCTATGATGAATATATTAGGTCCTTACATATGAAATTGGCGTTTTGTATGGGAGGAACAAAAAGTCGAATATTTTTTAATATAATATATTTAATTAATCAAAGTATGAACCATTATTTTCTATGCACTTTTGCCATCTCATAGGTAGTTCATTGATCCCTTTACTAAAAAAACCAGTCGGACGGGAATCAATAAAATCTTTGAAGGCGATTTGGACTGCCCCATCGGAGTTGAATTTTTTCCCTTGCAAGAAGCTATCCAAATTTCGAAAAAAATGGTAATATGTTGGAGCAAGGTCCGGGGAGTACGGAGGATGTCTTAGACTTTCCAATTGAAGCTCTTCTAATTTAGTAGCCGTCTGTTGCGCAGTGTGTGGTCTAGCGTTGTCGTGAAGCAGCAGTGGCGTGGAGCGATTGACCAGCCTAGGTTGTTTAGCCGCTAGCTTTTCCATCATGGTTTGCAATTGCTGACAATAGACATCAGCCGTAATAATCTGGCCAGATTTGAGAAAACTGTAATGAACAATACCGGCACTAGTCCACCAAAGGCTTACAAGTAACTTTTTTGGGGTTAATTTTCGCTTGGGGCAGGATTTGGCTGGCTGGCCAGGATCCAACCATTGCGCTGAGCGCTTCCGATTATCGTAAAGAACCCATTTTTCATCACAGGTAATGATTCGGTTTAAAATACCTTCATTATAGTGCCGGTTTAGTAATGTAACGCAGCAGTCGACGCGCGTTTGCCGGTTTGCTTCAGTCAATTCGTGAGGTACCCACCTTTCAAGCTTTTTAATCTTCCCAATTTGCTTCAAGTGAATTAAAACAGTTTTATCACTAACATCGCAGCCTGCAGCTAACTCGGACGTGGTTTGCGATGGATCCGCTTCCACAATAGCCTTCAACTCTTCATTATCAACTTGAGTCTCAGGCCGTCCACGGGGCTTGTTCTGCAGGTCGAAATTTCCAGAACGAAAACGTTGGAACCAAAAACGAACTGTGTTTTTTTTTGCAACACGACCGCCATACACATCATTCACCCTTCGAGTTGTTTCCGCAGCACTAGTGCCACGGCGGAACTCGTACTCGTAAATAATGCGATATTTTAAGTTTTCCATTTTGTAAAATGAGTGACGCAAACAGAAAATAACAGAAGAAAAAAACAAATGAATGACGATCATCGAAGCACAAATACATGAGTCTATAGCTGTACAAATTTGAATTTGGAATTCCTTACCAAAGAGGAGAAATTTGTGATTAAAGTGGCCAGTACGAAAAACGCCAATTTCATATGTAAGGACCTAATAGAAGCGAATCTTTTCGTGTGAATATAAGAAACGTCCACCACATACGGACAGTATCCGCCAGTGTCTAGTAGTTTTATGATGAAAGAGACTGGTGGAATCAGAGAATATATATAAAAAATATTTCATAACAACCCAAAAATAATACATACAACTTTTTTTAAGCTAAATTTTCAATTTTGCCATGCAGTTGTATGCATAGATGGGCAAAATGTAATCAGATTAATAAAAATGATTAACGATTACATTTTAGGTTTTTTACCATTAATAGGACTGCATTTTGCTCATTTATGTTTTAAACACTACAAAATCCCAGATTGTATACACATTTATGATTTCTTAATGTTTTAAATGGATTTAATCATGATTACAGAGCAAGATAATTAAAATAACGACTACATTTTGTAATCGTTAATCATTAATTAGATTACATTTTGCCCATCTCTGGTTGTATGGCTGAGAGTTTTCTTTTTTCTCAGTCTCAGATCTAGATGAAGTCAGAAATGGTCTTAGCAGCGTGTGTCGTGATGTTAAATCGACATTAATCCGTGTCCACGCATTATTTATCGTTACACGAACTACACGGACGCTGGCGCATCAAAATAGAACGGGAGACACGCGAACTCGCGCTCCGAGCGCCTTGTATCATTTTAATTGCCCGCATTCGGAGGCAGCCGATTCAAAATCTACGTGGTTGTGAATTTTTTATTAGTCTTATATTTACGCATCTCTTTTTTGAGGTAGTTGGGTAATTATCCCACTGGGTCGAATGCACAGTACACTCACTATTCATTACATTTTTATATATTACTAGCTGTCTGGGCAGACCTTGTTCTGCCCTATTCCTCTAAAACAAAGTCGCATTGTTTTTTAATGTTAATAGCTTCCCCGTCCGATTTTATTCTGCCAAAACCTATTGGCCTGTCGGCTGTTTTTTGAAAATTGTTTGAAGGAACCTGGCCTTAATGCTATATGTATAAAAATTGACATTAATATTTATACGTCACTCAATTGTTTTGCCTTCCCGGAACCCGTCCACTAACATTTAAACTTTATGGTATGGTGTTAAAGTACAAATTGACTTTTAAATATTATTACGAAATTTTTTGTTTGAGAATTTAGAAAAGTGTTGTTTTTAGACTTTTTCAGACATTTTTTTAATTTTTCTCTCTGTAATAACCTTCCCCAGACTTCATCAAACACAACAAAAAAGAAATCAGTCAAATCGGTTCAGCCGTTCTCGAGTTTCGCGCTTATCAAGACATTTAGCGATTCATTTTTATATATAAGAAGATATGTATATAGATAATTAGAAAACATACAACTACATAAAAATAATGAAATAACAAAAGAATATACACATGCCAGGAAAGATTCCACAAAAATACTAAACTAAATAAAAATCAAGCAAAGAAACACAAAATACAAATATAAAACCTATAGTAATAGTATATCATCACACCATAGCCCTTTCGGGGTTAGCAGAGATACATTAGTGGCTCTGTCCACTTTGCGCTTATATGTCGTCCCCAACGTGACCAGTAGAGCAACTGATGGCAGTTCTCAGGACATTAATACATGACGTTTCTATTATTTGTCATACGGGTTTCCTCATATTTTTCCTTTTACCGGGGAGCATACAGTGCGTAAATACGTACTTGAACCGCTTCAGTTGCGCAGAGATGTTGTCTCACTGAGCGTTTTCTACCGTCTGTATCATGGCGAGTGTTCTGAAGAGTTGTTTAACCTTGTTCCACCCTCTCCCTTCCTGAATAGAACCACGCGCGCGGGATTGCGGTGTCACAGCTGTATGGTATCTCACATCCCGGCTAGGCTAAGAAATTCTCTCTTTCTTTTTCGGAGTCGTGTGGAATGGTCTTCCGGCGAGCGTGTTCCCACTGTCTTATGATATGGGATCCTTTAAGCGTAGCGTGGAGAGATATTTGTGCAGGCCGGCATGATCGCAGCGTGTACCGATGGGTTTTTTCTTGCCTGTCGATAGTCGTTACTGTTTTTTGGCTGCACCATGCTTACCATCAGGTATGGTGCAGGATCTGTGTCGAGTCAGCTTAAAAAAAAATCTAGAAAAACGCAGAGGTACGTGTCGGGATACGAACCTCCGTCTTTTCGCGTTCCCGCTCATAGTTACCCTTACCGAGCGACTAAGCCGCCCATGCCATAAAGATAAGAAATAAAAAGTGTATAGGTTTCTCGACAGTAGCGTTCATTCCATAGACGCATGAAAGCATTGCATGCCCTGACGATAAATAAGTCTAAAATAAATTCCTTAAAGTGAAACAAAAAAAGGAACCATTTATAGTCATATCTATTCTATATTCACGCCGTATATCTTTCCTATGAAAGCAATATAATGTTTATTATCATAATATGATATTCAAATTAATTACGCGAATCCTGCCTAGCCTGTTCAAATATCCTATGCACGTCACTATATCTCGGGGTCTTATGGTTTAACTTAATATGGCTTTGAACATTTTGTCCACAGTTGGAGTCTGAAAACTGTAAATCATACCTTGATTCACCGGTCGCAGCAAATCGACTTCCTCAGGATACGAAAGAAATTAAATGCGAAGAAGAAAAACCATTTCTTACAAGTAAGTTCTCAAATTTTTAGCAGGTCTAGCCAAATTAACATACGATAAATGATAACGCTTGTAGAAAGTGGAAAATGTATGAATATGACGTAACCTTTCGAAATATCACGTCGAATCGTTATATCAATTCTATATAATTTGACCTTTTCTACGAAAGTTATTACTACCCTCGCAGTTAAGGGTCCACGGTGGATCCACAGTGTAACGACGGCTACAGTGGATTGACCGTAGATCCACGATGGAAACACTGTGGATCAATTGTGGTTTTTAAGCCACTTTGCCATTGTGGCTCCACCGTGGTTCTATTTTGGTTTTACGGTGAAGCCACTGTGATTTAACCATGGTTATCCTGTGGTGATTTCTAGTGGTTTAACTATATTTTTTTTCATTACAAAATAGTATTTCTTTTTATTTAAAAATACTTTGAAAATAGTATGGTTGTATATATTATATCGTCGGATGAAAGGCTATTTGGTTTAAGCGATATTTTTTGGTGATATAGTAATATTTATTTGGAATCGGTAAATAACGCTGATTCCAAAACTATATAATACCAAAAAATGTCGCTTAAACCAAATAGCCTTTCACCCGACGATATAATTAAATAAACTTAAATGAATTACAGTCATTATATAATTAAATATATTGTATTTATTTAATTAAATATAAAAAAAACTTTATAATATAAGTTAAAACTTAATTAAAAAAAAGAAACATGAAACCACAATGGTACCACCATAAAACCAAAGTGGTACCACAATATAACCACGGTGGCTAAATGGCCGAAAATCCACGATGGATCCACGATCCATGTCTTCCTCTTATCCGAACAGCTGGCTCCCTCAAGTCTACTACCCCGGAACGGGTGCACCTCTTCCGTCTCGTCTCGCAATAGGCAAGTCCGCGGTGTAAAGTGCACACCGTGTGCCCGAGCTGTAAGCGTTAAGCAATCCATCGTCTGCGGGTATCTTAAATCCCAAGGTGACTACTTCTGCGTATTGACGGTGAGTGTGGGTCCTGTAATCAATACGCCACAGCCCCGTCGCGCCGCGCCCGATGGGCACAAACTCGGGGGAAGATGATACCTTCCCCGACACTGCTCGTTGTATTTAGCCAGAGCACGTCACAATATCCTGCCAATTTCTCGAGGGTCGCTAAACCAGCTGCTCAGGGCCCCCACCCTGAGCAGCCACGACCCTAAATACATCAGCCAACCGGTCGTGGATCGACCGATCGGCTGGGACTGATGTGCCAGGGCGGTTGCCGGCACCCTGGTGTCTCCTTCGAGCGGCCTTCTGCCGTTCTCGCTCTGCGGCCTCCTTCTGGGACATGACATCCTCACAGAAGGAGACCACGGCCCTCCAGTTGTCGTCTGCGGGTATCTAACTTAACCATAGAATTATAACAGTATTCCTTGTTTATAGATAACCGATAAGTACAATTTGTTACAGATGACGCGAGTTCGTGTACTGGGAACAGCTTAGCGCGTCTTCGATGTATAGTACAAGCTTTATCTAAAGATATCTTGTAATTATATATTAGCTAAATGTGATCTAGACATATTGTGTACATAGTCAGTGCCTTAATATACAAACAAAACTTTTTCTCCTTCGTTATAGCCATTGATGTATGGCCAATGTGATTTTGTCAATGTCAGCGCTTTGATTTTGACATAGGTATTCGAGAAAGGTTGTTTGATATTAACTAATGGAAATTATATTGAGATTGTCCGGTTGGAGTATCTAAAACAAAAAAAAAACAACTAACTATAACAAAATACAGTTCACAAACATGTAAAGAGTTATAAGTCAGAATGGGAACAAGGACATAACGCAAATTATAACATAATATATAATATATACAATAAACCAATACCATTATAGTTAAAATTTTATTTTACACCATAGATGGACTAAATTAAACCATAATTTTAATTTCTATAATCTGTTATCATGATTAAAACCGTTCTAAACATAAATTAATTACTCAACGTACTATATACAAATGGATATCAATTGGAGATATTGTGGTAAAAACTCGCATCGAGTCTTAAGGTTTAGATTATAAGATAAGATTTAGTATGTAGGCACCAGAGATGGATAAAATGTTATCACTTTAATGATTATATTTTGTAATTTTGTTAATCTGTAATCATGATTACAACCCCTCTAAACATTAATGAGTAAAATTTGTATGCGATTAAGGATTCCGTAGTGTTTAAAACATAAAAGGGGTAAAATTTAATTATAGATATTAATGCTGAAAAATATAATCGTAACCATTTTTTATTAATCTGATTACATTTTGCCTATCTATGGTAAGCACTTATAAATCCCAGAGGGTTTTAGTCTGAGATTTATAGATGTGACTTTAAGTTTAATTAGTCTTTACTAAAACATTACAATTTATATTTCTCAATGAATGTCCAAGGATTTCATAAGTCACCAATTTTGTCAACATGACCTTGGCTTTGCGAATACTATTGCTATACTCAAGTTCATATTATATATAGTTTTGTATCACTTTTCTCTATTCGTATAAATCTTTTACGCTTCTATAACATTCGTCGATCCCTTTATGCACTGTCGACGATTTCGCATACATCTGACATTACCCTCCATCATGACTCTCTTTATTTGGTCTGCGTAAGTAACTCTCGGTCGCCTCGGCTGTCACTTCCACTCCCATTCATATTGTATATCTCTTTCGTCATCCTTTCATCATTCATCCTCTCCACGGGCCTGAACCATAGAAGCATACCATCGTTTGATATTGATAAAATAAATTGTAACGTTTGAATAAAGGCTGAGCAAAGTCGAAGTAGTGTCTGTAAATCTTATTTCTATGATATATGTGTATATGAAATAAATGTCATAAGTTAAATTTGTTTTTTATTTCTGATGCAACGTTTACTTCGGCTCATAGGTTTGAATCCTTACACGGACCGAATTAACCTCAGTTATTTGGTTTTATCCTTTAAAATGTTTGTGTTTTGTATTCATACTTTAACGGGCCTTGTGCGCGTATGAACTTACTTTTAACTATATATTTTTTATTTAACTGCAGTCAGGTGAATATCATGTATCACCGAAATAAACACACTCATGCACTTGCACACACATACATACACTCGCACACACTCACTCGCATATGGAGAACGACCCAAAACATGTTAACAAAATTTTATATGTAAGTGGAGCTTCGTTACTGGCACTGTAAGTTTTTATTTTATTTCCTATTTTGAATATAAATGACTTATAATGTGCCGTGAAGTTACTATTAAATAAATAAATAAATAAATAAACTATGGCTCGACGTTTCGACCTGGTTACACACGCAGTAGTTCCTAGCAGAAAGACGCGCCGCGGAGTTTCCGTCAGGGGCCGGATCTACTTTCTCTACCCTCTTTTGTTGTAGACAATTTGAATATTCACGACACACAACACTCACAGTTTTAGCATGTGTTACAATAATAGAGAAGCACAACAGCAAATATTACTGATGAGCTAGGCTGGATATAATATAAATAATAGTTATTAAATGCTAAATATTAATGTGAATACTATTAACAATTAACGCATATTGCGCAATAATTATATTCTGTTGGCAAGCATAAAAAAGTAACAGGAAGGATATGGCAGGGTTGGACAAGTCGAAATGGTGGCGGCTTAAGTAGGAGTGTGGCGAAAAGAAGGCGTTTGATATTGTGTTGGAGTTCTGTAAGTGATTAACAAATAATTATGTGGTCGAAGGTGGATGCAATGGTCCGAACAGGTATCCATCGATCCAGTACGAAGCCTAGAACCAAAATAAAAGAGATATCGAATGGAAAGTTTACCAACTACCAGATAAGTTTTAGAGTTTATAATAATATAATAATTTTATCCTTTTCTTTTACACTGGCTCGACATAGTGACTACAGAGTACCTGATGGTAAGTACAGTGTAGTCCAAAAACGAAAGCGACTATCAAAGGATGAAAATCCATTGATAGTCTACATCGTCATGTCGGCCCACATATATCACGACTGAAGGTCTCTAGGTATATGAGCTACTGGATATGCACAAGCTGATCCCGAAACGCGACAGGCTGAAAATGGTCACTATGACCGGCTTTACACCCATACACTGTGTTCGCGATCCAGACGGGCACCGGCGCCCTACCACCTCGCTGCTGCTCGTTTAGCACCACCCAGGAGTCACGTGTAGGGAAACTAGGGTAAAGCCTACGGACGCGAGCAGCTTCGACTCCCAAAAAACACAACAATAATACATGTTTATTAATACATGTTTACAGGGCGATACAAAACGAGCTTCTAGTTTGTTTTAGTAATTCACGAAGAGTGTAACCAGCTCGAAACATCGAGCCTTAATTAATAGAAAAAATCCCGCACTATTTGTGAAGTATTTATCTTCACATAGCTATGGCTAAGAGGTTTGGAGCAAAAAAAATCGATACACGTGTGTAAATAAGATTTGTAAATGCGCATAAGAATACTAATTGTGGTTTCTCTATAAAATTACTGCCAAAACAACCACAGGCAGATGGATTAATTATTGATAAGCTTAATTCTAGACACTAATAGATGGACCGCAAATAGTCGGGCAAAGGCGTGACTTGGCACGCGTTTCTCCCCGCCTACACATGCTCTTGGCTTCGAAATGGCTTCCTGGTTATGCCACACCTCTCATTGAAATGAAAGCCCCAGTTTTCACTACGAAAAAAATAGAGACAATAAGACAGACTTAGGTCAGGGTTGCTCAAACATTCGTTCGTGAAATCCTTTTTCATCGATCTCCGGAAATATTGACCGATATCGGTCTATCCACAAATTTTGTTTGAATACTATGTCGAGGGGTGAAAGGCTATTTGGTTTAAGCGACATTTCTTAAACGATAAATAACGATTCCTTCTTATAAATTTTAATTAAAAATGAGATTATTATTATTTAGCTATACGAATACAGCATAAACAATAACATTATTTCGTATTCGTCACTTCAAGGACACATTCTAACATAAGAACTGGAGCTTTTAAAAAAATACTTCAATCTTGTATATCTCAGAAATTAACAAGTTTCGGACATGGTGTCATATGACTCAAATGACTCCAAATAAGCTGTACTACAACGTCTATCAAGGAATGTATCGCATTACCGTTCACCCTGTATATATATACTCGGAATCGGCGTTTTTTACCGATTCGAAATATATTACTATATTACCAAAAAATGTCGCTTAAACCAAATAGCCTTTCACCCGTCGATATGATTTACAGTGAAACCAGTGTCCCCCGTTAATTTTTAATATCAGAATTACCCAATATTTTTTTTATTACTGACAGGCTTGCGCTTGACTTCAATCTTACTTGATGGAGGACGATGATGGAACGCGCTCACCTAACAAATACCGATTCAGTCGTAGTTTGAAGATTTCCATGTCGTAAGATGTTGGAAAAACATACGCAGGAACCGAATTACTTTCTTTGGCGGTACGCAGCAAAAAAAGCGGCGAAGGTGCAAGCTGTTGGACATCAACCGCATGTGGGTGCAAACTCGCACGGCGTCTTGTCGCCTCTGCTAGCGGCGATAAAATAATAAACTATCTTCACCCTATATCTCTTTCTGGATGAGCTGAGAGCTAGAGTAGCGTAGGTCGTTCATATGCTATTAATACATGATATTTCTATCAGATGCCATAAGGGTCTCCTTTTGATATTTTCCTCTCCGTCTTTCGTTTATCTAAAAAAAGGTATATATATTGGTTGTAAAGAAAACAAAACATAGTTTTAAAAACATTATTAATCAAAAAATGTAACATTTTACAAAAATAATTATATTTACATGTATAATTGAAAAATGTGTATATTCATAACTACGTACAGTCAGCGAAAAATTTTTATCCGTAACTACATACATTAATTAAACATTTTTATACGACAGTGTTTCTAAACCTTTTTACTGCAAGCCCCCTTTTTTAAACAAAACATTGTTCAATTCATTTGCAAGAAAAACTTTCTTGACTGCTCTTAGAACCGATTTTTAGGCCAATTTCAATTATAATTAATTAAAAGCTTTATTTAAATATTAAAAAATCTATTTGGCTGAAGTATATGAAACTTCGTTTTAAAATTTACGTACAAAATACGGTAATTCCTTGGTTAATAAATAAATAACAAATACAAATACTTTTTCGCAAGATTTCGTATTTGGCAACAACACAAGAATCCTGTTATTATAACATTTTTAAAAAAAAAATCTGTCGCTTCCACATGTTGTTGACATACATTTTTAATAACAAATAGAAATATACGAAATTCGATACTGGGTTACACGGACGGAGAGTTTAAGAAACGCTGTCATATAAAGACAGTTTTTCTATGATGGCCGTAAATTAGCTTAAAACTAAATTAAGTTTCGATTTAAATTATCAATAAAAAGAAATAAATTTACATCTTCTATATGTGAATAGTGAACGAATGCAATTATTAAAACTATTTAAAAAATATTTTATACAATGTTCGTCTATATGGGTTTAATATTTATAAAATTTCTTCTATGATCCAATATTTATCAAAAAAAACGTCACGGTTGTTAAAAAAACCTGTGATAATGTTTGTTAAATTGATAATGGTTATAGTTGTTTGTTTATTCAAAAGATGGCGTCGGCAGAGAATTCACACGATATCGTTTTGTCACACACGATCGTATACAACTCTGCCAAAATATGAATAAATGAGTAGCGACAAAGCAACTGTTCGTTGTATTGGATCAGATCCCGAGTCGACAGTGGTGACATGTTTGAAGGAATATGAGTGTAATAGAACGTATTATGCAAATGCTATAGAATCATAAGGAACAGTGTAAAAGTGTGAAAGGGATAGAAAGTATAGGAGAGAGAGAGAGATAGATTTCAATGGCGGAGTGAATAAGTTGTTGTGAGTGCTGTGGCGAATTATTATATTTTTAAAAAACTTTATCCGTTTGAAAACTGTGGTGAATAAATGATTTCTAAAAATTATAAAGTCTTTCTATTAATTTTGGGGGCTCGTCCGGGATGAACGGTGTTGTGTCTAAATTTGATTGATATTGTGGATTTGCAAAGGCGAAATAGACGTCTGCGTAAAGCGTGGACGCCGGCCGCTATTAAGACGAATGACGAAATACAAGGTACAAATTTGTAATTTACGATGGCTGAAAATAAAAACACACGATGGGATATATAATCATTTAGGCATCATAGAATCATTGCCTAAGTTTACGGGAGATGACCTTACTTATTCGTCGGCAAAGTGGTGTCAAGACACATCGAAGACAATTCAAAAATATTTGCATGGAATTGTCGGCAACAATTAATTATAGCGTGGCGTTGCTTAGCCGGCACGGCGGAATTATGGTTAAAGACAGAAAAAATCTTTAGGACATACGAGGAGCTGAAGATAGCTCTTACTAGAGAATTCCTGGAGGAGATAAACAGCAAAATAATGCACGAAACAATGGCCAAAAGAAAAAAAAACTACCCAACGAAACCTGTTATCAATATATGCTCGCCTTGAATGAGTTGGGCAAAAGAGGCAAATTTCCAGATTATGTATCCATACAATACATCATTGATGGCATAACATATTATGAATCCAATAAATTATTACTGTATGGAGTAAGTACTTAATCAATACTTAAAGAAAAACTTATTTTATATGAAAAGTACAGAGCGTCTTAGCTGAGCAAACACCTTGCGCAGCTGAGATGCTCTGTAGACTCACATACCAATGATTGAAATAGTATAGTATAGTGTAGTTACAAAAGTATAGTGTAATTATGGGACTGACATGGTTAGACTGATACAAAGTCCCAAAAAAAACCGCAGACAGTAAAAAAAGAATGAAAAGTATAAAGAAAAAACTAAGAGATCAGTTCCGACTACCATGAAACAGCGCGATTCAATAAAGACAAGGGCTCGCAGTGAATGTGAAACGAACCAGATATACCAGCGTTGATATAAATGTGGAGACCGTGGGCACTTATTATCATGCTAGAAAGGAGTAAAGTGCTTCAAATGCGGTGGATTTGGACATCTATCGCCTGATTGCACAAAAGAATTCAATGCTACCAATTGTGATAATAAATATCGAAAGCATGGAATGCAACAGCGAGTGATGTGTACGAAATTGGATGCGGAGCGTCATGGTACCTGCACTGATGACCAATTGTATGATAACTCTATGGAAGGAACGGATTATACAACACCAAAAGCTGGTGTCCATATTCATTCAAATACCAAAGAGGACATTGAAAGATGTAAACAATCGCAAAGTAGGTTATTTAGTAATAATTCCATTAAAGAAGTTGAGATTTGTGATTTTAAGGTGACATGTTTGATAGATTCTGATAGTGACATAAATTTAGTTACAGATGATTTATTTTTTAAACTCAAGGAATGTCATTATATTAGGGACAATATTCTATTAACTGGTTTAGGCTCTAGTAAGGTTTTTTTTTTATAATTTATAGACGAACGCTTGACGTCAATCACACCTGGTGGAAGGTGAAGATGAGTTCGATGATGAAACGCAAACGCCTAGCAAATGCCTATTCACTCTTCTCTTAAAGACTCCCAGGTCATAAGATCGCGGAAATATGGCCGCTGGAAGCATATTCCACTCCTTAGCCGTTCGCATGATGAATGTAGAAGCGAATCCCCTCGTGCGGATATAAGGAACATCCACCACATACGGATGGTATCCGACACGATGCATTATGCATTAGGTAAATTTTGTACAATATTAAAAGCTGATGGTTATTGTTTTAATACTTTATTTTATATTGTGCCTAGAAATACCCTATAGTATGATTTTGGGGCAATCCTTTATACAAAATGTGACATTAGTATTTAACAAAGGATCTGTGAATATTCTAACTCAGGATGATGTTCATTTGTTGCAGTGTATGGTAACAGATGTTAATGCGCAACCACCGTTTTATATACCTAATGATAATATTCGTACAGCCGTTCAAGAATTGGTGAGAAATTACAACCCTGTTCAAGTTAGGGATGTCAAAAATGAAAAAAAAAATCGTTATATCAATATATCGATATTTATAAAAAAATCAATATCGGCGTCGATAAATCGAATGAAAAATATCGATATATCGATTAAATCTCAATAAACACGAAAGCATTTTACCAGTATTCCTTTTTATTAGACAAAATTACAAAAATATCAAGAACTAAAAGGCTATCTTCTAACTTTAAGACCTATTTAAGATATCAAATAAAAATAAATAATATATAAATTAATGGCGGCAAATAATATACATGCAACAATTCAGATGTCAATGCATGCTACGTAACAAAACATAAAACTCAACAGTCATAGACAATATAGTTCTTTTTTTTTTTCGTTCGATCCTATCTTCTACAGTTTCAGATTTCAGCGACTTCACTGCCCTAAGAATTAGGAAAAAAAACGTTTTCGATACAATTTTCGATACTGGATATTTTGTGTCGATATATCGATATATCGTTACAAAATATATCGCCCAAAAATATCGATATATTGAATTGAAAATATCGATATATCGATATTTATTCGACAAGCCTAGTTCAAGTTAAAGAAGCTCCAATAGAGATGAAGATAATATTGAAATATGATCTACCTGTAGCGCAAAGACCTCGACGGTTATCATTGTTTGAACAGCAGATTGTTGATAAGCAAGTGGATGACTGGTTGAATAGAGGTATTGTAAAACCTAGTTTTTCAGAGTATACCAGCCCTTTGGTGTTAGTCAAAAAGAAAAATGGATCGATTCGAGTCTGTGTCGATTATCGCAAGATAAATAATAAGATGGTCAAAAATCAATTTCCCTTACCTGTTATAGATGACCATATAGACAAATTATCAGGTGCTAATATATTTAGCAAACTAGATTTAAAAGACGCATTTTTCATTTAAGAATAAACGAAGATTGCACAAAATATACATCCTTTGTTACTCAGTCTGGGCAATATGAGGTTATGCGTGCGCCGTTTGGATTGTCAATTTGCCGTAATTACTTCACTAGATTCATAAATATAATTTTCAGAGAGCTTATTAGGAAAGAATGCCTCATAATTTTCATTGATGACCTTTTAATACCTGCAAGGACTTATGAAGAAGCTTTTGAAAGACTGAGTAATATATTAAAAGTTGCTGCTAAGTATGGACTTGTAATTAATTGGGAAAAGAGTGATTTACTTACAACCAGAGTGGAGTATCTTGGGCACATTATAGAAAATGGAACTGTGAGACCTGCGTTGGAAGTAGATGCAGTCATGAAATATCCTGGGCGGCACGCTTGAGGGGGAGTGTGTCGTCCAACAAGGGTGCAAGTTTGCGCGATGTGTTCCCGCGTGCCGCTCTACAACACAGAGGCACGAGAGGGGTGGCTCTATACACCACCCCTCCCTAAACGAGTAGAGGCCTACTCACGGCCGCACGCCCAGCCGGTCATTGAGGATGAGACTCCAGTCGTGCCCTCGATGCCGGTAGGCGGAAAGCGGAACACCCCGGGGGTTTTAGTCGGTGCAAGCCCAACACACCGGGGGGTGGCCCTCACCTCTCCCCGAGGTCCGTTAGGGATTTCCCACGGGTTACAAAAAAAAAAGTCATGAATTATCCTCAGCCGCAGTCAATAAAACAGGTCCATAGTTTATAGGCTTAACGTCATATTTTAGAAAATTTATTGAAAACTAGCTGTGTCCGCGACTTCGTCCGCGTGGAATAGTTATTTTGGGCATTTTAGTTAGTTATTTATTTTAAAATTGTAATATCTTCTAAGATAATTTTGTTCACAATTAAATACTCTTAATCAACAACACATTTATTTGGATAAAGGTTAGTTATGTTGATACAACTCTTAACAAATAATGCATTAATTTCGACCAAATTTGATTACCATAAAAACGGTTCTAGTGAGTTAATCTTAAAAGATAGACATATACTGTCTAGGACATTTTTTTAGATCATTTCAAGAGGAGTAATTCTTTCATACATATATTTTTGGTATCTTGAACCGTTTTTGCAGCGCAAGCAACGGAAGCCCTCAAGGATGAATAATTTTCCCCGTTTTTTTTTTCACATTTTCCATTATTTCTTCGCTCCTAATAGTTGCATCTTGATGTTATATAGCCTAAAGCCTTCCTCGATAAATGGTCTATTCAACACAAAAAGAATTTTTCGATTCGAACCAGTAGTTCCTGAGATTAGCGCGTTCAAACAAACAAACAAACTCTTCAGCTTTATAATATTAGTATAGATAATGCTAATATTGCTAAACCATTAACAACATTACGTGACTTTTCGAGAACCAATCAGAACTAACGGCCGCGATCGTTGCCTAGCAACAAAGTAAGTTCTACAGCAGATAAAATTATTGGATCACAGAAGAATATTTTTAAAATAGTACTAAGTACAAAAAAATCTAGACAATATTTTAATAATGAGGCCATAATTTACAAATCTACATACAGCAAATCACAGGTTATTTTATTAGCGAATACATTTCTCACTTCATTAAAAAGTTTGATTTCGTATTTGGCTTATCCGTACAGCTTGTCTAATACAAATTTATACAAAGGATAAAATCAGATTCGTCGGTTTTGTAAATAATATACATAATATTATTAAAAGATTTCATATGATATAGAACTTTTCCAGTAACATTGTATTTGCTGGGAGAGCACGCTCCATAGTCGGCCCCACCATCGCTTACCATGAGGTGAACTCATCTTATATATAAAAATGAATCGCTAAATGTCTTGATAAGCGCGAAACTCGAGAACGGCTGAACCGATTTGGCTGATTTCTTTTTTGTTGTGTTTGTTGAAGTCTGGGGATGGTTATTACGGAGAGAAAAATTAACAAAATTGTCTGGAAAAGTCTAAAAACACAAATTTTCTATATTCTCATACAAAATATTTGTTATAAGTCAATTTGAACTTTTAACACCATACCATAAAGTTTAAATGTTAATGGACGGGTTCCGGAAAGGCAAAACAATTATTGAGTGACGTATAAATATTAATGTCAATATTTGTAAATTTTTATACATATAGCATTAAGGCCAGGTTCCTTCAAACAATTTTCAAAAAACAGCCGACTGGCCAATAACTATTAACATTAAATAAAGCAATGTGACTTTGTTTTAGAGAAATAGGGCAGAACAAGGTCTGCCGGGACAGCTAGTTTGTAATAAAATACACTATGTATACCAATTGGTTTAGGACCATACCAACCCACAGCCACTTCAGTTCGCTAATTCTTTGAGCTATGTCTCTAACTTCAGCTCTCTGAGGAATCACCTAATTTCTGATTCGATCCTTCCAAAAAACTCCGAGCATAGCAAATTCGAGCATATTTAAATTTGAGGATTACTTGAACCATGAGTGGCCACGTCTCAGCCCAGTACGTCATTACAAATAGGCCACATTAGTTGTAGAGTTTCGTCTTTAGGCTTTGTGGTATCGGTGACGAAAAGATTCAACATAGCTTGCTAAAAGCTGCCCCACCCAGCTGTACCCTTCTATTGTCATCTCCCTTAAAGATCCTCTCACCCATTCGGAACATCCGTTCAAGATGTACGTACTCTTGAACGATTTTAAGAGGAATGCCGTCAACTGCTCTCGGTATTGGTTCGATATGTTTATTTTATATAACTATGTGATTTTTAAAATAGTACCAGACATGCTGTTTTCAAAGCCAAGAGATGATTAATAAAAGAAATGTGGGTTTATCCATCCTTTCAATATACATACGGCTGTGTAAAACAACGAAATATTTATAACTCAGCAAAATTACATTTTAACATGTCCACGCCGCCGTGACCCACCGGTGGGTCACAATCGACTTTTCCGTGGCGTGAACCGCCGGTGGGTCACACTTGACCTCCGTAGCGCGGCGTGACTGTTCCGTGGGAACGAGATAAGACAGTCCCGCCGCACGCGGAAAACGTAGGTATTCGCCCCGGCATGAACATGTTAATACTTTACAGACCAACATGCCGCAATTGTTATTAAAATAAATATTTATCTACATAACTATATCATTTAAAATATATAAGAAAGTTGTGTTAAAAACGGTTAAAACTTCGGTACAGAAAAATACATTTAAAAAATCTAAGAATTAATATCATTGAAACATTTTACAAGATTTGTGTCTTGCGTTACTCATCTGACCTTCCTTATCATTCTGAACACCGCTGTTTTCGAGCTCATAGGTAGCTATGGCAAAACTACTTGTGGTGCGTCTCCGGCAAATGTTTAGTATTTCGCAAAACATTAATTGTTTTTCTTTGTTTTTTTTTTATCCTAACTGGGTACGCACATAGATGGGCAAAACGTAATCAGATTAATGAAAATGATTAACGATTACATTTTTTACCATTAATATGACTGCATTTTGCTCGTTTATGTTTTAAACACTACAAAATCCCAGATTGTATACACATTTATGATTTCTTAGGGCGGCTTGCACTAGCAAATTAAGTCTAGTTTAGACTTACATAAAATGCTATTTAGCGCTGAACTGTACTTATAGTCTTGCACAGAATCAAAACCCAGTTGTAACAACTCTTAATCTCAAATCATCATTAAGATTGAATTAATATACTTCGATTAATTAGCGTCTATAAAAGCTTAAGCTAGACTTAATTTGTTAGTGCAAGCCGCCCTTAATGTTTTAAATGGATTTAATCATGATTACAGAGCAAGAAAATTAAAATAACGACTACATTTTGTAATCGTTCATCATTAATCAGATTACATTTTGCCCATCTCTGGGTACGCATTGTCACAAGCATGATTCAGTCTAAATAATGACATCGGATATCAACAGTTCAAAAAAACCATCGGTGAATCGCAGCGATTATGATTGCATAAATATCTCTCTACGCTTAGCATAAAGGAGCCTATATCATAGGACGGTGGGAACACGCTCACTGGGAGACCATTCCACAGGCCAACGACACGGCAAAAGTAAGAGAGAACTTCTCAATCCTAGCCGCGAAGTGCGCGCGATTTTATTAAGGTTTTTTGTCTTATATTTGCATTATTTTTTCTTTTCCTTGCACGCCATACATAAATGTTTTTATTTAGTACGTAAAACATTGCAATAAAGAAAATATTAACCCATTGACTGCCAGCTACGAGATATCTCGTAGTGTGTGCTGCAATTTTAGATTAATTACAAATGGGCATTTCAGTTAAAAATAATTTAATTTTTTTTTTTTTCAATAAAAATTACCGTAAATGCTATTACAATATTATATCAGTAACTTAATATAATTATATTTTGTAAGCTTTTATGTATTCTTCAAAATAAAACCTTGGCACCCAGGGCAAGACGCTCTAAATATGTCTGGAAGTCAATGGGTTAAACGTAAATAAACGAGAAAGAAAAGGACAACTAGATGTTTTGCGAAGTACGAAACATTTGGTGTTAACAACCTATTACCTCAGTTGTAGAAAATACATTGTCAAACAATTTCTTTCTAAGCTCTTTCAATCTCGCCTCCAATTCATATATTTGATTACATGCAAGCTTTCACTTTCACTTTACACTTGCATTGCAACAACGAAGTGCCTGTGACTCTCTTGAAAGTGTCTGCAATTGTAGAAGATTGCAATCCAATCTTTTCAAGGCGTACAAGTCGCGTAAAGATTCGATAAAGTAACAACTAAATCTAAAACTATTATCACTTAGTATGAGCTGGAGATATCACGCGTTGCCGAGAAGTTCACTGAAATAAAAAAATATAAAAAATAATTAACATATGATGATGATGTCCTAGCCGAATTCGGCCACGGCGACTGTTTCAACACCGATTAAGAAAATCGAGGTCCAGTTTACGGAAACAGTCAATTGCGCAGGATATATTTAAGTGCATAGCTGGACGCGCTGGCAGTAAAGCACTCTCTCGTCCGAGCTCCCTCAGGCCCGATGGAATGGAGAACCAGTACGATCGGGAGGGAGCGGGATGCAGGTTTGGTCGAGTTGTCCTTCTCTGAACACCTGGTTGAATTGCGGTGTTCAAGAGATACCTTAGTCGCCTTTTACGACACCTCAGCAAGAAGAGGGGGATGCTATTCTATTCTGCCGGCAGCCACCACGGCACCACAACAACAACACACCAACAATTAACATATAGCCACGCTATAGCCCGTACGGGGTGAGCGGAGATAAATAAATAGCTGTTTCCACATTGCGTTTATATGTCTTGCCCAATGTAACCAGGCAGTAGAGGGAGGCGGTGCACGGTGTCCGACGCGCCGCATGGGAGAGAGGTTTTGGAGGGGTGAGCTTTTACTCCTACCCCTCCCAGAGAAGTAGCCTCAACAAGGCCTTTTGTTCCCCGGGCGTCTGGATTAATTAGGTTTCCCAGGCGCGGGTGGAGCAATCAGAGGGACACCCCGGGGGTTTTTAGTCAATGTCGCTGTCTTCACAGCGTCCCCGATATTCCTATGCAAGATTTTCCTTCGGGTTGCCAAAAAAGGGTTAACACACTAGAGATGTTGACTGAAAAGAATAAGGCATTATACTCACTTGGTCAATTCTCGCGCCGTGATGGGCCCCGTTAGACCCGATCTAGACCTTGAGCGGCTCAGCTGAGCTCTCCTTTCAGCTAGAAAAAGAAAAAATACATTACAAACCGAATGATCATTGCGTCCGTCTATTCCATATGACATTGCTAATAATTTTACAATTAAGGTGGCATGTGGATGAAACAGTGGCAGCAAGATTTTTTTTTTTATGACGGACTAATTACTGATGCCCGGGAAAAGCCTATACAGCTCAACCGGGTTTAGAGGGCGAAAGCAGAGAAGGTGCTCAGCCAGCGAGTTTATAGGTTGGGTGGCAATATGCAAGGACACCCCTGTGGGTACAGACCTCGACATAGACCGCCAGCAAAAAAATACGAACCCTACGGGTGATATACTCTCAAGGCTGCGTCAGAGTGGAAGACAGCAAGGAAAACGGTTTGTATTTTATGATGTAATGATTTGTATTTTATACTAGCTGTCCCGGCATACTTCGTACCACCTAAACATACAATTAACGTCGTGTTAACTTTTAACTAAACCTACTCCCTCTCTCTCACTCCCCTATCCCAAACTGCCTCTCTCCTTTCATTATATCAAAGAACCAAATATAAAAAAAAGCCTTAAATGCATCCTGAACTTCTCCTCGTGGTACGAGTAATCTCGTAAAAGGTTTAGGCAGCGTTTGCGATTTAAGCGCACTTAAAATATGCTTATTTTATTTATATGCCAGCACACGCTGAGCCGAGTGCTCTTTGAGATGGGTAGCAGTACACTGGATTAGTGATGAAAATGCCCGGGAATTTTCCCAAAGTGCCCAGCACTTCCGCGAACATTTCGTAAATTCCCGGGAATATTCCCAAGCAAGTTTTGGGCACTTTGGGAAAATTCCCGGGCATTTTCATCACTCCACAGGATACATGATGTGATGTTATGTATTATTCTTTCATTGTTGTTTTTATATAAATATGTTTGTTGTATGTTGTTTCCTTTGCCTCAATAAACTTTTTCTTTCTTTTATTGCGACATTACATTACAAGTCATCACTTTCCAAGAGTAGAGATTAAGGTCCGGTGCCTGTAATAAAAAAGCAGCATTGCTGCTTTGTCTGACTAAACTCTATAAACAAATTACTCCTTTGGCTTGCGGTTTACCACAGCAACTTGCTACAGTATCCTAATCTTTTACTTAAGGAAAATTCTCATAGGACCGTGACGCCCGAATAAAGTAGGGATGACAGCCGATATGCCATAGGAAACTGAGATGCCTGTAACCAAGCATCCACAATCCCGCCGCAATGGGCTTTTGGCCACAATTTTAGGGGGAGCGCCGTCCCTCCCGAGACAATATATAATTTGAGGGGTGAAAGGTTATCAGCGTTTTTTGCCGATTCCAAAAACATATATATTACTAGCAAACCCGGCGAACTTCGTTTCGCCACCAGGTGGCTTCGTTTTGGTTTTTAGTTAGCGTTTGAAAGAACGTGCGCATAATAAATGTCACATGAAATTAACTGAGCAGAGTACAATGAGTAGCTATCAAACAATGTATAACGCATCGGCGCCATCTACTTAAAATACTGGTGCGATCTGCTCCACCACCATGCAAAACCATATTGATTTGTAGTACATGCTATGTATCAGAGATGGCGCTGTATGTGAAAATGATTTTCCCCGTTTTCCTGCTTTTCTGTTAAAATTTTTCCTGAATTTTGTTTGCTATAAACCTCACGGAGCCCAAGACCTTTCCAACGAATGCAAAACCGTGGAAATCGCTTCGTGCATTCTGGAGTTATAGCGTCAGGAAGGAAAACCCGACTTATTTTTATATAATAGACTATATCACCAAAAAATGTCGCTTGAACCAAATAGCATTTCACCCGTCGGATTAATTTCGGCAGAACACCACCGCCTTCTCAAGTAATACTGCCGGTCACTCAAAGCCCTCACGCTAATCGGTCACGTTCCCAAAAGCATCAGCCGAGTGGCTGTGAACTGACCGGTCAGATGTTACTGTTGCTTGCTACCACAGCTTCATCGACGTACCTTTACATATGAAAGTTTTTTTTTACGGAGATTTATTTAACATAATAATTATTTGCCATCTATTTTAAGTTTCGTAATAAAAAAATCACGCTGTATCTCATTCGAGATGAGCTGATAAGCAAAATAATAATTTTAAAACGCCAATCACATTCCTTTATAAGCAAAAAATTAAAATTTCGCTCAAGAACTAATTATAATATTTTGGCAGTCAAACAATGGATTTTCTATAAAACACAACATCAAAAGCGAAAAGTGAGGAACAAAATTTATAAAGGGTATTATGTTATACGAAAATTAGTACACATCGATAAAAATATATATAAAATTCTTGAACTTGTCTGTATGTTTCTATCCGAGGCGATTCCTGTAGTTTATTGTGAAGAGCACGCCGACCGTATTGAAATCGCCGAGCGGTTTCTGTGCAAGTCGGTAACGGTTACTGAGAATTTACTATTACAAATATATTGCCGAATTTTTTCTTTCAACTATTCACTTTTGTACAATTATTGCAGAAGTTTTCCTACAATAATTTGCTGTTAGACAGTTATTGCCGACGTTTCCGAACAATAAGTTACTGTCGAAAACTTACGCTGAGATTTATAGACGCTATTTCGACTTTGCTTAGCAAAGTTCTCAAAAAATTAATTCGTTTTGAGCAAAAACTGAATATATAATAGGAACTTGAGTATAGCCATAGTATTCGCAGAGCCAAGTCCATGTCGATAAAAATCTGTGATTTACCAAATCCTTGAAATTCATTGAGTAATATAAACTGTAATGTTTCAGTCAAGTCTAAGCAAATTTAAAGTTGAGTCTATAAATCGTAGCTTTATGGCCAACGTTTTCGTAATACAATTTACTATAAGACTGTTATTGCCGAAGTTTTCGTGCTACAGTTTACTATCAGAATGTCATTGCCGAAGTCTTCGCTACTGAAACTATATTAATTACTGTATCACAACAATTTCTTATGTTTTCTTGCTGCATGTTACTGACAGACAGTTATTACCGAAAGTCAGTTTATTTCAACTTTTTACTGTGAGAAAGTTCTTATCGAAGTTTTCTTGTTACAACTAACTTCTTTCAGAGAAATATTGCAGAAGTTTCTAACAAAAAGCTACGTTGTGGAAGTTATTGCTGCAAGTTTTATTTTTTTCCACAAATTGTTGTAGACAATAAGGCTGAAATATATAGACGCTACTTTGACTTTGATTAGAATTCACTCAAACATTTCAATGTACATTACTCAATGAATATCGAAGGATAAGTCACAGATTTAGTAAGATTAGTGTTGGTTCTGTGAATATTAACGCTATACTCAAGGTTCTATTATATATCAGTTTTCTGTCAAAGACGAAATTATTTTTAAGCCTTATACTAAGCGATATCAAAGTACCGTCTATAAATCTCAGCCTTATTGCCGAAGTTTTCTCATTTTTCATAAAATTACAGTCGAACAGTAAGTAATTGCAGAAGTTTTCGTGTTACAATATACTGTCAGATAATTATTATCTCTTGCTTGTATAAAAAGGGAGAATATACTACAGGACATAACAACCAAAATTTGAGTATAAAAACGTTGGTGATATAAATAAAAATGTATGAAAAACATATACTTTAGTGTCTAATGCAGCATTGCTTTTAACACTCAACAACATACCTTCTAGCCTGTGCAGTATTGCGTTTACTATTCCCTCTTCATCGCTTAGCTCTGTTGGATCCTCTATCAAGTGAGAGCGTGTACAATGGAATGGTGCTTACATATACTACACATACACTACATCATTACCAGTGGCGAGAGTAACAAACATACTCTGGACATGTCTTTTTAACACTAGATTGCCCAGAGCAGTCATTTTGACTGTTTTTAAAGTTTAGTCATATAAAAAATATATATATTTATAAGGAATCAATATTTTTAAATATTATGACTTTTTATATATTATCTTATAGCATTTACTAATAGTTGTACTTACCTCTCCCCCTCTCTTTATTCCCTATATACGTATGCGCTATACCTACGTCATGTTCCACATTGCGATTATATGTCGTGCCCAACATGACCAGTAGCGCAGCTGATCGCTGATTCTCACAGCACTATTACACATGACATTTCTATTAGATGCCATGCGGGTTATTTAAATATAAAATAATTATAAATAGGAATTAAGTTGAATAAACTACATTTTTAAACATCCTTGGTTTACTTGCTTTGCTTACTAAAGCACTGCTTTTAATTGTGAAGAAATTCATCAGTTATTGGCGTGGCTAAAACTCCTATTTACATAAGTGATAGGTTCTACAAAATTTACTCTGATTTTCTGGTTTCGGGAGCGACTACCTTGAGAAGAAACTCCGAAAGAAACCCATCGGCAGCGTCGAAGTGAAATTACATTGTGCCTTTGCATAGACTAGCCAAATAACATACATTTAAGCTGTGTTTGTAACAGTATCTTAGCCCAATTAATTGTGTATATAAAATACTGTGTCCATACCTCCAGCGACGCGCGGATTTGCTTTTTTCCTCGGCCGTTCTCTGCTGAATGCCGAACCACTTTGCAAAGCTTCCATCAAACTGTAAAGAAATACAATTATAATCACACTAATGAACAAATTAACGCAAACAGTAAATTTTTTCGACCCGGTGGAAATCATCATCTGGCATCGTGAGGGCTACTATAGAGACAGCGGATTTTCACCGACTAAAACCACATCATGGCGTGGTTTAAGGGCAAGATTTGAGCCCTTAACGTGTCGAACGACCTCTGTTTTCTTTCGAGGGAGGGAAACCTAAGGGGGCCGGTATGGAGTGGGGTGATGGCGTGGTTAAAGGGCAAGGTCTGTGTCCTTAACGTGTCGAACGACCTCTACATTCTATTTCGAAGGAGGGAAACCTAAGGGGCGGGTGTGGGGTAGGGGGCCATGTCGTGGTTAAAGGGCAAGGTCTGTACCCTTAACGTGTTGAACGACCTCTACGTTTTCTTTCGAGGGAGGGAAGCCCAAGGGGGCGGGTGTGGGGTGGGGGGCATGGCGTGGTTAAAGGGCAATGTCTGTGCCCTTAACGTGTTGAACGACCTCTACGTTTTCTTTCGAGGGAGGGAAGCCCAAGGGGGCGGGTGTGGGGTGGGGGGCATGGCGTGGTTTAAGGGCAATGTCTGTGGCCTTAACGTGTCGAACGACCTCTGTTTTCTTTCGAGGGAGGGAAGCCCAAGGGGGCGGGTGTGGGGTGGGGGGCATGGCGTGGTTAAAGGGCAATGTCTGTGCCCTTAACGTGTTGAACGACCTCTACGTTTTCTTTCGAGGGAGGGAAGCCCAAGGGGGCGGGTGTGGGGTGGGGGGCATGGCGTGGTTTAAGGGCAATGTCTGTGGCCTTAACGTGTCGAACGACCTCTGTTTTCTTTCGAGGGAGGGAAACCTAAGGGGGCATGGCGTGGCTAAAGGGCAAGGTCTGTGCACTTAACGTGTTGAATGACCTCTATGTTTTCTTTCGAGGGAGGGAAACCCAAGGGGGCGTGTGTGGGGTGGGGGGCGTGGCGCGGTTAAAGAGCAATGTCCGTACCTGTCCATGACGCCGTCCTGCGCGCTCTCCATGTCGACGAACTGCTTGTACCGGTGCTGGCGGTCGCGGCGGTCCCGCTCGGCGGCCGCGCGTGCCTCCCGCGCGCGCCTCGCCCGCTCCTCCGTCTCGCGGGCGACCACATTCTCCTGATGGGCAGCCTGGGACCACAAAGAGATATTCTCTTGCTTGGTAACTCAAGTTCAAGCTATAACTCATGTTCTTATTATATATTGCTAGCTGACCCGGCAAACGTTGTTCTGCCATATAAATTATATCTACTGCCGAAATGCTATGGAAACTGTATGAAAGGTTTTATTTCTATATATTAGTCTACGATGGGGCTGATATGATTAAGTTAAAAGCCCCTAATAAAAAAAAAATCTAGTGAATATCTTCTGTATTATAATATACAATTTTAGTCGTAGTGGCTTCCACATAAAAGGTAGATATATGCTGTCGTGGACTTTTATTTAGAACTATTCAAGACAAACAATCCTACGGTACATCATCTTTGTGTAAGTCCAATGGTTTAGACAGTGTACGCCAAGATAGCTCTCAGAGGCCAGATTTTTTCCGACTTAATTGACATGTATCGTTATATTACGACCTAAATTACATAAACTCATTACAAATTATAGCCTATATGTTATTCCGATGTATAATCTATATTACTGTAACAGTTTCATGCAAATCCGTCCAGTAGTTTTATCGTGAAAGAGTAACAAACATATTCACAAACATTCGCATTTCTAATACTAGCTGTGTCCGCGACTTCGTCCGCGTGGAATAGTTATTCTGGGCATTTTAGTTAGTTATTTATTTTAAAATTGTAATATCTTCTAAGATGTTCATTGAAATTAAGTGATGTCAAAGACAATTTTGTTCACAATTAAATACTCTTAATCAACAACACATTTATTTGGATAAAGATTAATATTATTACGTTGATACAACTCTTAACAAATAATGCATTAGTTTCGACCAAATTTGTTTACCATAAAAACGATTCTAGTGAGTTAATCTTTAAAGATAGACATATACTGTCGCGTACATTTTTTTAGATCATTTCAAGGGGAATAATTCTTTCTTACATATATTTTTGGTATCTTGAACCGTTTTCGCAGCGCACGCAATGGAAGCCCTCAAGAATGAATAATTTTCCCCGTTTTTTCACATTTTCCATTATTTCTTCGCTCCTAATAGTTGCATCGTGATGTTATAGCCTAAAGCCTTCCTCGATAAATAGTTTATTCAATACAAAAAGAATTTTTCAATTCGAACCAGTATTTCCTGAGATTAGCGCGTTCAAACAAACAAACAAACAAACTCTTCAGCTTTATAATATTAGTATAGATTAAGTAGGATAATGTATTTATTTTTTGAGAACTTTGCTAAGCAAAGTCGAAATAGCATGTATAAATCTGAACTTAAGGAATCCTCAATTACATACACATTTATGACTCCTTATTGTTTAGAAAGGTTTTAATCATGATTACAGAGCAACGAAATTAGATTTAAGACTACATTGTATTTTTTGTTTTACACTACAGTACACCTGATGGTAAGTACAGTGTAGTCCAAAAACGAAAGCGACTATCAAAGGATCCAAATCCATTGATAGTCTACATCGTCATGTCGGCCCACATATACCACGACTGAAGGTCTCTAGGTATATGAGCTACTGGATATACCCAAGCTGAACCAGAAACGCGATAGGCCAAATCGTGTCACTATGATGCTATTTACACGTGTGTAATGTGGTCTTGGCCCAGATCAGGCAATCGCCCCACCACCATAATATCAATCGATAATCATTAATCTTTTTATTTTTCTTTATTACTCTTGACTTGCAGTTTCCTAGATATCGAGGGGTGAAATGCTATTTGGTTTAAGCGACATTTTTTAGTGATATAGTAACATATATTTTCGGAAACAGCGTTTTTTAAAGATTCTAAATATATATATATATATTACTACATCATAAAAAAAATGTCGCTTAAACCAAAGTAGCCTTTCACCCCTCGATATTATTTTTTGGCGCATTAGGTTCAAACGCAGCGCATAACCGCTCTAAGAAGTTTCACTTTAAATAGACAGCAACTCACCAGGAAGGAATCCTTGAAGGTCTTGATATCTGAAAAGAACTCCTCGAGGGTATACTTATGAGGGTCGAAAACGTAGTACTCGGCCAGTTCCGCGTAGAGCGCTTCCATCTTGCGGAACATGGAGTGCAGGAGGTCGCACTGCTCGCGAGCCTCCTTCGCGAACACCTGTTCATCTCGAGTCAAGGAAGCTATCACCTGTGGCCAGCAAAGTTCTGCGACGTAAAGTCTTGTCAACGTCTGCTATAACGCGTCAGAAGTGGAGACAGCCGTTTCGCTCATGTGATATGCGAAAAAAGCGCACGTGATAGTACGATAGTTCTCATTAGCTATATGTTAATTTTTTTTGTAACCGGGGGGGGGGGGGGGGGGGGGGGGAGGGGAATTTGAGGACAACGACCCCGGTGTGTCAGACTCCTGCTGACTAAAAACCTCAGGGGCGCCCTTCCAATCACTCCATCCGAGCCTGGGAATCCGGGACCTTCAAGACGCCCGGGGAGCAAACAGCCTGTTTAGGATTCATTTCTGGGAGGGTGGGTGTAAAGAGCTCACACCTCCTAAACTTTCTCACGGGCAGCAGATTCTCAAGTCTACTGTCTGGCTGACTATAAGTTTAACCACAACTAGTGATGTACAAGTAGGTCATATTTTAATTTCAATTAAAAAAAAAGACAAATACAGATAATAAATCCTAATTATTATTATAGCATGTAGACGCCGCCCGATACGTAATTGTCGCCCTAAGGGTCGTTAGGATGTTACGAGACGTGCGGGGTAAGAGGATGCGCGCGCGCATGGGCTGTTTGCAAGTCAGTCGACTACCGAGACGCAAGGCGAGAGTACGTGCGTGTGCGTCGCAGTTCGGTGTACCGTAAAGTGCAAATAAACAGTAAAACGCCAAAATCCGTGTCTTTCTAAAACCACACCCAGGACCACCGGTCATATCTGGCGTCCAACGTGGTTAAATATCTGGCGTCCAACGTGGTTACATTATATATTTTTGTATTCAAACTTTTTATTTAGACACAAGACAAATAAATTCAAATATGAAATTGTAACACTACATACATTTAAATGAGACCTTATTATTACTGATTTATACAGGCTGATTTTATAGACGAGGGAGATATTGAAAGAGGATATTCAGCATTCGATTGTAATTACAAATATATAGGAATAGTGATATCTTAATATTTCAATTGAAACAAAGTAATTTATAGTCAACATATTAAGGGGCAATTACACACATGATAGAATAAATAACAATTAATTATTAAGTAGGTATTTTGTCTCTCCTAAGTCAGGATAAAGTACGAAAGGGTAACGAGTCAATTACCTGTTTACCTAAAATTACATAAAAGGAATTTTATCTACATGCCATTCAATCGTGCGCCACACGCGCTGCGGTGTCCATACTTTTTACGGATCAATTGTCATTTGTTCATAAATGTGTCTTATTAACATTTTTATTAATTAAAAGAAGGTATCCTGAAATATCTCCCTCGTCTATAAAATCACCCTGTATATCTATAAAAAAAAACACACACAACACACTCAAATATAATTTTGATAATTGGTTATTGTATTGTGTCTGTAACTGTATTGTTATTAATTTAAATTATGAAGCCCTAGTTGGGTGTATTACTTACTTAAATTTCAAGATATATATGTATATAGATTAAGTTGTTAGATATTAAATAAGTTATGAAATAATTATGTTGGTGTTTAAATCATTCAACTACGATTTGTAGGGTAGGGAGTGTTAAGACCCTTCTGTGGAATACACGCCACTGCTAGAAAATAATTTGTTCTCATTTCTAATTCTAAGCGGGTAGAGACTACTGGAACAATTTCTATTTCTTCTGAACTTTTTAGCAAAGGATACGCTCATAGACTCATGGAAGAGGTCATCCGGCGATTGAGGCACTCTGGAATTGTTTAGGTCCGTCTCCAAAGCTCTGATATCGTTTTCCATCTTCTTCAAAGACTTTTGAAGGTTCTCCATAGACACGCGCGCTGCTCTGTAAGCAAAAGCAAAATTATAGCCTCTACATACGATTTCGTCTATGTTATTACAAACAGTATACTTACGGACAAAACACCCATTTAACAAGATCCAAAATTAAGCTTGCGTTTGTACTGTGAGTACTAGATATATATATATATATATATATATATATCCATGATTAATTTCAAAGTTTGATATGGTAGAGCAATCGTCCGAACTGGGTCGTGACCACAGTACACAAGTGTAAAGACCGTTATAGTGACTCGCTTTGGCCTGCCGCGTTGCGGGACCTGTGTATATCCAGTAACTCGTATACCTAGAGACCTGCAGTCGTGGTATATGTGGGCCGACATGACGATGTAGACTGTCAACAGATTTTCATCCTTTGACGGTCGGTTTCGTTTTTGGACTACACTGCACTTACCATCAGGTGCACTGTAGTCATTATGTCGAGACTGTGTAAAAAAAAACTTGTTTTTTTTTTCTAGTACAACACATTGACGGGGCCCAGATAGACCTTCACAATTACACCGGGTGGAACCGCCGTGAATTTGCAGGGTTCCGTGGAACTTATAAGTGGACTGTAATTTTTCAAGGTCTTGGCTCATGCGATACAACTGTTGCCACCCACCTGTTAGGCTGTTCAGCAGTCCTGATGGTGATATCCCTTACACAACACAGTATTTGTATGAAAAACCAAAATATAAATGATTAAGGTGCACCGTCGAAGCATACGTATAAATAGCAAGACGAATGATTTAACAATGGTTTGGCAAACTACCCTCCCCTCGGACTGGGTGGCAATCAAACGCAACAAGAGCCAGACAAAGCAAGGACTTATTATCTGTGGCGTTACCACCGGGCATAAAGTCCGAGCACTGAAGGTGCTTAGTCAAAGAACTTAAGGGTTGGACGGCAAAGCGTTGGCCATCCCTGTGGGTACAGACCTCGATTTAGGCGGCTAGCCAGGGAAGGAAACCTAACAGTGATCTACAGATTGCTACTGCAGGCACCTCGGCACACAGTGCACACTAGTGATGCCACGAATAGTGAATTGGCCGAATACCGAATATTCGGCAACGCTGTCGGCCGAAGCGCCGAATATTCGGCATGGAATACATGCTTGTCGGGGGCGCGTTAGCTGGATTAAGGCAAGTTGCAACCTGTTTTCCTCGTTGCGTTGGCGCGGCCAGCAAAGACAATACAATACCCAATACAAACGAAAAACAATACCCAAACCTTTCGAAATTTGCTAAAGTTTATCTTTCTTCTCCTGGAAGTAGCGTGTTTAGTGAGAGGTTATTTTCTGAGGCTAGTAACATTTACGATGAAAAGCGTAATCGTTTGCTACCAAAAAATGCTGAAAAGCCTATTTTCATCCATCACAACTTACCACTGATCAATTTTAATTACTAAAGTGTTGTAATTTGGAAATAAATAGATAATGTTGAGTAATATAACATGCCTTTTTTGCATGATTTGGTATTCGGTATTCGGCCGAATAGTACGTACTATTCGGCCGAATACCGAATAGCAAAAAAAGTGGCCGAATAGGCCGAATATCGAATAGTTGCCGAATATTCGTGGCATCTCTAGTGCACACCCACCAACCCGCAATGGTCAAGCGCGCTAGGTCAAATGTCCAAATCCTTCCCATGGATTCCACAAATATAGTGGAAAAAAGGACTTTGCCCTGCAGGGGGGAGAAACTGGCTAATAATGTAAACTTACCGGTCTACGTGCGGCATCTCCTCGGCGAAGTTGAGCGCGTCGGGGAACTTATTCTCTATGGTCTCCACCAAGTAATTTAGTAGCGTGTGCTTGTTCTCTAGATCTTTTGTCGATGTCAACTGAAATACACAATAATTTATTTAACACGTTCACGCCGGCGCTGTATTTCATGCTCCTCGCCCTGTGGCGGCTTCGTATAAAGCTTTTTGCTCTATCATTTAATGTTTGCGTTAAACTTTCATTATTTTACTTATCATCTATGTGGAAATTACTTGTACTTACTTAAAGATCTAAATATTTGGTGTTACGTACTGATTAATAGCACAGTCTAGTGCGGGCCACCGGTGACCCGCGCCGCCCGACGAGACAGTTTGGTGCGGGCCACCGGTGGCCCACGCCGGCGTGAACGTGTTAAACAAATCAAAAATCATCAGATACGGAAGTGAATGAGAAAGTTTATGATATTGTCACTAGCACGGGTTAATAAGCCGCCGGAACAATCGATTTACTAATCGAAGAAAGTGTACAAATATTAGCACGCAGCTATAGAAACGTCTCGAAACGCAGTCGCCCAATGGATTCCGATATCCAATCGCAGAAAACTCCAGAAATCAGTTGCCTAAATCCTATCGCAGAGAATTCTCGAAGTCCAGTTACAGAAGCCAGTCAAAATATTGCCACGTAGAAACAATTTTCAATGACAGTAGTCTCAGTAAATCAGAAAATGTCATATTCGATCACTTGGGGAAATCACTTGTGCTGCAAAATGAAATGCAAAACAGAAGCTGCCCTGTATTTGTATCGGCGGATAGGGTCTCCAGCACTTTTGAGAAAGATCTAGAGAGATCTGTGGACCTTATGTATTTGCCAGGATGATCCAGAATTACTTATCGATCTTTCGCGAATCGACATTCCACAGATAAACAGCAACATATATATCGAGGGGTGAAAGGCAAGGGGCAAAGGGGGACGGGTAATATATATATATATTTGGAATCAGTAAAAAAGGCTGATTCCGAATATATATATAAGGGGGTTTAAAAAAAACAAAAAAAATATTTTTCCTCGGAACCACGCTCAAAAGTTTCGTTTTAATGCCAAAATAGGCCTCTGAAAATATGAGCTCTTAATATTAATATTTAAGTTGTCCGCATCGCTCTTTTCGATTTCCCATACAAATAACACAGGACAAAAGTTTTTTTTCTTTTTCTTTTGAGTTCTATAACTAATGAACGATATATCGTATTGCAATACCCATTCATTATTTGTGTAGATAATTTAACGCTCTACAAAAAAGGTCTGAAGTAAATTTTTGATAAATCAACTCAGTCAAAAGTTATTCAAGATCGAAGTTTACCTATATCACCTAAAAATATCGCTTAAACTAAATAGCCTTTCACGCCTCTATATTATGGTATCACATTCAACTTGATACTACACGCGTTTCTAAAAAAAGAGCCTTGACAGACAAATGAACAAACGAAGAAGTGATCAGAGTCATTTTTATTTCTTTTTGAGATACGGAACCCTAAAAGCCTGTTCCGACTATCGAAAGCAAAGAAGAGCTATAGATACTGGCAGCAATCATGCCTAGCATATATTTCTCTTCACGCTTTGTTAAGTTAAAAAAAAAGAAATACTTAAGAAAGCTTAAATAAATTCTAATATATCGTCACGCTATATCCCTTTCAGGATGAGCAGAGATGCTTCAGTGGCTGTATCCCCTGTGCGCTTATATGTCGGTCCAACCTGACCAAAAGCGCAGATAATCGCCATTCCACAGCACTACTACACATGATGATGATGATGTCCTAGCCGGTTTCGGCCACGGCGACTGTTTCAACACCGGTTAAGAAATTCGAGGTCCAGTTTACGGAAACAGTCAATTGCGCAGGAGATATTTAAGTGCATAACTGGACGCGCTGCCAGAAAAGCACTCTCTCGTCCGAGCTCCCTCGGGCCCGATGGAAAGGAGAACCAGTACGATCGGGAGGGAGCAGGATGCAGGTTTGGTCGAGTTTTCCCTTCTCTAAACACCTGGTTGAATTGCGGTGTTAAAGAGATACCTTAGTCGCCTTTTACGACACCTCAGCAAGAAGAGGGGCGCGCTATTCTATTCTGCCGGCAGCCACCACGGCTAACACACACAACACATAACCTTTCTATCAGACGCCGTGCGGGGTTCCTCACGATATTTTCCTTCAACGATCTGGTAAAAAATAATGAAGGTACAAGCCGGGATTCAAATATAGGTCCATAAGACATACCTTGGTCAGAAAGCTGATCTCGAAGCCATAAGCGCCGGCATTATTCGAACCGGTGTTCATATAGTTTCCTAAGAGGAGCAGAAGTTCCAGAATCTTCGCGAACTTTCCGCTCGATTTGACTTCTTCACAAGCGGCCGTCCCGGACACTATATCCTGGAGAAATATATTATTTGGATGAGATTGATTTATTGTTATGGCACCCTTTGGGCTCTGGCAGTCGCTGTCAAGTTTTGTTTTAATTTAAAGTAGGGCGATTGCCCGAACTGGGTCATGACCACAGTACTCACTTGTAAAAACCGTCATAATAACTCGCTTCGGCCTGTCGCGTTTCGGGATCGGCTTGTGTATATCCAGTAGCTCGTATACCTAGAGACCTTCAGTCGCGGTATATGCGGGCCGACATGACGATGTAGACTATCAATGGACTTCCATCCTTTGATAGTCGCTTTCGTTTTTGGACTACATTGTACTTACCATCATGTACTCTGTAGTCACTATATCGTGCCAGTGTAAAAAAAAAAAACTTAATAACCTAAATCATCATGATTAGATGTGATGAAAATATAATTTATCCATAAAATATATTTTCTTGTATATTTTTGCGCTATCAACGTTACTTAAATTTGTCGACGGATTTTCATTCTTTGAGTGTCGTTTTCGTTTTTGGACTACACTGTACTTACCATCAGGTGCGATTTAGAGACTATGGTGGGGTAGTATAAGAAAACCTTCGGCTTTAGCTACAATTTCCGGTCACCAAAAAGCCATAATCTATCAAACTCATGTATTCGTATCATAATGCACTAAACTGGAAACTGTTTGAGTTGTTTTTTTTCTTACACTGGCACGACATAGTGACTACAGAGCACCTGATGGTAAGTACAGTGTAGTACAAAAACGAAAGCAACCATCGAAGGATGAAAATCCATTGATAGTCTCCGTCGTCATGTCGGCCCGCATGAACCGCGACTGAAGGTCTCTAGGTATATGAGCTACTGGATATACTCAAGCTGATCTCGAAACGCGACAAGCCAAAGCGAGTCACTATGACGGTCTTTACACTCGTGTACTGTGGTCACGACTCAGTTCGGGCAATCGCCCTACCACCATAAAAACTAAATTATTATAGCATTATCGCTGATGGAGTGTTGTTTTTTCTGGGCGCTGTGGTTAGCATTTTCTACGAGTGGCCTCTAAAAACGGAAAAAAGAACAGAGCAAGGAGGATGTACCCACAGGCTTCACTTCTGATATGATCTCCGCGTAGTGCTCCCGGAATGCCAAGCTCCTGAGCCTGGGCACGAGCCTCTTGACGTCCGCGACGGTGGCAGCGAACAGTTCCGCCTCGGTCAGCTCCTCGCTGTTTACCTTCAGCTCGGCCAGCTTCTTCATCTGATCCGCCGGCGGGAGGTACTGGAATCATACAAAACCGAGGACTGATTTATTATAACTAGAAGAGGTCGATTTATCATACACCGAAGGTTTATTTTTAACTTAAACTCTATTTATGTTCTTTTTTCAAATAAGACACGAGAATAAAAGAAAAGAAGAGATAAGAGGGGAGAAAGAAACGTGAGAGATGATCATAGAGAGATAGAGGTAAGATTAGAAAAGGAACAGAGGATAAAGAGGAAGAAAAAGGAAAGGCTAGAGAAGATGACGGGTGCATGATGAAAGGAAGAGGAGGGAAGGGGAAGGTGGTATATAAATGGGGAGGAGGTTGGGACATGAGGAAAGGAGGAAGAAAAAGGTTACGAAGTAGAGGAAGAGGATGGGATATGAGGAAAGGCGTAAGGAAAATTTCACTCTAATATGAGTGATAATTCAAAGAATACGTCCTTAGTGGATGCCTTCATTATAAAAAAAAAATCAACGTGAAAAATCATGTTTCCAGCTACAATAGTCTAGGCTCTATGATGGTATGTCAGTCAGTATAAATCTATACTAATATTATAAAGCTGAAGAGTTTGTTTGTTTGTTTGAACGCGCTAATCTCAGGAACTACTGGTTCGAATTGGAAAATTCTTTTTGTGTTGAATAGACTATTTATCGAGGAAGGCTTTAGGCTGTATAACATCACGATGCAACTATTAGGAGCGAAGAAATAATGGAAAATGTGAAAAAAACGGCGAAAATTATTCATCCTTGAGGGCTTCCATTGCGTGCGCTGCGAAAACAGTTCAAGATACCAAAAACATATGTATGAAAGAATAATTCCTATTGAAATGATCTAAAAAAATGTCCGCGACAGTATATGTCTATCTTTTAAGGTTAAGTCACTAGAACCGTTTTTATAGTAATAAAATTTAGTCGAAATTAATGCATTATTTGTTAAGAATTGTATCAACGTAATAACATTAATCTTTATCCAATTAAATGTGTTGTTGATTAAGAGCATTTAATTGTGAACAAAATTGTCTTTGACATCACTTAATTTCAATGAACATCTTAGAAGATATCACAAAACCTTATATAGCAAAACAACGTTTGCCGGATCAGCTAGTCTTTTATATAATTGGGTATATTCTAGTTTTCTTACGTCACTAAGTATCAATGAAAACCTGTTCAACAAGTGCAATACAGATTAAATAGCCAACATTTATCAAAACTAGCAAGTAACGTCGTCTCTCTCGCTCTCACGACGTATTACCGGGTGTGAGAAGGAAAGCAAGTTACCTGAATGAGCAGATCTAGAACGTTCCCTGTGAGGACGGTGGTGTCGCACTTGAGCACGCACGTGCGTATATGTTCGTACGACATGTGCTTCAAGGAACCGCCTAGAAGGATCGAGAGGTTCTGGGCAGCTTTACTGTCGAGCACCTTGAGGTCTTTCACCTTCTTCATTGTGTGGACTCTGAGGAACCGGAGATGGGCAAAATGTAATCTGATTAATGATGGACGATTACAAAATATATTCGTTTATTTCATATTTTTTATCGTTTTAGCCAATTTCACAAGGGGATCAAATCCTAAAGTTACTTCCTTTTGAACTAGAATCAGAAAATTGACCAAACGCAGGGTATCATATTACAAGTATAGAAAAAAATCCGACAACTGTAAATTTTTAACTACATTAGATTAAGATTGAACTGTGACAGAAATTAGACCGAATATTACAGAACTTAGCTTCGAGAATAGATTGAAAGCAGAGATGGGCAAAATGTAATCTGATTAATGATGAACGATTACAAAATGTAGTCGTAATTTTCATTTTTTTGCTCTGTAATCATGATTAAATCCATTTAAAACATTAAGAAATAATAAATATGTATGCAATCTGGGATTTTGTAGTGTTTAAAACATAAATGAGAAAAAAGCAGTTATATTAATGGTAAAAAATGTAAAATGTAATCGTTAATCATTTTCATTAATCTGATTACGTTTTGCCCATCTATGTGAGGAACATATATATAGAGGCACACATTCATTGATTATCCACTTTGCGCTTGTAAATCATGCCCAACGTGACCAGGAGTGGCGTGCATAGTAAATATACCCCCAGGCAAGCAAATGTTTAGTTATTCGGTTATATGGAATTTTTATCCGCTAAAACAAAATATTGATATGTTAAGATTTTTTTTTGTATCTCGGGGGAAAACTGCATAGGACCATCAGGAACGCTGTGAGGGCAGCGACCCCGGTGTGTCATACTCCCATTCACTAAAAACCCCCGTAGTGTCCGTCTGATTGCTCCACCCGAGCCTGGGAAACCAAATTCGTCCAGACGCCCAGGGAACAAGAAGCCTTGTTAAGGCTACCTCTCTAGGAGCGGTAGGAGTAATCCCACCTCCTCCAAAACCTCTCTCCCAGGCGATGCGCCGGACACCGTGCACCGCCTCCCTCTCATGCGGGCAGCAAATTCCCTCAAGTCTACTGCCCGGCTATTGTCACCGGGGGATGTCGCGCTCGCTCTGGGCGAACGCATTCCTCCGGCGACGGTGCCTTGGCCGCCGAGCAGCCAGAGAAGATGTTCGCTCTCTGACCATTTCAGCGGCCTCCTTCCGCTTCATAACAGCCTGGTAGAAGGATGACACTTTCTGCCATGTCTCTTCGTTGCCGACCATAGCTTTCACCACCGCCGGCAGCGAGAGGTAGTTCCCAATGTGGCCCCGAAGGACCTCTCTTTCCTCAGCCCAGGCTGGGCACACTACAAGGGTGTGCTGCGCTGTGTCCTCGGGGTTCTCTTTATTCCCTATAGGTATGTACTATAGCTATATTCAGTCTTTCTAGTGTTAATGTCATTTTAACATTAAATAGCAATTAAGTTGAATAAACATTATTTTTAAAGTCCTTTGTTAACAAAAAGCACTGCTTTTAATAGCGAATAAAACCAGCAAATTGAGGGTGTGGCCAAACTCACGATTTCTAAAACATAAGGCTATGAAAAAGATACTCTGCTTTCCGTAAGTGGCGCTGCGTTCGCACAATTAATATATTAGGAAACGTTGTAATTGTCTTATCGGAACGATAGATGGCGTGAAAATGGAATACATTATAATTATATAAATGTTCCCTTTTCCGTATTTAACATTTAGTCATTTATCTAAGACTTATATTTTGTAAGGTATGCACTGTTTTTTTACATATATATTAGATGAACGCCACTATCACAACTTCTTATCTTTATACTCACTTATCCACCGCATCCTCATTCTTTTTCGCGACCGGCTTGCTGGAGAACTTCTGCGCCAACCCGCTCAGGATGTCCGGAGAAGCTAACTTATCCTCTTGCACCTGAAAAGGATGATTTTTTTAAATTAATCCATCAGCTCCATTGCAATATATTACCACTATACATCATGTCGGATACCATCCGTATGTGGTGGATGTTCCTCATATCCACACGAAGAGATTCGCTTCTACATTCATCATGCGAACGGCTAAGGAATTGAACATGCTTCCAGAGATCGTATTTTCATTTGTCAGACGAACGCGGTCATTCTTTGGACTCATTTTCACTTTCCACCAGCTTTGAATGAGGTAACGCATACGCTTGTAAACTATTAAAAAAACAATACTTTTTAGAATTCCATTCCTCAAAATGAAAATGAAACCCTTATATTATCACTTGTTGTGTGTCTGTCTGTCTATTGAGAACCTTCTACTCAAGAACGCGTGAATGCATGGACCTATCTAGCTCTGAAAAAGTCAAACTTCTAAATCAATACAAACAAAAAATATATTCGTTTATTTCATATTTTTTATCGTTTTAGCCAATTTCACAAGGAGATCAAATCTTAAAGTTACTTCCCGTTGACCTAGAATCAAAAAATTGACTAAACGCAGGGTTTCATATTATAAGTATAGAAAAAAAATCCGACAACTGTACATTTTTAACTACATTAGATTAAGATTGAACTGTGACAGAAATTAGACCGAATATTACAGAACTAAGCTTCGAGAATAGATTGAAAGCAGAGATGGGCAAAATGTAATCTGATTAATGATGAAATATTACAAAATGTAGTCTTAATTTTAATTTTCTTGCTCTGTAATCATGATTAAATCCATTTAAAACATTAAGAAATGATAAATGTGTATACAATCTGGGATTTTGTAGTGTTTAAAACATAAATGAGCAAAATGCAGTCATATTAATGGTAAAAAACATAAAATGTAATCGTTAATCATTTTTATTAATCTGATTACTTGTTGCCCATCTATGATTGAAAGCACGTTGCCGACGTGACTTATGCACGTTGATGGTGTCTGTAGGCGCTGTAACCAACGCTTCACAGCCTCGCCGTGCCGCACCCGCCGGGCACGAGACGTCGACTACGCGGAAAGGAATAAACGAATCATACCTTAACCCAAAAGGCTTTCTCGGTCATCTTCTGCGGTCCTATTGTCTTCCAGTTGGCCCGCTTCAAGGGTCCTTCTACTTGCCACTTCTTCTTCGGCTTCAAACCGTGTGGCAACACATCAGGCTGAGGCTGAGAATACATTAATGTTTTTATTTCACGTTACCAACTGTTACAAATTGAACTAGATTTGTTTTTATTAATTAGATTTCTTTCTTGTTGGGTGTTAACGACTTTAATGAAAGGGTCAGGTACTCACTGGGATTTGGTGGTGATGAGGTTTTTTCTTGTGTTTTATCGTCTAGTGTGCCTTCGCTGTTCCGGGTTTGAAATTTTAATGCACCGGCGCTAGGGATGCGCGCGGCGCATGCCTCCCTTAGTCGATTGATAGTGAGGGGAATGGACAGGATGGATTAACAAGTCGTAACACCAACACTTTAGTCTTTTTAGGGATCTGTTTCTCGAAAGAAGAAAAGGAACCTTTAGAGTCAGGCACAAGATGCGTTACGGCGCCGCGGACTTGTGCTTTGCGAGATGAAGCGGAGGGGGTTCGACGATGGAACTTACGGATGTTTGCGTTAGTGCTTGGATAAAACCTTTAACTAAAAGCATTTTTTTTTTTACACTGGCTCGACATTGTGACTACCGGGTACCTGATGGTAAGTACAGTGTAGTGCAAAAACGAAAGCGACTATCAAAGGATGAAAATCCATTGATAGTCTACATCGTCATGTCGGCCCACATATACCGCGACTGAAGGTCTCTAGGTATATGAGTTACTGGATATACACAAGCTGATCCCGAAACGCGACAGGCCGAAGCGAGTCACCATGACGGTCTTTACACTAGTGTACTGTGGTCATGACTCAGTTCGGGCAATCGCCCTACCATAAGTATATTTTTAACACTAGATCTACCGGGATACAATTTATATCTATTTTAAAAATTGTTATGACAGATTTTTTTGCTTTGTTATAAATTAAACTAATTCCATTATATCTATCAATATTTTGTATTAGTAAAAGTCAAGTTTTTAAGACTGAAAAAATATTAAACAAGAGAAAATATCTAAGACAAAGACAAGTTATTTAGGTTAAGATTTGAGGCTTAAGATTAGGCTGAAATTTTGACATCGCTTAGCAAAGTGTTCAGAAAAACAATTGGTCTTTGACAGAAAACTGAATTTACAATAGAATCTTGAGTATAGCGAAAGTACTCGCAGAGCCTTCGATATTCATAGAGTAATGTATATTGTAATGTTTGAGTGAATTCTAAGCAAAGTCAATTGTCGAAGTCACTGGTTTGTTAAATCTAGTATTAATAAAGACATTATTCATCAGAAATTTGATTTTACAAATTATTCTAACACGTTCACGTGACGTGACCCACCGATGGGTCACACTTGGCCATCTCGTGGAGCGGCAAGACCCACCGGTGGGTCACACTTGACTATTCGTTGTAACTAGATAAGACTGTCCCGCTCCACGCGGAAAAACGTAGTTTTTTTTCAGCCCGAGGTGAACATGTTAATTAAAAAAAAGAGAAGAATACATAAAAATGTAATAATTTTATTCTCTGTGATTGACAACACAGCATCAAACAACAAACAGTTCGATTGTACTCACCATCCTAGGCGCCATGGGTCCGCCGGGCGGCGGCGGCGGCCTGGGACCTCCCATTCCCGGCATGGGGGGCGGCGGCGGACCCCCCATACCGGGCATCGGTGGCGGAGGGGGCGCTCTCGGCCCGCCCGGCATCGGGGGTGGGGGCGGAGGGGGAGGCCCACCTCCAGCTAAAATCATACACATATATTACAACCGGTTTTCATTTTGTTTGATGATGAATATCTCGTAGACGCTTAACTTAATCGAAAAATTATAAGAGACCATTTTTGTAGAGCAGTAAATTCCCTAACAAATTAAGAGTTTCACGATTTACAATGTTTTTTTTTATTGAGTTATAAAATACATAAGAAAAACAAATCAGCCTTAAAATAATCAAAGTTCAACCGTTAATATTTTTCAAACTGTTAGGTTTACAAAACAATCGTAAGAAACCTTTTTTGTGGAGAATTCAATTTCCTACGGAACGAGATATTTTTTCGAGTGGGTGGAAGCGAGATATGAATTTTTCTGTCTGATAATAAGAAAAAAATAGAAAACTGTAAGACGGAGGACCTTTCCGTTATAATTAAGAGCTCATACTTGGAGAGGCTTTCTTAGAGGTTTCTAGGAACCTATTTTTCAGAGTACCAAACGAAAAAAAAACATTAGTTTTTTTACCCACTCTACTACGAAAGGCATTTGCCTCCCTAACGAATTGACGCCTGGGCGGCGCACTTGAGGGCCGTGCGTCGCCCAACATCTTCAAAACGAGACTTGGAAATAAATATAAAAAAATTATTATCACCGGTTACAGTATTTTTGTAAAACCGTTGTTTACAACCCCTGTCAACCGTTGTTTACTTCAAAATTGTTCAAAATCTCCTCAAACTCCTGGCATTTTACCATCTATAGCATTTTCTCCTCCTACAAGATTACTTACAAATATGACGCTTTTGGGTCGGACAGGGTTTACAAAACGTACTGTACAAAAATAGGTCAATATTCGTAATACATTACCTATAGGCATCGGCGGCGGAGGGGGCGGGGGAGGGCCACCGCCACCTAAAAGCAGAACCGTGGAGCGACAGCTGTAGTTAGCGGCAACATGCGTGTCAGTGCTTACACTATATCGACAAATATCGAACCGAATAGTATCGATAATTACCGTGTGAAGTAACAAACAACATTCGATTAATCGATTCACGAACTGATATACTAAAAGATATTTTTAAGACTAAAAAAGATCCACATCTCTAATCGAAATTTATAATATCAAAACAATTATTGTGTAGTAACCGATGTTCAATTTATCGATACCAGACATATTTTTAACATTTCATGTGAACAAGATTCTTTTTTTAAAAACACGAGTACATAGAGACTGTCTTGATTTGCAAAAAAAAAATTTAAGGGATCCGTATATACAATAGAAAGGATTTTTCTGTCGACATATCATAATGACAATGTGAAAAAATTCCAACGTAACTAAATTTCTTTTAATTACACAATATTTTTACTATTGGAACTAAAGCGACTTCTCGAACTGGGCCATGACCACAGTACACGAGTGTAAAGACCGTCATAGTGACTCAGTTTGGCCTGTCGCGTTTCGGGATCAGCTTGTGTATATCCAGTAAATCATATACCTAGAGACCTTCAGCCGCGGTATATGTGGGCCGACATGACGACGGAGACAATCAACGGATTTTCATCTTTTTATGGTCGCTTTCGTTTTTGGACTACACTTTACTTACCGTCAGGTGCACTGTAGTCACTAAGTCATGCCATTGTAACAAAAATCCATTCTAGTTTCGGTCTACTTACTCCGATAGTCTAATATCAATAAATATCGGCTGTTCAATTGATTCTTTATACGACGTTATCGACAAGCATTTCGAGGGGTGAAAAGCTATTTGGATTAAGCGACAGTTTTTCGTGATATAGTAATTTTATTTTTTTGAATCGGTAAAAAAAACGCTGATTCCGAAAATATATATATTACTATATCACCAAAAACTGTCGCTTAAACCAAATAGTCTCTCACTCCTCGATATGATACTGCTTAGTACTGTCTTCTCTATTAATACAATTTACTGTTATCAACTGAAAACTACGTAAATATATCAAAATATGGAATAATAAAACAAATGAAATCTTTAATTAGTAGAATACTCGATTCGATATCGTGTTACTAGCAAATTTACATCATGCGATAACATGCAGGCACATTAGAATCATAGGTCCCTAACAATCGATTCTGAAGAGTCGATTTTGGAAGACAAGTATTAATGCATGCTTGCTTCAAAATAGTACATCGAAAATAGCGAAAAATATTAGTAACTTCACCGCGTCAAATATGACACTTTCAAGAATTTTAGAGGCCCTGGAAATAAATTGTTAATTAGCTAGTTTTCGAACTCAACACTTATCGTACAAAAATCGACTCTAGTATTTTGTTTAGACATTGGCATTGGAGGTGGGGGCGGAGGGGGCGGTCCGCGTTCTAGAAACACATAACCAGACAGAGACAGCTATAGTGCGTTTTCACATGCGTCGCAAGTGCGAGTAAGATAGCAATATTAACCAACTACTGCCTACCAAATATTTATCTATGGCGCGACTATATTATCGATTCTACCGACCTATTTTGACTAAAAATGTCGCTTAAATCAAATAGCCTATCACCCCTCGATATATTTATTTTTAGTAACAATTTCCATCGATAGTGTAAAGGCACCCTAGAAGTCGATACTAAAAGCCAGTGTTATAACAACAAATAGTTACATAATTGATTCATTTTTAGACTAACCTCCAGGCATCGGTGGCGGAGGAGGGGGCGCAGGTCCGCCTGGACTTCCGATGGCCTAAAAAACATACCATATCAACTTGTTAGTCATTCTAAATCTGAACTTATATACATATTTTTATGGTGGCAGGGCGATTGCCCGAACTGAGTCATGACCACAGTACACAAGTGTAAAGGCCGTCATGGCGACTCGCTTCGACATGTCGCGTTTCGGGATCAGCCTGGGTATATCCAGTAACTCGTATATCTCCATGACCTTCAATCGCAGTAAATCACGGTTGACAAGCCAAAACAGTGGTAGTTTTTTTTTACACTGACTCGACATTGTGACTACAGTGCACTTGATGGTAAGTACAGTGTAGTCTAACAACGAAAGCGACCATCGAAGAATGATAATCCGTTGATAGTCTCCGTCGTCATGTCTGCCCCCACATATACCGCGACTGAAGGTCTCTAGGTATATGAGTTACTGAATATACATACACAAGCTGATTCTGAAACGCGACAGGCCACAGCGAGTCACTATGACGGTCTTTGCACTTATGTATTGTGGTCACGACCCAGTCCGGGCAATCGCCCTACCACCAAAAAATAGTAGTCAATGGATTCTTATTTACACTTAAATTACATACGGATTCAGGGACCGCATGGCATCTAATAGAACTTTCATGTGTTCTAGTGCTGCGAGAACGGCGATCAGCTGCGCTACTGGTCACGTTGGGCATGACATATAAGCGCAAAATGGATACAACCACTAATGTATCTCTACTCACCCCGTAAGGTATATAGCGAGACAATATATTATTATTATTATACTAAGGCCACGTTGCACGGACTTGCACTTCACGAGATGAGGCGGGGTGCACGCGTTGCAATGCCAGAGCGGGATAGTCTCATCCGTTACACTTTTTTTATAAGCTGTGTAAGAATCGTGTGTACCTGCTCTTTTAAATCTACATGGATATCAATACGCACCTTGGCTATAGCGGCGATGTTGCCCTGCGAGACGCCACCGGGCCCGCTGGGGGCGGAGGCCTGCTTCAGCCGCTCCTCGAGGTGCGCCGCCCGAGCTTCCGCCTCCTGGCGCGCCGCTATCGCCGTCTCCAGTTTAGTCTTCAACTCCTCAACTTTACGCTCCTCTTCAGCCCGAGATTTCTCTGCGAATTTGTGTAATTTTTCGATTATATTGTACTTTTCATCAGGTGTGGTGTAGACACTATGATGGATTAGTAAAAAAAAAAAATAACGTGTGCCGTTTATACGCGGTAAAAATAGATGAAAAAGAAACGTAATATAACTGTTGATTTAACAATGATAAATGAAAATCCCACAGATGGATACTGAGACAGCACTACAGCAAAACTACGAGCGCAAAAGAGATGAAACTATTAGAAACACCCATTGTTATACTGATAAAATCATAGATGGGCAAAACGTAATCGCATTAATAATTAACATTTACTAAATGTACTACAATTTTTTTTTAATGTAATCTCTAATCATTATTAAAAGCCTTCTAAATATTAATGAGTCATAAATGTGTATGCAATTGAGGATTAATTAGTATTAAAAACAAAGACGAGTAAAATTTAATCATATTAATGATGTAAAATGTAATCATAATGTTTTTTTATTATTCTGATTACATTTTGCCCATGCATGGGTATAATATATCGCATACCTAGGTAAAAGTGAAACTTAACGATATATTCTATCTCATTCCCTCGCAAGTTTGACCCTATAACATGTTAATGTCTCCTTTTCGTGTAATCGAATTTCTAATATCGATTGTAGTAAATCGTTTTTCATTTAAGTCTCACCTATGAGCCCATCAATCAGCGGCTGAACGTCGATATTGAACCGTAACGTTGCTCTGAAATCCGGATCGTATCCATTCTTATGTAAAACTATTTGTGTCACGCATTCTTCTATCAACTTGTAATACGCCGGCCTGGAATGAAACAACATTTTATTAATTAATAATATAAAAACTGGATTTTTAGGGTTATATTCGTAAAAAGGAAAAACGAAACCGATGTATATATTAAGGAGCGCCAGTGTAGATAGCTCTGGGAGCATGCGCGGGGCAGCGTCAGCAACTCCATGCATGCGCCAGATTTTGAAGGCTGTCATTAAAAATCTTAAATGGAACTAACATCGTTTTATTCGCATCCACAAATATTATTAGCCAATTAAGTGTAATTGGCTATAATCTATTCAAAAACCCTTATAGGGTGTTCAGCCGCAGTACATGTACATAAAAAGATACTTGTCCTCCCTTTCCAGCTCCCTCACCTCGCATTCTACTCCAGGTCCTTAGCAGTGACACGTTTTGGCTGAGATTTATAGATGCAATTTTAAGCTTGCTTAGATTTTACTAAAACATAACAATTTATATTACTCAATGAATGTCAAAGGATTTGGTATGTTTCATTTTGTCAACATGGACTTGGCTATGCTAATACTATGACTATACTCAAGTTCCAATTACATATTCAGATTTTTTCCCTACGCAAATTCAAAATAACGTTTATAAATCTCAGTTTAGCCCTTTGAGGCCGCGCCACAAAATAACCACTTATGATGATGATGATATCCTAGCCGGTTTCGGCCACGGCGACTGTTTCAATGCCGATTAAGAAAATTGAGGGCCACATTTCGGAAACAGTCAATTGCGCAGGAGATATTTAAGTGCACAACTGGACGCGCAGCCAGAGAAGCACTCTCTTGTCCGAGCTCCCTCAGGCCCGATGAAAAGGAGAACCAGTACGATCGGGAGGGATCGGGATGCAGGTTTGGTCGAGTTTTCCTTCTCTGAACACCTGGTTGAATTGCGGTGTTAAAGAGATACCTTAGTCGCCTTTTACGACACCTCAAGAAGAAGAGGGGGGGTGCTATTCTATTCTGCCGGCAGCCACCACGGCTAACCACTTATAGTTGACCCTCGAAAACCACGAAACACCGGTCGCGATCGCGCCAAGGAAAGTGTCAAAAATTTTTCTTTTCTACTAAGCCGAGCGAAGTGAAATTCCATAGAGTCGCTTGGTTCTATAAAGCATACGTTGGTAAAGTTACCAATGCCAAAAATAATCCATAAAGGTATAAAGTTGACAAAATTATGAATAACGAGAATTCTCGTCCGCGGGCCGCAACAGTACAATTGTTGGGCGTGAATTCACGCCCGCGGACGTCAAAGGGTTAACTAACGCCTGGATCATGCACAAAAACCTCTAAAATTTTAAGGAGTTTTTCTTAAACTGGGCGATAGAATGTTAGAACTATGATTTTTTTTTGCTCTACAAGGAACTGCAAGTCGTTTTTTATATTAATTTCAACTTGATACCATCATGAGTTTCTGTGAAAGAGAATCTCCAGAGACAGAGAGCAAATTGGTCTTATTAGGGTTCCGTTATTCTTTCTCGAATAACGGAACCCTAAAAATAAAATATTGTAAGTATATAAAAACATTCGTTATTTGATCTTTACAATTGTGAAGGAACATCCTTTCTTACTGGCATTTATCGATATCATATCTCGATATTACAATCGATAAATAATAAGCCCTATTACCTGATCAACTCGTCATCTCTGATGAACAGCAGATGCTGGAGAATGGATAGCAAATAAGGTTCAGCCGGAGTGTCCATCACCAAATTCTTCACCAGCTCGAAGCATTCATTCGCGTCGTTAAAGTCCACTCTGCAAACATTTTTTTTAATTAACAAAACAATTTTTTTTTGGGGGTCTAAGCTGCTCGCGTCCTTAGGCTTTACCCTAGTTTCCCCACACGTGACTCCTGGGTGGTGCTGAACGAGCAGCAGCGAGGTGGTAGGGCGTCGGTGCCCGTCTGGATCGCAACCACAGTACATGGGTGTAAAGCCCGTCATAGTGACCAGTTTCGGCTTGTCGCGTTTCGGGATCAGCTTGTGTATATTCAGTAGCTCATATACCTAGAGACCTTCAGTCGCGGTATATGTGGGCCGACATGACGACGGAGACTATCAATGGATTTTCATCCTTTGATAGCCGTTTTCATTTTTGGACTACACTGTACTTACCATCAGGTACTTTACAAAAAAACAATATGGAGTATGGATTAATTGAACAATTATTCATTGAGAGTCGCATTATTCTTTGCAAAATAATTTGTTAATTGTCATTGGAACTATCCATTGCAAATTGAACTATCTATTGCATGTTAAACTAATTGTTACGAAATTAATTACTCGTTGAAAATTTAAATATCATTTGCGAAATGTTCTAGTCGCTACCAGTTCAATTGTATTCGCTGCGAGTCGAACTATTTATTCCAAAAATTTTATTCTTGGGGATTTTAAAAATAATGTTGCAAGTTAGAGTATTCTATACATATGAAACTATTTATTTCCAGTTAGCTATTTCATGCGAGTGGAACTATTAATTGCAAGTTGAACTATTTTTGTTATTTAAACTATCTCTATCAAGTTTAATTATTTCTTGTGAGTTGAATTATTTGCTACAAATGGAACTATTTCCTTACGAGTTGAACTATTTGTTACCTGACGTCATCGAATTTCGCTAGGAACTCCTCTTGGTCCGCAGCAGCATGGGAATCGAACACGTTCATCTGTATGAGACGAGAACCCTCCGCGCCAGCCCGGAGCTCATCTGGAATAAGAAAAAAAAATCTGTTATTCGATTTTAAACCGATTTTTAACATCGATTCGATAGCCGTCACTAAATTAATCTATAGTTATTATTAAAAGAATCAACTATATTTTATATTATAAAAATTATGCTGCATCGTTCTTGAATCATATCAATTCGACCCACAAATAACACAATCACTATAATTTTGTATCCTTTGTCCTAGTAAAGTCAATCAAATTAAAGACTGAAAATAGAAAATGAATCTTACCTATCAAGTCATAGAGTCCAGTTCTCATGAATTCGCTCCTCAAATGCATTCTGAACTCCAGTTCTTCTGGCTCGGTGATTATAGCGTTTATCAATTGCATACAACCGTTCTGAAATGCAAACATATTTACCATTAGCTGATCCGGCAAACGTTGTTTTGCTATATAAGTTATTGTAATATCTTCTAAGATGTTCATTGAAATTAAGTGTTGTCAAACACAATTTTGTTCACAATTAAATACTCTTAATCAACAACACATTTATTTGGATAAAGATTAATATTATTACGTTGATACAACTCTTAACAAATAATGCATTAATTTCGACCAAATTTGATTACCATAAAAACGGTTCTAGTGAGTTAATCTTAAAAGATAGACATATACTGTCGCAGACATTTTTTTAGATTATTTAAAGAGGAATAACTCTGTCATACATATATTTTTGGTATCTTGAACCGTTTTCGCAGCGCACGCAATGGATTCACTCAAGGATGAATAATTTTCCCCGTTATTTTCACATTTTCCATTATTTCTTTGCTCCTAAGAGTTGCATCGTGATGTTATATAGCCTAAAGCCTTCATCGATAAATAGTCTATTCAACACAAAAATATTTTTTCAATTCGAATCATTAGTTCCTGAGATTTGCGCGTTCAAACAACAAACAAACAAACTCTTCAGCTTTATAATATTAGTATAGATTAGCTCTCGCGTGGGGATGGTTATTATGAGTAACCAAAAAAAGACCGCAGTTTGCGTAGTATGTTTACTGACGGTTGGCGGCGCGCGCACTTTGTATTCAATGACTTATAACAATCATTGTTATCCTCCGGAGCTCTTTACGGTTTATTACAATTAGTTTTCAGATAGAGTCAGGCTTACGACGAGGGACTAAGTTTTATTGTAAATATAATAAATTGTCGTCAAACATGACTATGAAATTGTAAGTCAAACATGACTATAAGATTTCAATTAATTTTCAAAATATACCTAAGTGAAGGTTTAGATTCACTAAACGTAATTTAGAAGAGAAGTTTACTGACAGTATATGTGGGCCGATACGACGTCGGAGCATATCAATGGTTTTTGTGCCTTTGATGGTCGCTTTCGTTTTTGGACTACACTTTTATTGAGTAGACTATATTTTTCTTAGGTGAGGACACTCCTTCATAGAACTCATTTTAATTTCTACCATGTGTGACAGAGGTCAATCACTGTCCTTGTATTTAACGAAAAAAAAACACCATAGACAACGCTATGGATATGTTACCTTCAAACTCTCCGGCGTTTTTCTCTCCAGCCCCTCGACAATGGGCAGGAACCGCGCCTTCCGGCTCGATTCACCGGCCATTGTGATCGCTTCCAGAACTTTCTCGTGCCCGTTCGGTATCAGGCATATTGCAGCTAGCACCTGTAAAGTAATGTAGCGTATACACCTATGTGTGTGTGTGTAACTAGCTCGAATGCAGAAGCGTGCATCCCACAGAAGCATAAAAGCGTTGTCTGGTTTAATTTGGACATTTAATATATACTAGGGTTCAGCCAGTGGTCTAAATTCGAGCATAATTAATTTAAATTATAAGTTTGAACATTATTAAGGTTTTATTGTCAAAATATTAAAATATGTTTGAACCAGCAATAACAATTTTTTTTAATCTATATAATATTGTTAATTCAGATTACTGCGACACAATTTTCTTTTTATATTGACATTTTATATTAATATATTGAGCGAGCGGTATTTCATTAATAACTAATTATATATATATATATATATATACACATTGTAATAAAAGGATTCCGTCACAATATAAAGCACAAATATCTATTATATGATAATTATGGTTATGTTTGAGATTCAGTAAGACTATAGATAAACAATAATCTATTCTCAATTTGATCATTGACCATAAACCATAAACAAAGTGTGTGTGCGTGTGTGTGTGTCAAAGGCTGCAGAAAGGATTTATTTTATGTATTGATATACTTCTTTTACTAAAAATAAAGTATTGCGGTTAAAAAATTCCATGTGATTTTCGTTAGATTTAAATATTTCGGAATTCATTACCGCTCGAAATATAGTGGTCCAAAGACATGATTTTTTTAATGATTTATTTATATTTCCGAAATGTTCCTGCTGGGACCTATGGACTTTTTAGAGAGCTCACCTTGGCTGCCTCTAGCGCGCAATGTGATTTCCTCGCGTCCAGGCTCCTGGCGAGGACCGGCAGGGCTTCCCTGCAGTCGAACATCGTCCTGATGCCGACGGTATTGTTCAGGATAGCCGAGAGACATCTGATGCACTCGTACTGGACCCGGTCGTACCGCGAATCGCTAAAATTGACACCAATACAAATTAATTCTCAGGTTTTGACTGCAAGCGTCGATCAAGCATAGCCGTTAAAATATGCCAATAGAAATCAACTTCCAGCAATTCACACCGCAAAAATAATAATAATTTATGACCGGTGGTCGTGGGTGTGGTTGTAGTAAGACACGGATTTTGGCGTTTTAAACGGTTTTGGTAAATAAACAGTAAAACGCCAAAAATATCAGCGATTTCTGAAATGGTAGGGCAATTTATTGAACTGGGTAATGACCACAGTATCCGAGTCTAAAAATCGTCATGGTGACGCGTTTCGGGATCAGCTTATGTATATCCAGTAACTCGTATAACTAGAGACCTTCAGTGGCTGTATATGTAGGCCGACATGACGACGGAGACTATCAATGGATTTACATCCTTTGACGGCTGTTGCCGGTTTTGGACTACGGGGTAATTTTCATCAGGGTCAATGTAGTCACCTTGCAGAGCCAGTATAAAACAAAACCATTATTGTATTTATAGTCGTATCGACTAATAAGCTCAATATCGTTCATACCATAGATGCATGAAAGCATTGCATGCCATTTAGACAAAACAAGGAACCCCTTATATTCATAATCTATTCTATTATCACGCCATCTATCTTCCCTATGAAAGTAATATAATATTTATTATCATTACATAATATTCCCCGTAATTATGTGAAACTGCCTAGCCTGTCCAAATACCCTACGGACGTCACTGGATGGGCTAGTAACATCGTTTATGCCATTTTCTGTCTTATATTGTGTACAAATAAGATATATTCTACATTCTTACCGATAAAATCCACTGCCACTGACAGCATAAAGGAAAACAAAATTATATATTTTCATTACATTTATAAGATCAGCTTTTAAGGACATAGCTATGTTTGTCATGAGCAGTAGCGTTCATTCCATAGATGCATGAAGGCATTGCATGCCCTGACAATAAATAAGTCTTGACTAAATTCCTTAAAGTTAAACAATAAAAAAACCATTTTATATTCATATCTATTCTATATTCACACTATATATATTTCCTATGAAAGCAATGTAATATTTACTATCATAATATAATATTCAAATTCATTACGCGAATTCTGCCTACCCTGTCCAAACACCTTATGCACGTCACTGGTCATGAGCTATGGACCTTGGTGAGGGTCCAAGAGGGAAAAGAGTAGAATCAGAGCAGTAGACTTGAGCAAGTCTGCTGCCCGGATAAGAGGGAGACGGCGCGCCATCTGATAGAGAGGTTTATGGCGGTGTGGGTCCTTTACACCGACCCCTCCAGAAAGGTAGCCCTTACAAGGATTTTCCCTCCCGGGCGTCTGGATGAATTTGGTTTCTCAGGCCCGGTGGAGCAATTTAAAGAACACCTCTGGCATTTTTAGTCAGCAGGAGTCTGACACACCGGAGTCGCTACCCTCACAGCGCCCGTGATGATTCTATGCAGGATTTTCCCCTTGATTCCCAATAAAAAGAGTAGAATAGAAAAGAAAAAACTTTAGAGGCTGTAACAAAATACTGACTTGGTATAACATAGGTTAAGCGTCGTCAATAAACTTTCGATGCCCTTGGTACCGAACTCCTGTATCCAGGACAGCGGGTTATTCGTCAAGGATATCCTTAGGTTCTCGAGGCATCCGTGCAGCTTGCCCACCGACAGCTCCGGCTGGTTTAGATATGACACGTAATCAGAGGGCTTCTCGAACTTTGACCGCCCTTCCTGGAATAGAAAAGGAATATGTTCTTAACCCTTTGAGGCCGCGCCACAAAATAACCACTTATAGTTGACACTCGAAAACCACACAGTGTAGCGGTGATTTATGTCACGCTATGATACTTCTTCCCTCTTTTACATAACTGGTATTATATATACCCCGCTGGTATTATTAAGCCGTGGTGGCTGCCGGCAGAATAGAATAGCACCTCCCTCTTCTTGCTGAGGTGTCGTAAAAGGCGACTAAGGTATCTCTTTAACACCGCAATTCAACCAGGTGTTCAGAGAAGGAAAGCTCGACCCACTCTGCATCCTGCTCCCTCCCGATTTGTACTGGTTCTCCTTTTCATCGGGCCTGAGGGAGCTCGGACGAGAGAGTGCTTTTCTAGCTGCGCGTCCAGTTATGCACTTAAATATCTCCTGCGCAATTGACTGTTTCCGAAAACTGGACCTCGAATTTCTTAATCGGTGTTGAAACAGTTGCCGTGGCCGAAACCGGCTAGGACATCATCATCATCATTATATATACATATATTTATTTTAGTTACCCAATCACTCACATATAACATATTTTGAAGGAGTTACGCTAGGGCTTGCAACCCTCAACACATTCGGGAAACATCTATAGGCGTGGCCTAGATTATTTATTTTACTGCATCAGACAATCGCATTTGGTCATTGCTATTTTAACTTTAATAGTGAGAAGACGTACTCACTTATTATATAGTCTGTCTATTGTCTCTGACTGTGCCAACTGGTTGTTGCTATCACGGACCCGGATAGAGTATTTAAAAAAAAAAAATTTTTTTTTTCACCACCATCGGTCAGACAGCACCGGTCGCGATCGCGCCAAAGAAAGTGTCAAAAATATATTTTTTTCTACTAAGCCGAGTGAAGTGAAATTCCATAGAGCCACTTGGTTAGAACCAAAAGCATACGTTGGTAAAGTTACCAATGAAAAAAATAAACAAGCATAGCATCTAATAGAAATGTCATGTGTACTAGTGCTGTGAAAACGGGGATCACTGCGTTACTGGCCACGTGGGGCATATAAATATTTGTCCCATGCGGGGATCGAACCCGCAACTCGACGCGCTGAAGCCGCATGCTAGCACTGCACCAACCAAGACGTTGAAGTCTGTCGTATGAAACGTAATGGACGATATTGTCTGAAGTGTGATATATGATTTTCCGATTAAATTCACAACTTAAAACTGTCATTTTACCTGAGTATTAACAAATTTGTACGCGACCAGCATCTTCTTCTTTTGATCTCTAGAATACCTTCTTAGCGGCTCCTTCTTCTCTTCGCTGAGATTCATGTCAGACTGAAAACAATTATAATTATTAAAGAGGGCTGTCCGCATTGTGAATGATCCAGACGTGACTAAGTATCTTGAACCGATCCAGTTGCGTAGAGATGTTGCCTCACTGAGCGTTTTCTACCGTCTGTATCACGGCGAGCGTTCTGAAGAGTTATTTAACCTTGATCCACCCTCTCCCTTCCTCAATAGAACCACGCACGCGGGTAAAATAAATAGTTAGTTATAGTATTCTACGAAACAATTTCGTTTACTTGTGAAGCACAAGTGGACATTGCATATAACACATTTATTATGTGTCCTATGAAGTTGGACAGTTATTTATTCGTTCAGAAACACATTTTCCACCTTGGGCATACGCTTTATTTTGACATACGGTAAAAAAAATATCGATTCAATAATAATTGAACAATCGATAACGAATTTTGTAGAAGAGAAAAATATTTCCCTTCTGCGTGAAAGGGTTAAAGAGGCCACTGCTGGTACTCACAAGCATCTCCTCAAAGCGTCCCTGCAGCTGAGCGTCGTCCAGCGCGTCGATCTTGCTCGTGTACTCCGCAGCGGCCGAGGGCTCGTCATCGTCAGCCCGGGGCTCGGCCCCGCGCGGCACCGTATCATAGCCGCGTTCGATACCACCGCCCGTTTTCTTTGGCCGCCCGAACCATGTGTCCAGCTGTCAGCAAACACACATTTTAAACTTTCGCGTTTCGTACTTATTATAAATAGGTTAACTGGTCTTATGCGTGATTTTTTATGAGAAAGGAAGGCAAACAGACAAACAGGCCAACAGCCCACCTGATAGTACCCCCCATTGTCACCTATGGACAAGGAAGCTCCACATGAAGTGTCAAGGTTGTATTGCCAACCTAAAAGTGCGTTTTTCACTCTATATTAAAGAGCCTTATAACGATATAAGGCATTACGAAATCCAGAGCAAATAATGCTGCCCACGAATTAATTTACTTTCAATTGAGGCGCCGAATTTCAAAACCCGCTAAAACGATTTTTCGTAGAAAATTACTTAATAATCCTAATAGTAATTTAAAATGCCCGGTTATGCTACCCACTCCAATAGAATAGAACGTGTACAGATAGTCCAGTCAAATAACTTTTTAAATCAAAATTTTGACACTCAAGTTTGCATTTTTGATATTTTGTACTTCTAATAATACAAAAACGATCTGTAAAGGTTTTAGTGTCTGAAACCCCCGGCAAGAGTTAAAAAAAAATGATTTAAAGTTTTTTTCCACAAATACTCGAAAACAGTAATAGTTAGAGAAAAAAAATGTAAGCAAAATATATAGAGCTTAAAATTATACATAAAAAAGGTAATATGACTTTTTTTCCTCCGGCCTAAATTAACCAAGTTAGGGAGGTTTTTAAGTTTAAGGGTTTTTAAATTCCGCGCCGTTGCATAAAGTCACGAGGCAAAAAGAGAGGGACTATTGCTGTGTCGCTTACTCCCATTGATACTTGACAATTGAGTATTGCGTAGGCGTTCACTATAAAATCTCCGAGTAAGAGTAAGAAAGCATTATCGGATAATTATTTCTTGTACTCTATTTAAGTATCTGTTCATTCGAATAGATCAGGGTAATAAACGTAGATGGGCAAAAAGTAATCTGATTAATGAAAATGATTGAGGATTACATTTTATGTTTTTTACCATTAATATCACTGCATTTTGCTCATTTATGTTTTAAACACTTCAAAATCACAGATCGTATACACATTTATCATTTCTTAATGTTTTAAATGGATTTAATCATGATTACAGAGCAAGAAAATTAAAATTACGACTACATTTTGTAATCGTTGATCTTTAATCAGATTACATTTTGCCCATCTCAGGTAATAAATATATCGATTGTAAATTTCAAGTTTCGAAAAAATTACTTGACATTCTAAGATACTAGATATAGTACACCAATACCTCGCTTTGGGTCGTTTCGTTTAGCGTTTTTTTTCGAAGTTGTGTCGCTGCTTAATTTTTACTGATTTTCACTGTGCGTCGTTAGATTTTCGAAGTTGCGTTGTTTTGGATTCGAGTCTTCAATGTTTTTTTGAATTTTTATTTCCTAAAATATGGCAACACCTTTATTTTTAATTGCGCCATGCCATCTAAATTTGGGGATTCCCTTTGTAACTAAAAATCAACGCAAATTTAATACAATTTTATACTTATTTTATACAAACTTAATATCAATTGCTACAAGGAAATTTATTTTACGTTGTGAAAAAAAGCTTTTCAACAAACATTGGACCAATTTTTTGTGAAAGAAAGTCGACCTACGACAACAGCCACTATGGACTCATCAGACAGTGATTAGTTTTAATTTTATGTTCATAAATTAAATGAATATGTAGTTTATTTTGTTTAATTACGTTTTTTGTATATTATATTTCTTTTATGTATTAATTATATAAATGGTTTTTAATTCAAGACGATTCGAAAGAAAAAATAGTATAATTGACAGAAATTTAGCATTATTCCGTATTGGAATTTTTTTTTACACTGACACGGCATATTGACTGCACCAAACCTGATGGTAAGCATGGTGCAGTCCAAAAAAACGCCAACGACTATCGAAAGGTAAGAAAAAACCCATCGGTAGTCGCAGCGATCATGCCGGCCCGCACAAATATCTCTTCACGTTACGCTTAAAGGATCCCATATCATAGGATGGATAGGATAGGGAACACGCTCGCCGGAAGACCATTCCACAGCACAACGACACGGCAAAAGAAGGAGTTAGAGAACCTCTTAGTCCTAGCCGGGATGTGAGATACTGTATAGCTGTGACACCGCAAACCCGCGCGCGTGGTTCTATTCAGGAAAGGAGAGGGTGGAACAAGGTTAAATAACTCTTCAGAACACTCGCCATAATACAAACGGTAGAAAACACTTAATGAGGCAACATCTCCACGCAATTGGAGCGATTTAAGATGTTCAGAAACGTCTGGATCGTTCACTATGCGGACAGCCCTACGCTGCAACCTATCCACGGCATCAAGCAAGTACTGGGCAGAACCATCCCAGAGATGCGAACAATATTCCATACAAGGCCTGACCTGGGCCTTATACAATAGATACAAAAGATCAGGTGTGAAAAACCGACGCACTCTACTCAGGATACCAAGTCTACGGGAAGTCGAGGAGATGACCGTCCCTATGTGATCCCTGAGATTGAGATCACAGCGAATATCTATGCCTAGTATACTAAGGCTGTCACGCACAGCAAGCGGCACATTCTCGAGAGTAGGAAGAGGAGAAAATGGGGATTTTTTGGAGGAAAAAACACACACCTGGGTTTTTTTGGCATTGAACTCAACCAAATTCCTGTCGCCCCAAGAAGAAATGAGGCTTAAGGACCGATTGAGATCAATAATCAGATCTTCTCGATTCCCAATGGTTTCCTCCCGACCATAAGTGGGGCTGCTGCAATATCCCCCGTGAACCGTGCTGTCATCCGCATAGCAATGAATACAGCCCAAAGACAGCATATCATTGATATGCAGAAGAAACAGGGTGGGAGAAAGTACAGAGCCTTGTGGAACTCCGGCATTAACTGACACGAACTGCGAACTGTGACCATCCACAAGGACACGAATTCTACGTTCGTGCAGAAAGCCAGAGATCCACGCACACAGGATGTCAGGAAGACCGTACGCTCGAAGCTTGGAGAGAAGACCACGATGCCAGACCCTATCAAAGGCTTTGGCTATATCCAGGCTAACAGCCAAAGATTCGCCATGCTTATCCATAGCCTCACCCCAGCGGTGCATGACGTACGCTAGAAGATCACCCGTGGAATGATTCGGTCAAAAACCATATTGACGATCGTTAATAAGAGAGTGATCCTCTAGGTAACGGACAAGTTAAACATTTACAATTCGTTCTAAGATTTTACAGAGCACTGAGGTGATGGCCATGGGGCGGTAGTTGCTTGGGTCGAAACGATCCCCCTATTTGGGGATCGGTTGAATGTTGGCTTCCCTCCAAGCCTGAGGCACAACACCGGACGAGAAAGGCAGGCGGTACAGGCTTGTAAGAGGAGACGCAAGCTCGGCTGCACAAGCCCTCAGCACCACCGCTGGGATACCATCAGAGTCACTAGCCTTCCGCACATCGAGTGACCTCAACTCACGTAATACAGTACGCTGCCTTATCACAACGTCAGGCATCGTGTAGCCGCAAGAAGGAATTGTGGGCGGCTGGGTGTTGAGGTCATCAAGTTTGGAATTAGCCGCGAAGATGTGAGCCAACAGATTGGCTTTCTCCAGCGGCTCATGGGCCAGCGACCCGTCAGGAGATCTTAACAGCGGAAAGGATGGGCGACAGAAATTCGTTTGCACGGCCTTGGCCAGTCCCCATTAAGCTCGACTGTTGGTCGGGTGGTTTACTAAGATCTGGCCAATCCGCGAAACACGTTGAGCATCCGCCCCGCGATACGCCCTCCTGCAAGCCTTGGTAGCCTTGTTATAAGCTGCTTTAAGAGCGTTGACATCAGGATCACAAGTTGCGCAACCCTTAATCCAAGCACGATATGCATTCTGCTTCAGACTAACAGCGCCAGAGCATTCGCGATTGAACCAAGAGCGTCCAGAGCGATTACCGACGATTACAGAAGATGGAATGTAATAATCCATTCCAAGCCTGATCTCGTCGGCAATCGCATCGGCAGTCGCAGAAGGATCACACTCATTAAAGCAGCGTTGGCGCCACAGGATAGAAGCAAAGTACTCACGCAATCCATCCCAATCTGCTGACGAGTAATGCCATACCTTACGCTTAACCTCACGAGGAGATGGTGAGAGGGCGTGGGGCACCAAAGAACCAACCAGGCAATGGTCAGAATTACCCAAAGGAGCATTTACCGACACAAAATACCCGGAAGGATGGCTCGTCAGCAGAAGGTTCAACAAAGAGGGAGCATGAACCACAACATCTGGAAGCCTGGTGGGCTGGAAAACCAGTTGAGAGAGGTCATGAAGCAGGGCGAATGCATGAGCAGACCTTCCTGCATAGTCAGTCTTGGAGGATCCCAGCCATAACTCATGGTGCGCGTTAAAATCCCCCAAAGCTACCAGTTCTGCTGCAGGGTACTGCTCTTGAACGACATCAGCCGCCTGGCTGAGGTAATCAAACAACCGAGTGGTCTCAGAGTCCCCATTATGAGATCGGTATAGGCACACGTAGACACGACTCAGAGAGCCGACATCCACATGCACCCACAGGACAAAAAAAGAGGGGTTCTCCAAACAGCGCAACCGACGGCAACACACGTCCGACCGCACAAACACACAGACCCCGGCCTTTGCATGAAAGTTTTCCTCAAGCTGATAGCCAGGGAAATGCAAATAAAATAAATCAGCCGGACGGTGTATTTGAGTTTCCGTCAAAAAGAGAAGTGCAGGCCGGACTGTCTCAAGATGGTGGTGGACAGCATTTAAGTTAGAATGAAGTCCACGGATGTTAGTGAACTCCATAAGGAAGGTGTTTTCGGGATTAAACACCGCTGAATTACCAGAATTATTATATTGCGCTGACATGAAGCAAAAGTTAAGAAGACGTGAAGAGAATTAACGACCCTCGACACAGCAAAAGGAGAACAGACCAGACTGGGCCAACGCCAAAACCCCCAGAGGACGTAAGCTGAACCAACGGAAGGAAGGGCCCCCGTACCCCCCCGGAATAGGTCGCCGGGTCCCGAAAACCGGTCACCATCCGGCACGACGATCCTACCCAAGATTATGCGCGGCATGGTGGAGCAGCCTCTCATAGTAGTTAGCTATGATTGGACCCCTGTACTATACCGCGGGCGGCCAGCAGTACAACCGTTTCTACGGGTCTCCCTGGCCGGCAGTTCAATGTACCCCCCCATAAGGGAGCAAGCGAAGACGTCAAGTCAGAACCCCAATACTGTGCCAAAGGTCGCCAATCATGTGCTACTGGATATACACAGGCTATTCCCGAAACGCGATCAGCCAAAACTGACCTTACACTCATGCACTGTGGTCGCGATCCAGACGGGCACTGACGCCCTACCACCTCGCTGCAGCTCGTTTAGCACCACCCAGGAGCCACGTGTAGGGAAACTAGGGTAAAAGCCTACGGACGCGAGCAGCTTCGACTCCCAAATATATAATTAATTTTAAGGGTACTTAGGGTGAATGTCGCAACTTTATTTCTGGTGGCGCCATCTGCCACAATGCATCTAATAGGCCAAGTCACGTGCAAATTTTATGTCCGATGTACGAGCGGACGCCATCTTTATCTTAGTTGACATGTTAGGATTAATTTTGAACTTTTTTATCATAAATATTGGGTTTGCAAATTGAAAACAACTTGTTCATATGACAAGTTATTTTTTTACACTGGTACGACATAGATTTTTTTTTCGAATCTTCAGTTCTATTAAAAAAAAAAATAAAAAAAAAATTAAATTAAATTAAACATTTTTGATAAACTATGTTACAAGAAGATTAAGTTTTTTCAAAACCCACCTAAAAGCCTGAAAATATTTACATCCTAACGCAACATCGTGATCATTTAACTACATTTAAAATAATAAAGACTATTCATTAAAAAAAAAAACAAGTTGCATCAACCAACTTCTTCCAATCCTTAAATGCAAGCTATTCCAATTAAACTATTATTCAATAATTATATTAATTAAAATCATCATTAATTTTCCACCAATCCACTTTTCTCGATTATTATTACCAAACTAATTCCTTTTCTATACCTAATAACGTTTCCTTAATCGAACCGACTGCTATGCTAATAATACATTAACTCACACCACCTTATAGTCTAAGTGTGTTTTATATCCATGCTCGGACATTTTATAGTGAACGCCTACGCAATACTCATTGTCAAGAATCAATGGGAGTAAGCGAGACAGCAATAGTCCCTCTCTTTTTGCCTCGTGACTTTATGCAACGGCGCGGAATTTAAAAACCCTTAAACTTAAAAACCTCCCTAACTTGGTTAATTTAGGTCGGAGGAAAAAAAGTCATACTACCTTTTTTATGTATAATTTTAAGCTCTATATATTTTGCTTACATTTTTTTTCTCTAACTATTACCGTTTTCGAGTATTTGTGGAAAAAAACTTTAAATCATTTTTTTTTAACTCTTGCCGGAGGTTTCAGACACTAAAACCTTTACAGATCGTTTTTGTATTATTAGAAGTACCAAATATCAAAAATGCAAACTTGAGTGTCAAAATTTTGATTTAAAAAGTTATTTGACTGGACTAAGAAGCGATTTGTTTTTCAGCTATCTTATGTCAGTAACAAATGTAAATCTTTAACATCATATGAGTCCAGACTCCTTTACTTTAAAATGTCTCCATTGAGTGTCAGGCGAAAAGTTGCCTTTTGTCTTTTTGTACAAATTAATACATAATCTAATTGACTGTCCTGAACTGTTAAGCAAGGTAAATTTTGCAGTCCCTCGTCAAGGCAGTAGACTTTCTATACGTAGACTTTTTCTGTACCATTTTATAAAACTAATATTGGCAAGCAGTCCCCTCTCAGTAGAATGTTCTCTGGTTATAATGGTATCTGTAAATCTTTCGATATCTTCCACTCTTCCTTCGCCTTAGCTAAACGTAAGATTTTGCAGTGCGTGCAGGTGTAGCGCGTTTTTTCGTTTTCTGATGATTCTATGTGTCTGATTTATTTATCACAGCATTATTTACTTTACTTGTTGTGTTCACTTGTTAAGGACACACCTTTTGTATTATTTTAGTAAGATTCGTTTATGTTTTGTATGTTTTTGTGTGATGCCCGGTATGTGAAACAAATAAAAAAAAAAGTGTTTTTATCAAAGCAAATATTATATATGAATTTTTTCTTTTTTGCTTTTTCACACTAGAATAATAATTTAAATACCTTATAAGAATGTGATTATTAAGTCAAAGATTAATTATAAGTTTTTATAAATTTATGGGATGTGAAAAAAATGTTATAGTGGGTTTTGAAATTAGACTCCTCAATTATGCCTTGGTAAGTCATCTGAAGGACTCATACTGGAACAGCTTAGTAGAATACAGACAAGCTAAGGAGGCTTTGCCTCGAGCTAAACCAAAGGTTTCTAAGGCTATCCTACATCTCAGTTTATTACAAACTAGCTGATCCGGCAAACGTTGTTTTGCTATATAAGGTTTTGTAATATCTTCTAAGTTGTTCATTGAAATTAAGTGATGTCAAAGAGAATTTTGTTCACAATTAAATAGTCTTAATCAACAATACATTTATTTGGATAAAGATTAATATTATTACGTTGATACAATTCTTAACAAATAATGCATTAATTTCGACCAAAATTTATTACTATAAAAACGGTTCTAGTGACTTAACCTTAAGAAATAGACATATACTGTCGCGTACATTTTTTTTAGATTATTTCAAGAGGAATAATTATATTTTTGGTATATTGAACCGTTTTGGCAGCGCACGCAATGGAAGCCCTCAAGGATGAATAATTTTCCCCATTTTTTTTTTCATATTTTCCATTATTTCTTCGCTCCTAATAGTTGCATCGTGATGTTATATAGCCTAAAGCCTTCCTCGATAAATGGTCTATTCAACACAAAAATAATTTTTCAATTCGAACCAGTAGTTCCTGAGATTAGCGCGTTCAAACAAACAAACAAACAAACAAACAAACAAACTCTTCAGCTTTATAATATTAGTATAGATAGGTACTGTAGTGATTGTGTTTAAGAAGGTTCTAAAATTAGGTTACATAGCTGTGACATAATTATTATGTTGGCTATTTAGTAAAAAAAAGAATGTTTTATGTAAGAGAATTATAAAACAAAGGAAGATCGATCGAATTTGAAACTGAGATGGATTTTGTTTTGATTCTGGCTGTATTTCTGCTCGCCCTGAAAGGGATATAGCGTTAACTTGTTTCCCGCTGTGGCAGCGTGCTGCTTCAACCGACATAGCGCTGCAAGACTGACCTCTAAGCCGTTTAAAAACAATGTAAATAACAAAATCAATGACTCGCACAAGGTCGAAACAAGGTACGCAACTTTATATTACCGATTTATCCTCTAAAGGTGCCTTTACACCGAACGAGCGAACGCTTGGTCTATCTCATAATATACAATATCGTATAATGCAGTGACGTGCATAAGGAATTTGAACAGGGTACGCAGAAATTGCTTAATTATTTTGAATGTTATATTATGATAGTAAATATTATATTACTTTCACAGGAATGATAGCCGGTATGAATTATTATATATTAACCGAAAATTAGTATGAAAAAAAAAACATTGAGTAGATGACCAATGACACGACAGAGGTATGAATTGGAAAACTTTTAACTCGTTTAGTGTAAATCCACCTCAAAATATATTTTCTGATTCAAACGTGACGCTTTGCAGACGTCATACATTGTGCGCGATGCCTAGAATTCGTATTAGTAAACACATAGCGGCCCCGAAATGGTACACAATGGAACAAATAATGGCGTCTTTGACCCAGTTGCAGCTAATTCAGCATCCAAAACGGATCGTAGATTTTTTGAACGGTCTGCTTATATAAATCCTTGCGCTATTTTTATGTTTATTAAATTAAACAAATATACAAACCAATTTTTTTATGTCGAAGATAGCAAGCAAGCTGACAGACCACTTGATGGAAAGTGGTTCCTGTCACTTATTGACAACTTCAAAAGCAAAAGCGATACTGTCGTCTGCCGACCTTAAAGATCCTAATTTCTTCCTTTTTTTGAGGTGCTAGAGTGATTTCCCGAACCGGGTCGTGACCACAGTGGGTATACAAGTCTAAGGACCATCATAGTGACTCGCTGTGGCTTGTCGCGTTTCGGGATCAGCTTGTGTATATCCAGTAACTCATAATCCTAGAAGCCTTCACTCGTGGCACATGTTAGCCGAAATGACGATGAAAACTGCCAATGGATTTTTATCCTTTGCTGGTCACTGCCGTTTTTGGACTACACTGTACTTACCATCAGGTGCACTGTAGTCACTATGTCAAGAATATGTATAAAAGATACCTAAGGACATAATTCTGGGAAAAACGATCGCAGGTAGCTCATTCCACAGCTGTAACGTGCGTAAGAATATTTTATCAAACCGTTTAATAAAATCAGTCACAGAATTTTGTTTACAGTTGTTACTTATTTACTTTTTACAGGGTTGCTAGGGGCCCAGTACAATAACTCATTTACACAATACATATACACAGTTACAATCAAAAAATGTAGATTTCCTATTAAGGCATCCACAACATACGTCAGAGTGGCCTGTTTATTTATACTATATTATATTATACTATATTAATGGTAATAAATGTCAAGATTATTCGCTTGTGCATCTCTCAACAACCCGAAGACCTTTCTCCTGAATCCCGGCATGGAGTCCGCAAACAAATCAACCGAATCTCCAAGAAGATTGTAGGCCCGAGACAATCTACACAGAGCACTGTTGACTCCGAGGTTTGTTCGCTTAAAAGGTGGGTGAAAAAGAGAAACGGCTCGTCTGGATTTTTTCGGGGGGCTCTGAATGAAAATTTTTGGAGCAGTTGGGGGCAGTCAATTTTATTATTTAAAATGTTAAATAAATAAATCATATCCTTATAAATTCTTAGAGATTGTATTTCTTATAAATACAATCTATAGTATTATCTTTTTATATTGCGTCTATGTATGTGTGTAAAGCCTGTTATAATCTGTGTCATAGACACATGTACTTAACATAAGTTTGTATTGTGTATGACATCTCTCTTACTTTTCCTGTCAGGAATTAAGAACACGAACTTTATATATACACGTCTTATAAAATAAAATAAAAGTGATTCAATACATCGGGACCAGAGATGGTCAAAATGTAATCTGATTAATGATGAACGATTACAAAATGTAGTCGTAATTTTAATTTTCTTGCTCTGTAAAACATGATTAAATCCATTTAAAAAATTAAGATATCATAAATGTGTATACAATCTGGGATTTTGTATTGTTTAAAACATAAATGAGCAAAATGCAGTCATATTAATGGTAAAAAACGTAAAATGTAATCGTTAATCATTTTCATTAATCTGATTACATTTTGCCCATCTATGATCGGGGCTATTATTTCTGCTAATGGAAGCACAACATAGCCCTATTGTTTTTCTTTTAATTTTACTAATATTCTTTACTGTAAACTACCATTATATGTTAATTATTTTGCATGCTGTGGCGCCCTATAATTTATATGTTCTATTTTGGTACCATGATCCTTTCGTTTTCTTACTCAATGTCACTCATGTTGGGCACCCAATTATGTAAAATAAAAAATAAATAAAATTGTCGTGTTCGGACGTCTTTAGAGTCGATATCATTCAGTGTATATAACTTGATATAACAAACTTGACCCCGTTACGGTTTCATCATAAAGAAGAATTGCACCATATGGTATTAAAATAATGTTACGCCGCTTTTTCATTAGCCGACACCGACTCTAGTTAATCGGCCAACTTACTATATTAGGAAAATACCATAGAGAAAGTATCACACAGCCTGAAATAATGTTTATAGAAAGCACAAAAATGAAGTGAGATTGACCTACGTTATAGTCACGTGGCATTCGTGCAGTAGACTTGAGAGAGTATTTAGTGGGAGGGGTGGGCTCTTTACTCCCACCAATCCTACAGTGAATAATAACTACTAACACGAATCAATGCACATAAACATTATTTTAGAGCTACTATATATACCGACGAATAGAAAAAAATGTGCAAATACATTTACATAGACATCAGACATAGACATCAGGAAGTTTAATGACAATAACAACAGACAGATGAGTTGCATTCCATTTTACTAATTTTTTCTAATAAATTCGTGCTGACATTTCATGCCCAACGTGACCAGTAGCGCAGCTGATCGCCGTTCTCACAGCACAAGTAGGGTAGACTGGGTACAGTTGTAACAGGGTACGGTTGTAACAGAGAGAATATCTCTCGAATTATGGGTGGAATGAAGAGGAGTTCAAGGGGAGAAAGGAGCGGTTAACGTGTCCGAGCGTGTTTGTCAGTCTTTCGCGGGTGGCCGCGTGCTTCAGTTTGTTGTAAAAGGTCCTATTGTGTTTGATCGCGACAAAGTAAGTATTTTCGATCGAAGATTGTTTCTAATTACGTAGCTAATATCAAATATAGGATGATAAGTATTTTTTTGCTTGGAGCTTAGACCTTCGAGAATATGGAGTTGTAATTATTTTTGTGTAGGATAGTTTGCTTCGTCACTGTGATTTTTTTATTTATAAAGAATATAGATGGGTACAGTTGTAACAATTTTTGTGGGTACGGTTGTAACATTATTAATCCCTTCGTTCCTCGTTGTAGATGCCTAAGATACGCATAAGAAAGACTACAAAAAGACGAAATGACATATCGCAGTACAAGGACGCATATGAAGAAGTGAAAAATGGTAAATCTCTTAGAAGTGCAGCAGAAACGCACGGAGTTAACTATGTTTCTCTACTTCGATACATAAAAAAGGGATCAGGTCGAGGGCGATGAGGCAGAAAATGCCGTTATGGGGTTATGTGGCACCTAACAGAGTTTTCACTCACAAACAAGAATGTGCACTTTCCAAGTATCTTACTCGCTGTGCGGACATATACTTCGGACTCTCTAGAAAAGAGGTGAGGAAGATGTTGTTCGAATTAACCGTTAAATATGGTTTGAAGAAACCGAGTTTTTGGATTAATAATAAGATGGCTGGAGAAAATGGTTTCGTTCTTTCATGAAAAGGAACCCTGAACTGTCTGTACGCGCAGCCCAGGCTACAAGCCTCTCTAGAGTAACAAGCTTCAACAGGACTAACGTCGGCATTTTTTCCGACGACTTACAAGTTGTTCTGGATCGTCATCACTTTGAGCCACTTAACATATATAACGTTGATGAAACTGGCGTCACTACGGTTCAGAAGCCAGACAGAATAGTAGCACGATGCTTTAAAATGTCAAAATCAACAGATCCTATCGCTTTTATCAATCTATTAAGATTTTTGAGAACAGATGCTTCATTTTATGTTGATTTTGTTTTAATTATAGTTATTTTGAAGTCAAGGTACTGATAATTGAAGTTACTAATGCTGTTTTGTTGACTGATTATAAGAGACTGACAACAAGAAGATATTTTAGATACTTGATAATAAATACTCCATTTCTCACTTAAATAACTGTAAAAGTTGTCTTATCAGCGTTATACACTCTAATTTATTACTCTTCTGTGATTTTATTGTAATAAATATGTTTAAAACACCTTAATAGTGCCTCATTTCCATGTGTTACAACTAACCCCAACCACTGTTACAACTGACCCTGGTATGGGGGTAAGTTGTAACAAACGTATGTGTTTTTTCAAAATGCTCCTGTAGCCTAATTATTGCATTAGGCGCTCAAATTTTATGAATATTTTGTAGACTAAAGAACACTATTTTACTTCGCGTGCTTAGTGCTAGAATTGTTGGTGTCATTACGATTTTATGAGCGATTAATGCAAAATTGTTACAACCGTACCCAGTCTACCCTACACATGACATTTGTATTAAGCCGTGGTGGCTGCCGGCAGAATAGAATAGCACCCCCCTCTTCTTGCCGAGGTGTCGTAAAAGGCGACTAAGGTAACTCTTGAACACCGCAATTCAACCAGGTGTTCAGACAAGGAAAACTCGACCAAACCTGCATCCCGCTCCCTCCCGATCGTACTGGTTCTCCTTTCCATCGGGCCTGAGGGAGCTCGGACGAGAGAGTGCTTTTCTGGCAGCGCGTCCAGCTATGTACTTAAATATCTCCTGCGCAATTGACTGTTTCCGAAAAGTGGACCTCGAATTTCTTAACCGGTGTTGAAAAAGTCGCCGTGGCCGAAACCGGCTAGGACATCATCATTAGATGCCATGCGTATTTCCTCGCGATGATTTCTTGCATCGCTGAAAATGTGGTGCCTAAATCCGTATTTAGAGAAATCCAGCTATACGTGCCGGGATTCGAACCTACAATTTTTATCGGCATTACTCACCGAGAAAGGAGATCTCTCTCTGACGAAGTCACCGACAACTTTAATCGTATCCATTTTTACACAAACAGTTGTTTGCACTTTTTAACTGACTTATTTCATCGTTTCGTTTAGGAATTTTGATTAAATAAGGACTACCTTGAGGAGATTATGAAAATTGATACTTAAAAACACCCTTAAAACTAAAGAGAGATATTCGAAAAGGTATCAATGCTTAATCACGCTATAATAGACTTTTGCATGATTATCAAAATATCTCACATCACAAACTCACAAAATTACAAACACCGTTGCAAACGAAATCTGCTTGCAGACTGCCTGAATGCCCGCTGCAAGTACAGCTAAAACACGTGAAATAATAAATAGCGATGATCCAAAATGATTATTAAGCATATTTATTTTAATACACTCGTTAACAAACGAAGCGACTCGGTGCCATTTTAAAAATAGATCCGTCCTTGTCATAGACGTATACAATAGACTACCCATATAAAATCAAAACAGTGCGATGATTCTCCAATATTAATCTACGTGACGAAGTTTATACCCGTGTTTTTAATAAGAAAGAAAGAAAAAGTTTATTGAGGCAAAGGAAACAACACACAACAAACATAGTTATATAAAAAACAACAACGAAAGAATAATACATAACATCGCATCATGTATCCTGTGCGCTGCTACCCATCTCAAAGAGCACTCGGCTCAGCGTATGCTGGGCGACGCTGTCCGCGCCATCCAGCGCTGATTGTCAGCCGTAGCTCAGGGGAACTGATTGCGCGGACGTCGTTACTTGGTCAGATTATTTATAAGTCAACAATAAAAGCAGAAAGCAAAACGGCTAGGTGGAAGAATTTTTTGTGAAGCGTCACTAAAATCATCGATATGGCTCAGAGGATTAACAGGCTGAAGAAGCAGTGAGCTGGTTATATTTTCCGAAGAGCATATAACCATTGGAGCAGACGTGTTCCTGCATGGAAACCCCTTGTCAGCAAATGTAGTGTAGGATGAACTCCGGCTTGATGAAGCTGGCTCTGCTTTTCCCTCAGCGCTTGATTCCAGAAAGATCTGTGCCATATGCGATGTCTTTTAAATAGCCGGTGATATAAGTCGATGTCATTTTAAAAATAAATCTGACCACGCTGTCTATGACGAATTTTATCATGGTCATTGTCAACGGCTGATTGTCATTCGAGACAAGAGAGGGTTCAACGAACGAGGTTATGAAATTAATCAACAGATACCTATCAATAGACTGAAAAAGTATATAATTGGTTTATTTTTTATTTGTTTTTATATCTTTCGCTCTATAAATTTTGTGAAAAACAATTGTAGTTCGAAAAACACAATGCTTATAATAAAATTAACAAAAAGGGGAACTTTGAACAATACTAGCGTCTGTCCGCGACTTCGCCCGCATGAAGTTTCCATTTCACGTAAAAACGGAATAACATATAAACACCGCCTTTGTTCACTCGAAAAGTCCAACATAATATAATATTTACAACAATTACACACATTGACCTAGTCCTAAATCAAGCTTGCGCTTTTACTATGGGTACTAGACAAAGATATACATACTTAAATACATATATACAACCATGATCCTTGAGAAACTAATCAGCTCCACACAGAAAAGATTACCACTACCGGGACTCGAACCCTGGACCTTAGCATCGCAAACAGCGCTATCAGGCCGTCTCAAATACTATAATAAATAAAATATATTATATACATAGTCATAAATTCCAGTGAAACAAATTTTGAAGTCAAATCATCAGCTAGTCTATTTCCAAAGATTACCACCTTATTACATACATAGATGGGCAAAATGTAATCAGATTAATAAAAATGATTAACGATTACATTTTATGTTCTATACCATTAATATGACTGCATTTTGCTCATTTACGTATGTTTTAAACACTAGAAAATCCCAGATTGTATACACATTTATGATTTCTTAATGTTTTAAACGGATTTAATCATGATTACAGAGCAAGATAATTAATATTACGACTACATCTTGTAATCGTTCATCATTAATCAGATTACATTTTGCCCATCTCTGGTTACATATAAACCTTATTGTGGTATTCATACCGCAGAAAAACACTGTTATCTCGCTCACACTCGATCTCTTTCTCTAGCTTGGTTCGTAAAATAAAATTTTCGTATTTTTGGAAATATATTGTTTTAAAATTATATGTGATACTGTGATTTCAATTGAAAATACAAAGCTAGTAATATTACTGCAGATAAATATTTTACGATATTTAGGAAATGACACTTCTTTAGTATCGATGATTTGAAACTTGATAAAACGAAAAAGAAACACAAAAAAAAGAGACAAAAAAAGGGAATACGTATGTGACATCGACATTGGATAGCTACATTACATTTTAATTTATTCATAGCACTTTGTAATACTTATAGATATTAAAAAGTTTAAACGTGTGAAATAATGAGACAGAATACATCATTATACAGTTTCATTTCTATCAAAAGTAACACACAAACCATTTTTTTAATAACAGTTTTAGCGAGTACCTGACTTTAAATTCCTTTTCACTCTGTTTTGTATCAAAATATATTAATACTTTTTGTGACTGTCGTGGTCTAGTGGATAAGGGACAAATTTCCATACGTGCAATTCGAATGGTCGTAGATTCGAATCCCGGTCTGTACCTCTGAGTTTTTCCCAATTAAGTACGGATTTAAATATCACATGCTCACCATGGAGGAAAAGACCTTGAGGAAGCTCACATTACATCTAATAGAGATGTCATGTGTCCTAGTGCTGTGAGAACGGGGATCAGCTGCGCTACTGGTCACGTTGGGCAGGACACATAAGCGCAAAATGGATGCAGCCGCTAATGTATCTCTGCTCACCCCGAAAGAGATATAGTGCGACGATATATATATATATATATATATATATATATATATATATATATTTTACACTGACTAGATAGAGTGACTACAGTGCACTTGTTGGTAAGTACAATGCAGTTCAAAAACGAAGGCGACCACCTAAGGATGAAAATCCGTTGATAGTCTCCGTCGTCATGTCGGCCCACATATACCACGACTGAAGGTCTCTAGGTATATGAGTTACTGGATATATACAAGGTGATCCCGACACGCGACAAGTCAAAGCGAGTCACTATGACGGTCTTTACACTTGACCCAGTTCGGGCAAACGCCTTACCACCAAAATAGAAATAAATAATACATATTTTATTATTATAATACCTCGTACAATCTTGAAGTATATTATCAAAACATTTTTCCGGATTTGAACCAACAACCATTTATCTACATAAATGCGAGATCTTAAATATTACAGTAAATAAATACCCAGTAATACGACATCTTGAACGTTTTCCTCTTCTACATTAGCAATATTATTGTATTAACAAACACTAAAAAAACTTGTCCATTAAAGGCATAACTTCATAAATACACTGTTAATGAGTTTCATAAATTACTTTTAAATAAACAAACAATATAATCAATTATCACTATAATAAAATTACTATAAAAAGTTTCTAGTTAATATAACCACAAGTTCGCAACCGATTTACGCGAAATTTTAACGTATACTGCATTCGAAGACAATTCGCAAAGCGCGTACGCAAATGATGCCGTATTCATAGTGCAATTGACCTTAGGCTAAATATTTGCGATAATTTCTAGTGGTTCGTAGTTCTTGAATGGAGACCATAAATTGACAAAACGCCGTGAGGGTTGGCACCCTTATGCAGTTGACATTCCCCAGCTGCTCGCACGAAGCGATTGGCCTCCTTTTTTTATTACCGCTTCCTGCGTCTTTTTTTCTAATACATTTTTTTTCTTACACTGGCTTGACATAGAAACTACAGTGCACCTGATGGTAAGTACAGTGTAGTCCAAAAATAAAAGCGACGGTCAAAGGATGAAAATCCATTGACAGTCTCCGTCGTCATGGCGGCCCATATACACCACGACTGAAGGTCTCTAGGTATATGAGTTACTAGATATACACAAGCAGAACCCGAAACGCGACAGGAAAAACGAGTCTTTACACTTGTATATTGTGGTCATGACCCAGTACGGGTAATCGCCCTATTACTAATAAAAACTAAATATCCTTTCGACATGGGGATCTTTAAACAACGAGTAAATTGCTATTTCTTGGGTGAGCTAATAGAGACCACGAGCCGGTCATAGGAATCTAGGGATACAATCCGCCAGATGGATCGATTATCTGGTACAATACAATTATTTTATAATATAGCAAAAGAAGTATCACTTGTGTTAACTTTATTGAATAATGATACACCTCATTTCCTAAAAAAGTATTATCCAAATTATTCAAGGCGAAATTATGGCTCTAAATACTTAAAAAAAACATACAGCCGAATACACATCCCTCTACTTTGAAAAGTCAATTAAAAATAAAAATATTATGATGATGTTTCACCAGCATAAACGATAACCATATTAGGGTGTGTCGTGTACTTATTTTCCCGGTATAGCAATATTTGCGGAAAAGCAGCGAGGTGAACTAGAGTTGGTATTGACATTTACTGACCTAGAATAATAAATATAATTTCCATATGAAATCCATTGACTGAAAACACTAGGCTGAGGCTAGGTGACAACGTGACTCGCTCGCTTATCAAAGAATCGAACAGTCTAGAATATTCTAGAATAACTAATTCAGCAAACACGTTCCGTTGCTGGATAGTATGATCTAGCTAATTATTTCAAAGTATCCAGAACATTATACTTTTTTTCGGAAGCACTTAAAAAAATCGATTGTAAATAATAGATAGGATATGTCGGTTTATATTTCAGGGTCTGTAGAAGGCCAGACTTCGTCGGGTGCCGAGGAATTTGGCTCAATCGTATCCTTGGACCCGGCAGACGCAAGAAGCAAAAACCACGGAGATTTTAGTCGGTAAGAGTCGCCGCCCTCGCGAGGCCCTGACGGCCCATGCAGAATTAATTACCACGGGTTACAAAAAAAAAAAGATTCCGATTTTATTTACAATATTATAATAAGAAAAATAGCGGAAAATAATGAGTGTTTCTAAAAAAGGCATAATTATTTCTATATTTTTCATATTTTTTTTTCCTCGAAAAACTTCCAAGACACAGGCTTCCTTTGTGACATAAAACAATAGGAGGGCCCATTTTGCAAAGTTAATTCTTATACTTTCTTCCTCATTTTTTTTTTATTTTTTTGTTTGCTTTTACAATGTTCGTTTTTTAAATTCCATAATTAAAAACGCTTTCATCTATTTTTCCACTAACTTATGTCACGTTACGAACTGTCCGGCGGCACTGAAAAAGTTTCGTATAAATTATTCGTTAATACTATGAATAATGCACAACATTTATGAAATAAGCGGGACTTAATTGTTCATTTAATCATCGATGACGTAACCACCCGTATAATGTTAGCAATTGAGACAGCTGATTCTCTGTCTTGCTTCAAAGTTAAGTTTGTATTTGTTGATTAAGGCCACGAATTGATTTGTTTATTGTTTTAAAACCCGTCCACCTGTGAACACATCGTATAACTCCGTCGATGTTTTTTTTTCTTGATGACTTGATCGAAATCCTCACGGACCTTCAGGGTCGTCGTGAGGGCGAGGTGAAACCCAGTGTGCCAGATTCTTACCGACTAAAACCACCAGGATGTTCCTTATCCCGTCTTCTGGGATAACTTTCTTTTTTTTTTAAGCTGACTAACTACTGATTGCCGAGAAAAGCATTTACAGTTCAACCGGGCTTAGGAGGCGAGCACAGGAGGTGATCAACCAGTGAGTTTATGGGTTGTGTGGCAATGCAAGGGCACCCCTGTGGGTACGAACCTCGACTTGAACCGCCAGCCAAATAAAATACTATCTCTACGGGTGATCTACTAGCGTTTCGGAAGCGACTATCTTCAGAAGAAACGCCAAAAGAAACTCAAGGCTGCGTCGGAGTGAAACTGCGCCTCGGAGCGAAAACGCACCGGTTAGCAGCAGTTGACTGAAATATCCTTCGTCGGCGCCGCCGGCGACGCCGGTGTAGTGGAGTGAAGTTAGTGCGTGTGTGTACTTCACTGTTTGATCGGGCGGTTCTAGGACAACGTAGGTGATGTCCAAATATATCCATCGTACCAAAACCCTACAAAACAAATGGTTTAAATCCTCTGCTATGATCACACTCCATTTGATCGTAACCTTACGGGACACCTGTATAATAGCTCGGAATCGTCGTATGTCTTTGGCGATTCTCTTCCTGTATTTAGGAGAGCGCTGGAAACATACGGGGACTGACTTGTGAACTGTTGTAACTTGCTTACTATGGTTGTTGAAGTATTTTCTTTTCTAAGTTTGTCACCTCATTCTTTGCTCGATTTTTTAATATAATTTGTGTTTATTTTGTTTTAAGTTTATTTTTACAAACAGTATTGTTAGTAAATTTTCCCAATTATTAACATTCTCAATATATATTTTCCTTGTGTAGCACTAATTGTTGCATTTTTATGTTAATAGCTGCCCCGTCAGATTACACTGTGCCAAAAGTTATTGGCCTGTCGCAGTCTAATAGAAATAAAATTGCATTGAAAGACTGAAGTCTTATCTAAGGTAATGATATTTTTATTATAATGCCTTATGGGACACGTTATTTTTTGTTTGATTACTTGGCGTATAAATTATAATTTTCATTAATGGCATGCAACCTCTAATTAACTTGAAGGCATACCAAAGACAATCCTAACGCACCTTTGTTTTGTTTTGATTGACATCATATGTTTGACACCTGGGGACAGAGTGGTTTGTATGGGAAAAGAAAATAGTTGTTTTTACTATTTTCCTCGTATTTTTTTACGTTTTTTTCATCCATAAGAACCTTCCCCAGACTTCATTAGACACAACAAAAAAGAAATCAGCCAAATCGATTCTACCGTTCTCGAGTAATGCGCTTAGCAACACATTTTGCGATTCATTTTTTTTATATATAGATAGATAGATATAGATAATTTAGTTTTTAGTCTCTTATAGAGGTTGTTAATATGATTACAAGATCTATGTTCGAACAAGCTTTATATGTTTTTAGTGGTTTTATATTAATGTATCAAACTAACACACTGTAATAGTATTAACGTTAGGAACAATTAAAAAAAAAATGTTTTTTCTGTGTGTGATATATAAAGTAAGACTAAATAGATACGAAATATACAATCAAATCAATGTAAAAATTAAGTAGATGTCATTTCCTTACGAACACAAGCAACACCAACCCCCACAAAAAATCTAAAATCAAATCCCATGCCGTCATCAAAGTCACTGCAAAAATAAAAAAAAGTGTCTTCAGAAAATTATTACGTTGATATCATCGTGAGCTATTTATAAACGATGATCTGTCGAATGACTAAGTAAATGACGCGAGGATGAGAAAAAAAGGCGCAATATATTTGTTTGCGAAACAAATAAAATATATCAACACGTTATGTCCCTTTCAAAGACAAGAATTTGGAGGTTGATTATTGTTTTAACACTGTACCTACGGCCCCGGTCAGACGGGAAGAAGGAACACCCCGGGGCAGTGACGTGCATAAGGTATTTGACAGGGTAGGCAGAATTAGCGTAATTAATTTTAATATTATATTATGATAGTAAATATTATATTGCTTTCATAAGAAAGATAGACGGCGTGAATATAGAATAGATATGAATATAAATGGTTTCTTTTTTCGTTTAATTTTAAGTAATTTATTACAGACTTATTTATCATAAGGGTATGCAGTGCTTGCATGCATCTATGGAATTAACGCTACTGCCCCGGGGGATTTAGTCGGTGCAAGTCCGACACACCGAGGGGCGGCATTCACCGCCCCCCTGAGGTCCGTCAGGGATTTCCCGCGGGTTACAAAAAAAAGGTTGATTATTACTCGAAACCTTGGATCTGAAACTGACATTTCTAAATTATGAAGGCCTTAAAAAAATATATAGTTTCTTTATTTTCGTATGATGAGCTCAATCTTTTTTGTTACTGTGTTGGCCTAGTGATAAAGTATCGGCATCAATGCGCGGCGACGTTAATAGTCCTTGGTTTGAATTCCGTCTCGTACACCCGGGCTTTTCCAGATAAGGTACAGATATACTGCCGAAATTAATAATCTATCTTTAATTCGTAGATCGATAGATATACTTCTCCCTTTCAAACCTGTGTATGCGAAAAGAGATGTACTATACTTGCTATAGTAACAAATCTAAGATAGGGAATTTGATAGGTTATTAATTTCAGCCATTAGGCAGCACATGTTCACCGAAGAAGGAAAACCTAGTGAGGAAACTCACATTGCATCTAATAGAAATGCCAAGTGTAAGTTTTGGGAGTCGAAGCTGCTCGCGTTCGTAGGCTTTACCCTAGCTTCCCTACACGTGACTCCTGGGTGGTGCTAAACGAGCAGCAGCGAGGTGGCAGGGCGCCGGTGCCCGTCTGTATCGCGATCACAGAACATGGGTGTAAAGCCCGTCATAGTGACCAGTTTCGGCTTGCCGCGTTTCGGGATCAGCTTGTGTATATCCAGTAGCTCATATACCTAGAGACCTTCAGTCGTGGTATATGCGGGCCGACATGACGATGTAGACTATCAATGGATTTTCATCCTTTGACAGTCGCTTTCGTTTTTGGACTACACTGTACTTACCATCAGGAACTCTGTAGTCACTATGTCGAGACAGTGTAAAAAAAAAATATCCTGCGAACGGAGATTAACTGTGCTACTGGTCACTTTGGCCACGACATATACGATTTGATACACGATTTGACGGCCTGAGAGCGCAGTTTGTAGCGACCCTACTTACGATGCTAAGGTCCAGGGTTCGAATCCCGGTAGCGGTAAACTTTTCTGTGATGAACAGATGAGTTTGTCACGAGTCATGGCTGTATATATGTATGTATATCTTTGTCTAGTACCCATAGTACAAGCGCAAGCTTAATTTGGGACTAGGTCAATGTGTGTAATTGTTAGTAAATATATATATACTAGCTGATCCGGCAAACGTTGTTTTGCTATATAAGTTATTGTAATATCTTCTAAGATGTTCATTGAAATTAAGTGATGTCAAAGACAATTTTGTGCACAATTAAATACTCTTAATCAACAACACATTTATTTGGATAAAGATTAATATTATTACGTTGATACAACTCTTAACAAATAATGCATTAATTTCGACCAAATTTGATTACCATAAAAACGGTTCTAGTGAGTTAATCTTAAAAGATAGACATATACTGTCGTGGACATTTTTTTAGATCATTTTAAGAGGAATAACTCTGTCATACATATATTTTTGGTATCTTGAACCGTTTTCGCAGCGCACGCAATGGAAGCACTCAAAGATGAATTTATTTTCCCCGTTTTTTTTCACATTTTCCATTATTTCTTCGCTCCTAATAGTTGCATCGTGATGTTATATAGCCTTAAACCTTCCACGATAAATAGTCTATTCAACACAAAAAGAATTTTTCAATTCGAACCAGTAGTTCCAGAGATTAGCGCGTTCAAACAAACAAACAAACAAACTCTTCAGCTTTATAATATTAGTATAGATTAATATAAGCGTAAAGTGGAATCACTAGTGTAATTCTGCTCACTCCAATAGGGACATATCGTGACATTTTACATTTTTGACAATGGTTAACATGACCGATAGCACATTTAATTGTAAGTGTACCTTCTCGTGTACTCTGACAGAGAAATGTGTACCAAGAAAGTGCAAGGCAGGGGGACTGGAGAATTAATTATATGTCTATATCCCGCAATGGCTCAGGAATAGACCTTGGTGCTTTTAGCCGGTAAAAGTCTCCTCCTAAACTGTCTTGAGCATGTACTCCAAATAAAAAAGCTATCTAACTTGACAAGTCGTCATTGGGAATGTGCGCAAGCCGACGGCGAAATTCATAAATCCCACTCAAACCGGTTTTGCTGTAGGGCCGAGTGATCTCGATTCTCTCTCGCGTTCCGTTTAATCGGCTTCGGAATCGATTTCCGGGTCGGTCACGAGCTTATAACAATTCTAACTGAAGTATAGAATAGCTAACGTGTATGTGATTTAACACGTTCCCGCCGGCGCATTTTTTCATTTGACGCACCACCCGGCGGCGCGTAAATCTATGTCGCGTTTCATCTGGCGGCGCGCTAATTTCGCGTGTTCAGGCTTGCACGCGCTTCTTGTTTCTTCAGTAGTACATTGAGTGCTTACTTTGCAAATTGTGTAACTCGTGTTGTTTTTATATCCTGATCAGAGATCTATGCCGGTATAAAAAACAAAAGGTGTTCAACAAATTACACAAAAAATAATAAATCAATAAGTTACAAATAAAATAATATTGAATTATTTTGTTAATTTTATCGATTTTAAGTTACATTTATAATATTATAAGTTATTGAGCAAAAGTTATATTTTTAATACGTTATTAAATATAACTTTTATTCAAAATAAACGTTTTTATATGTGTACGTTAAATTATCAGTGTCTAATAGCACAATCGAATGCGAAACACCGGTAGTACACGACGCTTGATGAGGCGGTCTAGCGCGGGCCACCAGTGGTACACGCCGCCCGATGGCACAATCAAGCGCGGGCCACCGGTGGTACACGCGGCCCGATGGCACAATCAAGCGCGAGCCACCGGTGGTACACGCCGGCGTGAACGTGTTAATGAAAGTTTTTTCTACGTTTATTATTCATACATAAAACATTAACTAGTCGGAGTGAGAGACAAAGAAGGATTATTTTTTAGTACTGGCTCGACAAAGTGACTACTGTACACCTGATAGTAAGTACAGTGTAGTCCAAAAATGAAAGCGACCATTAAAGAATGAAAATCCATTGATAGTCTACATCGTCATGTCGGCCCACATATACCACGATTGAAGGTATCTAGGTATATGAGTTACTGGATATACACAAGCTGATCCCGAAACGCGACAGGCCAAAGCGAGTCACTATGACGGCATTTACACTTGTGTACTGAGGTCATGACCCAGTTCGAGGAATCGCCCTACCACCAAAACCAATTCTATATCGATAGCTGATCAATTATCACCTAGAAATCTATACTAATATTATAAACTATTACTATACTATTATTATATACTATTATTACATAGCTCCGGACAATTTTGCCATTAATTCATCATCGCTGAGTGTGATTTCTTTTGAAACTGCAGAAATAGAAAAAGCCTTAAATTCTGTTGACATAAATAAAGGAGCTGGATTAGATGGAGTACCGCCGTTATTCGTTAAAAACTGTTCAGTAACTTTGGCTAAGCCACTGCAGTTGATTTTTAACCAGTCCGTAAAAGTAGGTGTATTTCCTGATATGTGGAAAGAAGCCTTGATCGTGCCCATACACAAATTAGGCGATAAAAGTAATGTGTCCAATTACCGCCCAATCTCCATTCTTATTGTTTTTGGGAAATTACTAGAGAAACTGATAGCAAAACGAATTTCTTGGCATTTAAAACATCTCATCAGTCCACACCAACACGGTTTTGTGAAATCACGTTCCACAGTATCTAACCTGGTTTCTTATACTGGAGATCTGATCAAGTCTCTTGATAATCGGGTTCCTGTCGATGCAATATACACTGACTTTAGCAAGGCATTCGATAAAGTTGACCATTCTTTATTAATTCATAAGCTGTTTCTCCACGGTATTTCTGGTTCTTTATTAGATTGGTTCACTTCTTACTTATGTAATCGTACCTCTAGGGTCGCAGTTAGTGGGCATCTTTCTAGACCATTTGTGGCAACATCAGGAGTGCCACAAGGTTCGCATTTAGGACCTATACTTTTTAACGTTTTTATTAATGATATACCATTGTGTTTTAAGAGTTCGAAAGCATATTTGTTTGCCGACGACTTAAAGATCATGAAACCAATACAGTCAGACTCAGACAAAATTGATCTCCAAGACGACTTGTGTAGACTTTCTTCGTGGTGTCAACAAAATAATATGTTGCTTAATCTAGATAAGTGCTATCATATTCACTTTAGTAGAAACAAAGTTATACGTTTAGGTAGCTATTTTATAAACGATCACAAACTAAAAGTTGTTAACTCAGTGAAGGATTTAGGCATTATGATTGACTCAAAACTTAAATTTGATTTGCATATACTAGAAATAGTGTCCAAAAGTTTTAAATTACTTGGTTTCATCACACGTATTTGCAAAAGCTTCAAGCTTCCGTATACTAAGATTAAGGTATTTGAGAGCCTTGTACGTCCTGTTATGGAGTATGGCTCGGTTGTATGGAATCCCAATTACGAGGTCTACAATAAACGCTTAGAGAGTGTGCAACGACGTTTTGTTTACCATCTCTCCTACGGTGATAATGTGGCGCATAAAATCTTGAGCTATCATGATAGGCTGGTTTTTTATAAAATGCAATCTTTAGCTAGTCGCAGGAAAATATCTGACCTAATATTTTTATTTAAAATATTCAATGGATATCTAGATTGTGCAGAACTTATCGATAATCTAAAAATTAATGCTCCATCTCGTTTGCCCCGCAAAACAGCTTTCCATTTTTTTTCTATACCCTTCTTTAAAACGAATCTTGGACAGTTTTCTACCATGCCAAGGATCTGCAGGCAGTACAACGCACTCTCGCGACTCGGTGACTTGGACCTGACTGTTTCTCTTTCAAAATTTAGAACAGCGTGTAGAAAGTGACTGCATTTCTTTTTTCTTTTTTTTTGTGTTACTTTTTGTGTTACTTGGAATCAGTCACAGTTTCGCTTAAAGTTGTTACTTATACATTCTACAATATTATCCTTTTGTGTTGTGTTTATATATGTATGTATATGTTTTTTCTTTTTTTGGAATTTTATTATTATACTTTAATGTAAACTAGCTTTATATATTAATCACTGTGCATGCTGTGGTGCCCTATAATTGTGGGGGCATTTATATGTTCTATTTAAGTACCATGATCCTTTTGTTTTCTTGTCTAATGTTACCCATGTTGGGCACCCTATTATGTAAAATAAAATAAAATAAAATAAAATAAAATAAAGCTGAAGAGTTTGTTTGTTTGTTTGTTTGAACGCGCTAATCTCAGGAACTACTGGTTCGAATTGAAAAATTCTTTTTGTGTTGAATAGACTATTTATCGAGGAAGGCTTTAGGCTATATAACATCACGATGCAACTATTAGAAGCGAAGAAATAATGGAAAATGTGAAAAAAACGGGGGAAATTATTCATCCTTGGGTGCTTCCATGGCGTGCGCTGCGAAAACGGTTCAAGATATCAAAAATATATGTATGACAGAGTTATTCCTCTTAAAATGATCTAAAAAAATGTCCGCGACAGTATATGTCTATCTTTTAAGATTAACTCACTAGAACCGTTTTTATGGTAATCAAATTTGGTCGAAATTAATGCATTATTTGTTAAGAGCTATATCAACGTAATAATATTAATCTTTATCCAAATAAATGTGTTGTTGATTAAGAGTATTTAATTGTGAACAAAATTGTCTTTGACATTACTTAATTTCAGTGAACATCTTAGAAGACATTACAATAACTTATACAGCAAAACAACGTTTGCCGGATCAGCTAGTAACTTATATGGTAAAACAACGCTAGCCGGGTCAACTAGTTATATGTATATAAATTATTCTTGTAAAATCAAGTTAACTTCGGTATGTGACACTGACCTTGCTAAAGTCAGGACTCGTCTAGATGCGAGCGGCATAGCTTCACACTATGCGATTATGTCATTTCACCTTGTCATAGTGCCACATTAAATATCCACCCACGGCAAAGTCGTGCAAATCATTTAAACTATTCAAAATGCAGAATATACCAACGGCGTTCTTATTTCATTATCCACAGACAGTTTTAGCCCACTGTTGAGCTTGGGCGTCCTTGTTTTGGGAGTCGAAGCTGCTCGCGTCCGTAGGCTTTACCCTAGTTTCCCTACACGTGACTCCTGGGTGGTGCTAAACGAGCAGCAGCGAGGTGGTAGGGCGTCGGTGCCCGTCTGGATCGCGACCACAGTACATGGGTGTAAAGCCCGTCATAGTGACCAGTTTCGGCTTGTCGCGTTTCGGGATCAGCTTGTGCCTATCCAGTAGCTCATATACCTAGAGACCTTCAGTCGTGGTATATGTGGGCCGACATGACGATGTAGACTATCAATAGATTTTCATCCTTTGATAGTCGCTTTCGTATTTGGACTACACTGTACTTACCATCAGGTACACTGTAGTCTCTATGTCGAGCCAGTGTAAAAAAAAAAATACTGTGGAACCGTCCTTAATCCAGTGTCCAATAGCATCCAGACACGACCTAGACCATTGCAATATCGTCAGCCTATCCCGTCACAGAAACTCCTATACTCCGCTTACCCAGATCGGGAGCACCACTCGTGTTCCGTATTCTAATTTATGTGCGGGTAACTTTCGACAGCTCTAGCAACACCATACGGGTTGTCAATTGAGTTTTGCCCTCGCTCTAACCGATCCGCCGAGCAACGACATAAAACATACAAATATTCATAAAATACAACGAAATAATCCGATTCCAAAGTGTATAAGTGTGCTTGGAAGATCCTCAAAGACACCAGTATCCTGGAGGAGAGCCAGGTGCCCCTGAGGAGTTGGCGAACTGGTGATCCCGGTAAGTGAGACTCTTTAGGCAGCCCGTGCCACTTGCGGAGCTATCGAAGTACCGTACAACTCGCTTGTCATCACCTCGTCTGGCCAAGTGTCCTGCCCAATTCCACTTGAGAGCCGTTTTTCAATGTTTATTACGCTGGTTTTTTTTTACAGGGTACCAGTGGCCCTGTACAATACTCCACTCACACAACACACAATTACAATCAAAGATGGGCAAAATGTAATCTGATTAATGATTAACGATTACAAAATGTAGTCGTAATTTTAATTTTCGTGCTCTGTAATCATGATTAAATCCATTTAAAACATTAAGAAATCATAAATGTGTATACAATCTGGGATTCCGTAGTGTTTAAAACATAAATGAGCAAAATGCAGTCATATTAATGTTTCTTTTTTTATTCTGACTCGACACAGTGACTGCACCAAACCTGATGGTAAGCATGGTGCAGCCAAAAAAACGCTAACGACTATCGACAGGTAAGAAAAACCCAACGGTAGTCGCAGCGATCATGCCGGCCTGCACAAATATCTCTTCACGTTACGCTTAAAGGATCCCATATCATAGGATGGTGGGAACACGCCCGCAGAAAGACCATTCCACACACCAACGACACGGCAAAAGAAGGAGTTAGAGAACTTCTTAGTCCTAGCAAAAAACCTAAAATGTAATCGTTAATCATTTTTATTAATCTGATTACATTTTGCCCATCTATAATTACAATCAACAATATGCAGTTCCCATTCAGGCATCCACAACATACGTTAGAGTGGCCTGTTTATTTTTTGTTAATGTTAATGAAAGTCAATTGTAACATTGTAATGAAAGACAATTATACAAAAAAAAAAAAATTTGTAAAGTCTAAGCAAACTTAAAGTTACGTCTATAAGGGCGGCTTGCACTAAAAATTAAATCTAGTTTAGAGTTATATAAAATGCTATTTAGCGCTGATCTGTACTTATTGTCTTGCACTAAATCAAAATCTAGTTGTAACAACACTTAAACTGAAATCGTCATTAAGATGGGATCAAACCAATTCAATTAATAAGCGTTTTATACAAGCTTAAACTAGATTAATTCGTTAGTGCAAGCCGCCCTAAATCACGGCCTAAGAGATCTCATAAGTTATTTCTATATTTTGTTTATTTGATACAAATGATTATGTCCTTTAGTAAACATTTTATTAAATAATATTTTTTAAACATTGTTTGTTTTTTTACTGTGCTGCAGTTTTCCTAACTTTTTGCAACTCTGCTATAGAAGCTTCGCGACCCTCCTAAACAGGCTTCGCGACTCCCCAGGGAGTTACGACCCGCACGTTGAAAAACACCACACATAGAAGATACCCGGAAATGCGTCACATTGCTGAGAATCCGCTCCACAAAAACGTACAAAAACCAGCCGTTTCGCTTGCTGGCTGTCCCTTTGATGTTTCCCATTAAATTAAACACTATCGGTATAATTTAAATTTGAATAATCGGAAAAGTTGAACAACTCGTTTCTAAGCCGCGATTGAATAAAAGTTATTCGATAATCGTATCTACTGATGCTTTCTCTCGTCCTCAATTTGAATAATAAACAGATAAAACGCTGATAACCTAAAATTGAGAAATGCCGTGTGCTATGGCTTTTTGTTTTGATCAATTAACCTGTTAACTGACGAAATATTTCTTCATGGAAATTAATCGTAATATATTAGATATTTTATCAAAATAAAAAAAAAACATAAGTAAAAAACGATATTCTTTTATTATTTGAGGTGTGATATTACTTATCCGCTGCGAACAAAAAGTCCCCATTCTGAAACGAGTTGAGCAATAGCTAATTCCCCGGTTAACAGGTTAAACGAATAGTTGCATTAACTGTTAATGCTATTTACAAATAACGATGTTATTGTCATACAAAAAACCACACCATATAAAAAAAAAACTGAAATCAGTATTACAACTTTATAAAAAACTAATCTCTGTGGTGGTCAGAGACGGACAAAGTGTAATCTGATTAATGATTAACGATTACAAAGTGTAGTCGTAAATTTAATTTTATTGCTCTATAATCATGATTAAATCCCTTCAAAACATTAAGGAGTCATAAATGTGTATGCAATTGAGGATACCGTAGTGTTTAAAACATAGATGTGCAAAATGCAGTCATATTAATGATGAAAAGTGCAAAATGTAATCGTAATCGTTTTTCGCTAATCTGATTACATTTTGCCCTCCTATGGTGGTGGTATTAATTGCCCGAACTGGAACCCTATCATAGTACACGAGCGTAAAGACAGTCATAGTGACTCGCTTTGGCTTGTCGCGTTTCGGGATCAGATTGTGTTTGTTCAGTAACTCATTATTATTATTATTATTATTTATTTATTTATGTATGGGCAATCGACAGTTCCATTACATTTTACATTCACAATGGGATCACATGCATAAGCGAAATGTCTGCAATGGATACTAGCCTAGAGACCTTCAGTCGTGGTAGATTTTCGTCCTTTGATAGTCGCTTTCATTTTTCGACAACACAGTACTTACCATAAGGTGTACTGCAGTTGTTTTGTCGAGCCAGTATAAAACAAAACCGGAAGTGGTGACCAAGCTTTGATCGAGTAAAAAAATGTGTCCCACTGAGTATTGACTATCTAAAAATGTCGCTCACGCATTTTTTGTATTTTTAATCAAAATTCTAAATACTGGTTTATTGTGCTAACTTTAAAATTGACGGTTTCTCAAACAAAACTTCACCCCCTTTGGTGTGGAATATAAAAAAATCCATCCTTAGTGAGTGACTGTGTAAATAAAACCTAATATCTTGTTTCTAACTTCAGTAATTTAGGCTTTATGATAGTATGTCATTCAACTCTCCGACGCAGCCTTGAGTTACTTTCGGCGTTTCTTCTCAAGGTAGTCGCTTCCGAAACGCTGGTAGATCACTCGTAGGGATAGTATTTTATTTGGCTGGCGGTCCAAGTCGAGGTTCGTACCCACAGGGGTCCCATTGCATTGCAACCCAACCCATAAATTGCCGGCTGAGCACCTTCAGTGTTCGCCAACCCGCCCGGTTTAGTTGTGAAGACGTATCCAGGTCGTAACGCGCGTCATTTCGAAAAAAAATGTCATTCAAAGCAAGTCTTTATAAAAAAAAAGAAAATGTAAAAGTATTTATTTCGCCACAAATATACAAAAAAAAAAACAGAAATTTAAATGTAGCAATACAAACAACACACAAAAACAAAAGAAAATACAGAACATATAAACATGGCGAAGATGGGACCTTCATCAGCCTAAAGCCACAAAGGAAGCCTGCAGCGCTGATTTTCGTGAAGGGCCCTGGTCGTGGTCGTATACCTTGTTCTGCCCTATTTATCTAAAACAGAGTCACATTGTTTTTTTTAATGTTAATAGCTTCCCCGTCAGATTTTATTCTGCCAAAACCTATTGGTCTGTCGGCTGTTTCTTGAAAATTGTTTGAAGGAACCTGGCCTTAATGCTATATGTATAAAAATTGACAAATACTGACATTAATATTTATACGTCACTCAATTGTTTTGCCTTCCCGGAACCCGTCCACTAACATTTAAACTTTATCGTATGGTGTTAAAGTTCAAATTGACTTTTAAATATTATTACGAATTTTTTGTATGAGAATATAGAAAAGTGTTGTTTTTAGACTTTTTCAGACATTTTTTTTTAATTTTTCTCTCCGTAATAACCTTCCCCAGACTACAACAATTGCAACAAAAAAGAAATCAGCCAAATCGGTTAAGCCGTTCGCGAGTTTCGCGCTTATACACATTTAACGATTCATTTTTATATTATAGACTAGCTGTCCCGGCAGACCTTGTTCTGCCCTATTTCTCTAAAACAAAGTCACATTGTTTTTTAAATGTTAATAGCTTCCACGTCAGATTTTTTGAAAATTGTTTGAAGCAACCTGGCCTTAATGCTATATATATAAAAACTGACAAATATTGACATTAATATTTATACGTCACTCAATAATTGTTTTGCCTTCCCGGACCCACTAACATTTAAACTTTATGGTATGGTGTTAAAGTTCAAATTGACTTATAAAAAATCTTTTGTATGAGAATATAGAAAAGTTGTGTTTTTAGACTTTTCCAGACATTTTTTTAATATTTCTCTCCGTAATAACCATCCCCAGACTTCAACAAACACAACAAAAAAGAAATCAGCCAAATCGGTTCAGCCGTTCTCGAGTTTCGCGCTTATCAAGACATTTAGCGATTCATTTTTATATTATAGAAGATATATATATATATAGATAAATAAATATTATACATGTCAACTCACCCCCTTCTTCCTCCATGTTTCCTTTCGTTTCAAACGGGGCAAAGTGCCGTACTGTTTCTCGCTCATCTTTGCGCACTTCCAAAAACAGAATTTTCAAACACCATTTCACGTAACACTTTATCACAAACATCCTGAGTTATTTTTTATGATAGCACGAAACTAATTAATATTAATAGCATTACGTGACGAACGGAGTGAAATTTCCACTGTTTTGAATATCCCTAGAGGTGTGAACCGGAATAAACTAACAAACACATTGAAGAATAACCTATGTCCGCTATAGAGAATGACAATAAAACTAAAATAATACGAACTCTTGATATCTCGAACTGGTATCTGGAATCTTTATCAGATAAGAGGATGAATCGATTTATTCTTCGATAATGGACTGGAATTCAGTATATATATTGTGACAAGTGAAATAAATACGGGTATATTTAGAAGGATAATGGCACATCATGCTTTTAAACCATTGGGTAAGCAGCAACTAGGGTTTAGTACCAGAGCTGATCAGTATATCAAAGGTACAAGAAATAGACGTATATATAAATATAGTTTTTTTATTTTACATAATTTAGGTTGCTCAACATAGGTCACATTGAGTAAGAAGACAAAAGACTATAGTACTGAAATAGAAAATATAAATGATGAGAGGGAGACGGTGCACGGTGTCCAGCGCGCCGCCTAAGAGAGAGAGGTTTTGGAGGGATGGGCTTTTACTCCTACCCCTCCCAGAAAGACAGCCTCATCAAGGCTGTTTGTTCCTTAGACGTCTGGATGAATTAGGTTTCCCAGGCCCGGGTGGAGCAATCAGAAGGACAACCCGGGGGTTTTTAGTCAGTAAGAGATTGACACACCGGGGTCGCTGCCCTCACAGCGTCCCTGATGGTCCCATGCAGGATTTTCCCACGGGATAAAAAAAAGGAGTTCAAAATTAAAGAAACAGAGAGAAATGTCGGAGAAATATACAGAATACTGACCACATTACCAAATGAAATATATAGTTACAAAGTGAGAGATTACATACGGTTCATTTAGCTTTTTACTCGTCTAAGATTGCTTGGCCGTTTCATTTTTAAGCCCAAAATTAAAGGAAAATAAATTATTATGTTGAAAATTTGAGATGTACAAAAAACTAGAATAACATAACAAAACAATAAAATACGTTAGCCTAATTCTGTCACAAACACTCAATAAACTCAGATAATAATGAATGAAATGAAAACATTTGAATTTCACAAACAAAGACTGTAACAATCAGATGATTCCACTTGATTTAGCGATAAATGTCTCTTGAAAATGGATCAAATGCGCAGACATTCATGATTGTGCCGATGATGAAATCTGTAGAGCGAAACCAGACTATAATTTCTAAAGTTATAGACAGAGGTCCTTTGGGAATTTTAATACTTAAAGATACTTTTAACTTAATTATTAGCTAAAACTACAAATAAGCGATGGTCATCAACCGTTAACCGATGGTAAGGGTGGTGGGTGGAGACCTCTCGCCGCCGACGCTCATCCCAATCACGGTCGGCAGCGAGGGTGCTTGGAGAGCGGCGCTCAATTTCAGCGAGCAGGTGTTGCCACAGAAGGAGGCGGCAGAGCTGGGTTCAGATGGCGCTTGCTGCAGCGGCGTCATCCCAGCCCGCCCGCCTACCCACAAGAATAGGACGTCGTACAATCTTTTAAGCCTAGCGTAAAGAGATATTTGTGCAGGCCGGCATGATCGCCGTGACTACCGACGGCTTCTTCTTACCTGTCAACAATCGTTGGCGTTTTTTGGACTGCACCATACTTACCATCAGGAATGGTGCAGTCACTGTGTCGAGTCAGTATAAAGAAGCATATTCCACTATTTTCCTGATTATTGACTTCCGATAATGCAACGTTTATTACTCCTTTAACGTCATTTGTTACAGCTTTCGCAACATTTCAGTCAATAACGTACGTAGATGGAACAAAAAAGTTATTACCAAAAATTCCATCTCTTTCATTAAATTCACACCTATTGTTACAATAATCTTAAAAATGCAGTTTTCACTTTAATTATAGCTCACATCTCCAGTATAACGTTCATAAAGTAGATTTAATAGAACACTGAATAATCTAGATACATGGTCCACGGTTACATCATTAATTGCGTCGTCCGTTGATATAACAATGCACTCATGAAACGATGATGTTTGCAAAACAAATGTTGGTTTAGGGACAGTACATAAAACTTAACTCTTACATGATTTTTTCTTCATATTGGACGCTACAATAGGTTTTTATATTCTGACTTGTAAAATGCCTTTACTGCATCTATTAAAGATGGGAATATATTACCGTAGTATAAGTATTATGGCGTTTATGGGCATTTAGATCCTAGAGTTGAATCTTGATACTAACCGAGCCTGCCCAAGGTTTACCTCTATATAGACCGAACAAAAAGAGCTCTGATGGCGGGTAATGTCAAAAGTACACGAAATCGGTGAGAGTGTATGAAGAGATTTTGGTGGTGGTAGCCCGAACTGAGTCATGACCAAAATACACAAGTGCAAAAACCGTTATAGTGACTCGCTTTGGCCTGTCGCGTATCGGGATCAGCTTGTTTATATCCAGTAGCTCATATACCTAGAGACCTTCAGTCGTAGTGTATGTGGGCCGACATGACGATGGAGACTATCAACGGAATTTCATCCTCTGATGGTCGTTTTTGTTTGTGGACTACACTGTACTTACCATCAGGTGCATTTTAATACTATGACGAGCCAGTGTAAAAAAAAAGATTGATGAATGTTAAGGAAACAAAGAGATTTGCAAAAACAGAGAGAAGTGGCGTACCATTCTCTCTGTCTACACCAATAGGGATTCGGCTGGATGATAGATCAATATAAATCTTATAAACAATATACTTGAAAGATATATTGGAATACATTTGAAAGGATTTTAGTTACATACATAAAAGTTAATAAAAACTTAATAATTTAAAGAGTCTTGTAGCATGTAGACGCCGCCCGATACGTAATTGTGTTAAACGCCCTAAACGCCGTTAGGGTGTTACGGGACGCGCGGGGTAAGGGGTGCTCGCGTGCAAGGGATGCTCTAGCTAAAGCAGTCGACTACCGAGACCCAAGGCTAGAGTACGTGCGTGTGCGTCGCAGTTCGGTGTGCCTTAAAGTGCAAATAAACAGTAAAACGCCAAAATCCGTGTCTTTCTACCAACACACCCACGACCACCGGTCATAGTCTATTGATTTTTACAAAAACACTATTAAAATATAACCATACAAAGTAATCCTGCACCGTTACTAACACAATTTATAACAGATATCAATTTAGTATCAATGGCGTGTGACCGGCGTGTATGTAAATGACCTTGATGAAAAACGTGCTTCTTATCATAGTAAATATTTAGTTTTCATAAAGAGCACTATGTTTTGTACCATATACTTTGACGGTCATCTACTGTTTTTTTTTAATGATATACAGGGTAACGCTTGAGTACTCGCTTCGGCAATACATATACTAAAACTAGCTTTCGGCCGCTGCTTCGCTTGCGTTAAGAAGTATTACTTATAATTAGGTATAGTTTTTGCGGCTTTACTTTTGTTTAGCGTGTGTTAGGGCCTAATCTGTCACTAGGCGCTAAAACTATCAAGCTATTATATTATATTCGAAAATCAGAGAAGATTTATAAAAACTTTCATCCCCTATTTTATCCCCTTAGGGCTGGAATTTATCAAAATCCTTTCTTAGGAAATGCCTACGTCATAGTAGCTTTATGTGTGCAAAGTCTCAACCCGATCGGTTTAAAATTGACAAAGTTTCATACAAAATTTCATCCCCTATTTTATCCCCTTGGGGGTAGAATAGATAAAAATCCTTTCTTAGCGGATATCTAAGTTATAACATTTACCTGCATGGCAAATTTCAGCCCGATCCGTCCAGTGGTTTGGGCTGTGCGTTGATAGATCACTATGTCAGTCAGCCAGTCACCTTTGAGTTATATATATTTAGATTGGAATGATACAGAGAAGATTAGCATGGCCCCTGCGCAAAGATGACACGCAAAATCGTGAAGCGTTCCACATTATTTGCTCGCCGGGTCCGTAGTAAGTATACGGATACCCAGGCCCGGTGAAGGCGACGAGAGGGCAGTGTTGGCACCCCGGTGGTTTTAGTCGGTGCAAGTCCGACACACCGGGGGAGTGACCCTCACCAGTCTCTTGACGGACCGAAAGGATTTCCGCCGTGTTAATAAAAAAAAAGTTAACGCTTGAACTCAATAAAACTTGGTGATATGCGAAGATGAGGCCGACTCTACACGACCCAGTCACTACATTTCACCTGATGTTAAGCATGGTACTGTCCAAATACGAAAACGACAATTCAACAGTGGAAAAATCCTATCGATAGTCACCGCTGCCATGCCGGGCGGCTTAAATATCTCTTAACGCTTCGTTTTAAGTTGATATGAAATGAAAATGAAAAAAGTATTTATTTCGCCACAAATATACAAAAAAAAAACAGAAATTTAAATGTAGCATTACAAACAACAAAAGAAAATACAGAACATATAAACATGGCGAAAATGGGCCCTTCATCAGCCTAAAGTCACAGAGAAAGTCTGCAGCGCTGATTTTCGTGAAGGGCCCCGGTCGATATCATGGAACGGTGGCGACATGCTCGCCGAAAGACCATTCCAGAGGCCAAAGACACGACGAAAATAAGAGTGAGTGAACTTCTTAATGCTATCTGGGATGTTTACGTATGATCTGTGGGATGTTTAGTTGAGCGATGAACAGAGTTCGCTCAATAAATGTCTATCGTGTTTTAATTGCTCCATCCGAGACTGAAAAACCAAATTCAACCAGACACCCGTGGAGCGAAAGGTCTTGTTGATGCGACCTCTCTCGAAGAGGCGTGCGTAAAGAGCGCATCCTCCAAAATCTGTCTCTCAGGCGGTGTGCCGGACACTGCGCACTACCTCCCTCTCATCCGGGCAGCAGTAGACTTAGTCAAGTCTGGTCGTTTTCGTTTTTGGACTACACTGTACTTACCATCAGGTACAATGTAGTTGCTTTGTCAGGCTAGTGTAAAAAAATAGTTGACAAGGTCGAAATCAGTCAAGATTTCATAATTATATATTATCTTAAATGTATATAAAAAAGTAAACAGATATAGTGTAATTTATTATTACACATATTTTTCACTCCGCCTATTGTCACGAGATAGTTTTAATTTCAAATTACTTTTTGGTCTCGCAGACCTAATAATAATATTAACAAAAAGTACAATACGCAATCTTATTTTTACAGTTATTTAATGCCACAGGTACACATTGCCACAAAAACTAAACCACACCGAAAAACGTATAATTCCACGGACGATAACCGAAAAACTGACTGAAAATTTAAAAGTTATCACTATCATTTTTTATGTACACTCACCGTCACGTAATCGGGTATGGTCGGCAAAATAATTATACATTAAAATTAGCACTTTGTAGTCGTGCATTTTCCCATAACAATACAGTACGACAATAGATAACGCACGATTCCCCCACTCGTTTAGAGCCCCTTGTCTACAACTTTCCTGCGCCTTACCAATTTACGCAACGAAACGAGTAAACTTTTCTCCCGCGTTTTACTATAAAAAAGGGTACGAGAAGTTTACTCGTTTCCAAAAAAAAAGTGTTAATATTTTATTCAAAAATATTAATAAAACGCGATAAATAAGAAACGAAGCAGAGACATTTGCGCAGGTAACTGTGATCGCTGGAACTATCGATGGGTTTTTCTTAAGTGTTCCCTAATTCGTAGTCGAATTTTAAAACTACACCACGCTTATTAACAAGTGTGTTTTAGTCACTAAACGAGTCTGAATAAAAAATACATATTATGACCGGTGGTCGTGGGTGTGGTTATAGTAAGATACGAATTTGGCGTTTTACAGTTTATTTGCACTTTAAGGCACACCGAACTGCGACGTACACGCACGTACTCCCGCCTTGGGTCTCGGTAGTCGACTAACTTACAAGCGTCCCGTGCGCGCGCGCATCCTCTTACCCCGCACGTCTCGTAACACCCTAACGACCCTTAGGGCGACAAGAGCGTATCGGGTTACGTCTACATGCTATAATATGAATAAAGATAAAAAAGTAAAAGGTAAATAAAGAGGGACTCAGCGTAATATGAGCTTTCTTTAGTAGCACCATAGGAATAGTAAACATGCGCAAACATCGAGACCTGGAAATGTACCCCGTACAAACATTTTGTTCCATGTAGGAAACGAACCTGCAACCCGTAACAAAGAATCAATCGCTCATCCACTGAGCAAGTGATCATGTGCGCCAATAAAAAACTTTAGTTACCAAAGATAAAAATGCTAGAACACAGATTATGGCCACCGTTTGTTGAAGGAATGTGTTCGATCTGAATCCATGAGAGGCGTTTTTAGGTGCCTTTTGTTTGAACAAACTAGACGTTGGGATGCTTAACAAAGTCTTTACAAAACTATGACCTGGTGATACGTCAGGTCTATCCAGATCAATGGCCTCATATATCATTGTTAGGTATTTTTGTATAAAGGTACAAATGGAGCTGACATACGTAAACACGTAAAAGTCCCTTAAATATATAGAATTAGAAAAAAGTGCTAGAAAAGTCTTAAAATATCCTCGGATATTGGTATGGTGCACGTGTTCTACGCCGAGCGATATAGTCTTTTCCGATATACAGTCAAAACCGTTTATGGCGACATCGTTTATAACAACATACAGGCATAGATGGGCGTAATCATGATTACTTTTAATTAGATTAATAATCAGATTACATGAGTAATCATTAATCTTGATTACAGTAATCATTCAATCAATCATGATTATTTTAATGATTACTTTTGAGTTCTGGCTGAGAGAGAGACCGATTTAAATACTCGTTTATTTAATTTTTCAAGTTATTTTATTTCGAATTATATATGACCCCAAACTTCCGTTTAATATTGGGGGTGGTGTCCAGCGGAGAGTGGGGGTGGTGTCCAGCGAAGAGTGTGGGGTGGCGTCCAGCGGAGAGAGGGGGGCGGCGTCCAGCGGAGAGTAGTGGGTGGCAACTAGTGGAGAGTGGGGGTGGCGTCTAGCTGAGAGTGGTGGGTGGCATCCATCGGAGAGTGGGAGGTGGCGTCCGGTGGAGATTGGGGGGGTCCAGCGGAGCGTGGGGGGGTGGCGTCCAGCGAAAAGTGGGGGTGTCGTCCAGCGGAAAGTGGGGGGTGGCGTCCAGCAGAGAAGGGGGGTGGCGTCCAGTGGAGGGTAGGGTGGTGTCGTCGTGTGTGCGCTCACACGCCGCCCCAATGGGAGGTATTGTTTGGGTATTTTTATGACCCAGGGAGGAGGCCTGTCTAAGACCAATCGCTCGCTGGGCCCCTAGGAAGTATCTGGATTCCCAGGCCCGGCGAAGGCGAAGATTAGGCAGTGCTGGCACCCGGTGGTTTTAGCCGGTGCAAGTCCGACCCCGAATATCCGTCTCGTTGAGCGAATCATAATCACTATAAGGGTCTTTGCAATTGTGTACTGTGTAGTAACTCGCTTCGACCTGAGTACGTTTAGGACAATTTTTTGTGCTTTCAGCCGTTTGAGTTGGTAGGTTCATTGCCGGAATTGGGTCGTGACCATAGTACACTAGTGAAAAAACTGGCATAGTGACTTACTTCGACCTGACTACTTTCAGGATCAGTTCGTGCTCGGTGGCCATTAAGTAAATCCAACGAAATCTAGCTAATCATAGATGCTTTTCCTATTGTTCTGAGTGATTCCTGCACTATTAGAAGTTATTATCTAAGTATCGCCCATATTTTACTGAAATACCGGCTCCAAGCCGATAATCCACGTCCACCTTCGAGATGGAGAATACTTGGCCAAATACTTTGTGTGCAATCCTTTAAGTTAAAGTTAAAATTTTAAAACAGAAAAATGAAATTACTATTTTTTTTTTACTTTTATTAGTCATTAAACCATATATATATACATATATATAATTTGGTAAACAAAAAAGCGTTTTTAGTGAGATAAAAATGGCGCGTGCCCGTATGTCGATTCGACTTCTTTTTTTCTGAGTACTATATTCTTTAGTCTTTAAGAAACTAGAAGTCAAACGCGAAAAAAAAATTAAGCGAATTGAGAAAAAAACTATGTATGTGTCCCGCTGATTTATTGTAAGATTCAAAGTTATTAGGTAGAACGTCAGTTGTCCGGAAAAAAATAGATCGATATCTCAACTTTAGTTATGAGTTAAAATTCAAAATACGATACGAACGTGTGCGGCGGTTCGTTTTACATCAAAGAGGAAACCGAGTCAGTAGAGAGAGACGGATGACCAAGAAAGGTGATGTTGCGCTCTGCGCTATAGAAGCTTGTGTAAATATGATAAAATGATGTCTTGTTCTGATCAATTAAAATTTTGCGCTATCTTGCTCTGTCTTTCTATCTCCATCCCGAATGCGGGCGTGGATTATCGGGTTGGAGACGGTATTTCAGTAAAATATGGGCGGTAGTTTGATAATCAGTTCTAATAATCCAGGAATCACTCAGAACAATGGTAAAAGCGTCAATGATTAGCTAGATTTCGTTGGAGTTACTTAATGTCCACAGAGCACTAACTGATCCTGAAAGTAGTCAGGTCGAAGCGAATGACTATCCGGTTTTTGCACTATTGTACTGCGGTTACGACCCAGTTCGGGTAATCGCCCTAACACTTAACTATGTGGTGGTACTCAGTTCGCCAGTTTAGCTAGTAGTAGTCGTACACTGTAAATAAAAAAAGGGGAGCGCCGCTCTGCTGTCGGCAGCACATTTTACGTATCAAACAAATAAAGTAATCATAAAAGTAATCATGATTAATTGTAATCCGATTAAAGATTAATAATCCTTAATCAACGAAAAATGATTACTTTTTTTGATTAATTTCGTTAGTCATTAATTATGATTAATAATTACAGAATGTAATCGTAATCGTTAATCATTAATCTGATTATATTTTGCCCAACTCTGCATACAGGTTATATTGGCCCCATTGCAAAAGTCCCGGCAAATAAAAAAGACTTCGTATCTCGAAAACGTCAGCGATTGTTACGACTATCTATTTTTACGATAAAATATAAGTAGTCCCTTCGATGTCGTTATAACAGATACAAACTGTACTTTAAATAAATTGCGTCGTAGCAAAGGTTGCGGGGTTGTAAGGCATGGTGTGCCCGTCTATGCGATAAAACTTTGCATTGCGACGCTGAATTCTCGCCACAATGCATCGTGTGCTACGGCTCTTAGTACTATATTTTCCTTAATGACCTTAAGGATGATAAGGCATCAAAGTATTTTTTTTTCTTTTTATATGTACAAATAAAACAGAATTCAGATATTGAACGAATAAAACGATTTTACTTTCTGATACTTAACTATAAAACTTTCGTCAATGAAGTCGTATAGAATAATAAAATATACTGTTGTTTTTTGCAGACCGTACGCTGTGCTGGCAGCCCCACTGGAGCATTTTTGCCACAAGCTATTAAAACATAGTTTGTAATACTCAATACTGAACTATACATACAAAGGCAACTAGCACAATACAACAATAAACTTAGTTAAAAAAAGTATTCATTTTTAGGCGACTGAACTCCATGTCTTTCCCTTTATAGGTATAGCATGTGAGCCTTTGGCGATTTAAAATAATTTCTTATATTTAACTATAAATTAAAAAAACTATTTTTTTTTTTTTGCAAATCCTACATTATTTATCTACCGATGTCACGGTATACTATAAAAGTTGATCACGTACGTTAGCGTGTCACTGAAACCTCACTTTTAGGGAAATAAGGTGCTATTTAACACACTACCTGGAAATGTTGGCTACTTTATTTATATTGGCATATTGGTAAGCCAATGTATTGGCAAATAGGTATAACACCATAGAACTTTAATAAGTAACACTTTATTTCATACAAGTTTGTAAAGTCAAATTAATGTATGGAATGACTTCATTCTGTCGGCTTTCAGAATTAAATCAGTAGAGATGGGAAAAAACGTAAAATCACTGGTGATTTAACAGTGATAAATTGAATTCACGTGGCCTGAGATAGCATTATGACAAAACTATGCATGTCAAAGTGATAATGTTAAACGCAGGTACACATAAATAGAATCTAATATTGCTATCAAGTAACACTTTCACGGGTAAGACAGGACTATTGTATAATCACTATATATACATATGAGGAGTCTAACTTCAAAACAAACTATAACATATTTTTTACAAATTCCATAATTATATAAAAAAACTTATAATTAATCTTTGACTGAACAATCACATTCTTACAAGGTATTAATATTATTATTCTAGAGTGGAAAAGCAAAAAAGAAAAAAATCATTTATAATATTTGGTTTGATAAATACATTTCATATTACTATTAGGACTATTAAGTAATTTTGTAGGAAAAATCGTTTTAGCGGGTTTTAAAATTAGATGCCTCAAATATCACTCAATACATTGACATTTTTTCTATTTAAACAAGTCGTGAAAATCTCTCTTCTAGGTATGCAGCCCAATGATGACACTTTTTTATCATTGTTCTTCAAAGGTGATAATTACCACTTACCATCAGGAGGACTGTTTACCTTCCTATATAAAACAAATACTCACAAAGCCACTTTTTGCTTTCTCATGGCGGGACATTTTTCGTTTCTTGTCATTCAGATAAACCATTCTGAAACAAAATTAAATAATAACTTAATTTTGCAGGTGTATGTGTTTTTTTTCAGCAGGACTGTAGTTGAGGACCAGGACAGACCTTCACAAATAAACTGGGCGAGAGGGTGAACTGAGGTGCTCAACTGGCTTAATTTATAGGTTGGCTGGCAACGCAAGGGCATCCCTTTGAGTATGAATCTCGACTTGGGCCGCCAGCGAAAATACGAAACCTAACAGTGATCTACTAGCGTTTCAGAGCCTTGAGAAGTAACGAGAAAAGAAACTCAAGGTTGCATCAAAGTGGAATTGTATGGGTATTCTTGTATGCACATATTGAGGGGTGAAAGACTATTAGGTTTAAGTGACATTTTTATGGTGATATAGTAATATATATATTTATATTTGGAATCGGTAAAAAACGCTGATTCCGATTACTATATCACCAAAAAATGTCACTTAAACCAAATAGACTTTCACCCCTCAATATCATTGTCTATGACACATTTTAAACTATTCTTTATAGCTATGTATCTGGACTCTATTAATCCCTTCCTCCCTGTTTTCTGGATGTTGACACAATGAATGGGTGTGAGCTAAATATCAGCACTGGGTGGCTCAACTGGACACTTGGACTGAGATTTATAGTCGCTATTTCGACTTTGCTTAGCAAGTACTCAGAAAATAAATTTGTTTTGACAAAAAACTGAATACATAATAGGAACTTCAGTACAGCCATAGGTGGGCAAAATGTAATCAGATTAATGAAAATGATTATGATTTCATTTTTCGTTTTTCGTTATTAATATGACATACACATTTATGACTCCTTAATGTTTTGGAAAGATTTAATCATGATAGGAGAGCAACAAAGTTACAATTACAACAACATTTTGTAATCATTAATCAGATTATATTTTGCCAATCTCTGAGTATAGCCATAATATTCGCAGAGCTAAGTCCTTGTTGACAAAATTGGTGACTTACCAAAGCCTTTGACATTCACTGAGTAATATAAATTGTAATGTTTTAGTAAAGTCTAAGTAAACTTTAAGTTGCATCTATAAATCTCAGCGTTAGCATTTGTTGAGCTGACTTCCCTTTGGTGCATCATCACAGCATAGGGTATTTGCTTTTGTTGTTTTCTATCTTCATTAACCTATACCCCTATGTTTTATGTTATGTTGTGTACCAAATAAATATTTTTCTTTCTTTCTAATACTGTATTTATAAAAGCTTTGCAAAGTGCCTGCATTGCACCTGATATTAAGCATAACACTATCCCAAAACACACTGCAACTATAGAGAACCAGGATGCGTTTCATTAAAAGCTGTCATAATCATAGAGGTCTGCTCAAAAATCTCTTCAAATTTCTTTGAAAGAAGTACAATTATTGTTGATGAAGTAAAATTTTATAAGTCAGAATATAAAGATAGACTAGTAAATTACACAAACTCAATAGCAAGTGATTTGAATAATTAAGCTCTAAACTATTTAAAGGCTTAAATGGAGAACATAATAAAATCTAACTGGTTCATAGATTGCCTATGACAGAATGGTTCAATGGCTCCTTCCTTACAAGTCCTGTTTATATTTTTACCTATAACCGAATGAAATTTAAAACAAATTGCAGTAGAACAAGAATTTAAAAAATCTTTTAAAGGGCTTAATATCATAGGAGGAAGGGAATACATCTGCTAGATCACTCCAACCTGATGACACAACACAGGTAAGAATTAGAAACCTTTTTGGTACGTGTCTGAATAGAAGTAATGGTGAAACTTATTAATAATTCAGCAATAATTAATCGGAATTTCAATTTCTCATTAAATTAATAGACTAAAAAAATACACAATAGTGACCCAGATTTCTGTAATTAGTGAGACAGATATGGGGAATGGAGGAAAAAACATTTACATTGTTGGATGTTAAAAGATTTAAAAAGATATGAGAAATATGCTAATTGCAGTTAATTACTACTTAATTACTTATACATTATTTTTATGTTTTATTCATATTTAGTTTTAAATATTTAACATTGTTCCCTATGTTTTTACCTATCTACAAAAACAAATATCAAACAATTAATATAGGTCATATATTTGTATACACTTTGTGTTTACATTTGGATTGTTTACCTAAACAATTATTAATTTGGAAATAATGTTACAATACCATATCAAAACTATTTAAAAAGTTTTTTATCGAATCTTAAATGGCCTTATTAGCAAAGCAATTTGCATCTACAGAGGCTGTATTACATATAACAGCCGCTGGGTTATACTGCCCTACATATTATGCGCATTGGCCCTACAAAAAGTAAACTTTTGTCAAAGTGACTAACTTCGAACTATTATATGCTTTCAAATAAATTAATATCAGCCAGTTTATTACATCGGCCTAATCGGTCAATATATAATTTATCGTATAAGGGCCCCGTCAGTGTACAAATATTCATTTTTATATCATAAAATAGCAAAAACATGTATCTCTTGACATCAAACGGTTTGTAGTACAAAAGATATAACCTATCCAAATGGTTTTATAACGGTTTGTAATCAAACAAAACTTTGTAGATAAGATAATAAACACATTTTACCACTAAATATGCGTAGATTTAACTCCATACAAGCTCACAATCAACACTTTTTTGATAAAAACATGATAGATAACAAAAAATAACAATTTAACGTACATACGTAACGCAATAGAGCTGCGCGTTCGTCCGTTGAAGTTTCAGAATTTTGACTCACCTATCCAATGTTGCAAAAGCTCAAAAAAAATCTTCATAAAAATATTTTAAAATAACTTTCAAAACTGTTATCGTTACGAATTTTTTTTTCTAAAATATTAATTATTAAAGCAAATGTCTATTGGATTAATACTTATTTTTAAATATGAGCCGTTCAATATTTATTAGGTGGTTTCCACATAAATTTAAAATAAAACATTGGTGTCTATATTTAAAACATATTTATAACCATAACAAACATTCAACAGTATGACATTAATAAAATATATGAGCTTAAAATCGGGTTCAGCTACTCAAGGGTGTATCTTGGGATTGGAAGAAGCTTATGATTAGCCGTGGAAAGTAAGGATATATAGTACAAACCTGTGTTTGTACAAAACTTTCCATTATTTCTCCTAATTTTGTCTAAAATAAAATATTTTTATAATCCATAAAAAACCTCTAAAATTTTCCCCTATTAATAAAGTCTCTGATATTTAAAACATTCTCAATTTAGAGGTAAAACGTTTAAACTGGCATTACTTCAGTTATGGACTAGAGGTGTTACTGTTTGTTATATTTGCATTCATTTTCTTATTACAGTGACATCTGTTAACTATATTTATAACCAAAATTAAGTAATATTATTTCTTAAATATTATTAAAAATCTCCTAATTGGCTTATAATGTAATCGTATGTGATTAAAATAAAATAATGTTTTTTTTTTTATAGTACTATATCTATAATTGACTTAGTCCGTAAATATTCTTTTATTTCATAAATTTGAAATTATTTTACGCTGTTCTTCAAATTCTTCTTTTGTTCTCATAATTTCATTTTCCATCTGACACAGAACAACGATGAAAATATTTTTGTAATCCAATTCTTCATAATATTTACAGTTTATTTATTTGTGAGACAAAATTCTATGGTATACAATGGCTACCGCTAACGAACAGACAAAGAAACATTTCTGTGCTAGATGTTTTCTACCAGTTGAAGATATAGACAAAGTTGACATAGAAGGACAGAACTTCCATAGAATTTGCAGCATGTGCTGTAAGTCTCATATTTCACTTTTCCGTAACTTTATTACTCACTTGATTACTTTTAATGACTTGCTAATTGAGACTAGATAATTAAGGGAGAAATTGTCATTTTTTAGGATCTGAAAAAAGTAATAGACGCTTCTTATATGCTAACTTATAGGATTCAAATTGCAAGGGGTAGCTAGATAGGTATTGGTTTCTATAGTCACCGAATGTAAATAAAACACAGAAGCAATACTAGCGCTGGAAAATGACTCAACTTTTAATGAGCCTTAGTAGTCGATATTGCAGGAATAGCATAATTGGCCGAATAATTCTGATTTCAACTCGAGAGCTTGTCAAAATATGCTCTCTGAAACCTTACATAAAATGCTTGCATGGCTTATATACAGTTAATTGTTTTATCAAGGTACTTCGTTCAACATGTAACTATCCATGGTTTTAATAATAAACTGAAAATGTGAATTACTTACATTTTTTCAACAATTATAAAAATTGTGTTAATTCACATATATCATTTTTAACCGACTTCATTTTCGTTTGTAAAAGTTGGGTAGTATTTACTTGCACATGCAACGCTTATAAAGTTACATTGGTAATAAGAGGTAGGGGACACTTTCCTTCAACTTGTCTATCTGTATTGTATCTATTTATGAATTTTATCAGGCAATTAATAAAATATTACCATAAATAACAAACATCATTTATTGATTGTGATTCGCAGGCATCTGCCGCGCAGTTCCATCATCAGTGAAGATGTTTTACGGTCACGTCTTCTGCGGGGAATGCTTCAAAGCTCACGTTCTGACTAGGTTCAAAGGGGAAAGTTCTCGTATTCATTCGAACAGCTGGTGGATGCAGTGGGCACCGGGAGTGAATTCCCTGGAAGAAAAAAGTGAGACCAAAGAAGGTAACTTTTTTATAATCTGTTTTTTCTGGTTTTGCTAGACTTGCCAACATTTTGTATTGTTTAGTTATTGTTCTTAACTATTAGGCACGTATATTGTTATGTTAATTAATTTTTGTTTCAATAAAGTTAATACCTGGAATATTATTTGCATGTGATTGATTTTGTATAATTTGCATTTCAGAACCTAAGTCCCATACATCAGAAGAGCCGACGAAGCGGTGCGTTTGCGCACGCTGTCTTCAAATCATTGACCAGAATAACAAAATTGACATTGAAGGACAGAGCTTTCATACAGAGTGTGCTAGATGCTGTAAGCGATTTTATTTGGGCTATTAGTACCAGAGTACATGATGCGCTGCTGCGGCTGCGCGGCGCTAGAGCGTTGTCACTCATACATTACATACAAACATCTATAGCCCGCACATGGCGCGAGCTCGTGAAATGAGGTGCAAAAGGTTGCACGCATTACGATGCTGGAACACTACCGTTGTCTTTCCGATACATTTTTAATAACAGACTGCATTGAACGATGTCACGGCAGCGTAATAATATTGGGTTTCACATTACGTTATGTGCCCGCAAATGCAGTATATCTTTACGGTATGACGCCGCACTGCCGTCGCAACGCATCATATGCACCAGCTCTTATGTATTCTTATTCAATATCAAGAATACCTAATGATGTAAGCTATAACTCTACTGAGGGTTGATTCTCCTCACATATAGTGTTAACCTTCGGTGTCCTATGGAGGTGGAGCTAAACGAGCAGCAGTATAATAGTAGAATGTCTTTGCTAAACCAGATCGCGGCTACAGTAAGCACATGGGTGTAAAAATTATAAGTGATTTGCATTTAATAATAGCGTTTTGAGATTAGTCCATAGATATACATCTCCTTTTTATCATCTCCGCAATCTTCTGACAAATGGTATCACTTCTAGTGTTGTACTTTGTTATAGAGGTCAGTAACACTTTAAAACGAATCATATAAAAAAAAATACAAGCCTTGACATATTTTTCAATTTACTACCTCTTTCAAAAATATTCTAGCTGTAATTTAGCTTTTAATTTTAATTTTTAACATAAATCTCTTACGAATATTAATTTTGATTTGCAAATATTGTTTTTTCTTTTTTTCTTGTTTACTATACAATAACGAGCTCTGGTTGTCTGTAATTAGTTTCTCTATTGCTTTTGCCTGCTTTTGTATCTTTGTAAAGAAGTGTTGATAATCTTGAAATAAATGTAGTGTCATTTATTTGCCGCTTTTTGGTATAAAAATTTACTTGATACATTGTGGATATAAAGCATCATGTCAATTTCAGATTTCTGCCGAACGACTCCTACATGCAACCTCAAGATTTACTACGGCCAAGTGTTCTGTGAAGATTGTTTCCATCGTCACGTTCTCAACCAGAATAAGGACAATCCTTCCGAGTTCTTCAGACAATGCTTCGACCAGTGGCAGAACAATACGCAGTTTGCAGAGAACATGAAAGACTTTATGGCTGGGAATCGCGACACTGCGCCGTTTATATTCATGATGCAGGGGCCTCAGTCTCCGTTTTGTAGATGTGGATCTGGGCCACAGGAGTGGTTTCAGAATAATGAACCCAAAAAATGTAAGAATGCTTGTATAGTACTAACGTTACTTTATCAATTATCTAGGGTCACCTTGGGGCTATTAGCCGGCAAAAGTTCGGTACTCCCCGGTTACTTCTCCCATGTGAGCTCGGGGCGATCTAATAAGGATTTTTTTCCAAATAAAAGAATTGCTTCTGAACTATATAGTTTCGCGTTTTTTTTTTTGTAAACTGTCACGACAGTAACAAGTCATGCCTGATGGAAAACAATGTAGTCCAAGCATCGCAGCAACTATCCAGAGGCAGGAATCAATTTATAGTCACCCTTATTGTGCAGGTTCCCATACACCACACCAAAAGGTTTTGAGGTATATGAAAAACTGGACGAAAACAAGCTGATCTCGTAGCGAGAAAAGCTGAAGCAGGCCACTTCGTTGATCTTTACATTTGTTTACTCTAGTTACGAGGTTACGAATTAGTTCGGGCAATCGCCCTACCCTCCTCGAAATGTCAAATTATGTTGTACCATTAATATATCAACTAGGAAATAAAAATCCACATGCTCCCCTATTGTGACAGATTTGTATGACTCTTATTTGATGTCTGCGTTTTTGCAGAAACTCCAAGCATGATTGCTCTATAATTTGTCAAGATCGTTTTACAATTAACACACAGAATTTCCATTTGTGCTTATAGGTGCGTAAGAGTTAAAAATTTTCACAGCTGCGACACACATGTCTATCGGAGAGGAGTCCCTGGATACCTGGGATCTTTCTTATGAGAACCGAACTGAGGTTTCCGATATTCCAGAATCGTACAACATTATTGAGGAGCAAACAACCGGTAATGCAGGGAGCGCAGCTGAAAAAATCGAAAAGCTAACGAAGTATTTATACGAGAACTGGGAAAACCCGAAGAAAAAATGGGAAAAATTTAACGAATCCGTGGTGTCTTTTGAGCCATCGATTTGCGGATGGGTTGATATACAAGCGGAAAAGACCAAGAGACTGGATTGTCCTAAGTGTTTGTGGCAGCGCGGGTCTATTTATGTACGTGATGAATATCTGCAAAAGAAAGTTTGTTGCGATGAAGTTTCTGAATAAATTGTGTTGTTGAAATAATCCAATGTATTGTTTCATTTAGTATATTTAATCCGTTAAGCATATAGCCAACAGGTTCTCAAAAAACAGGAGACACTGAAGAAATGATTAAAAACAACTCAATCCCTTCATATACCCTGATTCTTAGTTTTACATTTTTTCTCATAGAACCTTTATACTTTACGTAGGCAAGTTCGTCATCCAAGGTTCTACTGCCACTAACATTAAGATTTCACACTTTGTGTCCAAACCTAGGAAATACAATAAGTAAAAAATTAACGTGAATTGATAACTCAAACACTATTCTTATTTATTTTGTTTTCAACAACACGATATCAACAGCTCAATTATCATATACTGTGAGATGTGCCTCAAGAAAATACTTCTATATTTTATTTGCGAGTAGAATCATTGAGATAAGAGTTAAGACAACATGATCCGATACTTAACGTAGTATTTTATATAAAATTGTGTTTTATATTTATACCCTTAGTATACCATTATTTTCATTTTTATTTGCCACTTTTTCTAATACTAATAACAACTTATTGCATTAATTTTTACTCTCTTAATATAATTTTTCTCAAAAATTTACAGGAAAATTTAAATTTTGGTGTCATATATTTTTTAATTTTTATTTGTGAAGCAAAAGTCCTTTTTAAATAAAATAAAAAAACTTTTGTTGTCATTTACCCCATTGATTTCTGAACGTAACGATTATAACGGTAGTAAATTTAGAAGACACGGCCGAATGACAATGGCTAATAGTTATGTTCTTGATTCCACTTACATTTTAATTTGGTCGATAAACCAAATCAAATGCGACAACGAGAAATTGTATCAAAAAATTTCAGGTGTGGCATTTTAATAAAACTGTAATTATAAATGAATTTGTGTATACAATTATATTAAAACTGGCTTGTACGATATTAAAACAGATCAATGTGATGTGTAGCCGTAAATAGTGAAGATCAACGACTGTTTGTTTTACTAGGTTTTTGGGCGTTAACAAATTTTTACCAAATTAAACTCGGTGTTTTTAGCTATAAAACCAAGATGTATGGAAGAAAAACTCCATCAACTTATCGTTCAACGCCTTCTGTATATTCGCATTACACCGGGAAGTAAGTACAGTGTTTAAATATAACATTAGGTTGACCAAAACTGAACACAATTTGTAGATACATTTAAAACTTTTACTGGTATGTTTACATAAATTCTGTACATACTAAGTTTATGCTAAGAACTCTATTAAAGTCAGCTTTTTGAGATTACGTTAAAAATTGTAGTCTTATTAGAATCAAATTAGTTTTATTATATGAATATTATGCATTTTTTTAGATCATCAACAAACCTAAAATCATCAAAATCGGTGCGTTCATTACGAGTGCCATGGTATCAGAAGCCTATTCTGCATAATGCTGTAATACTAGATCTACAGAGAGGATCGTTGCTTACTGCATTTTGGTCTCTGGTTAGTATTTATTATTTTTAGTGGTATTGTGGAGCTAAATCCACTTCAAGCATTTTTAAGCAACAGGTTAGAGCGTCAAATGGTCTCTCAGATGTTATGTTAGCTCTAATCATGACCAATTTAAAACTTTCATGAATAAATATAACTAGAAAAATATTAACTATTAAAATATAACTGCTCCAAGCTACGTAATATTTTTCAAGTCCACAATTGTCCCGTACTCATTGTGTGAATGTTGAAGCTCATAAATGTATATTGGTTACCACTCAATAACAGACTATTGCAAGTTTGGAATAAATTGCCTCAGGAGATTGTTGACACACCATTAATCAATTTCAAAATTAGACTGGATAGATGGCTCTCATCTGAATCAAATTTTAATGTATGGTTAACACAGTGCTAAACAATATGTGATAGTGGAACGCACCAGCTGAGACATAGGCACTTCAGTTAATAGCTACTTGCCTATTGATAATTTCTTAAGAACAAAAAATTATAATAAAAACTTGTAGAATAGGAGAATAAAAGCTTTTATCAGTTCTTTCAATGATGATAAATAAATAAATCAAAAGACATCACTTACATAAGAAATATATACTTTTGTGGCTTGTTTTATTTATACATTTAAGGGACTTTTATGTGTATACATGTATGTCAGCCACATCATATCCTTATACCTAAATATCTAACATATGACATATAGTGTCATTGATCTGGACAGACCTGATGTCTCATCCGGTCATAATACTGTTAAGACTTTGTTAAGCAGCCCAACTTCTAATCTGTTAAGAGCAAAGGCACCCACAAATGTGTCTCTCATGGGTTCAGACCGGCCACATGTGACAAACAAATCTGATCATTGTAGAAATGTTTGCTAGTACAGCGACTTAGGACTGTGAGTCACAGTTAGGCTCACTTATGAACTATATTTTTGAGCTGTAAAAACATACCTTAAAAAATATCTTGAACTGAAAATTAAAACAGGAAAAGTAGAATAATTGATTATTAATTGTAAATCTATACAGTAAGACCTGTTTTTGTGTGGTACTTTTTTATGCAATTTTATTTTTTGTTTTGTTTTTAAATCACACAAATAAGATCACACAAAAACAGGTTTTATTGTATTGTACTTTTAAATATTCTTATGTTTAATTTCTATTTTCAGTTTATAGCACTGTTTTCATTCTCTCAGAGTATTTTTGATCTTTATTGCCTGTATATGGCTTCTCCTGGATTCCATCACTCTGGTTACTACTTCATTAGCTACCAATTTGTATATGTTGGCAGTGCACCAGGTTAGTTTTCTTATTGTTTTTTTATTTTATTACTCTTTTATTATAGGATTAAATTGGTTTTTTGAATGCAGTGAAGTGATATTCTACTGGGCATAACATCTCGGCACACAGAGGCTGTGTCTGGAAGTAACTAGCTATATCAGGTGGCTAGTGGCTTTAACCCTTAATAACCTAGAGTTTCAATTTTGATACCAATATTTTAAACCTAATTTTCACATTACTATTAGTTTTTATGCCTGAAGTATCAAAATTGATACCTGTTATTTTTTTTTAAAATAAATATGTAAAATAAATATTGTGATTTTTTTTAGCTATTATTCCTTTCATCTAGACATTCAAGCAAACAGTAATATTTTAAAAAAATCACTTTCGTAAATCAGGCTACTAAGGGTTAAAAGCTGGGTTTGAATGATTGTAATCATCTTGACTCAGTTTCACACACACCTCCCGCCGAGCCGTCGGAAGTATTCAGATTCCCAGGCTCGGCGAAGGCGAAGAGAGGGCAGTGCTGGCACCCCGGTGGTTTTAGTCGGGGCAGGTCCGACACACCGGGGGAAGTGGCCCTCTCCACTTCCCCTGACGGTCCGTAGGGATTTCTACTGGGTTAACAAAAAAAAAAAAAAACTCTAGACACACCTACATGTTGACTTGCTGAAAATGAGCCCTTTTGATCCTGGTTAGTTTGAATTGAAATTGAAATTTGACTCAAGATATTCAAAGAAACAGGATTATAGGCATGATTAATATAAAAAAAATATTTGTTTATATTTATGCATATTACATAGAAATGAATAAACGACTTTTGATTGGACTTGCAATTTTTAACCCAATTCGCTTAATGAATTTTCAATTATTATTTTAAATTTCAGTGAGGAATGTACTCGTCGTGTTTTCGCTATTCTCCTGGATTGGATCAATGGTAGTACTAGTGACGAGTATCATCCTAATCAATGCATTAAGAAAGGTATTGCTATATAATAATGAGCAGCTTTTCTAAAGATACTAGTTGTTTGCTACAAATTGAGACCTTGTGGTCTTAGATATCATTTTGGCATAAGGTTTTTTGTACAAATGTAACCATTTAACCTTCTTAGACTCTAAAGGTAGCTGATGGATTCTGACAGTTGCGACTCAGTACCTGTGACCAACAACGGCTCTCAGGTCAACAATATGTACTAGAGATGCCACGAATATTCGGCCGAATACCGAATACCAAATCTGTAAAAAAGACACGTTATATTACTCAAAATTATGTATTTATTTCCAAATTACAACACTTTAGCAATTAATATTGATCTGTGGTAAGTTGTGATGGATAAAAACAAGCTTTTCAGCATTTTTTTGGTAGCAAACGATTACGCTTTTCATCGTAACTGTTACCAGCCTCAGAAAATAACCTCTCACTAAACACGCTACTACCAGGAATATTCGGCGCTCCGGCCGACAGCGTTGCCGAATATTCGGTATTCGGCCAATTCACTATTCGTGGCATCACTAATATGTACCATTCAATATCGAGGGGTGAAAAGCTATTTGGTTTAAACGAGTTTTTTGGTGATATAGTATCAGGTTCACATGGGCTCATTTTCCGCAACTCCACGTATGAGTGCGCCTTTTTTGCGTGATGGTGACATAGTAATATATATATATTAGGAATCAGCGTTTTTTACCGATTCCGAACAACATATATACAATACATACAACATAGCTCTTCACCCCTCGATATATGAAATGAAATGTATTTATTTCGCCACAAACTAACAAAAAACTAGAAAATTAAATGCAGTAACAGAAACAAAAGAAAAATACAGAAACATATAAACATGGCGAAAATGGGACCATAATCAGCTTATATATTCCGCGTTCAATGTAAGCCGCAAGGTCGCTGGTTAGATACATCTTCTGGCTGCGCAACTGCCGAATCGCAACAGCTAGGATCCGACAGTGCCTTTACAGTTGGGGACAACTTTTCATTTAGAATATCTTAGTTAATGCCTTTTTATACAAGATTCCTAATGTACTAATTTTATGTTTTTGTTTTAACAAACTGCATAAAAATGTTGCTTCTATTGGGCATTCCTTGACGTCTCAAATATTTTTACACTCCTTTTAATAATCCTTTAAAAAACATGTGAATTTCATTCATGCTGCTCACCCGTAGTTAGTAGCGTTGGGTAAAAATAAGGTACTACATTTTCATTACATATTGTTTTATTTTAATTGGCCCATATGCTTAACTGGACCAGACCGCCTCGGTACCCAACCATTACCCCATTACCTTTCAATGTTGTTAATTAAAATCTAGTGCGTGTTTTTGTTCTTAGTATCAAGCCCTTTATAACGGACATCCCTCGACCGGGCGCTTGCACTCGTTTTAGGATCATGCGACTTTTCGGGAACCAATAATAAAGTAGTCTCGCGCGACTTTTAACAACACGAAACCATTAAGGGCGGTTTGCACTAACGAATTAATCTAGTTTAAGCTTGTATAAAACGCTAATTAATTGAATTGGTTTGATTCCATCTTAATGACGATTTTAGTTTAAGAGTTGTTACAACTAGATTTTGATTTAGGGCAGCTTGCACTAACAAATTAAGTCTAGTTTAAGCTTTTATAGACGCTAATTAATCGAAGTACATTAATTCCATCTTCATGATGATTTGAGTTTAAGAGTTGTTACAACTGGGTTTTTATTCAGTGCAAGACCATAACTATAGTTCAGCGCTAAATAGCATTTTATGTAAGTCTAAACTAGACTTAATTTGCTAGTGCAAGCCGCCCTTAGTGCAAAACAATTAGTAAAGATCAGCGATAAATAGCATTTTATATAACTCTAAACTAGATTTAATTTGATAGTGCAAGCCGCCCTTAGTCTTACTAAACGTATTCTAAACTGTGTGAGACACGATGTATATTAGATTTGTGAGTCACAATAATGTACTTGTCTTGTTCTCGTTGGTTTTTTTTTTATACTGACTCGACACAGTGACTGCACCACACCTGATGGTAACCGTAGTGCAGTCCAAAAAACGCCAACGACTATCGACAGGTAAGAAAAACCCATCGGTAGTCACGGCGATCATGCCGGCCTAGATAAATATTTCTTCACGCTATGCTTAAAAGACCGCATATCATAGGATGGTGGGAACACGCTCGCCGGAAGACCATTCCACAGCCCAACGACACGGCAAAAGAAGGAGTTATATAACTTCTTAGCCCTGGCCGGGATGTGGTTCGCGCTGGTCCTTGATGTTTTTTTTTTTTACACTGGCTGGACATAGTGACTACAGAGTACCTGATGGTAAGTACAGTGTAGTCCAAAAACGAAAGCGACTATCAAAGGATGAAAATCTATTGATAGTCTACATCGTCATGTCGGCCCACATATACCACGACTGAAGGTCTCTAGGTATATGAGCTACTGGATAGGCACAAGCTGATCCCGAAACGCGACAAGCCGAAACTGGTCACTATGATGGGCTTTACACTCTTGTACTGTGGTCGCGATCCAGACCGGTACCGACGCCCTGCCACCTCGCTGCTGCTCGTTTAGCACCACGTCACGGAGTCACGTGTAGGGAAACTAGGGTAAAGCCTACGGACGCGAGCAGCTTCGACTCCCAACGCCGACGGCTTGTTGGCGCGTTGGTTCCATGGGGACAGCGTGTGAGATCCTCCCACATCATGTACGGCGCACGAAATCCTTGTAGACTGCACGCGTATCCTTCGTAATTATAACTAGTGATGCCACGAATATTGAATTGGCCGAATACCGAATATTCGGCAACGCTGTTGGCCGAAGCGCCGAATATTCCTGGAAGTAGCGTGTTGAATAAAAATAATAATAATCTTTATTTTAACACAAAGCTTATGCATATACACAGGGTGATAAGTCTCACCAATTAAGTAAATCTTGTCTCTGGTGGGACTAACACTTCCGTTCGGGTTATTCAAGGGTGTTTTGTATTTTTATATGGTTATTAACGGTATAAGTTTATTAGGATGTGTGATAGCGAGAGAGAGAGTGTGTGTGTGTGAGAGAGGTTATTTTCTGAGACTGGTAACATTTACGATGAAAAGCGTAATCGTGTGCTGCCAAAAAATGTTGATAAGCTTGTTTTTATCCATCACAACTTACTACTGATCAATTTCAATTACTAAAGTGTTGTAATTTGGAAATAAATACATAACTTTGAGTAATATAACGTGTCTTTTTTACATGATTTGGTATTCGGTATTCGGCCGAATAGTACGTATTATTCGGCCGAATACCGAATAACAAAAAAAGTGGCCGTATAGGCTGAATACCGAATAGTTGCCAAATATTCGTGGCATCTCTAATTATAACGCCACGAGCTAGTACCTCAAGGACAGCTCCTGGACGACGCCGGGGTATCAATTGCTGCCGAGTTCTAATCCTGATTAGGGGTCGAGATGGTCTGGTTAGACGTTAAGAAATAACCGTCACTTTTGCTTGTTATCTTCTTTTATTGAGTTATCATGCATCTCATACTAACATTGCTTTATATTTAAAAGAGAACAGATTTAGACAAACTGCATTAGCTTGCATGCGATATTCTATATTAAAACGTTGTATATTGAGATTTAAGGCGGCTTGCACTAACGAATTAATCTAGTTTAAGCTTGTATAAAACGCTTATTAATTGAATTGGTTTGTTTCCATCTTAATTATGATTTCAGTTTAAAAGTTGTTATAACTTGATTTTGATTTAGTGCAAGACAATAAGTACAGATCAGCTCTAAATAGCATTTTATATAACTCTAAACTAGATTTAATTTGTTAGTGCAAGCCGCCCTTATAAACGCAATTTTACACTTTACTAAGAAAAGAATTTGATCGATAAAAGCTGAAGGTATAATAAAAGTTTCAATATGACTTACATATTCGCATAAGCAAGTATAACTAGATGAAGAAGAATTTATAATTTAAGAACGGTAATGACCACCAAGTAATGATAATCCATTGACAGTTGCCGTCGTCATGCTGGTCCTCATATACCACGTCTGAATCTATACTAATATTATAAAGCTGAAGAGTTTGTTTGTTTGTTTGTTTGTTTGTTTGTTTGTTTGTTTGTTTGAACGCGCTAATCTCAGGAACTACTGGTTCGAATTGAAAAATTCTTTTTGAGTTGAATAGAACATTTATCGAGGAAGGCTTTAGGCTATATAACATCATGATGCAATTATTAGGAGCGAAGAAATAATGGAAAGTGTGAAAAAAACGGGCAAAATTATTCATCCTTGAGGGCTTCCCTTGCGAGCGCTGCAAAAACGGTTCAAGATATCAAAAATATATGTAAGAAAGAATTATTCCTCTTGAAATGATCTAAAAAAATGTCCGCGACAGTATATGTCTATCTTTTAAGATTAAGTCACTAGAACCGTTTTTATGGTAAACAAATTTGGTCGAAATTAATGCATTATTTGTTAAGTGTTGTATCAACGTAATAATATTAATCTTTATCCAAATAAATGTGTTGTTGATTAAGAGTATTAATTGTGAACAAAACTGTCTTTGACATCACTTAATTTCAATGAACATCTTAGAAGATATTACAAAACCTTATATAGCAAAACAACGTTTGCCGGATCTGCTATGTGTTGATAAGCGCGAAACTCGAGAACGGCTAAACCGATTTGGCTGATTTCTTTTTTGTTGTGTTTGTTGAAGTCTAGGGAAGGTTATTACGGAGAGAAAAATTAAAAAAAATGTCTGAAAAAGTCTAAAAACAACACTTTGCTATATTCTCATACAAAAAATTCTTAATAATATTTAAAAGTCAATTTGAACTTTAACACCATAAAGTTTAAATGTTAGTGGACGGGTCCCGGGAAGGCAAAACAATTGAGTAAATATGAATGTCAATATTTGTCAATTTTTATACATATAGCATTAAGGCCAGGTTCCTTCAAACTATTTTCAAAAAACAACCGACAGGCCAATAAGTTTTGGCAGAATGAAATCTGACGGGGAATCTATTAACATTAAAAAAACAATGTGACTTTGTTTTAGAGAAATAGGGCAGAACAAGGTCTGCCGGGACAGCTAGTGTATCTAGATATATGGAACACTTGTGGCACACAAGCTTGTTTCGGAACGCGACAGGCCGAAAAACTCACTTTGCTGGGCTTTGCACGGGTATATACTGTGGTCAAATCAAGTTGGATTTTTTTTTTTTTGTTAACCCGTTGGAAATCCCTTCGGACCGTCAAGGGTGGTGAGGGCCAATCTCCCGGTGTGTCGGACTTGCAGCGACTAAAACCACCGGGATGAAAAAATGAAAATGAAAAAGTATTTATTTCGCCACAAATCAACAAAAAACCAGAAATTTAAATGCAACAATACAAACAACACACAAAAACAAAATAAAATACAAAACATATAAACATGGCGAAAATGGGACCTTCATCAGCTCAAAGCCACAGAGGAAGTCTACAGCGCCGATTTTCGTGAAGGGCCCCGGTCGTGTTACATCTTATAAGAATTATCAATAAACAATATAAATACATATAGCTTAAATAATAAATACAAAATAAATACGAGTCCAACTATGTCCTCTCTTCGCATTCGCCGTGCCTGGGTATCCGTATACTCCCTACGGACCCGGCGAGCGGCTGGCCTTGCCAGGCCTCCTCTCTGAGAGGGGTTAATTGTTACACCCTCCCTACCTCTCAATGAGGTGGCGTGTAGGCACACACCCTCAACGTCCACCGCTCGGCCTGCGTCAGGAGGGGAGCGCGCCCCAAAACAGTTGGATTGGAGGCGCCGGGTATCGATCCAGGTACCTCACGCATGCAAAGCGAGCACTCTACCATCTAAGCTACGCCCCCTGATGAACATTGAATACAAATTATTGTCTTTATTTTTCAGGAATACGAGAAGAGAATTGTGCCTTGGCTATACGCTTTTGGAGTATTTGTCCTATTTCGTCTGATCGCCTTCATATTCGCGTCCATCGTAAATGACATGATTTTCGCCTACAACGTGATAATGTGCCTATTGTGGATAATTTTCTGTCTGACCGGAGCTTACGGCTGGCTCCTAGTCTACAGCCTCTATTTGGAGCTGGCCGATCTCACGAAACTGGAAGATTTGGCTCATTTAAGGGTGAGTTATTACAATAAATCAATAACCGTTAAAGGCCGTCATGGTGACTCGCTTCGGCTTGTCGCGTTTCGGGATCAGCTTGTGTATATCCAGTAACTCATATACCTAGAGACCTTCAGTCGCGGTATATGTGGGCCGACATGACGACGGAGACTATCAATGGATTTTCATCCTTTAATAGTCGCATTCGTTTTTGGACTACACTGTACTTACAATCAAGTGCACTGTAGTCACTTTGTAGAGCCAGTGTAAGAAATAATTGGTTAATTATATGAGTTATAACAGTAAATAAGTGATCATCATGTGAGGGATATTATAGTTAATGATTAATTAGTGAGATATACACGTTGTTATAGCATATCGTTAACCAGTTAACTATGGCGCCCTCATATAAAAGTACGTACAGCTTTGTGTCTCCAGAATCGACCAATGACGAGTATATTCGTCAATCGCAGCGTAAGTTGCGCCGGTAGGATATTGGTTGAAAAATATGGGTTTATTTTATAAAATTGTATTACTAATATTTACTTGTTTGGTTTACATAAGCATATATTACATGTGCTCTGCCTAAATACAACGAGCAGTATCGGGGAGGGTATCATCTCCCCCGAGTTTGTGCCCAGCGGGCGCGGCGCGACGGGGCTGTGGCGAATTGATTACAGGACCCACAGTCCCCGCCAATGCGCAGAAGTAGTCACCTTGGGGTTTATAGTCGGTATAAGTCCGACACACCTCGGTCGCGCAATCCCCCTGTGCGGCTGAGACGGTCCTATGAGGATTTTCCCCAAGTAAAAAAAAAAGGATATATTACATACATATTAAACAAAAAACGCAATAAATTCAATTACAATTCAATTTAATTATATGTATACAAGTAAGAATTCAAATTCTCGCTGTGAAGTGATATTCAGTGAAACGGTATTATGCACAATGGGACATTGCAAATCGAACACCAGTAATACGATTTCTTCCTGATCTCACAAAATAAATATAAATAAATTCATTATAAAAACTAGTAAACTTTTCCAACCAGTACATACGGGGACTCATGACATCATCTCAAATTGCTTATATTTTCTATTTTTTTTTGTTTTATTCTGGCATAGCCTCAAAATGTTCTAAACAACTTGATATTTCAGAATATGTTTTTTTTTTTTCAAAAATTGCAATTTAAACTCCTACTGGTCGCTGATTTATACGCATGACGAGTATATTTGTCAATACACAAAATTTTGCCATTTTTCCATGATGAGTATACTCGTCAATCACAGTTAACTGGTTAATTACTCTGTGATTTTGTATGTTATTATAATAAATAATTAATTAGCCAGTTATTAGGGACGACATTATAGGAATTCGTAATTATTCACTTATTATGTGTATTGTTGTAATAAAACTTTAATAATTAATTTATTGAAGATTTAACGTTATTTTTTTTTTGTATCCCGGGCGAAAATGCTGCATAGATCCATCAGGGACGCTGTGAGGGCAGCGACCCCGCTGTGTCAGACTTCTACTGACTAAAAACGCCCGGGGTGTCCCTCTGGTTGCTCCACCCGGGACTGGGAAATCAAATTCAATCAGACGCCCGGGAAACAAAAAGCCTTGTTGAGGCTCCCTTTCTGGGAGGGATAGGAGTAAAAGCCCACCCCTCCAAAACCTGACTAATTAACTGCTTATATTTATAAATTTTAATATATGAGTTGCTTTAATAGATCTTTAATTATTCTGTGACTGTGTAAGTTACTATAGAAAAATCGCTAATAAGCCAGTTATTATGCTTTTTTTTTACACTGGCTCGACATAGTGACTACAGAGTACCTGATGGTGAGTACAGTGTAGTCCAAAAACGAAAGCGACTATCAAAGGATGAAAATCCATTGATAGTCTACATCGTCATGTCGGCCCACATATACCACGACTGAAGGTCTCTAGGTATATGAGCTACTGGATATGCACAAGCTGATCTCGAAACGCGACAAGCCGAAACTGGTCACTATGACAGGATTTACACCCATGGACTGTGGTCGCGATCTAGACGGGCACCGGTGCCCTCGCTGCTGCTCGTTCAGCACCACCCAGGAGTCACGTGTAGGGAAACTAGGGTAAAGCCTACGGACGCGAGCAGCTTCGACTCCCAAAAAAAATCTAAATTATAAACCTTATTCTCAAAAGAAACGCATAATAACTAGACACTGGTGATTTTACAGATGGGGACAATGGCATCGCTAAACGCATCTTTGGCTGGTTCGAGACCAACGACCCCTCACAGCACGGTCTCCACGATGCCCGCTTCGCAGATATGATGCCAGACGAACCTCAAACCGGAGGCCAAGCTCGCATCGCCTGACAGCGGGGAGTTGACTCCTCTAGCTGACTGCAGCTTGGAGACACCCGTGTGAGAATGAGGAAGTTTATATATAGTTTATATAGAAAGTTGAGTAGCTATAGTGGTTATTGCATAGCTAAGAAGTGTCTGTTCTTTGTAAATGTAATTTAGTTTTACATTTTGTTATTTAAATATCTAATCCCACAGTTAGCCCATTAACCATTGTAATTTATTAAGAGAAACGTGTAAAATGAACACTGTAAACGATTACTTTGTAACACGTGCACCGGGCAACCGCTGCCGACCGAATGATATCCTAAAACAGTACGCGCGTTTTTTTGTATAATAGAGCCCGAATGGCGGGTGTTGCTTACAATAATTGAAGGTATCCCGTCATATATACAATGGCGTCTAACGTAAGCGACTCTATGATCGTGAGCATGACAGCGGCGCACTGTCACCTTTAACAGCCGCCTTGCATATAAATACATCTGCTACATCAGGCCCTGAAAGTCACTGTCGCCTTGAATGCTGCTTTCTTCGACTGAAGACCAGCTTTATATGTATACAGGGATACTGGTAACTAACGCAAAACCTTTTAAGGGTGACTTTGGTGTATTAAGACTGACAACTTTTGTTTTACGACTTTTTCTAACTTGTTTTTTCCCCATACAAAAATTAAATAAATCAAATTCGCAGTTTTTTTTTATACTGGCTCGACATAGTGACTACAGAGTTCCTGATGGTAAGTACAGTGTAGTCCAAAAACGAAAGCGACTATCAAAGGATGAAAATCCGTCGTCATGTCGGCCCACATATACCACGACTGAAGGTCTCTAGGTATATGAGCTACTGGATATACACAAGCTGATCCTGAAACGCGACAAGCCGAAACTAGTCACTATGACGGGCTTTACACGCATGTACTGTGGTCGCGATCCAGACGGGCACCAACGCCCTACCACCTCGCTGCTGCTCGGTTAGCACCACCAAGGAGTCACGTGTAGGGAAACTAGGGTAAAGCATACGGACGCGAGCAGCTTCGACTCCCAAAAGTTCAGATCTGATCTTCTTAACACTCTGAAAGGCGGCGCGATGCAACCGGGGCAGTCGATTTCGTAGCATCAGCTGACTGAACTTTTGGGCAGTAGACTTGAGGGATTCTGCTGCCTGTATGAGAGGGAGGCGGTGCACGGTGTCCGGCGCGCCGCCTGAGAGAGAGGTTTTGGGGAGGGGGGGGTTTACTAACCCCTCCCCCAGAGAGGTAGCCTCAACAAGGGCTTTTGTTACCCGGTCGTCTGGATGAATTTGGTTTCCCAGGCCCGGGTGGAGCAATCAGAGGGACACCCCGGGGGTTTTTAGTCAGTAGGAGTATGAGACACCGGGGTAGCTGCCCTCACAGCGTCCCTGATGGTCATATCCAGGATTTTCCCTTGGGATACGAAAAAAAGGTGACTGAACTTTAAACATAGAGCTAACCATTGATAGAAATTCCCACTATACCTAAAAAGTATATATCTTAGGATGTGTTAAGTTTTGGCAAAAGTCATAGAACAAAAGTTGTTAGTCTTGAATCTTGATGTACCTATGTTACCTTTAAGGGGTTTGGCGATAGCTACCAGTAAACATTGTATATTGTTGCAAGGATCTCTCCACCCTCTTCGAAAATATATAAACTGTTAAAACACAATCTCTTCATTAGAGTAGCCATATAAATAGTAATGATATCTAAAGGTGGCTAGTGACAACAAATGAAATCGACTTTAAGCTTGTATAAAACGCAATTTAATTTAAGCAGTTTTATTCGACCTCAATATCTCTGTATCATGGCGAGTGTTCTGAAGAGCTGTTTAACCTTGTTCCGCCCTCTCCCTTCCTGAATAGAGCCACGCGCGTGGGTTTGCGGAGTCACAGCTATACGGTATCTCACATCCCGGCTAGGGCTAAGAAGTTCTCTAACTCCTTCTTTTCCCGTGTCGTTGGGCTGTGTAATGGTCTTCCACCGAGCGTGTTCCCACCATCCTATGATATGGGATCCTTTAAGCGAAGCGAGAAGAGATATTAGTGCAGGCCGGCATGATTGATGCGATCGCCGATAGATTTTTTCTTAACTGTTGATTGTTGTACTGTGGTCGCTGCACCGTGGATAAAAAAAATTAACCGTTGTTAAAACTGGATAATGTTTTCGTGTAACACAATAAGTTCAGTTTAAAACAACGTTTTGTATAAGTTTAAACTAGATTTAATTGTTACTACAATCCCCCTTTAAATACTTACGAATCATTTTAAGTCTTAATTTTGTTGGAATAAGTATTATTTTCAAGGTTTAATTTCGTATTTACTAGTAATAGAAGAAACCAACTACAGTCAAAATCTGTTATAACGACATCGAAGGGACTACTCATGTTTAGTCGTAAAAACCGATAGTCGTAACAGCCGGTGATGTCTTCGAGATACGAGAACCTATTTTGTTGCCGGGAGCATTGTTCTGGGTCAATACCGGTATGTTCTAAACGATGTCGCCATAAACGGTTTTTACTGTATATATTTTTAAATAACATCCTATGTATGTATTATAGAATTATCAAGTAATATTATAAAAAATACTTTAATCTCTAATTAATATTCTGTATTAAAAATAAGTTATGAATTGACTCCGATATAATTAATTTTAGATTTTAAGTTATTAACAATTTTTTTTATCGTAAAATGTCCTTATTTGTTGTTTAAGGTCCGTCCAATTATTTCTATAACAATAAGTTTTCTCTGCATCTTTACGTTAAAAAATATATATCACTTGACTATAATAGTGTATTTTAGTAACTAGTATAGATAGATGTAGCTGTATCTACGGTACTATTTAACCAATCATGATAAGATATAAAGATGTTTTTAAAATGGAATGTATTAGAACTGAAAATCCATTAAAATTGGTTCAGTAGTTTCGCCATGATGAGTCAAACATACTAATTGCTATATTTTTTATAGTAGGCGGTTTTAAGACAAACATTTTAAATATTTTCGATATATTATTGAATACACGTTTTACGATAAATCTCTTAATTTAAGGAAATTAAGAAAGACTTAAGAGGAAAAGAGAAAATGCATTTAAATGAGGTTATCATTATTATCTTTGTAATATCAAAAACCCTTTAAAAAGGTATACAAACTGGTTTTTATAATCTTTATATTGTAATAAAAAGTATTGTGTTTTATACGGAACAATATCGAGTTTAACTCAGTAGATATGGCAGAAATAAAACTTTTTAGATGTTCTCAAATGAAAACTCTGTCTTCCTTCGCTTTTTTTTATCTAGTCAAGTACTTATTGGAATTTACCGTCCTTTTTACTCAAAAACTTGGCACAAGCTTCTGAACTTTTATGTAGTTTTTTTATTTAAAATATTCAATCATTTATAAGGATCTCGAAATATGAATCTCAATACTGGCTGAGCACCTTCTGTGCTCGCCCTCTAAGCCCGGTTGAGCTGAAAATGCCTTTCCCGGCAATCAGTAGTTAGTCCGCTTCAAAAAAAAAAAAAAAAAAAAATGAATCTCAATTTACTTCGATCACAGCTGGTGGTAGGTGTAGATTCTTTCTTAATAAACCGAGATTGTTAGGAAGTTTCATTTCTGTCAGAGGTTTGCAAATTTTTTTTTTTGCAATCTAGTAAATATAATCAAGGCAATACGTTTAAGCGCTAAAAATCTGTTACTAGGGTTAATAGAGTTGGTTGATTTAACACGTTCTCGTAAGACAAGCGCAAGCTTAGTTTGAGACTACAGCAATGTGTGTAATTGTCTACAAATATTGTGTGTGCCTATATTAATATTTCATTGTGCCTTTATCAGTGTGCCTCCGGGATAGTGTAACCGAAATCGAGCACTTTAATGTAATAATTTTAATACAAGTTTAAGGTATTATATTGAAATCTTTTTACAAATATTGAAATAAATTTTGTATGATTTATTGGTGTTTTTTCAGTTGGTGGATTGTTCTAAAATATCTTTTTAACCTGGAGAAAAATCCTGCATCGTACTGCAGGGCAGGAGTTCCGGTGTCAAACTCCTACTGATTAAAAACCTCTGGTGTTTCTCTCAAATCGCTGTAAGCTGAGCCTGGGGATTTATGTACTCTACGACCTGGACAAACGGACAGCCTGGTACAAGCACTGTCTGGGAGGAGTGGGGGTAATGGGCCCACATTCCAGGTTATTTCTACTAGGCGGTGAAGAACACATACGCAGACTTGCTCAAGTTTATTGTCCAGATGCTCAAATATTCTTTTTTTATATCCCGAGGGATAATCCTGCTTAGGACCATCAGGGCTGCTGTGATGGTAGTGACTCTGGTGCGTCAGTCTTGTATTAACTAAAACCCTCCGGAGTGTCCGTCAAATCACTACGCGGTTTTGGGAATCTTTATTATTCCAATTGCCCGAAGAGTAAATTGTCTGTTTTAAGCTCCTCTGGGAGAAATGGGTGCAAAAAGCTCACTTGTATCAGGCAGCCAACCGCCTGTCCCATCAGGGCGTTAGAGTCCCTTAAGTCAACATGACGAAGTTCTGCGTTGGTGTAGAAAAATGGTAGTGAATAAGATTTATATGAGGTCCACGAAAATGTATCTTGTGTTACAATAATAGAGGAGCACAACGGCAAATGTCACTGATAAGCTAGGCTGGATTTATATCCAGCAAAAATAAAATATAATAAATATAAATAATATATAAAAAATAAATATAAATTATAGTTATTAAATGCTAAATATTAATGTGAACACCATTAACAATTAACGTATACTTTACAATAAATATATTTTATGTTGGCAAGCATAAAGAAAGTGACAGGAAGGATATGGCGGGCTTGGACAAGTTTTAATGGCGGCGGCTTGAGTAGTTGAGTGGCGAAAAGGAAGGCGTTTGATATTGTGTTGGAGTTCTGTAAATGAATAACAAATAATTATGTGGTCGGAGTTTGATGCAATGGTCCTCACAGGTGTCCATCGATCCAGTACGAAGCCTAGAACCCAAATAAAAGAGATGTCGAATGGCGAGTTTACCAACTAGCAGATAAGTTTTAGAGTTTATAATAATATAATATTTTATCCTTTTAAAACTAGTTTCAGTAATAAAGAACAAAAAATTTAAGGTAGCTTTATCTATCAAGGGAAACAGGTAAAAAGTTACGCGAATAAATATTTTAAGCGCACAGATAATATAAACCCATTACACAATGCGCGCGGGCAGCAGCGTTGCTAACAGCGCTACAGTACTCACCCCCTTGCGTCAGTCTTAATTTGATCGTTCATGTGCCGGCTTACGCTCTCACGCTCCGAATTCTCGTTAAACTGTACAAATTCATATTTCTTCGGTGATTTTTGACTGTCTGTACCAATTTTTAATGAAGATGATCGTATTAAGATTTTTAAAAAGCATTTGGAAGCTTAAGATTCTAATTTTTAGATGATTTAGCTAAATTTTTTTTGAAGCTTAATATTTTTTAGATGAGTTTTGAGATTATGGTAAAAATGTATCAGCAAGTGATCCACGGAAATTAGTAAAATTTGGAAAAGGGTCTACGAGTAAAATGGTTTGGCACTCTGGTGTAAATAGAAACAAAAAATATTAAAAAAACAATTATTTAATATCTTACATTAACAAAGAATACAAATACAAATATAGATCTTTATACAATATACAATAACCTGTAACAATAACCTTGATTTCTTTGCGATCGTAATTTTACTCGCCCGTCTAAGTGACTACACCACACCTGACGGAAAGTTAAGCGTTGTTCAAGAAAAGAAGAAACCAACAAGCTTCGTCATGCCCACATACACCAAGACAGAAGCTCTTTAGATACATAAACAACTGGACATACACAAGCTGATGCGAGTCACTATGACGGTATTTGCACTCATGTATTGTGGTCACGACCTAGTTCGGGCAATCGCCCTTATTCTATGTAAGTATATGGAATATCAGGATAGTTCCAGTCAATTTTTGTTATAGATATATAGTATTTATATGAATGATATAGCTAAATAAAATAACGATGGGGAATTTTCTGATTTTCTAGATTATTTGTGATAATAAAAGCTGAAACCATCCGATTAATTTATATCCCATACAGTTATGAATATGAATATCCCCAGTATACCTAACTATCAGCTAAAGAAGGACCTGTCGGCCCCGCTAAGAGTAAAGTTTGACAATAATAGCATTTGCTGAAAATATAGCAATATGTAAACATACTAATAAAAATTCTATGGTTCCTAACACTTGTTCGTGACGTGTATATTAATTATTACATCGCCGTAAGGTTCGTAATTATCAACATTACCGCACTCATGACATAATAACATTACTATACTAGTGCGGTAATGTGATTATACTTTTAACTCGCTGTAAATCATTGATGTAGAATACTCGATAATATACATATTAAGAGCTAGTACAATATTTTTTTTTTGTATGTAGGTTGTATATAGTAGTATGTAGATATTGCTCTATAATTATGTGACCTTCTGTATATATTTAATTTATTCTAAAGAGTATTCTTCTTATATATTTGCAATATCTATATTCCACAATGAAAAATAAAAAAACAACAAAAACCCCGACAAGCGCAAATCCGATAGCGCACCAAGGGTTCCGCAACAATTTGTTAATATAAGTTTATAATTAAAAATAGTAAATACAAATTTTATGGTTATTGGTGAACAGGAAGTACCCTGTAGGCTTTGATTACCTTTAGCGACACAAACGACCTTTCTTTTGATTGCGTTCACTTGGAAGTTTAACTTTTTCAGAGCTACAATTATCGAGGGGTGAAAGGCTATTTAGTTTAAGCGACATTTTTTGGTGATATAGTAATATATATATATATATATTTTCGAAATTTGCGTTTTTTACCGATTATATTACTATATCACCAAAAAATGTCGCTTAAACCAAATAGCCTTTCACCCCTCGATATATTTATCTACAAAAGATAATTTGTCTTAAATAAATTATATGTTGTAAAAATAATGGGATTCTCGAATTAAAAATAAACTATCTTTTGTAATATTTTTTTACAACTGAATGAAACGGTACAATAAAGAATTAATTTTCTTAATCACGCAGTAGAGTCCGACCGAAATTTAGGTTCTGTCACCTTCGGCAAAAACTTCGGTTTTGGTCAAAAAATGTACCGATATCCTGACCAAAACAGAAGGTTTCTAGTAAGTGCCGAAATTAAACTAACCTTATAAATGAACACAATATTTCGAAATCATGAAATAAAGATTGGTAATGTTATTATATTTTACCAAGTTGTAATGTAATTTTGAACATCTCTAGAAATTGTTTTTATATCGTCAACACAACCTTTAATTTTAAAATTAACTATATTTAATTTACTGTTTGGTAACGCCACAGATAACAAATTAATATATTAACTGGCTCTTGATGCGTTTAATTGCCACCCAGTCCGAAGGGTGGGTAGTTTATCAAATTTATATGAAATTGTTCGACTTTCGCGACCTATGCGACGACGGTGCACCTTACTGATTTATATTTGATGGTTTTATACAAATACTGTGTTGTGAAAGTTGATGTCACATAGGTCTCCAAGACTTCGGAGCAGCCTAACAGGTTGGTGGCAAAACCTTTATCACATGAGCCAAAATCTTAGAAAAATTACAGTCCACTTTTTAATTCCGTGGAACCCTCCGAATACACGGCGGTTCCACTGTTAGTTAATCATTAACTGTTTCTTAGGATTTTTAGACCTTCTACCACAGCTGATTAATCCATTTGGCCAGATACCGACCTTCAATTGGACGCTAGTTATACAATGTTACTGGTAATTATCGCCAAACCTCTTAAAGGTAACTTAGGTACATCAAAACTAACAACTTTTGTTCTATGACTTTTGCCAAACTTAACACATCCTAAGATATATTTTTTTTTAGTTTTAGTGGGGGTTTCTATCAATCGTTAGCTCTATGTTTTAAGTTCAGTCAGCAGATGCTACGAAATCGCTTGCCCCAGTTGCATCGCGCCGCCTTTCATAGTGTTAAGAAGATCAGAACTGCAAATTTGTTTTTTTTTTGTATGGGAAAAAAGATAGAATTAGAAAAATTCGTAAAACAAAAGTTTTCAGTCTTATTATACCTAAGTCAGCCTTAAGAGGTTTTGCGTTAGTTGCCTGTAACCCTGTATATACTATAAGCATAGATGGGCAAAATGTAATCAGATTAATGAAAATGATTAACGATTACATTTTCGTTTTTTACCATTAATTTGACCACATTTTGCTCATTTATGTTTTAAACACTACAATATCCCAGATTGTATACATATTTATGATTTCTTAATGTTTTAAATGGATTTAATCACGATTACAGAGCAAGAAAATTAGAATTATGACTACATTTTGTAATCGTTCATCATTAATCAGATTACATTTTGCCCATCTCTGACTATAAGTAATTTAACAATCACAAACAAGTTTATCAGTGTTAGTTTGAATTTAATTAAAACTTTTGTCCGTTTTAAAATATCTTTTTTGTAACCCGGGGGGAAATCCTGCATAGGAGCATCACAGCCGCTGTGAGGGCAGCGACCCCGGTGTGTCAGACTGCTACTGACTAAAAGCCCCCAGGGTGTTCCTCTAATCGCTCCAACATGGCCTGGGAAATCAAATTCATCCGGACGCCCGTGGAATAAAAAGCCTTGTTGAGGCTACCTCTCTGGGAGTGGTGGGAGTAAAGAGCCCACCTCTCCAAAAACCTCAAAAACCCTCTCAGACTCCCTCAAGTCTACTGCCCGGTTATTGTAACTGCGGGATGTCGCGCTCGCTCTGGACGAACGCGTCCCTCCGGCGACGGTGCCTTGGCCCCCGAGCGGCCACAGAAGATGTTCGCTCTCTGACCCTTTCGGCGGTCTGCTTCTGCTTCATCACAGCCTGGCAGAGTTTCTCTTTTTTGGTCTAAGGTATAGTAACAACTTCTAGAGATGTAAAGAGAATTATCTTGTAACTTTTCAAAAGCGACATTTCGACTCATCGTTTCATAATTTCAAAATCATGTGCGCATTTTTAATAGTTTACTTAATTTCGACTTTAACTGGAAACCTTCGGGTTCGGCCAAGACATTAATCCTTTTTGACCGAAACCGATGCCTTCGGTCGGGCACTATTTTTTTTACACCGGCTGGACAAACTGACTACAATACACCTGATGGTAAGTAGAGCGTGATCCAAACACGAAGGTGACCATCAAAGGATAAAAGTCCGTATTTGAGAGTTAAATATAAATGCAATATTATGAGGCATTAATGTTGTAATCTAACTGCTGAGCCCGTGGTGCTTCCGCTTCATCCTTGCGTAGGGTCCGATGTCAGGGTCCATTACGAAGTCATATAACACCGCTGACCAGCTGTTGTGCTGGGGCAAATCGTCATAAAACTCTGGAGCTATCCGCTTTACCTGAAATTAAATAAAATATCGTCACGCTATATCCCTTACGGGGTGAGCAGGGATGCATTAGTGGTTGTATCCACTTCGCGCTTATATGCCGTGCCCAACGTGACCAGTGGCGCAGCTGGTCGCCGTTCTCACGACACTAGTACACATGACATTTCTATTAGACGCCATGCGGGCTTCCTCACGATGTGTTTCTTCATCAGTGAGCATGTTTTGCCTGAACTAGGTCATGAATACAGTACACAAGTGTAAAGACTGTCATAGTAACTTGCTTCGGCCTGTCGCGTTTCGGGATCAGGATGTGTATATCCAGTAGCTCATACACCTAGAGACCTTCAGTCGCGGTATATGGGGCCGACAAGCTGACGGAGACTATCAATAGATTTTCATCCTTTGAAAGTCGCTTTCGTTTTTGGACTACGCTGTACTTACCATCAGGTACTCTGTAGCCACAATGTCGAGCCAGTGTAAAAAAAATCCACCCGATCCAACCCCACCTTCCCTTAACATTGTGATTAACTATCGAATTCCACTTCTAGCCCATTAACCATTGCAATTTAAAAAAAGGGTCATATAAAATGAATACTGCAAACGATTACTCTACAACACGTGCATCGGGCAACCGTTACATGAGTAAAGCGTTTTTTTTTTTACGGTAGGTACAGGCCTTTACAACTCAACCGGGCTAAGGGGGCGAGCACAGAAGGTGCTCAGCCAGCGAATTTATGGGTTGGGTGGCAATGCAAGGGCACCCCTGTGGGTACGGACATCGACTTGGGCTGGCAGCCAGGGAAAGAACCTGAGATGATCTACTAGCGTTTCGGAAGCGAATACCTTGAGAAGAAACGCCGAAAGAAACTAAAGGCTTTGTTGAAGTAGGACTACGGCAGTGCGTGCGACCGATAATAGAGGCCGAATGGAGGGGCCTTCTCGTTGGCGGGTGTTACTAACTATAATTGAGGGTAACTCCTCATATATACTTACCTCGGGCAGCCTCCGCCCCGGCACGGCTGGGAAGTCGTGGTGCTCGTTGTGGTAGCCCACATTGAATGTGATCCAGTTCAGCGGTCCGTAGTAGGAGTACGTTTCGAAACCTTTCCGAAACATATAGTGCTCCGATATGAAGTGACCTTTAGGAGAGAACATAGATATATCATACAGTTAGTGGCATGTATACAGGGTGATTTTATAGACGAGGGAGATATTTAAGAATACCTTCTTTTAACTAATAAAAATGTTAATAAGACACATTTATGAACAAATGAGAATTTATCCGTAAAAAGTTTGGACACCGCAACGCGTGTGACTTATGATTGAGTGATAAGTAGATAAAATTCCTTTTACGTGATTTTAGGTAAACAGGTAATTGATTCGCTTCCCTTTAGTACTTTATTCTGGCTTAGGAGAGACAAAATACCTACTTAAACATTAATCGTTATTTATTCTATCATGTGTGTCATTGCCCCTAAATATGTTGACTATAAATTACTTTGTATTAATGGAAATATTAAGATATCACTATTCCTATATATTTGGAATTAGAATCGAATGCTGAATATGCTCCTTGAACATATCCCTCGTCTATAAAATCAGCCTGTATATGCCTCTTATATGTAGTATCCTGAGAATGGTAATCAGCTGGGTTATTGATCACATGGAGCCCGAGATGTAAAGCGCAAAGTGGATACAGCCACTAATTCATCTCTGCTCATCCTATAAGATATATAACGTCATGATATCTATATATATAAAAATCAATTGCTAAAACTCGAGAACGGCTGAACCGATTTGGCTAATTTTGGTTTTGAATTAATTGTTAAAGTCCAGGGAAGGTTTAAAAGGTGAGTAAATATGAAAAAAATGCTAAGAATATATTAATTGTATTTCTATTAGACTGCGACAGGCCAATAACTTTTGGCCGAATGAAATCTGACGGGGCAGCTATTACCATAAAAAAAATGTAACTTTGCTTTAGAGAAATAGGACAGAACAAAGTCTGCCGGGACAGCTATTATTATAATAAATAACGCCTTCTAGATATCAGCTTGAACACCTGTGTTCGCCCTCTCGCCCGGTTTATTTGTGAAGGTCTGTCCTGGCTATCAAAGTATTGTACAATTCAGAAAAAAGAAACATTATAGAGATGATTTAACCACTTCGGTATGGCGGCTATCGGCCACGAAAAGTTGCATTCACCGTTCGTACGCTGCCTCGTTCATCGACAGATCTGTGACGAGATAAGCTTTGAACCACTGAAAGCTTATTTTACATTACAGGCGGCATGTAATGTAAATAAGAGAAAACTCCTGGATGTCGCCTATAGTCGATGCTCGGCCGTGAGCGTTCACAACACGGCCTAGGCTTGTCGAATAAATATCGATACATCCATATATCGATATTTGCAATTGAATATATCGATATTTTTGGGCGATATATTTTGTAATGATATATCGATAGAAAATATCCAGTATCGAAAAAGATATTTTTAAAGTCTTATGGCAGTGAAGTTGCTGAAATCTGAAGCTGTAGAAAATAGGACCGAACGAAAAAAAAAACTATATTGTCTATGACTGGTGAGTATTATGTTTTGTTACGTTGCATGCATTTACATCTGAATCTGTTGCATGTATATTATTTGCCGCCATTTATTTATTTATTATTTATTTTTATTTGTTATCTTAAATAGGTCTTAAAGTTAGATCATAGCCTTTTAGTTCTTGATATTTTTGTAATTTTGTCTATTAAAATACAATTCTAGTAAAACAATTTCGTGTTTATTGAGATTTGATCGATATATCGATATTTTTCCTTCGATATATCTACGCCGATGTTGATATTTTAATAAATATCGATATTTTTTTCATTTCCGACATCCTTAACATGGCCGTCGACTATAGGCGACGCTCGGCTGTGTGCGGTCATCTGAGGCCGTCGTCCATAGTCGACGCTCGTACCGAAGTGGTTATATATCTTAAAACTTTTTTTACTGTGTCGACAATATGACTGCATTGCACCTGTTAGAATCTTTTTTTTTTGGACCGGACAATACGTTGATGGCCGCGATAGACCTTCACAAATAAACAGGGAGCGAGACATGGTGGAAAGTAGTCCTAGAACGGCGACGACCACGTTTTGCGAGGTGGTAGGGCGTCGGTGCCCGTCTGGATCGCGACCACAGTACATGGGTGTAAAGCCTGTCATAGTGACCAGTTTCGGCTTGTCGCGTTTCGGGATCAGCTTGTGTAAATCCAGTAGCTCATATACCTAGAGACCTTCAGTCGTGGTATATGTGGGCCGGCATGACGATGTAAACTGTCAATGGATTTGCATCCTTTGATAGTCGCTTTCGTTTTTGGACTACACTGTACTTACCATCAGGTACTCTGTAGTCACTATGTCGAGCCAGTGTAAAAAAAAAACGACTGTCAAAGGACGCAAATCCGTTGACAACCGTCATCGCTATGTCGACCCACACATACCACGCCTAAAGGTGCCTAGGTATAAGAACTGGATGTACACAAGCTGGTCCCGAAACGCGACAGGCCATCGCGAGTCACTATGACGGCTATATTTTGTCCTCACTAACAACTATATTTCTATATATCTATAACTAGCTGATCCGGCAAACGTTGTTTTGCTATATAAGTTACTGTAATATCTTCTAAGATGTTCATTGAAATTAAGTGATGTCAAAGACACTTTTGTTCACAATTAAATTCTCTTAATCAACAACACATTTATTTGAATAAAGATTAATATTATTACGTTGATACAACTCTTAACAAATAATGCATTAATTTCGACCAAATTTGTTTACCATAAAAACGGTTCTAGTGAGTTAATCTTAAAAGATAGACATATACTGTCACATTTGCGGACTTGCATTTCACTGCGGACATTTTTTTAGATCATTTTAAGAGGAATAATTCTTTCATACATATATTTTTAGTATCTTGAACCGTTTTTGCAGCGCACGCAATGGAAGCCCTCAAGGATGAATAATTTTCCCCGTTTTTTTCACATTTTCCATTATTTCTTCGCTCCTAATGGTTGCATCGTGATGTTATATAGCCTAAAGCCTTCCTCGATAAATGGTTTATTCAACACAAAAAGAATTTTTCAATTCGAACCAGTAGTTCCTGAGATTAGCGCGTTCAAACAAACAAACAAACAAACTCTTCAGCTTTATAATATTAGTATAGATATGTACACTTACCCGCAACGGGATGGACTCCCATGGCCATTAGAGATCCGAATATTAGATAACCAAGCACCTTCCACCCTGAAAACAAATTGCACTTTCTAGGAAGTTTGTTTTATATTATACGCAATTTCGGATATGGGTAACACCAGAATAGACCGTCTTCTGACAGGCGCTGATGTTCTCACCAGCGGTACAGACATTAGTAACTGAGTCTAGAAGTTTCTATTTTTTTTTCTCTCTTTTTATATATTATCTACAAGTTATATAGACCTAGTCCAAGGGTTGGCGACCTGGAGCTCGCGAGCCACATGCGGCTCTTTGGATGTGAAGCTAACGGCTCTTTAATTCCATATGCAAATATTATTCAATTTTTTTCAAATACGTATGTATTTAAAAAATCGTTCTGAATCGAGAAATAAATAAATTCGTTTTTTCAGTGACGTGCATAGGATATTTGAACAGGATAGGCTGATTCGCATAATCAATTTGAATATTATATAATAATAATAAATATTATATTAATTTTATAGAAAAGATTGATGGTGTGAAAACAAAATAGATATGAATATAAAGGGTTCCTTTTATTTGTTTTAATTAAAGGAATTTATTCCAGACTTATTCATCGTAAAGGCATGCAAAGCTTTTATGCATTTATGGAATGAACGCTACTGAGTTTTTTTATCAACAAACTTTATCCGTGCAAATACTATTTATTGTTGGCAAAAAAAAATTGGGTGAAATGATGCAAGAAAACTTACCAAACACCTTAACGACGATTGCATCAAAGAACAACTGAATAACCAAGTTGACCAACTCCAGAGGCGTCGGCGGCTTCGGCCTCACAACTAGTGGCCGCACCGCGTAGAAAAACGGCTGGAGAACCAGCCAGAGGAGCTTCCCACCGGTGGTGCAGAACAACTTGGCTTCTAGTAGCGTCGGCAGATCTGTATCTATCACTTCATCGCCTTGGTACTGTAGACAAAAAAATATACAAAACTTTTAGTAGCGTTAGCATATTTGTCACTTTAGTACTGTCGGCAAAAAAATAATAACTTGGCTTGACGTTGCTAGATTTGTGTCTATAGCCTTGTTACCTTGTTATTGTATTGTTGTTATTGTTAGGAAAAATTTAAAAGAAAATAAAAAGGTGAAACAGAGCATTTATTGGGCACATGAAATAAAGCACAGAAGGATTGGTTAATCAAGACACAGTGACGAGGGAACGGATGGCACTTGCCAGGCAGTAGACTTGAGGGAGCTCTCTGCCCGGATGAGAGGGAGGCAGCGCGCAGTGTCCAGCGTGACACCCGAAATGGGTTTGGAGGGGTGGGCTCTTTACACGCACCTCTGGGAGAATCTGGATCCCCAAACTCTAGTGGAGCGATTGGAAGGACACCCCCGGGGGTTTCTAGTCAGTAGGAGTCTGACACACTGAGGTTGCTGCCCTGACAGCGACCCTGACGGCCCTATGGAGGATTTTGCCCAGGGTCACCAAAAAAAAACGGGATTACACTACAAAATCCCCCCCCCCCCCACACAAATTACACGAGGCCTGAAGGAGGCCGGATATAGCCGGGATCCAAGGAAGTTGGCAAGGCCCTTGAACTCGGCAGACGGGAGAAGGCACACCCCGGTGGTTTTAGTCGACAAGAGTTCGACACACCGGGCGGTAGCCCTCACCGCTGTCCTGCCGGTCCATGAGAATTTCAATCAGGTTACCAAAAAAATCTAAAACCCCCGGTATGTTCCTTCTCTCGTCAGGCGGGGCTAAGGGAAAAGCAGAGCCCGCATCTTAGCTCTGGCCTCCTTTAGGCTACTCTCTACTACGTGGCAAGGGGTACGCTGTAAAACACCACCCCCTGATCACCACATGGGCTTCTCCCAGACATGCTATAAGAAGATTTAACTTCAACAATATTCGTTATCAGTATTTATATCCATTCCCTTATCAATTAACAAGCGTTTATAATGTTACTTCGATAATGGACTGTGTTATAATATTGACAAACTCAATTAATCTGATGATAATTGCATAATCACTATATTATCAGCATTTACGAGAATGATTATCATCAAAACTCTTCGATAAGGTTTGCAGATGTCATGGATTTTTCTTGACTTTCGAGTCATTATCAAATGTTTACAACTTTAGACGATAATGTCTGTTATAAATTTAATTAAGTTTTTACTTTAATTTGACTTCTTTCGTGTAGGGTGTTGACGGACTTGAATGGAAGGATAAGGTACTCACTGGGATTTGGTGGTGATGAGGCTTGCGGTGCCGCGTTCCACCTCACCGCGCTTTATCGGCCGACGATTTTAATAGAATGCGCCGGCGCTAGTGATGCGCGCGGCGCGGCGTGTGCTTGCACGTATCGATTGTTAGTGAGGGGAGTTGATGCAAAGGATTAAGACAAGTCGTAACAATTTCCTTAACTTATGTAATGAATACAAATGTGAAATATAAAAAACTCACCCTGTGATGTTCCAAGTGATACTTCTTGAAGCTTATTGATATCGGTAGTCCGATGGGCAGGTTCGCGAAGAAACCGAATATTCTATTATGCATGGGCCGGTTGTGGCCGAATGCGAGGTTGTGGGCTATCTCGTGAATCGCTGGAAAATAAAACCACTATTTTTCTTATCAAGCCCCGAAAAAATCGCCCTAAGATCGATTTTTATAAAATCCTTTTTTTTCAACAGGACTATACGTGTTGGCCGGGAAATACCTTGACAACTACGCCGAGCTTAGAAGTCGAACACTTAAAGTGATCAACCAGCGACTTATAGGTTGGGTTAGTGTCGCTTTAATTTCCGAAAGGACCGACCTTGTTAAGGTGGTGGGTGATGACCTGTCGCTGCCGGCACTCGTTGTAGGCTGTCTTCACATACTGTGAGGAATCATGCTGGAGAAAGAGGCGGCTGAGAAGAACAGGGAGGCAACAGCCGGCCCTGACAATCCGATCCGCCGCCCACGCAGGACTGGACAAAGGAGGAGGGCCTTCGCCAGAGGCTTTCCTCCTTAAAACCAGATAAGACACCTGGGCGGTGCGCTTGAGGGAGAGTACCGCCCAACTTATCCAGGCGAGAGCGGTGTATGACGTGTTCCCGCACACCGCTCCAAGACATTGAAGTGAGCGAGGGGTGGCTCCGTACACCACTCCTCCCAGTGCAGAGATGCGGCCTAACAAAAGGCCAGACGTCGCCGAGGGTTAGAGACGAGGATAACACTGTACCTCCGGCCCAGGTCAGACGGGAAGACGGAGCACCCCGGGGGTTTTAGGGTCCGACACACCGGCGGGCAGCCCTCACCGTCTCCTGAGGTCCGTCAGGGATTTCCCCAGGGTTACAAAACAAAAGTGTCGCTTTTAATTTTCATTTTAATTCATGTCAATAAATAAAGTAAAATAAATATATACTTTTTTTATTGTTACATTATTTTGCCAACAAAATTTTCCACGAAACATCTTTAAACTTATCGCTAAGTGACGTAATACAATTCAGTGTGCTAATAATTTTGTCACCAAGTGCAAATAACGAGTAACCTTATATATTTATCACAATAACAAACATATAATATGCTGTAGAGATTAGGCTATTGGATATGGGCGTTTCGCTTTATAGTGATTCATCACTAGGATTGCTATACATTCAATATTGTATAAGGTTTGATAAAAACGAGGCATTTTTAATCAGCTAATAGTACATTATAACACGAGTGTGCCCAGTTGGTCAATACGAGGGGCCGAGGAGGGGTAGAAGAAAATTATGAGCAAGTTTTTTTTATACTGACTCGTCACAGTGACTGGTGCATACCTGATGGTAAGCATGGTGCTGTCCAAAAATCGCCAACGACTATCGACAGGCAAAAAAAACCATCGGTAGTCACGGCGATCATGGCGGCCCGCACAAATATCTCTTCACGCTACGCTTAAAGGATCCCATATCATAGGACGGTGGGAACACGCTCGCCGGAAGACCATTCCACAGCCCAACGACACGGCAAAAGAAGGAGTTAGAGAACCTCTTAGTCCTGGCCGGGAAGTTGTAAGGCGAGAATTATAACAAAGTTTGTTATTTGGGAGTGATTATATCATTCTAGATTGATGTCGCATTCGATGGAACTTGGGAAATTCTGGTGACGAATCGTTGCTAGCCCGGAACGTACTGCGTCGAGTTTTTTTTTTACACTGGCTCGACATAGTGACTACAGAGTACCTGATGGTAAGTACAGTGTAGTCCAAAAACGAAAGCGACTATCAAAGGATGAAAGTCCATTGATAGTCTCCATCGTCATGTCGGCCCACATATACCGCGACTGAAGGTCTCTAGGTATATGAGCTACTGGATATACACAAGCTGAAAAGCTTTCTCTTTTCACAAGTTTCGTTCAGTCTAACTCCGCACGTGTACACGCAGGTGCATTAGCGGCAAAACTCATAGCAATTGTTTTGAACACAACAATTTTTCACCGCGACAGATTTATTATTGCGTTCTTGTTAAAAAGGTCTTACGCCTTAGAAACTGTTGACTAAAGAATCCAATAAACAACAGCAAATCTTCAGCGCAGTAAACGCAAACACATTATAATAAAAGTACAATAGACAAGTTTTGTTTATCTACATTAATAACTGTTATATATGTAAACTAGCAAACCCGGCGAACTTCGTTTCGCCACCAGGTGGCTTTGTTTTGGTTTTTAGTTAGCGTTTGAAAGAACGTGCGCATAATAAATGTCACATGAAATTAACTGAGCAGGGTACAATGAGTAGCTGTCAGACAATGTGTAACGCATCGGCGCCATCTACTTAAAATACTGGTGCGATCTGCTCCACCACCATGCAAAACCATATTGGTTCGTATGCTATGTATCAGAGACTAGCTGTGTCCGCGACTTCGTCCGCGTGGAATAGTTATTTTGGGCATTTTAGTTAGTTATTTATTTTAAAATTGTAATATCTTCTAAGATGTTTATTGAAATTAAGTGATGTCAAAGACAATTTTGTTCACAATTAAATACTCTTAATCAACAACACATTTATTTGGATAAAGATTAATATTATTACGTTGATACAACTCTTAACAAATAATGCATTAATTTCGATCAATTTTGTTTACCATAAAAACGGTTCTAGTGAGTTAATCTTAATAGATAGACATCTACTGTCGCGGACATTTTTTTAGATTATTTCAAGAGGAATAATTCTTTCATACATATATTTTTAGTATCTTGAACCGTTTCCGCAGCGCACGCAATGGAAGCCCTCAAGGATGAATAATTTTCCCCGTTTTTTTCACATTTTCCATTATTTGTTCGCTCCTAATTGTTGCATCGTGATTTTATATAATAGATAAGTAGGCGCACGGATTGCGACCCGCACGGGGGTAATTGAATAAAACAGTGTGTGACCAACTTGCAAGCTTCAAGGTCGTATCACTTAATGATGTTAATAATATCGCCCTCCGTTTGATAGTGGCTTTATCCGTTTCGGCGATTATATCGTTAGCGATGAACCATTGATTCAAACGCAAGGTAAAACTGTTCCAGTCTTGTGATAGATGATCAAAGGTTACAGTCACACCATAATTCGTTCCCGTTGACATTTTTTTCAATAATAATGTGGATTAGAACGTCGCCAGTTGTTAAATACGGGAAAACACGAAATGATACTCGCTTGCAAGTCGGTCACACACTGTTTTATTCAATTATCCCCTGCGGATCGCAGCCCGTGCGCCTTCTTATTTACATATACAGTGTAAACTCCATGTAACGTCACTCGATTTAACGACAAACTCCCTAAAGCGTCGATATCACTCGGCTTTGGTTGGTTTAGCTTGCTTCCCATACAATGATACACTCTATATAGCATTACACCCACTCTCAATAACGACAGCAATTTAATAATATAAAGTACTTTTTAAGCTAAGATAACGTTTTAAGTTGCCAAAATTAATAAAAACTGCACAGCTGTGTACGTTCTTTTGTCGCTTTATTATCTTAGCCCGTAATAAACTCGACTGTCGGCATTACACATACCGAACTTTCAAAGAAATCCGTTCTTTTGTTTACAAATTGGGATTGCTCGCACGTGTTGACTGTTGTTAGTAGGAGTCATGGATTATCTATACGTTATCCATAGCCTTAGTTTCTCACAAACTTTCAAACGGTAAACATGGCAAGTAAGAGTTTAAAACTTTTTCTTTTTCTAATACAGATTTTCGTATTGTTTGAGAATTGTGTTAGAATAAAAGATTTGTTGTTGTTTTTCGTACGTATAATTGAATTAAATGAATTTATAACAAAAGACGGTTGGCGCTTAAAATTCCGTAAAACATAAAAAGACACAGATTGCAATTCTGCCACAATTAATTTGACAGTGCGTGAACACGTATAGATAGTAATGGATCTCTCCATTTAACGACAACTCACTATAACCTTAAAATATGCACAGTCTCTTGAGGGTCGTTATATAGAGTTTGCACTGTATAACAATAACCAATAGCTAAAATGCACGCGCGTATTATACGATGTTTTTCATCACATTTGCGAGGAAAAAGGCAGACTTATACTGTGTTACTAATTTTTAATTATTGAAAAAAAAAACTGAATAAATTGTAACTTGCGTTTCATATCTGTATTAATATTTATGTACTATTTCTTGCTCGCCGAGCCGTCGGAAGTATCCGGATTCCCAGGCTCGGCGAAGGCGAAGAGAGGGCAGTGCTGGCACCCCGGTGGTTTTAGTCGGGGCAGGTTCGACACACCGGGGGGAGTGACCCTCACCACTTCCCCTGACGGTCCGTAGGGATTTCCACCGGGTAAACAAAAAAAAAAGTACTATTTGCTACTATGTGTACCCGTTCTTACCTAGCATAAGGGAATGATTAATGACTCCGCCGAAGCAGTAGGCCACGAGGAGCGTCACAGGCCAGCTTAGATGCTGGACCACGGGCATCATGGCGAACTGCGTCAGCACCATAGCAGTCACTACCCATTTGAACAGCGGGTCGTAGCCGAAGAGCTTCTTTATTTGCGGATATTTCTCTGTAAAAGAAAAAAAAAACATAAAAAAACCAAGTCATGTGCCGCGTGTCTTTTAACGATAAACTCAAAACTACTAAATGGATTTTCGTGCGGTATTGAACCAATAGATCCCCAAAACTTTTGTGCCTCGCAAACCCACTTACGGTGTTTTTCGGTTTTGGATAGTTCCTCTACTAAGCTAATATTATATTTGGCAAGTTAATCTCCTTCAAATTTGTTTTGATTGATTTCTGACTATGTGTAAAGCGAAAAAACAATAAAAAATACACATTAAGTTTTATACATTTGCTAGCTATGCACGAGACTTCATCCGCGTGGATTAGTCTCTTTGGGTAGCATTTTAATTTATTTAGGTTAATTATTTTACAAATAAGACACATACGTATAAATCTTTATTCGGGTAAGCACACAGGCACATTTCCCCACCTACACCGCACCGTACCGCGCTCATACCGTACCGCGCTCATACCGTACCGCGCTCATACCGTACCGCGCTCATACCGTACGGCGCGGCGCTTGGCAAGTCTCTTACTCGCGTTAACTTCAGTTTCACATTTTGTAATGACTCCGTAAATCAGAATCGCTCTAATTTTTTCTCTTGTCGCAAACTTATATAATAGGCTATAGACTATTTGTGTCACAAATTTCATTTAAATCGATTCAGTAGTATTGGCGTGAAAGCGCGACAGACAGACAGAGTTACTTTCGCATTTATAATATTAGTAAGGATTATTTAATTGCCTTTCAGTGGAAGGGATGAACTTGATGGGTGCTAATAAATTTTCAACATTTGGCCTCAAATGTTCAGTTTTGCTTTTTTGTTAGAAGATTGCTAACCCCAATGAAGCCGGCACCATACCTCTCTTTACTAGGTATGAAGGTAGCAATGCAATTAAAACCTTTGTCGCGGTATTCCATAATATAGGATAAGTAACTCGTATCTTTTTGAAGCTAGAATAGCTGATCCATTTCTAAACTGTACTTTAAGTTCGTCGTTAGTGCTTATTCCGATGATTTCCTCTTGTATTATAACATCTGTTTCTTCAAAGTCACCATATGGGTCTAATTTCTATTATGGTATTACCATAAACAAAACATCTTCGATCTTTTTCCAAAATCTAAATAGTGAGCATTTAAATGATGAACGTAAATTGAAATCTCCTCTTCCTGGCAGATTATCTGTGACGAATTAGGAAACGGGTAAAATTCACTCCTCCCAATAGTTTGTTTTATTAGTTTAATTCTGGGAAAAAACTCGAAATTATGGATTTTTTTTCATCACATTTTACCCGTCTTATTGTAGCTGCAAATTTACCTCATTAATTTTACTAATAAGAAACGTCTGATTTCTGTTTGATTAAATTGTGTTTAAACTTGGAACCAACTTGGCATCCAAAAACTATAATCGGTCTCAAACAAAGCAAAAAGTAAGAAAGTAGTCGAGGCTATCGGGCCATTTTCGGACAGGGACAGTTAACACAGTCATTTATACACACTACACACTAAGTCACATACACAAAGTACAAAATCACACTATACATTTCAAATATATAACTTTTACATTGTTACTTCATAACAATTATTTGAATCGCATTTAATGCTCTCATATAACTTTGTTATACAAATCATTTTGGTTAATCTGATTTTTTGCTTGTTTTCCTGTATTAATAAAATTATATACTGTAGATTTGTAAATAAATAAATAAATAAAAAGACTTGTTAATCACAAGCTTTTTCACAGCTAGCGTACTTTAGCGTGTAGGAACAATTGATGATAGTTCTCGTCATTTTATTCACACAATTGCGCTAATAACCTCCTATTCAATGCATTGCCTTGGATTCGGTTCACTGCGTTAATGACTAATTGAAGAGATTCATGCAATCCATCGCTCAGTGTTTGCCGACTAAACTTTGTCTATGGATAGCTCAGTGTATAGCTACACCCCGGGGACATTGATACAGATGGGTCCAACCATAGCAGGTTCCACGTCGGTTGCTACTGATCATATATTTAACAAAGAAATTGCTTGTCTACGAAGACATCTTGTAAAACATTTAATATTGATTCGCCTTTAGTGTCTTCAAGGATTTTTTGTTCCATAATACCATAGCGCCGCGCCCAGCTTATATAGTGTGGTTCCACCTTTACGGACAATCACACTGACCTAGCCTAAAACTCAGACACACATGATTCGTGCATGACTCACGACAAACGAATCTTTTTTTTATTATTATTTATAGGCGAACGCTTGACCTCAATCACACCCGGTGGAAGGTGAAGATGAGTCCGATGATAAACCGCGTCCGCCCAACAAATGCCTATTCACTCTTCTCTTAAAGACTCCCGGGACATAAGACCGCGGATATGGCCGCTGGAAGCATATTCCACTCCTAAGCCGTTCGCATGATGAATGTAGAAGCGAATCTTTTCGTGCGGATATAAGGAACATCCACCACATACGGATTGTATCCGACACGGCGTCTAGTGGTTTTGTGATGGAATGGGGCTGGTGGAATCAAAGATAGCAGGTCCTGAGAACTCTCTCCACCGTGCAACCGGTAAAAGACCGTGAGGCAGGCAACTCTACGTCGATGCTCATTGTCTAATGCGTTTACAGGCAGGGTCACTATGATTGAACAAGGGCTCAATTAACTCTCTATCTCAACCCTCCCATAATGAGAATGACTGAAAAAGGCCCGACGTCGCCGAGTTGCGTAAAAAAGCTGGCGCTGCCTGTTTGGGCACAGGGCATGGGTATAAAAAAGGTACTTGATATTCCCTTCCGTCTCCCTACATTCACATTCCACGCTCGGTCCTTAACGGTGGTACGCACGGCGGTATCGCTACACTTATCATCGGCGGCGAACTCGGTCACACTACGGAATAGTCAGTTGCTTTGGACAATACGGCGGAACATCTAATTGATTGTATTCGGTGAACGGTGCGGAGCTGCAGTAGCCTGTCCTCATCATCCAGTTTCCAGATAAGTGCCTTTTGAATATTTCATTGTCACTGTGCCTGAACGAACTATTTGTTCCCTAATTCTCTACGCGGAAATCCAGACCAGCGGCGCTCTCCGGCGGCTACACATAAACTTTTCGATTCCTTCGGTCCCTCTCGCTATCCTGCGCAGACACTGCCTTTCCCTCAGCACGCGGCAGACGGGAGAAGGAACACCCTGGTGATTTCAGCTAGTAAGATAGCGAAGCAATGGCTTTTATACCGCTGCCTTGACAGTCCAAGAGGATCTCCACCAAACCAATAAGAGTCATTGTTTATTGCCCTACAAGTGGGCGATAACAAACCATCCATGACGCATTATAATGAGTAATAATTTTTCTCCGTAATAAGAACATAATTACGCTTTCATCGTAACTTAATCAACAATGATTTATAATAATAAAACACTAATATAACGTTATCAGCAGTATTAAGATTACATATTGTGATTAAATCGCACCCAATAAGTCTGCGTTTAATGTATAAAGTGCATGTTTAATTTATATGTAAGTAACACTAAACATACCATAACGGGTCAAATGACCCATTTTGAACTTTTGCATTAAAAATACAAGTATCATCTTATTGTTTTTGCACATTTGACTTCATGAATTTTTCTAACTAATTAACCTACAGTTAATTTAGTTTTTTTATTTTTCTCTTTTGTTTTATTTATTTTGAGTAATACTTGAACTTGGCGCCGATTTTCGAGAAGCCCGTGAACAACCAAAAGAAAACAAATACGAAAGAATCGTTGCCTTAGCCTTCTACAGATGCTTATCAACGTAAGAAGTGTCAAATAGGATACTGTAAAGAAAATAAAACCAACAAAATTTGCTCCAAATGTAAAAAATATGTTTGCGGAAAATTTACAATGAACACACTTTTATATAAAAAAATGCGATAAGCAATAATTAAAAATTATTATTTTTACTTTTGTAATAGAAATGGTCGATAAACAGTTTTTTTAATATAATACATTTTATTATTATGTCTATTTCTTTCCCAACATCCATATAATACTTTCAAGCAAGAAATAGGTACCTAAAAAGTGTTGATATGATTAATGTTAAGTTTTTTTTTTCTCGACAAAATTACTGCTGCAAACAATAGTAAGTTCAGTGCAGTAGCCAAGCTATGAAGAATCCATTGAGAGTCGCAGCTGACATGCTAGCCCACAAACCACGTCAGAAGGCTTTTAACCCTTTGCACTCGAGGCCGCTCCCGCGCGCGTGTAATGTGCTGAGCGAGAGTCACCTTTCGTGTGCAAAGGGTTAATTTCACGCACAATTGTAAATTCAGGTGGCATGGCTTGTTGTTTAATCTGGATCGTAACCACAATACGCAAGTGTAAAGACTCGCTTTGGCCCGTCGCGTTTCGGGATCAGCTTGTGTATATCCAGTAACTCATATACCTAGAGACCTTCAGTCGTGGTATATGCGGGCCGACATGACGATGTAGACTATCAATGGATTTTCATCCTTTGATAGTCGCTTTCGTTTTTGTACTACACTGTACTTACCATCAGGTGCACTGTAGTCGCTTTGACGAACTAGCATAAAAAAGAAAGGGTATTATTTGTACCTCATTATGTTAAAAATAGCAACTACTAGAGTTTTTTGACGGCTCTTTTACGTAGATTCTGCTATCCGAACCGGATATAGATTAATTTTCCTTTTCTTTTGACGATTCAAACGTGCTTTGGAAGTATGTATATTTGAATTCTACTTAATCTATACTAATATTATAAAGCTGAAGAGTTTGTTTGTTTGTTTGAACGCGCTAATCTCAGGAACTACTGATTCGAATTGAAAAAATATTTTTGTGTTGAATAGACCATTTATCGAGGAAGACTTTAGGCTATATAATATCACGATGCAACTATTAAGAGCGTAGAAATAATGGAAAATGTGAAAAAAACGGGGAAAATTATTCATCCTTGAAGGCTTTCATTGCGTGCGCTGCGAAAACGGTTCAAGATACCAAAAATATATGTATGAAAGAATTATTCCTCTTGAAATGATCTAAAAAAATGTCGCCGACAGTATATGTCTATCTTTTAAGATTAACTCACTAGAATCGTTTTTATGGTAATCGAATTTGGTCGAAATTAATGCATTATTTGTTAAGAGTTGTATCAACGTAATAATATTAATCTTTATCCAAATAAATGTGTTGTTGATTAAGAGTATGTAATTGTGAACAAAATTGTCTTTGACATCACTTAATGTCAATGAACATCTTACAAGATATTACAAAACCTTATATAGCAAAACAACTTTTGCCAGATCAGCTACTAATATTATAAATGCGAAAGTTTGTGAATATGTTTGTTACTCTTTCACGATACAATTACTGGACAGGTTTGCATGAAACTGCCACAGTAATATAGATTATACATCGGAATAACATATAGTACAATGAATACAATTTGTAATGATGTTATGTAATTATGGTCGTAATATAACAATACTTGTCAATTAACCCTTAACTGCTCGCATGGGGTCAACGCACTTTCGCGTATCGAAAAAATGCACTTGCAATGGTTGGAACCTCCCCGCGCGCCCGCTAGCCTCTTAATATGCCCTAAAGAACATACTTTGGTGCCGTTTAGGCCGCTGCAGGTGAAGGCCACGCCGCTGCTCTCTTATGCCGTGACCCCGTGCGAGTACTTACGTAACTTTTTTGAGAAAGGTAAGCTTTTTATATTCTATTGTTTTTATTTAGATATTGATATAACTTTGAATGAAATATTATAGTGAATGATAATTTCTATCGTTTTACTGGTTTAGAATTTTTTTTTTTGTATTTTTCGTACAAATATGTTATTTACATACATAGGTCTTTTTTTATTCCTCAGTTATCAAACAGAGACGAACGTATTGCACATTGGCTACTGAATGTACCTGATGAAGAACAGGATGTTGGGGATTCGGAAGCAGAGGAAGTCCTTCATAGTGAACACGACACAGCTAGTGGAAAGCCCACCCGCTCCACCTACCACTAAACGTGGGCGGTGCTATAATTGCCCCAGAAAGAGTGACCAAAAGTATCCACAAAATGCAGTAAATGCAAAAAGTTTTTGTGTAATGAGCACTTCATTGCTTACTGCCAAAACTGCAATAACGATTATTGCCATAGTTCCTAAATATTTATGAAATTTTAATGCATGATCTCATGTTATGCCAAAAATGTTCCTTATTGTAGAAGTTTATATTTTTTTATTTTTATGCCTTAGAAGATTTTACTTTAAGTTGTGGTTTTTATGTCTTATAGATTAAATAAAGCACTTTCATAATTACTATTTGCTTGTTTTATTAAAAAAAGGAATCATCAAATTTCATCCATACTAATTGGGGTCACCACGGACCCCGTGCGAGCAGTTAAGTGATTTTATTCGTGCGAGTAGTTAAGGGTTAAGTTGGATAAATCTGGCCTCTGAGAGCTATCTTGGCGTACACCGCCTAAACCATTGGAGTTACACAAAGATGATGTACCGTAGGATTGTTTGTCTTGTATAGTTCTAAATAAAAGTCCACGACAGCATATATCTACCTTTTATGTGGAAGCCACTATGACCAAAATTGTATATTATAATACAGAAGATATTCATTAGAAATTATTTATAAGGTAGAACAACGTTTGCCGGATCAGCTAGTATAGTTATATTTAATTTACTTAGAGACCTTCAATCGTTGTATACGGAGGCCGTCATCACACACGGAAACCGTCACTGGATTCCCGTCCTTTGATAGTCCATGCCATTTTTGGACTACACTGTACTCACCATCAGGTGCAATGAACTTTGACGAGCCAGTATAAAAAAAAATTCGTTTACACCGTTCCAGGTTGTTAACATCTCTTAGTACTCAGTCGGAAATAATGCGAAGTTGTTAAGAACTGCGTTAATTACTCAGTCATCAGCAAATATACACTAACGAACAGCCAATTGACTGCGAATCACTCGTGAAATAGAGATATCTACGTGATCTTTTTACACCAAAACGTGAAAAATTGGCCTAACAGCCTACCAGACGGAAAGTGGGCACATTTTTAGAGTTCCATACTTCAAAAGGGTTACGATAACTTTGTCGCCCGCCTGTCTGTTTACCAATTCCCTTTTTATCAGGAACGTATTTTTTTTTACACTGGCTCGACATAATGACTACAGAGTACCTGAAGGTAAGTACAGTGTAGTCCAAAAACGAAAGCGACTATCAAAGGATAAAAATCCATTGATAGTCTATATCGTCATGTCGGCCCACATATACCACGACTGAAGGTCTCTAGGTATATGAGCTACTGGATATACACAAGCTGATCCCGAAACGCGACAAGCCGAAACTGGTCACTATGACGGGCTTTACACCCATGTACTGTGGTCGCGATCCAGACGGGCACCGACGCCCTACCACCTCGCTGCAGCTCGTTCAGCACCACCCAGGAGTCACGTGTAGGGAAACTAGGGTAAAGCCTACGGACGCGAGCAGCTTCGACTCCCAAATACAACGTATAGAGGAATCAAATTAAAATTAATACCGAATACCCAGGGTTGGTGTCTCTTGTGGACCTGAAAAAATCATATTTCTATATATACATACTAGCTGTCCCGGCAGACCTTGTTCTGCTCTATTTCTCTAAAACAAAGTCACATTGTTTTTTTTAATGTTAATAGCTATTGGCCTGTCGGCTGTTTTTTGAAAATTGTTTGAAGGAACCTGGCCTTAATGCTATATGTATAAAAATTGACAAATATTGACATTAATATTTATACGTCACTCAATAATTGTTTTGCCTTCCCGGAACCCGTCCACTAACATTTAAACTTTATGCTATGGTGTTAAAGTTCAAATTGACTTATAACAAATATTTTGTATGAGAATATAGAAAAGTGTTGTTTTTAGACTTTTTCAGATAATTTTTTAAAATCTTCTCTCTGTTATAACCTTCCCCAGACTTCAACAAACACAACAAAAAAGAAATCAGTCAAATCGGTTCAGCCGTTCTCGAGTTTCGCGGTTATCAAGACACTATAGCTGATCCGGCAAACGTTGTTTTGCTATGTAAGGTTTTGTAATATCTTCTAAGATGTTCATTGAAATTAAGTGATGTCAAAGACAATTTTGTTCACAACTAAATACTCTTAATCAACAACACATTTATTTGGATAAAGATTAATATTATTACGTTGATACAACTCTTAACAAAAAATGCATAATTTTGGACCAAATTTGTTTACCATAAAAACGGTTCTAGTGACTTAATCTTAAAAGACAGACATATACTGTCGCGGACATTTTTTTAGATCAATTCAAGAGGAATAATTCTTTCATACATATATTTTTGGTATCTTGAACCGTTTTTGCAGCGCACGCAATGGAAGCCCTCAAGGATGAATAATTTTGCCCGTTTTTTTCACATTTTCCATTATTTCTTCGCTCCTAATAACTGCATCGTGATGTTATATAGCCTAAAGTCTTCCTCGATAAATGGTCTATTCCACTCAAAAATAATTTTTCAATTCGAACCAGTAGTTCCTGAGATTAGCGCGTTCAAACAAACAAACAAACTCTTCAGCTTTATAATATTAGTATAGATATGTCTGTGTCGTTTTTTTCGTTTTTTCTGTTTTCGCAAGAGAATCGAAACCTATAGAGTATTTATATATAGAGTTTTTATATATAGGCCAGTAGCGATCATTCCATAGATGCATGCAAGCATTGCATGCCCTTATGATAAAAAAGTCTTGAATAAATTGCTTAAAGTTAAATAAAAAAAGGAACCAGTTATATTAATATCTATTCTATATTCAAGCCGTCTATCTTTCCTATGAAAGCAATATAATATTTACTATCATAATATAATTTACAAATTAATTACGTGAATTTTGCCTATCCTGTCCACATACCCTATGCTCGTCACTAATATAGACATAATGTCATCGATTGGCTTTTAAAATAGAATCTGCGGTAATACCACTTTAAATAGGTTGATTTATTGCAAACTTTGAGCGTTTTTAACAAAAAAAAACCCTTCATAATTCTTTGCATTACAAGAAAGCGGCCACTGAATGAATTTCTTTATAATCGAAACTTGACGCGAATGATTGATACGTTTTACATGTTATCTATCACGTAACCCCTATCTCACGTGTCTGCAGCATTATATTATCTACTGGATATCAGGTAATATTAATTCTATATAATTCCATTATAAAGGTCGACAAAGAAGAGGGGGATAGGGGGTAAGGTGTTGATGAAGCAGCAGCAGTAACGCTACGGCATCTTTTTTTTTTCTAGGATGAATGTTGGGTGGCCGGGACAGACCTTCTCAACTCAAATAGGCTCAGGGGGCGAGCGCAGAATGTGCTCAGCCAGCGAATTTATGGGTTGGGTGGCAGCGCAAGGGCACCCCTGTGGGTGCCACCTCGACTTGGGCTGCCAGCCAGGGAAAGAACCTGACGGTGATCTACTAGCGTTTCGGAAGCGACTACCTTGAGAAGAAACGCCGAATGTAACTCAAGGCTGCGTCGGAGTTGTCTGCGTCTCGGAGCGAACAGGGCTGGCATCAAGGAAACCATCAATTTGTATGAAGCTACTTAGTCGACATACAACCTTAAGGCCATGTTCACATGACAAGCGCTTGACGCGCGTTTACAACTACATACAGTTTATTCCGGCCGTATACATGCTAATGCGTTTTATTATGCCGTGGTGGCTGCCGGCAGAATAGAATAGCACCCATCTCTTCTTGCTGAGGTGTCGTAAAAGGCGACTAAGGTATCTCTTTAACACCGCAATTCAACCAGGTGTTCAGAGAAGGAAAACTCGACCAAACCTGCATCCCGCTCCCTCCCGATCGTACTGGTTCTCCTTTCCATCGGGCCCGAGGGAGCTCGGACGAGAGAGTGCTTTTCTGGCAGCGCATCCAGTTATGCACTTAAATATCTCCTGCGCAGTTGACTGTTTCCAAAAACTGGATCTCGATTTTCTTAATCGCTGTTGAAACAGTCTTCGTGGCCGAATCCGGCTAGGATATTATCATCATCAATGCGTTTTAATTTCTTGGTTCTTACATGGGGCTGTATCAGTGACGTGCATAGAGTATTTGAATAGGGTAGGCAGATTCACATAATGAATTTGAATATTATATAACGATAATAAATATTTTATTACTTTCATAGGGAAGATAGATGGCGTGAAATAGAATAGATATTAATATAACGGGTCCCTTTTTTTGTTTAAATTAAAGGAATTTATTCCAGACTTCTTTATTGTAAGGGCATGCAATGCTTTTATGCATTTATGGAATGAACGCTACTGGGCTGTATTCGCTTTTACAAAATACCTAAAGACGTCTTGGAGTCATCAACTGATAAAAAAAGGGATATTATTCCATCAAGTCCATCCAGTTGCTCCATATTCTATTATCTACTAGATCTTCTGTTGTAGGTTAGAAATACGATGAAGTTTAACAGATCCCTTATGCTACGACTTGTTTTAATCCTTTGCATCAACTCCCCTCACTAACAATCGATAGATACGTGCAGAAACACGCCGCGCGCATCACTAGCGCCGGCGCATTCCATTAAGATCGTCGGCCGATAAAGCGTGGTGTGGTGGAACGCGGTACCGCAGGCCCCATCACCACCAAATCCCAGTAAGTACCTTATCCTTCAATTCAAGTCCGTCAACACCCTACACGAAAGAAATCAAATTAAAGTAAAAACTTAGTTCAATTTATAACACCTTCTCTTCCTTCTTCTTTACTTTTTTTTTATTATTTATAGGCGAACGCTTGACGTCAATCACACCTGGGAGGTGAAGATGAGTCCGATGATGAACCGCGTTCGCCCAACAAATGCCAATTCACTCTTCTCTTAAAGACTCATGCAGGCAGTTAGAATGTTCCGGAAATAATAAGCAATACACGAAGATTACTCACCCTAATCTACTTCCTGCGTTATCAACTCATATCAATCCGATAGACACGTGCGCCTTATCAGAGATTATTCCCCAATAAACTGTGATGATTATAGTGCAGATTACTTGTAACATGTGGAAAGAATACTGTTACGAGGGCGGGTTAGTAAGACGCCGGTTTCGACGGACAATTGATTTATTGATCGATGAGAGTGTACAATATCAGAACGCAGTCGCCGAAACGTCTCGAAGCGCAATCGTCAAATAATCTCGATGTCAAATCGCTTTTCTATCGAAGTATCTAATTTTCAAATTAGAACTGAACTGGTGACGGCATCTAGCCGGTATATATATCTAGAACGGCCGCCCTACAGCATTTTCGAAAAAGATCTAGAACCTTATAGAAATTTTTGGGTCTTATGTTTTTACTCGGGAATTCGAAAGACGGTTTATCGACCATTCGCGAATTGGAATTCCACAAATAACAACTATCCAATTAATAGTCAGGTCACGACCTCGAGCGGCTGGAGTAAATAGAGACCGCTCCTTTGACTTTACCGACGTTCAATAATTATTGCGGATCTGCTTGGAAGTTAGCACATTCGAAATGGTACTTCAAGACAATCTATGCGTTTTATAATCATAGTTGTGTGATGCCTAGAAGACTAGAGTTAACGGTTAACCTTAATTCCATCATAACAATACTCTGAAGGAACTTCAAAAGAACAAGGAACGACTTATCTGGTACAAGATTATACAAAGACATCCTTTTTTTTGTTAACCCGCTGGAAATCCCTACGGACCGTCAAAGGAAACGGTGAGGGTCGCTCCCACGGTGTGTCGGACCTGCCCCGACTAAAACCACCGGGGTGTTCCTTCTCCCGTCTGCCGGATGCTAAGGGCAAAGCCGAACCATCTTCCTCGGCATCTGGCGACGTCCGGCCATGTTCAGGCCTCACCTACTAGGCGGGGGGCGGTTAAATAGTCGCCGCCCCCCGATACAAAGACAGCCTTCTCAGAGCCTCTGGTTCTGGGTTGAGGCGCTGAAGAGATTTCGGGTTGTTTTACTACATAGATCACGTTCTGGGCATATTCCATTTAGAAGGTTCGATGATTTCAGGAAAAAGATGGCGTTTCCAATATGTCCTTTTTTTTGGTAACCCAGAGGAAATCCCAACGGACCTTCAGGGGGCAGTGAGAGCCGTCCCCCGGTGTGTCGAACTAACACCGATTTAAACCCTCGGGGTGTTCCTTCTCCCGCCTGCCGAGTGCCAAGGGCAAGGCTGAGCCCTTCCGTGCGGAATTACCGGTGATATCTATACTAATATTATAAAGCTGAAGAGTTTGTTTGTTTGTTTGAACGCGCTAATCTCAGGAACTACTGGTTCGAATTGAAAAATTATTTTTGAGTTGAATAGACCATTTATCGAGGAAGGCTTTAGGCTATATAAAATCACGATGCAGTTATTAGGAGCGCGGAAATAATAGAAAATGTGAAAAAAACGGGGAAAATTATTCATCCTTGAGGGCTTCCATTGCGTGCGCTGGAAAAACGGTTCAAGATACCAAAAATATATGTAAGAAAGAATTATTCCTCTTGAAATGATCTAAAAAATGTTCCCGACAGTATATGTCTATCTTTTAAGATTAACTCACTAGAACCGTTTTTATGGTAAACAAATTTGTTCGAAATTAATGCATTATTTGTTAAGAGTTGTATCAACGTAATAATATTAATCTTTATCCAAATAAATGTGTTGTGGATTAAGAGTATTGAATTGTGAACAAAATTGTCTTTGACATCACTTAATTTCAATGAACATATTAGAAGATATTACAAAACCTTATATAGCAAAACAACGTTTGCCGGATCAGCTAGTTCAGTATATACTGGTTGATTATGTCCAGAACGCCAATATAAGAAAGGATGTTATGAATAAATTAAGATTAAATATATGGAAGTAGGCTGTGTTCCTTAGCATTTTGGTAGTGCCACTTTGCAGCGAGAACTGCAATGGCAAAATGGAAAGCTCATTAGAATAGGCTAGATGAATCAGTTACATATAGATACATAGTAGTAGTTTTTTTTCTATACCCTTCTTTAAAACTAATCTTGGACAGTTTTCTACCATGCCAAGGATCTGCAGGCAGTACAACGCACTCTCGCGACTCGGTGACTTGGACCTGACTGTTTCTCTTTCAAAATTTAGAACAGCGTGTAGAAAGTGACTGTATTTTCATTTTTATTTTTTTTGTGTTACTTTTTGTGTTATTTGGAATCAGTCACAGTTTCGTTTAAAGTTGTTATTTATACATTCTACAATATTGTCCTTTTGTGTTGTGTCTATGTATGTATGTATATGTTTTTTCTTTTTTTGGAATTTTATTATTATTCCTTAATGTAAACTAGCTTTATATAGTAATCACTGTGCATGCTGTGGTGCCCTATAATTGTGGGGGCATTTATATGTTCTATTTAAGTACCATGATCCTTTTGTTTTCTTGTCTAATGTTACCCATGTTGGGCACCCTATTATGTAAAATAAAAAAATAATAATAATAAAAATAATAGTTGAATTGTATTTTAAATTTATGATTTAATGGTATAATATTATGGTTATAATTATAATTTATTGCCCATAATAGAAGTTTAAAATGGATATCGGCAAATATGCTATTCCAGTCAATTTTTCCTTGTAGCCGCTGAATCAAATATTTAGTTAAACCAAAGCTTATTTTGTTAGCTATAAGGTCTATTTTTCCCTCAAATAATCCTCACGTGTTGCAGATTTATTATCACCATAGATAAAAAACGCACATCATTGTCTGGGCGAAGTATCTTATCATGTACTGTTACTTAATATTTACATACGATTTCTGATTAGGTGCTGATTCATAATTCTTGTTTCTGTTTGTTTCATTCACTCTGTAAAACGAAGTCCGCATTTATACGAAGCCAGACGACGAGACCTTCGGCTGAATATTGAAGAATTTTGTCTGCTGCACTTTGTAGAGACAATGAAAAAAGAAAACCAGTAAGAAATCAGAATGGCTTCTTAATTACTTAATGGCTTTTTAAGAACTTTTTAAGCTTTAGTGTGCAAATTCAAAATTATTGTAGGTATTATAGCTTATAATTCATTCACAGCAGGAAAAACCTTAGTCAAAGTTTTATGAAATCATCTAAAGTACTTTTCAGCTGTATAAACACAGCTCATGCGTTGATTCATGCAAACAATAGGTAATAAAAATATTGTATTAAGCAATGTGTTTTATGCTTCTGTTACTCATATGTTATTTCTAGAGATAAAATGACATTTTTCTAAGACGAACGAAATACTGAAATTTCTTTGGTATAAATAATATTAGTTCCAATAATCTATATATATAAAAACGAATCGCAAAATGTGTTGCTAAGAGTATAACTCGAGAACGGCTGAATCCATTTGGCTGATTCCTTTTTTGTTGTGTTTGATGAAGCCTAGGGAAGGTTCTTATGGAGTGTAAAAACTTAAAAAATACGAGGAAAATAGTAAAAACAACAATTTTTTTTTCCCATACAAACCACTCTGTCCCCAGCTGTCAAACATATGATGTCAATCAAAACAAAACAAAGGTGCGTTAGGTTGTCTTTGGTATGCCTTCAAGTTGATTAAGAGGTTGCGTGTCATTAATGAAAATTATAATTTATACGCCAAGTAATCAAACAAAAAAATAACGTGTCCCATAAGGCATTATAGTAAAAATGTCATTACCTTAGATATGACTTAAGTCTTTTAATGCAATTTTATTTCTATTAGACTGCGACAGGCCAATAACTTTTGGCAGAATTAAATCTGACGGGGCGGCTATTAACATAAAAATTCATCATTTTAGAGAAATAGGGCAGAACAAGGTCTGCCGGGATAGCTAGTTATTTATAAAATTCTTGTCTCAAATTCTCTTATTTCAAGATATTTAGATAACCAAGAACAGGTTAAGGAATACAGGCTTCAGAATATTGACATTAGTAGAACATATAATAATATATATTTACGCTATATCGCTTTCGGAGTGAGCAGAGATACATATGTATATATATATATATATATATATATATATATATATACTCTGCGCTTATATTAAGCCGTGGTGGCTGCCGGCAGAATAGAATAGCACCCCCCTCTTCTTGCTGAGGTGTCGTAAAAGGCGACTAAGGTATCTCTTTAACACCGCAATTCAACCAGGTGTTCAGAGAAGGGAAAACTCGACCAAACCTGCATCCCGCTCCCTCCCGATCGTACTGGTTCTCCTTTCCATCGGGCCTGAGGGAGCTCGGACGAGAGAGTGCTTTTCTGGCTGCGCGTCCAGTTATTCACTTAAATATCTCCTGCGCAATTGACTGTTTCCGAAAACTGGACCTCGAATTTCTTAACCGGTGTTGAAACAGTCGCCGTGGCCGAAACCGGCTAGGAAATCATCATATGTCGTGCACAATGTCACCAGTTGCGAAGCTGATCGCCTTTCTCGGTGGACTAGTCCACATGACATTTCTATTAGATACCATAATGTGCCATTCTAAGAAAATATGATTGCTTGTATGTAAACTACAATGAAACCACGGATTCAAAATTTTTGGTGGTAGGGCGATTGCTCGAACTGCGTCATGACCACAGTACACAAGTGTAAAGACCTTCACAATGACTCGCTTTGGCCTGTCGCGTTTCGGGATATGCTTGTGTACATCCAGTAACTCATATGCCTAGAGACCTTCAGTCGTGGTATATGTGGGCCGATATGAAGACGGAGACTATCAATAGATTTTCATCCTTTGATGGTCGCTTTCGTTTTTGGACTACACTGTACTTATCATCAGGTACTCTAGTCACTATGTCAAGCCAGTGTAAAAAATAAAAAGGTGACTGATTTATATTGAGACATTTTTAAATAGTTGAATTCTAGTAAAATTTTAAACATGTCTTCAATGTACATAGAAATTTGACCTTATGATCTTATATGATTAAATTATTACCAATGTTGTTCTAATTATACATGGAGGAGACAGAAAAACAAGTTTGTCAAGGAATCCATTAAATATAAGCAACTTAGTGAACTGATCATGTTTCACCATTAACAACTGTTGTTATATATATGAGGCATCTAATTTCAAAACCCCCTAAAACTATTTTTCTTATTATATTACTTAATAGTCCTAATAGTAATTTGAAATGTATTTATCAAAGCAAATATTATATATGATTTTTTCTTTTTTGCTTTTTCACTCTACAATAATAATTTAAATACCTTATAAGAATGTGATTTTTAAGTCAAAGATTAATTATAGTTAGTTAGTAGTATAAAGTTTTTATGCATTTATGGGATGTGACAAAAATATGTTATAGTGCGTTTTGAAATTAGACTCCTCATATTTAAAAACCTTATCTTATATATTTCAATAACTAATTATATAAATAAAGAAAGAAAAAAAAAGTGTTTGGCACAGAACTTACAACATAGAAGTTTAAGTTAATCACAATAGAAAATATTGGGTTTAAAAAAACACTGCTTAGTTACATGTGTATTGCTAGGTAGTATAAATAACACTGACGTTGATCCTAAGAAGTTTTCAACCTACCTTTTTTTTATTACTGATAGACTTGCGCTTGACCTCAATCTCATCTGATGGAAAGTGATGATGAGGCCGATTATGGAGCGCGCTCGCCCAGCAAATACCGATTCACTCAACGTTTGAACATTCCCATGTCATAAGAAGATAGAAACACAGTAGCAGAAAGTGAATTCCACTCCTTGGCGGTTCGCAGCAAAAAGGAGGAGACGAATCGCTTCGTGCGTGCAGTTGGAATGTCAACCACATAATGGTGCAAACCCGCACCGCGTCTTCTTCTATAGATTGATTCTAACAAAGCAAATACTCTCTGCTGTGAAAATGCACCAAAGGAAAGCCAGCTCTGACATTGCTAAGTGACCAGCTGTGCCACCCAGTGCTGACTTTCAGCTAATACTCATTTGTTATGTCAATGCGCAGATAAAACCAGACAAGGGAATAATAGAGTATAGAATTACAGATATAGAGTCTTTAAACGAGTAATAGACAATGATATGTACATACAAACACATGAACACACCATACACTTACTAACATATAAGTATATTATACACATACCATATACATTAATTTAAATGGTTAAAAATAATTATTTACATCCATAGAAACTGAGTTAATTCGCGCATAAGATCTCCTTTAAAGTATTTATAGTGAGTACAAAACATGTGTAAAATGTGGTATTTAAAATATAAGCCTATTTTAAAATGTTTGTACCATTTTCAATTACTTTTAGAATAACTAAGTTATAGTTTCTGTCAATACAAAAGCAAGTATATTAGTCATCAAGTTAGATAATAATAGAAGCAGCCAAAATAGTAAGAATTCAGTAAAAAATTTGAATTGGTAATCAGAGTTTAGCTAGCTTAGATGAAATAGGAGAAATGATTCTTCAAAGACTGTGTTCAAGTAAAACATAGAGATAATACAATGCTTGGTTCAATTGAGTTGAATTAAAATTTAAATTAAATTGACCTTCATATGACCTCATTGCTTATTTGACAAGTGAAAAAATGAAATAAAAAAGGGAAGTTATTGGAGAAGATTGTTTATTTGCTGTTTATTACTGTTTGTTTGTACTTTTATTACTATTTGTTTGCTTTTTATTATTTTTGCAAATTAGATTTGTGTTTTTCTTTTTGTTACTGTTCCTATTCCTGTGTTACTCTTACTCCTAATTTCATTTTTCTTTCCTTCTGTACAAGTCATTCTTACACTTTTAAATATATTCGCATTTGTAATGTATCTTGTTCATGTCTTATTTTCTTGTGTTAATGAAGACTATGCAAGTGTTCTTAAAAATAAATAAAAAAATTATTAACAAGAATAAATTATAAAATATCGTCACTCTATACCCTTTAGGGGTGAATAGATATACATTAGTGGCAGTATACACTTTGCGCTTACATACTGTACCTAACTTGATCAGTGTGTTTGGTGTTTTCAGTGTATTTCAAAGGACATTTCTATTAAAGGCCATGTGGGTTTCCTCACAATGTTTTCCTCCACCAGAGAGCATGTGGTACCTGAGTTTGTACTTAATTCGGAAAAATCCAGAGGTATGTGCTGCGATTTGAAACTTTGACCATTTTTTTTTCGGCATGTCCATCGTTGGTGGCCTGGAAAAGACCTTCACAACAAAACCGGGCTTGGTGGGCGAACGCAGAGGGCGCTCAGCCAGCGAAATTTATGGGTTGGGCGGCTACGCAAGGGCACCCCTGTGGGTACGGATTTCGACTTGGGCGGCCGGCCAGTTGAAAAACGAACCTGACGGTGATCTACCAGCGTTTCGGAAACAACTGCCTTGAGAAGAAACGCCGAAAAAACTCAAGGTTGCATCGGAGTGAAACTGCATTATTTAAAGGACAGTTGACGGACCTACTTTGACCATATTGTATAATTTATAATATATACCTACAATCATTTTCCTGATTTGGTGTATGTACTAATCTTTATTAAAATGTTTGTCTTTAATAACAATATATACATATATATTTATTTTCAGGTTGTCATATACATCACTGTATTTGCCCAAAATTTTTAGCTAGTTTAATACTCGGGAATAAATTATAACATATACTTTGACACTGGCAGTAGTGAAAAGATTGCAATAAATAAGAGAAGAAGAAGAAGAAACTTTGACCATTCACATTGTTGGGTATGCATGCTGCTTCTTTATTCACTAGGTAACCACAGTCCCTAACACACACACACACACACACACACACACACACACACACACACACACACACACACACATATTAACACATTAACAAAAACACTTTATCAGATTTATTTACACAAATGTTAATAAAACATTCTATGTGATATTTGTATTGTTATGTAAATAAGTAAAGATAAGGCTGTAAATGTATGAGTTTAATTAAGTTCTTTAAAATAACATACCTATAATAGCTGCAATTGTAAATTTATTTACATGGAATTATTATTGCAAGAACATTCATATTACTTGTAGATATTATAAGCTTGCAAAAGGCCTTTACTTGTAGAATGGTGTTTGCAAAATGATAATAAATATACAAAAAGAAATTAATGACTGTAGTACATTTTACTAAACATATATTTAGTAAATAGTACATAGAAGTGATTTTATACATGAGAGACATATTTCAGAATACAATAATTTGTACTTCTTTACAGCTAATAAAAATTAACTATATTTCCTAACAAATCATAAAGAAATATTGAGGAACAAATAAGACTTGATCCCTAAAAACTGTAGTAGAAACAGTTCTTTTTAGGTAAGTTAAGGTAAACAGATCAACTCATTTTGTTCCTACTTTATCTTGTCTTAGAACAGGCAAAACAACTACACAATAATTTATTGTTTCTCATTCATTCATGTGTGTAATTGTCCCTCATTATGCTGACAATGATTTACTTTGTTTTAAAGGAAATATTAAAATATCACAATTTTTACATATTGGGAATAAGCATTAAATACGGAATGTCCTTTCTGCATCTTCCCTTGTTTATAAAATCATTCTGTATACATCACGTTAATATTAAATAAATATAAAAAATAGTTCACAAAAAACACATACAAATTACCAACAAGAATATATTAACATAATATAAAAACCTAAATAGATGTCTAATTAGATATAAAAAAAGGAGATTAAGTTTTTAAGAAAGAAATGGCTTATCATATATATTTAATTAACATAGCATTGTAATGGTGGAAGAATTATTGAAGTCTGTTCAATTATTTCAAACAAATGTTTACTCTATACAATAATACTATTGATTTGATGATTAGGAGTGCTTTATTAAAAATACATATTTTTCACCAGTGAAGGAAAATATCATGAGAAAACCCTCATTATATCTAATAGAAATGATACCATTTAAATGTAAGTGCCCTAAAAATAGTGCTCAGCTGCATTACTGGTAATGACATAAAAGTGGATACAGCCACTAATATATCTTTGCTCACCCTGAAAGGGATATAGCGTGTAATCAAATCAATAAATCCTCTGAGCAGTCAAATCACTTCAAATATATCAGTCTCAAAAGAAGTAAGTCTTTATTAGAATTAATTTTACAAAATAGTCTCTCAATTATCAAAGATATAAAATTCCTAGTCCCTTGTGTATATTTAAATCATTAAAATCAGTAGGAATGGACCCCTTACGAAACTAGCAAGATCCTCAGATGTGTAAATCTAGATTCAGCTCCTAGTAATGAATATCTTGTAATTTTTTTTAACACTAAAAGATGTCAAACAAGCTGACAAACCAGATGGAATTGTCGCATATAGCCGCATGCAGCGTCAGAAAATTTGCTAATCTTTTCCGCCCTATCAGGTATTGAGTGCTCACCACCAAACTCCCACTAATACGAAAATTCATATTATAGTTCACAATTCCCAACCACCTCAACGGAGAAAAAAAATCTACTTGGTCTAAAAATCACAATAATATTAGACAATCTATTTTCGTCACTAGAAAATAATTGTAGACCGCGGTTAACTAAAATTCTACGTAAATGTAGAATTACTTTCTCATATCGCTGTCTAAAATTCAAGTGAAATTCGGTAAATTTGGTGAAATTAGCTTTGATATAAGGTGTTCTTAAGCAATGAATAGTTAATCATGATCAACTATATGCAAATACATGACGTAATGTAATATATTGCACGTACCTAGGATAATTTTCCGGCGGCTGGCGTGAGGTTCTTCTGTGTATACCCACTCGAAATCATTTCTGGACACTTTTGCACCCATTTTTAAAGTATCCTTTAAACGTTTATTAACATAGCAATAAGTAATAATAGGCTAAATTTAAAAAAAAAATGTGTATTCATAAAATCGTTGAGAAAAAAACCGACGCCTATTAATTTAAAATAGGTATCGAGAAAACAACACACCAACACCACCGAGCACAAGTTACATCTACCGAATGATTTTTTTTTTCTCTATATACAATGTTGGCCAAACTCGAACGAAAATCACCCAAAAGTTTTTACAAAACTACCGGAAATTCTTTATCCGTAGTCGCACAGACTAATAAATAATATCTGTTTAACACTATATACAAACAATTATTTACTACAAATATTTGTCAGCTATTGCCTACAATATAAATACAAATAAAAATCTATTTTCTAACCACGATGATCGTTGCTATATATTGATACATTAAAGTTAGTTTCCATATTCAAAAAATCAGATATTTTTTTTTAATTTTAGACAGATTTATTTTTCATTTAATTTATGTAAATATAAATTATAATACAATATTATTAAAACTATTGATTATAATGTACAATTTTTAACTTGAGGCTGTGTTAAAGTATATCACAACTTGTTACTTAAAAAATTAATTTGCTTGTACTGTCTGTGACTTTTCGTTATCAATTTTTATTTGTTTTTAATTAATTTTGTTTTTTTTGGGAGTCGAAGCTGCTCGCGTCCGTAGGCTTTACCCTAGTTTCCTTACACGTGACTCCTGGGTGGTGCTAAACGAGCAGCAGCGAGGTGGTAGGGCGTCGGTGGCCCGTCTGGATCGCGACCACAGTACCTGGGTGTAATGTAGTCCCATCATAGTGACCAGCTTCGGCTTGTCACGTTTCGGGATCAGCTTGTGTATGTCCAGTAAGTAGCTCATATACCTAGAGACCTTCAGTCGTGGTATATGCGGGCCGACATGACGATGGAGACTATCAATGGATTTTCATCCTTTGATAGTCGCTTTCGTTTTTGTACTACACTGTACTTGCCATCAGGTACTCTGTAGTCACTTTGTCAAGCCAGTGTAAAAAAAATAATAAGTATTAAATTTTATCTATGTATCAATTTAATAGCGTATTAAAAATATTTTCTTCATGTCTGTAAAAAGATCATATGGGGACTTTACGACGGGGACATTATATAAAATCACAAAGCCGAAGAATTATAGGCATTACAAAGTCTTCAAAGTGTTTAAATCTTAGAGTGTATGTAACAAAACAACATATTGTCTGTGTTTTTTGTCTCACAAAATCACTCATATTTCAACAGTATTTTGACCTGAATAGTTATTAATACGTATCGATAAAGAGAAGCTTCTAATATTCACTGTTTCACCTCAGACTATAACATTTGATGCAAACTTAATTCAAATTCTTTTTTTTTTATCTGTATATTTAAAGAAAAAAATTCTACGCTGGTATTCCTGCAATTTCATTCATCGTTATTTGTGGACCATAGACTACTATACTCGCTTCAAATGTAACGATTATTGAGAACATGAAGCGGTCGGCCTACAGCCTACAGCTCCATACATTCAAACCTATGATTCAAATCAATGTCTAATAAGAATACTAGCTATATTTGTGAGAACTTAATAAAATAAAGCACTGAAGTGATTACAATAAAATGATCTAATAATATCACAAGTTGCTATAACATCTTTATAAGTTACGATGTGTATGATATCTTCGACCATGATAATAGAGTACTTTAAAAAACAAGATTATAAACAAATTTTTACTGACGCAAAAGCGTTTAGTAAGGAAATGAAGATTATTTTATTAAGAAGTTTCACTTCTACCACATCTGCACATAGAGTCCTTGCTGTACTCTTAAATATTTGAGGTGCAAGCACCAACATTACAATATTGCCACTAAACATTTTGAAAGATACAATATATGACAAAAGCAAATTCTTAAGACTTCTTATTAGGCTGGATTTACATCAAACGAGCGAATGCTCATTCTATCCCCACTCTATCAAATTCAGTTACTGTAAACAGACATCGAGCGTTTTTTCGTTGTTCTTCCTGCGCTCGCAAAGATTCTATAGAATAATCTAAGAATGCTCGTTCGCTTTATGTAAACAATACTAGAGCGTGGGAACAGGTTTTAGAGCGTTCTTGCATGTTCGAACGCGCTCGCCTGCCGTAGCGGTCTCCTCAAAGTATTCTTGTGTTCGAGCGATCTCGATCACTGCTCTGACTATACTCGCTGATTCAACTATGTACTGGTCTTAAGAAAAATGCCTATTTATGATAGAAGCCTACCGAAATTCCAAATGTCTGTGGGATCCGACGTTTGAACACTACAAAAATACAAATCGCAAACAAACTGATTGGCTGGAGATTGCAAATATATTAGAATTCAATGCTGAAGAAGTAAAAAAAAGATGGACTCACTTCTCGCATCTTATCGCTGAGAAAGGGTATGGTCACAGAACCACAGAATTAACACGAATGCGCAATAAGCATTCGTTCAGCCGCTAAATACCTGAATTCTAGTTCTTGATTCTCATTCTTGCTCGTTGATCGTTTGGTGTTAACGCTAAGAGCGATATTTCGTTTACACTAAAAGAGCGAGAAAGAATGCTCTTGTTCTTGCTCTAGCTCTATGTTCGTTTGATGTAAATCCAGCCTTAGGTACAAATCTAAAATCTGTTAAGCCCGCCGTCACAATTATTGTATTAGTTGAGGTGAGGAATGATTGAATTGCTATGTACTTATCTTTCAATTTGGATGAAACATAATATGATCTGTCGAATCAATCAAGTATGCAATCATATCGGACTCTAATTGCCAACTAACGACTATAAAAAAGGATTTATTGGACGAAGAATCAGCCGCTCACTTCCTATTATCAATAAGCCTCCACATTATGTTCCAAGGTTCCGATTTGCATCTCAACCAGTCTCTACATGAGACTAACATAATTAAATGATGTGTTTAGTGACTAATATCGAATCAGTTATTAATCAGAATATGTGGAGATTGAGCCTGACCCATCCGAGTGTCTTAAGGTCGGATCGTGTGCAGCAGGAATTACTAAATTAAGTGATGCTAGCATAAGAATTAATTAATTGCCTCTAGTTAACGGTCTTTGAAGTCTACAATATTTTTAGTGGCATAATTATGTAGAACTTAAAAATCACTCAATATAAATCAAACCCAAGAATAAATATTTCGTTTTATGTACATTATAATTTTTTTTTATATAATGATTACGTTGATACTTGACAAGTACGTTTTATAGATAATGAACAATATTTCATTTTAGCATTCATTACGATTGTATTTTATATTTGATAATCCTGATATGTTCGTAGTGTATATATATTTTTTCTTAAAATGTTTTCCATCACATAACCATGATTTTGATTAGAGGGCCTTTTTATACGAAGCTGGCAGCATAGGACAAATTGTCAATGTCAAGAAGAATTCGACTACTAACAAGTGACAGCCATAGACAAATCTAATTCTTTCATTAATTTGTGTTGATCATGGCGGTCGGTAAAAATAAAGGCCTTTCCAAAGGAGGCAAGAAAGGTGTTAAAAAGAAGATGTAAGTCAGCAATATAATAAAAATCTGTTAAAATATTAAATGCCCTGTTAGAAATACGCATCAAATGAATTCGGGTAATTGTGATGTTACTAATATTTCGGGATTTTTGGACCCGTCTCGTGTCCAAGATTTTGACACAAGTTATTTTAGAAAAGTGTGATAACTTATAATTACTCTCATAATTAAACTTGACATTCTATGCAGCGAAATCCTTAATTCATTGATTATTGTCAGTTATCACTTATAAAGTTGGAAGTAGAAGGATCTTTGAGGTTATAATAATTTATTGTTTTTCAGTGTAGATCCTTTCACCCGTAAAGATTGGTATGATGTCAAAGCACCGTCCATGTTCACCAAGAGACAAGTGGGCACAACCCTTGTCAACCGAACTCAGGTATTTCTTTTGCCTAAATACTTAACCTAAAAGTACAAACAAAACTGTTTTATTTTAACCTTATTATGTTTGTATGTGTATCGTATGTTATATATTATCTGTAAATATACAGGTTAAATACCCACGTGGATAAAGCTGCAATTAAGAAACCGAATGATGTATTTCTTTAAAATCTGATGTGAAGTGAAAGCAAAGATTGTTTTTTCAATTCTGTTCCTTGGTGGCATGCAACACATAAAAGGAGGCAAATTGGGTCATTCAAGCAATTAGAATATCAACAACCATACCGAGTGCATAGACAAAGTGACATTTGTTTAGAGATAATGTTGATATTAGACTACAAAATTATGACTATTATCAAATAATAGGCAAGCAGCTATTAGATAATGTGCCTGTCTCAGCTGGTGTGATCAATTATTACATATTGTTTAGCACTGCTTGATCATACGCTAAACTCTGATTGAGAAGTGAGCCATCTATCCAGTATAAATTTGAAAGTAGTTGATAGTGCATCAAAAAATATGGAATTAACATCAAATTACATAAATTCTATATACTGGCGTCCCTGCTTGGACTAAGTTGTCTAACTCTTGCTCTTATCATGTCATTGGGCTATGGAAAAGTCTTCCAGTGAGCGTGTTCTCACTGTCCTATGATATGGGGTCCTTTAAGCTTTTTTTTACACTGGCTCAACATAGTGACTACAGAGTACCTGATGGTAAGTGCAGTGTAGTCCAAAAGCAAAAGCGACTATCAAAGGATGAAATTGATAGTCTACATCGTCATGTCGGCCCACATATACCACGACTGAAGGTCTCTAGGTATATGAGCCACTGGATATACACAAGCTGATCCCGAAACGCGACAAGCCGAAACTGGTCACTATGACTGGCTTTACACCCATGCACTGTGGTCACAATCCAGACGGGCACCGGCGCCCTACCACCTCGCTGCTGCTCGTTTAGCACCACCCAGGAGTCACATGTATGGAAACCAGGGGGAAGCCTACGGACGCGAGCAGCTTCGACTCCCAAAAAAGCTTAATGTGAAGAGATATTTATGCTGGCTGGCATGATCGTTGCAATCAATGATTGCAATGAATGTTTTTTCTTTACTGGTAATAGTCAAGGTCATTTTTTACACTACACCATAGTTGCCATTAGCCTTAGTGTGGTCACTGGCAAATCAGGATAACAAAATACAGTATTTTTCAATAACATTATCACTGTTTAGATCTTACTTTTTCTCAGTCCTAGTTTTTTTTGCCTTAATTTCTTGTTAAAACATATAATAATTAATGTTGTAATCCCATATGCTTTAGCCACATACAGATATCTATTACGTGTTTTTATTATTATTATTATTATTATCAAATAATAGGCGAGCAGCTATTAGCTGATATGCCTATGTCTTAGCTGGTATGTTCAACTTAAAAAGACTGACTGAGATGAGAGCCATCTATCCAGTCTAACTTTGAAACTATTCGTGGATGGCGCGTCAATAATGTCTTGTCTATTACGTGTTTTTGTTATGATAATTTACAAAGATATTTAAAATGATGATCTACCTAGCTCGCAATGATACAGAACTGATGAAAACCACTGTTCCCTTTTGATTTACCACTGATTACCTCTTTATTATGCTATTTCAAAGTGTAAAATATATACTGTTATGTAAAAAATTGTTATATTCTTTCAAGGGAACAAAAATTGCATCGGAAGGTTTGAAAGGACGCGTATTTGAGGTGTCTCTTGCTGATCTACAGGCTGACAGTGATGCGGAAAGGTGAGATATTATAAATACAACCACTATAGTGAGAGAAGTAAAAAAATGAATAATTCATTTGAAGACAAGACTCTATTTTTGCCTATAATCAAGTGCAATACCTGAGGTCTACTAATTTGTTTGAGCAAATGCCCAACAACCACATATTGCACGACCACAGCATGCAAGTATGTACTCACTCTCTTGAACATGTCTGTTTATATAACTAAAGAACTACAGTTGTACAGTTGTTGTTCTCGGTCTTTTACCGGTTGCACGGTGGAGAGTGTTCTCAGGAACTGCATTCTTTGATTCCACCAGCCCCATTCCACCACAAAACCACTAGACATCGTGTCGGATACCATCCGTTTGTGGTGGATGTTCCTTATATTCGCATGAAAAGATTCGCTTCTACATTTATCATGCGAACGGCTAAGGAGTGGAATACGCTTCCAGCGGCCATATTTCTGTGATATTATGACCTGGGAGTCTTTAAGAGAAGAGTGAATAGGCATTTGCTAGGCGATCGCGTTTCATCATCAAACTCATTTTCACCTTCCACCAGGTGTGATTGAGGTCAAGCATTCGTCTATAAATTATAAAAAAAAAGTTGTGGTTGATGGCTTTGGTCTATGAATACTCATCTCAGAGTGGTTGTTACTACAGTATACTTTCCATCAGGTCTGGTGTAGTCAGATTGTCAGGATAGTATAAAAAAAATCCTGTATCTTCTAAATTGCATTGGATCTTGTTGGACAGTGGTTGATTGTAAAGTATATAATTTTGCTTAGGCTTTTGGGACTTGTATAACTCACACATTATAAGAAACAAACAGGGAGAAGGTAAATGCATTTATTTCATGTATAAAAAGGCTCAAAATTGTATTATTGTGATTATATTTTTCTAAGTAAAATTAAAAACAAAACGTCTTCTTTGGATAGTATTAATGAAAGATAGATATAAAAAATTTAAGAAAAAAAAATTCAATAGCTAGTATGGTTTGCAACATTCAGAAAATGTTTTGTTAGTTTTGTATGATGTCTTACTTGTATAATAATACACTAGCTTCGTTCCAATGATAATATACTAAATTAGAAATAATGTACCCTAATTGAATATATTTTTTTATTATTTGTTTCCTTCAAAACTCCAACAATATCTATATATAAAACTATATAATCGAAGTCAGCGCCATCTGTTTTTAAATAGCTTACATTGTTAAACAGCGCCACCTGTTTGTTAATAGTCAAATGCCAACGTTTTTTTTTCTTTCGATAACAGATGGCATCATATAAAATATAAATACACTTTTTCATAAAAAACGGATTATCGCCCAGGTGACATTTACCTAGACCAATTTTAACAATAACTAAATACAATCTATGTCACGCCGAATCTCTATTGGGGTAGTCAGAGAGGTCACGCTATTTCTCCCTATTCTTTAAGCTTCCTTAACATATATTAATCCTTTTATGCACTTTCGCTAATTCCACCCCATCAGAACTATTTATTTACTCTGAGTAGATAAGACTTGGTCGGTCTCGGCTATTACTTCGTCTCAAATTAATTTTGTATATCTTTTTCGTTATCCTTTCATCATTGGTCCTCTCCACGTGCCCGAACCATCGAAGCATGCTTTTATATATCCTATCAATGATACTATCTTTCAAATCAACCATTCTACGTATTTCCTCGTTCCTAACGCGATCAACGAGCGTTATACTGCCAAAATTAATAACCTATCTACATTTAATTCGCAGATTAATGGATATACCTCTCCCTTTCCAACTTGTGTATGGGAAAAGAGATGTGCTATAGTAACAAATCTAAGATTGGGGATAGGATAGGTTATTAATTTCGGCCGATAGCGAACAAAGAGATCGCATCTCCACTGGCGGTTGGCTGAGCTTCTGGTCACGTTTTGCGCGATATATACATGCAATGTGGATGAAGCTAGTAATGTATCTTTGATGAAGCTAGTAAAGATATAGCCTGACGATATATTATTTTACAAATAGGTTTTTGCCACTGTGTTTTGCATTGTTGCATTTCAACAGAGTAATTAAATTTCGCTTACTATGATAAATGTAAATATGAACTCATATTTCACACCTTATTTATACTTGGCAGTTTTTGATTGCACAATATCTAATTACTTGGAATCTGTTGATTTGGCATTTAATGCAACAATGCTCGATAGTCACGCCGTGCGGCCATTTTGTTTCTTGCAATTGTAGTGGACACACGAGCGCATAAACCATGAAGATGGATCCTTATTCTGAAAGGTATCTTTATTATTATTAAACAGATCCTGTTTAACGTAATTTAATTTTTAATGTTCTTTCATGATTATGCAGATAATTATCAGAATTAAGTTAATTTAAATAAAATTTCTAATTCAAAAATTCTCTCTCTGCCGCTCACCTTAAAGTTTCATGATAAACATTGATGAATTAATTTTTTAAATAGGTATGATAGTTTTGAATATTTCCTCCTAAAATAACATTTCTCTTCTTTTTTTTTATTCTTACACGGCCCAGTAAACACACCACGTGTGGTGGTAAGCAGAGATGGGCAAAATGTAAACCGATTAATGATTAACGATTACAAAATGTAGCCATAATTTTAATTTTGTTGCTATGTATTCATGATTAAATCCCTTCAAAACAATAAGGAGTCATAAATGTGTATGCAATTGAGGATTCCGTAGTGTTTACAACATAGATGAGCAAAATGCAGTCATGCTAATGATGAAAAACGCAAAATGTAATCATAATAGTATTTCGTTAATCTGATTACATTTTGCCCGTCTGTGATGGTAAACATGGTGCAGTCACCATCATCAACGGTTAAGAAAAACCCAGTTAAGTTCTCTTTAGGAGTATGGTGTGGATTTTCATTTAACTTGAATATATTGTAGTGTGCGACCTGAGTTTCGATTTCGGCTGAAATATGCCGAAATTTTTACCAAAAGCCACAATTGAAGGAACTCTTACCAAAGCGCAGTGTGCGCATTTCGAATTGTTTCTATTTTTGAGAAGTTACACGATAATTTTAATCACCTCTAAAAGACGTTCTTTCTTATACAGCCAACGTGTCAAAAAATATCATTTTAAAGAATTAGTTGGTTTTCTCTTATTGTTATTTGTCCCTTAACTTGATTTTTAGTTTTGTATTTTTTTTTGTGGGTAATTTGTTAGCTTGTGTGTATTATTTATATCGTCGGGTGAAAGTTTATTTGGTTTAAGCGACATTTTTTGGTGATATAGTAATATATATATATTTTCGGAATCAGTGTTTTTTTACCGATTCCAAAAATATATATTACTATATCACCAAAAAATGTCGCTTAAACCAAATTGCCTATCACTCGACGATATAAATAATACACATAAGATAGCAAATTGTCCACAAAAAAATACAAAACTAAAAATCAAGTTAAGGGACAAAGACTATATATTGGTGTATCCGTGAAAATGTACAAAATTTATAAAATTAACCTTTAATTTTATAGGTTTTAATTATAACCACATTTTACACTTTATTCACATTGCACTTTATTTACTCCCGGATGAAATAGGGATGATATATACTCTTAGGATTCTTAAGCGTTTAGTTTCAGCCACAAATCGACCTTTCTATCGGGCTCTAATATTTTATATCTGCAGCTTGGTACATACTTTCATTTGTTGGCAGGTCTTTCCGCAAGTTCAGACTTATCGCCGAGGACGTCCAGGGTCGCAATGTGCTCTGTAACTTCCACGGCATGGACCTCACCACTGACAAACTCAGGTGAGTTCGATTTCCGAGCACAAATTATTTATTACCTGCCCGCCAACGAGGTGGAATTCGCTCCCTGCGTCTGTTTTTCCACCATATTACGACATGGGAATCTTCAAACGACGTTTGAATCGGTATTTGTTAGATGAGCGCGCTCCATCAGCGGCTTTTGCATCACTTTCCTTCGGAGATTGAAGTCAAGCGCAAGTCTGCCTGTTATACACACGTCATACATAATGTGATGTTATGTATTACTAGCTGATCCGGCAACGTTGTTCTGCCATATAAATTATTTCTAGTGAATATATTCTGTATTATAATATACAATTTTGGTCATAGTGGTTTCCACATAAAAGGTAGATATATGCTGTCGCAGATTTTTATTTAGAACTATACAAGACAAACAATCCTAAGGTACATCATCTTTGTGTAAGTCCAATGGTTTAGACAGTGTACGCCAAGATAGCTCTCAGAGGGCAGATTATTTTCCGACTTAATTGACAAGTATTGTTATATTACGACTAAAATTACATAACATCATTACAAATTGTAGCCTATATGTTATTCCGATGTATAATCTATATTACTGTAACAGTTTCATGCAAATCTGTCCAGTAGTTTTATCGTGAAAGAGTAACAAACATATTCACAAGCTTTCGCATTTATAATATTAGTAGAATAGGATACTTTCATTGTTTTATATACGTTTGTATGTTGTGTCTTGTTCCTTTTATTTCAATTAATGTTTTTCATATTTTTACCGGGTAGAGGTGTCCTGACCATCGGTGTTTATAGAAACTATCAAAGTCTTTGGTTACTGCAGTCCAGCTATACAAAGGTGGCCTTGAGTTCTTTGTATCGTTATATGCTGCAGAGAGTGAATGCTGCCACACAATATAGTGCCTTTTTACAATTGTAATAAGGTCCTTTGTGTCGTTGCTACAAATGTTTATAACTAGCTGTGCACGCGACTTCGTATGATAATAATTATTTCAAGCTGAAACCTTTGTATAAATTATACAAATGCCATTGATTTTTTTTAATATAAATTATAACACTTGACATAACTTCTTTATTTATAAACCGATTGAAACAAAATTTACACTAAATGAAAATGAATCTTTCCACAATACAATAGTCAATATCGTATCTAAATCCGTTAATCCGCTTCTTAGATTAGCGGGTACAGACGCGTACAGATATGTGTAAATTGATTAACGATTCCTATATATTTTTATTAACCCATTGCAGTTGTATGTCTACCCTCGGCCACCAAAGCCTTTGTACCGTTCCGTTTGTATGTCTGCTCTCAGCCACCACAGCAAGGAACCATACGAATCCTATACTGTATGCAACAATGTAGCAGTTTACACTTTCTCGAAACAAAATGGATGACTGTATTAAATAAATAGATATCTAAAGTTCACAAAAGCATTACGAAATCTTGTTTATCCATCGTAATCTTACGTTTTATGTATCCCTTTGCTCTTTCGACGGAAATTAATTCCGACCAGTACGATACCCATGTACAAATTTAATACGTCCGCAAAGGGTCAATCTGCATCGCGATAGCGGTTTTTTTTTTGTATTATTTCATGTCAATTTAAAAAAACTATTTTTGGGGTGTTTCTTAACCTTACAACAATCATTCTTAAAATGTTTGTTACCTATTAACGACTTAACGAATTTGTAGTTTTATTTAAACTGTTGCTTTCACGCGAATGAAGTCGCGGGCGCAGCCAGTGCTAGATAAAAATGACAGCCCTGTACATTGCAAGTAATGATTGTGAATAACTACTCACAGATGGATGGTAAAGAAATGGCAGACTCTGATCGAGGCGAATATAGATGTGAAGACGACAGACGGATACGTACTGCGTGTGTTCTGCATCGGGTTCACCAATAAGGACACGCTGAGCCAGCGCAAGACTTGCTACGCGCAGCACACCCAGGTGACTAACTACACCTATAACAGCTTCATTGGTCCATTTAGACACATGTCAAACCAACTTACTTAGATACTAGCTGACCCGGCCAACGTTGTTCTGCCATATAAATTATTTCTAGTGAATATTTTTTGTATTGTAATATACAATTTTGGTCATAGTGGCTTCCACATAAAAGGTAGATATATGCTGTCGAGGAGTTTTATTTAGAACTATTCAAGACAAACAATCCTACGGTACATCATTTTTGTGTAACTCCAATGGTTTAGGCAGTGTACGCCAAGCAGAGATGGGCAAATTGTAATCTGATTAATGATGAACGATTACAAAATGTAGTCGTAATTTTAATTTTCTTGCTCTGTAATCATGATTAAATCCATCTAAAACATTAAGAAATGATAAAAGTGTATAAAATCTGGGATTTTGTAGTGTTAAAAAACATAAATGAGCAAAATGCAGTCATAATAATGGTAAAATACGTAAAATGTAATCGTTAATCATTTTTATTAATCTGATTACATTTTGCCCATCTATGACGCCAAGATAGTTCTCAGAGGCCAGATTTTTTCCGACTTAATTGACAAGTATTGTTATATTACGACCAAAATTACATAAAATTATTAAAAATTGTAGCCTATATGTTATTCCGATGTATAATCTATATTACTGTGGCAGTTTCATGCAAATCCGTCCAGCAGTTTTATCGTGAAAGAGTAAACAAACATATGCACAAACTTCTCTGCATCGGCTACCAGAATCCAGTGACTATCATTACCCAAGTAAAATAGAATTCGCAGCCTTGTCTGACGTATCGAGATTGTAGTCATTCCGTTTTCAATGCGTTTCCATTTATTTCCTCTGCGTCTGCGTAGATCAAACTGCAAAGACACAAACGCGGCTTGCTTGGTCTAGCGCAGGCTATTTGTGGATTTGCTACAAAACAACAGCATAAAAAAATATAAAAGTCTGATAGAGCACATTCAAAAAAAGTTTCTAAAATATCTGTGTTTTAAATTTAAAAAGGAGTACATTGAGTATAACGTACATTTGGATGAGTATGGGTTATTATCTCTTAAAGACTGAAGAGCTCTTTGTGATTTCAAATTTTTATATGACATTTTAAATTATCACATAGACTGCCCAGATTTGTTGAGGAGAATTAATTTTAAAATAAACACCAAAACTACTAGACAGCCGAACTTGTTCGCCGTTCCGAAAATACATCACAATTACGCAAAGAACTCTGTAATACACAGATGCCTCGATACGTACAATAAGGACTTTCGCACTATTGACACATTTTCCCAAAATAGAAACAAATTCATAGCCTCGGTTTTAGCTTTGCTAAAGTTAAAACGCCAATAGGAGGGTACAGACGCCACACTGCATTCATACACATATCATATATAGCTTTCTTACACTCACCTTGTCACAACAAACACACACACACACGCACACACACACACATCTATCTCTAATTGTTGCGAGTTCACTGTTTTTTCATTTTCCTTTTCTTTGTTAGGTTTTAAATATTATCATTGTGTAATTGGCACAGCTTGTCAACTGTACCGTATGTAAAATGTATATATGTGCTATCCAATGATAGTGAATAAATAAATACTAATATTATAAAGCTGAAGAGTTTGTTTGTTTGTTTGAACGCGCTAATCTCAGGAACTACTGGTTCGAATTGAAAAATTCTTTTTGAGTTGAATAGACCATTTATCGAGGAAGGCTTTAGGCTATATAACATCACGACGCAATTATTAGGGGCGAAGAAATAATGGAAAATGTAAAAAAACGGGGAAAATTATTCATCCTTGAGGGCTTCCATTGCGTGCGCTGCAAAAACGGTTCAAGATACCAAAAATATATATAAGAAAGAATTATTCCTCTTGAAATGATCTAAAAAAATGTCCGCGACAGTATATGTCTTTCTTTTAAGATTAAGTCACTAGAACCGTTTTTATGGTAATCAAATTTGGTCGAAATTAATGCATTATTTGTTAAGAGTTGTATCAACGTAATAATATTAATCTTTATCCAAATAAATGTGTTGTTGATTAAGAGTATTTAATTGTGAACAAAATTGTCTTTGACATCACTTAATTTCAATGAACATCTTAGAAGATATTACAAAACCTTATATAGCAAAACGTTTGCCGGATCAGCTAGTAATAAATAAAATAAATATTTCATAGGTCAATCCCTTGGAAAATGCTCAAAAGCTGACCTTCTTTGATACCACCGTCCCCTTTCCACCACTAGACGCCGATACCCCCCTTATAAGGTGGATATTGTCTGTATCAGAACTAAAAAAGTGTCTTCATTTATAATGGACCCAGCGAGAAGTGGCATGCACTCCTTGCATCTATTTTTCTATGTCCTTTTGATTTGGAAACATTTAAAAGAAGAGTAAATAGGCATTTCTTGGGTGGTTGAGGTCCATCATTGGTCTCATCTTCTACCACCAGGTGTTATTGAGGTCAAGTGTAAGCCCGGTAAATCAGAAAAAAAGTTTGTTGTTCTTGTAATGTGGAAGTATTTAAGCAAAATATACATTCAGAACGAAATATTATTTATAATAATATTATTAATAGTTTTAAAAGCACAATATAATAGAAAAAATTAATTGACAGTTGACAAATGGTTTTACAGATATATCGACAGGTGGCGTTGTTTTAGTGTTTCAATTAATAATTTTAACAGTTGTATTTCGGCGCTTGATACAAACCATCACCCCGTTTTTACCGAATCTATGAAGATAGTTTCTTGACAGTAGCCATTCAACTTTAGTTGAATGCAAATAATTCGATAAACTAAATGAATTTTTACTCGCCAGGTCCGAGCGATCAGGAAGAAGATGTGCGAGATCATAACTCGCGACGTGACCAACTCGGAACTGCGCGAGGTCGTCAACAAGCTGATTCCAGACTCCATCGCCAAGGACATCGAGAAGGCGTGCCACGGGATCTACCCTCTCCGAGATGTGTGCATCAGGAAGGTATGTCTGACAATCTAACGTTTGAGACGATTGCCCGAACTGGGTTATGGCCGTGACCATGGTATACAGATGCAAAGATTGTCATAGTGACTCGCTACAGCCTCCATGTGTATGCCCAGTTGTTCAAATATTGTCGGCATCACGACAGCAACTGTCAATGGGCTCTCGTCCCTTGATAGTGGTTTCGGTTCCTGGACTACACTGCACTATCCATCAGGTGTGCTGTAGTTTGTAAAGCATGGTATAGCAAAGTGGAAACATGGAAGAGGGGGTTTATAAGTTTAATGCGTGTATGAATCGTTTTAAAATTTTAATTTAAGAGTTGTACAGGGTGATTTTATAGTTGAGGAAGATATTTCAGAATACAATAATTTGTACCTTCTTGTAACTAATAAAAACGTGAATAACAATATTCCTTAACAAATCCTAAAGAAACATTGATGAACAAATGAAAATTGATCCGTAAAAAGTTTGGAAACCGCAGCTCGCGTGGCGCACGATTGAATGGCATGTAGATAGAATTCCTTTTACGTAATTTTAGGCAAACAGACAATTGACTCGTACTTTATCCTCACTTAGGTGTGACAAAACACCAGTAGCGTGCATTCAATAAATGCATGGAAGCACTGGATGCCCTGACAATAATTAAGTCTTGACTAAATTCCTTACAGTTAAATAAAAAAAGAGGAACCTTTTGTATTAAAATCTAATCTATATTCACGCCACCTATATTTCCTATGAAAGCAATATAATATCTACTATCATAATATAATATTGAAATTAATTACGTGAATACCTACTCAATAATTAATTGTTATTTATTCTATCATGTCTGTAATTGTCCCTTAATATGATGACTATAAATTACTTTGTTTTAATGGAAATGTTATATAATCAGAATCGAATGCTGAATAACCTCTTTGAATATCTCCCTCGTCTATAAAATCAGCCTGTATATTCATTGGAATTTCTTTGAGAATAATGCAATGATGACACACCTAGCTCGCATTGAGAACTCACATGATGAAAACTTGTTCCCTTTTGATTTAAAATCTGAGTGTAACCTTTCAAAAGTTAATTGAATTTTAAAATTGGCCGGATTGTAATAAGAGATGTTTCAGGTGAAAGTCCTCAAGAGGCCGCGATTCGAGATCTCCAAGTTGATGGAGCTTCACGGTGAGGGTGGTAGCGGCAAGCGGGGAGAGGTCGGCGATAAGTCTGAGAGGCCAGAAGGCTACGAACCTCCAGTTCAAGAGAGCGTCTAGACTTAAATAAAATGTGAAAACTAAATGAATTTGTTTTATTTAATACTAGGTTGATCTGGTCGACTTCGTACTACGTAACAGTCAATGAATGTGTGGTATCAACCATAGATGGGCAAAATGTAATCAGATCAATAAAAATGATTAACGATTACATTTTACGTTTTTACCATTAATATGACTGCATTTTGCTTATTTATGTTTTAAACACTACAAAATCCCAGATTGTATACACATCATTTCTTAATATTTTAAATGGATTTGATCATGATTACAGAGTAAGAAAATTAAAATTACGACTACATTTTATAATCGTTCATCATTAATCAGATTACATTTTGCCCATCTCTGGTGTCAACTTTTAATTAAATCCCAATATCTCTCGCCACTAATAAGTTTCTTTTTCGACAAAAAATATATACTAGAAACTCGAGTTTGAGCTAATTATTCGCAGACTAATTTGGGAAAATCTGTAACTTACTATATACTTTGATATTAATTGAATATAATTTGTTATGTTTGAGAAAAGTCTAAACAAAGTCAAAGAAGCGTATAAACATTTTTGTCACACAATTCATCGTTTAAACAACGCAGTTGCACTCCGACGCAGCCTTGAGTTTCTTTCGGCGTTTCTTCTCAAGGTAGTCGCTTCCGAAACGCTGGTAGATCACCGTCAAGTTTCGTATATTTTGCTTGGCGGTCCAAGTCGAGGTTCGTACCCACAGGGGTGCCCTTGCATTGCCACCCAACCCATAAATTGCAGGCTGAGCACCTTCAGTGTTCGCCCACATGCCCGGTTTAGTTGTGAAGACCTTTCCCGGTACTTCAACGCGCGTCATATAAAAAAAAAAAAATTCAAAGCAAATCTTTATATACATAGATAAATAAATATTATATATGTGAACTCCTCACCCCCTTCATGTTTCTTTTCGTTTCAAACAGGGCAAAGTGCCGTACTTACGTATTCATTTAAATACAGCCGGTTTTTTTTACCGTATTCACTGGATTCGTTTTTGGGAGTCGAAGCTGCTCGCGTCCGTAGGCTTTACCCTAGTTTCCCTACACGTGACTCCTGGGTGGTGCTAAACGAGCAGCAGCGAGGTGGTAGGGCGTCGGTGCCCGTCTGGATCGCGACCACAGTACATGGGTGTAAAGCCCGCCATAGTGACCAGTTTCGGCTTGTCGCATTTCGGGATCAGCTTGTGTATATCCAGTAGCTCATATACCTAGAGACCTTCAGTCGCGGTATATGTGGGCCGAGATGACGATGTAGACTATCAATGGATTTTCATCCTTTGATAGTCGCTTTCGTTTTTGGACTACACTGTACTTACCATCAGGTACTCTGTAGTAACTATGTCGAGCCAGTGTAAAAAAATACTTTTGTTAGGGGCAATGAGGATTAGTGGAGTGGGAGGGAGGGGTTGATATTAGAAGTTGTGTGTAAGGTTGGTGGGGTCAAATATGAAATAATAGCAAAAGAAAGTATAAACTCATTTAATAAATAGAACGGTATAAATATTTCACATTTAAACTTATCTATAACTAGTGATTGAGAAGCAATGACCATGGAACTGAGAAATACATGGATACTATAACACAAAACGCGATTAACAAGTAAAGAAGCATTTTTGTTACCGTAAGTTTATCATACTCGTTTTTCTTATTTTTTTGGAATTTCTTGATAAATGATGTTGAAACACCATAATGCAATTCAAACCGGATCATGAAACGTCAATTTTACAAGATTTTTGAAATTTCATCTTGTTCTATTTATGAATAATTCTTTGGCTTCACTGGTATGTGGTTTTGATATATTTCCTACTTCTATGACAAAGTCTACATTCACAGGCTACACAAAATATTAGATAACAGAAATATTGACAAATCCCAAACACAAGCTTATAACCAGAGACAGGCAAAATGTAATCAGATTTATGAAAAACGATTATGATTACATTTGGCGTTTTACATCTTTAATATGACTGCATTTTGCTCATTTATGTTTTAAACACTACAGAATCCCAGATTGTATACACATTTATGATTTCTTAATGTTTTAAATAGATTTAATCATGATTACAGAGCAAGAAAATTAAAATTACGACTACAATTTGTAATCGTTAATCATTAATCAGATTACATTTTGTCCATCTCTGATTATGACTGCATTTTGCTCATCTATGTTTTAAACACTACGGAATCCTCAATTGTATACACATTTATGACTCCTTAATGTTTTGAAGGGATTTAATCATGATTACAGAGCGACATAATTAAAATTACAACTACAATTTGTAATTGTTAACAATCATTACATTTAACCCACCTCAGTAAGTTTCCTTTTTAAAAGAAAATCGTTATTCTCTCAGGGGCGCTTGCACTAACGAATTAATCTAGTTGAAGCTTGTATAAAACGCTAATTAATTGAATTGGTTTGATTCCATCATAATGACGATTTTAGTTTAAGAGTTATTACATCTAGATTTCGATTCTGTGCAAGACAATAAATACAGATCAGCGTTAAATAGCATTTTATATAACTCTTAACTAGATTTAATTTGTTAGTGCAAGCCCTCAATCTTGCTCAGATTTAAACTTACTTATATCCTAAAAATTAGAATAAAAGAAAATAAACATGCTTTCTCCCAAATTCATCTAGGCGGAGATCCAGGATCCAGCAGTGCTCTCCTATGTGTGTGCGTTGTCGCGTTTCGGGATCAGCTTTTGTACCTCCAGTTATATAAATAGAGACCTTCAGTTGTGTTGGGATATGACAACGGCGACTGTTAATAGAATTGTGTCCCTTTTTTATCCCGGGGGGAAATCCTGCATAGGACCATCAGAGTCGTTGAGAGGGCAGTGACCCCGGTGTGTCAGACTCCTACTGACTAAAAACCCCCGGGGTGTGCCTCTGATTGGTCCACCTGGGCCTGGGAAGCCAAATTCATCCAGACGCTCAGAGAACAAGAAGACTTGTTGAGGCTACCTCTCTGGGAGGGGAAGGAGTAAAGCCCACCCCTCCAAAAACCTCTCTCCCAGGCGATGCGCTGGACACCGTGCACCGCCTCCTTCTCACCCGGGCAGCAGACTGCCTCAAGTCTACTGCCCGAAGAATCGTGTCCCTGGTTGTTGTCATTCTTAGACTGCGCTATACTTTGCATCATGTAGAATTGTCGATGTAGAAATTGTCGAGTCAGTATAAAAAGCATACTATATTTAGAATTTATACCTACGTCTAAACTAATAGGAAATAAACGACTAATTTCAAGAAATAAAAGTCTTCACGTTGAATCTAGCTTGTAAAAAACGTGAAATCACTGGTGTTTTAACATCGATAACTGAAAATCACACAGGCAGAGACCGAGATAGCGCTATATGCAAAATGCGCGTGCGAAAGAGATAACATTAACAACAGTTATCATTTATCCGACGCTTAATCTAACTATACTTTGAATAATGTTTAATGGAAGGAAATAACAGACGCATCAACTTCTGCACTGTTCACTCTTATAACTAAACTTAGGATGACAGAAAGAGATAAATATATGACCATCAGTCTTGTAATATTACTACAATGATATGTCAGAATGTGAAAATATAATACAATAAAATATAATAGAGACAACTTTTGTTGAACTTCAATAAACGATAATAAAATAGCACTTAGGTATAAAGTCAACCAAGGTAAGTATAAAAATTTAAAATAAATCAACTCATTCACTTTTTTTGTTTAAAGATCTATACCAGATAAAGTAGGCCCTCTTATATTATTGACTATCAATAACACGGAATATACTTTTAATATTTAATCACTAGATCAGACCTTACCAAACTATGGATCAAAATTAAATAAATACTTTATAATAATAATATATCGACACGGTATATCTCTTACGGCGTGAGCAGAGATACATTAGTGGCTGTTTACACTTGGCACTTTATAAACTTTGTGTTAAACCAATACAGAAGATGAATAGTTAACTGGAAACATTTCTTATCTATGATATAATGTCTCACTAGCCTTGGTTGACATTACAGATAATTATTAAATTAATTCTACACAATTACATAAAACACGAAATGAAAAATATTTTTCTTCATTCTTACCCCTAACCTATACAAGATCATTATGCCAAAACAATATATATATATATATATATATATATATATATATATATATATATATAACTTAAAATAAACTTAACCTAAACATACAATTAAAATAATATTGTGAGCGAGGTTGTGCCTACAAATTACACCACAACAGAGATTCGAAATTACTTAATCAAATATAATTTATTAAATTAAATTAATATACATAAAGTATTGAGCGATTAAATTAAAAAATGCAATATTAAAAATAAGAATAAAATATTAATTTTTACATTTAAAGACTTAGGAAATTACTTACAATATGTAAATATAATATTCTTTAAAAATTGAAGCGACTCGCTTCAATTGCTAAGGAGCATATAATTTAAAAATTAAGTATAATCATTTCTTTTTCGAGGACCCTTTACAAACATAGTTGATTTATTAGGATGACAGAGGAAAAATGACGCTTTTAGCTATTTCTATAATATGTTTCGGGCACTAGACTTTAGGGAGCTGTCGGCGATGAACACCGTCTTATAGAGAGAAGCAAAGCTGTGTGGATTTTATGCTCACTCCTTCCATAGAAGAAGCTTGCATATTCATTTGCAGAGTCGTAAGAGAAATTCGGGCTCAATGCAACGAAAAGAGGAAAACCACGAGGGTTTTTAGCTAGTAGCAGTCATCCTTACAGCACCCGGAATGATTTATGAGGGTTACTAAAAACAATTCTACAATTATTAATTTCAATTTGAGGCTATGGGCCAATTTGAAATATTATATTGTAAGGTAATCCGGTGCCATAATATATAATTATTAATTATCAATTTTTATATAAACGTCGACAAAAAATATTATTTTATGGTATTTTTGTTATAAAACTAGCATGAAAAACAACTTATAACACTTCAAAAATATTGCTCCATACATGCGTCCAAAACGTCATTTATTTATATATATATATATATATATATATATATATATTGCCATGAAAACTTGTGTCTTTATTCCTACATAAAGCTGTAATCCTGTTTAGAGTTTAATCACAAGCGGTATTTGTGCAAATTAATTCACTAAAATAAAATTAAAGTGCACATGAAAGGACAATCTAGTACAAAACGCGCGGATAAAAGTAAAGCTACATATTTTATATTTTTAAAGCTCATTCATGCTTGTTATATCTTGTTTTTTCTTTAGCTCTGAAGTATATATTGAGACATGTATGACGCAGAAACTACATAATTATAATTCAGGCCCGGATCTAGAGGGGGTGCCGGTCGCCTGTTTCTAGAAGTAGTAGCCAAGAACATAATACATCTAAATTATTAAAAAAAAGTGGGTTAACTTTAACTTCTCCTTAAACAATAGCTTGATAATTTGTACCAGAGATGGGCAAAATGTAATCAGATCAATTATTAACGATTACAAAATTTACTCGTAATTTCAAATTCATTACTTTGTAGTCAAGATTAAGCATTAAGAGGTCATAAATTTGTATACAATCGAGGATTCCTTAGTATTTAAAACATAGTCGGGCAATAAATAATCAAATCAATGATTAAAAATGCAAAATGTAATCGTAATCGTTTTTCATTAATCTGATTACATTTTGGCCATCTGTGATTTGTAGAAGCTTTTGTTTTGACATTTTAAAGGTCATCCCAAAAATCTCATAAGTTATTGTTACCACGACTTAGCTTATGCAGGGTAGAAGGTTGTATTTTGTTAATATTTCGATTCTTATACAATAAATAATATTTACATTTTCGAAAAATTACAGGGCACAAAATCTCTTAAAATTGTTCTGTACACATTGTTTTCACTGGATTAAGCTATAAAATTGACAAAAAAAAAGGTAAAACGACTGATGGGGGTCGAGAAGCAGTAGTGAGTTTTTGCCCTGCCTCGAAAACTTTAAGATTAATATAATAAAAATCTGACGCGTCAATTCACTACACATCGTTGAAATTTCATGTTGTTCTATTTAACAACATTTTTTGGCTTCATTTTTACCGCATGTATATGGGGTTTCTTTTTATTCCGCAATTCTATGTTCACGAAGTAGGCAGACCTTTGAGCTCGGTTTCGATCGCAATTTTTTTAAGTGTGATGCAAGGTTTCTGCCTCTTGCGAATTAGCATGATAAACAAACACACAGTTGACACTATAAGCGTTAGGATGCATATTATTGTGAGTCCTAAATTGACGGCGGCTGTAGAAAAGGTTCCGTGATAGATCAGTGAGCGGACATTCTCTGGTAGTTCGTCTAACCCCTGAAAATAAAATAATACATTTCAAACATCCATCAACTCAATACTGGTTTTTTTTTTAATTATAAGCGGATGCTTGTGATGTGATGCCTCAACCACGCCTAGTGAGAGATGAAACTGAGTTAGCCGGGCAGTAGTCTTGGGCTAAATTTACAATTGATTAAATCAGTAGAAGTGTTTTGCATTTTTTCAACTAGAAAAAGGTTGGTTACACAGATCTGCAAAAAAATGGGTTGCGATTTTTTTTGACCAACTGAGGATTTTAGATTTAAGAAGTATAGCATGTAGACGCCGCCCGATACGTAATTGTGTTAAACGCCTTAAGGGTCGTTAGGGTGTTACGGGAAGTGCGGGGTAAGGGGTAAAGCAGTCGACTCCCGAGACCCAAGGCTAGAGTACGTGCGTGTGTGTCGCAGTTCGGTGTGCCTTAAAGTGCAAATAAACAGTAAAACGCCAAAATCCATGTCTTTCTACCACCACACCCATGACCACCATTATTATATAATATTTTGCGTAGAATCCGAATCCGGCGTCAGAATTGCTCTATCACGTCAGGTTTTCAAAATATCGTAACCTAAAAGTGCAAAAGAACGGTATTTTACCATATTAGAACTAATATAACATTGTGTATATATTTTTTAAACGAGTGGAGTCAGCTTATACCAGAGATGGGCAAAATGTAATCTGATTAATGATAACGATTACAAAATGTAGACGTAATTTTAATTTTCTTGCTCTGTAATCACGATTAAATCTATTTAAAACATTAAGAAATCATAAATGTGTATGCAATCTGGGATATTAATGTTGAAAAATGTAATCGTTAATCATTTTCGTTCATCTAATTACATTTTGCCCATCTATGGCTTATACTACTAAACTTACCCTTCAAAATCTTTATTTTAGATTTGTAAAACCTTATTTTTGCGCTGATTTATCGGCAATCTAGGGTTAATAAATAGGCGTACCTAGGTACACCTGTTAAATTTACTCACCATATCGATCCAGGCTATCGGTAGAATCAACCCTTCCTCCAAATAGCTGAGAGCTGTGAACATTGATGTTTTCTTCACTTGGATGTTTATTTGAAGGCTGAAACAGAAGTTAGGAGATATCAGTTAGGAAGAGAATCTGTTTTAGTAATATTTTTTTTTAGAATAATTCTGTTGGATTGGAACTTGGGTAGCATACCATAGCACCATAGCATTATTGGGATGTCGAAAATGAAAAAAAAAATCGTTATATCGATATTTATTAAAATATCAATATCGGTGTCGATATATCGAATGAAAAATATCTATATATCGATTAAATCTCAATAAACACGAAAGTATTTTAGCAGTATTCATTTTTATTAGACAAAATTATAAAAATATCAAGAACTAAAAGGCTCTCTTCTAACTTTAAGACCTATTTAAGATATCAAATAAAAAGAAATAATAAACAAATAAATGGCGGCAAATAATATACATGCAACAAATTCAGATGTCAATGCATACAACATAACAAAACATAATACTCAACAGTCATAGACAATATAGTTTTTTTTTTTTCGTTCGGTCCTATCTTCTACTGTTTCAGATTTCAGCGACTTCACTATCATAAAAATTAAAAAAATATCGTTTTCGATACAATTTTCGATACTGGATATTTTGTATCGATATATCATTATAAAATATATCCCCCAAAAATATCGATATATTGTGTTGAAAATATCGATATATCGATGTATCAATATTTATTCGACAAGCCTACAGCATACCAGGACTTGAGGATGTCTGTTATCCAAATAAAACGGAGGCGGTTCGTACCAGAGATAGGCAAAATGTAATCTGATAAATAATTACAAAATGTAGTCGTAATTTTAATTTTGTTGCTCTGTAATCATGATTAAATCATGATCAATACATTAAAGAATCATATATGTGTATGCAATTGAGGTGTCTGTAGTGTTTAAAACATAGGTGAGCAAAATGCAGTATTATTAATCATGAAAAATCCAAAATGTATTCATAATGATTTTACATTAATCTGATTATAATTTGCCCATCTATCGTGCGTACATATCTTTCGCACCACCTGATAGCCAGGTCTTGAAGTCTCCAAGAGATGGCGCCTAAATAACTACTCGCAATCCAGGTCTTTGAAGAAATATACCCAAGCTCGACTAGCAGCGATTTGAGCAACATCCCCGGGGTTATCAGTCAGTAAGATTTTGACACACTGGGGTCGCCTTACTCACGGTGAATCTGACATTCCTATGCAAAAATATCTCCCGAGTTACTAAAAAAAGGACTTGGGTAGCATTTGAAAATTACATCGAGTCTTATTGTCGTCTATTTATAATGTCTTAAACTAAAGTATGCAACCCAAACATCTTACTAGTTTTAATGTATGAAGCCAAGACGTGGTTAGGCTAGCTACCAGTTGGGCGGTATACTTGAGGGAGTGTGTCCTCCAACAAGGGTGCGAGCGGCACGTGACGTGTTCCCGCGTGCCGCTCTACAACAGAGATGTATGAGAGGGGTGGCTCTTTACACCACTCCTCCCCAAACGAGTAGAGGCCTACTTAAGGCCGCACGCCTTGCCGGTCATCGAGGATGACACCCCAGTCGTGCCCGGGGTTTTAGTCGGTGCAAGTCCGACACACCGGGGGGCGGCCCTCACCACCCCCCGAGGTCCGTTAGGGATTTCTCCCGGGCTTAAAAAAAAGTCTACCAGTAGCTCAGCGAGCCTTGAAACGAGGAGCATGGGTACCGGCAACCTTTTCTTATATAAGGGCCACGTTTCATCTAATAAACACATTTTTTTAGATAAAACTAATTTTTGGATTTTTAAGCGTATTTATTGTTACTCTCATTTTACTGACTATGATCGCTTGAACTGAATTTCCGGCTTCCGCGCACACAAAACAATGAAATAGAAACTTATTTTTATAAGTGTTTTTAATTTATTGGTCGGGGCGCGGCGTTCTGTGGAACTTGCGTGGGCCGGTATTTTTCTCAAGCGCCGGTAGCGAGCGCGTTGAGACCGTAGATTGGCAGACGCAGCGTGGAACGATTGGTGAAAAATAGAAGGTAAAGATTAAAGGTTTTATTAAAGATTAGATGAGAACATCCGAAGACCGGGCTCTATGGCGCATATTAGGAGAGTTCCATATCCAGTAGTGAACCGCTAAATTAAGCCGTGGTGGCTGCCGGCAGAATAGAATAGCACCCCCCTCTTCTTGCTGAGTTGTCGTAAAAGACGACTAAGGTACCTCTTTAACGCCGCAATTCAACCAGGTGTTTAGAGAAGGGAAAACTCGACCAAACCTGCATCCCGCTCCCTTCCGATCGTACTGGTTCTCCTTTCCATCGGGCCTGAGGGAGCTCGGACAAGAGAGTGCTTTTCTGGCTGCGCGCCCAGTTATGCACTTAAATATCTCCTGCGCAATTGACTGTTTCCGAAAACTGAACCTCGAATTTCTTAACCGGTGTTGAAACAGTCGCCGTGGCCGAAACCGGCTAGGACATCATCATCAGTGAACCGCTAAGCAGATAATGATGGTAGAAGAGACATATCAACTCGATTAACTTACCTTGATCTTCCGTTGAGTGCTAAACCTAGAGTAGGATGTATGTCAATAAAAGAATCGTGAAGTCCAGGTCTTGGGTGCAGGCCGGTTATATCTTTACGCAGCTTGGGATCCCCAAGATGGAAGTGAGGGAATGACACCAACGCGGGAACACCTGCAAATTAACCAGTTTAATTTTAGCTATTAGGTACAAAGATTAGATTGGTCGGTTGGGCTTTTACTCCTACCCCTCCCAGAGAGGTAGCCTCAACAAGGCTTCTTGGTCCCTCGTGGTCTGGATGAATTTGGTTTCCCAGGCCCGGGTGGAGCAATCAGCGGGACACCCCGGGGGTTTTTAGTCAGCAGGAGTCTGACACACCGGGTTCGCTGCCCTCACAGCGTCCCTGATGGTGCTATACAAGATTTTCCCCCAGGATACAAGAAGAACAAGGATTGACGTACCTAGAGAGCACTGAGTGACATTGATGACTCCCTTTGGAGGGCAGGTCCCGGTGTCGATCTCGAGGTACAAAGATTAGATTGGTCGGTTGGGCTTTTACTCCTATCCCTCCCAGAGAGGTAGCCTCAACAAGGCTTCTTGGTCCCTCGTGGTCTGGATGAATTTGGTTTCCCAGGCCCGGGTGGAGCAATCAGCGGGACACCCCGAGGGTTTTTAGTCAGCAGGAGTCTGACACACCGGGTTCGCTGCCCTCACAGCGTCCCTGATGGTGCTATACAAGATTTTCCCCCGGGATACAAGAAGAACAAGGATTGACGTACCTAGAGAGCACTGAGTGACATTGATGACTCCCTTTGGAGGGCAGGTCCCGGTGTCGATCTCGCAGTAGCACTGGTTCGCAGTATTGTTCTCTGGGTTGTCGAACACGTCGATCGGCATACGATAACGAAGCAATGGTACTCCTCCTTTCATCTGTTAAGAAACACCATTTTGTGCTCTCTATCATCACGGCGGGTCACTATCGAGGTAGGCAGAGAGAGTGAAACTACTTTTTTCTATTTTTGAAATACTCTTTCGCTTTCTTTTATTAATCCTTTATTTTTATCTTTTTTATTAATCTTTTTAATCCTTTATCTCTAATCCTTTCGTCTATTTCTATGTATTTAGGACCTTACCCTTCATCAGAATTCTCTACATTCGGTTTATGAAGGTAAGTTTCGGCTGCCCTCGGATCTTATGCTGACATTTATAAACGCTTTTTTACTTTGCTTAGACTTCACTCAAACATTACAATTTAAATTACTTCATTAATATCAATGTATGATGTAAGTCACAGATTTCGTCAAATTGGACTTTACTCTGCGTATACTCTTACACTATACTTAAGTTTCTATTATACATTCTGGTTTTTATCAAAAAACTTTTATTTGACCTTTGCTTAGCAAAGTCAAACGTTTATAAATCTCAGTCTTATTTCTACTCATATTGCGTATCATTTTTATCGTTCTCGTATGAATATAAATCTACGATGAATTAAGAAAGGCTGCAACAGTTACTCAAAATTAGGTGTGATTGTAACTTAAGAAAAGCTATGATTACAACTTAAGAACAGCTGTGACAGCATCTCACGAACAATTGCAACTTACTTAAGAAAAGCTGCTACTCAGGCGTTACTTAAGAAAGGAAAGGAATGATGTTAAGTCACATCTAGTATTAAGACACAAATATTTTACCTCAACATCTGCATCATAGACAAATGGTATCCGACGGCACAGCTGAGGGTAGTATACGTGTAAAACTTTATGCTTATCCAGCTGTGAAGGAGGGAATATAGAGCCGTCAGTCGCTTCCAAGCTGAAAAAAAACAATTGAATATTTAGATTTTTAAATTAAGATAATATTATTGCCAGCAGCGATACTGCTCGGCAGGATGCGAAAGGGCAAAGGTCAGAACACATCGAAAAGTTATCATTTTATGTATAAACTACAGTATCGTATCTCAAGAAAAAAATCCCTAGCGAAAATAGAAAAAAAGCGATAAAAAATATAAACGTGCATATCTTTGGAAGGCGTTGACTTAGTTGTATGATTTTTTAGAAACACGAGGGACTGTAAGCCTGAATTTTAATGTTAATTTTAATTTGATTCGTGCCTACGTATCCCATACGTATATACGTAATGTGTGTATGCTTGTGTTTTGATTTTATGCCATCCCGAGCACAAGGCTTGAAATGAAATGAAATGAATATGTATTTATTTCGCCACAAACAAACAAAAAATCAGAAATTTAAATCCAGCAACACAAACAGCACACAGAAACAAAAGAAAATACAAAACATATAAACATGGCGAAAATGGGACCTCCATCAGTTTAAATCCACAGAGGAAGTCTGCAGCGCTGATTTTCGTGAACGGCCCCGGTTGTGTTACATCTAGTTAGAAATAACTATAAGCAAAACAACAAACAAAAAACAAAGAGAAAACAAAACTTTCTCTTTATTTGGAAAACAAAGAGATTCTATAAGGGTTTCTATTACGATTTGAATTACGGAACTACGGTTGGTAAAAGCTCCACGATCTGTATTGACGTATGAGGACAATCTTTTACTACCGGCAAAGTTAAATTTGCTTCTAAATCTAGTTTAACTTTCCGTTGGCGCAATCTAAAATACTTTCATAGTTTATTTGTACGGAATCTTCGGTGTGCAAGTCTGACTCGCACTTTGACGTTTATTTTTGTTTACGAACCGCGTCTTTTCCTTGTAGACTGCTCAAGTAACCCCAAGTTCTCGTAAGCCTTGTACGTCTGTGCCTAGAAGCCGGTGCACAGAGTGCGTTGCGGCATTGCTTAAAAATGTGTCGGAAAAGACTATCACAACGCGTTTACTACCCTCCGACTTGTCTCCCGACACACATGTCCGGTACGTATGCGGTGCAGCGCCTCAATACACTGTGCACCATAGATGGGCAAAATGTAATCAGATTAATCAAAATAATTACGATTACATTTTACGTTTTTTACCATTAATATGCCTGCATTTTGTTCATCTATGTTTTAAACACTACGGAATCCCAGATTGCATACACATTTATGATTTCTTAATGTTTTAAATGGATTTAATCATGATTACAGAGCAAGAAAATTAAAATTATGACTACATTTTGTAATCGTTAATCATTAATCAGATTCTATTTTGCCCATGTCTGGATATTTGTATGTAAAGCCACGGAGCTACAGCACCGCATCGCGTGTCCCGGCTGTAAGCTAGACGTAATTAAATCGCTAGCATCTTATACGCAGTCAGGCTTATCAAACGCGAGATAAACTGATGAACTTTTAAACAGCGTGTTACAAAATAGCTCACACGTTCATTCATTGCATCATTACATACGTTTTCTAGACTGAAAGGGTAATCGGACTTGAACTCCTGACGATTTACCTCAAGATTATTATACGATAAGTGATTGATTCTGTAAACATACATAGGTAGATAAAAGCAGCAAGTAATAAAATAATTATAAATCATTAAAAAAAAAAGTCCGCAAGTAGTATTAGCTGACACCCAAGCTAGAACTATTTGTATTTTAAGGGTGGTGGGTGGAGAAAGTTATCCAGGCGAGAGCGGTGTGTGACGTGTTCCCGCACACCGCTCCAAGACAACTACTTATGAGGAGAGCGAGGGTTGGCCCTTTACACCACCCCCCGTAAACATAGAGATGAGGCCTATACAAAAGGCCAGACGTCGTCGCGGGCCGGAGAAGTGGACGCTGCTGTGCCTCCGGTCCCGGCTAGACAGAGAGAAGGAACACCCCGGGGGTTTTAGTTGGTGCAAGTCCGACACACCGGGGGGTGGCCCTCATTGCCCCCTGAGGTTCGTTAGGGATTTCCCCCGGGTTACAACAAAAAAAAAACGGACTATCTGTATTTGAAGGGTAGTGGGTGGAGACCTCTCGCTGCCGCCCTCATCTCAATTATGGTTGGCAGCAGTATGGTGCATGGAGAGCGGCGCTCAATATTAGTGAGCAGGTGCTTGCACAGAAGAAGGCGGCGGAGCGGGTTCGGGAGGCGCTTGCTTCAGCAGCGTCATCCCGGTCCGCCCGCCGACCCGCAAGAATGGGACGGCGTAGGGCGGTGTTTCTAAGAAATGTCCGCCTCTAACGAGAGCACTGGTTTTCACACTTGAGGGAGTGTGTCGTCCAGCAAGGATACGAGTGGCAAGGATGAGCCGACATTACGATGGCAACAGTTAATGGATTCGTGTCCCTTGGTGGTCGCTGCCATCCTGCCATACTATATACCATATACTAATAATAAAAACGGTCAAGTAAGACTTTTACTCGCACATCGAAGGTTCCCTACAATTTTGTGTTATGAAACCACTTGTTTTTTTTATTTCTTCCTTAACTTGTGTCACAAGGCGTTGTTTCCTGCTTAGTTTTATAATCTCTTAAACTCGACAGATGGAAGAGCTATCTCTTAGTGATATTATCGAGATGCATTTTTTTTGAGATACGAAACCTCTAAAATGATGGAAATAAATTATACCTATTACAGTAAGAACTGCTCCATAGAGAGAGTTGCTCCTGTCCGTCTACTCTCTCTAGCATGTTCATTCTGTCCTTGTCGTTGATACCAGTATTAATCGTAAATTGTTCCGTCAGAGTACCGTTTTTCTGTAAACAAATAAATTAATTAACTAACCCTTTTAATATTTTAAAGGAGTAATTTTGGCACGCAAGGAATGATTGCTGCGTAGAATTGAATGAGGCGGTGGGGCGCTTGCGCGAACTCATGACCACAGTACACACGTGTAAAGACAGTCATAGTGACTCGCTTCGGCCTGTCGCGTTTCGGGATCGGTTTGTGTGTATCCAGTAACTCGTATACCTAGAGACCTTCAGTCGCGGTGTATGTGGGGCGACATGACGACGGAGACTGTCAATGGATTTTAGACCATTGTTTGTTGTTGCCTTTTTTGGACTTCGTTGTATTCTTCAGGTACACTGTACACACTAGAACTTATACCTACGTCTAAATTAAAGGAATGTTAACGGCTAATTTCAAGACGTAAAAATCTTCACATTGAATCTTGGCAAAAAGTAAAATGACTGATGTTTTACAATTGATAAATTAATTCACATGGACAGAAAACGCGTGCGAAAGATATTAACATTAGAGTTATAGTTTGTCATATACCTAGTTAGTTAAAAGCAGGAATGTTACGGAGCTTTGACTCCGACTCCGATAAGTCGGAACTTCCGATTGTTATTACACCTCCGGTCCGACTTCGGTTCCGAAACTTTTTAATCGGAGGTACTCATCGGAGGTCACCACCACTATTGTAGTCAATTCATTTGATTTCATTTTATATGTTGTTTAAACATAATATCAATTAATGAAACTATCAGTGCTACTTAATTTGTAGAAGACATTTTTAAAAATTTAGATTAAAAAATATGATCAAAATAATTAAATTTAAAACTAAATGTACATTTAAATTTATTTCTATAAGGTTTTTTTATTTTACATTTACATTAAATTAAGTAAAATAGAAACTAACACAAAAACAACTTTTGTTTTTATTTGTCCCTTAATAAAACTATTTTATTCTGCCGTCACTTGTGACTGACATTGCCTCCGACTCCGGTTCCGATTTCGGTTCCGACTCCGATAAATCAAATTCAAAAACTCCGACTCCGACTTCGGTTCCGATAAAACTGCCTCCGTTACATCCCTAGTTAAAAGTTAGAAAAAAATAAAAGATACTCACACTAGCTAAGAGACCAAACTTCTCGAATTTCCACTGACCCAAAAAGCTGAGAAAAGGCTTCGCAGTATTGATGATACTATCATCGTAGCCCCACAGGAACCTGATAATATAGAATTAAATAAAATATGCATCTATGTTTTTTTTTGTAAAATCGAGGCCAACCTTGACCTGAAACATATCTTTCGGCAGACGAAAAAGACATATGATGTTTTGAGGTAAGGAATCTTTAGATTTGGGTGTTTTTAACACTTTTTCTGTAAACAAAGGTCTTTCATGTTCTGCCGTGTTTTCGCCTCTAGCATCCAAAAAAATCTGAAGAAATTCATGTTATTGTTCTAATTATTAATTTTGAAATACCAATTGAAAGTTTTCGTAAATTAGGGTCAGAAAGGGGCGCCCCCCGTTCCCAATTTAGCAAGTTAAACAGAAATTGATTTTGCTCGAACATAGATGACCCCCTTTACAGATGAAGTGAAGAATTGTTTTAAATTACAACCTAAAAATATATTGTTTAAGTATTCTTTTAGCTTTGACGGTTGTTCGTTACACGATACATTTTACCTCACTGTATCAAAAATAAAATCTTAAGCGAGTTCAACGTTTTACGTTCATGAGATCTAATAATCTCAATATATATATACAGGCTTATCATTTCACAAAAGTATGTGGAGGCAGACAGGTTGAGGCTTTCTGCCTATAGTGGAATGTGGATGGCACCGATCACTTCAGGGTCACCAATTGTGCAAGCAGGTGAAGCGAGGTTCACCTATATACATTTCAAAAAAGGACTGCCTTTGATTCATAAGCCTCCCACAAGCGGAAGAGACCAACCTTCCTGCACAACTGTCGACCCCAACGTAATCGTTGCAGTCCAGCCTCGTGTATCCCGCCTTTACAGGTATATTGTGTCATAAATTCATTGTACCAGGTGTACAAGCTTCCCGCATATGCTCTTTTTCTGGCACAAAACTGGACATGATTACACGAGCAAAAATGTAGGTTGTTGTCATAGATGGGCAAAATGTAATCTGATTAATGAAAATGATTAACGATTACATTTTACGTTTTTTAGCATTAATATGACTGCATTTTGCTCATTTATATTTTAAACTCTACAAAATCCCAGATTGTATACACATTTATCATTTCTTAATGTTTTAAATGGAGTGAATCATGATTACAGAGCAAGAAAATTAAAATTACGACTACATTTTGTAATCGCTCATCATTAATCAGATTACATTTTGCCCTTATCTGGTTGTTGTATAAAATCACGGATGATGTGCACTGATTGATGTAAACAGGTGTCGAACTAGAAAAAAAAAGATAACATTTCGATGGTAGATCAAGAAGGCGGGGCCTGCAGAAGGCTAGACGTCGCCGGTTGCCGAGGAAGATGGCTCAGCCTTGCCCTTGGCACTCGGCAGGCGGGAGACGGAACACCCCGGGGGTTTTAGTCGGTGCAAGTCCGACACACCGGGGGGCAACCCTCATCGCCCCCTGAGGTCCGTTAGGGATTTCCCCCGGGTTACAAAAAAAAAACTTATTAACGCCATATACGAGCAAACAGCGGATTTAAGCTTGTACATCTGGTATAACTTGTAGTTCAGAACAAGTTAAATTTAAATGTCCTAGGTAATCTAATAAGCGCAAAAAACGTTGTAGATAATAAAATCGAGAATATTGTTAACAAGTTTGAAGAGACATTAAATCAAGAATGTTTCTTCGATCGACTAAACTGCTCATGTGAAAATACTGTAACCAATTGCAATATTTTTATAACGTGTCGCGTTGCATTGTGTCGCCTCGTTTAACGTACGTAGGACAATAGGTCAGCCTCCACCTTAATCGAACCACACAATAACATCGTGATCGGTTACAAGTGAAAAGTAATTTACGGAGTGCAAGTTATTGACAGTTTTACGTCTACAGGAAAAGGGACATGTCTTTATTCTTTGTTTTCTATTATAGATAATTACTTTTTACAATGATAGAGATGTAAGATAGTGGTTCGCGGCGCTCTTCTTAAGAAAAATCTATTTTTTATTGCAACCAGTCTGATACTCGCACTTGAAATCCGTTCTGGGCATTATCCAGCGGCATATTTTACATATCTCATGAAAAGAGCCAAGTCATCCAATAATGACATGTGTAAAAAGACGGAAAGTGTGTATCACTTGTTGATGGAGAGTGTCCAGAACGAAACAGAAGGGAAATCAACGATGAGCAAGATGGTTTTTTTACACGGGCTCGACATTTTTTTTACACTGGCTCGACATAGTGACTACAGAGTACCTGATGGTAAGTACAGTGTAGGTCAAAAACGAAAGCGACTATCAAAGGATGAAAATCCATTGATAGTCTACATCGTCATGTCGGCCCTCGTATACCACGACTGAAGGTCTCTAGGTATATGAGCTACTGGATATACACAAACTGATCCCGAAACGTGACAAGTCGAAACTGGTCACTATGACGGGCTTTACACCCATGTACTGTGGTCGCGATCCAGACGGGCACCGACGCCCTACCACCTCGCTGCTGCTCGTTTAGCGCCACCCAGGAGTCACGTGTAGGGAAACTAGGGTAAAGCCTACGGACGCGAGCAGCTTCAACTCCCATACAACGATGAGTAAGATGGTTTTTTTACACTGGCTCGACATAGTGACTACAGCGCACCTGATTGTAAGTACAGTGTAGTTAAAAACAAAAGCGACCATCACAGGATGAAAATCCATTTATCCACTCTGTAGTCACAATATCGAGCCAGTGTAAAACAAAAAGGTAAGCTCGCGGATGATTTGCCAACCTTAGCGCGGAATATCCTGGTGTATAATGGCAAATATGACCAGCCCGTGGCTCGATTTTTCTTTTTAAGCAGCGAATAAGATATGAGGTAGCCATCAATCAATCATCAGCTGTCAATTTTATGTCTATGCTTACGTACCTATGGACAGGTAGCTTCACGAAGGCATCAGGATGATTGGCCCAGTTCAAAGCGGAATTTAGTGAAAACTGGCCCAAACCATTCAGGTTAATGCTGACTGCTTTTGAAACAACTCCCTGTTGACAAAGATTGTAATTACATTTATTTATTTATTTAATAGCAACTTCACAGCACATTATAAATCAATTATATATATATATATAAAAAAAATCTGATACCAGTAGTTTATATCTTTTTGTGTTACTCGTATTTTTATTTTTCTTTTCTTCTGTGCATGTAGTCTACACTTATAAATATAGTCGCATTTATAATGTATCCTCTTCATGTTTTATATAGTTTTTATGTGTTAATGTAGTCTGTGTAGGTGTACTTATAAATAAATAAATATACAAAATCTATAATATAAAAATGAATCGTTAAATGTGTATAAGCGCGAAACTCAAGAACGACTGAACCGATTAGGCTGATTTCTTTTTTGTTGTGTTTGTTGAAGTCTGGGGTAGGTTATTACGGAGAGAAAAATTTAAAAAAATGTCTGAAAACGTCTAAAAACAACACTTTTCTATATTCTCATACAAAAAAATTCGTAATAATATTAAAAAGTCAATTTGAACTTTAACACCATACTATAAAGTTTAAATGTTAGTGGACGGGTTCCGGAAAGGCAAAACAATTGAGTGACGTATAAATATTAATGTCAATATTTGTCAATTTTTATACATATAGCATTAAGGCCAGGTTCCTTCAAACAATTTTCAAAAAACATCCGACAGACCAATAGGTTTTGGCAGAATAAAATCTAATGGGGAAGCTATTAACATTAAAAAAATCAATGTGACTTTGTTTTAGAGAAATAGGGCAGAACAAGGTCTGCCGGGACAGCTAGTAGGAAATAAAATAAAAAAATTAAAATGCCAGTAACGAAGTTACGCTTCCATATAAAATTTTGTTACATGTTTTGGGTCGCTTTTCGTATCCGAATAGACAAGTGAGCGTTGTGTGAGTGTATGTGTGTGGTAAATGCATTTGTGTGCGTGTGTGTGTTTATTTCAGTGTTGTATGAGATTCATCTAACTGCAGTCCAGAAATAATAGTTTTAATGACCTCATTACGGCTCAAGTGAAACATATTGATATCTTTTAAATATTTATTGTAGTGAGCGCAACATCTATAGATGACTGAGTTTTGGGTATAACAGTACTTTGCAAGAGGTAAGGCGAATGAGCAAGTAAAAAATCCGGAGTCATATATGTATGACTCGCGAGTATGTTAGGATCTGTATCCTATATTCTCTACTCCTTAAGGTGGTGGAATAGTTAAAAGTTTGTTTGAAAATCCGTCAATTTTAAAGTAGCACTATGAAAATTGTATACCACAGTACACAAGTGTAAAGACCGTCATAGTGACTCGCTTTGGCCTGTCACGTTTCGGGATCAGCTTGTGTATATCCAGTAACTCATATACCTAGAGACCTTCAGTCGCGGTGTATGTGGGCCGACATGACGACGGAGACTGTCAATATATTTTCATCCTTTGATGGTCGCTTTCGTTTTTGGACTACACTGTACTTACCATCGGGTGCACTGTAGTCACTATGTCGAGCCAGTGTATAAATAAATTAAAGCAATTTTTTAGCATATAACAATTGGTCACGATGACAGATTGGCTGTTACGGTCTTGCGCTTTAGAAATCGTTGACAAAGGAATGCAATTAACAACGGCAATTCCAAAGCATAGTAAACCCAAATACATTTAAAGAAATGTACAATAGACAAGTTTTGTTTACCTACAACACTTTAATTTTTCTCTACATTTTTTTTAAATATACTGTATTTATATTTTTTATTGGAGATTATAAAACCTAAATAAATAACACCAACACCTAGTGATTACAAAACTAGCTTATTTTATGTCGCCTTGTAAACATGCTGGTACTGTGAGTGTTATGTGTCGTGAATATTCAAATTTTTAAAAACAAAAGAGGGTAGAATAAGTAACTTCCTGTCCACGATGAAGACTCTGCGGCGCGTATCTGCTCGTAACGATGACCTGTGTGACCTGGTCGAAACGTCGAGCCATAATTGAAAGTGAGTTAGTTCACGCATAAAAAATTAAAAATAAAAATAAAAAAAAAACCCCCTAAAATATTTATAATTAATACAAAACGCGAAAGTTAAAATATGTTATTGTAAATTATAAAATCGAATGCTAGGGGGAGTATGAATGGGCAGTAGACTTGAAGGAGTCTAGTGTTTGGATGAGAGGGAGGTGGTGTGCAATGTCCGACGCACCGCCTGAGAGAGAGGTTTTGGAGGGGTGGTCTCTTTACTCCTACCGCACCCTTTTATTTTTGTTCACCCGGTGGAAATCCTTACGGACCGTCAGGGGAAGTGGTGAGGGTCACTCCCCCGGTGTGTCGGACCTGCCCCGACTAAAACCACCGGGGTGTTCCTTCTCCCGTCTGCCGGATGCTAAGGGCAAAGCCGAGCCATCTTCCTCGGCATACGGCGACGTCCGGCCTTGTTCGGGCCTCATCTACTAGGCGGGGGGCTGTTAAATAGTCGCCAACCCCCGCGTACACCTAACACATTTCGGGGAGAGTGGTGTAGAGTGCCACCCCCCCTCGTCTCCTTATTCCTACTGCACCCAGAGAGGTAGCCCCCACAAGGTTTTTCGCTCCACTTGCGTCTGGATGAATTTGGTTTCCCAGGTATGGGTGGAGCAATTAGAGGGACACCTCGGGGTTTTTAGTTAGCAGAAGTTTGACGCACCAGGGTCGCTTCCCTGATGGTATTATGCAGGATTTCCCTCGGGTTACCAAAAAAGGGAGGGGAGGATGAAAGGAGAAGGTTAAGAGGGAAGTACTTTTATTGTGAATTTTAATAAAAGCAACCATGTCGAATTCGAAGCGGAACCTAGGTCCCAATACTCAACACTTGGACCAGATGTGTTAGTAAACAAACACAGTCATCGAGAATTCTTAATAAAAATATTATCTTATCAATGTTTTCATCATATGATATTGGACAAACCATAATAGTATAGTGGATAGATCGTAGCATGGGTTCAAGATTATAATATGTATCCGTCAGTGACGTGCATTTAATATAGGCATAAAATCACTGCATGACCTTAGCTTGTTAATTACTGTAACATTGTATAAAACAATATATTTATTTTATTTTCTTTATTTTTAAAAGGAAACATACAGCAATATGCAAACAATAAAAAATAGACAAAAAATGATACATAAGTTAGCAAAGCTTCCACAAAAAAACAATACAAAAACTAAAATCAAGCTAGGAGACAAAACAATAAAATAAAATCAATATAGTAAATTCATTGTTTTTACATAAATTGGGTGATATTAGGTCCTGCAATATACTATAGGGCTTAAAAACCAATCTATAGACCCAGTGTATCTATCGCATAATGATCTACGGAGCTGAGATGTGGACGCTCACCAAGGAAACTGCAGAGAGCGTTGCACAAAGAGCCAAGAAGCGGGATAGATTTCCTTATATCATTATTAGACAAAAAACTAGAGACGCGGCTTGGCAGCTGTGATACAGCAACGGTTCGCAGGCCTTTCTGAGTGCCAGCTGTAATAATCGCAAGTTTGACACACGGCCTGACCGCACTGCACAGTTGACTGCATCGGACGTCTTTCCGATTCTCAGTCTTTCTTTTATAAATGCAAGCAGAACGGTGTACCGCGACCTGGTAGCAGGTGCCAGAACTCGATTCGTACATTAAGACGTTACGGAACGAATTACATCACTGAAATGGTGATTGATAAGACACCAACAGGCTAGGAGTACTGATGGTCTTTGAAGTGAAGCTCTTATGGAGTAATGGCCGAGGGGCCATTGGGAGAGGAGCGACCTTTTGGGTAGACCTGTTGCGATGTGCGCCAATGCTATTTATAAGATCATGAGTAAAACTTTATATATATATATATAAAATTGACTTCAGACCTTTTTTGTAGAGCGTTAAATTCTCTACAAAAATAACGAATGGGTATTGCAATACGATATATCGTTCATTAGTTATAAAAGTCAAAAGAAAAAAAAACTTTTGTCCTGTGTTATTTGTATGGGAAATCGAAAAGTGCGATGCGGACAACCTAAATATTAATATTAAGGGCTCATATTTCCAGAGGCCTATTTAGGCATTAAAACGAAACTTTTGAGCGTGGTTCCGAGGAAAATTATTATTACTTTTTTTTAAACGCCCTAATATATATATATAAAGTTAGTATAATGGAGAGCATGTTTATATGTAGCAGTGAGTTCGAATGTGCTTGTCATCTACTCATTCTACCCTCCACTATTTAGCTATTTATTAATATTCTAAACATGTATTTCTTTGTATTATACTATATAGATAATAACAAGCTATATTATAATATTTGGAAACACATGTAGCGGGCCGTGAGGTTGAGTGCCGCTGAGCGACGGCGCGCGCAGACAAACTGCGTGGCTAGACCGCGACACTAGCGCTGCCACCGCTTGCTTCAGTCTCTGAGCCACAGGCCGTGCGACACGTATCCCTAACTCGCAATTTTTACAGTTTATGTAATTGTTATTTCAGTTTTGTGAACTTTATTTCTCCTTGAACAATCATTCTTGTGTTTCCTTATTTTTACTGGGACTTTTACTGTGTGATATTTAAACACCCTTCATCCCTTCTATCTGACCTATTTCATTTTCATTCACTATTTTTGCGCTTTCACACTGCTTTACTATTGTGCCCACGTCGCTTTAAACTGATGACTAAGGGAGATAATACCATATTGCTTTAACAGAACTTACCAGTAATGGTAGGTTAGGGACAAATACTTGGTCAAAGTGGGCACCGAAAGTCCTCTCCGGCAAGTACTTGAAGTGGCTCACTTCTTGGAACGACAGCTTGTCTTGTCCTTCGAATTTCACGTTCACCCTGTCCAGCTGTTGTCTGAAACAAAAATTAGATTAAGCCTTCTGGACAGCTCTTCTGTTACTCTCTTTATATTACTTACTAGCTGACCCGGCTCACTTTGTACCGCTGTTAAAGTCATGTTAAACTCTCCTCTACACCCTCTCTCACATCCTTTCTGTAGTTTATAGTATATCTTCTTTTTTAAATAGTAATGAATATCTAATAACCAATTTATTATTATTGAAATGAAATGAAATGAAATTAAATTAAATATAACTTTATTAAAAATAGGTCTACTTCCAATCACTTTTGAATCGTCAAAAAAAAACAAAGTGAATCTACCACCGATACGGAAAGCAGAATCTACCGAGAAGAGCCGGCAAGAAACTCTGGTAGTTGCTCCTTTTAACATAATGAGGTACAATAACAGGTATAATATATAAAGGGGAATGCGCCGCGAGAACTATTGCATATATTAAGACCACGCACTTTTATCATTCAAACAGTCATTAATGGAATAATAACCCTTTCCCAGCAATTCAGTTTTAATAGTTTTTTTAAATTTTAATAGTGGTAACTCTAAGATGTCTTTAGGTATTGTATTGTATAAGCGAATACCGAGCCCCATGTAGGAACCATGAACCTTTTAAGCCGGAAATTATGTAAAACTAATTTGTGTTTATTTCTAGTATTAACATTATGAATGTCACTACTCGCTAAAAATAGATCCAGATTTTGTCGTATGTATATAATACAGGCGTAAATATATTGCGATGGAACTGTTAAAATACCGAAGTCATTAAAACGTTCTCTAAGCGAGACTCTAGTCCTTAAATTATAGATAGCAGGTACAGCCCTCTTTTGCAAAACGAAAATCGTTTTCAAATCAGCAGCATTACCCCACAGTAAAATACCATAAGACATAACGCTGTGAAAATAACTAAAATAAACTAATCGAGCTGTATTTATCTAATACGCAGCGAACTTCACACCTTTTAGCACTCGATGAGTATCGTGTTTAATTTAGTTAAACCTACTCCTCCACTCCTATTCCCCTTTCTCATACCTTTGCCACCTCTTCTCTCTCTAATTTCTCCCCCTCCATTCCCCTCTATTGTTAATATTCTATTCTTTTTTGAAAATATAAATCCAAGCGGCGCGTGGGTGTGTTTTATTTTGCAATAACTCCTTAGATATTAATTTAAAATATGTTGTGAAGGACTACCATTATGAGGGTGTTATCATAATATCTCAAGGCAAATAACGTATTTAAATTGATAACAATTAATACTTTTACCGATTAAATAATTTTTCAATCACCGCATTGTAATTATCTATTTTTTAGAAATCAGTTTTGCTATAGTAGCCATCTTTAAAAGATAAATATGCCATCCCGTACTTAGAACTTTTTTTTAGACCTGGAAAAGAGAAATAGTCCCATTTTTTTATATCCTGGAGGAAAATCCTGTACAGCACCATCAGGAACGCTGTGAGGGCAGCGAACCCGGTGTGTCAGACTCCTACTGACTAAAAACCACCGGGGCGTCCCTCCGTTTGCTTCACCCGGGCCTGGGAAACCAAATTCATCCAGATGTCCTTGGGAACAAGAAGCCTTGTTGAGGCTACCTCTCTGGGAGGGGTAGGGGTAAAGCCCAGCCCTCCAAAACCTCTCTCCCAGGCGGCGCGCCGGACACCGTGCACCGCCTCCCTCTCATCCGGGCAGCAGACTCCCTCAAATCTACTGCCTGGCATAAATAATGCCACTTGATATTATTTGTTATCTCAAATGGATTAGGCAGTGTTTTCGATAAAGGCTTTCAGGCACCTTTAACTATTTACGAAACTTTTTCAACAATTATTTATTATTTAAACTAATTAACATATCACTTAACAAATTATATACGAAAACCTTCCACGTGAAACACACCAAACACACGTGTCTATTAATGAAAATCTCATGAAAATCCGTTTAATAATTTTTGAGGTAATTGCGAACAGACAGACGAGATAATATTTACAATATTACTGTTGATAAGCCATAAATAAATTGTACCTTGGTCAAGATTTATCTCAAATTCTACAAGCTAGTGTTTACCCCTGGTGGGGAATTCCACAGGACAGAATAAGTTCAATAATTATTATGACGAACCCATCCTAGACGTAAAGTAAACATTGAGGTCAACTTGCGATCTTTGAAACGTACCACCCTTTTAAAACTACATACGTAATGTGACGTCTATAGACAAACAGTCAATAATAGCGGAAACTTATTTCCTATTTATGATGACCTGGCGTCGCCTGGATATAAATATACAGGCTGATTTTATAGACGAGGGAGATATTCAAGGAGAATATTCAGCATTTGATTCTAATCTATACTAATATTATAAAGCTGAAGAGTTTGTTTGTTTGTTTGTTTGTTTGTTTGTTTGTTTGAACGCGCTAATCTCAGGAGCTATTGGTTAGAATTGAAAAATTATTTTTGAGTTGAATAGATCATTTATCGAGGAAGGCTTTAGGCTATATAACATCACGATGCAATTATTAGGAGCGAAGAAATAATGGAAAATGTGAAAAAAACGGGCAAAACTATTCATCCTTGAGGGATTCCAATGCGTGCGCTGCAAAAACGGTTCAAGATACCAAAAATATATGTATGAAAGAATTATTCCTCTTGAAATGATCTAAAAAAATGTCCGCGACAGTATATGTCTATCTTTTAAGATTATCTCACTAGAACCGTTTTTATGGTAAACAAATTTGGTCGAAATTAATGCATTATTTGTTAAGAGTTGTATCAACGTAATAATATATATCTTTATCCAAATAAATGTGTTGTTGATTAAGAGTATTCAATTGTGAACAAAATTGTCTTTGACATCACTTAATTTCAATGAACATCTTAGAAGATATTACAAAACATTATATAGCAAAACAACGTTTGCCGGATCAGCTAGTTCCAAATATATAGGAATAGTCAACATATTTAGGAGCAATGACACACATGATAGAATAAACTAGCTGTCCCGGCAGACCTTGTTCTGCCCTATTTCTCTAAAACAAAGTCATATTGTTTTTTTTAATGTTAATAGCCTCCCCGTCAGATTTTTTTGAAAATTGTTTGAAAGAACCTGGCCTTAATGCTATATGTATAAAAATTGACAAATATTGACATTAATATTTATACGTCACTCAACTGTTTTGCCTTCCCGGAACCCGTCCACTGACATTTAAACTTTATGGTATGGTGTTAAAGTTCAAATTGACTTTTAAATATTATCACGAATTTTTTGTATGAGAATATAGAAAAGTGTTGTTTTTAGACTTTTTCAGACAATTTTTTTAATTTTTCTCTCCGTAATAACCTTTCCCAGACTTCAACAAACACAACAAAAAAGAAATCAGTCAAATCGGTTTAGTCGTTCTCGAGTTTCGCGCTTATCAAGACATAGCTGATCCGGCAAACGTAGTTTTGCTATATAAGTTATTGTAATATCTTCTATGATGTTCATTGAAATTAAGTGATGTCAAAGACAATTTTGTTCATAATTAAATACTCTTAATCAACAAAACATTTATTTGGATAAAGATTAATATTATTACGTTGATACAACTCTTAACAAATAATGCATTAATTTCGACCAAATTTGTTTACCATAAAAACGGTTCTAGTGACTTAATCTTAAAAGATAAACATATACTGTCGCGGACATTTTTTTAGATCATCTCAAGAGGAATAATTCTTTCTTACATATATTTTTGGTATCTTGAACCGTTTTTGCAGCGCACGCAATGGAAGCCCTCAAGGATGAAAAATTTTGCCCGTTTTTTTCACATTTTCCATTATTTCTTCGCTTCTAATAATTGCATCGTGATGTTATATAGCCTATAGCCTTCCTCGGTAAATGGTCTATTCAACTCAAAAAGAATTTTTCAATTCGAATCAGTAGTTCCTGAGATTAGCGCGTTCAAACAAACAAACAAACAAACAAACAAACAAACAAACAAACTCTTCAGCTTTATAATATTAGTATAGATAACAATTTATTATTGAGTAGGTATTTTGTCTCTCCTAAGCCAGGATAAAGTACAAAAGGGTAAGGAGTCAATTACCTGTTTACCTAAAACTACGTAAAAGGAATTCTATCTACATGCCATTCAATCGTGCGGCACACGCGCTGCGGTGTCCAAACTCTTTACGGATCAATTCTCATTTGTTCATCAATGTTTCTTTATGATTTGTTAAGGAATATTGTTATTTACATTTTTATTAGTTATAAGAAGGTACAAATTATTGTATTCTGAAGTATCTCCCTCGTTTATAAAATCACCTGTATACATACTGGCGCATCTAATGGTTTAAGATACGCTTTAGATTCTAAATGTTGTTGTTAGGCAACAGAGATCATAGACGGGCAAAATGTAATCAGATTAATGAAAAACGATTACGATTACATTTTGCATTTTTTGTCATTAACATGACAGCATTTTGCTTATCTATGTTTTTTAAACACTACGGAATCCTCAATTGCATACACATTTATGTCTCCTTAATGTTTTGAAGGGATTTAATCATGATTACAGAGCAACAAAATGAAAATTACGACTGCATTTTGTAATCGTTAATCATTTTCATTAATCTGATTACATTTTGTCCATCTATGGTCTATACGCTTGCATACTTTGGTTACGAACCTGTTTAGGCAATCACCCTACCATCTCAAATTCTAAAACGTAAAACATCTGATATCTATATATTAGGTCCTTACATATGAAATTAGCGTTTTGTATGGGAGGAACAAAAAGTCGAATATTTTTTAATATAATATATTTAATTAATCAAAGTATGAACCATTATTTTCTATGCACTTTTGCCATCTCATAGGTAGTTCATTGATCCCTTTACTAAAAAACCAGTCGGACGGGAATCAATAAAATCTTTGAAGGCATTTGGACGGCCCCATCGGAGTTGAATTTTTTCCCTTGCAAGAAGTTATCCAAATTTCGAAAAAAATGGTAATCTGTTGGAGCAAGGTCCGGGGAGTACGGAGGATGTCTTAGACTTTCCAATTGAAGCTCTTCTAATTTAGTAGCCGTCTGTTGCGCAGTGTGTGGTCTAGCGTTGTCGTGAAGCAGCAGTGGCGTGGAGCGATTGACCAGCCTAGGTTGTTTAGCCGCTAGCTTTTCCATCATGGTTTGCAATTGCTGACAATAGACATCAGCCGTAATAGTCTGGCCAGATTTGAGAAAACTGTACTGAACAATACCGGCACTAGTCCACCAAACGCTTACATGTAACTTTTTTGGGGTTAATTTTCGCTTGGGGCAGGATTTGGCTGGCTGGCCAGGATCCAACCATTGCGCTGAGCGCTTCCGATTATCGTAAAGAACCCATTTTTCATCACAGGTAATGATTCGGTTTAAAATACCTTCATTATTGTGCCGGTTTAGTAATGTAACGCAGCAGTCGACGCGCGTTTGCCGGTTTGCTTCAGTCAATTCGTGAGGTACCCACCTTTCAAGCTTTTTAATCTTCCCAATTTGCTTCAAGTGTATTAAAACAGTTTTATCACTAACATCGCAGCCTGCAGCTAACTCGGACGTGGTTTGCGATGGATCCGCTTCCACAATAGCCTTCAACTCTTCATTATCAACTTGAGTCTCAGGCCGTCCACGGGGCTTGTTCTGCAGGTCGAAATTTCCAGAACGAAAACGTTGGAACCAAAAACGAACTGTGTTTTCTTTTGCAACACGACCGCCATACACATCATTCACCCTTCGAGTTGTTTCCGCAGCACTAGTGCCACGGCGGAACTCGTACTCGTAAATAATGCGATATTTTAAGTTTTCCATTTTGTAAAATGAGTGACGCAAACAGAAAAAAACAGAAGAAAAAAACAAATGAATGACGATCATCGAAGCACAAATACATGAGTCTATAGCTGTACAAATTTGAATTTGGAATTCCTTACCAAAGAGAAGAAATTTGTGATTAAAGTGGCCAGTACGAAAACGCCAATATCATATGTAAGGACCTAATATTATGTTAATTTTTTTTTTGTACTGACTCGACTCAGTGACTGCACCATACCTGATGGTAAGCATGGTGCAGTCCAAAAAACGCTAACGACTATCGATAGGCAAGAAAAACCCATCGGTAGTCGCAGCGCTCATGCCGGCCTACACAAATATCTCTTCACGCTACGCTTAAAGGATCCCATATCATAGGATTGTGGGAACACACTCGCCGGAAGACCATTCCACAGCCCAACGACACGGCAAAAGAAGGAGTTAGAGAACTTCTCAGTCCTGGCCGGGATGTGAGACACCGTATAACTGTGACACCGCAAACCCGCGCGCGTGGTTCTATTCAGGACGGGAGAGGTTAGAACAAGGTTACACAACTCTTCAGAACACTCGCCATGATACAGACGGTAGAAAACGCTCAGTGAGGCAACATCTCTACGAAACTGAAGCGGTTCAAGATGCGTAATCACGTCAGGATCATTCACAATGCGAACAGCCCTCTGCTGCAACCTATCCAGGGCATCAGGTAAGTACCGGGCAGAACCGTCCCAAAGTTGTGAACAATATTCCATGCAAGGCCTGACCTGAGCCTTATATAATAGGAACAGTTGATCAGGCGTGAAAATCCGTCGCAATAACATGTTTATATCAGTGACGTGCATAGCATATTTGGACAGGGTATTCAGAATTTGTGTGATTAATTTGAATATTATATTATCATAGTAAATATTATATTGCTTTCATAGGAGAGATAAATGACGTGAATATAGAATAGATATAACCATTAATTGTTTAATTTTTTGCATAACTTTAAGCATTTCATTCAAGACTTATTTAAAGTCAGGGCATGCAATACTATCATGCATCTATGGAATGAACGCTACTGGTTTATATATTAACTTATTAAGTAATTGACATAGAGATATCTGACGTGATGTATCACGATCATTTCTTATAATTTTGTCTGGCGCTCAATATACCTACCGATATGGCCATGGATACTGCAATGTTTTTTCTCCACTATCTTTGTTTTTAAATTAATAAATATTTATAAAACAAAGATATGTAATCTCGCTATTGTTTATTCAATTTAACCCTTTAAGATTGAAATTAATTATTGAGATGTTTCCCGAAATAAAAAGTTAAACAGAGTACAACTTCAAAATTAGATGCAACTCGTTTTTATTAGTTTCAACTAGGTATGAATGTTGTGGCTATGTTAGCTCAGTGGATAATGGAGTGGTTTTCATGTGCGACAACGCGAATGATCGTTGGTTCGAATCTTATCACGTACTTCTGGGTTTATCCAGATTACATACAGATTTAGATCTAGCTTGCTCACCGGTGCTTTCCTAAACATCCTGAGTAAACCTACATAGTATCTAATATAGATGTCCTGTGTACTGGCGCTGTGGAAACGACGCGCAGCTGCGCTACTGGTCAAATTGGACACGACATAAGCGCAAAGTGGATACAAACACTAATGTATCTCTGTGCCCTCGGAAAGAAATAACTAAATAAGGAAAACTTGTATTAAACGGTATATAATTGAAGCGGTTTCATTCGACCTCAACGATGATTTAAGTTTGACATTCATTAAAACTGGTTCATGTTTTTGAGCAAGACAAAAAGCACAGTTTAATACTAAATAGCGTTGTATACAAGTTTGAACTAGACTCAATTTGTATGTGCAAATATTAATTTAGTTGGGGTCTGATTTACCTAATTACTTTAGTTATATTGTCTATATCTTTTAACTATGAAATTGTTATTTTATTAAGATATTCATTATCGCAAAGTAAGTTATTATTGAAATAATAAAACGATTAAAACCTTAATGATTCGAGGTCAGAAGGTTGTCAATACATAATCGATACAACATTGTCGAATAATTTTATTGCCTTCATAAAACTTTCGCTAGAACAACCAAATATAGCATCCAATATTCCTTATCATGGATACGCGAGTTTCTGTCTATTTTTAGACAATATTTGTAATATCTTGTTTGATCTAGTGCCTTCATCACTGTCCCTGGGGCTAACTTTGCGTTATCTATCCACTCATCCCAATTTGAAGGCTACTAGATTCGCAACGCAACGATAGTGTCTCTAGAACCTAGTTTTACTACTAGCTTCTAGCTTTCAAACCCTAAACCAAATGTTTTGGCATCAAATCTGTTCAGTTATCACAGCTTCGGTCTCAATCCGAAAGAGTGCATGTGTGTGCGTTAACGGCGAAAACTCATAGCTATTGTCTTGTACATACCAAATTGGTCACCGTGATAGATTGACTATTGCATCTTGCTAAAAAGGTCTCACGCTTTAGAAATCGTTATCAAAGGAACACGATTAACCACAGCAATTCCAAAGCGTAGTAAACCCAAACAAATTAAAGTAAAAGTACAATATACAAGTTTTGTTTACATTTTTTTTATAACTTATAGGCGAACGCTTGACCTCAATCACACCTGGTGGAAGGTGAAAATGAGTCCGATGATGAACCGCGTCCGCCTAACAAATGCCTATTCACTCTTCTTTTAAAGACTCCCAGGTCATAAGATCGCGGAAATATGCTCGTTGGAAGCATATTCCACTCCCTAGCTGTTCGCATGATGAATGTAGAAGTGAATCTTCTCGTGCGGATATAAGGAACATCCACCACATACGGGTGGTATCCGACACGATGTCTTGTAGTTTTGTGATGGAAAGGAGCTGGTGGAATCAAAGAATGCAGTTCCTGAGAACACTCTCCACCGTGCAACCGGTAAAAGATCGCGAGGCCGGCAACTCTGCGTCAATGCTCGATGCTCTGCATTTTAATTTTTGACAAAGAGTCGTCGCCAATAAGTCTACGAGCTCTACGATCAATCGAGTCCAAAGCCGCCCACTGGTATTTAGCGGATCCGTCCTAAAGATGACAACAGTACTCGACACCAGACCGCACCTGCGCTTGATAAAGGTTACCTACACATGCTAAGTTCTAAAACATTACAATGGACTACATTATCGCTAAAAAAGCAAAGAGCCTGCTCGATTTTCTATACCTCAAGATAAACATATACTTACGAATAAACGTAGGGGCCAACTTCTTCAACATGCAGTTTTTGCTCAGTCCCACTTCTGACTTCCTGCCAGTTGGTATAGTTGAATATGTGGATTTTCATCAAGGGCTGGACCGTCGGATGCTGCCATAGAGAGAACGCGAGAGAATTGTTGCGTATCACCATATTCTGCGACAAAAGTTAATATTTACTTCATTACTCATATCTTTTCCTCGTCATATCTTGCTCTCATCTCAAAGCAAAATAACGCTCGCTCGATGGCTCGTATCTCAAAACACACGTATATTGGAGCTACCACGGTAATTTCAAAGTGTCATAGACAATGATATGCACACAAGAACACACGTATCCCTGCAAATATATGACATATACTTATCTATATATTTTTTTACACTGGCTCGACACAGTGACTGCAGAGTACCTGATGGTAAGTACAGTGCAGTCCAAAAACGAAAGCGACCATCAAAGGATGAAAATCCGTTGACAGTCTCCGTCGTCATGTCGGCCCCTATATACCACGACTGAAGGTCTCTAGGTATACGAGTTACTGGATACACACAAGCTGATCCCGAAACGCGACAAGCCGAAACTGGTCACTATGACGGGCTTTACACTTGTGTACTGTGGTCTTGACCCAGATCGGTTAATCACCCTGCCACCAAAAAAAATATCTTATGTACTTAGTTTATATTTATCTAGTACCCGTGCCGTGCAGTGCCGTGGTGGTTGCCGGCAGAATAGAATAGCACCCCCTTCTTCTTGCTGAGGTGTCGTAAAAGGCGACTAAGGTATCTCTTTAACACCGCAATTCAACCAGGTGTTCAGAGAAGGGAAACTCGACCAAACCTGCATCCCGCTCCCTCCCGATCGTACTGGTTCTCCATTCCACCGGGCTTAGGGAGCTTGGACGAGAGAGTGCTTTTCTGGCTGCGCGTCCAGTTATGCACTTAAATATCTCCTGCGCAATTGGCTGTTTCCGAAAACTGGACCTCGATTTTCTTAATCGGTGTTGAAACAGTCGCCGTGGCCGAATCCGGCTAGGACATCATCATCATCTAGTACCCATCGCACAAACGTAAGCTTAATTTGCGGCTATGTCGTTAAAATAATGTGTGTAATTGTTCGTGAATTAATAAATATGAATAATCCATAAGAATGATAAAAATGGGGAAGAATGTTCTTACCGATAATATGGCGTCGTTTATTGTGTTCGTGAATACGAAGAATATTGTGCCGATGAAACTCAGAACGAAGGTTGTAGATAGTAGAACTAATACTGCAACAAAAAAAAAGCATTTAATAAGGAAACGGTACCATCAATTACATTTTTTATTTTTATGGTAGGAAAAATGGCTGTCTCATTACATCGATTTAAGAATAGTTAAAATTTTGTCACAAGGAGTCCGCCGAAAGGGTCAGAGAGCGAACATCTTCTCTGAACATTCGGCGGCCAAGACACCGTCGAAGGACTTCCCGTGGGATTTTGTCAGTAGGAGTCTGACACGCTGGGGTCAGTGCCATGATGGTTCTATGAAGGAGTTTTCCCTGGGACACCAAAATAAAAGGAACTTTCTATCAATGCGTGCCGTATTGAGTAATACTGCTTTCTGTATCCGGCCCCTCATCCAACAACTAAGAGAGAGCCTTTTAAAATGGAAATTGAGATTCTTTGCGACCAGCCCGTTAGGATAGGAGTAAAAAACTCACTCTTCCAAAACCTCTCTCTCAGGCGGAGCGCCGGATACTGCAGACTACCTCCCTCTCATCCAGGCTGCAGACTCCCTTAAGTCTACTGCCCGGCTGTTGTCACCGGGGGTTATCACACTCGCTCTGGGCGAACGAGTCCCTCCGGCGACGGTTCCTTGGCCTCTGAATGGCCAGAGAAGAAGTTCGCACTCTGAATCTTTTGGCGATCTCCTTCTATGCTTATGCTACCTCTTGCCATGCCTCTTCCCTGCCGACCATGGCTTTCACCACCGCCTGCAGCGAGAGGTCGTCCCCAACGCGGTCCTGCAGGACCTCTCTTTCCTCAGCCTAGGCTGGGCAAGCCTCAAGCGTGGGCTCCCGCACTCACAAATAACAATATTTGCGTAACTTAAGACGGGGATTGATATCCTATGCGGCTTTGAGTTTAAAACGTCTAAACCAAAGGTTTGTACTTTTTAATCAATGTTTGTGGAGAGGTTGGTCACATTAGTAGATATATTATTCAGTGGCTACGCTGGGTGGTGTGTTTGTCTGCCGTCCCACAAAGATCCAGGCCCAAACTACATTGCACCTGATTGAAAGTACGGTAACGACCGCCAAAGATGGCTAATTTTTTATGTATAATTCAGTGGGTAAGCTGGATGAAGAGATCGTCTATCGCCCCTTTATTTAAGGGCATGGAGAGTCAAAATGTTATGTTTGCATGAATTTTGATCTGCCAAGTCCATATATTTTTGTCTATTTGTCCCGTCTGTGCTTATAATGCTTATATAAGGTTTTTTTTTATCAAAGACCGGCATTTGAATCAACAGGAAATTGGCGCCCTAGAGTATTTTTGTGGTTCGGCAATACATGGGGTTATCACCCATCTTTGCATGTCCCAGATAACACGCACCGTTAACCTCTGTCATAATTATTGTGTTAACAAGTTATTCTGTGTTTCATTTAGCGGCTTGCGGTTATTTCCGGTAATCACTAGAAAATATGTGGGCTTAACACATTTTGGGTGAGATTTATAGTTGCAACTTTAAGTTTGCTTAAATTTTAGTAGAATATTACAATTTATATTACTCAATGAAAGTTAAAGAATTTGGTAAGTCAGCAATTTCGTCAACATGGACTTGGCTCTGCGAATACTAAGGCTATACTCAAGTTTTTATTATACATATACTAGCTGACCCGGCAAACGTTGTTTTTCCATACAATTTATTTCTAGGTAATTTCTAGTGTAGGCCAAAAATAACTAACTTATTGTACGTGTGAAAGGATAAAATTAAAAATTAAAGAACAATGTTAAGGGTGAACAACCCTTACACTTAGGGGTATGAAAAATAGATAGTAGCCGATTCACAGACCTACTGAATATGCATATAAAATTTGGTAAAAATCGGTAAAGCCGTTTCGGAGGAGTAAGGTAACTAACATTCTGACACGAGAATTTTATATATATAAAGATTCAGTTTTTGGTCAAAACGAATTTATTTTTTAAGAACTTTGGTATGCAAAGTCGAAATAGTGTTTATGAATTTATTATTATTACACTGGCTCGACATAGTGACTACAGAGTACCTGATGGTAAGTACAGTGTAGTCCAAATACGAAAGCGACTATCAAAGGGTGAAAATCCATTGATAGTCTACATCGTCATGTCGGCCCACATATACCACGACTGAAGGTCTCTAGGTATATGAGCTACTGGATATACACAAGCTGATCCCGAAACGCGACAAGCCGAAACTGGGCACTATGACGGGCTTTACACCCATGTACTGTGATCGCGATCCAGACGGGCACCGACGCCCTACCACCTCGCTGCTGCTCGTTCAGCAACACCCAGGAGTCACGTGTAGGGAAACTAGGGTAAAGCCTACGGACGCGAGTAGCTTCGACTCCCAAATCTCAGCTTTATTGCCTAGAGAGTTGTTATGAAAACTCAACTCTGAATCATGTAGTGGCTTACTTGGCTGACTTGGCGAACTTTGTACCGCCACAAATGTCGTGTTATCTTATTCCCCTCCCGCCATCTCTCCTCTCCCTCTAACTTTCTGTTATTTATATTTCATTTTCTTTTCAAAATAATAACTTAGATAACTTAGATATTCGTCAAGTGACTAATTTATTTTTATTTGTACTGTATTGTCCTCGGTTGAATTTATTTTTGCGCGTGAAAAGATTTATTTAACTACTGTCCCGGCAGACCTTGTTCTGCCCTATTTCTCTAAAACAAAGTTACATTGTTTTCTTTTATGTTAATAGCTGCCCCGTCAGGTTTCATTCGGCCAAAAGTTATTGGTCTGTTGCAGTCTCATAGAAATACAATTGCATTAAAAGACTTGGCGTATAAATTATAATTTTCATTAATGACGTGCAACCTGTAATGAACTCGAAGGCATACCAAAGACACTCCTAACGCACCTTTATTTTGTTTTGATTGACATCATATGTTTGACAGCTGGGGACAGAGGGGTTTGTATAAGAAAAGAAAATTGTTGCTTTTACTATTTTCCTCGTATTTTTTACTTTGTTTTCACTCTATAAGAACCTTCCCCAGACTTCATTAGACACAACAAAAAAGAAATCAGCCAAATCAATTAAGCCGTTCTCGAGTTATGCGCTTAGCGATTTAGCTTTATATATGTATATAGATAGATGATTCTTTTTAGAGTTTGAGTATTTAAAAAATATTTTTCGGGAAGTGGGCGTTCACTTAATGATATTAAGGCTTATCAACGAAGCTAGGAGTGACTCGATTAAAATATTATGTAGAATAATTTTACAAATAAAAATAGTTATTTGACTGATAAAAAAATCGTATGATTATGTTTACATTAATTTGTAAAAAATACTAAAATATGAGATTGTTTATAATCTTTTCTTCATGAGGTATTTTTATCAAGGTTAAGAGTTCATTTCTTTGTAAGTATCAGCACGTTTTTAGACCGTGTTGTCTTTAGTAAGTACAAGATTCAATACAGACTTAATATCACACAAAAAGGGCCAAATAGGAGATGGAATCGTCCACTGAGGGTTTAGTACGAGTTGCTTTCTCTACCTTCTTCCTTTGAAATGAAATATAACTTTATTCAAATAGTTCTACTTCCAAGCACTTTTGAATTGTCAAAAAAAAGCAAAGCGAATCTACCATCGGTTCGGAAAGCAGAATCTACCGAGAAGAGCCGGCAAGAAACTCTGGTAGTTGCTATTTTTAACATGATGAGGTACAATAACAGATATAATATACGAAGGATTGAATGCCCCGCAAGAAAGATTGCATTTATTATATCACGCACTTTTATCATTCACACCAGGGATGTTACGGAGCTTCGACTCCGACTCCGATAAGTCGGAACTTCCGATTGTTATTACACCTCCGGTTCCGACTTCGGTTCCGAAACTTTTTTATCGGAGGATTAATCGGATGTCACCACCACTGTTGTAGTCAATTCATTTGACTTCATATTATATGTTGTTGAAATATAATATCAATTAATCAAATAATCAATGCTACTTAACCCTTTCATTACCGCAGTCCATTCCGCTGAAGTGGCGCTACTGAGCCGGGCAGCACGCCGCGAACTGTGCACATTGCATGATGACAAGTTGATATTCGAATTTTCTCATTTAAGTGTATATTTAAAGATATTGCTGATATATTAAATAAAAATTTAAATTAAGATAATTCCTAGCATTTTTTTTTTACTTTTCTATAAAATGAATGCCGACTAAAGCCAGCGCTGGTAACGAAAGGGTTAATTTAAAGAAGAAATTTTTAAAAATGTAAACTAAAATAAAATATGATTAAAATTATTAAATTTAAAACTAAATACATCTTAAAATTTATTACTAAAAGGTTTTTTTTACATTAACATTAAATGAAATAAAATAGAAATTAACACAAAAACAACCCTGGAGCAAATTTGATTTAATTTGTTCACTATTAATGGGAAAATATTAATAAAAAAACACAGCAATTTTTCTTTTCATTGTCTGTGATGTGTAAATTTATTACTTTCTAATTAAAAACATTCACTAAATAATGTTTTTATTTATAAATAAATAAAACTACTTTCTTCTTCCATCACTTGTGATTACTGACATTGCCTCCGACTCCGATTCCGACTTCGGTTCCGACTCCGATAAATCAAATTTAAAAACTCCGACTCCGGTTCCGATAAACTGCCTTCGTTACATCCCTAATTCACACAGTCATTAATGGAATAATATCCCTTTTTTAGCAATTTAGTTTTAATAGTTTTTTTTTTTATTTCAATAGTGGGAACTCCAAGATGTCTTTAGGTATTGTATTGTATAAGCGAATACCGAGCCCCATGTGGGAACCATGAACCTTTTTAAGCCGGTAATTAGGTAACACTAATTTGTGTTTATTTTAATAAGAGAATCACGCACGCAGGCTTACGAAGTCACAAATTTACGGTAGCTCATCCCGATTAGGACTAAGGCTGAGATTTATAGATGCTGTTTCGAATTAGCTTAGCAAAGTTCTCAATAAATAAATTCGTTTTGACAAAACACTGAATATATCATAAACATTTGAGTATAGCTATAGTAATCGCAGAGCCACAGGTTTTCAGTAACTCACAACCCGGCTAGGACTAAGAAGTTCTCTAACTCTTACTGCAGCCGTGTCGTTGGGCTGTGGAATGGTCTTCCGGCGAGCGTGTTCCCACCGTCCTATGATATGGGGTCCTTTAAGCGTAGCGTGAAGAGATATTTGTGCAGACCGACATGATCGCTGCGGCTATCGATGGTTTCTTTTTGCTGTTGGTGGTCGTTTTTTTTTACATAGGCTCAACATAGTGACTACAGAGTACCTGATGGTAAGTACAGTGTAGTACAAAAACGAAAGCGACTATCAAAGGATGAAAATCCATTTATAGTCTACATCGTCATGTCGGCCCACATATACCGCGACTGAAGGTCTCTAGGTATGTGAGTTACTGGATATACACAAGCTGATCCCGAAACGCGACAAGCCGAAACTGGTCACTATGACGGGCTTTGCACCCATGGACTGTGGTCGCGATCCAGACGGGTACCAGCGCCCTACCACCTCGCTGCTGCTCGTTTAGCACCACCCAGGAGTCACGTGTAGGGAAGCTAGGGTAAAGCTTACGGACGCGAGCAGCTTCAACTCCCAAAAACTTCGGGCGTTGTTGTTTTTGGTCAGCACCATGCTTTCCATCAGGTATGGTGTGGTCACTGTGCCGTGTCAGTGTAAAAAAAGAGCCAAATCAACGTTGATAAAATCGGTGACTTACCAAATCCTTTGACATTCATTGAGTAATATAAATTGTTATGTTTTAGTAATATCTAAGCAAACTTGAAGTTGCGTCTATACATCTCAGCGTACATCTTTCATTATTCTGAGTCAACGGAAGTACCGGTATAGGTATGTGCACAAGAAAGTTGAAATGTAATTTGTTTTATTTTTGTGTGATCTACGGTATAACTAGGTTAGGTTTTTTACAAGGGGAACTATAGAAAAAGAAGGAACAATTTCTACGTGAGGAGTTGAAAAGTAAATAGAGATTTTTGGATTATTTGTGAACAGAGATTAAATAATTATAAACATTGTAAAATTATATGTCCAGAAGTATACGAAGCGGGGCTTTTTTCATCTAAAAGACCGCATACGTTGCAAACTGCGAGAGATACGTTATCCGGAATATATGAATCGTTACCCGGCGCCTTCACCTTTTACAATTTTTATATTTATAAGGCCGACATTAATAGATTCTACTTGGACTTTGTTAGACTATGTTTAGAAAAAAGTCTGTTTTTGGCAATAAGCTGAATATGTAATACAGACGGTCTGATAGCGTAGTTTTTAGCCACCCTACTTACGAAGCTAAGTTCCTGGGTTGAAATTCCGATAGTGTGTGAGCTTTTCTCTGATGAGTTTGTCACGAGTCCTAGTTGTATATATGTATTTAAGTATGTATATCTTTGTCTAGTACCCATAGTATAAGCGCAAGCTTAATTTGGGACTAGGTCAATGTGTATAATTGTTAGTAAATGTTATTTATTATTATTATTATAATAGGTACTTTTTTATAGCCTAAGTATTCACAGAGGAAAGTCCCTGTTGAGGAAGTTGGTAACTTACCATATACTTCAATATTTATCAATATTAAAATCAATATTAAATATAATAAAATCGTTCCTCAACCACTTATATAATATAAGAAGAAAAATTATTTGAAAATTTCTATATATACCGCTTTACAGAAAAATTTCGCTTGCGCGTTGATCGTTGGTAAAAATGTATCGGAAACGTTAATCAATATACACATATCTGTTCTCGTTTGTGTTCGCTAATCTCAGAAAAAGCTTAACCGATTTAGATGCGGTTTTCACCAGTGTATAGTAGAAAGCTGCGTTTAACATTTAGTATTAATTTTATTTTAGCCCGATAATAATTGAAAATGTTATGTCAGTTTAAAAACATGCCAATGATTTATTAAAACCAAGTAATTTTTAAGGTGATTTGACTGATATACATATAATATTACACTTATGATAAAAGAGTAACTGATCGCTGTCTGTGCGTTTAGGGACTTCTTTAATGCCAGAGAACCAAAAACAATGTTTTAGTATTTTAATACATAAAAATTACTACTACAATCAAACCTGGATAAGTAAGAAAACTCTATAAGTGTGAATAATAGCCAGGACCCGTCAATTTAAACTCCCGAAACCTCTATTAACGAAAAACAGGAACCTCTGTAAGAGAGAGTCCTCTTTCCCTCATGGACCTCCGTAAGTGAGACCGCTACTTATCTATACCTCTATAAGCGACAGTCGAGCTTTATTTATTTATATTGTTTAGGAGGATAAACATTGAAAATACAAAAACAGAAACCCAAATGAAATTGACGGATTTTTTTATGTGTAAATAAGTTCTAAATAAAATAAAATTCCATAGTGCTTGAATTTTTGTTTTGCTTTCGTTAGCATCTTGATACCTACCCTTATAAAGTAATTATATGTCGAAATGTAATGAACGTAACATATACGCACTATTAATATGTACATAATACATTCGTACTTGCTGTGACTTGTTATCGCTGCGTGCCTCTGTAAGAGAGAAACGCTACTCATGTACCTGCATTAGCGAGGAACTCGGGTTAGTGAGGGACCTCTACAAGCGAGAATGAGATTGTGCTCCCTTGAACTCTCACTTATCCAGGTTTGACTATATACTATGAAAATTTAAAAAATAACGTTTAAAAAATATAATAATAATAAGACGGCAGTTTTGATACATTTCAACTTGAAGCTTCCACACGTTTCTAAGAAAGAGAGGTCTTGACAGATAGATTTTATACTGGGAGGGCGATTACCCGAACTGGGTCATGATCACAATACACAAGTGTAAAGACCGTCATAGTAACCCACTTTGGCCTGTCGCGTTTCGGGATCAGCTTGTGTATATCCAGTAACTCATATACCTAGAGACCTTCAGTCGCGGTATATGTGAGCCGGCATGACGAAGGAGACTATCAATCGATTTTCATCCTTTGATAGTCGCTTTCGTGTTTGGACTACACTGTACTTACCGTCAGGTGCACTATAGTCACTATGTCGAGACAGTGTAAAAAAAATAGATGGTCAAAAGTGAAACTAAAAGGGAGATCCCTAACGTGAAAAAGTTGTAGTTTTTGAAGGAAACAGTTCACTAATCAACTGTTCCTATTATATAAGGCCCAGGTCAGGCCTTGCATAGAATATTGGTCGCATCTTTGGGACGGTTCTGCTCAGTACTTACTCGATGCCCTGGATAGGTGGCAGCGGAGGGCTGTCCGCATTGTGAATGATCCTGACGTGACTAAGCATCATGAACCGCTCCAGTTGCGTAGAGATGTTGCCTCACTGAGCGTTTTCTACCGTCTGCATCATGGCGAGTGTTCTGAGGAGTTGTTTAACCTTGTTCCGCCCTCTCCCTTCCTGAATAGAACCACGCGCGCGGGTTTGCGGTGTCACAGCTATACGGTGTCTCACATCCCGGCCAGGACTGAGAAGTTATCTAACTCCTTCTTTTGCCGTGTCGTTGGGCTGTGGAATGGTCTTCCAGCGAGCGTGTTTCCAGCATCCTATGTTATGGGATCCTTTAAGCGTAGCGTGATGAGATATTTGTGCAGGCCGGCATGATCGCTGTGACTACCAATGGGTTTTTCTTACCTGTCGATAGTCATTGGCGTTTTTTGGACTGCACCCTGCTTACCATCAGGTATGGTGCAGTCACTGTGTCGAGTCAGATTAAAAAATAACTAAAATACTCACGACAATAATATTTTTTATCGGACTGCTTCCCCCAACATAGCGCCGACCATTGTTTCTTGACACCGGAACAAGTAAATTGGCCCCTACCGCAAGTAGCACAGCCGTGAAAGTTCGCTAATATAGTAGTGTCCTCGCGTATTAAAACTTTACCCACACCCGGAGGGCTCGGCGTAACCATAACAACCTTATCTTCACCCTCCTTCCCTAACATTGGGGTGGTTGATGCCATTTTCTGTACACCTTGGAGTGCCATATTTAATAAACGTTAAGTAATTCTATTTCTTAATTTGCATTTTGGTCACAGAGTATAATTTTGTTTATAGTTTTTTTTTTATGTTTCGCTATTAAAACATAACTAATTTTAATCTAGTGTACACTATAGCGAGTGCACTCTCTAGAATCCCGATACGAACTGAGGCAGCGCTAGTGCTCTGCAAACGTCGATAGTTTATCGATTAATACACAGTACATGTGCTTATAAATTTATCGATAATTGGAAAAAGTTAATTATTTACTTTATGTAAATTTTATTATATATTTTTATTTATTTAGGAAATCATACAGCAATAAAGTGAGAGTGTAGAATGGGATATGCTTCCAGCGACCATTCCACATTCCTATGATTATGAAGTCTTTAAGAGAAGAGTTAATAGACATTTAGATTCAGGTCTGGTGTAAAGTTTTCACTTCAATTAAGAAAAGCCGTTTTTTTAAACATTTGGTGAATTTGCCAATATTTTTTACAATACAAATTGATTGACGTGAGCTCCAATTCACGGCACTTTTATGGAAGAGTGGTTTGATATCACTAAAATGTCATTTATTTCAGCTGTCTGTTTGATTCCACCCAAGATAAGAGCTATACACATAAGTTTACTCGAAAATATACGAGATTAGCATCTTTCATCTTATTGCCTTAAATTACGTTAATACGACCAAAACCGTTGATTCGCCATTTTTTCTTGCGAAGTCATTTTCATTCAGTCAGTTCATTAGTAGTAAAACAGTTATTTGTACTCAGAATACTAAATCATAAAGAAACTGTATTTTGTGTTAGGGGCTTTATAATTTTGCAATGTTGTCAATTTTATCGATATAACTAACTATCGATGTTCAAGCAACACTAGCCAGCGCGGGTCAAACGACAATTGCTTATCAAGACGATTATTTTTTTCTCTCAGTTGAAATAGGTTATCATCTCTTTGTTTGATTTAAAACGGGGCGAGGATCTCATGAAAAATATTTTATACCCTTTACTGAGCTCTTTAACCGTTAGAAGGTTACTTTTAGCCGAAAAATCTTGTATCTATAGCTGCTTTACACGTATTTTTTTTCGTAAATAAGTAAATTTTTATTGAGTTTTTAGTAATATATATGTTTTCTGAGAATGGCAAACAGTTGTTTACCGCTAACATTAGGCACGACATATCAGCGCAAAGAAGCGTCCACTAATTTATCTCTGCTGATCCTGAAAGGGGTATAGCGTGATTATTACTCACATCCCGGCTAGGACTAAAAAGTTCTCTAACTCCTTCTTTTGCCGTGTCGTTGGGCTGTGCAATGGTTTTCCGGCGAGCGTGTTCCCACGGTCCTATGATATGGGATCCTTTAAGCGTAGCGTGAAGAGATATTTGCGCAGGCCGGCATGATCGCTGCGACTAACGATAGGTTTTTTCTTGCCTGTCGATAGTCGTTGTCGTTTTTTGGACTGCACCATGCTTACCATCAGATATGGTGTAGTCACTGTGTCGAGTCGGTATAAAAAAAAAGAATTATCATTCTAAGTAGCAAAGATTCATTCACGGGGCTCTAGATTGGGAAACGCTGTCCAAAAGCGAAGAGTTGTGTCAACTGAAATAAGCGCAGGAAGGAATAATTTATTCTAGCAAACGCTCATTGTTCTTCAAGTAGTTCTGGTACAATGACCTGTTACCTATATACCGGACTTTATACACACGGTAGTGTGCGGTGCACGTACAAAAGGGTAGTCGGTACTGGCAAATGAGTCTACTGAAACGCGAACCAATTAAATTTAAAAAATAACCCTCTGAGTGAAATATCTGTAGAGGTGGGGTCACTAGGAAAATGATCCGGACAAATAGATTATAATGAGCAAAACTTTAGACAATTATAAATATAATAATACTAGCTGTCCCGGCAGACCTTGTTCTGCCCTATTTCTCTAAAACAAAGTCACATTGTTTTTTTTAATGTTAATAGCTTACCCGTCAGATTTTTTTGGAAATTGTTTGAAAGAACCTGGCCTTAATGCTATATGTATAAAAATTGACAAATATTGACATTAATATTTATACGTCACTCAATAATTGTTTTGCCTTCCCGGAACCCGTCCACTGACATTTAAACTTTATGGTGTGGTATTAAAGTTCAAAATGACTTATAACGAATTTTTTGTATGAGAATACAGAAAAGTGTTATTTTTAGACAGTTGCAGGGAATTTACAAAATTTTTCTCTCCGTAATAACTTTCCACAGACTTCATCAAACACAACAAAAAAAAAATCAGCCAAATCGGTTCAGCCGTTCTCGAGTTTCGCGCTTTTATCAAGACATTTTGCGATTCATTTTTATATTATAGATTACAGTTTTTCTTATTATCTATAGAGCGCACCATATTCTAAAAATCTTTTTCTCCAAAATTTAATTTAAGGAGGATAATACGGACTCGCCTTATATAGCTGAGTCCGCGACTTCGTCCGCGTGGAATAGTTATTCTGGGCATTTTAAATAGTTATTTATATTAAAATTGTAATATCTCCTAAGATGTTCATTGAAGTTAAGTGATGTCAAAGACAATTTTATTCACAATTAAATACTCTTAATCAACAACACATTTATTTGGATAAAGATTAATATTATTACTCTTAACAAATAATGCATTAATTTCTACCAAATTTGATTACCATAAAAACAGTTCTAGTGAGTTAATCTTAAAAGATAGACATATACTGTCACGGACATTTTTTTAGATAATTTCAAGAGGAATAATTCTTTCAAACATATATTTTTGGTATCTTGAACCGTTTTCGCAGCGCACGCAATGAAAGCTCTCAAGGATGAATAATTTTCCCCGTTTCACATATTCCATTATTTCTTCGCTCCTAATAGTTGCATCGTGATGTTATATAGCCTAAAGCCTTCCTCGATAAATGGTCTATTCAACACAATAAGAATTTTTCAATTGGAACCAGTAGTTCCTGAGATTAGCGCGTTCATACAAACAAACAAACAAACTCTTCAGCTTTAACCTAATCCTAATAACTTATATATATGTATATGTAGAGCTGTCCCGGTGAAGTGGCTGTGTCGTCCGCAAGGCTCTGTCAGAACACCAGCGCTGCAGAGTCTAGTGCTCTGTAGCACAAGCTGAGACAGGCTCCTTATTGGCGGCGGCCTAGACTTTAGTTATGTATTGTTTGTGATTTTTTATTTATTTTTATGTTTTTTATGTTTATTTTCATGTAATCTATTGTATCATATTGTCACTTCTGTCTGGGTGCTGCTAATAAAACGTTTTCTTTCTTTCTTTCTTTTCTTTCTTTCTGGTTGAGCGGATGCTCTTCGATGTAGTGGACTGTATAAGCGGTATATTGAGGGTGAACAATGCTTGCCTCGAGACTCGTTTCAGGGATGGATAAGGGAAATAGGACTCACCGTAATCACCTCCAAACAAATCCCGATTCTGCACTTTCACTGGCACAATCACAATATTGGCGATAGAAACAATGTTATTTGTTTCCTTATGCGGTTCGCGGCGTAGCGGAGCGGAAGCAGAGCGGAAGTCCCGTGCACGCGGCTGTCTTTAGTGGTAAGGCGATAGCGGTAACAACGTCGAAACGATAGCGGTAATAACAACGTCTGCCCGTGACGACGAGATTCGTGACACTCACTGTAGTCGGTGGGGGGATAGGATAGTGGGACCGAAATGAATGAATCGGTCTCGAGTATTTCACAAGCACATAGAAAAACAATCTAAATGGCGCAAACATCCCCCCCAGCTTGACAGGACAAAGTCCTTCAAAAGGAACTAGAAAAAAAAGCGGAAAGCGGACATAAGAAGAAAAATACGGGTTTACTATGCGGTTATACAAATGCGGTTTTACTATGCGGTTATATAAATGCGGGTAAGAGACATATAGATAGTATACAAAACAAAACAAAAAAAAGAAAAGCGAGAAGAAAAGATAAAATTATATTACTGTAGTGGTAAAGGACAGACCTTTACCACAGGACGTTTATATATACCAGAAGTTGTTCGCACTGTGACCACCCTAACAATATTATCTGAACCTGCATGTACAGATTCTACAATACCGACCGGCCATTGCAGCGGAGAGGTGTTCTCATCTCGCAGTACGACCACGGTGTTTACCGTTATAGGCTTTTTGTGAGTATTCCATTTTTGACGTCCCTGTAGACTTGATAGATATTCGCGACTCCAGCGGATCCAAAAACTCTGGACTAAGCTATTTAATAAGTTTTTTCTTTTCACTAGAGAAGCGCTATCATCATAATCGACACAACTCTGAAAATTCTTAAGCGGTCCTGAAATAAGGAAGTGAGCGGTTGTCAAAGCGGTAGGTTCGCTGGGGTCTGAACTAAGTACGGTGAGCGGACGGGAATTTAAAACGCACTCTATTTGTGTAAGGACGGTGAGAAGTTCCTCATACGTGAGAAGCGTGTCGCCGATAACGCGTTTTAAATGCAACTTTACACTACGAATATTACTTTCATAAGCCCCGCCGAAGTGGGGGGCGTTAGGGGGATTAAAATGCCAATCGACACGTTGAGAAAGAGCTTCAATAGAAAAAGAATTATGAAACTCGCGCGATTTCAAAAATTTATGCAGTTCGTCTAAATGCGTTTTAGCGCCTATAAAATTAGTGGCATTGTCGGAGAAAAGTGTGGTGCACTCGCCCCGACGAGCGATGAAGCGGCGGAAAGCACGAAGAAATGAATCAGTACTTAGATCTATAGCTAATTCTAAATGTACAGCTCGAGTGACAAAGCAAGTAAAGAGGCAAATATAAGCCTTTTCCTTTCTAGCGCCGCGAAAACGACTTATTAAAATATATAGCGGGCCCGCATAGTCTACTCCGGCTACGGCAAATGGTTTGGCTTCATTAACGCGAAACGCGGGTAGACTTGCCATGAGCGGGGTGACTGACCTTGGATTAGCTCTAAAACATTTATTGCAAAGCCGAAATCTTTTTCGAACGATATCGCGACCCGATATTATCCAATATTTCTCTCTAAGCAGAGACAATAGCAAATTCGGTCCAGCGTGCATGTTTTTTCTATGATAATAATCTATAAGCAAATTGACTATGTGTTCTTTTTTCGGTAATAAAATTGGGTGCTTACTATCGAAATTTAAAGCGGACTTGTCAATACGGCCTCCTACACGTAGTATGCCATCACATAAAAAGGGTGAAAGCGGTTTTAAAGCCTTCGAAACTTCCCGATGTTTCGATAAATTATTTATTTCGTTTTTAAAATGATTTTGTTGAAGACTGCGTATTAGATACTCTTCAGCAACTTCTAAATCTGAGCTTTTAACAAATTTAGAACGCGGCAAGCGTTTTATAAAGTATAAAACGTAAACAATGATGCGTAATAACTTGCTCCACGAAGAAACGCGAGCACTAAGTTCACATAGAAGCGGATTTTGAGCGGATGCGGATGCGGAAACGAATGCGTTGACAGCGGTAGTTTTGTACTCTAATAATTTATTATCTTCTTCTTCATTGAAGATAAAGCGTTTGATAGGCCAAGTCGATGTAGAAGCGCAAGTCCACGTGGGTCCATGCAGCCAGAGCGGATGCTCGAGGAGCTGTGCGGGAGTCAGACCGCGAGAAAGACAATCTGCGGGGTTTTCTTTTGTAACTACGTGATAAGTATCCTTAGGGGAAAGATTGTCATGTATTTGTGAAATGCGGTTCGCGACGAACGTACTAGAGCGGTGCGGAGACGAATGTACCCAATGTAACGCAACTGACGAGTCAGTAAATGCATATACATCAGGTGCGATACCCATTGACGAAACAGTTTGCAATACAAATTTTATTAACTTAGACAGCAGTAATATAGCGCAGAGTTCTAAGCGTGCTAAGGAAAGCACTTTAAGCGGCGCCACCTTGCTTTTGGCACACAATAAATTTACATTATTTGGTTCCTTAGCATGACAAATGCATAAATAGACTACAGCGCCATAAGCGCTCTCACTCGCGTCAGCAAATCCTAAAATGATTACACGGGAATTATCATGTGACAGACCAATAAAGCGCGGTATTTTTAAATTATTAAGGCTTGGCAGTTCGTCCTGAATCTTATTCCAAGCTAAGCGGATGTGTTGCGGCGAAATATATCCTAAATCAACATATTCCTTTAAGATTGCGTCATATTGTTTGCGTAAATTGGTATCAGCTTCAAATTTACGCTCCAATGCTTTGAAGCGGTACTTAGCGGTGGCGAATGAATCCCCTAATTGCTTAGGGTCACGTGAGCATGGTAAAGCGGTAATATAGCGGCCAGTACTATCTCGATGTGTGTTACTGGAATAAAATAACTCACATTGCTTATCAGCGGGGGATAGGTGATGTCTAGAAGGCACCTCCTCTAATTCCCAAAACTGTGTTAATAAATCCTCAACAGTGTGCGTATCCTTAACGTGTTCATCAAATGAAAGAAACGAACTTACATCAGTGTTAGATTTAATATTTAATAAATCTGCGGAACCTATAATAATATATCCGAAGGCGGTTTCTAAAGCGTCTGGTTTCCCCTTTGGACCCAGAATTTTACCGTTTCGTAAAATCTCCACAAAAACTTCTGAACCAAGTAACAAATCTACTGAACCAGGCATATTAAACTCGGAATCGGCGAGCGGCAGCGTAGATAAATAGTCAAGTGACGTACAATCAATTTCAGAGGCGGGTAGATCACTAGAGATTTTATTTAAAACTAACGAACGAATAGGTAAAGAATAACTCGTATCATAACGCGAACATAGAACCAGATTCGTAAAGCCCTGTATACTTTGAGCACTGTCTCCTATACCTTTAACAGAAATTCTATTATTATTATGTAAAATACTCAATCCTAATTTTTTACAACAATATTTCGAAATAAAATTGTTTTGCGAACCCATATCAATCAATACGCGAACTGTACGCATAAATCCATTACGATCTTTGATATTTACTAATGCGGAACCCAAAAGTGCAGTTTTTAATTTTAAATCATCATTATTAACAGGATTAATGCTACACAAAGAAACGACCTGATTCGCACTCACATCAGAATCTTTCATCGGAGCGGCGGCGGGCGACTGCGCACCAGCGTAATCCAACGCGGATGAACTTGCGTTCCTTAAGTACTTGGCGGTTGAAGCGGTCGTGGTTATATTATCATCTAGATGTAGTAGTGTATGATGGCTGAGTGAACATTTTCTACATTTTGTTGAAGATTTACAATTACTAGCCCTATGCGATGCGCTTAAGCAGTTGAAGCAACAATTATTATCTTTGACGAAATTTAGTCGATCGCGGGGGGTCATATTAAACTTAAAAACGTCACAAAAATAAAGTTGTTGATGCGACGGCGATTTACATATTATACATTTACTATTATTATTAATAACAAAAGTATGAGTATAATTTTGCGATTTTTTATTATACAAATCGTTAACGGGCATATTTCTTGGAATAAAACGCGCGCGGGTAGGTTGTGTATTAGAAGCAGCGTTCGTTCTGCTTAATATTTTTACTTGTTCACGAACGAATGATAAGAATTCGTCGTATTGCGGTATACACTGTTTGCGTACGCTCATCTCAAATAACTTTGCTGTATCCGTGTCTAACTTTCTCAAACCAATATGCACAAATATGAAATCGAGCAAATTGTCTAATTTAAGCTGTTTCAATGCGGCAACAGATGTGGAAAAAAGATCAATGAAATTTTCTAATTGGGGAGTAGATGGTGAAATAACTGGTTTTATATTCAATATCTTATCAATATATGCGGCGGCTATAGCCCTATTATCTTGATACTTTTCTATGAGCGTGTCGTAAATTAATTTATAATTTTCTGCTGTCGGATTTATGCCTAGCCAAATGTTTTCAGACTTTCCCTTTAATTTCGCAACCAAATACCTAACGCGGAGAGTATCGTCTAATTCGAAGTTATTGTGCACTATAGAATTAAAGGATTCTATGAACATAGGGAATTTCTCTACTTCGCCATAGAACTCGGGAATACATAATTTTTCCAATTTAGTTGATTTCATGCAGGAATTTTGTGTCGGTTGAGAGTTGTATTTATTATATGCCAACTTTACAATGTTGTACAAATCTTCAAAGGCCCAAATAGCCTCGTAAGATGGTTTATAAGCGGGGTCACACTGCAAATTTAATTTATTTATTTTGTCAATCAAATAACTGAATTCGCTACGAATATTATCGATAGATTTAGCTCTTATAAGAAACATTTCCAAGCCGGGATCCGAACTTGACGCCGGTATAGAATCATGTATAGTTTGTATTCTATAAAAATATGATCTACGCTTCTCCTCTAATAATGCAAGCTCCATTGTATTAAAGTTTTGCTTTTCTGTCATATTTAATAAGTGGGTATAACCAAGTATGTACGACAAGTAAGTATGGAATGCTCACAAAGTACTACAAACTCGAACTAAATGCAAACTTAAACAGTAATATGCGATGATTATTTACTAAAGCGGTAATTTGGTCACAATGCGAAGAAACGAATATATAACAAAGTCTTGATATGCCATTAAAATGGCGCGGGGTAGTTAGTTAAAAAATCACTCGAAATGCCGATGCAATCCGGCTCGAAGGACCAAAATATGGTTGAGCGGATGCTCTTCGATGTAGTGGACTGTATAAGCGGTATATTGAGGGTGAACAATGCTTGCCTCGAGACTCGTTTCAGGGATGGATAAGGGAAATAGGACTCACCGTAATCACCTCCAAACAAATCCCGATTCTGCACTTTCACTGGCACAATCACAATATTGGCGATAGAAACAATGTTATTTGTTTCCTTATGCGGTTCGCGGCGTAGCGGAGCGGAAGCAGAGCGGAAGTCCCGTGCACGCGGCTGTCTTTAGTGGTAAGGCGATAGCGGTAACAACGTCGAAACGATAGCGGTAATAACAACGTCTGCCCGTGACGACGAGATTCGTGACACTCACTGTAGTCGGTGGGGGGATAGGATAGTGGGACCGAAATGAATGAATCGGTCTCGAGTATTTCACAAGCACATAGAAAAACAATCTAAATGGCGCAAACACTTTCTTTATAATATTAGTATAGATGAGCCCACGCTCTTTACACTCACCTCTCCCAGAGGGGTAGCTTAAACAGGATTATTGAGGCAACTGGAAGAATAAGGATTCTCAGGGCCGGGTAAAATGGATTGAGGGACACCTCGGACGGTTTTAGTCAGTAGGAATCTGACACATCAGGATCGCTGCCATCATAGCAGCAATTATGGTTCTATGAAGGATATTCCGTGCCCTTTCCTGACTTATGTTTCCATATCTACTCAGGCAATGCCAGGGCACAGCAGCTAGTGTAGTATAGATTTTAATGTTTATCAGTTATTAAAGATAATTAGGTTTGTTTGTTATATTTACATCTGTAAATATTAAAAAATATAGACACTCATGACCGCGTGGTCAGGGCTCAGCATGACTTCTCATTTATCTTATCGTTCTGACCCATTCAGTGGCTTCGTGCTGCTAATATGTGTATACTGTATTAACAATACGCTGTTACATATTTCTATAATAATTTTAAATCTATGTACAGAGTGTTTTTAGAGTTCCTTACCTTGAAAGAAAAACGCAGCCCTTATATGTTAGCAATCATAACCCGCTGCATGTACTAATGACGTGCAATAAATCTGTTAAGGTGTTACATAGAGCAAGCATTGGTTAAGGAAGGAAATAAAAGAGGAAAATTTGGAAGAATTAATTAGCAATAAAGAATACAGAGGTAAATTTTTACAGTATGGCGTTATTTTAATTGAAAGAATAGGAAAAGAAAATAAAACAAAATAAGGTGAAACCAATTTGTATAATGTGATAGGAAATAAGCATATAGCATAAGCAAACTAAATATTGTACACTAGAATGTAAGGATGTGACGAAATAAATGGTCACAGGATTGTATAAATCTATACTAATATTATAAAGCTGAAGAGTTTGTTTGTTTGTTTGTTTGAACGCGCTAATCTCAGGAACTACTGGTTCGAATTGAAAAATTCTTATTGTGTTGAATAGACCATTTATCGAGGAAGACTTTAGGCTATATAACATCACGATGCAACTATTAGGAGCGAAGAAATAATGGAATATGTGAAACGGGGAAAATTATTCATCCTTGAGAGCTTTCATTGCGTGCGCTGCGAAAACGGTTCAAGATACCAAAAATATATGTTTGAAAGAATTATTCCTCTTGAAATTAAAATTTTTGAGTTGAATAGACCATTTATCGAGGAAGGCTTTAGGCTATATAACATCACGATGCAATTATTAGGAGCGAAGAAATAATGGAAAATGTGAAAAAAACGGGCAAAATTATTCATCCTTGAGGGCTTCCATTGCGTGCGCTGCAAAAACGGTTCAAGATACCAAAAATATATGTAAGAAAGAATTATTCCTCTTGAAATGATCTAAAAAAATGTCCGCGACAGTTTATGTCTATCTTTTAAGATTAAGTCACTAGAACCGTTTTTATGGTAAACAAATTTGGTCGAAATTAATGCATTATTTGTTAAGAGTTGTATCAACGTAATAATATTAATCTTTATCCAAATAAATGTGTTGTTGATTAAGAGTATTTAATTGTGAACAAAATTGTCTTTGACATCACTTAATTTCAATGAACATCTTAGAAGATATTACAAAACCTTACATAGCAAAACAACGTTTGCCGGATCAGCTAGTAATAAATAAAAAAAAAACTCTTAAATGTTCGTTTTGTTGACCATATCTAGGTCGAGACCCTTTTTTCTCAGGATTGCGAGGAGGCATCAAGTGGAAATTAATAACGAATACTTAGGTCTGTAGCCCCTTTACGACCCTGGGAACGCTTACTTCTAAGTCAACGCATTTAAAGATCCGTTTCGTTTCTAATACTCCATGTTGACTTAGATGAGATTTGGTAAAAGCAAAGTCTTATTTCACAGGTAGGTGTGTAATTTAACATTGACTGTCCGCCTTGCAGGTTTCCACTTTTATGTGGTTGCCATTCTAGCTCCTCGCATGAAGCGATTCGTCTCCTTTTTGCAGTAAACCGCTAAGGCGTGGAATTCACTTCCTGCGTCTGTTTTTCGACACCTTACAACATGGGAATCTTCAAACGAGTGAACCGGTATTTGTTGAGTGAGCGCACTTTATCATCGGCCTTATCATCACTATCCATCGGGTTATATTTAAGACAAAAGGGGTGAGCAGAGATGCATTAGTGGCTGTGTCCACTTGGCACTATAAAAACTTTATGTATTTAATCAATACATAACAGAAATAGTTAACTAGAAACATTCCTATTTTATTATGTCACACTTGCCTTGCTTGATAAGAATATTAAACGTTAGTCAAATTTGTTGATAAGTTTTTTCATATATCTAATATCTTTACGAAAACCTCGGTGTCCGATTCTGACTTGCGCTTACCCTATTTTCTTATTTGCTTATATATTCTTTCAAACAGTGCCTTACCCATCATAACAATATAATTTAGGTCTAGATTTAAATTGAAAGAAAAGGCAATTTAATTTAGTGTTTATTCCAGAAATATATTACACCTTTATTGAGTAAACTTACTTTAAATACATACACATGTCGATTTAAGTTATTATGTAATTTTCTAATATCACATGTAATTTGGACATAATAATTACAATTTTTACAAGATAACACATTTCAAGCTTTCGAGCATAATAATTTTACATCAGGTATGCAAACTTTCATTTAGACCCCGCTAATACAAAATTTTACACAACGCAAAATTGAAATACTTTTATTTACAATTTGTTATAATTACAATTTATAATCGCGAAATTATATTAATATTCTTATTTTAATTACTATATATACGAATTAAAAACATTTTCACAAATCCTATCTTTACAAAAAAGCACTGGTTTCAATTGCAAAGAAATCCGAGAGCTAAGGGCGCGACCAAACTATCTGGTTAATATAAAAAAATCAATTAATGTCATATTAAAAAAAAAAACTCTGCTATTTATAAGCGGCGCTGCGTTCGCATAATTAATTTGTATTAGCAAATGATTTACTTGTCTTATAAGAACAATAGATGGCGTTAAAATGAAATATAATATAGTGATTTTAATGTTTCCTTTTTTTGTATTTAACTTTAAGTAATTTATCCAAGATTTATTTACTGTAAGGTATGCATTGCTTTTATACATGTACGAGTTAAACCGCACTGTCAAGATGTACAGCCTTATCATTCTGCATAACGGTGCATTGTGACCTAAATTTATTGAATTACTTGGAATTCGGAACAAGTTAAAATAAAAGATTCCGGGTAATCTAGTAGGAGTAGAAAATATATAATATGATGACGTCAATCCCATATATTTAGCATATTTCTACTAACACCGATGTCGCTTATGAAATTTTACTTTGTGCACTCTTGTTCTCTTACATTGGCTAACAACTTATATATGTTTGATACAATACAATTATCCTTTAATTATATTTAAATATTATATATAAACCTATCTAAGCTTACGTATGCTTTTGGACCCATATCTAAAACTAGAAAACCTGTTAACTTTCATACTAAGATACAGGTTGATTTATTAACGAAGGTTATATTTACTAACGTCATTATAATTTTTAGTATGTTATTCTGATAACGAAGGTGAGCAGGGGGCTGGCGATTTACACCATCCCTCCGCAAATGCTGAGAGATGGACTTATCTTTAGGCTAGATGTCGCCGGATGCCGAGGAAGATGGCACGCCCTTGCCATTGGACCTTGCAGACGACTAGGAGGAACTCCCCGGTGGTTTTATTCGGTGAGAGTCCTTATTGTTCCTTTTTTTCTCTTTAGTCTACTTCAAGTTTATATTTCAGTATACTGGAAATACTAGATTTATTTAGGTATAACTTTAAATGTATTGTTTTATAATAATTGTTTGTTTTCTCATCTTAATATATATAAATCTCCTGTCACGATGTTTGTCCGCGATGGACTCCTAAGCTACTAAGCCGATTTTAATGAAATTTACACACCACGTGAAGTTTGATCTAATTTAAAAGATAGGATAGTTTTCATCTCAATTCATAGTCGCAATATTATTTTATTGCAAATTATTTGTTTATTATTTAGCAGTCATAATTTACAGTTAGCTCCAACCTATTCTAAAAGATGGCGCTATCCGTTGACTGGATTGAGTAATTATTCAAAAACCAGTCACAGCAAAGCGTGGCTGGTCTGCTATAATTTATATGGCAGAACAACGTTTGCCGAGTCAGCTAGTTAATAAATAAAATTTCATGAGCATTTGTGAAACTGGGTGAAGTAATTCTTTAATTAACATGTCTACTTGGAACATCATATAGAATAATACGAATTATTTTTTCCCTCGGTCAAAAAAATCAACCTGTACATACATACATCAAAAACGGACACCGAAATTTAAATACATTATCTTAAATGATGATGATGATGTCCTAGCCGGATTCGGCCTCGGCGACTGTTTCAACGTCGATTAAGAAAATCGAGGTCCAGTTTTCGGAAACAGTCAATTGCGCAGGAGATATTCAAGTGCATAACTGGACGCGCTGCCAGAAAAGCACTCTCTCGTCCGAGTTCCCTCGGGTCCGATGGAATGGAGAACCAGTACGATCGGGAGGGAGCGGGATGCAGGTTTGGTCGAGTTTTCCTTCTCTAAACACCTGGTTGAATTGTGGTGTTAAAAAGAAACCTTAGTCGCCTTTTACGACACCTCAGCAAGAAGAGGGGGGTGTTTTTCTATTCTGCCGGCAGCCACCACGGCTAAACGCTATCTCACGGCTATCTTAAATAATATCTATATAAATGCAATAACAAACATAAATTATATTTACAAAGAATTTTCACTCAACACCGATAGCAAAATTTCTATTATTGAGGTAATAAATAATATATAGCAAGGAGTACATTTTGTAAATTAAATAATGAGAATCTCGTGAAAGCAGAAAAAGAAAAGAGTTCAAAGTATTTAGAGCTCGCACACGAGATTACCAGCATGTGGGATGTGGAGTCAACAATTATTATCCCGATAGTCGTATCGATTAATGGGCTGGTCGCAAAAAGCCTCGATTACCATCTTAAGAGGCACTCGCTTGGTTGTTGGATCCAGGGCCGGATACAGAAGGCAGTTCTACTCGCTACGACACGCATTGTGAGGAGGTTCCTCACTCTGAGCTCCTAGCTACCGGTGGCTAGGGTCTCAAGCCTTGCTCCTATAGGTCCACATATTTTTATATTTTAAAATTTTATATAATTTTTTACTATTCCTTTTAAAGTAGGTGAAATAAATGTATTCCGTTTTACTTTTATATATCCATGTTACTTAAGTAATTGGTGGCGTTACAGGTCTTTGGGAGACAGCTACGTGAGCGTCCAGTCCGTCCGAAGTTCTGGACGCTCGTCGCATCCAAGCGCCGCCAGATCGTTCTGAAACCAAGAGCATGGTTGGTCAAGGTAATTCTTGTCTCACGCTTCACTCTGAGGTTTATGGTAGTCGTTGGATTCAGTCAGGTCGTAACTAATAGGATACGATAGACGTTTAATTTAAAGTAGAAATATTACCTTCACTGTTTTCACTTTTCTGAGTTATCAACTGCCTATACTCCGTGGACAGTCTCCTTCTACCGTGTTCATACTTCGTCTCCTTGGCCAATAGCGCCTCTCGTTGCTTTTGAGTGCGCACTTCCGCCGGTATATCGGGTATCAGGAGTTGCATCAACCCCGTTATACCGAACACTATGTGCTGGGAACAATAACGAAACGATTTTTTTTATATATGACAGGTTATCATCAATTATTGTGAGGAACAGGCAATTCTCGGCCATTCAGGCTCTATTATATATAGTTCGCGCGCAATGCTTTAGGATATCATTTGGTCGGCAACGGTTGTCCGGTGCACGTGTTGCAGAGTAATCGTTTTCAGCGTTCATTTTATGTGACCCTGTTGTTAAATTACAATGGTTAATGGGCTAGCCCATGCTCTTTTGCTTTTTCCACATAATGAAGTACAAATATATAATATACAAACTACATTACATACATTAAAAAAATTGTTGCTTGTTCTAGAAAAAAAAAATAACTTACTTCAAAAACGACGACAAAGGCAAGCCTGGCGGCGAACACATGCCAGTAATGGGGGGAGAGGCCGTAAGGCTCGGCGTGGTGGGGAGGATTCCTGTATCCTCGGTAAGCGCACAACGCCGGGTCTACTTCATTCTCATCAGCGCCCCAGTCTTCCCGATAATCTGATGTGTTGAATACTAAAAGAAAACAATCTCTGTCGAATAAATGTGTATTGTATGTGTGTGTATGTACGTAATTTTCATTGTCTATGACACTTTGAAATAGTCTCTGCTACGTATCTATACTCTATCAGCCACTATCTCGCTGTTTTCTGCGTGTTGACACAATGATGATGATGATATCCTAGCCGGTTTCGGCCACGGCGACTGTTTCAATGCCGATTAAGAAAATCGAGCCCCACTTTTTGGAAACAGTCAATTGCGCAGGAGATATTTAAGTGCATAACTGGACGCGCTGCCAGAAAAGCTCTCTCTTGTCCGTACTCCCTCAGGCCTGATGGAATGGAGAACCAGTACGATCGGGAGGGAGCAGGATGCAGGTTTGGTCGAGTTTTCCTTCTCTGAACACCTGGTTGAATTGCGATGTTAAAGGGATACCTTAGTAGCTTTTTACGACACCTCAGCAAGAAGAGGGGGGTGCTATTCTATTCTGCCGGCAGCCACCACGGCTCGGCGGGTTGACACAATAAATGGGTGTCAGCAGACATTCAGCACTGGGTGGCTCAGCTGACTCATTTAGCATTTGCTGATCTGACTTCCTTTTGGCTCATCATTACAGCATAGGGAATTTGCTTTTGTTATCATTTATCTTGATTAACTCAACCTTCTGTGTTGTTTGTTATGTTGTGTAACAAATCAATGTTTCTTCTTTCTTTAGAATCAGATTATACGTGTTCCGCTGTGAATAATGCTTGACGGTTAAATAAGTGTGTTGTGGGCCTGACAATAAGTTGATTAAATTAAAATGCCCCTTTCCTCCCTTCCTAATTATGTATGTGTTTGTAACCTAATTATTGAGAGCATTCTAATGAGCTCAGACATGGTGCTTCTGCTATAAGTTGGTGAAGAGTTGATTATGCTGTTGCTTCCACATGATGCTGCGGCATCAGCTCCAGTCTATCACGTCATTGTAATATTATGTATACTAAATTTAGAATCCATTAAACTAGTAGGAAGGCTATACATTCTTTCAATAACTAGGAAAAAGCAAATTATCTTTAAGTAGCTGGGCATTTTTTTTTCAAATATTGCTTAAAACACGCTTGATCAAGTCACCTATCCATTAAAGACATTGATTATCTTCCAGCAGTTGGTCCGGTGTTTTTCTACAATTACTAAGAACACGCTCGAGTAAATCACCTTTCTAATAAAGGAAACTAAATCAAAATCAGTTCATCCGTTTAGGAGCTGCGATAGCACCGAGACATACAAATACACAGCGCCAAAGGTACACGCATCAACGCCTGTTTTTGAGTTAATGGTTAAAAAATTAATGAAGTACTTACACGATAGAGAATGATCGATGTAGCCCCAAAGTGTATGATCCGGTGAGTAGACATATTTATAAACCATCCGAGGTATGAAATCACTCGTGTATGCTATGACAAACGCCTGAAAGTTTTATGATAGTAAAAAAGCTGTTTCTCCATCAAAATATTGTATTTTAGTTTCATGCGATTGTAAATTGACCAATGAATTATCAGAGTTTTCAGTTTTTATTTGACTCTTTTAGTGGAAAGCTTTTTTATCCTGACTTGGCATGGTGGACGCACTGAGATGGTAAGCATGTTGCAGTCCAAAAAATGACTGCAACTAACAACAGTAAAGAAATATAAGCTACAGTCGCAGTGATTATACCAGTGCAAATATCTCTTCATGCTTCGTTTAAAAGACCAAATATCATAGGACGGTAGGAACAGGTTTGGCGAAGACCGTTCCACAGCTCAACAACACAGCAAAATAAAGAGTTAAAGAACCTCTTAGCCTTAGTTTTTTAGACGCAACTTTAAGGTTGCTTAAACTTTTACTTAATTAATGTCAAAGGTTTTGGGTAAATCACCGATTTTGTTAACATGGACTTGGCTGTGCGAATACTACGGCTATACTCAAGTTCCTTTTTTTTGGTGACCCAGGGTGAATCCCTAACGGACCTCCATGGGGCGGTGAGGCCGCCCCCCGATGTGTCGGACTTGCACCGAAGAAAACCCCCTACTCGTCTTCCGGTGCCAAGGGCACAGCATTGGCCACTTCCTCGGCGCCCGGTGACGTTTGACCTTAAAGTAGGCTTCTCCCTGTTGCAAAAAGCAGGGGAGGTGTGGTGAAAATGGTCACCCACTCCTTGCTCGACAAAACGAATTATATTTTTAATAACTTTGCTAAGCAAACTCTAAATAGCATCTATAAATCTCAGCTTTAGTCCTTGCCGGAATATGAGATACCGTATAGCTGTGACTCCGTAAACCCGCGCGCAGTGGTCTTTTAAGGAAAGCAGAGTGTGGGACTTGTAACCTCGTAAACATAGATGGGCAAAATGTAATCAGATTAATAAAAATGATTAACGATTACATTTTACGTTTTTTACCATAAATATGGACTGCATTGTGCTCATTTATGTTTTAAATACTACAAAATTCCAGATTGTATACACATTTATCATTTCTTAATGTTTTAAATAGATTTAATCATGATTACAGAGCGAGAAAACTAAAATTACGACTACATTTTGTAATCGTTCATCATTAATTAGATTACATTTTGCCCATCTCTGCTCGTAAAGAATATGAGATATATTAATGATATCAATAAGGAAATATGATTAAGATATATATGCAATGAACCTCACATTTGAAACCACTGCAGCATAAGTAATCCCCTTTAAGATGCCATACCTGGAATAGAAGAAATTGTTTAATCTTAAAGCGGTTCCGATTTTGACAGCGACGATCAGGCCGCAATGTATCACTCTGTACCTACACATTTATATGGAAAAGTGTCTGATCTGCGGAATTCTTAGCCGGAGTACCAATCTCACGATTATGAGAGCTGACCATATAGCACAGCCTACTCTAGACATTTAATAAGTACATTTATACATTTTTTTTACACTGGCTCGACATAGTGACTACAGAGTTCCTGATGGTAAGTAAAGTGTAGTCGAGAAAACGAAAGCGACTATCAAAGGATGAAAATCCATTGATAGTCTCCATCGTCATGTCGGCCCACATATACCACGACTGAAGGTCTCTAGGTATATGAGCTAGTGGATATACACAAGCTGATCCCGAAACGCGACAAACCGAAACTGGTCACTATGACGGGCTTTACACCCATGCAATGTGGTAGCGATCCAGACGGGCACCGACGCCCTACCACCTCGCTGCTGCTCGTTTAGAACCACCCAGGAGTCACGTGTAGGGAAACTAGGGTAAAGCCTACGGACGCGAGCAGCTTCGACTCCCATTATATACATACATACATTTAAAAGCCAATGCATACAATCCGTTGCGACGTTGCAACGTTGACACACTAATCTGTTATTAAACACTCTCTGCTGGATGCCACTCTCCTACTTTCCACTGGACCCCCCCCCCCCCCACTGAACGTCAAGCCCCCGCCGTGCGCCCACTCTCCCCTGATCAAGCAAAGCCGCGCCAAAGGCATAGCAAAAAGTGACGTTACAACTTTTGGTCGTAATTTTTTTCCGTTTAGCCTCCTTTCGCAACGGGCGATAAGGAACTTCGTTCGAAAAATTTTCAGAACAAGACTATACCGCACCGGCATCGCAACGCGTGCACTCTCTTGATGTTTACGACATTTGTATGTAAATTGATGGAGGTGTATCGCTTTAACGCAATGCCGTCGCCGCAACGCATCATGGCTCCAGCTATATACCATTTAGTGAAACATGGCGACTAGGCATCAACCCAGGATCTTGAAATTTTTCAATGCGGGGCATATATTATCTGCCCCATAACTTTTTTCACCTTTACTTATAAATTATATGGACTGAACCAATGAAAAAAATGTTTCCAGTACAACTTATAGAGATTTCGTACTCTCCAACTTTGTAAAAATGTAAATAACAATTATCGTATTATGTAAGAAGCGATATGTTCACGAAAATCGACCCATGACCTTGCATAATTGAAGACGTAGTACCGATTATCTTATGAGACTTTTGACTTCTTAACCTGTAAAACGTCAAAACAAAAGCTAGTACAAATTTTCAACCCATTTCTTATGGGGAAATTGGTTCACTTTTTTACTAGACAAATATGTTCAATGAATACGCCAGGTGCTGTGCTCAACTACTGCTTTTAGAATTCGGTGACCGGGGTGCGGAGGCCGCCCTTATATTTTTTAATACTGATAGGCTTGCGCTTGACCTCAATCTCACCTGATGGAAAGTGATGATGAGGCCGATGATGGAGCGCAATAGCTTAGCAAATACCAATTCACTCGACGTTTGAAGATTCCCATGTCATAAGAAGTTGGAAACAGACGCAGGAAGTGAATTCCGCTCCTTGGCGGTTCGCAGCAAAAAGGAGGAGGCGAATCGCTTCGTGCTAGCAGCAGGAATGTCAACCCCGGGTGCAAACCCGCACGGTGTCTTGTCAATTTATGGTAGAAGGAGAACCAAATCCGTAGAACTCCTCATGGATCGTGGGAGAGTCACTTCCCGGTTCACTGTATCGGACTCTTACCGACTAAAACTACCGGGATGTTACATTCCCGTCTGCCGAGGGCTAAAGGAAAGGCAGGGCTAACTTTCTTACGCAAATCGGCGACGTTAACCTTTTCAGACCTCATCTTCATTATGGAATGGATGGTGTAGAGAGGTATATATAAAAGTGAACACGATATTCATCGACTGTCAGCCGATATAAAATTCGCCTTGTCATCTAGTCTATCTCTTCTATCTTCTTATATATAAAAATGAATCGCTAAATGTCTTGATAAGCGCGAAACTCGAGAACGGCTAAACCGATTTGGCTGATTTCTTTTTTGTTGTGTTTGTTGAAGTCTGGGGAAGGTTATTACAGAGAGAAAAATTATAAAAATTCCCTGCAACTGTCTAAAAATAACACTTTTCTATATTCTCATACAAAAAATTCGTAATAATATTTAAAAGTCAATTTGAACTTTAACACCATACCATAAAGTTTAAATATTAGTGGACGGGTTCCGGGAAGGCAAAACAATTGAGTGACGTATAAATATTAATGTCAATATTTGACAATTTTTATACATATAGCATTAAGGCCAGAATCCTTCAAACAATTTTCAAAAAACAGCCGACAGGCCAATAGGTTTTGGCAGAATAAAATCTAACGGGGAAGCTATTAACATTAAAAAAAAACAATGTGACTTTGTTTTAGAGCAATAGGGCAGAACAAGGTCTGCCGGGACAGCTAGTATTCAATATATTTCGAAGGATGACACAATGTAGCTGTACATTGGTATTAGTTCTGAAGTAATGTAAGAGACTGTAGCCACTTACCAAGCTCCAATGTCTTCTACCCTCTCAGCGAGTGGCCTTCTAGCCTGAGTTACCATTTTGTAGGCATCCAGGCGAATTTCCACAATGTTATTGAGTAGCGCAAAGAGTGGGGCCAGAGGGAACGCTGCCACGAAAAGTGTTACAAACCCGTATTGTAAGACTGAAAAATGTTCAGAAATATTACTTGTTGTGATCTTTTTATTATCAATCTGCTGTAATTAGTAAAACACTATACAAAAGGATTTAGATAGGAGATCAGGTTTCCTCTAACTGCAACAAATTATAAAATAAATAGTTGGAATTTTGCTCTCTGAAGAAAAGAAAAATTATTCCTAGCTCATAATTATCATAGCTTCTCCTAACCAGCGCCATTATGTGTTCCCGCCGGCATGTGCCATTAACGGTACATTGAGGACTGTTCTATCGGTCGGTGTGTACTATTTATGGTACATACACAACTGTCCCATCGGGCGGCGTGTACCATTAATGGTACAATGATAGTAATCGATTTAATTTGTATTTTTTGCTAAAAAGAAGACAAAAGTTTCAAATAAACGCATGCATTGTCGGCAGAAGAATTTAATAAGAGATATGCGATTACGTGCAAACGGCGCCGCACAATAAGACAAATTTGATATTACACAGCCGTCAGATGCCAAAGACAGCGAATTCAGCCGCCGGCGGGAACGTGTTAAGCCATGTCTTCGGCTCTTTCATTTAATTCTTTCCAGTCACTTTCAGCAGATCTTTGCAGTCTTCGCTGCCGCGCAGTCTCAATGTAAGAGCCCGCCTGCTCCAACGATGGTTAGTTCTTTGGCATATATAGCCTGCCCACTGTCACTTTAGCTTGTTAATACGCAGAGCTATGTCGACAATTTTGGTTCTATGTCGGATAACCTTCATACCTCGTATGTTCCTGGCTACTAACTTTAAGATATGTGTAAAGTTTTTAAATCTTGGCGCCAGACTTTAACCTCTTATACTAAAAGCATTACAAGTTTACAACATTATTTAGTTATATTCACATATTAACAAAGACACAAATAAACACCACGCCTTGACGGATACCCTCCGTATGTGGTGGACGTTCCTTATATTCTGCAAAAAAAATCCTTTCTACATTTATCTAGCGAACAGCTAAAGAGTTCTTATGAGTTGGGTGCCTTGAAGAGAAGATTGAATAGGCATTTGTTGGGCGAACGCGGTCCATCGTCGCATTCATTTTCACTTTCAATCAGGTGTAATTGAGGTCAAGCGTTCGCGTGTAAATCATAAAAAAATATACAAACCAAATCATAGACAAAACAAACATGGAAAAATAAGCATAGATACATAGAAAAATGTTGTCAAGCGTTTCCAGTTAAACCGTTATAAAAATCAGCGTGGGGAAATAATAATATTTGAGGCAATAAGTTTAAACTGAGTATACCTACTCATCTCAAGGTATTCTTCGAAGAGCGCCAGTCTTCCCGGATCCTGCAAGTGGTAGTCCTGTTCCCAAGCCATGTGTGGCTTGCTCAAATCCCTAGTCACTGCTCGGTGTGATCTCTGCCGCCACCAGTTATGCAACTTTCTGGAAACATGCAAAGCTTAATTTTACATCTATAATTCTTTGTTATAATATCTTTCTTTTTCACATTCATGTCAAAAGAAATGTAGTAAAGTTACTTCCTAACTAAATAAACTAAGAATGTAAGTCATTTTTTAAAACGAATCTTCTATGCAGAGATATGATTGTTTTTAATGATTTACAGGCTTACGCTTGACCTCAACCACACTTGGTGATAGGTGAAGATGATGCCAATGATAAAACGTGTTTGTCCAACAAATGCCTATTAACTCTTCTTTTAAAGAGACATAGATCGTAAGTTTGTAAGAAAACAGCCGCAAGAAGCGTATTCCATTATTTGGCTGTTCTCAAATCGATTGCTATAATTTATAACTTGAGAACTTATATATTCTCTAGAATAAACAAATGAAGAAACTAAAACGTACTTACGGGTATCCCAATTCTAAGAAGTTGTTAAAGCACTGTTTCCCAATCATAATGATTGCAAGCTGGATGCAAAGCTCGGATAAACAACCAGCTGGGTCGCAAATATCACCTTTCAATTTATAGAACTCAGACCGTCTGGCTTGGTCGTCTCCTGGGTAGTCGTAGAAGCGACCCTGAATGAAAGCGTTATAGAAATTAATACTCCAGATAATTCTGTTAATGCAGCCCTTGATATTGGAAAATATGAAACTATTGATGATTTGCAAACTATTAACGATGGTAATGAAATAGTAAAAGTGTTTTCTGGCAGAATAGCTGATCATCTTTGTGTTTATAAACTGTATTATCTAATAATAATATGTAATGAAGAAGTGATTCTATATTCCTGAAGTAACTGAAGTTAAAGATAAACCGTTAGATAAAGGTTTATTAGAAGCACCGACAAAAAAAATGATATTATTACTTAATAAATTGTTCTGTAACCTCGAACAAAACACAGAGACTAAGGACTTTCTAAATTTTTATAACAATTTAATTAACAATCGTATTTTTGGATTCCAGGTAGAAATAATGAGGACTAAAGTGAAAGATATGAGTAATGACATAATTAATGTTTAAATAATACTGTACCTTGAAGAAAGCGATGTAAATGAGCGAAGAGTAAAAATTCATGAATTCAAAGAAGAAAATTTTAAAGGTGTAAGAATTTTCGTATTCCGTCTGAGTACGAGGATTTTCCAAGTTTGTCAGGAATACTGCAACTTTTGCGTATATCTGGGAATCGACGTAAAAATTATCATTAACCAAAAAAAGACACTTTTAAATACATCAGCGTCAGTTACATCAAAGAAGCTATTGTAAATACAAAAAACTATAGCAATACTTGAATATAATACATGATCAAAATCACATTTTCCATCACTGATGGACAGTGATAAAATGCATAAATTCTCTTTCAGGATTTTCATATTCTTCTTTAATACATTTCTGTTTTTTTTCTTATTAAGAATTAGCACATATCTCAGTTTCAAATCAGTTAATTGTAAAAAGGTATTGAGAGAGATTTTTATTCACTATCTGAGAAAAATTGCATAAGTACAAAGCGTTTATATATTTTTTACAGTTAAGGAACATCACCCTTGTTAGTATCATGATGACGGTCAAATTTATGAGAGCTGCTGTCATCGCTGTAAATATTTTGGTGTGCCGCTGAACGAAGAATCCCGATCCACCATATATCACTGACATCATTGATATCCGATAAATTATGGTGCCCAGAACAGTGCATATTACCACACCAATCTGAAATGTGAGAGAGATAAGTAATCAAGCTTAGAGTACTCATAAATCAATACAGAGCATCGAGCATCGACGTAGAGTTGCCTGCCCCGCGGTCTTTTACCAGTTGCACGGTGGAGAGTGTTCTTAGGAACTGCATTCTTTGATTCCACCAGCCCATTCCATCACAAAACTACTAGACATCGTGTCGGATACCATCCGTATGTGGTGGATGTTCCTTATATCCGTATGCAAAGATTCGCTTCCACATTCATCATGCGAACGGCTAAGGAGTGGAATATGCTTCCAGCGGCCATATTGCCGCGGTCTTATGACCTGGGAGTCTTTAAGAAGAGTAGAGAAGAGGAGAGTGAATAGGCATTTGTTGGGCGGACGCGGTTCATCAACGGACTCATCTTCACTTTCCACCAGGTGTGATTGAGGTCAAGCTTTCGCCTATAAATAATTTAAATTTATTCGTCCATTTTTGATAACTCGGTGGAGAATCTTGTATAAGACCGTCAGAGCCACAATGAGGGTAGTGATCCCGATATAACAGACTCCTACTAACTAAAAAATCCAACTGATTTCCGAATACTTGTTGAAAGCTGAGCTTGAAAGCCTATTTATCCTAAAACCTAGCGAACAAAACGCTTTCTTTAGGCACCAATTTTACAAGGGGTGAGTGGAAAGGACCACCAGACGGTGCGCCTTCGCTTCATCAGGGCAGCAGACTTCCTCAAGTCTACTCTTCGGTCTGCTGTTCATCCTACTCTAATTCTTTCCTATTTTAAATAACAGTTCCCTCTATATAGCCTAGCATAGCAATGGTAAAAAATAAACAAATTGTTTGTTTGTTGATAACCTGAATTAGAAATCCTTTGACTAATAGTTTCCCTTCCATTCATGTAAATGAACCAGAAAAACAATTCAGTGGAATTTCACCAATGTCATTTGGAGCATCAATAAATGAAATTATTTCTAATTATATTTCATGGAACAAAGACTTTCTTTTCATACAAAAAACTAAGAAAAAAATGCATTGAAGTATTTTAATTTTGGTAATACATGAATTTCTTAAAATATTTACACAGTGTTTCAATTGACAAGGCCTAAGTTATATATGTAAGATTTTTTTTAATCAATGTATATAAAGGGCTTTTGACTGCCGCATGTAGTCATGCCAACCCTATCGTGCTACACCATAAATATAAATAAAAAATAAAAATATAAACAGTACACTATAGAAGATAGAGAAACCTTAAGGTTCCACTAAATTGTTGTAAATAAATTTATAAATTTTGCGAGATTCTCGACTGCTGGGATTACTTAAATAGCTTTGATAAATGCCTAAGTCCAAAAAGTTGATGTTTAGGGTGCTCCTTAAGCTTTCTCTTTCTTTTTTATTCTGGACACATTCCATCAACAAATGTTGGATATCCTCTGTTGTGCTACAGCGGATACAGTTTGGACTACCGATGTAAGAAATGATGTTAAAATATTAAAATCAGTTACCATGAATAAAACTGCGGTGCTGGTGAGCACGTATCTCATTGTTTTCTGCCACGATGGCAGGTAGGGCTCCTTTTCCCTCGTTACTGGATTCGTCCGGAATGTTTTTACTGACGCCTCGAACTCGGGACGCGTTTCTTCGTCCTATGAATATGAGTTTATCTATTTCATTGAACGAAATGTTATTAAAATCTTATTGTTTAACGATAGCCACTTTTATATATTGATTATTCCTTATATCTGCACTAATGGATTCACTACTTTAAAGATAATGCGAACAACAAACCGACTGAATACGAGACTCTCATTCATTTTTTTACTGTCTAATTATTTGGAAGGAGATGAAGAATTTAAATTGTATCTGTGGTATATCATTTGCCACAATACATATCCGCACCAACCTTGGCAAACAGGCTCCTTCACGGCGTATATGTAGGACCTTTAATAACATTCATAATGAAAGTCAAGATATATTTTGTAGTTCTCTGACTTCTTTCACAGTAAGTCTTTTAAAATTGTTTACTATAATTAAAAATCATAATTTGTGTATAAAGGATCTCTTGTTTCCATATCACTGTGCCATTAGAAATTTTTGCATTCGAATTTCACTTTATTTATTTATTCATTTAATATACCATCGATATATACACGAAAACATTAAAAAAAAACATATATACAAGTCCTAAGGCCGCGTGTTATATCATTACAGGTATATCTAAATATACAGCACAATTATAAACAAAATTAAAAAAAGCATATAAGTTTATCCCGTTTGTTTTTTTTTTTTGTTAATATAGAAATTTGCTTTGTAGTACATGTTGCGCTTTCACGTAATTGGAGTGGTGTACTGTATGTGTGTATGGCATTATGTCTATTGATATTTTTGAATGTATACACTCTGTTTGAAAGCCTATTAAAATAAAATAAAAAAATAAATAAAATATCTTTTGAAAAGAGCAACCATTATAGTTTCTTGCCGACTCTTCTCGATAGATCCAGCTGTCCAAACAGGTGGTATTTACCAGAACAATGAAGAGTAAAGGAATCTTAATTTTATTAAAGATGAAAAAGTGCATATAATAGACATATTTAAATAAAGTTATTTTAAATTTGAAGCGGGGATAATAAATATTTGGTGAAATTCCACGAGGAGTGACTGAAGTCAAGAGGTTTATCTGTAAATTAAAAAAAAACCTAGAAGACCTTAGTTTACTTTGTAAGCTCACTTCATGATGGTGTACAGACTAACTTAGCCATATAGTTTTAAAAACAGTTCAATGAGACTCTCTTAATTAAGAAATTCTTTGAACTACTACATCCTTTACTACAATTAAAACGTAACGATGGTTTTTGTTAGAATGTTAATCATACCTGATCGACCCTCTCCATGTCCCATTCCCATTTAAGAACGGACTGTTTCCTTTTCCACATTTCCAAAAACGTTGTTGCTGAAATTTGTAGCAAAAATTCTCCTTTATTTTTATGGCATTTGGAAATATAACTCAAATTATCTAAAGAAGTCAAATTAAGCAATATTGGGACATCAAAACCAATGTGGCCCAAAGAAAATGTAAAAATATTAATCGTTCAACAGAACTAAGCTATTGTGATCAATCAATGGTCAAATTATATTAATGTTGCTTGATCACTCAAATGTTAATGTCATCGTCAACATCTGTCTACCTTGATTTACTGCTAGATATAGGCCTCTACTACTAACCTCCATTAGACCTCGATCTTCGATTTTTTTAATCTAGTCTTTGCCGACCACTTTTCTCAATTCATCGCTCCACTTTACCTGGGTGCGCCCCATGCTACGTTTGCCAATTCGTGTTATCCATTCAAGAGCCCACCTGCTCTAATGATACTCATTTCTTTGGTATACCTGGCCAGCCTACTTTAGCTTGCTACTCCGGAGAGCTATGTCTATAACTTTGGTTCTCTCTCAGGTGACCTAGTTTCGAATTTTATTCTTCAGAAAGAAGCTCAACAAAGCTCTTTCCATCGCAGGCTGAGCAATTAGATTGGTTGAGCTCATTTTGAAACATCAAAGGCGTATCTATAGCAAATTTAGAAATACAATTTGTACGGTAATTCGATAGCTCCGCAACAGTGGCACGGGCTGCCTAAAGAGTTTCACTTACAGCGACCACCAGTTACCAGTTCGCCAACTCCTCAGGGGCCCTGCTTCTCCTCTAGGATACTGGTGTCTTTGAGGATCTTCCAAGCACACTTGTATACTTTGGAATCGGATTATTGTTGAGTTTAATGAATATTTGTATGTTTTTAAGTCGTTACTCGGCGGATCGGTCGAGCGAGAGCAAAACTCATTTGACAACCCGTACGGTGTTGCCAGAGCTGTCGAAAGTTACCCGCACACAAATTCCAATACGGACACAATTATTACTTGAGCTACTCATTCTGGTAACCTCATACATTTGCTTACCCCAAAAAGACATGAATATTGCGAAGAATACAGTGGCTGGGTTATCGAAGAGGTACGTCATCTTGGCGAATACGCAGGATTCGGACAATGTCTGGTACTTGCACGCCTTGTCACAGAGTGGGCATAAGGTAATGTTTCCTGGTCCATTACCATCACAAATCTCCATACTGAAACGTAAAGCTTTTTTATATTGGCTCGACTAAGTGGTGATCACACTTGATGGAAGTAACATAGCAACCAATTAACCTCAACAAGGCTTTTCGCTCCCCGGGCGTCTGGATGAAATTGGCTTCCCAGGCCCGGGTGGTGTGATTAGAAGGACTCAAAAAAAAACTAGAAGGTACATAATTTCCAGTTATGTAATAGAGGTAGATTGATTAGCGCAAGTGTTGATAATATTACAATTTATGCTGATCTTGTTGCCTAGATGCAGTGATGAAAAAATGTATTAAGTACCTTGGAATGTTGTCTTTAGAATTCATGCTTGCCAGTCCATAGAAGAAACACAGCGTCCCCACAATAGCGGGAGCGTATAGCATCTTCGTGTAGAAACCCAGCCAGCAAAAATAGAGCGCTATCTTGTCACCGAAGTACCGTCGAGCTAGCCAAAGGGGTTGCTTCTTGTACCATTTAACGGGTCGCGCCCACTCTAAATATAGAAGCTGGAATCAAGATAACGAAAGCTATGTTTTCTCTATTACAACATCGTAACCAAGTGATTTTTTATTTAGAAGTCTTAAAAAAAGTGAATTTGTCTGATTACACACACAGTACACACACAGTACAGCCAGTACAGTACAGTACAGTACAGTTACAGTAGCTTTTGAACATAATGCACTATGTGTGCATAATTTAGAAACAACTAAACTAATCCGCATGGAACTTATGTAGTATCTACTTTCCAGTGTTGAAAAGATGGGATATTTTTGTTTATAATGAAATAGACAAAACCGGTGATATATCTTGAATAACTTATCTATTTCTATGTTCAGAAAATCTTCAGCTCTTAGAAATGTTCTTGAATTTAGATCGTCCATTGTATCCAGGAACGTTTGGGAGATTACCAATAATAATTCCATAAAACAAAGACGTATTTACATTATCTACATGTTTAATTAGAATCACTTGGATAGAACTAGAGACACGACTGGAATTTTTCATAGCACTTGCCATCAGAGAAAAAATAGTTCTGCTTATAATAATATATTTGGAGGCGCCAATAGAAGAGCGGATAGTGGACTGTATTGCGGTATTTAAAAATGGAAAGAAAGGGAATAAAGGACACACACTGACCGTACGATCCTCGCGGCTGTGATGACGTCGGCTTTATCCTCTCCTTCCTGGCTGTGGCGCCAACATCATAATATGCGGACGAACAATGATTTGGGCACACTCGACGTGTGCGCGTAGCGGGCGAACAAAAAGAAGATACAGGACGATGAGGCGTCCTCGCGTTGCGTGCTGACGGCTTATGCGGCGACCGTCAGGAATGACGTATTGGACGACTAAAATGATGGCCGTGCTAAATGTCACGGTCGCGTGCGGTGGAAAAGATGACAGGATGAGGGTAGGAAATTAAGTGAAGGTGGATTTAAAAATGAATAAATATTGGCGCGACCAATATTTAATAGCTAAACGTACTCATCTTACATCTACACTTTACTTAAATGGAAAGTATTATATCAAGTTATAATATAATTACCAAAGTTAAATAAAAAGTGGGCAAAAGCTAGTTATCGATTAAATATAACGTCATAATTTGTCTATTCGGATTCTGTTTATAAATATGTTTTTTTTTTCTTTTTCTATAATTTACATAAAAACCGCTTAACCACAATTACCCCTGGTGAAAGGTAAAGATGAATCCGACAATGGACCACGTCCGCCCAAGAATTTCTATTCTATTTCTATTTATTCTTCTCTTAAAGACTCCCAAATCATAAGATCGTGGAAATATGGTCGCTGGAAGCATATTCCACTCCTTAGCTGTTAACATTATGAATATAAAAGCGAATCTATTCGTGCGGATATAAGAAACATCAACCACACACGGATGGTATTCAACTGGGTGTCTATTGCTGTTATGATGGAGTGGGGCTAGCGGAATCAAAGAATGTAGCTCCTGAGAACAATCTTCACTGTGCAACTAGTAAAAGACTGTGAGGCAGGTAACTCTACGTCGATGCTCGATGTTCTGCATTTTAATCACAGTCAAAGAGTCATCGTCATCAAGTCTACGAGCTCTACGGTCAATCGAGTCCAGAGCTGCTATCTGGTATTTAGCGGACCCGTCCCATAGCTGACAATAGTACTCCTAACCCAACCACATCTGTGCCTGATACAGACATAATGATAAGAACGAAGCTGGGAGTCGAAGCTGCTCGCGTCCGTAGGCTTTACCCTAGTTTCCCTACACGTGACTCCTGGGTGGTGCTAAACGAGCAGCAGCGAGGTGGTAGGGCGTCGGTGCCCGTCTGGATCGCAATCACAGTACATGGGTGTAAAGCCCGTCATAGTAACCAGTTTCGGCTTGTCGCGTTTCGGGATCAGCTTGTGTATATCCAGTAGCTCATATACCTAGAGACCTTTAGTCGTGGTATATGTGGGCCGACATGACGATGGAGACTATCAATGGATTTTCATCCTTTGATAGTCGCTTTCGTTTTTCGACTACACTGTACTTACCATCAGGTACTCTGTAGTCACTATGTCGGGCTAGTGTAAAAAAAAGATAAGAACTTAAGAAAACAAACTCACACGTCTATCTGTAACAGTTCCGTCTGATAAATCCACGTCGTATCTTCCCTCATGTAAAGGAAAACATGCCAAATAAGTACCATCATTCAACAACCGTCGTATTCCCATCTGGAAATTTTAACATCATCTAAGATTAGTGTTGCATTTTTGAAGATTGCAGTTTCGCCATTTGCATTTGGTAAAGCTTTAAGGGCAAGCAGATTAGTAGTTACTTTAGATCTACTAAAAACACTGTAATTCATCCTATTAATGTTATAAATGCGAAAGTTTTTGAATATGTTTGTTACTCTTTTATGATAAAACTACTGGACGGATTTGCATGAAATTGCCACTGTAATATAGATTATACATTGGAATAACATATAGGCTACAATTTTTATGTAATTTAATTATTTTATGTAATTTTGGTTATAATATAACGATACATGTCAATTAAGTCGGAAAAAACCTGGCCGCTGAGGGCTATCTTGGCGTACACTGCCTAAACTATTGGAGTTACACAAAGATGATGTACCGTAGGATTGTTTGTCTTGAATAGTTCTAAATAAAAGCACATATCTACCTTTTTTGTGGAAGGCAGTATGATCAAAATTGTATATTATAATACAGAAGATATTCACTAGAAATAATTTATATGGCAGAACAACGTTTGCCGGGTCATCTAGTCTTAAATATATTTAACAAAACTAAATCTTTTATCAACATGATAGCAATATATGTGAGAAACTATCTTGACTTGGAGTCTAAAGATATTTGAACGGTTAATTATTAAATAGGTTTCAGATTCTGATAAAAAGTTACACAATTCTTGTAGAAATTCAATGTTCAGAGTTTATAATATCAATCCTATTGACAAAACACTTGTAAACAATGAATATTCATTTGTAGTAATAGCAACCTTGGTTTCATTGTTGTCGTATTTAGCCCGTAACAGTATTTGCATGACTAGAAGACTTCTTTGTGCTGGAGAGAATTCGGTATGACGATCTTTCACTAAGAATCTGAAATTTGCCCAAGAATTTATTTAGAACATATCGTTTAATTGACTTTGTTATCTGAAATTGCGTTAACAGATGTTTGCACAATAAACATACACAATAACAAAACTTTAAAAACTAAATTGCTAAAAAAAAGGGATAGTATTCCATCAATGACTGTTTGAATGATAAAAGTGCGTGGTCTTAATATATGCAATCGTTCTCGCGGGGCATTCAATCCTTTGTATATTATACCTGTTATTGTACCTCATTATGTTAAAAGGAGCAACTACCAGAGTTTCTTGTCGGCTCTTCTCGGTAGATTCTGCTTTCCGAATCGGTGGTAGATTCACTTTACTTTAAGTGCTTGGAAGTAGGTCTATTTGAATAAAGTTATATTTCATTTCATTTCAACAAACAGGCATCAAAAATCTCATGATTTAATTGCTACGCCGGTTTCCACGGCGTTAGGAAGTTACTCCTGAATCCCTCGGAGAGCCTTAATAGCATAATCTAAGTAAACACATTGACAAAAGTAGAATATAATCTACCTACTCTTTAAGGATTTAACGGGAGACTGAATAATACATGCTCTCTCTAAAATTTGAACTGAATCAAGATTTACAATGGCTTCGATTTTGAAGACCGTTAAGTGGATTCTGTAGAAAGCTAATATGGTCTTGAAGCCATTGGTAACGAGAAGCTCTGATTAAATTATGTGGACAAAATACGTTGTTGCTGAGTTTATAGTTTTCTGTTCTTTTGCCATGTAGAACTGGTTTTTTGAATGAATTTTGGAAGTTATTAAACAAGATGTGGAAAAGAAAGAATTTGAGCTTTAACATTTCTAAGACTACATTTTTATCCTGTAGTAGTGTCGCCGTTGGAGAGCGCCGCTGGTCTAGATTTCCGCGTAGAAAATTAGGGAACAAATAGTTTGTTCAGGCACAGTGACAATGAAATATTCTAAAGGCACTCACCTGGAAACTGGATGATGAGGACAGGCTACTGAGGCTCCGAACCGTTTACCGTATACAATTAATTAGGTGTTCCGCCATTTTGTCCAAAGCAACTGACTATTCCGTAGTGTGACCGAGTTCCCCGCCGATGATAAGTGTAGCGATACCGCCGTGCGTACACATGTATCACCCTTAAGGACCGAGCGTGGAATGGGATGTAAGGGAGAGGAAAGGATGTCAAGTACCTTTTTTATACTCATGCCCTGCGGCTGAACAAATAGTGTGTATTGTTAAACTAAGATGTGATTGGGTGAAGAAATCACTCACTGTTCCTCTCTATTCACCCCTCGATTGTCTGTCGCAGCGTAAAAGGAAGGCTCAGGGTCAATCTTGCTATGATCATACTCATATATCTCTTTCCATCTCCGCCGCCATTTTGAATACCATCTCTTGTCTTTCTCTATCTGCTTTTCATCGCTCTACAAAAGAAAACTTTTATAACAAATACACGCAGTCTTACTTACCTTAATATATATAAATTACCTTTCACGTTGTTTGTCCGCGATAGACTTCTAAACTATTTAACCGATTTTAATAAAATTTACACACCACGTGCAGTTTGATCTAGTTTAAAAGATAGGATAGTTTTCATCTCAATTCATAGTCGCAATATTATTTTATTGCAAATTATTTGTTTATTATTTGTCAGTCACAATTTTCAGTTAGCTCCAAACGATTCCAACAGATGGCGGTATCTGTTGACTGGATTGAGCAACTATTCGTTATTTGGTGCTATGTTAAACGTACTGTAGTGGTTGTTACTACAATAAATGCGAATTCACGTGTATCTACCATATATATTACTGTATTTATTAATCTTAGTTCGAGTTGCAATTACAAGTCTTGTAATTTTGTATCACGAGCTAATCAGCCGGCATAGCATTTCTTATATGTTTTTGTACCCAATAAATCTTTCTCTTTTCTTTCTTTTAATCTAGCAAACATTATTATTTTAATGGGTATTATGCATGTCATTTTGCCTTATACATGCGCCCATTATTGCAATGTTCTTACAATAAATTATATTTTAAAGTACCAAGCAGTTTTGCATTTTATCTTCCTTAAAAATTACTGATTTAAAGTTATTTTCAAACCTAGCTCGCTATTTCTTTAAATCTAAATCTTTAAGACGAATTATTTGTAATATTTTCCTTCATTCAATATATACAGGGTAAGTTTATAGACGAGGGAGATATTTCAGAATATGATAATTTATACCTTCTTATAACTAATAAAAATGTAAATAACAAGATTTCCTAACAAATCATAAAGAGACATTGATAAACAAATGAGAATTGATCCGTAATAAGTTTGGACACCGCAGCGCGTGTGGCGCACGATCGAATGGCATGCAGGTGAGATTCCTTTTACGTAGTTTTAGGTAAACAGGTAATTGACTCGTTACCCTTTCGTACTTTACCCTGGCTTAGGAGAGACAAAATACCTACTTAATAATTAATTGTTATTTATTCTATTATGTGTGTCATTGCCCCAAAATATGTTGACTATAAATTACTTTGTTTTAACGGAAATATTAAGATATCACTATTCCTATATATTTGGAATTAGAATAGAATGCTGAATATCCTCCTTGAATATATCCCTCGTCTATAAAATTAGTCAGTATAACGTGATTTTACTGCTTAAGAATATTACTGAAGTTCTTTTCATATATATTTATCCCTAGATGCACCCCCGATTTCATTCACGTAGAAGTAGCGCTTTTGTTATGATAATATTTTTCTCCTATAATTTTCACCTGCTCACAGCGACAGCGAGCAATTAAATTTTATTAAAAGTGTAATATTTTGTGTGCTTCAGCCAAATCACTTGAGTTTTTGGTGGTAGGGCGGTTGCCCGAACTTGTTCATGACCACAGTACACAAGTGTAAAGACCGTCATAGTGACTCGCTTTGGCCTGTCGCGTTTCGGGATCAGCTTGTGTATATCCAGTAACTCATATACCTGGAGACCTTCAGTCGCGGTATATGTGGGTCGGCATGACGACGGAGACTATCAATGGATTTCATCCTTTGATGGTGACCTTCGTTTTTGGACTGCACTGTACTTACTTACCATCAGCTGCATTGTAGAAATGAGGTCGAGCCAGTGTAAAAAAAAATCATAGCAATTGTTTTGCACATAACAATTGGTCACCTTGACAGATTGATTATAGCGTTCTTGCTAAAAAGGTCTTACGCTTCAGAAATCGTTGACAAAGGAACGCAATTAACAACGTCAATTCCAAAGCATAGTAAGCCCAAATACATTAAAATAAATGTACAATAGACAAATTTTGTTTACCTACTGCACCTTAATTATTCTCTACTTTTTTATTTTTTAAAGGTTTAAATATTGAAAAGTGACTCACCCAAGCCCTTACGGATATTGATATAAATCTCTTCGTGGGTAGTTTCATTCCTATAACCTCAGCTAGCCGCATTTCAGTCTTCCATGGTATGTGGATTTTCAAAAACCAAGTCTTTTCGTCGAATGATAAGCTTTTGTTTTCCAATTCTAATTCTAGTCCTTCTTTGACTAGGTTCTCCTGAAAAGTTTAAAAACTGAGGGATATTTGGATGACTTGGATTGCTATTCTTATAAAAACTACTTAGAAGTTTTTCGAAATTATGTTCCTAATTTAGCGAATTGTTTATCGTGTTAAAGCTTTAGATTCACAAATATCAAAACAACTTTTTGTAAGAAAATACAGTGTAAACTCCATGTAACGTCACTCGATTTAACGACAAACTCCCTAAAGCGTCGATATCACTCGGCTTTGGTTGGTTTAGCTTGTTTCTCATACAATTATACACTCTATATAGCGTTAACTCACTGTCAATAACGACGGCAATTTAATTATATACTTTTTAAGTTGCCAAAATTAGTAAAAACTGCACAGCTGTGTACGTTCTTTTGTCGTTTTATTATCCTAGCCCGTAATAAACTCGACTGTCGGCATTACACATACCGAACTTTATAAGAAATCCGTTCTTTTGTTTACAAATTGGGATTGCTCGCACAGACAAAGAAATTTTGGATTCGGTGAGAAAAACCGAGTATCAAGAACAAGGACATGAAGAAGATGAGACGGATGAGCCTTTATGTAGTTACTAACGCTGGTCTGAAATAAACCTTTTCTTTTCTAATACAGATTTTTCTTCTCTCCATTTACCGACAGCTCTCTATAACGTCAAAATATGCACAGTCCCTTGAGGGTCGTTATATAGAGCTTGCACTGTATCTTTGTATCCTACAAAACACCTTTACGTATTATAAAGTGAAGTCCTTTCCGCTGTCTGTTCGCTGAGATCTTTTAAACTATTCAACAGATTTCAAAGCAGTTTAACAGATAGAGTGATTCGTGTGGAAGGTTTATATGTATAATACATTTACAGGCTGACTTTATATTCAAGGGAGATATTCAAGGAGGATATTCAGCATTCGATTCTAATTAGAAATATATAGGAATAATGATATCATAACATTTCCATTAAAACAAAGGAATTTATAGTCAACATATTAAGGGGCAACTACACACATGACAGAATAAATAATAATTAATTACTTAGTAGGTATTTTGTCTCTCCTAAGCCAGGATAAAGTACGAAAGGGTAACGAGTCAATTACCTGTTTACCTAAAATTACGTAAAAGGACACTACATGCCATTTTATCTACATGCCATTCAATTGTGCACCACACGCGCTGCGGTGTCCATTTTTTTACGGCTCAATTCTCATTTGTTCATCAATGTTTCTTTATGATTTGTTAGGGAATATTGTTATTTACATTTTTATTAGTTATAAGAGGGCACAAGTTATTGTATTCTGAAATATTTCCCACGTCTATAAAATCACCCTGTATATTATTGTAGCACTGAGAAGCCGAAAAATTAAAAGATTTGTAATGTGATGTCATAACAAACATTTATATGCAATTAAATCGCAAACGCTGTCTAAACCTTACGAGATAAATCAAATTAATGTACTACGGAATTGTATATCTTTAAAGGTAAACAAGTCCGCGATGGTGTATATTTATACCTTTTTTTGTAACCGGGGGGAAATCCCTAACAAACCTCGGGGGTGGTAAGGGCCGCAGCCCGGAGTGTCAGACTTGCACCGATTAAAACCCCCGGGGTGTTCCATCTTCCACCTACCGGCATCGAGGGCACGACTGGGTTCTCATCCTCGATGACCGGCAAGGCGTACGGCCTTGAGTAGGGCTCTACTCGTTTGAGGAGGAGTGGTGTAGAGAACCACCCCTCTCATACATCTTTGCTGTAAAGCGGCACGCGGGAACACGTCGCGCGCCTCTCACATCCTTGTTGGATGACACACTCCCTCAAGTGTGCCGCCCGGTACGTGTATATTTACCATATACCTAAAGGAAGACCCACAGTAGCCATTTTTATCTTTTATATATTCAAAAAATAGTCTGTTCGCATAATCCCGTAGAGGGTGAGAAAAAGGAGGGTTAGAGGGAAGTAGAGAGAGCGGAGGTAGGGTTTGCTAAAAGTTAACATAACATTTAAGGCGGTACGAAGTTCGCCGAGACCGCTAGTAAAGTATATTTGTAAAGCTATCTACATTTATAAAGAAGTTTTGCTTGATATATTAACGCAGAGCCTAAATGACCTACATATAAAATTAAATTGCAAAAAAATAAATTACAGTACACAAGTAATACAGTAAATAATACATTAGTTTTTCTCGCGTCCGTAGGCTTTATCCTTGTTTCCCTACACGTGACTCCTGGGTGGTGCTACACGAGCAGCAGCGAGGTGGTAGGGCGTCGGTGCCCGTCTGGATCGCGACCACAATACATGGGTGAGAAGCCCGTCATAGTGACCAGTTTCGGCTCTTCGCGTTTCGGTATCAGCTTGTGTATATCCAGTACCTCATATACCTAGAGACCTTCAGTCGTGGTATATGTGGGCCGACATGACGATGTAGACTGTCAATGGATTTTCATCCTTTGATAGTCGATTTCGTTTTTGGGACTACACTGTACTTACCATCATGTACTATGTAGTCACTATGCCGAGCCAGTGTACAAAAAACCACAAGGAATTAGGGGTAGAAAGTTTGTTTATTCATCAATTTTGATAAAAAGTTTTGTATAAACTGGTATTTTGATTTTTGGTTAAAAAAAGATAATCATGATTCAACGTTTTTGCAAAATTTACACTCAATTAATAAAAATATAGATAAAATTTTTGCCGTGCGGACATAGCCGCCGGCAATAGCTAAGTTATATTTAATGGGCTCTTTACGATAATATCTAATAGCATATTGTATGCTGCTTTGTTCTTAGGTTGCACGGTTTTTTTGTTTTCATAAATGGTTATTATATTGCTATAAAACATTTTACTACAAAATACATAATAATATTTCAATTTAACTTCAATTTTAGAATGATACATGTTTTATTTTTCAATTAAAAAAGGAATTATCTTCTTAAAGAAAAACTTCTAACTGATGTACCTAACCTAGGTTTAGTTATTTAACTTGTTTAATTTGTATTACCTGGAATGTACGTCTGTAATCTCTTTTCCTTGCCTCTGCTTCAGTCATTACTCCGTAATCTTCTTCCTCGAAAGCCAGCACCATGTCTATTCTTCTCCTTCCGTCACGAAACATAAGGGATTCCGGATCTAAGCCCTATGAAATACATTTAAAGGTATTTTCTTTACAAATAACGATTTTTTCTTTCTTTTCTGACGGGATAAAATGCTGTAACCTTTACAATTTCATCCGGCGAGAGGAGCAATCGCTTAAGGTGTTCTGCCAGCGAATTTGTGAGTTGGTGGCAACGCAAATCTACTAGCGTTGCCACCAACGGATTCGACTGCCTTGAATTGACGCTGAGAGAAACGCAAGGCTATTTTGGAGTGGATATATACAATGATTTTAAGAAGTTAGGTTTAAAGAAATTTATTTTCATTAAGAATTACACAATTCCTTACATAAGAAGTTAATAATATACAGAAATATTTTTGTAATGAATATACACAATACAATTATAATACAGTTGACGACAAAAATGGTATAAATAAATTTTGTAAAGTATGCATACAAAAATGACCAACTGTTAGAGCATTAGTCACACACACAGTAATAGATTGGATGTGTCTTCAATATGCATGTTTTGTTTACAGTTTATTTTTAGTTTTTTATTTACCAAGCATTTAACCATTTGCGTAGAAAAACAAATAGTAAAACGAAATATTGATTAATAACCTGTTAACCAGGGAATTAGCTATTGCTCAACTCGTTTCAGAATGGGGACTTTTTGTTCGCAGCTATAAGTAATATCACCCCTCAAATAATAAAAGAATATCGTTTTTAACTTATGGCTTTTATTTATTTTGATAGAATATTCAATATATTACGATTAATTTCCATGACGAAAAATGTCGTCATGCCTATTGCAGTAGGCTTTTATGTATGACGAAATATTTCATCATACCCAGTTAACAGGTTAATTGCCAGAATTTAACTTATCACTGAAAGGGGATAATGTAAAAACACTTACTTCTGGATTAGTTTCTCCGATATATTCATCTTTTTCATTCGGATAATTAGGGAATGGAGTTTTCGCGTTTTCCTTATTTGCATAGTTTGAAGTCTTGCTCGCTGGCTTGGACTGTGAAAGAAAAATATCGTTATAAGTGATTATACCAAAGGTGATGCTGTTAAACATTACGTAAATATATAAAATACTCAGCCGTGGTGGCTGCCGGCAGAATAGAATAGCACCCCCCTCTTCTTGCCGCGGTGTCGTAAAAGGCGACTATGGTATCCCTTTAACACCGCAATTCAACCAGGTGTTCAGAGAAGAAAAACTCGACCAAAACTGCATCCTGTTCCCTCCCGATCGTACTGGTTCTCCTTTCCATCGGGCCCGAGGGAGCTCGGACGAGAGAGTGCTTTTCTGGCTGCGCGTCCAGCTATGCACTTAAATATCTCCTGCGCAATTGGCTGTTTCCAAAAACTGGATCTCGTAGTTCTTAATCGGTGTTGAAACAGTCGCCGTGGCCGAACCCGGCTAGGACATCATCATCATCATATAAAATACTATAAGAGAAATAATTGTTTGGATAGACGTGTTGTTAAATGTAAATCGCGTTTTGGCAAACTTAGTGTAAGATGCACTATAGCTAGGTGTAGCGACGCTCCGGGAAATTCGGCGGCCAAGACACCATCGACGAGCGCGACATCTTCTCATGACAATAGCCAGGCAGTAGACTTGGGGAAGTCTGCTGCCCGGATGAGATGGAGGTGGCGCGCCGCATGATAGAGGTCCGGAGAGGGGGCTCTTTACACTCACTTGTTCCAGAGGAGTATTCTCAGCAGATGAATCAGGATTCCCAGGTACGGTTAGAGTGATTTAACCCTTTGTGTCACGGTGGTACTCCAGAGTGCTACTTGTTTTAGAACCATTTTCTGAGGAATTTTGACTGAAGTTTCGATCTTTTTTTTTGGTGTTTTAGCATCAGTCATATATTCAAGAATAAGACTTGATGTGGAATAATTAAAAATCATAGATGATTTTGCTTATGTACATAAACAAACCTTAACAAATCGCAATGGTTCTGCAGAAAATTCATTATCTCCAGAAGATTTCGAAGTACACATTTTTCCTTACGTGGGATTAGCTCAAAATTTTGTACTCAGAAATTTTTGGGGTCACTGATTACGAATCCGCCCTAAAATTTTCTAAATGTAGTGCCAAATATCATTCGGTTACAATTATTTTTTGCATTTTCCATCCGCTATATTGCATTTTACATTTTAAAATTTAAGGGTGGAGTCGTAATGAACGCCCCCAAAACCCCCGAGTGCCAAATATCATGCGGTTTGATATAATTTTTGCATTATCGGCCGCCGTATTGAAATTTTGAGGGTGGAATCGTAATCAGCGTCCCCGAAAACCCTCGAGTACAAAATTTCAAGCCGATTGGACTAACCAAAAATGCGTGACACAAAGGGTTAAAGGGAATTCCTGGGGTTTTTAGTCACTAGGAGTCTGACACCGGGATCGCTGCTCTCACAGCGGAGCTGATGTTGCTATGTAGCATTTTTCCCCGGGTCATCAAAGCAACAGTTACACTTAAAGATAGTTCTTACCTGAAAACTAGGCAGCGGTGTTCCCGGCAACTCAGACGTGTCCTTGGACTTAGGAGCAAAGGCACCGGCAGCAGAAGTCACATTCCTGATAAAATTCCAACCGCGAGGTCTCTCTTCTGAGCTGTCAGATGTCACAGAATGGATGTCATCGCGAAGAGTTATCTTTAGATGGAAGAATATAATCGCATTAATTTTTAAAAGGTATAGCTGATAGTTTGATAGTGCAGTTTAGAGGGACACTACCTATGATGCTGAAGGTCTAGGGTCAACTGTACTCTGAGGAGCAGAATGGTTTGTGACGAGTCGTGGACGAGTATATTTTTATATAAGCTACTAGCTGACCCTGCGAACTTTGCACTGCCCTGAATGTAATATTAACTCATAGCTAAACGTATACCCTTTCCTCCCTCCCTTCCATCATCAGTTGCCTATTAACATTCAATCTTATTTTCAGAATATGAATAAATTAATCTTTTTTTTTTATATTAGAATAATGCTAGAATAACGCTGAGGAAATAAATCACTCTTTTTTTTTTTCTGTATTGAATTTATTTTTCTTTATATAAGTAATTAGTTTTCTCTTGTTATGCTAAGTCTCATAGCATGATTTTTGTTTTGTATTTCTTTTTTGCCCATGTATTATTTTTTGTATATTTTTAAATAAATTGTTAGTAATAAAATAAAAATAATGTTTTTATAATGAATATACCTTTTTCTCCTCCGACTCAAATGGCACACTCTGAAAAATTGTATATTTTTTTTAGATTCATTAAAAATATTAATTTGGTATAGAAAAAAGATGTAGGGCTACTTTTACAGCTATACAGTAACCCGCATCCCGGCTAGGACTGAGAAGATCTCTATCTCTTACTGCAGCTGAGTTGTCAGGCTGTGGAATGGTCGCCAGGCGAGCAAGTTCCCATCGTCCTATGATATGGAGTTCTTTAACCCCTTACGATTGAATTACGATTAGTTATATATATTAAGGTCAATTTAACTAGAATATAAAGAGACCATGTGTAGCAATAATAATATTTTTATTTTTAGAAGTTTAAAGAAATTCATATGAAAAAATAATACACTGCAGGCGACGCCCGTCGACTTCGAATTTAGTACAGGAAATGTTGACGGGCGAGACCCGTCATTTCCACTCAAGAGGTTAAACGAAGCGTGAAGAGATCATGTATGATCGCTGCGTTTATCGATAGGTTTTTTTACTGTCGATAGTCGTCGTTTTTGGACAGCACCGTTATTACCAGCAGACGAACTGTGGTCACTGTACCAGGTCAGGATGTTTTTTTATCCAGTTTAAAATTTTAATTCAATGATGGCTGAATTAAACTCCTTTTAATTGGTCTCGTAAAGACTTTATTGCGTTTAATATTTTGGGAGATATTATATCGTACGGAAATGATCTCGCATTCGCTGAAATTTTGATGAAGTTCAGTGTGGACACGTTGCTAGCTCGGAACGTACTGTCTGGCTATTTCTCTTTTCACAGGCTTTGGTCTAACCAAGCCTTTGTGCACGCAGGTGCGTAGGCGGCAAGTTACATACCAATTGTTTACATATAACAATTGATCAACGTCAAAGATTGACTATTGCGTTACTGCTAAAAAGGTCTTATACTTTAGAAATTGTTAACAAAGCAACACAATCACAAAGGTATTTCTAAAGCGTTGTAAACCCAAACACATTAAAATAAAAGTACAATAGACATGTTTTGTGTATCTACAATATTTTTAATACCTTATGTTATTTTAGTTTTATCAAATGAAAATCGAGGGGTGAAAGGCTATTTGGTTTAAGCGACATTTTTTGGTGGTATAGTAATATATATATGTATTTGGAATCGGTAAAAAAACGCTGATTCCGAATATATAAATTACTATATCACCAAAAAATGTCGCTTAAAGCAAGTAGCCTTTCCCCTCTCGATATACTATATCTAGAGAACATTACTAACTTTATTTGCTGGACTCTCCATGATATCAGCCAGTGAGGTCCCGAAAGCTGACTCCGGTCCGATACTGTCGTTGGATCTCCAGGATGTCCTGGCATGCAATGGCGTGCCAGGTAGCGCTGATTCGTGGCTCCGACGTCGTAGGCCACTCGGCTGGAGTTGAAACATTTAGTAAACCATTTTGTAAAGGAAAATGGACACATTTTGCCTAGTGTCCTAATTTCGAGCACCATTATAATTTTAAAGTACACTAGCTGACCCGGCAAACGTTTTGTCATATAAGTTATTTCTACGTAATTTCTAGTAGAAAAATAAAAATAAAAAAGGTTGTCGATAAATTTAAAAAAATGTTAAGGGTAAACAAACCTTATCACTTTGGTGTATGAAAAATAATTCAAGGAGACGAGGGGGGTTGCCATCTACACCACTCTCCCCGAAATGTGTTAGGTGTACGCGGGGGGCGGCGACTATTTAACCGCCCCCTGCCTAGTGGGTGAGGCCTGAACAAGGCCGAACGTCGCTGGATGCCGAGGAAGAAGACGGGAGAAGGAACACCCCGGTGGTTTTAGTCGGAGCAGGTCCGACACACCAGGGGAGCGGCGCTCACCGCTCTTCTGACGGTCCGTAGGGATTTCCACCGGGTTAACAAAAAAAGAAAAAGGGGTATGATAAATAGATAGTAGCCGATTCTCAGACCTACTAAATATGCATATAAAATTTGGTAAAAATCGGTAAAGCTGTGTCGGAGGAGTAAGGAAACTAACATTGTGACACGAGAATTTTATATATATATATAAAGATATAATCTCTAGAAATCAATTCAAGATTTGTTATTTAAAAATGACGTATTAATCTATCTTCTATATACAAAATTACTTATACTAACTGACATATTAGAAACAAGATACCATAGGGCGTGGACAACTGAAGCTAAGCATGAATTTTGAATATGTATTGGGTTCGTTTTAAGACGCAAGCACCAACTAAAGGCGGGTTTTTTGTTATTTTGCCCCTAAGAGAGTGAAATATGGTTTGGCAGTTAGCTTAGAAACCCCTCAATTTTGAAGTAAGCATTAAAAAAGATAAAGCTTTTTAACAGTTGTTTTTAACCTTTGATTAGAGATAAGCAAATATGTGTTTTGTCGTTTTGGAAAACCTAATCCCAAACAGGGTACACTATTTCTATCTAGTTCAAAAGAAAAATACATAAAAATAAGTATACAACTGAATTAGGAAAAATAAATGGGTGATTTAGAAAATGTTTTTTTAATGAATATTTCTTCCTTTTATAACATTGGGTCATTTAAAAGAAGTATGAAGAAATTTTTGGGGAGGACGGCATGATTAGAGCGCCTGCTGACGAACTGTCTCTTATTTCTTGACAGTTGTTGTCGGTTTTGAAGAGTCCTGTGCTTGATGTCTGGTATATTGTATTGCCATGGTGCTGTGAACTTTGAAAAAGATTTTTTTTTTTAATTTATTGTTTTAAGGGCTTTTGCCATTTTGGCATATCAGCCCTATTGTACCCAATACAGTAAAAACCCCTCAGTTCTGAGAGAGCCGCTGATGAGTGAGTGCTGCCATGTCCACTAACAATTTCATAGTATTCCCTGTCGGATCACATAGGGCGCCATGAAAGGCGCCTACATCAAATAAGCTGACTCTGCATTGGCTCATCAGCGACTCTCTTGCACTTTTATTCCGGTCACACTCCATCAGCAAGTGATGCAAATCCTCCCGTCTTCCACAGGTACTGCAATTAGGCGATTCTATTTTCCTCATAAGATATGCAAAACTTGCCGACGGATAGTGACCGGAACGAAGTCTTAACGCTACCTTGATGTAGTGTCTACTCTGCACGCTATTACTAAACCATGGGGAATGCAAGGGCTGACACTGTATCGTTTTATACCAAATTCCCTTCTCCTTACTTCTTGAAAAAGATTTCTTCGTAACTTTCCTCATAATGGGTTCCAGAATCCAGTCTTTAAAGTTTCCTTACCAAATCGTCCCCGTTATCCGAAGAGCTGAGCTCTGTTCGCGTGGTAGATGTGGAACTTTGTAGCTCATTCCACGCATCAGGGCCGATCACACTTGCTGTAGGGGGTTCCGAGTTAGTACCATCTGTGAAAATATTTGTTTTTAAATGTCAAATTTCGACTTAAATAGTTACATTCATGGTTTTAGTTTAAGAATAATAATAAAAAATCGTTACGCTATATCCCTTTCAGTGTCAGAGCTTATATGTCATGCCCAACGTGACAATGACACCGTTCTCAGTGAAATTACACATAATATTTCTATTAGACGATATGCGGGTTTCCACGCGATATTTCCTTCAACGGTGAGCACTTGGACTCGAACCTAGGACCTCAGCGCTGTAAGCAGGGTCACTATAATTGCACTATTAAGCCGTAAATACAATACAATGATGATGATGATGATGATGATGATGATGTCCTGGCCGGTTTCGGCCACGGCGACTGTTTCAACACCGATTAAGAAATTCGAGGTCCAGTTTTCGGAAACAGTCAATTGCGCAGGAGATATTTAAGTGCATAGCTGGACGCGCAGCCAGAAAAGCACTCTCTCGTCCGAACTCCCTCAGGCCCGATGGAAAGGAGAACCAGTACGATCGGGAGGGAGCGGGATGCAGGTTTGGTCGAGTTTTCCTTCTCTGAACACCTGGTAGAATTGCGGTGTTCAAGAGATACCTTAGTCGCCTCTTACGACACCTCAGCAAGAAGAGGGGGGTGCTATTCTATTCTGCCGGTAGCCACCACGGCTACAATACAATACAAGTAGTATTGCTAACATGCTTCGGACTTTAAATGTGTAGCGCTGAAAGATGTTATTGCATATATGAGCCGTTCATTTTGAAAGTGGCTTAAGTCCATTTTCATCTTTCATCAAGTTGGCACTTGTGACATTTATAATTTATGCTGAACTGTCAAAAAAATTAATTGGTATCGAAATATACTTAGTACATTTGATAATTTTATATCACGTACATTTTCAAAATAATATAAAAAATGCAAAACCTTAAGTATTTCAAATTGAAGATAAGTGGACTTAAGTCACTTTCAAAATGAACGGCTCATTTAGGTTATTGAGGTCAGCTCCACTTTGTTAATCTTAGGCTGAGATTCATAGACCCCATTTCGACTTTGCTTAGCAAGGTTCTAAAAATATTAATTCGTTTTGACAAAAAACCGAATATATAATAGGAACTTGAGTATAGCCATAGTATTCGCAGAGCCAAGTCCATGTTGACAAAATCGTTGACTTAACAAATTCTTTGACATTCATTAAGTAATATTAATTGCATTGTTGTTTATTGTTTGTATTTTTGGGAGTCGAAGCTGCTCGCGTCCGTAGGCTTTACCCTAGTTTCCCTACACGTGATTCCTGGGTGGTGCTAAACGAGCAGCAGCGAGGTGGTAGGGCGTCGGTGCCCGTCTGGATCGCGACCACAGTACATGGGTGTAAAGCCTGTCATAGTGACCAGTTTCGGCTTGTCGCGTTTCGGGATCAGCTTGTGTATATCCAGTAGCTCATATACCTAGAGACCATCAGTCGTGGTATATGTGGGCCGACATGACGATGTAGACTATCAATAGATTTTCATCCTTTGATAGTCGCTTTCGTTTTTGGACTACACTGTACTTACCATCAGGTACTCTGTAGTCACTATGTCGAGCCAGTGTAAAAAAAAAGTCTAAGCAAACATAAAGTTCTGTCTATAAGTTTACCTACCTGTTCTTAATCCTTCTTTCTTTGTTTTTTTACCATCACTATTCCTTCTAGAAGACGTTTCACTGTGGCTAGTTCTCAATCTCTCGCTCTCAAACGTGACTTTGTCAAACACATTCTGTCGGTCCAACGTTTGCCCAACTAAGTGGCCAACTTTCTCCAACCCGTGCCCTAGTTTGTCCAAATGGTCCAATCTTCTCCGTTGCGTTTTTTGCGTGAAGCTTGCGGAAACTTTTTTCGCGATGATTTCTTCAATCGGCTTCAACTCGTCCGCCATTTTCATGACTGAAAAACATTCTCCGTTTGTACGAACATGTGGAAAAGAACAAAGATTGACGAAAAAGTATTACAATATGAAACTCAATAAATCTATACTAATATTATAAAGCTGAAGAGTTTTTTTGTTTGTTTGTTTGAACGAGCTAATCTCAGGAACTACTGGTTCGAATTGAAAAATTCTTTTTGTGTTGAATAAACCATTTATCGAGGCAGGCTTTAGGCTGTATAAAATCACGATGCAAATATTAGGAGCGAAGATATAATGGAAAATGTGAAAAAAATGGGGAGAATTATTCATCCTTGAGGGCTTCCATTGCGTGCGCTGTGAAAACGGTTCAAGATACCAAAAATATATGTCTGACAGAGTTATTCCTTTTGAAATTATCTAAAAAAGTGTCAGTGACAGTATATGTCTATCTTTTAAGATTACTTACTAGAACCGTTTTTATGGTAATCAAATTTGGTCGAAATTAATGCATTATTTGTTAAGAGTTGTATCAACGTAATAATATTAATCTTTATCCAAATAAATGTGTTGTTGATTAAGAGTATTTAATTGTGAACAAAATTGTCTTTGACATCACTTAATTTCAATGAACATCTTAGAAGATATTACAATTTTAAAATAAATAACTAACTGAAATGCCCCGGAATAACTATTCCACGCGGACGAAGTCGCGGACACAGCTAGTAATAAATATGCATAAATAGTTTATTGAAAAAATATGGTTTATCATAAAAACTATTTTATTAAATTGCTACATGTAACAATATTTTCAACTCCCGGCCCAAAAAGATGTGGATTGGACTCCGTGAATTCTGTGACATTTGTACATATGTCTATCAAATTGCAGCTCCTTAAAAGTTGAATCTATTTTAACTTTTATCTGAAAGGTGATCATCTACTCCTAAAGGTCTGTAATACATTGAATGGGTGTCGTGCAGCGTTGCACCCTTATGTCGTTGACATTCCAGCTTATAGCACGAAGCGTTTCGCTTCCCTATTTGCGCCGCAAACTACTTCTTCTTCTTCTTAGGGTGCCTCTCCACTACCGGAGGTTGGCCATCAGCTCAGCGAACTTCCCTCTATCTTAAGCCTAGCGAAACAGATATTCTACGCTGGCAATACTGGTCCACTCCCGGATGTTGCGCAGCCACGACTTCTTTCTCCTTCCAGCGCGTCGCAAAGCAGTGGAATTCGCTTCCTGCGTCTTTTCTTTTATTTTTTTATTGAACCGGAGTATCTACTGAATGCCGGGAAAGCCATTTACAGTTCAACCGGGCTTAGGGGGCGAGCACAGAAGGCGCTCAGCCAGCGAGTTTATGGGTTGGGTGGCAATGTAAGGGCACCGCTGTGGGTACGAACCTCGACTTGGACCGCCAGCCAATAATGTACTATCCCTACGGGTGACCTACTAGCGTTTCGGAAGCGGCTACCTTGAGAAGAAACGCCGAAAGAAACTCAAGGCTGCGTCGGAGTGGAACTGCGGCTCGGTGCGAAAACGCACCGGTTAGCAGCAGTTGACTGAACTATCCTTATGACGACGCCGGTGTCGTGGAATGAAATTAGTGCGTGTGTACATTACTGTTTGATCGGGCGGTTCCTGCGTCTGTGTTTCCAGCAGCTTATAACATGGGATTCTTCAAACGTCGAGTGACTTGCTATTTGTTGGATGAGCATGCTCCATCATTGGCCTGATAACCACTTTCCATCGGGTGAGATTGATGACAAGCGCAAGTCTGTCTGTAATAAAAAAACTTTATCGAAAGCATTTTTAGCTATGCCTGAAGAAAATCTGACCACCTTAACACATCAATGATTTTGCAATTTTTTTAGTAGACATCAAAAGTTTTCCTGAGTCTAAGGTTGATTTTTATTTACGTTACTTTAGACTTTTTCTAAAGAAATAAGTTTGTTTTTGACTAAAAAAAACTAATTACATAATAGCAACTTGAATATAGCCTAAATGTTGACACAGCCAAGTCTAAGTTGAGAATATAGGCGACTTACATTAATATTAACTTACTTTGATAATAATTAAATAAATGTTTGAGCAAACTCTAAGCAAGATCAAAGTAGCGTCTCCGACGTAGCCTTGAGTTTCTTTCGGCGTTTCTTCTCAAGGTAGTCGCTTCCGAAACGCTGGTAGATCACCGTTAGGTTGGTTTTTACCTGGCCGGCCGCCCAAGTCGAGGTCCGTACCCACAGGGATGCCCTTGCGTAGCCGCCCATAAAATTCGCTATCTGAGCGCCTTCTGCGTTCGCCCACCGTGCTCGATTTAGTTGTGAAGTCACTCAGACTTATATTAAGTGTGTGTCACTCAGACTTATTGGCATGTTTATTTGAAGATGTTGAGGAGGTCAAGCATAAAAAAAAATGCAGAAGGACAATCATACCGGCTTTTTAGTTTATAGTTTTATGCCGTGTATTAAAAGATTATCACTAGGAATGTTTGTAAAATTCTTGAATACTTTTCCCACGGGTAAAAATACATATCGTTTGTGATCGCTACACGGCTGTCAGGTCGCACGACATCTAAACTAAATTATTTAACTAGTATCGATTTATAACTGACCGTGTCGTGACCGATTCGGAGCGATGTTTCACAAGCTTATCAACGATAGACTCAATGGTAACCTGTTTCCTTAAAAACTGTCATTCGGAAGATTGTACGACAGCGATGAAATTTACGCTATATCCCTTTCAGGGTGAGCAGGAATACAATAGTGATTGTATCCAGATTCTGTATGTACATAATACAGGCATAAATGTTCAATAGCACTGTTAAAATAACGAAAAGTCTTTAAACAATTCTCTGGGACTGAAATTTATATACGCGAGTTTAAGTTTGTTTAGACTTTACTAAAACATTACATTTTATATTACTCAATGAATGTCAAAGGTTTGGAAAGTCACCGATTTTGTCAATATGGACTTGGCTCTGCGAATATTATGGCTATGCTCAAGTTCCTATCATATAATCAGTTTTATGTTAAAACGAATTTATTTTTTGAGAACTTTGCTAAGCAAAGTTGCAATAATGTCTATAAATCTCAGCCTAAGTGAAACTCTAGTCCTGAAATTCTTAATTAAACAGCCTTCCTTTGTAAAATTACCTTCGTTTTCAAATCAGCAGCATGAATGCTCAGTAACCGTCTAAATTTATTTATTTATTTATGGGCTGTCAACAGCTCCATTACACTTCACATTCACAATCTGAATCACATACATAAGCTAAATGTCGGTAACGGATACCAATAATAGACAGCCACAGCATGGCCCAAAAGCATTAACTAACAATATCAAAACAGACAACTAAAACCAAAACACAAAAAAAAAACAAAAAAAATATACAAAAAAAATTATATTAAATAAATAAATATTAAATCTAAAGAAGTAATACTATTTGTGCTCCTATGAGATGTACGCCACTAAATTTTTTTTTTGTTTCAGCACAGGGACTGTTCCATATCTGATGCATAGTATGGTGGAATGAAAAAACTGAGTACGTCTATCGAGAGACAATCACTTGCCAATAGTCGCCGCAATCATGCGGGCCTACACAGACAATTCTCAACGCTTCGCTTAACACGTTGAGAGCCATGTCAATCAGCGATGGCTGACACCAGACTTTCCGTTTAGACCGCGTCACCCAGCGCTGGCTGACAGCGTGTAACATGAGAACTACAAAATTTACACTATTTTATGAAATTACAGATAACTTATTTAAAATTTACTGAATTTGGTATCATTACAGTATTAGTGGGATTCATTAAAACATAGCAAACATAAAAATGGTTCTCCTTCACAAGTATCACAATATGTTATAACACGCTTTGTTTTTCTCCTCGCCATTACTCTACCATCTTGTCTTACATTTTTGTTTTTTTTTTATTTATTTTTTATTAGATGCTTTTAACTTAATCATATCAGCCCCATCGTAGCCTAATATATAGAAATAAAACCTTTCATACCTCACCTTTCATACAGTTTCCATAGCATTTCGGCAGTGGCTTTAGTGGGCACCGGCAAAATGCTATGGAACATACCAACATCCAATCTATTTAATTTCAATTCACACATAACATCCTTTCCTACATTAGCGTTCCGGACACACTCGATCAGGACATGCTGAACATCGTCTATAATTCCGCACTCAGGACACATTGGACATTTTTGTTGTAACATAATTTACAGTACTTTCGAATTCCAGAGACTTTCTCGATTTTCTTTGGAGTTTTGGAGTTCTGCTGTCGCTTTCACACTCTCGGACTGACATTTTGACGCTCAGCGCTAAAGAACATTTTTATCTGCACAGAGCCAAGAACAGTATGAACTAATTTGGCGCGTAACGTATTGAATGAATGCCTATAGGCATCGCTTTTCAAACGTAAACTATCTTCTACTGCGATCGGAAACACCGGCCCTACTGTACCGGCGCGTGGAAGCAGCGCGCGTGCCCTGAACAGGATTGTCTTACAAATACGCGTGGCGCTCAACGTGTTAAAGAACCCAGTATCGTAGGACAAAGGGAGTAACTCGCCGGAATACCGTTCCATAATCCAATAACTCGGCAAAGGTAAGAATTAGACAACTGGTTAATTTTAGTTGAAATGGAAGTCAATTTAAAACTATGGTATCACAATACAGCGTGATTCTATTATGAAACGGGAGGGTGGCAGCAGAGATAAGCAAAATGTAATCTGATTAATGATGAACGATTACAAAATGTAGTCGTAATTTTAATTTTCTTGCTCTGATATCATGATTAAATCCATTTAAAACATTAAGAAATCATAAATGTGTATACAATCTGGGATTTTGTAGTGTTTAAAACATAAATGAGCAAAATGCAGTCATATCAATGGTATAAAACGTAAAATATAATTGTTAATCATTTTCATTAATGTGATTACATTTTGCCCATCTATGGGTGGCAGTAGCGTTCATTTCATAGCGCAGTTTATAGCGACCCTACTTACGATGCTAAGGTCCTGGGTTCGAGTCCCGGTAGTGGTAAACATTTCTGTGATGAGCAGATGAGTTTGTCAGGAGTCATGGTTGTATATATGTATCTAAGTATGTATATCTTTGTCTAGTACCCATAGTACAAGCGCAAGCTTAATTTGGGACTAGGTCAATCTGTGTAATTGTGACTAAATATTATTATAGATTCATGAAAACATTGCATGCCCTGACGATAAATAAGTCTAGAATAAATTGCTTAAAGTTAAACAAAAAAGGAACCATTTATAATCACATTTATTCTAAATTCACGTCATCTGTCTTTCTTATGAAAGCAGTATAATATTTACTATCATAATATAATATTCAATTATTTATGCGTATTTTGCCTGCCCTATCCAAATAACCTATGCACGTCACTGGAGGGTGGTATATAAAAAAATTGTATAAAGATAATATTGGGTATATATGTATACACGTGTAATGGGTAAATTAAAAGCGATTTTAAACGCATCAACCGTAGATTCGACTATCGAGACAATCAAGGTCTCTTCAACGATTTTTGGATAAATAACCATCGTCGCTTGATCTCTGAAACTTATTTTTTTTAATTCTCACTACATCATGCACAATAGAGCAAAACATATACGAAAATAGTAATCAATGTAGCTGCAATATAAAAAACATCGTAATTCAACGTTTTAAAGATTAAAACAACTGACGCCAAATTTATAAACACACAGCACAAGATTTCTCATAATCTTGCGGAAATAGACACTGCGCCTGGAAGTCTATTCGCGAGAAGAAAGTTCTAGAGCCCCAAAGGGGTACACGGAAGACTCGATGATGGTTTACATCTGTATGAAAAAATGGCAGTGCACAAGTTCTATGTGAGGTCCACGAATATTTATCCAGCTTCATAATTTTTAAAGAGGTCTACGTGAAAAAAGGCTTGGCAACCGCCTTTTTTTAATTTATTGTTTATTAAGGAGTTCTTGTTACATTGAATATATCAGCCCTATTGTGCCCTAACCTACGTCCTTACATCCTAGGGGAGTCGCGGATGAGCAAGCGTCACAATTTGGCACAGCATTCTGACTTCACTGGACAAAGGTTCCGCCAAAATGCCGTGCCATTCACCAATATTTTGTCTGTTCATTTTCAACTTGCTCATCAGCGACTTCCTTTGAGTATCGTCCCGGGCACACTCCATCAGCAAGTGATACACATCTTCAATCTTTCTTAGCAACCCCTGTTCAAGAGAAAAGCACTGTTGTTGCAAGCTGATGAGCCTTTTCAGTTTTGAGACGTGTAGGGACGGATCAAGTTACGCTGGCTCTTAGACACCACTCAGTCACGCAACTCAGAATGTAATTTACTGAAATACGCGTTACTAATACGACCATCGTATAGTAGATTAACTAATTTAGTAAGTATTTTTTAATCTCCGATTATAGAGGGGAAAAGAGGGAAAAGGAGGGAGTTATAAGTTTAACAAGTTTATTTATTTATAAAAATACTTACATAGTTTACAATAACAAATATATACATTTATAACAACACACACAGTCACAACGACATTAACAAGATACAATACAAATACGACATTTAAAAGTTTAGACTATATTTTATTTTTGGTGGTAGGAAGATTGCCCGATCTGGGTCATGACCACAGTTCACAGGAGTAAAAACCGTCATAGTGACACGCCTCAGCCTGTCACGTTTCGGGATCAGCTTGTGTATATCGAATAGCTCGTATAATTAGAGACCTTTAGTCGCGGTATATGCGGGCCGACATGACGATGTAGACTATCAATGGATTTTCATCCTTTGATAGTCGCTTTCGTTTTTGGACTACACTGTACTTACCATCAGGTACTCTGTAGTCACTATGTCAAGCCAGAGTAAAAAAAAAAATATAGTTAAAAATGACCTTGGACCATTATGCAGTTACAGTAATACACTAAACGTTTACGAATGTGTCTCATACGTTTTTGGTGAAACCGTATCTTGAGACTAACTTACTAGCTTTCTTTTCCATATTAAACTTAACTAAACTAAACTAGACTTTTTTTACTTGGGGAAAATCCTCATAGGACCGTCTCAGCCGCACAGGGGGGGTTGCGCGACCGAGGTGTGTCGGACTTATACCGACTAAAAACCCCAAGGTGACTACTTCTGCGCATTGGCGGGGACTGCGGGTCCTGTAATCAATTCGCCACAGCACCGTCGCGCCGCACCCGATGTCCGCAAACTCGGGGGAAGATGATACTCTCCCCGATACTGCTCGTTGTATTTAGGCAGAGCACGTCACGATGCCCTACCAACTTCTCGAGGGCCGCTAAACCAGTTGCCAGGGCCCCTACCCCGAGCAGCCACGACCCCAAAGACACCAGCCAACTGGTCGTGGATCGACCGATCGGCTGGGACTGATGTGCCAGGACGGTTGCCGGCACTCTGGTGTCTCCTTCGAGCAGCCTTCTGCCGTTCTCGCTCTGCGGCCTCCTTCTGGGACATGACATCTTCACAGAAGGAGACCACGGCCCTCCAGTTGTCATACCCTGCCAGCATGGCCGACACCACTGCTGGCAGGGAAAGGAAACTATACTTATGTCATCCATGCATCGAGAATGAGGTAATCGGGACCCAATCGTTGTATATAAACAAACGAACAGTTTTATTGCAAACGCCTGTTCTGTTTCCAAACACAATAACTATAAATGAAACAATGGATGAAAATAGAAAATAATAGTTAACGTAAGTTAGGTTGAGGGGCATAGAAATGTTTTTATTGACATTATGTAATTGTTCAGAATTTATAATAATCTATCTATAATATAAAAATGAATCGTTAAATGTGTATAAGCGCGAAACTCGAGAACGGCTGAACCGATTTGGCTGATTTCTTTTTTGTTGTGTTTTTTGAAGTCTGGGAAAGTTTATTACGGAGAGAAAAATTAAAAAAATTGTCTGAAAATGTCTAGAAACACCACTTTTCTATATTGTCATACAAAAAATTCGTAATAATATTTAAAAGTCAATACGAACTTTAACACCATACCATAAAGTTTAAATGTTAGTGGACGGGTTCCGGGAAGGCAAAACAATTGAGTGACGTATAAATATTAATGTCAATATTTGTCAATTTTTATACATATAGCATTAAGGCCAGGTTCCTTCAAACAATTTTCAAAAAACCGCCGACAGGCCAATAGGTTTTGGCAGAATAAAATCTGACGGGGAAGCTATTAACATTAAAAAAAAACAATGTGACTTTGTTTTAGAGAAATAGGGCAGAACAAGGTCTGCCGGGACAGCTAGTGGTATATAATAATAACAATTATCCCGATAGTCGTATCGACTAATAGGCTGGTCGCAAAAAGCCGCGATTGCCATCTCAAGAGGCTCTCGCTTGGTTGTTGGATCAAGGGCTAGATACAGAAGGCAGTGTTACTCGATACGGCACGCATTGTTAGGAGGTTCCTCACTCTGAGTTGCTAGCTACCGGTGGCTAGGGCCTTAGGCCTCGCCCCAGTACGTCTACATGTTTTTTATATTTTAAAATTGATATGTGATCTTTTATATGTATGCATTTATTTTAAAATTGAAAAATATTGTAAATGTGATGAGTAAAACAATTAAATAACAATTACACACATTGACCTAGTCCCAAATTAAGCTTGCGCTTGTACTATGGGTACTAGACAAAGATATACATACTTAAATACATATATACAACGATGACTCGCGACAGACTTATCTGTTCATCGCAGAAAAGTTTACCACTACCGGGACTCGAACCCAGGACCTTAGGATTGTAAGTAGGATCACCATCCAGGAGGTTCTTTATCATTTCAGCCTATATCAGTCCATTGTTTACATAGGCCTCACCCAAGGCTTGACAATGACCTCCTGGGCTGTGCGCTTCTAGAAACTTTCAAGTGCTTTGCACAAGTGTTGGACCATTTCACCACTAGATGTCGCTCTGTACGCTTGCCGAGACGCCATCTCCACTCTGGAAGGCGTTTACCACAACGGTCGACAATTTTTTGACTAATATGACCGGCATCTGCGACTTTGGGTTGCTTACTCGGTTACCTACAATTTTATCCATCTATTTTTTGTTTTTTGGACCCGGCGGAAATCCTTCGGACCTCAGGGGGCGGTTAGGGCCGCCCCCGGTGTGTCCGACTTGCACCGACTAAAACCCCCGGGGTAATCTTCTCCCGTCTGCCGGGGCCAGAGGCAAGGCTGTGCCAGCTACCTCAGCGCCCAAAATTCTTTCTATCATAACAAGTATTGTGATGTATTCTGTGATATTAATATGAAAATACGGTGCGAATTACTCATAAAGATATTTTATACTTTTTATTATACGGCCTTTTTAATCCTTTCTTGGCATAGTAACTACACGCTCCTGTTGGTATGCATTGTCCAGCCTAAAAAACGACTACAGTCTATCAACAAGTGAATAAAAACAATTGATAACCACAGTGATCATGGCGGCCTGCACAAATACCTCTTTACGTCTCATTTAAAGGCCCCAATACCATAGGACGGTGAGGACGGTTTTGGGTGTCGAAGCTGCTCGCGTCCGTAGGCTTTACCCTAGTTTCCCTACACGTGACTCCTGGGTGGTGCTAAACGAGCAGCAGCGAGGTGGCAGGGCGTCGGTGCCCGTCTGGATCGCGACCACAGTACATGGGTGTAAAGCCCATCATAGTGACCAGTTTCGGCTTGTCGCGTTTCGGGATCAGCTTGTGTATATCCAGTAGCTCATATACTTAGAGACCTTCAGTCGCGGTATATATGGACCGACATGACGATGTAGACTATCAATGGATTTTCATCCTTTGATAGTCGCTTTCGTTTTTGGACTACACTGTACTTACCATCAGGTACTCTGTAGTCACTATGTCGAGCCAGTGTAAAAAAAAAAGAACACTCACGCCGGAAGACCATTCCACAGCCCAACGACACGGCATAAATAAGAGTTTGAGAACATCTCAGTCTTAGCCGGGATGCGAGACACCGTATAGCTGTGACACCGCAAACCCGCGCGCGTGGTTCTATTCAGGAAGGGAGAGGGCGGAACAAGGTTTAACAACTCTTCAGAACACTCGCCATGATGCAGACGGTAGTAAAAACTTAGTGAGTATCTCTGCGCAGAAATAAAAATATTTCGTTCGTTTAATTATCAGTTATACTGCTATAAAAGCATGTTTTTAGTTATAATCTAAAATTATATGTAACGTAGGAAATATTTCGAAGTGTTTTAGTTTTAAACATTATTAGGGACATTCTTGCTCGCATTTCACTCGTTGAGAATTTCTTTCCATTCGTGAGTAGATTCAGGAGTATTTTGAATAAATAAGAAAATATAGATACATATTTATCATCACGCCGATTCGCTATTGATGTAAGTAGAAAATATCGAGCAAATTGAAGTCGCGTTTTTAAACCATAGATTTAACCGCTAAAAAGTAATTAGATTTTTATTTTCTTGTTATTTTAGACCTTTTTCATGATTCTTGGTCAATGAGAAATATTATATAGGTTTTGTTTCCCTTAACAAAATTTAGAATATGTATTATTATCAGTCACTTTTTTTTTTACAGCTCTGACGCAGCCTTGAGTTTTTTCGGCGTTTCTTCTCAAGGTAGTCGCTTCCGAAACGCTAGTAGGTCACCGTTCTTTCCCTGGCTAGCTGCCCCAGCCGAGGTTCGTACCAAAAGATATGTCCTTGGGTTGCCATCATAAATGTATGTCTAAGCACCTTCAGTGGCATGTAGCGACGTATCTACAGGACAGCCAATACAATGGTGACACTTTTCTGTAGGCTTTATAACAATACGACACATGTACTTCTCAAAACAACCGTGTCCCGATAGCGTCTGTGTCACGTAATAGGTGAGCGACCCATGCGGTCAATTCAACTATTATTTTAGGACTGGGTAGACCATTCTAACAGTTTCGACATCAGCGCCAGGGTGGGCTAGCCTTGATTGCCATTCATTAATAAAGACGTCGTGGAAAAGCATTATTTGTTTTCTTTTATTTCAACTAGGGCCGACCGTAGGGCCTGTGATCTCTACAGCATTCATCAATAACTTCATTAGCGGATTCCGCGTTCACGTAACATAACTCTCCAACATCCATCTTTAGATATAGGAAAAAGAAACCGATTTTGCATTGACATAGGATGTAAATATGAAAACTGTTTCATTACTGTGTGTAGGAAGTAAGATGTTTTGATCACAAATGTAAACACTCGATAAAGTCCAACCTATCATGATTTTTAGATGATTATTAGTACATAACATTAAATGTAAATAGTTTAGTAATAAATATTTACAAATAATTCTGGCATAATTATGTATAGACAGACATAACAAACTTAGAAAATAACAAAGGTCTTTGCAGGCGAGATTACCAGCTCGTGGAATGCGGATTCAAGAATTATTTATTTATTGAAACAGTTACATAAATATGTGGAAGTGCCCAGGCACTTTTTATTTACATATTTATCAAAAAAAATCTTAGAATTAATAAATTAAAATTATATGTTTACGGGGCTGACATGACTATTTAGTCAAAGGCTTTTTTTTGAAACAATAAATATAATTCATGAACAATCAATATACATTACAAATGCGTCTATATTTAAAAGTGTAGTCTATATGCACTAAAGAAAAGAAAAATGAAAATACGAGTAACACACGGTAGGTTTTTGGTGGTAGCGAGATTGCCCGAACTGGGTCATGACCACAGTACACAAGTGTAAAGTCCGTCGTAGTAACTCGCTTTGGCCTGTCGCGTTTCGGGATCAGCTTGTGTATACCCAGTAACTCTATACCTAGAGACCTTCAGTCGCAGTGTATGTGGGCCGACATGTCGACGGAGACTATCAACGGGTTTTCATCCTTTGATGATCGCTTTCGTTTTTGGACTACACTGTACTTACCATCAAGTACTCTGTAGTCACTATGTCGAGCCAGTGAAAAAAAAACACGGACAGGAAAAGTAACACAAAGAAAACTGCTATATCTAATGTTCAAAATAAAATATATAAAAGAGAAAACAATAAAAACCTATTCCATAACATTATACGGTAATACTACGGCCAATTGCCCAAATTGTATCGTGACCGCAGTACACAAGTATAAAGACCGTCATAGTGACTCGCATTGACTTGTCGGGTTTCGGGATCAGCTTGTGTATATCCAGTAGCTCATATACCAAGAGACCTTCAGTTGTGGTATATGTGGGCCGACATGACGACGGAGACTATCAATGGATTTTCATTCTTTAATGGTCGCTTTCATTTTTGGACTACACTGTACTTTCAATCAGATGAAATGTAACCACTTGGTCGTGTTAGTGTAAAAAAGCATTACTACGGTGGCTGCCACAAGAATCTCGAACGTCGCCGATCTTAGACTGCATTGGACTTACCATCAGATATGGCGTTACTTTACCAAGTCACTATACAAATTAATCTTAGGTTTAATTTCTTTGACTAGTGTAATTTAAATAATTTGATCTTTTTTCGCCCTGACAGTGGACTTTGTAGTGAGATCAGATATGGACAAAATGTAATCTGATTAATGATTAGCGATTACAAAATGTAGTCGTAATTTTAATTTTCTTGCTCTGTAATCATGATTAAATCCATGTAAAACATTAAAAAGTCATAAATGAGTATGCAATCTGGGATTCTGTAGTGTTTAAAACATAGTTGAGCAAAATGCAGTCATATTAATAGTAAAAAACGCAAAATGTAATCGTAATCATTTTTATTAATATGATTACATTTTGCCCATCTATGAGTGAGATCTACTTACCATGCTAAGACCCCAGGTTCCAGTCTCGTTAGTAGTAAACTTTTCTCTAAACAGCAAATTAGTATTTTACGTTATGTATTTGTATTTGTTTATAAATTCTTGTCTAGTACCCATAGTACAAGCGCAAGCTTAGTTTGGGGCTAGGGCAATGTGTGGTAATTGTTTGTAAATATAATATTTATTATTTAAATTTTGCTAAACTTAGAAGCGCAGTGTAAAATAAATATTACAACTAGTAATTGCTAACCCACACGATTTTCTTTCCGGTAATTTTCAACGAACGAATGATTCGTCGCACTTATAACATGTAATTAAGTAAAACCTTCACATGAAAACACATTTTATATGCGTGTAAACGAAAACAAACTAAATTACAGCATTGTATTGTTTTCAATGCCACAGTTTAAAAAGAAAACAATATATTAAATCGATCACAATTTCCCGCGCGCTAGAAAACCGCGATCGTTTCCGCCGGCATTCGATTTTCAAATATACTATCCAAGATGGCCGGGCCGACCCAATGACACGCTAATGGCTAGTGAGGGGAATTATCGCTGAATATCTTTCGATAATATTAATTTGTAACATTGTATCGAGATTTATTACTGTTAGTCTGTAATTATAAATACTATCATAGGTATAAAGTTGGCACTACATACACATTGATAGACTGAAGAAGCTATTAAATTAATTTCAATTACAGGCTACGTTCAATTTTATAAAAACATAGTAAAATTACATTTGATAATAGGAAAAAATATATAAACAACCTATAGTTTATCATTTTCAGCAATATATCAATAAAGTATAACATATATCCAAAAAAATAAATAGAACACTTTGTTTAAATATAAATCTTTTATTTTATGTTGTATTGTTTTTTTTTGACAGTATATTTGTTGATGGCCAGGATAGACCTTTATAACTACACCGGGATTGAGAGGCGAGCTCAGGAGGAGCTCAGCTAGAGAGTTTATGAGTTGGGTGGCAACGCAAGGGCACTCCTGTGGGACGGACCTCGACTTGGGCCGCCAGCCAAAATACGAAACCTAACGGTGATCTATTAGCGTTTCGGAAGAGACTACCTTGAGAAGAAATGCTGAAAGAAACTCAAGGCTGAGTCGGAGTCGAATGTTGTATTTTGTTTAAATTTTAGCGCTTTTGTTTTTCATATGCTATAAATACTAAACATTATAATAATGAGAACGACGCACATTTAGTAAATAGGACACGCAGATTAAGTTCTTTCACTGGAATTAGAAAAATGCTGAGCTGATCTTTACAAGAATTTTGCACTGCTGTTACATATATTTTAACTTTAAGCATGTGATATATCTAGTTACAGTTAGTTGGATACAATCGAAGATTTTATTTTTTTGGTAGCCGGGGGGTAATCCTACGAAGCATCATCAGGGCCGCTGTGAGGAAAACCCTCGAGGAGTCCCTCACGTCACTCTATCCTTGCCTGAGAATCCTAATTTATCTAGTATCCAAGCGAGCGAATAGCCTGTTTAAGCTCTTTTTTTGAGAGAGGTGGGTGTAAAGAGCCCACCTCTCCGGACCTCTGTTAGGTGGCACGGCGGACACTGAGCTCCGCCTCCGTCTTAACTTATGTTTAATGTGTACTGCTATTAACACCAGGGGTAATAAAGTTTGTTTCAATCGATTAGTTACTCGTAGCTGTCCTTCATTAGAGGAAAGAAAGAATCCTATATTAGAGGAAGTAAAGAGACTTTACTTCCTCTAATGTAGGAAGCTTTCTTAGCGTAATAGTATTATCAACTTAATATACACGTCTCACTCCACTTTAAAGATAGGCAATTCCATGTAGATGAAGTTACGAGAAGAGCATACTATTTAATATTGTTGATTTTTATGTAGTTTCATTTTATATGATACATCCTGTTTAAGCTCTTTTTTTGAGAGAGGTGGGTGTAAAGAGCCCACCTCTCCGGACCTCTGTTAGGTGGCACGGCGGACACTGAGCTCCGCCTCCGTCTTAACTTATGTTTAATGTGTACTGCTATTAACACCAGGGGTAATAAAGTTTGTTTCAATCGATTAGTTACTCGTAGCTGTCCTTCATTAGAGGAAAGAAAGAATCCTATATTAGAGGAAGTAAAGAGACTTTACTTCCTCTAATGTAGGAAGCTTTCTTAGCGTAATAGTATTATCAACTTAATATACACGTCTCACTCCACTTTAAAGATAGGCAATTCCATGTAGACGAAGTTACGAGAAGAGCATACTATTTAATATTGTTGATTTTTATGTAGTTTCATTTTATATGATACATCCCTATATTTTTAAAGCGTTCTGGGTATTACGGTTACAAATCTCTCTTCGTCTGTCTAAATATACTATTTACAGACATGAAGCGAAAAGTTTCTATGAATCAGATCATTGATTAAAATACATTGATTAACCTTTGTTTATTACATATAGCAACAATTATTTAATAATTTTAAAAACTGTTCAGGACACATATTAAATTTAACATTATTATAAATAAAATTAGGGAAACAGACATATTTGACAGAAATTTCACAAATTTCCACTCACGTATACTTTAAGCCGAAAATGAATAAAACTTATAAATTGATGCGAAGGAGTCCTTCATATTCTGAAGTACCTAATATTAGCACTGTATACTTTATAATTATGTAGGAATGTACTAAGCAAAACAAAACCTTTTTATATTTTCTTTACATAGTAACATCTTACAGGCAACTTTTTCCTTTTTTATATACTGTTATCGTTTTCTTAGAAAATCATATTGAATGTTTTAGTGAGATAAAAAACTGAATTTTGCAAAGTATAAAAATATTAGAGAGTAAACTTATCGATGTCGATATTTTTGTACCCAGCCCATGCGTGTTGCTGAGAACCTTGTAATTTGGTGACATGTCAGTCATATCACTATGGTTTGTTTTGTGTAGACACACATAGTCACGTAATAGACATTCGATTACTTATATTTTCTCTAAAATTTTCTAATAAAATCGGTTTGGTACAGAATTTTGCTGATTGAGTCCATGTGTTACTCCGGTTGTTGGACCAACACGACGCTGGTATTTGGTGTCGGTACTACAAAGAAAGAAATCCTCATATTTTCAGTTTGCCTAATAAATTAAATTTGCATAAATTTCCACTATCTCTGTTCTGAAAAGTAAACCTAGCCACTGAATTAATGGATTACAAATTTGTAATGAGTACGTAAACGTACAACGGAAACAGAGCAACGCGGGCAGACGTTGGGACAACTGGAAATTTGGTCCGAGACACCCGTCATCCAAGCCACTTGCGCCCTCGTGCGCCTTCTTGCGTTATTGTCACTTGAATTCACCGCTTTTCCCACCCTAAATGTGCCTAAAGAAGTTTCCAATTAAAAATTCATATTGTATCCTTTATCATTTAAACAAAAATTGATCAGCAATATTGTTTCATTTTGCTCATACTCCGATTGCAGGATCTCTGAGAAGCATACGAGAATCCAGTCAGTTGTTATCATACGACATAAATGTATCATGACAAATCTCTAGATAATATATGTATGGACAACAACCCATTATACACACACACACACACACACACACACTCACGCACACCCCCTCACCTATGTTTACCACTTGATGGGCCGAAGCAAGTCTAAATGATGAGCTTTATGCACATTTATTATATTTACATTCTTTTTATACAACACAGCATAGAAAAAGTTCATAAAATACATTAAATATGAAACCCTATTTAATTTTTTTACATATATTAACATTTTATTATCAGTTACCTCAAAAGGGCTAAGGTTTTATACAATAAATTATTGTCTATCAATAATTTTTCTACATTAAAAACACAAGTGTTTGACTTGATTCTAAATAGCATTTCATATGATGTCTAACAAAAATGTTTTCCTCAAATTTCGATAAATTAGATCGATAAAAAACGTCCAATTGAAAAACGTATCCGTCCCATCACTACCTTAGTGGACATTTCATTACGCATACATGTAATATACGTACCTATATGACACTAATGAAAATAGATTTTTGGATAGAACTTTTTAAATAATTTATATTTTGGTATCACATGTTATTTCAAATTGAAGTGGTTTTCATTATTTAATTTAGAGCTTCTCAAAGTTTCGAGCCCCTATGACAAGGGTGCTCAGTCTGTCCGGACAGTAGACTCTCTTAAGTCTACTGCCTGGATAAAAAGGAAGCGAAGCCCAGTGTGCGGCGTGCCCGCCGTGAGAAAGGTTTGGAGGGGTGGGCTCTTTACGCCACTTTTCATCTCTCCCAGAGAGAAAACCCGAATAAGCTATTCGCTTTGTGGGCAACTGGACGAATATGGACAAACGCGCCAGGGATTTTCAGTCTGTTGAAGTCTGACACATCGAGGTCACTGCCCTCATAGGACTCCGGATGATCCTATGTATGCTTTCCCATGGGTAACTAAAAAAGGGGTGATCAGATTTGAACTCCTGGCGAACTACCTCATGATTGTTAGATTACAATCGATCGACTTTGTAGGTGTAGGTAGATAGATGCTGCAAGAATGTATGGTACAGGATAGCTGTATAACTTGGTAAGACTTATCATAGCGTAGCTCAAATATATAATATATTGTAGGTGGCTGCTCAAAAAATATACATAAAAAGATCACATACATTAATATGTTTTTATTAGTTTATACATAACGACGTTATAATAAGTTAGTGGAGCCACCTTTCGCCTCCGCTGTGGGCAACCTGGGCATAAGGCCCAGGGATGCGAGGTCCAGCCTCGCTGTTGTGTTTGCTCCGACGCTGGCAAGCGGGCCGGCCATCAGCTAGGCAGCGCGGTCTGCGCGGCAGCCAAGAAGCCCATCAAAAGGCCCCTTGGCCAACCGAGAAAAGCTCCCGCCACCGTCGACGACATACCGTTGCCGTTGGTGCGCGTGGGTCCGACTGAGAAAGAGGCCTCTCCAGCGGTCAGCGTCAGGTAACGAGCCTGAGGGGGCCGTTGCCTGACACAAGAGCTCCAGTGGTGGCGTGCGTGCTCTCACGCACCACTAGGCGATGGTAGAAGGGTGTACCCCCCCGACTGTGGAAGAGCCCACAGGGCTGTTCGCGCACTAGTCCCATTGAAAGTCCTTGGTGCACACGCGACCGAAGGAGCACCCCAGAGGTTTTAGCTGGTGCAAGTCCGGCACACCGGGGGATTGGCCCTCACCGCCCCCCTGACGGTTCGTTAGGGAATTCCTCTGGGTTAACAAAAAAAAAGCCATCTTTCGCCACTAGCGGAGAGTTATTTTCATTTTCAAAAAGTAAAAGCGGCACTCTGGTAACACTGCAAATCAACTTAAATGTGAGTAATTTAATCATTAAACAAATATATGAATTATTTCCCAGCCAATTTTTCCCGAGATGGACCCAAAAAGCTTTCGCGATCGACCGCTCGAGCACCCGTGCCCTAAAGTTAGCAGGTACTCAGAGAAAACTGGCTCTGCCTTTCCCTCGGCAGTCGGTAGAATGCAGGAGCAACATCCCGATGGCTTCATTCGGTAAAAGTCACTGACAAGTGTGTCAATACAACACACCCAAGGTAGGGCGGCAATCCTTGATATTCAATCATCATTGACGATTTGTTTGACAGTTAGTCAATTTGGAAGAGCATCTCGAATCTAACAATAATTTAATTAATTAATATAAGCACTTGTCTTTAATTTTCTTTAACCCTAAACAGATAAATAGATTTGTTTCCACTCTTCTTACCGCATCTGTCCACCTATTTGTGTCGAAGCTATTTCAGTAAGCCGAGATAATCACAAATATTGTCAAACAATATTGAATTTCTCGATCATTTTGGTAGGCTTTTGGATTGAGCACTGCTAACATCAGGTGCAGACACATTGTTGAGCTAGTTAGTTTAAAAAAAAAACAAAGAGCTGACAAAGAAACATTTGTTCAGCAGTGACGTTAGTAGAAATGTGCAAGATGTAGTTGACATAACGTATCGATGTGATATTTAGAAAACTTATTTTTTTTTTACACTGGCTCGACATAGTGACTATAGAGTACCTGATGGTAAGTACAGTGTAGTCCAAACACGAAAGCGACTATTAAAGGATGAAAATCCATTGATAGTCTCCATCGTCATGTCGGCCCACATATACCGCGACTGAAGGTCTCTAGGTATATGAGCTACTGGATATGCACAAGCTGATCCCGAAACGCGACAAGCCGAAACTGGTCACTATGACGGGCTTTACACCCATGTACTGTGGTCGCGATCAAAACGGGCACCGACGCCCTACCACCTCGCTGCTGCTCGTTTAGCACCACCCAGGAGTCACGTGTAAGGAAACTAGGGTAAAGCCTACGGACGCGAGCAGCTTCGACTCTCAAAATCTTAAATTTTTCTTCTATGCTACTTTGTCTTGGTCCTCTGGACTGTAAAGGTGACATTCCACACAAATCACTCAATACATTTTCATCGTTAGAATCAATGTAATTCATAAAAATATCGATACATAAAATTAATGATCCGTTTAAAGTACTAGATCTCTCGTGCAACAATAGAGTCGCGTAATCTTGAGTGATAGCCAATTTCCGTGTATTTATAGCACGTCTAATTTTATCTTCTAACATTTTGAACTAAGTGCGTTGGTCTTTGCGCGTATGCAGTTTTTCGGAGTTTGGACAAATACGGCATAAAAAAAATGCAAATATTATACAGGCTGATTTTATAGACGAGGGAGATATTCAAGGAGGATATTCAGCATTCGATTCTAATTCCAAATATATAGGAATAGTGATACCTTAATATTTCCATTAAAACAAAGTAATTTATAGTCAACATATTTAGGGGCAATGACACACGTGATAGAATAAATAACAATTAAATATTAAGAATTTAGGCACCATGTGATGACCATTGAAGGAAAACAACGTGAGGAAGCCCGCATGGCATCTAATAGAAACGTCATGTGTACTAGTGCTGTGAGAACGGCGATTAGTTGCGCCACTGGTCTCATCAGGCACGACATATAAGGCTGACATGATCATTTCGACTGTCGATTGGTTTTTCTTAACTGTCTAGTGTCGTTTTTGTTTTTTGGACTGCACTTACCATCAGGCGTGGTGTATTCACTGTGTCGAGCCAGGATTAAAAAAAAGAGTTACTAGAAACATAATTAAATCAGTATAATAAATTTTCGAAAGTATGATGGACATGAGTTTTTTAGGGTTACTTACCTTAAAAGGAAAAACGGAACTTTTATAAGATCAGTTTGTTCTCCGTTTATCCGTCAAGACCCTATTTCTTCTAGTGATACTAGCTAACAAGAACTTAGATATTTTTAGAGCTAAAGGGGACTTTAGACATAAGTATTTGATATTAATGTCAACATAAATAACTCAACGCGTTTTTAAGAAAAAGTCGACAATCGGCGTGTCAAGTTGCGCACAGAATTAAGGTGATATTTGTAATTATGCTTGCCTTTATATAAGACAGTGAACGCCCTTATTTTTCTATATTTAGAACAAATCCCTCAATGAAGGACTTATTATGACGTCACAGTGACGTCATGGAAGCGCTCTGCGTGTCCTCAAACCCAAGATTAAATAATAATGACGCTATATACGTCCTCTTGTGTGTAATAATGAAATACCAAATGTCAGCCATATATTAGGTCCTTACATATGAAATTGGCGTTTTGTATGGGAGGAACAAAAAGTCGAATATTTTTTAATATAATATATTTAATTAATCAAAGTATGAACCATTATTTTCTATGCACTTTTGCCATCTCATAGGTAGCTCATTGATCCCTTTACTAAAAAATCCAGTCGGACGGGAATCAATAAAATTTTTGAAGGCGATTTGGACTGCCCCATCGGAGTTGAATTTTTTCCCTTGCAAGAAGTTATCCAAATTTCGAAAAAAATGGTAATCTGTTGGAGCAAGGTCCGGGGAGTACGGAGGATGTCTTAGACTTTCCAATTGAAGCTCTTCTAATTTAGTAGCCGTCTGTTGCGCAGTGTGTGGTCTAGCGTTGTCGTGAAGCAGCAGTGGCGTGGAGCGATTGACCAGCCTAGGTTGTTTAGCCGCTAGCTTTTCCATCATGGTTTGCAATTGCTGACAATAGACATCAGCCGTAATAGTCTGGCCAGATTTGAGAAAACTGTAATGAACAATACCGGCACTAGTCCACCAAACGCTTACAAGTAACTTTTTTGGGGTTAATTTTCGCTTGGGGCAGGATTTGGCTGGCTGGCCAGGATCCATCCATTGCGCTGAGCGCTTCCGATTATCGTAAAGAACCCATTTTTCATCACAGGTAATGATTCGGTTTAAAATACCTTCATTATTGTGCCGGTTTAGTTATGTAACGCAGCAGTCGACGCGCGTTTGCCGGTTTGCTTCAGTCAATTCGTGAGGTACCCACCTTTCAAGCTTTTTAATCTTCCCAATTTGCTTCAAGTGAATTAAAACAGTTTTATCACTAACATCGCAGCCTGCAGCTAACTCGGACGTGGTTTGCGATGGATCCGCTTCCACAATAGCCTTCAACTCTTCATTATCAACTTGAGTCTCAGGCCGTCCACGGGGCTTGTTCTGCAGGTCGAAATTTCCAGAACGAAAACGTTGGAACCAAAAACGAACTGTGTTTTCTTTTGCAACACGACCGCCATACACATCATTCACCCTTCGAGTTGTTTCCGCAGCACTAGTGCCACGGCGGAACTTGTACTCGTAAATAATGCGATATTTTAAGTTTTCCATTTTGTAAAATGAGTGACGCAAACAGAAAAAAACAGAAGAAAAAACAAATGAATGACGATCATCGAAGCACAAATACATGAGTCTATAGCTGTACAAATTTGAATTTGGAATTCCTTACCAAAGAGGAGAAATTTGTGATTAAAGTGGCCAGTACGAAAAACGCCAATTTCATATGTAAGGACCTAATAGTTAAGAAATATACGGAAGGATAATGAAGTACGAAATGCGCTAGTAATGTAGAAACATATTTTCTGTTTATTTAAGCTCATTGAAGCTCCTTTTGATCTATATTATTTTTTCTTTAACTTTGTAGTAATTCTCGATTTGAGCACGAGAAGCAAATAGTAATAAAAATCAGGATTACGATGCGTCAATTCGCTACGGATCATTGGAAATATTGTTCTATTTAAGAACATTATTCTTAACTAGCTTTTGCCCGCGGCTTCGCTCGCGTTAAGAAGTATTATAATTAATTAGTTTTTGTGGCTTTACTTTTGTTTAGCGTGTGTAAAAAATTAGGGCATAATTTGTCATTAGGCGCTAAAACTATCAAGCTATTATATTAAAGTCGAAAATCTGAGAAGATTTATACAAACTTTCATCCCCTATTTTATCCCCTTGGGGGTAGAATTCATCAAAATCCTTGCTAAAGGGGATGCCTACGTCATAACATCTACATGCATGCCAAATTTCAGCTCATTCCGTCCAGTGGTTTGGGCTGTGCGTTGATAGATCACAATGTCAGTCAGTCAGCCAGTCAGTCACCTTTGAGTTATATATATTTAGATTGTGGCTTTACTTTTGGTGCGTGTGTATTGATACTTGATGTTTCCTAATTCAATGGCGCTGATGTATTTGTTGTGTCACAGTAAGTTACGATATTTCGTTTTTATTTATGGTCGGTTTTTTTTTGAACAGGACAATATGTTGTTGGCATAGACCTTCACAACTAAATAGGGTGAGAGGTCGAACACTGAGGTGCTCAGCCGTAGAATTTATGGGTCGTGTGGCAATACAAGGGCATCCCTGTGGGTACGAACCTCGACTTGGACCGCCAGCCAAATTCGAAACCTAACGGTGATCTACTAGCGTTTCGGAAGCGACTGCCTTGAGAAGAAACGCCGAAAGAAACTCAAGTATGAGTCGGGGTGGTTTATTATCGATGAGCAGGTTCTCAGCTCTGGTATGGGTATTTTGAAGGTCTTGGCTGCTTAGGGTGTTGTGGAAGCAGAATAAGTTGGCGTGCTCGTATACTTAGCCCTGGCAGATGAGTAGGACGAACACCCTAGTGGCTTTAGTTGGGAGGAGGGAGTCGAAGCTGCTCGCGTCCGTAGGCTTTACCCTAGTTTCCCTACACGTGATTCCTGGGTGGTGCTAAACGAGCAGCAGCGAGGTGGTAGCGCGTCGGTGCCCGTCTGGATCGCGACCACAGTACATGGGTGTAAAGCCCGTCATAGTGACCAGTTTCGGCTTGTCGCTTTTCGGGATCAGCTTGTGCATATCCAGTAGCTCATATACCTAGAGACCTTCAGTCGTGGTATATGTGGGCCGACATGATGACGGACACTATCAATGGATTTTCATCCTTTGATAGTCGCTTTCGTTTTTGGACTACACTGTACTTACCATCAGGTACTCTGTAGTCACTATGTCGAGCCAGTGTATAAAAAAAAAAGTTGGTTTTAGTTCGACACATTAGGATCGCTGTCCTCACAGCGCCCCTCACGGTCCATGAAGATTTCCATTAGGTCAAGAAAAGAGTATTGTGGCCACTGATTTACTACTGAGCGGTAAAAGTGAATGCATGACAAATTATAATATTATATTTATGACAATGACTTATAAAATCTTAAAACTAATGTGCCTTACGCCGTATTTGCTAATTGTTTTCTTTCAGGCGTTATTTTGACTTGAACGATCGGTTTGTATTTAAATAATTTCTAGCACTGTGTATAAATAAGCGTTGATGCCAGTGAAGAGGTAGTGCGTTTTTAGTGGTAGAGCGATTGCCCAAACTGGGTCAAGAGCACAGTATGCAAGTGTAAAGACCGTCATAGTGACTCGCTTCGGCCTGTCGCGTTTTGAGATCAGCTTGTGTATATCCAGTAGCTCATATACCTAGAGACCTTCAGTCGTGGTATAAATAGGCCAACGTGTCATAGACTATCAACGGATTTCCATCCTTTGATAGTCGCCTTCGATTTTGGAGTACATTGTACTTACCATCAGGTGCCCTGTAGTCACTGTCGCGCCAGTGTAAAAAAAAATAGATTTTTTAAATTTAAGCGGATTTCCAGGTAGATTTTATTTGTATACTTAAATATATAAAACTAATCATTTTATGTTTTATATTTCATTATAGCTTTTAAAAGTAGCAAGCAAAGCAGTAAAACATGTTTGTTGCAGTTTTTGCACAATTTAGTAACTTAGACAGAGGTGTATAGACGCCACTATAACTTTGCTTAGACTTTCTTCAGGAAACAAGTTCGTTTTTGACAAATCAGAATATAATATAGTAAGTCCTACTTGGCTGTACTCAAATTAATAACAGAACCATGTCCAATTTAAGAAAATCGGGATTTTACCATAGACTTTGACATCAATTAAATAATATAGTATCTAATATTTGAATAAATGTAAAGAAAAATCAAAGTAGCGTCTGTATGTAAATATCTAAATATATTTTTTTTTTATTGCAGTGTTATATAGATAGATTAATTATAAAATATGCAACAATATTAATAAAAAAATGTAAGTTAAATCACTCTCAATAATTTATAACGAGCTTGCAGGTAAGTTAAGCTCTGCAACGTACTGTGCAGTAGTCTATTTCTGGTCTCTTTTTTTTAATCTGGCGTGCGCAAAACTGAATCCCACAAAGCTCAACTTATAAGCCTCGATTTCTATTTTTTGACAATAACTGTTTGGTTTGCGACATCTAGCGGTGACTAGGTGAACTTTTAGTTAAACGACGTACTATGGTTTATTATTAATTCTTAGTGTTATGACTATTAGATAATAGATGTCACTCTTTGATTCTAACTATTAAACAATAGATGTCATTTAGTGTACAGCTATGTGAGAATACATTGACATTTTTAATTATTGAATTACCCAATATAAAATCTATTTTATTGTGTGTCACCTTTATTATAAAGTATTTTGAGACTTACCATTTATGTGACGAGGGTGGGCTATAAAACTATTATAATGAGCACCTAATATAAAACAGAAAAATAATAATTTAAATTAAAATGAAACAAACAATAATTTTTCATAAACAGTTTTATTTTTCTACAAAAAATCACTGACTAATGCTTACAAATAACGTTACAAAAATACACTCTCTTGATCCTAATTATTAAAAGTGTATTCAGAGAATTTATAACACATTGTAATTTGTATGAAATAATACCTTACTGGATATATAATAACTTGGAGATGTTTCAAAAAAACATCAGCAAGTTTTTCTACGAAAATAAAACTACTGTTATAGAAAATAATAATTATTGTTCTGATTACAACTGTCACTATTCTTATACTTTCTAATAGGCTTTCTTTGTGACTAATAGGCTAAAAGCACCGGCTACTTTGTATGTATTCCTCAATAAAATGTATCAGGAACTATATAAAATTAAGTTTTGACTGGTATAATAATAATAAATCATTATTTCCCAACAATTTTTTACATCTAATACAAGCCCGGATCTTGAGCTAGCCAGTCTCGCATCCCGGACATCATGTTTTAAGAACACGTCAACCAATGTACGAACCAATGAGTAACATAATATCTAAAAACAGCGGTCTAACTCCCTCATAAATAATATAGGTTGAAAATTTGTACAACCCCTTTGTTTTAACATTTTAAAAGTGAACTCAAAATTCTCATACGATTTAAGTTATGCAAGGTTGTTTTTTATGAATACAGTAGAACCATATATGGCGACATCGTTTATAACAACACACCGGTTATATTAACCTAGAACAAAGGTCCCGGAAAATAAATAGGACTTCGTATCTCGAAAACATCACCGGTTGGTACGACTAAATATGAGTAGCCCCTTCGATGTCGTTATAACAGATTTGGAACGTATATCGCTTTTTATGCGTTAAGTGATACTTTCATTTTTACAAACGTATAGTGTGCACAATCTCTAAAAATTGTGTTAAAAAACATTATTGACATTTAATTAAATCATATAATTGAGAAACAAAAATAAAAATATAATAATGATTTTAATGTTTTCCTTTTTTGTATTTAATTTTAAGTAATTTATCCAAGACTTACTTATTGTAAGGTATGCATCGCTTTTATGCATGTACGGGATTAACACCACTGTATTGAACATCATTTTTTGACAGTTCAGTTGTTGATAATCTGAAATAATACACATATACACATAAGATTTTTTATATTTCTTAATTCTATGCCTAAAGGCTACACAAATGTATTCCGTGTGTCGATCCCCTTAGTGTAGAAGTCGCTCGTTCCATTACTGTGCCAATCGAGTTGTTTTATGTCATATCTTCTATAATTTTCTTAGAATATAGTGTTATGTACCTGAAATTACATAATTATAGATTAATCTCGGAATATTAATATAGTGTGATATGGCAGCGGAAATATTACAGAACAAAGATAAGGTAAAGTATAATCTGATTACTGATTAACGATTACAAAATTTAGTCATAATTTTTATTTTGTTGCTCTGTAATCATGATTTAATTTCTTCAAAACATTAAGGAGCCATAAATGTGTATGCAATTGAGGATTCCCTAGTGTTTAAAATATAGATGAGCAAAATGCAGTCATGCTAATAATGAAAAACGCGAAATGTAATCGTAATCGTTTTTCATTAATCTGATTACATTTTGCCCATCTATGTTACAGAATAACTGCCTATAAACATGATTATAAATTGTATTAGTGAATGTAGAATGTGCTTGTTTCTGTCGCCTTGTCTAAAATTGTTGATATATTTTTGTTGTATTTATTGTTGTAGATATTTTTGTGCCTGTATTTAAATATTTATAACAGTGATGTCTATTTGTAACTGTTTTTTTTACACTGGCTCGACATAGGGACTACAGAGTACCTGATTGTAAGTACAGTACAGTCAGAAACGAAAGCGACCATCAATGGATGAAAATCCATTGATAGTCTCCGTCGTCATGTCGGCCCACATATACCGCGACTGAAGGTCTCTAGGTATATGAGCTACTGGATATACGCAAGCTGATCCCGTAACGCGACAGGCCAAAGCGAGTCACTATGACGGTCTGTACACTTGTGTACTGTGGTCACGACTCAGTTTGGGCAATTGGCCTACAACCATAGCCACATATATATGGTGTTGATTTGAATCAATGTTTCAGATCTTTTTTTAATTGTTTTTCTGTCGGTATATATCAATTAAAAGTTAAGATTGGAGCTTTGCAGCGGATATAAGCTGCTTGTAACATATTGTGTGACAAGAATAACGCTGACAGCCAAGATACAGGTTAGTTTGAGTGTCAGCTGGCTGTAATATACCGCTTTCAAACTGTTTTCTTAATAAATAATTTGTATGACCGGTGGTCGTTGGTAGTCGACAACCGAGACCCAAGGCTAGACAAACTACGCCGCGTCATGTCCTATTGTATCCCGTCGATTCAATTACCGCGGCCCTTGCGACCGCCGATCCTATCAACAACGAGGTACACACAAGCACTCGTCACATTCCGAGACACCGGCGACGCCAGCGGCGCCGACGACGACGATTAAGGATAGGTCCGTCAACTGTTGTTTAAATAACGCAGTTTCACTCCGACGCAGCCTTGAGTTTCTTTCAGCGTTTGTTCTCAAGGCAGTCGCTTCCGAAACGCTGGTAGATCACCGTTAGGTTCGTTTTTCAACTGGCCGGCCGCCCAAGTCGAGGTCCGTACCCACAGGGGTGCCCTTGCGTAGCCGCCCAACCCATAAATTTCGCTGGCTGAGCGCCCTCTGCGTTCGCCCACCAAGCCCGGTTTTGTTGTGAAGGTCTTTCCCAGGCCACCAACGTAGGACACGCCGAAAAAAAAACCCAAGGCTAGAGTACGTGCGTGTGCGTCGCAGTTCTGTGTGCCCTTAAAGTGCAAATAAACAGTAAAACGCCAAAATCCGTGTCTTTCTACAACCACACCCACGACCACTGGTCATATTTGTTATTAACCGCCTGATAGCGCAGTTTTTAGTGACCCGTCTTACGATACTTAGGTTCGAGTCCTTGTAGTGGTAAACTCATATGTGACGAGCAGATGATGAATAACGGATGCATATATGTATTTAAGTATGTATATCTTTGCCTAGTACCGATAGTACAAGGGTAAGCTTAATTTGGGACTAGGTCAATGTGTGTAATTGTCCATATATATTATTATTATACATATTTAGTGTGCATAGACAAAGCTATCGCCGTATCAATGATACAGGGTGTCCGGCTATATAGGCCCCGAACGTACATAAAGCAAAAATATATGAAATGTAAACCACAGTTATATCATAAATGGATACCCAACTTGCCTAAAGATTCAGTTTGGGTTTTCACTTAAAATGTAACTTAAAGAAGTTTTCTGAAATTAAAATTGAAAAAGCTATGTAATGTTGTGGCCTAGTGGATGACGGACCGAGGGCGTAAGGGATAGTGGGTAAGGGAGGATAATTTTAAGAAATAATAATCTTCATATAGCCTTACCATTAATGATTTTTCAAATAACCGTGATTTTCCGTTACTATCCTAGTTCCTAAATTTATTACTAGAGGCGCCTATTTCATTTATAACTATCTCGGTCATTGCACGCATCTGTCGACTGTTAATTGACTTCATTACATTTTTTTTACGTACATATCTATACTAATATTATAAAGCTGAAGAGTTTGTTTGTTTGTTTGAACGCGCTAATCTCAGGAACTACTGGTTCGAATTGAAAAATTCTTTTTGAGTTGAATTGACCATTTATCGAGGAAGGGTTTAGGCTATATAACATCATGATGCAATTATTAGGAGCGAAGAAATAATGGAAAATGTGAAAAAAAACGGGGAAAATATTCATCCTTGAGGGCTTCCATTGTGTGCGCTGCAAAAACGGTTCAAGATACCAAAAATATATGTAAGAAAGAATTATTCCTCTTGAAATGATCTAAAAAAATGTCCATGACAGTATATGTCTATCTTTTAAGATTAAGTCACTAGAACCGTTTTTATGGTAAACAAATTTGGTCGAAATTAATGCATTATTTGTTAAGAATTGTATCAACGTAATAATATTAATCTTTATCCAAATAAATGTGTTGATGATTAAGAGTATTTAATTGTGAACAAAATTGTCTTTGACATCACTTAATTTCAAGGAACATCTCAGAAGATATTACAAAACCTTATATAGCAAAACAACGTTTGCCGGATCAGCTAGTAATACTATATAAATTCGATAGAATATGACGACGTTATTTTCTTGTTTTTCAAATATGGTCGTTTTTAGACATAACTTTCAAATAAGGACAATAGGATTTCAAGTAAGGACTGACTTTGATTCACAAGGCTCTCACAGATAGAGGCTAAAATTCCACAACTGGCGACCTCGACGTGTTCGGTGCGGTCCACGTCAGGCGACTCGCGCCGTCTGCCTCCACAGTTAGTGATAATACAGCTGGAGTCTCATCCTACACATTGGTCGCAGCCGACGTAATTCCCACAAGTTTTTTTCTCAATCGTTTTTTCTAAATCAAACGGTAAATAACAATTTTAAAAATATCTTGATATTTATTTATTTATTCACAATCATTGAACCGCACATACAATCAGTCAATCATACATACGGTACAGTTAACAAGCTGTGCCAATTCAACAATGATAATATTTAAAAAAAAATGTTCAAAGAAAATAGTAGTAAGCTCGCAATAATAAGAAATAAATGATATGTAATGATTGATATGTTGCCAATTATGTTACATTTCGTTTAGTTTCGAGTAAAGCTGTCAATGTAAGCTGGAATTTTCTATAAAATGACTCGTTCTTCTGCCTTCTAGCATCTTCCACTGATGATTGGTCGCCGGCAAGGAAAGTTAGCAGGCTATACAGTCTCTCCGTAATGGTGTAATGCAGTACTATACAACCTACTACCTCACCAAGCCAACGGCTCCTGGCAAAACTTGCGTTCTTCGTTGTACTTCCTTGATGAATCTTTTAATTTCCTACTGCTTCCTTTCTACTATTCCTAAATATATCTTTATATACATATATAATTCTCGTGTCACAATGTCAGTTGCCTTACTCCTCCGAAACGGCTTTATCAATTTTTACCAAATTGTATATGCATATTCAGTAGGTCTGAGAATCGGCTACTATCTATTTTTCATACCCCAAAGTGATAAGGGTTGTTGAACCTTAACATTTTTTTTAATTTTATCCTTACACACTTACAATAAGTTAGTTATTTTTTGTCTACACTAGAAATTACCTAGAAATAACTTATATGGCAAAACAACGTTTGCGGGGTCAGCTAGTCTACATTATTAAAACCCTGTCTGACACTTGAAGGCGTTACCTGGTATCAAAGCTAGATTTTATTTGCGTTGTCTTTTATATTTAAAGGGTAAAAAATAATCGAAAGAAATAAAAAAATAATTAAATAGAGAAACTTAAATGGCAGTACTGGGGGCGTGCATAGCTCATGAAGAAAAGAAAGCAAAATAAACATGCTAGTAAGTCATGACATCATAAGAGTCATGGTCCCATAGATACGAAGCACATTTTATCAGTCAAATAATTTATATTTACACTAATTTTTGTATTAAGTAATTGGAGATTAGATCAAATATAAAACAATTCAATTCCTTCATATATTATATAAAAATAACTATTGTATGTTCATGAATAATTTTTTCTGATATAGTTTGCTAATATTATTATGACAATAGGCCTCTTTCGGATCGGACAGGGTTTTTAAAACATACTATATTAAAAAATTTGTCCCGATTGACATATCATCGCAGAGTTTAAGCTATTGATGTTAAAAATATGATTTTATTTACATCGAGTTCTTTTTTGCGGGTAGTTTTATTTTAAGAATACACTCAAAGAGTATAAAATATACAAATTTTAAACTTTCACGTTTTGTACACTTCATAAATACTACTACTTTACCGTGTCTTACGCGCGAACATCAGCTCGTTTTGCTTAATCTTGTAAAAATTCCGATACTGTGAGTGTTGTGTCTCAGGGCTATTCAAATTATCAAGATCAAAAGCGGGTACAGGACGAAAGTCTTCATCTCCGACGAATACACCGCAGGAGAAGCCTGCTCAAGACTGTCGCCTGTGTGTGTGTGTGTGTTCGAGGATAATTACAGTAAGTTCGCGTATAAGACACATTAAAGTTTTTATAATTTTTATAACCTCAGTGAGTGAAAACTTTTAAGTATATTCCCTGCCTTTCTCTTTACTCAATTTACAGTTATTATCATTATTAAATATCTAAAATAAACGATTATAAAAAGTAAATTACAAGAAAATAATCAAAAATAACACAATACAAACAGATTTTAACACAATTAACATTTAAAAAAATAGGCAAACATAATCCTAGCAAATTAGAAAAAATTAACTACATTTTGGATAAACTTGTAAGGCTTTCTCCATACTGACGCGGTTTGATGTGATAGACTGGGTAATGAATATGGCTACTTATAACAGAATTTATCAAGTCCCTGCGAATTGTAATACTTTCATACGCGACCACAGACGTATACAGTACACTAGCCACGTCATAACCAATCGGCATAGATGGGAAAAATGTAATCAGATTAATGAAGAACGATTACAATTACATTTTGTGTTTTTCTTCGTTAATATGACACGCCGGACACTATGCACCGCCTCCCTCTCATCCGGGCAGCAAACTCCCTTAAGTCAACTCCCGGCTCCAATGAGCACCTATGTCAAACAAACATAATCAACCAACACATATTATGACAGTATTATGCCCTGATTGAGAGATAGGCAAAGTGTAATCTGATTAAAGATTACAAAACGTAGTCGTAATTTTAAATTTATTGCTCTGTAACCATGATTAAATATTAAGGAGTCATAAATGTGTATGCAATTGAGAATTCCGTAGTGTTTAAAAAATTTATGAGTAAAATGCAGTCGTGTTAATGATGCAAAACGTAATCGTAATCGTTTTTCATTAATATGATTACAGTTTGCCCAACTATGACTTGGAATTCCATTGTTGTGTTACCAGAAAGATCTATGTTACATTGAATATCTTTTTATTGTCAATAAATGATCAGTGTAAGCTGCCATTTATGATTATATATTTCATTCACTGCCATCGCAGGCCGCGTCAGTATGGACCAGTCCTTAATTCAGTGAATAGATTGACAGCCGTAAAGATATACATATAGTATAGATTTTCAATGTGATTTCAACGTGACGTCGATGATAAGTTGTTGTGACGCCAGTGTATTAAACGAAATGACAGTAATTTTCAGGGTGGGGGCCTTGTGCGACCGGCTAGCGACCCTCGAGATGTCGACGGAACGGGGTGACGCGCTTCGTCGAAAAATATTGTGCGGTCTTGGAGTGAACCTTTCCCTCCCCCGAGATAGTGCCCGAAGGGCGCGGCATTATGGGGCTGTGGAGAATTGATTACAGGACCCACAGTCCCCGTCTATATGCAGAAGTAATCACCTTGGTGTTTTTAGCCGGTACAAGTCCGGTACACTTCGGTTGTGCCGACCCCTGGGTGCGGCCGGGACGATCCACAGAGGATTTTTCTCAAGTAAAAAAAAAATGCATTAATTTGAGAAAAAAATCCGTAAGTCATGTTAAAGGCACGCTTCGGTCTCTGTGAGTGGCAATTCGGCAGCGGCTGTCACAAGTCGATATTAACAGTCTAAAAAGCAGACAGCTCGCCTAATGATAATTGCTAAGGCCCAGGGAAGTCAACATGCTGCAGATCACTGACCATTGGTATCACTTTTGGCGCGTGTATATAGCTTCTTAATATTTTCTAATTCTATAAAAACAATATACACGTTTTAGGCTCTAAGCCAATTAAGTCTCAAGACCGTCAATCTATTCGTAAAATTGTGTGTACTACAAAAATAAAATAAAAAGGAAAGTCACAGATAAAGGAAATAAAATTAAAATAATAAAAAAAAACGAAGATACGATGAATTGCCGCCAAAACTGCGCCCGCGTATCACCGCACTTGTGTGGGGCCGGCCTTGCGACTGGACGGTCGTAGGGCATTGCGACTTTTTGTCGAACAACCGTTATCACACTCTAAATGTCAACGCCGAGTACCACAATTTATTTACGAGATTACTCAATTGTATTTGAAATAGTCGCATCGAGGAGTAATCCTTGTGGGGGTTTTTTAAACAAAAAAAGAATATAACAGAAGTTGCATAAGGTAAATCAGTTGTGCGACAAAAAATCGCACGTTTCTTCACACGCCCGGCCAGTCGCGCGTCCCCAACGTGAAAAACGCACAAGTTCGGATCTACGGGTTCCAGTTAAAGGGGCCAGGAGCTAAAGGATGTTAAAAAAAAGAAAACAGAAAATTCACAAGAAATAATAGCAATACAAACAAAAATCACAAAATTAATCAAATCTAAGATAGTTTAAAAAAACATAACACGTATATGCAATAAAAAAAAATTAACTAAAATTAAAGATAGATACCAATTTTTAAAGTGAGAAACAGTTAAGAGTATATTTTCACAAACTGGCATTACGTGTAAAAAATTATGTACATAATTTGCAATTTATTACTAAGTTTATAAAATAAATGTAATTATCAATTATATTATAATATAACGAGCGAGTGATGCGTGGTGGTTCATCGAATGCGATAACCAGACTGTAGCGACGAGCCGCGACGCTCGCGCCGCAGTCTGCCTCTGCGCATTGGATTGTGCGAAGATGACTTACGGTTGCAACAACACATAGATACCAAATGCGTTAGGCTGAGACTTATAGACACAACTTTAAATTTGCTTAGACTTTAATAAAACATTGATGATGATGTCCTAGCCGGATTCGGCCACGGCGACTGTTTCAACGCCGATTAAGAAAATCGAGGTCCAGTTTTCGGAAACAGTCAATTGCGCAGGAGATATTTAAGTGCATAACTGGACGCGCAGCCAGAAAAGCACTCTCTCATCCGAGCTCCCTCAGGCCCGATGGAAAGGAGAACCAGTACGACCGGGAGGGAGCAGGATGCAAGTTTGGTCGAGTTTTCCTTCTCTGAACACCTGGTTGAATTGCGGTGTTAAAGAGATACCTTAGTCGCCTTTTACGACACCTCAGCAAGAAGAGGGAGGTACTATTTAATTCTGCCGGCAGCCACCACGGCACACTAAAACATTACAATTTATATTACTCAATGAATGTCAAAGGCTTTGGTAAGTCACCGATTTTATTAACATGGACTTGGCTATGCGAATACTATGGCATTACTCAAGTATATATTATATTTTCAGTTTTTTGTCAAAAAGAATTTATTTTTTGAGAATTTTGTTAAGCAAAGTCGAAATAGCGTTTATAAATCTCGCCCTTAATATGTAAATAAAATTCCTTAAACTCATAAGTGAAGATATAATAATGGTAATTATAATAATTGTTAGTTTTTTATGAGTATGATATAAAGAGGTAGTAGGGCGGTTGCCCAAACTGGATCATGACCACAGTACACAAGTGTAAAGACCGTCATAGTGACTCGCTTTGGCCTGTCGCGTTTCGGGATCAGCTTGTGTGTATCCAGTAACTCGTATACCTAGAGACCTTCAGTCGCGGTGTATGTGGGCCGACATGACGACGGAGACTATCAACGGATTTTCATACTTTGATGGTCGCTTTCGTTTTTGGACTACACTGTACTTACCATCAAGTGCCGCTTAGTCACTATGTTGAGCCAGTGTAAAAAAAGATAATGTTGAGGACAGAAATAAATAAATAGATAGTGAACAGGTTACATATTGTATTATGCCCGTGTAATAAATAAATTATTAAAATTGTACATTCTTTGACATAATTTCCACGCTCATGATTATTACTCTGCAGTGGCGTGCATCCCACAGACGCATTAAAAGCATTACCTAGTTATACCTGACATTTCATAAATATATTGACTTAAAATCTTGTAATTACTAACACCAGAGTACCAAAATTTTAATTAAACCAGATTTCAAATCTATGTACTTATAAAATGTATTAATGTTACAAAATAATGCTTGTATTCTGGGATGCATGCCACCAGTATCCAATTACCGATATTATTATATAAAAAAAAACAGTAAATAGTAATAGCTAATAACAATAAAATTACATTAAAACGAATTAACTTTAAGCACATATTTATATATAATATCATCTTTAAAGTATAGTTTCAAAATATCTTATAGCATAACATCACGATATGTCGGTTTGTAGACAAGCAGTAAATATATTGTAAAAAATATACTAACATCCAGTGTGTCACCGAAAGTTTTCGCTTCGTTTTTGGCCACATTCTGCCAAATGAACCACATTCCGTAAAACTTTCAAATGGGCCGAAATTTTAACTAAAGTCTGGCAGTTTTTAGCAACCGTAATATATTTGTTAAAACTACCTCTCAACTTATCGAAAGGTGGCTGAAGTCCGAATCCACACTCGAAATATCAGTGACACTCTAGCTTTATAATAATAACATTTCTTCACGTTATACCCCTCTTGAGGTAAGCAGAGAGACATTCGTGGTTTTATACACTTTGCCCTTATATGTCATGCCCAACGTGACCAGTAGCGCAGCTGATCGCCGTTCTCACAGCACTAGTACACATAACATTTCAATTATACGCCGTTCGGTGCTTAAATCTGTATTTAATCTGAAAAAACCAAGATGTACGTGCCTGGATTCGAACTTGCAACCACCCGTGTTGCCGCACATTTTATCCACTAGGCCACGAGAGCTAACTAATATTATAGTTATAAAATGAGCATGTTATAATGTAGTACGAATACTTATCGTTTAAAGAGGTGCCGGTGATCCAAAGAATCCTTCTTCAATAATTGGCAATTTACCGGGTAATTGCTTTAGTAATCGAAGACCATCCTGAAATAAAAAAAATACACATTAAACTCACCAGGTTCCTATGTCGGTTACAAAATTACTTAAAACAAAAAGAAAATACTACTGGAATCGTTCCAGTTAGGCTAGATTTTAGACACCATTTCGGCTATGCTTAGCAAAATTATCAAAAATAGATTCGTTTTGTCAAAAAACTGTATAAATAATAGGAGCTCGAGTATAGCCATAGTATTCGCAGAGCCGAGTCCATGTTGACAAAATCGGTGACTTACAAAATCCTTTGACATTCATTGAGTAATATAAATTGCAATGTTTTAGTAAAAGTCAAAGCAAACATTTTTTTTTACACTGGCTCGATATAGTGACTACAGAGTACCTGATGGTAAGTACAGTGTAGTCCAAAAACGAAAGCGACTATCAAAGGATGAAAATCCATTGATGGTCTACATCGTCATGTCGGCCCACATATACCACGACTGAAGGTCTCTAGGTATATGAGCTACTGGATATACACAAGCTGATCTCGAAACGCGACAAGCCGAAACTGGTCACTATGACGGCCTTTACACCCATGAACTGTGGTCGCGATCCAGACGGGCACCGACGCCCTACCACCTCGCTGCTGCTCGTTTAGCACCACCCAGGAGTCACGTGTAGGGAAACTAGGGTAAAGCCTACGGACGCGAGCAGCTTCGACTCCCAAAAACTAACATAACATAAAGCTAGGTCTATAAATTTCAGCTGTAGAAATAGAGAAAACGCTTAATGAGACTATGGTCTCATTAAGCGTTTTCTACCGTCTAAATCACGGCGAGTGTTCTGAAGACTTGTCTAACCTTACTGCACCACCCCCTTTCCACAACAAAACCAAATACAAGAGTGTACAAAGTCAAAATTTTACAGTAACTCATATCCCGGTTATGAGTAAGAAATTGTCTAAATCTTTTTTCCGAGTCGTTAAGTTGTAGATTGGTCTCCTGGCGAGCGTAGCACACCATCCTAATATTTGTGTCTTCAGCCGTGGTGGCTGCCGGCAGAATAGAATAGCACCCCCCTCTTCTTGCTGTGGTGTCATAAAAGGCGACTAAGGTATCTCTTTAACACCGCAATTCAACCAGGTGTTCAGAGAAGGAAAACTCGACCAAACCTGCATCCCGCTCCCTCCCGATCGTACTGGTTCTCCATTCCATCGGGCCCGAGGGAGCTCGGACGAGAGAGTGCTTTTCTGGCAGCGCGTCCAGTTATGTACTTAAATATCTCCTGCGCAAGTGACTGTTTCCGAAAACTGGACCTCGATTTTCTTAATCGGCGTTGAAACAGTCGCCGTGGCCGAAACCGGCTAGGACATCATCATCATCATTTGTGTCCTTTAAACGAAACGTTAAGAGATATTTAAGCCGGCCGGTATTATTACATTATTGAAAAATTGATTATTCGATCTCGTAATTGAATTCATTGATTTTGAAATAGATACAATCCTGTATTCCTGTAGTTTGCCGCCAACACACCTGCGTTAAGACCGGCTCAGTTAGCCCCAAGCCTGTGAGAAGAGAATCTCTTCAGACAGTACTACAGAGGCTTTCTCATTTCAGAGATGGGCAAAATATAATCTGATTAATGACTAACGATTACAAAATGTCATAACATTGATTTAGTTGCTCTGTAATCATGATTAAATCCCTTCAAAACATTAAGGAGTCATAAATGTGTATGCAATTGAGGATTCCGTAGTGTTTAAAAAATAGATAAGCAAAAATGCACTTATATTAATGATGAAACACGCAAAATGTAATCGTAATCGCTTTTCATTTATCTGATCTTGCTTATCTATGTATGCATGGATTACTAATTTTCTGTCCATTTGCAAGTTATACCGAATGTGGTATTTTGGCTGAAGCTAAAGCATTCGATCGTGCACTGCTTTTTAACTATATTAAATTTGACTCTAAGCGAATCAAACCGGAAATCGATTTTTTAAGAATTTTTATCTGTTCAACCCCGTCAAGACGTGAATAGGAAATAAAGCTACCGTAGTATAACAAACGATATAAACCGTTGCCTAAAAAACACGAACAGGTGTGAAGCAATATTCTTTGCACAGCATTTTTGCTAAAAAACGAACGTGTAGAAAAAAACAACAGTTAGACCCGTGAGAAATACGGCAGATGGCCAAAGTTGGGTGTTAAAACATGCCTTTTTTTTAACAATGAATGAAAGGTAGTAAGTGATTGGATGTTAATAGGTCATATAAGATTTTTTTATTATAAAATAATTTACTAGTATCTTGGAGATTCTGTACAGTGATTTTATAGTTTGGGCATAATTATATCGTTCACAATTGATGTCGCATTCAATGCAACTTGGATGAAGGTCAGTGTGAATTCTTTGCTAGCCTGGAACGTGCTATCTTACAGTTTATATTCTCACAGGCTTGGGTCTAACTGAGCTGGTCTGAACGCAAGTGTGTTGGCGGCAAACTACATAGCAATTGTTTACATAATTGGTCACCGTGGAAGATTGACTATTGCATTATTGCTAAAAAGGTCTTACACCTTAGAAATTGTTAACAAAGGAACACAATCACAAGGGCATTTCTAAAGCGTATTAAGCCCTAACACATTAAAATAAAGGTACAATAAACACGTTTTGCGTACCTACAATAGCTTCGATTACATCATCAGCTCATCCTAATCCACAGCAGAGCATAAGCTTCTCCTAACAAATGCTATTGAGGCCATACTTCGGCTCTTCTCATCCAATCTTTTCCGTCCACCTTTGTTACGTCTGTCATGTGTACACATGATATTTCTATGTTTCTTCACGGTGTTTTTCTTTCACCAGTGAGCATGTGGTGTCTAAATCTATACTTAACAAGAAAACCCAGAGGTACGTGCTTAGATATGAACCCACGACCACTTGTGTTCTCACCAATGTACACCGGTTCCTTCTTCACTAGGTCGCTAGTTTCCGATTGGATGAATATGGTTTTCCGGACCAGGGTGGAGTGATTAGAGGGACACCCCTTTTTTTTTGTTAACCCGGTGGAAATCCCTATGGACCATCAGGGGAAGTGGTGAGGGCCAAGCCCCCCTGGTGTGTCAGACCCGACTAAAACCAACGGGGTGTTCCTTCTGCCGGATGCTAAGGGCAAAGACGAGCCATCTTCCTCGGCATCCGGCGACGTCCGGCCTTGTGCAGAACTCAGCTACTAGGCGGGGGGCGGGTAATTAGTCGCCACCCCCCGTGTACACCTAACACATTTCGGGGAGAGTGGTGTAGAGTGCCACCCCCCTTGTAGAGGGACACCCCGGTGGGTTTTTAATCAGTAGGAGTCTGACATATAGGGTTCGTTGCCCTCACAACGACCCTGATGATTCTATGCAGGATGTTCCCCCGGGATACCAAAATAAAAAGATCACTACAGGGACAGAATTATAGGGTTGTTAAAAACGTCAAAATATGCAAAGTTGGTTAGAACTACTACTAAAAGCCAATACGCCGAAATCATTCCATTTTATAATATCAACAGTTTACAATGTAAAAAGGAGCCGTATCTAAATTACGTTCACATTACATTGTAGTTTATTTAATACTAGCTGTCCCAGCAGACCTTGTTCTGCCCTATTTCTCTAAAACAAAGTCACATTGTTTTTTTTTAATGTTAATAGCTATTGGCCTGTCGGCTGTTTTTTGAAAATTGTTTGAAGGCACCTGGCCTTAATGCTATATGTATAAAAATTGACAAATATTGACATTAATATTTATAACGTCACTCAATAATTGTTTTGCCTTCCCGGAACCCGTCCACTAACATTTAAACTTTATGCTATGGTGTTAAAGTTCAAATTGACTTATAACAAATCTTTTGTATGAGAATATAGAAAAGTGTTGTTTTTAGACTTTTTCAGATAATTTTTTAAAATCTTCTCTCTGTTATAACCTTCCCCAGACTTCAACAAACACAACAAAAAAGAAATCAGTCAAATCGGTTCAGCCGTGCTCGAGTTTCGCGGTTATCAAGGCACTATAGCTGATCCGGGAAACGTTGTTTTGCTATGTAAGGTTTTGTAATATCTTCTAAGATGTTAATTGAAATTAAGTGATGTCAAAGACAATTTTGTTTACAATTAAATACTCTTAATCAACAACACATTTATTTGGATAAAGATTAATATTATTACGTTGATACAACTCTTAACAAATAATGCATTAATTTCGACCAAATTTGTTTACCATAAAAACGGTTCTAGTGACTTAATCTTAAAAGATAGACATATACTGTCGCGGACATTTTTTTAGATCATTTCAAGAGGAATAATTCTTTCGTACATATATTTTTGCTATCATGAACCGTTTTTGCAGCGCACGCAATGGAAGCCCTCAAGGATGAATAATTTTGCCCGTTTTTTTCACATTTTCCATTATTTCTTCGCTTTTAATAATTGCATCGTGATGTTATATAGCCTAAAGCCTTCCTCGATAAATGGTCTATTCCACTCAAAAAGAATTTTTCAATTCGAACCAGTAGTTCCTGAGATTAGCGCGTTCAAACAAACAAACAAACAAACAAACAAACAAACAAACAAACAAACTCTTCAGCTTTATAATATTAGTATAGATTAAAAATAATTGCTTATTTAGACTTGTCATTCTTGGTATTTGGGTAATAAATGACAGTTCTTTGAAAAACATGTTTTTCTTATCATAAATATAACCGGGTAGGTCCCGTTACCTAAATTAAAGAAATATTAAAAAAATTGTCTGAAAAAGTCTAAAAACAACACTTTTCTATATTCTCATACAAAAAATTCGTAATAATATTTAAAAGTCAATTTGAACTTTAACACCATAACACAAAGTTTAAATGTTAGTGGACGGGTTCCGGGAAGGCAAAACAATTGAGCACGTATAAATATTAATGTCAATTTTTGTCAATTTTTATACATATAGCATTAAGGCCAGGTTCCTTCAGAACAATTTTCATAAAACAGCCGATTGGCCAATAGGTATTGGCAGAATAAAATCTGACGGGGAAGCTATTAGCATTAAAAAAAAAACAATGTGACTTTGTTTCCGAGAAATAGGGCAGAACAAGGTCTGCCGGGACAGCTAGTATGTTTATAAAATTCTCGTGTCACAATGTTAGTTACTTTACTTCTCCGAAACGGCTTTACCGATTTTTTAACAAAATTTATATACATATCAGTAGGTCTGAGAATCGGATACTATCTATTTTTCATACCCCTAAGTGATAAGGTTTTTCACCCTTAATATTTTTATATTTTTCTATTATGTGGCATTAAAAAATACATACATTCCTAAATTTTTATCCTTTTATCAGCAACCCCTATTTTTAATCATTTTAGTAATTTAACCATTACTCAGCCCGCTCGATAACTGATTAATTATCACCTAGAAATAACGTATATGGCAAAACAACGTTTGGCGGGTCAGCTAGTATTAGTATAAAAAATACTCTTCAGATTGTCAAACATAGCTTGCACTAATAGACAAAAACATAATAATTACTTAAATAACTAACTTCAATATTATACGCTCTTGCCTCGCGACAAGTTAATACATTCAATTTGGGCTCTACTGACCCTTGTCATTGCTTACAAGAGTGAAACAAATTTGTCGAAAATATCAACCCCAGTCAGTGAACACGTCAAAGAAGCTGTTGCCGCTCAGCTGGCTTCGAAAAATCTCCCCGAAACCGGCGTGGTGATATTAAAAATTGCTAAAATAGCGCCAGGTGGCGAGGGGGTTGTCTGCGACGCGTCTAGACTACGTGGGGGGCCACCCTCTACTGAAGCTGGCGGGGGGGGTGGTCCGTCTAGACAGCTGATCGACTTGCGATCTGTTGCTATGCACTTCTTTGGAATTTATCCCATCCTGGTACTTTAAACCCGTTTTTTATGCGCATAGAAAAGGTTGTAACATATGCTATCCTGGAACATTTATATACCTTTTTAAAATATAATTTAAAAATATAAAAATAATATTAAACTATGGATTCGCGGGCTGAGACTCAAGAGTAATTAGGAGCGCAGAGTGAGAAACCTCTTAACAAAGCTTGACGTATCAAGCAGTAGCGTTCATTCCATAAATGCATGAAAGCATTGCATGCCCATACGATAAATAAGTCTGGAATAAATTCTTTTGATTTGAACAAAAAACGGAACCCTTTATATTCATATCAATTCTATTTTAACGCCATCTGGCTTCCCTATGAAAGTAATATATTATTTATTATCAATGTATAATGTTCAAATTCATTGTGTGAATCTGCCTACCCTGACAAATACCCTATGCACGTCACTGGTATCGAGTAACACTGCTTTCTGTATCCAGCCCTTCATCCTATAACTATGTGAGAAAATCTTAAGATGTCAATCGAGGCTCTTTGCGTTTAGCCCATTAGTCTATGCGATTATAAGGACAATAAACGTTGAATCCACATCCCACATGCTGGTAATATTTTGTTATTTTTTATTTTCTATTATTATGCCTTATTATAATTTATTAAGAACTAGCTGATCCGGGAAACGTTGTTTTGCTATATAAGGTTTTGTAATATCTTCTAAGATGTTCATTGAAATTAAGTGATTTCAAAGACAATTTGTTCACAATTAAATACTCTTAATCAACAACACATTTATTTAGATGAATATTAATATTATTACGTTGATACAACTCTTAACAAATAATGCATTAATTTCGACCAAATTTGATTACCATAAAAACGGTTCTAGTGAGTTAATCTTAAAAGATAGACATATACTGTTGCGGACATTTTTTTAGATCATTTTAAGAGGAATAATTCTTTCATACATATATTTTTGGTATCTTGAACCGTTTTCGCAGCGCACGCAATGGAAGCCATCAAGGATGAATAATTTTCCCCGTTTTTTTCACATTTGCCATTATTTCTTCGCTCCTAATAGTTGCATCGTGATGTTATATAGCCTAAAGCCTTCCTCGATAAATGGTCTATTCAACACAAAAATAATTTTTCAATTCGAACCATTAGTTCCTGAGATTAGCGCGTTCAAAAAAACAAACAAACAAACAAACTTTTCAGCTTTATAACATTAGTATAGATGAGCAAGCAATTATGCAGTGATGCAAACTTAAATGTTAAATATTTTGTTTTAGAGAAGTGTTTATTTGATTAGGGAGATTTTCTGGAGGTTTATATCCATTTCGAGAACAATACATTTTATTTAATCTCTATCAATTATTTTTTGTACAGAATAGGGAAACATAAATTTAGCACATAACATATATAACACAGAAATCAATTAGATGAGATTTAAAAAGCAGTGTATGAATATCTTCAGCTCTCAAATTCATCACAAATTAATAATAATTAATTTATTCATATCGTTTTTTATTTTCTTCACTATTTCGTAAGAAGTCTTGTCCAGAACAAAAAAGAAAGAGAAAGCTTAAGGAGCGCCCTGTACATCAACCTTTTGGACGTAGGCATTTTTCAAAGCTATTTGAGTAATCCCAGCAGTCGAGAAGCTCGCAAAATGTATAAATTTATTTACAATAGTTTAGTGGAACCTTAAGGTTTCTCTATCTTGTATAGTGTGTCCATAACACTTAGTGAACTGTTTATATTTTTATTTTTTATTTATATTTATGGTGTAGCACGATAGGGCAGTCAAAAGTCCTTTAAATACATTGATTAAAAAAAGAAATCTATAAATGCAATATTCCTGAAACAATCTTATATATAAATAAAATTTTGACAATCAACTTATATTGTTGCATCGTCGGTAATGTAACATACTCGTATATAAACAAATAAATATACTACTCAAGATGGAGAGCATCAGCAGTCAAGACCGTGTTGATGTGCTGCGGCAGAAGGAAGTCAGCTCAGCATATGCTAAGTGACCAGCTTAGGGCCACCCAACGCTGAGGAGGGGTAGATTTGATTTTAGAAGTATATAGGGCGACTTTAAACAATTTTAGGGTTTCTTTGGATCGGTTTTGGCAACACAACTGGCCAGTCTTGGTGTTGAAGGCGCGAGCTGAACTAATGAACGAGGATGCCGAAAACCATTTCTATACAACAATACTCGTTGTTGTTAAATGCTACATTGTGACAGTTTGAGCTATAAGGACTGTTATCTGTTGTGTCTGCCACATTTCCGGCCGGTGGGTGTGTCGCGCTAGCCGCAACCCGTGGTTTCTCTTTTCCTCTATATTATTTTATTTATTGCCTTGTACACAAAATTGGGAGGCCTTTAACGTTAAAGGCAAAGTAAGTAGATTTTTAAAGGGGATCAATGAATGCGGCCTGTAAGACCGGCTTTTTGATAGCGACGCGTCGCCACGAGCTTGTTTGAACGTGTAATGTCATAGTACACTAAAGCGCAATCTATTGGTTTATTACGGAACTACTTTCTTTCCGATATTTTAATGGGGTTGGTACGTTTATCAGTTTTATTATTTTTGTGATATCGATTAACTAATGTGCGACGTTTTTTAAGAAAATAACTTAATATTTAGTTCTTAATGACCTTTATATGTTTTTTTTAAATAATTCTTCTTTTCTAGCATAGTGTTTGAATAAATTTGTTTCTTTGCTTTACATCTTTTAGGCATTTCACAACTGCTCATATTTATTTTTAAAAAATGTTTATTTTAGGCATCCTTTATACATTTAACATTAGCATAAATCCCTATAATGAGAATTATGAACAGAGGCATAAGAAAAAGCTTTACCTATGCTAAGTTATTCTTTATAAGAAAATTAAACCTTTAGTCAAAATACTTAATGAATGTGAGGTGTGTTTTATAACATCATAACATTGATTTTCTTCTCCTTCAATGTTGAATAAAGGTCTTTTCAATCCTTTTCTACTCATGAAAATAGCGAGCTCCGGGCAACCAGTTTCTCCGAGTCACCTTCATCAGATCACTGGCCCATCTGGCTACTGTGTCCCCACATTTCTGCGGCCGATTTATGATCTCCACTGGAGCACTCTCTTTCCCCACCCATTATTGGATCTACGACATATGAGGCCCGCCCACCTTCTTTTTTTATCTGCTATTATTTCAACTATATCAGTCGTCATCATTTTCGTATCACTGGACAGTATGGTCGCAATGGCGTGCACCCCATAGGAGCATAAAAATTATAATCTAGCTATACTTGGACATTTAATCAATAAAATGAATTAAAACTTGTTACAATTTGTACCCTTATACTCATAGATAGGCAAAATATAATCAGACTAATAAAAATGACTGCGATTACATTTTACGTTTTTTGCCATTAATATGACTGTATTTTGCTCATCTATGTTTTAAACACTACAGAATCCCAGATTACATACACATTTATGATTTCTTAATGTTTTAAATGAATTTAATCATGAGTACAGAGCAAGAGAATTAAAATTATGACTATATTTTGTAATCGTTAGTCATTAATCAGATTACATTTTGCCCATCTCTGGATGTACGCCACTGATGGTGGTAATATAGGTTTGTGAAATAAAGACTATTATTATTAGATTTATGTATTAAAAGAGATTGTTTTAATTCTTCCTGTACAAACCTTAATAATACTACAACAAACAAAGCAATAAAACAAAAAATAATGGCCTATAATTGAACATCAGCTATTAATATTTTCTATTTCGAAGGCGATCTCTTAACCATTACACAACGGGCCAATCAGGGAACTACCACTTCTGAATACCCTATATACTCACAATTTATCATGCCAGCCAATGGAGTTACACCTCAGTATCAACATTTAAATAGTAAAGATAACAAATATATTGACTCTTTATCTATGAACCGTTTTTCATTTACTTGGCTTTCTTAGAACGGTTCTAATCTACAACCACTTGCGTTACATGGAATACAAACAAACAACTTGGTAGCTGTGATTACTAAGGGCATTTACATACTATATCCGATCTAAATCCGTAATAATACGGTCTGTAGTAGAAGTAGAACGTTTTTTTGATACTAGATTGACAAAGTGATTACAGAGTACCTAATGGTAAGTACAGTGTATTCTAAAACTGAAAGCGACCATCAAAGGATGAAAATGGGAGTCGAAGCTGCTCGCGTCCGTAGGCTTTACCCTAGTTTCCCTACACGTGACTCCTGGGTGGTGCTAAACGAGCAGCAGCGAGGTGGTAGGGCGTCGGTGCCCGTCTGGATCGCGACCACAGTGTATGGGTGTAAAGCCCGTCATAGTGACCAGTTTCGGCTTGTCGCGTTTCGGGATCAGCTTGTGCATATCCAGTAGCTCATATACCTAGAGACCTTCAGTCGTGGTATATGTGGGCCGACATGACGATGTAGACTATCAATGGATTTTCATCCTTTGATAGTCGCTTTCGTTTTTGGACTACACTGTACTTACCATCAGGTACTCTGTAGTCATTAAGTCGAGCCAGTGTAAAGAAAAAAATCCGTTGACAGTCTCCGTCGTCATGTCGGCCCACATATACCACGACTGAAGGTCCCTAGGTATATGAGCTACTGGATATACACAAGCTGATCTTTCACTCCGACGCAGCCTTGAGTTTCTTTCGGCGTTTCTTCTCAAGGTAGTCGCTTCCGAAATGCTAGTAGATCTCCCGTAAGATCTTTCTCTGGCTGGCGGTCCAAGTCGAGGTTCGTACTCACAGGGGTGTTATTGCGTTGCCACTCAACCCATAAACTCGCTGGCTGAGCACCTTCTGTGCTCGCCCCCTAAGTTCGGTGAACTTGTAAAGTCTGTTCTGGCAACCAATGAATGGTCCAGTCCAAAAAATAAAACAAAAACTGATCCCGAAACGAGACTGGTCCAAGCGAGTCACTAAGATGACATTTATACTTGTGTACTGTGGTCACGATTCAGTTCAGGCAATCGCCCTACCACCTTTAAATACTTCGCAAAATTTAAGCGAAGTCAAAGTGAAATATGACAATCTCTGCAAAGTCTCGGTCTACTTAATTCTGTGTATTCAACTACTAAGTTAGAGCAATGAATGACATATTTTTTAGTTTACAAAACATTTTTTTTTACACTGGCTCGACAAAGGGACTACAGTGCACCTGATGGTAAGTACAGTGTAGTCCAAAAACGAAAGCGACCATCAAAGGATGACAATCCATTGACAGTCTCCGTCGTCATGTCGGCCCACATAGCCCGCGACTGAAGGTCTCTAGATATATGACCTTCTGGATATACACAAGCTGATCCCGATTCGCGTCAGACCAAAACGAATCACTATGACGGTTTTTACACTTGTATACTATGGTCATGACCCAGTTAGGGCAATCGCCGTACCACCATAAAGTTGCCACAAGTTCAGTTGGTAACGCCACAGTACAGGTAGACACAACCAAATCTGATAGATAAGAGAGATAGCTGATAAGGATTAACTCTACTAGACCCAGTACTCATGCATTTAATTTTCCACACCTGTTGCGAAATATCTGATAAAGTATGTTTTACGTTTGACGTTGTGGGAGTCGAAGCTGCTCGCGTCCGTAGGCTTTACCCTAGTTTCCCTACACGTGACTCCTGGGTGGTGCTAAACGAGCAGCAGCGAGGTGGTAGGGCGTCGGTGCCCGACTGGATCGCGACCACAGTACATGGGGGCAAAGCCCGTCATAGTGACCAGTTTCGGCTTGTCGCGTTTCGGGATCAGCTTGTGCATATCCAGTAGCTCATATACCTAGAGACCTTCAGTCGTGGTATATGTGGGCCGACATGACGATGTAGACTATCAATGGATTTCCATCCTTTGATAGTCGCTTTCGTTTTTGGTCTACACTGTACTTACCATCAGGTACTGTGTAGTCACTATGTCGAGCCAGTGTAAAAAAAAAGTTTAATGTCAAGAAAGTTAGGTAATCTATCTATCTATATATATATGTAGATAGATTTGGGGTTATCGCCTCACCTTCCATCCTCTCCCTCGCCCCGTCCTCTGTTGTTGGTGTATCTCTGCTTTCCCGGAAAGGGATATAGCGTAATGATATATTATTATTATAAAAGCCCTTGTCTTGTGACTGACGTATTATATTAGAGATTAAACTACTGACTTCCCTTTAAATTTTTTTCTAATAAATAAATGGAAGTAACTCAATATAAGACTGTCCTTTTCCTCGGAAATACGATGAAATTAGTCGTATAACACGCGTGTGCCTTTACAATTAGAGACTTGTCTTTCTTACTAACTAATAACCTAAGTAGCGAGGTCAAGACTAGTGATGAAAATGCCCGGGAATTTTCCCAAAGTGCCCAAAATTTCCGAGAACATTTCGTAAATTCCCGGGAATATTCCCAAGGAAGTTTTAGGTACTTTGGGAAAATTCCCGGGCATTTTCATTACTAGTCAAGACCAACCTAACACCCTTGTATTAATACCAAAGCAGCGTTTATAAATCTCGGCCTGATTGCTACGCCATTTTATCTCAGCCATCAGCCACGATGTCTAGAAATCGGTCCCATCGACTGCATAATTAATCAAGACCGAGTCTGAACGGTAGCGAGAACTAGTCGCGAAACTCCAAGAACTGCAACTTTCGCCACGCTACCTGTCCTTAGAAGGGCGCGGACGAGGCATCGAACTCGGCCAGGCCGTGCAGACTGACGCCAGACATTTTTTTAAACAGCCAGTCGCGCAGCCAAACCGGCTTAGCAGCGCAGACGCCGCGTGCTGCAAGTTACGAGCGATGGCGGGTTGAATAAGCGGCATTCTGAAAAAAAAAAAAATATATATATATAATTTCTATACTGCTTCTACAAACAAAAAAAAATGCATTGATAACTGTTTTTTATAATATGAGTAACAAGGGAACGCTTCACTGCAATCAAAACTTGTGGAAGGTGAAAAGAGGATGATGACAGCATCTTTTTTTTTTGTTAACCAAGTGGAAATCCCTTCGGACCGTCAGGGGAAGTGGTGAGGGCCACTCCCCCCAATGTGTCAGACCTGCCCCGACTAAAACCACCGGGATGCCAGCACTCCCCTCTCTTCGCCTTCGCCGAGCCTGGGAATCCAGATACTTCCGACATGATGGACTGCATCTGCCCAGACAATGTCAATTAAAACTTGTCTTAATGACCCCCAATCTATAAGAACTTAGAAATATGGCCGCTGGAAGTATATTCCACTATTTTTCTGTTCGCATGGTAAATGTAGGAGCGAATCTTTTCGCGCAGAAGGAATTTTTTTTTTTTTACACTAGCTCTACATAGTGACTACAGAGTACCTGATGGTAAGTACAGTGTAGTCCAAAAACGAAGGTGACTATCAAAGGATGAGAATCCATTGATAGTCTCCGTCGTCATGTCGGCCCACATATACCGCGACTGAAGGTCTCTAGGTATATGAGGTACTGGATATACACAAGCTGATCCCGAAACGCGACAAGCCGAAACTGGTCACTATGACGGGCTTTACATCCATGCAATGTGGTCGCGATCCATACGGGCACCGACGCCCTACCACCTCGCTGCTGCTCGATTAGCACTACCCAGGAGTCACGTGTAGGGAAACTAGGGTAAAGCCAACAGACGGGAGCAGCTTCGACTCCCGAATATCCATAAAATACGGCGTCTGGTAGTTTTATAGTGAAGTGAGGCTGGTGGAATTACAGAATGTAAAGTCCACGAGGTAGGTGACTTTACGCCAATACTCCGCAGTTAAGCTTCAGTCATTATATCAGTCAGGGGCATAGCTATTAGTCTACAAAGATTATCATCAGTTGAGCCCTCTGTTCGTAAGCTAAAATCGTTTTGTCATCTCACATGCAGGTGATAATGTATTTAATAATACACTAGAAATGACATTTTATAAATACTAGACGTATTGATTAAAGGATAAAAAGTCCCATATTTTTAGGTGATTTTCAAGATGCTGTTATTTTGCTGAAAATGGTCGCACAGTAGCTTAAAAAAAAGGAGGTTGTAGCTTCAAGTATCTTATTTTCAGTTTTAAACGTTGAAATTAAAATTATTAATTAAATGATCATAGAAAGCTCGTGGGTAAGTCAAATGAAAAGGAATTATATTATCTAAAATAATATTGTACTATATATGGAGTAAGAAGTATATAAGAAAAATCATATATTGTACTATATATATTGTACTCCATTGATCCCTTCCTTGCTGTTTTCTGCGCGTCGATTCAATAAATGGGTGTCAGCTGAAAATAAACGCTGGGTGGCTCGGCTGGTCACTTAGCATTTGCTGAGCTGACTTCCCTTTGGCGTATCATCACAACATAGGGTGCTTACTGTTTTTGTTTTCTATCTTTAATAACTTATTCTGCTATGTTGTTTGTTGTGTTGTGTGTCAAATAAATGTTTATATTATTATATTTTTTTATTATTAAAAAAAATGTAAGATAAGACTATGGAATAAAAAAATATCCTTTAATTAATGCGTCTAGTGTATTTTTCAAAGCCATTTAGTCTCTGATTTGTCATGGCGTTAAAGTTTACAATATGACCTTGGCTTTGGCAAGCACCCAGGAGTGAGGATAATAAATCAGCCTTACAAATGCACATCTCTACAAACTCGTCGGTTACGATAGATTGAAAATTTTTTAAACTACATTAAAACGCTTAAAGTTTTTAACATGGACCGAAACACGCTTTCTACTTCGCTTCACGACCAAAACGTGTTCTTTAATCCCACGAGATGTACGGGCTGAGCTATCAGTGCCTTTTAGTATTTGTAAATACGTTTACTGTCTGTTAGGGGACACTGGACAGGCTTTCGTAGTTTTTGGACTGGGTCCAAAATTCCTTGATAGAAAACATACATCAAGAGATTTCATCAATCAAGCTAAGTTGTCTCAGATATATATTCCTAGCTATATTCTCTACTATCATAAAATTGTTACTAACGTTATTTAACTCGTCTCTTCAAATTTGTTTAACTGACTTCAAAAAAGGAGGTTTTATTGTGTATTTTTTATGTATATTTAGCCATATCTTCGCAATTTATTGACCGACTTGAATAATTATTTTTTTACACAAAAGACCACAGTGCAAAGTTGATTTCTTTTAAATATAGTGCAGATCTGCTCATGGTCTTTGCAGAAATAAGCTAGAACTCTTGAAAATCTATTTTTCTCTCTCTGTATCTCCCTCACTTACGTTGACTTATGCAAAATATGCTTACCACTAGATTGCCCAGAGCAGTCATTTAAACTGTTTTTAAAGTTTAGTTATATAAAAAAATATATATTTATAAGGAACAATTTTTTAAAATATTATGACCTTTTATATATTATCTTATAGCATTTATTAATAGTTGTACTTACCTCCCCCCTCTTTATTCCCTATATACATATGTACTATACCTTTATTCAGTCTTTCTAGTGTTAAACAAAAATTGTAAAGTTATATTAATATAAGTTCAAACAAAGCCAATGTGATATTTTTTTTTTGTTTAGTCTTACTCGACAAAGTGACTACAGTGCACCTGATGGTAAGTACAGTGTAGTTCAAAAACGAAAGCGACCATCGAAGGATGAAAATCCGTAGATAGTCTCCGTCGTCATGTCGGCCCACATATACCGCGACTGAAGGTCTCTAGGTATACGAGTTACTGGATATACACAAGCTGATCCTGAAACGCGACAGGCCGAAGCGAGTCACTATGACGGTCTTTACACTTGTGTACTGAGGTCATGACCCAGTTTGGGCAATCGCCGTACCAGCATATTACTAGATAGGAATGTTTTCATTTAATTATATCTGCACTGTATTTTTTATATATACACATATATAAAGCTTTTTATTTAAAACATTTGTTTTTTTCATTGTTTTGTTGGTTAAATACGTAAGCCGGTGTCGATGATATTCCGAATTCCAATTTAAGCAAATCTGCACTACAAATTCGTTCTTTTCATAATGGGAACAGCGATGGAGTGGATTGCGATCCAGTCTAGTCTAGTCTTCTACGTTCTTACGATTTGGGAGGTTTTAAAAGATAAGTGAATAAGCATTTGTTGAGCGAACACAGTTTTTTATCGAACTCTTTTTTTGGTAATCGGGGGTAAAATGCTACATAGGATCATCAGGGTTGCTTTGAGGGCAGCGACCCCGGTGTGTCAGATTCCTGCTGACTAAAATCCTCCGGGGTGTCCCTCCAATCACTCCAACCAGGCCTGGGAAACCAAATTCGTCCAGTCGCCCTGGGAGCGAACAGCCTTATTCAGGCTTCCTCTCTGGGAGGGGTGCGTATAAAGAGCCCACGCCTCTAATATCTCTCTCTCAGGCGGCGCGCTAGACACAGCGCACCACCTCCCTCTCATCCGGGCAGCAGACTCCCTCAAGTCTACTGCCCGGCGCATTTTATCGAGCTCATCTTAACTTTTTGCCAAGTATGACTTAGGTAAAGCGTCTGCACATCAATAATAAGAAAAATCATCAGAATATCTATAAAAATATATAAATACTAGCTGATCCGGCAAACGTTGTTTTGCTATATAAGGTTTTGTAATATCTTCTAAGATGTTCATTGAAATTAAGTGATGTCAAAGACAATTTTGTTCATAACTAAATACTCTTAATCAACAACACATTTATTTGGATAAAGATTAATTACGATTTTTTGATTATTATGTTGATACAACTCTTAACAAATAATGCATTAATTTCGACCAAATTCGATTACCATAAAAACGGTTCTAGTGAGTTAATCTTAAAAGATAGACATATACTGTCGCAGATATTTTTTTAGATCATTTCAAGAGGAATAATTCTTACTTACATATATTTTTGGTATCTTGAACCGTTTTTGCAGCGCACGCGATGGAAGCCCTCAAGGATGAATAATTTTGCCCGTTTTTTTCACATTTTCCATTACTTCTTCGCTCCTAATAATTGCATCGTGATGTTATATAGCCTAAACCCTTCCTCGATAAATGGTCTATTCAACTCAAAAAGAATTTTTCAATTCGAACCAGTAGTTCCTGAGATTAGCGCGTTAAAACAAACACACTCTTCAGCTTTATAATATTAGTATAGATTTATAATCTCTTCGTTATTACAAGTTTCAGTAAAATCTGTTGAATAGAACAGAAATTACCTTGGATAGAAACTTTAGCTCAAATTTTGGACCAAATGTTATCAACTGCTTTTATAACTTCCTCGGACGAGAGGGAACCAGTGTTTTATGCTCTTTGCCAACAATTATACGGGTTGAGGGTACCATAAAAGCACTCCTATAGGTACAGACCTTGGCTAGGGAGCCTAACCATGAAGAGAACTATCCTGATCTAATAGTGTTTTGGAAGCTACTTCCTTGGGACGAAACGCCGAAAGTCTTTTTTTTTTACACTGGCTCAACATAGTGACTACAGAGTACCTGATGGTAAGTACAGTGTAGTCCAAAAACGAAAGCGACTATCAAAGGATGAAAATCCATTGATGGTCTACATCGTCATGTCGGCCCTCGTATACCACGAGTTACTGGATATACACAAGCTGATCCAGAAACGCGACAAGCCGAAACTGGTCACTATGACGGGCTTTACACCCATGCACTGTGGTTGCGATCCAGACGGGCACCGACGCCCTACCAACTCGCTGCTGCTCGTTTAGCACCACCCAGGAGTCACGTGTAGGGAAACTAGTCTAGTCTACGTCGGAATGGAAATACCTCTGTACAGAGTAAACTCTTTGTGCGGCATAAGTAATACACGAATCGCTTACCCCTCGGAGGATAGAGCATAATGATTGACGATACGCCAATATAAAAAAAAAACGCTTATTGTGTAAATAATTGGCTGGCATTTTGTTCGAGAACCCCTTTTATATAAACTTAATCTAAGCTCCAAATGGAATTGTTACAGATTTTTTAATGTAATTTTTAACAATGACCGAAAATCAATCCAAAATCAATACAAGCGTGACGCGGATAAAAAATGGGTTTAAAAAGAGAAAGTACAACTGTGATTTTAACCGCAGGGAATCTGTATTATTATTTGAAATAGGAAAAAAGGATATCATCAAGCTAGGTCGCTTTTAGATTAGGTAGATGCCGAGTAGATTCTAAGGCTGAGATTTTTTGTTCGCAATATTCTTTAACTTACGATATGAACGCTCTATTTCATTAACCTATACATTAATACATGAAGCAAAAACTTTGTACCCCTTTTTACGAAAATTGCGCGGACGGAGGAGTATGAAATGTGGCACACTTGTAGTTTATATAGAGACTAGCTGATCCGGCAAACGTTGTTTTGCTATATAAGGTTTTGTAATATCTTCTAAGATGTTCACTGAAATTAAGTGATGTCAAAGACAATTTTGTTCACAATTAAATACTCTTAATCAACAACACATTTATTTGGATAAAGATTAATATTATTACGTTGATATAACTCTTAACAGATAATGCATTAATTTCGACCAAATTTGTTTACCATAAAAACGGTTCTAGTGACTTAATCTTAAAAGATAGACATATACTATCGCCGACATTTTTTTAGATCATTTCAAGAGGAATAATTCTTTTTTACATATATTTTTGGTATCTTGAACCGTTTTCGCAGCGCACGCGATGGAAGCCCTCAAGGATGAATAATTTTCCCCGTTTTTTTTTCACATTTTCCATTATTTCTTCACTCCTAATAATTGCATCGTGATGTTATATAGCCTGAAGCCTTCCTCGATAAATGGTCTATTCAACTCAAAAATAATTTTTCAATTCGAACCAGTAGTTCCTGAGATTAGTACGTTCAAACAAACAAACAAACAAACAAACTCTTCAGCTTTATAATATTAGTATAGATGGAATACAGAATGATAATATTTTGTTTAAAATAATGCATAAAAATACATTAAATCAATAAAAAGTATATTACACACACGAACATACCTTTTTTTTCGAATTCGACGGTTATTGATGACCGGGAAAGGTCTTCACAACTAAACCGGGCGGCCACACACGGGCGGCTACATGCATTGGACACACAAACATATACATACATACTATTGAGAATAGATTAATATTGTTTGTCTTTAATATTATTTATCTATAGTCTTACTGAATGTCAAACAAAGCCTATAATAGATATTTGTGTTTTATATTGTAGTGAAATTCATTTATTACAATAAATATATTAGTTATTAGTGAAATACCGTTCGCTCAATTTACAAATATAAATCTAATATAAAATCTCAAAATAAAAAGAAAGTTGTGTTGCAGTAATCTATCGATTAAAAAAATATATATTTGTTGCTGGTTCAAAGATCTTTTTGTATTTTTTATTAATGTGACAATAGAAACCTTAATAATGTTTAAATTTATAACTTAAATTAATTATGGTCGAATTTCGACCACTGGGCGACCATTAAATTATAAAATAGATAAAAAAAATTAGAAATACATACATATCATAATTTTTTATTGACAGTTTGAAAAATACGAGCAAATACGCAGCTGAAAGCTAGTATAGTATATCAGCAGGTTTAAAAATACACGTACTATGTTATTATTTTTAGTAACATTAGTAATACTGCGCTATCGAAATCACCCTTCATCGAAAAAAAATCAATTCGCCCCAGAAAAAGTTGCCAATTTTCAAAAATTATTACTTTCGGAAATGCATTGACAGTTTTTTTTTAATTTAACGCCATCGGCAAAGGAATCAGCTGCACAGCCGAACGGCGTACGTACAAAAGAGTTTTTTGCCAACTTTTTTTACGTGCTTCGTACGCGAAAGGGATGCGGTACAATGAGACGTTTTTTATTTTTATTTTACAAAACTGCTAAAAAGTTTCGCCTACCGTAAGAATAGTATGGACCTGACGTGAATTTTACATGTGCCACGCAATCTTTTTAAAAGAGAATCCATATAATTATTTAAGGAAATATTTACTCGAATGAATGAACTTGTGCAATTACTTATAATTTGTGTAAAATAAAACGACAATAATTGTAAATGTAGTATGACCTTGCTTTCTCTTGAAGTATAAATTCCATAGACATTTCAATTTTACATATTGCTCAACACAATAGGCTATCTGGACCAGGCTATAGGGAATTATTATAATTAGCTTTTAATCAAAGAAAAAGACAATTTTTATTCAGTGGAAAAAAAAACACATAAAATTACTATCAAACGCAGAGGCATAGAACATAGTCACTGTTTTTTTTTTTATTATTTTAACCTTTACTTATTCACTCAAAAATATTTGCTTTGTAAATGTATTTTAAACATTAATAAAGACAAAAAAAATAGACAATAATTGTAAATGTAGTATGACCTTGCTTTCTCTTGAAGTTTAAATTCCGTAGACATTTCAATTTTACATATTGTTCAACACAATAGGCTATTTGGACCAGGCTATAGGGAATTATTATAATTGGCTTTGAATCAAAGAAAAAGACAATTTTTATTCAGTGCAAAAACCAACCCACAAAATTACTATCACACGCAGAGGCATAGAACATAGTCACTGTTTTTTTTAATTATTTTAACCTTTACTTATTCACTCAAAAATATTTGCTTTGTAAATGTATTTTAAACATTAATAAAGACAAAAAAAATAAACAGCTAATCATATTGCCAGCAAGTCTTGACATATTCCTTAATATACAAATTTGCTTCGTTTGAAGTGATTTCTAAAAATAAAAAAACAATTACTAATGTAATTTCACTATATCAAGACTGACATTATTGTTATTAGAAATACCTACAAAATGAATCAATTCAGTCAAAATTAAATACATTCAGTGTGACTCAGAGCGAGCCTATTTACACATGTACTGCACGTAGGTAAATATATACATAGAAAATGTTTTTAAAATAAAACAAATGCTTACTTCAACGAATAGTCATTAAAGTAGCAACTTTTACAGTTTTTGCAACAAAAATCATATTAACTAAATCTTTGAAATCTGAAACATAACGGCAATTTCCGAAAGTAAAAAAAACATTCATAATATAGTCCCGATCTAATCTCAGTCAGAATTTACATTATTAACAAAAATGATAACTGTGACGTGAGATTAAAATGTAATTGAGAATTGACCGAAAATTATTAAGGTTAACCTTTAACGAATTATTTAACCTTGTTCCACCCTCTCTCTTTCTTAATATAACGACGCGCGTGGGCTTACGGAGTCAAAGCTATACGGTAACTCATATCCCGGCTAGGACTGAGAAGTCTCTAACTCTTAGTTTTGCTGTGTCAGGCTTTGAGATGGTCTTTTGGCGAACGTGTTTCCACCTCCTTATGATATGGGAACCTTAAAACGAAGCGTGAAGAGATAGGTTTTTTTCTTACTGTTGGTAGCCGTTGTCATTTTTTGGACTCTCACATGCTACCATCAAGCATGATGCGATTATTGCACCAAGTTAGGATAAAAAATAAAAAAGGTGAATTGTTTTTTTCATATCCACAATAATATAACTTTAAGCGAATCATTGCTAACACAAAAACCCGCCGTAACCCTATTTCGCGTGCGCTCGAACAAAAGTGTAGGGTATTCAATAACTATGGACGCTCGCAGAGCCATCTGGGCAGCGAGATTTTTTTTTAACTTAGCACGGATTAAAAAGTTCTCTCTATTACACGTATTTTAATCTGTTACATACAATAATGAAGAGTGAGAGATATTTTTGGTCAGCAATCTGTATCGTGTTTTTAGAAAATGATATAAAAATTATATATAAGAGCATATGACCGACTTCGTAATGTAGTAAAGTGAATAGACCGTCATAGTGACTCAATTCAATCTATCGTTCTTCTGTATCATCTTGTTTACGTCCACTTTTCATATCGAGCGGTGAAAGGCTATTCAGTTTAAGCGACATTTTTTGGTGATATAGTAATATATATTTGGAATCGGTATAAACGCTGATACCGAAATATATATTGAGGGGTGAAAGGCTATTTGGTTTAAACGACATTTTTTGGTGATATCTATACTAATATTATAAAGCTAAAGAGTTTGTTTGTTTGTTTGTTTGTTTGTTTGAACGCGCTAATCTCAGGAACTACTGGTTCGAATTGAAAAATTCTTTTTGAGTGGAATAGACCATTTATCGAGGAAGGCTTTAGGCTATATAACATCACGATGCAATTATTAGGAGCGAAGAAATAATGGAAAATGTGAAAAAAAAAACGGGGAAAATTATTCATCCTTGAGGGCTTCCATTGCGTGCGCTGCAAAAACAGTTCAAGATACCAAAAATATATGTATGAAAGAATTATTCCTCTTGAAATGATCTAAAAAAATGTCCGCGACAGTATATGTCTATCTTTTAAGATTAAGTCACTAGAACCGTTTTTATGGTAAACAAATTTGGTCGAAATTAATGCATTATTTGTTAAGAGTTGTATCAACGTAATAATATTAATCTTTATCCAAATAAATGTGTTGTTGATTAAGAGTATTTAATTGTGAACAAAATTGTCTTTGACATCACTTAATTTCAATGAACATCTTAGAGGATATTACAAAACCTTATATAGCAAAACAACGTTTGCCGGATCAGCTATAGTGTCTTGATAACCGCGAAACTCGAGAACGGCTGAACCGATTTGACTGATTTCTTTTTTGTTGTGTTTGTTGAAGTCTGGGGAAGGTTATAACAGAGAGAAGACTTTAAAAAATTATCTGAAAAAGTCTAAAAACAACACTTTTCTATATTCTCATACAAAAGATTTGTTATAAGTCAATTTGAACTTTAACACCATAGCATAAAGTTTAAATGTTAGTGGACGGGTTCCGGGAAGGCAAAACAATTATTGAGTGACGTATAAATATTAATGTCAATATTTATCAATTTTTATACATATAGCATTAAGACCAGGTTCCTTCAAACAATTTTCAAAAAACAGCCGACAGGCCAATAGCTATTAACATTAAAAAAAACAATTTGACTTTGTTTTAGAGAAATAGGGCAGAACAAGGTCTGCCGGGACAGCTAGTAGTAATATATATTGGGAATCAGTATAAACGCTGACACCGAAAATATATATCGAGGGGTGAAAGGCTATTTGGTTTAAGCGACATTTTTTGGGGATATAGTAATATATATTTGGAATCAGTATAAACGCTGATACCGAAAATATGTATCGAGGGGTGAAAGGCTATTTGGTTTAAGAAACATTTTTTGGTGATACATAGATATATTAAGTTTTTATAAATTTATGCGATTTGAAAAAAATATGTTATTGTGGGTTTAGAAATTAGACTCCTCATTTATTCGTAGTTTTTTTGTATACTAGCTCGATAAAGTGACTATATTGCATCTAATGGAAAGTAATCCAGAGTAGTCCACGATCGGCAACGAGAACCAAGAGAAGAGAATCCATTGACAGCCACAATTGCCATGTTGGTCCACAAAAACCACAATGGAAGGTCTCTAGGTATATTAACAGCTCGCCGGGTGCCGAAGAAGATGACCCAGCCTTGCCCTTGGCACTCGGCAGGCGGAAGAAGAAACACCTTGGGGATTTTAGTCCCCCTGGGGTGCTCTTGCAGTGCACCAGTCCCCGGGCGCAACGAGGACTTCCAAAGCGACTGGTGCGCGATCAGCCTGTGGGCTCCTCCACAGTCGGGAGGGGTAAACTCCTCAACAGTCTCTCAGCTCTCATATCAGGCAACCACCCCCTCAGGCTCTTTACCTGATGCTTCCTTCTCTACTGGCTCCATGCGCACCAACGGCAACGGTATGTCGTCGACAGTGCCGGGAGCGTTTCTCGGTAGGGGGTTTTAGTCGGGGCAAGTCTGACACACCGGGCGGCAACCCTCATCTAACCCCCTGAGGTCCATTTAGGGATTTCACCCGTGTTACCAAAAAAAAGGTTATTAACAACTGGATATATACAAACTGATTCCAAAACATGACAGGGCGCAGTGAGTCACTATGTAAGTTTTTACATTTGTGTACTGTGCTCAAGACCCAGTTCGGACAGTCGTCCTATTACCTCAACTTGTGGTATATGTAGATCGAAGCTACAACAACTACTGTCAATTGATTTCCCTCCCTAAAGGTAGGATTCCGATTTTGACTGTCGCTATTTTGTCGCTGCTGGCGAGCTGAATCGAATTGCGTCTTTAGTTTCCACCATTCTTGGTCTATACTGTTTTTTCCACCAGGTGCGCTGGGGCTTGCGTTGCCGAAGTTTTAATTAATTTTTATGGTGGTAGGCCGATTGCTGGAACTGGGTCGTGACTCGTTACAGCAGTACACAAGTGTAAAGCCCGTCATAGTGACTCGCCTTGGCCTGTCGCGTTTCGGGATCAGCTTGTGTGTATCCAGTAACTCATATACCTAGAGACCTTCAGTCGTGGTAGATATATGTGGGCCGACATGACGATGGAGATTATCAACGAATTTCCATCCTCTGATGGTCGCTTTCGTTTTAGGACTACACTGTACTTACCATCAGGTGCACTGTAGTCACTATGTTGAGACAGTGTAAAAAAAATCACTATAAAAAGAACCAAGGCCAAGACAAATAAATTCTCGGCTAGTACTTTTATTGCAGATATGAAAATGAAAATATTTATAGAAATAAGTTGTATTAAATAGAAAGACGGAGTAATTTTAGATAGTCTAGACACGTGGGCACTGTGCTTGGAGGGAGATATAGTCGCTCAGGCAACGGAGAAATCGATCAAAACCGGTCGGCCGTGTCTAGCCTTGAGTGGTGTATATTTAGTGCACATGTACTTAACAGGACAATTAACCACAAATTACTTATATTTTTAGAGAAGTACAATATAATATTGTACTTTTTAACCCCCGACGCAAGAAGAACGGTGTTGTAGAATGCAGAATGATAAGGCTATATATAATATACAATAATCTATGATATATTCAACGATATTATTTGGAAACTTTGAAAAAGCATGTTAATCGAGAGAATGGTGGAATATGTAGTAGTTTGTTTTTTTTTCTTTCTTTTCTTTTGTGTATTCGTGTGCCGATTATAATAGATTTAGTGTTTTCTTTTTGTTACTATTCATATCCGTGTTTTGCTCGCAATATTAACATTATGCCATCAGGCGACACCACAGTGGTGACGTACGCAAGCTTTCGGTCTTCACAATTTCATAAAAGTAGGGTAACAGGGTTGAGTACTTAAAAGAACTAACGATGAGATTAGTAAAACTTAACAATTTATAATCTCCCGATAAAATGTCGAGAACAGCCGGCGACACGTCAAGTGATCAGATTCAGCGCTGCCAAGTGCTAAGCGAATAAATATTTATGAATCGTACAACGTACGTATTTACTAATTACAAATAAATCTCGCTCCTGATGTTTATTTCGATAAAGGCTCGGTTTATAAACGGTTCTTAACACTGGCTCGACAAAGTGAGTACTGTTCACATGATGGTGAGTACAGTGTAGTCCAAAAACGAAATAGACTGTCAATGGGTGAGTAAATTAAATAAGGACCAGTAGAGAAAAGTTTCCATGCATGATGATGTTACATTTGTTAATCTTATATTAAAAGTTGTTGGGTTATAGCAGTTGTATCACTCTGTGCATTTATATCGTCGGGTAAAAGGCTATTTGGTTTAAGCGACATTTTTTGGTGATATAGTAATATATATATATTTGGAATCAGCGTTTTTTACCGATTCCATATCTATAATATACAAATGATTCGTTAAATGTGTATAAGCGCGAAACTCGAGAACGGCTGAACCGATTTGGCTGATTTCTTTTTTGTTGTGTTTGTTGAAGTCTGTGAAAGGTTATTACGGAGAGAAAAATTAAAAAAAATTGTCTGAAAAAGTCTAAAAACAACACTTTTCTATATTGTCATACAAAAAAATCGTAATAATATTTAAAAGTCAATTTGAACTTTAACACCATACCATAAAGTTTAAATGTTAGTGGACGGGTTCCGGGAAGGCAAATCAATTGAGTGATGTTAGTATCGTATAAATATTATCAATATTTGTCAACTATAGAAGATATTCACTAGAAATAATTTATATGGCAGGACAACGTTTGCCGGGTCAGCTAGTATATATATTAGGTCCTTACATATGAAATTGGCGTTTTGTATGGGAGGAACAAAAAGTCGAATATTTTTTAATATAATATATTTAATTAATCAAAGTATGAACCATTATTTTCTATGCACTTTTGCCATCTCATAGGTAGTTCATTGATCCCTTTACTAAAAAAACCAGTCGGACGGGAATCAATAAAATCTTTGAAGGCGATTTGGACTGCCCCATCGGAGTTGAATTTTTTCCCTTACAAGAAGTTATCCAAATTTCGAAAAAAATGGTAATCTGTTGGAGCAAGGTCCGGGGAGTACGGAGGATGTCTTAGACTTTCCAATTGAAGCTCTTCTAATTTAGTAGCCGTCTGTTGCGCAGTGTGTGGTCTAGCGTTGTCGTGAAGCAGCGGTGGCGTGGAGCGATTGACCAGCCTAGGTTGTTTAGCCGCTAGCTTTTCCATCATAGTTTGCAATTGCTGACAATAGACATCAGCCGTAATAGTCTGGCCAGATTTGAGAAAACTGTAATGAACAATACCGGCACTAGTCCACCAAACGCTTACAAGTAACTTTTTTGGGGTTAATCTTCGCTTGGGGCAGGATTTGGCTGGCTGGCCAGGATCCAACCATTGCGCTGAGCGCCTCCGATTATCGTAAAGAACCCATTTTTCATCACAGGTAATGATTCGGTTTAAAATACCTTCATTATTGTGCCGGTTTAGTAATGTAACGCAGCAGTCGACGCGCGTTTGCCGGTTTGCTTCAGTCAATTCGTGAGGTACCCACCTTTCAAGCTTTTTAATCTTCCCAATTTGCTTCAAGTGAATTAAAACAGTTTTATCACTAACATCGCAGCCTGCAGCTAACTCGGACGTGGTTTGCGATGGATCCGCATCCACAATAGCCTTCAACTCTTCATTATCAACTTGAGTCTCAGGCCGTCCACGGGGCTTGTTCTGCAGATCGAAATTTCCAGAACGAAAACTTTGGAACCAAAAACGAACTGTGTTTTCTTTTGCAACACGACCGCCATACACATCATTTACCCTTCGAGTTGTTTCCGCAGCACTAGTGCCACGGCGGAACTCGTACTCGTAAATAATGCGATATTTTAAGTTTTCCATTTTGTAAAATGAGTGACGCAAACAGAAAAAAACAGAAGAAAAAAACAAATGAATGACGATCATCGAAGCACAAATACATGAGTCTATAGCTGTACAAATTTGAATTTGGAATTCCTTACCAAAGAGGAGAAATTTGTGATTAAAGTGGCCAGTACGAAAAACGCCAATTTCATATGTAAGGACCTAATATATTGCTATATCACTAAAAAATGTCGCTTAAACCAAATAGCCTTCCACCCCTCGATATGAAAATGCCGTGTGATGTAGGCAACTGCACGGCGCTCTCAGCCCGCGACTGTCAGAATCCGACGCGCGGCTTTAGATCGCTCTAGAACATTAATTATTTATAGCTTGTCGTGGTTTTTTAAGGACATCAAAACTATTGTTCGTGGACTCTGAACTTGGCCGCGATGCTTTGAAGGACACTTTAAGAATTTAGGTTAGGTATATACAAACAGCCTGATAGCGCAGTTTGTAGCGACACTACTTACGATGCTGAGGTCCTGGGTTCGAGTCCCGGTAGTGGTAAACTTTTCTGTGATGAGCAGATAAGTTTGTCACAGGCCACGGGCGGCGCCGACGAAGGATAGTTCAGTCAACTGCTGCTAACCGGTGCGTTTTCGCTCCGAGGCGCAGTTGCACTCCGACGCAGCCTTGAGTTTCTTTCGGCGTTTCTTCTCAAGGTAGTCGCTTCCGAAACGCTAGTAGATGACCCTTTGGGTGGCGGGCCAAGTCGAGGTTCGTACCCACAGGGGTGCCCTTGCGTTGCCACCCAACCCATAAACTCGCCGGCTGAGCATCTTTTATACTTGCCCCCTAAGCCCGGTTGAACTGTAAATGCCTTTCCCGACAATCAGTAGTAAAGTCCGCTTCAAAAAATATCTATGTCTATTACCCGTAGTACAAGCGCTAGCTTAATTTGGGACTAGGTCAATATGTGTAGTTGCTTGTTTATTTGTGCCGTGGTGGCTGCCGGCAGAATAGAATAGCACCCCCCTCTTCTTGCTGAGGTGTTGTAAACGGCGACTAAGGTATCTCTTTAACACTGCAATTCAACCAGGTGTTCAGAGAAGGACAACTCGATCAAACCTGCATCCTGCTCCCTCCCGATCGTACTGGTTCTCCATTCCATCGGGCCCGAGGGAGCTCGGACGAGAGAGTGCTTTACTGGCAGCGCGTCCAGCTATGCACTTAAATATCTCCTGCGCAATTGACTGTTTCCGTAAACTGGACCTCGATTGTCATAACCGGTGTTGAAACAGTCGCCGTGGCCGAATTCGACTAGGACATCATCATTGTTAATAAGTATTATTAAAACGGTAATTGTGAAAATATAATATTACCTTCCCTACTGTTTGATATATATATTTTTTACTTATATCTCTTTTGCTTCTACGGGTCGGCCCGTGGAGATGAATAACTACGAAAGGATAGCGAAAGAGATATACAATATGAGTGGAAGAGGCGAGGCCGATCGAGACTCACCTACGCAGACGAAATGAAGAGAGTTGTGGTGCAGAGTAATGTCCAAAGTAGATGGAATCGGTGCAAGTGCATTAATTGCGAGCCGATGTTGTTAACAGGGTTTGCCGCCACGGGCTGCACAGCTGATAGGAGCCACGCGTGAGAGGTCATAGAAACTAATTTGTTACTTCTAAATAGAGATCGGTTGGCAGAAATAAACGCTAAGATTCCACTAATTCCCAATATTTATTATAAATGGCAGTAACAACGTAGGCAAGGTAATGTCTAGTCAGTCCAGTGCACTAAGGTAACCTAGATACAGCGTCACAGTTGAGCGACCTCCCACAGTTTTATTGCTCGACGACCTTACTATTCACCCGGGTCATCCGTCTGGACGTTGCTATGGCTATGACATTCAATGCTCTGACACGGTACGTAGGAGGGGTTCACGTTTCTCTTTCAATAGATTGTAACCATAAGTTATCTATTAAAAATGCTTTTAGATTACTTTTATAAATCTAAAAATATACTGATTGTAAAAAGAAAAATTCAGCGCTTTTCAGAATTGATTGATTTGTTGTATACTAGCTGTACCCGCGACTTTTTTCACGTATAAATAGTATTTTTATTATGATGATAATAAAACTAACTACTACAAATAGGTTAAGCCATTTCTGAGATAAGCGGGCGCAAATTCATACAGATATATTGACCAACGGTTTCGATACATTTCTACTAACTTACAACGCGCAAGAGAAAAATTTCTGTAAGGCAGTATTAACGATTTTCAAACATACTATAAATCTCTATTTCACCCTTTATCGTGGAATAGAGTAAACCGCCCTTAGTGGGTGACTACGTCATTTAAAGAACACAATGACGTTCTCGTTTCTAACTTCACTAGTTTAGGCTTTGCGATGGTATATCAGACAGGACAAATCTTTTTATGTACATATGTGTAAGATAAAATATAGATTGTCGGCGTGGCGAATTCTTCTACGATGGCAACATTTTTAAATTGATATTACAGCTATAATATTTTATCGAACCTTCTAATGTAAAATGGCAACTATTGAGACGACTTTAAGCTTAATCTCCAGCAATGCTATCAATGGGTCTCGTTTAGAAAAAATTAAAAATGCGAAAAATCACAAATGTTGTTTTAAATACTCCGTGACGATTTGGTAAATATATAAATTACAATTTTAAAATAAAAATAGGCTTGGCTTCGTCCAGTGACGTGCATAGAGTATTTGGACAAGTTAGGCAGATTCACATAATTAATGTAAATATTATATAGTGATAATAAATATTATATTACTTTCATAGGGAATATAAATGGCATGAAAAAAGAATAGATATGAATATAAAGGGTTCCTTTTTATGTTTAAATTAAAGTAATTTATTTCAGACTTATTTATCTCAAGGGCATGCAATGCTTTCATACATCTATGAAATGAACGCTACTGCCTTTGCAATATTGGACAAGTTAAGTTAAAAAATATTACAATAACATACCCATTTAGCTTTGAGAAACTCCAAAAATTGCAGTGAAAACTGTCCCGATGGCGTTGTATATTTCTCACACATTTTTTTTTATAAAACTATTTCTTTACTTTTATTACATGAGTAGAAATATTTCGATTTTTATATTTAAAACACGAAGAAATGTTATTGGTGTTATATTTCGAAAACTTTTTAATTATCACGAATATGCAAATTATGCGACTAAAAGTAACTGACGAGAAATTTATTTATATAGGTTAAAGATAAATTAAAAGCTTTTAGATTTATTGTAGTAAAAAACTGTTTTAAATATCTACTTATGTGTATAAATAATTCATAAAAACTAATAAAGGACACTATAAAAAACTAGTAAAGTAGATAAATTGCAACTTGATAATTTACGTGTAAATTTATCTAATGTTAATACGTCAAAACCGATAGATGATAAATTTTAAGCCAAAATAAAAAGTTATAATACGTTTTGCCGTCGTTTCCCGCGCATTTTCGACTCATAGGGACAAGCTCCCGGCCCTTAAGCTCGCGACAGACTGAGCGCCAGTCGACAATCTTACATCGACAGTCTAGTCGACATAATAATCCAACCCTAGATATAAAATCGTGTTGCCAATTTTTAGTACAAAAAAATTCGTCCGCTCCCTTTCAGGAAATTATTAATACGACTTCTATTTTATACTGCATATTGTATTGGAATTCACTGCCGGTGTCAGATATTCCAGAATCGTCTACTATATATATACATACTAGCTGACCCCGCAAATTTTTTTTTGGCATATAAGTTATTTCTAGATAATTTCTAGTGTAGACAAAAACTAACTAACCTATTGTGTGTAAGGATAAATTTTAAAAAAATGTTAAGGGTCAACAACCCTTATCACTTAGGGGTATGAAAAATAGATAGTATCCGACTCTTAGACCTACTGGATATGCATATAAAATTTGGTAAAAATCGGTAAAGCCGTTTCGGAGGAGTAAGGTAACTAACATTGTGACACGAGAATTTTATATATATATAGAGATAAAGATAAAAGCACTCATTCTAAGTGATATATCGTATATTTATATACATATAAGTTACTGATGCTAGATAAATGATTTTTTTTTACACTGGCTCGACATAGTGACTACAGAGTACCTGATGGTAAGTACAGTGTAGTCCAAAAACGAAAGCGACTATCAAAGGATGAAAATCCATTGATAGTCTCCGTCGTCATATCGGCCCACATATACCGCGACTGAAGGTCTCTAGGTATATGAGTTACTGGATACACACAAGCTGATCCCGAAACGCGAAAAGCAGAAACTGGTCACTATGACGGGCTTTACACCCGTGTACTGTGGTCGCGATCCAGACGGGCACCGACGCCCTACCACCTCGCTGCTGCTCGTTTAACACCACCCAGGAGTCACGTGTAGGGAAACTAGGGTAAAGCCTACGGACGCGAGCAGCTTCGACTCACAAAAAACAGGTTTTTTACATCAGGTTCCTTTTATGACGTAGGTGCCCACAAAGGTCGAATTTTTAAATATTCTAACTGTAAGAGGGTGAAATAAGGGTTTAGGGTTAGTTTATAAATCCATCAATTTTAAAATAAGCACTATGAAAACTCATGTTTAAATTTATTGTATATTTGAAAAAAAAATACCCCAAAAGTGGTAATTATTTCTACCCGAGCAACGCCGGGTAATCATAGTTAGCTTCAAATAAATTAATTAATATAAATCATCCGGAACATATTTTCTGAACGCTATTGAAAACTACATCATTAACCGTCGTGTAATTTAAAAGATATAAACAAACACAGATACTAAAATTTTTAGATCACTATGATTTCCGAGGACGGAATAAAAAAATTGGCACACACCGTAATGAGTTTAGGAACCTGTTCCCATGTAGCATATAATTATTTTGTTGTATATAATTCGAAATGCGGTAGATGAAATAATTCTAAACTAGATTAATAAAAAGCAGACAGTCCACAAGCGAGTAAAAACTCCGCCGCTTAATTCACGGATGTGGGTAAATTTTCTACAAATTGCATGTTTCTTGTTTTTATTTGATTTTAGCTACAATGACGTTAAATTTCCTTTACTTAAATTATTTATTATACGGTTATCTTGGAATAAAAATTAAACTTACAGAAATTAATTAGGTATTTGTACCTCAAAGGGGGAAAGGAACATTTTAAGCAAAAGTAAACAGAAGTGAGCGGAGCGGGATTGCCACGAGTGCGGGAGCGCTGCAGACACTGCCCAACACACCCTGGAGGAGTGCCCAGCCTGGGCTGAAGATATGGAAGTCCTCATACAAAGCATCGATGATGCCCTCTGTGAAAGCCATGGTTGGCAGTGAATAAGACTGGCTAGAAGTCGCAGCTTTCTGCGAGGCTGTCATAAGGCAGAAGGAGGCCGCCAAAAGAGTCAGGGAGCGAAATATTTCCCTGGACATTCGGTGACGTGTGGTGTTTGGCATGCCGTCAGTAAGAAAGGTTTGAAGGGGTGTGCTTTTTACAGTGACCCCTCCTAGAGAGGAAGCCTGAATAGGCTATTCGCCCCCGGGCAGCTGGACGAATCTGGTTCCCCAGGCTCAGATGAAATGATTGGAAGGAAACCCCGGTGGTTTTTAGTGAGGAGTTTGACACACCAGGTTCGCCCAATCAACTGTCCTGGCTTTCGTATATAGGATTTCTTCCCGGATTACCAAAAAAGGGGTTGCTATTTGTTAGGAGGTAATATTTGGGGATTACAGTTTTTGAAAAATATTTGTTTTATTAATATGTACATTATAATGTAAGGGGTAAAGTGGAGAGGGAATGGAGAAAGGAAAATGAGTGGGAGGGGAGTGAGGAACAAGAGGGCTTAGCTAAAGGGGAAATGACTTTCGTTGACTGTTAGGCGGTTAGTCAGGGTCAGCTAGTATTCGGAGAAGAGGATAGCACTTTACCTCCGGCTTCGGTCAGACGGAAAGAAGGAACACCCCGGGGGTTTTAGTCGGTGCAAGTCCGACACACCAGGGGGCAGCCCTCTCCACCCCCTGAGGTCCGTCAGGGTATTCCCCCGGGCTATCAAAAAAAAAAGGGTTAGCTAGTATTCAATTACAATTACCAGTGTTTAAATATAATTCAATTTAAAAACCTAGCATCTTTGAAACACGGGCATTCGAGGTTAAATAGCATGTGTTTTCTAGGCTTAATTGAAGCACTTTTACAAGCTCCGAATATACGACGCGACGCGCAAATTACATACGGTTAAATGCATCTGCACATTCGAGTAAAGCATACGGCTAGACTACCCCCCTTCAGACTGTCTCGGCGTGGTGGCAGGGTCGTTGACCCCCGTCGCATTGCACGCACAGGGTGCTTTAACTTCCGCACTATACAGCGTGTTTGGGAGTTTGTTAGGTGACTTTTTATACTTCGTATGCACACCTTCACATGCGGTAAAAAATTCAGTTCTAAGTCTGAGATTTATAGACTTTACTTAGACTTTACTTAGACTTTACTTAATCTTTACTCAAAAATTATATTTTTTTTTTACACTGGCTCGACATAGTGACTACAGAGTACCTGACGGTAAGTACAGTGTAGTCCAAAAACGAAAGCGACTATCAAAGGATGAAAATCCATTGACAGTCTACATCTTCATGTCGGCCCACATATACCGCGACTGAAGGTCTCTAGGTATATGAGCTACTGGATATGCACAAGCTGATCCCGAAACGCAACAAGCTGAAACTAGTCACTATGACGGGCTTTACACCCATGCACTGTGGTCGCGATCCAGACGGGCACCGACGCCCTACCACCTCGCTGCTGCTCGTTTAGCACCACCCAGGAATCACGTGTAGAGAAACTAGGGTAAAGCCTACGGACGCGAGCAGCTTCGACTCACAAAACCTCCTCCCTATTGGAGTATTGTATCTCACCGTGTACTCCTTTCGTCGTGATATATGTGGGCTGACATAGCGATAAAGACTATCAACGGAATTTCGTCCCTTGGTGGTCATTACTTTTCTTAGGTTACAATGCACTTTTCATCAAGTGGCATGTAGTTACTTTGTCCAGCCAGTATAAAAAAAATGGAATCACACTAACCTGGATTTGGTACAAAGTAATCCTTTTCAAGATCTACATTTGGTGACTCAGCCGTGCATAGGTGTACCTTAAAAAATATAAATATTTTTAAACATGAAATAATGAATTGAATATTTTGAATTTATCTAATTACGAATGTAAGATGAAGCTGAGAGACTGGTTGTCGAATCTGAAATATGATGATACTGAGGAACTGTTGCGAGAATAGATGTACTAGGGGTGTAACATTATTGTAAAATTATTATTTACAATACATTTATTTATTTACATTTTTTTATTTAGCTGCAGACTTCCTCTGTGGCTTTAGGCTTTTTTTTTTGTTATCCCGGTGGAAATCCCTACAGACCGTCAGGGGAAGTGGTGAGGGCCACTCCCCCCGGTGTGTCGGACCTGCCCTCTCTTCGCTTTTGCCGAGCCTGGGAATCCGGATACTTCCGACGGACTGTGGCTTTAGGCTGATGAAGGGCCTATTTTCGCCATGTTAATATGTTTTGTATTTTCTTTTGTTTTTGTGTGTTGTTTGTATTGCTACATTTAAATTTCTGTTTTTTTTTTGTATATTTGTGGCGAAGTAAATACTTTTTCATTTCATTTACTTTGATTGTATAGTGTATGCAATATTATTGTATTATTTGGAGTTAAGATTGGAGTTACGCAGCGGATATAAACTGTATGTAACAAATTGTGTCAAATGTGCTGACATCCATGACACAGGTAGTCCTAGTTTGGGTATCAGCTGACTTTAATGTGCTGACTTTAATGTGCTGCTTTGTAATTGTTCTTCTAATAAATAATTTTATTATTTAGACCAGGCTGAGCAGAGATACATAAGCGGCTGTATCCACCCTAGAGGAGTACCCAGTCTGGGTTGAAGAATGTAAGGTCCCGGTCACGGGCCATATTGGTGACGAGCTTTCGCTGCCGGTCGTTGTGAGACCCATTGTCGGCAGTGAAGAGGCTTGGAAAGAGGTCAGAGCCTTCTGCGAGGCAGTTATGTAGCAGAAGGAGGCCACCGAACGGGGCAGGGATAGAACAACTATCCTGACCATACGCCGGCCAAGGCATCGTCGCTGGAAGGAAGTATTCACCAAAAATTAGTGCGACATTCTCCCCCGGTGACAATAACCGGGTAGTAGACTTGGGGGAGTCGGCAGGGCAGAGGAGAGAGAGGTTTTGGTGGAGTGGGCTCTTTACTCCCAACCCTTCCAGAGAGGTAGTCTCAATAAAGCTTTTCGCTCCCTGGGCATCTGGATGAATTTGGTTTCCCAGGCCCGGGTAGAGCGATTAGAGGGACACCCTGGGAGTTTTTAGTCAGTAGGAGCCTGATACACCAGGGTCTATGGCCTCACAGCGGCAATGAAGACCCTAGTAGGATTTTTCCCCTGGTTACCAAAAAAAGTAGCTGTATCCTGTTTGCACGTACACGGCACGGCGTGGCAATCGTGACCCAGTGCAGCTGATCGCTGCTGTCAGCACGCTGGTACACATGACAGTCCAAATAGATCCAGTGTGGTTTTCTTGCAGCGGTTGTTCACCGGTGCTGGTTAAATCCGTACTTAATCCGGAAAAACCCATACGTAAATGTCGAAGTTGCTCGCGTCCGTAGGCTTTACCCTAGTTTCCCTACACGTGACTCCTGGGTGGTGCTAAACGAGCAGCAGCGAGTTGGTAGGGCGTCGGTGCCCGTCTGGATCGCGACCACAGTACATGGGTGTAAAGCCCGTCATAGTGACCAGTTTCGGCTTGTCGCGTTTCGGGATCAGCTAGTGTATGTCCAGCAGCTCATATACCTAGAGACCTACAGTCGCGGTATATGTGGGCCGACATGACGATGTAGACTATCAATGGATTTTCATCCATTGATAGTCGCTTTCGTTTTTGGACTACACTGTACTTACCATCAGGTACTTTGTGGTCACTAAGTCGAGCCAGTGTAAAAAAAAAAAATGTCTGATAATGCTGTAGATCGGCAGACGTAGCGTGGAACGCCTCCCGGCAAGGAGGAGCGACGAGCGAAAGGTGGCCGGAAAGGATTGGATGAGAAAGGCCGAAGGCCGGGCTCAATGGCAATTGTTAGGAGAGGCCTATGTCCAGCAGTGAACCAGGATACTCTGATGATGATGATGATGAAATCTCCAGATTCGTACCTAGGACCATTCGGGTTTCGTTCATGAATATCGGTCCCATAACCAGGAAACCTCCATAGCCACCGATTCATTTTAATTATTAGGATTTTTTTTAATTAGCTTAACAAGATGTAATAAGGCCGGTGCCCTTCAAGAAAGCCAGCGGCACAGACCCTCTCTGTGGCATTAAGCTACCGGAGCCCATTCCGCCAAGTTTATGTTTTTGTCCCTTGTGCTTCCTTCTTTTGTTTATTTTTATTTGAGGCGAAATATATACATACATATATATACAGTGTAAACTCCATATAACGTCACTCGATTTAACGACAAACTCCCTAAAACGTCGATATCACTCTGCTTTGGTTGGTTTAGCTTGTTTCCCATACAATGATACACTCTATATAGCACTACACCCACTCTCAATAACGACAGCAATTTAATAATATAAATACTTTTTAAGTTGCCAAAATTAGTACAAACTGCGCAGCTGTGTACGTTCTTTTGTCGTTTTATTATCGTAGCCCGTAATAAACTCGACTGTCGGCATCACCAAGATGCCTCAAAATCGCAAGATACGAATAAAATAATTTAAAAAATACAACAAAATTACTGGTGCCGCAAAAGACGCCAGACAAAAATAACAGACTATACTCAATAGCGATCAAATAAGACTAGTTTTTTATGTAATTACTAACACTAGTCTGAAATAAACTTTTTGTAAAACAGATTTTTCTTCTCTCCATTTAACGACAACTCTCTATAACGTCAAAATATGCACAGTCTCTTGAGGGTCGTTATATAGAGTTTGCACTGTATATATATTTTAAATTTAATATATTAATGAGGCTTTAGTGCATCATTGATGTCTATGCCAGCCTCGTAAGGTATGTCATATTATTTAAACTCACTTCTAGTGAAGTGACAACTGTATAAGTCTGTAAATTCTTTTAGCATTAACCGACGCCGGCTCTCCCAATATGATATTAATTTCTCCGACACTTCGCCAGTCCTGAGAATATATATATTTCATTTCATTAATTTACACACACACATTTTACAAATAAATCAAATTTGAAATTTGTCTAGGTACTCTATAATCGATATGAATTCAAAACAAAGGGCATGAACTCATTCGATCAGCATTAACGCTAGTAGAAATTTAAAATTTTTTACTCTGTGACTACAGTGCAGCTGACAATAACTATAGTGTACGCCAAACACGATAGCAACTATCAAAGGACGCAAAATCCATTGACAAACTCCGTCGTTATTTCAGCCCACATATGCAATGACTGAAGGTTTCTAGGCATATCTATAAGTTGCTGTACGTGCACAAGCTGCTCCCGCAACGCGACAGGCCAAAGTGAGTCACTATGACAGTCTTTACACTTGTGTACTGTGGTCACGACCAGTGACGGGCATAGGGTATTTGTCAGGGTAGGCAGATTCACATAATGAATTTGAATATTATATAATGATAATAAATATTAGGTCCTTACATATGAAATTGGCGTTTTGTATGGGAGGAACAAAAAGTCGAATATTTTTTAATATAATATATTTAATTAATCAAAGTATGAACCATTATTTTCTATGCACTTTTGCCATCTCATAGGTAGTTCATTGATCCCTTTACTAAAAAAACCAGTCGGACGGGAATCAATAAAATCTTTGAAGGCGATTTGGACTGCCCCATCGGAGTTGAATTTTTTCCCTTGCAAAAAGTTATTCAAATTTCGAAAAAAATGGTAATCTGTTGGAGCAAGGTCCGGGGAGTACGAAGGATGTCTTAGACTTTCCAATTGAAGCTCTTCTAATTTAGTAGCCGTCTGTTGCGCAGTGTGTGGTCTAGCGTTGTCGTGAAGCAGCAGTGGCGTGGAGCGATTGACCAGCCTAGGTTGTTTAGCCGCTAGCTTTTCCATCATGGTTTGCAATTGCTGACAATAGACATCAGCCGTAATAGTCTGGCCAGATTTGAGAAAACTGTAATGAACAATACCGGCACTAGTCCACCAAATGCTTACAAGTAACTTTTTTGGGGTTAATTTTCGCTTGGGGCAGGATTTGGCTGGCTGGCCAGGATCCAACCATTGCGCTGAGCACTTCCGATTATCGTAAAGAACCCATTTTTCATCACAGGTAATGATTCGGTTTAAAATACCTTCATTATTGTGCCGGTTTAGTAATGTAACGCAGCAGTCGACGCGCGGTTGCCGGTTTGATTCAGTCAATTCGTGAGGTACTCACCTTTCAAGCTTTTTAATCTTCCCAATTTGCTTCAAGTGAATTAAAACAGTTTTATCACTAACATCGCAGCCTGCAGCTAACTCGGACGTGGTTTGCGATGGATCCGCTTCCACAATAGCCTTCAACTCTTCATTATCAACTTGAGTCTCAGGCCGTCCACGGGGCTTGTTCTGCAGGTCGAAATTTCCAGAACGAAAACGTTGGAACCAAAAACGAACTGTGTTTTCTTTTGCAACACGACCGCCATACACATAATTCACCCTTCGAGTTGTTTCCGCAGCACTAGTGCCACGGCGGAACTCGTACTCGTAAATAATGCGATATTTTAAGTTTTCCATTTTGTAAAATGAGTGACGCAAACAGAAAAAAACAGAAGAAAAAAACAAATGAATGACGATCATCGAACCACAAATACATGAGTCTATAGCTGTACAAATTTGAATTTGGAATTCCTTACCAAAGAGGAGAAATTTGTGATTAAAGTGGCCAGTACGAAAAACGCCAATTTCATATGTAAGGACCTAATATTATATTACTTTCATAGCGAATATAGATGGCATGAAACTAGAATAGATATGAATATAAAGGGTCCTTTTTTTTTGTTTCAATTAAAGCGATTTATTCCAGACTTGTTTATTGTAAGGGCATGCAATGCTTTCATGCATTTATGGAATGAACGCTACTGATCACGACCCAATTCGGGCAATTTACTATTAGCGTTATCGCTTATTAAAAGTTACTTTGTATTAACCCTTAGGGCAGATATAGAACGCGATCCAATAACCCAATCCCCGAGTGGGTAACTTTGACGCAAACCTGACCTATCCCTACAAACATTGTTACACCCAAAACCGATGTTACTAGGGTTATCGCTTCTAGAATTTTTAATTTATATACAATTAAATAATTTAGTATTAATTGATATTTAAAACCGTCTTATTTAAGGAGTATTTTTGCAACTGAGCATTAATCTTGTAGTATCTCAGGATTATGACATGGGGTTTTAAAAAATAGAGTGAAAAATGCTTTATTGAATATTTCAAAAACGAAACGAGTTGTTTTTTTCTTGAACTGAAAATATATGTCTCGTTCTAAGAAATATAATTAAGAGGACATCTTTCTAATATCAACAAAACCTTTCTTTACATAGGGAATGTATTTTTCTTCGATTAAAGCAATTTGCTTTGACTTGAGTAAATTTGCCATTTTTAAGAACGCATTTTTTCTGTGTATTATGATGATATTTAATAAATACATTCATTTTAAATTCAACCCAATTTGGATTCTAAGACCCCTATTCTCGTAATAACCAGATTTTAATTCAATATATTTATTAAATGTCCAAGTATAACAAGATATTTTTTTTTATATTTTATGGGATGCACGCCATTGATAGTTACATCTCTTCAGCCAATGCCAAACACACAGCAAAACATATGCGTGGTAATAGCGTAGCGAGATTTTTCTTTTTGTTATGCACGATAGTATGTATCAGGCAATACCAAAAACCGAAAGCGATGCGAGTTAGCTTTCGCTTGTGTAAAATTTTTCATACGATACCATATACTACAGAAAGAAAACACTTCACTACGCTTTCGGTTCGCAATCTATTTGACAAGAGCTGACATACTTAATGCGATACAGCGTTTTCTTTAACATATGACTTAAAAAAGCATAATACTCATAAGAAATACAAGTGTTAAGGCTGTCTGTCATTGTATATTTAGTTCGGCAAAACGCTGTGAATTATTACTCATCTTTTAAAGGTCTACTACACCTATATTGAGATATACTTACGCTCAGATTCACAGCAGTTATACTGCCGAATCAATATAATAAAGGAATAATACTAGTTACGGGAGACAAAAATAAAGTTTCTGAAAAACCGAATTATTTTAATGATATTTCTTCGAATAATTCTATGTTTTCACAAAACTCGTGACTATTTGTATTATAAATTAAAAAAAAAAACTCTCTCTAAAAAGTGATTAAATTCAGTACCGGTAATTAAACTTGACGAAACGGTTTTCCAATATTAATTTCGCAACCCTACGTCCTAAGATGTAGCTCTAGACCCAGACGTCTCACACAAACGCAAACTTTTACAAAGAAACACAAGAAACGTTTATACTTATATCTTACATGCTGTTATTTTTAAGCGATTAAAAGTTTATAATCTATATTTTGCTGTAATCATACAGTACTAATTGATGATATCTAAATCCATTAGAATTAACAAAAGTGAATTCTTGTTTAGTAAGATCTTTTTTTGATAGGATAATATCTTGAAAAGACCTTTACAAATATAACGGGTGATTTTTAATAAGGAAAAGGGATAAATAAATAGATCAAAAATTACTTTTTTTCTGTGTCCCGGGGATAAATCCTGCATAGGACCATCAGGGCCGCTGTGAGGGCAGCGACCCCGATGTGTCAGACTCCTACTGACTAAAAACCCCCGGGGTGTCCCACTAATTGCTCCACCCGAGCCTGGAAAACCAAAATTCATCCAGACGCCCGGAGAGCGAAATGCCTTGTCGAGGCTGCCTCTCTGGGAGAGGTAGGGCTAAAGAGCCCACCCTTCGAACACCTATCTCACAGGCGGCGCGCCGGATATCAAAAATTACTTGAATCATCTGTATCTATGTCAAATGATACACAAACGGATAGTTCACCTAATAGTAAGTGACTACTGTCACCAACGAACCATTGCAATCACAATAATTGCTATCACCCTATCTACCTAGAAGGAAATCTGGATCTGTTTAGACTCGAGTGAATCCCAAAACAATACAGATAGAGGCAAGTCCCTATGATTAGATTGAGGACGCAAATTTGATAAGTAACTTTCTTGAGCCACTATATCACATACTCCCTGAAAATAAAAAAAAACAAGTAAGTGTTATATGTCATAATTTTTAAGCGTCTATCACTTTTCTTGATCTTTCAGTTCTGATATTTCTAATCCACATTCTTTTCTGAGATTAAAGTCATGATAATATATTCTTTATTTGTACTCTTGAAATAATTTTAGAGTTTATATTCATGACTGTTTCGTTGAAATCACGGCTTGAGTTTCATTTTATTTGTCCAAATTTTGATACTTTTAGATAGAAGGGAGGCATTGAGTTTAGATTTATCATAGGATAAAGGTCTAATTTCCGTTGTTTTTTATACTAGCGATGATGTATATATCCGATAATTATTGCAACAACTAAAGGAAACATATTTCGAATAAATTAGCGGAAAGTAATGACCCATCTGTCTGCAGGACAGATAACCTTTAGGTTAACATAGCTTCGAGATATTATTATGAACAGGGATAAATTATATTGTTTCATTAAACCATACAAGGACACGGGTACTGGTTAGACGATACAAGTACCTAGTTTCGCTAGGATAAGGGTTTGTTTGCTGTAAGGTTTAATTAGTAAATTTGTAATGTAGCTTTGAGATTAGGTTTGAGGATTTATTGTAAATTTTTGTTAAATAAATGACACCCTTTGACCTTATCAGCGGGCGGATGATAGGCAGTGGAATGGGAGCGGTGTGAAATTTGAAGTACCTAGTTCTAACGAATAGAAATTTCTGAAGTTGTATTCGTAAGGTGTTTTACTTTACAGTGTTTCAACTAATTTGTGTTATTTCTTGTTTGGTAATTAGTTTGCAACGTCAATTCATGTTGAAATTGAGAATTGAAATTTTAAACAATTCATACCTGGATGATAAATTCATGGACATGGACATCCATGACTCGCGACAAACTAACCTATACACCATAGAAAAGTTTGCCGCTACTGGGACTTGAACCCAGAACCGTCAGCGTTACAGGTAGGGTCGCTACCGCTGCGCTATTACGCCTTCAAACCACGATGAAAGATCTCTGGGTATATGAACAACTAGATACACACAAGCTGATCCCGATACGCGACAAGCCAAAGCGAGTTATCATGAGAATTACATATTTAGTAGATTAACTGCTACAGCTCTGTTGAAAATTTAAATCTTCTCTGTTAGATCATATAAGATTCTAACAAGAATCCTTGTGACATCAATCGTAATATAACACTCTGTATACATACGTGTGATACACACGCACACATAAATGGATGTATAGATACACGTCTCAGTGACGCAGTCTAGTATGAAAACGTACAAGCGCACTCACACAGATGTAAAGATGTGTGGATAATACCCATTACTCACACCACACTCACACCGAGTTTATAAGAGAGTCAACATGTATTTGAAATTTGTGATACTTTGTAAAAAATAATTATTCATAATTTATACAGGAAAGAATAAAAGTTGGGCTTATACAATAAATGGATGGACTGGTCCATCACATAGCAAAGGGAAAAGAGGCAGACCACAAAAAAAGTGGAATGACGACATAATCACAGTTGCAGGAAAGGACTGGATGAGAACAGCTACAGACCGAAATAAATGGGATGGATTGGAGGAGGCTCTCACCTGAAAGGGATTCATAAAATGATAACGCGGAAAAAAAAACTGTATTTTTGTGTGCATATTGTTTTTTTATGGAATAAAAGAGCTATTATTATTATTATTATTATTATTATTATACAGGAAAATACAATATTAACAAGTTATATGGCAGGAATAGGGGTCGGCATCCTTTTGATTCTGAAGAGTCAAAAATTAAATACAATTTACAAAATTTCAAAGTTTTTAAAAAACCACAAACATTTTTCTTGCCAACAATAAATATAACTTGCATATATAAATATTTATGATTAAAAAAATATATCTATTTATTCATATATTCACAACGATTGGTGTTTTTTTTTCTAAGAAATAAATAATATTTGTGTATGGAACTAAAGAGCTGTAACTTTACATCCAAAGAGCCGCATGCAGCACGCAAGCCGCATGTTGCCGACGCCTGAGCTAGATCTAAGCTTTATGCGGTATATTTAGGCCAGACGAAGATGACTGCCTTGAAATTTTTTATCTTGATTGTCACATATTTTGAAAGCAAAAAATGAAAAAAATTGTAAAGACAGCAATAAATATATATTCTTTTGTCTACATTTTTTTTTTTACTTGGGAAAATCCTCATAGGACCGTCTCAGCCGCACAGGGGGGTAACGCGACCGAGGTGTGTCGGACTTATACCGACTAAAAACCCCAAGGTGACTACTTCTACGCATTGGCGGTGACTATGGGACCTGTAATCAATTCGCCATAGCCCCGTCGCGCCGCGCCCGACGGGCACAAACTCGGGGAAGATGACACCCTCCCCGATACTGCTCGTTGTATTTAGGCAGAGCACGTCACAATGCCCTGCCAACTTCTCGAGGGCCGCTAAATCAGTTGCTCAGGGCTCCCGTCTACATTTTACTATAAACAAACCCTACAAAAAAAAAATTAGGTACTAATAATAATGTATCATCTAATTGTTTTCCCTTGGTGCATGTAATTTCCGCTTGGTTACTCTACCCAACGTGACCAATACTGCAGCTTATTACCCTTATTTCTTTTATTTTATTTTTGGATAATAGGGTTGCCAGTGGCCCGACTCAATACTCCACACACAACACATACACAATTACATTCAACAATGAAAAATTCCTATTAAGGCATTAGCAATATACATTAGAGTGGCCTGTTTTATGAGACACAGTAATATTAGATCAGCGTTAAAATTTGTAGAAAAATGAAAAATGTATGAGATTGACATAAGCTTTCGAAAGATCACGTCTACACGTTATGTCAGTTCCATACATTTCTTTTTTTCTAGTAGCGCTATTGCTGACCTAATGTTAATTTATATAGACTTTCAGTTTTACTAATTGAGATTCGACTAAACTCACCATGATTTCCTTCAACAGAGAGCATATGGTACTTAATATTAAAAAAATATACAATAAAAAAATCGATACTACCAATATAAAAATGTGTAGATTTATACATATTTTCTGGAAAGCAATAAAGTGTTTTATGTCATATAAAGCCCTAGATATTATTTTTATTTCTGAACAAAAACCTAAATAGCAGTTTTCATAATTCTTACTTCAAAATTGTTGGATTTTCAAACAAATTATCAAACCCCACTGCAACCCCACGGAGGTAGAATATCACAAAATCCGTGGAAAAACAAACTTAGTGGATGCCTACGTCATAAAAAGAACCCAATGCCCAAATTTCATGTTTCTACCTAGAATAGATACCTTTGCGATTATATGTTAATTAGGACAAGTGTTTATATATATAGATTAAACTACTATGACAATGTCTCGTGATAGCAAAAATCACGGTCACCCGATAATACACACACACGACGAAAAGAAAAACAGTCTGCGAAGTAGACGCGACAGCGCACACACACGCGCGCGAAGTTCGTCGACCGAACACGACTGGCTTTTTGCAACGTACCGAGATTTCAAATTTCGAATGAAATTCAAATTGCCAACTCTACAGACTGTCAACACAAATGACACGAGTAACATGTGCTTAGACACTATAGAATAATTATTGACTATTTTTAGTGTTTTCTTTTTTGAGCTGTGATTTTCGTGTTGATAAAAAGTCATTCATCCGCAATAACACTAATTATTGTAGGTCGTGATCTAGCCTCGTGTCTCTTAGCTTCCCAAATTAAGACTTGCTTTATGCTCGCTGGAGAAAGAAAACATCGCGAGGAAACGCGGTTGGCATCTATGAATTTTTTTTTTCATAAAAAGTTAAATGACAAAATAAATCCCAAGTTTACTAATAAGCAATTTGGATGATTTAAATGTGACTTATATTAGTAACTTGATATAACACTGTAGTTTTTCAAGTTAGTGCCGTGTAACCAGAGATGGGCAAAATGTAATCTGATTAACGATTACAAAATGTAGTCGTAATTTTAATTTTGTTGCTCTGTAATCATGATCAAATCCCTTCAAAACATTAAGGAGTCATAAATGTGTATGCAATTGATGATTCCGTAGTGTTTAAAACATAGATGAGCAAAATGCAGTCATATTAATGATGTGAAACGGAAAATGTAATCGTAATAGTTTTTTTATTAATCTGATTACATTTTGCCCATCTATGCGTGTAACATATTGCGTAACATGGCACTGAATTAAAAAATGACAAAGATATATTAATATACATACATATATAAGCCACTTTTAGTTTTTATTATATTGGCTCTACAAGGTTTTCTACATTACAACTGGTGGACAGTACAGTTTAGTACAAAAATTGCAACGGATTGTCGTCCCTTGATAGTCTCCGTCGTCATGTCGGCCCACATAAGCCGCGACAGAAGGTCTCTAGGTATATGAGCTACTGGATATACACAAGCTGATCCCGAAACGCGACAGTATAATATCGAGGGGTAAAAGGCTATTTAGCTTAAGCAACATTTTTTGGTAATATAGTAATTATAAATATATATTTTCGGAATCAGCGTTTTTTACCGATTCCAAAAATATATAATACTACTAGCTGTCCTGGCAGACCTTGTTCTGCCCTATTTCTCTAAAACAAAGTCACATCGTTTTTTTTTAATGTTAATAGCTATTGGCCTGTCGGCTGTTTTTTGAAAATTGTTTGAAGGAACCTGGACTTAATGCTATATGTTTAAAAATTGACAAATATTGACATTAATATTTATACGTCACTCAATAATTGTTTTGCCTTCCCGGAATCCGTCCACTAACATTTAAACTTTATGGTATGGTGTTAAAGTTCAAATTGACTTATAACAAATCTTTTGTATGAAAATATAGAAAAGTGTTATTTTTAGACGGTTGCGTCCATGGTTGTATCCAATTGCGAGATAAGTGTATATACCTTTTAATATGTACCCCATAAATATAATATATAAAAAAACCTAAGATATTTTTAGCGATCTTGAGAGCCCTTTTCAACTCAAAATTGTAAATTTAAAATAAACTAACTTCAGGAGAATAAGTTTGTAGATTCGTATTCCGGTACCGGAAAACTGCATTGTTATGAGAAAATAATGTTTACGTGTCGTATATAAATATTTCTTTCTTTTCATTTTCTTTTGAAATAAAGCCATTTCTAGCTATCAATTAATGTCACACTTGCCTCGCTTGACGTTTTATCATCATCTAGTACCCATACCACAGTGACGTGCATAGGATATTTGGACAGGGTATTCAGAAATCACGTAATTAATTTAAATATTATATTATAATAGTAAATATTACATTGCTTTCATAGGAAACGTATATGGCATGAATATAGGAATAGATATGAATATAAATGGGTCCCTTTTTTGTTTAACTTTAAGAAATTTATTCTAGATTTATTTATCGTAAGGGCATGCAATGCTTTCTTGCATCTATGGAATGAAAACTACTGCCATAGCACAAGTACAAGTTTACTTTGTGGCAAGAATCGTATGGCCTGTGGATATTATGATACTATATGTTGCTATGTAGATTAGATTTTTTTCTAGATCTAGGCTACTAGATCCTCTTTTTTAAGTATGATTTACAAGTGGAATCTTGACCACAATCACACCTGGTGGAAAGAGAAGATAAATCTGATGATGGACCGCGTCCGCCCAACAAATACCTATTCACTCTTCACTTAAAGAGTCCTAAGTTATAAGATCGTGGAAATATGGTCCTTGGAAGTAAATTCCAATCCTTTACTGTTCACATGATGAATGTAGAAGCGAATCTCTTCCTGCGGATATAAGGAACGTCCTCCACATACAGATGGTATCCAACACGGTGTCTAGTGGTTTTATGATGAAACTAACTGTCCCGGCAGACCTTGTTCTGCCCTATTTCTCTAAAACAAAGTTACATTTTTTTTACGTTAATAGCTGCCCCGACAGATTTCATTCTGCCAAAATTATTGGCCTGTCACAGTCTAATAGAAATAAAATTGCATTGAAAGACTTAAGTCATATGTAAGGTAATGATATTTTTACTATAATGCCTTATGGCGCAAGCGGCGCAAGTTATTTTTTGTTTGATTACTTGGCGTATAAATTATAATTTTCATTAATGACATGCAACCTCTAATCAACTTGAAGGCATACCAAAGACAATCCTAACACCTTTGTTTTGTTTTGATTGACATCATATATTTGACAGCTGGGGATAGGGTGATTTGTATGGGAAAAGAAAATTGTCGTTTTTACTATTTTCATCGTATTTTTTTTACGTTTTTTTCACTCCATAAGAACCTTCCCCAGATTTCATGAAACAACAGAAAAGAAATCAGCCAAATTAATTCAGACGTTCTCGAGTTATGCACTTAGCAACACATTTTTCCATTCAATTTTATATATAGAAGATGGGGATTGTGGAATTAGATAATGTAGCTCCTGAGGACACTTTTAATGGTGCAACCGGTAAAGTACTACGATATTTTAAAATTGTTTATGAAATACATAAAGGGCTAAGAAGAAAGTGCAGATTTGATTAGAATACCAAATTCAATAAGGGACAATGGGAAAACCAAAATGGCCAACATTTCCTCTCCACTCGAAATTGATGCATTGACTTTACGATTACAAAATCAATAAACCCACACAAACAGAAACCCGTTTTGATTGGTTTATAGAGTCTTCCGCCAACCACCCCGGTTACAAAGGGATGGGCCTAATAATCGGGGGTGAATTCACCCTTCGCGTCCTTCCGTGTTCAAAATGGGCAATTTATAAGGGTGATTTATACAACTGCTGTGGTGACGGCCATTTATAAAAAAATGCAATGCAGCTGAATCGTTTGTCCAATTTTGTAATAAGACTAAAAGAACAATTGGGATTTTGACAATCGTAGCTCGGGAACGTAGACCCAATACGTATGTACACGACTACGGATCGAGAATCGAGATGTATCATTTGCAATCGGCTTCGCTGAGCGTCGGCTGAGAATCAGCGCTGGACGGCGCCTGCAGTGTCGCTCAGCACACGCTGAGCTGAGTGCTCTTTGAGATGGGTAGCAGCGCACAGGATACATGATGTGATGTTATGTATTATTCCTTCATTGTTGTTTTTATATAAACGTATTTGTTGTGTGTTGTTTCCATTCTCTCAATAAACCTTTTCTTTCTTTCTTTTTTTGTCTTTATTTTATATGCTACCATAGCAGTGCTAATAATGATGCTAATATATCCATATAAATGCATATTGTTTGGTGGTAAAGCGTTTGTTTACTCGAACTGGGTCATGACCACAGTACACAAGTGTAAAGACCGTCATAGTGATTCGCTTTGGCCTGTCGCGTTTCGGGATTAGCTTGTGTATATTCAGTAACTCATATACCTAGAGACCTTCAGTCGCTGTATATGTGGGCCAGCATAACGACGGGGACTATCAATGGATTTTCATCCTTTGATGGTTGCTTTCGTTTTTGGACTACACTGTACTTACCATCAGCTGCATTGTAGATACGAGGTCGAGCCAGTGTAAAAAAAAAATAGAGTGGTACTTCGCGACGCGGTCGACCCTGCCAACCAGCGGCTGTAAGGTTAAAAATCATACTTTAAGCAATATATTCTAATTTCCATAAATTGTACGCGTTGATGTCTTTTGCTATATTTCATTTTACTTATCATGCCATAATTGTTTCAGTCCTTTTTCTATATTGGCTTGTCATAGTGACTACAATACACCTGACAGTAAGTACACTGTAGTCTAAAAACGAAAGCGACTATCAAAGAATGAAAATCCATTGATAGACTACATCGTCATGTCGGCCCACATATACCGCGACTGAAGGTCTCTAGGCATATGAGTTACTGGATATACACAAGCTGATCCCGAAACGCGACAGTATAATTGCTGTGAATTTGATAGTAAGTATATCTCAATAAAGGTGTAGGCATTCAAAAGACGAGGATCCATTCGTTTTCGCAGTGCCGGACTCTTTGTACCAGCAATAACAAATATATTTTTTTTACCTATATTATATTGTTAATTCATATTACTTCTACAAAACTTTCTTTTTATATTGAGATTTTAAATATATTTGTATGTTGAGCTAGCGGTATTTCACTAACAACTAATGTATTTATTGTAATAAATTGGTGCAATATCACAAATATCGATTATAGGTTAAGTTTGACATTCAGTAAGGCTATAGACAAACAATATAATCTATTCTCAATTTGACCACAGACTTTAACCATAAACAAAAGGGTATACACATATGCGTGTGTGTGTCAAGTGCATGGTAACGTGTGTAATGCTTTTTTATTGAATTAATGTATTTTTTTTGTATTATTTTAAAAAGATATTAGTATACTGACTTCTTCTTTATATAAACTATAATTGAGCCAAATTTCATACTCCTACATCCGCGTAATTTTCATAAAAAGGGATATAAAGTGTTTGCATTTCAAACAAGTACATAATTTACAATATTTTGATTTTTTATATATATTTAGAAAAGTAAAAGCATGTGAGATTGTCACTCAATTATTAATACAGGCGAAGTCACCGACAGAGTCTAGCAATGAACAAGATACGTGGCACAATCGTATAAAAAAATAGAAACGTGACAAAATTTATAACACATCATGAGGAAATTGAAATGTCATAAAAAAAATTAATTGGTTCCTCGGTGCGTGGTGACTCCGTATGGGACGGCACCCGGTGAGGTTTTTAATGATAATGACGGCAAAAAATCATTTCGTCAGGTCATTACTCGCTAGAGGCGCCACTGTACAATTTCTCGTATGCTTATATTACAGAAATAACCCATGCGACGTCACTGTCGTATGATGACCATAAAAACAAATTCGACAATATTTTCTCTCATTCTCTCTCCTCCTTCCACTCTAGTACACAGCTAAACACACTCTTTTCCTAATAAGTGTCGTAAGTCTGGTCTTCGAATCTTCTTATCCAACCTTTTCCGGCCACCTTCCGCAGCCCGTCGCCCCATCTTTCATGGGACCCCTACGCTACGTCTGGCGATCCACACTTCCGATTCAAGCGCCCTCCTGCTCCAACGACCTTCAGTTCTTCGGTATATGGCCTGCCCATTGCCACTTCAGCTTGCTGACACGGAGAGTCATGTCGAAGTGTCGTAAACCTGGTCTCCGTTTCTTCTTATCCAACCTTTTCCGGCCACCTTCCGCAGCCTGTCGCCCCATCTTTCGTGGGACCCCTACGCTACGTCTGGCGATCCACACTTCCGACTCAAGCACCCTCCTGCTCCAACGACCATCAGGTCTTCGGTATATGGCCTGTCCACTGCCATTTCAGCTTGCTAACACGGAGAGTCATGTCGAAGTGTCGTAAGCCTGGTCTTCGTTTCTTCTTACCCAACCTTTTCCGGCCACCTTCCGCAGCCCGTCGTTCCACCTTGCTCTGACCCCCACGCTACGTCTGGGGATCCACGCTCCCGACTCAAGAAACCTCCTGCTCCAACGATCATCAGTTCTTCGGCATATGGCCTGTCCATTGTCGCTTCATCTTGCTAATACGGCGCGCTATGTCGACAACATTGTTTTTTTTTGTCAGATAACCTGATTTCGGACTTCAACATTCAAAGAGATGTACAACATAACTCGCTCCATCACTCACTGAGCTACTTTAAACTGGTGCACTTTTTTTTTTGTAACCCGGTGAGCAATCCTGCATAGGAACATAAGTTCCGCTGTGAGGGCAGCGACCCCGGTGTCTCAGGCTCCTACTGACTAAAAACCCCCGGGGCATCCTTCTAATCGCTCCACCCGGGCCTGGGTATTCGTCATGGGCAAGTATCCTGAGAACGGGGATCAGCTGCGCTACTTGACTCGTAGGGCAGGACATATAAACGCAAAGTAGATACAGCCTCTAATGTACCTCTGCCCACCCCGGAACGGATATAGCGCATCAATTATAATTTAAATAAAAAAAAAAATAGAAAAACAATTACAAAGCAGCACATTAAAGTCAGCAGACACCCAAACTAGGATTGCCTGTATCTTGGATGCCAGCACATTTCACACAATATGTTACATACAGTTTATATCCGCTGCGTAGCTCCAATCTTAACTCAAAACTATACAATACTAATATTACATACACTATACAGTCAAAGTAAATAATAATTTTACAATAATGCTAAACCCTGAGTACAATCTATTCCCGCAACAGTTCCTCAGTATCATCATATTTCAGATTCGACAACCAGTCCCTCATCTTACATTTAATATTTAAAATAATTTGTAATGTTTGAGTTAAGTATAAGCCGAGACAAAGCTGTCTCTATAAATCTATGCCTCATTCTCTTAAAGCGGTGATAAAGAAAAGCAAAACCACGGAACCCGCGCCTTTAAAAGCGTTTCTTACATTTTTTTTTAGACCGACTAAAGTGAATCAGCGAAAATGATTACACGGTGGGCCGAAACCCGGTCCGGCGGCTACCGAGCTACGCGGCGCATCTGTGTGCGTACCGACCGAGAGACGCGCGCGCCGGTGTGCGTGTGCGCGAGCGCATTGTTTCATACGGCACGAGTTATCACGGTGAATGCGTGCAGAGAATGTTTGACAGGGAAGCCGGTTAATCCGACATTCATTTGTCACTGTGAGTTGCAATGGCGTGCATCCCATGTAAAGTATAATAAGCATTTTCTCGTTATACTTGGACATGTAATATATATATATATATATATATATATATATATACAGTGCAAACTCTATATAACGACCCTCAAGGGACTGTGCATATTTTAACGTTATAGAGAGTTGTCGTTAAATGGAGAGAAGGAAAATCTGCATTAGAAAAAGAAAAAATTTTGTCAATACACAGAGATTTTCTTTTACTTGCCATGTTTACAGTTTGAAAGTTTGTGAGCAACTATGAATATGATAACATATAGATAATCCATGACTCCTACTAACAACAGTCAACACGTGCAAGCAATCCCAATTTATAAACAAAAGAACGGATTTTTTATAAAGTTCGGTATGTGTAATGCCGACAGTCGAGTTTATTACGGGCTAGGATAATAAAGCGACAAAAGAACGTACACAGCTGCGCAGTTTTCACTAATTTTGGCAACTTTAAAAGTATATAATTAAATTGCTGTCGTTATTGAGATTGGGTTTAATATTATATAGTGTGTATCATTGTATGGGAAACAAGCTAAACCAACCAAAGCCGAGTAATATCGACGCTTTAGGGAGTTTGTCGTTAAATCAAGTTATGTTACATGGAGGTTACACTGTATATATATATTAAAATTAGATCTAATTTGGACTCTCAGACGGCTATTTTGATAAACATCAGATTTTAAGTGACAACATTTATAAAATGTCAAAGTGTATCAAGATAATGCTTTTTATGCTTTATATGGGATGCACGACACTAGTGAGTTGATGTTAAGAAACTGGTGGTTAGGCTGGTCACTTCGCATTTGTAGAGTTAACGTCCCTTTGGCGCACCATCACAGCACAGGGTATTTGCTTTTGTTGTTTTCTCTCTTTATCAACTTATCCTTCAGCATTGTGTTATATTAAGTGACAAATAAATGCTTTTTCTTTTTCTTTTATCTTGTATTATTTCGCGAACAATAGAAGTGTTTGTACTTATATTAATTTAACAATTTTTAAAGTAATTAAATATATTTTGTGCGGCGATACTGTTACTATCAATTAACTGTTGCGGTTAAAAAAGGTAATAAATTGATAATAAGGTAATAAGGTGAAAAAGCCTTCCAAAATAGTCGTAGCCTATTTGTGTGGTAACTTATGTATTACATCCGACATCCGATTTATATTCGTCATTCATTCGGATTGGATTAGAATATTGACGGATCGAAGTAGCTATAAGTACTTTTAGTACGTCTGGACCGAATTTTGGTTAAATTCGAGAAGCGGAGCGCATGCTGTGGTAGGAGGAGCAGTGAAGTGCCTCGGTTTTGTGTCCATATTTGATTCAAGATTTTTTAAATTATTTCTAATTATAATATATTTAAGTACGTTCATTGAAATAATTGTTTTTTTTTATTTTCCGAATTACATAGTTTTTTTAGATCTATATTTTGACTATATTTTATATTTTGGTTTGAGTTCCAGAACATACCTCTGAGTTTTTCCCAGATAACGTAAGGATTTAGGCGCCACATCCTCACAGGTGAAGAAAAACATTATGAGAAAACCTGCATAGCGTATAATAGAAACATCATATGTTATTGCCTTGAGAATGGCGATCATCCGCGCTACTGGTCACGTTGGTCACGACATATAAGCGTAAAGTGGATAGAGCCACTTATGTGTCTCTGGTCAACCTGTAAGGGATATAGCGTAACGATATATTTTGAAGGATTGAGATCGGACGCAATGCGTAACCGTCCTCAGAGTACAAATAGAGGCATCGAAAGAAATCACGTATCGTATGAAACAAGACAACGGAAACGCACGCAGTTCACAAGGCAATGACACTTCCACATCGTCTCGGTCTCGAATCTAGATCTTAATACAAACGTTCGACGCACAACGGTTTGTTAGAAGATTTGCGATCCTCCCTGAGAGGGCACGCGGGCCATTGTCAGCTTATCAACGAATGTTTTGTATAACTTTCTCGTGACTGTTTATTGATTTGTTAACGCATTAAGTCACTTTTTTTTACACTGGCTCGACATAGTGACTACAGAGTACTTGATGGTAAGTACAGCGTAGTCCAAAAACAAAAGCGACCATCAAAGGATGAAAATCCATTGATAGTCTACATCGCCATGTCAGCCCACATATACCACGACTGAAGGTCTCTAGGTATATGAGCTACTGGATATACACAAGCTGATCCCGAAACGCGACAAGCCGGAACTGGTCACTATGACGGGTTTTACACCAATGTATTGTGGTCGCGATCCAGACGGGCGCCAACGCCCTACCACCTCGCTGCTGCTCGTTTAGCACCACCCAGGAGTCACGTGTAGGGAAACTAGGGTAAAGCCTACGGACGCGAGCAGCTTCGACTCCCATATCATATCATGTCATGTGTACTAGTGCCACGTTGGACGACCAATCTATCCAAGACCAGTTGGTTGATGCCTTTGGCGTTGTAGCCACTTAGCGTAGGGGACCTTAGCGACTAGCTAACGACCCTCAAGAAGTCTACTGCCCGGGGCTCCTTATCCACTAAGCCACCACAGCTACTGAGATTTAAAATGTTAAAATTAGTACATATTGCCTGAAATTATCATAAATATGTAATAAAAAAAAACGAAAATAATAAAAACTTCCAAACGTAATTTAAATATACATGGCGGGAAAAAAATATAATATTAATGAACGTTGGTAAACGAGGTCGAAGAAAAGGATAACACTGTATCTCCGGCCCAGGTCAAACGGGAAGAAGGAACACCCCGGGGGTTGTAGTCGGTGCAAGTCCGACACACCGGGGGGCAGCCCTCACCGTCTCCTGAGGTCCGTCAGGAATTTCCCACGGATTACCAAAAAAAGTTGGTAAACGAGAGAATTGATAAGTTTATAATTTTCTAAAAGCATTATCATGGACTAGGTTTCAACCGTGACTATGTCTTCTTATATACTCAAAAGTACTCGTTATGGGAGTCGAAGCTGCTAGTTTCCCTACACGCTACTCCTGGGTGGTGCTAAACGAGCAGCAGCGAGGTGGTAGGGCGTCGGTGCCCGTCTGGATCGCGACCACAGTGCATGGGTGTAAAGCCCGTCATAGTGACCAGTTTCGGCTTGTCGCGTTTCGGGATCAGCTTGTGTATATCCAGTAGCTCATATACCTAGAGACCTTCAGTCGTGGTTTATGTGGGCCGACATGACGATGTAGACTATCAATGGATTTTCATCCTTTGATAGTCTTCTTCGTTTTTGGACTACATTGTACTTACCATCAGGTACTCTGTAGTCACTATCTCGAGCCAGTGTAAAAAAAAATACGTTCCGTAAGGATGACGTCTTCATACCCAAGCGGTCTCCTAGATTTGAGTGCCCGGGTGCGAGGAAACGAAAAACCGTAAAAACTAAAAGTTTTCAATAGGTAATAGGTTTCCAGTAAAGAGGATTATTAAAAATCATGAATGATGACTTTCTTTAAGATTTACTGACTAGCGGGTCTCTATAACAGGGATACAAACCAGCAACCATTCGCGTTGCGATCCGATCTCTTATCCAGAGCCACAAGTATTGTCAGTTGCTAGTATTACTCGATAGATGGCGTTAGTAATATCGTAAACTAAAATAATACAAATACAAATGATGACTTCTATAAAATTAATACATGTATATTCACGCTATGCTGCTATAAGAATGAGCAGAAATATTAATTTCATTGATAGCCTGATAGCACTGTTTTTATCGACAATATCCACGACGCTGATGGTTTTGGCTTCGAGTCCCGGTACTGTCAAATTTTTCTATGATGAATAGATGAGATTTTCATGACTCATGGATCTATTTAAGTGTTTATATCTTTGTCTAGTACCCATATGACAAGCGCAAGCTTACTTTGGGACTAGGTCAATGTGTGTTATTGTCCACAAAATATTATATCGAGCGGTAAAAGGCTATTTGGTTTAAGCGACATATTTTGGAGATATAGTAATATATATATTTTAGAAAACAGCGTTTTTTACCAATTCCAAATATATCACCAAAAAATTTCGCTTAAACTAAATAGCCTTTCACCCCTCGATATTACAACGACACAATCGAATGTAAACATCATTTAATAATAAGACTGTGCGTTAATTGGTTTTTAATTTAAATTTTATATGTTACCTTGTACTAATTTACAAAGAATCGATAAATAAATTTTACTCACAATACATATTAAAAAATTAATAGAGATACTGACTTCAGCAGTGGCGTGTAACCTATTAAAGCATAAAAAAGCTTTATCTATTATTATAATTTGACTTGTAACACATTGTGTTAAAGTATGTCTGCCGCGTCGCCTGTGAGATAGGTGGTGGAAGGGTGGGCTCTTTACCCCTACCCCTCCAAGAGAGGCAGCCTCGACAAGGTATTTCGCTCTCCGGGCGTCTGGATGAATTTGGTTTTCCAGGATCGGGTGGAGCGATTAGAGGGACACCCCGGGGGTTTTATAGAATAGTTCTAAATAAAAGTCCGCGACAGCATATATCTACCCTTTATGTGGAAGCCACCATGACCAAAATTGTATGTTATAATACGGAAGATATTCACTAGAAATAATTTAAATGGCAGAACAACGTTTGCCAGGTCAGCTAGTATAGTTATATTAAAAGAAATGTTTACAGGACAATTTATAGGAATTCTGTTCTTTACAACCTTTCTAAAAAAGGAAATATATTTCTGATTACACGATAAATGATTACATAAGAAGACATATTCAAGACTAAATGAATAACGTAACAATCGACCTTGAATAATTAAAACGGGATACTGGTATCTTACGAGATTTTTGAGTTAACTTTTAAACTAGTTACTTCCTTTTTAATTTTTTTTTATGGTAAGGCGATTGCTCGAACTGGGTCATGACCACAGTACACAAGTATAAAGAGCGTCATAGTGACTCGCTATGGCTTGTCGCGTTTTGGGATCGGCTTGTGTATATCCAGTAGCTCATATACCTAGAGACCTTCAGTCGCGGTATATGTGGGCCGACATGACAATGTAGACTATCAATGGATTTTCATCCTTTGATAGTCTCTTTCGTTTTTGGACTACACTGTACTTACCATCAGGTACTCTGTAGTCCCTATGTAAAACAAAATGGTATCAATTGTATGTATTTAAACCAGATTATACAAACGTTTTCTTAATATTCTAAAGGGCTTTGTAACAATATTATATCGACGGGTGAAAGGCTATTTGGTTTAAGCGTCATTTTTTGGTGATATAGTAATATATATATATATATTTAGAATCGGTAAAAAACGCTAATTCCAAAAAGATATATATTACTATATCACCAAAAAATGTCGCTTAAACCAAATAGCCTGTCACCCGTCGATATGAAATTTAGTTATCCGCTAGACCCCACAGTTACAAAAAATCATTATCAGTTAAAAGTGCTTTAAAATCTAAGGCGCCTTTGTGAATCTCGACGAGAGTTATTCGTATATTGACCTTCAGTAATAATAAATGTGACCTTGCATCAGTAGACACACTGCCAATGTATTTTCACTCCTTGACAGTTACGCGTTTATAAACTACGTTATACTTTCAATCACGTGTTATGCACACACTTTGCTGAGCCAATACATATAAAAAACAACATAATTACAGTTAAAATCGTTTATGGGGATATCGTTTAGAACAACATACTGGTTATACTGACTCAGAACAAAAGTCCCGGCATAGATGGGCAAAATGTAATCAGATAAATGACAAATGATTACGATTGCATTTTGCGTTTTCCATCAATCATGTGTTTTAAACACCACGGAATCCTCAATTGCATACACATTTATGACTCCTTAATGTTTTGAAGGGATTTAATCACGATTACAGAGCAACTAAATTAAAATTACCCCTACATTTTGTAATCGTTAATCATTCATAAGATTACATTTTGCCCATCTCTGGGTCCTGGCAAATAATCAGGATTTCGTGTCTCGAAAACATCACCGGTTGTTGCGACTATCGGTTGTTACGACTAAATATGAGTTGTCCCTTCGATTTCGTTATATCAGATTGACTGTATTCCCTTTTGCTTCAATTTATAACTGTAATATAGACTGAATAATTGATTACAGCTCGTTAAGTTCTGCTTTTACGTCATTAGGATAGAAAAAAAGTCAAATTTGACTTAAAACTGTAACCTTTGCTGTAATAACTAAGGGCGAATTGCAACAACAACTTAAATGTAGTTTAGCCTTGTATAGACGATACTTAATTTTTAAATTTAACAATTTTTAATATTGGATAATGTCCTCGTGCGAGATAATGAATACAGTTGAACGCTATATCTAGTCTTATATAGGGTTTAAACTAAATCTATTTTTATTTTATACAAAGTATATATCTCTATGTAACTACGTATTGTGGAAAATGGATTTAATACTCTTTAAAATGTAATCAAATAGAAATGATGGAAAAAATGGTACGCACCATAGCAGGAGAGATGGGTCAATCAATAAAAGTTAGGCATAAACAATACAAATCTTTCACTTTAACAAAAACATTTGCAACACAGCACTTTTTAAAAAACGAACTTTTCAAGACCCCGGAGAAATGTCGCAGACTGGCAACCGTCTGACAAGGACAAAACTATTACACGAAATCTTCAAAAGAGCGGCTCGTTTAGTGGGTCAGAGAGGCGTTACGCCATTTCGGTTCTGGGGGAGCGAGACGGCCTGCATTTCCAATGTACAGCCTCGAACTTTTCAGAGTACATTGAACCGTCCTCCTGACGTGGGCGCGGGCGACGACTGTCTCCGTCTCTTTCGGCGCTCGTGCGGTGTAACGTGTGCGAGCGAGAGGGGCGGTCGCGGTCCACTTTTTGTTCCAAACGTGAATTTCGATCGATATAGCGCGACGCGAACAGTCTTGGTACTTGCAGTTTTTTTTTTATTATTAAAAAGCATTAACCAAATTGTGCTAACAAGATTCTTATAAGAATTGATTTATTTGTGTCAAATAATAGTAACATAGCTTCGTGTGTTTATTAACTTCAATACGCGTAATAACGATGGTTATTATATTTTACGTTTACAAAGTCAACCAAAGTATTCTACTGTTTTCTTAGTACTATTATCTTCACTAATCGATTAAACACATTTATTTACCTAGTTTCATATTAGAAATAGAGATGTACATACTTAAATACATTACAAACCTGCTAGAAACTAATCTGTTAATTACAGAAAACATTGTCAATATCGAGATTCAATATTAAGTTTTTCAGTACCACTATTAACTAAGCTAGCAGGTTTTAAATTAAAACATTAACATAGAGAAAGCCTAGCGCACAATAATTGATGACATTTCTTTTTTTTTTTTCATTTCATATTTGTAATAATCTATCCCATCTTTAATGCTATTATGATCTATATTAAGCAATCAATAAGTGTTACTTCGATCATTAAATAATCATTATTTATCTGTTTTATGTTGAGATTGAGGAATGTTAAAAAATTGCACTTTTTTGTTGCACACATATTGTCTATTTATTAAGCTCCCGTTAAAATATAAAATTCTTCGCTCTTCATTTTCAATATTCTTTATGACCATTTGAAAATATGCGTACCTGTATATTTTACAGGAATATATTGATATTTACTGTTTATATTGAATATATCATACGAATCAAATGCTAAAGATAAATAGAATTGTCACTTTTTCAGGTTACCATAGATTTTGTATTTAAACAGACAAGGTAAAAGAGACAGGCGAACGCGGTCCATAATAAGCCCCATCTTCACTTTCTACAAAAAGTGCTTGAGGTCATGCGTGTGCCTGTAAATCATAAAAAAGGTAATCAATCTAAAATGTTTGTAGATAGAAATGTTACTATGGTTGCTAATGATAACGGATTTGATTAATGAATATAAACATGGCCAAAATAGGACATCCATCAGCTTAAAGCCACAGAGGAAGTCTGCAGCGCTGATCCTTTGATGGTCACTTACGTTTATGGTCTACATCGTACTTACCATCAGGTGCACTGTAGTCACCTTATCAAGTCAAGTGTAAAAAAATAGCAGCTTACAAAAAAAAAAAATTTTGCATGCATGTTATTTGAAATAAACAATCAAAGAGCTATGTAAGATATTTGTTCAGTAAAAATGTGAGTGAATCGTTAGCGTGTATCGAGGTTTAATGATGCTTGAGTCATGCGATGTGGTCATTCGCTTGACAACAGCGACTTCTATTTACAGGCACTTATTTATAGAACGTAAATTAGTCAATTAGAGTTCTAGACTTAATTTATAATATACAAAAAATGTGTTGATGGAATAAATACAGTAATTTTTCATTCGAATCTTATTTAATTTTAAATTAAATATCCAAAGTGTATCAAAACACGTTTTCTAACATTATTATTTAGCAAATATTATTTTCCATAGTAAGCTAGGTACAAATGAACTCTAAATTCTTGAGATAAAATGTACTAGCCTTCTCAGGATAAATGTTGAGAAAATCCCAATTAGAATTTTCTACCTTGGTTCTCAATCATAAGAGTCCAGTGAAGAGAAGCCTAGGCTGTCAGTGTAAAAAGTGGCCAGACGACATTAAAAAGTAGAATGGACTGAGCTATCTATTTTAAAAATCACAGCATGGGGTCAAAGGGTTTTCTTCACTTGATCTGTAAATATCTTGACGAAGGTAGCAATGATAATGATATCAAGTAAACTTACATACATCACAAACAGATCTTTATGGCTTCTTTGGATGGTTTGGACGGACGTATCCTAAAATTGAATTACTTTAGTACGTTTTTTAACTATTATTCCAAGGGACAGCAGAATTGAACATTTGATATTAATTTCATCTTAATACATTGATGTATTCTGAAAAAAAATAATTGATAAACAGAAGGACGACGCAGTCCATTTCTACACAAGACAATAGTCTTAATGCGAGTAGCTACATTAATATCCGCCAGTCCTCGGAGCCGAAAGAGCACATCAACAGGGAATGGTGCTTATCCCTGATGTGGTACTTGGCAGCCGTGAGTAGAAGGACGACACAGTAATTTTATAAGGGCTTAGGCATTTTACTTTTTGAGGAACAGAACCCTAAAAATATTATTGAAATACCTGAAAATAAGCATTAAAACAAACTTATTCTTATATGCTTGTAATGATATCATTTGTATAATAAACGTTCCAGAAGTTATTAGTTATTTTCGATGATTCTGATCAATTTTATAACCCAATTTTGACTTCTGCTCCTATAATTTTAAATCGGAAGCTATAGGTAATAAAGATAGAACTATGGTGCAATGCAACCAGATTTAGCAGGATCCTGCAAATTTTACAAAATAAAGTCTGTGATTTACGACTAAGCAAATTTTTTTACAGGTTACACAAAAGAAGCTTGTCCAGAATGTAGTAAAAAATAACTAAATGCAACATTTAAAAATATACGTTTTATGTTGTAAAAACATTTCCAAACGTTTTAATCAGTTATTAATATCTTAGAATTAGTATCTAACCAATGATTGAATTCCAAAATACATCTCTTTTTCTCGTACATTGACTCAGACTACAACTTACTTCTCTATTCGATACCTACTTCAGTTTCTATAATTATCCCCTAAAAGCATAAAAACAAAATATTTTATACAGCCTGTAAAATTGTGTTAAGATGATTCCGCATAATGGTCGCATAGCATATGCAACATAAACTTGTTTAAAGTGTGCAATGAGCGTGTAAATGTAAAAAGTACGACCACATTGCCTATATCGTTAAACTGGTTTTTAAATGGTCAAGGTTGTCTGCGTCATTGTATTCTAGTTATATGGTGAAGGCCGGTTTTTGCCAAGAAAATATTTTGTGTATTTGCAATTTATACAAATTAAAATCGTATATTTAAACAAATAAAAAAAAAAAACATATTTTTAAGTAATCTTTTCTGACCCTTGTGAAATCACAAAAACAATATATGTCGTAAATAGTCAGTTATAGTGATCATATGATGCTCATTCATTTTACAAGAGTATGTAGGTGCTATTTGCTCAGTTGTCTTTGATACTCTATAAGCTGTAATGTTACTAATTACGTATAATTTTACATGCGTATTTATAATAACTCGTATATTATGAACTACCTATATTTTAAATTATCTTTGTCAGCATATAATAAGTGAAATATACCATTATCAGTTAGAGTTATTAAGACTAGATGTAAAAAAAATAACTAGCTAAGAATAAAATTAATGACTACAAAATTGTAAATCAAGTTTTTTATTTTTGCCATATAATGTAATCCTGCGTAAACAGTTTATTAATACCTTGCTGTATTATTTAAAATTATCGAATAGGTATTTGCTTGAAATACTTTTTTCCTTATTACTTATATTTGCGTAATAAAATTGTATTTTTACGACATATACCATTTTATTATTACCAGACAACCTTATCGTAAACATATCATAATTTACCTAATGAGAAGACACGGATACTTTCAATAAAGCTTTCATATATTTTCTATTTAAAATGTATTAGTTAACTTTATGAAAATAAAAATATATGACATATTATAATCTATACTAATATTATAAAGCTGAAGAGTTTGTTTGTTTGTTTGTTTGAACGCGCTAATCTCAGGAACTACTGGTTCGAATTGAAAAATTCTTTTTGAGTTGAATAGACCATTTATCGAGGAAGGCTTTAGGGTATATAACATCACGATGCAATTATTAGGAGCGAAGAAATAATAGAAAATGTAAAAAAAAACGGGGAAAATTATTCATCCTTGAGGGCTTCCATTGCGTGCGCTGCAAAAACGGTTCAAGATACCAAAAATATATGTAAGAAAGAATTATTCCTCTTGAAATTATCTAAAAAAATGTCCGCGACAGTATATGTCTATCTTTTTTTATCAACGTAATAATATTAATCTTTATCCAAATAAATGTGTTGTTGATTAAGAGTATTTAATTGTGAACAAAATTGTCTTTGACATCACTTAATTTCAATGAACATCTTAGAAGATATTACAAAACCTTATATAGCAAAACTACGTTTGCCGGATCAGCTAGTATAATATAAACTAACGATTACACCCATTGACCTAGTCCTAAATTAAGTTTACACTCGTACTTAAGGCACTAAGATATATACTCAAAAACGTATATAAAATAATAAAACCATGACAAACTCATCTGCAAATCACAAAAAAGCTTCCAAAAAAGCTACCAGGACTTGAACCCAGAACCTTAGCATCGTAAGAAGGGTCATTACAAACTGCGATCAGGCTGTCAGACATATTGGTAAAAGCTAGCTTAAAATGACGGTTTATTATGATACATATACTATAGTATATGATTTTATTAAGCTTTGATAATTAAAATATCTGGCGTGTAAAAAATAATTCAGTTGAAACTGTCAATTACATTAATGGCATTATTCTTCCTTGGCAACCGAGTTCGTACGTCAGAGAGAAAAAAAATCAAATTAATAAAATCACGAAGCAGACATAGTATCAAGATTCAGACACTATGTCGTCTGTGGTCTGTCGCAGGGGGAGTAGGTAGGCGGTGTCGTGCGAGCGAGATGTCCATACAGCCCACAACTCCGTCTGCACGGCATAACGGTGCACGGCGCGGGCGCTTCTCGACCTCATACTTTTTTTGATCCGGCCGCTTTTTTCCCACTTTTAATTCGATTTTCGTTGAAAATTATATATTTTTGATCGGGGAAGCGGACACCTCGACATCTCTACGTGTTTTTTGTTTTGTAGTGCGATCTTCAGCACAGATCCACCGAGTTAAAGATTGACATCGGTCGGGGCTATTTTAAGAAAGGTGTTCCTTCTCGGAATTTCGTTAAATTTTCTCGAAAAAGGTTTCAGAATGGTCAGCTAAGGTCATATATTACATTTTAAGGTATATTTTAAGGATTATATTAGTATTATGGTGTTTTTAATCGGCGTGGATAAATGTGGCTGATAATTCCGTGCGCTCATATTTTAATATTCAATTTTTTTAATATTATTTATTTAGAAAAATATAAAAAATGTTTCGTTTTATATATTTAAGAGTATTTTGTATATATATAATAGATTTTTAGTTTATATTTCGATTGATAAACATTTTTAATAGACGCCTAAATATTTCCATTAAAATTTTTCAAGACATTATTAGATACAATTTTAGAGGAATCAGTTTGAACACAATACAAATTATTAAATACTTTATCTAAGCCAACACTGAGCTTAAAAATAACAAAAGTAAAGATTTTTTTTAAAAATAATAATAAAATATCGTCACGTGGCTGTGTACAGTTTGCGCTTATATGTCGTACTCAACATGACCAGTAGCGCAGCTGATCGATAACATGCGGGTTTCCTCACGATGCTTCCTTCACCGGTGAGCATATGGTGCCTAAATCCGTAAATAATCCGTAAAAACTTAGATGTACGTACCGGGATTCGAACCTATGAGCATTCGTGTCGCCGCTAATGGATGCTGGTCCCTTACCCACTACACCACTACAGCCGGAAAAATAAAATATATTTTTTTTATTTATGACGTCACTTTTCTTACTTTAAAGTTCAAAATATATGCCACATATATTTACTGGAAGTTTATAAAGATTATTTATTTTACTCCCGTTTTATATTAACTAGGCGAAGTGACTACAAAGTACCTGATGGTAAGTACAGTGTTGTCCAAGAACGAAAGCGACTATCAAAGGATGAAAATCCATTGACAGTCTCCGTCGTCATGTCGGCCCACACATACCGCGACTGAAGGTCTCTAGGTATATGAGCTACTGGATATACACAAGCTGATCCCGAAACGCGACAAGCCAAAGTGAGTCAATAGTCTTTACTCTTGCGTACTGTGGTCACGACCTAGTTAGGTTAGGTTAGGTTAGGTTAGGTCCTGCCCGGCGTGGGGCAATGAGCGGCGGGACCTGGTCCGAAGGATCGGACACGACCTCTCCCTGCCAGCAGTGGTGTCGGCAATGCTGGCAGGGTATGACAACTGGAGGGCCGTGGCCTCCTTCTGTGAAGATGTCATGTCCCAGAGGCCGCAGAGCGAGAACGGCAGAAGGCTGCTCGAAGGAGACACCAGGGTGCCGGCAACCGCCCTGGCACATCAGTCCCGGCCGACCGGTCGATCCACGACCGGTTGGCTGATGTTTTTGGGGTCGTGGCTGCTCAGGGTGGGGGCCCTGAGCAACTGGTTTAGCGGCCCTCGAGAAGTTGGCAGGGGATTGTAGCGTGCTCTGCCTAAATACAACGAGCAGTATCGGGGAGAGTATCATCTTCCCCCGAGTTTGTGCCCATCGGGCGCGGCGCGACGGGGCTGTGGCGAATTGATTACAGGACCCACAGTCCCCGCCAATGCGCAGAAGTAGTCACCTTGGGGTTTTTAGTCGGTATAAGTCCGACACACCTCGGTCGCGCAACTTCCCTGTGCGGCTGAGACGGTCCTATGAGGATTTACCCCAAGTAAAAAAAAAAGGTTAGGTTAGGTTAGGGTAGTTAGGTTAGTTAGGGCAATCAGCCTACCATTAAAACTTTCATCGGGCAGTGGATTTGACTTGACTTTGTGGAGTTGATTTGGGGCTCTGCGGCCTGCATGAGGGTTAGGCAGGGTGCAGTGTCCGGCTTGCCGCCCGTGGAAAAGGTTTGAAGGGGTAGACTGTGTATACTCACCCCTCCAAGAGAAGAAGCTAGAATAGGCTTTGCGAGTAGTGGTAGGGCGTAGGTGCCCGTCTGGATCGCGACCACAGTACATTGGCGTAAAGCCCGTCATAGTGACCAGTTTCGGCTTGTCGCGTTTCGGGATCAGCTTGTGTATATCCAGTAGCTCATATACCTATAGACCTTCAGTCGTGGTATATGCAGGCCAACATGACGATGTAGACTATCAATGGATTTTCATCCTTTGATAGTCGCTTTCGTTTTTGGACTACACTGTACTTACCATCAGGTACTCTGTAGTCACTATGTCGAGCCAGTGTAAAAAAGGGGTTATTTCCTCCCCGGATAACTGGACGAATCTGGTTTCCCAGGCCCGGGGTCCGGCTTGCCACCCATGAAAAAGGTAAGATTTTAAGGGGTGGACTCTTTACACTCACCCCTCTAACTGGTAGGAGGCAACTGGACAAATCTGGTTCCCCAGGCCCGGGTAGAGTGGTAGGATGGACATCCCGGCGGTTTGTAGTCAGTAGGAGTCTGACACACCGGGGTCGCTGCCCTCACAGCGTCTCAGACGCTCCTATGATGGGTTTTCCACCGGGCTACCAAAAAACCAGGACCCTTCTTCGGGGAAGCCGCTATCGTGGAATGAAATGAGTGCATGTATCTCACTTTTTTAAATATCTTTTACGTATATAGAACATTAGTCTGTGTTGAGCATAGCTGGGCAAAATGTAATCAGATTAATGAAACACGATTATGATTACATTTTTCATTTTTAATCATTAATATGACAGCATTTTGCTTATCTATGTTTTAAACACTACGGGATCCTCAATTGCATACACATGCTTCCTTAATGTTTTAAATGGATTTAATTATGATTACAGAGCAAGAAAATGAAATTTACGACTACATTGTGCAATCGTTAATCATTAATCAGATTACATTTTGTCCAGCTCTAGTGTCAATGTATTGGCATCCCTTTTAACTTGTCACTGCACGCATTTTACAATGTATACTTATATAACAATAAGGCTGAGATTTATTGAAGCTACTTTGTCTTTGCTTACACTTTGCTCAGGAAATCAGTTCGTCTGTGACAAAAAACGATATGTATAATAGAAACTTAAGTATGGGCCTTTAGTATTCACAGAGCCAAGTCCAAGTGGAGAAAATCGTTAGCTTATCATACAATTTGATATTAATTAAAGAATATAATTCGTATTTGTTTAAAAGTGTAAGTAAAGTGAAAAGAGCGTATAATATCTAAACCTCAGTCTAAGGGATTATTTGTAATAACATTTTTAAATCCCTCCTTAAACCTACACTAAAGATTGAAATTAGTTAAAATAAGTTCGTTTCGAGTTTAATTAACTAAAATATTAGGAAAATCAATTTTTTAGAGCTGATATTTTGAATACATTTTTTCTTGCTTTCAAGTACTCGTAAGGCTGTTTTCATTCTACCGATATAAGCTTTTTGCTTTGATTTTTGATATGAAAACATCATTGCGGTGAGTTGGCAGTTTTAGAATGAGTCAAAGCGCTGAACTCGCGTTACCAACACTCTATAATGCAAGCGGGATACAAACGGGGTGAGCGGCCGGCACACGCAGCCGAGTTCAGCGTCGTGCACACGGTTCCAATGCTTACCCGTATCAATATATTTTCGTATTATGGATAAATACTCATTATTAGTTTGTAATTCACTAATCAAGCACCAAGTTTCATAATTATTACTATACTGATATTTTAATAAAAGCAATTTTTAATAAAATATAATTACTTGCTAAGAAAATATTTCTTTACAACCAAAAATAATATTTACTAGATTGTAAAACAAAGAAATGTTAAATTCTGACATGCAAGCTACGATTAACATATCGAGGGGTGAAAGGCTATTTGGTTTAAGCGACATTTTTGGGTGATATATTAATATATGTATGTTCAGAATCAGCGTTTTTTACCCATTCTAAATATATATTTTACTGTATCACCAAAAAATGTCGCTTAAACCAAATAGCCTTTCACCCCTCGAGTTCTTTTTTCTGATTCTGACTGATATAGACAAAGAAATTTACCAAAAAAATTGGCAGTTTACGTGAGAAATGTCGGTTTATTTTGTATGTTTATTTTTATGACGGTATTGGGGCTGTTGCATGCATAATATTTGATTTAATAATGCAATTTACCCTTTTTTGTGGTAGCCCGGGGTAAAATCCTGCACAGACCCATCTTAAGCTGGAAAATCTATCCCGTGGACGTTAAATGGTTAATGCTCTGCTCCTTTGAGATATATCGTGTTGATAACTAAATCATAACGCATTTAAGGCGTATCATTTAATTTCAATACTACAACATTCTGACAAACATACATACTTGAATGCATTTTTTATTATATACACCACTTATCTGTTGCGTAAATATATTTTAAGGTCATATATTACCTAATTCATTTACATAGAGCACAGTTTTCAAGGTCAATTTTATTATTGACCGAGCGCAGCGGGATTTCTGAGTCAAGTTGGGGAGTTTGGCATTTTATGTGACTGTCTGTCTGGGGACAATAACTTTTAAACCGTCCGTATCACGGCAAATGTTCTAAAGAACTATTCAACCTTGATCCTCCCTCTCCCTTCCATAAAAGGACCACGTGCAGGGGTTTGCGGAGTCATTGCTCTACCAGTAACTCATATGTCATGCTAGGGCTAAGAATTTCTCTAGCTCTTATTTTTGCCAAGTCATTGGGCTGTGGAATGGTCTTCTGGCGAGCGTTTTGTTTTAATTCGAACTGTGGTTATATTGGTGGCCGGGAATGACCTTCATAATAAATCCGAGTGGGAGGGAAACACTAAAGACGCTCAGACGTCAAATTTATGAGTCGGGTGGCAATGCAAGGGCACCCCTGTGGGTACGAACCTCGACTAGGATCGACAGCCAAAATACGAAACCTAACGGTGACCTACTAGCGTTTCGGGAGCGACTACCTTTTTTTCACCTCTATGAATTATATACCTCTGGGTTTTTACTGATAAAATACGGATTTAGACACCAATGCTCACCGGTGAAGGAAAAAATCATGGGAGAACCCGCGTGGCAACTCATAAGAAAGTCATGTGTCAAGCCGAGAATGGCAATCAGTATCATACGTTAGGCACAACATTACATGCAAAGTGGATCGGTTTTTTTTTTTGGTGTCCCGGGGGAAAATCCTACATAGGACCATTAGGGACCCTGTGAGGGCAGCGACCCCGGTGTGTCAGACTCCTGCTGACTAAAAACCCCCGGGGTGTCCCTCTCATCGCTCCACCAAGGCCTGGGAAACCAAATTCATCCAGACGCCCGGAGAGCGAAATGCCTTGTCGAGCCTGCCTCTCTGGGAGGGGTAGGGGTAAACAAAGTGGATGCGTTCACTAATGTATCTCTACCCACCATGGAAGGGATATAGCATGACGATATAAAATAATCATTAATTCATTAAAAAAAAATATATAGTTGTATTTGTTTATGGGTATTTTTCGTCTATCCTGTAAACGAAACCGGAATTTCCCCTTTTAAGTAGATATATGCAAAACAACCCTACCTTGTACCAATGTATTGTGAAAATCCAGTCCAGTAAAGATAGACGGCGTGAATACACAATAGATATGAATATAAATGGTTCCTGTTTTTGTTTAACTTTAAGCAATTTATTCTAGACTTATTTATCATAAGGGCATGCAATGCTTTCATGCATCTATGAAATAAGCGCTACTGTGCAATATAAGTAAGAATAGCACAAAATTGGTGTAAACTTTTTTTTTTTTTTTTTTTATACTGGCTTGACATAGTGACTACACAGTACCTGATGGTAAGTACAGTGTAGTCCAAAAACGAAAGCGACTATCAAAGGATGAAAATCCATTGACAGTCTACATCGTCATGTCGGCCCACATATACCGCGACTGAAGGTCTCTAGGTATGTGAGCTACTGGATATACACAAGCTGATCCCGAAACGCGACAAGCCGAAACTGGTCACTATGACGGGCTTTACACCCATGTACTGTGGTAGCGATCCAGACGGGCACCGGCACCCTACCACCTCTCTGCTGCTCGTTTTGTACCACCCAGGAGTCACGAAGAAAAAAGAAAAAACAGAAAAACATGAATTTTTATATTAAAAACATACCATTTTTTTAATTTTCATTCCTTATCACCTGTAACAAAGAGGCATAAAATTAGATTTTATATGACAGTTGTTAAAAAAAACTAATACAAACTAGTATTAAATATTAGTTATTTTTACCGACAAATTACCTACATTATACTTAATGCCTTCTTAGCAGTAACGTTCATTCCATAGATGCATGAAAGCATTGCATGCCCTTACGATAAATAAGTCTGGAATGAATTGCTTAAAGTTAAACAAAAAAAGGAACCGCGTATATTCATACCTATTCTATATTCATGCCATCTATCTTTCCTATGAAAGCAATATAATATTTACTATCATACTATAATATTCAAATTAATTACGGAAGTTTGCCTACCCTGTCGAAATGTCCCATGCACGTCACGTGCTTCTTGGGTAGGCAGTAATAATTGTAAGCCATTATCATTACCATGTCACATGATCCCCAATTTTGTAGGCTTTATCCTAGTTTCCCTACACGTGACTCCTGGGTGGTGCTGAACGAGCAGCAGCGAGGCGGTAAGGCGTCGGTGCCCGTCTGGATCGCGACCACAGTGCATGGGTGTAAAGCCCGTCATAGTGACCAGTTTCGGCTTGTCGCGTTTCGGGATCAGCTTGTGTATATCCAGTAGCTCATATACCTAGAGACCTTCAGTCGTGGTATATGTGGGTCGATATGACGACGGAGACTATCAACGGACTTTCATCCTTTGATGGTCGTTTTCGTTTTTGAACTACACTGTACTTACCATCAGGTACTCTGTAGTCACTATGTCGTGCCAGTGTAAAAAAAAAATATTCATGTATATAGGAAATCTTACGTTTAAATATATTTAAACCAACCTTTAATTTCGCTGTGTTTTACTCATTATTCAACGTGTGTCAAATATAAAAGTATGATAGAAATAATACGTAATGCTATGGAAAACCTTGGTACCGTTATTGGACCTTTCAAATCCATTTGAATTAAAAAAAGGGAACCTTAACAGAGGGCATTAATTAAATGTAAAATCAACCCTTTTGCTGCAAAATGTACCCCTACCAGACCCCCTGAGTATCGGACACTGATTATGTCTACGAGCCCGGAATACAAAGCCGCAACTAAAAATTATTTTTTTTTATAATATGTTATAAGCAAATAATAGATTTACCCTCAGTTTCAGAAAGGCTCTTTAAGTTGTAAAACAATTATAAAAAGTAATGAACGTCATTTGCCTTCAAATTTATGTATCATTAGAGTTTAAAACCGTTTTAAAAATTAAAAAGCTTTTCTGAAACTAACAATAATATTTTTTTTTTCTAGGAGAAAATCCGCGTAGGTTCTTCTCAGCTGCACAGAGGGGTATCAGCCGAGGTGTAACGGACTTTTACAAGTTAAACTCCCCAAGGTTGCAAGGTGTTTTAACGGGGACTGTGGCGCCTGTTATCAATTTTTCACCACTCTGCCACGCCGCGCCCACTGGGCACAATCTCCTCCCACGATACTACACGGTGCCTTTTGACAGAACGCGACACGATGCATTACTAACTCCTCGAGAGTTGCCAACCGATTGTTCAGAAAATGTGCAAAATATATTTATTATAATCTATATATACTATATATCTATAATTCAATCTAACTAACATAATAATATTACGCATCATAAATAGGGCTATGGATAGGGTTTTTGGTAGTAGGGCGTTTGCCCGAACCGGGCTATGGCTACAGTACACAAATGTAAAGACCGTCATAGTGACTCACATCGGCCTGTCCCGTTTCGGGATCAGCTTGTGTATATCCAGTAGCTCATATACCTAGAGACCTTCAGTCGCGGTATATGTGGGCCGACATGACGACGGAGACTGTCAATGGATTTTCATCCTTTGATGGTCGCTTTCGTTTTGGTACAACACTGTACTTACCATCAGATGCACTGTAGTGTTACTAGGTCGAGCCAATGTAAAAAAAAAATTGCGCGCTACAAACAACATTTTTAAAAATAATTTACAGGCAAAAACTTGCGGCCAGTCAAACAATATATACAAACTGATACCGAAACGCGACATGCCCAAGCCAGTCACTTTGATGGTGTTTACATCTGTGTACTGTGGTCACTATAAATTTAGGCCATCGCCCTACCACCGTAAAAAGTATAGTATAGTCAGAGATGGGCAAAATGTAATTTGATTAATGATTCTAGTTTCTATTCCACATACCGTTTTTTGTCACAGTCGAACTTATTTCCTGAGCAATGTGTAAGCAAAGTCAAAGAAATGTCTATAAATCTCAGCTGTATTGTTATATAAGTATACATTGTAAAATGCGTGCAGTGACAAGTTTAAAGGGATGCCAATATATTGACACCAGAGATGGTCAAAATGTAATCTGATTAATGATCAACGATTACAAAATGCAGTCGTAATTTTAATTTCTTGCCCTATAATCATGATCAAATCCATTTAAAACATTAAGCAATCATAAATGTGTATATAATCAGGGATTTTGTAGTGTTTAAAACATAGATGAGCAAAATGCAGTCAGTTAATGGTAAAAAACGTAATCGTAATCATTTTCATTAATCTGATTACATTTTGCCCATCTATGGGTATAGCTACCTATAAAAATTAACATGTTTTTATCAAATCATAGAGTAAATTAACAAAAAACTTTATACCTAATAGAGCAAGTTCAATAAAATAAATTAACCGACATTACGGACCCCTAAATAAATAGTTACTATCAAATGCAACTATGAAGTGTTGGAATAGATTAGCTGGAGAGAGATCGCGATATGTGTTAGAGTGGGACGGCGCACACCATAACGCGACGTTGCCGCTCCATTGAACCTTTGCGTATAGCTTAAGAGTCGATGGGACATTTATCTATTTCCTACTGTAATAACAACAAAACTAGTCCGGATTTTATATTAATGTGTATTTTATTACATAATCACAATAATACTATCGCGCGTTGTTTTGAATTATTGCGTTTGTGTGGCAGTGTGTATTTTCAAATAAAAATATTAAAGCGGCTAACTCATAAACAAATAGCTGACCCGGCAAACGTTGTTCTGCCATATAAATTATTTCTAGTGAGTATCTTCTGTATTATAATATACAATGTTGGTCATAGCGGCTTCCACATACAAGGTAGATATATGCTGTAACGGACTTTTATTTAGAACTATTCAAGACAAACAATCCTATGGTACATCATCTTTGTGTAACTCCAATGGTTTAGGCAGTATACGCCAAGATAGCTCTCAGAGGCCAGATTTTTTTCCGACTTAATTGATATGTATCGTTATATTACGAACAAAATTACATAAAATCATTAAAAATTTTAGCCTATATGTTATTCCTATGTATAATCTATATTATTGTGGCAGTTTCATGCAAATCCGTTCAGTAGTTTTATCGTGAAAAAGTAACAAACATATTCACAAACTTTCGCATTTATAATATTAGTAGGATTTCCATAATACACAACCGCACACACACACACTACATAAATTAAATATTTGATAGCTGTTATTCGGTAGTGTAATGGCCTAATGGATAAAAGATCGGTATCCGCGGCAATGCGAATATTCGTATGTTCGAATTCTCAATAAAACTTCGTGAAGAAATGCACATGGCTTCTAATAGAAATGTCATATGTACTAGGCTGTGAGGTCTCGGAAATATCTGGGTCCTCAGTCCCGGCGAAGGCAAAGAGTAGGCAGTGCTGGCACACGGTGGTTTTAGTCTGTGCAGGTCCGACACAACGGGGGAGTGGCCCTCACTACTCCCCTGACGGTCTAAAGGGATTTCCAACGGGTTAATTATAAAAAAGACTGTGAGCATGGCGATCAGCTGCGTTACTGGTCACGTTGGGCACAACATATAAGAGCAAAGTGGATACAGCCATTAATATATCTCTGCTCACCAGAAAAGAGATATAGCGTGAGGATTTTTTATTATTAAATATTCGATACATACATTTAACAATACATAAATTAAATATCCAATTTGTATATACCTACCTACTGCTAAATAGCTATTACATACTATTACAGTAAAGTGACTACTTTTAAGAAACAGGATACTGTTCCGTGATGGTCGCCGTGATCATGCCGGCATGCTCAAAATTCTCTTCACTCTTTTTGAAGGATCCAATATCGTAGAAGGAAGGTATCACTATTGCGTACCTATGAGTCGAAGTGAGTATTCAATTTACGTTATTCAAAGTTCTTCATTAAAATAGCGTGTTATTAATAATGATGATGTTATGATATTAGTGCGAACATTATATCCGATAATGACCTTGACTGTTATACGAACGGTGACGTAGGCTCTTCTCATTTACTTAATTGTAGTAAAGAAACTGCTGAGGAGAAAAACTTCAAAGAAGTAACATAGTTACAACGTAAATATTCGCTTTTTATGTATGGAACGTATGTGTATGTATGACTGGTTATATGATGAATTAAATAGTTGTTTCATAATTAACCACTGATATCGACTTCCGAAAACTGTTATTAAAAATGTCAATGTATGAAAGCAGTGCAGACCGGATCTGATAATGACCTTGACTATTATACGAATAATCACGTAGGCTCTTTTCATCTACCCAATCACAATAAAGGAGCTGCATAAAAAAATAAGGGCGTATATATGTATATGTATGACTGGTTATGTGTTAAATTAGTTATTTCACAATTAACTGAGGATACCGAGTTCCAAAAACTATCATTAAAAATGACGACGTTATGAAATCAGTGTGGACATTATATCCGACATTGACCTTGAATATTACACGAATAGACACGTAGATTCATAGTCATTATTAATAGTTGTAAATTAAATTCAAGTGTCGCAATTTATATAACCGATCGTGTTCCAAAAGGACATTGTAAATGACAAAATATTATGGTTTGGTCATAAATGATTTTATCATTGTAATCCCTAACTAGATATATAACTATATAATCTTAATAGTCAGGTACTAAACGAGCACTAGTAGTATAAATTAGTTTCTGTAAAGATATCACAAAATTATCAAAATAAAATTACTTTTGAAGTAATTATATATAATAAAAAAAATCCTCCACTACGCCTGTTTGTCTGTCTGTTCGGGATATACTTGACTACTGAATGGATTTTCATGCGGCTTTCACCAATAGACACAGTGATTCATGGGAAAGTTTTTTAGTGTGTAATTTGTTAAGATTTTTTGTAAATTATAATGATAATAACTGTTGACAAAGTCAGAAAAAATCTAGCCGCCCAAGAGCTGTTATCGAAAACTCTGTGTATACACTTTGAGATATAAAGAAGTAATATATGGTGTAATTATATCTCTTTTATACTAGGTTTACAGAAAAGTTTATGATAGCATGTAGGTATATATCTTTTAAGGACAGTTTTACTATAATCACTAACTTTTTTTTTAAATGGTCTCCTACAATCCTGCAATTGAAGAGCTAAATAAACAGATACAGTATCAATCGCTATCAAATAACTTCAGACACTTCAAGCATTTCATGCACATTGTGATAATCTTTTACACCATATAATATCAATCAACATCTTAGAAATTTTCACAAAATAAGAATTTACGGGCAAAAGTTTTTTTTTTAAAAGGCGAGAATGGTGTAAAAGACTTAGGAAAAGATAAGAGAAGAGAAGAGGTAGGAAGAGGGAAGGGGGAGATGAAGAGGAATAGATTAATACGGTACGAAGTTCGGTGTGTGAGCTAGTACAAAGACACAAAAACAAAGAAAGATCTATTTGAACCACCTGGTATCTATTGGTGGGTAAGTGTTGAGCACGCGTGTCTCACCATCGCCTTCGGTTTGACCTTCCACTAGCTGGCATTAGGGTTGAGCTTTGTACATACATAGATTATAAATCTTCTCCATTAAAAATTCAAATTATCGCTTGCAGTGTTCTTGTGGAAAAGGCTCTATAACAATTATACATAGAATAAGAAATACGATGCAATTACTCAGTTATAGTGTAATTATATGATTTTTTTAATACGCATGTGCGTGACTGGTAATGTATTTAATTAAATAGTTACTTTACAATTATCTATTGACACAGCGTGTTCCTAAAACTGTTATTAAAAATGATGATGTTATGAAAATAATAAGTACAGAATGCCCGACAATGACCTTGACTATTATACGAATAGTTACGAAGTCTGTTCGTACCTACCCAATCGTAGTAAAGAAGTTTCATAGAGGAATATAGAAGTAACATAGTTACAGTAAGTTTTAATGTATGTTAACGTGTATGTTCTTGCATAACGGGTTATATGCTTAATATTTAATTAGTTAATTCTTAATTAACTATTCATACAGTGTATTCTTAAGGCTGTAATTAACAATGACGATATTATGAAAGCCATAGGTCAACTATCTCTGATAATGACCTTCACTATTATTCAAATAGTCACGTGGGCTATTCTCATCCACCTAATTGTAAAAAAGAAGCTACATAGAAAAAATATGGGTGTACGTGTGTATGACTGGTTATTGGTTCAATTAAATAATTATTCACAACTAATTATTGATGCAGCGTGTTCCTAAAATTACTATGTTATGAAAACAGTAGAAATCAATGCTAGGCAGCAGTACCTTAAACCAACGAAAACGCGCACTCCGCCGTTCAACCAGCCTGGAGGGACAAACCACGATAACTCATTGTGACGGCATCGTAAGCTTCATTCATCTATCAATAGTACATTCGAGAACTAAGTCGTTAATACAGGGTAGATGTTGAGTACCAACAAATAATTAAAAAATATATTATTTTACACAAAAGTAGAACACCTAGTTAGTTGAATCACAGATGTATTTATACTCTAACCTTTCTTTCTCTCTCGACCTTACCTTAAATACCTTGAGTATTATATGGATAGTCCCGTAGGTTCGTACACATTATTGGCTCCCGTAAAAAAAGTATTACACTTTTTTTGGAACCCAGTGCGTGAGTGCAGCGACCCCGGTGTGTCTGACTCATATTGACTAAAAGCCCCCAGGGTCTCCCTCTAATCGCTCCATCCGGACCTGGCGTTCCGAATTCGTCCAGAAGACCGGGGAGCGAACAGCCTTATTAAGGCTTCCTCGCTGGAAGGGGGTCAGTGTAAAGGTCCCACGTCTCCACAACCCCTCTCATCCGGGCAGCAAACTCCCTCAATTCTACTATCCGGCTAGGAAGTACTATATCATATAGGTTAGAACTAGTACAAGAACTAGAACAAGAAAAAATTCTGTTGATTTTTTTTAATATTTAAAGGAATTAACTATTATACTATTACTTTTTCTATAACATCACTTCTCCTGGCTTGACATATCATAAATAATAATAATATATCATCATGCTATGTCCCTTACGAGGTGAGCAGACATACATTAGTTGCTGTATCCACTTTTGCGCTTATGGCGCTTTTTTTTTGGGACGCTGTGAGTGCAGCTACCCCGTTGTGTCAGAGTCCTACTGACTAAAAACCCCCGGGGTGTCCCGCTGATTGCTCCACCTGGGCCTGGGGAGCCAAATTCATCCAGACGCCCAGGAAACAAGAAGCCTTGTTGAGGCTACCTCTCTGGGAGGGGAAGGAGTAAAGTCCACCCCTCCAAAAACCTCTCTCCCAGGTGAAAGGCCGGACGCCGTGCGCCGCCTCCCTCTCATCCGGGCAGCAGACTCCCTCAAGTCTACTGCCCGGCTAACCCGTCAATTATCCACTATGCCACCAGAACCACATACCATAGTAGAACGTTAATTTCTAAAGCTTCAAACGTAATTTTTACACCGAGTTCTTCGTATAACTGTTTTTTTTTTGTTTTGAATCTCATTTTTCACGTTTTCAGGGAAACATGCAGCAATATATAAACAACAAAAAATACATAATATGTAAGCCAGCAAAGTTTCCACAAAAAAAATACAAAACAAAAACAAAAATCAAGGAACAGGAAACAATAAAATAAAACTAGCTAACTATATGTATATAAAAAGGAAACAAATTCAAGAAAAATATATAACTTTGCGTTTGTAGTCATAGTTATGTATTTTATTTTATTTTTATTTTACATAATAGGGTGCCCAACATGGGTAACATTAGACAAGAAAACAAAAGGATCATGGTACTTAAATAGAACATATAAATGCCCCCACAATTATAGGGCACCACAGCATGCACAGTGATTAATATATAAAGCTAGTTTACATTAAAGAATAATAATAAAATTCCAAAAAAGAAAAAACATATACATACATATATAGACACAACACAAAAGGATAATATTATAGATTGTATGAGTAACAACTTTAAACGAAACTGTGACTGATTCCAAGTAACACAAAAAAAAAAGAAAAAAGAAATACAGTCACTTTCTACACGAACGTTTTTTTTTTTTTATTAAACGATGTTATCTTTTTGTATCTATATTTATAGTTCCTTTTTTTGTTTTACCACGATAATCTTCTCTATTGTAAACTAGCATAAAATATTAATTATTGTGCATATGTCCACAGTGCCCTATGATTGTGGAGACATTCATAATTTGTTCAATTTGCAAACCAACGTTATTGTTTTTCCATCTCAATGTCACCCAATGACGTAGACACCTACTATGCGCGTATGTTTTGATATTGCACCCCTAATAGGGTTGTAAATAGGGTTGAAAATTTTGTTTAAAAATATGTCAATTTAAAGTAAGCACTATAAAAACTAATATTTAGATTTATGGTTAGAGACAAAAAAAAATGTGCTTTGAAAATTTTTGGGAAATTAAATCCCATAATGGGGATAATTATTTATTACCCGAGAAACCTATCCGGGCAACGCCTGTTCCCCACTACTAGTATAATATAATATGTTACTTATATTGACGGCCTGATAGCGCAGTTTGTAGTGACCCTACTTACGATGCTAAGGTCCTGGATTCGAGACCTGGTAGTGGTAATCTTTTTCTGTGATAAGCAGATGAGTTTGTCACGAGTCATGGCTGTATATACGTATTTAAGTATGTATATCTTTGTCTAGTACCCATAGTACAAGCGCAAGCTTAATTTGGGACTAGGTCATTGTGTGTAATTGTTAAAAAAAATATTTATATTGTAACAGTATTACGATTTTAAACCATTATTACTCGACCGAAATAGCCCATTTAATTTGGGACTATATTATTTTAACGATATCACTTAGGCCATTCTGGTTCTAATAATAATAATAATAACTTTATTTCAGATTTCTCCAAAATTAAAAATACATAAAAGTTTATACTTAATGTTAATTTATTACATAAATACCCGAGTGGATGAGCTTCTTCACCCAAAACTGAATAAAAGGCCCATCCACTTTCTCAGCTAAAATACTCAAAATGCCATCACTACTGCCCCTCAAACGCTGCAGCATCGAAGCACACCGCCGAGGCATGACTGCATGAAAATCATGCAATCCTGCTTCGGCAAACATACTTGACGCACTACAGAATCGGGGCAGCCCGAGTTCTGACGGCTTCATAACATGCAATCCTGCTTCGGCAAACATACCTGACGCACTACAGAATCGGGGCAGCCCGAGTTCTGACGGTTTCATAATGCGAGTGACGCTTAGTTGCTGTTGTGCTCGTAAAATACGTTTTACGGCCAAAATTAATAACCTATCTATCTTTAATTTGTAGATCGATAGCTATAGCTCTCCCTTTCTAACTTGTGTATGTGAAAAGAGATGTACTATGGTTGCTATAGTAATAAATCTAAGATAGGCGATAGGATAGGTTATTAACTTCGGCCATTAGTGTGTTTCGTGTACACGTCATACCAAGAGATAAACGTCACGCGACTTCGTAACCTAGACTGCCTGTACACAATTCTTAGGCCCAGCACGCGCTGTAACATTTTTCCGCGCGGAAAGTTACTGCAAATTTTGTAGCACTTGGTACGCTATAAAAGCTCATGTACTGGAAGAGAAAATCCACGGGATTTTTAAATGAAAAATGACACGTGGTGCGGTAAATACACAGCACGGCTTAGGTATCAAAAAGCCATAGTTAATTTAAAATTATCTATAATATAAAAATGAATCCTTAACTGTGTATAAGCGCGAAACTCGAGAACGGCTGAACCGATTTGGCTGATTTCTTTTTTGTTGTGTTTGTTGAAGTCTGGGGAAAAAAATTGTCTGAAAAAGTCTAAAAACAAAACTTTTCTATATTCTCATACAAAAAATTCGTAATAATATTTAAAAGTCAATTTGAACTTTAACACCATACCATAAAGTTTAAAAGTTTGTGGACGGGTTCCGGGAAGGCAAAACAATTGAGTGACGTATAAATATTAATGTCAATATTTGTTAATTTTTATACACATAGCATTAAGGCCAGGTTCCTTCAAATAATTTTCAAAAAACAGCCGACAGGCCAATAGCTACTAATATTAAAAAAAAAACAATGTGACTTTATTTTTGAGAAATGGGGCAGAACAAGGTCTGCCGGGACAGCTAGTGTTAAATAAATGTTAATTCACTATTTGTAACTCTCTTTTAACATTGATTCAGCTCACAACGAGTGTGGTGTGATGATTATTATGCATAATTCCGAGGCAATTCTGTATTTATTCGTCATCTGACAACCCTTTTTTTGTTAACCCGTTGGTAACCCATTATGCACCGTCAAGGAGGCGGTGAGGGCTCCCCACCCGCAGTGTGTCAGACCGGGATGGCACAGACTTTAGCTCCTTAGTCCGCGGCCCAGAGCGTCCTTAGCCCAGTGACGGGCTCGCACCAATATATAGGGGAGGTAATAGTCGCCTCTCCAACGCCAAGTGATGCGTGAGATCTCGCACCACGCCACCGGAGTATTGTCTAAGTAGTCAGCCCCTCAGCCGAATTACGTGACACTCCGTAGGAGGACCCAACCATGAATCACCAGAAAGCCCTTACAATTTGGCGCTTGGCTTGACCAGAGTCCAGATATAGAGCTAGTCCTTCGCGATAATCAGCGCCACACACTTCCTCTGCGGTATTAAGCTGGAGGAAAGCCCATTTCACCATGTTTATTTTTTAACTCTTTTATTTCCTTTTTGTGTTTTCGTTTATATTACGGTGGAATAAACATATTTCATTTGGTCTTAGTTAGTCAGTCAGTCAGTACATGAGAAGCCTCGAATAATCAAACGTTACGCAGCAGTGAAATGGATGGTAATTGCTTGATTGGTTTGTGACTATAGTATTTAAATGCATAGCCCGCTATAGTTTAATAGTCCAAGAACGGCGTCTATTAAGAGATGAAAATCCATTAAAACTCGCCGTCGTCATGCCAGGTGTCTTTTTTATTAATTTATAGGCGAACGCTTGACCTCAATCACACCTGGTGGAAGGTTAAGATGAGTCCGATGATGAAACGCGTCCACCTGACAAATGCCTATTCACTCTTCTCTTAAAGACTCCCAGGTCATAAGATCGCGGAATTATGGCCGCTGGAAGCATATTGCACTCCTTAGCCGTTCGCATGATCAATGTAGAAGCGAATCTTTTCGTGCAGATATAAGGAACAGCTATATTCTATATATCTTCTAGGTGTCTCACTCTAGCAGAGGTACAGTCACACAATCGAAAATATAGGCTAGTGAAATACTTTATATTAGAATAACGTACAGACAGTAAATATTTAAACAGTAATAATGGCATTATTACTACAGGCTAGCGTAGATGAAGTGGAAGGCTGGTCTTCAAGTGCTATCAATATAAAAAGATTACGTAAGACTTAAGTGACCTCTACGCTTCATCTCCCAGCCTGGCACGCAAGGTTTAAGGCGTGAAGTTTAATGTATAACAGTAAAGTCACGTCAAGGCCGCAATTTCGAAAAGGCAGCGTACAAATGAAGTGATCCAACCCGAACAAGCGCAAAACGGCGTTACAATAAAGTTAGTGTACAGTATGTTACATTAGAGTACAGTAAGAGAGGATTGCCTATGGAGCAGAAAAGTTCTGAAGTGCCTTGTACTAGAAAGTGTGTTATGGGGTGTCCACCTACAAGGAGGATAGATGGCCTAGTCCAAATCGCTGAGAGACGTTGGGTTCAAGCCGCTTCCGACCGATCGCTCTAGAAAACTTTCGGGTAGGCCTATATACTGCAGTGTTTGTGCCGTCACGCTATAGCCCTTACGCGGTGAATAGAGATGCGTTAGTGGTTGTATCCGTTTTGTATTGCTGTATTGTAAACAGCACTTTGTCCTACGATTAATGTAATGGTGGTAATATTTAATACATTGAAACTTAGGAAGTTGATCTAATTTTTAAACTTTACACCATTCTGAAGATTTTTTTTTAAATATGTGCACTTATTGTCTTAATATTACACCTTTAAAATGTCGCATTCTGTACTCACTATAATTGAACGTACAAAGTATTAATACTTTTATGGGTCTAAAGTGTGAAATAAATCCTCGTTTTATGTCATATGCGAGTAGAGAATTAAAAGTAAGTTGTTTCGCGCGTAAGACCGGTTAAAGTATTTATATATTTTTGTAAATTAACATTTATTTCGTATAATATTCACTTACTGAGACTTCGAATTTATATAGAATATCCTAAGGAAGAGGTTTATAATTTCAAAAAAAAAAATACATCAAATCAAGCTCATATTTATGAGTTGAGCTTTAAATACTTTTTAGTTGAATCATATTGCTTCTACAATATGGTTTAATATTAAATGAACAACATATAACTTGGTTTTATCTGTAAAATAAATTATAATAAAAATTTGCTAAATGGGAACAAGTTATGTGAGAGATAACAATGAAAATTAATCATTCGTCTTTTGTCTTAGCAAAAAAAAACAGCTTTTATTACAGCCCAATTTAAATTTACTTTTGGAGAAGCCGCAAAAGCTGATGAAGATATTAAAAAAAATAATGGTTAAATTGAACATTTATAGTCCATAAATTTCACTAAAACTGACTTTTAGATTTTATCTACAGTAAGTCTATCTATGGAAAAAAAAACAAGAAACAGCAGCTACTAACATATAATATAATATGTAATAACAATTACACAAATCGACTTAGTCCCAAATTAATCTTGCGCTTGTACTATGGGTACTAGACAAAGATATAGATACTTAAATACATATACACAACCATGACACGGGAAAAAAACATCAACTCATCACAGAAAAGTTTACCACTACCGGCATTCGAGCCCAGGACCCTAGCATCGTAAGTAGGGTCGCTACAAGCTACGCCATCAGGCCGTCAATACATATGGTTAGCAAATAATATTTGTTCAGATGTATTCATGCAGGTAGTTTAACAAGTTTTTGGACATGTGGAAATAAATTTAGTCTTTAATATATCAATGAGAATCGTTGATTTCTGAAAAGGAACTTAACTTTATGTAAACTATTCTTTAGCTTACAAGTGACTATTACTGATACAAACATAATTTATACTTGTAACAATCGTTAAAAACAAACCAACAGATAATGTGGTAAACATATGACAACATATTGATATTATTATAATATTTTGCAATAAATATTACATTAATGGTCTTGTTTAGTTATTGCCCTTGCAATAAAGGCATGAATTCACTTAATTCTTATTTTAAACTATATGTGATATTTGTTAATTTCATTTACTTGTACATATAAAGATCACAAAGAGAAAAAATGGTTAATGAAATCATGTAACTAGAAAGCCTCGCGATTCTGGTAAAGTTAGAATGTATGGAAGATTCTCCGTTTGTCTTCGAATTACATACTCAGAGTACTTTTTTTGTCTGTTGTCTATTAATTATTTTTATAAATGTAGCGTCTAACATATACAGGGATTTTTGTCTATTACTTTTAATCATGGCGTGCACCCCACAATAGCATCAAAAGTATTACTCTATTGGTCATTTAATAAATATATTCACATATAATCGGGTAGATGCTAGGATAATAGTTTAAGAATTCAAATCCGTTGAAATTTTAAGTCAATATAAAGTCCATTTATAGCAAGATAATGTTTTTTTATGCTTCTATGGGATGCACGCCACTGCTTTTAATAAATATATATACGTGTAAAAAACGTTTCTTCAATACATTTGAATTTGCCGCGCTTCTCCGCTCTAGACACGATGGTCTATATCCGCGCTGTTCATTGATCATTGTTTGCTTGGTTAAGTGACAGTCACTAATGTCTATGTGAAAGAATTTAAACAACCTCTGCAAGAAACAAACTCTCTAAGGAACAACAATTAATTATTTCAATATGAAATACTAGCTGATCCGGCAAATGTTGTTTTGCTATATAAGTTATTGTAATATCTTCTAAGATGTTCATTGAAATTAAGTGATGTTAAAGACAATTTTGTTCATAATTAAATACTCTTAATCAACAACACATTTATTTGGATAAAGATTAATATTATTACGTTGATACAACTCTTAACAAATAATGCATTAATTTCGACCAAATTTGATTACCATAAAAACGGTTCTAGTGAGTTAATCTTAAAAGATAGACATATACTGTCATTTCAAGAGGAATAATTCTTTCATACATATATTTTTATAATCTTGAACCGTTTTCGCAGCGCACGCAATGGAAGCCTTCAAGGATGAATAATTTTCCCCGTTTTTTTCACATTTTCCATTATTTCTTCGCTCCTAATAGTTACATCGTGATGTTATATAACCTAAAGCCTTCCTCGATAAATAGTCTATTCAACACAAAAAGATTTTTTCAATTCGAACCAGTAGTTCCTGAGATTAGCGCGTTCAAACAAACAAACTCTTCAGCTTTATAATATTAGTATAGATTATAAAGGATTAGATAATAGCATTGTTTACAGGTGAGATTATGCTAAACTATGCGTTAGATTTTAAGTATCCATTTATAATTGTATTAAATGAACTATCTCTTTGTTTATTATTTTCAAAACCTATATAAAAAATATTGCCTACAGGCAACAGAGATTTTTCTCTGACGACCCAAGACCTAGAATTTTTATACTAGGTAAATGTACTGCATAAAAGTGTATTCTGTAAGCGTTAGCATACTATACATTTGTTATGTGGCGCGGTCGCGTTGCCAAAGCGTCGGCAGCAAGGCCACATGACGTGTCCTAAATGGCCGACAGAGTTCGTTCATCTTTTAACTCGACGCTATCAAGCCAATGCGGTGCCATGGGGAATACTTTTGCACACGCTTCATTACGCTACCTCCGACCTCCGAACAGGGACGGGCAGGATTATCAACAATAAAAAAGTCAATTAACATTATAATATACCAAAACATACCTTTGACCCAATCATTAGATTTTGAAAAGGTTTTCCGAGAAGTGTTTTTTTATTCATCCCATGATATTGCGGTTTTTTTTAAAAAGCGTATGAAGATTTTGGTATATGGTAGGCCGGCATGATCGCGGCGTCTATCTGCGGATAGTTGTCTCACGTTAGTCGTACGCGGTTTTTGCATCTTAATTCATCAAAATTTTAGGTTTATGCAAAAATCATATCTTTATATGTTGGAAAACCAACGCAGGAAGCAAATTTGAGTCCAGAAAAGTATTATACATAAAAATATACGCGTTTATTCAAACAGGAGCAAGTATTCTAGACATTTATAGTCATGATACAACGAAGAAAAACAGGAATACTTGAAAGTTCATTCAAAAAAGTTGCGTTTAACATTCAAAGGTATTTTTTTATGAATATTTTACTGAATTTAGGGCAAGTCCTTTATATACCAAAGTCGAAAATTTCAAGGACGACTAACACACAATTCCATAAATGCTTTTTAAATTTAAAAACATTTTTAAACACTACGGAATCAAATCTATACATCATTTACTTATTGTCGCTACAATAGTTGTACTAATAAAAACACAAACATAATTTTTAATAAACTAAGACTGAGACTTATAGACACAACCTTAACTTTGCTTAGACTTTCCTAAAACATTGCAATGTATATCACAATGAATGTCAAAGGATTTGGTAAATAATCGATTTTGTCAACGTAGACTTGGCTCTGCGAATACTATGGTTATACTCAAGTTCCTATTACATATTCAGTTTATTTTCAAAACGAATTTATTTTTAGATAACTTTGCTAAGCAAAGTCAAAATAGCGTCTATAAATTTCAGCGTTATAACCTAGTGCACTATATATGAAGTGAACACCGCGTGCAAAAATAATAAAAAAATCTAATTTAAATAAGTTAATAAATCCTACAAGTATCTAATGTGTAAAGAAAAAAAAAACGAGCAATGAAAAATGAAAATTGAAAAGTTATGGATAGTGTTAAAACACATGATTTATATTTATTTCGACTATTATTAAAAAATCTACTGTCTGGTACTTATTATACTGTTATTTTGCCATTCTAGCTACGGGAGAATTGGTACCTAAAATTGTTTTTCAGAAGAATTTCTAGAAAGAGCAAAAATTATAGAGCACCAAATATTCTGATGACTAGTGTTTCTTCTAAATATATGTAAACACAGAAGATTGAGGACACAGTTCAAGGTTAATTAGTAAGTAAAAGCATTTAAAATTTAAGAAGCATTTATGAAACTGAGCGTGAAAGTAGTATTAACTTAAAAACACCAGTACTAGTAGTATAGTATTAATATTAAAAAGCAGTGGGACAAGTTTGACAGTGGCCGGCGCCTCCGGTCCGACGCCGGACGTGAAACCGTCGGCATCGCGTCGCGACGCAACGGCCTAAACTATCTCCCACATAAGCTAGCCGTCCTAACTAAAGCTATGCTATAAAACATCACTTTATTAGTGATAGCTTCTATATTCAATCATTTGCTATTTATTTGGAGGCTGTGGCGTCAATGGCATGCATTCAAAAGCACACAGCATTATCTTCTTATAGTAAATATATTGATTTAAAATCTATTTATTACTAGAAAAGGAGTACCATTAGTTTCAGAGAAGCCATCTTAAATTTTAAGACCCTTTGAAATACTAATGAATCCAAAATTTGTATCCAAATGATCACATATTAGTCATTAAAAGTGTTTTAAAAAATTATGGAGCGTTTGTAGAACCAGGCGTTATAGTCCGAATTGGACCAAACTTTAAGTCAATATGTGTATTAAATATCCGAGTATTTTAAAGAAGCCAATATCATAAAAGAGAGGGAAACCACTGGTTGAGAGGTTATTTCTCAGCTTGATAAAATAGCAGATGTACGAAATTTCTTTCGTAGGTGTCGCCTATTTTTATTTATATAGATTAATTAAACAAAGTAATACACATAATGTAAATATTTGACCGGTTGTGAACTCACTCTCAGCCTAGACAAAAAAAACGGCTTTTGTAATTGTTAATGATCATATTTCGTTAACAATGCTTCTATTCGCATTTTGATTTTTTTATAATGAATAAATTTAGATAATGAGGCATTTTTAGTATATTTTACAGGTGTATATATATTGTATTATTCTACACTATAAAAGTAATTCATACGATATTTACAAAATGAAACAAAGAAACGAACAACAAATAAAAATAAATTAAATACATCTATAGTTTAAAAATTCAACGCTATCGTAAAAATGTAATCATAAAATGGATTTGGATAAATATCATTATTATACTTAACTACGATCTCTACTGTTTATCTAATTTTTTCCTTATTTTTTCGATTAAATAAAAAAAAAATGATTGAAAAAAAGAACGTCGAAATACTTCTTTCCATAACACGTTAAGCAGTTTTTCGGTGCAAGATGATTTCTTATGTGTTAGGAATACAATTTTTTCTTGGTCTAAGCGTAAGATATAACATTTCATAGCATATCGCACGCAGTTTGCAGTAAGCGAAGCGCCTTATCAAATCCAGTGAAATAAGCATCAGTCAACGTAACCGACGGATTAATCGATACCAGTTGATAGCATACTTTCTTATTCGATGATTAATTTACAATTATATCACTAACTAATGATCAACATGTCTACGACAGTGGACGAGGGGTTTTACATCCTATAGTGACTTTGTTTTATAGTTTTTACACCAGCTTCTATCAGCAACTTCATCTTTTTTGAATGCCGGCGCAATAAGCATACATTTTTTTTTACACTGGCTCGACATTGTGACTACAGAGTACCTGATGTTAAGTGCAGTGTAGTCATAAACGAAAGCGACCATTAAAGGATGAAAATCCATTGACAGTCTCCGTCGTCATGTCGGCCCACATATACCGCAACTGAAGGTCTCTAGGTATATGAGTTAGTGGATATCAGTGACGTGCATAGGGTATTTAGATAGGGTAGGCAGATTCACATAATTAATGTGAATATTATATAATGATAATCAATATTATGTCACTTTCATAGGGAAGATAAATGGCGTGAACATAGAATAGATATAAATATAAAGGGTTCCTTTCTTTATTTCAATTAAAGGAATTTTACCAGAGTTATTTATAGTAAGGCCAAGCAATGCTTTCACGCATCTATGGAATGAACGCTACTGTTCAAATCAATATTTTTTTTTTTTATTATAATATAATTATCATTACTGCAGGTGTTGTGTGATACAGCTTTATAATATATCAAGAACAAAAGCAGTTGAAAAAGGCATTAAAATAACTTATAATCAGGTGCAATGTATTTACTTCGCCGTGACATTAATCACCATTGAATCAAAAATAAAGAAAAATCCGCTGACTCACTTATTATCGTTATTTCTTTTACACTGGCTCAATAAAGTGACTACAGTCCACTTGTTGGTAAGTACAGTGTAGTCCAAAAACGAAGGCGACCTTTCGCTTTTGGGCCTGTCGCATTTCGGGATCAGCTTGTGTATATCCAGCAGTAGCGTTCATTCCATAGATGCATGAAAGCGTTGCATGCCCTTGCAATAAATAAGTCTGTTATAAGTTACTTAAAGTAAACAAAAAAGGGGAAATATTCATATTCATACTTATTATATTATTACGTCATGTATATGTCCTGTGAGACAAATAGAATGTTCACTATAATAACATATATTCAAATTAATTACGCGACGTCTGCCTACCTTGTTCAAATATCCTATGCACGTCACTGCCCTACATTCATACTAATTTACCTCTGCGTACATAGCGCGAACATTAAAGAGGTGTGCCTGCCGACGCAGCCTTGAGTTTCTTATGGCGTTTCTTCTCAAGGTAGTCGCTTCCGAAACGCTAGTAGATCAGCATTAGATTCATTTTCCCTGGCTGGCCGGCCAAGTCAAGGTCCGTACCCACAGGGGTGCCCTTACGCTGCCACCCAACCCATTAATAGCTGGCTGAGCACCTTCAGGGTTCGCCCACCTAAGCCCGGTGTAGTTGTAAAGGCCTTTAACGGTCACTAACGAACGACGCTTAGAAAAAAAACCAAAGAAGTGGAATGCACTCTTTGTGATTACTTTTCCACGTCCTTAGATTTTTTTTTTTACTCTGGCTCGACATAGTGACTACAGAGTACCTGATGGTAAGTACAGTGTAGTCCAAAAACGAAAGCGACTATCAAAGGATGAAAATCCATTGATAATCTACATCGTCATGTCGGCCCTCGTATACCACGACTGAAGGTCTCTAGGTATATGAGCTACTGGATATACACAAGCTGATCCCGAAACGCGACAAGCCGAAACTGGTCACTATGACGGGCTTTACACCCGTGTACTGTGGTTGCGATCCAGACGGGCACCGACGCCCTACCACCTCGCTGCTGCTCGTTTAGCACCACTCAGGAGTCACGTGTAGGGAAACTAGGGTAAAGCCTACGGACGCGAGCAGAAAAAAAAATACAATTTCGTTAGTGTTCACGACACACGATATTTTCAAAATGTTAATGTATCACAGTAGTACGTCATATCAATTTCATCTGGTAATTTTCAACTAACGTTATCGATAAACGAAATATCTTTGTCTAGGAGCCGAAGTGTGGTCGATTATCTACCTGTAAATCGTACAAATTAGTTTTAGCTACCTAAATATAAGTACGCATCTCATTCTACTCCAACCTATTATGGCCAGACCATATTGACCAGAAATATATCCTTAGTCGATTTCGGACAGCACCAGGCTTACTATCAGACGTGGTGTGGTCACTGCGCCGTGTCAGTATAAAAAAAATCTCATTGCAAATTCAGACGAAGTCGCAGGCAGGGGCTAGTGGTATTTCAATACAGAATAACGTATAGTATAGTTGCGTAAGAGCGTATTCAAAGTGCCTAATGTTGCTGGAAAAATGCAAAATGGCGTCGGCTTTGGGTCGCCTCCCGCTTGCACAACGCTTGCCTTGAAATAATTATTGACTGTTGCAATCCGCGCGTTGAGTACAACCGAGCTTTTGAGATAAAACTCGCGCATGGCCGCGACCAGTGACGTGCATAGGGTATTTAGACAGGGAAGGCAGAATTTGCGTAATTAATTTGAATATTATATTATGATAGTAAATATTGTATTGCTTTCATAGGAAAGATAGGATGAATATAGGATAGATTTTAATATAAATGGTTCCTTTTTTTGTTTAACTTTAAGGAATTTATTCAAGACTTTTTGAGTTTTTTGGGAGTCGAAGCTGCTCGCGTCCGTAGGCTTTACCCTAGTTTCCCTACACGTGACTCCTGGGTGGTGCTAAACGAGCAGCAGCGAGGTGGTAGGGCGTCGGTGCCCGTCTGGATCGTGACCACAGTACATGGGTGTAAAGCCCGTCATAGTGACTCGCCTCAGCCTGTCACGTTTCGGGATCAGCTTGTGTATATCCAGTAGCTCATATACCTAGAGACCTTCAGTCGTGGTATATGTGGGCCGACATGACGATGTAGACTATCAATGGATTTGCATCCTTTGATAGTCGCTTTCGTTTTTGGACTACACTGCACTTACCATCAGATAAACTGTAGTCACTATGTCGAGCCAGTGTAAAAAAAACACAACTTAATACCCATGACATTAACTCCTAATTGCAGAAACGGTACTAAAATTTTAAGACTCCTGAAGGCTAATGAATCATTTTGTTTGCAATTAAAGATTCCTTAGTTTTAACGAGCGGTTCTGAAACTGGGCGTAATTCCACCATTCGTTTAATTACATAGTATTATTTTACTGTTGCATATGATTTCTTTTTTTTACAATTAGATTTATTTTATTGTGTACTCCAATTTTGTGACATATTGATTAATCTATGTGTACTTTAGTGTATTATATCAAATATGTAACTATAATTGTTTGTTTTAAAGTAAATAGATAAAAAATAATCATAGCTTTTGGAATATATTTTTTTTTACACTGGCTCGACATAGTGACTACAGAGTACCTGATGGTAAGTACAGTATAGTCCAAAAACGTAAGCGACTATCAAAGGATGAAAATCCACAAAACGCATAAACGCATATATTATGTCCAAAGAGCCCGCAAACTCGGGCCCCCACTACAAAGGGCCGGAGTCCCTTCGCGGCGTTGCCTAATCTAAAGGGCCAAAGGGCGGGAATAGCTCGCACCTCATTGGCCGCTGTTGATTCCGAAACGCATCTGTTGCATCAGCTCATAGACCCGCACTATTGGTCTATTCAAATTTAGAACACAACGCACGATTGGTCGTTTAAACGTCAACTTTTGAATTTGGAAGGAGCGAATGACGATGACGGTTGGTGCATTCGTTTTTTTTTTAACTAGGACACAAGGCAACGGTTGGTCACGTTGGGGAATTATTTTTTACCTGCACTGGTTTTTTTATGTTCAGGGCCGTGGGTTTGGGTGGAATTTTTTATATTATTTACTTTCATAGATCTGTAGTTGGCTAGCGACCCGTTATATGTGTTCCTTTATAGAGCAGGCTATGTTTATGGGATGAATTATTAAATGTAAGAAGGGCTTACAAAAGGAAGTAAATATATAAATTTTAATGTAACTTATTAACATCGTTGCACAGGTCAAAAATACGATGTAGATTCTAGACTCATGTAACGCTGTCGCTCTTCTGAAGTAAGCAGAGATAGATTATTACTAAGTAAGGTATTTTAGTATATTTTTGTACAGCACACTACAAGTGCTAATTTAGGTACTTACTAACTAAGATTACTAACTTAGAGATATAAAAAAATCACGATGGATATTAATACTAACAAGAATTAATTTGTATTTATTAATTAAATAAACATACAAAGTAAGAAGGATGGTGGAAACTTACAATGAGTACATACTCATTGTAGGTATATGTATACCTAATACTGAAACAAAGCGACGTTAAATCAGCGTGTAAGACTCTATAGAGTTGAGGGAGTCGAAGCTGCTCGCGTCCGTAGGCTTTACCCTAGCTTCCCTACACGTGACTCCTGGATGGTGCTAAACGAGCAGCAGCGAGGTGGTAGGGCGTCGGTGCCCGTCTGGATCGCGACCACAGTACATGGGTGTAAAGTCCGTCATAGTGACCAGTTTCGGCTTGTCGCGTTTCGGGATCAGCTTGTGTATATCCAGTAACTCATATACCTAGAGACCTTCAGTCGCGGTGTATGTGGGCCGACATGGCGATGGAGACTATCAATGGATTTTCATGCTTTGATAGTCGCTTTCGTTTTTGGACTACACTGTACTTACCATCAGGTACTATGTAGTCACTATGCCGAGCCAGTGTAAAAAAAAATGAGAGGGAGGCGGTACACAGTGTCCGGCGCGCCACCTGAGAGGTTTTGGAGGGGTGGGTTTTACTCAAACCCCCCCTCCGAGAGAGGCAGCCTCGACAAGGCTTTTTGTTCACTGGGCGTCTGGATGTATTTGGTTTCCCAAGCACGGGTGGAGCAATCAGAGGGACACCGCGGGGGTTTTTAGTCAGTAGGAGTCTGACACACCGGGGTCCCTGATTGTCCTATGCAGGATTTTCACTCGGGATACAAAAAGCGTCTAAGACTTTGACACGTGCACCGGCTAGGAACGAAGATATGTGACACTCCCCGCTCACCCCTCTCCTTGCATCTGAGCGTTATGGCCACACCAATTCACTGCTTTTCGCCTTCCCAAAAGTACCCAATATTCCTATAGAAGTTTTCACTTCAAAGAATGGATATAAACTGCGGACGACATTTGTCTCAGATGGGACTCGGTAAATGAAATCGCACGAGGAGATCCGCATCTTTGTTACTACAACGTGAGAGACGAAATTTTAAACGGCGAGAGAATCAGTATTTATTGAACGAGCACGCTCCACCAGGCAAGATTGAGGTCAAGCGCAAGGGTGTATGTAATTAAAAAGATGGCCTACATTTCAGCCTACCCCAGTAAGAATTCTGCATGATAATTGATATATCTTTATATATATAAAATTCTCGTGTCACAATGTTAGCTACCTTACTCCTCCGAAACGGCTTTACCGATTTTTATCAAATTTTTTATGCATATTCAGTAGGTCTGAGAACCGGCTACTATCTATTTTTCATACCCCTAAGTGATAAGGGTTGTATACCCTTAACATTTTTTTTAATTTTAGGACAATTATTTTGTTTTTATTTTTCTACTCGTATAATGTGGCATTAAATAATACATACAACCCTAAATTTTTACCCTTTTATCACCAACCCCTAGCTTTTAACAGCCATTTTAGTAATTTAATCATTTTTCTTCCCGCTCGATAACTGATCAATTATCACCTAGAAATAACTTATATGGCAAAATAACGTTTGCCGGGTCAGCTAGTATATCTATACTAATATTATAAAGCTGAAGAGTTTGTTTGTTAGTTTGTTTGAACGCGCTAATCTCAGGAACTACTAGTTCGAATTGAAAAATTCTTTTTGTGTTTAATAGACCATTTATCGAGGAAGGCTTAAGGCTATATAACATCACGATGCAATTATTAGAAGCGAAGAAATAATGGAAAATGTGAAAAAAAACGGGCAAAATTATTCATCCTTGAGGGCTTCCATTGCGTGCGCTGCAAAAACGGTTCAAGATACCAAAAATATATGTATGAAAGAATTAGTCCTCTTGAAATGATCTAAAAAAATGTCCACGACAGTATATGTCTATCTTTTAAGATTAAGTCACTAGAACCGTTTTTATGGTAAACAAATTAGGCCGAAATTAATGCATTATTTGTTAAGAGTTGTATCAACGTAATAATATTAATCTTTATCCAAATAAATGTGTTGATGATTAAGAGTATTTAATTGTGAACAAAATTGTCTTTGACATCACTTAATTTCAATGAACATCTTAGAAGATATTACAAAACCTTATATAGCAAAACAACGTTTGCCGGGTCAGCTAGTATATGTATAATAATCGTCGAGTATGTCAGCCTGGACGCAACCAACTCGCAAAGGTCACTGCACCTGATAAGAAACTGTGGTGTTATCGCACACACATTAATTATGCACAATTATCTATATGATAATACTGCATTGGCCACTTGTTTACACCCACTAGCATATGCATTTAATATCGCTGACCCGAAAGACTTTTTGTCCTTTTTATTATAAAACGAAACGTCGACTGGCAGTACCGCTTTTTTTTTTTTTGTTTTCCCGGTGGAAATCCCTACGGACCGTCAGGGGAAGTGGTGAGGGCCACTTCCCCTGGTGTGTCGGACCTGCCCCGACTAAAACCACCGGGGTGCCAGCACTGCCCTCTCATCGCCTTCGCCGAGCCTGGGAATCCGAATACTTCCGACGGTTCGGCGGGCGTTGGCCTTTGGGCAGGCCTCCTCTCGTGGAGGGGGATTTATACCCCTCGCCTCCTCTCTGTACTGGACGGGGACGCCCTCAACGTCACCCGCCCAGCTGGCAGTACCGCTTTAAACATCTTTGGACAAGTTCAGTGACGTACATCCCATAGAAGAATAATAAAGAATTATCTTCTTCTACTTGGTCATTTTTTTTATTTTGACTCGACACGTTTTCTGCACCGTACCTGATGAAAATGACAATGCAATCCAAACACCAAGTACAACTATCGAGAGATAATCACCTGCCGATAGCATAGACGGGCAAAATGTAATCAGATTAATAAAAATGATTACGATTACATTTTGCGTTTTTTACCATTAATATGACTGTGTTTTACTTATTTATGTTTTAAACACTACAGAATCCCAGATTGCATACACATTTATGATTTCTTAATATTTTAACCATGATCACAGAGCAAGAAAAATAAAATTATCATTACATTTTGTAATCGTAAATAATTAATCAGATTAAATTTTGCCCATCTCTGGCCGATAGTCACCGCATTAAAGAAATGAAATGAAATATATTTATTTTCACCACAAACTAACAAAATACTAGAAATTCAAAAGCAACATTTCTGTTACAAGACAACAACATACAGAAACAAAAGCAAAAACAAAAACATATTAACATGGCGAAAATGGGACCTCCATCAGCTTAAAGCCACAGAGGAAGTCTGCAGCGCTGATTTTCGTGGAGGGCCCCGGTCGTGATTAAAGATGGCTAACACAAACATTTCTCCACGCTTCGTTTAACCATCCGAATATCATAGGATGAAGGGAATACGCTTGCTGGAAGACCATTCCAGTATTCCATGATCCATTACAAGTAATTGCTAGAGAACTTCTTAGTTCTAGCTGAAATAGAAGGCACCGTAAAACTGTGGCACCGCCATCTAGTGGTTCTGTTATGAAAGGGAGAAGGTGAAATTAAATTATACAAGTTTTCAGAAACCTGTCCATAATACGAACGAAAAAAAACGACATATTAATTTAAAATTTGGATCAATTTGTATTCTGGGACTCTTATCCTGGTAATTATACGATTTTAAGTTAATTATTAAATGCCCAAGTATAATAAATAATATTTTGTCACGCTATATGCTTTTTAGGGTGAGCAGAGCACTAACAGTATAACAAATTAAAAGTGTAATGCTTTTTATGTATTTATAGGAAGCCCGCCGCTGAATAAATAAGATAATTTTAACATTCTCTAGACGTTGTTTATATATAACTAATCAACACAAACCCAAATTTAAAAGTTGGAAAATCATTACTGCATTAAGTTTTAGCCAATCTTAAACGGAATCATTTAGGACTAGCTGACCCGGGGAACTTCGTACCGCCATAAATACCGTTACTTACAATGAATGATAACTGCTAACACAAATCAATCCACATAAAAATTATTTTAGAGCTACTATATATACCGCCGAAAAGAAAAAATTCTGCAAATACAATTAATATTTAACAGTAACTCACGAAAACATATTATAAATACAAACTATATATGCCAGGAAGATTTAATGACAATCACAATTATAATTGACAGATGAGTTGCGTTCCATTTTACACGACACAAATTTTACCAATAAATGGTAGACGTGTTTTTTTAGAATGACATCACTTTTTTATTTATGAACCAATTGAAGTAAAATTAACACTATATGTTAAAGGCAGCTTTCTATAATACATTAACGAAAACGGCATTTAAAACGGTTATGCCGATTCACAGGTTAGAGGGCACAAACGCGTACAGATCGATTAACGATTCTCATACATTTTTACTAACCTATATCGCGCAAGTGAAGTTTTTCTGTGCACTCACATATATACACGGAGTTGCAAATCATAGTATCACTGGCTGAGCACCTTCTGTGCTCACCCCCTAAGCCCGGTTGAGCTTGAAAATGCCTTTCCTGGCAATCAGTAGTTAGTCCGCATCAAAAAAAAAATCAAAGTATCCACGAAATGTCGAAGAGGGGAAGGGGGCTGCGGAACGGATTTATGATATGTATTGGTAATAGTTAAGCCCTTGACTTAGTCTTTGCCACAGGTTATTGCAATAACCGATTATTCGTCTTCGCCAGGGATAATCGATCATTAATCTGATACTTTTAAAAGCAGTTTAACAAATGACATTAAAATTTAAGCAGCCTTGGATTTGATACTTGCGCTTCAGTTGCGCAGAGATGTTGCCTCACTGAGCATTTTCTACCGTCTCTGCATCATGGCGAGTGTTCTGAAGAGTTGTTTAACCTTGTTCCACCCTCTCCCTTCCTGAATAGAAACACGCGCGCGGGTTTGCGGTGTCACAGCTATACGATATCTCACATCCCCGCTAGGACTAAGGAGTTCTCTAACTCCTTCTTTAGCCGTGTCGTTGGGCTGTGGAATGGTCTTCAGGCGAGCGTGTACCCACCGTCCTATGATGTAGGGTCCTTTAAGCGTGGCGTGAAGACATATTTGAGTAAACCGGCATGATCGCTGCGACTACCGATTGGTTTTTTTTACCTGTCGATAGTCGTTGGCGTTTTTTGGACTGCACCATGCTTATCATCAGGTATGGTACAGTCACTGTGTCGAATCAGTTTAAAAAAAAAGTGAAAAATTACGCTTGCGCGCTTAAATTTCGGAGCATTCCAATGATTTACTGGATATCGGTTTTTTAGCCAAAGGTTATCAAGCCCGAAGCTTTAGATCAAACACTATATGTGCCATATAAATGATTATCTGTTTCTATATTAAAAAAAACTCTGTACTAATGTGTTTAAAAGTTCGTTGACTGAGCGCTGGGCAGTCTACTTGGCACGCACTGTCATGCATGTTTTCAAGCAATTATATCTATTTATATCTTAATGCAATTTTATTCCGTTCCATTGTACTTCCAACCTCTTTCCATGACTCCGGAGAATTGTATTGTTTAAAACATCCTACCAAGTGCGCGTCAGACGCGAGCACCGAGATTCTAAATAAGCTTATATATTCAATTTATAACGATAAAAAAAATGTGGTTAAGACATATAGTTTGCAGAAAGGATACCCGATGTGGCAGGAGATTTCTAGAGTGAAGATCACGTACTGCCAAGGGTAGTGTGGGACGTTTGCCTACAAGGTGGACACACCACGGAATACAGATCGTAGGGCGATGCTGGATGCAACTCACTTTCGACCAGTCGCTCTGGAATACATTAGGAGAGATCTGTCCCCAGCAGTGGACGTCTTACAGCTGATATGATGAACTAGAAATTTATCATTTAAGGTTTTTTTAAGATGAGGGTGTTTCTTGCGACTTTGCACGATCTTAGGCTGAGATTTATAGGCACAGCTTCAAATTTGCTTAGACTTACTTAAATACCACAATTACTACTCAATGAATGCCAAAGGATTTGGCAAGTCACCGATTTTGCCGACATGAAGTCTGTGAATACTATTGCTATACTCAAGTTTCTATTATACACTAGACGCAGAAATTAAAGGATATTCAAAAAGGTCCCCAAATTTTAGGTGATTTTCAAGAGGCTGTTAATTTTTTATTCAATGGTCTTATCTAATCTTATCTTAAAACTCTTTAAGAACTCTTAAAATTCTTTAAGATAAGACCATTGAATAAAAAAAAGTTAAGTCCATAGATCATTTTAAAAACGAGGAAATTTTTTGAAACTTTTTCTTCCTGTATTTTTGGTACTATTACTCAAAAACCCTATACGCATCAATTATGTTTACGTTTAAAACTGAAAACTAGATACTTGAAGCTATAACCTTTTACTTTTAAAACTTCTGTACGACCATTTCCCTCAGAATAACAGGCTCTTGAAAATCACCTAAAATTAGGAGACCTTTTTAATATCCTTTAATTTTTGCGTTTAGTGTATATTCAGTTTTTTTGTCAAAACTAATTTATTTTTAGAGAACTTTGCTAAGCAAAGTCGAAATAGCGGCTATAAACCTTAGGTTTAGTCAACGGAAAGTATCAAATAGGTCTTGATTTACTTGCGTATGTAAAAAATAAACAGCATACAATCTTCTAATTGTGTTGACTTAAAAATGTTTTTTTTTTGTTATTTTCAGGTTCATAGCACTGCATTAGTACTTGGTAATTTCAACAACAAAATAGATATTTAAATTTAACCTTTTCTCAATAATATGAACAAATTCTACAAAAACCTGATTATAGCACAATTTATAGATAATTTGGTGCTCTACAACTTTGGAAAAATGTCAATATCATTTTTATGGCATAAATAAGCAGATATTCATGAAAAAATAAATAAATTTAGCAACCCTTGGCCTTGAATAATTTAAACATCATACCAGTATCTTATGAGACTTGAGTTAACTTTAAAAAGTTAAAACAAATTTCAGCTAATTTTTATCATGGAGAGTTTGGGTCTCTTTTTTAGATATAGAGGCGTGAAAGGCTATTTGGTTTAAGCAACATTTTTTGGTGATATAGTAATATACATATTTTCGGAATCAGCGTTTTTTTTACCGATTTCAAATATATATATATATATATATATATATATATATATATATATATATATATATTACCATTTTTTATATTTTTATATTATATATTTTTTTTTTTACACTGGCTCGACATATAAATATATAAATATTATAATTCAGTGGGTTCACTGAGTGATGTACTCGTCTACCACATCTAGAATTTCGCGACTGACCCATGGGCCATGATCCAGGGTTTCTAAGGCTCTGGAAAACCTCGCGTGTAAGCCTGTTATAAAAGGGAGGAAAGGTTACATAACCTTCAGAACATTCGATTCATGTTAATCATGGTACAGACATCAGAAAACGCTAAGCGGGGCGATGCTCTCATTTAATTTACGCGAGTTTATGTACATATTCTATCAACGTACGATTTATATGTATACGAATTGCTCAATTAATTTTATTGGGACTGTCTTTAACACCATCAGGACATTTGCGTTCAGATGATACTTGATACTCGATTTTGATTAATTTTGGAAGTTCCGTACCTCAAAAGGCAAAAAGGAATCCTTAATTGATTGTATGTCTGTGAAAAATGGGCTATGGACGAGAAGTACTACAATCTGGACCAGTTCCAGTGGCAAACGAGCGATAAGTAAACCGTTTATGCACTAGTCTGATGATATCGGATCCATTACGAGCGTTAGCTAGCTCATATCTACAGATAAATCAAATTGGAATTGGTGTAGACCTAAACCCGAAAAGGGGCTTTCAACGACACTGTACTCTAGCATTATTTAAAAAACAAAGTATAGTTTTAACGACTTATAAGTAGTTTGCATTTCGGGATCAGCTTGTGTATATCCAGTGGCTCATATACCTAGAGACCTTCAGTCGTGGTATATGTGGGCCGACATGGCGATGTAGACTATCAATGACCTTTCATCCTTTGATGGTCGCTTTCGTTTTTGGACTACACTGTACTTACCATCAGGTGCACTGTAGTCACTATGTCGCAACAGTGTAAAAAAAAACAAAATACTCCCCTGGGATACAAAAAAAAATGAATATACGCGTACGCCTATATTATATGTTCAGGGAAATTGTCAATCAATACCAAAAGTCACCAATCACGGTTGAATTATAGAGATTGATATATTTTATATATTTATAAATAATCGTCAATTAATGCAAACATCAGTCTTCACTTCAGACATGGTTATATGTCAGTCACAATAGACTGTGCTCTTGTCTTGAACTTACATAAAAGTTTTTATTACGGCTTTATTAGAAGACAGCCCGTCTAAACTCAAGTTTTAAATATTGCCAAAATTATTATTATAAATATACATAAATATATATATTGTGAATGATCCTGACGTGGCTAAACATCTTGAACCGCTCCAGTTGCGCAGAGATGTTGCCTCTCTGAGCGTTTTCTACCGTCTGTATCATGGCGAGTGTTTTGAAGAGTTGTTTAACCTTGTTCCACCCTCTCCCTTCCTGAATAGAACCACGCGCGCGGGTTTGCGGAGTCACAGCTATACGGTATCTCACATCCCGGTCAGGACTAAGAAGTTCTCTAACTCCTTCTTTTGCCGTGTCGTTGGGCTGTGGAATGGTTTTCCGGCGAGCGTGTTCCCACCATCCTATGATATTGGACCCTTTAAGCGTAGCGTGAAGAGATATTTGTGCAGGCCGGCATGATCGCTGCGACTACCGATGGGTTTTTCTTACTTGTCGATAGTCGTTGGCGTTTTTCGTTGCTTCAGGTATGGTGTGGTCACTGTGTCGAGTCAGTTTAAAAAAAAAAATATTTTATTGCTTATCCAAAAAATATAAGACACTTGATATCGAAATTGCTAAGTTTTTCATAAAATATAATCTCACTTTTTGATAGAACGGATTTTTAATACTTTTTAAATCTTTCCTTAAATTAAAACCCATAATGAAATAAGGCTGATAGTCTAATGGGTGTCTCATACCCTTTACTCCCAAGAGACTAATATATTTCTCTCAAAAAAGTTTATCGTTATCGAAATTAAAACCTAAAATCTTCAGCGTTCCAGGCAGGAGAGAGAGGCTGGCTCTCCATTGACATATCCAAACAATCGGGTACCGCACCCACAGATAATCGATCAAGGAAGAGGACCGGTGAAAATTCCCTCAGTCAGCGCACCTATTTCTGCAGCGAGGGGAGGGGGGTTACATTTTCAAAATGGCGTACGTACAGCGTTACTTTATACTTTAACCTGTTTCAAGATATATCTATGTAATATATAGGGTGAATTAACAAAATTAGGTCATTTTATATATACATATGACAAAGGAAACGCCTGATACGTTTATTGATAAATTATTTAATGATTGATAAAATATTGATATCAAATATAGATCAGTAGATATCTGAGGTAATTATAGTTAATTACATTTTACAATTAGTAATAAAATCAATTAAAAATCAGGCTTACTGATCTAGAATCATTGTGCAAGTTAAACAAAAATTAAAAAAAAAAAAAACAAAAACGTCTATAAATTAAAATGATAGAGTTCGAAATTCAAATAATCGTTCAGAATTAAAAAGCGACACTCACCTTACGTTGCATCTTGTTAATCGAATCCAACATGGCCGACAACAAAGGAACATTTTTAACTGAAATCCTATTAGAATTTTAATCGGGTTTCAAAGGGGGTTTTATTAGTAAAACACTTGATTTTGAGCGTTAGGTGAGGAGAATCAGTGATTTTTGGCGTTGGTCGTTGAAACGCGTGGCAGATGCATTCGGTCGAGTGCATCGGGCGTAACTGGCACTACTGGCAGGGCGAGTACAGACTACAGCGCAGGGCGGGCGCACACCGTTGCACAAACGCACACACTCACCGACGCGGCTCTGCACTGGCGAAAGTAAGGACCAGGCATCGCACCTTTTTACATGGCAACAGAATTAATTTTACTTACACATAAAATTGGACATTCGGTATAAGCACATGGAGAATTGCCGCGATTTACGACAAAAATGGGGAAGTCTAACAACGAAAGGGGCTTTTCGTGTCCTTAAATTTATCATTTTTTGTACTAGCTCGACAATGGGTCTACGCTAGACCTGATGGCAAGTATAGAGTAGTTTAAAAAAGCGACGTCTGTTAGTCATGTCATTCTACACACTTTGACTGACGAGCTCTAGCTATATGAACAACTATATGTACATACATAGACTGATCCCGATATAACAAAAACATCGATCGAGAGAATCAAATGAAAAAGGTTTTATGTAGGCCTGCATTATCATGGCTACTATCGATTGATAATAGCATTTAACTTTCCATCACATGCAAATGAAGTCACTGTGCCAAGTTATAAAAAGAAATGCGATAGGATGACGCAAATCATTTAGGCGATAATTCATCAAGCTGATTCCCTATTGAGATAGTCAACTGGTAGATCCCTTCGTGCATTCTCGAAGATTTGGGGTGCTTCTATTTATAGTTTCCATCGGAGCTCTATTTAGTCTGTGTAGATAAGTCTAGGCCGACTTAGGCTCCTACTTTCACCCAAATATATATCTTATATCTCTTACTACTAAACTAATATTTTATCGATCTGTTTAACTCTTTGCGGTCGTATGTCTGCTCTCAGCAGCCGCAGCAAGGAACCATACGAATCCTATACTGCATGCAACAATGTATCAGTTTACACTTTTCCGAAACGAAATGGATGTATGGATGACTGTATTAGATAAATAGATATCTAAAGTTCACAAAAGAATTACCAAATCTCGTTTGTCCATCGTAATCGTCCATCGTAAATGTTACGTATCCCTGCTCTTTCGACGGAAATTAATTCCGACCAGTACGATACCCATGTCCAAATTTAATACGTCCGCAAAGGGTTAATCTATCAAACTGACGTGGCAAACTTTGTCCTGAAGAATGCCGATTTTCTGTATCTATGAACGTAAATAGATATGCTCTGGTTGCTCTAAGGGTTGCTAAAAGCATACCGTGTGCGAAGATGTATTGTGTGGTCTTTTTATAGGCAAGTACTGAAATTTACGAAAGCAAGTTGAAGGAAATCGCAATCATAAAAAAACTAATTCCCTAGTAGTTTAAAAGACAAATTCCTTAAGAGTGGAGAATTATATTTATGGCGCTATACCATCAAAACAGTCATAGAATGGAAATGACTTCCTAGAAAACGTAAGAGTTCTTGTTGACCTCTAGCTAATTGAACCAAAAACAAAATTAAATTCATTTTAACTATGACATACACCATAAAAGCGTAGATTAATCAAAGTAGAAAATAGAAAAAGCAAATACTGTACTGTGTAATACTGTATTGTGATTCTACTTTCTTCTTAAGGTGCCTATCCACTACCGGAGGTTGGCTGTCAGCTCAGCGAACACCTCTCTGTCTTGAGCCAAGCGAAACAGTTGTTCGACGCTGGCAATACTTGTCCACTCCTAGATGTTGTGCAGCCACGATTTCTTTCTCCTTCCAGCGCGTCGCTTTCCGTCTATTTTGCCCATCATTATTAACTGGAGGTGTTGATATTTTTCATGTCGTAAGACGTGGCTAAGATACGCGATCTTCCACTTCTTGACGGTTTGCAATAATTCGCGATTCCTGCCAACGCGCTGGAGTACCCTAACATTGGAAACCTTCTGAACCCAACTAATGCGCAACATTCTACGGTAGTACCATATCTCGAAGGCGTCGAGATTTTTCTGTGTGTCAGCTTTCAGCGTCCAAGCTTCGCTACCGTAAAATACGACGGGCCAGATGTAACAATTGAGCATTCTGAGTCTGAGCTTTAGTGATAGTTTGCGGCTGCACAATACTTTCGATGATGATGCGCCAAAATAAAGGCACCTCAGCAGATGGTTACACAAACGGCGATGATGTTGAAACAGCGAACAATTTTTTTGACCTCAATTCCACCTACTTGAAAGTGTTAATGAGGCCGACGATGGAGCGCGCTCGCCCAGCAAATACCGATTCACTCGACGTTTGAAGATTCTCATGTCATAAGATGCTGGAAAGACCGACGCAGGAAGTGAATTCCACTCCTTGGCGGTTCGCAACAAATAGGAAGAGGCGAATCGCTTCGTGCAAGCAGCTGGAATGTCAACCACGTAAGGGTGCAAACCCGCACGGCGTCTTGTCAATTTATGGTAGCAGGGGGAGGGGGCAACTAAATCATACAACTCGGCCGCACACCCTCCAGAGTATAGTCTATAGAAAACCGATAACTGGCAAAGAAAAGCCCAACTTTCAATATTAATACATATAACAAATCCGTTCCTGAGCCATCTACAAAATAATTATATCCAGATGAAAAATTATGTGAGAGTTTCTATATATAATGTCTTACAAAAAAAAAAAAAAAACGCTTGGGCGATGTTAGTAATAAGCATAGATGGGCAAGGTAATCAGATTAATAAAAACGATTACGATTACATTTTGCGTTTTCCATCATTATTATGACTGCGTTTTGCTCATTTATGTTGTAAACACTACGGAATCCTCAATTGCATACACATTTATGACTCCTTAATGTTTTGAAGGGATTTAATCATGATCACAGAGCAAGAAATTCAAAACTACGACTACATTTTTTAATCGTTAATCATTAATCTGATTACATTTTCCCATCTCTGTCCACAATCTTCTCAAGTAATATCCTTTTTTTGAGCTACAAAATATTTTCATTTATGCGTAGTATTCTTAATCAATCTCTTTTTTTTTTCTTTTTTTTATCTCTATAATTGGTTAAGACAAGATCTTACTTCTTCGCCACCTAATGCTTTTATAAGAAACTAGCTGTCCCGGCAGACCTTGTTCTGCCCTATTTCTCTAAAACAAAGTCACATTGTTTTTTTTTAATGTTAATAGCTATTGGCCTGTCGGCTGTTTTTTGAAAATTGTTTGAAGGAACCTGGCCTTAATGCTATATGTATAAAAATTGACAAATATTGACATTAATATTTATACGTCACTCAATTGTTTTGCCTTCCCGCAACCCGTCCACTAACATTTAAACTTTATGGTATGGTGGTAAAGTTCAAATTGACTTTTAAATATTATTACGAATTTTTTGTATGAGAATATAGAAAAGTGGTGTTTTTAAACTTTTCAGATATTTTTTTTAATTTTTCTCTCCGTAATAAACTACCCCAGACTTCAACAAACACAACAAAAAAGAAATCAGCCAAATCGGTTCAGCCGTTCTCGAGTTTCGCGCTTATACACATTTAACGATTCATTTTTATATTATAGAAGAAAAGAAAACGTTTTATTAGCAGCAGCCATACAAAAGTAACGACATTATACAATAGAACACACATATAAAACCAAAAACATAAAAAAACAAACAATACACAAAAAAGTCTAGGCCGCCGCCAATAAGGACCCTGTCTCAGCTTGTTCTACAGAGCACTAGACTCTGCAGCGCTGGTATTCTGACAGGGCCTTGCGGACGGCACAGCCGCTTCACCGGGACAGCTCTACATATACATATATACAAATATTAAGATCATTATACAATGTATATGTAATGTTTACAGGCCTCTCGTATACTGTGCCATATATTTCAAAACTACCTGTGCCCGCGACTTCGTTCGTGTCGACGTACTACTTTTATTATGTATAGAAATATTTCAAACTGAAATATTTCTATACATAATATGAATACAATTAATTGTTTCTTATATAAATTACTAGCTGACCCGGCGAACTTTGCACCGGCCTGGATATCGTATTAACTCATAGCTAAACGTAGGTATACCCTTTCTCCCTTTCCTCCCTCATCAGTTGCCTATTAACATTCAATCGTCTTTTCAGAATATGAATAAATTAATCTGTTTTTTTTTATATATATATTATTATAAGACATATAATTGTTTTTGTTTTTTTATATTCTTGCAAATTAGATTAATGTTTTTCTCTTTGTTACTGTTTCTGTCCGTGTCTTACTCATATTTTAATTTTTCCTTCTTTCTGTGCTAGTAATCTAGACTTAATAATAAATAAATATAATAAAAAATAAATATAATCGCATTTGTAATATATCTTGTTCATGTTTTTTTTTTATGTTAACGTAGACGATGTAAGTGTTCTTATAAATAAATACAAAATAAAAAAATACGTAGTTTAAAATTTAAACTTGCATATAGCCGCATACCATAGTCTTAAAGACGATAGCAGCATCTACAATTCTGCTGTAGTGTGCATGATTACATTTCTGTCCACCGACGTACACAAATATAGCGATATCGTTGCTATATATAGACAAATCAACCCCTAGATTTTCAGCTAGGGGCCATCGACCTTTATTTACCGTCTCAATTTGACCCAATTATTATAAAACGAATTGTTGCAAAGTTTATAATATTTTAACAATTCTCAGGTAGGGTTTTGATCATTTGTGCCAAAAAAGTAAAGAAGATGTATTATTGATTTAGGTGGAGCTCGTTCCGGGTTTCAGACACGCGCAATGCGAGGAACCATTTCGATTCAAAGGGTCCCAGGGAGCTACAGCGCATTTCCGAACACGCCCAAATCGTCTATAGTAACTTACTATATAAGCTTATGCATATAGGTACTTTATAGAACAAAGGGATGATGATTTCATAAATTTACATACACTTTTGAAAATCAACGCATTTGTAATTCGAAGAAAATATTTTGGAGCTCCCAATAACAAAACATAATTTTTTATAACAATAGATAACAATGATAAAGAAAGCTTTCTGTTCTTTAAATGTTTTTTTAGCTAATAAGGATGCGTGGTTACACTCATAGATGGGCAAAATGTAATCAGATTAATGAAAATGATGAACGATTACATTTTACGTTTTTTACCATTAACATGACTGCATTTTGCTCATTTATGTTTTAAACACTGCAAAATTCCAGCTTGTATGTACACATTTATCATTTTTTAATGTTTTAAATAGATTTAACCATGATTACAGAGCAAGAAAATTACGATTACATCTTGTAATCGTTCATCATTAATCAGATTACATTTTGCCCATCTCTGGTTACACCGTTGTATTTCTCACAGGACTTTTAGTTAAATTTTATTTGTATTTAAAAAACTGCTTTCATTTTATTGGCCAGATTCATTTAAAACTGCTTATAAAATGCCTTTTTTATAGTAGAAAATTAACGATTTCTTAATACAATTTTATCTCTTTAATCGACTTTGAAAATAACAAGATTCTATGTATGGTTGCATGATTTTTTTTAATATGTGGGTGACCCATAGTTCCGTAATTTAATGATTGATTTGGATGATTAATTAGAAAAGTAATGATCCTAACTACTCCAGTTAGAAGCAGGTGGGATGATTATTATTTATTATTATGCAATGCGGGGCTATGCACTCTAATTCAGCCTGTATCACTGAGACCTAAAAGATCTATTGTGATCGCCACCTACCATCTAGAGCTCTCTGTCGAGGCCTATAGTTTTAAAGAACTGTAGTACTTAATGACAGAGATATCTGGAACCTCTCCTGGGTGTAGCACGCGGCGAGCCAGGTTACATTTGCGTTTGGGCATTAGTAAGTCACATTCACACAGGAGGTGCTTGGTCGTTTCGTCCGCACTTTCGCAGAATCTGCAATCTCTAGTGCTCCGGGCACCAATGCTGAACAAATGTTTGTTCAGACAGCAGTGGCCAGTCAGTTCTCTTACCAATACTCGTGGTTGATTTCTTCTAAACATCAGAGCCTATGCAGCTTTACGCTGGTCGAAAGCCCTGACTAACTCTTTGGAATGTTTCAACCCTGGGATTATGTTCCAGTGGTTTGTAGATTTTGCTTTATATAGGTTGCTTAAAGTCAATCGTACTAGGCTTTTGGGGATGTTGCAAAATGGCTCAGGACCATATTGCGCTATCGCCGCTCCAGGTCTCGCTAGTAGGCGTGATGATGGAGATATAGTTTATCTATTATTGATATAAGTAGGGGCATCTGGAGGTCGCATAGCGTGTTATCACACTGATAAGATTTCTCTTATGTGACTCACGACGTTGGTCTGTTTTCTAGTTGTTGTAGTAATGTAAACCGCGTCTTTTTTATCTATAAATGTCGTATCCTTTGACTTCAAGAATGTAACAAGCAGTAGCGTTCATTCCACAGATGCATGCAAGCATTGCATGCCCTTATGATAAATAAGTCTGGAATAAATTGCTTAAAGTTAAAGAAAAAAGGAACCAGTTATATCCATATGTATTTTATATTCACGCCATCTATTTTTCTTATGAAAACAATATAATATTTCCTGTCATAATATGTTATTCAAATTCATTGCGCGAATTCTGCCTATCCTGTACAAATACCCTATACACGCCACTGGTAATAAGAATATAGTAACATAGACCTGATGCTTCAGCATTATCTGGAAGCAACAGGAAGGTCAACTCTTCACAAACTTAGAGCAGAAGTACCATGTTTGAGCGTATTGGAACTGTCACAATGAATAAGTTACAAATAGATACAGAATTGTATCGGGGGTTAAATTTAATAATTATATCCTTTTGATGTGAGCAAAGCTACATAAGTGCTGTATCTAGTTTGCGCTTATACGTGATCAACGTGACCAGTAACACAGATGACCATCATTCTCAGGACACCAACAAATGATTCCTATTAAAATCTAATACGAGTAATATTGGCATTCACCAGTGAGCATGTGGTGCCTAAATCCACGCTTAATTTGGAAAAATCCAGAAGTACATACCGAGATTCGAACTTACGATCAATTGCGTTGCCGCACATGGATATCGATACCTTATCTACTAGACCACCACAACCACAAGAGTAATAATTATGCCTTAATTTAAATTTGATAGAAATTTAAAGGCACGCTAATGAGGTAAACTGAGCTGAGACCACAGTACACAATATATAGACCGTCATAGTCACTCGCTTTGGCCTGTCGCGTTTCGGGATCACCTTGTGCATATCCAGTAGCTCATATACCTAGAGACCCTCAGTCGTGGTATATGCGGGCCGACATGACGACGGAGACTATCAATGGATTTTCGTCCTATGATAGTTACTGTTGCTTGTAGATTACACTGTACTTACCATAAGATGCGCTGTAAGCACTTTGTCGAGCCAGTGTAAAAAAAAATTAAGCCTATTCCATGACAACCACGAAAATGACTAAAAATAATGTTTAGCTTAAAATAAAAATGTTTTGACAATAGATGAAGAATACCTAATTCGATTGACACGCAACACGCGACCCCAGATACAGTATTACGAAGGTCACTCAAGCGGTCTGGGCCCAGTGTAGAGCCTTGAGGAACACTCGATGAAAAAAACAAACAAAATCGAGACTTGCTTTTATCAATTATTCTCGAGCCGGTTCCATGTTTTCAAGTTAAATTCGCAATGTAACAAAACGAATTTCGATCTTACTTCGTTGAATTTAAAGTGTTAATCTGCTTTGGAAACTCTATCAAAGGCCTTGGTAAGACAAAAGTGGGGTGTGGCAACATTACGCTGTTGCTAAGTGCGTCGATACGAAAGCGCTTTTAATAGCTTCAAATAATATTTGTTCGTTATATTTTTCAAGATGTTTCTACTAGAGTTGTTAAGAGTATAAGATTTCGGATATCTATATGAATCAGAGATGGCCAAATGTAATCTGATTACTGATTAACGATTACAAAATGTAGTCGTTATTTTAATTTAGTTTCTCTGTAATCATGATTAAATCCCTGTAAGACATAGATGAGCAAAATGCAGTCATATTAATCATGAAAAACGCAAAATATAATCGTAATAATTTTTATTAATCTGATTACATTTTGTCCATCTATGATATGAATCTTTAGCATTCCCTTACCAATTTCGTTTAGAGTGACTGCTAGACAGATCTGCCTGGGCATTGACTATTTTACATAGACTTGCTTAGTTATTATCAATATTAATACGGATATTCAAAACACAACATCGATTCTAGTTACAGATATTTTTTCGGATACCACTTTTATTTTAGTTATGGATTGTTTTTTATTAAGGCTCAACAAACCCGATAAAAAGTACAGTATCGTTCAAAAAGGAAAGCAACTGTCAAGGGACGAGAATTTATTAACCCTTAACATGGCAGAATTTTGTTTTTTGATATCAAAATAATATTCATACTACGTAACCCTTAACATAGCAGAATTTTGTTTTTTGATATCAAAATAATATTCATACTACGTAACCCTTATGATCCTAGGATGTCTATAAAAAAATTAAATGTGCGTTCGGAAACCAAGAAATTATCTATACATTCATATAACAATATTAACTTTGAGCGAAAAAATAATGGCACGACATTTTTTAATTCTGACGTATCTCCACAGATACATTATCAAGAAAAGGGTTAACGATCTGCGTCATTTACATAATCACAGAAGGCAATCTAGATGTATGCACAACTGAACGTATGCAAGCTGATCCATGTACGTAACGGGACAAAGAGTCACAATTACCTAAACGAGCAATCGTATCACCCTAAAAAGTGTTTTATGTGTTTTATGGTGATAGGGCGATTGCCCGAACTGAGTCATGCCCACAGTACACAAGTGTAAAGATCGTCCTAGTGACTCGCTTTGGCATGTCGCGTTTCAGGTTCAGCTTGTGTATATCCAGTTGCTCGTATACATAGAGACATTCAGTCGCGGTAAATGTGGGCCGACATGACGACGGAGACTATCAATGGATTTTCATAATTTGATGGTCGCTTTCGTTTTTGAACTACACTGTACTTACCATCAGGTACACAATAGCCACTTAGTAGAACCAGTGTAAAAAAGTGGTTGTAAATATTTTCGTTAAAAAATATTATTATTAATTGATATGAAAATGATAATTAATAAAATAACGGAATAATTATATAATAGGATGTTGAGGGAACCGTCCGATTATAGCTTCACTTTCGGTTTCGGTCAAAATGGACTAAAGCTTTGGTAAAAGCCGAAAGTTTCTTATAAACTACTAAATAGAACTATTACGATTGCGGATACAATTTATGCTATTATTTTTAACAAGTTGCAAGATCATAATCATCTTTAAAAGTTTTTCTTTATATCGTTAATACAAAACTTTAATTTATTTCTTTTTATAAATCATTCCATTGTGCACTTTTAGTCAATATTGAAATATTTATATCAGGTTTTTTTAATTTTTATCGTCTGCTTCGGTTACGGCCCGAAATTGACTTCAATCGGATACTGCGAACTTTTACATTACGGATATTACTTTGATATAATGTTTAAACAAAGTGTAAGCAGAGGCAAAGTTACGTCTATAAAGAGCCTGTTTTTTGCTAACCATTAAAATTATAGAGGGGTGTTCATTCCAAAAATAATCTGTTCCTTTACAGCGGATACGGTTTCAAATATCCGATATTTCTAATTACGGATACTGCTACTCACGGCATCCCTAACTTCCTATACGTATTAGAATTCTTTTGAAGAAGTTATAAGTGAGACATTGCGGCTTGTATACAAAGTAATAGTTTAATATTGGACAAATTACGATGGAGTGGGCTTATGTAAATTTGTAAGCACAAAACTAGCTATGAGATGATAAACCACTTTTTTGCATTTTACAAAAAATACTGTTGCAATTTATGATGACAACGCAGCGAATAGACGCTTTTAAATGCTTGTTTATTTGAAATCAAAAGTAAAAGATTCTTTTATAAAGCCAGTATAAAAACATCCTCAAATGAAGGAGAATTTTTTAGCAAGATTTATGAAATTATCAGATTTTTTTTACATTGACAAAATCCTCATTGGTCCAATCCGGCCGCACTCGAGTAAAGAGCAATCGGAGATTTTCTGACTTGTACTAGCTACAGATCCAAGGTGACTACTTCTCTAGCCGGGCAGTAGACTTGTGGGAAGTCTGCTGTCAACTATCTGCTTACAGCGTAGTCCAAAAACGAAAGTGACTATCAAAGGATGAAATTCCGTTGATAGTCTCCGTCGTTATGTCGGCCTACATACACCACGACTGAAGGACTCTGGTTGTATGAGTTATTAGATATACACAAGCTGATCCCGAAACGCGACAGGCCGAAGCGAGTCACTATGACGGTCTTTACACTTGTGTACTGTGGTCAGGACCCAATTCGAGCAATCGCTGTACCAACATATAGATTTTTGCCGTCGTCTTTTGTAAGTCAAATTAAGTAGTTTTGAGACATTTTAATATTAAAGTATATGTATTATTGTATCAAAATTCCATGCTTAATTTTAAATATGTATTTAAAAAAAAACTACTGAGTAAATGGGTTTACGTTAAAATTAGCATAGCTAAGCAATTCTGAATCTAATGCAATCATAAAATGTCTAAATTCACATTACAGTTTAAAATTATGGGCATAACAAAATCAAATTAAATCACTATTTACATCTTATATTTACTAGAATGTTGCCTAATTAAAACAATTATTAGGTATAATTTATTGCTTTACACACTGACTATTAGAAATTCTTGCTAATTTAATCTGCTGTGAATTTGCAACACCATATATATATACAGGGTGACAGGTAATGTGATACATTCCTTGATAGAAGTTGAAGTACAGCTTATTTGGAGTCATTTAAGTCATATGACGCCATGTCCGAAACTTGTTCATTTCTGAGTTATTCAAGATTTAAGTATATTTTTATATCACTCCAGTTTTTATGTTAAAATGTGCCCTTGTAGTGACGAACACAAAATAATTTAATTGTTTTTGCTGTATTCGTATAGCTAAGTAATAATAATCTCATTTTAAATTAAAATTTGCAAGAAGGAATCGTCATTACAAGTAAAAGCTAAAAAACCATGTATCATTTTGCAAAAAAATATGTTTTAGGTAAATAAACAAAGAATTTCCAAGCAAAAATGTATGGAATGTTTGAAAATTTCACTTGTTCAAGTAGATTAGTAAAAACGTATGAGAATCGATAATCAATCTGTACGCGTTTTTCACTAATATATTACGAAAAGCTGCATTTAACATCAAAATTAAATTAAAAATATAATTATCAATATTAAAAGAAGAGTACACATCAATAACCAATCTGACTAAAAACAAACAGCCTAACAATTTACGTGCACATAAGAATACATAATTACATGTTATCTAAATTAATGAAAGTTTGCCTCGCGACATGCAGAACGTATGCCTCTACGCCGCTAAACCCTTCACTAAAATAAAACAATATTATTGTAAGCTAGATCGTCCTGATTACATATTATAACAGCGCTTTACGATTGAATAAGCTAATCGTATCAACTTTATTAATTAAGTAGTCTATTCTTGTAAAATTGTTTGCTCGAAGTCACTGGCTGCTCATAAGCCTGATATATGGCTTCGCTGTCTTTAAATTGTGATTTATATCTTTTACATAATTGGCGTTTTAATTAGAATATAATAGTTACTAAAGCCTCCTTTCGCAGAGGGAAATTCCGATATAAAAACGGATAAGGGGTTTATTTCAGCTTAATGAAGCAAACAAAAATTATAAATCGACGGATATCGGTCAATATTTCCCAAAATCGACTCAAAAAGTTCTCGTGATCGAACGTTAGAGTACCTCTTCTTCGGTAACCCGAGGAAATTCCTGCCTAGTCGCATCAAGGCCACAGCGAGGACGGTGATTCCAGTGTGATAGACTCCTACTGACTAAAAACCTCCGGGATGTAGTTCAAACCGCTGCTAGCCAGGCCGGGAGATTCGTATTTCTCCAACAAATCGGCAAACTTTTGAACACCCTGCTATAATATAATAGTGATGTTAAAATGTCGACGTATAAACGCACAACGATAGACAACATCGATTATTTTACTCCTCAATGCTCATTCTCAGTCAATATAATACCTTTCTTTAACATTGAACGTCTTCATTTAAGTAGTCTTTGCTTACGGCCGATCCGGACCCCAAAGCGGACATATCTCGATATCAATGTGCAGTGCGATCCTAATTGCTGGCGAGGCGCCAAACCTTGCCGGATGTGACAATCTAAATAAATTTTAAGACTTAGCAATTGTTTATCATTTCCTGCAACGATCTCAGAGTTATTCTCCTTCGTTTCTATGTATGAACTAGGGATGTTATGACTATTCGAATCGGTAATAATATTCAATAAAGTAAATCGCATACTTATTTCATTAGTTACACACAAAGAATCATAAGTTAAAGATCGTCATAGTGCCTAGCTTCGGGACGTTTCGGGATCAGCTTGTGTACCTCTATTTGTTCAAATGTTTAGACACCTTCATTCATGGGGCGGGGGATATATGGGCTGCCATAAAAACCGCGACTGTCAATGCATTATTGTCCCTTTTAGATCACTGCATCTCTCAGACTATAATATATTTTTCATCAAATACGACGTAATCTCTTTTTTTCGGTAGGACTGTACGTTAATGACCGGGATAGACCTTCACAACTACGCCGGGCGAGAGGGCGAACATAGAGGTGCTCAGCCAGCAAATTTATGGGTTGGGTGGGAGTGTAAACCGGTTAGCGACAATTGACTGCAATGTACTTCTTCTACGGCGACGCTGATGTCTTGGTATGTACCTGGTGCAAGAGTGTAGGGTTGAGGTGTAGTCACTTTGTATTGATAGTATAAAAAACTTGGGTATCTTATGGGATGCACGCCACTAGTACAAACGGAGTAATAAAATAAGATAAACCAATTAGAATAGCGACGTTGTAGCTCAGTAATAAAAGTTAACTTTATCTTTTAATGATAGGTTGTGAAAAGGATAAATCCCAAGTTGATAATTAGAAATCAGACGGCAGTGGAAGTAGACTAGACACCCTTAGGCCGGCACGCGGAAGTCGAGGCCGCCCGGTCACTGACCCGGCTGGCTGTAAGCTTTGCTGGCCTCGGCGGTTGAGGCGTGCCCTCACTGCACGCGACTCGCGTTAAGCAAGGCTGTATCGACTTTATTACTGCCACGACTGATGGTAAATTGAGCTGTGTTGTCTTTACGCAGTAGTCAATTTTAAACCTGATAAAGACTGTTTTCATGTGCAGGAAATTGATTCTCACTCTATCACGTACAATGGCGTGCATTCTATATAAAGCATTATCTTGTTATACTTCGACGTTTAATAAATATATTGACTTGAAATCTGGTGTTTAGAAAATTGAATGAAATTCTAAGTATCTATATATATTAAATGTCAAGGTATAACAAGGTAATGCTTTATATGGGATGCACCCCACTGAATTCACGCAGATCTCAGCTTACTCGTATATGTATCGAACCCTGTTTAATGTTTGGCAGAAGGTAATCTAAGAACCGACTTGCTAATTTCCACTACTTTTAAAAGATCCAATATCGTAAAAGGAAGGTAATATAACAAGCTAGAAGTTCATTCCACACTATGATGGAGCGGCAGAGGTACGAATTGGTATGGGTAACATCTGTTCTTTTCGTATTTCTTTTCTTATTACTGCATTTCAATGCAAATACCATCCAAGTACAAGAAACATATTCAACATAACCAACAGCCCAGCTAATGTTTGTATCCAGAAAATATAACCTGTTATTTTTTTTAAAATGACCGTTCTAACAATATTTCCAATATCAGTGACCAAGTGGTAAAGTTCGATGCTTAAATTTTTTACTAACACTGTAAACCCAAGTATTTATATAATATAAACAAAAAATAAAGCAAAAAACATACATATTAACTACAATTACTCATTTTATTTTATGTAGAGTCATTTTAAGCCCTAACGTCAAAATCTTAAAATCAAACTCAATCTAGAAAACCCTACATGTATGTTGCCAGCGCATTGGATCCTACAAATATGCGTAATTTACATAGACGAAGTCTCTTTATCTCCTTAGCAAATAAATAAATAACAAAGATAATAAAACAAACTTACTTTTAATCGACGCTTGCAGTCAGACCACACCTTTAACAGACAGGCGCATATATCGACCAGCGCGAAGCCTTCTCTCTCGGCATCGCACACTTTTATACCACCGTCTCTCTCGCTCACACTGTAAATCAGAAAAAGCCATATCTATCTACAGAAACACTTTTCGGGTTCTGAAATAAAATATAACTGCATTTCCGTTCTTGTTTGTTTCGTGGGGGTAGGCAGACTGTTGTAAATATACCATAATTAGGCTAGTGGACTCAGATCTCTATAAGTTTGCCGATAATCGCTGCCTGGAGTGTCACAATGTCGATTCTTAAACTAAAACTAGTTCTATGGGTCACGGAGGCTGAGATTTTAGACGCCACTTTAAATTTGCATTAAAACATTACAATTTATATTACTCAATGAATGTCAAAGGATTTGGTAAGTCACCGATTTTGTCATTATGGAATTCTATGGTTCTGCAAATACTACGGCTATAGTCAAGTTCTTATGATATATTCAGTTTTTAGTCTAAACGAATTTAATTTTTGAGAACTTTACTAAGCAAAGAAAACTCTTCTCTAATGAATAGGTTTATCGATATGATAATTACGTTTACAACTAAAGCAGTTAACAAAAATAGAGCCAAGACGTTTTCTGGTATTTTTCTAATCGAAAAACAATAAACACTGGTAGCGTTCAACTGAAGCTACGACTTTTTTTGTAACCCGGGGGAAAATCCTGCATAGAACCATCAGGGTTCCTGTGAGGGCAGCGACCCCGGTGTGACAGACCCTTACTGACTAAAATCTCAAATCCTCTTGACTCAGCATTCTTCAGACTTCAGCCGAAACCGAGTGGAAGTAAGCGGAGACGAGGTCGTCCAAGGCTTACGTACACAGAGCAAGAAAAAACAATTTTTATGAATTTTTATGTTCTCGCGGAACATTTGCCAGTTTTTAAATGAAAAAACCGTCTTTTGAATTATTGTTTTACTTGATCAATATAGTATCTTACAAAATTTGTGATAGTTTACAAAACGTCCGGATTTTTTTTTTTATAACTTATAGGCGAACGCTTGACCTCAATCACACCTGGTGGATGCTGAAGATGAGTCCGATGATGAACCGCGTCCGCCTAACAAATGCCTATTCACTCTTCTTTTAAAGATTCCCAGGTCATAAGATCGCGGAAATATGTCAAAATGGTATAATGATTGTGTGCGCCGCTGACGCACGACGGCTGCTGAGGTATGTTGCGGGGGTAGCGGGACGAGGCGTGCGCGTTAACAGAAGGTAAGGTTAGGATTACACAGAATAGGAGAGAATTCATGAAGGAATTAATCATTGTTAACCGTTTGAGTGCGGAACTAATTTTGTAAGCATATGCCAAAGATGCGGTTGACTTCAAAACCATTCTTCCTATAATACTAAAGAACACCTCTTTCCAATATTTCAATGCTCTCCGTTCATCTAAGTATGTATGCAACATTTTATCAGACTCATGTACTCCACCCATGAACTTATTATAATTATGAATAACATAAAACAAGAGAAGCGATATTTCGCTCCTCCGCACTCAAACGGTTAAGGAAGCGAAAGAGGTTTTTAAAAAATAAAGAGTTTGGATTCCATTTTCACAACTTTTTCTCTCCTAATCACAGACCGCTCATAGTCGATAAAGTCCCGAAATAGTCCACACATAAATAAATATATGTTTATAAATCAAATATTGTCGGCACTGAGGAATTCTTAGCAGTTGGCACAGATACAAAAATTCAATGGTATTAATAAGTAGGTGTGCTTCATAATCAGTCTTGCTAATGTTTTTCTGCTATCGCAATACCTCGGGTCAACCTATCTAACCAACGCGTACAACTTCGTAAGCAGTTTTGCACGTGGATACGCCCACGTTGAAATTTGTTTATAGGTCAGACACGGCATTTATCAACAAATTTGCTATGGATATCTTTATCCTCATTTTTATACTGGCTAGGCAAATTGACTAAATTATGCTCGATGAACAGTACAGCTTAATCCAAGAACAGCTGCGAGCCCTGAATGACTAGAATCCGATGACAGTGTAGGTACACAAAACATGTCGATTGTACCTTTATTTTAATGTGTTTGGGTTTACAATGCTTTAGAAATACCTTGTTAATCACGTTCATTTGTCAACAATTTCTATGAGTAAGAACTTTTTAGCTATAACGCAATAGCCAATATTTCACGGTGACCAATTATTATGTAGTTTACCGCCAATACACCTGCGTTCAATCCGGCTCAGTTAGACCCAAGCGAGAGAGAAGGGAATCGCTTCAAGACAGTACGTTCCGGGCTAGCAACGAGTCTACACAAACTACATTCAAAATTCCATGGAATACAACATTGATTCCGGTCGATATAATCACTTCTAAAACAGTTTTCTTTATACCGTCTCAAATATCCACGATTTAAGTTCGTTGATTGAAATTCTACGTACAGGGACACCTTACGTGGAGCATTGATTACTGGGTCCACAATCCTCGTAATAGTGCAGAGATGGATCCCCTTAGGTTTGTTAAACGGTATTCCATAAATCCAGCACACCTTGGCTACCATCCTTCTGTGTAGCTGGGAAGATCCCATGAGGATTTTCCCCAAGTAATAAAAGGCATATGACCACAAAAGCACCGGGAAGTACAGAAACTGATAATTGTCTTGAAAGATGTGTTGTTAAGTGTAAATCACATATCATGTATTATAGAAGGCCTTCCTTCTAGATGAGTTAAGGAACTGTTTTTTTACGAAGTAACTACAGTGTATCTGATGGTAAGTACAGTGTCGTCCAAAAACGAAAGTAATCATCAAAGGATAAAAATTCATTGATAGTCTCCGCCGTCATGACGGCCCATATATACCACGACGGAAGGTCTCGAGGTATATGAGTTACTGGATATACTCAAGGTGATCCCGAAGCGCGACATGCCAAAGTGAGTCACTATGACGGTCTTTACTCTCGTGTACTGTGGTAATGATCCAGTTCCAGTAATCACCCTACCACGAGTAAAATCTGTGCAAAGTGGCTGAGTATTGTTGAATGAGAAAAGCTTTAAGATCACGTTCAGTGGTGAACTTTGAGAGGAGCTTACGTTCATCAGTGGCCAGATACAGGTTGGTAATGAAGATGGTAAATGATTTACTAAATCAATACTTGTAAAATTCTTGGAAACTCAGTGCTATTGTTGCTGAATCGTCGTTGATGGTATCCAAAAACACATTGGTATAGTTTTATTATTATTGACACCAATTAAAGTGATTTTGTCGAGACAGTATTATTTTATATACCTAAGGAGGCCATACATGACGTAAGCTCATGGAAGCTGTTTAGAATCTTTTTGCCGCATCATCAGGTCTATGATATCGCATTACTCAATTATAATTCGTATAAAATTTCTGCCTTTTTCTATAATGGTTCGAAATGAACTTGCAAAATTAGTAGGTACAGAACACACGAACCAATATAACAAAATAAATATATACTAATCATAGAGTTTTACTTACAAGTTAAAAAAAGCCATGGCGATGTAAGAAAGAAAATATTCATTTGGCATATAACATACAACTATAAGAGAATAGGTTAATCCTTCATAGCCGCTCGCTGAGTCGTAAGAAGCTCAGCCAGCGAAATTTATGGATTCGGCGGCTACGCAAGGGCACCCCTGTGGGTACGGATCTCGACTTGGGCGGCTGGCCAGTTGAAAAACGAACCTAACGGTGATCTACCAGCATTTCGGAAGCGACTACCTTGAGAAAAAAACGCTGAAAGAAACTCAAGGCTGCGTCGGAGAATTAGTATCCAATGTCGACATTTTGCTGGTGCATACGATTTTATTGTTAACTAGCTGTCCCAGCAGACCTTGTTCTGCCCTATTTCTCTAAAACAAAGTCACATTATTTTTTTAACGTTAATAGATTCCCCGTCAGATTTCATTCTGCCAAAACTTATTGGCCTGTCGGTTGTTTTTTGAAAATAGTTTGAAGGAACCTGGCCTTAATGATATATGTATAAAAATTGACAAATATTGACATTCATATTTATACGTCACTTAATTGTTTTGCCTTCCCGGGACCCGTCCACTAACATTTAAACTTTATGGTGTTAAAGTTCAAATTGACTTTTAAATATTATTAAGAATTTTTTGTATGAGAATATAGAAAAGTGTTGCTTTTAGACTTTTTCAGACATTTTTTTTAATTTTTCTCTCAGTAATAACCTTCCCTAGACTTCAACAAACACAACAAAAAAGAAATCAGCCAAATCGGTTCAGCCGTTCTCGAGTTTCGCGCTTATCAACACATAGCTGATCCGGCAAACGTTGTTTTGCTATATAAGGTTTTGTAATATCTTCTAAGATGTTCATTGAAATTAAGTGATGTCAAAGACAGTTTTGTTCACAATTAATACTCTTAATCAACAACACATTTATTTGGATAAAGATTAATATTATTACGTTGATACAACTCTTAACAAATAATGCATTAATTTCGACCAAATTTGTTTACCATAAAAACGGTTCTAGTGGCTTAATCTTAAAAGATAGACATATACTGTCGCGGACATTTTTTTAGATCATTTCAAGAGGAATAATTCATTCTTACATATATTTTTGATATCTTGAACCGTTTTTGCAGCGCACGCAAGGGAAGCCCTCAAGGATGAATAATTTTGCCCGTTTTTTTCACATTTTCCATTATTTCTTCGCTCCTAATAATTGCATCGTGATGTTATATAGCCTAAAGCCTTCCTCGATAAATGGTCTATTCAACTCAAAAAGAATTTTTCAATTCGAACCAGTAGTTCCTGAGATTAGCGCGTTCAAACAAACAAACAAACAAACAAACTCTTCAGCTTTATAATATTAGTATAGATGTAACATACAATGGAACTGTTGATAGCCCATAATTAAACAAATAAATAAATAAATAGGTTATTACAATATCTGTTGACGTGTCAAAACGAGATAAGAGTTAGTTATTTCCTTAATGTGAATTAAAAGCTTATCTATATAGGCAACAATCGCCCTTGTACCCATTTACCGAAAGACACAGTGATATAACATTTTTTTTTTAATTCTGACTCGACGCAGTGACTGCACCATACCTGATGGTAAGCCAGTCCATTTATTTAATCATCTATCAGTTACAAGTAGTCTATTTCACTTATTTTCAATTATAGTTTTGGTTTTGTTTTAGGTATACAATATTCTTACTATAGTATCACTAATATTGTAGTCGATTTGTTTATTGTATGTAATAGTTTATTTTAGTATTATTTATTTTTGAGTGGATGTATTGCTATTACTTCATTTTATTATTATACTTTATACTTAAGATTATTTAAGCTATATGTTATTCTATTTATTATGTTTTTTATTGCTATATTTCTAAAAAGACGTAAGATGTGTGTGTGTATTAGAGGCGTGAGCTCTTTACACTTACCGTTCCCAGAGAGGAAGCCTGAATAAGGCTGTTAGCTCCCCGGGCGACTGGACGAATTTGGTTTCCCAGGCCTGGGTGGAGTGATTGAAGGGACATCCTGGGGTTTTTAGTTAGTAATTGTCTGACACACTGGGGTCGCTGCCCACACAGAAACCCTGATGCTCCTATGTAGGATTTTCCCCCGGTTTACCAAAAAAACTGTTAAAATTGTTAGGATTACCTCGCTTTAACACGAGGACCCTATTAATACAGATCCAATCGATTTCATTTCTCGGCTGTGCAGAGCCCTGATTGGTTTGAAATATATGAGCAAATTTCTTATCGATACTCTAAATCCATCGACCTTGTATTATCGACAGATATGCGACACGGTTATATCGACCGATAGTGCGGGTTCATAACTGACTTATCGATATTTGATTAGAATATGTATATGGGGGCCGGAGAAAGGTTGACTTTCTTTTGGTTGAAATTGTATTATATTTATAATGATGAAAACGGAAGAGTTCGGTTGAGTAGATTCATGTAAAAAAATGGTTTATTACAAAAAATATTTAAAATATAAAACTGATTTCAAAGATTAAATCTAGATATTTACTTCGAGAATACTTTATTTTTAAGAAAGACATAATAGGGCTATACTAAACTATAAGAGATGAAGAAAGAGATCTGGTACGACGCCTGAGAGAGGTTCCTTCCAGCAAAGAAGCCTTAGAAAGGCTATTCGCTCTCTGGGCTCCTGGATGAATCCGCATTCCCTTGCCCGGGTGGAACGAGGGCAGGAAGGAAAGCACCCCGGGGGCTTTTAGTCAGTAGGAGCCTGACATACCGGCATTATCTCCCGGGTTACAAAAAAAAAACTGTAAGAGGTACAACCGTAGTCTTAGGAAATATTAGTGCTATTTATCTAAAATAAACGTATCTAATAAAGTTTATTTTAATTTTACTCAAGAGTGAACTTTCTAGAAAAATTAACAAAATTAATTAAAATTGAATACGTTTCCTGGTGCGGATCATTATTGTGAATGACACGAAAAAATCTAAATAGTGGAAATTATTCAATTTCAATGATATCTTTTTTTATATGTTATAAGTTTGTACAGAACCCTCGGTGCACGAGCCCGATTCGCACTTGGCCAGTTTAAAAAAAACATAATAACTAACTTTTGCTCCAGACTTCATCTACTACATTAATGACGACATATCCAAATTGGAGCTTTTAGTTAGCAAAACAATAACTCTAATATTATAAAATTTAACAATATTTAAGAATACTATGTTGAGATCCAGCCATATCACCAATTATTATTAAATATATTGACAATTTTAGATTTATGTAAATGTAATAAGATTCTCTATAAAATTAATTTAGTAGTTACTGGGTGTCTTCACATACACCAAGATAACGTTTTGATAAAATCAGAGGAATGCAAACATGAAACATCTGTGTAAAGAGAAACAAATTTTTGTGTACCTACCTGCCAAAGAGCGGTCACAATGAGTCCAGACGCATAGGCATTCGATTGGTCGATGAAATAGTTAAAAAACACACGGCCCTTCGATAACCGGTCCTATTTACTATCCTAGAGCGGCCGGATGCGATAAAATATAGTTGTATAGAATCAAAGATGGCAATCCCACTTTTAACACATTTTGTGTAATATAATATTATAAAAAAAAAGATTATATTTCATTTGAGCCATATACGTTATCGGTGCGATTTAAAACTATTTGTAGTAGTAAAATGTAAATGACCATGTTTAAATTTAATGCTGATAGAGATAATCAAATGTGACTTTAAGTTTTTAAAAGATTTCTATTTTTGTCTTCAGTTTTGTCTCAATCTAGATTGCCTTTTGCTTGTATAATCAATGCTTGTATGGTGGGAAGGTTTTCTATAATTACGACTTCACGTGATTTTATTTTTTACAATGTAGTCATTCAATAATAAATAATGCAATGAAAACTATCGACAAAAACTCATATAAGATATATATTTCGCATGACTTAATGCAATGCTACGATTGGTCAATTGCATATTAATATTGTTTTTGATTCTAACTTGAAGAATGCCATCTTTGACATCAATCCTAAGAAAAAAAAAACAATTATTTTTTATGTGCTTATATTCAGGTACACACTTTCAATATTTTGAATTTTTTTACTTCATTATCTCAAATGTTTAAAAAGTGAGATCACCACCTTTGATTCTATAGGACTCATATGTTGTGTTAGATTTTTGTGTAGCTGTGTTGAGTGTTGAGTGTTCGTCTGTGTGTCACACGCACGTGCCTCGGTCCCCCACTAGAAAAATGTGCAGCCAATGGGATCGCTGCATACTGCACGGCGCGAATTTGATTTATTTTTGACAACCGTTTTGGAGGGAAAGGGACTGTTGCTTTACTTTTTTTCGTTACTGAATTGGCTCTGGTCGTAGATGAATGTGTTTTTTATGACGCACTAGTCTGCTTGCTGGTTATAAATATTATAGCATTTGTTTTACAATCCAAAAGTCACAAAGTCCAAAACTTTAGTTTGTCGGAATTTCTCATTAGTGTTTTTTTTTCTATGTAAATTCTACCATACCTTTTTTTATTACTTATATGCGAACGCTTGACCTCAATCACACCTAGTGGAAGGTGAAGATGAGTCCGATGATGAACCGCGTCCGCCTAACAAATGCCTATTCACTCTTCTTTTAAAGACTCCCAGGTCATAAGATCGCGGAAATATGGCCGCCGGAAGCATATTCCACTCCTTAGCCGTTCGCATGATGAATGTAGAAGCGAATCTTCTCGTGCGGATATAAGGAACATCCACCACATACGGATGGTATCCAACACGATGTCTTGTGGTTTTGTGATGGAATGGGGCTGGTGGAATCAAAGAATGCAGTTCCTGAGAACACTCTCCACCGTGCAACCGGTAAAAGACCGTGAGGCAGGCAACTCTACGTCGATGCTCGATGCTCTGCATTTTAATATTTGACAAAGAGTCGACGTATACTGTTACAAATTGATTGTCACATATTATAGCAAAATATCTAGAAAAATACCCCCTTTCTTTAACAATTCACAATAATATCGTGAACTTTGAGATTGGTAAAATGCAATAATGATCTTAGTGCAATTTTTTATGTAAAGGTTTATGCACAATGGCATTTATATAATCATAACATATCGTCACGCTATATCTCTTTCGGGATAAGCAAAGACATATACACTTTGCGCTTATATCTCGTGTCCAACGTGACCAATAGCGCAGCTGATCGCCGTTCTCGCAGCACTAGTACACATGAAACTTCTATTAAAAGCCAGATGGGTTTCCTCACGACTTTTTCCTCTACCAGTGAGCATGTAGTGCCTGAAATTGTCATTTTATCGGCAATAAATCTATAATTTTTAAACTTTTCTTTTATATCTTTATTCCAAGGACTGGTTGGTCCATTTTAACTTTAATAAAAAATCCAGTTCTGCTATGATTTTTTTAAATTTAAGTATCAGCAGAAGCAGTCTACATCGACAAAGTGTAATTTACACTAAAACTGGCAGATTTTGAAAGAAACCTTCACCCCTTATTTTACCCCTGTAAGGAGAAGCAAAATAGACATATAGGTAGACATACACCAACAGTAGCTCATATACCTAGAGACCTTCAGTCGTGGTATATGTGGACAGACATAACGGCGGAGGCTGTCAATAGATTTTCATCCTTTGACGGTCGCGTTCGTTTTTGGACTACACTGTACTTACCATCAGGTGCACTGCAGTCACTTTTTCGAGCCAGCGTAAAAAAAAAACCTGGCGAAGCGAGCTCCAGCAGCTTAATGCCACAGAGGAGGGCCAGTGACTTAATGAATCACAAAATCTCTATATATCTTAATATATATAAATCTCCTGTCACGATGTTTGTCCGCGATGGACTCCTAAACTACTAAACCGATTTTAATGAAATTTACACACCACGTGAAGTTTGATCTAATTTTAAAGATAGGATAGTTTTCATCTCAATTCATAGTCGCAATATTATTTTGTTGCAAATTATTTGTTTATTATTTAGCAGTCATGATTTACAGTTAGCTCCAACCGATTCTAAAAGATGGCGCTATCCGTTGACTGGATTGAGTAATTATTCAAAAACCAGTCACAGCAGAGCGTGGCTGGTCTGCTATAATTTATATGGCAGAACAAAGTTTGCCGAGTCAGCTAGTACATATATAAAATTCTCGTGTCACAATGTTAGTTACCTCACTCCTCCGAAACGGCTTTACCGATTTTTACCAAATTTTATATGCATATTCAGTAAGTCTGAGAATCGGCTACTATCTATTTTTCACACCCCTAAGTGATAAAGGCTGTTCACCCTTAACATTTTTTTTTATTTATAGACAAAAAAAATATTTTTATTTTTCTATAATGTGGCATTAAAAAATACATACAACCCTAAATGTTTATCCTTTTATCACCAGCCCCTATTTTTTAATAGCCATTTTAGTAATTTAATCATTTTTCATCCCTCTCGATAACTAATCAATTATCACTTAGAAATAACCTATATGGCAAAACAACGTTTGCCGGGTCAGCTAGGAATCAATAATATAGACATTATATTTAGCAATAGCGTTCATTCCATAGATGCATGTTAGCATTGCATGCCCTTATGATAAATAAGTATGGAATAAATTGCTTAAAGTTAAACAAAAAAAGGGATCCATTTATATTCATATCTATTCTATATTCACGCCGTCTATATTTCCTATGAAAGTAATATAATGTTTACTATTATAATATAATATACAAATTAATTACGCGAATTTTGCCTACCCTGTCTAAATACCCTATCCACGTCACTGATATTTAGGTACTATATGTAATACGGCACCTACTTTGATGATGATGCTTACAAACCGCCAAGTTGAGGCAATATTAAGGTTATATCGAATTATGATAAATAGGTTTCGTTTTAGACTCGTCGGCGCCCTAATATGACATAGCGTGATAAGATATTCCTTGTTATCACCAAGCTACCGACAGATGACTTTGCTAGGAACTTTAATAGACCATTTCTTTATACTAGCATGACATAGTGATGGAAACGCAACTGATGGAAAGTATTGTTTAGTACAAAAAGAGCAGCCACCATCAAAAGATGAAAATCCATTGATAGTCTCCGTCGTCATGCCGGCCCACATATACCGCGACTGAAGGTCTCTAGGTTTATGAGTTACTGGATATAAACAAGCTGATCCGGAAACGCGACAAGCCGAAACTGGTCACTATGACGGGCTTTACACCTATGTACTGTGGTCGCGATCCAGACGGGCACCGACGCCCTACCACCTCGCTGCTGCTCGTTTAGCACCACCCAGGAGTCACGTGTAGGGAAACTAGGATAAAGCCTACGGACGCGAGCAGCTTTAACTCCCATATAAACGAAGCCAGCCGCTTTTATTTAATCCTAAGCCGTCTCATACAACTACTTGCTCCTGAAACGGATATATGTTGACCCCAACGGGTTTTATATGTTCGTATAATTTTCTTTTCAACGTCAAAAGTATCATTTGTTTTATCAACAACGAGGTTGCTATGGTTTTAAAACTAACCAGTTACATTAAATCTATACTAATATTATAAAGCTGAAGAGTTTGTTTGTTTGTTTGAACGCGCTAATCTCAGGAACTACTGATTCGAATTGAAAAATTCTTTTTGAGTTGAATAGACCATTTATCGAGGAACGCTTTAGGCTATATAACATCACGATGCAATTATTAGGAGCGAAGAAATAATGGAAAATGTGAAAAAAATGGGGAAAATTATTCATCCTTGAGGGCTTCCATTGCGTGCGCTGCAGAAACGGTTCAAGATACCAAAAATATATGTAAGAAAGAATTATTCCTCTTGAAATGATCTAAAAAAATGTCCGCGACAGTATATGTCTATCTTTTCAGATTAAGTCACTAGAACCGTTTTTATGGTAATCAAATTTGGTCGAAATTAATGCATTATTTGTTAAGAGTTGTATCGACGTAATAATACTAATCTTTATCCAAATAAATGTGTTGTTGATTAAGAGTATTTAATTGTGAACAAAATTGTCTTTGACATCACTTAATTTCAATGAACATCTTAGAAGATATTACAAAACCTTATATAGCAAAACAACGTTTGCCGGATCAGCTAGTAATGTATAAAAAAATAAATATATCTTATAAGTTACTCAAGTTTTATGGAAACAACAATCTGTTAAGTAATAAATACATAAAAAGCTGTCATTAATAATTTCCATGATCTGAAGTACGTTCAACTAAGTGCAAATAATTTTATGATTTTTGTTAAACATAAAAATCAAACATCCATTTTCTAGGTTGAAATATCGATTCACTGGATCTTTTTAATGTTACAAACCGATCAAAAATATGAATCTATGGGTCCGAATAATTGATTACTCGATTCATCGATATCAGATCGCCATACCTAATCATGATATTGGCTACAATGTGCGATTATTGTAACCCAGACAGTTTTTTCAACGTCTGCATTTGATAAGCTTGTCTGTATGCATAGCGCTATGCCGCCTTTACACTAGGCCAATTGATAATACATACCCCGAGCCAAGCCATTATTGGCACTTATGGAATTAGTCAATATGAAGAAATCTCATATCTGCGTCGAAGTTGGATTATTAAATGCTACTAGTTAAAGAAAAAAGTTAAAGGAAGAACTAAAAGTTAAAGAAAGAACTAAAAGTTAAAAAAAGAACTAAAATTTAAAGAAAGAACTAAACGTTAAAGAAAAAAACATGAATGTTCTTAGGAAAACTCTGCTTACCCCGAATCACGGGGGGAGATGATATATTATCATGAGTACGTATCGTGAACATAACGTTAAAATTCAAACGTTTATATTCCAGTATGCAAAATCAAAATCCAGTATTCGGCGGCGGCCAAACCTTTTATCGCGCATCTATCAGCGAATATACGAAACAACTGTCTGAGCAGTGTTGTCAACTGCAGAAGCAAAAAATCCTTACACCTTACGCGTATCCTGTCTCGGGTGGTGTTTTTTTCAATCCTGTTACAACCGTTGCTGAAATAATACAACGTCATTGCATGCTCTTTTTGTGTTTTTCTTTTCACAGATGTTCTTTTTTGTTTTTCTTATTTTCTACTTCATTTACTTTCCTTATCTTACACTATTTTCTTAATCTATTGCTATCTCTAATACAAACTCATTCTATTACATTTTCTCTTTTCAGCTTACAGTTTCTTATCTACTTTCACTTATTTATATCTATTTATTTATTTCAACCGGGTGTTTCAAGCAAAGTCCAGGGAGTTGAAGCTGCTCGTGTCCGTAGGCTTTACCCTAGTTTCCCTACACGTGACTCCTGGGTGGTGCTAAACGAGCAGCAGCGAGGTGGTAGGGCGTCGGTGCCCGTCTGGATCGCGACCACGGTACATGGGTGTAAAGCCCATCATAGTAACCAGTTTCGGCTTGTCGCGTTTCGGGATCAGCTTGTGTATATCCAGTATCTCATATACCTAGAGACCTTCAGTCGCGGTATATGCAGGCCGACATGACAACGGAGACTATCAATGGATTTCACCCTTTGATAGTTGCTTTCGTTTTTGGACTACACTGTACTTACCTACAGGTACTCTGTAGTCACTATGTCGAGCCAGTGTAAAAAAAAAATCCAAATAGTGTCTATAAATCGCAGCATCTGAGTCCGACTATGTTTAGTATTGAACAGAAACAGGTTAAGGATGATTATTTGACTATCTCTGCTTACCCCAAAAGGGATGTGGCGTAACGGTATTATTAGTATTATTTTGTACAACTTCATTATTATACTTAAACTTATCTTCATAATTCAGATGTATACATCCCTATTGATTGGGTAAAGATGTACTTACATATCGCTGTAAAAAAAATGTTATCAAAACAGTAAATAATATGTTTTATTAAAAGATTTATATAACTATAAAGGATTTTTAAAAAAGCAAATCTTGCTTTCAATATATAATTTTGATCCGTAAACTATTCCAAGTAACTTTAAAAATATTTTTTGTGCTAAAACGTTTACGCTGGCAACACTGTCAGTTTAGATTTTTACAATAAAATATCGTTTTCCAAATATGGTAATGGCGGGCTGACCACGTCTGTACGCGCCGTGAATACAACGCAATTGCTCTTACTATTTGCCTTTACTTATTTCACGCGTTATCGAAAATCGACTCGAAATCGAGTCTCGACTACAATTATCACAAGGAAAAAAGATCTCTTTATAATTGTAATTAAGTTCCAAGTCGCTCGACTTATAACGTTACTTGGCGAAATATAAATAGAAATTAAAACATAAGAGGACGGATTTGTCTGTGGGTTTTTTCTGTATTGTGAGAATGACCCTTTGCTTACACTGTGGCTATTCTTGTGAAGTGAGGTTGCATCCGAAAAGCCCTGTCAAAATACCAGCGCAGTCATCTAATTTTCTGCAGCACCACCTAAGATAGGGTCTTTTTCTGCAACAATCTACAATTTTCTTTTCTATTTGTATATTTTATTTATGTTGTTACCTTCTTTTGAAAACTCCTCTGATTAAATATTCCTTTTTTTCTTCTAAAATGACATCGACAGTTTGAATTCAACTTTATTATTGTAACTTGAAATAGGGCTACTCTTCTCTCCAACTGTTCTAATAAAATTATCATGATATTAAACGTCGTAGAACATAAAAAAGGTAAGCGTCGGTAAAAATATATGCCGAAGATTGGTAACCTTCAATACAGTTATGTCGTGTTCTCAAATGAACTCATAAACTCAGATAAAAGCTTTATAATACTGCTATGGCCCCATAACGTTCCAGTATTGAGCTCCTTAGTGAGTAGACGTTGTAGATAACTATGCTGTGTAAGACTAATTGAAGTTATACGGAGTCAATGCAATTAAATGCACTATAAGGTTACTTGACGTTCAATACACGATATCTAGGTCACGCGAATTATATAAATCACGCGCGAAATAAATTATAAAGGGAATTCAAGAAAAGACAGCCTTTCAATCAATACGCCTCCCACAAGCGGTGGAGACCTGCCATGACAATTGTTGACCACAACGTGATCTTTGCCGGCCAATGCAGGCGGCTACACTCACGCCGCCTGCCTCCATAAGGTCTTTACTATATAATCTCATCACTCAGATGTCTTATTTAAAGTGACATTCGATCAGCGATAACGCTAATAGAAAAGCAATATGTACAGCATTGACTTAAGCTTTCGAAATATCACATTAACACTTTATGTCAATCGCATACATTTTGCAATTTTCTATTAGCATCAACGCTAAACGAATGTTATTTCGTCAAAGGCTAAGACTGAAAAACGCTATTTTGACTTTGTTTTACCTTTACTACAGGGTAAGTCACAGAATTCATCAACTTGGAGTTGGCTCTGCGAATACATTGGCTTTACTCAAGTTCCTATTATATATTCAGTTTTTTGTTAAAGACGTTTGTATTTTCTGATCAAAGTCTAAGCAAAGTGAAAGAAGCGTCTATAAATCTTAGCCTAAGCCTTTAGTTAAGATACGATGCCGCAATCTGAGAGAATTTAATCGCATTCGCGAGAATCGCAACAGACTGCGTCCGTTCGTTAACGTCACGCGTAGACAACTTAAGGAACAATCGAGAACAAATGGTAGTGTCCATAGACAAAATTTACCGGTGACGCCTTCAAGTCTAGCGGTTTCGATAGCCAGAGTCGACTTTTAAGTTGTGACTAGTTCAGACTTGTCTGTGACATGACTCCTGTGACTGTCTGTGTTTTTACACGTGACCCCTGGGTGGTGCTAAACGAGCAGCAGCGAGGTGGTAGGGCGTCGGTGCCCTTCTGGATCGCGACCACAGTACATGGGTGTAAAGCCCGTCATAGTGACCAGTTTCGGCTTGTCGCGTTTCGGGATCAGCTTGTGTATATTCAGTAGCTCATATACCTCGAGACCTTCAGTCGTGGTATATGTGGGCCGACATAACGATGTAGACTATCAATGGATTTTCATCCTTTGATAGTCGCTTTCGTTTATGGACTACATTGTACTTACCATCAGGTACTCTGTAGTCACTATGTCATGCCAGTGTATAACATGACTATTTTTGGAACTACCTCTGGGAGAAATATCAGGCCGGCGAGACCAGGGTGACTCAAATGATGTCTTAAAAATGACAGTGAACAAAATGGCCTGTCTGTTCATTAGAACAGTTAGGCAATTTGTATTAACTAATGCACAACTATTATATAAGGCAGAATAGAATAGCACCCCCCTCTTCTTGCTGAGGTGTCGTAAAAGGCGACTAAGGTATCTCTTTAACACCGCAATTCAACCAGGTGTTCAGAGAAGGAATACTCGACCAAACCTGCATCCCGCTCCCTCCCGATCGTACTGGTTCTCCATTCCATCGGGCCTGAGGGAGCTCGGACGAGAGAGTGCTTTTCTGGCAGCGCCTCCAGTTATGCACTTGAATATCTCCTGCGCAATTGACTGTTTCCAGAAACTGGACCTCGATTTTCTTAATCGGCGTTGAAACAGTCGCCGTGGCCGAAACCGGCTAGGACATCATCATCATCATTATATAAGGCAGAGAGAATGGAACAACACATCTCTCTATTGTTACACTCCGACGCAACCTTGAGTTTCTTTCGGCGTTTCTTCTCAAGGCAGTCGCTTCCGAAACGCTAGTACATTAATAATAGTATTTTATTTCCTTGGTCGCTGTGAAAGTTGAAGTCCGTCCTTACAATACAAGAGTTGACCCTTGCTTGCCACCAATCCATAAAATTCACCCGGTGAAATTATAAAGGTCCCTCTAAGGTCGATAGCATTTTGACCCATCGAATAAAACCTCCAGACTATTTTTACACTGGCTTCACATAGTGACTAGAGAGTACCTGATGGTAAGTACAGTGTAGTCTAAAAACGAAAGCGACTATCAAAGGATGAAAATCCACTGATAGTCATGTCGGTCCACATATACCGCGACTGAAGATCTCTAAGTATATGAGTTACTCGATACACACAAGCTGATCCCGAAACTCTACAGGCCAAAGTGAGTCACTATGACAGTCTTTACACTTGTGCACTGTGTGCTTGACCCAGTTCGGGCAATCACCCTACCACCAAAACCTATTTTTACAATCTTCTTTCGCTTACTTAATCCTTTCATTGACTCTCTCCAATTCCACGTTTTCCTGATCTTCTTTTTCAGCAGAACAAAATGCTGATGGCCGTGAAGGGTCTGTATAACCTGAGCGGGGAAGAAGAGCGAGCACTTAAGCTGTGAAGCCAGCAAGTTAAGGATAAGTTGGCAATGAAAGGGCAACCCTGTGAGTACGAAAGTGGACTTGGTATTACTAGTTTTTTTTTTTTACTTGGGGAAAATCCTCATAGGACCGTCTCAGCTGCGCAGGGGGGTTGCGCTGCCGAGGTGTGTCGGACTTGTACCGACTGAAAACCCCAAGGTGACTACTTCTGCGCATTGGCGGGGATTGCGGGTACTGTAATCAATTCGCCACAGCCCCATGGCGCCGCGCCCACTGGGCACAAACTCGGAGGAAAATATCTTCCCCGACACTGCTCATTGTATTTAGGCAGAGCACGTCACAATGCTCTACCTACTTCTCGAGGGTCACTAACCAGTCGCTCAGGGCCCCACCCTGAGCGGCCGCGACCCCAAAGACATCAGCCAACCGGTCGTGGATCGACCGTTCGGCTGGCATTACCAGCTGTGTTGACCCGGCGTTGTCCTGGTAGAAATAATTTACCCCTAAGGGATTAATTTTCCAAAAACTTCGAAATATGTGTTTTTTATTTCCAACCAAAAATCTAAATGCGGCTGTTCATAGTGCTTACTTCAAAATGACGGATTTTAAAACAAACTTTCGATCTCTTTTTCGCCGTCATAGGGATGGAATATCAGAAAATTCGATCGTAGTGGGCATTTACGTCAAAAAAGATTACAGTGTGAAAATTTCATTTTTGTAGCTACAGTAGTCTTTTTTTTGTATCCTGGGGGAAATCCTGCATAGGACCATCAGGGACGCTGTGAGGGCAGCGACCCCGGTGTGTCAGACTCCTACTGACTAAAAACCCCCAGGGTGTCCCTCTGATTGCTCCATGCAGGCCTGGGAAACCAAATTCATCCAGACGCCCAGGGAACAAAAGGCCTTGTTGAGGCTACCTCTCTGGGAGGAGTAAAAGCCCACCCCTCCAAAACCTATTTCCCAGGCGGTGCGCCAGACACCGTGCACCTCCTCCCTCTCTTCAGAGCAGCAGACTCCCTCAAGTCTACTGCCCGGCAGCTACAGTAATCTATGCTTTACTATGATATCTAAGTCAGTACAAGCAATTATATATCTAAACAGTTATATATCTTTTGGTAGCGTTCATTTAAAACTTTGATTTTTTCACAACCACAACAGATTGCAAACCCGAGTATTTGATATTAACACTGCGTCTGTAAAAGTTTTTTCCGCGCCTTTAACGCACTCAAAAAAATCTGAAATATCATCCGACTGCTCAAAATATTCATTTTGAAATATCAATTGGAAATTTTCGTAAACTAGGGACAGGAGGGACGTCTGCTGCTCCTCTATTTAACCTGTTAACTAGGTATGACGAAATATTTCGTCATACATAGGCCTACTGAAATGGGCATGACGACATTTTTCGTCATGGAAATTAATCGTAATATATTAAATATTATTTCAAAATAAATAAAAACCATAAGTTAAAAACGATATTTTTCGTCATGGAAATTAATCGCAAAATATGAAATATTTTATCAAAATAAATAAAAGCCACAAGTTAAAAACGATATTCTTTTATTATTTGAGGTGTAATATTACTTATCGCTACGAACAAAAATTCCCCATTCTGAAACGAGTTGAGCAATAGATAGCTAATTCCCCGGTTAACAGGTTAAAGATCGTCATAGTGAATCACTTTGGCCTGTAGAGTTTCGGGATCAGCTTGTGTATGTCCAGTAACTCGTATACCTAGAGACCTTCAGTCGCGGTATATGTGGGCCGACATGATGACGGAGACTATCATAGTATTTTCATCCTTTGATGGTCGCTTTCGTTTTTGGACTACACTGTACTTACCATCCGGTGCATTGTAGTCACTATGTCGAGCCAGTGTAAAAAAAATATAGCAGAAATAAACAGAAATTGATTTGGCTCGGACACAGCTGACGCCGTTCTATAAACGAAAACTTAATTTTTATTTGTTACCATTACGCGTCCTTGAAAACAAGTATCTTGACGTGCAGACAGACAATAAAGTGATCGAGAAAGGGTCCCTTTTTTTCTTTTTGAGGCAGGGAACCCTAATAATAAACCATTCCTTCCAGCAGTGTCTGACACATTAAAACAGAGAAAACCACGAGCAGTGACTAGTATGTAAAATTAAGCTAAGATTAAAACCAAAACCGTACCCACGTCTGGTCTTAAAATTAAAACTGCTTAAAATTAGCCAAACTGACTCGTGACGTCATAAAACTAGTTATGTTGAGATTTCATACCACAAACTCGATACGACAGCTGGTTCACGTTCAAAGCGAAACTAAAATTATCTTTGACCGTATAATATAAAGAAACGTGTTTTGTTTTCAGAGACTCGTATAGAACGAAAGTTCTTATTTACGCTTGCAAATCAGCGGGCCTTGACAAGGTAACATTCGATTATCGATAACGCTGGTAGAAAAGTACAAAATCAAATGTTCGAATTGATTATCGAAAGCTATTTTGTTTAAACCTTCTGGCTGCTAGAACTAGAATGATCCCAGTGACATCATCAAAATTATTGTTTCCTAAATGAAATGGACTATTTTTGTACAGCAGTAATACGCGTACATAAAAATTTCAATGCTTTAAAAATAGGCAATATCAATTATATTTGTAGAAATAAGAATCTGGCTTTATGATATTTTTATGAAGTATTTTTTGCAAAAATTTGTAATTCAGGATAATTGTATTTGAACCCCTTGAATCAAAATTCAAAGAGGCTTCATATAATTTGTGAATTAATACAATAAAATAAATACGACATTTAATTTATTAATAATAGTTACTAAGAAAAACATTAAATGAACTGCACACGGCTTGTAAACATACAAAATAGCTGGAGAGAAATAAACATCAATTATATCTTTACTACGCTATCGAAATAATCTTATGTTTCCTTCAGAGTTGTTCTACTCTACCAAGTGATACTGTGAATTGTGCAATAAGAAACTTCATTTGAAAAAAAAAATATCACACGGGAATCGGGTCATAATTTTAATTTTTTAAAAATTTCACAAACGTGTTGTTCTTGGATTTGAAAGTAACTCACACTGAAAGAAAATCACTTATTGTCTTTCGTCAATGATTAATTTACAACAGTAGTGGTGTCAAGCATATGTTCCATTCTAGTGTTATAAATATATAACGCAAAGCTGTATTCCTTTTTGGTTAGCAGAAATACAATAATACGCGCAAGATAAAAATCTTGCGCATATTTATCAAGTTAAATGTGACCAGTTTTTTTTTTACCCCGAGGGAAAATCCTGCATAGGACCATTAGGGACGCTGTGAGGGCAACGACCCCAGTGTATCAGACTCTTACTGACTTAAAACCTCTCCTCTGATTGTTCCACCCGGGCCTGGGAAGCCAAATTCATCCAGACGGCCTTGTTAAGGCTACCGTGCACCGCCTCTCTCTCATCCAGGCAGCAGACTCCCTCAAGTCTACTGCTCGGCTATTGTCACCTGGGAATGTCGCGCTCGCTCTGGGCGAACGCGTCCCTCAAATGTAACCAGTAGCGCAACTGATCTCATTCTCCTTTCGAAAAACCCTATGTCAATATAGGTGTTCTGTCGTACGATTAAGCTAACAGAAAGCTTGATATTTTTTTAGTGAGAGGTAGGTAAGTTTTGACGAAAAAAATTCCTAAGTGATGTCCTAGTTACATCAATTTACAAGGTCACACATCGAATCATAAATGGAGCTGTCAAGATTAATGTAATATCTAGTACGTCATCATCGGTATCACAAATGGACAAACGATAAAAAAATTATCAATAGAAAGTAATTTTTAAAAAGTCGATTTAGTGCTTATAATAATAACACAGTTGGTTGATTTGAAAGATTTTGCCAAGAACAGCATGCACAAAAAGCATGATTTGATGTTTCGGGCACGTGGAGAGGAGGATTTTTTTTTATTAATTTATTGGCGAACGCTTGACCTCAATCACACCTGGTGGAAGGTGAAGCTGAGTTCGATGATGAAACGCGTTCGCCCAGCAAATGCGTATTCACTCTTCTCTTAAAGACTCGTAGAACTAACACTCATGAATGTAGAAGCAAAGTTTTAATTTCTAGCTGAAATGGAATTACCGTATAACTCTCAATAAATAAATATGGGTAGTTCTTATGCTCCGAATGAATCTCGTCCTCGGCTCAAAATCAAACGCTAAGGCGAGCGCTTTCTGAGATTGATGGCATATATGGATATCATGTAACATTATCTATTACCCTATGTATTGATTTATTTAAATGTGAATGTTGTATGTTGTTTTCTTTCCTCTGATAAACGTTTTATATTTTCAAAAGCTTCAAGCAGCGAATGATCTGGGTTACTTTCGCTGTATGTAACGGCTTGTATCGCGCGCTGTGACCGCGGAGCCGGGTTTTGTGGAGGGGATCGGCAGCCTAGCCACGTTTTTATAATCATTATACATTCACTATCTTCACGGCTTCTCTTTACTGAGGTTGGCAGATAGGATACATTACACCGTATGTTACAATTAATGTAGATAAGACATTTTAAACTTTCGCATTTTGTAGTCATTATAAATACTTTAACGGGCCTTATACGCGACATAACTTACTTTAAATTATGTCTCACCACTCCGACCTGGTTACATAATTAAACCACCGTCAAATTTGTACATTGTAAATTTGATACAAGGTCCGAAAATTACGACGACTGAAGGTCTCTAGGTATATGAGCTACTGGATATACACAACCTGATCCCGAAACGCGACAGGCCGAAGCGAGTCACTATGACGGTCTTTACACTTGTGTACTGTGGTAACAGCCCAGTTCAGGCAATCGTCCTAGCACTTCAATTTTTTTTTCCTTTGGATGAACTGAACCGTTACAATACATAAAACCGATCATAACCTCTGTTGTTTTAGTCGGAACTAACCATCAGGTTAACAGTTTATAAATACATATATATATACCTATAAACGATTTATAATGACTGACATATAATCGTAGAATCAAAACTACCAAAGCTGAAACATGAAATTAGGGCATCAGCTTTATATTTTAACATAGACACCCACTAAAGCCTTTTTTTATATCACCGCTAAGAGGGATAAATAAGGGTTGTAAATGTATTTGAAATTCCGTCAATTTTGAAGTAAGCAATGTGAAAACGTGTATAACTTTTTGACTACAAATAATAAATATGTGATTTCACGTTTTTTGGAAAATCACCCCCTAAGGCGGTAAAAAAAGAATTTCAACTGGGCAACACCGCAACACTAATAATAATATGAATTAAGGTCTATGTTTAGAACGCGAGTGGTTGTGTTATTTCGTCGGAGAATTGCTGATTTGTCATTCTTGTGGTCTTCTGGATGTGTTGTTCTTGTCTTTTGGGTTGGTGGTGGGCCTGAACAGCATCAAGATGCCCAGATGGCACAGTACCGTGGGGAATTGAGGATTTTTCTGATGACGTGGGTATAAATGCACGTCGCTTAGGTCATTAGTTTTGTCGTTAATCAGAAACTACTCTATATTAAAAACTAGCTGTGTCCGCGACTTCGTCCGCATGGAATAGTTATTTTGGGCATTTTAGTTAGTTAGTTATTTTAAAATTGTAATATCTCCTAAGATGTTCATTGAAATTAAGTGATGTCAAGAACAATTTTGTTCACAATTAAATACTCTTAATCAACAAAACATTTATTTCGATAAAGATTAATATTATTACGTTGATACAACTCTTAACAAATAATGCATCAATTTCGACCAAATTTGATTACCATAAAAACGGTTCTAGTGAGTTAATCTTAAAAGGTAGACATATACTGTCGCGCACATTTTTTTAGATCATTTCAAGAGGAATAATTCTTACATACATTTATTTTTGGTATCTTGAACCGTTTTCGCAGCGCACGCAATGGAAGCCCTCAAGGATGAATAAATTTTCCCCGTTTTTTTCACATTTTCCATTATTTCTTCGCTTCTAATAGTTGCTTCGTGATGTTATATAGCCTAAAGCCTTCCTCGATAAATAGTCTATTCAACACAAAAAGAATTTTTCGATTCGAACAAGTAGTTCCTGAGATTAGCGCGTTCAAACAAACAAACATACTCTTCAGCTTTATAATATTAGTATAGATTATTAACCACGTGGATAAAAGGACGTGTATCTAGAGCTGTAAAATTTAATACTAAAAACAAAAGCTATTATTTTACAAAGGCAATAAAAGGCAGAAATCTACAAACAAACAATATTCTAATAAGTTGGTAGTTAAGGGTACGGTATGCCCTTGACGTCACCCTAATTATGGTAATAGGGACAGGTCCCTGTCTCAGTTTGTGTCCCTCAAGGTCCAAGGACGCTCCCAAGCATTACGGACAAGTTATAACAAGTACAGACGGGTTTCAATTGTGCTAAATAAGGGTGCATTTATTATGGACATTATTATCATTTAAATTACATTACTTCTTTATACGTTTCTCTATTGGTCTAGTTTTACGTCTATGGTATTGACTAGGAGTGTGTATGTATTAATTGTAGATATAATCTAGGAGTAAATAAGGGGTTCGTGAGGAATTAATTACAGGGCCCACAGAACCCCTCCACGCGTAGAAATTATAATACCACGATGATAAGGACGTATTAAAATCGTTAAAAAGTTATTTAAGCATATTATTACAAAACAAAACTTATTTTTAGGACAGTATTTTAAGCTATAAATTATATTTTATCTTATATATGAGAAATAAAATCTATTTATAATAATAATGACCTATTTACAAAACCAGATACGTTATCTTTTCTATATAAACTGACTTCAGACACTACATAAACTCATTCTAAAATTATACTTTGTTATGTAATGTAACTCATAGAGGAAAATGTAGGTAGACTTTGGCAACTACCCTGTTTGCTGACGAGGCAGTAGCGTTCATTCCATAGATGCATGCAAGTATTGCATACCCTTGTAATAAATAAGTCTGGAATAAATGGCTTTAAGTTAAACGAAATAAGGGACTATTTATATTCATATCTATTCTATGTTCACGCCGTCTATCTTTCCTATAAAAGCAATATAATATTTACTATCATAATATAAAATAAAAATTAATTACGTGAATTCTGCTTACCCTGTCTAAATATCGTTTGCACGTCACTGAACAAAGGCATGGAAGTTGTGGAAAATACTGGAACAGTTTAATTTTTTAGGGAAAATATTGTCAAACTGTGGCAACACTGTTAAACCAACTCAGTTATCAAGCTTGGAGCGCGATTACACATTTTTTTTTCGTTCAGGATGATTTGTTGATGGCCAGGATAGACCTTCACAACTAAATCGGGAGAAAGGGCGAACTCTGAGGTGCTCAGCCGGACGAGTACACGTGTTCTATGTTTCGTATATCAAATTGCTGGTTTGTTGTTGTTTGTTGTCAGAGCTTTGTGAGTATGGACTAGAGATGTCACGAATATTCGGCAACTATTCGGTATTCGGCCTATTCGGGCACTTTTTTTGCTATTCGGTATTCGACCAAATAGTACGTACTATTCGGCCGAATACCGAATACCATATCATGTAAAAAAGGCACGTTATATTACTCAAAATTATCTATTTATTTCCAAATTACAACACTTTAGTAATTAAAATTGACCAGTGGTAAGTTGTGATGGATGAAAATAAGCTTTTCAGCATTTTTTGGTAGCAAACGATTACGCTTTTCATCGTAAATCTTACTAGCCTCAGAAAATAACCTCTCACTAAACACGCTACTTCCAGGAGAAGAAAGATAAACTTTAGCAAATTTCGAAAGGCTTGGGTATTGTTTTTCGTTTGTATTGGGTATTGTATTGTCTTTGCTGGCCGCGCCAACGCAACGAGGAGAACAGGTTGCAACTTGCCTTAATCCAGCTAACGCGCCCCCGACAAGCATTTATTCCATGCCGAATATTCGGCTCTTCGGCCGACAGCGTTGCCGAATATTCGGTATTCGTTATTCGGCCAATTCACTATTCGTGGCATCACTAGTATGGACCGTGGTTTTGGTGAAGTATTGCGGAGTCTGCGTCGTTGGTTTTGACCCGGGGAGCGAAAAGTTTATTTAAGGCTTCCTCGCTGGGAGGGAGTGAGTGTAAAGGACTCACCCCTCCGTAACCCTCTCATCCTGGCTGCAGACTCCCACAAGCTTATTACCCAACCGGAAATATTGACCAGTTTTATAAACTGTTAAATTTAAATCATCGTGGAGTTAAAATCAAATTGCTTCAAATATACAAGCTTAAACTAGACTTAATTGTTAGTATATTGGGGTGGCTCCTTACACCACTCCTCGCAATGCATAGATGCGGCTTTACAAAAGGCCAGACGTTGCCGAGGGTCGGAGAAGAGGATGACGCTGTTCCTCTGGCCCCGGTCAGGCGGGAAGAAGGAACACCCCAGGGGTTTTAGTCGGTGCAAGTCCGACACACCGGGGGGCAGTCCTCACTGCCCCCTGAGGTCCATCAGGGATTTCCCCGGGGTTATAAAAAAAAGACTTATTTGTTAGTGCAAGCCGCTCTTATTTTTGCGTCGATACTAAAAATACTCTTTTAAGTAATAATTTATAAAAATATGTAGAACAAGGTTAAACAAAATTGTGTTTAGTTCTGGCGTGTCAATTATAAGGACACATTTTTTGCATTTCATACTTATAAACCTGGATCTGTGATCTTCAAGGACCTCTAATAGAGTCGAACCTGCGACATCCGTGATCGCGGCCGGGCACAATGACCGGGGCAGCACGGAGCGGACGCGATTGGAACTACCGTTACACAACTCGTTATAAATAAAGACACGCTTGGATAATACGTAATGCGATTGTAGACAACTGGTAAATTGTAATTAAGTCAAATAAATGTTTAATTACTCTTAACTTTATAGCAAAATAATAGCAGATATGTAGTATGACCAGAGACCATAGATGGGCAAAATGTATGTATGCAATATGTTATAGTATAATATAATATAGTATAAATAAACAGGCCACTCTAACGTATGTTGTGGATGCCTTAATAGGAACTGTATATTGTTGATTGTAACTGTGTATATGCGTTGTGTAAATGAGTTATTGTACCGAGCCACTGGCAACTCTGTAAAAAGTAAATAAATAAATAAAATGTAATCTGATTAATGATTAACGATTACAAAATGTAGTTGTAATTTTAATTTTCTTGCTCTGTAATCAAAATTAAATCCCTTTAAAACATTAAGGAGTCATAAATGTGTATGCAAACTGGGATTCCGTAGTGTTTAAAACATAGATGAGCAAAATGCAGTCATATTAATGATGAAAAACGCAAAATGTAATCGTAACAATTTTTATTAATCCGATTACATTTTGCCCATTTATGCCAGATACTTTCTAGGACTGAGATTTATAGACTTTACTTTGGCTTAGACTCTACTCAAACGTTACAAATAAAAATATATATATCGTGACGTTACATCCCTTTCGGGTTAAGCAGAGATGCATTAGTGGCTGTGTCCACTTTGCGCTTATATGTCGTGCCCAACGTGACCAGTAGCGCAGCTGATCGCCATTCTCACAGCACTGGAACACACGACATTTCTATTAGATGCCATGGAGGTCCCCTCACGATGTTTTTGTTTACTGGTGAGCATGCGGTGTTGAACCAACGATCTTCGCGTCGCCGCCCATGGTTTCCGATCCCTTATCCATTAATTCACCACAGCCGCCTGTTTCCCAATTAATAAATAAATAAATGCATCATAGCCAAGTACTAACATAATATTATTACTTCAACAAAAATAAAACCTCAAGTCAATGCAATCAAAAGATACTGGCGTATCCGTTTTTGTAACTTACAGAGTAATTACTATGGACCAATCGAATTTCGCAATAAGCAATGTAGCTCAATTATTTATTAAAGAAAATGTTCTGTTTTATATTCACATAAAGATGCTATTATACACTGAAAAACTTTATACGGAACCCTCGGTACGCAAATTGAACTCGCGCTTTTTTTTACACTGATGGTAGGTGCAGTAGTTCAAGAATGATAGTGGCTATTAAAGGATGAAAATCCATTGACAGTCTCCGTCGTCATGTCGGCCCACACATACCACGACTGAAGGTCTCTAGGTATATGAGCTACTGGATATACACAAGCTGATCCCGAAACAAGACAGAGCGAAGCAAAGCACTATGAAGATCTTTACACTTGTGTACTGTGGTCACGACCAGTAGCATTCATTCCATAGATGCATGAAAGCATTGCATGCCCTTACGATAAAAAAGTCTAGAATAAATTGCTTTAATTTAAAGAAAAAAGGAATCTATTCTTTTTTCACGCCATCTATCTTCCCTATGAAAGTAATATAATATTTATTATCATTATATAATATTCACATTAATTGTGTGAATCTGCCCACCCTGTCCAAATAGCCTATGCACGTCACTGGTCACGACCCAGTTCGGAGAATCTCCCTATCACCTGAAAACTACTTACCTGGTTACTTGGTTAGCTTTTAATATATTAAAAAAATACAATCACGATATTATTAAAACAACTATGCATAATCTAAGTACATACATGATACTAGCTGACCCTGGGAACTTGGCACCGGCCTGGATGTCGTATTAACTCATAGCTAAGCGTATACCCTTTCTCCCTTTCCTCCCTCCCTTCCATCATCACTTGCCTATTAACATTCAATCCTCGTTTCAGAATATGAATAAATTAATCTGTTTTTTTATTTACATGTATGTAATTATAATACTTGTAATTGCAACTCAAATTAAGATTTATAAAGAAAGCAATATATATGGTAGATACATGTGAATACGCATTTATTGTAGTAACAACCCCTACAGTACGTTTAACATAGCATCATATAACGAATAGTTGCTCAATCCAGTCAACAGATACCGCCATCTGTTGGAATCGTTCGGAGCTACTGAAAATTGTGACTGCCAAATAATAAACATATAATTTGCAGTAAAATAATATTGCGACTAGGAATTGTGATGAAAACTGTCCTATCTTTTAAGTCAGATCAAACTGCACGTGGTGTGAAAATTTTATTAAAATCGGTTAAGTAGTTTAGAAGTCTGTCGCGGACAAACAACGTGACACGTAAATTATATATATTAAGATATAATATTATCCAAAAGAATAATTAAAAATTAAATCTTTTTATTAAGTTTCTATTTACAAAAATATACTTTGGATCTTTTATCACTAAATTAATTGTACATGTAAAACGTAGCAACTTTTGATAATATAGGTTACTTGTACCAGTTGGCCGTTTAATGTAGCAAATAATTATAAATAATGCCAAGATAATTTTATAAAAAATATATCGGCTTTGCGTAAAGTTTTTTTAAAATTATATTAGCATATAATATTTACTAATAAACTTTTATGCGTGTTAAAAAAAAATTAATGATCGATTTTCTAATTGATTTTTTTATAAATAATCATTACAAGGTGAAATAATCAAGGTAATGGCTCTATATTAAAGATGTCATTGACTTTATCGTTTAAAAAAGTAAACGACAGATTATAAAAACATTTTGGCGAGTACAAAATACATCTTATCTGTGGTACTTACATTATATGTTTTTAGGGTTCCGTATCTCACAAGAAAAATCAGAACCGTTATAGGATTTCTTCGTTGAGTGTTTGCCTGTTAAAACCATTACAGGATATTAATACGAAATACTCAGCTTTGAGATCTTTTGTGGCTCTGAAAAAAATATACTTATGAGCCAACGCAATCAAAAGATATATTTGAATTTCTATGTATTTTAATTGATTAACGTGTTTTATATAAAAAGTCCAATGTGTATGTACATATTATAACATATTTCTTCTAGAATTATATTAATTTCATTCCTATACTTTTACAACAATTATAGGCATACAAAAAACAATTAATACAAAAAATATATGAACACTTCATTTAAACTGCCTTAACGATCTATATATCATCACACATATTCCCTATTGGGGTAAACAGAGACTATGAAACACCGGTTTATCCTATTTTTCAATTTTTTTTTAGCTTCCTTAATGTATATTACGGACTTCATGCACTTTAGCTAATCTCGCGAACGCTTGACCTTCCCTACCATGACAATTCTATCTATTAGGTCTGTGCAGGTAGGTATCTGCATTAAGTAGAAGCTATAATAGTATTTATGAGTATTTATATACATTAAACTAGTCTCAAAATAATCTTGCGCTTATTGTAAGGGTACTAGACAAAATCATACATACTAAAATATATTAACACAGTTTCGTGGATCGCGTCAAACACTTACAAACAAATGATTTCTATAACAACAGTTTACAGACATCTTTTTGATGATCTAAATTTCATTATCCAGCTTTGACAATAAATATCAAAAAAATATATTTCTTTATAATAGGTCATTGATTAAAGATTGTTTTATGAAAATGTGTATGTATGGTCACTAATTTTACGTGCTTAAAGAACAATACAAGCATATAATTTTTGCATATCCATGGTATGTAACTTTTGGAAGCATATTTCAGTCATACCCTTTAAAGTAAATATTAAAAAAAGCTATACCGCTATGCGTAGACTCATAAAAAAAACCATGTGTATATCACGGAATTTTATTAGCCTTAACTACAAAACATACATATATGTTTTTTTATATATTTACGGAATATTATTTTCCCAATTATATTAATATCATTTTTCCAATACCATAAATACTAAAAAAAGATATTTTACTGCGTAAAGAATTATTAAGCGTGTTTTGTATGAAAGAAAAACGTGTATATAGTCACTTAGTTTAATTAAAGAATAACGTATCTGTTTTGTGTACAACTTATAGCATTAAATGGTAAACAAAGTTTAACTTTTGATATTCACTTATAACCAAGGCTGAGATTTATAGACGTTACTTTGACTGTACTTAGACTTTGCTTGGGAAATAAATTCATCATTGACAAAAAACTGATTATACAATTGGTATAAGAGTGTAGTCTAAGGCTGAGATTTGTAGACCCTGTTTCGACTATGCTTAGCAAAGTTCTCAAAAAATTAATTCGTTTTGACAAAAAACTGAATATATAATAAAAATTTGAGTATAGCCATTGTATTCGCAGAGCGAAATCCATGTTGACAAAACTGGTAACTTTCTAAATCCTGTGATATTCATTGAGTAATATAAATTGTAATGTTTTAGTAAAGTCTAAGCAAATTTAAAGTTGCCTCTATAAATCTCAGCCTAAGTCAGTAGCGTGCAGCCCATAGAAGCATAAAATATCATTATCCCATTATACTTAGATATTTAACACTATAATTTAAAGTTTGGTCTAGCTTAGATACTCATATTCTGGTAATGTCCAGATGTTAAGTCAATATCTTCATTAAACTAAGACAATGACAGAATGCTTTTTAAGTTTGTATGAGATGCAGCACTCCACTGGCTTAAGTGTTAAAATAGTCAAATTGAAGAAATCAGTAATTTACCATTTAATGTAACTTTAATTAAATAATACAATTTGTAATTTAAATTATATTACTTAATTTATCTCAAAGTATATAGTAAGTTAACGTTCTCGACTTGGACTTGGCTCTGTGAACACTTCTGCTATACTCAAGGTCCTATTATATATTCAGCTTCTTGTCTGAGACGAACTTATGTCGTGAGCAAAGTCTACGCAAAGTCAAAGTAGCGTTTATAAATCTCAGCTTTAGTAAATAGGTTTCTTTCTCTAGATCCTTAACGCCCAATTTCAGAAATATTTATTTGTCATACATTTGTATGCATTTGACCATTCCTTAGTGATTGAATGCGTCTATGAAAATAGCTGTGTGTTAGTTTGTCTAAGTCTGGAACATACGAATCTGAGATAAAAGAGTATATAACTAGTTTGTTGCCATTTTTAGTGGCTAACTGAGCTAGAACTAAGTGATTCTGATGTAAAAAATATATAAAGAAATTATTTTTACTAAAAACTTTGATATAATCATGAGAAATCAATGCCTCTGTGACGTCATAAATAACCTATTAATTGTTGATTAATTTTACTCTGAACACAAAGTATCTATATGTGTTTTTTTACAGATTTACCCTAACCTCTAGGCCGTGGAAACCCATCACAGGACCCTGAACCTGATTTTCTCTAAATCTAATTAGAATTTTTTATAACTCTATATATATATATATATTTATTTATTTATTTATTTACTTACTTTTATAGGGTTGCCAGTGGCCCGATACAATAACTAATTCACACAATACATACATAAAGTTACAATAAAAAATGTACAGTTCCTATTAAGGCATCCACATCATACGTCAGAGTGGTCTGTTTAATTATACTGTATCATATTACATTATACTAAATCATAGTATACTATATTATATTATATCACACTTTATCATATTACACTATATTATATCACATCATACTATACTATATCATGTCATATGAAATGGTAATGGTAATTGATGTCAAAATTATTCGTTTGTGCATCTCTCAACAACCCGAAGACCTTTCTCCTGAATCCCGGCATGGGGTCCGCAAACAAATCAACCGAATCTCCAAAAAGATTGTAGGCCCGAGACATTCTACATAAAGCACTGTTGACCGGAGTCAACCAAACCTCGGAAGGTTTGTTCGCTTAAAAGGTAGCTGAAGAAGAGACACGGCTCGTCTGGAATTTTTCGGGGGGGCTCTGAATGAATTTTTTTGTAACAGTTGGGGGCAGTCAATTTTATTATTTAAAATTTTATATAAAAAAATCATGTCTAATTGCTGACGACGAAGCGCCAAAGAATATATATATATATATATGTATGTAATTTCTTACACTAGACTTAACTTTGAATTGCATTGCAACTGTTCTATGAGAAATAATGTGTTACCTAATGAGATAAGGACTTTTTACCGTGACCTGTAATGGGAGAATGACGAAAGGATATGTAAGTTTCATTGGATTATATTATCATGTCAAGATTAAATATGGTAAAGAAAGTCAGGAAATTATTGCTTAGGAAATAAATTCGTATTTGACAAATAGCTGGATATATAATAGAAACTTATATGTAGCTTAAGTATTCCCAGAGGCAAAGCCAAGTTGAGAAAATCGCCGAGCAGTAGGAGCTTTAGGGAGTCTGCTGCCCGGATGAGAGGGAGGCGGTGCCCGGTGTCCGGCGCATCGCCTGGGAAAGAGGTTTTTGGAGGGGTGGGCTTTACTCCTTCCCCTTCCAGAGAGGTAGCCTCAACAAGGCTTCTTGTTCCCTGGGCGTCTGGATGAATTTAGCTTCCCAGGCCCAGGTGGAGCAATCAGAGGGACACCCCGGGGGTTTTTAGTCAGTAGGAGTCTGACACACCGGGTTCGCAGCCCTCACAGCGTCCCTGATGGTCCTATGCAGTATTTTCCCCCGGGATAAAAAAAAAAGTTAAGAAAATCGGTGGCTTACCATATAATTCGATATATTTTGTAATGTCTGAGTAGAGGTGAAACAAAATCAAAGAAGCGTCTATAAATTTCAGTCTTAGTTTCGAGAATTAGTCATTTATGTTGGGGAAAAGTACATTTTGATAGATACGTGGGCATAAATATAAAAATCACTAAGTCAGAACTTCTTGATTTGTCCGAAATTAATTTTAATATATTTTCATGAACAAATCTGTCTCATTTTAATAAATAAATAAGCTCTTATTATAGAAACTTTGAAATGTACAAGTTTAAAAAAAAATATATTACAACATTTAATAATTTCGTAATTTATATTTCATTTGCGAGTTTTAATACAGTTAAAAATGGATTTAGTGATTCCTTGAATACAACTATCCTAATAAACATAAAATAATTATGTTATAGATTAAAAATAATGTTTGTAAAACTATGGCCTAAACTTGTATATATATCTTTAAAGCCATTTTTTACTATAGATCTTTAAGTTGGAAATAAATCAAGCACTACATATAAAAATGTAAGAATGTACCTACTTAGATATAAATTCATTCGTGCAGAAAATTCTGTTCTGTAATGGATAGCAATGATCTATTTTTCAATATTATTTTAGATTTTTATTTGTAACTTATTATTACATTTATAGATCAGAAGCCCCAAAATGTATAACTAAATATTTTTGAAATATTTAGTACGTTTTTACTAATTTTATCATATATACCTCATAATATTTAATTTTAGGCATAAAAGCACGCCATTTTTTGATAAAGTACTGCAAAATGACGGCTTTATGCACTATGTCTAAAATAGTTCTATTATACGAAAAATACGTTATTTTTCAAAGCAAAACCTTACGTTTTATAATATTCATATCTATTATAATGATAAACAAAGATTTTTTGAAAGATACATCTTAACGTTTCATAATTGTAGAGCCGTAAACTTGAACATCGAAATACGTGCTTTTTAATATATCATTTTTATTATAAATACTTTAATTATGTTTAAAATATTTTAAATTACATATATTATGCACTTTTTATTTGATCCGCAGTACCGTTTGTTTATAATTATATATTTTCTAAAAACCGTATAATGCAGGCACATGGTGCCCTAATTATCTATAATAACGTCACATAACACAAATATAACTAAATTTATTGTTAATTTAAGCAAATAAATAACAGTACTTACTTTTGAGTAAAGTATTCGTGAAAAAAATCCAATGTTAGACACCGTTAAGGCACTGTTCATATCCGGGCGCGGGCCGCTCACAATCACTTCACAAAATCGTCAAAAAAACCAGTTCACGTATCGTAATTAGTCCAAAAATCTCTTTAAACATAAAATACACCGTCCACAGAACAGTTATGTTGGTTTTTCTAAATAGGCCTATAAGAATCTTATTGGATATATTTGCTCGATAATTGTGCAAAAATTTCGCACGAGCCCGCGTCTGCCGTACATTTAGGCCTACCTAGCTGCGCTAAAGGCGCGCGCGCGCCACGTACCGAAAACCAGCACTTTTAAAACACAATACTGATAATTTATACAACTGATAATATCGGATAAAGCCCTGATAAGGGTCGGGGATACGAAAACGTATAGATAATATATCGCTACGACTTTTTCGCGAACTTAGCACACGCGGTTACGGAAACGGATGATAAATACGATTACGGCGCGCTTTAACTTTTTAATAATCGAACGTAGCAGTGGGATGGGTAAAGGGTTTTTTGGATTGGAATGATTTTTAGTACAGGATTCGGAGAAAAGGGTTGAAGGTACAGGTCACGCTCGGGTGTGCGAAGTCAGGATGAAATAGAGTGCAATTGTCGGAGAGGGTAAGTTTTTAGCGGGTGTGAAGGGCTAGGGCGACACGGAAGCGAGGTTTGTTTCGTTTGGATAACGGGAGGTGGCGCGCGCGCGGCTAGCGTTGCCCAAATGGCGGCTCGGCTGGGCCTCGCGCGCCATTCAATTTAACCTTGTAGCGGCGACCTGCTGGCCGCAGTTATGCCTAAAAGAGGCATCCAGAGTCGTAGGTATACTTATCACTTACCTACCGTTAAAATTTTATAATCCCTTCATACACAATGGCTAATAACCTACACAATCAATTTAAAAAAAAAAACATTACCATTTAAGCCAAACCCTTCTAATAATTTTAAAAGATAACTAATTAATTATCAATTTTTTTACCGAATAATTTTTTGTCTTTATTTACCTGTAAAAAATGTTTGTAGTTAATTTTTAAAATAATTTGAATACTTTTCCATTTATCCTCACAGTTTCTAACATATTAAGTAATTTTTAATAGGTAAGTTCATGAAGAATGTAATTTTAAGTTAAAAATATGCAAATAACAATATATTGTTGCATTTGTTTTATAAAAAATGTCCTATATAGCATCAAAAAATATAATTATATTTACTGTGACCGGAGGCCGACATTATGCCAACATGAATCTTCCAAGCTTTCGAATTAACGCACGTCATAGACAAACACCAGATTCTTTTTATTAAGATTTACTAAAGCCCGCCATACATATCTATTGCTAATTTTGTTATTTTCAAAATTATCTTTTTAAACAATTCATCATATTTATTTATGGTAAAAGAAATGAAAAAAAAACTGTTTAATATTTAATTAGATTTAAAGGAATACACGGCCAGTGTACTTACTTGTTCTATAATATACTTTTATTCTTTCCAAGTTTAATAGGTACTGAGTTTATCTAAGGACTGAGCTTTTATTATAGTTTTATACTATAAAGTTAAAAACTGTCTTGTTACTTGAAAATATAATATATTCTACACGTTTCATATTTTTATGTTAAGTTTAAACATGTAAGTAGGTATATTATGTCAATGAGAATATTTTACATTCCATGGTATTTTTTCTTGATGAGATCACCAGACTTGACTGAACTATAGATATTAGTGTTTGTAAAAAAAACTAGATCCTGGAACAGATATAATATCCAGTACACCTAGAAGCTATCCAAGCATGACGACGATGATTACTATCGATGAAATCAACTCTATCAACGGTCCCTTCTGTTCACGCCTTGTATTAGTTAATTATAACCGTTATTTTTGTAATATCATCCATTTAGGTTGTATGAATCGTGTGCTCATAATAGAAGTAAAAAAATTTACTTAGGCTTTTTAAAAAATGGTTATTTTTATACAAATGGTATGTAAATAACTGCAAAAATGTTGTACAGTCATATCGAATCTATTTATTAATATATTCTTAGCTTAAGAGTTTCGTTATTTTGTTTTTTTTTTAATTGCTGATTTTCTATTTGTGTTTCTTACCTCGATTTTTATTTTTTGTAGTATTTTTGTTGAAACTTGTATATCTTCTTTATGAATTTTTATTTATTTTTATGTTTCAGTATGTTTCACTATCTTCTATAATATAAAAATGAATCGCAAAATGTCTTGATAAGCGCGAAACTCGAGAACGGCTGAACCGATTTGGCTGATTTTTTTTTTTTTGTTATGTTTGATGAAGTCTGAGGAAGGTTATTACGGAGAGAAAATTTTTAAAAATTCCCTACAACTGTCTAAAAATAACACTTTTCTGTATTCTCATACAAAAAATTCGTTATAAGTCATTTTGAACTTTAACACCATAATATAAAGTTTAAACGTTAGCGGACGGGTTCCGGGAAGGCGAAACAATTATTGAGTGACGTATAAATATTAATGTCAATATTTGTCAACTTTTATACATATAGCATTAAGGCCAGCTTCAAACAATTTTCAAAAAAATCTGACGGGGAAACTATTAACATTAAAAAAATAACAATGTGACTTTGTTTTAGAGAAATAGGGCAGTACAAGGTCTGCCGGGATAGCTAGTTTATATTAAAAACAAATAATTAACTAATAATATCTATCTTCGTAGAGCCTAAATAACTGAAGTTGGGAACATGACATATGTACTTTGAATTTTTAAACTATATATGCTACCACTAAGGTCTGAATTTTTTTTATTCCACCCCTAAAGGGGTAAGGGGATAAGGTATACAGGGTTGTTTAAAAATCCCACAGATTTGAGTGTAATTTGCAACTGAGCGAAATTAGAACAAGTTCTTTAGTAATAAATAAAACTTTCTTCCCAGTGTTATATCAATTTGAGACTAATTTTTTATGCAACGACTTCACCATCTTTTTTTTTGATACAGCCAAATTATATTTTGTCTTTGATCTTCACAGATTGGATTTCATATCGCTGAATTGTTCATTTTTGTTGAACATTACAATTACTAATTTCGATTGTGGTCGAAATTCTACCAACGACCATACACACATTTTTTTCATCTATACTATGCTATTGAAACTCTTATTATAGGTAACTAAGACATATGTTCCATTCTCTAACTAAATACATAAAGTAATTACTTAATTTAATTTCTCGTGTTACATTTTATCGGCCCATATAATGGCTGTATTATCCAATATGGATGCCCAATTACAGTAAAAAATAATTTGGATCAATTATTTACAATTTATTGAATACAATTTCTGAATAAAATTTGATACTTTCACTGCACATTTAAGATAGCTACATTAGCAATATGGACATCCATATTGGCACATTTTGAAGATATTTTAAAAATTAATTTATAGGACACATTTGAATAAATTGTCTAATTAAACGTGATATTATGCAATTTGATCTCCACAGAAGGTTAATTAGTACGTAAGCTTTTATATGATGTATTATAATACGTTTGTTTTGATTATAACAATAAATAATTAAATACAATTAAATAAACATCGATTTTATGGAACCAGTATTGTTATAAAACATCCCCTCGTAGACTTGGAAAAAATAGTATGTATTTAATTGTCTGGTTTTTTTAGTTTAAGCACAAGCTTTGTTTGAGACTGGGTCCATTGTGTGTAATTGTCTAAAATTAAAATAAATCTAGAGTTGTATTAATAATAACATATTTTTACACCAACAGAAGTACCTCCGCCATATTTCTGACCTTGAAAAGGAAGAACAACACCTCTGATTATTCTATCTATAACTTAAACATGACAGTGGATTATTTACACCAAAAATAAAAAAGAAAATTCTATTTAATTTACATCTGAGGAACTAATCTTTTTAAAGAGCAACTACGAGTACTAGAGTTTCTTGCCATCTCTTCTCGGTAGATCGTGATTTTCAAAGCGTGGTTTCACTTTATTTATGATTGAAAGTTTATTGTAATAGACCCACTTAAGTAAGGCTATTTTCAGTTTTAATTTGAAAGTTATTTTAAAAATACAATTCGTGTGATGGTAAATAGTACATCTATTAACTGAAAACAGAACTCTTAGGCTGAGATTTATAGACGCTATTTCGACTTTTCTTAGCAAAGTTGTTAAAATATGAATAAGTTTTGACAAAAAAACTGAATATATAATAGGAACTTGAGTACAGCCATAGTATTCACAGAGACAAGTCATATTAACAAAATCGGTGACTTATCAAATTTTTTGAAATTCATTCAGTAATATAAATTGTAATGTCTCAGTAAAGTCTAAGCAAACTTAACGTTACTTTTATAAATTACAGCCCAAGTACACGGTGGAGTTAATCTCCAGTCTAAATCTGAGGGCACCAATCCTTTGATGATCTCCCTGTAAGGAATAAATTCCTTACTTAGTGTAAACTTATTTAACTTAGTCAAAAATTCTAAGGTGGTTTTGATAAGTTTTAGTTAGTAATTGAAAAGTCTATTTCTAAAACTCATTAAATATTTTTATGCGTTGATAAATGTATTAATGGTGCATAATAAAGTTTTAGTGCCTTTTACATTTTCTCCAATAAGAGAAGGGAAGGGAATAAGGGAAGGGGAGGTTGGGTACAATTGTAACTATTTTCTTTAAAAGTAATAAGAGTTTGTTTTCCTATTAATAAATAGCTTACACATTTGTTTTTAAAATAAATATTGGAATTAGTGTAAAAAATGAAATCACGAGACTGCATTAATGTATATATACTAGCTGACCCGGCAAACGTTGTTCTGCCGTATAAATTATTTCTAGTGAGTATCTTCTGTATTATAATATACAACTATGGTCATAGTGGCTTCCACACAAAAGTTAGATATATGCCGTCACGGACTTTTATTTAGAACTATTCAAGACAAACAATCCTACGGTATACCATCTTTGCGAAATTCCTATGGTTTAGGCAGTGTACGCCAAGACAGCTCTGAGAGGTCAGATTTTTTTCTGACTTAATTGACATATATCGTTATATTACGACCAAAATTACATAAAGTCAACATAACATACAATTACAAATTGTAGCTTATATGTTATTTCGATGTATATATCTATATTACTGTAAAATTTTCATGCAAATCTGTCCAGTAGTTTTATCGTGAAAGAGTAAAAAACATATTTACAAACTTTCGCATTTATAATATTAGTGAGATATGGAAAGCTGTACGGTTGTGTGTTACAGGGGACTATTGTAATGTGCTATAAAACCAATCTAATATCCAACATAGCTTTATTGTTACAAAAAATATTATGAATTTGCGATTCTTGACTAACTTCTTTATCAGTTTGTTTTGATTAAAAAGTAACACCGTTGTCTATTTCATTTGGCTTTGGTTTGTCTACCAAGACAGAAGGAGTAAACTCTATCTATCTATCGTCATGCCAAATCCCTATAGGGGTAGGCAGAGAGAATGGAATGCTACTTCTTTCCATTCTTGCAAACCTCTTTCGCTTCTATTCACTCTATCAGAAATCTCTTTATTTGGTCTGCGTAGGTAAGTCTTGGTCGGCCTCGGCTCTTACTTCCACTCATATTCATATTGTATATCTCTTTTATCATCCTTTCATCATTCGTACTCTCCACGTGATCTAACCATCGATTCGTGCTATTGTTATTTTTGCGAAATCTATTTAATGATTTTTTTTTACACTGGTTCGACAAAGTGACTACAGTGTACCTGATAGTAAGTACAGTGTAGTCCAAAATCGAAAGCGACCATCAAACGATAAAAGTCCGTTGATAGTCTCCGTTGTCATGACAACCCACATATACCACGACTGAAGGTCTCTAGCTATATAAGTTACTGGATATACACAAGCTGATCCCGAAACGCGACAGGCCAAAGCGAGTCACTATGACGGTCTTTACACTTGTGTGCTGTAGTCACGACCTGATTCGGGCAACCGCGCTAACATTATAAAATATATTGCGATTGAACGAGTAAGACGCATTACATCCATCCTTTCTAGTTTTTGATACGCAAATATGTCGCTTTCTAGACATCTGCAATGCTAAAACATAAGGGCAAATACCATTATGCTACGATTGTGCCCGCAAATATTGTTGTAACTACAAGCAGCCGTACGTTTTATAATAATGTAACTCCACAGGCGTAGAGTGCCCTGCCTTTCGGTTTTCTATAGACTATACTCTGGAGAGTGTGCAGCCAAGTTGTATGATTTATTTCCCCTCTCTCCCTTCTACCATAAATTGACAAAACGCCGTGCGGGTTTGAAAATGAAAATAAATGAATGAAAATTTTTTTATTTCGCCACAAACCAACAAAAACCAGAAATTTAAATGCAGCAATACAAACAACACACAAAAACAAAAGAAAATACAAAACATATAAACATGGCGAAAATGGGACCTTCATCAGCCTAAAGCCACAGAGGAAGCCTGCAACGCTGATTTTCGTGTGGGTTTACACATGTGGTTGACATTCCAGCTGCTTGCACGAGGCGATTTATCTCCTCTAATGTGCTGCGAGCCGCCAAGGACTGGAATTCGCTTCCTGCGTTTTACCGAGATCTTATGACATGGGAATCTTCAAACATCAAGTGAATCGGTATTAACTGGGTGAACGGGCTCCATCGTCGGCTTCATCATCACTTTCCAGCAGGTGAGATTGAGGTCAAACGCAAGCCTGTTAGTAATAACAAAAACCGAATTGCAGTATTTAGTAGACCTGATAACCTAGAAAAAAAGGTCTACAGGATACAAATAATTTACGAAGATATTTACTGTAATAATACCACAAAAATACACCTACGTTTTGTATGAGTGAGTCAAATATATTTACTTTTAATTTACAAATCTTAACAATCCCCTTTGAAAACTTACATAGCGTAAGCAGTGCAATGCAATACTGGTAATTATGATGATATGATGATGTCCTAGCCGCATTCGGCCACGGCGACTGTTTCAACACCGATTAAGAAAATCGAGGTCCAGTTTACGGAAACAGTCAATTGCGCAGGAGATATTTAAGTGCATAGCTGGACGCGCAGCCAGAAAAGCACTCTCTCGTCCGAGCTCCCTCGGGCCCGATGGAATGGATAACCAGTACGATCAGGAGGGAGCAGGATGCAGGTTTGGTCGAGTTTTCTTTCTCTGAAAACCTGGTTGAATCGCGGAGTTAAAAAGATACCTTAGTCGCCTTTTACGACACCTCAGCAAGAAGAGGGGGGTGCTATTCTATTCTGCCGGCAGCCACCACGGCACAATTTGTGGTAATTATAATAGAAATAGTGGGCTACGTATTGTTCTCCTCGGACTCACTCACATTACACATACTTTTTATACTGTGAAAAATAATTAAATTGATACAACCGGCAGTCGTACGTTGTTACAATTCGCCCCAGTATCCTTTAATAGAAAATTCTGAACAGACTAAGTCTGTAATTAGGCTTGGTGTTTATAGAATACTGGACTTTTAGAAATCGGATCAACTTCGCAAAATTGGCTCTTTTCACCCTTAATATCTGATGTGCAGTTGTTAACAGTTTTTTAGAGAGCTCGTCAAAGTATGCATTTACTGTGGCAACGTTAACCAGTGAAATAAATTAGTTACGTTTTAATAATTGTTCTAATAAATGTTAACAATATATCAAGTATAATCTAGGATATTAATGTATACTAATATTTGTTACTATAAGTACTTTGAATTCAGTACAAAACTAAAAAAAAAGCTCAATTCATTAAAACTTTCAAAAAACATGTAAGTCCAAAGATAAGCCCATAATTTTTATTTAAATATTTTGAATAAAAACTGGAAGCTTTTAAATAATTAAACTACTTCATATTTTGGGCGACTTACATAACTATATAAACTTATTCATATATTTATTTACATGATACTTAACTCTTTTTTTTTTAATATCTAAAATTTGACGTTTTTCGAACAATGTAGTCGATAAAATTTATTTCTAAAATGAGAAGGTTCCATTTTTAAATGTATCATATCAAAATATACCTATTATATTAACAGTATATGTCGCAAGCTTTTAGTTTTTTCTAAATATCCTTATTTTCTGATATTATCTGTAACTACAATTACAAATACACAAATACAAATTACAATTTTGCAATGCTACATTTAAATTTCTGTTTTTTTTTTTGTATATTTGTGGCGAAATAAATACTTTTTCATTTTTCATTCATTTAACTAATCCTTTGAAAATGAAGGGGAATTAAATTATTTTTAATGTTTTTAGAGGTTACAAAAGTAGGTTTGTTTCTATGTAACATTACATGAGGCCAATATAAACAAAATAGCGCAAAATAATTTAAAATTCCTAATGTTCGAAATTATGCATATAATTACAAAACATTTTTGATAACTTTAAAAATCTATTTTTAATCTAGAGTGATTCTGTATTAATGTTGTTATAACAATGTAATTTTTAGGGTTCCGTACCTCAAAAGGAGAAAAGGAACTCTTTATAGGGTCTATTCGTTATCCGTCTGGCCGTGAAACCCTTTACACGTGGAGTTATAAACTTGAAATTAATATCAAATACTCACTCCATTGTATTTATAATATTGGAAAAAATCATTGCTATACGGCTAGGACTAAGAAGTTCTCTAACTCTTACATTTTCTGAATCGTTGGGCTGTGGAGAAATCCGGCAAACTTACTCCCTCCGTCTTACGATATAGGATCCTTTAAACGAAGCGTGAAGAGATATTTGTGCAGGCCGGCATGATCTCTGCGACTATCGGTGGGTCTTTTACTGTTGATAGCCGTTGTCTTTTCTGAACTTTACCATGATTACCATTAAGTATGGTGGGGTCACTGCGTCCAGGCAGAATGATAATAAAAAAAAACAAATTTCCAATTTAACGCAATCAAATAGTATGGCCATTTATATTGGAGAATTTAGGTTTTCGCAAAAGAATAAAAATCTGCTAGGGCAGTGGCGTTCATTCCGTATATGCATAAAAGCAATGCATACCTTACAGTAAATACGTCTTGGATAATTTACTTAAAGTTCAATACAAAGAAAAAAATACTCTATATCTCTATATCACTGTGCATGCTGTGGTGCCCTATAATTGTGGGGGCATTTATATGTTCTATTTAAGTACCATGATCCTTTTGTTTTCTTGTCTAATGTTACCCATGTTGGGCACCCTAATATGTAAAATAAAATAAAATAAATACATTAATATCATTATAATATATTTCATTTCCACGCCATCTATCGTTCCTATAAGAGAAGTAAGTTGGTTACTAATACAAATTAATTACGCAAACGCAGCGCCGCTTATAAAAAACAGTAAATTTTGCAGAGCCTGGCGCCATACTAACCGGAGTGTTTTGGTCGCACCCAAAACTCTCGGATTTCTTCGCAATTAAAACCAGTGCTTTTTGTAAACATAGTACTTGTAAAAATGTTTTTTCTTCAAGTTATTTTTTTTTTAAATTAAAATAACAATAATAATATAATTTCCTGATTATAAATTGTAATTATAACAAATTGTAAATGAAAATATATAAATTTTGACTTGTGTAAAATTTTGTATTACCGGGGTTCTAAATGAAGGCTTGCATACCTGATGTCTAAATATTATGCTCGCTACTGTTCTAGGTACTTCCCGTTGATCAAGGATCATTGAATTTGATGCAGGAATTGATTACAGGATCTGTTATCCTTGCTAGTTCTCAGAAGTACTTACATTGAGGGTTTTTAGCTGATCCGAATCCGGCACACCTCGGCTGCCACCCCATATACGGCCGGGACGGTCTTATGAGAATTTTCCCCAAGTAAAAAAAAAAAGAATCATGTAGTTTGTCACGAAGCAATGTCTTATGACGTAAGTATAAATAAATTATCGAATACTTTTTTTATCCCGGGGGAAAATCCTGCATAGGACAATCAGGGACGCTGTGAGGGCAGCGACCCCGGTGTGTCAGGCTCCTACTGACTAAAAACCCCCGGGGTGTCCTTTTGATTGCTCATCCCGGGCCTGGGAAACCAAATTCGTGCAGACGCCCAGGGAACAAAAGGCTTTGTTGAGGCTACCTCTCTGAGAGAGGGGGTGGGAGTAAATATCCACCCCTCCAAAACCTCTCTCTCAGGCGGCGCGTCGGACACCGTACACCACCTCTCTCTCATCCGGGCAGCAGAATCCAATTATCGAATACTGTAATTTTGTATCTATATTACAAAAAATTTGTACGGAACACTCGGTGCGACAATCCGAATCGAACTTGATCAGTTCTTGTTAGTGATTTTTACCTATAATTTGTAAACAGTTGTGAATAGTATATTTAAAATTGTATAAAGATAGTAATTATTAACATATTGCCACGCTATATCCATTGTGAGGTGAGCAATGATACATTAGTGTCTGATTACACTTTGCGACTATCTGTCATGCCCAACATGACTACGTTAAAAATAATGTCCAACCATGAATTACTAAATTGCTTAAATGAAAATATCTACGACCAATAAACATTTGTATGATCAGTTTTGCTACGTTTTCCATGTAGGTACTTACTCAACAAGTCCGTAGACGTTTTATTTCAAAGAAAGTTAGGCGTAATGCAACGAGCGTCATAAATGTAGTGACCGAACGAAATTTCGGGTTTAGCCGTATTTTGATATATTCTAAAGTAATTAATAATCTTCAGACGTTGTTTATATACTAGTATATTTCATCAAAATAAATCTTTAATATTTTATAAAAACGGATAAATATTCACTAATTAATCCTAAGCCACTTTTACGTATTTCACACCAAAACACTGCCGCTATCTTTTTTGTTCACCCCAAAAGTCCTAATTAATTGTCTGACATCATCTATTATATAAAAATAAGTCCGGTTTTCCTTCCTGACGCTATAACTCCAGAACGCACGAACCGATTGCCACGGTTTTGCATTCGTTGGAAAGGTCTCGGGCTCCGTGAGGCTTATAGCAAACAAAATTCAGGAAAAATTTCAACAGAAAAGCAGGAAAACAGGGAAATCATTTTCACATACAGCGCCATCTCTGATACATAGCATGTACTACAAACCAATATGGTTTTGCATGGTGGTGGAGCAAATCGCACCAGTATTTTAAGTAGATGGCGCCGATGCGTTATACATTGTTTGACAGCTACTCATTGTACTCTGCTCAGTTAATTTCATGTGACATTTATTATGCGCACGTTCTTTCAAACGCTAACTGATAACCAAAACGAAGCCATCTGGTGGCGAAACGAAGTTCGCCGGGTTTGCTAGTCGTTCATAAAAGTTATTGTTAAACAATTACAGCATAAACTATATGATATTAAATAATAATTATCAACATTAGCTTGTAGTAATATTTGTCCTTATTCTATGTTATAAACCGGAAGCCAAGCCAAGAGGCCAAGCCGGAAGTGTCATCCCGACGTATTTAGATAATTACCTTTATTTGAGATCAAAATCGATGCTTATGCTAGTAACTACATACCTATATGTCATATGTCTATATGTTTTAAGCCGTGGTGGCTGCCGGCAGAATAGAATAGCACCCCCCTCTTCTTGCTGAGGTGTCGTAAAAGGCGACTAAGGTACCTCTTTAACACCGCAATTCAACCAGGTGTTTAGAGAAGGGAAAACTCGACCAAACCTGCATCCTGCTCCCTCCCGATCGTACTGGTTCTCCTTTCCATCGGGCCTGAGGGAGCTCGGACGAGAGAGTGCTTTTCTAGCTGCGCGTCCAGTTGTGCACTTAAATATCTCCTGCGCAATTGACTGTTTCCGAAAACTGGACCTCGAATTTCTTAACTGGTGTTGAAACAGTCGCCGTGGCCGAAACCGGCTAGGACATCATCATATGTCATTTATAATGACAATATTAAAGGGGCACCATTAATTGTGGAGCCAATCCTGTGTATTTGTAACTGTTAGTAGTTAACAATATATATTTTTTTATAAATCATTACGACATCCATTTTTTGTCAATTTCAAACTGTTTTTTTTTTAGGTTTGTTAAACCTTCGCCTTTGGCTTTGGTAGAAAATTGTGACAATGACTTATGGAAGAATTAAGAAGGTGCGAACAAAACTTTAACAAACGAAGTGTTAAATAAAAGTAATATAACCACAATCAGACTAGTCTTATCAGTAAGACGATTGTTAAAAACCTTAGGTCTTAGCTTAAATTTCAAAATAATTAAATCTTTTACCGAATATAATAGTTTTTTTGACCGAAGATCGCCGAAACCAATGCCATGGGCCGAACACTACAGATATGTAACCCCATTTCAATGAAATCTGATTCTAGAAGCGTAAACAGCTTATTATATAGGTACCTAGATCGTTATATGTAATCCACAGTCAGCAATGTGTAAGCTAGAGTCAGGTTGCATTTTAATCGTTTGCAGTTTATGAGTTCCTGCGTCATCCGACAAAAGATCAGCAAGAATTGGTACCTACTGTGACGTCTGTGATGCAACTACTGAAATGTTTTGTAATACAATGATTTATTTCAAACCAATAATTAGAAATAGCGAAAATAATGACAATGAAGCGAATAATACTAGGTCGTAAGGTGATTGCCCGAACTGGGTCGTGACCACCGTATATAAGTGTAAACATTGTAATTTTTTTTTTTTTTTGAAGCGGACTAACTACTGATTGCTGGGAAAGGCATTTACAGTTCAACCGAGCTTAGGGGGCGAGCACAGAAGGTGCTCAGCCAGCGAGTTTTTGGGTTGGGTGGCAATGCTAGGGCACCCCTGTGGGTACGAACCTCGACTTGGACCGCCAGCCAAATAGTATTAACCCTACGGGTGATCCACCAGCGTTTCGGAAGCGACTACCTTGAGAAGAAACGCCGAAAGAAACTCAAGGCTGCGTCGGAGTGGAAAAGATTGTCATAGAGACTCGCTTTGACTTGTAGCGTTTCGGGATCAGCTTGTGTACTTTTTTCTTGTATCCCGGGGGAATACCCTGCATAGAACCATCAGGGACGCTGTGAGTGCAGCGACACCAGTGTGTCAGACTTTTACTGATTAAAAACCCCCAGGGTGTCCCTCTGATTGGTCCACCCGAGCCTGGGAAACCAAATTCATCCAGACGCCCAGGGAACAAAAGGCCTTGTTGAGACTACCTCTCTGGGCGGGGTAGGATTAAAAGTCCACCCCATCAAAAACTCTCTCCCAGACGATGCGCCGGACACCGTGCACCACCTCCCTCTCATCCGGGCAGCAGACTCCCTCAAATCTACTGCCTGGCACGCTTTCAAGACATAATTTTACCTTAATTGACAATATAATAAATGTTCAAAATCTTATAATGCTAACAAGACATATCCTTTCTAACTTTAACATGTCTAATTATTTGTTAATTTTTGAGATAATCGCATTTTAAATATTGTAATGTTAACGTTAAATATTTCTATTATAACATTCCTCCCCTACTTCCGCCTCCGTTAAATTTCCGCTTATACAAAAAGTGCAAAACCTCCGCATCCGCATCAGCATCCGCATTCGCTCTTTTAAAACACTTACGTAACAACCCTATTTCTATATATGTTCATTTCAATTTGATGATCTCCAAGCTTTTAAGAAAATTGGTCTTGACTGACAGACATACAAACAGCATAGCGATTCTATAAAGGTTCCCCCCTTTTCCTCTACTAATTACATAAAAATATGAAGTATTACGAAAAAAAAATCTTGTTCCAATTCATATTTCTTATAAAGATTCTTCTCCAGCCACTTAAACTCATTTTTAACCGATGTTTTTCCTCTGGCATATTTCCGAATGCCTTTAAAAAGGCTATCGTTCACCCCGTTTACAAAAGTGGCGATAAAGACAGTGTGTCTAACTACAGACCTATTTCATTTTTAACTGCTCTTTCTAAAGTCCTAGAGAAAATTCTTAATAATCGTCTTATTAGTTTTCTAAATAAAAACTCTCGCATATCAAAAAATCAGTATGGATTTCGTAAAGGCATTTCTACAGAACATGCTGTCTTAGGTTTGTCAAACACCATTGTAGATAATATTGATAAAGGATATAAAACAATCGGTATCTTTCTTGATATTTGTAAGGCATTTGACACCGTCTCTATTCCAATATTATTAAATAAAATGGAAAACCATGGCATACGCGGCTTGGTCTATGACATCTTTAAGAACTATCTTACTGACCGAAAACAGACTGTCACTATAAGTGGTTTCAATAGCAAAGATGAAATGTTGACCTGCGGAGTTCCTCAAGGAAGTATTCTAGGTCCAACTCTATTTCTCTTGTACATAAATGATCTTTGTGAGCTCGATATCCCAAATTGTAAAATTTACACTTATGCAGATGATACTGCTCTAATAATTCGGGGACAGACTTGGCATGAAACAAAATTGCTAGCAGAATCAGCTCTTTCTATTGTTACTACATGGCTATCATCTAATCTTCTTACATTAAACGTTGACAAGACAAAATATGTCACCTTTGCTTCCTCAATCAGAAACCTGCCACCTTCAGACAATTTTTCTGTGATTGCTCACTCTTGTAGCCACCCGCATATTAATAAATGTTCATGTCTCCCACTTTCAAGAAGTACTTGTATAAAATACCTAGGTATATTAATTGATAATACTCTAAATTGGAAAACTCAAATTGTCTCTGTTACATCACGCATTAGAAAACTTATTTATGTTTTTAAAATACTCAGAAATGTTGCTGCTGATGATGTTGTAAGAATGGTCTATTTTGCACTCGCGCAGTCAATTATCTCGTATTGCATCACAGCTTGGGCTGGTGCCTGTGCTAGTCATCTAATCCAACTGGAACGAGCACAGAGAGCTGTTCTTAAAGTCATGTTTAAAGAACCGTTCTTATACCCAACAACACTACTGTATAATGAGACTAAAGTCATGACTGTGAGACAGCTCTTTGTGCTCCAAACTATTGTTTTTAGGCATGACACTCAATCATTGGATTTGGGCATTCTAAATAAACGTCTAGAGCTTACTGTCTGTAAAACTGAATTTAACCGCACCTCGGTCGCCTCTAGACACTTCAAAATTTTAAGCGCTCGATTTTACAACAAACTAAATGTAATTCTCAATATCTATCCCCTTTCCCTTTATGAACTTAAAATCAAAGTCAAGGATTACTTGTTGCAGCTCGATTATTTACAAACTGAAAATCTTGTAAATGCTTATATATAATCTGCACTCACACACAACACTCTTTACTCACCCTTTTCTACACATAACACACCTATACACAACACGTCTGTATATTTTTATATATTTTTGTAATTAAATATTTGTATTCTCTGTAATGGTGGGCGCTGACGTCTGCGATACAGTCTCACGACTAGTGCAGGCGTCAACGTAAATTAAATTATACAATGTAAAATTTTTGATCCAATAAAATTATTATTATCATTTATTCATTATATATATACAATATAGTTACATTTTAAAATAAATACATATAAAAAAAACATATAAATTTTAAAATATAAAAATATGTAGACCTACAAGGGCGAGGCCAAAGGCCCAAGCCACCGGTAGTTAGGAGCTCAGAGTGAGGAACCTCCTAACAATGCGTGCCGTATCGAGTAGAACTGCCTTCTGTATCCGGCCCTTGATCCAACAACCAAGCGAGAGCGTCTTAAGGTGGTAATCAAGGCTCTTTGCGATCAGCCCATTAGTCGATACGACTATCGGGACAATAATCGTAGAATCTACATCCCACATTCTGGTAATCTCGTGGACCTCGCGTCTAAATATTTTGATAGTTTTTCTTTCTCAGCTTTTACGAGATTTTCATCATGTGGTATGGTGATATCAACGAGTATTGCCCGGCGCGCCGACCGATCTACTACCACAATGTCAGGTCTATTAGCAAAAATAGTCCTATCAGTGATAACAGATCGATCCCAGTACAGCATTGCACGACCATTTTCAAGAACTGGCTGAGGTACATACTGATAGTACGGTACCTCATTGTTCACAAGACCATATGAAAGAGCAAGTTGCTGGTGTATGATCTTGGCCACTTGATTATGTCTGTGTAAGTACTCGCCGTTAGCAAGAAACGAACAACCAGAAACCACATGCCTCAAAGATTCTCCAGGACGGTGGCATGCCCGACATATGTCGACCGTACCGTCCTTGAGGATATACTTTCTGTAGTTGTTTGTCTTGATAACCTCGTCCATAATTGCACAGATAAAACCTTCGGTTTCCCCAAAAAGGTCACCGAAACGCAGCCAAGAAACAGAGGCAATCGAATCTACATCAGGCGCATGAAGAGCCCGATAAAACCGTCCATGAAGCTCTTTGCTCTTCCATATATCTCTGCGATCCAAGGTACTCAGTACCTTTGGATTTTGCCAGTTCCTATTTGCCAGATAAAGCGGAGTTAGTCCTTTATCCACCTTTACTACATCCATATGCATATCCACTTCACTGTGAAGGAAATAACTCCTGAGATTGCATATCTCACGGTTATGTAGGTCCTTAGCATTAAGCATGCCACGGCCCCCACATTTCCGCGGGATATACAATCTCATCACCGATGAACGTGGATGATGCATACGATATGCAGTAAGTAGAGTACGGACTTTTCGATCCAGGGTATCCAATTCGGTTTGAGTCCATTTGAGTATGCCAAAGGAGTATAGCAGCAAAGGCATAACCCAGCCGTTAAAGGCGCGGATCTTATTTCCACCTGACAAAAGACTCTTTAAGACCTTGGACAGGCGGTTAAAGAACCGTTCCACCAACGCCCGTTTTACGTCTCCGTCTGCTATACCTAAAGCTTCAGACATACCCAAATATTTGTAAGTTTCGGTCCCAGAGATAGATCTGATTCGTGTATTCTCTGATAATATGACATCATCAGAGACTACAACTCTACCTCGCTCCACATGGATGACCGCACACTTGTCTACACGAAACTCCATATTGATAGAATTACTGAAATTTTTAGTTATTTTCAGTAATTCCATCAAATGTACTTTATTTTGTGCAAACAACTTGAGATCATCCATGTAAAGCAAGTGAGAGATTGGTTCAGATCGTCTCTGTAGATGGTAGCCTAACTTTGAATGCCTTAGTAATGTACTAAGAGGATTTAAAGCTAGACAAAACCACAAAGGACTCAAACTGTCGCCCTGGAAAATACCCCGCCTTATTTTAATTGGTTCTTCACAACCGGAGAACTCCACACCACCTGGATACCTAAGAATGGTGGTCCACTGCCCCATACACGACCCAAGAAAGGTAGTGACATTTGTATTAATTTTATACAAATCCAACACTCTCCTGAGCCATGCATGAGGCACCGAATCATATGCCTTCTTATAGTCAATCCAGGCAGCAGAGAAATTTCTACGATTGCGTCGAACCTGCTGACAAATGGTCATGTCAATGAGAAGGGAATCTTTCGTACCACAGGATCCAGTCTTACATCCACTTTGAGTAGCAGCCATAATTTTACTTCTATTAACGTGGTCCGAAATTTTTGCTCTCAAAATGGATGTAAGAAGCTTATAGATGGTGGGTAAGCACGTGATGGGTCTGTAATTTTTAGGATCTGTGGTACTACCCGATTTAAAAAGAAGGTGTGTGACTCCTGTAACTATTATTAATTATATTTACATTGCCTTAAAAACGTACTTTTGCGTACTGAGCTTGCTTGCAGTTTTTTGCTATTTTTACATATATTAAAATAAATAAAATAGCTATTTTAATTAACAGCTTTATATACTTTGCGCTTATATTTCGTGCCTTCTCTCCTCTACTGATCCTGCAAGGAATATAACTTGAAAATATATTATTTTTAATTAAATTTATCGACAATCTCGCTCTACTCGCAAATCATTTCTGTAATATAATAATGTAAATTATGATCTAGTATAACGTCAATACAAGACAAAAAAGATCCTAACTAATTATTTTGAAATAAAATGTAACATTTAATCATGTGGTGTGTTACATAACCGAACAACAAATTTTGAAATCCGTTTTGAACCCAATTCAATATAACATGTAGAAGTAATTACATCTATTTAAGTTTCTTGAAATCTTTGTTCCTATTTCTTACAAGAGAAAAGCTTAAAAAATAAAATAATATAGAATTTGAAACGTGAAAAATTTTATAGATTATTTTAGTTCACTACAAAATATACATTAATTTTCGTTTATCTATATATATAAAATGACTTGTATTATATATTTCGACTACCAAACTTAACATTATTACTTCTCAACATTTTTTTTTGGCTGGACAAAATTGTGCTGGTCGGGAAACGCTTTACAACTTCACCGGACGAGATTTCTCAACTTGTTATGAAATAGTAGCCAGCCTTTTTCGCGACAGTACTTTTGCTTTAAATCGATTAAAACTTCAATATATTACGCTTTTTAAATGTATATTTATAGAATGATCCATAAAAAAACTATACAAACAAAAAACACCCAAAATCTCTTACGAATCCTGGTCCTTATTTTTATTTAACGCCACCATATTTAATTTTACCTAAAATGAAAAGAAATAGTATTAACATAGCTGCAATAGATATATGTCTGTTTATAAAATTAAAAAATGGATATTTATTGCAACCTTTAGATATTTCTATGTCCAAATATTTTACCAACAAGGCTTAGGCTTTTGATAAATAAAATAAGCGTACTATAATTTAAATGATTGTGCACGTCATGACATCTAGTGGCCATGGCACAATTGTTATGTAGAGAGACATCTAGTAGCGAATAGTAAAATTTGTTTTTTAAGTATTAAAATGATTATACCATTGTAATAGAGTCAAGCACAAAATAAAACGAATATTATATAAAACAATATTTTTGTATTTATTTTAAATTATAATCATGTTACAGAATATCAGCTGTTTTAAATTTAAAGTAATTTCTTAATTGGTCACTCTTAATATGTCAAATTTCATTAATCAATTATGAGCGTTGTTCTGTTGGAAGAAAGTTTATAATTACATGAATATAAATTTAATATGACTTTTAGTATTTGTGTAGGAAGTGGCATAAAAATAGGATTGCCAACAATTTGAGTGACGTCACTATAGAGTCATGGTGTCTTCTAAAATTACATAGCATAAGAAAAAAATATTTTCTTAAACGTGTATACTCCGTTTTAATAATTAATATCTTTAAGTGACTGAGACTGTATACAGTGCGAGTGTGGAACAAATAATTAATATATTGTCTGTGTATAGAAACCAGTTTTGCAATAAATCACAACTGCATTTCTTAAGAAGATATTTCTTTAACTTTGTGAGTATTCCAACACATTATCCGTTCGAAAACATTAAAAACCGATCGATTCTGCTCATTTCAATACAAAACACGTGATATTACGTAGGAAAAAAAATTGAATTAGTGTTTATTAGAACGTAGCTGTGTCATGCATACTGTCTTCGTTCTAAAAATACGTGTCGGGAGTGTATTTTGGGATTTATTTGGAGATTTTGCGAGTGCGAGGCCGGGTAAGTCGTGTGAAAGTGTTAAATACGCCTTTTGTGTGTTAAAAAGGCTTACTTTGTTGTGGCCTTGAAAATTACAATCAATTTTCGCATAAGGTGTCATATTACCGAATTCTGTTTACAAAACGTTACGCGCATAGTTTAAATTAGTTGAAATTTATCAATCGTACGTAAACTGTCAGTAGTAAGTGTTGAAATTATTTTTTATCGGTTGAATTCCTATGCTATGACCTTGAGTTAGAAATGATAGAGCACGTAGTCTCTTCTTTAAAGGTTTGCCTTTTTTCCGTATTTATTGTTTTTATATCAACTCGGATTTACCTTGATATAATAGTACTCAAAACAAGCATAATTTAAAGCACCCTTAGTTCTATTGTATTTAATGGTAACCTATTCATTGAGAGCATTCCAATGAGCTCAAACACAATACTTCTGCTGTAAAGAGTTGGGTATCCTGTTGCTTCCAGATCATGCTGGTGCTTGAAGTTCATACTACTATTTTATTTTAATATCATTGAACTGACAAGTTACTAAATTTCAAATCAATTAAATAAAGAGAAGTAGTTTATATTCCTTCAACAACTAGAAAATAATTATCTTCAAGCAACAGATCGGATTTTAACTTTGATCAAAGCTGAGAACATTCTTAATCAAATCAACTTTTAAACAAAAACAAATCAAACTTCATCTATTCATTTGTTTACTTTATTGATTGTTTTTGTTGACATCCCTTCAACTAATCAGATTTTATTCTATGGACAGTGCAGTGCTAAACAATATGTGATAGCTGAACATGCCAGCTGAGACATAGGCACATCAGCTAATAGCAGCCAGCATATTATTTCATAATAATAATTCTTTAAAAGTGACAATGTCACATATACAGGGATACAGGTAACTAACGCAAAACCTCTTAAGGGTGACTTTGGTATATCAAAACTAACAACTTTTATTTTACGACTTTTTATAAATCAATCTTTTTTTCCCCATACAAAAAAAAATCAATCAAATTTGCAGTTCTGATCTTCTTAATACTCTGAAAGGCGGCGTGATGCAACTGGGGCAGACGATTTTGTAGCATCAGCTGACTGAACTTAAAACATAGAGATACCGATTGATAGAAATCCCTACTAAAACTAAAAAAATATATATCTTAGGATGTGTTAAGTTTTGGCAAAAGTCATAGAACAAAAGTTGTTAGTCTTGATGTACCTAAGTTACCTTTAAGAGGTTTTGCGTTAGTTACCAGTAACATTGTATAGATAAAATACACAGAGCCACAGATACTCACTCTAATCTTGTATCTTTACTATTTTTCTGATGAATAATCAGAATACAAAAACATCCAGTGTGCTTAACATTAGATTGCACATTGCTAGTATTTTGTATTTTTTTTTTTTGCACTGGTTTAACAAAGTGACTACAGTGCACCTGATGAAAAGTATAGTGTAAGCCAAGAAAGACAGCAATAAAGGATAACAATCCATTGTTAGTTACAGTCATCAAGCCTCCTTTCCCTTTTCCCCTCTATTTGTGGAATCCACAAGACTGGCACTGGATTTGGGTATTTAACCCACCAGTCTTGTCCAATACGGATTGCCAGGTGTGTGGAGATTACTACCACTACATGCAGAGAAAGTGCATGCAGCAACTTGAATGCTTTAGTCTCCTCTTATGATAGCTTAGTTCGCCTGGTAAAGCAAGGCAACAAAAATAAATTACTGTACAAAATTTTAGATCTTTGATTTAATTTCAGTTGGCTTGCTATAAGCAGAGATGAGCAAAATGTAATCTGATTAATGATTAAGGATTACAAAATGTAGTCATAATTATATTTTCCTTGCATTGTAATCATGATTAAATCCATTCAAAACATTAAGGAGTCATTAATGTGTATGCATTTGAGGATTCCGTGGTGTTTAAAACATAGATCAGCAAAATGCAGTCATGTTCATGATAAAAACGCTAAATGTAATTGTAATCATTTTTCATTAATCTGATTACATTTTGCCTGTGTATAGCTATAAGCCTGACAATATATTGCTCATTTTATTGATATTACTAAGAAACAAAGAAGTTTAACTTTCCCATTTTTTATTATTCTTTATTTATTATCAGGCAAGTAGTTGCAACAACTGATAAGTGCTTGTACTTTCCTATTTCACTTTTTTATTTATTTCTCTTTGTGATTGAGATAGTATTTGTCCAGGCGATTTTTAAATTAGTACACATTTAGAGTAGAGATTACATCTTTTCAGAGATCATTCCACACTATTATAATCCTGTTGCTTAGAAAATACTTGTGTGGGTTGTTGTTTGATCAACTTTTAATTACAATAATTCTACTCATGTAACATATTTAAGAAAGGTAGATATAGATTGTTTGTAAGAAATCAAATACATCCCTTTTGTTTGTTTTCCCACAATCTTACTGTCTAGAATCCTTTAAAAGAAGAATAAGTAAGCATTTGTTGGATAAATATGGTGTATCAATAGTCTTGCCTCCTACTGCTGAGGTTCAGGTGTGATTGAGGTCAATTAACAACTTATAAATCATATTTTTTTCTTGGGAATATCATATTGTTCACCCAGTAGCACCCAGTATCCAACATCTGACCCAGTAGCATGCATCATCAACAAAGAAGTACCAGAGGGGTGTCTTTTTACATCACTCCTCCCCAAACGAGTAGAGGCCTAGTTAAGGCTGCACACCTTGCCGGTCATCGAGGATGAGACCCCAGTCGTGCCCTCAATGCCGGTAGGTGGAACACCCAGGGGCATTTAGTCAGTGCAAGTCCGACCCCCGAGGTCCGTTAGGGATTCCCCCCCCCCCCCGGGTTACAAAAAAAAAGGATGCATCATATAAAATCATAAAAAAGCATTATCTTGTTTTACTTGAACATTTAATATGTATATTGGCTTAAAATATAGTCAAAATGGGATTCTGCTACTCTTATTCCGGTGATTTTATTTTAAAGCATTATATTAAATGTCACATTAGAACATGGTAATGCTTTTATTGTATGCACACCACTGGGGTCCCATCATACGTTAATTACTAGCTGAAGGTAGACCGGATTGTTCAGCTATTATTGATTTAAAGGCTTTTAAATTACATGTTTGTGTTGACCAGTAGCGTTTATTCCATAGATGCATTAAAGCATTGCATGCCTTTACGATAAATAAGTCTGGAATAAATTGCTTAAAGTTCAACAAACAGAGGAAACATTTATATTCATATCTGTTCTATGACCATGCCGTTTATCTTTCATGAAAGCAATATAATATTTGCTATCATAATATAATGTTCAAAGTAATTAAGTGAATTCTGCCTACCTTGTCCAAATATCCTATGTATGTCACTGGTGTTGATTGTATATGAACAACTTCCAGCTCTTGTGTATTCATAACAGTTTGTTCAATTTCAGTCATTGCTATAAACCCTCTGTTTCAGCCAAAACTACTGCCCACCTTGCCTGAACTACTCAAAGACAAAGCCGAAGCTTCAGTAAGACACTACATCATGGTCATGATAATGATGTAAACAAAAATACTGGGTATTTGCTATTTACGCTAATAGTTGACTGTCATCTTTGAGTTCATCAACAATATATAGAGACTCTGAAAATCAATTCTTAGACGGGATGTCTATGATATTACTTTTCAAATTAAGTAATGCAAAAATACTCAGGTGTTTGAGAGCGACCATAACTTTTCCCTGTAGACCAGTGTCGAATTAGTTGTATTAAAGAGCTGGCCATTGCTATGCACTTCGTTTTTATACAAAAAAAAATATATATATATAAATTGAATTTGTAGTTTACTCCATAGTATTTAAACATTTATATTTTAAAAAGTATCAGATTGTTAAAAAATATTACACATATGCTCAGTCGGCCTGGGCTGTTTGGGGTCATGGTTGAGCTCATGACAGCCGGGCGGCGCAATTGAGGGAGCACGTCGTCCAGATCCAGGCATGAGCGGTGTGTGATGTGTTCCCGCACACCGTTCCAATGACAAATTAAGAAGATGAGGGAGGGTGACATTTCTTACACCACCCTCTCTGCCAAATGTGTTAGGTGTACGCAGGGGATGGCGACTATTTAGCCACCCCCTGCCAAGAAGGCGGGGCCTGCAGAAGGCTAGACGTTGCCGGGTGCCGAGGAAGATGGCTCAGCCTTGCCCTTGGCATTCGGCAGGCGGGAGATGGAACTCCCCGGGGGTTTTAGTCGGTGCAAGTCCGACACACCGGGGGGCAACCCTCATCGCCCCCTGAGGTCCGTTAGGGATTTCCCCCGGGTCACAAAAAAAAAGGGTCCTAAAGTGGTCTGCTAGCAACCTTTAAAAAGGCAGGCAGGGTTGTGTGCACTGCCTGGAAACATACTGAGGTATCGACAAAGGCACGTGCCTTCCTCCGATATCGTGCTCGCAAGGGCGCGCCACGGCGTGGCTGTGGAACATTAATTATAGAGTCCACAATCCTCGTGCAAGTGTAGGGGAAGGCACTTTGGGGATTTAACTGGTACTATTCAAGCACACCTTAGCAGGCTCTCCTCTGTGCAGTCGAGACGGTCCTCAGAGAATTTTCCCCAAGTGAAAAACAGAAATATATATATATTGATTAAAATAATATTTAATAAAGTAATATCTGCAGGCTATGTCAACAAAAAAAAAGAGAAGACTGAAAAATACACCGACTTTGTTACGATATCGGAAGTAGTTCTGTGATAAACTAATAGAGTGCGCTTTAGTAAAATGTTACATTACAACCTGTGCGTGGCGACGTTTTGCCATTCAAGAGTCGATATAGCTATCAGCATTTGATGTTTCACATTGCACGAATGCTCTACCATCCCACTGCTGCATTAATGCTGTATCGTGGATATGTGTTAAAAAAAATACATATCCATGGTTGAAAAATTAAGATATCCGTTTTCTTCTAACATCTGTATCACTGTGTCTCGTTTGTACCATTACGAGTGTTGTGAGGAGTTGTATAATCTCATTGCACCTTCTCCCTCTTATAATAGAACCACGCACGGGTTAAGGAAACACAGTTTTACGGTGAACTCTATTTCGGCTAGATATAAGAAATTCTCCATCTCCTACTTTTGCCAAGTCATTAGATTTTGGAATAGTCCCCTGGCGAGCGCATTCCACTCCTATGGTTTCGGATTCATTAAACGAAGCGTGGAGTGAACCCAAAAAGTCTTTTATAGCCTGGCATAATCGCGGCGGCTATCGGCAGGTAGTTGTTTCTCGATTATCATACTTTCTGTAAGATGCGATGAGGCCTATATGCACAGTCAGAATAAATATAATACCTTTAGCGTACAAAGATGTGCATATTTGCGAAAAATGTAATATCTAAAGCGTAGTGATAATAGACTAATCACGATTCTCACCCACAAAATATGATAAGAATATTACGTAATACCGTATGACGTAACTGTTCATTCGGCAACATTGTCCTAGAAAGTTTTGACCTTGGTGATGCTCCACTAAGTTCTGCTGAAGACGTAGGTTTTAAAAAAATCTGCTTTACTTAGGTGATATCATTATTGTCAGATCTATTTCCCGTTGATTATTAATTATTTGAGTTAATAGTCGTTGAGTAGCTCTTTGTTACATTTGTTTAATTTTTTGTTCCAGATACGGAGAGAAGTAACTAAGAAAATGCTTAGAACACATCGACCGCCTAGAATAAAACTGTACAATAATTACTAAGCTCGAACTTAGTACTAAGTGTACTATGAAATTAATTTTAGTATTATACAAATAAAGTGCTTGAAAATAGTCAAAATGCCTGTCGTATCCACGCCCTCTAGGTATGAGTCGTCATCGACCAATCTATCAGGATCTTATAGATCTACTCTCACCTCCTCAACCAGTCTAGATAAGCCTTACTGCAGAACGCGTAGCAGTACCTATGGAACTTCAACGTTGAGGACTTCTTTTGGAGATGTCAACACCGAATATCGGTCGAGGTACAGTGACGTCGATGGCAAATTGGAAAGAAAAACATCCCTCGTAGAATATTCTAGAACATCACGTGCTCCAAGTGTCACCGATTCCGACAGCGGTATATCGACAAGATACCGCTCGGAGAGAAGCGAATCCCGATCGAGGGATATATCAACGACGAGAAGTGAGAGCAGTAAGACATCCAGTGAGCCTTTACCGAGAAGTAAACGGAATTTCGGGTCCGTGGCATTGGCGATGTCGACGGCAGAGTTTTACAATAAATATTCAGCAGCGAATTACATACCGCTGACACAGAGGATCCAACAGCAGCAGCAATTGCAAAATCAGAATCATGGAGAGATTTCGAGGTCTAAATCTATATCGAATGATATAGGAAGACCCCCAGCTGCGGATCCATCGCGGGCTGCCCGCAAAGCTAGGAACGCCGTCGCTTCTATATCTGAGGTATTATCACTTTTATTTAAGTTTTCACCGACTCAATTTTTGGTTGTCTGCGAAATTTGAGCATTCCTTTAATTTTCTTTTTCTCTGTTTCTGAAGATCTAATATATTTTAGATAGAATTGGATTTGAACTATTAAAGCTTGTGCGATAATATCAATTTATTCTTATTTACTTTTAAAGTAAAAACCAGCTTTATTATACGAGGTAAGATTTTTCTCAATACTCAGTTGAATGTGACGCAGTTATGGCGGATTGATTTCTTAGACATCTAGAATATTCCACGCACATTTCACGTATTGAGTACATAAGCCTAGACTTGTATCGCCGGCTAGAACTTAAATATCAACACAGTTTAACAAATCTTTAACACATGGTATTTAATAGCAGGGCAACTACAGAGCTGGCACGATTACACGTTGATAACAAAAAAAAAAACAATCAATAACTGTCACAGAACAATTCATTAGGAATGTTTAATTAAAATTGTTTCTAATGTTTTACTGATTTTCCTTGCACAACATTTATTCCTATGTAAATGTGATTTTTTTCGAAATATATTTGTTCCATTATCTTATAACAGTTTTCAATGTTGTGGATTTCACAGTAGTAATTTTAGTAAAGTTTTCATTAATATGGGTACCGTCATTACTTAATTGTAATAACAATGTTTGATATTGTTCTATCTGGAGGCACGGTTCAGCCCCGGTTTAATCGTTTTTGTTCTAACTTCACCGTCATTTTCAATTTAATCGTATTTGTTACACAAATCTACACGCAAAAGTTGATTTACTTTAAAATTATCTAAAGCCACTTGAGCTGGCAAGCTATAGAAAAATTTCGCAGGCACACCAAGGTTTGTGTGCGCCGTGTGTGTGTGTGATTGTTCATTAACAGTATAATCGCACTAAATAAAGAGCCATACATCGTTTTAGCTTTAAAATGTTTGATTCACTTATACCTTTTGTGAGAGACGACCTTTTATGTTTGCTATAGTTATTCAATTCGTTCCTCTCATTTGGTTCAAGTGCTTTAGTAGTCGCATAGTAAAGTATTTGCTAGTAATACTGAGTACATTAGAATGATTTACTCTACACGTTTTTTATTTTCCTATAAATATAGATCCTGGTTTGACTGTCGCGTCAATATCATTACAAGTATAAAATGATGAGTTATAAATGTGCCTTCCATAATATTCAGCAAGTTCATTTTATGTTATGAGCTCGCGTCCTGCCAAATTGCTCTCAGTATTGTAGTCTGTCTGACCTAGTTGAGATTTTCTTTACTTATTCACTTTAGTATAGTGCTGGCAGTATTTGGATAAGTTTACTGGTGGGAGCCATTCGTTCTTAACGTAAACGTGCAAATATTGAGTGTTGTAAAATAGGAAATGTAGCGTAAATCATAAAAGTATTACGGCAAAGCATGATTTATAAATGTTGAACTAACACACACAATCACATGTCGCATAAATCATTTTTGTTATCACAAAACTGAAAATATAAGCTTAACTTTCAAACCAGAGAGCGGAAAGCCGACGATACAAGGATAGTTCACCAACACCAAGCTACAGTAAACGAAGCTCATTAACAAACGGCGTGAGGGATAGCAATGGCAACGACTTACCTTCAGTACCCGAAATACGAAAAAGATTCGATCAGAAGATGACAGTCACCAGGTTGCCAACAAACGATTCTCGATACTCGGCGAAAAGCTCTGTCGAACAATATTTGAATCAGCTTAAAGAATGTGAAAACGGTATAGTGGGTTACACAAAAATACTTCCAAAAGACGACAAGCCAGTTCCCGTCCACTTACCTTACGTCGACAAAAATGGAACATCGAAATGGGATATAGGTTCATCCAGTTCACGATCAAATTCAAATTCAGATTTATCGATGAGTAAAACTACATCTGAACCGCTTTGTTTATCAAAACCAGTGCTAGATAAAGTTACATCCATGTCTTCATCACTGACTTCAAAGCTGCCGTCCGATCGCATTGCAAGTATCAAGAGCCAGTTAGATCCTAACAATCCCATAGGAAAGATTTTAGAGAAATCAACAGTCATTCATGTAGAAAACGGAGATTTGACTTACGATGATCGTAAAAAAATACGCAATAGTCCTGAAATATCTTTGAAAGTAAGAGAAAGTTTGATTAACGATATAGAAAAACAGGTAAAAACACCAAAACACACTTCTAATTTTGCTTCATATATACAAATTTCGCAGCCTATAGCATCAGGTACAAGTACTCCTAAGAAAATAGATATTAATAATGTAATTAATGAAGAAGTAAAGAATGACATTAAACCTGCAGAAATAAAAAAATCTAGGATTAATATAAAATATATTGACTCTGACCATGATAGTGCTCTGCTTAATAATGAAGTTGAATCTCCGAGCGGTACAGGGTTTGAAAATAAAACATTTGAACATGAGAATTATTTAAAAAAGCGCTCTGAAAAGAATGAAACGGAGGATAAAGAAGATGATGAAATAAAATCAATGGAAACCAGCACGGAGAGCACGTTGAGTGAGGCAACAGAGGATTCCAGTCCTGGAACGCCATCCACTAGAAGGAAAATTCTCGATAAAGAATATGAAGATATTAAGACGGTAAGTATCCATTATCGCATATTTCATCGAACATCGCAGAGCTATTTTCATTGATCCGAGTTTTGCACGCAATAATGTGTGCCATTATGTCTCACGCTATAGTTTTTATAGAAAGTTTTGAGACATTTTAGACTTCCACTTATTCTTTGCTTTCGTTTGATGTGGAACTTTTTAAATCTCCCCAATTTGTAACATTTTATATTCATTACCATGATCCTATTACAAGTTGACCGCGAATGACCAATAGATTATAATCTTGATAAAATTAAAGCAGATCGAAATAGCCCTACCTTGTTTACGGCACAGTTATAGAATTTCATGAAGGTCGATTCAGAAGATGCTGATTTGGAATCTCTCTATTTATTATGAATTCTTTTAAAGAAGTTGGTGATATGATTTACATCAGCGTCTTTTGATTTGATTCTCCATTGGCTCTTTGCACTATAATTTTTTAAGCTTCATTTTGATTATTTTAAACGTGGCTAAATATTATTATTTTTATATATTTTCGCGACAAAAATGTCTAAGAAGTTTTTTAATGTGTCATTAATTTTTATTCTCCATAAGGGGATAATTATGATGTATCTAAAGCATTTTTTTTATTACACTTTATAAAGGATGTCCCAATAGTAACTACGCATAAGTTACAAAAAAGCCCCGAGTTCGTTGGCATTTGATTATTCAGGTCACTTATTTGTGTGAGTGGTCTACTTGCGTACTTTAGTGTAGAAGGGGACGATTGTCTGTGTGTGCGCGGCAGGTCAATAGCTCTAGAATTAGACTAGACTTTTACATAGTCATGCTTTCCTGGTATTTTATACATGGGCATAATGACAGCGGGGTCGTATGTCAAAGCAATTTACGCTGAACGCCGTTTCCACCCGACCTTGGCTCACTCTCTTTGGCGGTGCAGACAGTAACGAAAAAAGGTCGCGAGGTGAACAACCTCTAAGTCTTCTGAGAATAGACTAATTATTATGCTTTTGAATTGACGGAATCTTTTTGAAGTCTTGACCCAGGAGTTACGGGACTTTTAATGGAGCACCACGGACTGAATCCCTATCTTAAGCTACACCTTTTTTTTACACTGGCTCGACATAGTGACTACAATCCACCTGATGGTCAGTACAGTGTAGTCCAAAAACGAATGCGACCATCAAAGGATGAAAATCAATTGATAGTCTCCGCCGTCTGTCGGCCTACATATACCATGATAGTATATGCGTTACTGGATATACACAAGCTGATCACGAAACGCGACAGGCCAAAGCGAGTCACTATGACGGTCTTTACACTTGTGTACTGTGGTCATGACCCATTTCGGCCAATCGCCCTACCACCAAAAGAAATTTAATAATAATAAATAATAATAATTTTTAATTTATTTTTATTTTCGTGAAATTTAAGTTTGATACAATTTGACATTCAATCAAAAACAAACTAATTCGTGAAGTAAATCTAGTAAAAAGGAATATTGTATTGTAAACTTTTTAAATTTTATTAGCATTGCTCTTTGAAATACCTCAATGTTTCAGTGAAATAATTTCAAACGTCCTAACCTCTCCCTCAGGGGTTAAAAGAACAGCTAATATTGAGCCAAAAAATTTCGCATAGACAATACCTACGAGATGTCCCGCGTCCCCCTTACGAATAGAAAATCATCCAATTCTAAATATATCAACGCGAAATGTAACGTCCCGAAATAAATTACGGGAAATAAACCGGCTACCATCGAACGGCCACGTTTTTCTGTGCACGTGCTCGTGTGTGAATATTAAAAAATTTGCCGCCATTTGCTGGAAAAGCCCGCGTTTTTATTTGACGTTTACGTAAATTAACAATCGACGTTCGTAAGTTACAGTTACGATTTGTATAATCGATTACATTGATTGTTTTAGATTTTTACATTGCGTTTATTTTTAGTTCACACGTTTGAACATATTCACTAGCGGCCTCCATACATTTATTTAGCATAAAAAACGGTTAAAGGCTCAAAACGTGAACGGCCATTATTTATACGGATTGACCAAATAAAAAATTCACTAATTAAAAGACTGTATGGTTCACTTGGGCATTTTATTTTTTAAATAAATTAGCTCATTTTATAGAAAAAATTGAGACTCTTACAAGCATTATTCTTATTTTAATTCCTGGTGATTTCGTTAATTAAATTTCTTTTGTTAGTTTTAGAAAAGATAAAATTTACCTGAGTAATTTCTTTAATCTAGATCACTTATGTTAATTTCTTTCTACCACATGTCATCTCAGACCTGCCGATTCAATGTTCCTATAATTCGGATCTGTTGTACTTAAAATTTTATTTCTGAAATATCTTATTTCACATGTTTTAAATAATTTTTAAGCTAAAATCAGGTTTTATATAGAAATGCCACTTTAAGAGGGTGATGGATATATGGTTTAGACCCTAAGACTCGTCCATGAAAAATATTCATCGATCCGTGTAAACCCATGGTTTCCAAAACCATTGAGTTAAACTTATCTCGTCATGCAGGGTTATTTTTTTAAATTTATTGATAATTTTAAATACATCAATACACTTTTGTTAACTTAGCATTTAAGAAACCATTGATATTTGGCAGAATTACTACATTCTACATTCCGTACACTTTTAGTTGACATACGACCTGTACAATTATGTTAATGGTATGCTCACATGCCCTCAATGCTCAAGAGTCTTCCTAAACAAGATAGGGTATGTGAGCACATGACCGGAGAAATCGATGTTGAATCAGTCGCTGTGGCCGAATCCGGCTAGGACATCATCATCATCAGTTGACAGAGGCTATATTATGTTAACTAATTTATAAACCCTGTATCTTATAGTTATTTAGCTTATTAACTGTTTTTGTGACGGTCCATATCACGTACCCAAAGTATTTAAATAAGGACTTATTGCTTATAAAAAAAGTTACAAAATATGCCCTTGCGAAATTGTCAACGCACGCATACTTGGCTCCCAAATCGCTCAGCAGTACAGAGTCGCGGTTATAACTCTCGAGTGTCGATCGCCCCCTTTATAAGTGCTTTTTAAAAAGTTGACATTTCTCTAGATATATTAAAGCTGGCCATTAATCCAAACGTCAATCATTCGAAAACCGAAACATGTCAAATTCGTTCGTACGTTAAACAGGCAATTTTACAAAGGATTTTATTTTCTCACTCTCTTTTAATATTGATAAAATTTTATTTCTTTTGTGTTTAAAATAAGCTGGTTGTTTATTTGACCGTTAATTAGGAAACAGTGTATAGAGCTGGATTGCGAATTATTTAATTCAGATAAATTGTAAGTCAAGGTTAACATAGATTTAAATATTTTCATGATGGATTACGTTGTTGATTTTGTAGCAAGGTTAGACCAGGTACTTTTGTGGTTGTTATGGGGCTGTGGCGAATTGATTACATAACCCACAGTCCCCAGTAATTTGCAGAAGTAATCACCTTTAGTCATCTTGGGGTTTTAGCTGGGACAAGTGCGATATACCTCAGCTGCTACCCCCATGTGCGGCCGGGACGGTCCTATGAGGATCTTCTCTAAGTAAAAAAGACACTTCTTTGGTCCAACACTGAAGAAAGTTGAGAATTTACTCGAAAATTGTTCAAAGTTTACAACGTAACGCTGTCTTTAATTATACTGCTGTGTACATACCAAACCAAAAGCGTTCATATTAGAAAACGGGTTTTAATAATACAGGTAACAGTGACAAAACTTTGTTTTTTTATTACTGACAGGCTTTCGCTTGACTTAATCTCACCTGCTGGTAAGTGATGATGGAGCGCGCTCACTCAGCAAATACCGATACCGAGCTTTCGTAAATTATGACTCCATAATGTGAATATACGTAATAAAGAGAGAAAACAGTATGAATGTTACTAATTAAACCACGGAATTTGATTTACCGTGGGCTTTCGAAAATTTGTCTCACCGGTGTTTGATTATTACAGACACAATTAATGATAAAGCTTAACTCGTTCGCTACCACCGCCGCATATATGCGTCGTCTCAGGTCCTGCATTCGAGCCCGCCGCCGCAAGTGAGCGGCGGGCGTGTTTACTTTTTCAGTTTATTACAAATCCTTACACTTATTTTTTCCCAAACAGTTGCCTGTAAAAGAATATAATGGATTCAGACTGATCTTGGTCTAGAGATAATTGCGTTTTCTTAATAAACTAGCTGCTCCGGCGAACTTTGTTCCGCTTAAGAGGCAATAAATAAGCAGATTTTTGATTTAATAAATTTTTTTGTTACATTTAATTTAATTTTTTGCATTTTTCAGGAATTTTTTAAAAATTTGCTCTCCGTAAAAACCTTCCTTAGACTTCATCAAACACAACAAAAAGAAATCAGCCAAATCGGTTCAGCCGTTCTCTAGTTTAGCGCTTATCAACACATTTAGCGATTCATTTTTATATTATAGATATATTTAAAAATTCTATGTCATTTAAAGTCGTATTATAAGGAAAAATTTCACGGGCTGTGGTTCAAGATATTTTTTTTCAAGCGCCGGTAGCGAACGCGTTAAGTCAGGCAGCATTTTTGCATGTATTATATACACGCTACTGAGCAGCCCGGGCTGTTTTTGTTTACACGGCAACTGAGGTGCAGACTGTTGTTACATAATTTATATGCTTACTATGAGGAAGTCCGATAATATCAAATGATAATTCGATAAGTTAGATATGAATAAAATCCGTTCATTTTTCAGTTTATCGATACTCACAATGCGGACTCACGTGCTTTAAAAAAAACATATAGACATGTATTAATTGTGAATTAACTACAGTGTTCTAATAAGTTATATTTATAGTATAAATACGGCTTTTTGGTGCTTAAAATTGCTATCGTATAAACAGAGTCTTGCGGAATAAAGTCAATTTTAATTGTCAAAGAAACATTTTGTCAAAACTTTTAAATTCATAATAATTTGATGACATATTTATATAGAAAAGTGTCGCCAAATATGATCTAAAGTAGAACAAAAAATTTCAGAGATCTGTGTCGAGTTGACGTTGTTATCGCCAGATTTAAATACATTATCCCGTTTTTGTGTTATATGTGTGAAAAAGCTTAAATTGATTTATCTAACGACTTTAAAATTTATTTTGATAGAGATATAAAACGATAGCAGATGTCATTTGTAAAAAAAGTGAACTACAGTCAAAACTGTTTATGGCGACATCGTTTAAAACAACATACCGGTTATATTGACCCAGAACAAAGGTCCCTGCAAAAAAAATTGGACTTCGTGTCTCGAAAACATCACCGGAGTAGTCCCTTTGACATCGTTATAACATATTTTGACTTGATAAAGATTTATTTCAAAACTGTATCTCAAAAGAGGTAGCATGATACATATTTAGTCAAATCTATGCAAAATAACTAGTGGCTATTTTTTATATGGGGGAATATAATAATTTTGTTTCACTACCGCGAGAACTTGGGACTTCTAAGTGGGTAGTGCGTCTGACGCGGCATAAACAGTGATGTACAAACGACGTTCGCCTCATGTGTTTCGATAATCTAATTTGGACTGTGAAGCTGATGGCTGTATTCTTATTACAAATCGTATTGGTATGTCAATAATTAAATTCAATTAAGAAAAATCTAGCCAAGTGCGAGTCAAACTAGCGCAACGAGGATTCCGTACAATTAAACTAGGAAAGTGCAACTGTACATTGTTCTAATGGAAAGAAACCAAATTTAGGGAAAACTAAATTTTGCACCTGGTAAACGGCTATCACCATACATCGATTATAATAACTCGCTTCGGCCTGTCGTGTCTCGGGTTTAGTTTGTGTATTTCCAATCATTCATATGCCTTGTGATTTACTGTTGTAATATATGTGGGCCGACAGTAATGGCGACTGTTTACGGATTGTCCTCCCTTGGTGGTCGATGCCGTTCATTTTCTTTAACTCATTGCCTGCCAGACATATTTAGAGCGTCTTGCCCTGGGTGCCAAGGTTTTATTTTGAAGAATACATGAAAGTTTACAAAATATAATTATATTATGTTACTGATATAATATTGTAATAGCAGTTAAAGTAATTTCTATTGAAAAAAATAAATAAATATTTAAAATATTTTTAATTAAAATGGCCATTTGTGTTTATCTAAAATTGGAGCACGCACTACGAGATATCTCGTAGCTGGCAGTTTTGATACACACGCTTAATACGAGATATCTCTTTGCTGGCAGTCAATGGGCTAAACTTTACTTTCCATCAGTTGCAATGTATTCAGTTTGTCGATGTCACTTAAAAATCCTATTAACTTCAACGAGAAAAGCGTCACCCATATTTGGGTTATGAGTTTATTCGTCGCGACGTATTTTTATTTTTTTTTATTTTACTTAATTGTCCCTGTGCGGAAACACTTTACATGAATGTGATTATAAAACAGGGCTAAAGGTTCCATTTATTTTTTTGGTCAATGACAGTTTGAAGTATTTATGAGAGAAGTGCCTCAACATGAATGCATCAGCTTATCGCGGTTTTGATTGCGTGCAGTATTGTGAAATTTGGCAATCGTTTTTGGCTTTAGTATCGACTGTCGACGCTCGCTCAGTCAGTGATGCCGATTTACGAGTTTTTACCCCTCAATTGTGTAGATAATGTGATATTTGGAGGCAAGTTTTTTTTTATATTTTTCAGGAGTTTTACATGTATTAATTTAAAACGAAATTGAGAGGGAAGTCCAAAATTTAATATATATGTCAATATATAATGTACTAGTGATTATAATGTTATATGACGGTCGAATAGCGCAGTCTGTAGTGACCCTACTTTCGACGCTAAAGTCCTGGGATCGAGTCCCGGTAGTGGGAAACTTTTCTGTTATAAGCAGATGAGTTTTTCACGAATCATGGTTGTGTATATGAATTTAAGTATGTATGTCTTTGTCTAGTACCCATAGTACAAGGGCAAACTTAATTTGGGACTAGGTCAATGCGTGTATTTGTCAGTACATATTATTATTATAATGTTAAGCATATCTTCGATGTTATAATACTGTTTTACGTTCTAGTTCACTAATCCTTAAAAGTAAACTTGTAAATCTTTAATAATTGATAAATATAAGAATTTAATAGGCGTATAATTTACAGTTTAGGCTTAATACTGTGCCATCCGGCGGCACCACAGTGGTGACGCGCAAACTTTCGGTCAACGATATTTCATGAAAGTAGGGGAACAGGGTTGAAAACTTACGCGAACTAACGATGAGATTAATAAAACTTAACAATTTATAATCTGCCGATAATGTCAAGAATGGCTGGCGACAAGTCAAGTGATCTGAATTAGCGCTGCCAAGTGCTAAGCGAATAAACATTTACGAATCGTGCGGACGGTAAAGTGTTTAAGAAAAAGGTATCTTAGGTATCTATAAAATATTTTAGGCGGTATTTTAAATTGTTTTAAGGAGATTACCCGGCCGCAGTTAGCAACACTGCTCAGTGAGCACTCATACGACAGTCAATAGTCTTCAGCTCGCGCAATGTCTTTTCCCGCTGGAATAACTTGATTACTTGGCGGCCATGTTTTCTTCCCGCGTTTTTAGCTGTCAAATTTGACAACCAGCTTTTTTTAAGTCCAGGTTTGAGATTTTTGTATCGAACGTTCTGTAACACGAAGAAATTGAGTGCGGTGAACTTTGATCACTTTTTTGTAAATTTTTATTGCGAAACAAAAAGAAATCATGTGATATAATAGTGCATATATTGAAAAAGAATTAAAAAAAAATGTGAACGAAATGTACTAATTTGGTAAAGTTCATAGTTTCTTATATACTATTTAGATTATCAAAAATTATTTGTATTCATTTACATAAAAAACAGTGTTTAAATAACTTAGAAACGTTATGGTGTTTAAATATTTTTACGAACAATTTAAACTAAAGTCGAGGAAAAGGGAAGTAAATTCGGAACTGGTGGACAACATCGGACTTCCTATAACAGTATTGCCAGTGTTAAATCTTTTTACAGCAAATGAACTGGTAAAGTTTCCATAAAAGGGAATAGATACATTTTGAATTTCATTGAATGCCTAAACAATTCGAGAAAAGTGGCTAGGATCACCAGTAGCTACTAAAAAAGATCAGCATTGTTACAATAATAACTGCTAAAATCGAATTAATCATAGCAGAATATACATACAGGAAACTTCTAGAATCTTCGAAATTTTGAAATCAACAATATTGTTGTCTATGTGTAAACCTTTGTGACGCTTTACCATATAATTTCTTATTTTAGAAGTGTCAGTAATTAAAATTAATATCAAATTCTTCAAGCCTGCCTAAGATTGACTGAGTTGAAAAAAAAACTAGTGGAAAGTTTGAATCGACATTTTAAAATCAACGGTATTATTGTCTATGTACAGGCTTCTGTGACGCTTTACCATAAACAATCTCAAGTTAAAGTTGTCTATAGTAGTTACAATTTTTACCAAATTCTTCAAGCTTGCCTTAGGCTAAGTAGAAAAACAGTAGTTGAAAGTTCTCGAAGGTTCGAGAGCCAGGGTTTTCAGTGCCGCCGGTTTCAACTGTTTACTACATTACTACGAAGCGCAACAGCAAAATAAACAAGAAACTTCTAGGATCCTCGAAATTTGAAATTGTGAAATCAACAATATTTTGACTTTTTTGACGCTGGATTTATATATAGCCTACTCATTTTACAAGCATCAAAAAATTGTTATCAAATTCTTCAAGCCTGTCGCAGACTCCGTCTGATTAAGAAGATATAAGTGGAAATTTCGCAAAGCTCCAAGAGCTAGGGCTATCAGTTCTGCCAGTCTATCAGATACTACGAAGCGCAACAGCAGAATCTACAAGAAACTTCTAGAATCATTGAGATTGTGAAATCAACAGTATAATTGTCTACTTCTTTTAAAAGCGTCAAATCATAATATTTCTGGACTCGATCAAATTAAGTGAACAACTGCGTAAAGTTCACGAAGGTTCGAGAGCCAGGGCTGTCGGTTCCGTGGATCTCGAATGCTCAGTTACTACGAAGCGCTGGTGATCGTAGCATGCGTCACGACGACCCTGCTGGCCGCCCTCAACAATGAGGCGTGGCTGCCGGCATTGCTTCGAGCCGCGCCCGCACGCTGTTGTACCGCTGCCGCCGCGCCCGTCTGCGCACCGCGCGAGGCTATCGCACGACAGGATCCATGGAGTCGGAACCTATCAGGTCACTATTACCTTTACCACCAAAATACATTTGCCAGTACCGAGTGCCAAGGGCAAGGCTGAGCCATCTTTCACGGCACCCGGCGACGTCTGGCCTTCTGCAGGCCCCGCCTTGGTGAGGGGTTGTTAAATAGTTACCACCCCCCGCGTACTCCTAACACATTAGCGGGGAGAGTGGTGTAAAGTGCCACAGTCCCCTCATCTCTATGATTTGTCATTGGAGCGGTGTGCGGGAACACATCGCACACCACTCACGCCCGGAAACTATCAAACCCCTGAAATAAAATTTCTTTATGATAATATTGAGAATTCAAAAATTACTTTTTTACTGCTAAAGGTACAAGTCGGGTTCTGGCAGTAGCGTTTGCCAAGTTGCGAATTTTTTTTGTGTGAACGTACTAATTTTGTCGGCCGGGACAGGCCTTTACAACTCAACTGGGCTTAGAGGGAGAGCAAATGTTCCCCCCTTCATTCTGGGGAAGTTGTAAAGACCCTCCCAGGTCTATGGCTAGTCAAAACTATAGTTACAAACATCGTAGAAGTATATTTGAAAACTATTTATTTATTTGTAGGAACTTTTTTATTAAGTACAAATAGATTTATATTTTTGATTAGATTTTTTTTTTATTATTTAAAACAAAATTCATAAGTGTTTCATTGGTTTATTAGGTATATAGGTTTATTTCCGGATGAAGCGGCATATGTGTTCCACACACTGACTGAGAGAAAGGTCCTAAAGGGGTAGGCTCTATCAAATTACTTCTCCTAGAGATGAAGCCTGAAAATGGTTCTTCGCTCGTTGCTCTGTTGAAGGAATGCGGATTCCCAGGTTCGATTAACAGCGAGTTGAGAGACACCCCGGCTGTTTGCAGCTAGTAGGAGTCGGGCAAATGGAGGCCTTGATGATTCTATGCAAGATTTTCGTCCGGGTTACAATAAGGGGTTATTTAACACGTTGAGCGCCTCTTCAGCCATCGGTGGCTGACGCTAGACTTTCGGTATAGAGATTTTTGTCTGCACAGAGCCAAAAACTGTAGTGAACTGATTTCGCGCGTAACGTGTTGAATGAATGCCTATAGGTGTCACATTTAAAACGTAAACGAGCTTCTACTGCGATCGGAAACACCGGCCCTGCAGTTCCGGCGTGTGGAAGCAGCGCGCGTGCCCTGAACAGGATTGTCTTACAAATACGCGTGGCGCTCAACGTGTTAATATATATAAAAAGACTAAAATGTCAAGTTAATTCTATCCAAATGCCATTGATCATTAGAGAGGACGCGTAAGGAGCGACAAAAAGTCGCTAACGGTCGCATGTCACGTCGCGTGGTCGTGTCCGGTCGCGAGCACAGCCGCTACGCGGTGCAACTCGCCGCGGTGACGTTTGCGCGGATGGTATGCTACTTTGCGACCAAATAGTCGCGCGTGTGGTTTGGGATTTTTTGACGTGTCGGGTTTATATGGTTTTATTATAACTAATACTGTAGAAATATATTTTAAAACTTATGATTACTGTTTGTTATTTAGATTTTAGAATTCATGTAACCGAAATATTTGTTTGATAAACTATGTAGATGCAAAATTCAAATTATTTTCACTTTAATCTCACGAGACTTTGTGTTAAGAAACACTAGATAAATCTTTAAAAAATCTTTGTAATTCCAATGTTGTGTGTGAGTTTAAAAAATTACTTATATTTAACACATTCACGAATATCTACGTTTTTCCGCGTGAGGCGGGGCTGTCTTATCTCGATACATGGAACAAACAAGTGTCCCACCGGTGGGTCACGCCGCTCCACGGAGCAGTCAAGTGTGACCCACCTATGGGTCACTCCGGCGTAAACGTGTTAAAAAGTTGTAAGGCATTTTTGTCGCGAATTTTTATCAAAAACACGTAACTAATATCAGCATGGTTTTGTGTTTTTAATATTATTTTACAAACGTGCATGCGTTTTTTATATAATTTACTTATATTGTTTTATAATACGACTTTTTTTTTGCGCAATTTTGACAGGATTGCGACAAAAAAAAAAGGTTTTTTTCGTTGCAATTTTCGTGATCGCATTAAATATTGCGTAGGAGTTGGCCGGTGGCAAAAGTGGGCCCAGCGGCCTCAGAAGGAGCAGCGAGAGATCCGAGTCTATATCCGAGTCAAGGCTTGACAAGCAACCGAGTCATACAAGCGGTAAGTCTCGTTACCGATTTTAATCCTGTGCATCGATGTGACCAACATCTTTTTTTGTTTATTTAATACGTAAAATTTATGAAATCCATGACTTGAAATGTACATATCGTCGGCTGAAGGCTATTTGGTTTAAGCGACATTATATATATATATTTTTTTTTTTTTTGGAATCAGTAATAAACGTAAAATTATAAATGTAAAAAATATATATATCTATATCACCAAAAAATGTCGCTTAAACCAAATAGCCTTTCGCCCGACGATATGGTAACTACAGTGAGTAATCACGCCAAACGGCGTAACCCCAGAGCGTTAAAATTAATAAAAAGGTAAACGCACTGAATCCCCAACGCCACCTGGCGATCATTCTTCATTCTACTTTCTTAACGTTCTCGCATTAAAACCAAACTCCGCATCGCATTCTTTTTAATACTTAATAACATCGCATCGCATCCTTTCATTATAATCGCATCGAATAATCCATTCAAACTCGCAACACAGAACACAACTTCTCAAAACCATACTCCACATATTCGCATAAAAATACATACATAGTGAGTGGTTGTAAAGTGCCTGGAATACCGCTGCTCGGTAAGTACTTGATTTGTCTCAATTATCGCAATCGTTTTTATTATAAATCATCCCGCCTACGAGGGTGCATTTTGTGCAACGGCATAAGTTAAGACTTATCCCGGCCCGCGTAGAGAGCTTAGCATCAAATGCGATATATGGTATATTCATCGCGTTCGGCCATTATACTTAGGGAGTCTGCTGCCCGGATGAGAGGGAGGTTTTGGAGGAGTGGGCTCTTTACTCCCACCACTCCCAGAGAGGTTACCTCAACAAGGCTTTTCTCTCCTCGGGCGTCTGGATGAATTTGGCTTCCCAGGCCCGGGTGGAGCAATCAGAGGCACACCCCGGGGGTTTTTAGTCAGTAGGAGTCAGACACACCGGGGTCGCTGCCCTCACAGCGTCCCTGATGGTCCTATGCAGGACATTCCTCTGGTAACAAAAAAAAGTAATCACGCGAGTTAAGTGCAGAACTGAGAAACTTGCTAGTGATGTTGCTTATTTATCAAAAACATCGACATTGTGTCAATAATTTACACGGAAAACAAGCAGTACTATTACAAACATGCGTCCATATTCGACTAATAGTAATAAGCGAGCAAATCCCGCCGATGCATTAGCCGCCATCTTGATTTTAAATAGAAATAGTTAACAATAATATACAGAGTAGGGGCAAAATGTAATCCCATTAACGATTACAAAATATAGTCATCATTTTAATTTCCTTTCTCTATAATCATGATTAAATACTTTCTAAACATTAAGGAATCATAAATGTGTATGCAATTGAGGATTCCGTAGTGTTTAAAACATAGATGAGCAAAATGCAATTATATTAGTGATGAAAAATGTAATCGTAATCATTTTTTATTAATCTGTTTATATTTTGCCCATCTATGATAATATATCGCCACGCTATATCCCTCTTGGGGTGAACAGAGATACATTAGGGGCTGCATCCACTAATGAATGTGTAGAAATAGTGTTTACCTGATATTCCCGTTATTTTTTTAATGATAAAGAGCAAAGATATTGCAAATATCGCTCTTTACAAACTCCAATTATTCTGTGATTTAAAACGTAATGACAAGGAATTTTGATTTAGCATTAAATTAATCGATAAGTGTTATGGGTATCAGGCACAACACTACATTCCTACCGTGAGTGGTATAGGGTGGCGCGTTCGCCCTTTTACTCAATCCCAGAATGAAATCAACTCGCGCGAATGTTATATTCATTCTGTCAATCAAAAATAAAAGAAAATTGTCTCTGTCACACATACAATATAGTTATATGGTACAAAACGATCGTTAATCAGCCTCTTCATGTCCCCCTGGTTCAGTGAAACTAAAAAAGCAAGCAGAAAAGATGTAAAACTGTGCTTAAGACTCCGTTCTGGGCATTATCCAACAGCAAGCTGGAGTCGAAGCTGCTCGCGTCCGTAGGCTTTACTCTAGTTTCCCTACACGTGACTCCTGGGTGGTGCTGAACGAGCAGCAGCGAGGTGGTAGGGCGCCGGTGCCCGTCTGGATCGCGACCACAGTGCATGGGTGTAAAGCCCGTCATAGTGACCAGTTTCAGCTTGTCGCGTTTCGGGATCAGCTTGTGTATATCCAGTAGCTCATATACCTAGAGACCTTCAGTCGTGGTATATGTGGGCCGACATGGCGGTGTAGACTATCAATGGATTTTCATTCTTTGATAGTCGCTTTCGTTTTTGGACTACACTGTACTTACCATCAGGTACTCTGTAGTCACTATGTCGAGCCAGTGTAAAAAAAGTCTTGCATATCTCCTGAGGAAAACCGAGTCACCCAACTGTGATTTGATTTGTGTGATTTCTTTTCTTTTTCTTTCTTTTTCTTTATTTGTGTGGAAAGATTGAAGATGTGCATCACTTGCTGATGGAGTGTGTCCGGGACGAGACTCAAAGGAAGTCGCTGAAGAGCGAGTTGAAAATGAACAGACAAAATATTGGAGCATGGCACGGCATTTTGGCGGATCCTTTGTCCGGTGAAGCCAGAATGCTGTGCCAGATTGCGACGCTTGCTCATCCGCGACTCCCCTAGGATGTAAGGACGTAGATTATGGCACAATGGGGCTGATATATTCAGCGGAATACAAGCCCCTAAAAAAAAAACATACTACATACATACTACCTACAGCAGACACCAGTTCCTCACAAACATTTTTATTGTAATTTTTTTGTTATTGTGTACTTCAGTTTCTGTTTGTGAGGAAAAATAAATAAATACATTATTACATTATTATTATACTGTATAGCTGAAACACGTCGTTTGCAGGTCTAAACGGTCTGCGCAACATCGGCAACACCTGCTTCATGAACAGCGTACTCCAGTGCTTGTCCAACACGAGACCGTTGCTGGAATACGTGACCGAAGATAAATACATCGGTGAGATCAACACATCGCTGTCTTGCATGAAGGGCGCTCTTATGAAAGGTGAGTTATGATAAAAACTGCCGTACCTGCACCACCATCAAAAAATGAAAATCCATTGATAGTCTCCGTCGTCATGTCGGCCCACATATACCGCGACTGAAGGTCTCTAGGTATATATATGAGTTTCTGGATTATACACAAGCTGATCCCGAAACGCGACAGGCCAAAGCGAGTCATTAGGACGGTATTTACACTTGTGTACTGTGGTCATGATCCAATTTGGGCAAACACCTTGTAACAGGGTAGGTGCCTGAAGGGCCTAGCTCATAAAAAAAACAACCAAAACCTGTTACATAAAATTTATTTAAAAAAAAAATAGGAAATAAAATTAACGCGACTGGCGAAAAGATGTGAGCGGTGGATTCGGGTGTGCTTGTTGTTCCTTTTGGCTTTAAAAAGGAACAGAGGACTTAACGAAGGAACCGGCGACCCAGGCGACCCCTAGGTTGGTACGGTCGCAGGTCCGTGACCCTGGGACGAACGCGGCGAGACACGCCCGGGCTCGCAGTCCTCGAGGCTGGGGCGACAACCAGTGTCCGCTCCCAGGCTCCCGCAAGCACGGAGGGTTCCTTTAAGGGAACGTGGAAAAACCTGAAATCGCCAGGAAAAAAAAGATGTACAGTACAGGCAGGATAGAAGGGTGGCGGCGCGGTGGACAGGAACAGCCTCTAAAAAGAGACTTGACCTAGGTCATGGTCTGTCCACAGCGGCAACCTACAACTACCCCCGCCTGTCCCGGAGATAACAGATAAAACAAACTACACATAACTGGCACAGGGAAATGGGTATTATTATTATAGTTAATAGGCTAATTAAATATTTATAATAAACAATAACATACCCGGTTACACTATCCGGGTCCACGAAAGCATCACCCAGTTGGCACGGTCAGACAATATACACAATATAACAGCCAATTGCGCAGAGGAGATATTTAAGTGCATAACTGGACGCGCTGCCAGAAAAGCACTCTCTCGTCCGAGCTCCCTCAGGCCCGATGGAATGGAGAACCAGTACAATCGGGAGGGAACGGGATGCAGGTTTGGTCGAGTTTTCCTTCTCTGAACTCCTGGTTGAGTTGCGGTGTTAAAGAGATACCTTAGTCGCCTTTTACGACACCTCGGCAAGAAGAGGGGGGTGCTATTCTATTCTGCCGGCAGCCACCACGGCAAACTAACTAATTGGGTAACTATAATAAATATATGTATACATATTACCAGTTATGTAAAAGAGGGAGGAAGTATCATAGCGTGACATAAATCACCGCTACAACCTTACCACCATAAAGAAAATAAAATGGAATTGTTGTTACAATGAAGTGATATAATTAATTCGCAGCATTCGTGAGCGTCATCAAAGAGCTGTGGCGTAGCGGGGAACGGGACTCCGTGGTGAACACGACGTCGCTCAAGTCTCAGGTGCAGAGGTTCGCGCCGCGGTTCATCGGGTACAGCCAGCAAGATGCACAGGTAAGCGTCAACCGGAGCTGGGCATAATGTAATCTGATTAATGATTAACGATTACAAAATGTATTCGTAATTTTAATTTTGTCGCTCCTGTAATCATGATGAAATGTCTTCAAAACATTAAGGAGTCATAAATGTATATGCAATTGAGGATTCCGTAGTGTTTAAAACATAGATAAAGAAAAAAGAAAGAAAGAAAGAAAAAGTTTATTGAGGCAAAGGAAACAACACACAACAAACATATTTATATAAAAACAAAAAGCAAAGAAGCAAGATGAGCAAAATGCAGTCATATTAATGACTAGCTGATCCGGCAAACGTTGTTTTGCTGTATAAGTTATTGTAATATCTTCTAAGATGTTCATTGAAATTAAGTTATGTCAAACACAATTTTGTTCATAATTAAATACTCTTAATCAACAACACATTTATTTGGATAAAGATTAATATTATTACGTTGATACAACTCTTAACAAATAATGCATTAATTTCGACCAAATTTGATTACCATAAAAACGGTTCTAGTGAATTAATCTTAAAAGATAGACATATACTGTCACGGAATTTTTTTTAGATAATTTCAAGAGAAATAATTCTTTCATACATATATTTTTGGTATCTTGAATTGTTTTCGCAACGCACGCAATGGAAGCCTTCAAGGATGAATAATTTTTCCCGTTTTTTTTTTCACATTTTCCGTTATTTCTTCGCTCCTAATAGTTGCATCGTGATGTTATATAGCCTAAAGCCTTCCTCGATAAATGCTTAATTCAATACAAAAAGAATTTTTCAATTCGAACCAGTAGTTCCTGAGATTAGCGCGTTCAAACAAACAAACAAACTCTTCAGCTTTATAATATTAGTATAGATGAAATACGGAAAATGTAATCGTAATCATTTTTATTAATCTGATTACATTTTGCCCGTGTATGGCATCAACAGACACTGTGCCCAGTGGCGTGCATCCCACAGAAGTAAAAAATTCCTTATTACACCTTGGCGTGGCCAAAACTACAATTTATATATTTTATACAATTATATATTTTATATATTTATACAATTTATATAGCGCGCGGATATGTAAAGCTTACTCTGCTTTTCGTAAGCGGCGCTGTGTTCGCATAATAATTATGTTATATTAGCAAACATTGTATTTGTCTTACCGGTACCATAGATGGCGTGAAAATGAAATACATTTTTATAATAATAACACAGAGCTGCAAGGTTTTGTTGTTGACCAAGTAAGGTTAATTTTCGAAGTAATTTTTTTGCATAGAATCCGAATTCGGCGTCAGAATTGCTCCATCGCGTCAGGTTTTAAAAAAATCTTAACCAAAAATTAAGAAAAATGCGGTTTTTATTGTATTAGCACTAATGTAACAATATGAATATATTTTTTTTAACGAGTTGAGCCTGTTTAAAGTATACCTCTTACGCTTCAAAATCCTTATTTTATATTTGGAAAATCTTTTCTTTCCTCTGAGATATCGGCTTCTTCGCAAAAAATTACTTCTAAAATGATCCTCAGTTGGTTAACAACAATCGCAATCCATTTTTTTTGCAGATCTGTGTAATGTTTCCTTTTTTTATTTAACTTTTAGTAATTTGACCAAGACTTATTTTATTGTATTGTATGCATTGCTTTTATGCATATATAGGATGAACGCTACTGAGGAGTATCATGTGTAAAATTGTCTATAACCATCCTCCGACCTTTACAGGAATTCTTGCGGTATCTTCTGGAAGGTTTACATGAAGACGTGAATAGAGTAACGGTGAAACCGAAGCCAATACTCACCGAGATCGATGACAATCTTAGGTGAGTCCCTGACTTTCCCTTCTCAGTAACAACTACATGCCAAGTCAAGGTCTTTTGTTGATGGAATGTGTCCGATCTGAATCTGTGAGAGAGGTGTTTGTGGGTGCCTTTGGTCTGAACAGACTGGATGTCGGGATGTTTGACAAAGTCTTAACAGAACTAATGTCTATTAAAGTTATGAAGGTCAATGGCACCATCCTTGCTAATATTATTAACGCGAAAGCAACTCTGTCTGTCTGTCTGTCACGCTTTCACGCCCAAACTACTGAACTGATTTAAATGAAATTTAGTACACAGATAGTCTAGAGCCTGAGGACATCTGCGGCGATTTGATTACAGGACCCGCAGTCCCCACTAATTCGCAGAAGTAGTCACCTTGGGGTTTTTAGCTCGTAAAAGTCCGGCACACCCCGGCTGCCTACCCCTTCGCGGCCGGGACGGTCCTATGAGGATTTTCCCCAAGTAAAAAAAAAAAGTCTGAGGACGTAGGTTACTTTAAAAAAAAAGGGTTGTAAGGGGTCGAAATGGGGGATGAAAAGATTTTCTTCTGAGAAAAAAGGTGGATGATGAAACGTGGTATGCTTGGCGCGCTGGAGGTGGATAAATATGCCTCTGTACTTACCCGAACGGGTAGACGACTGTGCCTAAATAATTAAAAATTCTACGCAAAAACCTTACTCCACGCGGGCGAATTCGCGGGCACAGCTAGTAAATAATATGTTAGGTATTTATGTATAAGGGTACGGTGTGGCTGACATACGTACACACGTAAATTCCCCCTCAATAAATATAATTGAAAAGCCAAGGTCTGTAAGTAGAGTTTCTTCAGCGCTTGCGCTGTCATCAAAATCTATAAATTCGCGCTTTAAGGGCTGCCACTACTCTGGCAGCGTAGACAAAGTTACGTTTTATTTTTTTATTACATACAGGCTTGCGCTTGACCTCAATCTCACCTGCTGGTAAGTGATGATGAGGCCGACGACGGAGCGCGCTCGCCCAGCAAATACCGATTCACTCGACGTTTGAAGATTCCCATGTCATAAGACGCCGGAAACACTGACGCATGAAGCGAGTTCCACTCCTTCGCGGTACGCAGCAAAAAGGAGGAGGCAAATCGCTTAGTGCGAGCAGCAGGAATGTCAACCACAAAAGGGTGCAAACCAGCACGGCGTCTCGTCAATTTATGGTAGAAGGGGGAGGGTGGAACTAAATCATACAACTCAGCCGCACACTCTCCAGAGTATAGTCTATAGAAAACCGAAAGGCAAGCCACTATACGCCGGTGTTCCAAACTGAGTAGTTTACGCGACGTAAGAGCCTCATCGGCAATGAGTCGCCGAGCTCAGCGATCAATTGAATCCAACGTTCATTAAACGAGGATGACAAATAAAATTGCAAAATGTATGGAATCGACAAGGTCGGATCCAGGGGCGGGCAGGCGAGGTTACTGCCCGGGTGTATATATAAGGGGAGGTTCACCACAATAAAGATAAAAAACACGACTGTGAAAGCTGACCCTACTTAGTATTGAACAGAGATGGGCAAAATGTAGTCGTAATCTTAATTTAGTTGCTCTGTAGTCATGATTAGTGATGCCACGAATAGTGAATTGGCCGAATACCAAATATTCGGCAACGCTGTCGGCCGAAGCGCCGAATATTCGGCCGCCGAATATTTGGCATGGGAAACATGCTTATCGGGGGCGCGTTAGCTGTATTAAGGCAAGTTGCAACCTGTTTTCCTCGTTGCGTTGGCGCGGCCAGCAAAGACAATACAATACCCAATACAAACGAAAAAAAAAACCCAAACCTTTCGAAATTTGCTAAAGTTTATCTTTCTTCTCCTGGAAGTAGCGTGTTTAGTGAGAGGTTATTTTTTGAGACTGGTAACATTTACGATGAAAAGCGTAATCATTTGCTACCAAAAAATGCTGAAAAGCTTGTTTTTATCCATCACAACTTACCACTGATCAATTTTAATTACTAAAGTGTTATAATTTGGAAATAAATAATTTTGAGTAATATAACGTGTCTTTTTTACATGATTTGGTATTCGGCCGAATAGTACGTACTATTCGGCCGAATATCGAATAGCAAAAAAAGTGGCCGAATAGGCCGAATACCGAATAGTTGCCGAATATTCGTGGCATCTCTAGTCATGATTAAATGCCTTCAAAACATGAAGGAGTTATGACATGTGTATGCAATTGATGATTCTGTAGTATTTAAAACATAGATGAGCAAAATGCAGTCATATTAATGACGAAAAACGCAGAATGTAATCGTGATTATTTTTCACTAATCTGATTACATTATTCCCGTCTATGGTACGGAAAGTGTTTTGCTCTGAAAACAAGTGTTCGACAAAATCTTCAACGACTTTTCGTCGAAAAAACTTGGAGCACAAGACGTGACCATAGTACCCAATTGTAAAGACCATCATAGTGACTCGCTTCGGCCTGTCGCGTTTCGGGATCGGCTTGTGTGTATCCAGTAACTGATATACCTAGAGACCTTCAGTCGCGGTATTTATTTTCATCTTTTGATGGCCGCTTTCGTTTTTGGGCTACACTGCACTTACCATCAGGTGCCACGTAGCCACAACGTCGAGCCAGCGTAAAAAAAAGATGACCACGACTCAATTCTTGCAATCGCTCTCCACCTCGGATGTTGTCTCCGCTCTTCCTCAGCCCCCGACAGCGTTCAACTGGCGCGCGATGACCCATGGTCTGATGATATGATTGCTCCGTTTCAGCGACTCTGCGAAAGCCGCCGAAGCTTGGAACCGCTACTTACGTATGGAAGACAGCCGTGTTGGGGATATCTTCATGGGACAACTCAAGTCGACGCTTCGCTGCACGCATTGTAACCATGACAGCGTCACTTTTGACCCATTCTGGGACCTTAGGTGAGCATGGAACTGTATCTACACCTTTCCCGTCGCGTCTGTCTGTCTATTCGCGAGAAGCTCAAAAACTACTGAACAGATTTTCATGAGGCTATCACCAATAAACAGATATATCATCACGCTATGATCTATTTGGCACATCATCATAGCACAGGGTATTTGAAATGAAATGAAATATATTTATTTTCACCACTAACTAACAAAATACTAGAAATTCAAAAGCAACATTTCTGTTACAAGACAACAACATACAAAAACAAAAACATATTAACATGGCGAAAATGGGACCTCCATCAGCTTAAAGCCACAGAGGAAGTCTGCAGCGCTGATTTTCGTGGAGGGCCCCGGTCGTGTTACATCTTACTAAGCAATAAAAAACATTACAGCTTAAATAATTTTAAATATAAAGTATAATAATAAGTATAGATAATAACAATACACCCACTCAAAAATAAATAATTCTAAAATAAACTATTACATACAATAAACAAATCGACTACAAAATGTATTAGTGACACCATAGCACAATGTATGAATACCTAAAACAAGAGCAAACGTATAAGAGTAAATAAATTAAATAGACTAATTGTAACTGATAGATTATAAAATAAACATCATATATTTGCGTTTGCTGTTGTCCATATTTCCGCGATCTTATGACCTGGGAGTCTTTAAGAGAAGAGTGAATAGACATTTGTTGGGCGGACGCGGTTCATCATCGGACTTATCTTCACCCTCGACCAGGCGTGACTGGGGTCAAACGTTCGTCTATAAATATTAAAAAAAGAAAATTATATTCATTAGCATATCTTTCTCTATTGTGTGCCAAATAAATGCTTTTTTTCTGTCTTTATTTTCTTTTATGCCGTGCCCAATGTGACCAGTAGCATAGCTGCTCGCCCTTCTCACAGCACTAGTACACATTACATTTCTATTAGACGCCATGCGGGTTTCCTGACGATGTTTTTCTTCATTGATAAGCATGTGATTACCTATACATAATAAATGATAAAAGATTTAAATCTTCAATGATTTGCAAAAAGTCACGTGCGCGTATCGATTATCGATATGTCGATTTCAGTTTGCCGATACCGTCCCGAACCGGTAATCTGAAGCTGCAACAGTGCCTTCAACACTTCACAAAGGAAGAAGAGCTTGACGGAGACGAAAAGCCGGTACGGTACATCAGTTTTCTCTTTTATTTATATAGAACTAGCAAACCCGGCGTACTTCGTTTCGCCACCAGATGGCTTCGTTTTGGTTTTTAGTTACCGTTTCAAAGAACGTGCGCATAATAAATGTCACATGAAATTAACTGAGCAGGGTACAATGAGTTGCCATCTACTTAAAATACTGGTGCAATCTGCTCCACCACCATGCAAAACCATATTGGTTTGTAGTACATGCTATGTATCAGAGAAGGCGCTGTATGTGAAAATATGTTTCCCTGTTTTTCTGCTTTTCTGTTGAAAATTTTCCTGAATTTTGTTTGCTATAAACCTCACGGAGCCCGAGACCTTTCCAACGAATGCAAAACCGTGGAAATCGGCTCGTGCGTTCTGGAGTTATAGCGTCAGGAAGGAAAACCGGACTTATTTTTATATAATAGATTTCGGATAAGGATGTAGACATACAGAGTGATTTTATAAATGAGGAAGATATTTTAGGATATAACAATTTGTAACTTATTGCAACTAATAAAAACATGCAAAGGCAGTAAAACAACCAAAAACTAGATAAATAGTCCTACGCAGCCTTGAGTTTCTTTCGGCGTTTCTTCTCAAGGTAGTCGCTTCCGAAACGCTAATAGAACACCGTTAGGTTTTGTATTTTTGGCTGGCGGTCCAAAAAAAAGGATGTTTTGGAACCTCCTTCGTCCTTGCCCTCCTCCTTATTATTTTATGATATTATTTTGCAGACATGTTCAAAGTGTGGAGTGAGAAGGAAATGCTTGAAATGGTTCACAGTACAGAAGTTCCCGCAAGTGTTGGTCATTCATCTCAAAAGGTGGGTAGAAGGACAATATAAACATTGTGACTTATGTTTTTGACTTTGTCTGCGGCAGCAATGAGTACTTCCAAGAATTTATGTCGATACTATCATATCGAAGGGTGAAAGGCTGTTTGGTTTAAGCGACATTTTTTACCGATTCCAAATGTATATATATATTACTATATCATCTAAAAATGTCGGCTAAACCAAATAGCCTTTCACCCGTCGATATACAGTGACGAACATAAGTATTGGGACAGTTAGATAAACAAAATTATTATAGTGCTAGTAATTATAAGAATACAAATAAGATCTGTTTTATTTATTATAACAATACTTGCATGCTTGATACATCATTATATTTAAAAAAATCAATTGAAAACAATTTCATAGTTCAGGAAAGAAATAATATAAATGTCATCATCTATTTTGGCCGGAACAAAAGTATTGGCACAGCACACAAAATTAACGAAAAAAAAAATTTAATCAATATTTAGTTGACAGCCCTTTTCCTTTCACTAGCTCACTCAACCTATCAGGCAACGAATGCACTAACTTAGCCACGAATGAGGGCTCGATGGCATACCATTCTTCCACGATTATTCTCTTGTGATCAGCTTTACTGGAAATATAATGTTTCCTTATCCATATTTCCAGTTCAGATTTTCAGCCGTGGTGGCTGCCGGCAGAATAGAATAGCACCCCCTCTTCTTGCTGAGGTGTCGTAAGAGGCGACTAAGGTACCTCTTTAACACCGCAATTCAACCAGGTGTTCAGAGAAGGACAACTCGATCAAACCTGCATCCCACTCCCTCCCGATCGTACTGGTACTCCATTCCATCGGGCCATAGGGAGCTCGGACGAGAGAGTGCTTTTCTGGCAGCGCGTCCAGTTATGCACTGAAATATCTCCTGCGCAATTGGCTGTTTCCGAAAACTGGACCTCGATTTTCTTAATCGGTGTTGAAACAGTCGCCGTGGCCGAAACCGGCCAGGACATCATCATCATCATCATTTCCAGTTCGTGCCAAAGATGTTCAATCAGATTGGGGTCTAGGGATTGTGTTGGATATGGTAGCGTGTGTGGGGTGTTGAAAACTATCCATTGACGAATGTTGTAAGCGTCTGCTTTGGATCGTTGTCATGTTGAAAGTAAAAATGACGTCGAAAATTTAGATCATTAACGCTTTTTTTTAAGTTCTCTTAAAAAAAAAAACATATATACATACTGGTCCATTGTTCCTTCAATGAAAACGAGATTTCCAGCTTCAGATGAACTCATACAATCCCACACCATTATCCTACCACCGCCGTGTTTAACCGTAGATAGAAGATTTTTCGTCTCAAGCTTATTGTTGAATTTTCTCCACACTAAAATTCACCCATCAGATCGAAAGATATTAAATTTTCTTTCATCCGAGAAAAGTACTGTGTCCCAAAAATCTAATTTCTCATACAAACAATATTTTGCGAATTCGATCCTCTTTTTTATTTATTTTTTGCTTGTGTAGAGCTCCATTCTTGCGACTCTCGCATTGTACCCGGCACTCCTGAGGACTCTGCGAACTGTTATGGGATGAAAAACTGTGCCAAGGTCTTCTCTTAATGTTGCTGATATCGCCATTGATGAAATTTCCAGATTTTGTTTGATTTTATTGACCACTTTCCTCTTCTCTCTCTCGTTGAGCTTGTGTGGGCGGCCGCTTTGCAAACGATTTTCGACGTTTTCTTTACCTTTATATTTTTAATAACGCTTCGCACATTATAGCGGCTTTTATTTATTGTTTTTGCAATTCCTGCATAAGGTTTATTTTGATTGTGCAAATTCAATATAATTGTTCTCTCGGACAATGTCGTTTCTTTACCTTTACGTTCCATTATTATATTTTTTACTTCTTATTACTATACTATATAGATAATTCCTATAGCTATGACACTGGGATTCCCCTCTAGTTTGTTACACTCACCTACCGACAGAATATAGCAACATAGAACGCCTTGCCAACTTATGTTTTATACTGTGCCAATACTTATGTTCAGGTCAAAATAGATGATGACATTTATATTATTTTTTTCCTGAACTATGAAATTGTTTTCAATTGATTTTTTAAGCATGCAAGTATTGTTATAATAAATAATCCAGATATTATTTGTATTCCCATAATTGCTAGCACTATAATAATTTTGTTTACCTCGCTGTGCCAATACTTTAGTTCGTCACTGTATGTATTTATTATTTTACATTAAAAGTTGGCTAAAAATCTGACAACCATTTTATTTTTCGATAATTCTTTGGAACAATCCGCCCTTTTATTTTTTTATCTCGGCACAGTGACAACGCCATGCATGATGCATGTTGCGGCCCAACGACAGCGATCATGCCGGCCTGCACAAATATCTCTTCACGCTACGCTTAAAGGAAACCATAACATAGGACGGTTGAAAGACGCTCGCCGGAAGACCAATTCACAGCCCAGCGACTCTGCTTTTTTTTGTTAACCCGGTGGAAATCCCTTCGGACCATCCCTGATGTCCTGATGTGAGTGGTGAGGACCCCCCCCCCCGGTGTGTCGGACCTGCACCGACTAAAACCACCGGGGTGCCAGCGCTGCCTACTCTTGGCCGTCGCCGGGCCTGGGGATCCAGATAGTTCCGGCGTAAGGCAGGTCTCCTCTCTGGGAGGGGGTCGTGGCTTACCCCCTCGTTACCTCTCTATGGGGCGGTGGGGCGCCCTCAACGTCCACCGTCCAGTCCAACGACTCGGCTGCAGGAAGAGCTAGGTAACCTCTGTCCTACCAGGGATGCGAGTTGGACGAATGAATGAAATATATTTATTTTCACCACAAACTAACAAAATACTAGAAATTCAAAAGCAACATTTCTGTTACAAGACAACAACGTACAAAAACAAAAGAAAAAAAAAACATATTAACGTGGCGAAAATGGGACCTCCATCAGCTTAAAGCCACAGAGGAAGTCTGCAGCGCTGATTTTCGTGGAGGGCCCCGGTCGTGTTACATCTTACTAAGCAATAAAAAACATTACAGCTTAAATAATTTTAAATATAAAGTATAATAAAAAGTATAGATAATAACAATACACCCACTCAAAAATAAATGATTCTAAAATAAACTATTACATACAATAAACAAATCGACTACAGAATGTATTAGTGACACCATAGCACAATGTATGAATGCCTAAAACAAGAGCAAACGTATAAGAGTAAATAAATTAAATAGACTAATTGTAACTGATAGATTATAAAATAAACATCATTTTAATTTTATTTTTGAAAGTTGATTTGGATGTGGATAATCTAAGCGGTGGCGGCAAATTGTTCCAACACTTCGTAGCCTGGTAACGGAAACTACCACGAAATGTTGTCAAGCGGTGTCGCGGTGAAACCAGCAAGAATTCTGAACCCCTCGTTTTATAAGTACTCACGTCTGAGGACCAAACCAACTTGTTGTATAAATATTTTGGTGCCTGAGTATGTATCACATCGAATAATAAACAAGCCAGATGTATATAACGACGGTCTGTCATTTTTAAAAGGCCAGCGTTTTTGATAAATGGAGTGACGTGCGACCGCCGGGGAACGCGATAACAAAAGCGTACACAGGCGTTTTGTACCCGCTGTATCAGACGCTCCGACGAAGCCAGTAGACAAGGGCCGTATACTACATCGCAATAGTTGCCGTAATCCGAACAAGCCGGTGTCGTGTTCCAGGTTCTCGCCCACGGAGAGGTTCCGCGGCAAGCTGAACGTGGTGGTGGAGTTCCCGCTGACCGGGCTGGACATGTCGCCGTACGCGGCGGCCGGGCCCCCCGCGCCCGTCTACAACCTGTACGCCGTCAGCAACCACTCCGGTACGTCACTCCTCGACTGGATCTATACTTGCACCTTGGGACTCGCCAGTTTTGAAAGAAAAGAAAGAAAGAAAGAAAAAGTTTATTGAGGCAAAGGAAACAACACACAACAAACATATTTATATAAAAACAACAATGAAAGAATAATACATAACATCCCATCATGTATCCTGTGTGCTGCTACCCATCTCAAAGAGCACTCAGCTCAGCATATGCTGGGCGACGCTGTACGCGCCATCCAGCGCTGTTTTTCAGCCGACGCTCAGGGGAACCGATTGCGCGGACGTCACGGTGCTATTTCAATATTAGAACCTAACCAAATATACAAAAACATACCTTATAACGTACAATAAACAAGTATGACAATAAATACATAGAACACTTTTGAGTAGCATACAAAAATGTAGAATACTAAATAAAATATAATATAGATACTATGAATACTAAATATAATATGGAAACTTTGCTGGCTTATGTAACATTTTTTGTGTATATTATTATCATTTTTATATTGCTGTATGTTTCCCTTTAAAATAAATAAATAAATAGATAGGGTAGATTGATAATAAAATACATTTACATACATACAGGCTGTTCCATAAAATATCAAGTAATAAAATATCAAGTCAAATTACAGAAATATCTAAAGTTACTTTTTCGTATTTAATTTATGATTCAAGCAAATATTTTTTTAATTTATTTTTAAAAGCATAAATACTGAACGAAGATCTTATAGGTGGAGGTATATTGTTCCAGCATTTACTTGCATTGTATCTGAAACTACCTCTAAAAGCAGCAGTGCAGTGACGAGGTATAGCGATTTGTAGTGCACCGGTTTACGATGGTTCATCCCGATTACACTAATAAATAGTAGTCTAAATACGACCATAATTAATTTAAATTATAAGTTTGGACATTATCAAGGTCCTATTGTTACAATAATTAAAAATACAAAAAGATCTTTAGTATTGTAATTTGAACATTAAAAGTGTATTGTCGTGAAATTGAAAAAAAAAAATTTTTTTTATTAGGCTTGCTGTGATTGATTCTGTGCCTTGCAAGTATAAAATAAAAATGCATTACGGCGTCCGCGGAAGTAAGTTACCAGAGTGCAAGTTAGATTTTTTTTTTCTCTTTGACTAATAAGAATAACTTTATAAAATCTAATATCGATATCGAGTAACGTTTTCACGGATCGGACAGGGTTTTTATAACATAGTGTTTTTTTTTAATTACAGGTACGACATACTCCGGCCATTACACTGCTTATTGTAAGCATCCGTATACGGGAGAGTGGCATGAATACAATGACTCCAGGTAAATATATGTTTTTAGTCTTGTTCTGAAGTCTTTCTCTCTCTTTGATTTTATTTTATTCAGGGAAAAATTTGCAGTCTTGCACTAGTTTACAAAATCTTGACCTTTACTCTCTATTTCTTTAAGTTTTGGAGATTGATTAAACTTTTCTGAGAATTACCTCTTATTTTGAGGGTTGATTAACTTTTAGTGAGAATTGCCTCACATTTTAGGGTTGATAAAACTTTAATAACTAATGACATTTTGAGTTTTTTTTTTTATTTAATTCACAAAACTGGTTACATCTCACGACTTATAAAACACAACATATTAAAACATACATTTTTGAGAAACAACCTACTTGATGTGAATACAACGTGCAAATATAATATACAAAATGATATGCAAATACAATCACAAACAAACAAACAACGAAAAATACATAATCACGTCAAAAAACAAAGACCAAAAAAAGCAAAACTACATCTGTACAAGTTAAAAAAAAAAAGAACAACATTAAAAAAGAACAACATTTTGGGTTAAGAATACAATTTGTATAATATTAATTTAGTTGCATAAAAGGAATCGCCAAAAATATCAATACCGTTTCTTATATTATTGCAAAAAGAAAGCATACGGTAAAGCGGCGAGTGAGTGCCTATATTCGTGGAGCATGCAGGCTGGCCGGCTACCCAGCCGAGGCACCAATAAGGCAACGTGTTCCAACAATGCCGGACTATCGATAAAATTATTAGCTACTAGCTGACTCGGCAAACGTTGTTCTGCCATATAAATTATAGCAGACCAGCCACGCTTTGCTGTGACTGGTTTTTGAATAATTACTCAATCCAGTCAACGGATAGCGCCATCTTTTAGAATCGGTTGGAGCTAACTGTAAATTATGACTGCTAAATAATAAACAAATAATTTGCAATAAAATAATATTGCGACTATGAATTGAGATGAAAACTATCCTATCTTTTAAATTAGATCAAACTTCACGTGGTGTGTAAATTTCATTAAAGTCGGTTTAGTAGTTTAGGAGTCCATCGCGGACAAACATCGTGACAGGAGATTTATATATATTAAGATTTTGAATAAAAACAGTATATCCAACACCTTTCTCCTGGTATGAAGTACTTCCAGTTTAAAGTGAGACAAACGCGATTCGTAGGAAACAAGATCACGGCTCTTATTGGCTACATATGTGAGACAATGCAAAAAACGATTTGAACTCTTTCCAGTCTAGATGAGTGTACCTGGTAAGATGGGCTCCAGACTTGAGAACAGTATTCCAATATGCTACGGATCAAACACTTGTATATATATAGAGTAACTTGAGGTTCATTAAATAACTTTGTTTGCCTAACAACAAAGCCAGATAGTTTGGAAGATTTCTTTATTATCGTGTCAATATGATATCTGAAGCTTAATTTACTGTCCAATATAACACCTAAGTCTCGAATATTATCCGCTTCACTGACTGGGCTACCATCGATGAAGTATACGCCCAGTATTGGATTTATCTTTCTATGAAATTTAATATGGTAACATTTGCTAATATTTAGGTGCATGCTATTATAAGAGCACCTATCGTGAAGACGATTAATATCAGCCTGCAAGGCATGTATGTCATCTACTGATTTGATAGAGTTTGATTAACATTTAGTGAAAATAGTACCACACTATAGAGCTGATTATTTTTTAGTTAGAATTGCATCACATTATTGCGGGTGGTTTTCGAAGGTTTTACCCTCGACACTTTGAACAATAAGTGTTTTTGTATTCACAGGGTGATCCCGATAAACTCCCGAAACGTCGTGTCCTCGGAGGCCTACGTACTATTTTACGAGCTGAGCAGGCAACCGGGACACACGTAGCGGCGGCCTAGCGCTCCGCCCCCCAGCTGCATCTCATGCCTACTAGCGCTCTCCCGCTCCTCGCGCAGGCTGTAAGGTGGACATTTATAAACGCTACTTTGATTTTCCTTACACTATGCTCAGAAAATAGATTCGTCTTTAAAAAAACACTGAATGTATAAAATGAATTTGAGTATAATTTAAGTATGTGCAGAGCCAGGTCCGAGTTGAAGAAATCGGTGACGTACCATACACATTGATATTAATTAATAGTTATTTAAATATTTGAGTAAAGGCTAAGCAAAGTCAATATAGCGTCTATGAATCTCAGCCAAAAGGCCAACCAACCTACTATGTTAAAAAACCTGGTGTTACAAAAGCATATTCTAATTAAAGATATTTTGTATGTACTGCGAGATAATTAATTGTTAAAGTATTATTGCAACATTAAAAAGACCAACGTGAGTCTTTAGACCCATGTATAAATTGGACGCATGATAATTACAAAACTAATTATTATTGTGGTCATATTCTCTTACGGCTTTTACTAAAATAATTTAAATATAAATTATGAGGTGGTTTCATTGTATTGGTCTTCCGCTGAGCCTGTTCCCACGGTCCTATGATATGGGATCCTTTAAGCGTAGCGTGAAGAGATATTTGTGCAGGCCGGTATGACCGCTGCGACTGCTGATTGGTTTTCTTTACTGCTGATAATCGTTGCCGTTTTTTGGGCTGCACCAGGCTTACCATCCGAGTGGTGTGGTCGCCGTATCAAGTTAGGATAGGAAAAAGAAAACCATGGTCAGATGGTTCTATAAGCGCATAACATTTGCATACAAAAACATCACTGGTCATTTGACCTAAGACTATTTGGTTTAAGCGACATTTTTTGGTGATATTTTAACATATATATTTTCGGAATCAGCGTTTTTACCGATCCCAAATATATATATATATATATAATGTATATAGAACTATATCACCAAAAAATGTCGCTTAAACCAAATAGCCTTTCACCCCTCGATATTAACTCCAACGCAGCCTTGAGTTTCTTTCGGCGTTTCTTCTCAAGGTATTTGCTTCAAAAACGCTGGTAGATCACCGTTTGGTTTGTCTTCAACTAGCCGGCCGCCGAAGTCGAGGTCCGTACCCACAGGGATGCCCTTGCGTAGCCGCCCAATCCATAAAATTCGCTGGCTGAACTCCTTCTGCGTTGGCCCACCAAGCCCAGTTTAGTTGTGAAGACCATAAACATCAAATTACTGTGAATTGTCTAATAAAAATTATGGATTTTAGCAATAGCTAACAATTAATATATCTGGTAATATATACGCGAATGTTTACATTTTATTGCATGCTTATGTAACACTCTGGTACAAAGTTTTCGGATCACTCTATTATTTTGGTTAGGCGTCACAGAGATGTTCTATATCTATATAGAGAATTTAAAAACTTTTATGTTTTTAGCTTTACAAAAATATTTTCGTATTTGTCGATGATTTTTATTTTAAAGGTAATATTTAAATCGATATAAAAAACACTTGGAAGCTCTATGGCTATAAATTTTGAGATATAATAATCGAATCGAATTCAATAACTTGATATATCAAATAAAATAATATGATTACAATAGTAGAATATTAAAAAGAGCGTTTTTATAAGAAAAAAAATGTTGTAATGTCCTTAATGACATACATACACGTCTTTTTATATAATGCATATCTCGAAGTCAAGTTATTTTTCAAATAACACAACTATGTTTCACCCTTATTTTTTTTTTAATATCGAAAAGAGTATTTCTATTTTCGATATCGGACATCCCTATGACGTCACTCAGACTCATTTATTTATCGAATGCAAAAAATATTCTTATACGAATCAATATTTCGAGAATTTGCGAGCGGGATTTTTTTTTTATTTAACTCTGTGAGCTTTTTCGCCTGCGCCTTAGAATAAAAAACGCAATAGATTAAAAATGAAAGTATTGCCAGGTATTAATTAAAAATAAGAGTTGCCAGTTGTAAAAATATAGGCGACGTTCCTATTGTCCATCCGTCTTTGTAAATAGAGTGTAAAGCTTGTTATTAATATATAATTTGTTGTTCGTTTGTTAAATACAGATACATAGTATGTACAAACGTATATATATACATATATATTTAAATACTAAATTTAATATAATGAATGGTTGTATGATGATGGGTACAAATATAGTAAATGACTCGGTATTTTTTTTACTTAATTATCGATAGTTAAAAAATAAAAAGTTTCAGTCAAATTACATTACAAAAATGCCAGTTATTTTTATTGTTAATTTAAAATGTCATTAAGGGCAGTACACACATAAATGGCACGAAAAAATTAAGGCTCACACGCTGAGTCGTTGATGCAACGGGAATCTCTCAAGGCAGCATATAAAGTGAGGTCTATTTTTATTGAATTGTACAAAATTTTAGATAGATAAAAAGCTTCTCAGATTATATTAACCGCATTTGAAACAAAAAACCGAGTCGGTATTTATTTGTTTTAAGTAGGTCAAACTTTTAAGCACATGGCAATGATTGTAACTGGTTTACTTGGAAAAGAGAAAATTGTGGAGTACATTTTTATTTGAATTTATTTTGCGTCTATGGAAATTTATCAGTGTTGTCTATGAAACGTACGAGGAATATTCTCGCTGTGTGCTTAAATTAGAGGCAATTTTACAATTTTGAAGTATTTGTTATTGTTATATTACATATTAATTATTAAAAAAGTAAATTGTTTTATCTATATAATGTTTCGTCTGACTTCGGCCTGTTATTTACTTAATATTGAAATAACGTTATATTTTTTTTTTTATTATCTAACTTTGATACATCCTTTTTTTAAATTAAAACTGTTATAATTTTTTCTTGTCGATAAAAAGTAATTATGTAGCCTCAGACACGTTTTTTACTTATAAAAGTGATTATTCGTCGATAATTTTTTGGGCTTCGTTCAAGTTCTTTTTTTTATTTACATAACGTTATTGGACAAAAATATTTTAACAATGTATAGCTGGTACAAATCAAAGCGTCCCAAACATTGTGTCATACAGTCGTCGTGGGCGTATCGTCTTTGTCACAACGTCAGTGTCAATGAGAATTTTTATTACCCTCACGCGGTGCCCGGGGTCAGATGTATTTAGCTAGGATAATTTTATTGTTTGATATAGACGTTACTGTTTTACACTTCGGAACTCTCAAAATGTTGTTTGTAGTTACAAACCCAATTACATAATTATACACAAAACCGCAGATGTACAATCGCGTACATAAACCTTCACGATTATATTTTTAATAGAATTACTGCAAGTTAGATGATTCGTCGATAAACATTTGGTCTATATATCGAATCGAGGGCAAGTAGATTTAGACAATAAAAAGAGTGTAAAAGGAAGTTGTATGTAAACAAAATATACAACTAAGAAATTCTCTAACGTTTGCTGCAACCGTCTTGGGCCTGTGAAATGGTCTTCCGGCGATAGTGTGCCCACCGTGCTATAGGATCTTTTGAACGAAACGTGTAAAGATATTCGTGCAGGCCGACATGATAACTACGACTATCGATTGTTTCTCCTTACTGTTGATAGTTGCACTCGCTTTTTGAACTGCACTATCCTTGCCATCAGACGTGGTGTGGTTAAATTGCCTTGTAAGGATGAAAAAATCACGAAAATCAATAACGAAGTGGTTTGGCTATACATATATAGATGTCGATGCAGGAATTAGCGACTGCGTATAATGTGTTTCACTATGGCTATAAGCGTTGATCTCAACCGTGTCTTAAACTGCGACTATATGTTCAAGTTAATTAAGAGCATCTGGGGTTAATCCTGCATAGGAGCATAAGGGCAGCCATGAGAGCAGCGACCCTGGTGTGTCAGACTCCTACTGACTAAAAACTCCCTGGGTGTTCAATCGCTACACCCGAGCCTGGGAAACCAAATTCATACAGGCGAAGTGTAAAAAAAAACAGTAACTACAAACAACGGCAGCATAATCTTTTTAATTAAAAAAAAACTAGGTGTCAGTGTATCCTTGATGGCTTCACAGACTTAGCATATTTTAAGTTAATTAAAAAAATATTATCAATGCAATATTTGTTATTAATTTTTAATATGATCGTGGATATAAAATTATAATAATGGACGTTTTAATATATTGACCAATAATTTATAACAGCATTATTCGTGTTTATTCAATAGCATTGACTATTATGATACAGTTTTATTCTCAAATAATATATTAATGGTGGGTTTTGTTGGTAGGTGAATGCATTTGAATATGAGTGGGGTAAAAACGGTCGCTCCAACCCCTTTTCTTAATAGAAATAATATTGGTTTTGTTATTGGTATTCATTTTTTTCAAATGGTGTTTGAATTTTTTTCCGATATTTTTTATTAAAAATTATCAAAATGTGTTTCTGGTATGCAATGTTACTATTAGTAGTAATTGTTGACGTTACCACAACAACATAACATAACAATTAAAATTTTTGGCTACTTCTTCAGTAAACTATGCGTTGTAACTAAGAATAGGAAACAAAATGCGACATTTCGTGTGACATTGCTAACTTCAAAAGTTAATTTACGGTGAGTAAAAAAGACAACAAATTCTTAAAAAACAATAAAGCAATTATGTTTTATAAATTAAACACAACAAAAATAAAAAAAGAAAATCAACAAAATTGAGAAACACATTACGAGGTACGTGTAAATCTTATTGATAATTTGTTTGTACAAAAAAATGTTTTGTTACACAATTTTTTTGACACATCCGAATGAATAATGAAAAGCTTAATTCCTTATAGCTCGGGCTAAGCAAAGCTACATTAATTTAAGTAACCACAAAAAAAATCAATGAATGCATTAATTTTTTTTTACAATAGTATACTTTTGCTCGCGACAATACAATGGATTCATTCAACAAATAAAACTGTATATTTGACACTATTCTTATTTAAAACATATAGTATTACTTTGTCTCTTAGACTTTTAATGGGTAGCCTTAAGATTTATTAGAAACATTTTTTTTTTTTATATAGAAGAAATTGTTAGTGCCCAATAAAAGAGAAATTATTAAATATACATGTTAAATTCGATTTTATTTTTAATGGCATTTGAATTATATGATAAATATAAAGAGCAATTATTTAATTATAATATAGAGAAACCGATGCAAAACCTTATCAAACCCTCACAAAACAAGAATTACATATATTTTTAAATATATACAAATGCGGTTTGGATTGATGCAGTGCCTTGATAAAGTTAATTTCAAATACTATTTGTGCGGTTTGACACTGTTTTGCATCAACGACCCAGCCGTGGCAACCGGGTTGAAGTTGTGTGATAGCTTTTAATTTTTCAACCCGTCACATTTTTCGAGTCATCGTTTTCAACCATTTGTACTTGTGCGTCAGTTTGATGTCGCCAAAGGTTGTAATATTTTCAGTTTTGGAATTTTTTAACGGGTTGAATTAGTTAAATGGTTGATTGTTTCAGTGGGTTGTATTTACCAATCAGCTATCAAGCTCACAATTAGTGTCGTAAGTTCGTTTTTATTGATAAATTAAAAGCTTACAATAAATAACAATAGAGTACGCTTTGTCGAGAATGATTGTTTTTTTTATAATTTTATTAATTGTTGATAATTATATTTTCGTTTTCTTATCAATGTTTTTCCTCATCACTTAATCGAATCTTATTTTAACCAAAGATATTTGCTAAAATGGCGTGTGTCATATTATTTAATGTTAGTTAAATTCTAAAGACCTTTATTATTACGTTTTTAAGGCAGTGCTGTGACATTCGATTTTTTTGTGTAATCAAAAATTACTGACATATGATTTTTACAATTTTTGTATTATAAATCTTGTGATTTTAAACAGTGATTAATAAATAATTGAAATTCCTGACTTTAAAAAAAATCCTTACTAAAAGTCGTAATAAAAAGTGGGTGTATACTGTGAAAATATGAAAAAATGTATGTTTTCCAATTATTTTTACAGGCAGTTATAAAAACAGAAAAACAATTATCAGGCTGTAATTATAACCTTGATTTGATTACTGTTTGCTTTAGTGCAAAAATCGATTGGCCGTCAGACTACATACAGTCAATATACTCGTAAACTTTAATTGGTTATAGTTTGTTCTGATCGCAAGATCTCGTTATTTGCCAGCCTGTAATCAACATAACCTGGAGTTGATTACAATTTGATTACAGTTCGCTTTCGTCCATATGTCACAGTACCGCTATAACTATAGTTGTTTTGTTAATAATAGAGGTCTATTTATAAAAGTTATACTAATTTTATAATGTAATTGTGAAATGGATAGCGTGAGGGATTGTGCATCATTGTCACCTTATTTATTGTATAAATACGTAACAGAATTCTATCATAGAAATATATATTTAAAAAATAAATTATCATATCGTTGTTTTATTTTTACTACATTGACCTCTGTTGTAATAATTATATAAACAAACTTTCCCATGAAAATCTATACTAATATTATAAAGCTGAAGAGTTTGTTTGTTTGTTTGTTTGAACGCGCTAATCTCAGGAACTACTGGATCGAATTGAAAAATTCTTTTTGTGTTGAATAGACCATTTATCGAGGAAGGCTTTAGGCTATATAACATCACGATGCAACTATTGGGAGCGAAGAAATAATGGAAAATGTGAAAAAAAAACGGGGAAAATTATTCATCCTTGAGTGCTTCCATAGCGTGCGCTGCGAAAACGGTTCAAGATACCAAAAATATATGTATGAAAGAATGATTCCTCTTGAAATGATCTAAAAAAACAGTATATGTCTATCTTTTAAGATTAACTTACTAGAACCGTTTTTATGGTAATCAAATTGTTCGAAATTAATGCATTATTTGTTAAGAGTTGTATCAACGTAATAATATTAATCTTTAATGTGTTGTTGATTAGGAGTATTTAATTGTGAATAAAATTGTCTTTGACATCACTTAATTTCAATGAACATCTCAGAAGATATTACAATAACTTATATAGCAAAACAACGTTTGCCGGATCAGCTAGTTAGTTGATAAACTACATAAAGGTGAGATTCCGTAGTACGCGGCAGGCGGCATGATATGACGCAACGGCAGTAATGATTCGTGCGAGACGGATTCTAACGGAAATTAACCTTTAGAAAGAAATAAATATTATTACTACACAAGTGAGTACGAAATTTCCAGGAGCGTGAGCACTTCAGTAAATCTTTCTTAATTGTATTTACGATATTTAACAGAATTGTCCCTGTATATGGTTGAAATTAAAAACCTATCTTAGATTTGTTACTATAGCAGTTATAGTTCATCTCCATTCGCATATACTGGCTTGGAAGAGAGGAGAGAGAAAAAAGTGCCAATTCTTTACTTGATTATTTCGAAGCTGCTTCATAAATTAGGTCGACATTAATTCGCGTAAATGTTGCTTTTTTATGTGTATGCTGCAAGACAATACACAAAATATTTAAAAAATGTGAACTACAGCATGTTATTTTAAAATTAGTGACATCTAGCGGCAAATAGGCAATATTATTATAAAATATGAACATGCAAACTGTGTTATGGGCTCCTAGTTGGCGCTATATTCAAAATTATGAATTAACAACATACTGTGAGAATGTATGAATGGATCATTAAATCATTATGTAATCAGACGGTTTATCCGATGAATGATAGTATTGATCATCAAACTTCATACCCTCCCACTCATCTAGACAATGTAAATAAGGTTACTTTTTTAGCTCAAGCAATATTTTATTAGGTTATGTAACACGACTCGTAATAATGAATTATACAAACATAATGCATAAATAATAATAAAAATTTGAAGTAGTAACACAGTTTTGTTATAATGTTAAATAGTGAACAGTTACGTCTGTCGTTAGGTGGGTCTTAATCAGTATTAGTTGTAATAAAACAAAATCTCACGATATATACTTTTTAATACATAAACCATAAAATATTTACAATAATCCAATATACTTATTTCTAATCAAAGTTAATTTGCAACATTTTTAAATTTTGTATTTTCAAATTGTTCGCAATCATAAAACCTTAGATTATCATAAAACGTATATTTATATGAATCTTTAATCATAGTTTTTTCTAATAAATGTAAATACATACCACATGCCATTTCAGACCTGCCGATTCAATGTTCCTACAAATCGGATCTGTTGTAGGTACTTAAAAATTTCAGGGTGGTGGGTGGTGACCTGTCACTGCCGGCACTCGCTCGCGCGATGGTCGGTAGTGACAGGGCATGGCAGGCGGTCCTCTCCTTCACGGAGACGACAATGCAGGTGAAGGAGGCGGCGGAGCGGGATCGGGAGGCAATATCCACCCCCGACAACCCAATCCGCCGCCCAGCTCGGACTGGACGCCGGAGGAGGGCCTATGCCAACGGCCTTCCTTCGTGACCCGGACATACGCCGGGCGGCGCGCTTTGAGGGAGTGCGTCGCCCAGATCCTGGCGTGAGCGGTGTGCGATGTGTTCCCGCACACCGCTCTGATGACAATTTCAAGGAGATGAGGGGGGGTTGGCCCTCTACACCACTCTCCCCGAAATGTGTTAGGTGCACGCGGGGGGCGGCGACTATTTAACCGTCCCCCCGCCTAGTAGGTGAGGCCTGCACAAGGCCGGACGTCGCCGGATGCCGAGGAAGATGGCTCGGCTTTGCCCTTAGCATCCGGCAGACGAGAGAAGGAACACCCCGTTGGTTTAATCGGGGCAGGTCCGACACACCGGGGGAGCGGCCCTCACCGCTCCCCTGAAGGTCCGTAGGGATTTCCAACGGGTTAACAAAAAAAAAAAAAAAAAAAGGTACTTAAAAATTTATTTCTGAAATATTTTATTTCACATTTTTTAAATATTATTTCAGCTAAAATCAGATTTTATATAGAAATACCGCTTTAAGAGGGTGATGGATATATGGTTTTAGACCTTAAGAGTCGTCCATGAAAAATATTCATCGATCAGTGTAAACCCATGCTTTCCAAAACCATTGAGTTAAACTTATCTCGCCATGCAGGGTTATTTTTTAAATTTATTTATCATTTTAAATACATCAATACACTTTTGTTAACTTAGCATTTAAGAAACCACTGATATTTGTCAGAATTACTATATTCTACATTCCGTCCACTTTTAGTTAACCTGTACAATTATGTCAATGGTATGCTCACTTGCCCTCAATGCTCAAGAGTCTTCCTAAAGAATATAGGGTATGTGAGTCACCTAAGAGCACACGACCGGATAAATCGGAGTGGAAACAGTCGCTGTGGCCGAATCCGGCTAGGAGATCATCATCATCAGTTGACAGAGGCTATATTATTTTGTTTAACTAATTTGTAAACCCTGTATCTTATGTTATTTAGCTTATTAACTGTTTTTGTGACGGTCCATATCACATCCCCAAAGTATTTAAATAAGGACTTATTGCTTATAAAAAAAGTTACAAAATATGCCCTTGCGAAATTGTCAACGCACGCATACTTGGCTCCCAAATCGCTTAGCAGTACAGAGCCGCGGTTATTACTCTCGCGTGTCGATCGCCCCCTTTACAAGTGCTTTTTAAAAAGTTGACATTTCTCTAGATATATTAAAGCTGGCCATTAATCCAAACGTCAATCATTCGAAAACCGAAACATGTCAAATTCGTTCGTACGTTAAAAAGGAAATTTTGCAAAGGATTTTATTTTCTCACTCTCTTTTAATATTGGTAAAATATTATTTCTTTTGTGTTTAAAATAAGCTGGTTGTTTATTTGACCATTAATTTGGAAACAGTGTACAGAGCTGGATTGCGAATTATTTAATTCAGATAAATTGTAAGTCAAGGTTAACATACATAAATTTAAATATTTTCATGATGGATTACGTTGTTGATGTTGTAGCAAGGTTAGACCAGGTACTTTTGTGGTTGTTATGAGGCTGCGGCGAATTGATTACAGAACCCACAGTCCCCAGTAATTTGCAGAAGTAATCACCTTTAGGCATCTTGGGGTTTTAGCTAGGACAAGTGCGATATACCTCAGCTGCTACCCCCATGTGCGGCCGGGACGGTCCTATGAGGATCTTCTCTAAGTAAAAAAGACACTTCTTTGGTCCAACACTGAAGAAAGTTGAGAATTTACTCGAAAATTGTTCAAAGTTTACAACGTAACGCTGTCTTTAATTATACTGCTATGTACATACCAAATCAAAATCGTTCATATTAGAAAAAGACTTTTAATAATACAGGTAACAGTGGCAAAACTATGTTTTTTTATTACTGACAGGCTTTCGCTTGACTTAATCTCACCTGCTGGTAAGTGATGATGAGGCGGATGATGGAGCGCGCTCACTCAGCAAATACCGATACCTAGCTTTCGTAAATTATATTATGACTCCATAACGTGAATATACGTAATAAAGAGAGAAAACAGTATAAATGTTACTAATTAAACCAGGGAATATGATTTACTGTGGGCATTCTAAAATTTCTCTTACCGATATTTCATTTTTAGGGACAATTAATGAGGTTAAGACAGGCAGCATTTTTGCATATATTATACAGGTGATTTTATAGACGAGAAGATATTTCAGAATACAATAATTTGTACCTTCTTATAACTAAGAAAAATGAAAAATAAAAATATTCCCTAACAAATCATAAAGAAACATTGATAAACAAATGAGAATTGATCCGTAAAAAGTTTGGACACCGCAGCGCGTGTGGCGCACGATTGAATGGCATGTAGGTGAAATTCCTTTTACGTAATTTTAGGTAAACAGGTAATTGACTCGTTACCCTGTCGTGCTTTATCCTGGCTTAGGAGAGACAAAACACCTACTTAATAATTAATTGTTATTTATTCTATCATGTGTGTAATTGCTCCTAAATATGTTGATTATAAATTACTTTGTTTAATGGAAATATTAAGATATCACTATTCCTATATATTTGGAATTACAATCGAGTGCTGAATATATATAATCCATGATATCTCTCTCGTCTATAAAATCAGCCTGTATAGACGCTACTGGCCTGATCGGCTGTTTTTGTTTACACGGCAACTGAGGTGCAAACTGTTGTTACATAATTTATATGCTTACTATAAGGAAGTCCGATAATATCAAATGATAATTCGATAAGTTACATATGAATAAAATCCGTTCATTTTTCAGTTTATCGATACTCACAATGCGGACTCACGTGCTTTAAAAAAAAAAACATATAGACATGTATTATTTGTGAATTAAGTACAGTGTTTTTTTTTTTTTTGGTTTCTCAGGGGAAAATCCTGCATAGGACCATCAGGGCCGCTGTGAGGGCAGCAACCCCGGTGTGTCAGACTCCTACTGACTAAAAACCCCCGGGGTGTCCCTCTAATCGCTCCACCCGAGCCTGGGAAACCAAATTCATCCAGACGCCCGGAGAGCGAAATGCCTTGTCGAGGCTGCCTCTCTGGGAGGGGTAGGGGTAAAGAGCCCACCCTTCCAACACCTATCTCACAGGCGGCGCGCCGGGCACTGCACACCGCCACCCTCTCATCCGGGCAGCAGACTCCCTCAAGTCTACTGCCCGGCTATTGTCACCGGGGGATGTCGCGCCCGCTCTGGGCGAACGCGTCCCTCCGGCGACGGTGCCTTGGCCGCCGAATAGCCAGAGAAGATGTTCGCTCTCTGACCCTTTCGGCGGCCTCCTTCTGCTTCATCACAACCTCGCAGAAGGCTGTGACTCCTCGCCATGCCTCTTCGCTGCCGACCATGGCTTTTACCACCACTGGCAGCGAGAGGTCGTCCCCAATGCGGTCCTGAAGGACCTTCCTATCTTCAGCCCAAGCTGAGCACACCTGAAGCGTGTGCTGCGCCGTGTCCTCGGGGCTCCCACACTCGTGACATTCCGCCGTAAGCTCTCCTCCGGACACCCGCCACCGGTGACGGCCAAAACTACCGTGACCTGTGAGGATCTGGGTGAGCCGAAAGGAGAGCGCGCCGTGTTGTCTGTCCAGCCACGAGTGCAAGACAGGGCGCACCGCCTCAATTGTCCGAAGACCGGCGCTAGGTTGGTCCAGCCTGGACTGCCAATCCCTCACGGCCTGGTCCTGGAGAAGGACCCTCTGCCTCCGAATCTCCGTGGGGGCCAGCCGCAGTCCCCTGGCTCGCTTCTCCTCGCACCATCTGTAGAGGGTTGCGAGGGTTCGTGCGTCGAGATCCCACGGCACGGACCCCGCTAGTGCACACGCTGCCTCGTGCGATAGGGAGCTGTATCCCCGGATAGCTCTTATCCCCAACACCCTTTGGGGACGGAAGTACAGTGTTCTAATAAGTTCTATTTATAATATAAATACGGCTTTTTGGTGCTTAAAATTGCTATCGTATAAACAGAGTCTTGCGGAATAAAGTCAATTTTAATTGTCAAAGAAACATTTTGTCAAAACTTTTAAATTCATAATAATTTGATTACATATTCATATAGAAAAGTGTCGCCAAATATGATCTAACGTAGAACAAAAAATTTCTGAGATCTGTGTCGAGTTGACGTTGTTATCTCCAAATTTAAATACATTATCCCGTTTTTGTGTTATATGTGTCAAAAAGCTTAAATTGATTTATCTAGCGACTTAAAAATTTATTTTGATAGAGATATAAAACGATAGCAGATGTCATTTGTAAAAAAAAGTGAACTACAGTCAAAACTGTTTATGGCGACATCGTTTAAAAACAACAGACCGGTTATATTGACCCAGAACAAAGGTCCCTGCAAAAAAAATTGGACTTCGTGTCTCGAAAACATCACCGGAGTAGTCCCTTTGACATCGTTATAACATATTTTGACTTGATAAAGATTTATTTCAAAACTGTATCTCAAAAGAGGTAGCATGATACATATTTAGTCATATCTATGTAAAATAACTAGTGGCTATTTTTTATATGGGGGAATATAATAATTTTGTTTCACTACCGCGAGAACTTGGGACTTCTAAGTGGGTAGTGCGTCTGACGCGGCATAAACAGTGATGTACAAACGACGTTCGCCTCTCATGTGTTTCGATAATCTAATTTGGACTGTGAAGCTGATGGCTGTATTCTTATTACAAATCGTATTGGTATGTCAATAATTAAATTCAATTAAAAAAAAAACTAGCCAAGTGCGAGTCAAACTAGCGCAACGAGGATTCCGTACAATTAAACTAGGAAAGTGCAACTGTACATTGTTCTAATGGAAAGAAACCAAATTTAGGGAAAACTAAATTTTGCAGCTGGTAAATGGCTGTCACCATACATCGATCATAATGACTCGGTTGGACCTGTCGTGTCTCGCGTTTAGTTTGTGTATTTCCAATCATTCATATGCCTTGTGATTTACTGTTGTAATATATGTGGGCCGACAGTAATGGCGACTGTTTACGGATTGTCCTCCCTTGTTGGTCGATGCCGTTCATTTTCTCTAACTCATTGACTGCCAGACATATTTAGAGCGTCTTGCCCTGGGTGCCAAGGTTTTATTTTGAAGAATACACGAAAGCTACCGCCGCTACACCGCTTGTGTATTAAACATGCAACCTACAGCAGACACCAGTTCCTCACTAACATTTTTATTGTAAATATTTCTGTTATTGTGTACTTCAGTTTCTGTTTGTGAGGAAAAATAAATAAATACATTATTATTATTATTATACTGTATAGTTGAAAATCGTCATTTGCAGGTCTAAACGGTCTGCGCAACATCGGCAACACCTGCTTCATGAACAGCGTACTCCAGTGCTTGTCCAACACGAGACCGTTGCTGGAATACGTGTCCGAAGATAAATACATCGGTGAGATCAACACAACGCTGTCGTGCATGAAGGGCGCTCTTATGAAAGGTGAGTTATGATAAAAACTGCCGTACCTGCACCACCATCAAAAAATGAAAATCCATTGATAGTCTCCGTCGTCATGTCGGCCCACATATACCGCGACTGAAGGTCTCTAGGTATACGAGTTACTGAATATACACAATCTGATCCCGAAACGCGACATGCCGAAGCGAGTCATTAGGACGGTCTTTACACTTGTGTGCTGTGGTCATGATCCAGTTTGGGCAATCACCCTACCATCATAAAGAAAATAAAATTGTTACAATGAAATGACATAACCCGCAACCCTTGAACCGCTTCAGTTGCGTCGAGATGTTGCCTCACTGAGCGTTTTCTACCGTCTGCATCATGGCGAGTGTTCTGAAGAGCTGTTTGACCTTGTTCCACCCTCTCCCTTCCTGAATAGAACAACGCGCGCGGGTTTGCGGAGTCACAGCTATACGGTATCTCACATCCCGGCTAGGACTAAGGAGTTCTCTAAGTCGTTCTTTTGCCATGCCGTTGGGCTGGGGAATGGCCTTCCAGCGAGCGTGTTCCCACCGTCCTATGATATGGGATCCTTTAAGCGTAGCGTGAAGAGATATTTGTGCGGGCCGGAATGACCGCTGCGACTACCGATGGGTTTTTCTTGCCTGTCGATAGTCGTTGGTGTATTTTGGACTGCACCATTTAAATCTCCAATGATTTGCAAAAAGTCACGTGCGTGTATCGATTATCGATATGTCGATTTCAGTTTGCCGATACCGTCGCGAACCGGTAATCTGAAGCTGCAACAGTGCCTTCAACACTTCACAAAGGAAGAAGAGCTTGACGGAGACGAAAAGCCGGTACGCTACATCAGTTTTCCGTTTTATTTATGTAGAATTTCGTATAAGGATGTAGACATACAGAGTGATTTTATAAATGAGGAAGATATTTTAGGATATAACAATTTGTAACTTATTGCAACTAATAAAAACATTCAAAGGCAATAAAACAACCAAAAACTAGATAAATAGTCCTACGCAGCCTTGAGTTTCTTTTGGCGTTTCTTCTCAAGGTAGTCGCTTCCGAAACGCTGGTAGAACACCGTTAGGTTTTGTATTTTTGGCTGGCGGTCCAAAAAAAAAGGATGTTTTGGAACCTCCTTCGTCCTTGCCCTCCACCTTATTATTTTATGATATTATTTTGCAGACATGTTCAAAGTGTGGAGTGAGAAGGAAATGCTTGAAATGGTTCACAGTACAGAAGTTCCCGCAAGTGTTGGTCATTCATCTCAAAAGGTGGGTAGAAGGACAATATAAACATTCTAGCTTATGTTTTTGACTTTGTCTGCTGTAGCAATGAGTACTTCCAAGAATTTATGTCGATACTATCATATCGAGGGATGATAGACTGTTTGGTTTAAGCGAGATTTTTTGGTGATATAGTAATGTATATATTTTCGGAATCCGCGTTTTTTACCGATTCCAAATATATATATATATATATATATATAAATATATATATTACTATATCACCAAAAAATGTTGGTTAAACCAAATAGCCTTTCACCACGCGATATATGTGTTTATTATTTTACATTAAAAGTTGGCCAAAAATCTGACAACCATTTTATTTTTCGATAATTCTTTGGAACAATCCGCCACTCTATTTTTTTTATCTCGGCACAATGACAACGCCATGCATGATGCATGTTGCGGCCCAACGACAGCGATCATGCCGGCCTGCACAAATATCTCTTCACGCTACGCTTAAAGGAAGCCATAACATAGGACGGTTGAAAGACGCTCGCCGGAAGACCAATTCACAGCCCAGCGACTCTGCTTTTTTTTGTTAACCCGGTGGAAATCCCTTCGGACCATCAGGGGGGAGTGGTGAGGGCCACTCCCCCGGTGTGTCGGACCTGCCCCGACTAAAACCACCGGGGTGCCAGCGCTGCCTACTCTTGGCCGTCGCCGGGCCTGGGGATCCAGATACTTCCGGCGTAAAGCAGGTCTCCTCTCTGGGAGGGGGTCGTGACTTACCCCCTCGTTACCTCTCTATGGGGCGGTGGGGCGCCCTCAACGTCCACCGTCCAGTCCAACGACTCGGCTGCAGGAAGAGCTAGATAACCTCTGTCCTACCAGGGATGCGAGTTGCCGTAATCCAAACAAGCCGGTGTCGTGTTCCAGGTTCTCGCCCACGGAGAGGTTCCGCGGCAAGCTGAACGTGGTGGTGGAGTTCCCGCTGACCGGGCTGGACATGTCGCCGTACGCGGCGGCCGGGCCCCCCGCGCCCGTCTACAACCTGTACGCCGTCAGCAACCACTCCGGTACGTCACTCCTCGACTGGATCTATACTTGCACCTTGGCACTCGCCAGGTTTCGATGGTTCATCCCGATTACACTAATAAATAGTGGTCTAAATACGACCATAATTAATTTAAATTATAAGTTTGGACATTATCAAGGTCCTATTGTTACAATAATTAAAAATACAAAAAGATCTTTTGTATTGTAATTTAAACATTAAAAGTGTATTGTCGTGAAATGGAAAAAAATATTTTTTTTATTAGGCTTGCTGCGATTGATTCTATCCCTTGCCAGTATAAAATAAAAATGCAATCTTTGCTTGGAGCAATTACAAAACTCAGTTTAAACTATTGAAATGTTAATATATGTTATGTTATGTTTAATAGATTGAGATTAACAACGATAGCAACCTACTAGCATGCTTCTTTGATTTCTTTTTCTTTTGTTCACAAGCTAAGCGCGCTCCCAGTGTCGCCATATAATTTTTTTTTCCATTAAAATATTTTTTTAACGTTCAAAAGCAGTTTTAAAACCATACGTCCATTATAGGATACTTTTATAGCACGAAAAACTTAGAGTAAATGATATGATAAACTAGATAAAATATGCAATAATCTTGCGTTCATCTACAAGACGCGGTCGATTTCGAGACGTTGCATGTTTTTTTTATTTTTACGTAAATTCTACATATGACCATCAGTGTCAATGTATGGGCAGCGACCCCGGTGTGTCAGACTCCTACTGATTAAAAACTCCCGGGGTGTCCCTCTGATTGCTCCACCCGGGCCTGGGAAACCAGATTATTCCAGACGCCCGGGGAGCGGACAGCTTGTTTAGGCTTCACCTCAGGTTCATACAGGATGGGTGTAAAGAGCCTATTCTTCCAAACATTTCTCGCGGGCAGCACATCGGAAATAGCGCGTCTCCTCCCTCTCATCCGGGCAGCAGACTCCCTCGAATTTACTGCCCGGCTAGACGTCGCACAATTAAATTATCGTCAACCGCGGCCGGTGCAACCATTACGGCGTCCGCGGAAGTAAGTTACCAGAGTGCACGTTAGATTTTTTTTTTCTCTTTGACTAATAAGAATAACTTTATAAAATCTAATATCGATATCGAGTAACGTCTTCACGGATCGGACAGGGTTTTTATAACATAGTATTTTTTTTTAATTACAGGTACGACATACTCTGGCCACTACACTGCTTATTGCAAGCATCCGTATTCGGGAGAATAGCACGAATACAATGACTCCAGGTAAATATATTTTTTTAGTCTTGTTCTGAAGTCTTTCTCTCTCTTTGATTTTATTTTATTCAGGGAAAATTTTGCAGTCTTGTACTAGTTTAAAAATTCTTATAAAAAGTTGGAATCGTGTTGCAGCTTTTTATGACAAGATAACTCTTAGTGAAAGTTCCCTTGCATCTTAGGGGTTGATTTATATTTAGTGAGAATTGCTTCACATTTTCGCGGAAATTTAAACCTTTAGTGAAAATTGTTTCATACTTTGGGGTTGATGAAGCTTTTTAGTGAGAATCTCATCATATTTTAAAGGTTAAGGTTAAGGTTTTTAGCTTTACCGAGAAGTGTCTAATATTTTAAAGGTAATTGACCTTTACTGTCTATTTCTTTATATTTTGGAGATTGATTAAACTTTATTGAGAATTACCTCTCATTTTGAGGACTGATTAACTTTTAGTGAGAATTACCTCACATTTTAGGGTTGATTAACTTTTAGTGAGAATTGCCTCACATTTTAGGATTGATAATACTCTGATAACTAAGGACAAACATTTTTAGAGTTTGATTAACATTTAGGGAATTAGTTCCACACTATAGAGTTGATTATTTTTTAGTTAGAATTGCTTTATATTATGGCTGGTGGTTTCCGAAGTTTTTATCCTCGACACTTTGAATAATAAATGTTTTTGTATTCACAGGGTGATCCCGATAAACTCCCGAAACGTCGTGTCCTCTGAGGCCTACGTGCTATTCTACGAGCTGAGCAGGCAACCGGGACACACATAGCGGCGGCCTAGCGCTCCGCCCCCCAGCTGCATCTCATGCCTACTAGCGCTCTCCCGCTCCTCGCGCAGGCTGTAAGGTGGACATTTATAAAAGCTACTTTGATTTTCCTTACACTATGCTCAGAAAATAGATTCGTGTTTAACAAAACACTTAATGTATAAAATTAATTTGAGTATAATTTAAGTATGTGCAGAGCCAGGTCCAAGTTGAAGAAATCGGTGACGTACCATACACATTGATATTAATTAAAAGTTAGTTCAATGTTTGAGTAAAAGCTAAGCAAAGTCAAAATAGCGTCTATGAATCTTAGCCTAAAGGCCAAGCAACCTACTATGTTAAAAAAACCCTGTGTTATAAAAGCATATTCTAATTAAAGGTATTTTGTATGTACTACGAGATAATTAATTGTTAAAGTATTATTGCAACATTAAAAAGATCAACCTTAGGTTCGTTTTTCAACTGGCCGGCCGCCCAAGTCGAGGTCCGTACCTACAGGGGTGCCCTTGCGTAGCCGCCCAATCCATAAATTTCGCTGGCTGAGCGCCTTCTGCGTTCGCCCACCAAGCTCGGTTTTGTTGTGAAGGTCTTTCCCAGGCCATCAACGTAGGACATGCCGAAAAAAAATAAAATAAAGACCAACGTGGGTCTTTTGACCCATGTAGAAATTAGACGCATGATAATTTCAAAACTAATTATTATTGTGGTCATATTCTATTGCGGCTTTTACTAAAATAATTTAAATATAAATTATGAGGTGGTTTCATTGTATTGGTCTTCCGCCGAGCGTGTTCCCACGGTCCTATGATATGGGATCCTTTAAGCGTAGCGTGAAGAGATATTTGTGCAGGCCAGCATGACCGCTGCGACTGCTGATAGGTTTTCTTTACTGCTGATAATCGTTGCCGTTTTTTGGACTGCACCAGGCTTGCCATCAGAGTTTTTTACCAATCCCGAAATATATATATATATGTATATATTTGGGGTCGGTAAAAAACGCTGATTCCGAAAATATATATGTTACAATATCACCAAAAAATGTCGCTTAAACCAAATAGCCTTAGGTCAAATGACCAGTGATGTTTTTGTATGCAAATGTTATGCGCTTATAGAACCATCTGACCATTGTTTTCTTTTTCCTATCCTAACTTGGTACAGCGACCACACCACTCTGATGGCAAGCCTGGTGCAGTCCAAAAAACGGCAACGATTATCAGCAGTAAAGAAAACCTATCAGCAGTCGCAGCGGTCATGCTGGCCTGCACAAATATCTCTTCACGCTACGCTTAAAGGATCCCATATCATAGGACCGTGGGAACACGCTCGGCAGAAGACCAATACAATGAAACCACCTCATAATTTATATTTAAATTATTTTAGTAAAAACCGCAAGAGAATATGACCACAATAATAATTAGTTTTGAAATTCTCATGCGTCTAATTTCTACATGGGTCAAAAGACCCACGTTGGTCTTAATTTTTTTTTTCGGCATGTCCTACGTTGATGGCCTGGGAAAGACCTTCACAACAAAACCGGGCTTGGTGGGCGAACGCAGAGGGCGCTCAGCCAGCGAAATTTATGGATTGGGCGGCTACGCAAGGGCACCCCTGTGGGTACGGACCTCGACTTGGGCGGCCGGCCATTTGAAAAACGAACCTAACGTTGGTCTTTTTAATGTTGCAATAATACTTTAACAATTAATTATCTCGTAGTACATACAAAATACCTTTAATTAGAATATGCTTTTATAACACCGGGTTTTTTTAACATAGTAGGTTGCTTGGCCTTTAGGCTAAGATTCATAGACGTTATTTTGACTTTGTTTAGCTTTTACCCAAACATTGAACTAACTTTTAATTAATATCAATGTGTATGGTACGTCACCGATTTCTTCAACTCGGACCTGGCTCTGCACATACTTAAATTATACTCCAATTCATTTTATACATTAAGTGTTTTGTTAAAGACGAATCTATTTTCTGAGCATAGTGTAAGGAAAATCAAAGTAGTTTTTATAAATGTCCACCTTACAGCCTGCGCGAGGAGCGGGAGAGCCCTAGTAGGCATGAGATGCAGCTGCGGGGCGGAGCGCTAGGCCGCCGCTACGTGTGTCCCGGTTGCCTGCTCAGCTCGTAGAATAGCACGTAGACCTCAGAGGACACGACGTTTCGGGAGTTTATCGGGATCACCCTGTGAATACAAAAACATTTATTATTCAAAGTGTCGAGGATAAAAACTTCGGAAACCACCAGCCATAATATAAAGCAATTCTAACTAAAAAATAATCAACTCTATAGTGTAGAACTATTTCACTAAATGTTAATCAAACTCTCAAAATGTTTGTCCTTAGTTATTAGAGTATTATCAACCCTAAAATGTGAGGTAATGCTCACTAAAAGTTAATCAGTCCTCAAAATGAGAGGTAATTTTCAATAAAGTTTAATCAATCTCCAAAATATAAAGAAATAAACCGTAAAGGTCAAATACCTTTATAATATTATACACTTCTCGCTAAAGCTAAAAACCTTAACCTTAACCTTTAAAATATGATGAGATTCTCACTAAAAAGCTTCATCAACCCCAAAGTATGAAACAATTTTCACTAAAGGTTTAAATTTCCGCGAAAATGTGAAGCAATTCTCACTAAATATAAATCAACCCCTAAGATGCAAGGGAACTTTCACTAAGAGTTATCTTGTCATAAACAGCTGCAACACGATTCCAACTTTTCATGAAAAATTTTAAACTAGTGCAAGACTGCAAAATTTTCCCTGAATAAAATAAAATCAAAGAGACAGAAAGACTTCAGAACAAGAAAAAAAAAAAAATTTCCTGGAGTCATTGTATTCGTACCATTCTCCCGAATACGGATGCTTGCAATAAGCAGTGTAGTGGTCCTTAATGACATACATACATGTTTTTTTATATAATGCATATCTCGAAGTCAAGTTATCTTTCAAATAACACAACTATGTTTCACCCTTTTTTTTAATATCGAAAAGAGTATTTCTATTTTCGATATCGGACATCCCTATGACGTCACTCAGACTCAATTATTTATCGAATGCAAAAAATATTCTTATACGAATCAATATTTTGAGAATTTGCGAGCGGGATTTTTTTTTAATTTAACTCTATGAGCTTTTTCGCCTGCGCCTTAGAATAAAAAACGCAATAGATTATAAATGAAAGTATTGCCAGGTATTAATTAAAAATAAGAGTTACCAGTTGTAAAAATATAGGCGACGTTCCTATTGTCCATCCGTCTTTGTAAATAGAGTGTAAAGCTTTTTATTAATATATAATTTGTCGTTCGTTTGTTGAATACAGATACATAGTATGTACAAACGTATATATACATATATATTTAAATGCTAAATTTAATATAATGAATGGTTGTATGATGATGGGTACAAATATAGTAAATGACTCAGTTTTGTTTTACTTAATTATCGATAGTTAAAAAATAAAAAGTTTCAGTCAAATTACATTATAAAAATGCCAGTTATTTTTATTGTTACTTTAAAATGTCATTAAGGGCAGTTCACACATAAATGGCACGAAAAAATTATGGCTCACACGCTGAGTCGTTGATGCAACGGGAATCTCTTAAGGCAGAATATAAAGTGAAGTCTATTTTTATTGAATTGTACAAAATTTTAGATAGATAAAAAGCTTCTCAGATTATTTTAACCGCATTTGAAACGAAAAACCGAGTCGGTATTTATTTGTTTTAAGTAGGTCAAACTTTTAAGCACATGGCAGTGATTGTAACTGGTTTACTTGGAAAAGAGAAAATTGTGGAGTACATTTTTATTTAAATTTATTTTGCGTCTATTGAAATTTATCAGTGTTGTCTATGAAACGTACGAGGAATATTCTCGCAGTGTGCTTAAATTTAGAGGCAACTGTACAATTTCGAAGTATTTGTTATTGTTATATTACATATTAATTACTAAAAATGTAAATTGTTTTATCTATATAATGTTTCGTCTGACTTCGGCCTTTTATTTACTTAATATTGAAATAACGTTATATAATATTTTTATTATCTAACTTTGATACATCCTTTTTTTAAATTAAAAACTGTTATAATTTTTTCTTATCGATAAAAAGTAATTATGTAGCCTCAGACACGTTTTTTACTTATAAAAGTGATTTTATTCGTCGATAATTTATTGGGCTTCGTTCAAGTACTTTTTTTTTATTTACATAACGTTATTGGACAAAAATATTTTAACAATGTATAGCTGGTACAAATCAAAGCGTCCCAAACATTGTGTCATACAGTCGTCGTGGGCGTATCGTCTTTGTCACAACGTCAGTGTCAATGAGAATTTTTATTACCCTCACGCGGTGCCCGGGGTCAGATATATATGTATATATAGATATCGATGCAGGAATTAGCGATTGCGTATAATGTGTTTCACTATGGCTATAAGCGTTGATCTCAACCGCGTCTTAAACTGCGAGTATATGTTCAAGTTAATTAAGAGCAACTGGGGTTAATCCTGCATAGGAGCATAAAGGCCGCCATGAGGGCAGCGACCCTGGTGTGTCAGACTCCTACTGACTAAAAACTCCCTGGGTGTTCAATCGCTACACCCGAGCCTGGGAAACCAAATTCATACAGGCGAAGTGTAAAAAAAAACATAGTAACTACAAACAACGGCAGCATAATCTTTTTAATTAAAAAAAAAAACTAGGTGTCAGTGTATCCTTGATGGCTTCACAGACTTAGCATAATTTAAGTTAATTAAAAAAATATTATCAATGCAATATTTGTTATTAATTTTTAATATGATCGTGGATATAAAATTATAATAATGGACGTTTTAATATATTGACCAATAATTTATAACAGCATTATTCGTGTTTATTCAATAGCATTGACTATTATGATACAGTTTTATTCTCAAATAATATATTAATGGTGGGTTTTGTTGGTAGGTGAATGCATTTGAATATGAGTGGGGTAAAAACGGTCGCTCCAACCCCTTTTAATAGAAAAAATATTGGTTTTGTTGTTGGTATTTATTTTTTTCAAATGGTGTTTGAATTTTTTTCCGATATTTTTTATTAAAAATTATCAAAATGTGTTTCTGGTATGCAATGTTACTATTAGTAGTAATTGTTGACGTTACCACAACAACATAACATAACAATTAAAATTTTTAGCTACTTTTTCAGTAAACTATGCGTTGTGACTAAGAATAGGAAACGAAATGTGACATTTCGTGTGACATTGCTAACTTCAAAAGTTAATTTACGGTGAGTAAAAAAGACAACAAATTCTTAAAAAACAATAAAGCAATTATGTTTTATAAATTAAACACAACAAAAATAAAAAAGAAAATCAACTAAATTGAGAAACACATTACGAGGTACGTGTAAATCTTATTGATAATTTGTTTGTACAAAAAAAATTTTTGTTACACAATTTTTTTGACACATCCAAATGAATAATGAAAAGCTTAATTCCTTATAGCTCGGGCTAAGCAAAGCTACATTAATTTAAGTAACCACAAAAAAAAAATCAATGCACGCATTAATTTTTTTTTTACAATAGTATACTTTTGCTCGCGACAGTACAATGGAATCATTCAACAAATAAAACTATGTATATTTATGACACTATTCTTATTTAAAACATATAGTATTACTTTGTACTTACTAGACTTTTAATGGGTAGCCTTAAGAATTATTAGAAACATTTTTTTTTTATATAGAAGAAATTGTTAGTGCCCAATAATAGAGAAATTATTAAATATACATGTTAAATTAGATTTTATTTTTAATGGCATTTGAATTATATGATAAATATAGAGAGCAATTATTTAATTATAATATAGAGAAACCGATGCAAAACCTTATCACACCCTCACAAAACAAGAATTAAATATATTTTTAAATATACACAAATGCAGTTTGGATTGATGCAGTGCCTTGATAAAGGTAATTTCAAATAATATTTGTGCGGTTTGACACTGTTTTGCATCAACGACCCAGCCGTGGCAACCGGGTTGACGTTGTGTGATAGCTTTTAATTTTTCATCCCGTCACATTTTTCGAGTCAACGTTTTCAACCATTTGTACTTGTGCGTCAGTTTGATATCGCTAAAGGTTGTAATATTTTCAGTTTTGGAATTTTTTAACGGTTTGAATTAGTTAAATGGTTGAATGTTTCAGTGGGTTGTATTTACCAATCAGCTATCAAGCTCACAATTAGTTACGTAAGCTCGTTTTTATTGATAAATTAAAAGCTTACAATAAATAACAATAGAGTACGCTTTGTCGAGAATGATTGTGTTTTTTTATAATTTTATTAATTGTTGATAATTATTTTTTCGTTTTCTTATCAATGTTTTTCCTTATCACTGAATTGAATCTTGTTTTAACCAAAGATATTTGCTAAAATGGCGTGTGTCATATTATTTAATGTTAGTTAAATTCTAAAGACCTTTATTATTACGTTTTTGAGGCAGTGCTGTGACATTCGATTTTTTTTGTGTAATCAAAAATTACTGTCATACGATTTTTACAATTTTTATATTATAAATCTTGTGATTTTAAACAGTGATTAATAAATAATTGAAATTCCTGACTTAAAAAAAATCCTTACTAAAAGTCGTAATAAAAAGTGGGTGTATACTGTGAAAATATGAAAAAAATGTATGTTTTCCAATTATTTTTACAGGCAGTTATAAAAACAGAAAACAATTATCAGGCTGTAATTATAACCTTGATTTGATTACTGTTTGTTTTAGCTGCATAAATCGATTGGCCGTCAGACTACAGTCAATATACTCGTAAACTTTAATTGGTTATAGTTTGTTCTGATCGCAAGATCTCGTTATTTGCCAGCCTGTAATCAACATAACCTGGAGTTGATTACAATTTGATTACAGTTCGCTTTCGTCCATATGTCACAGTACCGCTATAACTATAGTTATTTTATTAATAATAGAGGTCTATTTATAAAAGTTATACTAATTTTATAATGTAATTGTGAAATGGATAGCGTGAGGGATTGTGCATCATTATCACCTTATTTATTGTATAAATACGTAACAGAATTCTATCATAGAAATATATATTTAAAAAATAAATTATCATATCGTTGTTTTATTTTTACTACATTGACCTCTGTTGTAATAATTATTTGAACACACTTTCCCATGACAATTAGTTGATAAACTACATAAAGGTGAGATTCCGTAGTACGCGGCAGGCGGCATGATATGTGACGCAACGGCAGTAATGATTCGTGCGAGACCGATTCTAACGGAAATTAACCTTTAGAAAGAAACAAATATTATTACTACACAAGTGAGTATGAAATTTCCAAAAGCGTGAGGACTTCAGTAAATCTTTCTTGATTGTATTTACGATATTTAACAGAATTGTCCCTGTATATGGTTGAAATTAAAAACCTTTCTTAGATTTGTTACTATAGCAGTTATAGTACATCTCCATTCGCATATACTGGCTTGGAAGAGAGGAGAGAGAAAAAAGTGCCGATTCTTTACTTGATTATTTCGAAGCTGCTTCATAAATTAGTTCGACATTAATTCGCGTAAATGTTGCATTTTTATGTGTATACTGCAAGACAATACACAAAATATTTAAAAAATGTGAACTACAGCATGTTATTTTAAAATTAGTGACATCTAGCGGCAAATAGGCAATATTATTATAAAATATGAACATGCAAACTGTGTTATGGGCTCCTAGATGGCGCTATATTCAAAATTATGAATTAACAACCTACTGTGAGAATGTATGAATGGACCATTAAAACATTATGTAATCAGACGATTTATCCGTTGAATGATAGTATTGATCATCAAACTTCATACTCTCCCACTCATCTAGACAATGTAAATAAGGTTACTTTTTTAGCCCAAGCAATATTTTATTAGGTTATGTAACACGACTCGTAATAATGAATTATACAAACATAATGCATAAATAATAATAAAAATGTAAAAACAATAACTGAGACTTTCCACAAATCTATGTCACTGAATTTCATGATATTTTTACCACATAGACTAGACGATTTAATTTTTGCTTATTTCTTTTGTTTTTATAGGTACTTCGTATTTTGATAAAGCAGTAAAGATGTAATATTTATTTTCCTTTCTCTTAAAGTTCAACTTCGATTCGAGGCTGTTCATCACATTAATTGTCAATATTATTTTCAAGGCTTACCGTGTAATCTAAGCGTGTAACTTATAATGTCATGCATTCATAATTAAAAAACCGGCAAAGTAGGAGTCAACTCGTGCGCGGAGGGTTCTGTAGAAACCTAAAATGTATAAAAAATGTTATCATTGGATTAGACTAACATCCACTGTCGGTATTTTATCATGAACTACAAAAAAATCAACCACAAACGAAATTAAGTTCGTTTCCATAGCAAAAACTATTGTAGTTCTGTTGATTTTGCAAAATACTTGACCAAAATTTTAAATCAAATTTTATTTCCACCAAAAAGCGCAAGTATTTCACTGTATTCTTGTATCTCTTGTAATTTAGGATTTTTCCATGCTGTCCATCTTTAAATTTAAGACAAAACAAATTAGATGTAAAAACGTATTTGCGACTTTTCCTATACTTGTCATATAGAACACTGCTTTTTGCCAAATAAGTAGCCAGATATAGGCAAAATATAATCTGATTAATGATTGACGATTACAAAATGTAGTTGCAATTTTGTTCCTCTGTGATCATGATTAAATTCCTACGAAAAATTAAAGAGTGATAAATGTGTATGCAATTGAGGATTCCGTAGTGCTTAAAACATAGATGAGCAAAATGCTGTCATATTAATGATTAAAAACGAAAAATATAACTGTAATCGTTTTTCATTAATCAGATTACATCTTAGTCATGAATGGAAGTAAGTACCCCATAGGTTTTGATTTCCTATCAAAAATGTCAAAAATTTTACAAAATAATACATAAGCGGACTTATCATATATTAGCGTGGACATACAAATATAATATTTTCTGAGCCGCAAGGGACCCCAAATTTGAGTATTTAATATTAATTTTAACTTAATATCGCCACTCGTTTCTGAGAAAAGGGGTGTTGAAAAATAGACGGACGGTTGGACAACGAAGTGGCCTGTAAAAGATTTCTTTTCTTTAAAGACACAGAACCCTAAAATCGAGATGATTAACTCGTTTCAATCAAAAATTAAACTTGAACTGTAATTAATAAGAACTGAATTATAATCCTATTAGCAAATATTGTTAATTATGAAGATTTTAATGATAATAGATGGAAGATATGTTTACACAATCTTTTCTAGAGTCAAAATGTCTAAAGTAAAAGAATAAAGTTACAATGAACACCGTATTGCAATGAACCATTTTTAAACAAAGGTAAGATTCATTCCCCTGTTGTAGACAATAGACAGAAAAATCGATATCCTGACTGACGTACATTCCTTCTCCAGTTCAGTTTGAAATTGCCGCGAGTGACGTCAACAGTACGTCTGACGTCACCCAGCCAGCCACTACTCGACGTACTCGAGCACATAATACCCATCTCCCTTTACCCTTTCACAAATGAATGGATAGAAGCGAGACGGCGAATGTCGCGTAAACTTGAATCGCGTTTTTCAGTCTTGGGCTGAGCGATGTTCAAATAAATGCCCGTACATTGATAACATTAGAAAGATAAGGCTAATTCACAAGATAAATTGGACCTTTCCGCTATCATTAAAATTTGTGTATTACTTTTTGACTCCATTTTAAAGATAAAAAGTGTATTTTAATAACATTTAGACAATTGGAACAAGTGTTTTGTTAATGGAATATCGAGGGTTGCATATGAGCCTCCCTGAGCAAATGACGTGAACTACGCTAGCGCCGCCGTGGCTTGCGACAGGAATTAAGTTCAGTGGACGAAAATCGCTCGACGAACACTCGGTCTGAGTGTTATTTATCGCGATTTATACAAAAAATGGCCAGCAATATCAATCCAGTACACAAAAGCAAGCATTTCCCGATAGATCAGCTTGTGTGCGTCGGAAATTATGAGCTTGAAAAGACCATTGGTACAGGCAATTTCGCCGTCGTAAAACTGGCTACACATGTTATTACTAGAAGTAAGGTGCGTACATTAGTTAATTTAGTTGTGTATTAAAGTGAGTTTTGTGTTTTATACGCGTTTTATATTAATCAGAACGTTCCTAAGAGTGATTTCGTATCTCTCTGTGCCTGTGGTTGGTTATCGTGTTGTGTTGTCACGGTTATTTTCCATTCGGAGATTTCGAACAACATTCAGGTTTGCCAAACATCGCTAAGTAAAGAACTTGTTTGAATTTACAGTCTGGCGAACGATGGGTAGGATGGCATTTGCGTAAAAAAAACATTAACACCTATCAATCAGATTGTTTTGTACCTCTGTTACTATTGTGTGTATGACAGAGCCTATATGATTTTGCCGGATTATAACAAAGTATTTACTTTTGATTTTTTAATTAATAATACATTCAGTTTTGTACAATATTTACGGAACTGTCCTGCATATTTTTTCCGCGATAGTCAATTCCAATTGACTTCTTATTAGAATATTGTGTAATCAAATATAATCCCTTGTTATGGGTACATATGAACTTATCTCACGCGCTTCAAGTGTCACTTCACTTCCTGCATTAATTACCACTATCCGTTAAGGCCTGCTTATATTGCTTAGTAACAACTCTAAAATGTCTATTACAGTTAGATATATCTTGCCATGTATGAAGAAGTAGTACAATTAAAAACATTGAAGGAGTAGGGATGGCAACTGTTTCAAAAAGATCGATTTTTAAATCGATACAACTATGATGTAATGTATCAATAAAAAAAAATTGAGATCCAAAAAAAATGATTTTTTTTTCTGTTTACATTTTTTAATAAACAAGAAAAGCACTCTAATAAATATCTCTTATCATTTAAATCATGGAATTTCTCAATTTAGGGAACTCAATAATTGCTATTGTTTTTACAACCATACCAAAGTATCAGGTATAAAACAAAACGATTATATATTTTTATGTGTTTGCGTATGTTTAACTAACTGAATAATCTTATAGTTTTTATTAAAACATAAAGAAATTAAACACCATATTTCAAGAGTGATATCAATTCACTGGATTAATTCAATACCATATATCAATTGATTTGGCATGAAAAATTGATTCTTCAGTTAATCAATCTCAAATCACCTTCTCTAGAATGAAGACAGTTCTTTTTTGCTTGCCACCACATATTTTAATTTAAGCAATGTGCGTACTTGCCTTTACTTGTAGCAAAAAAATCCTAGAAATGCAAAAGTTTATAACGAGAAGCATGTAAACTTGTTGTTATAATTACATGTTCATTTTTAAAGCTGCTTAAATATAAGAATCTTACAAATGCTTCTTAAACAGGATAAATTAAATATTTAATAAACGATGCTACTTAAATGACTTTGTGTGGTAATTTAATTTGCTTATAACTTGGATATCACCTTGATGTCACAAACTTCATAATTATAGGTTATGAATTATGTATTAAGTGATATACAGAAATACCTATTCTATTGAGATCTGAATCTAAAGATTTCAGTTCATTACATATTAAATTTTGATTTATATATATATATATATATATATATAGCTTCTTTCAAACAGCAGTTTATCATTTAAATTCATAGATAATATTTACTTCTGCAGCCTTGAAATAATAAATATAGTAATAAGTTTACCATTGCTGCATGCTATATAGTGTGAAACAGTGCATGAATCTTTTCAGATTAAATCTAGAATTCCCATCAGCTTATTTACACCAAATGCTGAAGATAACCCCCCTTTTCATCATGCCACAAGGATCTTATCTGTGCTGTCCCAGCTCAAGTCTTACCCATGACTTGATAAATATCATCAGCCCATCTCACAATGCGTTTTCAACATATTTTGAATCCCTCAGTTACCATTCCGCAATGGACTTACTCCAACCACTAGCAATACTCTTAGCCAATAGGAATTCTCTTGAAATGTGGTAATTTTGATCCTAGTCAGTGTAACATCCTTGGCTACAATAATTCCCAAGAGATGAGAACATTTTCAAAAGGGTGCAGGTTTTTTGAACTTATGTGTAGGCTAATGTAAACTAATTTTATTTAAAAAGCAAGTGTTCATGACTGCCAGTTTTTTGCCTATTAATGATGTATGTATGTGACAAAAATATAATATTTTAGTTGGTTTTACAAAAAGTTATAAACATACATCAGAATGTGACCAAAATTACAACTTTACATTGTTAAGAACCAGAGATGGGCAAAATGTAATCTGATCAATGATTACAAAATGAGGTCATAATTTTAATTTGTTTGCTCCCTAATCATGATTAAATCCATTTAAAACCTTAAGAAGTCATAAATGTGTATGCAATCTGGGTTTCCTTAGTGTTTAAAACATAGATGAGCAAAATGCAGTCATATTAATGGTAAAAACGCAAAATGTAATCATAATCATTTTTATTAATATGATTACATTTGCCTATCTATGGTCCAGGCTAATACAAAATAATTTTATTTAAAAAGCAAGTCTTTATAACTACCAGACTTTTGCCTATGGGTATTCTATGTATATAACAAAAATAGAATATGTTAGTTGGTTTTAGAAAAAAATATATAAGCATACTTAAGAACATGATCAAAATTACAACTTTACCTTGTCAGGAACCTTACCTTCTTTGTTTCAGTTAGACATATGAAAGCATACAAATATTAATATGAAGAATTTGGAGCTAAATTGCCTTTTTTTGCAAGTTATGTCTCAACCTTTTTTTTATACTTCTGTGGAGTCACACTCCCTTGCTACCTTGCAAAGGTGTGTAAAACTGTTAAAATTTAATGTTGGCAAAGTGAGGCCATTCTTTTAATAAAAACATTGATTAATTAAATTTTTCACTTTTAATAAAAACTAATATAGGATATTGTCACTAAAATTTTATACAAATTACACTTTTGTTCCTAGGATAAAAATAATGTAAAAATATATTAATAATGTTCTCAAAGGCTTTGATTACACTGGATAGTTACAGATTAAATCATAGAAGTAGATCAGGTAAGATCAAGTGAAGTGTGAATAAACCTTTACACCTGATTTGGCTGGACCCAACAGCAAGCCTTATTGTAGACTAGCTGACCCGGCAAATGTGTTACTGCTATATAAATTATTTCTAGTGAATATCTTCTCTATTATAATATACAATTTTGGTCATAGTGGCTTCCACATAAAAGGTAGATATATGCTGTCGCGGACTTTTACTTACAACTATTCAAGACAAAACAATCCTACGGTACATCATCTTTGTGTAAGTCCAATGGTTTCGACAGTGCACGCCAAGATAGCTCTCAGAGGCCAGATTTTTTCTGACTTAATTGACATGTATCGTTATATTACGACCAAAATTACATAAACCTATTACAAATTGCAGCCTATATGTTATTCCGGTGTATAATCTATATTACTGTAAAAGTTTCATACAAATCCCTCCAGTAGTTTTATCGTGAAAGAGTAACAAACATATTCACAAACTTTCACATTTATAATATCATTGCTAGGACTTTAGTAGCAGCATTATCTCCATCATATTTGATACAGTTAGATACATGCAAACTAGATACACTTACATAGACATTGAATTGTCAAAAATGAATTTATTATCACCTAAAACTTGATATAGTTTGATGGGATGTAAAACACTTGAAAGCAACAACAGCTTTTTATATAATGTAATTAAATCTGGTCAAGCTTGTATAAAACGCTATTTAACATTCTCCTTTACTTGATTGTCTTGCACGTAAATATTGTCCAGTTTTGACAACTGTTATATTTAAATCACCATTGAGGTCAAATTAACTTTGACTTGTACTTGAAAATAAACTAATAAATTAACTAGTTTAGATTGGAATAAAAGGATACTTAATAAGCGTTTAATTCGACATAAATGGTGATTTAAATTTAAACCTTGTTAAAATTGGATGTTCCTCCAGGTGATTTGAGAGAGTTTGCTCCCCAGATGAGAGGGAGATGGCATGCAGTGACTGTTGCGTCGCCTGAGAGGTTCTGAAGGGGTAGGTCCTTTAAATTCACCCCCTCTCAGCAAGGAAGCCTTAACAAAGCTGTGCTCTCCCCGGGCTCCTGGATGAATTTGGTTTCACAGGTCCGAGTGGAGCGATTAGAAGGACACCCTGGGAGTGTTTAGTCAAGAGGATTTTAACACACCGGGATCGCTGCTTTTACAGCGGCCATGTTAGCCTTATGCAGGCTTCTCCTCTGGGTTATAAAAAAAAAAGATTATATTCCGAAGCAAGGCGATAAGCATTTTTTTGGTAACCCAGGGGAAAATCCTTCATAGGGCCATCAAGGATCCTGTGATGGCAGTGACTCCGGTGTGTCAGACTCCTACTGACTAAAAACCCCCGGGGTGTCTTTATAATCGCTCCACCCGGGCCTGGGAAACCAAATTCGTCCAGTCACCCGGGGATCAAAAAGCCTTGTTGAAGCTATTTCTCTTTCTATTCTAGGGGTGGGAGTAAAGAGCCTTCTCCGCCAATACCTCTCAGGCGGTGCACCGGAAACTTCACACCGCTTCCTTCACTCCACATAAGACAATAAGCATAGTTTAACTTTAAATATTATACAAATTTAAACTAGATTTAATGTATTGATGCAAGCCCGGCTTACATACCAGTAATCTGAAGAAAGTTGGATCAACAATTTCGTTTCATTGCGGTCGATTGCCGTACCGAGCAAACCTCCGATCCATTTTCCATTTGCTGGCCAGAGGGAAAAAAGAATTAATATTATATCAGCAATGCCATTAGTATGAAGTCCAAGAATACATGAAAATGGCAAACCAACGAAATACAGTGGACTACCAGACATCCGGTAACCCGGCAACCCTTGTAATCCGACATTCCTGTGACTGTTGATATATCTATCTCTCTATATATATATATAAAATTCTCGTGTCACAATGTTAGTTACCTTACCCCTCCGAAACGGCTTTACCGATTTTTACCAAATTTTATATGCATATTCAGTAGGTCTGAGAATCGGCTACTATCTATTTTTCATACCCCTAAGTGATAAGGGTGGTTCACCCTTAAAAACTTTTTTAAATTTTTGGACAAAAAAAATCTGTTTTTATTTTTCTACTAGAAATTACCTAGAAATAACTTATATGGCAAAACAACATTTGCCGAGTCAGCTAGTAATTATCTAATATGATATGTAGTTCAAATAGAATGTTTGTGCAATTTCTCGGTACTCTTTTTCAAAAAATGTCAAACTATAGTGGGTTTTACGCAGTACTCTTTAATCCTACAAATTTGTTGGTCAGACATTGCCCTGTAAAACGTTTGTCGGATAACCGAGATTCCACTATATGTGGTTTGTTACAATTCTATACATTTTAGACTTTACTAGCTTCTAGAATGTTTAAGGATAGTCTATTACTAAATATTTAAACATTTTTGTGCTCCATTTTTTGGTGGTAGGGCGATTGCCCGAACTGGGTCATGACCACATTAACACGAGTGTAAAGACCAACATCGTGACTCGCTTTGGCCTGTCGCGTTTCAGAGTCTGCTTGTGTATATCCAGTTACTCATTTACCTAGAGACAATCATTCGTGGTATATGAGGGCCGACATGACGACGGAGACTGTCAACGGATTTTTATCTCTTGATGGTCGTTTTCGTTTTTGCACTACACTGTACTTACCATCAGGTGCATTGTAGTTGCTGTGTTGAGTGTAAAAAAAAAAATATTGAAATACGTCTTAGATTGATCTAAGCATGTAAAGCAAACCTACATGGTGAGTAGAAGGGATGGATCATCTATATCTCTCTCTCCAAGACATGAGACCTTTATGTTTTGGGCACACCGAGTCGAAAGACGAATTTCTATCCCCAGACCCGGTTAACAGTGATGAGAAGACGACATCCCGGGGGTTTTGCCGTGGCCCTTACGACGATCCTAAGCAGTATATTTCTCCGGGCTACGAAAAAAGACGTTTATTCTAAGCATTAAACAAATAATAAAAACGCTATTATGAGGTTTTTTCTAGCAATGACTTGTTATAAATTTGTTATCAATTAATTTCTGACGGAAAGTTACCTTTTACGTGATAAGCAAAAAACGCGTTTTTCTGACCTTCTATTCAAGCTTCGTCAGCCTAGAATACGGTCAATTAAATGTGGAACTTTCACTATCAAGTTAAGGAACGATTAGGTTTTTGATAATTCTCATAACTGAATTAGGAAGAAAGACGGAAAATCATTTATTTGGCAGATAACAACACTCGACAATTAAAAATAACGTTCGATCATCGATGACACTAATAAAAAATCTATGGTATAGACATAAGGTGTCGACAGTGATATTTAGAAAGCTTGTGTCAATTATACACATTTTGCATTATTCTACTAGAGTCATGGTTGATCGTATTCCTTTGTCTAGGTCTTAAAGATTGAATAATCAAAATAATAAATAGAGAAGTGTTGCAAGTATAATAATAATAATAATGTATTTATTTATTTTTCCTCACAAACAAAAACTGAATCACTCAATAATAGAAATATTTACGTCGGAAGTATTCGGATTCCCAGGCTCGGCGAAGGCGAAGAGAGGGCAGTGCTGGCACCCCGGTGGTTTTAGTCGGGGCAGGTCCGACACACCGGGGGAAGTGGGCCTCACTACTTCCCCTGACGGTCCGTAGGGATTTCCACCGGGATAACAAAAAAAAAAAAAAAATAGAAATATTTACAATAAAAATGTTTGTGGGGGAACTTGTGTCTGCTGTAGGTATGCATATCATATATTGCGATGATGCGACAAAGAGAGGTCTACTCTTCAATAAAAGCCGGTGCACACGATACGATGCGTCGCCGCAACTTGAAGACACAGCTTATTAAAAATATATTGGAAAACACAGTCACAACTCGTCCGGTGCGTGTACGGCCAGCGCCTGAACGCACCCTGTGCTCTTCCTTGAGTATTTGTATGTACAACGACAGTACGGCACCGTTCTGGCGTCGGTACTAGTGCCCAGAACTTGCTTGGGAATATTCCCGGGAATTTACGAAATGTTCGCGGAAGTGCTGGGCACTTTGGGAAAATTCCCGGGCATTTTCATCACTAGTCGGTACGCATCATGTGCTCAGACTGTTAGGGATTAAAGAAAAACACATTTCGTCACTGTAGAATTAACTCCTGTGTCGTGAATGCGAAAATGTCATGTGAACTACTGCTGTGAAAACAGAGATCAGCGGCGTTACTGGTTATGTTGGGCATGACGCACAAGCACAAATTGAATACAACCAATAAAATATCTTTACTCACTCCAAAAAGCATGAAGTGTGGTGATGTGTAAATTAAAATATAGCTACTTTATCTAAATCTTTGGGCACGCAATCTAAACATCAGAAGTAGGATCACAGAATATGGTCGTATAAAAATAGGCCTCATGTGTTTAAGGAAAGGAAAATATTTGGCCATTGGCTTGAATAACGAAACAATATTTGCATTGGCAGCTACGCTGTCGCCTGTCTATTTGTTTGTGCATACCTCTTTGCCGTGATTACCCTTTGACGATTCGTAAAATTCCTGTACAAGACGTTGATATTGACGGGTTATTTTCCAGAAAGTTCTAATCAAAATAACGGATATCCGTTGCTCTCGTAAATAGAAAGTAAATTATTTTATTTTTGAATAGCTTTTGCCCGCGGCTTCTCTCGCGTTAAGAAATATTATTATTAATTAGATATAGTTTTTGCGGCTTTATTTTTGTTTAGCGTGGGTAAAAAATTAGGGCCTAATCTGTCATTAAGTGCTAAAACTATCAAGCAATTATATTTTATACAAACTTTCATTCCATATTTTATCTCCTCAGGGATGGAATTTATCAAAATCCTTTCTTAGGGAATGCCTACGTCATAGTAGCCTTATGCGTGCAAAGTATCAGCCCGATCGGTTTAAAATTGACAAAGTTTCATACAACATTTCATCCCCTATTTTATCCCCTTGGGGGTAGAATAGATCAAAATCCTTTCTTAGCGGATGCCTACGTTATAACATCTACCTGCATGCCAAATTTCAGCCCGATCCGTCCAGTGGTTTGGGCTGTGCGTTGATAGATCACTAAGTCAGTCAATCGGTCAACTTTGAGATATATATCTTTAGACTAGTCTCTATTTGCAACTTTGCGGGAGCTGTAGTTTTCCACTGAAGCTTCGGTAAAATTGTCTTCAGATGCTGAATTTTTGCTTTCGAATCGAAGAAGTCGGATGACGGATGTCGTGCGTAAGCTAGCTTACAATTAATTCTGAGTCCATACTTCAGAACGTATTTTCAGGGAATCGGATTGCACGTAGTACGTAACTGCCCTTAAAGAGCTTCACTTTGTTAAAAAGTTTCCAGTAAATTTATTAACATAGTTGTTACTTTATACTTTGCAGGGCTTCAAGTGAAACGTGATTTAAATTTCATTGATAAACATTTGTCCAAGTGTGTGTAGGAAACATGCGAGGTAAAATGCAATATTTTTAATAAACTTCTAAAAGGCAGGAATGACATTTTGAGGATTTGTGTAAGCGAAATAGATTTGTATGTTTAGAGACAAGTGGAGTTCCATTCTTTCTTATTTATTGTTCTCCGGGGACAACCCTCCACAGACCCTGAGGGCGACGGTTCTGGTATGCCAGTCTGCCACTAAATAAGAACCTCTGGAGAGTCCGTCTACTTGCTAATAGCCATGCCTATAGATCTGTATTCCTCCTATGATCCGGCGAGCATCCCGTCAGGCTCCATCTAATAGGGGAAAGCTATTCTATCTGAGAATCTATGTGATTATAGGTTACCAAAAATAATTTTGATATTACACTATTGTTCAACCGGAGTTCGATTTCTAACCAAAGCGAAAGCATGAACATCCTAAGAAATGGAGGGTTTTTTTTATATAGAGGCGGACACGTGACCTCAATAACATCTGGTGGAAGGTGAAGATAAGTTCTATGATGGACGGCGTCCGTCCAACAAATCCCTATTCACTCTTCTCTTAAAGACTTCCAGGTCATAAGATCGTGTAAATATGCTCGCTGGAAGCATATTCCAATTCTTAGCTTTTCGCAAGATGACTGTCAGTGACGTGGATAGGGTAGGCAAAATTCGCGTAATTAATTTGAGTATTATATTATGACAGTAAATATTACATTGATTTCTAGGAAATCTAGATAGCATGAATATAGAATAGATATGAATATAAACGGTTCCATTTTTTGTCTAACTTTAAGCAATTTATTCTAGACTACACCCTTACCACCATAAATACCTTATGATAAATATATCATAAGGCTATGCAATGCTTGCATGCATCTATGGAATGAACGCTACTGATATCTGTAGAAGTGAATCTTTTCGTGCAGATATCTATTCTATAATATAAAAATGAATCGCAAAATGTAAGCGCGAAACTCGAGAACGGCTGAACCGATTTGGCTGATTTTTTTTTTTGTTGTGTTTGATGAAGTCTGAGGAAGGTTATTACGGAGAGAAAAATTTTAAAAATTCCCTGCAACTGTCTAAAAATAACACTTTTCTGTATTCTCATACAAAAAATTCGTTATAAGTCATTTTGAACTTTAATACCACACCATAAAGTTTAAATGTTAGTGGACGGGTTCCGGGAAGGCAAAACAATTGAGTGACGTATAAATATTAATGTCAATATTTGTCAATTTTTATACCTATAGCATTAAGGCCAGGTTCCTTCAAACAATTTTCAAAAAACAGCCGACAGGGGAAGCTATTAACATTAAAAAAAACAATGTGACTTTGTTTTAGAGAAATAGGGCAGAACAAGGTCTGCCGGGACAGCTAGTAAATAAATAAATTATTTATTACAAAGCAGCAGATTAAAGTCAGCTGACACCCAAAGTAGGACTATCTGTATCTGGGGTGTTCCCGGTAGTTAAGAGCCCAGAGTGAGGAACCTCCTAACAAAAGGTGCCGTATCGAGTAATACTGCCTTCTGTATCCGGCCCTTGATCCAACAACCAAGCGAGAGCCTCTTATGATGGTAATCGAGGCTCTTTGCGATCAGCCCATTAGTCGATTCGACTATCGGGACAATAATCGCAGAATTCACATCCCACATGCTAGCTATCTCGTGTGCGAGGTCTAAATATTTCGATGATTTTTCTTCTTCCGCTTTTACGAGATTCTCATCATGTGGTATGGTGATATCAACGAGTATTGCCCGGCGCGCCGACCAATCTACTACCACAATGTCAGGTCTATTAGCAAAAATAGTCATATTACATATTAAAATTGTTATTAATAGAGAATAAAACTAAATAATATAGTAACATAAAAAAAACTTTGAAAATAAAGGTTATGTTTTCGGCATAAAAACAACTTCTAGAGATGATTAAAGCACCTTGCAACTTTTCTAAAATACTAGTATTTCGGGCTCAATAGGGCTTGTACCCGGAGCCGTAAAACAATATAAAAAAAAACGAATATTTCGAATCTTAGTTCTGAATAATCTCTTCCTTTAGCAGATGCTGTAACTTCGGCTCATTTTGGCCGAAGGTATTTTTTAGCCAAACCTTCGCTCGGAAAACACTTTATAGTGATGTTTTGAAAAGTTTGACGTTGATTTATTTGAAAAATCTATTTGACGACACAAACAAAGGTTTCATAGACAAGATATTGTCATGACTATTATTTGGTTTGACAAAAACTCTAGTTTTTTTTTTTCGTTTATCGCTGCAAGGTCACTGTCAAGGCGGGTCGCTGACTTGAACGTTTCTTGTTATCTTCATGCTTTGCGGAAATCGGGTCGGTTGGTGTCATTCTACGCGATCCTATTCACAATCATCTGCCCAGTGTATTACTATAGATGAGCAAAATGTAATCAGATTAATAAAAATTATTAACGATTACATTTTACGTTTTTTACCATTAAATGATTGCATTTTGCTCATCTAAGTTTTTAACACTACAAAATCCCAGATTTGATACACATTTATCATTTCTTAATGTTTTAAATAGATTTAATCATGATTACAGAGCAAGAAAATTAAAATTACGATTATATTTTGTAATCGTTCATCATTAATCAGGTTACATTTTGCCCATCTCTGTGTATTACTATTGGCCTGTTATCGTAATTTGTAGGGAAAATACCAGTAATGAAGATCCCGATCTTGGCAAGTTGGAACCGCGCTCCTGGGTCAAATTCTATGGGCGGTAAACGAGCACATCACCTAGCGGATATACTAAATAACGTATTTAAAAAATGGCCTAACTTCTCCATAAGAAATACGCTGAAGATTTGTACAAGACTTTGTTTTGATGTTTTAAAAGTGGACTCAAAAATCTCATAAGATATTGTTACCGCTTCTTAACCCTTTTTTGCGTAGTTTTTTTTTTATTGGTGAAATAAATCAAGGTTATATAATTAATGTTCAAAATTAAAGGAAAAATGGTTAATATTATATAATTTTTGGGCATTCAATGTTATGATGGAAGTTTCCATCATTATGCAAAGAAGGGTTAAGTTATGCAAAGGTCGTTTTTCGTAAATATGTCGCTTATGCAATAAATTATATTTACATTTTTATAAAGTCCCACAGGCGATATACAGTAATTTTTGCCACGCCTCGAAAAATTTTAAGATCCCGGACGGCATTTAAGTAAACACACCAACAGACGAAAATAGTATATTATATATATATATATATTACTTTGTTTTCACTCCATAAGAACCTTCCCCAGACTTCATCAAACACAACAAAAAAGGAATCAGCCAAATCGATTCAGCCGTTCTCGAATTATGCGCCTAGCAACACACTTTGCTATTCATTTTTATATAGGTACATATATAGATAGATTCAGTTTTCTATCAAAAACGAATTTATTTTCTGAGCACTTTACTAAGGGACGTCAAAGTACCGTCTATAAAACTCAGCCTAAGAAATTTAGTTCATGATTGAATAATATAATGATTAAAAAACCTTTCAAGGCGCGCCCTAGCGGGGCTGCGGCGAATTGATTAGAGGCCCCGTAGCCTGCTAATTCGCAAATGTACTCACCTTGGGGTTTTTAGCTGGTATAAGTTTTTTTTTGTTAACCCGGTGGTTATCCCTTCGGACCGTCAGGGGAGCGGTGAGGGACACTCCCCCGGTGTGTCGGACTTGCACCGGTTAAAACCACCGGGGTGCCAACTATGTCCTCTCTTCACCTTCGCCGGGCCTGGGTATCCGTATACTTCCTGCGGAACCGGCGAGAGGCTGACCTTGCCAGACCTCCTCTATGGGGAGGGGGTCAATTGTTACCCCCCTCACTGCCTCTCAATGAGGCGTCACGTGGGCATACACACGACGCCTTGTCCTCACTGCCAGGCGGCGGACGCCCTCGACATCCACCGCTCGGTACACGTGCGACATACCCCAGCTGCCACCCCCATGTGCAGCCGGGAAGATCTTATGAGGATTTTCCCCAAGTAAAAAAAAAAAATACTTTCGGCTGTGAGTAGCATCTATACTAATATTATAAAGCTGAAGAGTTTGTTTGTTTGTTTGTTTGAACGCGCTAATCTCAGGAACTACTGGTTCGAATTGAAAAATTCTTTTTGAGTTGAATAGACCATTTATCGAAGAAGGCTTTAGGCTATATAACATCACGATGCAATTATTAGGAGCGAAGAAATAATGGAAAATGTGAAAAAAAACGGGCAAAATTATTCATCCTTGAGGGCTTCCATTGCGTGCGCTGCAAAAACGGTTCAAGATACCAAAAATATATGTAAGAAAGAATTATTCCTCTTGAAATGATCTAAAAAAATGTCCGCGACAGTATATGTCTATCTTTTAAGATTAACTCACTAGAACCGTTTTTATGGTAAACAAATTTGGTTGAAATTAATGCATTATTTGTTAAGAGTTGTATCAACGTAATAATATTAATCTTTATCCAAATAAATGTGTTGTTGATTAAGAGTATTTAATTGTGAACAAAATTGTCTTTGACATCACTTAATTTCAATGAACATCTTAGAAGATATTACAATAACTTATATAGCAAAACAACGTTTGCCGGATCAGCTAGTGATAAATAAGTCTGGAATATATTACTTAAAGTTAAACAAAAAATGGGTCCATTTATATTCATATCTATTCTATATACACGCCGTCTATCTTTCTAATGAAAGCAATGTAATATTTACTATCATAATATAATGTTTAAATTAATTACGCTAATTCTTCCTACCCTGTACAATTACCCTATGCACGTCACTGCCTATAAGCAGCATTCGCTTTGTAAAATAAAATAAAGAATAATTAGTAAAAATTAAACCGATGTAACTTTATAACCTGGTCATTCTTCTTGACTTGTATTACTTGCCCAGCACGATTGTGAACGGTGAACAAAAAGCACAATGTTTTTTTCCTCCAGTTTTTCCAGTTGCGTTCATTACTCACTCTGTAGAGGTGAAACCCCTCAAATCAATTAATACATTGAAATAGTTCCTTTCACTTTACAAATCGGTTGCTGTGCACTTGGAAATGCAGCTGCCTACTTTTTTAGTGTTCCGTACCTCAATGAGAAAAACGGAGCGTTTATAGTAGGGATGTAACGGAGGCAGTTTTATCGGAACCGAAGTCGGAGTCGGAACCGAAGTCGGAATCGGAGTGAGAGGCAATGTGATTACTGACAAGTGATGGCAGAAGAAAGTAGTTTTATTTAAGGACAAATAAAAACATTATTTCGTGAACCTTTTTGATTAGAAAATAATAAATTTACACATCCACAGACAATGAAAATAAAAATTGCTGTGTTTCTTATTAATATTTTCCCAATAACAGTGAACTAATTAAATCAAATTTGTTCCAAGGTTGTTTTTGTGTTAATTTCAATATTATTTCATTTTATGTCAATGTAAAAGAGAACCTTTTAGTAATAAATTTAATGTAAATTTAGTTTTAAATTCAATAATTTTAATCATATTTTATTTTAATCAAATTTTCAAAAATTTCTTCAATGTAAGTTGCATAGATTGTTTGATTAATTGATATTATGTTTCAACAACATATAAAATGAAATCAAATGAATTGACTACAACAGTAGTGGTGATCTCCGATTAATACCTCCGAAATAAAAAGTTTCGGAACCGGAGGTGTAATAACAATCGGAAGTTCCGACTTATCGGAGTCGGAGTCGAAGCTCCGTAACATCCCTGGTTTATAGGATCACACTGTGATCTGTCTGTCTTATGAACGTGTTCGATTATATGAGACGTCTAATTTCAAAGCCCTCTAAAACGATTTTTCTTTTTTGCATTTTTATGAATTGAAAAGACTTTTTTGCTTTATCATTCTAGAATAATAATTTAAATACCTTATAAGAATGTGATTGTTAAGTCAAAGATTAATTATATGTTTTTTTTATAAATTTTTGGGATTTGATAAAAATATGTTATAGTGGGTTTTGAAATAAGACTCCGCATATGTCAAAATTGCGGAGAGAGGCACTGCACTCCTATTTTTTTTTGCTTGGTGTGAATTTAAACTGGTTGTGCTAGCGAAGCATACGAATTCTCGGTTTACAAGAAGGAGTGTCTAAAGCGGTTAGTTTTGTTTTTAATAATTTGTATATTTATTTTATAATCCTGATAATAAATTTGATCAAACCTACTTTTTACGTATTTAAAGTTCCGTACCTCAAAAGGATAACTGGAACCCTTAGATGAGCCTTTTTTTCAATAACTTGTAGAGGTTTCAACTTGAAATTAACCCTACTAATATTATAAATGCGAAAGTTTGTGAATATAATTGTTACTCTTTTACGATAAAACTACTGGACGGATTTGCATGAAACTGCCACAGTAATATAGATTATACATCGGAATAACATATAGGCTACAATTTGCAATGATTTTATGTAATTTTGGTCGTAATATAACGATACATGTCAATTAAGTCGGAAAAAAATTTGGCCTCTGAGAGCTAACTTGGCGTACACTGCCTAAATCATTGGAGTTACACAAAGATGATGTACCGTAGGATTGTTTGTCTCGAATAATTCTAAATAAAAGTCCGCGATATCTACCTTTTGTGTGGAAGCCACTATGACCAAAATTGTATATTATAATACAGAAGATACTCACTAGAAATAATTTATATGGCAGAACAACGTTTGCCAGGTCAGCTAGTATTAAATTCAGAGATTTGCTGCAATCTCTAATTCCACCAACCCCAATTCTTTTTATTCAGACACGGCACAGTGACCACATCATGCCTGATGGTAAGCTTGGTGCAGTCCAAAAACGAAAACGACTACCAACAGCAAAAAAAAAATCCATCGCTAGCCGCAGCGATCATGCCGGCCTGCACAAATATCTCATCACGCTACGCTTAAAATACCTAATATCATAGGACGATAGGAGGAACAAGCTCGCCGGAAAACCATTCCACAGTCCAACGACTTGGCAAAAGAGAGTAAGAAAACTTTTTAGTCCTAGCCGGGACGTGAGCGCCGGCCGCGACAGATCGCCGCCCACCACCATGTGATAATAATGGATCCTGTAGCATATCTTACCGTCGAGCAGTAGCGTTCATTCCATAGATGCATGCAAACATCGCACGCCCTTATCTATACTAATATTATAAAGCTGCAGAGTTTGTTTGTTTGTTTGTTTGAACGCGCTAATCTCAGGAACTACTAGTTCGAATTGAAAAAATATTTTTGTGTGGAATAGATCATTTAATGTGGAAGGCTTTAGGCTATATAACATCACGATGCAACTATTAGAAGCAAAGAAATAATGGAAAATGTGACCAAAACGGTGAAAATTATTCATCCTTGAGGGCTTCCATTGCGTGCGCTGCGAAAACGGTTCAAGATACCAAAAATATATATATTAAAGAATTATTCCTCTTGAAATGATCTAAAAAAATTCCGCGACAGTATATGTCTATATTTTAAGATTAGCTCACAAGAACCGTTTTTATGGTAATCAAATTTGGTCGAAATTAATGGATTATTTGTTAAGAGTTGTATCAACGTAATAATATTAATCTCTATCCAAATAAATGTATTGTTGATTAAGAGTATTTAATTGTGAACAACATTTTCTTTGACATCACTTAATTTCAATGAACATCTTAGAAGTTATTACAATTTTAAAATAAATAACTAACTAAAATACCCAAAATAACTATTCCACGCGGACGAAGTCGCGGACACAGCTAGTGATAATTAAGTCTGGAATAAATTGCACAAAGTTAACCAAAAAAAGGAACCATTTATGTTTATATCTATTCTATATTCACGCCTATCTTTCCAATGAATACAATATAGTATTTACTATCATAATATAATATTTAAATTAATTACGCTAATTCTGCCTACCCTGTCCAAATAATGCACGTCACTGGGCCGTCGAGTACCTTTGAGCCTTTGACATTATCCACGGTCAAAGGTTTTTTGCATAACGCAAAAATTTATTACAAAGAGATGACGTTTTTATTGGGATAGGTTGCGGACGTTTTATGTTAACCGCAGTCCATTGAACTTTATAAAAATCTTGCATAATTATCTTGAAAGCAAATCGCGTGACATTGATACTCCAATGTCTTGTTTTTCTTACCTTCTATTGCTAGTTTTTTATGTAGTTTCTTTGTTAAATATCGACCGGCTCAGTCGTAATTATCGTAATGGGTTAATATTTACCGCAAAAATTATGTAAGCTAGCGATCCGCCCTGGCCTCGCTTGGGTACGACATATAAGTGCAATGTGGATACAACTAATAATGCATCTCTGCTTACCCCGTAAGCGATATAGCATAACGATATATTGTCATGATTATTGTACAAAAATTGGACAAGTGCGAGTTGGACTCGAGCAGTGAGTGTTCCGCGAAAACTTTATGATCAATATTGATTTTAGCAATTTTTTTCGCATATAAGACCTTGTGAAGTACTTAAATTGAAGTATTGATGGCGCAGGTCCGAAATGAGATCCGATCGGTCTATCCACGACCGGTTGGCTGATGTCTTTGATGGGGTCGTGGCTGCTCAGGGTGGGGGCCCTGAGCAACTGGTTTAGCGGCCCTCGAGAAGTTGGCAGGGCATTGTGACGTGCTCTGCCTAAATACAACGAGTATCGGGGAGGGTTCCTTCCCCCGAGTTTGTGCCCATCGGGCGCGGCGCGAGGGGGCGGCGGCGAATTGATACCAGGACCCACAGTCCCCGCCAATGCGCAGAAGTAGTCACCTTGGGGTTTTTAGTCGGTATAAGTCCGACACACCTCGATCACGCAACGCCCTTGCGCGGCTGAGAGGTCCTATGAGGATATTCCCCAAGTAAAAAAAAAGGTCCGAAATGAGATTTAAAAAAATACGCACTTAAGCACGAACGCAAATGTTTTATTGTGAAGCCTAACAGGAAAACAATTCATACTCCGTAGCAACAATAGAGAAGGAAAACTCAACTGAAAATTCATCTGTAAAGCAAAACGATTAACTAAGAATACAAGCTCTGCCCGCGACTTCGTTTACAGTTCCAATGATGTTTCGTAACCATAAAATTTCATTCGCGCGTTTGGCCCAACATGATTGGCTCTCGAAATGTGTCGCGAGCGCCATCTTATGAATGGCGCGATGCGTGCACAACTTATCAAACTGACACTCAAAAATCGTAACCGGAGCAAGCAGTTGCTAATTCTCATACGCAATAAAACGATTCGTGAGGAAGCATCGAACGAGCTCGCGACACCGTATACAACAGAATTTGTCGGAATACAAATGGCAGAGTGTGGTGTTCGAACGTTTAGCCGGCCGGCAAGTGTTGTTAACTTTCCTCATCACAAACAAGTTTACATCCGTTGCGCTGATCCCGACGAGCGGAGCAGGACGGAACCGCCTGCCGCGGGAGCTGACCAGCTGGGACCGCGAGAGTGCCGTCGGCCAGGTTAGTGCAACGCATTGTACGCGAGAGAAACACCATTGGGGCTAGGATTGTTAGCCATATCATAGTCGTTGTCTCATTCCCATATTGTGGTGGAAAATCCTCCACAAACGCGGTTTCATCACAAATGATACAATTATCACTAGCCTGTAGAATCCGACCGAAAGTTTCGGCTTCTGCTGTATTCGGCTGAGAACATTCGGTAAAGTTTTTAAATGGGCCGAAATTTTAGCGAAAGGTTTCTAGCAAGCGTCAAACAATGACTGACTAATCTGATAGTGATTTTTAAAGTGTGTTTAACCCTTTCGTTACCAGCGCCGGCTTTAGTCGGCATTCACAAAACGCCCCGTGTGAACCAGCGCCAGCTTTAGCCATCATTAATTTTATAGAAAAGTAAAAATTAAATTACTAAGAATTATCCTAATTTAAATTTTTATTTAATATACTTGGTCGAGCCAATATTTATTCATTATTAAATCCACCTTCATTTAATTTCCTACCCTCATCCTGTCACTTATTCCACCGCACGCGGCCGTGACATTTAGCACGGCCATCATTTTAGTGTCGTCCAATACGTCATTCCTGACGGTCGCCTCAAAAGCCATCAGCACGCAACGCGAGGACACCTTATCGTCCTGTATCTTCTATTTGTTCGTCCGCTACGCGCACACATCGAGTGTGCCCAAATCATTGTTCGTCCGCATATTAGGATGTTGGCGCCACAGCCAGGATTGCCAGGAAGGAGAGGATAAAGCCGATGTCATCAGAGCCGCGAGGATCGTACGGTCAGTGTGTGTCCTTTATTCCCTTTTCTTTCCATTTTTAAATACCGCAATACAGTCCACTATCCGCAATTCTATTGGCGCCTCCAATACCAGCAAAATCTTTAAATATAGTGTATATATATATATAAATGAGAAAATTCGAATATCAACTTGCCATCATGCAATGTGCACAGTTCGCGGCGTGCTGCCCGGCTCAGTAGCACCACTTCGGCGGATAGGACTGCGGTAATGAAAGGGTTAAAGTTTAGGGAACGGCTTCTGGGTGCAGAATTTACTTTGGATTATGACATGGGATTTTCCAAAAAAAAAAGAGAGAAAAACGCTATTTTATATCTGCAACGCAACGACACTTCTTGTAATACGGTTATCGTTGAGCAACTGTGACCAATAAATAATCTACAGCTGCCAATATTGTTCAAATAATAATAATATTGACTCGTTAGTTCGAAGGTGACTCACTTAGTCCTGTGCACATTTAGTTAGTCATAAATCTAGAGAACTTCAGTCCTGAGTATACGTGGGCCGACATGGCGATGGCTGTCGTCAACGGATTGTTCCCCTGGCGGACGACGCTGGCGTACGACTACAACCAGTGACGTGCATAGGATATTTGGACAGGGTAGGCAGAATTTGCCTAATTAATTTGAATATTATATTATGATAGTAAATACTATATTGCTTTCAAAGGTAAGATAGATGGCGTAAATATAGAATAGATGTGAATATAAATGGTCCCTTTCTTTGTTTAACTTTAAGCTATTTATTCCAGACTTATCTATCTTAAGGGCATGCAATGCTTTCATGCATCTATGGAATGAACGCTACTGACTACAATACAACTACTAGCTTAGTTAACCCAGTATTAAAAAAAATCCCGCCGTGTTGAACTAATGACACGTTTTAGGAAAATTTAGCTTTTAAAGGTTAAGCTATTCGACAATCGGAGCAATGATCTCGTCCAATATTACATTTTTAGTGCTCCTTACCATTCGCTGCAACTTATGCAAGTTGTAACTGCAGAATTTATTCAACTAATTCCAGTTTTCGCTGTGAAATCAATCCGAGTAAAACGATAAAAATTTTGCACATATCGAATTATTGACTAATAAATTAGAAACTACTTATCTTACTTGTTTCGCAATTAATTTTTTGCCGTGCCGTATCGAGTAATACTGCCTTCTGTGTCCGACCCTTGATCCAACAATCAATCAACAAACCATTCAACAAGCCAGGGATGTTAAGGAGCTTCGACTCCGACTCCGATAAGTCGGAACTTCCGATTGTTATTACACCTCCGGTTCCGACTTCGGTTCCGAAACTTTTTAATCAGAGGTATTCATCGGAGGTCACCACCACTGTTGTAGTCCATTCATTCGATTTCATTTTATATGTTGTTGAAACATAATATCAATTAATCAAACAGTCAATGCCACTTAATTTGTAGAAGACATTTTTAAAAATTTATTTATAGAATAAAAAATATGATTTAAATTTAAAACTAAATGTACATTTCAATTTATTACTAAAAGGTTTTTTTATTTTACATTTACATTAAATTAAGTAAAATAGAAATTAACACAAAAACAATCCTGGAACAAATTTGATTTAATTTGTTTACTGTTAATGGAAAAATATTAATAAGAAACAGCAATTTTTATTGTCTGTGTATTTATAAATTTATCACTTTCTACTTAAAAAGGTTCACTGAACAATATTTTTATTTGTCCCCTAATAAAACTATATCCCTACAACAAACAATCCGACAACTGCTGCATAATCTAGGGATAGAAACAAAGGCTGGGATTTATAGACGTTATTTCGACTTTGCTTAACAAAGTTCACATAAAATAAATTCTTTTTGGCATAAAACTGAATATATAATAGGAACTTGAGTATAGCCATAGAATTCGCAGAGCCAAGTCTATGTTGACAAAATCGGTGACTTAACAAATTCTTTGACATTCATTGAGTAGTATAAATTGTAATATTTTAGTAAAGTCTAAGCAAACTTAAAGTTACGACTATAAATTTCAGCCTAAAAATACATCGCTATATTTTCTTTAAACTTAAAAGTACTTCGTCGATTATCAACTTTTATTTTATGCAGTATGTATAAATTTTATCTCTTTAGATTTTTCCCTGTATGCTTGTAATGCTGCTGTGTGCCTATAAAACGTCGCTTCTTGCCATGATTTTAGGACAATAGGAACAGAGATAGGCACAACGTAATCTGATTAATGATTAACGATTACAAAATGTAGTCGTAATTTTAATTTTCTTGCTCTGTAATCATGATTAAATTCATTTAAGATATTAAGAAGTCATAAATGTGCAATATGCAATTGAGGATTCCGTAGTGTTTAAAACATATATGAGCAAAACGCGAAATGTAATCGTAATCATTTTTATTAATCTGATTACATTTTGCCCATCTATGAATGGGAGGAGCCTTATAAGTTTGACTCCCTTACGACAACGGCATAAACAAAGATATTTCACTGCGTAGATTCAAAAGTATGATTTTTAGAAATACATAAGACTTCAGATCTTAGCACGTTTGTATCATGGCGAGTGTTCTGAAGAGTTGCTTACCTTGTTCCACTCTCTCTCTCTCTCTTCCTGAGTACAACCACGCGCGCGGGTTTACGGAGTCACAGCTATACGGTAGCTCATATCCCGGCTAGGACTTTTTTTTAATCAATTTATTTAAAGGGCTTTTGACTGCCGCATGCAGTCATGCCAACCCTATCATGCTACACCATAAAAATAAATAAAAAATAAAAATATAAACAGTACACTAAGTGTTATAGGCACACTATAGAAGATAGAGAAACCTTAAGGTTCCACTAAACTATTGTAAATAAATTTATAAATTGGCTAAGACTTGTGGGTGACATATGAGGCGTCTAATTTCAAAACCCGCTAAAACGATTTTTCGTACAAAATTACTTAATAGTCCTAATGGTAATTTGAAATGTTTTCATCAAAGGAAATATTATATGTGAATTTATTCTTTTTTGCTTTTTGACTATAGAATAGTAATTTAAATACTATATGTGATTGTTAAGTCAACAATTTATTATAAGTTTTTATAAATTTATGGAATTTGAAAAAATATGTTATAGTGGGTTTTGAAATTAGACTCCTCATATGTGCAGAGGGAACTGAGTTTGATATGGTTGAGCGATTGCCCGAACTGGGTCGTGACCACAGTACACAAGTGTAATGACCGTCATAGTGACTCGCTTTGGCCTGTCGCGTTTCGGGATCAGCTTGTGTATATACAGGTACTCATATAGCTAGAAACCTTCAGTTCAGTCGCGGTATATGTGGGCCGACATGACGACGGAGACTGTCAATGGATTTTCATCCTTTGATGGTTGCTTTCGTTTTTGGACTACACTGTACTTATCATCGGGTGCACTGTAGTCACTTTATCGAGCCAGTGTAAAAAAAGAGTAAGTTTAATGGAAGTTTTATGTACTTAATCCAACGTAAGCATATTTATTATTCAATGCATGATATTTCACGGTATAGGTCCACGCGCATTGTATATAATGCACGACAAATAAATAATAAATGGGATTTCAATTGAGGACTGCCTTTGAATTACTAGTCTCCTCCCCCTAGTGCCTAGAGGTAGAGACAAGCCTCCCAAAACCGGTAGAGGGCTCCACCAAAAACAGAGGCCAATACTCTCCCAGCAGACGGCGAGCCTCATGCGTGCCGTCTGCCTCCACAGACTAATATTATATCGAGGGGTGAACGGCTATTGGGTTTAAGCGACATTTTTTGGTGATATATATATTTATATATAAATACATTTTTTTTTTCGGAATCAGGATTTTTTTACCGATTCCAAATATACAGGGTTATAGGTAACTAACGCACAGCCTCTTAAGGGTGGCTTTGATTCATCAAGACAGACAACTTTTGTTGTACGACTTTTTCTAATTCAATTACTTTTTTCCCATACAAAAAAAATAAAAATCAGATTTGCAGTTCTGAACTTTTTAACTCTTCGTAAGGCGACGATCGCGCCACGCCGACATAGGCGACCGAAGACAGACTTACGTAGTGCGCGGCGTCTTGTGTCGCTACTAACAAAGAAAGGGGTCTGCGGCGCGGTGAGCGGGCGTGGCGACATGTGCTTGACTACTGTGTAACACGGGTCATGTCAGTCGCAAATTTGCTTGCGTGTGCGCCAGCCGTGACGTGTTAGTTGTCCCAGTGACGCGTTCGTTTCATAAATCACAATGTCAAATCGATACACTAACATTGAATATACCGAAATGGTGCGTGTTTATGCTCGGTGCGGTGACAATCTGTCTGAAGCTTGCCGTGAGTCCGCGAGACTATTTCCGAATGTGTTGACACCGAGTAAATAGATTTGTGAGTATTTTTGTAAATAGTTTAATTATTGTAAATAGAGTGATTTCACTTTTTAAATACGCCTACATTAAAAAATAGTTTGCAATTATCTATCTTCAAACAGACCGCGCGCCTCTTTTGGTGCGATGAATTGCTTGATTACGTATCAATGTTCGTGTTTTTCTATTTACTTTTTTATTTTTTAGTGTAGCCAGTCCTAGGCCTGGATAAGTATGAAGGGATTGTGGATTCAGTGTATAAATATGTACAGATTGTACAACCTTTGAAACATTAACTTACGTAGAGGCCTTTACCTTGTTCATTTTACGATGTTCCCTATGGCAGACAAATAATAGGTTGGTTTTGTTTGTGAAACAATTATTTAATGTTTTATTTTGATTCTAGTTTGTTTTAATAGTGTATTAGTACGTCAATCAATAAACATTTATTTTCACTATTTAACTAAATATGGAAATTTACGTTCAAATAATTGTTATAAGCGACTTTGTAAAATAAACAAGGTATAGGGTTAATAAACTTTCTGCTACACGATCCTTAACGCTGCGTAGCAACGTAACTTTGCGCACGACTGCATAGCACCAGCTGATTGGATACCTACGCCAGATCGAATGAAAGTTGGAATATAGAGCTAACGATGACTAGATATTCACACTAAAACTAAAAAAAAAATATCTAACGATGTATTAGGTTTTGGCAAAAATCGTACAACAAAAGTTGTCAGTCTTGATAAATTAAAGCCACCCTTAAGAGGCCGTGCGTTAGTTACCTATAACAAAATGTATATATAAATGTATATATGTCTATATAAAAAAATGACACTTAAACCAAATAGCCTTTTTTACCCCTCGATATGATCCCTAACTCTTACTTTTGCTGTGTCGTTGGGCTTTTTTTTTTGTCACCCGCCGACCCTTCCTCTCTCCACTGGACGGGGACGCCCTCAACGTCACCCGCCCAGCCTGTGTCAGGAGGGGAAATCGTGTCAATGGGCTGTGGAATGGTCTTCCGGCGAGCGTGTTCCCACCGTGCTATGACATGGGTTCTTTTAAGCGTAGCATGAAGAAATATTTTTACATACGGCATAATTGCTGTGACTACCTTACCTGAGTTTTTCTTAACAATCGATTGTCGTTGTGGTTTTTTGGACTGCAGTATGTTTACTATTAGGAGTGATGTCCTCTCTCGCCCGTCTTAGTCCTGCTGAGCACCTCAGTTTTCTCCCTTTCGCCTAGTTTAGTTGTGAAGGTCTATCCCGGCCACCAACAAATGTCAAGTCGAAAAAAGGCGTGGTATAGTCACTGTGTTAAGTTGAGATGATGAAAAGAGCGTATACAGTAGAAACCGAATATAACGACATAGGATACAGCGACGTATCGCTTAAAACGGCGGAGTCTCACACTCCAAAATATCAACGATTTGAAAGGATAGAGATAAAATAAAAGTTTAGAGGCTTTATTAACTTGGTTTAAATATCAGAGGGCAAACAACGTCTCTATAAGTGGTCAAATCCTGCAACCGAAACTGGGATGCAGAGTTATGTATGTGTGTATATTGCTTATAACAACTGTTGCATATAACGTCTGAATTATACGGTCCCTTCGATCTCGTTATATCCGGTTTCGACTGTATTAATTACAACTTTATAACTCCACGTGTTCTTAATAAAAAAAGGTGTTTCACAAACAGACGAGCAATTAAGTGATGTAATAAGGTTTCTATTTGTTTTCTGGTACAGGAACTTCAAAACAATAATGTAATAATAACACAACCTAGAACAAGAATTTTGATGGGCGAATTCGCTTCCTCATTAGCCTCATCATGTCTTTCCGTTTGATTTAATTGAGGTCAAGTATGAACCTGTTTGTGATAAAAATATACACACAAACAAGAAAGTTGCTTGAATTTGTAAAGATAGAAATTCTAAATGGAAGCATGTTCTGACACGCACTCGGCCATTCTATTCTGATTTTTATAAACGAGGTCTCCTATTTCAGGATAGAATAATTTGTGCCATCTTGTAACAAATAAAATTTTAAACCAATATATACATAAAGTAACCATACGTCCCGCTTTGGGCGGGACAGTCCCGCTTTTGCAAACAGACCAAAGGATAATTAAACTATATTAAAAAAAACAGGATAATTGTATAAACGAGGGAAATATTCAGGGAGGATATTCATTATAAATACAAATATGTAAAAATAGTGATATATTTGTATCTCTATTAAAACATAGTAAATTATAATCAACATATTTAGGGACAATTACACACATGAATGAATGATTACCAATTAACTATTAAGTCGGTATTGTGCTTGTTCTAAGCCTGGTAAAGTGCGAAGGGAAATCGAGTAAATTCCTGCTTACCTAAAATTAGGTAAAATAAACTGTTATAAAATATGGCTGTACGGTGAGGTGTCATTGCCTATTCCTAAGCAACAAATATGTAATAATTATAAACTTACAATTCCCGCGTTCTCTGTTTTTCTATAATGGTTGCGTTGTCATTAGAAAGTGTATTTAATTATAATAAACTGATTTGTGTAATATAATGACTATTTAATCACGGACCTCATAAACTCTAAACAGAAACTTTATCTACAATACTTACCAATCAATCGTGCGCCACACGAGTTGCGGTGTCAACAATTTTTACGGATCAATTCTCATTTGTTCATTAATTTTTGGTTATGAGTTATTAAGAAATATAGTGTTTTACATTTTTGATAATTACAAGAAGGTATAAATTATTGTATTCTGAAATATCTCCCTTATTCTAAATATATTTATTCTGCTCGAAATATGTGACACGGCACCCCGTACGGTATATATATAATTCCGCAAATCTCTGGTAAAACAAAAAAAAAATGTCACTTTATATGTACATTAATAAATCATAAAGAAAAAATGATAAACACATGAGAATTGATCCCTAAGAAATTTAGACACCGTAGCACGTGTGGCGCATGATTTATTTGGAGATAAAATTAATGTGTTTGGGTCATAGATGGGCACAATGTAATCAGATTAATAAAAATGATTACGATTACATTTTGCGTTTTCCATCATTAATATGACTGCATTTTGCTCATCTATGTTATAACACTACAGAATCCCAGATTGCATACACATTTATGATTTCTTAATATTTTAAATTGATTTAATCATGATTAGAGAGCAAGAAAATGAAAATTACGACTACATTTTGTAATCGCTAATCATTAATCAGATTACATTTTACCCATCTCTGGTTTGGGTTTACCACGGTTTAGAAATGCTTTCGTTAATTGCGTTCCTTTGTCAACAATTCCTAAAGTGTAAAACCTTTTTTAACAATAACGCAATAGCCAATCTTACACGGTGATCGATTGTTATGTGTAAGCAACTGCTATGTAGTGGCCGCCGTAACACACATCTCACAGGCAGACCGGTCAAGTGCAGACAAGCCTGTGAGAAGAGAATCTCTCCAAGATAGTACGTTTCGTGCTAGCAACGAGTCCACACTGAACTTCGTCACAAGTCAATAGAATGCAATATCAATTCCGAACGATATAATCACCCCCAAAGGGGTTAAAAGTTTATTTAAAAAGCCGCCAGTTTTAAGTGTAAATCGCACTTGAGCGAAGTGAGACTGTATCCGCAAGTTTCTTATAAGAACAGGATATTTAAAAAATATGTAAAGAGGTTATTATATTTTGCATATCCGTTCTTGTTTTGCGGAGTTAGAATTAATACTTTGCACCTGATAGCCATTAGAATATGCTTCTAGAATCGCGGTGACCGCTTTAAAATTTCTATTTTCGAGGTGTTATGGCGATAGTCGATGCCTGGTGCGGTCGCATTGATGCATTTAAATTTTTGTTTTCAATAGATGTCATTGTTATTTTAACTTATATAAAATACGTGTCACGTTGTTTGTCCGCGATGGACTCCTAAACTACTTAACCGATTTTAATAAAATTTACACACCACGTTCAGTTTAGGCTAACTTAAAATATAGGATAGTTTTCATCTCAATTCCTAGTCGCAATATTATTTTATTGCAAATTATTTGTTTATTATTTGGCAGTCACAATTTTCAGTTAGCTCCAAACGATTCCAACAGATGGCGGTATATGCTGACTGGATTGAGCAACTATTCGTTATTGGGCGCTATGTTAAATGTACTGTAGGGGTTGTTACTACAATAAATGCGTATTCACATGTATCTACCATATATATTATTTTATTTATTAATCTTAATTTGAGTTGCAATTACAAGTATTATAATTGTATACATATATTTAAAAAAAAAAACATTTTAATTTATTCATATTCTGAAGATAGGATTGAATGTTAATAGGCAACAGATGATGAAGGGAGGGAGGAAAGGGAGAAAGGGTATGATACGTTTAGCTATGAGTTAATACGACATTCAGGGCGGTGCAAAGTTCGCCGAGTCAGCTAGTAATTTTATATAATGTATCGGCCACTGGCTGCCTTATGCCTCAGAGGAAGTCTGCGGCGCTGGTTTTCGTGAAAGGTTTCAGTTATTTTACATCTTATCAAAATAATAAAAACATAACAATAAAATACAATAAAAAGAAAAAATGTAACTGAAAACAATATAACTACTTTAAAGAGTATTACAAATTCCTTAGCAATCTAAGTGACATTAAATTTGTGCATGAGTGATATGAATACATATAATAAATCCGTTCCGCAGCCCCCTCTCCGATATATCATAGATACTATGATTTGCTACTCTGTGTATATATGCGAGTGCACAGAAAAACTTCACTTGCTCTATATAAGTTAATAAAAACGTATATGAATCCTTAATCGATCTTTACACGTTTATGCACTCTAATCTCTGAATCAGTATAACTGTTTTGAAGGCGGTTTTCACTAATATATTATAGAATGCTGCTTTCAACGTATAGTGTTCATTTGATTTCAATCAGTTCATAAATAAAAAAATTATGTGTTTAAAAAAACAAATGGAACATTTATTGGGAAACATTGTTGAGTAAAATGAAACGAAACTCATTTGTTATTGGCATTGTCATTAAATCTTCCTGACGTATACAGTTTTTATTTGTAATATGTTTTCGTGTGTTACTGTTAAACATTAAATGTATTTGCACATTTTTTCTGTTCGGCGATATATGTATGTAGCAGCTCTAAAATATTTTTTATGTCAATTGATTTGTGTTAATAGTTATATTTCATTGTGAGTAACGGCTTTCATGGCGGTACGAAGTTCTCCGGGTCAGCTAGTGATTAATAAAAATTGTTTTTCGTTTTTCAGGTTGCCATAAAAATTATAGACAAGTCTAGGTTAGATGAAGACAATTTGAAGAAAACCTTCAGAGAGATAGCTATTATGAAGAAATTGAGGCATCCACACATCGTCAGGCTATACCAGGTATTTTTTTAATATTAACGGCACTATCTCACAATTATGTGTCATTAATCCATTTACGCCGAGATAAGGATAATTTTTACTAACATTTCAACGTGTTTATTTATTATGTTACCGGATCAAAAAAACTGCAATACCTCTATTCCTACGCGAAATTTGATGCTCTTTCAGAATCTGATATAGAAATTTCGATTAGACACTGAAAAAAAAAATATAGCCAATTTAAACGTGAAAATATTCGATAAAAATGTTTTCCGCATTTTTTTTCACAATGATATCGCAAAGGTATCAACTTTTTACTATGATCAGAGGTGCTCATGGCACTCGAAATGAAGAGGATTTTTTTTTTCAGAAAAATTCATTTCCCCTTTTTTTTAATGGTGGTGAGAACGAAAAATTGTATAGAAATCTTAATTTATCGTTTTCTTAAAAACTATAAACTTTAGAAAAAAATATCTAGGATCAACAATGTCTAAAAATTCGTCAAAGAACGTTCAAATTAATTCAAAATTTTAAAGAAAATTTTTGATGTTCGTAAATATAAAAAAAAAAACATTTTTTTTTAAATACCTAAAAAAAATTGAGTGTTCCGTGACTAATTATAAGAATTTCTTGTTCTTAAAGTTTTTTCATAACATTCTCACCGATGAAGGAAAACATCATGAGGAAACCCTCATGGTATCTTATAGAAATGTCATGTGTAAGTGTCCTGGGAATGGCGATCAGCTGCGCTACTGGCCACGTTGGGTACGACATATAAGTTCAATGTGGATACAGTCACAAATTTGTCTTTGCTCACCCTGTAAGGGATATAGCGTGATTATATGTTTATTATCTGTATTACAGGTGATGGAGAGTACGCACACCATATATCTAGTCACAGAATACGCGCCCAATGGTGAAATCTTCGGTAAGGATATTCTTTTTTTTATTTTTCACTAGCTGACTCGGCAGACGTTGTTTTGCCATATAAGTTACTTCTAGGTGATAATTGAACAGTTTTCGAGCGGCATGAAAAATGATTAAATTACTAAAATGGCTATTTAAAAAATAGGGGTTGGTGATAAAAGGGTAATAATTTAGGGTTGTATGTATTTTTTAATGGTACATTATAGAAAAATAAAAACAAAAAAATTTGTCCATAAATTAAAAAAAATGTTAAGGGTGAGCAACCCTTATCACTTAGGGGTATGAAAAATAGCCGATTCTCAGACCTACTGAATATACATATAAAATTTGGTAAAAATCGGTAAAGCCGTTTCGTAGGAGTAAGGTAACTAACATCGTGACAAGATAATTTTATGTATATAGAGATATGCCGTGGTGGCTGCCGGCAGAATAGAATAGCACGCCCCTCTTCTTGCTGAGGTGTTGTAAAAGGCGACTAAGGTATATCTTTAACACCCCAATTCAACCAGGTTTTCAGAGAAAGAAAACTCGACCAAACCTGAATCCTGCTCCCTCCCGATCGTACTGGTTCTCCATTCCATCGGGCCTGAGGGAGCTCGGACGAGAGAGTTCTTCTCTGGCTGCGCGTCCAGTTGTGCACTTAAATATCTCCTGCGCAATTGACTGTTTCCGAAAACTGGACCTCGATTTCCCTTATCGATGTTGAAACAGTCGCCGTGGCCGAATCCGGCTAGGACACCATCATCATCATATATAGAGATTACGTAGAATCCGTATTGGGGTAGTCAGAGAGAATGAGAACGCCACATTTCTCTATTTTTACAAACATCTTTTGCTTCCTTAATATTTATTAATCCCTTCATACATTTTGGCGATTCCGCATACCTTTAGCATTGCCTCCTATAAATGTTCTTTAATTGGTCCGTGTAGATAAGTCTTGGCCGGCCTCGGCTCTTCCACTTTCTTTTTTTTGTCATCCTTTTCATCATTCATCATCTCCAAGTGCCCAAACCATCGCAGCATGCTTTTGAGCATGTTGCAAACGTTCTTTGCAGCGAATCGCCACATGCAATAATAAATGCGAAAGAAAAAAATGGCCCCCTAGTTACATGTATGGAATTTCAAATTTGATTTTTATTTACATTAAATCTCATTATCGGTTTTGCTTGCGTCCGTGGCTTACATATCGAGGGGTGAAAGCCTATTTGGTTTAAGCGACATTTTTAGTGATATAGTAATATATATTTGTAATCAGTAAAAAACGCTGATTCCGAAAATATATATTACTATATCACCAAAAAATTTCGCTTAAACCTAATAACCTTTCACCCCTCGATATTATATCCATAGATGGGCAAATTGTAATCAGATTAATGAATTACGTTTACATTTTGAATTTTTCATCTATACTAATATTATAAAGCTGAAGAGTTTTATTTGTTTGTTTGTTTGTTTGTTTGAACGCGCTAATCTCAGGAACTACTGGTTCGAATTGAAGAAATCTTTTTGAGTTGAATAGACCATTTATCGAGGAAGGCTTTAGGCTATATAACATCACGATGCAATTATTAGGAGCGAAGAAATAATGGAAAATGTGAAAAAAACGGGGAAATTATTCATCCTTGAAGGCTTCCATTGCGTGCGCTGCAAAAACGGTTCAAGATACCAAAAATATATATAAGAAAGAATTATTCCTCTTGAAATGATCTAAAAAAATGTCAGTATATGTCTATCTTTTAAGATTAACTCACTAGAACTGTTTTTATAGTAATAAAATTTAGTCTAAATTAATCCATTATTTGTTAAAAACTGTATGAACGTAATAATATTAATCTTTATCCAAATAAATGTGTTGTTGATTAAGAGTATTTAATTATGAACAAAATTGTCTTTGACATCACTTAATTTCAATGAACATCTTAGAAGATATGACAAAATCTTATATAGCAAAACAACGTTTGCCGGATCAGCTAGTCATTAATATGACAGCATTTTGCTCATCTATGTTTTAATCACTACGTAATCCTCAATCGCATACACATTTTTGACTCCTTAATGTTTTGAAGGGATTTAATCTTGATTACAGAGCAACAATATTAAAATTACGACTATATTTTGCAATCGTTAATCATTACTCTGATTATATTTTGCCCATCTCTGCTTATATCCTAATTTCAAATCGCTATCTTATTTGATTAAAAATTTATACCAAGACATCCGAGAGACGGATGAAGTGCCGAACGCTCTAACTTGACTCAGAATCTTCGCAGCATTCACAATTATAACGAATACTAAATGCCAGTTATGCAAATGCGACATGTATTAATTTCGACTTATTCAATCTATTTTTAGTTTGATTCTATTAATATTTCGGTTGTGTAAACTGCATTAACATTGAATGTAGGTGACCCCGTCTATGGTCTTTAACCGATTATGTTAATTTACCAGATATTTTTGATATGAAAGTTTCTATTTATATTCAATTTGGTCCGCGCGTTTCGAAGTTGGCAATAGCCACCAAGGGACAGGAATCCATCAATGCAGGGTTCGTAGTATCACCGGAGTGACGTTTCGCGCGTAATGATCGCGACATCCCTCAGTGACACTAGCCGGGCAGTAGACTTCGGGAGCTTGCTGCCCGGATGAGAGGGAGGCGGTGCATAGTATCTGGCGCGCCACCTGCGGGAGAGGTTTTGGAGTGGTGGGTTTTTACTCCTACCCCTCCCAGAGAGGTAGCCTCAACAAAGCCTTTTGTTCCCTGGGCGTCTGGAGGAATTTGGTTTCCCAGACCCGGGTGGAGCAATCAGAGGGACAGCCCGGGGGCTTTTAGTCAGTAAGAGTCTGACACACCGGGGTCGCTGTCCTCACAGCGTTCCTGGTGGTCCTATGCAGGATTTTCACCCGGGATACAAAAAAAAAACAGTTGCTCAGCCACCTAAATGTAAACAAACAAAATCATAAACTATTCAAGAGGAACTATATAACATAGATTTTTTTACACTGGTTCGACATAGTGATTACTGTGCACCTGATGGTAAGTACAGTGTAGTCCAAAAACGAAAGCGACCATCAAAGGATGAAAATCCTTTGATAGTCTCCGTTGTCATGCCGGCCCACATATACCGCGACTGAAGGTCTCTAGGTGTATGAGTTACTGGATATACAAAAGCTGATCCCGAAACGCGACAGGCCAAAGCGAGTCACTATGTTGGTCTTCACACTTGTGTACTGTAGTTCGGACAATCGCCTTACCACCTAAAAACTTCAAATTGGTCCAAATTGGTTTAACAGGTTCTTATTTTATATTTTAAATGTGATTTTTATTTCGCAATTTATTTATGCCCTAGCTGTCACGGCGAACTTTGTACCGCCTAACAGTCAATTAATGTCGTGTTAACTTTTAGTTAAACCTTTCCTTTTCCCATTCTCCGTCTCCTAGGGCCTCTATTGAGTGCCTGTAAATTAACTAAGACGGCTTAACCGTTGCAGATCACCTGGTATCACGAGGCAGGATGTCTGAGCCTGAAGCTGCGCGCGCCTTCGCCCAGATGGTCGCCGCCGTCGGCTACTGTCATGCGAACGGCGTCGTCCACAGAGACCTCAAAGCGGAAAATTTACTTCTAGACAAAGATATGAATATCAAGGTACACAAAATTTTATGTATCATTTAAGAAATTTTTTTAACGCTAAACCTATAGAAGTTATGAAAAAAATTTAAGAACAAGAAAGTCTTAGAACTAGTCTAGGAACACTTTAAATTTTTTTCATTTTTTTTTAGGTATTTTTCAAAAATTTTATTTTTTTAAATTTACGAAAATATAAAATTTACTTTAAAAATTTTCAATAAATTGGAGAGTCTTCGAATTGGAGTTCTTTGACTAATTTTAAAACATTTTAGTTCCTAGAATTTTTTTTCTAAAGTTTATAGTTTTTAAGAAAACGATAGATAGATAGATTAAGAAAGATGTTTATACAATTGTTTCATTGTCAACGCGATTAAAAAAAACGCATCGATGAATTTTTCTGAAAAAGAATTCCTCTTAAATGTTCGAGTGCCATAAGCACTTGTGATAATAGTAAAAAGTTTGAAAAAAAAATGTTTTTTCTGGAAAATTTTCTCGTTTAAATCAGCTATTTATTTTTCTCGATATCTAATCGAAATTTTGAGCTCAGATTCTGAAAGAGCATCAAATTTCGCGTAGGAATAGAGATATTGCATTATTATTTTGGTCCGATAACATAATAAATAAAGACGTTGACAAGTTAGTAAAAATTCTGACCATCTCGGCGTTAATGGGTTAGTAATAATAAAAACATTTATTTGGCACAAAACATACAACACTTCAGAATAGGTAAAAAAAAAAAAACAGAACAACAAAAGCATATACCCTGTGTTGTGATGATGCGCCAAAGGGACGTCAGCTCAGTAAATGCTCAGTGACCAGCCGAGCCACCCAGCGCTGATTTTCAGCTGACACCTGATTATTGTGTCGACGCGCAGAAAACAGCAAGGAAGGGATCAATATAAGACAGATACACAGCATTAGAGACTAAAATTCAAAGTATCATAGTAGGTGTACCCATTTTGCGCTTATAAGTCCTGCTCAACGTGACCAGTAGCGCAGCTGCGCGTTGTACTCACAGGTCTAGTGCCCATGACATTTCTATTAGATGCCATGCCGGTTTCCCCACGATATTTTCCTTCACCGGTGAGCAGGAAAGCCGTACATTTTGCTTTTCAGCGTTAATATGCATTTTGATCCGCGCTCGTATGTCCTCCAGCTGGCGGACTTTGGTTTCAGCAATGAGTACAGATGTGATTCCCCGTTGTCGACCTGGTGCGGCAGTCCCCCGTATGCGGCGCCAGAACTCTTCGAAGGGAGACACTACGATGGACCTAAGGCTGATATATGGGTAAATAGAATAGCACCCCCCCTCTTCTTGCTGAGGTGTCGTAAAAGGCGACTAAGGTATCTCTTGAACACCGCAATTCAACCAGGTGTTTAGAGAAGGGAAAACTCGGCCAAACCTGCATCCCGCTCCCTCCCGATCGTACTGGTTCTCCATTCCATCGGGCCTGAGGGAGCTCGGACGAGAGAGTGCTTTTCTGGCTGCGCGTCCAGTTATGCACTTAAATATCTCCTGCGCAATTGACTGTTTCCGAAAACTGGACCTCGAATTTCTTAACCGGTGTTGAAACAGTCGCCGTGGCCGAAACCGGCTAGGACGTCATCATATGGGTAAATTATTTATAGCCTTATCCTCTACAAAATCTATGCGTGAAACCTCAACTATTGTACAAGATTACTTGTAACTAACGCGTAATCTCTTAAACGTGACTTAGGTACATCAAGACTAAGGCTGAGGTTTATAGATGCTATTAAGTCTTTGCTTAGCAAAGTTCACAAATTCGTTTTGACAAAAATTGAATTTAAAAAAGTCGTCAGTCTTGATAAACTAAAGGACCTTAAGAGGTTATGCATTAATTATCACTAACTCCGCATATAGCTCTGGAGCTATTTGATTATACTAGTGGTCGCCCAGTGGTCGAATCTAGACCATATTTGATTAAAAAAAACTATTATATTGTAATAAATTAATTTCGTTACAATATAAAGCACAAATATCTATTATAGGCTATGTTTGACATTCAGTAAGACCATAGACCAATAATATTATAGACAAACAATATTAATCTATTCTCAATGTGACCACAGGCTTTAACCATAAACAAAAGAGTATATATGCGTGTGTATGTCAAATGCACTGTAGGTGTGTAATGATTTTTTTATTGGTATAATGTATTTTTATGCATTATTAAAAAAAATAGTATCTCTCTACACTTCTCTATAAAAACTGTAAGTGTGCCAAATTCCACACTCCTCCGTCCGCGCAGTTTTCGTAAAAAGGGGTACAAAGTTTTTGCTTCACTTATAAATATATATATATATATATATATATATATATATTACGTAAATGATAGAATATATTTAAAATGAAAACATGGAATTTGTTTCATTAGGTTTGTTTGGGCAAAACTGGGGCTGTGACCAATGTATATTAAGAAATAAAATTAAGGAGGTCAATATAAATAGAATCAAAACAAAGTGTTAGAATTTTTGAATATTTTACAATATTAAATATTTCTTTGACCTTATAATAAACAGTTTCAAATTTAATGAATGCTTTATTTCGTATTCAAAAATAAAATGAGACAAATATTGCAAAATATACTATTTTGAGGATAAAATTTGTGTAAATATGGGAAAATTGAGACACTCAATGTTTTGATTGATGTCCAAGTTTATAGCGCGGGTAGACGTGCACTCTGTTTCGTCCATCAGAGGATTACCAATGTGTAGTGGCGTTCATTCCATAGATGCATGCATGCATTGCATGCCCTGACGATAAATAAGTCTTGAATAAATTGCTTAAAGTCAAACAAAAAGAAACCATTATATTCATATCTATTCTATATTCACGCCATCTATCTCTCCTATGAACGCGATATAATATTTACCATTATAATATTCAAATGAATTACGCGAATTCTGCCTACCCTGTCCAAACATCCTATGGATGTCACTGCCAATTTTTCATTTTGGCGTTTCTTTTAGTTAACCCGGGGGAAACCCTTTATGGGCCGTCAGGGGTTGGTGAGGGCCACCCCCAGTTGTGTCGGACTCCCATCGATTAAAACCCTCAGGGTGCCAACGCTACCCTCTCTTCGCCTTCGCCGGACCTGGTATCGGTATACTTCATACAGACCCGGCGAGCGACTGACCTTGACAGGCTTCTCTAGAATCGTTGTTGTGATCATCTGGACGGTCTGTTCTTGTCTGGACTGATGTTTTTTATTTATTTATTTTATGGATTTATTCCAAGGTCTGGTCCTTTGTGACTTCGCCAATGTCAGTTTAATGATTAAAAAACGAGGAAAGTTGACCGGTTATGCTGTTTCAAATGTGCTTAAGTAGTTGGACGGTTGTCAAATTGTACTATTTATCTTGAGATTGTCCGGTACCTAGAACAAAACAACACAAACTAACTACAACATCACAAATATATACATAAGTAAATATACAATAAGAAACCCACTTAGATATAACAAGAAGGAGTTAGAAAAATTATTACCTAATATTAAAACGGGTTATGTACTGGAGCAAAACATGAACAAAAGGGAAATCTATTAATTGGAGAAGGGAACTAAAGTTGGTAGGACGGGGGCTGATGTTGTGAGTCTGTAAAGTGACAGGGTGCCCAGGTGGCAATGTTTTTTTTTTCCTCTTTATGGGTAAGGCACAGGCTTTGACGTCATACAACCTTGTCGGAGTTATTTTCTTCATCATGTTTTCAACTTTTTAAAAGCCGTAGCCATGTCTGAAGTTAGCAGAGTATTACGGGGAACTGGTAATTTTTTTTTTCATAGGTTTTGACATCAATTATTGACGAATGACTTTTGAAATACTAACGGTAAGGCGAAATGACTTGTACTCTTTAGAGTACAATTAAAATATAAAAAAAAAATGTTTTTTTTTTAGTCTCTTGGTGTAGTACTGTATGTGCTGGTATGTGGAGCGTTACCATTTGACGGCAGCACCCTCCATGAACTTCGCAACGTGGTGTTAAGCGGGAAGTTCAGAATACCATACTTCATGTCGCGGGGTGAGTTCTCTAACTTGGTCTTTCGCTCAAATTGGGAGAGATGTGGTAGTGGATTCTCGCAGCGGTGCAGATGGTTTTTGGGCAGTACTAGTCAGAAGAAAGACGTCGAATATTATACAAATCTCTCTGATAACATATTAAGTGAATAACACTAATGTAGCGTCGCGTCTATACGATTGTCGCTCTAGTGCTGTTTTATATTGGCTCGATAGAGTGACTACAGCGCAACTGATGGATAGTGCAGTGTAGTCCAAAAAAAAAACGAAAGCGACCATTAAAGGATGAAAATCCATTGATAGTCTCCGTCGTCATGTCGGCCCACATATACCGCGACTGAAGGTCTCTAGGTATATGAGCTACTGGATATACACAAGCTGATCCCGAAACGTGACCGACCGAAGCGAGTCACTATGACGGTCAATATAATTGTACAAACAATCGATTTGTATGTTTATTATTGTCTTCGGCTCTAAGCCACCTTTTGACAAGTAGTGAGGCTATTTAATCCTTAAACGATGTTTATATCGACCAAGCATTTAAAATAAAACGTTAGTTATAATGTGTGCTTCGTTTGGTTAGAATGCGAGAGCTTGATCCGACATATGCTGGTGGTGGAACCCGAGAAACGGCTGTCGCTGCGAGGAGTGGCTCGACACCGGTGGCTGGCAGCCCATCAGCCTGGACCGGGCCCTGGCATGCCAGGTAATTACACATAAGATCCCCTTTCGAATGGGCTAACCGCCAAACAAAATGGCAATATAAGTGAATCTGACAGGTGCCCTACCTACACCGATCGCTTCGTGAAACAAGAGTTCGTAACCTGAATATTAATTGGACAGCTGTTATTAGAGGAATTTTGATTTTTTTTTTACACTGGCTCGACATAGTGACTACAGAGTACCTGATGGTAAGTACAGTGTAGTCCAAAAACGAAAGCGACTATCAAAGGATGAAAATCCGTTGATAGTCTACATCGTCATGTCGGCCCACATATATACCGCGACTGAAGGTCTCTAGGTATATGAGTTACTGGATATACACAAGCTGATCCCGAAACGCGACAAGCCGAAACTGCTCACTATGACGGGCTTTACACCCACGTACTGTGGTCGCGATCCAGACGGGCACCGACGCCCTACCACCTCGCTGCTGCTCGATTAGCACCACCCAGGAGTCACGTGTAGGGAAACTAAGGTAAAGCCTACGGACGCGAGCAGCTTCGACTCCCAAAAAACGAAGCTTCGATTTGCGAAGGATAATAACTGATTCTCGAACATTCGGGCAAATAGTAAAATGCGTAGATCTTTCTCGAAAATGCCAGAAGCCTGACGCGCCGATGTTAATACAGGCTAGATTGTTTAGCTGCAATACAAGCGACATATACAAGTAATCGAATACGACTTTTGTAAATATACGAGTACTGTAATTGGACATTGTTTCTACGTGCGAGTATATCGACTCGGTTTAAAAGCACGAACTTCGAGAACTCTCATCGACTAGTTGCTAGAATAGACGGACAAAGTGTAATCAGATTAATAAAAATGATTGCGATTACATTTTACGTTTTTCATCATTAATATGACTGCATTTTGCTCATCTATGTTTTAAACACTACGGAATCCCAGATTGAAATGAAATGTATCTATTTCGCCACAAACTAACACAAACTAGAAATTTAAATGCAGTAACAGAAACAACATAAAGAAACAAAAGAAAAATACAAAAACATATAAACATGGCGAAAATGGGACCTTCATCAGCTTAAAGCCACAGAGGAAGTCTACAGCGCTGGTTTTCATGAAGGGCCCCGGTCGTGTTGCATCTTATTAAGCAATAAAAAACACAAGAAATACTTAAGATTGCATGCACATTTATAATTTCTTAATGTTTTAAATGGATTTAATCATGATTACAGAGTAAGAAAATTAAAATTACGACTACATTTTGTAATCGTTAATCATTAATCAGATTACATTTTACTCATCTCTGGCTCTAGACCCTTCAGCGATTTCACATTGCATTGATCATTCAACGATTGCGCTTCGGGATTTTCTGTGGTTGCATGCTATTTTGTACACTCTAAGCGATTAATTAATCGCTTGTTCGTCAGTACCGGTGTCTTTTTACCCCGTGTAACGTACCTTGTGAATGTCGTTTTCCAGACGCTTCGACGGGCGCCTGTTCTTGCCACAGCGGAGAGAGGGAGTCCCCGGCGGAGTCGCCTCCAGCAGCGGAGAAAGTGATAGCGCATATGCTGGCTCTGCCTGATCTCACACCACACCACATACAACAGGTATCTTCTTCTGGAGTATTCGGCCTTGCTAAAAAGTCCGCTTTTCTGGTCGATAATTTTCTTTTATATTACTTCTAGCTGATCCGGCAAACGTTGTTTTGCTATATAAGTTATTGTAATATCTTCTAAGATGTTCATTGAAATTAAGTGATGTCAAAGACAATTTTGTTCATAATTAAATACTCTTAATCAATAACACAATTATTTGGATAAAGATTAATATTATTACGTTGATACAACTCTTAACAAATAATGCATTAATTTCGACCAAATTTGTTTACCATAAAAACGGTTCTAGTAAGTTAATCTTAAAAGATAGACATATACTGTCCGGTACATTTTTTTAGATCATTTCAAGAGGAATAATTCTTTCTTACATATATTTTTGGTATCTTGAACCGTTTTCGCAGCGCACGCAATGGAAGCCTTCACGGATGAATAATTTTCCCCGTTTTTTTCACATTTTCCATTATTTCTTCGCTCCTAATAGTTGCATCGTGATGTTATATAGCCTAAAGCCTTCCTCGATAAATAGTCTATTCAACACAAAAATAATTTTTCAAATCGAAGCAGTAGTTCCTGAGATTAGCGCGTTCATACAAACAAACAAACTCTTCAGCTTTATAATATTAGTATAGACTAGCTGACCCGGCAAACATTGTTTTGCCATATAAGTTATTTCTAAGGAATAATTGATCGGATATGGACAGGGATGAAAAATGATTAAATTACTGAAATGGCTGTTAAAAACTAGGGGTTCGTGATAAAAGGTTAAAATTTAGAGGTGTATGTATTTTTTAAGGCCACATTATGGAAAAATAAAAATAAAAAAATTGTCCAAAAATTAAAAAAAAAAAAATGTTAAGGGTGAACAACCCTTACACTTAGGGGTAGGAAAAATAGATAGCAGCCGATTCTCAAACCTACTGAATATGCATATAAAATTTGGTAAAAATCGGTAAAGCCGTTTCGGAGGAGTAAGGTAACTAACATTGTGACACGAGAATTTTATATATATAGAGATTACAGAATTCAAATTAAACCTAATTTTAGGAGTACACTCATATTGTGACTTGCGTATTTACGGGTCACAAGTGAGACGCATCAAAGCTATATTCACACTGTTAATAAATAATAATATATCGACACGCTATATCTCTTACGGGGTAAACAGACATACATTAATAGCAAACAACAAGACACACAACAGTACACAAGTGTATAGAGTATAAACTGTCATAGTGACTCGCTTTGGCCTGTCGCGTTTCGGGATCAGCTTGTGTATATCCAGTAACTCGTATACCTAGAGACCTTCAGTTGTGGTATGAGGAGTCCAATTTCAAAACACACTATAATATATTTTTTTCAAATCCCATAAATTTATAAAAACTTATAAAATTATCTTTAACTTAATAATCACATTCTTATAAAGTATTTAAATTATTATTCAAGAGTGAAAAAGCAAAAAAGAAAAAAAAATCATATAATATTTGCTTTGATAAAAACATTTTATCTAAGATTACATAACATTTTATAAAAATCGTTTTAACGGGTTTTGAAACTAGACGCCTTATATATGCGAGCTGACATGACGACGGAGACATCTATTATATAAAAATAAGTCCGGTTTTCCTTCCTGACGCTATAACACCAGAACGCACCGATCGATTTCCACGGTTTTGTATTCGTTGGAAAGGTCTACGGCTCCATGAGGTTTATAGCAAACAAAAATCAGGAAAAATTTCAACAGAAAAGCAGGAAAACGAGGAAAAAATCATTTTCACATGCAACGCCATCTCTGATACATAGCATATACTACAAACCAATATGGTTTTGCACGGTGGTGGAGCAGATCGCACCAGTATTTTAAGTAGATGGCGCCGATGCGTTATACATTGTTTGACAGCTACTCATTGTACTCTGCTCAGTTAATTATTACATGTGACATTTATTATGCGCAGGTTCTTTCTAACGCTAACTAAAAACCAAAACGAAGCCATCTGGTGGCGAAACGAATTTCGCCGGGTTTGCTAGTTCAGTATAAAATATTATTATGATTTGATAATTTTTGTTTTAATTATAACTATGGTAACGTCATCGGTCCTGAAGTCCAATCTGTAGTTAAAAAATATAAAGAAAATCTTTAGCGTGTTATTTTGTTCCCAGTCTGTCCAAGAAGAGAGATTCGACCACATATCAGCCATCTACCACCTGCTCATGGACAAACTGCAGCAAAGGCACAGCGCGAGGAACAGCTTACAGCACAGGGGTAATTTTTTTTACACTGGCTCGACATAGTGACTACAGAGTACCTGATGGTAAGTACAGTGTAGTCCAAAAACGAAAGCGACTATCAAAGGATGAAAATCCATTGATAGGCTACATCGTCATGTCGGCCCACATATACCACGACTGAAGGTCTCTAGGTATATGAGCTACTGGATATACACAAGCTGATCCCGAAACGCGACAAGCCGAAACTGGTCACTATGGCGGGCTTTACACCCAGGTACTGTGGTCGCGATCCAGACGGGCACCGACGCCCTACCACCTCGCTGCTGCTCGTTTACCACCACCCAGGAGTCACGTGTAGGGAAACTAGGGTAAAGCCTACGGACGCGAGCAGCTTCGACTCCCAAAACCGAATTTTTATATAATTTCATTAATTGACGATACTTACAATTAATAATCCCAACATGATTTAAAATATAAATATTTAAAATATTTGAGAGCCACTATATATTCCGCCGAACAGAAAAATTTGTGCAAATACATATCGAGGGGTGAAAGGCTATTTGGTTTGAGCGACATTTTTTGGTGATATAGCATATATATTTGGAATTGGTAAAAAACGTAGATTCCGAAAACATATACAGTGTGAACTCCATATAACGTCACTCGATTTAACGACAAACTCCCTAAAGCGTCGATATCACTCGGCTTTGGTTGGTTTAGCTTGTTTCCCATACAATGATACACACTATATAGCGCTACACTCACTCTCAATAACGACAGCAATTTAATAATATAAATACTTTTTAAGTTGCCAAAATTAGTAAAAACTGCGCAGCTGTGTACGTTCTTTTGTCGTTTTATTATCGAAGCCCGTAATAAACTCGACTGTCGACATTACACATACCGAACATCACCAAGATGTCTCAATAACGCGAGATTCTGATAAAATAATTTAAAAAATACAACAAAATTACTTGTACAGCAAAAGACGTCAGACAAAAATAACAGATTATACTCAATAGCGATAAAAAAGAATTGTTTATTATGTAATTACTGACACTAGTCTGAAATAAACTTTTTCTAATACAGATTTTTCTTCTCTCCATTTAACAACAACTCTTTATAACGTCAAAATATGCACAGTCCCTTGAGGGTCGTTATATAGAGTTTGCACTGTATATTACTATATCACCAGAAGATGTCGCTTTAACTAAATAGCCTTTCACCCCTCGATATGTATGGAATTGTCGTTGAAACTCTTTATGTTTTCCTTTTAGATTCATTGGATTCGACGACGGGACAGCCATTAGATCTCACTAGTTCTAAGGTAATTATTCATTTTTTACATTGCCTAACCTCAGGGAAAATATGTTGTATAAATGAATTAACCTAATAATAAAAACTGTGAGCAACAAAATCCCTAATCGATTAAAATTGCTGTCAATGGAGGATAAATATTAGCCGGATGAGAGGGAGGTGGAGTGTAGCCAGTGAGCAAGGTTTGGAGGGGTGGGCTCATTACACCCACCCATGCCAGCGATGAAGCCTAAACAGGTTGTCCGCCCCACGGGCGTCTGGGACAATTAAGATTTCCAGATCCGGGTGGATTGATCGTAAGGACACCCCGGGGGTTTTAGTCAGTAGGAGTGTGACACATCGGGGTCGCTGCCATCACATCTGTGCAGGATTTACCCCGGGATGCCCAAAAAAAGGATACATATTAGAAATTTCGACACATTCAACTATAACTCCGTGAATATCAAATGGTCAAAAATGGTATTGGCTAAAGCTTGTGAAATCTTTGTACGAATATATGCAATTTATATACTAATCTATGTAAATAATATTTTCAGTAGTGCTAAAGCGTTTGCTTGAACTGGGTCATGACCATAGTATACAAGTGTAAAGACCGTCATAGTGACTTGCTTTGGCCTGTCGCGTTTTGGGATCAGCTTGTGTATATCCAGTAGCTCATATACCTAGAGACCTTCAGTCGCGGTATATGCGGGCCGACATGACGATGTAGACTATCAATGGATTTTCATCCTTTGATGGTCCCTTTCGTTTTTGGACTACACTGTACTTACCATCAGGTACTCTGTAGTCACTTTGTCAAACAAGTATTAAAACCAGTATTTTTTTTATTTTCTAGAATTCAGAGGATGAACAGATGGACGCAGAAGATTCCACTTCCCAGGACTGCCTGGTCTCTATACCGACTCCGGGAGTGCCCGTGGACTATCTCACCGATCAACCCGATAACTTGGAGAAGGTAATGAGGAGTTCACAAAGACTGAACTTTATTTTCGTTTATTTGGTCAACATTGATACTCATATCTCGATATAATGGCTCCGTATCTATATATTAATACGTGAAGCAAAAACGTGTACACCTTTTTGCGAAAATCGCGCGGACGGAGGCGTTATGACATTTGGCACACTTATAGTTTAAGTAGAGGACTGAAAAATGCTAATATTTTTTATTTAATTAATGCATAAAAAATACAGTAAATGAATAAAAAAATGTTTTCACACACTACCATGCATTTGACATACACACACGCATATATACTCTTTTGTTTATTGTTAAAGTCTGTGGTCACATTGAAAATAGATTAATATCGTTTGTCTAGTCTGACTAAATGCTAAACATAACCCATAATAGATATTTGTAACGAAATTTATTTATTACAAAATTTAGACAACTGGGCGACCGACCACTGGTATAGATAATTATGTCTTGTTTTGTGAGCCATGTTGATTATTGTACTTCTGTTGCACTGACATTGGGTCATTGTTTTTACATTTTACAAACTTCACTTTATCAACTACTAAATCCATTCGATACACCTAATTGCGAGCTCTGTGGAGTCCCAGAAGATATACACCATTTCTTGGTGAAATGTGTTCGGAGCGTTTCTATGAGAGAAATCATGTATAAACAGTTTGGTTGGAACAGGTCTGATGTGGGTCTATTTCAGAGCGTCTTAGCTGAGCAAACATCTTGCGCAGCTGAGATGCTCTGTAGACTCACATGTACATTGTTGAATTAGCATTTACATAGTGTGATTATGGGACTGACATGGTCAGACTGATCCAAAGTCCCAAAAAAAACCTTTAAAAAAAAAATACTAAATCCATCATTGACCGTTTTGGACTCGATGATGACTCTTTGGACTGGCACTTAAATGCAGAACATCGATCATTGATTTAGAGTTGCTTGCCTCGCAGTCTTTTACCGGTTGCACAGTGGAGAGTGTTCTCAGGAACTGCATTCTATTATCCCACCAGCTCTATTTCACCATAAAACCACTAGACACCGTGTTGGATACCATCTGTATGTGGTGGACATTCCTTGTACCCCTACGAAAAGATTCTCTTGTACATTCATCATACAAACAGCTAAGGACTGGAATATGCTCCCAGCATATTTCCATGATCTTGTGACTTGGGAGCCTTTAAGAGAAGAGTGAATGGGCATTTGTTGGGCGGATGCAATCCATCGCTGGTTTCATCTTCACCTCCCACCGCCTGTAAATTATAATAAAAACACTGCCCCTCTGTTGTCCAGACCCATTGAGATTCTAAAGGCTATTCTGTTCCGCTTCGGGTTTACCAGTCGAATAAAATTATGTGTCTTTGTTTTTGCAGTTCGGCGAGGGCTCCGTCCCCGCGGCAGAGGAACGCCCAGTGGTCCACTCGTCGGGCTCCGAGACGCACGCCACGAGGAGACACACTGTGGGACCCGGGGACTGCAGGCACTCGCAGGTTGGCATCGTGATATTTTACACGTACATAAATATATGATTCAACGAAGTCCTAAAGGTGCAGTACTATATATAATAATAATATTTACTAACAATTAAACACGCTTATATACGGATCCCAGACAAAGTTATATACTTAAATATAGTTACGGAATTATAATGAAGAATGTAGCAACCTCTATTGTCCAGGTGATGAACCATCGAACGTAATGCCATCTTGTGGCAAATGGCATAACTATAACCATTAGTGATGCCATCTATTGGAAAATAAAAAGCGATTGCGAAGTGCCGCTACAGTCTGACGTGATATTTGAAATATTAGGTCCTTACATATGAAATTGGCGTTTTGTATGGGAGGAACAAAAAGTCGAATATTTTTTAATATAATATATTTAATTAATCAAAGTATGAACCATTATTTTCTATGCACTTTTGCCATCTCATAGGTAGTTCATTGATCCCTTTACTAAAAAAACCAGTCGGACGGGAATCAATAAAATCTTTGAAGGCGATTTGGACTGCCCCATCGGAGTTGAATTTTTTCCCTTGCAAGAAGTTATCCAAATTTCGAAAAAAATGGTAATCTGTTGGAGCAAGGTCCGGGGAGTATGGAGGATGTCTTAGACTTTCCAATTGAAGCTCTTCTAATTTAGTAGCCGTGTGTTGCGCAGTGTGTGGTCTAGCGTTGTCGTGAAGCAGCAGTGGCGTGGAGCGATTGACCAGCCTAGGTTGTTTAGCCGCTAGCTTTTCCATCATGGTTTGCAATTGCTGACAATAGACATCAGCCGTAATAGTCTGGCCAGATTTGAGAAAACTGTAATGAACAATACCGGCACTAGTCCACCAAACGCTTACAAGTAACTTTTTTGGGGTTAATTTTCGCTTGGGGCAGGATTTGGCTGGCTGGCCAGGATCCAACCATTGCGCTGAGCGCTTCCGATTATCGTAAAGAACCCATTTTTCATCACAGGTAATGATTCGGTTTAAAATACCTTCATTATTGTGCCGGTTTAGTAATGTAACGCAGCAGTCGACGCGCGTTTGCCGGTTTGCTTCAGTCAATTCGTGAGGTACCCACCTTTCAAGCTTTTTAATCTTCCCAATTTGCTTCAAGTGATTTAAAACAGTTTTATCACTAACATCGCAGCCTGCAGCTAACTCGGACGTGGTTTGCGATGGATCCGCTTCCACAATAGCCTTCAACTCTTCATTATCAACTTGAGTCTCAGGCCGTCCACGGGGCTTATTCTGCAGGTCGAAATTTCCAGAACGAAAACGTTGGAACCAAAAACGAACTGTGTTTTCTTTTGCAACACGACCGCCATACACATCATTCACCCTTCGAGTTGTTTCCGCAGCACTAGTGCCACGGCGGAACTCGTACTCGTAAATAATGCGATATTTTAAGTTTTCCATTTTGTAAAATGAGTGACGCAAACAGAAAAAAACAGAAGAAAAAAACAAATGAATGACGATCATCGAAGCACAAATACATGAGTCTATAGCTGTACAAAATTGAATTTGGAATTCATTACCAAAGAGGAGAAATTTGTGATTAAAGTGGCCAGTACGAAAAACGCCAATTTCATATGTAAGGACCTAAAATATGAGATGGTAGGAGGTTCTTCTATGCAATAAATGGGACCTGCCGCTCTGCTATAAATACACGGCAGGAGCAAACGCGAGACAGTGGCTGTTTACAGAAAGTGTAATAAAGGGATCTTAACGAAGCTAAAGTGAAATGCTCATTGCGACATCTAGTGTAGTACTTTGTGAACCCATTAGCGTTTTCATTTGTATTTGAGTAAATCTAGTTTAGTGATACCGGTGTCGTTTTATTGAAGACCCTGAGCTCGCAACAACACATATAATATCTATGAATCCAGATATATGAATAAACCAATAATAAAAATATTACAAATAAAGAAAAGCTTTCGGTTAGTGTTCAGAAAGCTCTAGAAACCGATGCTGTGTAGTTTTTTATAATTATTGAAATAATAACATTTGGTCTCGAATATTATTAAGAGATTTTTTTTTTTTCATTTAAAAAATCTATTTTCCAGGGTGGGGAGCTCGGCGTATGCGGGGCGACGGTCTCCGCTGACCTCCGACCGTCGCCGCTTTACGTTTCAGCACACTTTAATGTACGTCTACCCACATATTGTTATAAAAATATAGGCATAACACCCAGTTGCCGAAACATTTTTCAAATTTGCTTTTCATCACTAATGAACTACCTTAACACGTTCACGGCGGCGTGTACCACCGGTGGCCCGCGCTTGATTGTGCCATCGGGCGGCGTGTACCACTGGTGGTTCGCGCTAGACCGCCTCATCGGGCGTCGTGTACTACCGGTGTTGCGCATTCGATTGTGCTATTAGACACTGATAATTTAACGTACATATATAAAAACGTTTATTTTGAATAAAAGTTATATTTAATAACGTATTATAAATATAATATAACTTTTGCTCAATATAAACGCTCAATAACTTATAATATTATAAATGTAACTTAAAATCGATAAAATTAACAAAATAATTCAATATTATTTTATTTGTAACTTTTTTTTTTATAACTTATAGGCGAACGCTTGACCTCAGTCACACCTGGTGGAAGGTGAAGATGAGTCCGATCATGAACCGCGTCCGCCTAACAAATGCCTATTCACTATTCTTTTAAAGACTCCCAGGTCATAAGATCGCGGAAATATGGCCGCTGGTAGCATATTCCACTCCTTAGCCGTTCGCATGATGAATGTAGAAGCGAATCTTCTCGTGCGGATATAAGGAACATCCACCACATACGGATGGTATCCGACACGATATCTTGTGGTTTTGTGGTGGAATCAAAGAATGCAGTTCCTGAGAACACTCTCCACCGTGCAACCGGTAAAAGACCGCGAGGCAGGCAACGCTACGTCGATGCTCGATGCTCTGCATTTTAATTTTTGTCAAAGAGTCGTCGCCAATAAGTCTACGAGCTCTACGATCAATCGAGTCCAAAGCCGCCAACTGATAACCAACCGCCAACTTATTGATTTATTATTTTTCGTGTAATTTGTTGAACACCTTTTGTTATTTTTACCGGGTGGTGCATCAAATGAAATAATGCGCCGGCGGGAGGTATTAATACCGAGAACACGTGCTGCGGGCAGTGTCCTGCATCCCATATAAAGCATTGGTGAAGCGGTTAAGATATTTCCTCTTCATACATACATTCTTCTATCACTCCATAAGTTACTTGCGAATGATATAAGGATTATCTGTGTCCCTAATCTCTAGTGAAACTTGCGACAAATGTCGCTTACTACAACCGCCCTCTATGACGTTTCTAAACGTCACTTTTAAAATAGCCTTTCACTCCTCGATATATTGACTTAAATCTGATCTTTACCATTATAGCAGTCTGAGAGTCCAATTTTGGACCACATTTTAAGTATATATATATTAGGGCGTTTAAAAAAAAATAATCCTCGGAACCATTCTCAAAGGTTTCGTTTTAATGCCAAAATAGGCCTCTGAAAATATGAGCCCTTAATATTAATATTTAGGTTGTCCGCATCGCACTTTTCGATTTCCCATACAAATAACACAGGACAAAAGTTTTTTTTTCTTTTGATTTCTATAACTAATTAACGATATATCGTATTGCAATACCCAGTCATTATTTTTGTAGAGAATTTAACGCTCTACAAAAAAGGTCTGAAGTCAATTTTTGATAAATCAACTCAGTCAAAAGTTATTCAAGATCGAAGTTTAACTTACCCTCAATTCAGCTGTTTTATTGACTGATTTGGCAAAATATTATGTTTTTAGAAAAATTGAAACCAAAACATTTTACAAAATATAAATTAGACTTCTGAAAACTGTTAATCTTTATTTCCTGCTTTATAGTAAATGTGGACAAGGAACTTAAAACGAATTATCATTGAAAGTTAACCCAACATTTGAAAATTCTGGTTGTTGAAAATTAACATCAATCGTTAAAAAACCGTTAATAGTTAAATTATCGTTCGCTCATTATATATATATTATCTATAATATAAAAATGAATCGCTAAATGTCTTGATAAGCGCGAAACTCGAGAACGGCTGAACCGATTTGGCTGGTTTCTTTTTTGTTGTGTTTGTTGAAATCTGAGGAAGGTTATTACGGAGAGAAAAATTAAAAAAAATGTCTGAAAAGTCTAAAAACACCACTTTTCTATATTCTCATACAAAAGATTTGTTATAAGTCAATTTGAATTTTAACACCATACCATAAAGTTTAAATGTTAGTGGACGGGTTCCGGGAAGGCAAAACAATTATTGAGTGACGTATAAATATTAATGTCAATATTTGTCAATTTTTATACATATAGCATTAAGGCCAGGTTGCTTTAAACAATTTTCAAAAAAATCTGACGGGGAAGCTATTAACATTAAAAAAAAACAATGTGACTTTGTTTTAGAGAAATAGGGCAGAACAAGGTCTGTCGGGACAGCTAGTATATATATATATATATATATATATATATACAATGAGCTGATGCTTTTTTTTGCTTTATATGGGATGCAAGCCACTGGCTGCGGCAGTTAGTCGTGCAATAATAGTGTTGTGACGAATCTCGTTTATCGATAGCAGCAAGCGTCCCCTAACGTGTCGATGTTGCCGAACACGAACCTGGCGGCGAAACTACCCGCAGTTCAGCACCAGCCTCCGAGGTACTTCAGCGTTAAGGATCACCATCTTCTGAAGCCGCCGCATGCCATGCAGACGCAAGGTCAGATGTCTCTTTGAATACCATGTGCTATTCTCTATTTTTATTTATGTTTTAGGGTTCCGTACGTTAAAATTAAAAACAGAATCCTTATGGAACTATTTTATTGTCCATCCTATCTGTTAAGACACTTCTCAGAAACGCATGGAGCCAACTAAAACCATCATAGTGACTCGCTTTGATCTGTCGCGTTTCGCGATCAGCTTGTGTATATCCAGTAACTCATATACCTAGGGACCTTCAGTCGCGGTATATGTGGGCCGGCATGACGACGGAGACTGTCAATGGATTTTCGTTCTTTGATGGTCGCTTTCGTTTCCGGACTGCACTGTACTTACCATCAAATGCACTTTGGTCAGTTTGTCGAGCCAGTGTAAAAAAAAATACAAACAGGCTTACGCTTGACCTCAATCTCACCTGTTGGTAAGTCATAATGAGGCCGGTGATGGAGCGCGATTACCCATAAGGTTTGGTTACTTCAAACCACATACCGGACACGACGAATCGTTTGGTGGTATGTTTTGGTATGAAGGGTGGTAGCAAGCCACGGCAGAAACCTACCACCGGAAAAGGTTGCTCAAACGCGCTCTAAGGGTTGATGTTTATATTCGCAGCATCCACGTTCGGCAGACGTGCCTCTGACGGAGGCGCGCATGTCCCGCGGTCAGGGCCAACGGCTTGCTGCCGATCGGCACCAGACCATCACGTATGTATCCAGTCTTCTCTCCATATTCAATTTTTTTTTCCATATTATATATTTGCGAGGTGGTAGGTCGTCGGTGCCCGTCTGGATCGCGACCACAGTACATGGGTGTAAAGCCCGTCATAGTGACCAGTGTCGGCTTGTCGCGTTTCAGGATCAGCTTGTGTATATCCAGTAGCTCATATACCTAGAGACCTTCAGTCGCGGTATATGTGGGCCTACATGATGACGGAGACTGTCAATGGATTTTCATCCTTTGATAGTCGCTTTCGTTTTTGGACTACATTGTACTTACCATCAGGTACTCTGTAGTCACTATGTCGAGCCAGTGTAAAAAAAAAATATTCCATCGTTTCAATGCTGTGAGACTCGACGAGTGACTTTGACTCAATGATTTGTCCTTTACCCTTAATGATTTCATATTATTGTTACGGTACTACCGTCCTATTGCTGGGAAAAAGTTTTACTTTTTTCATAATAGTTGTGGAATCCATGGGAAGGGGGTTGGACATTGAACCCCCCCATGCTTGTCCCATGCGGATTGGCGGGTGTGCGCTATGTACAGAGAAGGTTCAAGCAGGTGCTTAGATGCTACGATACCTCAGTATGATTAAAAGGGAGGTACTATTCTATTCTGCCGGTAAACATATTCAAAATGTTACTCTTCATTAAAACTATCAATCGCTGTCAGCAGTGGTGTGCATCAGTAGGATTCAGAGCCTAAATTGGCCTAGTACCTCATTTGGATTCCTGAGTACCTAAATTGACCACCTCGTACCTCAGTTGGATTCCTGAGTACCTAAATTGACCACCTCGTACCTCAGTTGGATTCCTGAGTACCTAAATTGACCACCTCGTACCTCAGTTGGATTCCTGAGTACCTAAATTGACCACCTCGTACCTCAGTTGGATTCCTGAGTACCTAAATTGACCACCTCGTACCTCAGTTGGATTCCTGAGTACCTAAATTGACCACCTCGTACCTCAGTTGGATTCCTGAGTACCTAAATTGACCACCTCGTACCTCAGTTGGATTCCTGAGTACCTAAATTGACCACCTCGTACCTCAGTTGGATTCCTGAGTACCTAAATAAGCCACCTTGTTGGAATCCTCGGTACCCAATTTGTGTATTGAGCTATATACATATGGTAGGTGTATGCACAACTCATGTGACAGAATAGAAAAAAATGAGTATTGTCAATGTAAATAAGAGATGTACACAAACGACTGACACTGTCTAACTGTGGATCAGGGATGTTACGGAGCTTCGACTTACGAGTTCGATAAGTCGGAACTTCCGATTGATATTACACCTTCGGTTCCGAAACTTTTTAATCGGAGGTCACCACCACTGTTGTAGTCCATTCATTTTATATGTTGTTGAAACATAATATCAATTGATCAAACAATCGATGCTACATACTTTTTAGAATTAAAAAAATATATATATTAAAAGATATAATTAAAATTATTAAATTTAAAACTAAATGTATATTTAAATTTATTACTAAAAGGTTTATTTTATTCTACATTTACATTAAATAGAAATTAACACAAAAACAAACCTGGAGCAAATTTGATTTAATTTGTTCACTATTAATGGGAAAATGTTAATAAGAAACACGGCAATTTTTATTTTTTTTTATCTGTAATGTGTAAATTTATTACTTTCTACTTAAAAAGGTTCACCGAATAATGTTTTTATTTGTCCCTTAATAAAACTACTGTCTTCTGCCGTCACTTGTGATTACTGACATTGCCTCCGACTCCGATTACGATTCCGACTTTGGTTCCGATAAAACTGCCTCCGTTACATCCCTACTGTGGATATGAGCTGTACACTGAACGGCCATTCATGTATCTCTTTTTTTTGGTAACCCGGTGGAAATCCCTTCGGATCTCTAGGGAAGTGGTGAGAACCACTGCCCCGGTGTGTCGGACTTGCACCGGCTAAAACCACCGGGCGCCAGCACTGCCTAATCTTCGCCTTCGCCGGGCCTGGGAATCCAGATACTTCCGAGGGAAACTCATGTATCTCTGCTGACCCCGCAAAGGATATAGCGTGATAAAAATCAAAGGTTTCTTGCAGGCCTCCGACAGTGGGTCGCCGCAAAGGATAGAGGATACGGATCCAATCGAAGAGCAGACGAGCGATTCAGCTTACAACGCCAACTTGTGCAGGTACCATTTAATCACGTACCTACATCTCAAATAAATGAAAAATGGCATTGCAAATGGCGGACCATTGCGCTTGTGCTGTCTTAAACACACATTAAAATAAAGGTAAAATAGACACGTTTTGTGTACCTACCCGCAGATCAAATAAAAAGAATTCTGTTGGAGGGTGGTGTCGATAGCACGCGGAATTGGGGAGAGTGCATAAAGGGACTAATAAATGATAAGGAAGCAAAATAGGCTTTCAAGAATTGAGTGAAGTGGCATTCCATTCTCTCTGCCAAACTCAATAGGGATTCGGTGTGATGATAGATCAAAATTTTCACAGTATGTTGGTGTATAACATTGGTGCATAGCCTAGCGGTTTCGATTATCGTATGTCGTTTTGTCTAAGACCTGGTCCGCCATTTTGAATCCCATATTTTAACTACGCGCATCATTAATAGAGACTGTTATAAAGCCAGCTATACATAGTTGCGTTTACCAGGTACATGGTCAGCCGCGGCAGTAAACAGCGGCACACGATGGCCACGCCCGAAGAAGCTGCCACAGCAGCGAACGCAACGCAACCCCTCGCCTCTCAAGGGGTAACTATCATCTACAATTAACCTTCAGAGATGGGCAAAATGAAATCAGATTAATGATTACAAAATGTATTCGTAATTTTAATATTGTTGCTCTGTAATCATGATTAAATCCCTTCAAAACATTAAGGAGTCATAAATGTGTATGCAATTGAGGATTCCGTAGTGTTTAAAACATAGATGAGCAAAATGTAGTCATATTAATGATAAAAACGCAAAATGTAATCGTAATCAATTTTCATTAACACGTTCACGCCGGCGTGTACCACCGGCGGCCCGCGCTTGATTGTGCCATCGGGCGGCGTGTACCACCGGTGGCTCGCGCTAGACCGCCTCATCGGGCGTCGTGTACTACCGGTGTTTCGCATTCGATTGTGCTATTAGACACTGATAATTTAACGTACATATATAAAAACGTTTATTTTGAATAATAGTTATATTTAATAACGTATTATAAATATAACTTTTGCTCAATAACTTATAATATCTCTGATCAGGATATAAAAACAACACGAGTTACACAATTTGCAAAGTAAGCACTCAATGTACTACTGAAGAAACAAGAAGCGCGTGCAAGCCTGAACACGCGACATTAGCGCGCCGCCAGATGAAGCGCGACATAGATTTACGCGCCGCCGGGTGGTGCGTCAAATGAAAAAATGCGCCGGCGGGAACGTGTTAATCTGATTACATTTTGCCCGTCTACGAATACCTTGCTCAAGCTAAAAGCCGCTACCATAAGATTAAAAAATAAGTGTGTAGTCGCACCCGCGTCAAAGCGCCATCTGGCGTATGACATTACCCCAGAGTAGAAGTATGGCAGACTCCCTCAAGTAAACTGTTTGGCTACACCTTTTCCGCCGTCGTGCCTTCATGCCTGGATCCAGAAACAAGCACATTGAATACAAGAAGACAGGATTCAGTTCTGACACATTCCATCAACAACAAAGTGGACAATCAATTAATTTCATGAGATACTAGCTGATCCGGCGAACGTTGTTTTGCTATATAAGGTTTTGTAATATCTTCTAAGATGTTCATTGAAATTAAGTGATGTCAAAGACAATTTTGTTCACAATTAAATACTCTTAATCAACAACACATTTATTTGGATAAAGATTAATATTATTACGTTGATACAACTCTTAACAAATAATGCATTAATTTCGACCAAATTTGTTTACCATAAAAACGGTTCTAGTGACTTAATCTTAAAAGATAGACATATACTGTCGCGCACATTTTTTTAGATCATTTCAAGAGGAATAATTCTTTCTTACATATATTTTTGGTATCTTGAACCGTTTTTGCAGCGCACGCAATGGAGGCTCAAGGATGAATAATTTTCCCCGTTTTTTCCACATTTTCCATTATTTCTCCGCTCCTAATAATTGCATCGTGATGTTATATAGCCTAAAGCATTCCTCGATAAATGGTCTATTCAACTCAAAAAGAATTTTTCAATTCGTACCAGTTGTTCCTGAGATTAGCGCGTTCAAACAAACAAACAAACTCTTCAGCTTTATAATATTAGTATAGATTTAAATTTGTTACATGAAATGTGTCTGGATCTCAATCTGTGTGCCACTGACACTAGCCTCTCACATAAGATTGTTCCAGAAAACCAAAGCATATGGAGTGGTTTACTTTGATAAATAATTTGGCAAGTGTTCTGAAGACTTATTTACCCTTGTCCCACCCCCTCTCTTACTTAACCCTTTGACGCCAGCGGGTGTGTTTTCACACCCAACAATTGTACTGTTGCGGCCCGCAGGCGTGAGTTCACATTATTCACAATTTAGTCATTTTTATACCTATATGGATTAGTTTTGTCATTGGTAACTTTACCAACGCGTGCTTTATAGAACCAAGTGGCTCTATAGAATTTCACTTCAATCGGCTTAGCAGAAAAAAAGAAATTTCGACACTTTCTTTGACACGACCGCGACCGGAGCTGTGTGGTTTTCGAGTGTCAACTATAAGTGGTTATTTTGTGGCGCGGCCTCAAAGGGTTAACAGAATATTTAGGGTTCGGGTTAATATAAGAAAATCCACGCGCGTGGGTTTACAAAGCTTCAGCTATACGGTGACCCACATCACGGCTAGGACTGAGAAGTTATCTCAACTCTTACTGCCTGAGTCGTTGGGCTGTGGAATGGTATACCGGCGAGCGTGTGCCCACCATCCTATGATATTGGGTCCTTTAAGCGTAGCGTGAAGAGATATTTTTGCAGGCTGGCATGATCGCTGCGACTATCGATGGGTTTTTCTTCTTTTTTTTTTACACTGGCTCGACATAGTGACTACAGAGTCCCTGATGGTAAGTACAGTGTAGTCCAAAAACGAAAGCGACTATCAAAGGATGAAAATTCATTGATAGTCTACATCGTCATGTCGGCCCGCATATACCACGACTGAAGGTCTCTAGGTATATGAGCTACTGGATATACACAAGCTGATCCCGAAACGCGACAAGCCGAAACTGGTCACTATGGCGGGCTTTACACCCATGCACTGTGGTCGCGATCCAGACGGGCACCGGCGCCCTACCACCTCGCTGCTGCTCTTTCAGCACCACCCAGAAGTTACGTGTAGGGAAACTAGGGTAAAGCCTACGGACGCGAGCAGCTTCGACTCCCAAACTAAACTGATAATAGTCGTTGTCGTTATGTGGTCTGAGCCATGCTTACCATCCGGTGAGGTGTAGTAACTAGGTCGAGTCAATAAAAAAAAAAGTTTTATTTGAATGTTGTATTTTATGTGAAATAAACGATGTTAGATAGCTCACTAAGTAAAGTGAGGAATTCTTCATTCCCAGTCGAGCACGTCGCCTTCTTCAACGTCGAGTATAAGAGTGCGGAGGAGTGGGCTTCTCACGGTGACGGAACGGCCTCCCGGTGAGTATCGAGTGATATACAGACACCGTGTGGCACTTTTATGTATATTGGCTTGATTTTATTGGAAATATTGAGTATATACAATGTAAACATAATAAAATAATATTTAATATTGTTGACTGTTTGTATAGGTAATGGTGTGTCCGGTGTAAAAGTTTCGTATTTCGCAAAAAGTCTCTATCTTTTTCTTTCAAATAAACATTTGCTATTTTTTATCTCTTTCTCACAGTCTTTTTACATACACGAAAGCAATAATTGTTGACCGTGGATATAAATAATAGTGAGTCTAGTGCAAATGTTTCATACTTCACAAAATATATGCTTGTCTTTTTTTTCTCGCGCATTTGCAATTATTTATCTCTTTCTCGCAAAGGTTTGCGTACACAAGCAAGCCATTTATTTTTAGTAGGCTAGAAGGAGAAAAATAATAGCAAATGTGTATATAAAAGAAAAAGACTAACAGACGTTTTACGAAATAGGAAACATTTGGGAATTTAGAAAACGGAGTTTTATACGCAAAATTATTGATTAAACACCATCTATTGTATTTAGTTATAACAGAATTAGCAAAAATTATAATCTGTATATCGATTAAATATAATAATAATTAGTAGAATTAATTGAATTAATTTATCGATAAAAAAATTAATCGATTAATGGCAACACTGGGTTATAATAATTCTAGCTGTAGAACTAAATCTTAACCTCTTTGTAATATTTATTATCATTAACTAGGATTATCTAAAAAAAAAGGTCATTTCATATATCAATGGATTCAAACACTTTTCCTTTAAAGATATTAAAAAAAAACCAGATTGCATCCATTTATCTTAAAGGTTTTGAATATCAAAGAAAGTTTCTAGAAATTTCGTCAGTATGTATGTTTATACTTGCTTCACCTGGAAACTGGTGAAATTATTTTGACTTGTCGTATTTAAAAGTAATTTTTTTCGCTAATTCTTTTTTTTAATAGAAAAACTTTATGCTCTTTGGAAAATGGTATTCAGTACACAATATTTCCAATCTATTTGTTAATCTTTTTAATAAACCACTGAGTAGTTTTGATGCATGTCAATTGAAAATTTTGCATTTTTGTTTCTCTTTTTGTTTTCTTTTGCAATATTTTTTATTTTTTTCTTTTTTATTTTATTTTTTTTAGTAATAAGTCCCGAATTAGTCATGGAAGTCGAAGCTAGAATGAAGAGGAATTACCTCCCGCCTTCGATTCAGTACCAGGGGTACCAGAGTCCCCCAACTCCAACGGGTCCCCAACAGCAGAGCGTTCCCCAAAGTCCAACGCAGGGGTCAATAACCGCTGGCACCCCTAATTATAATCAGCAGAACCAAAAATCGATGAAACCTCTCCTTGAAACGATACCTCAAGGCAGCATAATGTCTACCAAAGGATCCATAGTATCTGGGAATCCCATAACTCCAGTCATTTCCCCCTATACTCCATCATTGGGGCAATTTTCTCCCAACCACGGTGCAGTGGCCAATCAACCTGGGTCTATAACCACGGGAACTCCAGTACAGAATCAAGGGTCAATCTTATCTGGCACACCGGTGACAAACTTTATGCCAGACAAGGCCTATACAACAAATTATAATGTTCAGACCAACTTTGGATCGATAACAACCGGTACTCCGGTTAGTAACAATATTGGGGGTCTCAATGTGGGGAGTTTCGCTCAAAATTCGCCAACAACTCCCAGTTTTGGGGGTTTCGCGCAAGGTAATACGGGTGGGACGAACAATTATGCTGGCAACACGAATGCATTCACATTCGGTGACACTAGCACTTGTAATAATTTTGGAAATACTCCCAGTTTTGTATCGACAACAGCCGGAACACAAAACTTTACTCCTATGAATCAACAATCGAATTATGCATCGGGCAACTTTGGATCAATAACTTGCGGTACGCCTATGAATCAAGGAATGCACAGCGGGAATATACAAACTAGATCAATGGGTAATTTTGGATCGCCGGGCAATTTTGGATCGATTACTAGTAGCACATCTATGAATCAAGGAGTGCTTAGCGGGAGTATACAAACTGGATCAGTGGGAAACTTTGGCTCGCCGAGCAATTTTGGATCTATAACAACTGGAACGCCTATGAACCAAAGTTTACAAAGCGGCAGTATACAACCTGGACCCGTTAGCAATTTTGGATCCATTACAAGCGGTACGCCAATGAACCAAGGGTTGCAAAGCAGTGGGATTCAAACTGGACACCCTACTAATTTTGGATCGATACCCATAGGCGCCCCTATAAATCAGAATCAGCTACCAACCGGGTCCATAACGGCCGGGACGCCTCTCCAAACGCCTGTGACGTCAGCAAACTATCAAAATAACAATTACAGTAACAGGCAGAGGAAATATTCGGGACCGCAACGTGTGAAGTTGCCAATGTTAGCGACTGTGCAAGAAATGGGTAAATTATTATTTTTTATTTTGGGTACGGTGGTGGGTAAAATACTGTAAACTAGGTACCGGGTCACAGTATTTAACAATTATCAAAATTACGGTTTATATAACGAAAGAATTCAAATCAATGATGTCGAAACACAGCTTGCGAAAAAGTTTTTTATTATTTTTTTAAAAACTTTTATTTTTAACAGTTTTTATATGCATGTGTGTGTGCTTGTTTTGTGTTTCAAGTAGTCTGTTTGTGTGATTGTTGTATAGTTAGTTTTTAAATTATTAACCAAAACACATGTAGTTTCCGCCTTATAGTTTCAGTTCATAAATGTTTTACTAAATAGTAAATTTAGTATTATCTGTAATATATTTATTGAGACTGATTCTCGGATCTAGATGGAAGAGAGGACTAGTCAGGGGTCAATTATAGGGGCGGTAGACGAGCACATACCCCAGCGTACTCACTGGGTAATCCAAAATAATCCACCAACCACTCCATACAAAACTGCAAAAGTACAAATCTCTGATTTTGTCATTTTAAAACTTAACTCAAAAGTCTCATAAAATATCGGGACTGTCTTTAGTTATGCAAATATCGTTATCATCACAATTACCATTTGCACCATAAGGTGCGATGTAGCTAATTTGCAGCGCCAGTATAAAACGAAACCTTTAGTAACTATAATACCACAGACAGTCATACAAATACACACATCTTCAGATAGGTTAAAATTATAACATCGCTCTCTTTGCTTCCTTGGACAATGAACTCTACAAAAGTTAGATAACAATTAAATAGATAATAAAAAAAACTTCATTGTTGACTATGAGACTTTTTATATAACAGCCCGGGAACACGTTGAGAGATACTCTCCCGTGCGACGCGCGGAGTGCTCCCCGCCTAGAGTGGCGCACGACATCGCATCAGCCAGGCTGGAGTATCAGCAGTTACAGGTAAACTTTCAAAGTGGATTTTTATATCTTCTCCCATCTTCTGCCATCCCGACAGCGCAAATCGCAGCGATCTTCTAGAACATTTTTGTCGCGGATTTAGGTGTTGTGGAATGGGCTGCCGTATACAGTTTTTCTTCATAGCTATGACCAGGGTTTCTAAAAGAGGGTAGTGAATAATGTGCTTGGTCTGCAACGCGACAGCAACGCATCTTATTTTTCAGTTGTACAATTTACCACCAGGTGAACTGTCAGCCTGTTTGCTTACTAAAGGTAAAAAGGCAATGCTGATTGAAGGTGTCTTCCATTCTCTTGATCTATTATATCTCTTTCTTCTCTCTGTCCTTTTGATTGGTGGTTTACTTTTAATGCAGCGGAGTAGAGTGGCTCATAAATAGCGACGCGTCGCCACACGTTTGTATTTTAACGAACAATCTAATAGTAAATTAAAGCGCACTCTGTTAGCTTATTACAGAACTACTTTCAATATGATAGCCTAATGAGGTTTGTATTTATTTAATTTTCTATTTTCGTTATTTAAATAGTGAACAGATGGCGCTGCATCCAATTATTTTCTTATTAAAAAATATATATCGTCACGCTATATCTCTTTCGAGGTGAGCAGATATACGTTAGTGGGTGTAATCTACTTGTGTTGTTGTAGTTGTTCTGGTCAACAGGACAAATAGCGGAGCTGATCGCCATTCTTGGAGCACTTACACATGATATAAAATATAGATATATATATATATATATATATATATATAATTATTTTCTTTAAAAATATCGTCTTTAATTCTAGCGAGGATTGGAAAGACGATGCGCGGTAGGCGCGGGCGCCTCACCACCATTGCCTGATGCAAGATTACACTCTCCTGCCTGTCCCGGTATGAATATATATTATTAGCTGTAGTGATCCTGCGCTGGTGCGCTGGTAAAAATGCCTTATGTTACCCTATTGGGGGGTTAACTTCCTAAAAATGTCAAAACACGTGATTTTTATTACTAATCGTGAGGCTAAATGTTAGTTTTATAGAGCTTACATCATAATTGAAAGATTTTCAAATAAATTTCAACACTTATTTCACTCCTTAGGGGTGGAATATCAATAAAATCGCCCCATGTGGGTGTCTACCTCATACAACTAACACGATAACTATTTCAAGCGCAACGAAGATATGACAGTCAGGACAACTACACCGCCCTCTATCGTCAAGGGCCGTAGAACATGTTCTCATATGATGTGTGTTTTAGCGACATCTATTGAACAATATTAGGAAATATAGCGTTCTACTTCGAACAGATACAATGAGTTCAATATATTATAATGTGAAATTAATTTTTGTTATCAATATAATTTAAATAAAACGTAATGCTAATAAAAGAGTATTCTTACAGAAATGTTGTAAAAAATAGTGTCATCTATTGAGCATAGTTTAAATCTAGAAATTATTGGAAAAAATTATAAATGTCAATTAATGTGAGCTAAAATGGCTGAGATGTGTTATAGCCAGTTAGCGTTTCATCTATTATTGTAAATATTTTGTCTTGAAGTACTTTAGGACATTAGTTAATTACGACAACTGCAGGATTACCAATTATAAGGTATGGATATTGGAGAGGCGTGTAAATAGCCCTCCATATGAGCGGGGAACGTAACTTGGTTGGCGGTTAAGAGAAATTAAAATTAGGTCAAAACGAGTATTAAGGAAACTTATCACTCCATAAATCGCAGCAGATATACCAGAATATCTGAATCACTAAGCTGTAGGTCTGCAGCTCGTCCGGTATATGCTACAGCACGGTAAGGTTCCAGGGGTCCGGTAGCGGCCACGGGCACAGTAAGTTTCCTCTCGCACAATTACACCTTATTTCTCTTCTTAATAACAACGTCGTGTGGCGGTTTTATTATATTAATAAGGCGGTTTAAATATATTTATAAATAAGAGCGGAGATAGCACGACGTCGCGGCGGTTGCATACAATTGTTATAATAGTAATGTAATGAATGAATGACGTTTTTGTGACGTCAAACAGAGCGGTGGTAGTATGAGCGACATCTATTGGTTTCACTACAGAATCAGGGATGCAGATAATCCTTATATCATTCGCAAGTAACTTATGGAGTGATAGAAGAATGTATGTATGAAGAGGAAATATCTTAACCGCCTCACCAGATGTCATGTATTGGATGTTCGATAAATTTCCATTCTTCGCTTCAGTGGCTCAATTTATGTTATTGTCCAGGTTCGCCGCTAGAAGGTCGCGGTGGTGGCAGCGCAGCATCCAACGCTCCCAGCCCAGCTGTGGGCGTGGGAGTCAGCTCCGTGGACCTGAATAGAGTGTCCCCGGAAGCGGCTCGCGTCGTCGTGGCGGCAGCCAGGGCCGCGTTGCAGGAGCATTCGCCGGCGCTGCAGGAGCTACGCAGGACTCTCGTGCTCACACAGGTTCATGCACACTCAAACACCCATTTAAATATATTGCAAGTTACAACAAAAGTTATAAATACCGATAATACACTTTGTTTTTTTGTGATCCAGAGGGAAAGCTTATTTTATTAATTTTATTTTTATAACTTACTAGCTAACTCGGCAAACGTTGTTCTGCCATATAAATTATAGCAGACCAGCCACGCTTTGCTGTGACTGGTTTTTGAATAATTACTCAATCCAGTCAACGGATAGCGCCATCTTTTAGAATCGGTTGGAGCTAACTGTAAATTATGACTGCTAAATAATAAACAAATAATTTGCAATAAAATAATATTACGACTATGAATTGAGATGAAAACTATCCTATCTTTTAAATTAGATCAAACTTTACGTGGTGTGTAAATTTCATTAAAATCGGTTTAGTAGTTTAGGAGTCCATCGTGGACAAACATCGTGATAGGAGATTTATATATATTAAGATAGGCGAACGCTTGACCTCAATCACACCTGGTGGAAGGTGGTGGTCCGATGATGAACCGCGTCCGCCTAACAAATGCCTATTCACTCTTTTAAAAACTCCCAGGTCATAAGATCGCGGAAATAATGCCGCTGGTAGCATATTCCACCCCTTAGCCGTTCGCATGATGAATGTAGAAGCGGATCTTCTCGTGCGGATATAAGGAACATCCACCACATACGGACGGTATCCGACACGATGTCTTGCATAAGAGCGTCAGGGTCACTGTGAGGGCAGCGACCCCAGTGTGTCAGTCAGACTCTTACTAACTAATAAGTCCCAAGGCGTACCTTCAATTGCTCCACCCGGCCTTGGGGAACCAAATTTATCCAGACGCCCAGGAAGCGAAAATCCTTGTTGAGGTTACCTCCCTTGGATTGGTAGGAATAAATAGCCCACCCGTCCGAGGCAGCGCGCCAAACACTGCGCACCGCATCCCACTCATCCAGGCACCAAACTTCCTTAAATCTATTGTCTGACCAATAATACACCCGTCAACAAAGTATAAGACTCAACTCTTAAATCAAAACTTTTTCGTTTATGACTACTCGAATTAATGTACTGGCTAATTATAAATTTAAAAAGTAAACAAGCAAGTGCTTTAAATAATGGTTTAAATTCAAATTTTATAAAAATTATGTTCACATTTTTTTTAAACAGTGTAATTTTGATATTCTGTAATAATTTAATGCTCGAATTAATTACGAATCTTGTGTAAATGCTTGAATGAATTGTGTGAATTGCTTATCTTGTGTAAATACACTACGCACGTCACTAAGTTAATAATAACGTTAGCTAATGTTGTTTTCCAGGATGTGGCACTGAAAATTGGAGTCAACTTACTTACGCTGTCTCCGCATATGAACATATCCCAAGAGTTAATTAAAAGCATACATAACTACAACAGTTATACTCTACTGTCTGGTCACACTTCACCTGCCAGCCCTGGATCTCCCCTCCACCAAATCACCGAGGGTCTGAGCTACCTTCACACCGGCTCAATAACTAGAGGCACACCCCAAGCGTCAGCCACACCTCTAGACCTTCGAAGCAACGTGGAAATGGACACTGGGCAATATCCTCAATTGCATCCAATGGTCCACCCGCAAATCCATATGGTCACCCACCGATCTTTAAACAACTCCCCCATTTCAAACCCCGGCTCACCGTTAGACATGATCCAGGAGGAAATCGGCAACGGAACCGAGAAATTTCTAGAACGAACTTTCCAACCGTTCGTTTCCAACCATCCTCAGATTAGCGTCACCGACTGCTTAGGCTCCGAAGTGACTCTAGTGGCCTCGTCGTCGGAAGACAGCATGGACAGTTTGGAGAATCGGAACTACCAGTTACCACAGTTCGTGATATCTGAACCTTCAGACTTGGACGATAGACCATCAATAACCAAGGGCATAGGTAGGAAGGTGAGTCAAGAAACTGAGGTGGATAGACAGGTGGAGCCTTTAGAAGCTAAGGATACAGAAATGCAATCCCCGAAAGAAGATGAAGTTAAGTTCTTAAGCGAAGAACAGACTTATTTGAGGAGGGGTAGCGACAAGTCTTTAGGATTCAGCGATGACTCCCTAAGTAATGATTCTGCAAACGCGTCCCCTAACTGCGAGCAGAACTTACAATCTATTTATTCCAATATAGTATCAGCCAGTTCCGGCTTTAGCGAAAATAGGGGTAGCTTTTCGGAGCATAGGGAATCATTTTCCTTCTCAGATAGAGGTAGTTTCTCAGAACGCGGTGATTTTGGAAGGTCCTCTTTTTCTGAACGGAGTGATTTCGGCAGGGGCAGCTTCTCCGAAAAAGGGGAGACTCCCCGATGCTCATTTTCAGCCCAGGGCGGCCTTGGAGAAGTGAGAGAATTCTACGAAGACATGTACCTCCCGAGAGATAATAGCAGACATTGCCTTGAAAAGTGTGATGAAGAACCGATAGTTCCGAACGTGGAGATAGAAAAACTTCAGCGCTCGACCATGGATCTCCGTTTGACGGAGATCTGCAGGCCAGAAGACCGGATTCCAATACTTTTAAACCCTCAAAACGTATCATGCGCTCAGGAATATTATGAGGTAGCTCTTTCAACAGTATGTTCAAAATTAGACTCGACGCGTATAGTTGAGTTATTGAAAAACGCGATAAACACTAGGGTCCCGCCGCAGAATATATTCGTAGAGACGAATGATGGTAAAGACGGGAACGAAGAATTGGCTGGATACTTGAATCTCGAATATTCGGGGGGAATCCAGATCGAATTGGTTTTATGTGAGAACAAGGCGATGGAAAAGAAAGGCTTGAAAATGAGACGTATCTCGGGCGATCAGAACGAGTACGGTAAGCTGTGCGAACAGCTTATAACCAGTTTGACAGTTTAACTTTGACAGCTGTCAGTTTTGACACGTGTCAAAAATAACGTGCGTCACTGTTGATACGAGGACGTGTTTACCCACGAATAGAGTTTAAATGCGTCTCGTCCGAACTACTTGACGCATGTCAATGCCGTGCAGTGAATGTTAGAAATGGAACCCGTTACGGCATGATGGTCTAGTCTACAGACTTTTATAGTCGATATTTAGTGGCCTACAGTTTAGTAGGTAAAGACTATCTGGCCAGTTATATTTACAATAGGGTATCAAAGTTTCGACTTTACAAATCGACGGCAGTTAACAAAATAAACAAGCTTTTCTTATAATTTATTACTCTTGCAGTACAAAAATTACTATTCCAGCACTTAAAGAACTAAATTTATGACTCTGCAAGATATTGTTACGAGCGCGGGGTATTAAAATGCCGGTTGTGACGGACAATCAATTTATTAATAGAGGAGAGTACACAAAATCAAAACGCAGCCACAGAAAGGTCTTGAAACGCAGCTGTCAAACGATCGCGATGTTAGATCGTCGAAGAGTCCAGAAGCACGTCGAAGAATGCTCTCGTTAATCCGTCGTCAAAAGTCCAGTCGCAGAAAGTTCTCGAAGTCCAGTCTCAAAATCCAGTCAAAATAATCGCACGTAGAATCGCTATACAGTCGCAGTATGATCGCAAAAGTCCTTGAAGATCGCTTCGTAATATCACACTGTGTCGCTGTCCAAATTAGAACTGTCGTGTGATCGCATCGAGCGCGTATTTATATCGAAACAGCCGTTTTCCAGCATTTTCGAGTAATAACTAGAATCTTATAGAGATTTTTGAACCTTATGTTTTTACTCGTAAATTCCAGAATGGGTTCATCGACCTTTCGCGAATCGGAATTCCACGAATAGCGGCCGTCTCTCCGATATACGCGTCACGAACTCGGGCGGCAAAAGATGAAACGATGCGACCCCTCCGATGTTTTCGATGGTAAACAATTTTCTCCGATCCGGTTGCAAGTTATTTCATTCGAAGGAGTACGTCAAGACTATCTATGCGTTTTAAGATTATAGTCGTGCGATGCCTGGAAGCCTAGAAATCTAGGGCTAAAGTTTGGCCCTAGTTCCGTCGTAACAATATTAACTGAAAAGTTTTCCGTCGAAATGTAGATTGGATAATTAACCGAACTGGTTACCTTTTTTAATATACACTGCTCGTGTCTAGCTGTTTCTGTGAATAGAATTTACGTGATAAAAGTCCAAATCATCTGACATACGTAGCGTCTATATTCCATTCTCTCGGACTATGTACAGAATAAAATTTCCCATAGATTTAGAAACGGTATTATGCATTTATATATATAAATAATATAATATATATTTTAGTATTTAGTTTTAGTATATTCTCTTTAATATACAGGATGTTGCAAGAAGTATACACGACATGAATATGCCTTATGAAAATGTTATAGTTCATAGACATATTTTTTCTTGTAAACAGTTATAATTAACTGTATTGTTGTTGATAAACCTATGCAAAAATAAAATAAATGCTTTGAGCATAATACTTTCACAATTAATTCGTGTTATGGTGCATACTTTTGTAACATCCTGTAGATAGACTTGCTTTCATTCCTTTAAACGTGTGAATGTCCTTTAAATTAATATTTTTTGTTCTAAACGCATATTCGTAATAATTGCAGGAACCAATTTAAATAGGATATTATTGACGTGAGGGAAAAACCTTAGTGATAGTACGTTACGTGCAATATTTTAATGTTAGCTATATATTGTCAAATTTGTAAATTTATAACTCCAATGTGTATAAACGGATTCCTTTTGTGTTTGTTTTTGATTTTGTATAATGCGTAGATATATTTTTAATGTCTTCGACTGTACCTTAGCAGATATATCAATAGGAAACATGATTGATTAATTATGTAAAAAAAAAATAGTATCCGATAGAGGGTAGACGAAGAAATTATAATAATTTGGTTGTACATGAGGTAATTATTAAAGTATTTCTGAACAAAACAGTTACAGTTAAACGTGGCTTTTGAAATTTATAATAACTTTGAGAATTTTTGTGTATGCGAATTCGATGTAATGGAAAACGACATATATAAAAAAAAATAAAAATATTTATTTTCCTCAAATAAAAATACATAGACATAAACAACATACATAAAAAAATATATCTGAAACCTAACTATACTGTCGCTAATATCGAAACGATCGGAGTTTATTTTCAATAAATTATTATGCTATTACAAAAGATATTTTATCTTGTTCAAATAGAGTATACTGTATTTCCGAATAACAAACTTATCACTGTTTTAAACTACTAAAATGGAACTTCGTTTGTTGATAAGGCGGCGATAATTCAAATTTCATCTAACAATAGGATAGTCTAGGTCTCATTTTGTTCTACATTGCCATGGTGAAAGGTTAATGTGTATTTTAGATCATACACAACAAAATTGGGGCTGCGGTAGAACATCATATATCTAGGGCTGAAAGGCTATTTGGTTTAAGCGACATTTTTTGGTGATATAGTAGTATATATATTCGGAATCACCGTTTTTTTTAGCGATTTCAAAAATATATAGTTTACTATATCACCAAAAAATGTCGCTTAAACCAAATAGCCTTTCACCCCTCGATATATTCATTTTTTTGTTTAAATGAGTTTAAATTTTGAGAACTTTGCTAAGCAAAGTCTAAATAACGTCTTTAAATCTCAGCCTCAGTATATCACGAAATAATTAGCGCGAATAAAACTGTAACTGTAGTAAATGGTGACTTGAAAATGTGTGATGGAAAATGTAAAACGGCTTCGACTTTAAAAGTTGTGGAAAAAAAAGTCGTTTTACAAAAATAGTTGTGAACAAATTAATGTAAATTTAGTAATTTTATATGATAGTGTTGCACTTAGACTAATTATAAAGTTATTTATTCCAAATATTAAAACATTTCTTCTAGCTTTTTTTAAGTACTCTGACTTGCATTGTTAATGTTATTTTGAACTTCGTTTTAATGTGACGAGTCCCGATTATGATAATTATAAATATAGGCCATAGAATGGTAGGCAGGGAGGGTGGAACAGGCTATTCTGAAATAGTTACAGTGATACAGTTAACGAGCTATACTAGCCACGCCCAACTAAGCTTTTTTTTTAGTAACTATACTAGTGGAAAAAATAAACGGGACACGAAAATTTTTAAAGTTACATTCTATTTTATTGTCTATAGAGAGACTTGCACCATTAGATTAAATCTTGTTTAAGCATGTATAAAATGCTATTTATTTGAAGCGGTTTAATTAGACCCCAATGGCGGTAAAAATATGACAGTTGTTTTAAATCGATAATATTGTTGAGCAAGACATTAAATACAATTTAACGCTAAATAATGTTTTATAAAAGCTTAAACTAGATTACTTTATACTGTTTCCCAGTATGCCCCCCGTTTTTGGTGACCCGGAGGCAAAAAACCTGCATAGGAGCATCAGGGTTACTGTGAGGGCAGTGACCCCGGTGTGTCAGACTCCTACTGATTAAAAACCCCCGGGGTGTCCTTCGGATTGCTCCACCCTGGCCTGGGAAACCAAATTCGTCCGGTCGCCCGGGGAGCGAACAGGCTTATTCAGTCTTCCTCTCTGGAAGGGGTGTAAAGAGACCACGCCTCCAAACCTTTTTCTCAGGCGGTGCGCCGGACATTGTGTACCTCTCTTTCCTCCGGGCAGCAGAGTCCCTCAAGTCTGCAGCCTGGTTATTGTCACCGGGGGATGATGTCGCGGTCGCTCTGGGCGAACGTAACCCTCCGGCGACGGTGCCTTGGCCGCCGAGTGGCCAAGGTAGTTGTTCTTCCCTTATCCCTTTCGGCGAACTCCTTCCGCCTCATGACAGTCTTGCAGAAAGCTACGACCTATTTTTGAAAGGATGCGACTTTAAACTGTAGACAAATGAAATGTGTGATTAAATTATTTTTAAGATGCTCGTGAATTGTATTACAGCTGTATTTAAATGTGTATCTGTTAATTGTTGGGGTATGTATGTCTAAATATGGTTTATGCACAAAGTTAATAACTAAGTTATTGACTACCCTCTGAACGGGTATCGCGTGATGGTAACGTAATGTGTCAAGTTAAATCCAAGTTTAACTTAATTTTAGTGTCTGACCGAAGCTTTAGCAATCTTCTGATATGTTTTGAGGTAAAAAATATTTGTATTATATTGTAGCTGTGGAGACATAGTGTATAATGGACCGATTTCCATGCGCGACAAATCAAATTGTCGCAGGTTCGAATCTCGACACGTATTTCTTTGTTTTTTTTTTAATTTAGGCACCATATTCTCACCGATGGATGAAACCACGTGAGAAAACCCATGTGGTAATAGAAATGTCATGTGGACTAGTGCTCTGAGATTCGCGATCAGCTGCGCTACTGGTCACATTGGGCGCGACATATAAGCGCAAAGTGGATACAGCCAGTAATGTATCTCTGCTCACACCGTAAGAGATATAGCGTGACGATATGTTATTATTGCAATCTGATCAATCATTCTTAGCTTAAGAATTGCTAGAAACTTTAAGCTTTAGCTAAAATTTCGGCTCATTTTTGCCGAATGTGATAATTTCCGAAGCAGAGACTTTCGGTTAGATGCTATTGAGTGTACAATTTAATTACTTATCACTTCGCTTTGTGATCTCTGTATTAACGCTTTTCTTGTGGATAGAATACAATTTGGCAAGGTTTTTTTTTTATTAAATCTAGATTGTTATTACACTTTCATCTATTGATGGTCGCCGCCGTTTTTAGACTACTACTGATAATCTTGTTCTATATAGTAACTTTGTCGTACTACTTAAAAATTAAAAGCTTAAAAAACTTAGAAATAAGTATTACAAATGCAAATAATACTTAGAAAAAGAAATTTAACGCATAATACAACGTTCTAAAGCAGTAAAACACCATACTTCAATCACGGATTTGTTTATTGCACGGAAACCAACGAATAAAAACTACAAAAACAAGCATAATCAAGAGAGCTGCGTATTAAGGCGCGCGGTCGATCGAGAGCGTCACACTATTCTCCCTCCTACCGTCCACCGCGGACGGTGCGCAAACGATCCGTACAACCGTTACGACGTCCGCGATAGTGGGCTGGCAGAGTGCACGCTACAATACCTAAATATACCATCTATATTTCTAAAAGTATATTTCACTAGCTGTATTGACCCGGCTTGTCCGTGTAAAGTGACCGCAGCACACCTGATGGTAAGCGTGGTGCAGTCCAAAAAACGATTACAACTATCAACAGTCAAGAAAAACAATCGGTGGTCGCAGTGATCCTGTGACGCTTCATTTAAAGGACCCAGTGTCATAGGACGGCGGGAACACACTCGTCGGAAGACCCGTCCACAGCCCAACGACTCGGCAAGAGTTAGAGAACTTCTTAATGCTAGCCGGGATATGATTTTTTTTCGAACTGTCGATACCTTGGTGACCGGGAAAGGCCTTCACAACATAACCGGGCGAAAGGTGCTCAGCCGGCCCGGGATATGAGTCACCGTGCCTCCTCAAACCCGCGCGCGTGATACTTTTGCGATAATTAATATCGCACATATCTTCATAGTTAATATACATATATAACTAACTCATTTTACAAATTCATTTGATTTGATAATATAGTTCAGTACACACAGCGAGCGGGTACGGGTCGGGTCGGGAGTTCGACGGGTCTAATTCAATATATTTATATGAAAGACTACATACCACTCACCTGCTCCGCGGCCAACTCGCGCACGCTTTCATTGTGTAATCTATTATATAAAAATAAGTCCAGTTTTCCTTCCTGACGCTATAACTCCAGAACGCACGAACCGATTTCGACGGTTTTGCTTTCGTTGGAAAGGTCTCGGGCTCCGTGAGGTTTATAGCAAAATTCAGGAAAAATTTCAACAGAAAAGCAGGAAAACAGGGAAAACCATTTTCACATACAGCGCCATCTCTGATAGCATGTACTACAAACCAATATGGTTTTGCATGGTGGTGGAGCAGATCGCACCAGTATTTTAAGTAGATGGCGCCGATGCGTTATACATTGTTTGACAGCTACTCATTGTACTCTGCTCAGTTAATTTCATGTGACATTTATTATGCGCACGTTCTTTCAAACGCTAACTAAAAACCAAAACGAAGCCATCTGGTGGTGAAATGAAATTCTCCGGGCTTGCTAGTCTTCCATATAAATGCATGGAATTAGACCTGTCGAACTCCAGACCCGACCCGAAACCACTGGCTGTGTGTATTGCGCTTTAAAAAAAAAACAGTTGATATTGTTGTGTTTTTATATGAATTCTAGTAAAATCGCGGGTCCTTACTAGAAATCTTACGGGTTGTATTCTGTCTGTCTATGTATTATAGTTAATTAGAACTCTATGATCAAAACCAATGCAAATGACTAATCTTGGAGCCTTTTGGATGTTGACACATGTCTGTTATGATAGAGTTTTCTTGACCGGCAACGCAACACGCTCCTCGTGCTGCAATTGTCCATGAGCGATAGTAACTACTTATCATCAGGTGGGCTGTCAGCCTGTTTGTCAATACAGATTAAAAAAGTCGAGGCCTGAAATATCTTGAAAAAGTACAAAGCGATCTTAATGCCTAAGGGGTTAATTTCACTTACTCATGGAAAGTGTGGTTGCTTGTAAAAAGTCGGAACGAATGCGAAGAGTTGTTCAATAAAGAACTGTGGTTTTGTATTTATATTCAAAAGCTTGATAAGTGGAATTAGTTCCTTAGTCTTTCCTTCACTCTTCTAGCGTAAGCAGTAATGTAAGAAACGCCATAATTAAGTTCGCGCCATGTTATCCTGTTTTAATATAAATAATTGTAAATATAAATAATAAATTCCGATTATTATGTTCAACTTTGTTTTATTATCTATTTTTAATCAATCAGTTTTTCCCCTTTGCCTTTATATTCTTGAAGAGAAGTAATTCACGTCCTTTATCTACAACTTTTTTTACATTGGCGCGACATAGTGACTACAGAGTACCTGATGGTAAGCACAGTGTAGTCCAAAAACGAAAGCGACTATCAAAGGATGAAAATCCATTGATAGTGTCCGTCGTCATGTCGGCCCACATATACCGCGACTGAAGGTCTCTAGGTATATGAGCTACTGGATATACACAAGCTGATCCCGAAACGCGACAGGCCGTAGCGAGTCGCTATGACGGTATTTAGACTTGTGTACTGTGGTCATGACCCAGTTCGGGCTATTGCCCTGCCAGCAATACACAATGTAGATCCAATTTTACACTCAAAACCATTTTTTTTTAATTTCAGTTGGGTTTGATTCACTTCAAACTCTCCTAATGGAAAGTGAGGATAAGGCCAATGATGGAGCGCGCTCATCTAATAAATACCGGATCACTCGTTTAAAGATTCCCGTTTCGTAATATGCTGGAAAACCAGACGGAGGAAGCGAATTCTATCTACAAGCTACATAGATGGGTAAAATGTAATCAGATTAATAAAAATGATTACGGTTACATTTTAGGTTTTTTATTATTAATATGACTGCATTTTGCTCATCTTTTTTTTATTACTTGTATGCGAACGCTTGACCTCAATCACACCTGGTGGAAGGTAAAGATGAGTCCGATGATGAACCGCGTTCGCCTAACAAATGCCTATTCACTCTTCTTTTAAAGACTCCCAGGTCATAAGATCGCGGGAATATGGCCGCTGGTAGCATATTCCACTCCCTAGCTGTTCGCATGATGAATGTAGAAGCGAATCTCCTCGTGCGGATATAAGGAACATCCACCACATACGGATGGTATCCGACACGATGTCTTGTGGTTTTGTGATGGAATGGGGCTGGTGGAATCAGAGAATGCAGTTCCTGAGAACACTCCACTATGCAACCGGTAAAAGACCGCGAGGCAGGCAACTCTACGTCGATGCTCGATGCTCTGCATTTTAATTTTTGACAAAGAGTCGTCGCCAATAAGTCTACGAGCTCTACGATCAATCGAGTCCAAAGCCGCCAACTGTTAAGAAGAAGAAGTTAAGAAGTTGCGATGGTGAGAAGAACCGTCTGACCTTAAAAACCTTTAAATCTATGTTTTAAACACTACAGAATCCCAGATTGTATACACATTTATTATTTCTTAATGGATTTAATCATCATTACACATCAAGAAAATTAAAATTACGACTACATTTTGTAATCGTTCATCATTGATCAGATTATATTTTGCCGATCTCTGCTAGGCTATCACACCTAAAACAGGAGATATGCGACATTGGTAACAAGATCTTTCAAAAATTTCAAGATAGGTCAGAAAGTGACATTCATAATTGGCACACAACATCCCTAATTAGGTACACTTATAAAAAACAACTGAATTTTAAGATTGCACTTTTTGAGTAAATTAAGCTCTAGAACCTAAGACATAAGGTTGTAAATGACATAAGCAGTAATGCACCACTTGTACGGGACGACACGTAACCAGGAAAAAAATGTAATAGGTTATTAAATGCGCTAGCGATCACTGCCACGTGGAACCTGCATTTGTGCATTGCCGACAGTAAAAAAGAAGGAAGTCGGAGGTTGAAAACATTTGGATTATCCATTATAAGAAAATCTTTAAAACCATTTATATAATTCTATATAATTTCCTGGTTGTGGTAGCCAGCTAATCATTGACCGGAATCCATACGCGGCAACGCGTAAGGGTGCAGGTTCAAATCTCGGAACGTACTTGTGGGTTTTATCAGATTGCGTACGGATTAGATACCGAGATCACCGGGATAGATAGGCAAAATGTAATCAGACTAATAAAAATGTTTATAATCATGAACATTAATAACATAACATAACATTTTGCGTTTATTTTGCTCGTCTATGTTTTAAACACTACAGAATCCCAGATTGCATACACATTTATGATTTATTAATATTTTAAATGGATTTAATCATGATTACAGAGTAACTAAATTAAAATTACGACTAAATTTTGTAATCATTAATCAGATTACATTTTGCCCATCTCTGCTCACCGGTGAAGGAAAACATCAAAACGTCGTGTGTACTAGTGCCCTGAGAGAGGCGATCAGCTGTGCTATTGATTACGTTGGCCATAACATTAAGCGCCAAGTGGATACAGCCACTCATGTATCTCAGATCACCCTGAAAAAGTTATAGCGGGACGTAATGTTATTATTATATACCTACAGTCTAACAGCATTTCAGTCATAGAAGGGCACAATGCAATCAGATTAATGAAAAACGATTAAGAATACATTTTGTTGTGAATGCCTTAATATGAACTGTACAATATTGATTGTAATTGTGAATGTGTTGTGTGAGTGGAGTATTGTACCGGGCTACTGGCAACCCTGTAAAATAAATAAGATAGATTTAAATATTTAGGAATGTGTTGCGCGCATCTGCATTTTTTATATAACCAACGAATCTGTCAACATTTGACAGCTAACCTCAACGGATGTCACTAATTTCTAATTTTATTCTTGAAAAATAAGCTATTTAACTTGAAATCCGGCTTTACGCAAAGTTTACAAGATAAATATATCGAGTCCTTTGTTAAATGGACAATGAATTTTTTGTAAAGATTAGTCTCCCGCCACTTCCGTGAGGTCGACATTTGTGTTTTTTTTTAATGTATGCAGGCATTGATTCTTGGTTGTTACACCTTTCTTTGAGCCGGAAGAGTTTTTTCGTTTTTCCGCCAGTTTGAATAAGTACCTTAATATATTCAACTAAACAGAAACCTTAAAAACGTCGCGTCCACTTACGTTAGACGTGACAGTAGTGAAATTCTTGGACGATTTAATGCACACAGACTTCTCATCTTATAGCCCTCAAACACGTTAGCTGATTTAGGATAGGTAGGTGTCGCGACGGGGCTGTGGCAAATTGATTACAGGACCCACAGACCCCGCCAATGCGCAGAAGTAGTCACCTTGGGGTTTTTAGTCGGTATAAACTGCAACGCGCAACCCCCCTGTGCGGCTGAGACAGTCCTATGAGAATTTTCCCCAAGTAAAAAAAAGGATAGGTAGGTGTACCTTTCTAGTTCAAATCTGGGGAAAACCGAAAAGGTAGGTGACAGGAATGGAATATGTCCTTTTGCTTTTATGTATATTCTACTAATATTATAAATGCGAAAGTTTGTGAATATGTTTGTTACTCTTTCACGATAACACTACTGGACGGATTTGCCTGAAACACACACACCACACACGCCACAATAATATAGATTATACATCGAAATAACATATAGGCTACAATTTGTAATGATTTTATGTAATTTTGGTCGTAATATAACGATACACGTCAATTAAGTCAGGAAAAATCTGGCCTCTGAGAGCTATCTTGGCGTACACTGCCTAAACCATTGGAGTTACACAATGATGATGTACCGTAGGATTGATTGTCTTGAATAGTTCTAAATAAAAGTCCACGACAGCATATATCTACCTTTTATGTGGAAGGTACTATGACCAAAATTGTATATTATAATACAGAAGATATTCACTAGAAATAATTTATACGGCAGAACAACGTTTGCCGGGTCAGCTACTACGTATATATATCAATACAAAAGTAAATTATTGTTAAATAAACCTCATGGAATTAAGAAAAACGTACAAAGATAACCTAGTGCAAATTGCGCGAATTAACGTGAAGCAAACATATTTATGTTTTTGTAAGCTCATTCATGCTTATCTTGTCCTATCGAGTTTTTTCTTCAACACTGTTGAATTTTTCGACGCAAGAACGACACAGAAATTACACAATTTAAAATCAGAAAATCAAGACGTGTCACCTCGCGACAGTTTCATCTTGGTCTTTTGACTATACTCTTGGGGCATGCGTCTGGTTTCCTTCCTAATTCTATGATAAAAGCAATGATTGATGTATAAATGGTTACACTCAGCATGATATTGGTCCAACGTCCGGCAGAAATATAATTGTAATACAACAAGAAGGAATAAAGGTGTTTACACACTACATCCGCGGCTTTGTCCGGACATCCGTCCGTGCGGACAAAGCCTACTTCTTTTGTTAAGTCCGTTTTATTGTCAAAGTTCTGTTTTCGGGTTTGTCACGTATTCGTATTGAGTTATTTGGAAGTTTCCTGTGATAGTAATAATAGATAATCCGGCTTTTCTCATACATTTTTATCTTTTTTTTTATTCTATTTATTTAAAGGACTATTACGTGTGTAAGTATGTTAGCCCCATCGTACCCTAATACTAAAATACCTAACACATGACATATGGAGCCACTGATCTGAACAGGCCAGACGCCTCATCAGATAACAGTTCTGTTAAGACTTTGTTAAACATCTATAGTAGGGATGAGATATACTTGCTAAATTCGATACCAGGGCTTTTAAGTACGAGTACGTAAAAATACCAGGGTCGAAAACCAGGTTTTAAAATACTTGCATACCAATTTGACCCGTATTCCATGTCATCCTATGATGAATAAGGAGCAAAATGGTATAAATAAAAAAATACTTTGAACTCCAAAGTATTTTCGATTCACAAATACGATTATGTTTCTTATCTTTATTAAGATATGGATCGTTTTCCTATGTAAGTATTTTATGTGTAGTATTTCAAGTTCTTCGCGCATCGACCTATAGCAAATACTTTCATACTTGCAAGTATTTTCTGCTCATACCCAGGGCCCCCACTCCGTACCCCGCGCTACTTGCGACGCGAGCGGTGTAACCAGCCGCGGCGTCTAAATTTAAAAATACTTGCACACGAATTCGACCCTTATTCCATGTCGTTCTATGATTAATAAGGAGCAAAATGGTATAAATAAAAAAATACTTTGAACTTCAAAGTATTTTCGATTCACAATTACGATTGTTTCTTATCTTTATTAAGATATGGCTCGTTTTCCTATGTAAGTATTTATATGTGTAGTGTTTCATAATCTTCGCTCATCGACCTACAGCAAATACTTTCATACTTGCAAGTATTTTCTGCTCATACCAGGGCGCCGTACTTCGAAGTGAAAATCTGGTTTTAAAACCTGGTAACGTAAATACGTCGCTGCCCTAACCTATAGTCTGCTCAGAGCAAAGGCACTCACAAACGCCTCTCTCACAGATTCATATCGGACACATGCCATCAACAAATGGTGGATATCATCTATGATTAAGTTTCATAAGATGTTTAAATTTGTTAGATGGAATGTGTCCGGATCTTAATCTGTGTGCCACTGACACTAGCTTCCTGCGTAAAGTTGTTCCAGGAAACCACGGGTATTCGAGAAGGTTCACTTTGCAAAGTATTATACCAGATCCCTTTCTCTCTCGATCTTTCATTAAAGTACACCTTCCATAGTTCCTAACAATTACTTTTATATTTTGGTAGGAGTTCTGAAAAATCTGGTAATATATTAATATTTTTTCCGTTCAAACGACTTATTTTTGCAAGCCTGTCAGTCACCTCGTTATTTTTATCTTATGTAAGTAATAAAAATTTTAATTGCTATTTTTATTAATCAGTATTTTTAACCCCTGAAGCAAAATGAAATGAAATCATTTAAATAAATAAATAAATACAAATTACAAAAACATACAGAGAAAACCGAAGAAGAAGAAAGTACAAGAAATTAAAAGGCGCCGATATGAATTACTTTTTCCTAAAATCCTGCATAGGAGCATCAGGGACGCTGTGAGGGCAGCGACCCCGGTGTATCAGACTCCTACTGACAAAAATCCCCCGAGTTGTCCTTCAAATCACTCCACTCGGGCCCGGGGATCCAGATTTTTCCAGACGCCCGAGCAGCGAACAGCGTGGTAAGGCTCCATCTCTGGGAGGGTGGGTGTAAAGCGTCAACTCCTCCAAACTTTTCTCACCACGGTGTGCCACACACTGCACGCCATCTCCTTCTCATGCGGGCAGCAAACTCCATCAAATCTACTGCCCGGCTAGTGTCACGGAGGGATGTCGCGCTCAATATGAGCGAACAAGTCCCTTCGGCGACGGTGTCTTAGCCGCTGAATGTCCAGGGTAGATGTTCGCTCTCTGACCCTTTTGACGGCTGCCTTCTGCCTCATGATTGCCTCCTAGATGGCGAGATAAATCCTCCGTCAGTTTAATACCACAAAATTGCATTAAGCGGCGCTGGTTTGCGTGAAAGATCCCGGTCGTGTTACATCTTATTAACATAATTAAAAAACCAAAAAAAGGTATTTAATAAAAAGAAAAACATAAAACTTAAAACAATATACCTACTTCAAATTAAATAATAATATATTATACTACATACGCTATTAAATATTATATAATATATGAAAAGTGGATAAGCAGACTCGCACCGACTAAAAGCCCTGGGGTGTTCCACCTTCCACCTTCCGGAATCGAGGGTACGACTGGAGCCTCATCCTCGATACCAGGCTAGGTGTGCGGCGTGGGTAAGACCTCTACTTACATGAGGAGGGGTGGTGTAAAGAGCCAACCCTCTCTTGCCTCTGCGATTTTGGAGTGGAACACAGAAACACATCGGATGCCGCTCGCACCTTTGTTGGGAATATTGTTAGTTACTTAGTTTAATATTCTTTAAATTATATTAACAGAAAAAAAAATGTAAAGGTCAGAGGAAATAAACACAACAGGCTATTTTTATTTTTCAAGTGAAACTTCTTTAAAATCGTATTGATTTGAAACTCGACGAAACTAAAAAGTGATACGCACGTTACACAGTTCTATTCATAGCTTTAGAAGTTATTTTAAATCACATATTCGTGTCTCCCATTAACTAGAATTTTTAAATATATTTCAAAACACCGTGCCGTGAGCAGACGGATGGTCGCCATCGCCGGCCTGGGTTATTGTAACATAAAGGATCACATTGTCCGTCCGGAAACCGTTGCAGGAGACGGATGCTGACTTTAAACATTGTAGGTAAACGTCGCTTTGATTGACACTGCTATTTATAACATATTTCGAGAATATTCTGAAAATAAATCATAATTTTATTTAAATTATTTGTCATTAATACTTCTAAAGTAGTTATAGTATTTTGTGTTATTTTTACGACATCTAATTTATACAAAAAATGGTCTAGCTTAGTAACTGATTATTTTTACAGTCAAGTAGTTAAATAACTGTATTAACTTGGGGAAAGTCTTTGTAGGAACACTCCGGCCGCATAGAGAGAGGATAGCGGCCGAAGTATCTCGGACTTAAATCGGGTAAAAACCCCAATTGACGGACCTGTAATCAATCTTTGGTCATGTGGAAGTAGTAACATAATCAGCTCACGATTAGGATGGTAAGATTATTACTGTTATGAAATGAAAAATAACTTTATTCAACTAGGCCTACTTCCAAGCACTTTCGAATTGTCAATAAGAGTAAAGTGAATCTACCAACGGTTCGAAAAGCAGAATCTACCGAGAAGAGCTGGCAAGAAACTCTGGCAGTTGCTCTTTTTAACATAATGAGGTACAAAACAGGTATAATATACAAAGGATTAAATACCCCGCGAGAAAGATTGCATATATTAAGACCACGCACTTTTATCATTCAACAGTCATAAATGGAATAATATCCGTTTCTTAGCAATTTAGTTATAACAGTTTTTTTTTATTTCAATAGTAAAAACTCCAAAATATCATTAGGTATAGAGATATTTTGTTGCTTACGTAGTTTTTTGTTGAACTTGCTCAATTTTGTATTTTGTAGATGTAGTGATTAAGAGCCAATGTTTGTGAGCGAACACGCGAATGGCCCCAATCATAGACGGGCAAAATGTAATCAGATCATCTATGTTTAAACACTACTAAATCTTCAATTGCATACACATTTATGACTGCTTAATGTTTTGTAGAGATTTAATCATGATTACAGAGCAACTACATTAAAATTACATTTTTTAATTGCAACTCCGACTGCATTCTGACATTATACACCTCATTGATCAATAAATCAATTGTCCGTCATAAGCGGCGTCTTATTACTTAGTAATACTCCGCTCTCGTAACAATATGAATTAAGACTCCCACACACATAAGATACAGTGTCAATGTACATGACGTTTACCCCAATACAAGTATTTGTTATAACGCATTAGTAACATTATAATAAGGGCTGTAAAACCAGTTTTTATCGCTTCCTTAGTGGGACGCTTCCTTCCTTTTGTTTAACATTTACATAATGACTCCGGAGTTCCTCGGAGCTCATTCATTGACTTTTTATTTTTTCCGTTCAAATATTTCAGTAATACAATAAAGTAGTCTCCCAAGTCGAAGTCCGTACCCACAGGGGTGCCCTTGCGTAGCCGCCCAATCCATAAATTTCGCTGGCTGAGCGCCTTCTGCGTTCGCCCACCAAGCCCGGTATTGTTGTGAAGGTCTTTCCCAGGCCACCAACGTGAGGCATGCCGAAAAAAAAAACAATAAAGTACTTCTGAAATCATAATACTACTATCAATAAATATTTTCCAACCCAAAACTTCTTTTTCTTGTTTTTATTTGGGATGGTTCTGCTCAGTACTTACCTGACGCCCTGGATAGGTTGCAGCGGAGGGCTGTCCGCATTGCGAATGATCCAGACGTGGCTAAGCATCTTGAACCGCTCCAGTTGCGTAGAGATGTTGCCTTACTGAGCGTTTTCTACCGTCTGTGTCATGGCGAGTGTTCTGAAGAGTTGTTTAACCTTGTTCCGCCCTCTCCCTTCCTGAATAGAGCCACGCGCGCGGGTTTGCGGTGTCACAGCTATACTGTAACTCACGTCCCGGTTAGGAATAAAAAGTTCTCTAACCTTTGCCGTGTCGTTGGGCTGTGGAGTAGTCTTCCGGCGAGCGTGTTCCCACCGTCCTATGATATGGGATCCTTTAAGCGTAGCGTGAAGAGATACTTGTGCAGGCCGGCATGATCTCTGCGATTACCGATGGGATTTTTTTAACTGTCCATAGTCGTCGTTTTTTGGACTGCACCACGCTTACTGTCAGGTGTGGTGGGGCTATTGCGTTGAGTCAGGAAAAAAAACTAGCGGCAAACATTTGTATTGCTTTATTATAACTTCTAAGGCGCTTGCTGAGGTTACAATGGAATGCAACCTGCACTAGCTTTGCTTTTTTTGTAACCCGGTGGAAAATCCTTCCTAGGATCATCTGTGTCGCTGTGACCTCGGTATCTCAGACTCCTACAGACGAATAACCCCCGGAGTGCCACTCTAATTGCTCCACCCAGACCTGGGAAACCAAATTCGTCCTGATGCCCAGAGAGCAAAAAGGCTTTTTGAGGCTACCTTTCCGGGAGGGGTGGGAGTAGCCACTAGCTTTGTTTGAATTATGCAGATAAGTCCAGTGATTGAGTATTTTACTGAGAAGGTGTTCCGCTACGATAACTCCGCGGCGCTTCAGTCTGCTCGAGACCTGTGTAACCTGTTTGAAACATCGAGCTATAACAAAAAGTATGTTAGTTCGCGCATAAGGCCCCTTAAAGCATTTGTAATTAAATTTTGCTTCCTGTTATATATCGTGATTCCAGGTCAACGGCAAGTATCCTATAGATTTTTATTTCCTTGCGAAAACGGTATAAAGGATTAAATATACGACAAAAACAAAGATATCTTTTTGATTGCCTTGACTTAGAAATTCGATTTTTTTTGGAACTACAAGGTACTGCAGACCTAAGTTTTAGATGTCAATTTCAACATTCACGTCTTCCTGAGTAAAATGGTCTTGATAAGAAGACAGACAAACAAAGATGTGATCCAAAAACAGTCCCTTCTCTCCTTTTTAAGCACGAAATCCTAAAAACGGTCTGAAGGGCTAATAGGCGACTCAATTGTGCAAGAGAAGCCATGGGTGCAGCAGCTAGTTAAAAATGAAATGTCCTTCCTAACCGTTTCGGAATAGCCATAAAAAAGGTCATCCAAAAATGACACCGCCATCCGCCGTGAACAAAAATAAATTCGCGCGGGAAACCGAAATAGCGGCGGAAACGAGCGTCCCTTGTAATTTATTTCAAAAACATCACTTAAATTGGATAAATAACACAAATCAATTTAATCCTTACTTCTTTAAACATAAAATTCAAATTTGTATTCATAATAGTTTCATTTTAGATCTTTAGTTTCATTTTATTTTATGCGGAAACGATTAGTTTCTGAACCACATGCTGACAGGCAGGATGCGAAATTCATTATCGATTTTTTTCAAAATAGCTATCCTTTTCTTGTTAATTACTTATCGTTGCGGTAAGATAAGGATAGAGATACACCCGCATCACGCACGAGCCAAGGCGCATGCAACAAACAAAATATTCTAAGATCCTATTATCTCGATTCTTACCAATCAAAAATGACTTGTATTAATGAGGCATAAAGTATATTTTGGCATAATTTTAAAAGGGTTTTAATATTCTATGTACTGTATGCAAGGACATCTGCATTTGTTTAGTGATGTGCAGAATGCGCTCTATTTGACAATTGTTAAATATATTCGATTTGTTATGTGGAATGATTGAGATTTTAGTATTTGTCTTAAAAATATTCGAGCGATAACTCGAGGTTAATAATAAAACTTACCGATACTTATTTCATTTTTACTTTATATCGGTACAAAAGAGTAAATTAGAAGGAGGTGGTGTACCACCCTAGAGAGAGGTTTGAAGGGGTGGGCTTTTTACAGCCACCCCTCTCAGAGATGAAGCATAAACAGGCTGTTCGCTCCCCGAGCGTCTGGAAGAATCTGGATTCCCAGGCCCGGGTGAAGTGATTAGAGGGACACCCCGGAGGTTATTAGTCAGTAGGAGTCTGACACACCGGAGTCACTGCCCTCACAGTGGCCCTGATGCTCTTATACAGGTTTTCCCCCGAGTTATAAAAAAAAAAGGAATTCCGCTTGTTGTTAGCCGTGGTCAAATCTATGGTTGACAATGAAGGAACTTGGCTGAGTGTCGCGTCCTTCTACAAGCCTGTGATAAAGTAGAAGGAAGCCGCCGTAAGGGACCGGGAGTGTACAACCAGCCGGGACATTTGGTGGCCAAAACGCCGTCGCAAGAATGATGCGTTCGACCGCAATCTCCATGCGCCTACATGGCACTAGCCGGGCAGTATACTTGAAGGAGTCTGCTGCCTGAATGAAAAGTTTGAAGGGGTATGCTCTTTACAGCCACCCCTCCCAGAGATGAAGCATAAACAGATTTAGCTATAAAAATAATTTACCTTTAACGTAGATAGACGAGTAACAATCAGTTACCAAATCTGTATCAAATTAACTATTTATTACAGTGAAACTATTAGAAAATCCAATCTAGAATTAGATACGGGTTATTAATACTTGAGCGTTGAGTATCCGAGTAGTGACGTAGTACTCGATTCTCCATTGAGTCGGCCATTACTAATTCCACGTTCATTCATTGCTTGATAATGCGGAGCTCCATTCTTGCATTGCAGTAACTCAGTCGCGAAAAGCAACTGCTTGTGGTAAGACGTCAGTTTTTAATAGTTACTTGACGTTTATAATCCATTTTGTTTTCGTAAATTGTGAACAATATCTAGTGCAAAAAGTGATTGTGGATACTTTTAGCTGCTAAATAGGATTGCGTCTTTCTGTTAAATGGTACGTAATAGATTTACATTTCGTTTAAATAAAATTCTAGAGATGCTGATATATTAAGCAATTTTTTACAAGATTTGAAGATAACAAAACGTAATTAAATATTATAGATTTTTTTTTGTACTCTTCAAAATGTATGTGCTCTCTGAAATGATAATAGGTGTTTCCACTCAGGTTTGCCTGCGTAAAACGAGGTATCGACCTTTCAAGGATGAATTTTCAAATCAATCATTTTATTATTGTCTATAAGCATAGATGGGCAAAATGTAAACAGATTAATAAAAATGATTAAGATTACATTTTATGTTTTTACCATTAATATGACTGCATTTTGCTCATTTGTTTTAAACACTACAAAATCCCAGGTTGTATACACATTTATCATTTCTTAATGTTTTAAATGGATTTAATCATAATTACAGAGCAAGAAAATTAAAATTACGACTACATTTTGTAACCCTGTATTGGGTACAATAGGGCTGGTATGCCAAAATGGCAAAAGCCCTTAAAACAATAAATAAATAAAAAAAAAATTGTAACCGTTCATCATTAATCAGATTACATTTTGCCCATCTCTGACTATAAGTATACTACCAAATACTGTTTCATTTTACGGAAGTGGCCCTTAATTTATTTAGGAATAGTTTGTGAAAACACGACGTTTTATATAGTTATGTCTTTTTGAATCGGTTTTTACACTCATTTATCACACATTTGTATGAATTTGATGATTAATTTACGCTTAAACGCGGTTTTAAATTTAAAAAGCGATTCTGTAACTGGATGTTAAACTTGGTTCACTGATCAGACATCACAGAACTACATACAAAACATAAACAAACTTAAATCAAAAAGGTGTGTCATTGAACAGTATAATAATAATATAATAAACATAAAGAAAAAAAGAAAGCGAAAACATTCTACATTCGTACGCACTGCAAAATCTTATGTTTGACTGAGGCTAAAGAAGAGTGAAAAATATCAAAATATTTACAAATAATATTATAGTTAGAGAACATTCTACTAAAAACGGAGTGCGTACCAATATCTAAGCCCGGATTAGTTGTGAAGGCCTTTCCCGGCCGCAGAATACGGTCACTCAGAAAAAAAAAACAATACTTGTTTTATAAAATGGTACAGAAAAAGGCTTACGATTACTTTGACGAAGGACTGAAAAGTTTACCTCATTCAATAGTTCAGGGCAGTCAATCAAATTATGTATCGATTGTTTAAAATAATTATGGATATAAATATTGAGCGTGTACAAACGAGTCTCTTAAATACCAGATTAGCAATTCTGGACTCCATTGATCGAAAGGCCCCCAGGCTTGTGGACGATAATTCTTTGACCGAGACTAAAATGCAGAAATAACATCGAGCATCGACGTAGAGTTGCCTGCCTCGCGGTCTTTTACCGGTTGCACAGTGGAGAGTGTTCTCAGGAACTACAATCTTTGATTCCACCAGCCCCTTTCCATCATAAAACCACCAGACATCGTGTCGGATACCATCCGTATGTGGTGGATGTTCCTTATATTCGCACGAAGAGATTCGCTTCTACATTCATCACGCGAATGGCTAAGGAGATATGCTTCTAGCGACCATATTTCCGCGGTCTTATGACCCGGGAGTCTTTAAGAGGAGAGTGAATAGGCATTTGTTGGGCGGACGCGGTTCATCGTCGGACTCATCTTCACCTTTCACCAGGTGTGATTGAGGTCAAGCGTGCGCCTATAAATAATAATAAAAAACTACATCCATCAAACAATTGAATTCTCTTATTATTTATTTAAATGAAAATTAGTGCATTTAAGTGTGGACTAGCCAGAATCGGAGATATAGTTATCGTCGTGAATAAAATTATTTTGGAACAATCAGCCATTAAGGAGGTCAATCTAATAAAAATGGTGGTAGGGCGATTGCCCGAACTGGGTCGTGACCACAGTACACAAGTGTTAAAGACCGTCATAGTGACTCGGTTCGGCCTGTCGCGTTTCAGGATGATTTTGTGTACTCGTATACCTAGTAACTCATATACCTAGAGACCTTCAGTCGCGGTATATGTGGGCCGACATGACGACAGAGACTATCAATAAATTTTGATCTTTTGATGGTCGCTTTCGTTTTTCGTACTTACTATCAGGTACATTGTAGTCGCTATGTCGATCCAGTGTAATATATATATATATATTCTTCTTATATATAAAAATGAATCGCAAAATGTCTTGATAAGCGCGAAACTCGAGAATGGCTGAACCGATTTGGCTGATTTCTTTTTTGTTGTGTTTGTTGAAGTCTGGGGATGGTTATTTCGGAAAAATTAAAAAAATTGTCTGGAAAAGTCTAGAAACACCACTTTTCTATATTCACATACAAAAAATTCGTAATAATATTTAAAAGTCAATTTGAACTTTAACACCACACCATAAAGTTTAAATGTTAGTTGACGGGTTCCGGGAAGGCAAAGCAATCGAGTGACGTATAAATATTAATGTGAATATTTGTCAATTTTTATACATATAGCATTAAGGCCAGGTTCCTTCAAACAATTTCCAAAAAAAAGCCGACGGGGAAGCTATTAACATTAAAAAAACAATGTGACTTTGTTTTAGAGAAATGGGGCAGAACAAGGTCTGCCGGGATAGCTAGTATATATATATATATATATATATATATATATATATATATATATATGTGTGTGTGTGTGTTTGCTACAGTACTGAGTAAAAGTTAATTTAAAATCCAGTGAATAGAAACTAAAATACTGTTTCTAATATAAGTAAAATCAGGAACAAAAGCTAATAATTAACAATTTAAACCTCACAATGTGTCTTCCCACCATTAGAATGGAGGAAACGATGGCATCTCACGAAATGAGACAATTTACAGTAATTATCCATTGTTGTACGTGTATCCGAATGCAGTTCTTTCCCGCGGCTATCTAGCGGTTGCTTTCCCGCGCTCTTTTCGCTTCCGCCGTAGACAATGGCGGGAAGACACGAACCATAGACAATAGTGTCAAATATTCCCACTTTACCTTCGAATAAGTAGATATCCGTGACTACAAAATATAGAATTAACAACATTTGAAAATTATGAAGCCTCCATAGGAAAAATACCATATGTGTAATCAGAGCTCAACATATTTTCTCAAAAGTTTTCACTGCATAATCTTGCAGAAATACGAATAAACGGATAATTAAGTAATATCGACGGTTTCATATTTATCTGAAGTATAACAAAAAATATTAATCTCGAATTTTTTTGAGTGAACTTGTATATAGCTCGTACCTCGAGCTGAATCAAAAAGACAACTGGAAGCAATACAAGAAATTGATTGCGCTGCCAAGTTAAAAGAGCCTTCCTCCCATCTCCCTGCCAGCAGTGGTGTCGGCCATGCTGGCAGGGCATGACAACTGGAGGGCCGTGGCCTTCTTCTGTGAGGAAGTCATGCCCCAGAAGGAGGCCGCAGAGCGAGAACGGCAGAAGACCCCTCGAAGGAGACACCAGGGTGCCTACAACCGCCTGGAACATCAGTCCCAGCCGATCGGTCGATCCACGACCGGTTGGCTGATGTCTTTAGGGTCGTGGCTGCTCAGGATGGAGGCCCTGAGCAACTGGTTTAGCGGCCCTTGAGAAGTTGGCAGGGCATTGTGGCGTGCTCTGCCTAAATACAACAAGCAGTATCGGGGAGGGTATCATCTTCCCCCGAGTTTGTGCCCATCGGGCGCGGCGCGACAGGGCTGTGGCGAATTGATTACAGGACCCACAGTCCCCGCCAATGCGCAGAAGTAGTCACCTTGGGGTTTTTAGTCGGTATAAGTCCGACACACCTCGGTCGCGCAACTTCCCTGTGCCGCTGAGACGGTCCTGTGAGGATTTTCCCCAAGTAAAAAAAAAGGCTTCCTCCCATGTCATAATCTAAAGAAAATAATGCGCTTAGAAGCCCATTATATAACTTTAATGTGTGCGACAAGAAGGTTCTAGAGACTTGTTATTGCGAGCTGATGACCACATCCACATTAATCTCCCTCCCGAAAGCCATCAACTTAACGCATAAACCTAACAATGAGTTCAAACAAACAAGGAGTCAATTAACATGTTGATGTTATTGTAGGCAGTACAAACGTGGTGTCTTCGTCAGGAGCGGATAATAAAAAACCGACAATGCGTTCCTTTTTTGAAACGGCCGGATGTGTCGATTTCGATTATGGAGCGTCCGTCCGTTTGGCGGGAAGACGGTGGCGCGAGCGTTTCCGTTCAAATCGTTTACTGTTTATTGTGAGAAAAATTCTATCACCCGACATTACAAACATTACAGATGTTACGCGCTTTAAGATATTAAAAACCAAAGATGATAACCGAATATATATATATGTATGTAAATAAAATGTCCATACTCCATATTCATCTACAATGCTTGTTACAATAAATATACTACTTTATGTAAAATAATTCAAATGCTGTTTTAGGGCTATTTTTGGCTGTTTGTCGAGAAAGTTGGCGTCGCCATAGCATTGACCCCGGCAAACGGGTAGGAAGAAAACTCTAGTGGTTTCAATCGATAACATTTCGATACACTGAGCCCCAACCCTTGTGGCGGCCTTGACGCGTGGATGTGTCAAGTTGAAATTAATATAAAATCCGCATGTCTACAGCCCCTTGTGGATTTGAAATATGTGAACTTCTATGTCTTTAAAACCTGAAGATGGGTCGTTTATGTCGCACCTGTAGTCAATACCTACAGGGTACTCACACCCTTTGACTTAGAATTACGAATTTAGCCAAGAAACAAGGTTTTATAGTACAGGTATCAAGGAAAATTCCTACTTCTCTCTAATTAGGGTTTAGGGGAGGGGTTTTGACGAGATGGTGCGTTTATGCAAGCGCTAGCATTCAAACATATCCCGCACAATTCACTCTTTTCAAATGTTTTCATCAGCGAGCTTACTTTCGCCGAATGGTGCTGCAGCGAGCGCTTACTTGATATGATTTGGAAACGTCGCCAAGGCCAAAATCGCCCATGATGCCATCATCATCGTGGAAATTGCGAGAACCATTTTGTAGTTCCTTCACAAAAAGAAATATTTTTTTGCGACTGTAAACTTTGTCGAAGTTTGTACGGAACCATCGGTGCGTGAGTCCAACTCGTACCTGGTCGATTTATTTATATCTATGGACTTTTTTTTTCCAACCCTGGGGAAAGCTTTCATAGGATCATCAGTGACGCTGTGAGGAGCTGGCGAATACATTGACCATAATATAACCTCATAAAATGTATTCGATGGTTAAAATGAAAAGATGTTTGCTTATAACTACAGCAGCTCTCATAAATGTCGACCGGTAGCAAAATTATTCAAACAAACAATCCGTTCACAATCAACACAATACATTATGGTTACATAATCATGTAATGGCTGGCACGAGGTCAGGGGTTTTCAAAGTAGGGGCTTGGCTCCCAAGAGGGGCGTAGAGACATACAAAAGGATGTGGGCCACCAGTATAGTTGAGTTTCTACGGGCCCTTTCTGGACTTAACCGTAGAACTCTGTGGTTTCTTCAGAATCTCGTAACAACATCCAAGAACATCCATCACATTTAAACAATCTACGTTTATAAAAAAAAACTTGTCATGACTGACAAAGCATTGTATAGCTCAAACTACTAAAGCTAGAAACATGAAATTTAGATATTGGGTTCTTATAACGCAAGTAGATTGTTTTTATATTCCACCTCTGGGAGGCTGAAAAGAGGGTTGAAAGTTTGTTTGAAAAGCTGTCATCTTTGAGAACTGGTATTTTAACTTTTAGATTAGAAATTAAAATACACATATTTTTACATTTTTGGAAAATGAAGCCCCAAGAAAATAAAATAAGGAATTTCAGCCAGGCCACGCTGACTTACTATAGCTAGTTGAAAATGATTTTACCTAGTAAGATAGTTAATTGAAGTAGTTGGCCGTGATATTTACTGGTAGATTAAAAAGTGACTCCCTCTTCATCCGTCTAAGGTGTCGTAAGAACCGACTAAGGTATACAGAATGTTGAATTACACGAAGAGTGCTAGCGTCTAAGCTGCTGCATGCACTTTCTATTGGGATAGTGGACATCCACCAATCCGCATTGTAAAATCGTGATAGGCCAAATGTGTAAACTTCTTTTCGCGGGATACAGTGGAAAAAGGGACGGACGGCTTTTACTCTGCCTGGGGCGAAACTGGCTAATAATAAGTCGTTTATTCTGACATTATTTCTGTATAAACTCTAATAAGCAATAAATAACTTTGATGTTCGACCAAGTTTTGTTTCTTTCTGTGTAATATGATAGCAGTGCCGTTCTTCTTATAAAAAGCATTACCTATTATATTTGGGTATTTAATAAATATATGGACTTTAGGTCTATACAATAGTAATAATTGAAATCAGAGTTTCTCGTTTCTATTCCTAGATTTTAAATTAATATGGTTATTAAATATTAAGGTATAATAAGGTAATAATTTTTATGTAATGAACGCCATTGTGGTATGGTATTTATTATCTGAGCAATACGCCAACGGATATTTTTATTGGTAAAAAAGGGGTGCGTTGTAAACAAGTTAGGGAACCACTACGCTAAGCAGTGGTTGTGCGTAATCCGTCATTAGTACGGACGCGTGACCCACATCCGGTTTCCGTTCGCCATGGCGGATTCTGTTCAAATGATCGGTTTCCGCGAGCGCTCCGGCTGTTTTGTTTATTGTGCCGTTTCCCGATTTTTGTTAAACGTTTCCGTTACATTTTTTGTGCGTCCGGGAATATCTTTATCTTGGAACTAAATGGATTTCTTGTTTCATTATATTCTTTATTACTTTACATAAACCATAAAGGTATCTCATAGAGGTATAATTCCGACATTTAATATAAATAAAACAATTTGTAAAGGACTATTTCGTTGTTTGTCTGTCAAGACCCTTTTACTCAGCAACGCGTTAAGGTATGAAGAAGAAATTAATATCAAATACTTGGGTATGTAGTCTCTTGAATGTCTGCATTAATTTAAATTCTTAGTCAATGTAATTAAAAGATATACTGCTGTTTATGTCACATATTTTGTTTTCTCAAGGGAATCAAAATATACAAAGTACTTCCCGTAGATCTTGGGCCCCTTCCTCAGATTCTCGTTCCTTGGTAGTCTTTGCTGTTCTTTCGCTACACTACACTTTCAATTACGTGTATTGTAATTACTTTGTCGGGCAATTATAAACAATGACAATACTTCTAGGGGAAGAATGACTCTGGTCGTCCTTTAAACTTGCGAATTTCTTGAAATGAATGAAGTTTTCGATTAAACTATTACATAATTAATAATAATTTCAGACCTACTCTCCAACCTCGTACTACAAGGCAATGCCAACGCAAACTCGCTGCGAGCGCGTCCCGCCTGCTCACGACAAATGGCATCTCATGGATCTGCGGCTATTGCAAGAAGATGACTTGCCTCTGGGTAAGTAAAGACATACATGAGCTTTTATCTCGCTTCTGGAAACTGCCGGAGAAGCTTTTACAAGATCGACTAGCAGCCCTGAACCTTCAAACTTTTCTAGGCGGGGAAACATTAACGTTCTGGCACCCTAACCTGTACTTCTACCTTTGTTTCTCAATTATACGGGTTTTTTTGGTAACCACAGGGAATTCCCACATAAGACCAGAAGAGTCGCTGTGAGGGCATAAACTCCAGTGTGTCAGACTTCTACTGACTAAAAACTTTCTACCAAGGCCTGGGAATATTCATTCTTTTTGTAACCCGGAGAGTGAATAGCCTATTTAGGCTCCTTCAGAAGAGGTGGACGTATAAAGCCCACCTCTCCGGACCCCTCTCCGACGCACCGCCTGACAATCCGCGCCGCCTCTGTCTCAACCGGGCAGCAGGCTCCTTCAAGTCTACTGTCGGGTTAAACCTTTCACCTTTCATAGCTTAAGACAATCACGGTATCTTATACATCTGAACCACCCAGTGCTGGTCTTCAGCTAACACTCGTTTCGTATATCAAAGCTTAGAAAACAGAGAAAAAGAAAATAATAGAGTGCACTTTCAACCAGAGATGGGCAAAATATAATCAGATTAATGATTACAAAATGTAGTCGTAAATTTAATTTTCCTGCTTTGTAATCATGATTAAAACATTAAGAAATCATAAATGTGTATGCAATCTGGTATTTTGTAGTGTTTAAAACATAGATGAGCATAAAATGCAGTCATATTGATGGTAAAAAAACGTAAAATGTAATCGCAATCATTTTTATTAATCTGATTACATTTTGCCCATCTTTGCTTTCAACTATCGCTGTCTCTGTTTGAATATCACTTTGTCTAAGCCCTTAGATCGGGGTAGATATGATAACCTTAATATTTTTGTCTCAGATCCGCGGACTTGGTGTCGCGCAGACGTGGGCACGTGGGTTTCCCGTCGAGGAGGCCTCCCAGAGCGGTTCCCCATGAACGGCAAGGCTCTCTGCCTCATGTCTAAAGATATGTTCGCCAGTCGAGTGCCGCATAACGGGCATGCCCTTCACCAGGTAAGGATCGCAAGTTTTATCGTCAACTAACTTTACGCCCAGTTTCAGAGCGACCGTTAAATTTTAAGATGCTTTTAAACCAATGAAACATAAAGATTGCAATTGAGAATTCATTAATGCCGTTTTTACAGGATTTCCGAAGAAGATTAGCTAAAGCTTTAGCATTGCAAGAACTTATCGAAAAATTATCAAGAAATTGAAAATTCATGATGAAAGTCGACATTATAACTTTTAAGGAAATCACTTAAAATAATTCATTTTGTTTTAATGTTAACAGAAAAACAAAAACTAAGTAAACACGACCCTGTGCTGCTAATCTTTATAGAAACTATATTATATATAATACAATAATACTTCAATGAAAAGTTTTATTGAAATTTAGACATGGATTGAATTGTGAATTTTCTCTATGCACTTTTTTCGCAAATCTAACAATAGCAAACCCTTTGTTTCATATACGGTAATTTTATAGACGAGAGAGATGTATGAATATGTCGACTAAGGACAATTATTCACATGAAAGAATGAATAACAATTAATTATTAAGTAGGGATTTTGCTGGACCTAAGCTAATACAAAGTACGACGGAAAAACGAGTCAATATTTTAACCTAAAATTACGTAAAATTAACTTTATCAATATAGCAATCAATTGTGCGCCAGACGTTTTACGACGTTTTATCAATTCTCATTTATTCATCAATTTTTTTTTTGTATATTTATTTCTTAGGAAATATAATTATAATTGTAACCTGAGATATATCTCTCGTCTATAAAACTACTAGTATGATCACAGGCACACGTATGCTCGAGAAATTCCCCAAAAAAAGACTTGATGTAGCCTCGGTTTAAGTTTATAAGAAATTTTAAATTTAATATTATATTCTTATGGTTTCTTTAGTTAGTTTACTAGCAACCTTTCTAATTGATATGACCTCCCTAACACATTTACGCCGCGGGTACGTTAATTAATTTTTCTCGGGCACAGATGACTGCGCTTAAAGCTTCTCCCTTTAACAGACGTGTCTGAACCAGAGATGGGCAAAATGTAATCTGATTAATGATTAACGATTACAAAATGTAGTCGTAATTTTAATTTTCTTGCTCTGTGATCATGATTAAATCCCTTCAAAACATTAAGAAACCATAAATGTGTATGCAATCTGGGATTCTGTAGTGTTTAAAACATAGATGAGCACAATGCAGTTATAATGCAGTCATAAAAAAAAACGTAAAATGTAATCGTAATAATTTTTGTTAATCAGATTACATTTTGCCCATATATGGTCTTAACTAAAGGTTTCAACGAAACATTATTGAAGGGTAGCGGTTTTCACGCATTATTCTTTTAACCGCTATTGTTGTTATATGTCGTGTGTATACCCCAGCACTGAAATATTGAATATATCTATACATATCCAATTACATGTATAACATACAATAGATGTATATATGTAATTGGAAACAAGGCAACTATATAGATAAGGGCTTAATACACGTTTAGAATTGTGTTTAAATTTATATCTTTTTTTAAATATAAGTTGGTTAGCAGTTTTCGCACCGTCTAGTGTCACAGTCAGACACGAAGTAACCGGTGGTACGCGCCGCCCAATGAGGCAGACTTATGTGAGCCACCGGTGGTACGCGCCGCTCAATGAGGCAGACTTATGTGAGCCACCGGTGGTACGCGCCGCCCGATGAGGCAGAATTATGTGAGCTACCGATGGTACGAGCTAGCGTTAACGAGTTAATTATATGCAATCTTAAAGTAACGAGAAATCATTATTTGAAGCACCTCTAATGAATGTTTTTGTATCTAACGATTAACTAAACTTTTATTGTGACTGCTATCGTATTAATAGAACTCTGTTCTTGCTCTTGTATACATTTTGTTGTAGGTGATTAATTTGAGGCTATTAAATATGTATTAACTAGCTTGTAATTCTATAGATGGTGTCAAAATCTTAATATAGGTTCCTATTAATGTCATTGTATTTGTATATAAAGTAAATATTATAATAATTTCAAGGATTTTAAATGATAATGTTTTGGTCTGAACAGACTTGACATCGGAATGTTTAACAAAATCTTAACAGAACTATTATCTGATGAGGCGTCTGGCCAGCTCAGATCAATGGCACCATATGTAATATGTTAGGTATTTCTGTATTAGGGTACGATGGGGCTGACATACGTTCTCACGTAAAAGTCCCTTAAATAAATAGAATTAAAAAAAAAAAAGATAATGTAAACTATTTAGTAAAAAGTTAATATTTTGCCTTTTTCAAAATCTGATTTAGCTTTACTGGCTCTTTAGACGATCTTACATCGCGTTGTAATCGCAAATATAACGCAATTAATGCGTTTTACAATATTAACAATTAAAGTATGTTCTTTGAAATGCGGAAAAATATATTATAACTACTTTAACAGGACTTATGCGCGAATGAATTTACTTTTAAGTATGGCTCGAAGTTTCGACCAGGTTACACAGGTCAGCGTTATCCTACCGTGGAACCCAGTGATAATAAAACTACGATCTCATTTTATATCACCTTGTAAATATGTTAGTACTGTAATTATTGTGTCAGGAATATCGAAATTTTCAAGAACAAAATAGGGTACAGAAATTAACCTCCAACCCCGGTGAAAACTCTGCAGCGCGTCAGTCTGCTCGTGACCACAACCTGTGTAAACAGATTGAAATGTCGAGCCATAATATAAAGTAAGTTAATTCACGCATAAGACCGGTTATAGTACTTATAAGACGTGGTAACGATATCTTATGAGACTTGAGTTAACTTTAAAATCGTCAAAACAAAGGGTTGTATATATTTTCAGTCCAGTTATGGCGTTTTTTAGATATGTATATTATTCAGTGGGTATGCTGGGTGATTTGCTTGTCTACCGTCGGTAGGATTTGACGCCCAACACGCAAGTTCGTATTGCATTCTACCCCCTCGTTTAATCCGGGGCTATTTCTTACTAAATATCATTGTAACTTTTTAGTTTGCTGTATATATATTATTATTTTTAAGTATTATGTTTAATTATTTGACAGTATTATTAAAAAAAGTTTGTTTTCACAGTATAAAAAAAATATATAAAATTGGTATATTAAGTACTGATTTAGTAATTGTATCGAATTAACAAATTGTAACAGATTTTGGAAAAAAATGACAGCTACATAGGAAAAAAATACTTTTTATGTCATAAAAATATATTGTAATATAAAGAAAATGTCAAACTGTCAAAACTGTTAATGACGTCATCGTTTAAACAAGTTATATTGAGCCAGAACAAAGGTCCCCGCAAAAAAAATAGGACTTCGTGTCTCGAAAACATGACAGGTTGTTAAGACTAAATATGAGTAGTCCCTTCGATGTCGTTATAACAGATTTTGACTGTATTTAGATCACTTTCACACTTGTACTAACACGAATTTTACCCTTCGTATTATATATTGCTAAAGAGTAAAAATTAACCACGTGACCTAAATTAAAAATACTCTGTGTAGGTAAATTAGAAATATAAGGTCATTGAATATATTATATGCGTTTATGAATTATACAAAAAACAACAGAGATCCAAGTATGAGCTTTTTTGAAATTAGCTTCTCGAATTAGTTTGTTTTCAAATGTCAAATTGTATTAATATTTTGATCAGCGCCACTACCGGATAGTTTGGGAAACTTTTACTCCATCCATCTTACCGTTTGTAAAAATAAACTATTTCCAAAATAAACTCGAAAAAACTCACATTTAGGCCTCAGTAATTCAATAAAAGTTCTTTATAATTACAATACATATTATAATGTTATTTTTATTTTATTATAATTCCTTTTGTATGAAAGTATAGCAAAACCATTTCAACAGTTCTGGCTGGTGTTTTTTCATCTAAGCATTTAAAAATTATTTAAGGTAACTTTTATATAGTATTATGTAAATCTAGTCAGGCATTGTAAATAAATATACGATAAATTAAATGTTGTTTAATTTTTTTAATATCCAACTCCCAAAAATAGTCATACGAGTGTCCGCTAGATGGCGCTATTATAAACTTTGAAACGAGGTATTTACTTCTTCATTGAATCTTTAAAAGCGTCTATACCAGCTTGTGCTGCCTGGAGAAACTTGGGTGTTTCATCACTGAGCATTCTCGAAAGTTCATCGACGGACTTCTTCTGCTGTGCAGCGAGTTTTGTTACAGCCTCCATAAATTTAGAGAGTTCAACATTGGATTTGTCTTGGACCCCTTCAAACAGTTTTCGAGCCTTTGCTTCGGATTCTTTTGTTTGCTCTATTATTTTTGCTATAAATAATAATAACTGTTAATTTTTAATTCTGTACATCCATATAAATAGTAAACATCCGAATATAGGATCAGGTACAGATAAACATCTAATCGACGACCGTAAAGTATAATATTTTAATCTACAATTTAGATGTAGAGAATAGACAATAGAATCATGTAGCTGTGAACGCCTTTATAGGCACTATAAATTTGTAATTTAAATGATGTATGTAAACTATGAATAAAATAGTGTATTGGGCTACTGGCAACCCTTGTATGATTTAAATAAATAAATAATTAACCAATATAGATCCGAGTAAATGGAATAGGCTTTGAAACTCGCCTCAATTCAATAAATAAGTTAAAAAAACTTAATAAAACCATGAAAAACTTTGCAAACTATAAACATTATGATTGCCGGTACTGGCTGCCGTGTGGAACGCGACTAATAAATTAGTTTTTAAAGCTCCATTTACCGGGCTAGCGTCGCTTTGCTTTTTTATATATAGATTTTTTTTACTATTGCTAGACTAAGTGACTACAGTGCAGCTAATGATAAGTACAGTGTAGCCCAAAAACGACAACTGTTATCAAAAAACCCAAATCCATTAAGAATCTTCATTATCAAGTCGTCCCAACATATCTCACGACTGAAACTCTCTGAGTATATGAGTAACTGGACGTATACGAGCTGGTTCTGAATAGCGACAGGCCAAAGCGAGTCATTTTGACGGCCTTTACACTTGTGTACTGTGATCACGAGTGACGACCCAGATGGGGCAATCCCCTACCACTTTAAAAATATAATATAAATTAAGTTAAAGCGTATATTATACTTCCAAGGCATATGATAAGACACGAGTCTGGACCAATGGGAAGTTAAAATATCTTGAGAAGACATAAAATGTCAGTAGAATTGAGGGAGTCTGCTACCCGGATGAGAGGGAGACGGTGCACGGTGTCCGGCGCGCCGCCTGAGAGGTTTTGGAGGGGTTTTTCACTCCTACCCCTTCCAGAGAGGTAGCCTCAACAAGGCCTTTAGTTCCCTAGGGGTCTAGATGAATTTGGTTTCCCAGGCCCGGGTGGAGTATTCAGAGGGACACCCCGGGGGTTTTTAGTCAGTAAGAGTCTAACACACCGGGGTCGCGTCCCTGATGGTCCTATGTAGGATTTTCCCCCGAGATATAAAAAAAAACTTAAAATATGTGTCGTAAACGGACATATCTTTTGATTACGTTGCGTTCGAAATATGATTTTCTTTGAGCTACACGGGATTCCAGAGTTTAGTATTTGATATTCATTTTAAATTAATAGCTCCATGCGTTCCTGAGATCTTGATAAACAAACTGACAACGAAATATAAATAAAAATACGCATTGATGTCTTGAAATATGCTACGATGATTCATGTGCAGTCATTTCTTCAAGTGAACTAGAATATACATTAAATAATAATTATTACAATCCTTCATCCACTTTATGATGTCGTCAACGCTGTTCTTTCCAGCCTGCCTCAACTTATCGTAAGCGTCATCCATTATTCATACAAGCTATCTCAAAATATAAGCTTATATTTTTCTATTCGCACATTAAATTAAATTATTTTTTGCTTACTGTCACCGATGACAGCTATTAACAGATTATGTTGAAGGAGGATGAGTTTCAGAGTAAAGTTTGTTTAGAGTAATATTGCTTAATAAAACAGCCGGTCAAGTGCGAGACAAGCTAGCGCATTGAGGGTACAGAACTAATTGAAAATATATAGAAAAGTTATCATTGAATTTTACTAACGTTTACTGTTCATATTGTTTTCATGTCATACAAAATAATGATTCTCACACAAAAATTAGTTTACTCGTGTGAAAAAAGGTTGTTCAACTTTGTAGAATATCACGCTTGACTTAAATCCTAACTTTAGCAATTTTATTTTCAGACAAAGTGCGCAAATGTTTCCTGAGGCTATATTATTGTATCTCTTGTATATAGTTTCGGATTTTCTCATACTGTCCTCATTATTTTTATTTTTATTTATTCACTATCATTGAATAGCACATATAAACATTTTACATACGGTACAGTTTACTAGCTGTGCCAATTACACAATGATAATTGTTCAGGCGCAGGGCATGAGTATAAAAAAGGTACTTGACGTCCCTTCCGTCTCCCTACATTCCCATTCCAGGCTCGGTCCTTAACGGTGATACATGTGTACGCACGGCGGTATCGCTACACTTATCATCGGCGGCGAACTCGGTCACACTACGGAATAGTCAGTTGCTTTGGACATTACGGCGGAACATCTAATTGATTTTATACGGTAAACGCTGCTGAGATGCAGTAGCCTGTCCTCATCATCCAGTTTCCAGGTGAGTGCCTTTTGAATATTTCACTGTCACTGTGCCTGAACGAACTCTTTGTTCCCTAATTCTCTACGTGGAAATCTAGACCAGCGACGCTCTCGGCGGCTACACATAAATTTTTGATTCCCTCGGTCTTCTGCGCTATACGACTATCACATATAAACTCTACTGCGCATACAATAATATTAAAAAACTACTAAGAAAAGCAAAATAAAATAACAGTAAACTCGCCACAATAAGAAATAGATGTGTGTACGTGTGTGTGTGTGTGTGTGTGTGTGTTTGTTGTGACAAGGTGAGTGTAAGAAAGCTATATATGATATGTATATTGATATGTATATGAATGCAGTGCCTTTAAAAGAAATATCTTGCAATTTTTTTTTGGTGTAACTATAAAACTGCTATCAGATTATCAGACTGTTTCCTGTATACTGGCGATACAAAACCTTGCTTCTTACCAAATTTCATGATTCTAGATCAACGGGAAGTACCATATAGGCTTTGACTTCCTTGCGAATACGGCAAAAACGACAATAAACATACAATCGTATTTTTTATCTGGGTTTTTTTTTTGTTCTCTTTTTCTGGGTGATTGCCCAGTGCACCCACTGAATAATAAATAAAAAAATGTTGGGTAACATCTACATAAGAAACAGGCTGAAATGTTGCACAAATCTTGGTTTTGACGTCATAAAAGGGAACTCAAAATTCTCATAAGGTGTCTTTATTACGTCTTAAGTTATGCAGCTCAAAAGTAGCTTGTCGTGAATATATCAGTTCTTATGCCATAAATGATATTTACATTTTAACAAAGTTCAAAGGTCAGACATAGTTTTAGATCCGATCGAATATTTCAAGATCCGTCTCTGATCCCTAAAAATTCACAATTGCTCCACTAAATTATATGATAATCATCAATATTCATATATTTTATGTTATTCTGTTATATTAGCCTGGATTTCTTCAATAATAATGCTGTGAACTGTTTGAAACTTCACAATGAAATCGTCCACGGTTTGCTTGCTCCTGCGAGCTAACATTCCCATTAGTTGTATGAATTGTGTCATGCTCAAGTCTTCTTTGTTCGGATTTATTCTGAAATTATTAAATTACAAGCCTCAAACCGTGACTTTGTCTGCGTTAGCAATGAATATCCAATCTAACCAATCGTAATGTATGGTTTAGATCAGTGATGGGCAAAGTTGGGCCCGCGGTACAACAAATATTTTGTTGACTTACAGAATTTAGTGAAATATGATTAAATAGTTTATAGTCATAGAAGGGCAAAATGTAATCAGATTAATGAAAAACGATTACGATTACATTTTGCGTTTTTCATCATTAATATGGCTCCATATTACTCATCCACCTTTTAAACACTACGGAATCCATAATTGCACACACATTTATGACTCCTTAATGTTTTGAAGGCATTTAATCATGATTACAGAGCAAGTAAAATAAAATTACGAATACATTTTGTAATCGTTAATCATTAATCAGATTATACTTTACCGATTTCCGTTTCGATTTGCCGCCACCGCTTAGAATATCCAAATCTAAATTTACTTTCAAAAATAGAATTAAAATGATATTTATTTAATAATGTATTAGTTACACGTAGTCTATTTCGTTTATTTTTACTTATACTTTTGCTCTTTTTTTATAATTTTTTTTTTTTTTTAGGTATACATATATTTTTACTATAGTATCTATCACTAATACATTTTGTAGTCGATTTATTTATTGTATGTAATAGTTTATTTTAATATCACCTGTATTTATTATTTAAGCTATATGTGTTTTGTTGTTTATCGATAATTCTTATAAGGTGTAACACGACCGGGGCCCTTCACGAAAATCAGCGCTGCAGACTTCCTCTGTGGCTTTAGGCTGATGAAGGGCCCATTTTCGCCATGTTAATATGTTCTGTATTTTCTTTTGTATTTGTGTGTTGTTTGTAATGCTACATTTAAATTTCTGTTTTTTGTATATTGTGGCGAAATAAAATCTTTTTCATTTTCATGCTTTAATTTGCTGCTTTTTATATACTAAAAAAATATGAAACTCGATTTGCCACGTTTTCAGGTAATGACTAAGCCAAAATCATCTTGCATACCTTTTCAAATTACGTCACTACTTCATTCAATTTATATATTTAGTATACCTTTTGTAAGAGTCTTCAAATATATCGTCATTTATTGTTTTATTATCAATAATAGTGCATTCTGTGAGCCATTTGCGCATAACATCAAATTTGACTCCATTACTTCTACTGGCGCCGAATAGACTCATGTACATTTCTTCCAAATTCATTTTTAATAACGTTTAATTTATTTTAATCTAGTTGGGTTTTATGCATGGCTGTCGAGATTATGTTCGGTGTTGTATAAAGTTAAGATACGTTTTCTGAAAATCGATACATATTTTTGTCTGTAGATGTGTTTACTTAAATGCAGCCCTAAATTCTGAAATTTTTGGAGGTGGAGCAAAAACTACAGTCGAGCACCCTCTATCTAGCGGGGCAGTTCTTTTATCTTTATTTTATAATTATATGGATTAATGCAATAAGAAAAAAAATATTACAGCACAATTTTAAGATATTTTGTACCCTACAATTTTGTAAAGCGTTTTTTTATAGCGGTACATTCAGGAAATTTAATCTTTGAGCTTGCATAACTTACATGCTCAACAAGTGGTCAACAACAAGATGTCTCGTGAGACTTTTGCGTTAACTTTTATATTGTCAAAACAAATTTACTATTCTATTTTTTATGGAAAACTTGGCTCGCTTTTTTGGATATGTCATTAAGTGGGTACGCTGGGTGAAGTGTTCGTAACTGCGAGCTCTGGTTTGAAGAGACATATAAATATTGTTGGATATAGAAACACAATTATTATTATTCGATGGTGGCCATGAGATCCTGGAACTAGGTAAAACAGGAACCATGTACCCTTTGGTGATGAATGACGCGTCTTCGATGTCGTTGAAATTGAGAAAAACGAATACACAGTTTAGCGCTCGCGTCACGTGTTGATTGCACCGGTGTTGATTAGTACTATTTTATTCGCGCGCGGCGCCATCTGTTGTTGCCTAGGCTTGTGGTGGCAGGGGATAGGGAACCGACAGGTAAATAGTTGGAAACTCATGGCAATACCTAACAAATATAAAATAATAAAAAAAAACACGTATAAAATGATTTTTAATATTCATTAATATAAATACATTTCACAGTTTAACTGTATTCACGAGAATATTTATAAAAACAATATACAATTTAGCCGCAATAAAATTTAAACACATAAAATTCAATTCATATTTAACAGGTAACATTCCTTTTTAATAGTACCATTTGTCTTAACGCGCTCACACTCAAAACTACATTAATATCCAAAGCCTCATAAAGACCATGGACCAAGCCTTGTGCGACTTTAGCTTTAGACATTCCTAGCGAAAATCATACAGGGTGTCCCATAAGACATGCTCAAATCGCATGAATTGTAAAAAAATAAATATATCGACTCGCTGTATCTCTTTTGGGGTTAGTAGAAATACATTAGTGGCTGTATATACTCTGCGCTTATATGTCGCACTCATACGGCAAAATGTAATCAGATTAACACGTTCACGCCGGCGTGTACCACCGGTGGCCCGCGCTTGATTGCGCCATCGGGCAGCGTGTACCACCGGTGGCCCGCGCTAGACCGCCTCATAGGGCGTCGTGTACTACCGGTGTTTCGCATTCGATTGTGCTATTACACACTGATAATTTAACGTACATATATAAAAACGTTTATTTTGAATAAAAGTTATATTTAATAACGTATTATAAATACAACTTTTGCTCAATAACTTATAATATTATAAATGTAACTTAAAATCGATAAAATTAACAAAATAATTCAATATCATTTTATTTGTAACTTATTGATTTATTATTTTTTGTGTAATTTATTGAACACCTTTTGTTATTTTTACCGGCATAGATCTCTGATCAGGATATAAAAACAACACGAGTTACACAATTTGCAAAGTAAGCACTCAATGTACTACTGAAGGAACAAGAAGCGCGTGAAAGCATGAACACGCGACATTAGCGCGCCGCCAGATGAAGCGCGACATAGATTTACGCGCCGCCGCGCCGGGTGGTGCGTCAAATGAAATAATGCGCCGGCGGGAACGTGTTAATAAACAATTATGATTACATTTTGCGTTTTTCATGACTTACGAGATACCCTGTTCAGACTAAATATATATCGCAGTAAGGTGAGTACAATTAAATAAATAATATGGAATTCTGGAAAAAAATTACAATTCCTCGACATAGTGACTACAATGCACCTGATGGTAAGTGCAGTGTAGTCCGAAAACGAAAACGACTATCAAAGGATGAAAATCCATTGATAGTCTACATCGTCATGTCGGCCCACAATAAAGTAAGTAAATATGGTTCACAATTTTGGTCATAGTGGTTTCCATATAAAAGGTAGATATATGCTGTCGCGGACTTTTATTTAGAACTATTCAAGACAAACAATCCTACGGTACATCATCGTTGTGTAACTCCAATGGTTTAGGCAGTGTACGCCAAGATAGCTCTGAGAGGCTAGATTATTTTCCGACTTAATTGACATGTATCGTTATATTACGACCAAAATTACATAAAATCATTGCAAATTGTAGCCTATATGTTATTCCGGTGTATAATCTATATCACTGTGGCAGTTTCATGCAAATCCGTCCAGTAGTTTTATCGTGAAAGAGTAATAAACATATTCACAAACTTTCGCATTTATAATATCACTAGTAGGATTATTAAGGGCGGCTTGCACTAACGAATTAATCTTAAGCTTGTATAAAACGCTTATTAATTTAATTGGTTTGATTCCATCTTAATGATGATTTCAGTTTAAGTGTTTTTACAGCTAGATTTTGATTTAGTGCAAGACAATAAGTACAGATTAGCGTTAAATAGCATTTTATAACTCTAAACTAGATTTAATTTGTTAGTGCAAGCCCTTAGTTTATTTATAACTCTTTAATTTAACTTAAACTATCTTACTGCGACATACTCATTCGTAACTTTACAGATAGGAAGTTGTTTTGCGTAGTGATACCACACGTTGAAATTACCTCAAAAAATGTTTAAAAAATATTTACATTATAACGAAATTAATTAGCATGTATTATACACTTTCGTTTAAAAAACCAAAGTATGAGAATTCGAAAAATCAATTTTATTTTTTCGCCTTCGGAAATTTTTTAGTTTTACTAGCGGGGCATATATATGGGTGTTAAACTGTAGTATTGGACTAACGGGTATTACAAGAGATCAAATTCCATCGTAGACCAGTTTTACGCCAAGCGCTATACTCATCAGTGTTGCCAACTCCTCATTTTTCAAACACTAATTATAACTTCTCTAAAAATATTTTTGTAGTGATAATTTATAAAAATCACAATGCTATAACAGTATAAATGTTAAAAATCTATTATATTATAATAATAATTTTTTTGGCAATCAACTGTCATGCCACATTTATTTGTAGCCATTTGATGTGACATTTCACTAAGACAAGCCAAGCCTAAAATTATAAATAATTCCTAATTTAATGTTTTGTAGCGTCTGTGACATAAAGCTAAAGGAGTACCAATTTCGTCCAGTTTTTTTTTTTATTAAAGACAGACTTGTGCTTGACTTCAATCTCACCTAATGAAAAGTGATTATGAGGCCGACGATGGAGTGCGCTCACCCAACGAATACCGATTTAGTCGTTTGAAGATTCTCAGTCATAAGATGTTGGAAAAATAGACACAGGAAGCGAATTCTTCTCCTTGTCGGTTCGCAGCAAAAATAGGAGGCGAGACCGCCCCGTGCGAGCACCTGGAATGTCAACAACATATGGGTGCGAAACCGCACGACGCACAGTCTGTTTATGGTAAAAGGGGGAGGGGGGAACTAAATCATACAACTCAGCCGCACACTCTCAAGAGTATAGTCTATAGAAAACCGAAAGGCAGGCCACTCTACGCCGGTGTTCCAATCTGATTTGATTACTCTTTTTTCTTCTACTTTCTTCCTTTTTGTAATGAAATGAACGTATTTCATATCATTGTAAATAGATTGAAGATTATGGATTGCTTACACAAAGAGCCATTAAAGAATTGGCTTAGTGGATCGACTTATTAAGTAGTCTAGTGTAAATGCGGCATAATTAATTTAATAAAAGATGGCTAACTCTGGCCCAGGTGGACACAGGTATTGTTTGCCTAATTAGCTAATTGCGTGTTGGCAACACTGATTTTCAGGCTGTTCACAGTAAAAAAACACATAAGTTCAGTCTTCAAGTCGTTTATCCGTTCAGACTTGGCTCGTCTTTGGAGAGCCGCTTCGGTATGAAAGAGACAGTCATTAGATCGTCTTCTTCCTGCAGCAGGCAGCCTTCGTTGGATTTAGTTCGATTGAAAAATCTATAAAAAAAAAAACATTTTTTTTACTAACAACACTGAGTACGTGCACTCTAAACAAATCAAACAATACAAGGATTATAACAAATGATAAAATATGGGATTTCATTTGCTCAAAAAAAGTATCTTAGTTCGTTATAATATTATGTGTCTTAAACTATATACGTTTTATTTATGCGAGCTCTTAAGTCTTCAATTCCCAGTATCACTTGTAGGTGACAGTAGTTTAATTTTTTTTTTCTAAGACATGATAATTTATATTTTAATTCTACCATTATTACAGCAAAGTTGAAGAGTAAAACTATTCATATATTTTTTCACAATGCCCAGTGTCCCCTGTATGACACCTTCCTAGAAAGAGGAGGGTAGTTTTTTTGTATTTGGTTTTGTTTTTGCTGAATGAATCTAAATTATTTTAGTAAAAGAGAAATACAAATTTAACATTAACAAAGACATGGGAATTAAAGAGTTAACTGAAAATTTGCTTGCCCCATGTACAAACGGTATGCTCTCCCCTGTTAAGTACAACGAAAACAAGTTTAAAATAGATTTTTTTATGGTTATAATCCATATAAATAGTGATCACACTTCTTTTAGACACGTCTGTGATGAAATTATAAAAATATATTAAAATAAATTAAGAAAATTATTAACGTTATAATGCAAGTTTTTAGAAATTTACCAAAAATTTGTAGAAACAAACTTCAAGGACCGACAAAATTAGTTCCTTTGTTTTGGCCACACTCCAACTTATAAATGTGTCGATAAATATCAAATACCAGTATGCCACAACTCTGTACATCGACGGTTTAACTTGTTTTGTAGCTTAATTCGTAATATAAAGGCTGATTTTATAGACGAGGGATATATTCAAGAAGGATATTCAGCATTCGATCCTAATTCCAAATATATAGAAATAGTTATATCTTAATATTTCCATTAAAACAAAGTAATGTATAGTCAACATATTTTGGGGCAGTGACACACATGATAAAATAAATAGCAATTAATTATTAAATAGGTATTTTGTCTCTCCTAAGCCAGGGTAAAGTACGATAGGGTAACGAGTCAATTACCTGTTTACCTAAAATTACGTAAAAGGAATTTTACCTACATGCCATTCAATCGTGCGCCACACGCGCTGCGGTGTCCAAACTTTTTACGGATCAATTCTCATTTGTTCATCAATGTTTCTTTATGATTTGTTAGGGAATACAGCTATTTACATTTTTATTATTTGCAAGGAGTTACAATTTATGGTGTCCTGAAATATCTCCCTTGTCTATAAAATCACCTGTATATACAATTGGTTCATTATATTCCATAAATTGATTTTAAGAATGGCGAACTTTTGTATATAAATGCGTAATTTATATATTTAGGTCCTTTGGTGCATTTTTTGCATTTCATTTAACATGGGAATACAGATTTTTGATATTCATCGACATTATTGATAGTCTTTCACACCCCCGACCCCCAAATCCAACCCCAATCGAATGGTTGAGTCGAAGTGACAATATAACACGACTACACACACCCACGTCTTTACTAATGTAAATCTGACAACTATTCGATTTCATATTTTGACAACATTGCCAACAGCCAAAAACAAATTGCACTCTACACTCAGAAAAGACTAGAAATATATTCCATACTGCATAACACAAAACAAATACATGCAAACGTCACAAAACCTTAAACTCGACAAATAGGCAAATATGGGGATTATTTATAACATACTTTCATGCTATACACATGTCGGGATGATTAGAAACACATTAGTAATTGCATTCAACGATTTTTTTTGTAACTAAACTTTAAATGAAATCCAATGTAAATCATCTGTTATTTTCACGCTGGCAACACAAACGAGCTTGTTATTGTTACAATTCAAATTATAATGTGCAAATTACTCAGCATAGCATATATTTATTGTATGTAAAATATACAAAATAATGCTACTAATTAAAAAAAATGCAATATTAACTATATAATTATATCAAGGACCTCGATTGTGGGAGTTACAAAAAAAATGTTTAAAACTTCCTTGTAATTTCAAAAAAAGGTAGGGGGACGCCTTTGCCCTGCAGTGGGAGGAAACTTGCTAATAATAATAAAAAGAAAAGTCTTCAAAATATTTAGACCTCGTACACCAGATTACCAGCTTATGGAATGTGGATTTAATGATTATTACCCCGATAGTGGTATCGACTAATGGGCTGGACGCAAAGAGCCTCGATTACCGTCTCAAGAGACTCTCGCTTGGTTGTTGGATCAAGAGCTGGATGCAGAAGGCAGTATTACTCGATACGGCACGCTTTGTGAGGAGGTTCCTCACTCTGAGCTCTTAACTACCGGTGGCTTGGGCATTAGGCCTCGCCCCCGTAAGACTACATGTTTTTATATTTTAAATTGTATGTTATATTTTTATACATATACTAGCTGACCCGGCAAACGTTGTTTTGCCATATAAGATATTTCTAGGTGATAATTAATCAGTTATCGAGCGGGATGAAAAATGATTAAATTACTAAAATGGCTGTTAAAAACTAGGGGTTGGTGATAAAAGGGTAAAAATTTAGGGTTGTATGTATTTTTAATGCCACATTATAGAAAAATAGAAACAAAAAATGTTGTCCAAAAATTTAAAAAAAAAATGTTAAGGATGAACAACCCTTATTACTTAGGGGTATGAAAAATAGATAGTAGCTGATTCTCAGACCTACTGAATATGCATATAAAATTTGTTAAAAATCGGTATAGCCGTTTCGCAGGAGTAAAGTAACTAACATTGTGAGACGAGAATTTTATATATATAGAGAAGAGAAGATATTAAAATTGATTTAAATGGCGTCCAACCTATTGTATGTTTTCCATAATCAGATTTTGGAAAATCAACATATTTATTGCACAATAACTAATCAATTGTAATCGACATACATATATCGATCGAAGAAAGTACACTATCTTCAGATAATTTATTTGCTTAATCGACCGTAAATCTTTAATAGACAGAATTTGTAAGAATGAATACACCCTTAAATGATGTTGAATGGAATGAAGTTATAACCCGTCACATTTAAAAAGACACCAAAACCCTTAACAAACACAGACAAAAAATGAGCAAATTAAATCGTTAATAATTACACACCGCAATTACTACACCTTTAAAAGTTCCGATTTCCAGGAATCCCGCTTCTTGCTAAGTGTGACAGAGAAAGAAGAAAACAGTCAGACAGATACAGAAAACACAGCAGATATATTTACAATAGATTATAAGCATATTGGAATCGTTACTCAATATAAAAATATCTGCACGCGGCTGTGCCCACTAATCTTAGAAACAGCTTAACCGATTTTGATGCTGTTCTCACTTGTACATTGTGGAAGCTTCACTTTTCATTTACTGTTTATTTTATTACAATCGGTTCATAAATAAAAAAGTTATGACAGTATAAAAAAAACACGTCATTTATTTAAAAAAAAAAAAATGGTATAAATTAATTGTTCAGATGAATTTTTTTTTTTACCCTGGCTCGACTTAGTGACTACGGAGTACCTGATAGTAAGTACAATGTAGTCCAAAAACGAAAGCGACTATCAAAGGATGAAAATCCATTGATAGTCTACATCTGAATTGGCTGAAATACAGTAATCCTCCCTATAACAGGGACTCTTATAACGCGTTTTCAGTCCCTCGTATAACACGGCTATTCTCTCATATAACGCGGGGTTAATAAAACTATTTTTGAAACAATGTAATTTATTTGAAATTAACTGCTTTTAGTGACATATGTATAAGTATTTATTTGAAATGTTGATATATAAAAATATATTTGGAATCGGTAAAAAACGCTGATTCCGAAAATATATATATTACTATATCACCAAAAAGTGTAGCTTAAACCAAATAGCCTTTCGCCTCTCGATTTGTACGTAACGTGTTATACGAGGTCATACAAGCGCGTTATACGAGAATACTCCTACGACGCGTTTCCTTATAACGCGGAACCAATCTACCGTGTTGTATGGAGGGGGGGGGGGGGGGTTACTGTATATATAACATTACGCCCATAATAATAGTGTAACCGGTCATGGTATGTACGTGGAATATATATGATAAAAACTATAATTAACGGCTTTTCTTAATGCTGTAGACCCTTTTTTGGTAAACCGGGAAAAAATCCTGCATACAAGCATCAAGGTAGCTGTGAAGGCAGCGACCCCGCTTTGCCAGACCCTACTGACTAAAAACCCTCGAGATGTCCCTTTAATCACTCCACCCGCTCCTGGGAAATCAAATTCGTACAGTCGTCCGGGAAGCGAATAGCCTTATTCTGGCTCTCCGGGAGGGATGAGTGTAATGGGCCCACAGCTCTAAATCTTTCTCAAGGGCAGCGCGCCGGACGCTGCCCGTAACCCCCCTCCCCTAATGCTATAAACCCAAAACAATTATTAATAAAATGTTTGTCTTTTTTCCGCGTTAATATCAGAAACCATTGAAAGCTTACAATTTATATACAGAATGAAATTTTACGTTGCATTTTATCCTGAATTTGTATACTCTAGTTTTATTTTAAAGAACTAACAACGCACTAGCGACATCTATTGTCGAGTATTGTAAGTCATTAGTACTAGCTGAGTTCTATATTTATTGTTGTTGTAACAATTTATATAAAAAACAATCGATGGCATTTATATTATTTAAACAAATATTTCAACTTGAAATAATAATAATTATAACAAAAGTACTACCCTTGATATTAAATATGCAACCCAATCATAAATTAAATATTGTTAATTACGAGAATCGGACTTCTGATTTCCTAGTACTTACTACAAAATGACGAATTTTCAAACATAGTTTCAACCCGTATTTCAACCACTTAGCGGTGGAATATTAGAAAAATAATACCCTTAGTGGGTACCTACGCCATAAAAGACTTTTAGTGTGCAAACTTCGTGTTTCTAGCCTCGGTAGATTAGGTTCTATGATGATATAACAGTAAGAACAACTATAGATAGATAAATAAATGGATAGTGAAATTCATACTTGGCCAGTGGAGAAGCGCCTCTCTCGCTCGGATCCACCCTCTCATCGAGTCCTCTGTGCACGGACACAGAGTCCAGGTCTTCTAGATGCACCGACTGGAGATATTCCGGCGTTCGCAACTGTTCCGCCGTTGGTTTCTTAAAGCTGTTGACGAAAACGACAAATATTGTTATAGCGCCATCTGTTTTCTAGATATGTAAACATAGCTGTGGTGGTATCCGTGTGCGGCATTGGCAATCGTCGTAGGTTCGAATACCGGCAGCTAAGTCTGGGTTTCTTCAAATTAAGTAGGGATTTAAGCACCACATGCTCGCCGGTGAAGTAAACATCGTGAGAACGGCGATCAGCTGCGCTACTGGTCATATTGGGCACGACATGCAAGCGCAAAGTGGATACAACCACCAATGTATCTCACCCCAAAAGGGATATAGCGTGACGATATATTATCTACTCGCCAGTGACACGACCGCTCGGCGGACTTTGCACTTCAGTGCGAATATGTGTCGAGTCCGCTACGGGGATTTGCCGTTAACGTGTATTTATGGGCTGTTTTTATTCATATTATATGAAGAAACCTAATAGAACTATAAATCTTATTGGAATTAAGTATAATTTCAGTTAGATTTAGAAAAAAATCAGGTTTTTCTAAACCTATACCTGAAAAATACCCTGTCTGTGTAAAGTCCGCTCACAGGACTACACAGATGTAATTAATTGACATTTTGACTTGTCACTGGCGAGAGGCTAAGATTGCAGACTGAAACTTGGGATAAGCGCCCCTAGTGTGCAGTGGAAGCACCAAAATTAAAATAGAAACCCTTTCTATATATTTTGTTAAATATTCGTTAAGTGGTAGCGCCATCTAGCGGATAAGACATGACAACACAATTTTAATCAGTCAATATCACAGCTATTTTTACATATATCTATTATCTATGATTATTATAAGATCATCAGTATATCTGTGATGTTTTTTTAGAGTTTATGTCCAGTGAAGTAATAATGGTTAATGATATTGGTGACTTTTGCTGAAGTGCTAAGTTAAAATGGTCGATACTTACGTTTTTAACAATAAGCTTGAGCAGACTACGGATACTGAACTCATTGCCATCGCTGCTGACGCCATCCAAGGCTGGAAAAATATAAAAAAAAAACTTGAGAATACTCGGACATAGCTAAATTGACACGAGAATGTAAACAGTTAAAAACAGCGAAAATATTTTTTAGCATTCTATAATCTATACGCGTTTTCTCGCGGTAAATGTAGGCCGGCATGACAACAACGACTGCTACAAAAAAAAACTAAGTAGTAGTTTTCCTGTGTCATTATAAAGAACTAGCAGCCCATCCCGGCTTCGTACGGGCATAATAATATAATAAAAGAACTCCCTTGACCCCCCTCCCATACCTCTTCAACGCATAGCTAGCCGAGCGGAGTTTTTTCTATTATTTAAACTCGTGATATCTTTTAAATGGAATATCCGAATCGAATCATTTACAAGGTGATATGATGAAGGTATTGAAGTAGTCTTAAATAATGATTTATTTATTTTGATAAGTATATTGATCCTAAACCTAGGTACGAATAAAGAGCCTTTTCTAGCGGTGGGTTTTTTAATTAAAAAAAATTAATAAAAGGACGCTTATTGTGACGTAACTATAAAAGATAGAGACATGCTGTCGCGACATTTTTTATAGTGATGTGTCCTGAAAAATTGAAAAATACATAATTTTGTTCTATCATTAATAGTTTTCGCAGCGCACGCGATTGAAGGAAGTTTTTTGTTTATTTTTTTACATCTTATTCAAGTTTTAGTAAGCATCCTTAATTTTTTTGAAAATGAAACATATCCTATGTCACTCGGGAATAGTGTAGCTTGCCAACGGTGAAAGAATTTTTGAAATCGGTCCAGTAGTTTCGGAGCCTATTCATTTCAAACAAACAAAAAAATCTTTCCTCTTTATAAGTAGTATAGATAGAGATTGAGAAACGCTTGGTAGTTGTGCAACATCGAAATTATTTTACACAGAGAATATATGAGTGATTTCTGGAAAGAAACAAATATAGCAAAATGAAAACAACATTACATTTTTTAAGAAAGTATGTATACAGCGACATCTCTTAACCACGTAAGTAACGAATCTAAAAATATTCCAACCACATTAGCATGTCAGATAGCAAGTAGTTCTGTAATATACTAATGGAGGACGCTTTAGTGGACTATTTTTGGTTTTAGACTAAGCTGCGAGCATGTGGCGACGCGTCATTAACAAGAGATGTTCCAATCCGCTGCATTATAAGCAAATATACTTTTTCTGTTTTTTAATTTGGTTAAGCTAACCTTCTATGATGTATGCAGAGATGGGCAAAATGTAATCTGATTAATGATTAACGATTACAAAACGTAGTCGTAGTTTTAATTTCCATGCTCTGTAATCATGATTAAATCCATTTAAAACATCAGGAAATCATAAATGTGTATGCATTCTGGGATTCTGTAGCGTTTAAAACATAGATAAGCAAAACGCAGTCATATTAATGGTAAAAAACGTAAAATATAATTGTAATCATTTTTATTAATCTGATTACATTTTGCCCATCTATGGTTGTATGTTATGTTGTGTGTTATAAATGTTTTTCTTTTTTCACTTACCTGCAGTTGCAATCCTAAGGGGGCGAAGGCTCCGCTCGCGAGCGGAATACCGAGAAGGTTGTAAACTGAGGCGAACAGGAAATTCAGCCTTACGCGACGCACTGTCGTTCTGGACAGGTCTAAACACGCAACCACGTCCAGTAGATCGTTCTAGAACAAACGTAATAATTAATATTTTAAAATTTACAGAGACTCAATCCACTTTGAAACCGCTCTTTTTTAGTCGAGATTTTTAAAAATGATGTAATGATTTTTTTTTTATGTCGACTATCAATGGATTTTCGTTCTTTGATAGTCGCTTTCGTTTTTGGACTACACTGTACTTACCATTAGGTAGTCTGTAGTCACTATGTCGGGCCAGTGTAAAAAAAAAGTGGCTCTAGCCTATCGTATAAGAGACCGGTATGCATGTAAAGGAACGCAAATGGTGGTAGGCACGAATCCCGGCTCGTAATTTTGCGTCTTTCTTAGATTGTAAAATTAGGCTCACTGGTGAGGAAGCCCGCATGGCAACCAACAGAAATGGCACATGTATTAATACTGTGAGAATGGATGCGCTACTGGTCACGTTGGGCACGAAATATAAGAGCAAAATGGATACGGCCATTAATATATCTCTGATCTCCAAGGCAAGGATAATGCAATTTAGTTTAAAAACGATTAAAAAAACTCTCCTGTCCAAGATATTGTTTTTTTTTCCTTTTTAAATGTACATTAATACATATCCCACCCACCCGATTACTCATCCAATAAACATGTGGTGGAATGCCTCTGACATACATGCTCACAAATAGAAGAGAGAAACCTTCGATCTGTTCATACGATATCCAACAAGATCGTCTTCTGCATCAGCGCTTTAAGGAGACCGAATGAGAAGCGAGATCATCTTAAATCCCGTCTACTTGTGGCAGCTTCCTGCAACTTTGGCATGCCAATAACGTCAGAGAACATTCCGCGATAAGGTGGGTTACGCAAGTCTTCAGCGAGCTAACCTTCGCTGAATGGAGCTACAGTCCACGCCCTTGACATAATTTAGAAATGTTGCTGGAGAGGCGTGTAAATAGCTCTCCATATGAGCGGGGAACGTAACTTGGTTGGCGGTTAAGAGAAACTTAAAATTAGGTCAAAAACGAGTATTAAGGAAACTTATCACTCCATAAATCGCAGCCGATATACCGGAATGTCTGTATCCACTAACCTGTAGGTCTGCAGCTCGTCCAGTATATGCTACACTACACTACATGCACGGTAAGGTTCCAGGAGTCCGGTAGAGGCCACGGGCACAGTAAGTTTCCTCTCGCACAATTACACCTTATTTCTCTTCTTAATAGCAACGTCGTGTGGCGGTTTAAATATTGTTACGGCGGGTTATTTATATTTTAAAATAAAAGGTTGATCACGACGTCGCGGCGGTTGCATACAATTGTTGTAGTAGTATGAATATGAATGACGTTTTTGTGACGTCAAACAGAGCGGTGGTAGTATGAGCGACATCTATTGGTTTCACTACAGATTAAGGATGCAGATTATCCTTATATCATTCGCAAGTAACTTATGGAGTGATAGAAGGATTTTGGTATGAAGCGGAAGTATCGTAACCGCTTCACCAGTTGCTAAAACCGAAATCAGCTAGGATTTCATCATCGTGAGGACTTTACCAATAAGCCCAAGTTTTCAAAGATGGCGTTTTAACAATTACTTTTAATTTATGCTTACCCTCATAAGTACAAGATCGGCCGCTTCAACAGCCACATCGGTGCCGCTCGCAATCGCTATACCAACGTCGGCTTGCGCCAGCGCTGGAGAATCATTCACACCGTCGCCGACCTTAAATAAAAATATACCAGTTCCATCAACGTCATCAGCAATACTCTACCTCTGGATACAGACAGACTTTTTATAAGCGCTATTGTGTTTAAACTTCGGCTCTTTACTTCAAATTATTGTCGAACGTCTTTTCAAAGTTGTCGCTCTACTATAGAAATGCATTTTAAGATCGAAATTAACATGAAACAAGACAAAAATCTATACATGTCCATTAAATATCAGTACTTACATTTTATAAGCCTAAGAACATAAAATCAATATATATGTTGAATTTTTAAATAATTTTCATTATAGCATATAACGATATATTTATTACCAGGAGTGGCAAAACTACCGTCAAAAAGGCACCAGCAATTCAATAACATTCACGTCATCTAATCATCAAGTGTATATTATCATTATTGACTTTATTAACTAAACAGCAATAGTGTCTGTACTCAATAACAGATGGCGTGTCGATCAATTAAAATTACGCACATGTTATATTAGGAATTACATAGTTTTATCTCATAAAAAATATTATGCATACCATATTAACAAATATATATAGTTTTTAACTCACCATGGCCACTTTCTGTCCTTGCTCCTGCAGTTTCTGTATTTTAGCCACCTTGTGCGATGGCAGCACTTCAGCGTATACTTTGTTTATTCCTACCTAAAATATACTGGCACATAAATGTTATAAAAAAGGATAAACTATACATTTAGTTCCACTGAAATAAACATGCCCGTATATTCCTTTTTTTATTCAGGTTTTTCTTAACCTGTTCTGAATAGTGACCTAACCACATCTGATGGTAATAATAATATAGTCCAAAAAACGATAGCGACCATCAACAATAAACAAAAACCGATCGATAGTCACAGCTTCGTTTAAAGGACCTCATATCATAGGACGGAGAGAAATCGTTCGCCGAAAGACCATTTCACAGCTCAACGACTCGGCTGCAATTAGAGTTAGAGAACTTCTCAGTTTCAGTCTAGATGTGAGCTACCATATAGCTGTGACTCCGCAATCCCGCGATGGGAGGGTAAAACATGGTTAAAAAGTTTTTCAAAACCCTCAGAAGATTTTATAAAAATTTACTATGAATGTGACAACAACAGAAAGTTTTTTTTAATCAACATGTTTAAAGGGCTTTTGACTGCCGCATGCAGTCATGCCAGCCCTATCGTGCTACACCATAAATATAAATAAGAAGTAAAAATATAAACAGTACACTATAGAAGATAGAGAAACCTTAAGGTTCCACTAAACTCTTGTAAATAAATTTATAAATTTTGCGAGCTTCTCGACTAACTGGGATTACTTAAATAGCTTTGAAAAATGCCTACGTCCAAAAGGTTGATATTCAGGGTGCTCCTTAAGATTTCTCTTTCATTTTTGTTCTGGACACATTCCATCAACATATGTTGGATATCCTCTATTGTGCAACAGAAAGTTAAATAAACATTATTTGCATTTATAAAATACAGTGACTGTTTAAACATTCCAGTGCTCACCTGCCTCGCAATAGCGACAGCTGTTTTCCTGTTGTCTCCTGTCAGCAGACAGACTTGAAGACCCATCTTCTTGAGACAGTAGACTGCCAGGTGAGCTTCCGGCTTCACTTCATCAGCTATACCGAGCGTGCAAACTAATTGATCTGCGAATAAATATAATATCAAATTGTAAGGATTTTTTTTATATCGACAGATTGACATTAAAATTGTACAGCGAAAATAAATGGAATATAGCTAATAGATTCGCATGTCGATTACAACCTCAGTCTTCACAGTTTCTATTTTTTTTTTAATATAACTAAGTTTAACCTCAAAAATTCATTATAATCAATCATATATGCATTGCGATTTAGTTCTTAGCTACACTTATTTATTAAGACTTTAGTTTGTTAATTTGTATGTCTATTGTAACTTAATTTCTTAACTTTGCATAACAATTGCAACTAAGTTTCCTAACTTCGTATGTCATTTGCAACTTACTTTCTTAAATTTGCATATCAATTGCAACTTAGTTTCTTAACTTTACATATCAATTGCAACTTAGTTTCTTAACTTTGCATATCAATTACAACCAAGTCTAACATTTTGCATTAGTATTTTTCTTCTCATACGCATATTTAATATCCTTATTTTCTACAGATTTGATCATCAACAACTCACCATTGATAGCAGCTAATACTGCAGTGCGACCTAAATCTTCATCCTGTTGCAATGCCTCATGTACCCTGCGTGGGACATTCACTCCATTCCTCGCCATCCATTCCCGGTTTCCTATCAGGACTATCTGTTCTACCTCCTAAAAAGAAAGCTTTGTATGAATTCCTAGTACCCGTTATCAGTTCAATCATTTAGGAAAGTACATTGTGACGAATGTAACCGATAAAATCATCTTTTACACGTCATAATGTGTTTTATACTAGCTCGACAAGGCAACTATAAACACCTGATGAAAAGTATATTGTTTTCCGATAGTGGCAATGACTACCACGGGATGAGAATATATTGAAAGTCGCCGTCGTCATGCTGACCCTCATATGCCACAAAACTATGAAAAGTCGACACACACACAGGTTTATCCTGTGTCCTGGCATAAGCCACTATGACGGTCTTTGCACTTATGATGATGATGTCCTAGCCGGTTTCAGCCACAGCGACTGTTTCAACGTCGATTAAGAAAATCGAGGTCCAGTTTACGGAAACAGCCAATTGCGCAGGAGATATTTAAGTTCATAACTGGACGCGCTGCCAGAAAAGCACTCTCTCGTCCGAGCTCCCTCAGGCCCGATGGAATGGAGAACCAGTACGATCGGGAGGGAGCAGGATGCAGGTTTGGTCGAGTTTTCCTTCTCTGAACACCTGGTAGAATTGCGGGGTTAAAGAGATACCTTAGTCGCCTTTTACGACACCTCAGCAAGAAGAGGGGGGTGCTATTCTATTCTGCCGGCAGTCATAGCCTCATATCGATAACTTTAGCAACACAAAATAAATTTTTCATAAAGGAGACACGTTATTCCGTTATATTGTCAAATCAAAAGTACGTTACCTCGCCTTGAGCCAAAGGATCAGTTCGTATAAGTCTTTGGAGCCTGGCAGCGGACTGCGCGGAGCTCAGGGCTGCGTCTCCAGCCCCAGCCACCACCTCCACAGGGACTCCTTGTAAGTAGAATGTGCTGCCAGCCCTGAAGAAGACAACAGCTAAAGTTATTTGGTGTGCTTTGCCAGAGACGAAACGTCGAGGACAAAACGCAGAAAATAAAGATTAAAAATTGAAAGTTGTAAGTCGAAGTTTAAAAGGCGTAAGTTGGAAGTCGAAATTTGGAATTCTAAATGTGGAAGTTGAAACTCGAAGTTTGAAAATCGGAACTTAGGGTGAGATTTATAGATGCAACTTTAAGTTTGCTAAGATTTTATTAAAACATTACAATTTATATTACTCAATGAATGTCAATGGATTTGGTAAGTCTCCGATTTTGTCAACATGGACTTGGCTCTGCGAATACTATGGCTATACTCAAGTTCCTATTATACATTCAATTTTTTGTCAAAACGATTTTTTTTTTGAGAAATTTGCAAAGAAAAGTCGAAACAGCGTCTATAAATCTCAGCTTTAGAATTCTATTCTTGGAAGTCGACCTTGAAGTTCAGTGATGCTACTGTTTCTAGGACATGTCTTTCCTTTTTCTTATAAGTTTTACGCTGTTTTTATTTGGTACTAGCTGTCCCGGCAGACCTTGTTCTGCCCTATTTCTCTAAAACAAAGTCACATTGTTTTTTTTAATGTTAATAATAGCTTCCCCGTCAGATTTTATTCTGCCAAAACCTATTGGCCTGACAGCTGTTTTTTAAAAATTGTTTGAAGGAACCTGGCCATAATGCTATATGTATAAAAATTGCCAAATATTGACATTAATATTTATACGTCACTCAATTGTTTTGCCTTCCCGGAACCCGTCCACTGACATTTAAACTTTATAGTATGGTGTTAAAAGTTCAAATTGACTTTTAAATATTATTACGAATTTTTTGTATGAGAATATAGAAAAGTGTGGTTTTTAGATTTTTTCAGACAATTTTTTTAATTTTTCTCTCCGTAATAACCTTCCCCAGACTTCAACAAACACAACAAAAAAGAAATCAGCCAAACCGGTTCAGCCGTTCTCGAGTTTCGCGCTTATACACATTTAACGAATCATTTTTACATTATAGATATAGTAGTTTAATAAATTTGTCTCACTTGGCCTGGTTGAGTATGTTCGCGAGGCCCGGTATGTGCAGCGCCGAGTTATTAATGGCCCTCAGCCTGGCCCTTAGGCCACAGCCGGGCGCGGCCACGAACCCGCTGCATTGGAGCGGACTCGTTCCCCCTAACACCGCAGTACACCACTGTACTATCGCTATAGAAAAAAAAACAATTTAAGTCTACTTATTCCGACAGATTTTGATATTGGCATTTCATATTTTTTATAAATAATTTCATTCATGAAAAGCCAAAATAGAAGTCATGACCCAGATAAACGAGATCCAATATCATGGGCCGTTTGTATCTCGCCGAACCCTAAATATTTTGGTCGCATGGACCCCCGGTAGATTTGGGCAAAATGTGATCAGATTATTGGAATTTTTAATATCGTTAATCTGTGTCATGTTGTAAACCCTTCTAAACATTAATGAGTCATAAATTTGTATGCAAATGAGGATTCATGAATGTTTAAAACATAGCTGGGCAAATTGTAATCATATGAATGATGGAAAATGTAATCATAATCGTTTTTAATTAATCTGATTACATTTTTTCTTTACTCTGGCTCGACACAGTGACTACAGTGCACCTGATAGTAAGTACAGTGTAGTCCAAAAACGAAAGCGACCATCAAAGGACGAAAATCCGTTGATAGTCTATATCGTCATGTCGGCCCGCATATACCACGACTGAAGGTCTCTAGGTATATGAGCTACTGGATATGGACAAGCTGATTCCGTAACGCGACAACCAAAGCCAGTCACTATGACGGTATTTACACTTGTATACTGTGCTCATCACCCAGTTCGGACAATCGCCCTATCACCAAATATTTTGCTCATTTATGACTCCTGGGGGGTCGACATAAACCAGTTTGAGAATCAATGATTTAGATAAACGACAATCAGATGCAACTTAGTAACTTTTAATACCTTCCATAATATTACTATCAAAGTAGAGTTATTATTATTGTTATTACAATGCAATGTGAGGCTTTGCAGTCTAATTCAGCTTGTATCACTGCGACATAAAAGATCTATCGTGATCGCCACCTACCATCTAGAGCTCTCTGTCGAGGCCTATAGTTTTAAAGAACTGTAGTACTTTATTGGCAGAGATATCTGGAACCTCTCCTGGGTGTAGCACGTGGCGGCCCAGGATGCGGTTGCGTTTGGGCATTAGTAAGTCACATTCATACAGGAGGTGCTTGGGCGTTACGTCCGCACATTCGCAGAATCTGCAATCTTTTTTTTTTACACTGGCTCGACATAGTGACTACAGAGTACCTGATGGTAAGTACAGTATAGTCCAAAAACGAAAACGACTATCAAAGGAATGAAAATCCATTGATAGTCTACATCGTCATGTCGGCCCGCATATACCACGACTGAAGGTCTCTAGGTATATGAGCTACTGGATATACACAAGCTGAACCCGAAACGCGACAAGCCGAAACTGGTCACTATGATGGGCTTTACACCCATGTACTGTGGTCGCGATCCAGACGGGCACCGGCGCCCTACCACCTCGCTGCTGCTCGTTTAGCACCACCCAGGAGTCACGTGTAGGGAAACTAGGGTAAAGCCTACGGACGCGAGCGGAAAATCTCTAGTGTTCCGGCCACCAATGCAAAGTACAGTTAACAGTGGGCTATTATAGCGTCTTACCCGAAGCTACAGGGTGTTCGGAGTTGAGTTCCGCTGTCAGCAAGCAGGCGACTATATCCGGCAGGTTCGAAGGCTCCCCGGTGAGCAGACAGACTTTGGCGACAGTGGTACAACCTCGAGTTATTGTACCCGTCTTGTCGAATATCACCGTTTTAACCTGAACAGAAATCGTTTTTCTTTTTTTTTTATTACTTATAGGCGAACGCTTGACCTCAATCACACCTGGTTGAAGGTGAAGATGAGTCCGATGATGAACCGCGTCCGCCTGGCAAATGCCTATTCACTCTTCTCTTAAAGACTCCCAGGTCATAAGATCGCGGAAATATGGCCGCTGGTAGCATATTCCACTCCTTAGCTGTTCGCATGACACTTGCTCATCAAGCTCATCAAGGGGGGCAAGCGCTCCCCTAATGTACTCCAGAGCGACCAGTCGCAAACGGCCTGCATCCAACGTCGCCCTGCCGTCAGGATTAGATCTTCTATCCACCTTGTAGGCAGACGTTCCATATTACGCTTACCAGTATGTGATCATCTAGAACTTTCCTGCCCCATCGGTCGTTCTCTCTACGAGCTATGTGATCTACTGATTGGCACTTCAATTTGCTGCAGGTTCAATGCTCTAGAATGCTCTCACAATTATCTATATTACATACTATTGCGATAAATAATGTGATATCCCGATTTTTCATCGCAAATGTATTGAAAAAATCGTATGAGATGCTTGTGCATTTTAGACATTACAGGCTCGGCTATCGTCTCATCAGTAATGATCAACTCAGTACATTTAAATTATAATGCTATATTCAAATTAAAACAGACAGTAAAATTCTGATCGGTGCGTACTTTTAAGGGCAGAAGACCATTCGACCATGTCGATATTTTTAGGAGTTATGTAGTCTTTGTGTGTGTTGAATGCAGTCGGGACCTAATGTAAAGGGCAGAAGCATTATCCATCGCCCTCCATACCGCTTGCCCCTCATCCCCGCAGTATAGTTTTCTGCCTGATGTTGTCGCACGTTTATTTGAGTAACGCCTTCACGGATCAGAAAGGGTTTTTATTAAATACCGATTGATAGATTTGGCAAATAGGTTAGGGAAACGCTGAGATGATGGCAAGCATACCTTGTGCGCATTCTCCAGCGGCTCAGCGCCCTTGATGAGCAGGCCGAGCTTGGCGCCGACGCCCGTGGCGACCATCACCGCCGTGGGCGTGGCCAGCCCCAGCGCGCACGGACACGCGATCGCGAGCACCGACAGCGCGAAGTGGAACGCGCTCTGCACGATCAGCTCCCAGTCGGAGTAGCCGGCGTTCACGTACATTTCCTGCAAGAATACATTGTACGTTGACTGGGTAACTCAGCCATCAGGGCCGTGGGTTTTTAGACTCGCACTTACTAAAAACCCCGGGGGTGTCCTTTTAATCACTCCACGTGAACCTGGGAAATCAAATTCATCCAGACGCCTGAGCAGCGGGCGGGTAACTCAGTCCTTTTATTTTGGTATCGCGGGAGAAAATTTTCAATAGGAGCATCAGGGCTGGAGTGAAGGTGGCAACCCCGGTGTGTACTTTTACAAACTGAAACCACCGGGGTGACCCTTCTCCCGTCTGCCAGGGTCAAGGGTACAGCCACGCCAACTTTCTGGTCAAGAAATAGTGTACTGTTCATCGACAGTCGAACTAATCATACCGGTCAACTCAAAAACCTCTTCAGAATTCATTTAAAAGACTACGGAATGATTTTTTACACAAAAATACCATTTGACTGTTTTTGAAGATGTAGGACCATTGTACTCGGTCGTATTCACACAAGTGTAAAGACCGTCATAGTGACTCGCTTCCGCTTGCCGGATTTCTGGATCAGCTTGTGTACCTCTAAAGCCGCTCTCCATTCCTTTGAGAGTAATTTATTATGTTTCTGCTGTTTTTTTTTTTTAATTTCACGTGTGTGTGTTTGTATGTTTGTGTATTCTTTAGAAGTAAAACCAGCGCGTACCGGTGTTATGGCTTTTATCGTCTCTATGTTTACGGCACCGCTGATGATCCAGCACACGAGGGTAAGCAGGGACAGGAAGACAACCAGCGGCACGAAGTATCTGCACAGTATAAAAATAGTGAACTTCATATTTCTAGTTTTTTTTTCTAGATTTTCATTTTTTTTTTCAATCATGAATCGATATTGTGACAACACCTGATGGCAAGCAGGATGTGGTTCAAAAACCGACAACAACTATTAACAATAAATAAAAACCTATCGATATGTCGCAGTGATCATGCTGCCGTACACAAATATCTCTTCGAGCTTCATTTAAAGGGCATGCCATCATAGTACGGTGGGAACTCGTTCACCGTAAAAAAATTCCTCACCTCAACAACTCGACAAAAATGAGAGTTAAAGAACTTCTTATATGGACATATATAGTTATAACTAGCTAACCCGGCAAGCTTCGTACTGCCATGAATGCCGTTACTTACAGTTAAACAAATCGTATATATTTACAAATTTAATTAATGTTTAAGAGTAACCCACGAAAATATATTACAAATACAAACTATATACGTCAGAAAGATTTAATGACAACGACAATAACTACTGACAGCAACGCAACTCAGCGTTCCATTTTACACAACCCATTGTTTTCTAATAAGATATCGACGTGTTTTTTTAAACTGACATAACTTTTTTATTTAAACCGACTGAAATAAAATAAACACTATATGTTAAAGGCAGATTTCCGTAATACATTAGTGGATCTGCATTTAAAAAGGTTATGCCGATTCAGAGGTAAGAGGGCATAAACGCGTACACATCGATTAACAATACTCATACATTTTTACTAAGCTACATCGCGCAAGTGAAGTTTTTCTGGCCACTCGCATATATACACGGAGTTGCAAATCTTAGTGTCTACGGAACGGTTTTATTAAATGTATTGATAGTTACCCAGCGATAGTGTCCGCGAGCCGCTGTACGGGCGCCTTGCTGCTCTGTGCCTCTTCCACCAGCCGAACGATCTGCGCCAGGGTGCTGGCCTCTCCAGTATGCGTAGCGCGCATCAACAACGCACCGTGCTGGTTTATACTACCGCCTATTACTAAGGAATCTGTTCAAAGAAGACTGTCTGTAGGAAACCATTACTGTGTATGGCTAATTGGCGTTATATGCAGAGATGGGCAAAATGTAATGTGATTAATGATGAACGATTACAAAATGTAGTCATAATTTTAATTTTTTGCTCTGTAATCATGATTAAATCAATTTAAAACATTAAGAAATGATAAATGTCTATCTATGGTTATACGGAGTCAACACTTGAAATTCACTGTAAGGTTATTTGAACTCCAATACACTGTGAAATCTATGTCACGCGAATTTATATTAAACGCGCGCCATCTAAATAATAAAGGGGATTCAAGTAAAGACTGCCTTTTAATCAATACGCCTACCACAAGCGGTAGAGGTCTGTTTTCACATTTAGTGACTTCGACGGGAACGGTGCGGTCCACCGCAGGCGGCGAGCCTCAGGGTGCCTGTCTCCACTCGTCCGTAGTGTCTGTGAGTGTGCGGTACAATTGGGACACTGCTATCTCGTTCGCGCAATCCATGGGTAGTAGAGGGGTCAGTACTGTGTGAGACGCAGGCGGGGGAGCTGACAGTGATAAAGTGAGCTAGTGGGTTTAAAACCGGATTTCACGCGCGGCAACGCAAATGTTCGTAAGTACGAAATCCAGCGTGTACCTCTGAAGTTATTCAGATTACGTACAGATTTAGGCATCATATGCTAACCGTTGAAAGAAAACAACGTGAGAAAAACCGACTGTCATCTAATAGAAATGTGATATGGACTAGTGCTGAGAAAATTGCGATCTGCAGCGCTACTGGTCACGTTGGAGTCGACATATAAGCCCAAAGTAGATACAACCACTAATGTATCTCTGTTCATCTCGAAAGGTATTTAGCGTGATAAAATATTATTTATTATTAATACATATTTAATAGCGTATTATGTTCTTTTTTTATACTGACTCGACACAGTGACTGCAGCATACCTGATGGTAAGCATGGTGCAGTCCAAAAAACGCCAACGACTATCGATAGGCAAGAAAAGCCCGTCGGTAGTCACGGCTATCTTGCCGGCCTGCACAAATATCTCTTCACGCTACGTTTAAAAGATCCCATATCATAGGATGGTGGGAACACGCTCGCCGGAAGACCATTTCACAGCTCAACGACACGACAAAAGAAGGAGTTAGATAACTCCTTAGTCCTAGTCGGGATGTGTGATACCGTATAGCTGTGACTCTGCAAACCCGCGCGCGTGGTTCTATTCAGGAAGGGAGAGGGTGGATCAAGGTTAAACAACTCTTCAGAACGCTTGCCATGATATGTATTGTATGGCTACTTATATCATTATTGAGTTCTTAATTACGTAAACAGAATAATATTTCAAACCTATGTCGGCTTATATTTTAATATATTGTTATGGAATAAGGTTCAGGTATGTAGCAACCTCTATTGCCCAGTAGATGAACCAACGCTCGTAATGCCATCTTGTGGCATATAGCATAACTACAGCCACTAGTGGCGTCATCTATTGGAGAATAGAAAGCGATTTCTAGAAGTACCGCTGTAGGCTAACATGAACGCTGGAGTATCCGAAATAGCTGGACAATTTTCTATGAAATTGGTGGGTCTTGCCGCACCGTTATGAGTACCAGGACATAAGTAGTCTACGGAAAGTAAAGTAAAGCGATCTAAGGGAAGCTTAAGTGTTTAGGGCGGCATTTAAATGAAAAATTACCTTTGGATTTAGGCACCGGCATTGACTCGCCGGTGATGAGAGATTCATCACACATACTCTGCCCAGAGATCACCTTCCCATCAACAGGGATCTTGGCTCCGGGCACCACCTGTGGGAGACATCTGGTTAGTATCACGTTTCATCTTCACCATTGTCATCAATATCCGAATGACATACCGATGTCAGTAAAACGGGAAGCAACCAGTCGATGGCAAATACGATATGATTCGCAATACTAACAATTCCGCCAACTCACAAGAGTAAACAAAGAAGAAAGAAACAAACAGAGTGACTGTTTAATTTCTTATTTATTAGTTTAAAATTACAAAGGATAATAAATCACAAATTAAAGACTGCGAAGCCATACGTAAAACTTATAGCCAGTCAGTGAATTGAGAACAAACAATTAAAAACAAGACATTGCTAGTTCTTCTAATTTATGTAATATTGTTTCTTGAAAATCTGCTTACCCTATCTACACCCTGTATGCACGCCACTATCAATACAATACAGTTATTACTTTACAATACTCGTCAATGTACTCTCATTAGTATTTATTAACGCACGCTAGCACGCTGAATTTTTTTTAACCCGGGGGAAATCCCTAACGGACCTCAGGGGGCGATAAGGGTTGCCCCCCGGTTTGTCGGACTTGCACCGACTAAAACCCCCGGGGTGTTCCTTCTCCCGCCTGCCGAATGCCAAGGGCGAGGTCGGGCCTCCTTCCTCGGTACCTGGCGACGTCTGGCCTTGTTCAGGCCCCGCCATTTTTGGCGCGGAGTGGTTCAATAGTCGCCACTCCCCGCATCCATCTAACACATTAACAGGAAAATAGTTTAAAGTGTCACCCTCCCCTCATCCCTTTGAATTGTCACTAGAGCGATGTGCGGGAACATATCGCACACCGCTCACATCTGGATCTGGGCAGCGCGCTCCCTCAAAGGCACCGCCTGGCTACGGAATCCGGTTGTGGAAGAGGGCCCTTGGCGAAGGCCCTCCTCCGGCGTCCTGTCCGAGTTGGGTGGCGGATTTGGTTATCAGCGGTGGCAATAGCCTCCAGAACCCGCTCCGCCGCCTCTTTCACCTTCATCGTCTCCTCCATGTAGGAGAGGGCCGCCTGCCATACTCTGTCGCTACCGACCATCGCGCGAGTGAGGGGCCGGCAGCGACAGGTCACCACCCACCACCCTGAGCACAATCCATTAGAATTAACCAATACTTAGGCAGTATATACCAAAACTAAAGGTCAAAATTAGTCAAAAAAATCACAAGTACCTTTAAAATATCACCTCGTTCCACCAGATCGACGGGTATGCTCTTCTCCCCGGTGGTGTTGCCGTCCTGATCGACGGTCACCAGCACCGCCTCGGTCGCTTTTAACGACAGCAACTTTGATAGAGCTTCAGATGTCTTACCCTGCAACATATTACATATTTTTGCATAGTGACTGCAATGCGTCTGATGTAAAGTATAGCACAGTCTAAAAATGAAGGCGAGCATTAAAGAACTACAGCCCAAACACAGTTTGTGACGTCATAGTGGCCCATTATTTATAGTGACGTGCATAGGGTATTTGTCAGGGTAGGCAGATTCACACAATGAATTTGAATATTATATAATGATAATAAATATTATATTACTTTAATAGGGAAGATAGATGGCGTGAAAATAGAATAGATAAAAAATATAAAGATATAAAGGGTTCGTTATTTTTTTTTAATATAAAGGAATTTATTCCAGACTTATTTATCGTAAGGGCATTTAATGCTTTCATGTATTTATGGAATGAACGCTACTGCTCAGCTAAATACATTCATTGTACGTGATGACAAAAAATACATTTAGAAAAATGGACAATCATTAAGACATGATTGTCCAATGACGATCAACACAGACAAGTACAACCTAGTTTGCTTATTTCTTTCGGTCCTGGTATGAGGGCCGGCATCATGACGCAGACTGCCAATGAATCATTGCTATTTTAGGACTCAGCCGTGGTGGCTGCCGGCAGAATAGAATAGCACGCCCCTCTTCTTGCTGAGGTGTCGTAAAAGGCGACTAAAGTATCTCTTGAACACCGCAATTCAACCAGGTGCTTAGAGAAGGGAAAACTCGATCAAACCTGCATCCTGCTCCCTCCCGATCGTACTGGTTCTCCTTTCCATCGGGCCTGAGGGAGCTCGGACGAGAGAGTGCTTTTCTGGCTGCGCGTCCAGTTATGCACTTAAATATCTCCTGCGCAATTGACTGTTTCCGAAAACTGGACCTCGAATTTCTTAACCGGTGTTGAAACAGTCGCCGTGGCCGAAACCGGCTAGGACATCATCATTTTAGGACTACACTGTACTTCCATTAGATGCGCTGCTGTCAGTTTGCCGGGTCAATATTAAAATATTTTGGGAGTCGAAGCTGCTCGCGTCCGTAGGCTTTACCCTAGTTTCCCTACACGTGACGCCTGGGTGGTGCTAAACGAGCAGCAGCGAGGTGGTAGGGCGTCGGTGCCCGTCTGGATCGCGGCCACAGTACATGGGTGTAAAGCCCGTCATAGTGACCAGTTTCGGCCTGTCGCGTTTCGGGATCAGCTTGTGTATATCCAGTAGCTCATATACCTAGAGACCTTCAGTCGCGGTATATGTGGGCCGACATGACGATGTAGACTATCAATGGATTTTCATCCTTTGATAGTCGCTTTAGTTTTTGGACTACACTGTGCTTACCATCAGGTACTCTGTAGACACTATGTCGAGCCAGTTTAAAAAAAAAAGATTAAAAGGTTTTTTTACCTTGGCTATATGTTCCAGCCACCGGCCCAGGGATACGAAGACCAGAAGCATGGGTGGGGTGTCGAAGAAAGTCACTGGACTGGTATCTTGCTGCGTTGCCATAGCGGCTATGACCACACTTAGTGAGTATATGTAGCTGGAATCACATTCATAACATTACGGAATGCTCTGGGACAAGAATCTATCCATCAAGGCCAAAATAGACTGTGGCTGGTTGCGGTTATAGTAGTGTAATGGACAATGAGCCTTTCCGGGCAGTAGACTTGAGGGAGAGGGTTTAGCCACACAGAGGTAGCTTTTACAAGACGTTTTGCTCCCCGGGCGTCTCGAGCCCGCGTGGAGTGATTAGAAAGTTTTTACAAAATATTAGAATTCTACAGTTCTCTATATAAACGATAAGTGTCTTATTTAATAGAAATTTTGAATTTGTTTTGTTAAAGAATTTAGTTCACTTCACACAAACTAGATGGCGGTACCTGTCTTTTTAAACACGCAAGCCTTTTATCTAAATCTGATGACCATCGATGATTTTTGTTCTTGTCTGTTCACAATACTTCCGTAATATATTAAGTGTGTGTGCGCGCGAAATAAACAATAAGTGTGCCAAATTTCACACTTCTCCATCCGCACAATTTTTGTAACAAGGGGTACAGATGTCTTGCTTCACGTATTAATATATAGATATATTTACCTTATGGTAGTTGTCATAGAGATTAGTACGTCCATGTTGGAAGTGCCATGCCGTAGTGCCTTGTAAGCTTGTGTGTAAAAATGCCAACCCCCTATGAACTGTAAAAAACAAATACATCTATCATATCCATAGGTTCTATGACTGATAAGTAGAACTAGTCACTGGGTAAGCAATTGTACACTCATACAATGAGTACGCTAACAAAACTATGTGAGCAGATGTTGTAACAGTCTCCACGACACTGGACCTGGGCGCGTGTGCCAGCCGAAAACTGGGTTTCACTTGCCAACCATCCTACTCACATTCTAAAATGTCCATAACGCGAATTCAGCGTTTTTCCCCCCTACCCAGAAGTGCTCAACGCATCTAGCAGCTTTTAAATTCTGAAAGTCACAACTGCCTAAATTAAACGCAAGCCTTTCCGTGTACACTCAAAAAATAAATTGAGTTTACCTGAACAGGGGTGGCTAGAAGCATCATGATCAAGTTCTCGAGGCTGAGCCCGGGGACGACGCAGCACATGTCCTTGGCGCTGTGGCCCCCGGACATCATCGTCATGAAGTAAGCCATGGCCGCCATACACGGTCCGCCGAATATCAGCGATATTAGAAATGCGTTCCGCCATTTTCTTATCTCTTCCCTGTTTAACACAAAAAGGTATCGATTATCGAGAGAATCGCATTCAGTTTAATTTTCATTCATTCATTAAACATAGCGTGAAGATATATTTGTGCAGGTCGGCATGATCGCCGTAACTACCGACGGGTTTTTCTTGCCTGTCGATAGTCGTTAGCGTTTTTTTGACTGTTTTTTTGTTTTTTGACACTATAGTTACCATCAGGTGTGGTGCAGTCACTGTATCGAGTCAGTATAAAAAAAAGTTAAGTTTTCAATCAAGTTAACAATCTAATCGACTTCATAATTTATCAACCGAGATGTTTTTGATTATTTCTATTTATTTATAAGAACACCTTATATAGTCTACATTAACATACAAAAATATACATAAACAAGATACATTACAAATGAGACTATATTTAATAGTGTAGACTACATGCACAGAAAGTAAGAAAAATGAAAATACGAGCAACACACGGATAGGAACCGTTACAAAAAAGAAAAACACTAATCGATTTGAAGTCTAAATTCGATTTATTAAGTAAATCAACTCGCTTCTGCAATTGGTTTGCAATCGTATCCAGTCGAGCCAAAACCCTAGTTATTGAACCAAGTCGATAAATCTGTTAACACGTTCACACCGGTGTGACCCACTCGACTGTTCCGTGGGGCGGTATGACTCACCGGTGGGTCAAACTTGGCTGTTCCGTGGGGCGGCGTGACCCACCGGTGGGTCACACTTGCCTGTTCATTTGGAACGAAACAAGACAGTCCCGCCTGAAGCGGAAAAACGTAGATATTCGCCCCGGTGTGAACGTGCTAATTGAATGAAAAGAGGGTGAAAATAAGACAGTGAGAAAAGCGCTCAGTCGAATACAATGCCACGATTTCCGACGTCATGATGTTTCGACGATTGTGAGTTCACTGTAATCGAGTATCATTAAAAATAATCGATTCTGATCGAGAGATTTAACAATCTCTACTTATAATGTTACCACAGCCCCTGTGCACTACACATGACATTTCTATTAGATGCCATGCGGGTTCCCTCACGACGTTGTTCCTTCACCGGTGAGTACGTGGCGCCTAAATTCGTATATTATCTAGAGCAGCGGTTCCCAACCTGGGGTACGCGTACCCCTAGGGGTAAGTAAAGTTTGCTTAGGGGTACTAAAAAAAGGTATTATGGCGGTAAAAAGTATTATAAAATATGCTTTCTAGGATTAATAATTTTTCTCGTATATAACATTATTTAACATCATATTTCATTAAATATGTTTCCATGTTTATATTTCTTCAGCTGTAGTTTTTGAAAGTAAATATATTTGTATATCTGAAATTACTAAACGATTTCTTATTTGCGTGTATACATATGTATGTGTTTGTGTATGTGTCAGGGGTACCCACTAAGTAAACAATCAGGTAGAGGGGTACTCTAATGAAAAAAGGTTGAGAACCGCTGATCTAGAGAAACTGAGACATACGTGCCGGAAATCGAACCTACAACCATTCGCGTACGTGAATAGAAAGATTATAATAATGTAGTGACGTTACTCACTTATGTTCTAAATAATTCGATGTTCCTCTGTTATGTGGACTCGCCACCGTCGCTTCGAATCCCAGGTTTGTGATGGCGTCGCATATCGTCCGGGGTCCGATTTGCTCTGCGTTGTATTTAATTTTACCTCTGAAACGAACAAATATGTGTAATTTTGAAGATCTACAGTAGAAGTGAGACATAAATATTGGATTAGGTGCGCGGAATAAGTATTTATAAAAGTATTGGATTACATAAATTATACCTAAAAAATACCTGGAACTTAATATTAGGTCGATCTTCTTCCTTCATGCGAGATGACGCTTAACCTCTTAGGTGGCTCATTTCGTCAAACTAAATGACCACTACCTACCCCCATTCTTCCCATTCAAACACAACGAATGATACGCGGACTCCTAAGCCATACCTTTATACGTATATTAGGTCCTTACATATGAAATTGGCGTTTTGTATGAGAGGAACAAAAAGTCGAATATTTTTTAATATAATATATTTAATTAATCAAAGTATGAACCATTATTTTCTATGCACTTTTGCCTTCTCATAGGTAGTTCATTGATCCCTTTACTAAAAAAACCAGTCGGACGGGAATCAATAAAATCTTTGAAGGCGATTTGGACTGCCCCATCGGAGTTGAATTTTTTCCCTTGCAAGAAGTTATCCAAATTTCGAAAAAAATGGTAATCTGTTGGAGCAAGGTCCGGGGAGTACGGAGGATGTCTTAGACTTTCCAATTGAAGCTCTTCTAATTTAGTAGCCGTCTGTTGCGCAGTGTCTGGTCTAGCGTTGTCGTGAAGCAGCAGTGGCGTGGAGCGATTGACCAGCCTAGGTTGTTTAGCCACTAGCTTTTCCATCATGGTTTGCAATTGCTGACAATAGACATCAGCCGTAATAGTCTGGCCAGATTTAAGAAAACTGTAATGAACAATACCGGCACTAGTCCACCAAACGCTTACAAGTAACTTTTTTGGGGTTAATTTTCACTTGGGGCAGGATTTGGCTGGCTGGCCAGGACCCAACCATTGCGCTGAGCGCTTCCGATTATCGTAAAGAATCCATTTTTCATCACAGGTAATGATTCGGTTTAAAATACCTTCATTATTGTGCCGGTTTAGTAATGTAACGCAGCAGTCGACGCGGGTTTGCCGGTTTGCTTCAGTCAATTCGTGAGGTACCCACCTTTCAAGCTTTTTAATCTTCCCAATTTGCTTCAAGTGAATTAAAACAGTTTTATCACTAACATCGCAGCCTGCAGCTAACTCGGACGTGGTTTGCGATGGATCCGCTTCCACAATAGCCTTCAACTCTTCATTATCAACTTGAGTCTCAGGCCGTCCACGGGGCTTGTTCTGCAGGTCGAAATTTCCAGAACGAAAACGTTGGAACCAAAAACGAACTGTGTTTTCTTTTGCAACACGACCGCCATACACATCATTCACCCTTCGAGTTGTTTCCGCAGCACTAGTGCCACGGCGGAACTCGTACTCGTAAATAATGCGATATTTTAAGTTTTCCATTTTGTAAAATGAGTGACGCAAACAGAAAAAAACAAATGAATGACGATCATCGAAGCACAAATACATGAGTCTATAGCTGTACAAATTTGAATTTGGAATTCCTTACCAAAGAGGAAAAATTTGTGATTAAAGTGGCCAGTACGAAAAACGCCAATTTCATATGTAAGGACCTAATATTATACTCGAGTCAACATATTCGTCTTATCCATAGTGGTATACACAATTAAAATTATGCGAATATATTCGTCTTAGGACTTTTGTAATGTATATGTTGATGACGTATATATCCGTCATAGCCACTTAAGAGGGGAAGTATCTAATATTAATAAAATATTAGAACGAATCTGATATTTATATATTATTGTCTATGTCAAATGACGATCGAAAAAAAAAGATGGGCCAATATTTTTTGTGTATGACCACAACTCGTATATAATAACCAGAACAGAATAATCATTACGGAGAATTCAGTAAATCTTATCCCTTGACAGTTCCCCCGGTTTTTACCTACAGTGTGCTTCCTACCAGATGCTGTGATGTTACTTAATCTAGATTACGAAAACTAGACTCACTTGCTCGTTGTGAGAGCTACGGCACAAGACACTACGCCAGTTAACTTGAGCAAGCTCTTCTCTATCTTGCTAACACATGACGCGCATGTCATGCCTTTGATCTGAAATAAACCACACAATTATTAAATTCGTACTAAAAATTTCGCTTTATCATCAATGACGCGACCAGCAAAGGAGCTGAATACGTTCCCTGCGCCTGTTTTCAATCAAATTTGAAACCAAATCATTGACAGATATTATTAATATCGGGACAAATTTAGTGGACGTCAACCTTTTTTTTGTAGCCCTGTGAAAATTCTCATTGACTGTCAGGGCCGCCACCGCTGTGGCCGGACTCTTACCGACTAAAACCACTGAGGTGCTCCTGCTCCTGCCGGGGCCAAGGGTACGGCCTCGTCAACCTCTACGGCTCCCGGCGACTTCCGACCTTGTCAATGTGTGTTTTTATTCCCTCTTCATTCCATTTTTATCACTATATTTCCCAGAGCAGTAATTTTGACTGTTTTTAAAGTTTAGTTGTATAAAAAATATATATATTTAGGAAACTCGTGGTATTATACTTAAAAATAAATACAAAAATACACGAGGCGATTGAACTGAACACTATTTACCATTAAATACAACAAAACAACACACAACAACTTTTACAAGTAAATACTTGGATAACCACAACAACAACAATCAGGGATTCGACACATTAATAGAATTCTCACGTAACTAACAAGAGGCCTACTCCGCACAGAGCCTCGAACTAGACTGTCTCGTCTGCCTGCTTGGATTGGCTTATAAGCAATTTCTATATGGGGTATATAGAAACGGCTTGTTTTTGTTTCTATTTGACAGTACTCTAACTATTTTTATAAAAAAAATTTTTTTAATATTATGACTTTTTATATATTATCTTATAGCATTTATTAATAGTTGTACTTACCTCCCCCTCTCTTTATTCCCTATATACGTATGTGCTGTACTTATATTCAGTCTTTCTAGTGTTAAGAATCTACTCTAGGGATGTTAAGATCAGTGAGATAGTGTCGATAATTCAATATTCGTGTATTCTTGTCTCACTAAAATTAGTATAAGCAAAAAACATCACCTCTCTTTGAATAACGTAAGTTGCTTGAGTGGTTCAAAAAATTATTCGTACACTCAGTTTTCTCCAATAACTTTATAATCGTTAATGATAAGCAAACAAATCATATATTGTTTAATATTCTACCAGGTACAGAAATAATCAACAAATGAAAAATGTTTCACCGGGGTTAATAAAAGAGTAATCTAGAAAAAAACAAAATTTGAAGGCAAAAAAGGTAGTAAATTAGTAAAACTGAGTGAACGAATACTTTTTTGACCCACTGTAAATCTTTGATATTTGTTTGAGTTACAATTTGTTACTGTGAATCAAAATGTTAATCTTATCCTTTATAGCTTCTTTTCATCTAGCCTCATCCAAAAGTGATTATCTAAACACTTAATCTTATATTGAAGTATTTACTTGCGCTATAAATCTGTACAGATTTGTATACGTCGGTCTTGGAAAATCCAATAATCTAGCTAAAATGTCCTAAAGAGCTTCGTTGTCAAAGATGAAGCCCACTCTTCCGCACTTCCAGAACTTGGCGCTACCAGTGTTGTTTAGATCAGACTTCCCCAAACTTTTTTGTGTCGTAGACCCCTTGCCATGTTTTTCCGTGTTGGGTAGACCCCCTACTTACCTGATATTGATTTCCTGTAAATTTCTAACTGTAGTGAAGTTTAGTGTTAAAAACTTAAAGCTATTTGGCCCAAAGTGTGTTCCCGCGCCGTGTGACGTGTCAATTTAAAGCAGCCATTTCCCCTCCCCGTCTTCCCCTTTACTCTCTGTCCTTTGTGTTTCTATGCCATGGCACTAGAGATAGTCTGTGCGACTATTCACTGGCCCTAACACATATATAATAAATCTTTTACTTCATAGGTACTTTTATAAATAATGTATATGTTTTGATATTATAAGGTAGTATGATGTAAGTAAATAGGTACTATCAGTGTATGTGTTGAGATCCACTATGGTGGACCCCCATTTTCATTTCATGGACCCCCAAATTTTTTTTCGCTGACGTAGACCCCTTGCAGGTTGTCATAGACCTCTAGGGGTCGATATAGACCACTTTGGGAATCACTGGTTTAGATGATGTAAGACTTACGTATACTTGAATCTCCCTCTGGCCACTGCCGTCGCAGTCGCTGATGACCTCGCTCGGGAAGCCAAGCTCGGTGATGGAGTTGGCGATGTCCGCGGCGGATATCTTCCGCGGCTCGTACCGCACCTCCGCCTTGGCCGCCAGCAGAGCGATCAGGATCGAGTGCACCCCTGCAAGTCCATATTAATCTCTAATGTTACAGAATAATTATGAAGTATGTAGCGACCTCTATTGTTCAGCAGATGAACCATCGTTTGTAGTGACATCTTGTGGAGAATAGCACAATTACAGCCACTAATGGCGCCATCTATTCAAAAATGGAAAGCGATTTCTAGATGTCGCTGCAGCCTAACGTAAACGCCGGAATATACGAGATGGCCGGAGAAGTTTATTTGCAATTGGACCTGAGTCTCCGCTATAAATACGCGGCAGGCTCAAACACGGGTTAATAGTTGTATACAGAAAGCGAAATTTAGTTTAATTATTTGTTGAGTTTTTGAGTAGTTTAATTTGTGTTTAAACTAGTAAATTGTGGCAAACGGAGACCCCGCGACATTATTACTTTGTAATGACACGTACGCGGGCCGGGATAAGGTTTGGACATATGCCGTTGCACAAAATGCACCCTCGTAGACGGGATGATTTATAAATAAAAGAAGATTGCGATAATTGAGACAAATCAAGTACTTACCGAGCAGCGGTATTCCAGGCACTTTACAACCACTCACTATGCATGTTTGATTGTGAATGTTGAGTATCGTGTTTATGAAGATTTGTGTGTGTTGCGAGTTTGAAGTAATTATTAAAAATGCTATTATAATCAAGAAGGATGCTATGCGATGTTTTTAAGTTTAAAAAAGATGCGATGCGGAGTTTGGTTTAAAATGCGAGAACGTTAAGAAGTAAGTAATGTACGCCAGATGGCGTTTGCGATTAAGTGCGTTTACATTATTAATTTTTTTGATGTTCTGGGGTTGCGCCTTTTGGCGTGACTAACACGAAAAAAGGATTTTTCGGAACCTTGTGCATCTTCGTAGTTAAGACATTACGTCACGAAAATATGAAATTTTAAAAAAGAAGTAGCAAACAGGCTAACAGTCCACCTGATGGAAGGTAGTTTTTAACGCCTATAACAAACAGACATTTCAGAGATGTAACGATCAGTTTGCCAGCTTTAAAGAAGAAGAGAGAAAGGAGCTGAGAGTACAAGTGCTGATACACAAACAGCTATATATGTAGCTCTGTAGTATATAGCTATATACACAGGTTATCTATTTTGATCTGAAAAATAAAATAAGCTACTTGATTAGGGGATGGAAAACTTATAATAAGTATGTTCCCGATAAAGCAACATGGGCAACTGTTGTAACAGTCTATACAACACTGACACTGGGCGCGTGCGTCGTCCGTGATCTGAACCGCCTAGTGTGAAATCTACCGTTCATCTCAGCCATGTGATAATCAGGCAACTTTAGCACTTTTTCCTGGTCTTAAAAGTACCGGAGACGCCCAAAAAGGCGCATAAAATAAAAACAGAAGTCTTTACCGTATAATTTGGAGCAGTGTTTCTCAATGGCCGCGACGCAGCTCGCGCATGTCATGCCGCGTACTTCCAAAGTACATCGCGATAATTCGTTTTCTTGTACCGGTGACGCTGTACCCTGGATAAAGTTTTAATATTAATAATATTAACATATCTAAATATTAGGTCCTTACATATGAAATTGGCGTTTCGTACTGGCCACTTTAATCACAAATTTCTCCTCTTTGGTAAGGAATTCCAAATTCAAATTTGTACAGCTATAGACTCATGTATTTGTGCTTCGATGATCGTCATTCATTTGTTTTTTTCTTCTGTTTTTTTCTGTTTGCGTCACTCATTTTACAAAATGGAAAACTTAAAATATCGCATTATTTACGAGTACGAGTTCCGCCGTGGCACTAGTGCTGCGGAAACAACTCGAAGGGTGAATGATGTGTATGGCGGTCGTGTTGCAAAAGAAAACACAGTTCGTTTTTGGTTCCAACGTTTTCGTTCTGGAAATTTCGACCTGCAGAACAAGCCCCGTGGACGGCCTGAGACTCAAGTTGATAATGAAGAGTTGAAGGCTATTGTGGAAGCGGATCCATCGCAAACTACATCCGAGTTAGCTGCAGGCTGCGATGTTAGTGATAAAACTGTTTTAATTCACTTGAAGCAAATTGGGAAGATTAAAAAGCTTGAAAGGTGGGTACCTCACGAATTTACTGAAGCAAACCGGCAAACGCGCGTCGACTGCTGCGTTACATTACTAAACCGGCACAATAATGAAGGTATTTTAAACCGAATCATTACCTGTGATGAAAAATGGGTTCTTTACGATAATCGGAAGCGCTCAGCGCAATGGTTGGATCCTGGCCAGCCAACCAAATCCTGCCCCAAGCGAAAATTAACCCCAAAAAAGTTACTTGTAAGCGTTTGGTGGACTAGTGCCGGTATTGTTCATTACAGTTTTCTCAAATCTGGCCAGACTATTACGGCTGATGTCTATTGTCAGCAATTGCAAACCATGATGGAAAAGCTAGCGGCTAAACAACCTAGGCTGGTCAATCGCTCCACGCCACTGCTGCTTCACGACAACGCTAGACCACACACTGCGCAACAGACGGCTACTAAATTAGAAGAGCTTCAATTGGAAAGTCTAAGACATCCTCCGTACTCCCCGGACCTTGCTCCAACAGATTACTATTTTTTTCGAAATTTGGATAACTTCTTGCAAGGGAAAAAATTCAACTCCGATGGGGCAGTCCAAATCGCCTTCAAAGATTTTATTGATTCCCGTCCGACTGGTTTTTTTAGTAAAGGGATCAATGAACTACCTATGAGATGGCAAAAGTGCATAGAAAATAATGGTTCATACTTTGATTAATTAAATATATTATATTAAAAAATATTCGACTTTTTGTTCCTCCCATACAAAACGCCAATTTCATATGTAAGGACCTAATATATATAACTCAAAGGTGACTGACTGACATAGTGATCTATCAACGCACAGCCCAAACCACTGGGCGGATCGGGCTGAAATTTGGCATGCAGGTAGATGTTATGAGGTAGGCATCCGCTAAGAAAGGATTTTGATGAATTCCACCCACAAGGGGATAAAATAGGGGATGAAAGTTTGTATAAATCTTATCAGATTTTCGACTATAATATAATAAAATAATAGCTTGATAGTTTTAGCGCCTAATGACAGATTAGGCGCTAATTTTTTATACACGCTAAACAAAATAAAGCCGCAAAAACTATACCTAATTAATAGTAATAATTCTTAAGGCGAGTGAAGCCGCGGGCAAATGCTAGTTGTCTATAACCCTTTCGGGGTGAACTGTTTATGAAATTGGAGGAACCTTTCTACAACTGGGTGTACGCCATGCAGCAAATTGTTACCACGTGGTGGTGCGTGAGTTGGTGGGGAAGAAGAAGGGAATCCGGGTACGAACATACTTGTATGGGTTCCGGTGCACGGCGCTGGTTCAGGCGTCCACACCACAATTTCACGCGTTGATGGGTTAGCAGAGCGTTCGAGATTTTACAATGGTATAAAACAGAGTTGTTGCGTTTTTGTAGAATTTTAAAGCGAGCGCGTTACATGTTTTACGAAGCGTTCGAACCCAAAGAAAGGAAAGGGATGAGGTAGGTAGGGGATAAAATGTTGAGTGTGAGTGTTGACAGTGTAATAAAATGTATAATATAAAAGAACATACGAGTAAATATCTTATATATAAAAATGAATCGCTAAATGTGTTGATAAGCGCGAAACTCGAGAACGGCTAAACCGATTTGGTTGATTTCTTTTTTGTTGTGTTTGTTACAGTCTGGGGAAGGTTATTACGGAGAGAAAAAATTAAAAAAATTGTCTGAAAAAGTCTAAAAACAACACTTTTCTATATTGTCATACAAAAAATTCGTAATAATATTTAAAAGTCAATTTGAACTTTAACACCATACCATGAAGTTTAAATGTCAGTGGACGGGTTCCGGGAAGGCAAAACAATTAAGTGACGTATAAATATTAATGTCAATATTTGTCAATGTTTATACATATAGCATTAAGGCCAGGTTCCTTCAAACAATTTTCAAAAAACAGCCAACAGGCCAATAGGTTTTGGCAGAATAAAATCTGACGGGGAAGCTATTAACATTAAAAAAAACAATGTGACTTTGTTTTAGAGAAATAGGGCAGAACAAGGTCTGCCGGGACAGCTAGTAATAATATAAAATAATAAATAATATAAATGTAAAATATATAATAAACGGCGTAAACACTTGGTTTTATTCCGGGTGACAAAAATAATACTGATAGATAGACGGTCGACGAAGTGATCCTATAAGGATTGTTTTTGAGATATAGAACTATAAAAATGAGATCAATTGATCAAAACCAGACCAGGTCATCAATTATTAAATGAATAGATGACTCACGTTGATTTGCGTTTTACTTTTAACCGGTGTAAGTGCCTTGCCGTCTCCGGAGCCTTCCTGATCGCTTCTACTCTGGTTTGATGTTTCTGAAAAATAAAAAAAAAACATAACTCAACTAAAATCTTTAATTATGGTACTGTTACGGAACAAGGATCAGTTATGTAACGACCTCTATTGCCAAGTACATGAACCAATACTTTTAATGCCATCTTGTGGTGAGTAGCATAACTAAAGTCACTAGTGGTGTCATCTATTGGGGAATATAATGCGATTTCTAGAAGTCTCGATGCAACTTAACGTGAACGCTGGAATATACGAGATGGCCGGAGAATTTTCTATGCGAATTGTGGGGCTTGCCGCTACACTATAACTACGCGGTAGGTTTAAACGAGGGACAGCGGTAGTTGTCTACGGAAAGCGAAATTAAGCGATCGAAGTGAAACTAAAGTGAAGAGAAGTGGTCAGTGCAGTATTTAGTGTGGTGATTCGTGAACTTAACTTTTTGTCAGTGACGCGTCCCGTTATAGGACACGGTAAAAAGTTTTTATATTAATGTTCGGCGCATTTATCACGTTTTTATGCAGGTAGGGAGCGAATGCATTAATGACGTTATGTATTATTTTAAACTAGTGTCAAATAAACAATCATAAGTGAAACACGTATTTTATTGAAAGTAGAAAACAACCGAAAGTCCACATTAAGTACTCCAACAGGTAACTCATCATTTCTCTCAGAACGGTTGCAATGCAATTCAAAATCAAGAGTAAAATATTACATAAAGAAATATATTTAATTGATAAAACTAATGGGGATTATAGAACATTTTAATTAGATTTCGAGAAAATGAGATTTCAATGTCTGTGGAAAGTCCTGTAATGGGATTCCACAGAGGAGAGGTTAGTATTGTTAGAGGTTGTGTGAACCTAGTGGGGTGGTAGACTTGAGGGAGTCTGCTGCCCAGATGAGAGGGCGGCGGTGCGCAGCGTCCGGCGCGCCGCCTGAGAAATAGGTTTTACAAGGGTGGGCTTTTTACTCCTACACCTCCCAGAGAGGCAGCCTCAACAAGGCATTTCGCTCACCGGGCGTCTGGATAAATTTGGTTTCCCAGGCTCGGGTGGAGCGAGTCTGACACACCGGGGTCGCTTCCCTCACAGTAATCCTGATTCTCCTACATAGGATTTTCTCCCGGGTCACCAAAAAAAAAAAAACTTAGTGGGGTAAGCAGAGATACAATAGTCGCTGTATGCACTTAGATCTCATGTTTCATGCCCAACGTGACCATTAACGCATATTTTTCATTAGATACCATGGGGGATTTCCTCACGATATTTTTCTTTACCAAACTAATTAAATCAAGTTTTATCTTGTATAAAATGCTAACGCTAACGTTAAATAGAGTTTTATACGTTTTCTTTTATACTGGCTCGACATAGTGACTACAGTACACTTGATGGTAAGTACAGTGTAGTCCAAAAACGAAAGCGACCATCAAAGGATGAAAATCCATTGACAGTCTACATCGTCATGTCGGCCCGCATATACCGCGACTGAAGGTCTCTAGGTATATGAGCTACTGGGTATGCACAAGCTGATCCCGAAACGCGACAGGCCGAAGCGAGTCACTATGACGGTCTTTACACTTGTGTATTGTGGTTAGGAGCCAGTTCGGTCAATCACCCTACCAGCTCAAAAATGTAATGTTTATAGATAGGTGCGACCGGTTTTTGATCTGCTCTGTGCTTACCATCAGGTAGATTGTAGTCACTTCGTAATGCTAGTATTAAAAAATCAAAGTATCTTTTTAATACCTGTATAAGCTTCTCCATCGACAGATATGATGTTCACGTCGAAACCAAGGGAATAAATGGCGTCTGCGATCTGTTTCGGTGATATCGAGGAGTTGCTGACGACACGAGCGGTCGCCTCCGACAGGCTTACCGCCACCCGCACCACACCGGGCATTTCACTTAAAGCACCTGTAAAACATACCGACCTTCATGAGTCCGTACGGAGTCAAATCAGAGACTCGCGAACGAAAAAATTCAATTTATTTAAAGTTTTTATATGTGATAGAAAATCGAACTACTTTTTTTGAGTTGGTAGGATAAATAATAATAATATAATAGTAATTTAATTTAAAAACTAATTAAATGAATTTAATTTTTATTATATAATAATATTATTAGATAGATTGAAAAATAGGAACAAAATAAACCGTTTCTATACACCCAATATAGGAACCGTTTATAAGCCGATGTAGACTCGTCGGCCGGGGGATTCTTGTTTGAGGCTCTGTGCGGAGCGGAGCTCTTGTTAGTTTACGTGAGGATTGTATTATTGTGTCAAATCTCTGATGTTGTTTTGGTTATCTCCGTAAATGTTAAATCGTACTTAGTTTAAGTCACCACGTATATTTGTTATTTGTTTATTTTTAGTAAAATGGCTATTGATCCTGACATTTATTTATATTTTTGAGTAAAATAACTTCTGATCCTAACAATATAATAAATATATCGTCACGCCATATTCTTTTGGGCTGAGCAGTACGAAACGTGAATATAGATAGATGTTACCTCAGTCCACATGGGATTAGCCGTGCAGTAGACTCGAGAGTCTGCTGCCCGGATAAGAGGGAGGCGGTGCACGGTGTCCAGTGCATCCATGGTACCTAAACTATCAATAAAAATTGCTATATTGGCTAAAAACCTTCTGAAAACACACTGATTAAACACTGAGTTGCGCAAAATGAGCCAGTTTCAACCTGAACCATCTTAGAAACTTTTAGCAAGTTTATAAAAACACAAAAAGATAGTGAACGTCCAACAGAAGAAAGGATTTGACTTACCCTCAATGGTATTGACGCAAGACTGACAAGTCATTCCGATCACCGAGATGAGTACCTCGCTCTCGCCGTTCGATTCCGCCCCCGACATGTCTATCAACAGATCTGTCGGTATCTCTTTCGATAGGAGATTCCTGAAAATAGACAAAAAATAATTTTGTACAGATTTGTTAACATAATGGCTATCAGACCTGTACGGTACTTCGATAGATCCGCAACAGTGACACAGGCTTCTTAAAGAGTTTCACTTTCCGCGACCACCAGTTCGCCAACTCCTCAGGGGACCCTGGTTCTCCTTCAGGAAGCTGGTGTCTTTAAGGATCTTCCTAAGCACCTTTTTTTATTACATACAGGCTTGCGCTTGACCTCAATCTCACCTGCTGAAAAGTGATGATGAGGCCGACGATGGAACGCGCTCGCCCAGCAAATACCGATTCACTTGACGTTTGAAGATTCGCATGTCATAAGATGCCGAAAACACCGACGCAGGAAGCGAATCCCACTCCTTCGCGGTTCGCAGCAAAAAGGAGGATGCGAATCGCTTCGTGCGAGCAGCTGGAGTGTCAACCACAAAAGGCACACAATTGCACACTTTGGAATCGGAATTGTGTTGTAAATTAATATTCGTACGGTTTTATGTCGTTACTCAGCAAATGGGTCGTGCGAGAGCAAAACTCAATCAACAATCCGTACGGTGTTGCTAGCTTGCTAATCCCACACAGAAGCCTAACGCAACGCGTCAACTTACTAGAGATTGTTGTAATTTCGTGTTGAACTATTTCATATTTTATAACATTTGCTTCACTTTTCTGCCGTATCTTTATATATTGTAATCATAGATGGGCAAAATCTAATCAGATTAATAAAAATGATTACGATTACATTTTGCGTTTTTTACCATTAATATGACTGCATTTTGCTCATCATGCATGCATGTTTTAAACACTATGGAACCCCAGATTGGATACACATTTATGACTCCTTAAAGTTTTAAATGGAGTTTAGCATGATTACAGAGCAAGAAAATTAAAATTACGACTACATTTTGTAATCGTTAATCATTAATCAGATTACATTTTGCCCATCTCTGATTGTAATTATATTAATAAAGAGTATGTTTTTAATAGAGGAAACATTAAAAGTGCAAGTAATCGATGAGTATGTATGAAGGGATTAAGGAAGCGAAAGAAGTATGCAAATATATAGGTAAGTTGCGTTACATTCTTTCAGCCTACTTTAATAGTGAATCTGCGTGATGAAGGATATAAAAAAAATATAAAGATCGTTACTGAATAAATAGTCTCAACTCTAAATACCTGGTTTCTTCTTCACCTCCACCCGCCGGTGCCTCGAATCCCATGTCTTCTATATGCGATCTGATCGCCTCCACCGAGCATACTCGAGGGTCATATCTAAAGTAGCCGGCATGCTCTGACAGTTCCACCTAAGAGGAAACAGTCTGAGTTATAGAATTACATGTCAGAAACGAGAACCTAATAATAATAATAATTTTATTGGATCAAAAATTTACATTATATAATTTAATGATCCGGCAAACGTTGTTTTGCTATATACGTTATTGTAATATCTTCTAAGATGTTTATTGAAATTAAGTGATGTCAAAGACAATTTTGTTCATAATTAAATACTCTTAATCAACAATACATTAAAGATTAATATTATTACGTTGATACAACTCTTAACATATAATGCATTAATTTCGACCAAATTCGATTACCATAAAAACGGTTCTAGTGAGTTATTCTTAAAAGATAGACATATACTGTCTCGGACATTTTTTTAGATCATTTCAAGAGGAATAATTCTTTCTATACATATATTTTGGGTATATTGAACCGTTTTCGCAGCGCACGCAATGGAAGCCTTCAAGGATGAATAATTTTCCCCGATTTTTTTCACATTTTCCATTATTTCTTCGCTCCTAATAGTTGCATCATGATGTTATATAGCCTAAAGCCTTCCTCGATAAATAGTCTATTTAACACAAAAATACTTTTTCAATTCGAAACAGTAGTTCCTGAGATTAGCGCGTTCAAACAAACAAACAAACTCTTCAGCTTTATAATATTAGTATAGATTTACGTTGACGCCTGCACTAGTCGTGAGACTGTATCGCAGCCGTCAGCGCCCACCATTACAGAGAATACAAATAATTATAAAAATATATAAAAATATACAGACGTGTTGTGTATAGGTGTGTTATGTGTAGAAAAGGGTGAGTAAAGAGTGTTGTGTGTGAGTGCAGATTATATATAAGTATTTAAGGGCGGCTTGCACTAACGAATTAATCTAGTTGAAGCTTGTATAAAACGCTAATTAATTAAATTGGTTTGATTCCATCATAATGACGATTTTAGTTTAAGAGTTGTTACAACTAGATTTTGATTTAGTGCAAGACAATAAGTTCAGATCAGCGTTAAATAGCATTTTATATAACTTTAAACTAGATTTAATTTGTTAGTGCAAGCCGCCCTAAAAGATTTAATTTAACAGAAAGACTTAGTTTAACAGAAAGCATAATTGTGTTGTTAAGATATATTTTTTTAGGAAGTATTATTTCATAGAAATTATATTGATCTACGTTTTAACACTTTGCTGGTCGGTGACGAGTTAACTTATAGTTGTACTTGCGTTATCTATTTCAATTTAATCATGGGCGATATAGAATATTGCAAAAACTTGGGGTATAGTGTTTAGTTATGTCCGCTTAATATCAAAAATAGTTTTCTTAGAGTAGCATACTGATATCCTTCTAATTTTATAAATGTGAAAGTTTGAGAATATATTTGTTACTCTTTCACGATAAAACTACTGGACGGATTTGCACGAAACTATTACAGTAATATAGATTATACATTGGAATAACATATAGGCTACGATTTGTAATTATTTTATGTAGTTTTGGTCGTAATATGACGATGCATGCCAATTAAGTCAAGAAAAATCTGGCCTCTGAGAGCTATCTTGGCGTACACTGCCTAAACCATTGGAGTTACACAAAGATGATGTACCGTAGGATTGTTTGTCTTGAATAGTTTTAAATAAAAGTCCGCGACAGCATATATCTACCTTTTATGTGGAAGCCACTATGACCAAAATTGTATATTATAACACAGAAGATATTCACTAGAAATAATTTATATGGCAGAACAACGTTTGCCGGGTCAGCTAGTATTGATATAAATGTATCTACGTACGTATAATACAATAAATGTCAGCATGTTTACCGTCAGACTGTCCATTCCTAATAAATGTACATTATCAGAGCAACGACACTTATCGCTATGAGTTATGAAAATTGTATAAGAGATGACGCTAGCGTCCACTATCTTTTAAACAATCAATATTGATCTTTTTTATTTAAGCAATAAAGTTTATATTCGTGTATAAAAGCTTAACAGTTGTTATCAGCTCTAAGCACATGCATGCCCATTATACGCACACATACAAACACAACACTTACCTTTACGTGTTCAATTCCTGGCAACTCTTTGACTGAACCCTCGATGCTCCTGACGCAAGACTGGCATGTCATGCCATTGATTGGCACTCTGACTGCCACCAGGTCTTGAGGAGCATGCCTGCAGACAAAAGATTCATAATTTGTAGTGATGTATTGTAATTATTCTCGTGCCTCTCAAGCACTGTCACCTGCTCTCGTCAGGATTTGATTAACGTCTCCGATAAAACTATAGAAGCTTATTTTACTTTTGTGGGCAAACAGACTGACGGCTTGCTTGATCATCCTCCTGCAGCCCAATTTAAAAGTAGGTACAAAGAAAGCCCACTGTCCGCATTACACGAACAAGACTACGAAAGCCTAGATGTTAAAGAACTGAGGATCTTTACTGACGGCTCTAAAACAGACTTAGGAACGGGCACAGGCGTCTACTCAGAGGATCTTAACATCAAGACCTTCATGGCGTTGGGAGCCCACAATACTGTATTCCAGGCGGAATGCATGGGCATCCTATTGGCAGCCCATGCAGTCATCTCCAGGAAGGTAACAAATCAACCAATCCGAATACTGTCGGATAGTAAAGCAGCACTGCAGGCCATAGGAAGTAAAAATTACAACTCCAGTCTGGTCATGCAGTGCCACCAAGCCCTAACTCAGGTATGTCTAAACAACAACACTACAACCCTTCAATGGATTAAAGGACACAGCGGATCACGCGGCAATGATGCCGCAGATGAGCTGGCAAGAAGAGGATCTGATACAAGAATATTCGGACCTGAGCCGATTATTCCACTACCCTTCAGCTGGTTCAAATCCGAAATTCGTCAAAGAATAAAACGTCTGAAGGATTCAGACTGGAACAACTTAGTAGGATGCAGACAAGCTAAGGAGGCCTTACCTCGAGCGAATCCAAAGGTTTCTAAAGCTATCCTGCATCTCAGTAGATTACAGATACGTAAAGTCACCGGAGCCATAACAGGACACGGTTATTTTAATAGACATCTTTTCCATCTAGGTGTCACAGAAACTACTCTGTGCAGAGCATGCATGAGAGAAGAAGAGACAGCCAGGCACGTACTCCTCGAGTGCAGTGAACTGGCAGCGTACCGGGCACAACACCTCGGCACACCGAGGAACCTTCCGGAAGCAACCAGCAACATCAGGCGGCTGGCGGATTTCCTGAAGGAGCTGGGCTGGGATGATTGAAATCACCCTGGCCCGCTTTTCACGCAAAATAGGCGCACTCAGACGTCGAGTTGCGGAAAATGAGCCCGTGTGAACCTGATACCTGATACCTGAAGCCCACTGTCCTAATAACAGACTAACTAATATAGTCCCTAACGCCCAGACCAAAACATTTTCATATCTCTGTAATTATTACGAATTAAATTTTGATATTTTGAGGGTACTTTGCTAGATAAATAAAAAAAAAACACTATAATATTATAATTTGTTCTTTATTTAGTACGTTGGGTCATAAAAATTGATAAGCGTGTACAATGGTGGCGTGTAATTTAATTCAAACATTTTACAGGACCGTAAATATTATTTTCTAGTATTAGTATGGCGGGTCTTGCTCCTTAAACAGCTGTGATTTTGCTGGGCGTTTAGTACTATATGATTTTGTCCTAGAACTATCACACTGAACTTCAGGAGGTTATATAGGGTTACCGTTGCGTTTAAACAACTGAAATATAAGACGCGTTGCTACTGCATTGCTGACCAAGGATATTGGTCACTGTCCTCTGGAGCAGTAGCGTGCATCCCTTATAAAGCATAAAAAGCATTATCTCGTTATACTTGGACATTTAACCCTTTGCAGTCGTATGCAGTTCCGGTCGTATGTCTGCTCTCAGCCACCACAGCAAGGAACCATACGAAACCTATATTGTATGCAACAATGTATCAGTTTACACAATTCCGAAACAAAATGGATGGATGAATGACTGTATTAAATAAACAGATATCTAAAGTTCACAAAAGAATTACCAAATCTTGTTTATCCATCGTAACCTTACGTGTTATGAATCCCTGCTCTTTCGACGGTAATTAATTCCGACCAGTACGATACCCATATCCAAATTTAATACGTCCGCAAAGGGTTAATAATCATATTGACTTAAAATCTGCTGTTTACCAAAATAGGTGGGATGCACGCCACTGCTCTTGTGGCACCCTATACCATAACTCTTGGGCAAAATTAGAGGCCAGATGGCTTCATACTCATCAAAGAACACTATTAGAGTTTAATAGTTATCGAGATGGAAGCAAATTGTAGGTACACGCACACGATCTGTCGGTGGACGCTAAGACCGTCCGCCGTCCGGCAGAGAGGACAAGACATCGTGTGTGTGCCCACATGGCGCCTCATCGAGAGGTAGTGAGGGGGTAACAATTGACCCCCCTCCCAGAGAGGAGGCCTGTCAAGGCCATTCGCTCGCCGGGTCCGTAGGAAGAATACGGATACCCAGGCACGGCGAAGGCGAAGAGAGGACAGTGTTGGCAGCCCCTGACGGTCCGAAGGGATTTCCACCGGGTTAACAAAAAAAAGGTACACGCGCACGTACAGGCGCTGTCACCTACATCATACCCCTTTTCATATAACGACAGTAGCGTTCATTCCATAAATGCATAAAAGCATTGCATACCCTTATGATAAATAAGTCTGGAATAAATTCCTTTAATTTAAACAAAAAAAAGGAACCCTTTACATTTATATTTATTCTATATATATATGGACGGATCGGGCTGAAATTTGGAATGCAGGTAGATGTTATGACGTAGGCATCCGCTAAGAAAGGATTTTGATGAATTCCACCCCCAAGGGGATAAAATAGGAGATGAAAGTTTGTATAAATCTTCTCAGATTTTCGACTATAATATAATATAATAGCTTGATAGTTTTAGCGCCTAATGACAGATTAGGCCCTAATTTTTTACACACGCTAAACAAAAGTAAAGTCACAAAAACTATATCTAATTAATTATAATACTTCTTAACGCGAGCGAAGCCGCGGGCAAAAGCTAGTCATTATATAATACTCAAATTCATTATGTTAATCTGCCTGCCCTGTCCAAACATCCTATGCACGTCACTGTATAACGGCATACAGACGCAAAGTGGATACAGCCACTAATGTATTTCTGCTCACCTCGAGAGGGATATAGCGCGATGTGTTGTTATTGTTATTCACGTTGTAGCTAAACAAAACGTGTCTATTGTACTTTTATTTTAATGTGTTTGGGTGTACAACTCTTTAGAATTGTCTTTGCAATTGCATTCTTTTGTTAATAATTTCTAAAGTGTAAAGCCTTTTAGCAGTAACGCAATAAGACAATCTTTCACGGTGAGCGATTGTTATGTGTAAACAATTGCTGTGTAATTTGCCGCCAACGCACACGCGTGCACAAAGGCTGAGTTAAGACCGAAGAAAAACTGCTAGACAGTAGGTTTCGAGCTAGCAACGAGTCCACACTGAATTTCATCCAAGTTTCGGCGTATGCAACATCAATTCCTAACGATATAATCACTCCCAAAGCGTATATAAATCTCTGGCTCAGTATATGAACTACTTTCTTTTTTTTACACTGACACAGCACAGTGACTACACCAAACCTGATGGTAAGCATGGTGCAGTCCAAAAAACGCCAACGACTATCGACAGGTAAGAAAAAACTCATCGGTAGTCGCAGAAATCATACCAGCCTGCACAAATATATCTTCACGCTACTCGTAAAGGATCCCATATCATAGGACGGTGGGAACACGCCCGCCGGAAGACCATTCCACAGCCCAACGACTCAGCTGCAGTAAGAGTTAGAGAACTTCTTAGTCCTAGCCGGGATGTGAGTTACCGTACAGCTGTGACTCCGCAGACCAGCGCGCGTGGTTCTGCTATGGAAGGGAGAGGGTGGAACATGTAACTGTAATCACGATCTAGTTCGGGCATTCGCTCAAACACCACAGAAATACATTTATTCATTTTTGCTCTACTTAAGAGCATATTCCTACACTTTAGGCGCGTGTATGTCATATCTTTATAATTTTTTTTTACAATAGCACAACATAGTGACTACAGTAAGTACAGTGTAGTCCAAAAACGAAAGCGACTATCAAAGGATGAAATTCCGTTGATAGTCTACATCGTCATGTCGGCCCACATATACCACGACTGAAGGTCTCTAGGTATATGAGCTACTGGATATACATAAGCTGATATATCTCCTTATTTTATGGTTATATGCCTAGTTTAATAAATTGAGATACTCGTACAACATCTACTGTGTAGTAAGATTAGTTGGATGAGGTTTTTCCTTATGATCTGTTATATCATGTGCAAACACGTACGGAATTTTTTTTTATCAGTAAAAAAAGGTCACACAGAATTATACGGTCATTATTGCTTATAAGGGAAACACAAATACATACATAAAAACTGCTTAAATGGAAATGTTTATTACCGGAGGCAAACGCTGCATTAAGAGAGCTGATAAGACAAACAAAGTTTCAACGGTTTTGCGGTACTCATTGCGCTTTCTGATTCACGCCTTGAATATCCGCGACGCTGCGTTGAACGCGACTACGGATGGTATTGGTATTTCGGATATTCGCTGATTGCCATGCTTTCCGGATCGGATATTTGTGCCCGCGTCAAAAGTTTCGTGGTGTTTTGGGCTTTTGCACAAGTTTTATCGCTCATGATTATTACTTTGTCTAAAAACCTCAAGGTCAGCTTATCTGTGCGGAACGTAACCGGATTTTAAGGGCCAAAGGCTTCGCTAGTCCCATCCGAGAGAAATCTACATAACGACCAGGATGACGCCATTGACGAATACGACAAGGAGATATCATCATTGCGGTCACGCGAAAGCCTATCCGGCCGAAAGGATAGGGCAACGTCCACACCGCCACTGCAGCGGCTAACATGAAGTCGCAGGGGCCCCCATCCATTTCGTCCCTCGCTGGGAGTGCCGGGCGGACCGGCTCAGGGAGCAGCCGCTTAGGCGATACTCCAGTGGTGTTGTAGGTGTTCCCACGCACCACTTGGCGGTGGAGGAGTGTTGACTACTCTTCTCTCCCAACCCTCCTACACCGTATGGCGCTGCCCTCTCTAGGGGGCAGCATGCGCCGGGCCGCGGTCTAAGGGCTCAGCCTGTTCTGTCCCGTAGCCCGGCGCACCTTGTGAAAGGAGGAACACCCCGGTGGTTTTAGCCAGTGAGAGTCTGGCACACTATCATTATCCCTGCTCACTCCGAAATGGACATAGCTTGTTGATATATTATTATTAAAAAGTATTTACCTATTTTTACAACAATGTGACACTATCTGAGGTTTACAAACATAACGACAGCATCGCTTGTGATAAGATAAAAAAAACCGCTACCAGTGATGCGTGAAATCTGCACAACTACCTTCCGTTGCAATTTAAAATCTATAGTTGAATAAATAAGATTCATAATTGCTAATTAATATTACTGCAATACTATAAATATACGTAACGCCTAGATACTATCAAAATCTCAATATGAATTACGATAATATTTTCAAATACTTTACAAGGAAAAACTAGCCTCATGAGTTGGTAACACGGAGATAAATCCTGCATAGAAGCATCAGGACAGCGACCCCGGAGTGTCAAGACTCCTACTGACTAAAAACCCCCGGGGTGTCCCTCAAATCGCTGCTAGTCAAACCTGGAATCCACATTCCTCCAATGACGGATAGTCTAGCCCCAAACTAAGCTTTTACTATGGGTATCAGACAAAGATATAGACACTTAAATACATATATAAAACTATGATGCGACAAACTGTATTATCAGGCGTCAATGAGACAAAAGATTTAAGAGCTGACCGAGATTTACATAGATTAAACAAAGAGTATTCTGACTGAGGGTAAAGTAAAATATACCCAGAATCTTTGGGAGTATATAAAAAATATAAAGTTATCTAAATAGCGTTCCTTTTTACATAGTTACACAAATAGGAAATCAGTGTGTCTATAGATATAAATTTTAGTTTAGCTTACGTTGTTATCGAATCTGATTCCAGAAACTTCTCTTAAAACTCGTTGCTACAATGTTAAAATTAAACTAGACACACAAAATGATATCCAACAACTATAAATAAAAACACTGATCAAATTAAAAAACGTTTTTACAAAAGGTTTATACCTAGCGTCGTAAGAAAATATAAATATCACAACGCACGTTCCTTTTTCAAAAATACAATATGATAATGCTCTGCATTAATTTACTCGCACGGCACACACGATTTTTTACTGCGAGTCGGGTGCAAATCGTTTCGAAGCTAAAAGCGCTTCAAGCGAAACCTCGTTCATTCATTCTAAATGCGAATGAAGCTTTGCGCTGAACTGCCATTTAGCACACAGCTATGGTGTCGTGTGACTTCAAGTGAAGTCATTATGAATAACTAATTATGTTTATTAACGCTACATTATTCTTGAAAAAATACATCTGCGTATACAAAAGATGTTGCAATGTACAATAATTTTTCGGAAGAACAAATTACAAAGGAGAAAACGTCTCATATTCCAGGTTAAATGCAAATACTTTAAGGAAATCGCTGAATCTGTGGGTAGTATTTTTTTACAATAGCTTGTTAAAGTGAGTACACCGCATTTGATGGAGAGCACAGTGTAATCGAAGAACAGAAACGACTATCTACTACGAAGGGATGGCAATTCATGCAGTGTACCAAAGTACCTTGATTAAAATGGAAAAAAATGCATTCGAAAATTTAATAAAAATCTGAACATACCTTTAAAATACTCCTTTTTCAAATCTCAAAAAGTAATTTATCCCACGTCCGACCAATAGCGTGCAAGCGCGCGAATTAAAACAACATGGCCCCCGCACACAGAGTGAGGGTTTGTTATGAAAAAATAACAAGGCGCTTAGATTAAATAACGTGTGCTTGTTGTGGAATATAATCGAATGTTTATAATAAGTCTATTATCAACTTATCGGGTGTATAATAACGAACATTCAATGTGGGGGACATCGAACAGCTCAGTTCTATAGATATACATTTAAACTTATATATGTATAAATAAAGACCCATACCCACTGGAACCGCCATGAGCTTGGAGGGTTCCGTGGAATTTAAAAGTGGACTGTAATTTTTCTAGGTCTTGGCTCATGCGATATAACTGTTGCCACCCACCTGTTAGGCTGTTCAGCAGTCCTGACGATATGTGATATCACTTCCACAACACAGTATTTGTATGAAACCAAAATATAAATGATTAAGGTGCACCGTCGACGCATACGTATTGATAGCAAGACGAACGATTTCACAATGGTTTGGCAAACTACCCTCCCCTCGGACCGGGTGGTAATTAAACGCAACAAGAGCCGGACTAAGCAAGGACTTATTAACTGAGGCGTTACCACCCACTATAATAATAGGCCATAGAACCGTCGTTCTATTATTTGACATAATTTAACTATTTCTTGACAATTTTGACGTTTTTTTTGACATTTATTATCATAACCTATTATATCGAAATGTTACCTCAATCCCATATATGTAGCGCTTTTACACTAACATTAAGCCTGATCGGGTGTTACTTTGTCTGCAGTTCTTTTATTCTATAGAAATCATACGTCTATCAACACAATCGAAAGAAATGTTTAGTTCTACAATATTGTTACGAGCGCGGGGTATTAAAATGCCGGTTGTGACGGACAATCAATTTATTAACAGAGGAGAGTACACAAAATCAAAATGCAGCCACAGAAAGGTCTTGAAACACAGCTGTCGAACGATCGCGATGTTAAATCGTCGAAGAGTCCAGAAGCACGTCGAAGAATGCTCTCGAAAATCCGTCGTCAAAAGTCCAGTCGCAGAAAGTTCTCGAAGTCCAGTATCAAAAATTCAGTCAAAATAATCGCACGTAGAATCACTATACAGTCGCAGTATGATCGCAAAGTCCTTGAAGATGGCTTCGTAATATCGCACTGTGTCGCTGTCCAAATTAGAACTGTCCTGTGATTTTTTTTTTTTTTTGAAGCGGACTAACTACTGATTTCGACTGTCCTGTGATTTCATCGAGCGCGTATTTATATCGGAACAGCCGCTTTCCAGCATTTTCGATTAATAACTAGAATCTTATAGAGGTATTTGAACCTTATGTTTTTAGTTGTAAATTCCAGAATGGGTTCATCGACCTTTCGCGAACCGGAATTCCACGAACAGCGGCCGTCTCACCGATATACGCGTCACGAACTCGGGCGGCAAAAGATGAAACGATGCGCCCCCCTCCGATGTTTTCGATGGTAAACAATTTTCTCCGATCCGGTTGCAAGTTATTTCATTCGAAGGAGTACATCAAGACTATCTATGCGTTTTAAGATTATAGTCGTGCGATGCCTGGAAGCCTAGAAATCTAGGTCTAAAGTTTGGCCCTAGTTCCGTCGTAACAATATATTTGCCGTTTATACAGTAAAGTTTATCGTTCAAAATCAAAACTTACAACAATGTATGGGCTTACTAACTTTCTTCAAATCTTTAAACCCTAGTCTTACACGATATCTGTCAATTGCGTGTGCTATAGTAAACAAGAAAGTCGTTCGCGCGCCGTGCCTTTCAACTGTTCCGCCGTAGACCTGAACTGGGACCAGAGATGGGAAAAATGTAATCTGATTAATGATTAACGATTACAAAATATAGTCATAATTTTAATTTTCTTGCTCTGTAATCATGATTAAATCCATTCAAAACATTAAGGAGTCATAAATGTGTATGCAATCTAAGATTCTGTAGTGTTTAAAAAATAGCTGAGCAAAATGCAGTCATATTAATGGTAAAAAACGTAAAATGTAATCGTAATTGTTTTTATTAATCTAATTACATTTTGCCCATCTATGATTGGGGCCAAATTTATACTTATCATGGGATGTATATTTCAATGCAACGAAATGAATTGTTAAATAATAGATAATGTTTAGGAACAAATAGTAATTTTAAGACGTTTAAGGTTTAATCATTTTGGTTATGATATACGATTAAATATGTCGAGATCAATAGATCTCGACATATTTAACGAAACTATATACAAATTAAAAAAAAAGATGTTATTTGAGAAGATTGTTCCATAGATTTTTTTTTTTTATTATTATCTGTTATAAAAATTTTCTGATTACATTAGTTTATATCTTTCTGTGTTACTCGTATTTTTATTTTTCTTTTCTTCTGTGCATGTAGTCTACACTTATAAATATAGTCGCATTCATAATGTATCCTCTTCATGTTCTTATATAGTTTTTATGTATTAATGTAGTCTATGTAAGTGTACTTATAAATAAATAAATAAATACCTAAATGTTTTACCACGAGTCGGAATCTCGGTTATAGGCCAAGGGGTTAAAACAATGTTCAGTGCTTATATAGTTTGTTTCTACAGAATCCTTGATGCACGAGTCCGACTTACACTTGGCTAGCTTTTTTGTATGCGTTGAGGCGATGAGATTACTATAATACGGGTAAAAGACCGTTAGTCATTGAAATGGAAAGGTACGGGCAACCTTGCCCGGTATAGTAGGTATGTAGCTCAAGTGACGTAATTACTCTAGTTTGTGGCACGATTTTCTGTCTCTTTCTACTATTCGTATGTTGTGTAATTAGCGATATTTTAAAATAACCGATTATTACCGCTTTGGCGGTCTGATATCGCAGTTTGTGTGGACTTACCTGCGAGTTATCTATGAGAAAACTTTTCTGTGATGAGCTGACTAGTTTGTCACAACTCTTTGTCTAGTGCACATAGTACGAGCGCAAACTTAGTTTAAGACTAATGAGTAATGACTAATGTTTGTGGGAGTCGAAGCTGCTCGCGTCCGTAGGCTTTACCCTAGTTACCCTACACGTGACTCCTGGGTGGTGCTAAACGAGCAGCAGCGAGGTGGTAGGGCGTCGGTGCCCGTCTGGATCGCGACCACAGTACACGGGTGTAAAGCCCGTCATAGTGACCAGTTTCGGCTTATCACGTTTCGGGATCAGCTTATGTATATCCAGTAGCTTATATACCTAGAGACCTTCAGTCGTGGTATATGTAGGCCGACATGACGACGTAGACTATCAGTGGATTTTCATCCTTTGATAGTCGCTTTCGTTTTTGGACTACACTGTACTTACCATCAGGTACTCTGTAGTCACTATGTCGAGCCAGTGTAAAAATAATAATAATAATAATGAATGCAATTGACTGTAAATGTCACTATTATTTCGCCATGTCTATTTTTATTTCTCGTTACCTTTTATATGTGAGGAGTCTAATTTCAAAACCCACTACAGTCAAACCTGGGTAAGTGAGAAAATTCTATAAGTGAGAGTAATAGCCAGGACCCGGCATTGTAAGCTCCCAAAGCCTCTATTAGCGAGAAGCAGAAACCTCTGTAAGAGAGAGTCGCCTTTCCCTCATGGGCCTCCGTAAGTGAGACCGCTGCTTATCTATACCTCTATAAGCGGCAGTCGAGCTTTATTTATTTATATTATTTAGGAGGATAAACATTCAAAATACATAAACGGAAACCCAAATAAAATTGACGGATTTTTTAAAGTGTAAATAAGTTCTAAATAAAATAAAATTCCATAGTGCTTGAATTTTTGTTTTGTTTTCGTAAGCATCTTGATACCTAGCCTTATAAAGTACATATATGTCGAAATCTAATGAACGTAACATATACGCACTATTAAAAGTATATATGTACTTAATACATTCGTACTTGCTGTGTCTTGTTATCGCTGCGTACCTCTATAAGAGAGAAACGCTACCCATGTACCTGCGTTAGCGAGAAACTCGGGTTAGTGAGGGACCTCTATAAGCGAGAATGAGATTGTGCTCCCTTGAACTCTCACTTATCCAGGTTTGACTGTATAACATATTTTTTCAAATCCCCTAAATTTATAAAAGCTTACAATTAATCTTTGATTTAACAATCACATTCTTATAAGGTATTTAAATTATTATTCTAGAGTAAAAAAGCAAAAAAGAAAAAATCACATATAATATTTGCTTTGATAAAAACATTTCAATTTACTATTAGGACTATTAAGTAATTTTGTACGAAAAATCGTTTTAGCGGGTTTTGAAATTAGACGCCTCATATCCTTGTTACGTTACCAGTGTAAGAAAACATCGTGAGGAGACCAGCGTGGCGTCTAATAGAAATGTCGTGTGTACTAGTGCTGTGAGAACGGCGATCAACTGCGCCACTGGTCACGTTGGGCAGGACACATAAGCGCAAAATGGATGCAGCTACTAATGTATCTCTGCTCACCCCTAAAAAGATACAGCGCGACGATATGTTATTTATTTTTATTATTATGTTACATTGCTGGACCGTTACTTAAGTTAAAAAACACGTTTTAACAATACGGATTGGCATGTAGACGCCTCCGCGTACCACCGGTGGCTCGCAAGTCTGCCTCATCGAGCGGCGTGTACCACCAAAAATTTAGATCGTCTATTTAGTATATTGGCAATAAATAATACGGGAAAAAAAGGAAAAATTCTAACTAGCTTATACATACAGAAAGATATAAATTTAAACACAATTCTAGACGTGGAGGCCGTGTGTGTGTGTGTGTGTGTGTGTGTTAAGTCCATATATATATAGTTGTCTTATTTACGATTGTGTATATATTAATATTTTAGTGCGGGCATATACACTCGATATATAATAATCATAGATGGACAAAATGTAAACTGATTAATAAAAAATGATTACGATTACATTTTGCGTTTTTCATCATTAATATGATTGTAGTTTGCTTATCTATGTTGTAAACACCACGGAATCCTCAATTGCATACACATTTATGACTCCTTAATGTTTTGAAGGGATTTAATCATTAAATAGTCGCCACACCCCGCGCACACCTAACACATTTGGTGAGTGTTGTAAAGTGCCACCCTACCCTCATCTCCTTGATTTGTCATTGGAGCGGTGAGCGAGAATACATGGCACACCGCTCACGCCTGGATCTGGGCGACGCGCTCCCTCAAGTGCGAGGAGATGATAGCCGGAGGTTTTTAGCTAGTAAGGGTCTGGCACACTGGGTTCTCTGCCCTTACAGCAGCCCCGGCGATCCTATACAGGATTTTCCCTGTGTTACCAAAAAAAGGACCGTCCGATAGAGCTCAATGCTTTAAGCAGCCGTCTACGGCCGAGAAACATGGATTACTCCAGAGTTAACGTGTTAAGTTTATTATTCCAACAATAAATTAGAAACAAGTTAAACATATCTGCCAAGCGATTTGTGTAGAAGTAAGTATTACGTAGGCAGTAGCGTTCATTCCATAGATGCATGCAAGCATTGCTTGTCCTTGTGATAAATAAGTCCAGAATAAATTGCCCAAAATTAAACAAAAAAGGAACCATTTATATTCATATCTATACTATATTCACGCCGTCTATCTTTCCTATGAAAGCAATGTAATATTTGATGCCATAATACGATATTCAAATTAATTACGCGAATTTTGCCTAAGCTGTCCAAATACCCTATGCACGTCACTGTACGTGGGTGAATGCCTGATGACGTCACTGGAGCTGCTAATATCGCACTCCCCCACATCTCTCTTGGTGTCGAGATCGCTTGGAATGCTCGATATTAAATATCTAACGTGCTCGTTTATTGGAACTTACGTTGAATTGTAAATGAAATTTTCCTCATTCATTCCAGCCTTTTAAGATGAAATAGTGCACAGAATTCCCTTTTCTGGGTCATGAGCGGGAAGATTAAAGTGAAACCCTGGATACAGGTCACCACTGGTTTAATCACTGAACATATACAAGACTAACAACTTTTTTTTACGACTTTTTATAATTCAATCTCTTTTTCCCCATACAAAAAAATAAATAAATCAAATTTGCAGTTCTGATCTTCTTAACACTCTGAAAGGCGGCGCGATGCAACCGGGGCAGACGATTTCGTAGCGTCAGCTGACTGAACTTTAAACATAGAGCTAACGATTCATAGAAATCCCTACTAAGACTAAAAAAATATATATCTTAGGATGTGTTAAGTTTTGGCAAAAGTCACAGAACAATAGTTGTTAGTCTTGATGTACCTGAGTTATCTTTAAGAGGTTTTGCGTTAGTTACCAGTAACGTTGTATACGTAAAAACCAATACTTAATCTCTGTATTGTTTCTGTTTCCTTTTGTTTTTCTCGTTCCTCAATATAGCACTTTTGCCTTACATACAGCTGCTGTGAACGAAACTATAACGCGATTCAATTTTGCACAACGCCATCTACCGAATCGACATGCATTCACGCCATAGTCTGTTCACAGCAGCTGATTAATGTTCTTCACTCGAACAAATAGTTTGCATTCAGTGTGTTTTACGTACGATTACCTAAGACACAGAGACCTGGACGTCCACCAAAGACGCCGTTTACCGAATGTGCGCTTGGAATTAAGTTGCAAGAACGTGTGCAAGGCAAATAAATGGTCGTAGATTTAAATCTCGGCACATACATCTTGATTTTTCCAACATAACCCTTTAACGTCCACGGGACAGATTTTCAAGCTTCGAGTTTGAGCTGATACCATGCCGTGAATTGGAACGGGAAAAATATTAGAACCATTGTATCCCATGTTTTCGAGGGTGCTTTTTCGAATGGTCACAGTTAAAAGTCGCTAAAAAGTGTAAAACTATGGAAAAATTAGAATAAAAAAAAATTTTGAGAAAACAATTTTTTGCTCATTATGCTTCGTTCTCTATACATTTATATTACACTTCTAAAACTGATTTAGAAGGCGTCCATGGTACCTAAACTATCAATAAAAATTGCTAACCTAGCTAAGAATCTTCTGAAAACTTACAAAAGCATGATTTGATGGTTCGCATACGTGGCGAGGATAAATGATGATAAAAAAGATATACAATATCAATGTAAGAGGAACTAAGAGCCGAGGCCGGCCGAGATTTACCTTCACAGACCATATAAAAAGCGTTCGGATGGAGGGTAATGTCAAAAGTACGCGAAATCGCTTGAAGGGAGAGCGCATGAAAGGACTGCAAGAATAGAAAGTGGCGTTCTATTCTCTTTGTCTACTTTGCGTACCCCAATAGAGGTTCGGCGTAATGATATATAGTTATCATATACATTTTCTGTTATTTGTAGATGCTTAGTCTGAAATGGTCAAAAACTTAGCTTTACAAAAGTTAGGAAACAAATTAAACGAATATTTCAATCCTTACCCGATCTCCAAATCATTCAGCCGTTGATACTTGACCCCTTTGGACATCATTTTGTCTCGATCACACCTCCCACTCACTAATAACACTGATATATCACTGTCTCATTCTAACTGCGTCAATCAAATCCACTTAACACTAATGATCTATTTAACTTCAACTGTGCTCTCACGTTTCAATCGGAATCTTGATTATTTAGGATTTACGACATACAAGGGAAAAAACAATTAAAAAAACAATTGTGGAATAGCCGGACACAGTCTAATTTATGCCTGATAATAAATAAATAAATTGTATTTAAATATGTCTATTAAAGAGTATAAAACAAAGGAAAAATACTATAAAACAAAGGAAGAATACTTGAAAATTATTCTCATAGAACATACAACGGATTTTTACGCCGTCTACACAAAGCCTGTACACAACTGCCGTCCCGGACAGACCGTACCGTAATAAAGTACCCAAAAAATATACTAAGGAGTCAAAATTAAAGCATGAACACACGCAGCGTATTTGATTACTAAAAATCCGTAGACTCGTTACAAAATTTATTTCTAATTTGCCTCACCAGGCAAAAGTCCTCTAAACGTAGAATTTTATTATTCTTTACAAAATCACCCGTCGATTTAAAAGTACTAATAAACACAGAACACACTATACTAACGATTATCGATGAATGGTTAAATACTCCACTAATTATCTGATAACAGAATGACATGAAGATTTATGTTGTAATTGAGGACAATAATATGTTCCACTGAGGAAGCTTGTCTCACATACATTTGCGATGCTATTATATGTCTTGAGCTAACTACTGTAAGCACGGTGAGTAATAATGTACTGACATAGTTTTATATAGTTTTAATGAATATTTATTTATGTATTTATTATACACAAAAATATTATTTCTTAATAATATTTTTTTAACTTCATATTTAAATAATATTTATTATCAGTTTTAGATAAACCACTTTTGATAATAATTACAAAAGTATCACTGCTCTAAAATCCCATTTACATATTCTATTTATTATTACTTATTAATCTGAGTTGTGAAGAAATGCTGTATCAGCGATAACGCCAGTAAAATTCGACTCGTGAGATTAACATATTATAGACCTCGTAACATTTCATTAGCTTATGTCAATCCCATACATTTTTTTAAAAGTTTTAGTGACATTGCTAATAGAATATTACTTTGTCTACGTCTTGTATTCGTTTTGGTAAATCTAGAAATACTCAAAAGGTTTTTATATGTTTTTAGAAAGAGTTCTTTTAATTTCTTTGTGTAATGAAATAGCTTATAAAGTATAGCATGTGATCGCAACGCAGAACGCCTGTGCAACAGCGCTTAGTACATTAGATATGATATCAAAATCCAAATGTTTTGCCCACACCTATGTATAAACGTCGTCATGCCGATTGCACTCTGCCCGCCGTGTGCAACTCATGCGTTTCGAGGTAAATAAACCACAATAAAATCTACACTGAAACTCGAGTAGAAAAATTGAAAATTATATTCACGAATCCTTTTTTCTTGTAACCCGAGGGAATCCCCTAACGGGCCTTAGGGAGCGGTGAGGGCCGCCCCTCGGTTTGTTGGAGTTGCACCAACTAAAACCCCCGGGGTATCCCTACTAACCGTCTGCCGGAGCCGAGGGCAAGGCCGTGCCAGCTTCCTCGGCACCCAGCGACGTTTGGCTTATTCAGGTTGTGGCCCCACTGCACAACAGTTACAGAGGGGTGGTGTAGATAGCCACGCCCCCGCTCACCTTCATTGTCGTGGAGCGGTGCGCGGGAACACATCGCGCGCCGCTTTCGCCTTGGAAATATTGGGCGACGCAATCCATCAAATACGCCACGTATCTTCACTAGGTACACGAGAGAAGTAAAGACCTTTGGCAACCTAACCCTTAGCACTCCGAGTGGTTGTGTTTACTCAAGAATGCGGCAACTCCGTGACATTTTTGCGTTGGAACATCGTAAAACTAACTGAAAGCAATAAATAACTGAAATAAATAAATGAAAGCATATGGCGCAATTGCGGCGCCTACAGATTTAGTGGCTTTGATAGCACTGGCGCAATAACGGCGCCTACGGAGTGCAAAGGGTTAAAGAATCGTACAAAGAAGCTTTTCAATTTGTATAATATTTTTCACGTCATCTCTGGTTACCTATTTTCTGCCTTGTTCACATCTGAGTAATAAAAACGTAATATAAGATATCAAAAAAATTTAGTATGTTGTGTGTTTGTATGCGTCTATATACGCATGCTCGTGAATACATACATGTAAGATTTAGTATGTGACATGTACTAATACTTGTTTATATATGTTTATTTTTTATATTTCCTTAAAAATTTTGAAAGGATCTGTATACATTGTAAATTGCAATAAATAGATTGGAATTTAAATGTCCATAAAAATATTGCATTGTTCCCAAAGAGACAGTTTTTGTATTTAAAATTAATAATAGCAAAATGTTTACAGCCAATGATGTACCATCTCTGCTCACCCCGGTAGTGATATAGCATGACGATATATTACTTTAATTTGAAAATTTGACCCACTGTATCTCAACATAGAGGCTATAAAGCAATTATAATAAAGGCAAAGATTGCGCTTAAAACTCCGTTCCGGGCATCATCCGGCGGCAAGTTTTGCATATCCCATGAGGAAAGCCGAGTCACCCAATTGTGACACGTGTGGAAAGATTGAAGATGTGCATCACTTGCTGATGGAGTGTGCCCGGAACGAGACACAAAGGAAGTCGCTGATGAGCTAGTTGAAAATTAACAGACAAAGTATCGGAGCATGGAGTTTGGGAGTCGAAGCTGCTCGCGTCCGTAGGCTTTACCCTAGTTTCCCTACACGTGACTCCTGGGTGGTGCTAAACGAGCAGCAGCGAGGTGGTAGGGCGCCGGAGCCCGTCTGGATCGCGACCACAGTGCATGGGTGTAAAGCCCGTCATAGTGACCAGTTTCGGCTTGTCGCGTTTCGGGATCAGCTTGTGCATATCCAGTAACTCATATACCTAGAGACCCTCAGTCGTGGTATATGTAGGCCGACATGACGATGTAGACTATCAATGGATTTTCATCCTTTGATAGTCGCTTTCGTTTTTGGATTACACTGTACTTACCATCAGGTACTCTGTAGTCACTATGTCGACCCAGTGTAAAAAAAAAAAAATGGCGCGGCATTTTGACGAATCCTTTGTCCAGTGAAGCCAGAATGCTGTACCAGATGGTGACGCTTGCTCATCTGCAACTCCCCTAGCATGTAAGGACGTAGGTTAGGGCACAATGAGGCTGATATATTCGCTGGAATAAAAGCCCCTAAATAAAAAAAAAATCAAACATTTCTCGTCAAGGTAGAGAAGTCACCTTGAGGTTTTTAGCCAGTATCTACAAATCCGTCAGACCTCGTGTCCGTCAGACGAACTGTGCAGTTGGGGCGGTCCAATGAGGATTTACCCCAAGTAAAAAAAGGCCAACATAATCATCGGGAAGATCCCCCCCCCCCCCCGCCACTTTTGAAGTGAAATATCTTCATCAAAACAGATATAATAATTACAAGCAACTCATTGTTGATTTACCTCATGGCTAATTATACTAAATACACATCGAGTCGATGTAAAGGAAGAGAAAACACCCAAGGCCATCGTCTGCCTCGTGTAATGATACGCGTGAAGGATAGTACGCTGCTGTAAATTGTAGTATAGCACATGTATCAGTAATCCATGAAATAAGAAATTCTTCGGATCAAAATGTCACGCATACAAATAAGGAAAAGTCACGTGTAAAATTGTGTACAGGTTGTGTAAATATTTTCGACTTTGCAAAATATATCCATTCCTTTTTATTAACACAGTCTCGACATAGTGACTACAATGTACCTAATAATAAGTACGGTGTAGTCCCAAAACGAAAGCGACCATCAAAGGATGAAAATCCATTGACAGCCTCCGTCGTCATGTCAGCCCACATATACCGCGACTGAAGGTCTCTAGGTATACGAGTTACTGGATACACACAAGCTGATCCCGAAACGCGACAGGCCGAAGCGAGTCACCATGACGGTCTTTACACTTGTATACTATGGTCACGACCCAATTCGGCCAATCGCCCTACTACCATATTCCATTACTTATGAAATCATTAATTTAATTGAAATTTTAAAATTATGAAGTCCCTAAACGGGAGTGCTCGTAGGGTCGAATTCCGGCTTGTACCTCTAGGTTTTTTTAGATCACGTACGGATTTAGACACCACAAACTCACCGGTGGAGGAAAACATGGTAAGCAGACCCGGATGGCAACTAATAGTCAGTAGCGTTTATTCCATAGATGCATGCAAGCATTGCATGCCCTTATGATAAATAAGTCTGCTTTTGTTTTTGGTTTGCTTAAAGTTGTTTTAAACAAAAAATGAACCCTTTATATTCATATCTATTCTATATTCTCGCTGTCTATCATTCTTATAAAAGCAGCATAATACGAGGGTTGCCTTTTATATTTCGGGATCAGAGAACATAAACAAATATTAATCATCGAAAATCACTTTATTGTTTTTCAAAATATTCCCCATGAAGATCTATACACTTTTGCATACGTTTGAACCAATTGTCGAAGCACTTTTGCCACTATTATTGAGGTATTTCCAAAACATGCATTCAGAATGCAGCAACCGCTTCTTCAGGTGTCGAAAAACGTTGACCTCTCAGTTTTTTTTTTACGTACGGGAATAAAAAGAAGTCATTCGGTGCCAGTCAGGACTATACGGCGGATGGCTCATCAAATCGATGTTTTGGGTGCTCAAAAATGCAGTTGTTTGAGCCGATGTGTAAGACCTCGCATTGTCGTGGCGTAGAGTGATCCGTCTTCGGCGGTTGGTTTTCCTGATTTCTTGAAAGACAACTGGCAAACGAATAGTTGTATACCACTCAGAATTGACTGTTCTACGTTTTTCTAGTGGTACGGTTGCGACATGTCCAGTTTTTCTGAAAAAACAGGCGACCATTTGCTTGGAAGTGCTTCGTGCGCGAACAACTTTTGTTGGATTTGGCTCATCTTGAAACACCCATACAGTCGACTGCTGTTTACTTTCGGGCTCATACGCATAAATCCACGATTCATCACCTGTCACGATGTCGTAGACATGTTTCGAAGCACCGCGATCGTATTTTTTGAGCATTTCCTTCGACCAATCGACACGAGCCTGTTTTTGAGCGGTGACAAATTGTGTGGGATCCAACGCGAACAATTTTTTTTGACAGTCAAATGTTTATGCAATATTGAATGTACGCTGGTCCCACTAATGCCTAAGGTTGTCTCAATCTCACGATAGGTCACATGACGATCTCGCAATATCAGTTCGCCCACAGCATCAATGGTTTTCGGAACAACAGCTGATTTTGGACGACCTTCACGAAATTGGTCTTGGAGTGAACTTCAACCACGATTGAATTCACTAGACCATCGATAAATACTGGTCCTTGATGGAGCTTCATCGCCAAAAATTGAATTAAGTTCATCCATGCACTGTTGCTGAGTTAATCCACGTCGAAATTTATAAAAATTATCGCACGAAAATGTTCACGATTTAATTCCATTTTTGGGCCGAAATTAATCTTTAAGTTACTGTAATCAACACAAATAGTGCTCGTATGTCAAAATGTTCTGAGTACGTATAAGCTCAAAATTGTCCAACTTTACGATAGAGCTGTCAGTCGCCAGATTGCAACACTAGGGTTGCCAAATCCCGAAATATAAAAGGCAACCCTCGTATTTACTGTCATAATATAATATTCAAATTAATAAACGCGAATTCGGCCTACTCTATCCAAATACCCTGTGCACGTCACTGCTTATAGTCTAGGATCTTGTGTAAGTGCCTCGAGAATGGCGATCAGCTGCGCTACTGGTCACGTTGGGTACGACATATTAGCGTATAGTGGATACAGGCACTAATGTAACTTTGCTCACCCTGTAAGGGATTTGGCGTGACGGTATTTTATTATTAATAAACAATTTTCAGAGAGATCTGTCTATTAAGGGCCTTTTTACCTTCCGTAGGTGAAACCGATTCGTACATAGCCCGTCTTTTTGTAATTCGTTCTTTTATATTTGGTAATCATAGTTGGGCAAAATGTAATCAGATTAATGAAAATGATTAACGATTACATTTTACGTTTTTTACCAATAATATGACTGCACTTTGCTCATTTATGTTTTAAACACTACAGAATATCAGATTGTATACACATTTATGATTTCTTAATGTTTTAAATGGATTTAATCATGATTACAGAGCAAGAAAATTAAAATTACGACTACATTTTGTAATCGTTCATCATTAATCAGATTACATTTTGCCCATCTCTGTTGGTAATTTAGTTTTGTAAAGATTTTACTTTAACACGTTACCGCCGGCATGTACCATTAATGGTACAATGAAAGAAATCAATTTACTTTTGTAGTGTGCACTCTGCCGATCCACTCTCGCGGACGCCGTAATGTTTATACGGATCGCTTACGCATCGTCCGCGATGGACGGTAGGAGGGAGATTCACGTGACGTCTCTCGATTGGCCACGCGCCTTACATACGGACGTTTATTATTATTGCTTGTTTTTTGTAATTTTATATGTTTAATGCTAAGGTTTTCGTGCAATATACGTATCAGTGAGCAATTATGGTGTTTTACTGCCTTTTAAACGTTATACTTTGTATTTTTTGCTAATAAAAAGACAAAAAGTTTGCAAATGAACGCAGGCATAGTCGGCAGAAGCACTTAATGAGAGATATGCTATTACGTGCAAATGGCGCCGCCCGATGAGACTAATTCGATTTTACAGAGCCCTCAGATGCCGAAGACAGCGAATTCAGCCGCCGGCGTGAACGTGTTAAAGGTGCTAAGCGTGAAGCGTTAGGGACAAAGTTCCGAAAAATCCTACTGCCTTAGTTATTTATTGACCCGGGGTAAAATCCTGCATAGGACCATCAGGATAGCGATCCCGGTGTGTCAGACTCCTAGACACGGAGAAATGTCTGTCTGGACGCACCTTAACGCGATTATATCCTTAATTATAAAATTTTATTACGAACTCCGTGCCGTAATAAGAAAGTGTTGCTCTCTCGCTCTGACAGTACCTTAACTCGCTCTAACCGCACCGACTTTCACCTGTTTTCCAAGGTCCGCACAAGGAAATTACGTTATACAATAAATATTACGAGCAAATAACACAGATATTATGCGGTTCAAAATATTTATTACTAGCTGATACGGCAAACGTTGTTTTGCTATATGGTAGAAGTCCATATTATGGGACACTGTCCCTATTTATGGTACACAATGTGAATATAATCATTTATAAAAAGAATACCAAATTATACTTTTAAAAAATATAATAAACACATAATTTTATCATTTTTGAATGAAATTAACAAGTCTAATTGTTAATTATTACTTGTATGTTTTGAAAAAAAATTATAAAAGCATGAGGTTTGTTGTTGGTATTCAAAACCGTGGCTTAAAAGAGTTGAACGATAACTACTGTACAGTTTTTTACTTGGATGAAATTATATATTTTATTATATTTATATATATAATGTAAGTGTAATCTAAAAGCTTATAAATTATAGATATTGTATGTTATTTGCATTTATGTTAATTTATAGCAATATTATTTTATTTTTGAGTGTCTCACAATACCGACACTTGTTAACGTAGACGTACCGGTATATGGAACACTTTACACCGCGTATCACTCAATACGGACATCAAGTCTTATGATTGTCCCAATTAATGAGACAGTGTACTGTTATGCGTTTTTAATTAAAATATCAATAATTTTTAGTATTTAAAAAGTAAAATGATTAAATATAACAAATTATTTATCAGCATAACTTCAAATAGTTATTTCTGAGAGTATTTTCAATTTAATTACGTTAATTTCAAAACTTAACCTAAAATCAAAACATTAATTTTGCAAGTTTTTTTTTCTTAATTTTTTATTTGATATTATTGAAATATTTAAAATATGTTTTTTTATACTTTTATTAATTAGTGAAATTTTTTTTTTTTTACTCTGGCTCGACATAGTGACTACAGAGTACCTGATGGTAAGTACAGTGTAATCCAAAAACGAAAGCGACTATCAAAGGATGAAAATCCATTGATAGTCTCCAACGTCATGTCGGCCCATATATACCACGACTGAAGGTCTCTAGGTATATGAGCAACTGGATATACAAAAGCTGATCCCGAAACGCGACAAGCCGAAACAGGTCACTATGACGGGCTTTACACCCATGTAATGTGGTCGCGATCCAGGCGCGCACCGAAGCCCTACCACCTCGCTGCTGCTCGTTTAGCACCACCCAGGAGTCACCTGTAGGGAAACTAGGGTAAAGCCTACGGACGCGAGCAGCTTCGACTCCCCCCATCGACATATCTCTCGATATTTTAGGTTACGTGTCAACAGTGAACAACAAAAAACAAATTATTGAAAATCGGAGTAATGGGGACAACAGCCGTCTCAATCAGCAAAAAAGAAAGTGTTGTGTTCAAAAGTGCTTGATAAAAGACTTAAATATGACCCAATAGATGTAGAAAATGCTTTAAAAGCAATAAAAGATACCGGGTCATCATTACGGAGAGTAGCTGTTGCCTTCGAAGTATCTGTGGCTACTCTAGGCAGAAAAAAGTATTGGGCTAGATGAGATAAAAAAAAATCTAAACCAGAAACAGTCTTATCGTCTCAGGAAGAAGATGATATTGTCAAATGGGTGCTAGACAGGGCTGCAATAGGAGCACCTGTAACAAAAACTGAGTTATTGGATTGTGTTCAAAAATATGTCCAAAAATTAGCTGTAAAAACTCCGTTTACAGAGTCGTCCTAGTCGCCACTGGTATGAAAGGTTTAGAAAACGTCATTCAGAATTAGCTATAAGGAAACCCCAACATTTGAGTGTTACAAGAGCAGCTGTCACTTGTGTAGAATTGCAAGAGTGGTTTAAAAAGTCTGGAGCATATTTTGAAAGTAAAAATGTATGTAATATTTCTCCTACAATTTTTTTTAACTGTGATGAAAGATGTTTACTCCTCTGTCCTGAAGCAGAGAGCGTGTTGGCATAAAAAGGATCACCATTCCACCGCGAAACCACTAGACATCTTGTGGGATAACATCCGTATGTGGTGGATGTTCCTTATATCAGCACGAAAAGATTCGCTTCTACATTCATCATGCGAACGGCTAAAGAATGGAATACGCTTCCAGAGGCAGTATTTTCGCGATGTTATGACCTGGGAGTCTTTAAGAGAAGAGTGAATAGGCAATTGCTGGGCGAACACGTTTCATCGTCGGACTCATCTTCACCTTCCACCAGGTGTGATTGAGGTCAAGCGTTCGCCTATAAGTAATAAAAAAAAAGTTACAAGAAGAAAAGAAAAAACTGATGGGCAAAGTAAAAGAACTGCAGAAGAAAATTAAAGAATAAAAGTGAATTAAATATTTTTATAATTTTCATTTATTTCTCATTTAATTTAGTAAAGACTAATTATTTGTTATTTCAGATTCAAGTTTATTATCTATTTTATAAGTATTGTGATTTAAAATTAATAAATAGTTATTTTAAAATCAGTCTTATTGATTTCTAAACTGTCTCAAAAATAGGGACATACATCATGAGACATTGGGGCCATCTACTTTTTAAGTGTCTCATAAATAGGGACATAGAGGTTCCTCTCATAAAAGGCTATTAATTTTATTTTTACAAATTAACATTCAATAAAAACTAGCTATATTAATTAAATAATCATAAGACAATTGTATGATACGATTTAAATAGTATTTTTGACTTAAACAGATTATATAATAGCGGTAATGTACGACCAACCTGAAAATGTGTCCCATAATACGGACTTTTACCATATAAGGTTTTGTAATATCTTCTAAGATGTTCATTGAAATTAAGTGATGTCAAAGACAATTTTGTTCATAATTAAATACTCTTAATCAACAACACATTTATTTGGATAAAGATTAATATTATTACGTTGATACAACTCTTAACAAATAATGCATTAATTTCGACCAAATTTGTTTACCATAAAAACGGTTCTAGTGACTTAATCTTAAAAGATAGACATATACTGTCGCGGACATTTTTTTAGATCATTTCCAGAGGAATAATTCTTTCTTACATATATTTTTGTTATCTTGAACCGTTTTTGCAGCGCACGCAATGGAAGCCCTCAAGGATGAATAATTTTCTCCGTTTTTTTTCATATTTTCCATTATTTCTTCGCTCCTAATAATTGCATCGTGATGTTATATAGCCTAAAACCTTCCTCGATAAATGGTCTATTCAACTCAAAAATAAATTTCAATTCGAACCAGTAGTTCCTGAGATTAGCGCGTTCAAACAAACAAACAAACTCTTCAGCTTTATAATATTAGTATAGATATTCAAATTAATTACGCGAATACTGCCTACCCTGTCCAAATATGTTATGCACGTCACTGCTAGCGCTGTGAGAATAGCGATAAGCTGCGCTACTGGTCACATCAAGCACAGCATATAATAGTGACGTGCAAAGAGTATTTGAACAGGGTAGGCAGTGTTCGCATAATTAATTTGAATATTATATTATTATAGTAAATATTATATAGTTGTTATATGAAAAAAAAACGTGGAGTAAAAATAGAATACGTATATATAGTACACATGACATTTCTGTTAGGATAATTTTACTTCTTACGCAAATTACCTTGACATGACATGATCTTGATTCTAATGACTCGGTTATCAAAACACGAACTCATTCTATTCATTGGTACTAGTTACAAGTTGTATTTAATAAATCAAACGCTATTGTTTCGTTTTGTTTGAATATCAACGCTATAACATCATCTCGCGATGACTAGGATTACCATACGTTCCAATCCTAGTGCAGTATATTATTTTATTTAAGGGGTTATATCCACTTATTGTCATAACAATAAGAGCGTTTTCAATAATTAATTTCTCCCACTCATAAAGGTACTTTTTTGGTAAACCGGGGGAAATCCCTACAGACCTCGGAGGGGCGGTGAGGGTCACCCCTTGGTGTGTCGGACCGGTGTTGCACCGACTAAAACCCTCGGGGTGTTCCCCCTTCCACCTACCGAGATCGAGAGCACGAATGGGGCCTCATCCCCGATACCCGGCAAGTCGTGCGGCCTTTGGTTAGACCTCTCCTCGCTTGAGGAGGGGTGGCGTAAAGAGCCGCCCCTCTTTACCGCCTCTGCGCTCGCACTCTTGTTGGACGATACACAAACTCAAGTGTGCCGTCGGAATCCGTCGTTAGAGGCAGGCGTTTCTTAGAAACGCCGCCCTACGACCTCTCGTTCTAGCGGGTCGGCAGGCGGGCTGAATATATGTATATATTCAGAATCAGCGTTTTTTACCGATTCCTAAAATATGTATATTACTATGTAGGATGGATTTTATTGTATGAAATATTATAATGTATGAAGTAGTAAATGCGTAGAATGGAATGTATGGGAGAGAAAGACAGGAAAGATAGAAAGAGAGAGAGGATAAACGGTTTTCTTTCAATGCACGCTTCTATAATTCTAAGACGTGAAAAAGTGTTAAGAAAAAGAAAGAAAGAAAGAAAAAGTTTATTGAGCCAAAAGATAACAACACACAACAAACATATTTATATAAAAAAACAACAATGAAAGAATACATAACATCACATCATGTATCCTAGACGAAAAATTATTTTTAAAAGTGCAATAAAGGAGTTTATGAAGTTTATTTTGCTATTTATTTGATCTGAAGATCCCCTAAACTACAACTATATCATCAAAAAAATGTCGCTTAAACCAAATAGCCTTTCACCCCTAGATATATACTTCGAATTCTTTCCCATACTGCTTTAATCGCCTTGTTCGTACGAACACTACATGGACGACCAGATATTTTTCTGTCACAAACAGAGGAGGTTTCATTGTACCTATCAATATCCCACACATCGGTACACAAATATTTGACTAATAACAAGGGGATGGCGGATTGTAAAAATTATATTTTGCTCCATACCTACTTTATGTAATGCAATCACAGTGATTCGGTTCTTTTTAACACTCCACTCCATGTTAATATCACAAAATATTTTACAATATATACAACACCGATATGAGCACACACACGCACACAAATGCACTACACTCACACAACATTCACTATACGATACGGGGAGCGACCCAACATTTAACAAAATTTAATATGTACTAGCTATCCCGGTAGACCTTGTTCTGCCCTATTTCTCTAAAACAAAGTCACATTGTTTTTTTTTAATGTTAATAGCTTCCCCGTCAGATTTCATTCTGCCAAGACTTATTGGCCTGTCGGCTGTTTTTTGAAAATTGTTTGAAGGAACCTGGCCTTAATGTTATATGTATAAAAATTGACAAATATTGACATTAATATTTATACGTCACGCAATTGTTTTGCCTTCCCGGAACCCGTCCACTAACATTTAAACTTTATAGTATGGTGTTAAAGTTCAAATTGACTTTTAAATATTATTACGAATTTTTTGTATGAGAATATAGAAAAGTTTTGTTTTTAGACTTTTTCAGACAATTTTTTTAATATTTCTCTCCGTAATAACCTTCCCCAGACTTAAAAAAACACAAAAAATAAAAAAAATCAGCCAAATCGGTTCAGCCGTTCTCGAGTTTCGCGCTTATACACATTTAACGATTCATTTTTATATTATAGAAGATGTGTAACTACGTTATTGGCATTTCAGATTTTTATTTTATTTCCTATTTTGTATATAATTTTCTTATAATGTGCTGTGAAGTTATTATTAAATAAATAAATATTGGCGCGAAAATAAGAAAACACAATGAATAATTGTATAAAAATGACAGATTCCAAATTCAAAAGTAATATTTTGTTTCTTTTTAATTGTAACAGTATTTATGGCCAGACTGAGTATACATAAATTAATTTTATACCACGATTATTTCTTTTATTATTTAATAGCAAGCGCTATTCGATACAAAATAAAAAGGGCCGCATAGCAGTTGTAAAAATATTACAAAGCAAAATTACCGTTAATGTATTGACAACGCTGATACTTATCTATAATTAATTATTACACGATAAAAATATAGTAAATTTTTATTGTAAAACTGTTATCAGGTAACTGGTAAAAATAATTTTGTATATACAATTCTTCCAGAACTTTCCGAGAGTTCAGTACAGTTAAGAGCTCGTTTAGTTAGATTTGAACATGTATTACAATAACTTTTTTTACGGTGACAATAGCCGGGCAGTAGTCTTTAGGGAGTCTGCTGCCCGGATGAGAGGGAGGCGATGCACGTTGTCCGGTGCAGCGCCTGGGAGAGTGATTTTGAAGGGGTGGGCTTTACTCCCACCCCTCTCAGAGAGGTAGCATCAACAAGGCTTCTTGTTCCCTGGACGTCTAGATGAATTTGGTTTCCCAGGCCCGGGTAAAACAATTACAGGAATACCCCGGGAGTTTTTAGTCAGTAGGAGTCCCTCTAATCGCTCCACCCAGGCCTGGGAAATTAAATTCATCCAGACGCCCGGGGAGCGAAAATTCTTGTTAAACTACCCTCTGGCAGGGGTGTGAGTAAAGAGCTCACCCCTCCAAAACCTCTCCCTCATCCGAGCACCGGACTCCCTCAAGTATACTGCCCGGTTATTGTCACTGAGGGATGTCGCGCTCGCTCTGAGCGAACACGTCTCTCCGGCAACGGAGCCGTGGCCACCGAATGGTCACAGATGTTCGCTCCCCGACCCTTTCAGCGACCTCCTTCTTCTTCCTCACAACCTCGCAGAAGGATGCCACTTCTTGCTATTTAGTAGTTAACCGCAAATTATTAACCCTCAATTAAATTTATGAAACCCATTTATCATTGCAACATTTCAACTCCCATAATTTCCAAACTGCGCCTCCTGGAGTTCAGTACTCAGGCTCAGGGCCTGTCGAACGTTACAAGATACGATATCTCCATGATAACGGTACGCAAACATTTCATTCGTGATAAGAACCACTTAAAAAATGTACTTTACTGCGCCACCATATCAATAGCCCGCATGCTTGAATATTCGATCTTCGAAGACGTTCATCAGACTTGCGCGTTAAGAAAACGGGGTCAATTTTATGATATACTCCAGGGCAGTAGCGTGCATCACATAGAAGCATAAAACAGCATTATCTAGTTATACTTGAACATTTCGTACATATATTGATTCAAAATTTGGTTCAGTTTAAATTCTGAAACTTCTACTTTGGTAATTCCCAGGTTTAAAATCAAAATAAAATTTTAAATGTCCAAGTGTGTCCAATACTCTTTGTGCTTTTATGCGATGCACGCCACTGCAGCCCAGTGTGCCTAAACAAAATATCATTCCATAAACGATAACACAAAATAGATGCACTTGAAATGTTTACGGGGCAATACTCCAAACTTAGAAGAAGATAAAATTATTGCGGCATTATATTCAAGCATACAAACAAGAGTTGTCTAACATTTTGGACACATTACTCGAAACCAACATTCCACGGCACAACACATTGTCCAGGGTCAGGTGGAAGGCAAGCGGTGAAGTGATCGATAGCCTACGCGTTGGATAGACTTGATAAAAGCGACGACAAAAACGTTGCGCTGAGGGTCGCAACCAATGAAGGCGCAACATGAGGTCACCATTATCCAAAGTGATTCCCAGGACCCGGTGGAGTGATTAGAAGGGCATCCTGGGAGTTTATACTCAGTAGGAGTCTAACACAACCGGGGTGTTTGCCCTCACAGCGACCCTGGTGGTCTTAAGAAAGATTAACCCCCGGGTAACAAAAAAAAGCCGTCCAGTTAAGATAAGTCCAGTTAAGTCGTTAAGATCTCAGAACGAGCTATGTTGGGTATCTTTCTGAAGGATAAAATGCGAAATAAGGTTATCGGAAAGAGAATTAAAGTTGTCGAAATAGCTCTCCGTATTAGCAAGCAGAAGTGACTGTGGGCTGGCCATATATGCCGAAGAACCGTTGGTCGTTGGAGCAGGCGGGTTCCTAAGTGGACACCACGAATCGGCAAACGTAGAGGGGGCGGCAGCCGCCCCATAAAGATGTAGTGAGGGGGTAATTTACGACCCCTCCCAGAAAGGAGGCCTGCCTAAGGCCAACCGCTCGCCGGACCCTCGGAAGTATCTGAATCCCCAGGCTCGGCGAAGGTGAAGACTAGGCAGTGCTGGCACCCCGGTGGTTTCAGTCGGTGCAGGTCCGACACACCGGGGGAGTTTCCCTCACCACTCCCCTGACGGTCGAAGGGAATGTCCACCGGGATAACAAAAAAAAAAGCGTGGGGTGGCCTATGGAAAGTTGGAGCGTTATCCTGCGGACGGTGCCGGAAAGGATTGGATGAGTAGAGCTGAATTCCGGGCTTAATGGCACTTGTTGAGACGTTTATGCCCAACAGTGGACTAGGGTGGGCTGATAATAATGACTGCTCAAGCCGTAGTAGTGTTAGTTAGTTATTATTTGGCTGACATACGCGCGTACGTAAAAACCGTTACAAATATAAAAATCTTTATTAGTTAGTGATTGATAGTTTTTTTTTTAAATAAGAATTAAACTGTGTTTTGTAATAATACAAGGCTGTAAAGAAAAACGACTCTGGTCTATTTTCTCTGAATTGTAAGTAAACAAAACATTAACTTTACGAATGTAGACTGCAGTCTGCATATTGCACTGTATTGTACCGACTTCCCTTTTGAAAATAAAGCTGAGATTAATAAACGAGATATTTTGATTTAGCTTAGCCTTTACTCAAACAATAGACATTATATTATTTAATTAACATCAAATGATATGGTTATATACCAATTACCACAAGGCGGTGGGGAGGCGACCATCTGCCTCCCCTACATTCACGGTGAGCCCGTAATGGGGGCGTAGTGCCGGGTTTTGGGAAAAGTGAATAGCTATACCCGCCCGGCCCACGATGCGCTCGATAGACCGCCCCGGGGGTTTTAGTCGGTGCAAGTCCGACACACCGGGGGGGGGGGGGGCGCCCCTCACCGCCCTCCCTGAAGGTCTGTTAGGTTATATGCCAATTTTCTCAACTTGGACATGGCTCTGTGAACACTTACGCTATACTCAAGTTTCCATTATATATTCAGTTTTTTGTCAAAGACAAACTTATTTCCGAAGCAAAGTGTTAGCAATGTCGAAGTAGCGTTTATAAATCTCGACCTTTAGTGCAATAGTTTAGCACTGTTTGTAATAACATAACCCTAAACGGTGTTAAGCCTGTATTAAAGATAAAACTAAATTTAAATGTAGGCCGTGTACATTTACGATAAAAATCTGTGCCAGTGGTCACTACAGAGAAATCCGGCTACATTAAAAAATATAACCTTTTAAACATAATAAAACGTCACATCAAAAAACAAAAACTTAACAATAGATAATAAATAAAAGAAACCGAGAACGCAGTTTATTACGCAATTTGAATCGAGAGAACACTATTGCCGCGAAATTGGACCATTTCAAATTTGGAAAGCGTCCGATATACTTTTTTTAATACACTCGCAAGTTGTCGAAGGTGCGCAACTTTCGCCGGCGCGCCACGATCGTCGCTCGTGGCGTAATCACGGAGACTGAGTGGTTCAATTGAGTAAGTAGTCAATGAAGGGGATTAGTGATGTAGTCACATTACACTTAAAAACATCGATAAGAAGTCTAAAAATTAAATAAATTTACATATTTATGTATACATTTGTCAACGACGGCGTTAACGGTCTGGGTCCCTAAAGATTCGATTATTAATAAATCTAGTAGAAAAGTGCAAATGCATAGAATTAACGTGATATTTTGAAAAATTATGTCAATTTTATACATTTTGAAAACATCGTTTGAAACGAAAGCCGAAGAAAATATTTAAAAAAAAATTAAAAAGCATTATGAAATTTATAAGCTTTTGAAATATAGCTTTTGTTATAGGTAATAGAATGTTACTTTGTCTAAGCCTTTAGTAATCTGCGATAAAACAATAAACTTAATGTCAATATAAAGTTTTTAACGTATCTTATTTTATGCAAAATGAGGAATGATTCCCTGTAAAGTTGCTCGATTGTCAGTGATTCGCTTTATTTATTATTATATCGTGCTAACAAAGTTTCAGTTCCACAATGTACTCATGTGTCCAAGAACTTTCAAAATATATCCATAATATATATAAAGGCATATCATTTGGCAGTTAGTTGACTGCAGTGATATCAATAAGAAAACTACCGATAAACGCACGGCACTAAAGCAATTTGCAGCCTAGATCACAGGCAATGCAAAGACACTCCTTGAAATTAATAAAAATGTGATTTATGACTTTCAATCCTTATCAATAAAATTCAATTTAGAATAACCTTGGTTTTATTAGATCAATGAATATGGAATGTTGATGTTTTTGTTTTCCCCATATACATATTGCGTAGAATAGCTGAGATACTGATGCACTAATTATTTATTGTTGGTGTTCCGTATCTCAAAAGGAAAAACCGAGCCAAGTGGAAGTCAGGCTCGCGCACCGAGGATTCCGTACTTTATAGTTACGTAAGACAGTATAGGAAAATCCTAAACAAGAGATACATTGTTAGCAAACTCAAGCGCTTTTTGTCCAAATATAAAATCGGTTTAATATCTTGGTCAAGCGTGAACTATAATCTTTTTTTTTATATAGAAATGAACCCAGTTTTATATTATTATCATTATTTTCTCGTACATGAAATAAATCTGAACAGTGAAAGTTAGTCAGTTTCAATGATCATTTTTTTCATATATTTTAAGTTATTACGAAACCCCCAGGGCGCGAGTCAGACTGGAACTTGACCAATTTTCGCGACGCACTCCCTCAAGTGCGCCGCCCAACTCACTCTATAGAGCCTGTAAAAAATTACAACTAACCAATACTCCAACGATAATTTTAATAGCAAAAACTTATTTATGTTTTGCTCTGATATTTATTGCAGGCGTTTATTTCAATGTTGGTCTTTGAGATATTAACACGCAACTAACAACGATAAATACAGTTAGTCGCACTATGCAGTGACCGGACCACACGGCACGACACGACACGGCAAGTCCTAGACAAGACATAATCGGACAGTTGTCAACATGTCGTGATGTTTCTTGCCGCAGCATGCGGTACGACTCAAACATCTCTTTACACTAGTAGCGTTCATTCCATAGATGCATGAAAGCATTGCATGCCCTTGCAATATATAAGTCTGAGATAAATTACTTAGAGTAAACAAAAAAAGGAAATATTCATATTCATACTTATTATATTATTACACCATGTATGTGTTCTATGAGACAAATAGAATATTTACTATAATAACATATATTCAAATTAATTACGCGAAGTTTGCCTACCTTGTTCAAACACCCTATGCACGTCACTGCTTTACACAGTAAAAATTGAAGTAGCTATTTACATGTCTTTTAGTGTGTTCGTATCTTTTAAACTAGCTTAACTAGCCTTTTTTGGTAACCCAAAGGAAAATTCTGTATAGGACCATGAAAGTCGCTGTGAGGGCAGCGATCCCGGTATCAGACTCCTAAAGAGCAAAGCCCGGGAAACCGAATTCTTCCAGTCACCAGAGCAGCGAACAGCTTCTTTAGGTTCGTCTCTGGGAGGGATGAATGTAAAGAGCACACCCCTCGAAACCTTCCTCATGGGCGGCACGCCGAACTCTGCGCACCACCTCCCTCTCATCCGGGTAGCTGACTCTCTCAAGTCTACTGCCCGGCTAGCTAGAGCAAGCCGGCGTAGCCCGGTAGAAGTCTCTTACTTTACGCTCTCAGGAATTGACATTCCAAAAACATCGACACATATGTTTTTTATTCAAAATCAAAAATCTAAATATCGTTTTTCATTGTACTCTTAGGGCGGCTTGCACTAACGAATTAATCTAGTTTAAGCTTGTATAAAACGCTTATTAATTGAATTGGATTGATTCCATCTTAATGATGATTTCTGTTTAAGTGTTGTTACAACTAGATTTTGATTTAGTGCAAGACAATAAGTACAGATCAGCGCTAAATAGCATTTTATATAACTCTAAACTAGATTTAATTTGTTAGTGCAAGCCGCCCTTAGATTTATAGACTTTCAAACTGTCCTCTGTTTCAGCCCCTTACTGGTGGAATATAAAAATAAAATCCACTCTTAGAGGATGCCTATGTTATTAATACAAAGAATAAAATGTCCAAAATTCATGTTTCTAGCTATATTTTTTGGGAGTCGATGCTGCTCGCGTCCGTAGGCTTTACCCTAGTTTCCCTACACGTGACTCCTGGGTGGAGCTAAACGAGCAGCAGCGTGGTGGTAGGGTGTCGGTGCCCGTCTGGATCGCGACCACAGTACATGGGTGTAAAGCCCGTCATAGTGACCAGTTTCAGCTTGTCGCGTTTCGGGGTCAGCTTGTGTATATCCAGTAGCTCATATACCTAGAGACCTTCAGTCGCGGTATATGTGGGCCGACATGCCGATGTAGACTATCAATAGATTTTCATCCTTTGATAGTCGCTTTCGTTTTTAGACTACACTGTACTTACCATAAGGTACTCTGTAGTCACTATGTCGAGCCAGTATAAAAAAAAATGTAGGCATTACGATCCTATGTCAGTATATGTATTTTTTTAAATATTATTATTTTTATTATTTATAGACGAACGCTTGAGCTCAATCACGCCTGGTGGTAGGTGAAGATGAGTTCGATGATGGACCCTGTTCGCCCAGCAAATGCCTATTCACTCCTCTCTTAAAGACTCCCGGGTCATAAGACCGCGGCAATATGGCCGCTGGAAGCATATTCCACTCCTTAGCCGTTCGCATGATGAATGTTAAAGCGAATCTCCTCGTGCGGGTATAAGGAACATCCACCACATACGGATGGTATCCGACAAGGTGTCTAGTGGTTTTATGATGGAATGGGGCTGGTGGTATCAAAAAATGCAGTTCCTGAGAACACTCTCCACCGTGCAACCGGTAAAAGACCGTGAGGCAGGCAACTCTACGTCGATGCTCGATGTTCTGCATTTTATTTTTTTATATATAATATATATAATAGATTACTCCACGGATTTTAATGCGGTTTTCACTATCATTTAGGATATGAATTCCGAGTGGCTTATGTGTATAATCTATTTATATTAATGTCGGTTATTTGTCAAACTATTATTTTGTATACCGTGTTTAACGTAATTAAAGTCAGTTCGTAAACCGCCGCCCGTCTTTCATTATATATACTTAACTGGCGACGAGGATTAACTTTCTAAGTATTTTAAAAGTGATACAATGCCTTTCGGAAGTATTGAGTGTTTCGAGCTATCTTCAAAAAAATGGAGTTAAGTATATGTAATGAAAGACGGGCGGCGGTTTACGAACTGACTTTAATTACGTTAAACACGGTATACAAAATAATAGTTTGACAAATACCCGACAATTAAGTTTGACAATAGCGAAGAAACGTCAATGTTTCTGATGAGAAAACATTTGCTCTTGTATGTACAAGAAAATAGCATCGTTTAAACCAGGCCTAAGTATAATGAACGATTAAGTATCAAGTTATCATACTGATAAAGAATCATGTTCATCCAATATCACAAAAACTGTAGGTATGAAATAACAGTATGACAACAAGAGATAAGCTTCTCTACTAAACCACTAGAGGCCCTGTCGGATACCATCCGTATATGGTGAACGTTCCTTATATCCGCAAGAAGAAATTCGATTCTACATTCATCATGCGAACTGCTAAGGAGTGGAATATGCTTCCAGCAACCATTGTTTACACGTTCTAATAATCTATACTAATATTATAAAGCTGAAGAGTTTGTTTGTTTGTTTGTTTGAACGCGCTAATCTCTGGAACTACTGGTTCCAATTGAAAAATTCTTTTTGAGTTGAATAGACCATTTATCGAGGAAGGTTTTAAGCTATATAACATCACGATGCAACTATTAGGAGCGAAGAAACAACGGAAAATGTGAAAAAAAACGGAAAAAATTATTCATCCTTGAGTGTTTCCATTGCGTGCGCTGCCAAAACGGTTCAAGATACCAAAAATATATGTATGACAGAGTTATTCCTCTTAAAATGATCTAAATAAATGTCCGCGACAGTATATGTCTATCTTTTAAGATTAACTTACTAGAACCGTTTTTATGGTAATCAAATTTGGTCGAAATTAATGCATTAGTTGTTAAGAGTTGTATCAACGTAATAATATTAATCTTTATCGAAATAAATGTGTTGTTGATTAAGAGTATTTAATTGTGAACAAAATTGTCTTTGACATCACTTAATTTCAATGAACATCTTAGAAGATATTACAATAACTTATATAGCAAAACAACGTTTGCCGGATCAGCTAGTAATAATAATATTTACTAACAATTACAGACATTGACCTAGTCCCAAATTAAGCTTTCGCTTGTACTATGGGTACTAGACAAAGATATACATACGTAAACACCTATATACAACCATGACTCGTGACAAACTCGAACCCAGGACCTTAGCATCGTAAGTAGAGTCACTACAAACTGCGCTCTCAGGCCGTATTATGACTTGGGAGCCTAAAGCACGAGACTAAATAGGTATTTGTTGGACGGATGCGGTCCATCGTCGGACTTATTTTAACCCTCCACTAGGTGTGATTGAGGTCAAGCGTCCGTTGTACATCATAAAAAAGCCTTAACAAATAGCCGATAACATGAAACCGGGTTTGGTCGGCAACGTGTCGCCCGGTGCACGTGTTGCAAAGTCATCGTTTACAGTGTTCATTTTATATGACCTTTTTGAAAATTACAATAGTTAATTGGCTAACAATAAAATTCGATAGTTAATCAAATTGATAAAAGAGTAAATGTATTATAAATACAGTGGATTGTGAAGGTTTCGTTATTTTATTAACACGTTGAGCGCCACGCGTATTTCTAAGACAATTCTGTTCAGGCCACGCGCCTCGCTTCTACGCGCTGGTAGTCTAGTGTCAGCCAGCGATGGCTGACGCAGCGCTCAACGTGTTAATGATGTCGATCTCTGAGCCTATATATTTGTAAATTAGCAGGCACTTCCAGGCTCAGTTAAGAACTGATGGTATGCGTCCAGATCCTTCATATTTATGTTAAGGACTCGAAAAAGGAGCCTCCCTTTCCAATATGATCCGAGAGCATTCCATCAACACGTATTACGTATCTTCCTTAACGTTATGTATCACGTAGTTAGCTGCATTATCAATTCTCATTATATGTAAAGCCGTGGTGGCTGCCGGCAGAATAGAATAGCACCCCCCTCTTCTTGCTGAGGTGTCGTAAAAGGCGACTAAGGTATCTCTTTAACACCGCAAATCAACCAGGCGTTTAGAGAAGGGAAAACTCGACCAAACCTGCATCCTGCTCCCTTCCGATCACACTGGTTCTCCATTCCATCGGGCCTGAGGGAGCTCGGACGAGAGAGTGCTTTTCTGGCAGCGCGTCCAGTTATGCACTTAAATATCTCCTGCGCAATTGACTGTTTCCGGAAACTGGATCTCGAATTTCTTAACCGGTGTTGAAACAGTCGCCGTGGCCGAAACCGGCTAGGACATCATCATCATCATATGTAAATAATTATTGAGCGGCATGTGGCCGATCGTAATATGCGGGCGATAACAATGTGTTTAAGGCAATCGAAAATGTGAAAACCATGCGGAAACTCACTAACTAATGTCATGTACCAAATACCCTTGTCTACCTCCTGTTTCTTCCATTTGACTAAACACTTCTGCCTGTATTTTGGTATAGTTGGAGAAGGAAATGGTTTACAAAAAAAAAAAACTACCAGGCTTGCATGTCATACAAAACATTGATAATGATGATGATGTCCTAGCCGGTTTCGGCCACGGCGACTGTTTCATCATCGGTTAAGAAATTCGAGGTCCAGTTTTCGGAAACAGTCAATTGCGCAGGAGATATTTAAGTGCATAACTGGACGCGCAGCCAGAAAAGCACTCTCTCGTCCGAGCTCCCTCAGGCCCGATGGAATGGAGAACCAGTACGATCGGGAGGGAGCGGGATGCAGGTTTGGTCGAGTTTTCCTTCTCTGAACACCTGGTTGAATTGCGGTGTTAAAGGGATACCTTAGTCGCCTTTTACGACACCTCAGCAAGAAGAGGGGGTGTGCTATTCTATTCTGCCGGCAGCCACCACGGCTTAAAAAAACAACAAAACATTGATAATAACGAATATATGAGTAACTAGCTGACCCGGCGAACTTCGTGCCGCCTAACAGTAGATTCTTTAATTTTTTTTAATACTCATTCTTCTATTCAGGATACCGGGTACGCTAGTAAGATAAAAAAAGAAATAAGAAAGTTGATAAGTCAACAATTACATTATATCAAAACATAAAAATTATATAACACTTTAAATTCTTTTTGAGTGTAATGTTATATGTATAAAAATTGACAAATATAGACATTAATATTTATACGTCACTCAATTGTTTTGCCTACCCGGAACCCGTCCACTAACATTTAAACTTTATGGTATGGTGTTAAAGTTCAAATTGACTTTTAAATATTATTACGAATTTTTTGTATGAGAATATAGAAAAATGTTGTTTTTAGACTTTTTCAGACAGTTTTAGACTTTTTTAGAATTTTTCTCTCCGTAATAACCTTCCCCATACTTTAACAAACACAACAAAAAAGAAATCAGCCAAATCGGTTCAGCCGATCTCGAGTTTCGCGCTTATCAAGACATTTAGCGATTCATTTTTATATTATAGATATTTTTGACATTAATTATCAATACATACAATAAATAAAAATAATAAATAGAATTAAAATGGTATTTATTTAATAATCTTATTAAATAAATAGCTATTAAATAAAGAGCTAGTGTAACAAAACTTAAAAACTATATTACTTACACCTCTCCTTTTTCCAGCATTTCTGTGCATTCCGCTGCAAAGAAATATTTGTTTATAATTATTAAGTTAGCGATCACCTTGAATTAAAACTTCGTTGGCTATGTTTATTTAGAATGAATACACTATTACAAGCCATAAAGATAAACTATACGGACTCGCTTCGGCCAATAGCGTTTCGAAATCAGCTTGCGGGCCTCCATGTCTTCATATACTTAGAAACCTTCAGTTCATCATACATTACCGCGGAAACTGTAACAGATTCCCTCTCTTAGCGGTTGCTGCAGTTCTAGGTCTACATAACACTTTCCATCAGGTGCGATGTAACTACTTTGTCGAGCCACTATAAAATAGATATTAACAGATAAGAAATATTTAAATGTAGGTGTATATTAACTGTCTAATGCCTAATCTAATCTAATGTCTAATGCCTTATTATGCTATCTAATATCAGCCCCGGATCTTAAAGTTTTTCACGGTGAGGCAAAAACTATTGACCCCCATCAGTCGTTTATTTTTCAATTATATGGATTGATTCAATAATAAACATTTACAATACAATTGTTAGATATTTTTTACAACTTTGTGAAATGTAAACATCATTTATTGCATAAATGAAATATTCACAAAAAAACTATCTTTGTCAAAATCAAAGGCTTGTAATTTTCCGTCAATTTTTATGGAGAGATTAACCCACTTTTTTGGATATGTTATTCAGTAGGTATACTGGACGATGTCCTCGTCTACCCCCCATAGAAATTCGCGCACGGGGCGTGGGTCCCGGCGAGCCCCCCTAAATCCAAGCCTGCCTAATGTTACATTGTTTTGGGCACTTGAGTAATTAAATCTAGGCCGGTACTAGAGACAAGTGAATTACAATATGGATTACTGAACTAAATACTCCAAGTGGAGTAAATTAATTAATAGAGCAATTATTTCAGTAATTCGCTGACCCGACAAACGTTGTTCTGCCATATAAATTATTTCTAGTGAATATCTTCTGTATTATAAATATACAACTTTGGTCATAGCGGCTTCCACATAAAAGGTAGATTTATACTGTCTGTGACTTTTATTTAGAACTATTCAAGACAAACAATCCTACGGTACATCATCTTTGTGTAACTCCAATGGTTTGGGCAGTGTACGCCAAGATAGCTCTCAGAGGCTAGACTTTTTCCGACTTAATTGACATGTATCGTTATATTACGACCAAAATTACATAAAATCATTACAAATTGTAGCCTATGTTATCCCGATGTATAATCTATAATACTGTAAAAGTTTCATGCAAATCCGTCCAGCAGCAGCAGTGAAAGGGTAACAAACATACTCACAAACTTTTGCATTTATAATATTAGTATATTATATTCATTCATTCACCCATGGATTGGCCATATGCTCCATAGAGACAATGCTCATCGCCATACCTGATGCAAATTACAGTGCAATCCAAAAACCAAGTACAACTATCGACAGACTACAGCCTACCGCTAGTTGCCGCGTTTTTGGACTGCTCCATGCTTACCATCAGATATCGTGTGGTCACAGGGTCATGATAAAAAAAGGGAGACTAATGTATATCTATTTCACTCTAGCGCACAGTAAAAGTAGGGGAGAACAATTTTATTTCTTACAGGTAGACTCCATAGCGGCATCAGTATTTGAATATTAATAAACGTCCTTGAAGATAAATTTTGACTAGAAATCAGCTTATCACAAAATCCCTTGTCAGCTCATTGAACCTGCAATAAAAATGATAAGAATTAAACCATTAGATAATAATATGTTTTATTGCTATGCAACACCAGTGATTAGGGTCATCATATATAGGGAGGTTTTTCAGGAGGTATGTAAATAAGCATAATAGAGGTACATAAAGGTAGTATGTAAAAGAGGTACTTACATAGATGGGCAAAATGTAATCAAATTAATAAAAAAGAATAGGATTACATTTTTCGTTTTTTACCATTAATATGACTACATTTTGCTTATCTATATTTTAAACACAAGGGAATCCCAGATTGCAAACACATTTAAGACTTCTTGATGTTTTAAATGGATTTAATCATGACTACAGAGCAAAAAAATTAAAATTACGACTACATTTTGTACTCATTAATCAGATTACATTTTGCCCACCTCGGGTACATACCAGAGCCATAAAAGAAAGGTGCAAAAATAGAGGTACTTAAACGACCACCTTCACATACCAATGTACAGTAGGTACATATAGGAAGTCATAAAAAAGGCGCACAATGGAAATACATTTAGGAGGAATGTCAGCTAGGTACATATAGGATGTATATAAGCGAGTTGTATAATTGAGGTACATAGTGATTCATAAAGAAGGTACTTAAAGCAGGCGTGTAAAGAAGATATATAGAGAATGTATATAAAGGAGATATCCTATATATCAGAAGTTACTTACAAAACAATATTTTGTAATTTTGCAGTTCCAAGACAATCATATTTCATTTTGAGGGGTCATTCATTCAAAACATGTTAAATACTGGTCAAGATAAATCTATACTAATATTATAAAGCTGAAGAGTTTGTTTGTTTGTTTGTTTGAATGCGCTAATCTCAGGAACTACTGGTTCGAATTGAAAAATTCTTTTTGAGTTGAATAGACCATTTATCTAGGAAGGCTTTAGGCTATATAACATCACGATGCAATTATTAGGACTGAAGAAATAATGGAAAATGTGAAAAAAACGGGGAAAATTATTCATCCTTGAGGGCTTCCATTGCGTGCGCTGCAAAAACGGTTCAAGATACCAAAAATATATGTAAGAAAGAATTATTCCTCTTGAAATTATCAAAAAAAATGTCCGCGACAGTATATGTCTATCTTTTAAGATTAAGTCACTAGAACCGTTTATATGGTAAACAAATTTGGTCGAAATTAATGCATTAATTGTTAAGAGTTGTATCAACGTAATAATATTAATCTTTATCCAAATAAATGTGTGGTTGATTAAGAGTATTTAATTGTGAATAAAATTGTCTTTGACATCACTTAATTTCAATGAACATCTTACAAGATATTACAAAACCTTATATAGCAAAACAACATTTGCCGGATCAGCTAGTAGATGAATAATAAGTTAAACCCACAAATAATAATTATAAAACCATATTTACATTATCTCCAATACTAACAAGCTTTACATTTACTATTTATCTAACCTTTATATATCAACAAAGGGGCATATGTTTAATGAATCATCTAAAAATAACCAACTTGATAAACTCCTCTGAGACTGTCAGAGAAAGAGTGGCCCTAGTGAAAATTTTATACTTGAACTTGTAATTTGCTGCAGAAAAGTACTCCTAAACAAATATATTAAAGACTTATTGAAGTAATGTTGTTGTTTCTGGAAATATAAGAGATTTTACTGGTTATATTGTCAATGCATTGCAATTTTTATTAATTATTACTAGGTGTGAAATACTCATTTAATTTGGGATACTATAATTTTGATTATATTACTTGGACCACTCCATTTCTGGTGGCCTGATATAGGAATAAATATTAATTAACTATACAAAGTAATCTTAAGTTATGCTGTCTTAAGTAAAAATTGTATGTTCAGTAAATTATTGGTTTTTAGAATACATTTGTATATATCATTCAGGTATTTAACTAAGAGTATTGAATAAGTTTACATTATTTTTTTTTTCTTTTATTGTTGTGTAAGCTGTGGGGTTTACTAGCAGAAAAGAATACTGCCTCCCTCTTCATCATACTGAGATATCATAAGGGTCAACTAAGATATACAGTACTCCCAATTGTACACAAATTGCCAACACCTTCTCTGTACATCTACCAACCTACATTGGGCAAGTTTGGCAGGTAAAATATCTAAACCGCTTCTCATGGATTCCACATATATAGTGGAAAAGAGAAGGAAGGCCTTTACCCTGTAGTGGTACGAAACTGGCTTATAATAATTCTTGTATGTCAGTAATTCTCATAATTCTTGGGAATGGTAAAAGTACTAATTTTAAGCTCTGATATTGTATATTTAAATATAGTAAGATAATGTAAAGTCTATTAATAGCAGTATTGGTGTTCCCTTAGACCAAAAAACATTTTATCTATATCTATTTTGCTCTTTGATTGTATGTAGGAGGCAATTTGTAAAGCCAATTCATCTAATAAAAAAACGATTTTACTAACATTTAGAATGGACCGTCGAGGTAAATATAAGTGAATAATATCCCATTCTTATATGAAACAAGAATCTAATAAGAGTGGAACTATGGCCAAAGGTAAACATAAATAAAACAACAAACAAACTGTGGCCTCTTATTAGTTTAATTTTTTTAAACATTGTCCCACAATGGTGTTTATCCCAGTAGCATGGGTGTGTTTACATACATGAACTTTACCAATAAAAACACCTAAATTATTTTTTAAGTTCTTTGTTTTAACTATATAAGCTACTCTTCATTAATGTTGTATATGTAGTCTTATTTTTGATCTCTAAGAATAATTAAGTCTTTATTGAATATACAAATACTTATTATACAAATCTATTTCAAATTAGTATACACTTTATTTTGTAGGTATTACAAGAATATAAAGGCACTATCCAAACCAAAATCTTACTAACACTAAAGTGGGATTACGACGGTTATATTCATGCTTTAGTCATCTGATTCACTGAAATTTACCATACCTCACAAAAAAATAAAAACTAACAAACTAAACCAATACGAAAGAAATTTGTACGAACCACATATGTCACTAAATATCGTGTATTTTATATATGAAATACCAGTTGATAAATAAATAAACACACTCACAGACACAGGTGGATGATATACAAAGCTGTTGACCTCTATTTAGGACAACAAAACCTACGACTAACGCAAAATCTCGATAAATTCAAACTATACGATCAGGGTTGTTTGAACCTTTCACTAAATAATTACAATAACATTCGCTTTATTTATGGTGTTTGGTCTTCAATACACAGCACAGTTTACCAGGAAGATACAGTATACATTGTCAGGATATTTAAAGAACTTTTTTAAACGATTTTACGAAATATTATAGTTCACATGTCAAAATATTACAAAATTCACTTTCATTTCATAGGAGTAAGATACCAATGTTGTTTATTTATTCGCCAAAGGGCAGGCAAAGGATCGAGCCATACAGCCCTGTCTTCTTTAAGTAAGATACCAAAAAGTGACAATCTAATTGACAAGCAATGGCTCATACTTTTTTTAATTTCATTTTGTAAAAAGAAAAACACGCAAAAGCATAAAAGCTATACAGCCAAAATATATTTTACTAAATTATTCATGGAAATAAATGACATTAAATTTATTCTAAAGAATCTTAAAGCTCTATGAAATAACCATTAATCAGAGATGGCTAAAATCTGATCAATGATTGCAAAATGTAGTCGTAATTTTAATGTTGTTGCTCTGTAATCATGATTCAACTTCAAAACATTAATGAGTCATAAATGTGTAACCAATTGAGGATTCCAGTGCTTAAAATAAAAATGAGCAAAATGGAGTCATATAAAGGATGAAAAACGCAAAATATAATCATAATTGTTTTTCATTAATCTGATTACATTTTACTCATTTCCACCACTAGTTCATCGATGATTTGTTCATTTTTGTAAGGAAATATAAAATCTCATCATAAAGATTGACTGAAGTACCTATTTCTCTTGTTATTTGTTTAGAATCTATACTAATATTATAAAGCTTTGAAGAGTTTGTTTGTTTTTTTGAACGCGCTAATCTCAGGAACTACTGGTGCGAATTGAAAAATTCTTTTTGAGTTGAATAGACCATTTATCGAGGAAGGCTTTAGGCTATATAACATCACGATGCAATTATTAGGAGCGAAGAAATAATGGAAAATGTAAAAAAAACGAGGAAAATTATTCATCCTTGAGGACTTCCATTGCGTGCGCTGCAAAAACGGTTCAAGATACCAAAAATATATGTAAGAAAGAATTATTACTCTTGAAATTATCTAAAAAAAGGTCCACGACAGTATATGTCTATCTTTTAAGATTAAGTCACTAGAACCGTTTATATAGTAATAAAATTTGGTCGAAATTAATGCATCATTTAAGAATTGTATCAACGTAATAATATGAATCTTTATCCAAATAAATGTGTTGTTGATTAAGAGTATTTAATTGTGAACCAAATTGTCTTTGACATCACTTAATGTCAATGAACATCTTAGAAGATATTACCAAACCTTATATAGCAAAACAACGTTTGCCGGATCAGCTAGTAAAAAATAAAATGAATAAACTTTACAAATCATAAAGTATATTTTTGATATTTATAAATAACCAACAGATATTTTAATTATTAACATGAAATATAACATTTAAAGATAATCAATCTAAGCTCAGTGGCGGGCTGCCATCAAATTCTTCAGCAAAATTATCAATTTCACTTTCTTTATTACTTTTATTTACATTGTCAAAATTTATTTTCACTGGATTTAAAGCACTTTTCACATAAGTTCTATTCATTGACGTCACTGGGCTGTTTAAAAAGCTATTGTGTGTAAGATTTGCAGTGGTAGCACAATTTCCTCCTGCAACGAGTGGACTTTTATATGAAGTTGGAAGTGATTTATTTATAATATGAATTGGAGTCAACGGCGGTGGCTCTCCATATCTTTTAAGCCTATCGATTTTTTCTTGCACTTGCTTCTTTCTTTGCAATGCCTTTGGAGTCAATTCCTGTGTTTCTTTTTGCTTAAACGTTGAATCAAAATCCAGACCAGTTAGATCATATTCATCTATTTTATTGATTTTTACAGCATTCGGTGTATCAATAAACATCTTGTTTTTAACTAAATTCACATTGTTAATTCTGTACGGAGTTATGTTTTCATTATTTTGAAATCTGGCAGCACTGTTCTTTAAGCTCACGCATTCTTCGCAAAGTTTTCTCCGATCCAAAACAATTTTTTTTTCCAAATCCTGAACCATTTCCCTCGCTTTCAAATTTTTGGGTGCTTTTGTCAAGTACGTGAACTCTGTTACTCTGTATTGTAGAATTTTATTCCGTGCATTACTAAGACGCTTCTGTAAATTAATACAAGCCACTATTTGGCCTGTATCTAATATTTTATCGTAGCCAAACTTTTTTAAGCCCCCCCAGAAATTTACACAAATCATATTTTTATTTTCGTCAGCTAGAAATACATTTTGAAATTGGTTTTTACTCATATCAAAGCTCTGTATTGGTGGTTCGATTGACACTATTAAGCCAACAGTATCGATTTCGTTGTATTCAAATGTGAGAGAGGGATTGTTGATTAATTCTTTTATATGGTAACACTTTCTTAGTAATGGCTGTATGTGAGGATTTATGTTTTCGATGTCTTTGCATTTTGACTTTTTAAATATCGACTGACGACCGGCGGATATGTTTATTTCTGAACATCTGAAACAACAAATCATTAATACCGTGATATGTATTAGGGTTTCTTACCTAAATGGTACACGAGTAAACAATAAAGCTTCAACGAAAATGCCGCAAGACGTATCAGTATGTTCAATGCCTATAATATATATCTGCAACTAAGGGCTACTTCATAAAGTGATCCGCTTTAGGATTAGTATTCACAGCGATTTGTTGACAGACAGTAACATCCGATACATTTTTATAAAAAAAAAACATCTACAATTGGTCGCCTTTTTTGTCGGATTTATTTTAAAATAAAGGGTGAGATTTAGAAGTGGAAGGCGATTGCCTGAACTGGGATGTAATCACAGTAAAGAAAATCCTCATACTGACTCGCTTTGGCCTGTCGTGTTTTGGATTAGTTTGTGTATGTCCAATTCATATACCTAGAGACCAGACGTGGTATATTTGGGCCATCATGACTAGAGATGCCACGAATATTCGGCAACTATTCGGTATTCGGCCACTTTTTTTGCTATTCGGTATTCGGCCGAATAGTACGTACTATTCAATCATGTAAAAAAGGCACGTTATATTACTTAAAATTATCTATTTATTTTCAAATTACAACAGTTTAGTAATTAAAATTGATCAGTGGTAAGTTGTGATGAATGAAAATAAGCTTTTCAGCATTTTTTGGTAGCAAACGATTACGCTTTTCATCGTAAATGTTACTAGCCTCAGAAAATAACCTCTCACTAAACACGCTACTTCCAGGAGAAGAAAGATAAACTTTAGCAAATAACGAAAGGTTTGGGTATTGTTTTTCGTTTGTATTGGGTATTGTATTGGCTTCACTGGCCACGCCAACGCAACGAGGAAAACAGGTTGCAGCTTGCCTTAATCCAGCTAACGCGCCCCCGACAAGCATGTATTCCATGTTCGGCGGCCGAATATTCGGCGCTTCGGCCGACAGCGTTGCCGAATATTCGGTATTAGGCCAATTCACTATTCGTGGCATCACTAAACATGACGACAGAGATAGTCTCCATTCCGACGCAGCCTTTAATTTCCTTCGGTGTTTCTTCTCAATGTAGTCACTATCAAAACGCTGGGAGTTCATCTTAGGTTCTTTCCCTAGCTTGCCACCCAAGTGAAGGTCCGCACCCACAGGGGCGCCCTTGCTTTGCCACCCAACCCATAAACCAAAACCCAAGTTCGCTGACTGAGCATCTTCAGCACTCGCCTTCAATGAAGTAACCACAGTGCATGGGTGTAAAACCCGTCATAGTTACCAGTTTCGGCTTGTCGCGTTTCGGGATCAGCGTGTGTATATCCAGTAGCTCATATACCTAGAGACCTTCAGTCGCGGTGTATGTGGGCCGACATGACGATGTAGACTATCAATGGATTTTCATCCTTTGATAGTCGCTTTCGTTTTTGGACTACACTGTACTTACTATCAGGTACTCTGTAGTCACTATGTCGAGACAGTGTAAAAAAAAAAGAAGTTGTGAAGGCCTTTCTACGTCATCATCTTACTGTACTGTCAATGGATTTTACTATTTCTGATAGTTGCTGTCATTCTATTACTACACTGTTCTTAGTATTTACCATTAGGTGAACTTTGTAGGGCTGGTAATAAAAAAAACTGAACTATAGTACCTGAAAGAAGTTGGTACAACATTCATAACATCCATCCAAGTTCCCTCCGTGATGACATCCAACACAAATTCATTTGGCTTCCATATCGACATTAGCCCTGGAAATTGAAAACAATTTAAAACCATATAAACACAAATATTCATCAATTTTTTAAATATATTTTTAACAGCAGTAGTGGCCTAGAGAAGAATAGACTTGACTCCTAATCTTGGTACGTGCCTCTTATAGCATGTAGACGTAACCCGATACGCAGTTGTCGCCCTAAGGGTCGTTAGGGTGCTACGAGACGTGCGGGGTAAGAGGATGCGCGCGGGCACGGGACGCTTGGAAGTGAGTCGACTACCGAGACCCAAGGCGGGAGTACGTACGTGTACGTCGCAGTTCGGTGTGCCTTAAAGTGCAAATAAACTGTAAAACGCCAAATTCGTGTCTTCCTAAAACCACACCCACGACCACCGGCCATACTCTTGATTTTTCCAGATTACGTACGGATTCAAGCCCCACATGCTCACCGGTGAAGGAGAGCACCATGAAGAAACCCGCATGGCATCTAATAGAATTGACATATGTACCAATGTTGTGAGATCGGTGATCAGCTCCGCTACCGGTCACATTGGGCATGACATATAAGCAAAAAGCGGATACAACCACTAATGGACCTCTGGTCACCCTGTAAGGCAGAGTTCCCCAAACTTTTTTGTGTCTTAGACCCCTTGCCATGTTTTTCCGTGTTGGGTAGGCCCCTACTTATCTGATATTGATTTCCTGTAAATTTCTAACTGTAGTGAAGTTTAGTGTTAAAAACTTAAAGCTATTTGGCTCAAAGTGCGTTCCCGCGCCCTGTGACTGGTCGATTTAAAGCAGCCATTTCCCCTCCCCGTCTTCCCCTTTACTCCCTGTCCTTCGTGTTTCTATGCCATGGCGCTAGAGATAGTCTGTGCGACTATCCACTGGGGCTAACACATATATAATATTTTTTTTACTTCATAAGTACTTTTATAAATAATGTATATGTTTTGATATTATAAGATAGTATGATGTAAGTAAATAGGTACTATCAGTGTATGTGTTGAGATCCACTATCGTGGACCCCCATTTTCATTTCGTAGACCCCCAAATTTTTTTTCGCTGATGTAGACCCCTTGCATGTTGTCATAGACCCCTAGGGGTCGATATAGACCACTTTGGGAATCACTGCTGTAAGGGATAAAGTGTGACGACTTTTTTTCATTTGCAATCGCATTGCCGTCGTCACAACCACTAGCCAAAGTAAGAAATTATATACATATATAAAAAATGGAAATATTTAGATATAGCCACTTATTATTTGTTTCAACTGCATGCCTGATAATAAAGAAATAATATAAAACAAGTGACACTCGTTTTATTCCTAAAAATAGCAAAGAATCGTATAAGGGTTCCCTTTTCCTTTTGAGATACGGAACCCTAAAAATAATTGCATGTAACTTTGCTTATAAAATTCACCTCACTATAAAATAAATTAGGTTATTTGTAATTTAGTGATAATGAAAGAGCGGGAGTGAGGACCTGGTTATCCGTACCACAGGTATAATACCTATAGCAGAAACCAATTCTTCACAAACATTTTTATTGTAAACTAGCTGTCCCGGCAGACCTTGTTCTGCCCTATTTCTCTAAAACAAAGTTACATTGTTTTCTTTCATGTTAATAGCTGCCCCGTCAGATTTCATTCTGCCAAAAGTTATTGGCCTGTCGCAGTCTAATAGAAATAAACTTGCATTGAAAGGCTATAGTCATATCTAAGGTAATAATATTTTTACTATAATGCCTTATGTGACATTTTTCGGTTTATTTTTTGTTTGATTACTTGTCGTATAAATTATAATTTTCATTAATGATATGCAACCTCTTCAACGATTAATACAAAACTAAAATTAGCTAAATCGGTTCACCCGTTCTCGAGTTTTAGCGAGACTAAAGAACAGCAATTGATTTTTATATACACATATATTTCTATTATTGTGTAATTCAGTTTTTGTTTGTGAGGGAAAATAAATGAATACATTATTATACCTCTAGTCAACAGGACCCCGTCGCTTCTCTCTTCAACGCTTGCAACCCTGACCTTCAACAACGGCACGACATTTCGTCTCTGGCACAGACCATGTTTTTCCATTTTCTCCAGTAACCTAGCCTGCACGTCTCTCAGAAACCTCTCCTGACGTTTGCTTGCGCGGTCTTCTAGATCCTTACTTTGCGATGTCGTGAGCTGGTCCTGTAAAAGAACGACAAAAACCTCATCTCTATTCATACCAAAGTCACTATTATCAAGGTTAATGATCTAAACATAAAAAAACGGCTAGTCACGCCAAAAGGCGCAACGCCAGAACATTAAAAATTAATGAAATGTAAACGCACCCAAACGCAAACGCCATCTGGCGTACACATTCACTTCATTACGTAACTGTTCTCGCTTTTAAATCACAAAGGTCGCATCGCATTCTTGTTTTCGTCACAATCGCATTTAATAATATCAAAATCTATACTAATATTATAAAGCTGAAGAGTTTGTTTGTTTGTTTGTTTGAACGCGCTAATCTCAGGAACTACTGGTTCGAATTGAAAAATTCTTTTTGATTTGAATAGACCATTTATCGAGGAAGGCTTTAGGCTATATAACATCACGATGCAATTATTAGGAGCGAAGAAATAATGGAAAATGTGAAAAAAACGGGCAAAATTATTCATCCTTGAGGGCTTCCATTGCGTGCGCTGCAAAAACGGTTCAAGATACCAAAAATATATGTATGAAAGAATTATTCCTCTTGAAATGATCTAAAAAAATGTCTGCGACAGTATATGTCTATCTTTTAAGATTAAGTCAATAGAACCGTTTTTATGGTAAACAAATTTGGTCGAAATTAATGCATTATTTGTTAAGAGTTGTATCAACGTAATAATATTAATCTTTATCCAAATAAATGTGTTGTTGATTAAGAGTATTTAATTGTGAACAAAATTGTCTTTGACATCACTTAATTTCAATGAACATCTTAGAAGATATTACAAAACCTTACATAGCAAAACAACGTTTGCCGGATCAGCTATAGTGTCTTGATAACCGCGAAACTCGAGAACGGCTGAACCGATTTGACTGATTTCTTTTTTGTTGTGTTTGTTGAAGTCTGGGGAAGGTTATAACAGAGAGAAGATTTTAAAAAAATATCTGAAAAAGTCTAAAAACAACACTTTTCTATATTCTCATACAAAATATTTGTTATAAGTCAATTTGAACTTTAACACCATAGCATAAAGTTTAAATGTTAGTGGACGGGTTCCGGGAAGGCAAAACAATTATTGAGTGACGTATAAATATTAATGTCAATATTTGTCAATTTTTATACATACAGCATTAAGGCCAGGTTCCTTCAAACAATTTTCAAAAAACAGGCGACAGGCCAATAGCTATTAACATTAAAAAAAACAATGTGACTTTGTTTTAGAGAAATAGGGCAGAACAAGGTCTGCCGGGACAGCTAGTCGTTAATACACGTCACAAATCCTCACCTACACCATACGCCACATCATACACATCTATACTAATATTATAAAGCTGAAGAGTTTGTTTGTTTGAACGCGCTAATCTCAGGAACTACTGGTTCGAATTGAAAAATTCTTTTTGTGTTGAATAGACTATTTATAGAGGAAGGCTTTAGGCTATATAACATCACGATGCAATTATTAGGAGCGAAGAAATAATGGAAAATGTGAAAAAAACGGGGAAAATTATTCATCCTTGAGGGCTTCCATTGCGTGCGCTGCAAAAACGGTTCAAGATACCAAAAATATATGTATGAAAGAATTATTCCTCTTGAAATGATCTAAAAAAATGTCCGCGACAGTATATGTCTGTCTTTTAAGATTAAGTCACTAGAACCGTTTTTATGGTAAACAAATTTGGTCGAAATTAATGCATTATTTGTTAAGAGTTGTATCAACGTTGGTAACGCCACAGATAATAAGTCCTTACTTTGTCTGGCTCTTGTTGCGTTTGATTGCCACCCAGTCCGAGGAGGGGGTAGTTTGTCAAACTAGTGAAAAATCGTTCGTCTTACAATCAAGACATATGCGTCGACGGTGCACTTTAATAATATATATTTTGGTTTTTATACAAATACTGTGTTGTGGAAAGGACATCACATATCATCAGGACTGCTGAACAGCCTAACAGGTGGGTGGCAACAGTGATATCGCATAAGCCAAGACCTTGAAAAATTACAGTCCACTAATAAATTCCACGGAACCCTGCAAATTCACGGCGGTTCCATTTGGTCCAGTCGACACCGGATCTGTATTTTGATCCAGTTAAGGCCCGATTTATATTTGGCCTAATTGAAACAGTTCCGTCCCACCTTGAAAAGTTGCCTATATAGTAAAAATTTGCTTAGATATTGTCTTTACACATATTTAGTATTTTGGTAAACTAATACTAAATACTATAATGTCACATTAAATAGCTATTTTGTATACCTATAAACCAAAACATAGTGAAAATTGCTAAATCATCTATTAACATTTTAATGTCACGGGTACCCTGAAAACAAACTGTGCCGAGCTCATATGTAACAGCTATTTGATACGTATAAAATCTCGCTCGATGAATAATTTAGCAATCCAGGAACTATATGAATATATTGTATTATTATTGTTTACGCGTTAGTAACGAACTGTTTACTTTATTGTTGTTTAGCATATCGTTAGTTTCTTTGTATTACTTTAACAACAGTTGTTGGTATACAAGAACACAGGCTAACACAGTAATAGTTAGTTTGCTGTACGAGTATTGCTTGCACGATCGTATGAATAATAGTATAAGTAATAATTTATGTTGATTTTAAATAACATTAACGTTACAAAATTTTATTGCTGAGTTAGCTAGAACATATAGCTCATTAATTATAAAAAAAAAAACATTTCAAGAGTGTACTGTATTTTGTTTCTTGCAAATAATATTAACAGATTTCAAACATTTTCTCGAGGGCACGGTTACTGTGAGGCATAGCGTTGTTTACATTGATAGAATATTTAAAAATATAAAACGTTTTGTTTATAATCTATTAAATATAATAAATAGGCTCGTTCACGCGACTATCGTAATAGTGACATATGCCCACGGAAACAGCGCTTCTCTTTTATCTTTACGCTCATAAGTATAATGTTCACTTTGATATAATATCTTATATTTAAAGTAATGTTTAATATGTTACATTTTTTTTGTGAATTGAGGTATAGTCGAGCTAATAATTTTACTGAAACAATTTAACTTTGTAATTTGATCAGTATTTATCTGAGTATTCATTAAAGCACATATTTAATTATTGCCTTTGGGGTTTGAAATAAAATGTCTAGAAAGGAAAGGGAAGATACCTCGGATGAAAGTCCGCAGTACCGTCTTATCTATGCTAAGCGTAATGCATTGTTCGCGCGTATGCAGAGTGTATACAACTTATCACAGATTATTACGGGTGATGATGCGCGAAATAATTTTCTTATCGCAGCAAGTTCTATCAAGGATATTCGTACAGAATTTCAGGCTGCTCTTGATGAGTTTAATATATTGAATATGAAGAGAGACCCTAATGTGATACCGAGCTATGATTCTTTTATTGCGTTTGAGGATATGTACTGCGCGGTTAAACGTGTTTCAGATAACTTAAATTCGGCCAACTCGACACAAGTTGCACATATTAAAGACAAATACGCTGCGAGACCCAAGCTTCCTCCTACTGAGCTATTGCCCTTTGATGGAGATGTAAGGAATTGGTCATTATTTTATAATAACTTTAGAAAGCTCATACACGAAAACCCATTGCTTACAGACGATGACAAATTATATTATCTCTTCGGTAAATTGTCTCCGAAGGCTCTTGAAGTAGTTTCGAGTATTACTGCAAGTGGTGAAAATTATGCACTCATTATGCAGACGCTAATCGATAGGTTTGAAGATAAACGTTTCATGGCGAACGCTTACTTGGAGCAGATATTAGATTTTCAATTTACGGGTGGACCATCTTCTGATAGCTTTCAGTTATTTACTGATAAGGTAGTCACTGCTGTGAACGCTCTGAAAAATCTAAAGTTAACAGACTTGGCAGATTACATTTGTCTCTATCTGGCATTGCTGAAGTTGGATACAGATACCGTGATGAATTTTCAGATGTACACTCGTGGCTCTAAAATTCCAACCTTTGCCCAGTTGATTGATTTTATTAGAACACAGGGGCAAGCTTATCATTACAGTTCTGTGCAATCCCGACTTACTTCCAGTAGCATGAGTAAGAATTCTAAATCTAAGTATCAGAAGCCTATTCAGAAGGCTCCAAATCCGCAGTCATACGTAACAGAGGTTTCACAAAATAAATTAAGATGTTTGTGCGCTAATATTACTCACGAACATCTTTTTAAGTGTCCTGAATTTCAAAACATGACTCCCTTTGATAGATATTCTTGTATTAAGTCGAAGAATGGCTGCATTAATTGTTTAACCATAAATCATAATACTAGCAAATGTAAGTCGCCCACGAGATGCGGTGTGTGTCGTAAGAAACATCATTCATTGCTTCACTTTGTAGACGATGCACCAGCGACAATTCAACCCTCCGATAACATTGGTATTACATTACCACCCAAGGTTCAGCTTCCGTCGCAAACTTCGGCTGATATTTCTACCTCTTGTATCAGCAATTTACTAAGTGAACATGGCGGCACAGTTACGACTGTCGCTCTCGCTACAGTGCAGGTTGTTGTGTACGATGATTGTGGTCAACGGCATATAGTTAGGGGTCTGCTAGACTCTGCTTCACAGAGTAACTTCATCTCGAACAGGTGTTACTCGCTTATAGGTTTTACTGAATATAAGGAGTCAAACGTCATAGTGAGAGGTGTAGGTGGGTCTGAGAAGCGAACTAAAGGTGTTGTTAATATGAAATTTTATTCTAGACATAATTCTAATATTTGCTATGATATGAGTGCTCTTGTGGTTGACCAAATCACAGGTGACTTGCCCTCTTTAGCAATTGATCGGGCGGCTCTACCCCACCTGAAGTCATTACAGCTTGCAGACGAAACATTTGCTACGCCTGGCCCAGTTGACATACTGATAGGGGCTAGCCTATTCCCACATCTGCTTTTGCCTGGCTTGGTAGCCACCACCAAGGGTTCTTATGACGTGCCACCGGTTATTGAGACCGCGTTAGGTTATGTCGTGGTCGGGTCGTTACCAGTAGCTACATTGTCATCGAACACTCCAGTCACTGTGACATCATGTTGTTCTATTGTCGACGAGAAATCTATTGATTCTCTTCTACAACGCTTTTGGAACTTAGAGGAGATATCAATTCCGCGTGCTGAAGATCCAGATAATCTGGAATGCGAGGAGCATTTTAGGGTTACTACCACTCGTGATGAAGCCGGTCGGTATATCGTGGCTCTGCCATTTTGTAAAGACGCCTATTTATTGGGTAATTCTATGATGACTGCAAGAAATCGTTTTCGATGTTTAGAACGCAAAATGGAAGCATCGCGTCCACTGCGTGAGGCCTACGACAAAGTAATTCGAGAATACATAGACAAGGGTTATTTAATGTACGTTAAAATTGCAGAGTACGACCAAGTGCCTTCTTACATTATACCTCATCATGGGGTGTTTAGACCCGGAAAATCAACTCCTCTGAGGCCTGTCCTTGATTCTAGCTCAAAGACTAGTTCAGGTTTTTCCTTGAATGATATCCTTCATTCGGGTTCTAATTTACAGGGTGATTTATTTTGTATCATTCTAAACTTTAGATTGTTTCCTGTTGCCTTTTGTGCTGATGTGAAACAAATGTTTCTTCAAATAATTATGCGCGAAGAAGACAGACGGTTCCAACGGATTTTGTATCGATTCAATCCACGGGATCCTATTAATATATACGAATTCAGTAGAGTCTGTTTTGGCATGAAATCAAGTCCCTTTCATGCGCTACGTGTTATTCATCAACTTATTAATGATGAGGGCGATGATCTTCGTATGGCTGCTTCCATAGCCTCCACTGCTTTATATATGGATGATATTGCATACAGTGTTCTTTCTGAGGACTCGGCCATCATAGCAGTAACGGAGCTGATTGAACTCTTTAAAAGGGGACGGTTTGATCTAGCGAAATGGTCTAGCAATTCTTATAGAGTTTGTCAAGCCATTCCATCCTCACACAGAAGTTTGGAGGATGTTGAATTCGACAAGGAAACGCAGCAGAAGGTGTTGGGGTTGCGTTGGTCGAGATCTGAAGATTTTTTCCGTTTCGAGGTGGCCGTTCCTCCTGAAGGGTGCACAAAACGTATAATCTTGTCTACAGTGGCCCGCCTATGGGACATACTGGGCTTCGTTGCCCCTGTAATTCTTTATGCCAAATTACTCATTAAGGAGTTATGGCTTTTAAATTGTCATTGGGATGACGTCCCACCGCAACATATCATAAACCTGTGGCATAACTTTCAGTTAGAATTACCCCGCCTTAATGATATTAGGATATCACGCCACATTGGTGTGAAGAAGGACGTTATTGTTAACGTAATGGGTTTCGCAGATGCAAGTGAGCGTGCATATGGAGCTGTAGTTTATTTACACATTACTAAGGCCGACGGGATCCACGTTGAATTTGTATGTGCTAAGTCCAAAGTGTCTCCAACTAAAATTCTCTCCATACCTAGGCTTGAGCTTTGCTCGGTTGAATTGCTATCACGTCTGCTTCGTCGCGTTTGCGATACATATGGCCCACGTTACCATATCTCAAATGTTTTTGCATTTACCGACTCAAAGGTAGTTTTATGCTGGCTTAATTCGCCCCCACACCGATGGCAAACATTTGTTGCCAATCGCGTTGTAAAGATTACGGAAAATTTTCCAAAAGAATCGTTCTATCATGTGGCCGGTAAAGAAAATCCGGCCGACTGCGTGTCTCGTGGTTTAACTCCTAGTAATTTGTTAAATCATTCAACCTGGTTTCATGGCCCACAGTGGGCTTCACTAAGCCCATCACGGTGGCCTATAAATCGAATTGAAGATATTCCAATAGAAAGCTCCCTGCCAGAGGAAAGATCTCATTCGCTTGTAAGCACCATCCCGGAAGAAATAGTAATATATGATCTTTGCTCCAAGATATCCTCGTGGCCTAAGTTGCTTAGAATTGTTGTATATGTTCTTAAATTTGCGAAAATTCTCAAGCCGCGAAATGAAGGCACACCTACACCTAACGATCTGGAATGCGCAGAAAAGGTTATAATACGTGCTGTTCAGCAAAGGTATTTTGCTGAGGATATTCGTGACTTGAGAGACAGCAAGTGCTGTTCGTCACCTTTATGGAGGTTGAAACCATTTTTGGACGAAGGTCTAATCCGTGTAGGAGGTCGCTTGTCTAGGGCCGCAGTCATAGATTATGCTCAGATGCATCCTATGGTTCTACCTCGCCGTGACCACATCGTAGATTTGATTGTAGATTACTATCATACTAAATACTTTCATGCAGGCCCGGAACTTCTTATGTCTTTACTGAGGAAGCGCTTTTGGATTATCGCAGCTAGACGGATTATCCGTTATCGTATATTTAAGTGCAATGCATGCTTTAGATTCAAGCCACGCCCGACCTTTCCGCAAATGGCTGATCTACCTAGCCAGCGCGTGAATGAGGTTGACAAAGCGTTTACCCATACAGGATGCGACTACGCTGGTCCGATTCAGTATACTCCTATTCGTAGTCGAGGTATGAAGTCGCGTAAGGCCTGGCTATGTGTATTTACGTGTCTTACGACACGAGCTATTCATATTGAAATAGCTATGGATCTCTCAACAGTCAGTTTTCTGGATGCTTTGAAGCGATTTATTTCTCGACGAGGACATGTTAAGTGCTTGTATTCGGACAGAGGTACCAATTTCGTAGGCGCTAACACATATCTACGCGATTTGTATAAGTTTTTAAAGGACAATGATTCGCAATTTGCTTCCGAGCTTGCCAAGGAGCGCATTGATTGGAAATTTATTCCACCAGCCGCCCCTCACTTTGGTGGATGTTGGGAAAGTATGGTAAAGGTTATAAAAACACATCTTTTCAAGGCTATAGGCCAACAAATTCTTTCTTACGAAGAATTGTTAACCGTCCTTGTTCAAATTGAAGCGTTAATTAATTCGCGACCGCTCACAGTGCTAAGTAGTGACCCTTCAGAGCTATCCGCTTTAACGCCTGCTCATTTTTTATGTACAATTCCATTGTCCTCGGCTCCAGTCCTTAACATTGAACCTCACGATTTACGGGAAAGGCATTCTCTTATGCAGTCCTTAGTGCGATCATTTTGGAAGCGTTGGCGGCTCGAGTATTTGTCTAAATTGCAAGCTCGCGCGAAATGGAGGACTCCTTCCGTCCCAATCACTAAGGGTACCGTCGTCATAGTTATAGTGGACAATTCCCCGCCCTTCTCGTGGCCGTTAGGTATTATCGAGGAAGCTCACTTGTCATTTGATGGTGCTACTCGTGTCGCGACGGTACGAACGTCAAAGGGGTGTTTCGTACGTCCCGTGGTGAAACTGTGCCCACTTCCTAGCCAGTAGGATTTTGTCATGGTTATTTATAATTTAATTTAATTTGTTTACTTTGTTTATTTTATATTTACTTCCTATTATAATTTATTATTTAGGATTTTAATATCTTAAGTGTTAATATAATCTATATTAGATTCCTAAGTTCGTAAACTGTACGCGTTACTTTAAGTTAATTACTGTGCTATATAGCAAGTTTATAGTTATTGTTAATACAATTAGGTTAATAGTCTCTTAAAGGCAACTCTTTAAGGTCGGGGGGAAATGGTAACGCCACAGATAATAAGTCCTTACTTTGTCTGGCTCTTGTTGCGTTTGATTGCCACCCAGTCCGAGGAGGGGGTAGTTTGTCAAACTAGTGAAAAATCGTTCGTCTTACAATCAAGACATATGCGTCGACGGTGAACTTTAATAATATATATTTTGGTTTTTATACAAATACTGTGTTGTGGAAAGGACATCACATATCATCAGGACTGCTGAACAGCCTAACAGGTGGGTGGCAACAGTGATATCGCATAAGCCAAGACCTTGAAAAATTACAGTCCACTAATAAATTCCACGGAACCCTGCAAATTCACGGCGGTTCCAAACGTAATAATATTAACCTTTATCCAAATGAATGTGTTGTTGATTAAGAGTATTTAATTGTGAACAAAATTGTCTTTGACATCACTTAATTTCAATGAACATCTTAGAAGATATTACAAAACCTTATATAGCAAAACTACGTTTGCCGGATCAGCTAGTGATAAATAAGTCTGGAGTATATTGCTTAAAGTAAAACAAAAAAAGAACCATTTATTTAATATCTATTCTATATTCACACCATCTATATTTCCTATGAAAGCAATATAATATTTACCATTATAATATAATATACAAATTAATTACGCGAATTTTGCCTACCCAGTCCAAATACCCTAAGCACGTCACTGCTACGACTTTACATCCTAGGGGAGTTGCGGATGAACAAGCGTCACCACACAGCATTCTGGCTTCACCGGACAAAGGATCCGCCAAAATGCCGTGCCATGCTCCAATACTTTGTCTGTTAATTTTCAACTCGCTCATCAGCGACTTCCTTTGTGTCTCTTTTGGGGACACTCCAACAGCACGTGATGTCCATCTTCAAATATGTAATATAATTGGGTATGATATATAATCGCAAAGTGAATACAGCCACTAATGTCTCTCTTCTCACCCCATAAGAGACAACGTGACAATATATAATTATGATCTTTCTTTTTAAACACTGGCTCGACATAGTGACTACAGTGGACCTGACGGTAAGTACAGTGTAGTACAAAAACAAAGGCGACCATCAAAGGATGAAAATCAATCATCGCAATCGCCCTACCATCAAAAGACTATTATTAACTTACTCTAAATTCTACAGGATCAATAGTTGTCTTCATAACTTTCGATATTTGTGAACCACTATCCAGTGACTTTCTTTTCTTAGAATATCTCAGAACATCTTCTGAGTCATGTGATTTCTGAAAATAACAATGTTTTATTAATTCCGACTTGTGTAACAGAGCGTGTGACAGGCTAGGGAATAAAAAACACGAGACTTTCCCACATAAATTAAATTGAAATATTAATAAAGTGTCGTGTAAAGAGAAGGTGGGTCGACGGCAGCACAGTACACTCCTCTCCAGGAATGGTTACACTGGGCACAGTAACTGTATCACACTGGATGGAAATCTGGCTGGGAGTCGGAGCTGCTCGCGTCCGTAGGCTTTACCCTAGTTTCCCTACACGTGACTCCTGGGTGGTGCTGAACGAGCAGCAGCGAGGTGGTAGGGGGTCGGTGCCCGTCTGGATCGCGACCACAGTACATGGGTGTAAAGCCCGTCATAGTGAGCAGTTTCGGCTTGTCGCGTTTCGGGATCAGCTTGTGTATATCCAGTAGCTCATATACCTAGAGACCTTCAGTCGCGGTATATGTGGGCCGACATGACGATGTAGACTATCAATGGATTTTCATCCTTTGATAGTCGCTTTCGTTTTTGTACTACACTGTACTTACCATCAGGTACTCTGTAGTCACTATGTCGAGCCAGTGTAAAAAAAAAAGTTACAATGCAATAAAAAAATCGAGTACCACTATCGTAAGAGAATCGTCTGCCAATAGTCGCCGCTATCATGCCGGCCTACACAAATATCGCTTCACACTTCGTTTAAAAGGTGTTTAACATTTTGCGGACGTATTAAAAAATTTGTACATGGATATCGTGTTGGTCGGAATTTCGTTCTCCGTAATATAATCAAAATTATAGTATCCCAAATTAAATGAGTATTTCACACCTGGTAATAATGAATAAAAATTGCAATGCAATGACAATATAACCAGTAACATCTCTTATATTTCCAGAAACAACAACATGACTTCAATAAGTCTTTAACATATTTGTTTAGGAGTACATTTCTGCAGCAAATTACAAGTTCAAGTATAACATTTTCACTAGGGCCACTCTTTCTCTGACAGTCTCAGAGGAGTTTATCAAGTTGGTTATTTTTAGATGATTCATTAAACATATGCCCCTTTGTTGATATATAAAGGTTAGATAAATAGTTAATGTAAAGCTTGTTAGTATTGGAAATAATGTGAATATGGTTTTATAATTATTATTTGTGGGTTTAACTTATTATTCATCTATTTATCTTGACCAGTATTTATCAAGTTTTGAATAATGGACTCCTCAAAATTGATTGTCTTGAAAGAGCACAGTGATACATAACACGTAAGATTACGATGGATTCACAAGATTTGGTAATTCTTTTGTAAACTTTAGATATATATTTATTTAATACAGTCATACATCCATCCATTTAGTTCCGAAAAAGTGTAAACTGCTACATTGTTGCATACAGTATAGGATTCGTATGGTTCCTTTCTGTGGTGGCTGCGAGCAGACATACAACCGGAACGGTAAAAAGGCTTTGGTGGCTGAGGGTAGACGTACAACCGCAAAGGGTTAAAAGGTTTAGAAGGTGTTTAGAAACGTCCAGATCATTAACGTCCAATAAATATACTGAGAAAACTAAACCTCGACATAAAGACAATCTCAATTGGCGATATAAAATAAAAAAAAAATCAAATTGAATTTCACGGCATATTATAAAACACATTCCCCCTGCCGCGAAGAGGAGGAGAGGTAGATAAACAAAAAGAGACAGAGGGAAGTGGGAGTAGGTTTAACTAAAAGTTAACACAACATTTATAGCGGTACGAAGTCCGCTTGTTTAAATTGGGATAGTTTACGTTGTTACCACAGTACACAAATGTAAACACCGTCGTAGTGACCCGCTTTGGCCTGTGGCGTTTCGGGATCACCTTGAGTATGACCAGTAATTTCCTTAAACCTTCAGTCGTGATATATGTGGGTTGATAAGAATACGGACTGTCAATGGATTTTAGTTCTTTGATAATTGCTATCGTTTTAGGACTAAACTATACTTACCATTAGGAGCACTGTAGTCACTTTGTAGAGCTAGTATAAAAAAATTCAAGATCCAATCTACAATACATACCTGATCGGAAAATTCTCTTTCCACCTCTTCGTATAGCCTTTCCAATAATGTCTGCCTGTCAGATTCGTATTTCGTTTCGTGTAAATGCTCCAAGCGCTCTGAACGTGTCACTGTATACAAAATCAAAAGAGAGGCTCATTTAGATATTGACACGACATTATAGAAACTATTTTATAAGCTTAGTATATTAAATACACTGCTCCATAGTGTCTACAGAAAAAAAAAATCCTTCATCGGAAAGTCTTTTCGGCAGTTGGAAAGTCAGAATATTGTTACAACGGAATTAGGGTAAAGCTTCGACCCCACATTTCTAGGCTTCTAGGCACCACACAATTATGATTTTAAAACGCAATAATTGTCTTGAAGTACCGTTTCGAATAAGCTAACTTCCAAGCAAATCGGCAACATTTATTGGATGTCGGTAAAGTCAAAGGAGCGCGGCATCTATTTGCTCAGGCCGCCCGAGGTCGTCACCTGAATATTAATTAGACAGCTGTTATTTGTAGAATTTCAATTCACAAAAAGGCAATAAACCGATTCTCGACTTTACGAGTAAAAACATAAGACTCAAAAATCTCTATAAACTTCTAGATATTTATCGAACATTCTGGAGAGCGGCCATTCTGATATACAGGTGATTTTATAAACTAGGGAGATATTTCAGAATACCATAATTTGTACCTTCTTATAACTAATAAAAATGTAAATAAATATATTCCCTAGCAAATCATCAAGCAACATTGATGAACAAATGAGAATTGATTCGTAAAAAGTTTGGACACCGCAGCTCGTGTGGTGCACGATTAAACAGTAAGTAGATAAAATTCCTTCTACGTTATTTTAGGTAAACAGGTAACTGACTCGTTAACCTTTCGTACTTTATCCTTGCTTAGGAGAGACAAAATACCTACTTAATAATTAATTGTTATTTATTCTAACACTAGCTGATCCGGCAAACGTTGTTTTGCTATATAAGTTATTGTAATATCTTCTAAGATGTTTATTGAAATTAAGGGATGTCAAAGACAATTTTGTTCACAATTAAATACTCTTAATCAACAACACATTTATTTGGATAAAGATTAATATTATTACGTTGATACAACTCTTAACAAATAATGCATTCATTTCGAACAAATTGATTACCATAAAAACGGTTCTAGTGAGTTAATCTTAAAAGATAGACATATATAGACTGTTGTGGACATTTTTTTAGAATATTACAAGAGGAATAATTCTTTTATACATATATTTTTGGTATCTTGAACCGTTTTCGCAGCGCACGCAATGGAAGCACTCAAGGATGAATAATTTTCCCCGTTTTTTTCACATTTTCCATTATTTCTTCGCTCCTAAAAGTTGCATCGTGATGTTATATAGCCTAAAGCCTTCCTCAATAAATGGTCTATTCAACACAAAAATAATTTTTCAATTCGAACCAGTAGTTCCTGAGATTAGCGCGTTCAAACAAACAAACTCTTTAGCTTTATAATATTAGTATAGATGTGTGTAATTGCCCCTTAATATGAGGACTATAAATTACTTTGTTTTAATGGAAATATTAAGATATCACTATTCCTATATATTTGGAAATAGAATCGAATGCTGAATATCCTCCTTGAATATCTCCCTCGTCTATAAAATCAGCCTATATGTACCAACTCTATGCCGTCACGAGTTAGTTCTGATCTGAACAGCGATACAGAGTGATATCTTAAGCGATCAAAAACGACTTTTATACCCATACGAGTGCCACTACTGCCTAGTGGTTCAACGTGCGACGTTTTAGACTGATTTTTGCGACTGGACATCGAGAACTTTCGATGGATTTTGTCGATTGGACTTTTGACGTCCAAACTTCGAGAATATTCACAGAACATTCGGCGATTTCACATAGAGGTCATTCGACAGTTGCGCTTCCAGATATTTTTGCGACCATTTTCTAATATTGTACACTGTCATCGACCAATAAATCCATTGTCTGTCAAAACCAGCGTATTATTACCCCGCGCTCGTAACAATATTCTCTTCCCCTTATTATATTGAATCCTTTAAAAAGAACGTGAAGGATGTTTAGCAGTCTGGCATGATCACGGCAATTATCGAGGGACAGCATCCAGCTGCCCAATTCCTGCTGCCCATTTTTGAAGAAACTTCGGAGACGCTGGATCTGAAAAGGATTGAAGGGAATGTCGAAATACCTCACCCGTATTTCCGTCTTCAAACTTTTCGATATATAATGGTGGATAGACCCTTGTAACTAGCACCCTGAGCTTAGAAACCTTGCCACCGTCAGCTCGAACTTGCGACAAACCAGACGGCACTGCAACAACGTTGTGATAGCCCAGTTTTGCGTCCCAACGGGCTCGCCTGGTCGAATTACCAAATAATTTCAGTCGAACTAGTGATGTGTCCTGTTAGAAGAAAACAATTTTTAACATTCCCGAGGTTTCCTACTTTAATATTAGAAAAGGAACACTAACAAGATAATGTTACTGTCCATCATTACTTATTATTAGTCACAGATAAACTAGAAGATATGCAAATAGATGTATTTAGTACTCATACCTCCCACGGTGAGATTCCTTGTTCACAATTCAGTAGTTCCGCCCCATTTGTCACTAACTTTGTGCCCACAACTATTTTCTCCTTGTACACAAACTCTGTTAGCATTTTATCTAAGCAAGCTTTAATACAATACCATCCATCTGTTACCACAATCTCTACCTTCTTTTCAGAGTTGGCATTTCTGGAAGAATAAAACGACTCTACCTTATCCCAGTGAACTCTCCTTTACGTTTACATAATTAAACAGATGGATCCATATCAGGTGAACAACTTAGTATAATGCAGACAAGCTTAGGAGGCTTTACCTAGAGCGAACCCAAAGGTTTCTAAAAGCTATTCTGCATCTCAGTAAATTACAGATACGTAGGGTCACCGGAGCCATAAACAGGACACGGTTATTTTCTAAATCTAGTGTTAAATATTTAAAATTATCTTTAAATGTAATGACCCTAGCTGCAATTGAGTGTTAGTCACTATTGATAAAATTATTCCTCCTGATAAAATACACAATTTGAAAAGTTGGTATCAATTATAATTTTTCGACTATCTACAATTTAGTTGATCATTTACATAGTTACATAGTCAAGTTAATTTCCCCAGAATCTACTAGACCAACATGTTATTACTCATATACTCTTTTGGAAAAGATTTCTGTCTCATTCATTATTATAGATGAAAAAAGAGAATAAAAAACAAACCTTTGTTCTTCCAATTCACTCTTCAAAATTTCCATAACACACAATACTAAAGTTTTTGATGGGACATCATCCTTTTCTATTATCTTTCTTAACGCCGGTCTTTCTGCATTATACAACTCTCTGTCATATCTATATTTGAGTTGATTTAGTACATTTCTAACTGTACATACATGTCCTAATATATTTGGATATATCAGTTCATAGGACAGTAATTTCCATAATATCAATTTCAAATGATTGTCTAACCAACCATCTGGTATTATTTTTTTATTTACTTCATTGATAAAGATCTCTTTTAAATCTTCTATATGTAACGTTGTGGCTGTAAAATCATTTCTTTTGCCAGAAAATTTAAAATTTAATAGGTCAACAAATGTAGTGTAATCTTTGTTATTATCATTATCATACTTGGACTCTAACTTCTGAATATCTTTCAACCTATATACTTTACATTTTTTATAATCTTTATCAAAATCAAATATTTTTTTCACTTTGAAATCATTAACTATATCATTAGTTGTAATAGGAATTTGGTGTTTATTATATGGCGTTTTAAATTTTCTTTTCTTTGCTTTTGTACATAAAATTGGACTTGCAGGTCTTTTAACTGCTTGAGATTCTTTACAGAAATCTTCTGTATATAACGTCTCTTCAAAATTGTTTAAAATTTGAGTATCAATAACACCGAGATCTATATTCTTATCTTGCAATGTATTATCTTCTAAAATTATTTCTTTAACATTCGATTCTTCAGTTCTATTATCAACTAACTTATATGATTTATTTACTTCATCTGGAAATGTTTTACTATGAAGAGCTGTTTCAACTGCCAAATTACTTGAACTCTTGATATTGAAATTAAAATTAACTTTTTCATTTAAAAGCTTCGTATTATTGACAACTTCATTTTGTTTAAATTGCGAAGATAAATCAGTATCTGAAAATATCTGTCTACATTTAGCTAAAGCTTCTTCAGATACCGTCACTTCTTTATTATTACATGTCTGAAATCCTCTAAATGGTTTTTTAAAATCGTATTTATTACCACTACATTTCTCAACATCAGTTATTGTATTTTCATCAAGTTTTTGTATTTTCGTAGTCAAATATGAGGTTGAATTTTCTTCTTCTAATTTATCAATGTTTTCAAATATTTTCTTGCTTCTAGTTAATGCTTCAGCCGATATCACCACGGCCTTTTTACTCGCGGTTTGAAATCCTCCAAACATTAGTTTTGCATTCCTAGCTACCATCTGTGTATTACTTACGGCATGATCAGAAAACGTATTATTATTAATGACTCCTTCAAATCCACAATAATTAGTACTCTTGCTGTTAAATTTTATATCTTTTCTCTCATTTAAAAGCTTAGCATTGTCGATAGCTTGAGTATTTTGTATTAATTGCGAAGATAAATCAGTATCCGAAAATATCTGACTACATTTAGCTAAAGCTTCTTTAAATACCGTCACTTCTTTATTATTACATGTCTGAAACCCTCTAAATGGTTTTTTTAAATCGTATTTTCTATCTTCACAATTCTCAACGTGAATTAGTGAATTGTCACCAAAATTTTGTATTTTTGGATCCGAATCATTAATTGAATGTTCGTCTTCTAATTTTTCAATGTTTGAAAATATTTTCTTACTTTTAGCCAATGCTTCTGCTGATATTGTAACTGCTTTTTTACTCGCAGTTTGAAATCCTCCAAACATTTGCTTTACATTTAAAAAACTATTTGTCTCTTTTTTCTCATTACTTTTTAGGGATAGGACACGTTGATCTGAAATTTGTAAATCATTCGATCCTCTGTCGTTATCTTGTTCGAATAAATTGATATTTTCATCATTTGAAATTTTATATCGATAGTTCGATAAAGGTTTATCTCTAAAGACAATATCGATAATTTTATCCTGTTTTACTTTTAATTGTTCTTCAGCTTTTATAACACTTAATTCTCTGGCATGTTCACTATTGTTGTTAAAAGAAATATCTTCAAAGAAATTCTTGGTCTTAGCTAGAGATTCATCTGATATTTTTATTTGCTTATGACTAGCTGTTCGAAATCCTGGAAATATTGGATTTGTCCTCCCTGTATTTTCGTTGTATTTTTGTATTTCTACTGGTTTATCAATATCATCAAATAAATTCTTAGCTTTTGCTAAAGATTCATGGCAAATTGTTATTTGTTTATTACTAGCAGTTGTGAAACTATTTGCCATAGCTATATCCATAGTAATATGATCGGAAATAGTAGAAGGATTTTTATTAATAATGTTTTCATAAAAAGTATCCGTGTTACTGCCTATAAATTCTATGTCATTGAAAATTTTCTTAGTGTTTCTCAAAGATTCAACAGATATTTTAATTTTTTTATTATTAGCTGTCTTAAAGACATTAAAATTAGTAGATACTGCTGGATGCTGATCAATAGTATTAACAACTTTTTTCTCTATTAAACTTATTTCTTCTGAGTTTATTTTATTACTCCTATTTATTGACACATTACATTCACTTGTAAGATCATGATTTATCATTTCTGAATTTTGAAATTCTTGTAGTATATGTTCATCACAAAAATCATTTGAAAGTGTAATTTTATTTATTGGTTCTCTATCTTCAGTTACTTCAGTATTTATGATTTCATCCATGGTATCAATTTTGTTATCAGTTGTATTGTCAGCATCCTTATCCATATTAATATTATCTTTATCCATATTATCTATATTATTTTCTGCAATGTATTTTTTGCATCTAGCAAGAGATGGATCAGGTATCCTAAAATTTTCATTGCTGACTACCATCAAATTTTTATCATCTTTATATAAATTTACTACGTATTCTGTAGAAATACTTGTAGTACAGTCATCTTCAGTTTGTAGTAACATATTTTGTGATAACCTTTTATCAATATTATTTGTTTCTGTAACATTAAAACATCTAATAACTTCAATACTTTCTATGGCCTTCTCATTTGCATGTTTTAGTGAATCATCAAACTTTTCATTTAATTCTGTAGAAGTAAATCCTTCTATGCTAAAATTCATATCTGACTTATTAGATACCAGTTCAACTTTACTGGGAGATACCAATGTATTTTGTTTAGATTTACTTCTAGCTGTTTGTAAATCAAAGCTAAAAGTTTCATCCAAAACTTTAGATTGATTACAAAAATAATTATCTAATACTTGTGCAAAAGGTAAATCTTGGGGCTCTTTATGTACATAATTTTCGTCTTCATCACTACTAAATATTATTTCATCTTTTGAAGTAATCATTGGTTTAATATTCTCAACTTCTATTGATATATCAAATGGTAAACATTTATTTACGAATTCTTTGTTTGTTGTAAAATTCTCTAATTCAATATGGTCACTTTTTGAAATTTCAGGTTTGTATTCTTTACCATTATTAATTGATGAATTCAAGTGTAGTTCATTATAAAGTATTTGTGAATTGATCAAATCTTTGGCAATGTCTAAATTTTTGTTTTCATTAAATATGGGTAAAGCTATAGATTCAAATTTTTCAAAAGCTTCTAGTTCATATATCAATGGAGATGGTGTTTCAGATTTGTTGTTAGATCCATATTTAAATGCAGAACTAAATGACATAATTTTGTCTCCAATATCTTTATTTTTATTTTCAAAAAAATTAACTGTAGTGACTGAAGTTTTTGAAGGAATGCTTTCTCTGTGAGTTTGATTAAGAATTGGACTGCTTGTGCATATATTTTTAATAAAATCCTCATCTCTTGAAACTATCTCATTGCATTGTAATTCATCTTGGCTTCCAATAAATACATCAGGTGACAATCTTTTATTATTTTCTATATTATTAATATTAACCTGGATATCTTTGTCTATATGAGGGGTTCTCATATCAGATATCTTCAAAATATCATTCTCATTGTTAGAAATAGCCTTCTCACTGTTTAATGAAGTTATCTCATATTTATGTTTATCTAAAATATTGTGACAAAAAGTGACATCAAACTCTTGTGTTATACCTTTTTCTACAGTTAATGTCTCTGCTGCATTCACTACATCTACTAATTGTGTATCTGAGACACATTGTGTTTCAAATTTGTTATTACTTGCGGGTTTCTTGAATTCCTATATAAATATTAACATTATTAAAGTATGTATGCTGTTAAACTGGCAATGAACGAAAATGTTATAGAACAAAGATCAATTTGCTAAGTTATTTTATTTATCTTATTTATTTAATTACAAAAAAATAATGCACCATTAAGTAGCCTTAGAGACAATTATATAAATATACTGTAAATAAACTGATTGCTTATAAAACCGTCTACACTTAACCTACACATATCAATAAACTTAACTAGTCAAAATATATATCTACAAAAGTCTGCTGAAACATATTTAAGTAAAGTTTTTTTTATAATTACTAACTTGATATTGTGAGATATTTGTAAATCTTCATGTAATTTCTTGATCAAGGATTAGTTTAATGGGAAAATTGTAATTTTTAATTCTCAATATCATTTTATTATTTTTTATAAAATACCAATAGATTAAATATTAATATTATAATATTCCACCTCGGCTTCCATCCTCTCCATTAAGCCTCAGCTAGTGCAGAGATAAAGTGTAAAAACTTTAGAGTAACTTATGTTCATAGATTGTTATTGCATCTTCATAACAATCCTAATTAAAATGATTTGTATTTAAAGTACGGCCCTCATAGTAGGTTCGGTTAGGTATCATGTGTAAAATAGTGTAAATAATATTTTGTCAAACGTACTTCTTTGAACTCTGGTATGTTATTTAGTGTCATCAAATTAAATTGTTTATATTCATTCGGATTCATGTTTAGCAGTTTACCACTTCGTACTCTATCCGCAACTTGTATTGCCTTTATTTGGTAGTTCACAGTATCTATCACGTCTTGAGGTCTGTTGGCGAGCATTACTGACTTTTTAAGACCATCATATAATCGTAAATGTTTGTTCGAGGAATGTTTTTGTAATACAGCTTCGAAATTATCTGTAGTATCTGTTTCTTTTTCCATATTTTCTTTCTTCGTATCATGTCAAGCAGTGAAGATAATACCAATAATAATTTTATTTAGAACACAAATATCGGAATTAAATCACAATTTTATACATATTTTTAAATTAGCAAAAGCACAAAAAGAACTTCTTTCTTTAGTTCTATTCTCCCCTTTGTGGGGAAGGCAAAAACTTTTGCCATACAGCCATGTCTGCGGTAGTTTATTTTCAAAGTCTTATTAAATTTTTGTTAAATCTTACCGCCACGCTCTAATGTCGTAGATTTAATTCAATATAATCCATCTTCATTTGTAATTTATTGCACCATTTCTACAAACACAATATAACCAGCGAGAAAAATAATAGAAGAGGTGCAACCACTCCGGCTTGAAGCTTTTTACCGCCAATCTCTTATTCGGCAAATTTATTATTGGTTTTATTTTCTTCTTTGAGGAAAAGGCAAAAGCACACACCATACAATACAACCATATCGAGATCTATTTATTACAATCTAATACATTTCATTCCCTCCACTATTTTCTTCTTCTCAACAGCAATATTCATATTAACTTACCCAAATATTTTTTCTGGCGGTAAGTGCTCATTTTACGTATAAACAATATTAAAAACCTATTTCTTTGAAAAAAAAAACAGAGGTGCGTTATCTTTGTGATCAAATTTTACTTTTTACAGTCTTTCTAGCAACTATATAGGCATAGAAGGGCAAAATGTAATTGAGTAGGGAGTTAGTGGACAGCTTTCAATGGTTTTGTTTGTGATATCAGAGTTGAGATGATGCATTGATCGGCACTGATCGGACTGATCAGTTAGTTGAACACTAATTTGTTTAGGTTCTTATAAAATTTAATAAATATAAATAAGTTATTTTCGTAACAGGATGTTTTGTTTTCTGTGTTTATGGTTAAAAGTAAAATAAAATGTACTTGTTGTTAACTTATGGGGAAAATTTAATACTTGATCTGGCAATTTTATTTCAAATCTGAGCTTCTAATTGACGGATAATTCTCGAAAAATATTTTCTTTCGTTATATTTATTCAGATTACACTGTTGATATTGTATGTAAAGATTCTATTATAAATAAGATAATATGGTTTGTATATACTATATCATTGAATTTTGTAATTAAAGAAATGGCGGCTGTATAGGTTAGTATTTTTACAGAGCCACACAATTTTATTGGTACAACCCGGCCCCAGGCCAGAGACGCGGACGTATTCAGATTACGAGAGTGTCAATGACTGCATGGAGGGTGTATGCAAAATATACGAAGAACACTTGAAAAGACGAAACCCAAATACACCAACAATAACCTACGACATATCTCAATTGTTTGATTTCGTTGATCAGGTAATTTGTGTATTAATACATTATAATTGTTGCGTTAAGTAAAATATTCTACAATTAATACTCTAAGGCTTATTCTATTTTTATTTTAAGATTCCGCGGTTTAAAAGGAACCCTTGTAAGATCACTGACTTGTCAGTCTGTAAAAACCTTTTTCTCAGAAAAGCGTGAAACTATTAAGTTGAAATTAATATCAAATACTTAGCTCTGTAATATTTTGTACCTCCGAACAAATCTTCAAGTTAATAAAACCAAAAGATACAGCCATTTATATTATATAGATTTTATTATTGTCACTGTTTTGCAAGAGAATTGGAACCTATAGGGTCTTTTCATTCGACCTAGAAACATGAAATTTAGTAAAAAAAATGTCTTATGTCAATTTACAGGGAAAATCTGACACCTCATATAGTTTTAGATATATCCCACCAAAAACAAGTTGTGTCTGCAACCTTATTTGCAGTTGATACATTGACTGTCACCTATGTTGATGTATGAAAGCATCAGTTTTTTAATAGAAATGTCAAGTTTGTCCCTCAGTCTAGTTTATATTTTCATTAAAACAATATTCAGTATTTTCATCATTTATTTGTATGGAATTCTCTGTCTAGTTTTTTAAGTAATCTTATATTTCTCTTATATGAAGATGTGATGAAAGATTGTGTAAACCTATTGATATAATTGTGGTTTACAAAATATCTATATGAAAACATCAAATCCTAAATTAAGTTTAGTTAGTTTCCTAATGTAAATACAATATTTCTCAAATGCCAAAGGTGATGAATCTCATCTCTAATTGTGGATGTGTTTAACTGAATTTGAATGGATGTTTATCATGGTATCTAGTATAGTGACTGTGGTGGCCGTGTGGATTAGGGACAGGTAACCATGTACTGCATTGCAAATGGTAATAGGTTCTAATCCAGGTGCTTAGATCTAGATTTTTTCTGAATATATACGCAGTTAGATCCTCACATGCTCACAATTGTAGGAAAACATCATGTAAAAATGCCCTATAAATGGCATTCTTCTGTGCTAATTACTGTTCACATGGGGTGCAACATATAAGCTCTAAGTGGATATAGCTACTGCTGTTTTTCCGCTCACCCCGAAAGGGATATAGTGTGATGATATTATTATTATCCAGTTTGACTTGTTTAAAGAAATAAAAAATATTATGTTATATTCCAGCTAGCTGATCTTAGCTGTTTAGTATACCAGAAATCAACAAATACATATGCACCATATAACAAGGACTGGATTAAAGAGAAGATATATGTATTACTACGTCAAGCAGCAGGCCAGAGTGATTAGAGTAAGAATTAATTATAGTATAGCACTTAGACAAATATGTTTATGAATGTAAAGTGTCTCTTAGGTATCAATATGACATGACATGCCTTTAATTTGCCATTTTAGTATCAATGTGTGGTTTACATGACATTAATGCCAATCCGTGACCGTAGCACAAGTTATTATGATGACGTATTCATATAGAAAATTGCCTTATTCCAAAGACATTATATTCCAAATTAGGAAAATATTAATCATATGCAATTTTTTAACTTTATTAACTTCAGCACATCCTTGATAGGGATAGAGGGTATAGTGGTTTATAAAGCTATTAAATCGTATGTTTTTCTAAGTTTATCAGACTTCAGAACTTTTCTGAATAAAATGGTTTATCCTGTTAACACAATATCACAAATTTTCACATTTGTTGTTAGCTTGATATAATAATGTTTATGGCAGAATTTAAGGCATATCATGTTATATTAAAATCTAAGGATTATATAATTGGTCAATGTGTCTGTGGGTTTTGTATCCATAGTTGATTAGGCTATCAAACTTGGTGGCTTTAATAAACATGTCCACCTATGTCATAGCCATCTGGTCAATTACAGTACTTTCCTGGAGCACACTTTTAGTCTCCCTGCTTGGTGATCCTATCTCATCCCAATAATTTCTCAACTTCATTCAATCAATAAACTAAGCAATGTATAGCCATTTTTGTTAAATATTGCATTTAATGAACAGCCTAGCCAAATACAGTGGTACCTCAATATGTGAGTGCTCTGATATACAAGTGTTTTTAGATACGAGCCACAGAACGAGCGATATTTTCCTTTGAGATGAGAGCAAGATTTGAGATATGAGGAATCACACACTAAACCGCTACACAAGACCGTGTGCAGCGTCTAACAGTTTCTCCTACCTCAGAATAGACCTCAGTCTGTGAGCTTGTTTCTTTTGTTTTCGAAGCATTTTTGATAAGTTTGGTTTGTGTTTTTTGCTTTTTAACCATTTAGAAATCATTATCCCATTTATTTTTATAATCATGGGTCAAAAGAGAAGATGATGTCTATTGAATCAAAGTGTGAAATCATAGAAAAACAAGCTAGGTAAGTGAGTAATTGACATCTGTGATGGCGCTTTGGGAGCTGGAATGGATTAATGGTTTTTCTATTAATTTCAATTGGGAAAATTGCTTTCAGATAGGAGTAATTTGACATAGTAGCAAAGTTACGGAACAAATTAAACTCATATGTTTAGGTACCACTGTGGTTGAAAATGGCTTTATCAATCATTTGGCTACATCACGTATATTACATGCTAAGCAAACAAGGGGCTTAGTGTGAAAATAGTTTAACCCACATTTTGTGTATATTAGGACATTGTGTTGCATATTGCATTGAGAAGATAAATACGTGTTCAATATTTTTTAATACGTCATAGGGCTAATTCACACTTGCATAATGAAGATAATCACTATAGATTAAAATATTGATACATACTGCAGACACAAAATAAATATCTATTTAATATTAAGATAGTGTTTATTGTCAGTTTGAAACAACAGTGGAACATCTCCAAAATTTAGATTTTTCTGTTTTATTTTGTAACATATTTCAAATTGAAAATGACCTTATAAGCTCAATTTGTATCCTACCTGTAACATTAAAGATTCTGGGTCTGAGTGCCACTATTGGAGAAAATCTATATTAAGCAGAATAGTTTGTTAAGAGCTATAGATGTGTATTTGAGTATGTATATCTTTGACTAGTACTTAGAGCACAAGCGCAAGCTTAGTTTAGGACTGGGTTAATATTGGTAATTACTCATAAATGTTATGAATACTTTATGTAAGACAATATTTGCAGTATAAAAGTCACATTCTCACTCATTATAATGCCTATTACATAATTACGGGAGTCGAATTTGATCTGTTCCGATAATGCTTTAGATGAAGTTCTTAATTTGAGAAAAGTTACAAAATAAAAGCTTAAAGATAAAGGTTGAATAAGTTTTTTTTTACCTTTGTTTCTAACTGAAAATACTATTGAGTTATTTGAAAATTGATTGCAGTTTGGCAGGTTATCTAAGTAATTATTGTATAGCAGTGGTTTTCATAGCTTAAAAAAAATATTTTGCGAATAATTAAAAAAAATTAAACAATCGTCACTTCAGTGCATATTTGTCCAAAATACCAATTTAAATCTTTGTTTAATCTCCATACAAAAATATATACTCATACATACATAATGTAAAATATCGTCACGCTATATCCCTTTTCGCGGTGAGTAGAGATACATCGGTGGTGGTAAAGTGTATACAGCCGTATCCACTTTGCGCTTATATGTCGTATCCAACGTGACCAGTAGCACAGCTGAATCGCTGGTTTCAGAGCACTTACACATAACATTTCCATTAGCTACCATGCGGGTTTCTTCACGAGGTTTTCTTTCACCGGGGAAAATTTGGTGCCTAAATCCGGACTTTATCTGGTAAAACCGAAAAACTAATTTAAATATTTGTTTAGTCTCCATTCAAAAATATATACACTTAATTATTTTCATACATACATAAATATTAAAATGTTTGAAACTTTAAACAATGATTTATGGAAATGATCAGTGTTATAACCGATGACCTTAGGTCAATGGAGACACACGTATATCGGCATTTCAGTGTATATTGTAATTTTAAGGGCCATAATATAATAAAATGCCACGCGTACACTCACCTTGTGCCCCTATAGCCAACTAAATTCTCGAACTAAGAAAGGTGCCTTTAACTGCGTTGGCGCAATCCACACCGTGCGCGTCCCGACACAGCCTAGCGACCATTATGGCGCTTTACACGACAAGCCTGTTAAGGCAGTCTACATGCTATAATCTTAAATATAAAACTTTGTATTTGAAACAAAATAAATACCGTCTACTATAAAAATTACCATTGGTGGATTGAACAAATAAGCACTAAGGCTGTGATTCATAAACGCTGCTTTTGATTTTGCTTGCAATTTACTTAAACTTCAATAATAATATTATAATGAACGTGAATGTATATGGTAAGTCATTGATTTTTTTCAATTTGGACTTGGCTCTGCAAATACTTACGCTATAGTCAAAATTCTGTCATGTATTCAGTTTTTTGTCTATGACAAACTTATTTTTTAAGCCAATTACCGTGTATAATTGTCAGCGTAAGACTAAGCAATAAACAAATGATTGTACAGGTGGTTTTATAGACGAGGGAGATATTTAGGCAGGTTATTTAGCATTCAATTCCAAATATGTAAAAATAGTGATATTTTTTTTTCTTAATATTTTCTTTGATACAAAGTAAATTATCATCAAAATATTTAGGGACAATTACACACGTCAATGAATGAATAAAAATTAATTAACAAGTCGATATTTTGCCTGTCAAAAGCCAGGATACAGTGCGATGGGAAATCGATCGATACCTGTTTACATAAAATAACTTAAAAATCACTTTATCTACTTACCAATCAATCGTGCGCCACGCGCGCTACGGTGTCCTCATTTGTTAAGGAACAATTCTCATTTGTTTTGTGATTTATTAGTCAAAATAGTATATTTAAATACCTCACTCGTATATAAAATCATTCTATATATGTTTTATCATTGCTCTTTACATTTATATATCGTCGGGTGAAAGGCTATTTCGTTTAAGCGACATTTTTTGGTGATATAGTACTATATATTTTTTTGGAATCGTTAAAAAACGATTATTCCGAAAATATATATATTTCTATGTCACCAAAAAATGTCTCTTAAACCAAATAACCTTTCACCCGACGATATATAGTGAACTGATTGTCCGTAAAAACATTTAATACACGTCAGCTGTTTTAAAAATGTAGCAGATTATTAAAAATAAGTCGTGGATTTCTAAAGAAACAAATATGTTGAAAAATAAGCTCCTGACACGCAAAAAGTCATACGCCACGTTTACGGGAAAACGTTTTTATTGTACCCATCATAATGAGGCCACTATAAACAGAGTAATGCAAGAAATGTATTCAAAATGACGTGATTCAATTTTAATAACAATACAAATGACACAAAAGATTGTTGGAAAACTGATGCTTACACAATCACTCTTTGATATTATTTAAAGCGAGATTTTGTTCACTAAATTGACACTTTTAGCTATTCTGACTGTAATGGCGTCATATATTAATATATCTCTAAAATCAGAATTCAAAACGCGTAAAAAGTTAACCTTTAAATCAATTAATTCATAAATAAAGGTTATTTTGTTTGCGCACATTACATTTTATTTAACAAACCATTAGCACATTTTTTTTTTGTTTTTCTGTGCTTTTTTAAATCCCAGTTAACATTTACCATAAAATTATATTAGTCCGAGAAGAAAAATAATTCAGATCTAAAAGGGTTATTCGAATACGATCGGTTAAAATTTGGATTTATGGCTTAGTGCGTGTGAGGTGTCGAATGCTGATTGTGGCTGTTTAGCAGTAAGCAAGACACTATTTTCATTGTTAATTAAGATATAAGTCTACGAAAATACCTCTTTTGTGAGAATACATTTTCAGAATATATAGTTTGTTTTAATTTCGACATACTTATGCAAGAGCTATTTAAAATTTCTAATATTGTAACAAAGATCAAAGGGCTTCTAAAAACTATATTTCTACATAAAATTTATCGAACAATAATTTTCAAGAGTAATTTCATCACTAAAAAAGCATCTAGGTCAGGGGTCGGCAACCAGCGGCACGCGAGCCACATGCGACTCTTTCAATGTAAAGCTATCAATCTTTAGTTTCATATGCAAAAAATGTTTATTTTCTGAAAAAAAAAAAACCTCATTAAAAATAGTTCTTAATAAATGTATTTATTTTTTAATGAAAGAACTTTATTTATGCAGTTACCATTTATTATTGGAAAGATTTTTTTTAAACTTTGAAATTATGTAAATTGTATTTTTTTTACTTTTCCTGCTTCAAAAGTTACCGACCCCTGACCTAGGTGATAGGTCGATTGCCTCAACTGGATCGTAACCACATTACGCTAGTGCTAATATTCGCTTCGGCCTGCCGTGTTTCAGTTTCTAGTTAAATACCTGCCTATCCCAAAAGGGAATAGGCGTGATGATAAGTAATATATTCAAGCGAGCATGACTACATAAAAAATAGTAAGTATATCAGGATTGGAAAAATAACACTGTCAATTAAAACAATACTCATAATGTCTCACTTTGTATATTTTCCATTGTACATGCTATATAAAAGTGACTTTGAAATAAATATAAAAGTATAAAAAAACTTAAAAATACTTATCTTTGAGAGTGTATTATTAAAACAATACTGTCTGTCATGCGATATTGCAGATACATCTTTTTTTACCTAGTATAAATAGGTATAAAGTTTGCTAAGTATACAATGGCATTCCAATGATGGTGCCTTACTACATTGGTTGATGGTGTTCAAATAGCCATTCAATTGCTCAGTGTAAATCAACCTTAATTCATTTACAAAACTTTTAATCCTTCCGCTACAATCGGTGTTTATAAGTACCCAGCTAAAAAACGTCATATACCTGATTAGGTGACAATTGTCATCAAAAACATCGCTTATTTTTTTTTATTTAATTCACAAACTGGTTATATCTCAGACTTGTAAAATACAACATATTAAAACATACATTTTCAAGAAACAACCATCTTGCTGTGAATATAACGTGCAAATATAATATACAAAATGTTATACAAATATACAAATGACCCCACAAAAATATATAACCATGTCGAGGAACAAAGACCAAAAAAAGTAATACTTCATCAGTTTAAGTTAAAAAATATACAAGATGGGTGACTATATTTTATTCACCCGTATTATTTTTCTTTTGAAAACTAATGAAAATCGTTTTGAGCCATAACTAGCCCAGAATGCAAAAGACTGCGCGCGTTTGATGTGCGCACTTTCAGCAAGGAGGTCCGTTTCCTGCGAAACACTTTGCAGCGAGCCCTCCTGTAGCGAAAGGATTATTAACAATCTACAAAACACCAAGAGAAGAACATCATTACAACCTATTTCATCTTTAAAATTTTACTTCAAATACAAACAAGCACATATGTCTAGATGATATGATAGAACATTATACAGTGTTCCTACGATCCTATACAAAAGTATTTCAATCTTAATTATCCATTCACAACAGACTTCAGTACAAAAAAATTTCAAAACGTAGCTTAAGTTACTCTAGAAATCTTAATTGTAAAAATACTTGGTTTCAGACAAGAGTTATGAAATATAATTTCATCAGCTTATAATTTATATCTAGTACATAGAAGCAAACACTACATTATATTCTTGTAATCATTATCAGTACTAAGAAGATTAAATTAATCAGAGATCAAATCTTCAAAAGAAAACATTTTATATTGTGTAAGATTTCAAATCAATCTATATAAACAACAATTAACATGAAATGTCACACAAATCCTAAAACACCCATTTCAGGATTCCATAAAATTAGAATATGGACAAATTGATACATCGATTTTTATGTCAGTTAATACAGAAATTCAATGTTCATCAATTACATGCTTTAATAAGTACCTACTAACATATCTTTGTACAAAAGTACATGAAACAACATTTACAGAGTATGCTATAGTATGACAATAATTGCTGTGAATCTCATATGGTGGCTATAGAGGTATGGGGAGGGAGGGAATATGCACTGATACAGCGGTACATGAATGACGAGTTTATACTGAATTCAATTCTACGTTAGTTTTTACTTCATTTTTTTATAGATGGCAGTCATTAATTTGTCTTATAGTTCTTAATTTTTATGTCCACATGGGCCTCTTTTTTCGTGTATTTATTAACAGATTGGTCATCCATGTATGTTTAATATATAATGGTTAAAATGGAATAACATTTGTTGTGTCTTGCCTCACTCAAGGCAGGAAACAGAAGTTATGGTCAAACTATAATAAAATTGCTTTCCAGCTCTCCGACTTTGCAGCAGGATATCATTACCAGTTATCCAGAAAGTCATACCCAGTCTTTGGCAAAACAACGGAGGGTTCAGTCAGTGTCTCGGTGGACTGGAAGTCTGTACCCGAAGACGCTTGACTGGAGGAGAGTAAACCTCGATTCTCCTCTGATAAATCTGAAATGATACAATATTCCTTAAAATTTTAGCTTGACTTTAACAAAAACATTGATTTTATTATTGGGTTTTATTCAGGTAGGTATTTTTACAATGCTATTATTTCTAGCAAAAAACTGGCATCAGATTCAACTTTTCACAATGAAAAGATTATTTTCACATATCAAGACAAACAAACAGGCTAACAGACTACATATAAATGTCTACTGTCGCCTATAACCGAGAGCTCTATTAGGTTATTTTGTTGCTAAAGTTCCATAGTATAATAGGATGGTCGAAAAGCATACAAATTTACGACTCATTAATGCTTAAAAGGGTTATTTTTAACATATACACAATAATGACTATAAAATTACGATTACATTTTGTTTATCTCTGCTAGGCAATAGAAGCCACTAAGCTTCTCTCATGAAATTCATATTACAGCCTATATCCACCTTGACAGGCAATTTTAAATATTGGTTAACATTTGAAATCGGATGTGCAATTTTGAAGATTCTCTTCTATATCAACATTTAATTTTATAATATTAGTTAACATAGGTATAGATAGATCGCCGCCTCTATGCCGGAGTCGTGCGGTCCGTGGCTCTCTACGGGGCGCCAGTCTGGGGCCACAGACTGCGCGTCCGCCGCTGCAGGCAGAAGTTACACAGTCTGCAGCGGTTGATGGCCATACGGATCGCACGTGGCTATCGAACAATCTCCTATGAGGCGGCGACGATCCTGGAACGCTTTCTGCCCTTTAATATCCAGGCGGAAGTGGACTTGGCAGTCTTCAACGGGGTCCACGAATCCCGCCTGAGAGGCGAAAGCGTGCCTCCTATGGCGCTCGAGAGGCTGAAGGCGCTAGAGCGCCGATCAGCCGTAAATACGTGGCGCGTGCAGCTTAATGAGGAGCGCTGCATGCGCCAACGCGTGGTCGGCGCCATTTTGCCGAACCTCGAAGCCTGGCTTGTTAGCAGAGATCACGTCACCTACCATCTGACACAGGTACTCAAGGGTCATGGATGTTTCCCTGAGTACTTGTGCCGCTTTGGACGAGAAGCAACGACCCGGTGCTACCACTGCAGTTCGGACCTGGATTCCGCCCGGCATACGCTCGCACATTGTCCGGCGTGGGACAGCGAGCGGCGGGACCTGTTCCGATGGATCGGACACGACCTTTCCCTGCCGGCAGTGGTGTCGGCCATGCTGGCAGGGCATGACAACTGGAGGGCCGTGGCCTGCTTTTGTGAGGAAGTCATGTCCCAGAAGGAGGCTGCAGAGCGAGAACGGCAGAAGGCCGCTCGAAGAAGACGCCAGGCTGTAGACAACCGCCCCGGCATATCAGTCCCAGCGGATCGGTCGAACCATGATCGGCCAGCTGATGTCTTAGGGGTTGTGGCTGTTCAGAGTGGGGGCTCTGAGCGACCGGTCAGCAACCCCCGAGAAGACGGCGGTGCGTTGTGACGCGCTCTGCTGAAGTATACTAGGTGATATCGGGGGAGGTGGCGTCTCCCCCCCCGTGATTGTGCCTGTCAGGCGCGGCGAAGTGGGGCTGCGGCGATTTGATTACAGGACCCGCAGTCCCCACTAATTCGCAGAAGTAGTCACCTTGGGGTTTTAAGCTGGTAAAAGTCCGGCACACCCCGGCTGCCTACCCCTTTGCGGCCGGGACGGTCCTATGTGGATTTTCCCCAAGTAAAAAAAAAAAGGTATAGATAGATAATTATTACGAAACACAAACTTTTTGATTCATTATTTTCAAGGAAGAGATAAAATATCTTTTAAAAGATGAATGCTCCTTGTTAATTACTAATTTTGCTATGTTGTTTGCTTAGGATGACTAATATAGTCAACATTTGAACTCATTAATAAAAGAATGATGTAGTTTTGTAACTGACATCATCTGTTTAGAATACTGCCTAATATGACTTCATAATATTTATAAATGTTTATAATTAGTATTTTATCAACACGATATAATAGTAATATACAAGAGTACAGAATTTAGAAATGAGCTTAAACAATATACCCTAAAAGAGCATTCCTAGAACAAATTATTTAGAGTACAAAGTGGTGTATTCCAGGATACAGACATAACTAAATGAATGAAGGATATCATAAACAACCTTAACCAATCCTAGAAATGTTTCTTTAAATTGAAGTTACATTTGAATACTGTCTGATAATACAATCAAAGGATTCAGCATGTGATTTACAGCTATAAAATGAATTACATTTCTGACTATAACTTTAATAATAATAATATATCATCACACTATACCCGTGACAGGATGAGCAGAGATACATTAGTGGCTGTCTCCACTTTGCGATTATATGTCGTGCCCAGTGTAACCAATAGTGCAGCTGATCATCTTTCAGGGCACTTACACAAAAAAAAAATGTATTAAGTGCTATGCAGGTTTCCTTCAACAGTGAGTATGGGTGCCTAAACCCATATGGAAAAACCCAGAGGTTTGTCCCGAGCTTTAAATCTATGACAATTCACATTGCCATGTATGGAAACTGGTCCATTCTTCCCTAGGCAACCACAGTAACTAAATAATAATAATACTTCTACCTTTTAATTTCCATATAATTAATTAATGTGCCAAGAAAATGTTGACCCACCATTAATGAATAGTTTCAAAATTAGACTGGTTAGACAATTCTTATATGGATCAGACTTTAATGTAACAACAATGCAGTGCTAAAAAATATGCGACAGTTGACCAAAACAGCTGAAATATAGACACATCAGCTAATAGCTACTGGCCTATTTGATAATAATAATAATTCTATTCTAGACTTTAAATTAAATATACTTTTAAATACTTACCACTACTAGATTTAATAATACTGCTTCTATAGTCTTTTTTATCATTTGGTGGACTTTTAAAGTTTGTTTTGAAGAAATTTTCTGATGAAGCCACTATCTGTGTCTGATGACTTGACATTAGACATTCTCTCTCCTCATCTTTGTTCTTAAAGTTTCCTATGAATTTACTAATAAAACCTGGTGATGTTACTTCTCTATCTTGTCCATCTTTATAGGAATTCCTCATTGCCTCATGAGATTTTAAAGCATTCTTCAGTTCAGATACAACTTTAGAGTGAGACAATGCCAATTCAGACATAATTGGAGGAGGTGATGTTGGCTTTTCATCCTTAGGTGCACGAGAATCACTCAAAACACACAAATTCAACTGACTTTTTGTATGATACAGAAATGGTGCTGAATGCTCATCCCTATAAGATGTGTTTTCATCTTGAATGAGACGCTGACCATGGTTTTTACCGAAGAAAGACATCAAATCATCTTTACGGACCGGTGGGTCATTTAAATCAAAATCTAGAGTATCTAGTAGGGCATATTTGAGAGCAATATCCGGTTTTATGATTGATTCATTGATTATTTGGACCTGAAAAAGTTTACAATTTATTTATAAGACATGCTATTAGAAATCATTTTTATATCTTTTGGGATATTAGACATTTGTAGTCATATATGAGAGTTCTGACTGGTAACCTATGTAAATAAATTGTCACCAACTAAAAATTGCCACCTGGATATGATTGGTGACTAAAGTCAATGACTGAATAACACCAGCTGTATGTGATAGGTGACTATATTTTATTCACCCATATTATTTTTCTTCTGAAAAACATTTTAAGCTAAAACTTTGACTCTGAATGCAGAAGACTGTGTTTAATGTGTATATTCCTTACATCCACTTGAAATACTCATTTCTTTAATCATCATGTGAATAGCTAAGGAGTGGAATATGCTTCCAGCAACCATATTTCCACAATCTTTTGACCTGGAAGTCTTTAAGAGAAGAGTGAATAGGCATTTGTTAGGTGGATGCAGTTTAGCATCAGACTCATCTTCACCTTCCACCAGGTGTAATTGAGGTCAAGCCTCTGCCTATAAATAATTTAAAAAAAGAATACTTTCAGCATGGAGCTCTTTTTCCTGAGAAACATTTTCCAAAAGGCCTGTCATAGTGAAAAAGTTAAATAATAAGTACATAATATAAAACTTTACATTTAAATATTACATTTCTATTCTGTTTATGCTGCATTTGTGTCCATGTATCATAGATGGGCAAAATGTAATCAGATTAATGAAAATGATTATGATTACAATTTACGTTTTTTACCATTAATATGAGTGCATTTTGGTCATATATGTTTTAAACACTATGGAATCCCAGATTGCATACACATTTATGATTTCTTAATGTTTTAAATAGATTTAATCATGATTACAGAGCAAAAAAATTAAAATTACATTTTATAATCATTAATCAGATTACATTTTGCCCATTTCTGCCTTTTACTTAGTTCTAGATAAATAATACTGATACTTGGTGATATGTTATATAGGTGATATGTCAGAGCTATGTTAGATAAATATATGTACAATCATCATATCGTAGAGTGGAAGGCTATTTGGTTTAAACGACATTTTTTAGTGATATAGTAATATAATTCGGAATCAGCATTTTTTACTGATTTCTAAATTATATATATTACTATATCACCAAAAAATGTCGCTTAAACCAAATAGCTTTTCACGCCTCAATATATACAACATTATCTGCTTTTATTTAAACATTAGTAAAATATTTACTAACATTCATTGTAATGTAATGTTTACAAATATTATGTTATTGGTTTTGTATACTGTCTAATTACTTAGTATGCTCTTAATCCGTTAAAAATGGACAAAAATAAAACAATATTTATGTAAGACTAGTGTATAATATAAATAAATATGATATAGTAATGAATTGAATGTGTAATGAAGTTGATACAGTTTTGTACATACTTGTTGTATCAGGTGTGGTGTTTTATTGTCTCATTATAAATAGCAATTATAAGGAATAATTAACTAATAGTACGTGAAAACGTAACATAGGAAGTAATATACTCACTTTTTCCTTATCCGTAAGCGTTTCCCAAATGTTTTCATACGAATTCTTCGCTTCAATAATATCATCGTAAATCTTCCCAGCCAGTGGGTTCATGGTACGAAAATATTCATCAGCTATGGCATTCATTGCCATATTTATGTATTATTTTAATAAACGTATAATTTATACTATAATATTCTGTTTTAATTAAATTATATGAGATTCATAACACAACCTCAATCGTCGAAAGCTAATTGTCGAAAAGTAAATAAAAAGCAATGCTGCCAACCTTTTTAAATAAAAATCCGTATGAAGATTGTCAAAAGTCGTGTACTAACCGGATTTTTAAATTAAAATGTACATTAAATCAATGTGAGAACATAAAGAGACTAATGAACGTTACGGAAGCGAAAGAGGTTTGTAAGAATAGAAATAAGTAGCATTCTGATTTTTCGTAGGTTAAATAAAATCATTAGGTATAAAGAGAAAACTATATTTCAAACTTTGAAGTAGCGTTTATGTTATATGACATCTTAGATTATATATCTAAGGAGTACGTTTAAACACATGTTATAATACATTGACAGATACGATTGTGATTTAGTTGGAGTATAAATATTATAAGTAGGGCGATTAAGTACAAAGAAGAAACATTATAACTTGGTGATTTTACAGTAGTTTCGGGTCTCAATTTTTATCCATTTGGATTTTGTTATGCAGATTCACAACACAACACAGAAGCCTAACAAACCTATTAAAGGAAGTACTTCAAAACTACACACAAATGTGTTCAAAGTTAAAAAAAATTAGTGGAAAAATATGTGCACGTTACAGATTTTTATTCTTGGACATTCGATTTTCACTTTATTTGATACTAGCTGATCCGGAAAACGTTGTTTTGCTATATAAGTTATTGTAATATCTTCTAAGATGTTCATTGAAATTAAGTGACGTCAAAGACAATTTTGTTCACAATTAAATACTCTTAATCAACAACACATTTATTTGGATAAAGAATAATATTATTACGTTGATACAACTCTTAACAAAAAATGCATTAATTTCGACCAAATTTGATTACCATAAAAACGGTTCTAGTGAGTTAATCTTAAAAGATAGACATATACTGTCGCGGACATTTTTTTAGATCATTTTAAGAGGAATAACTCTGTCATACATATATTTTTGATATCTTGAACCGTTTTCGCAGCGCACGCAATGGAAGCACTCAAGGATGAATAATTTTCCCCGTTTTTTTCACATTTTCCAATATTTCTTCGCTCCTAATAATTGCATCGTGATTTTATATAGCCTAAAGCCTTCCTTGATAAATAGTCTATTCAACACAAAAAGTATTTTTCAATTCGAACCAGTAGTTCCAGAGATTAGCGCGTTCAAACAAACAAACAAACAAACAAACTCTTCAGCTTTATAATATTAGTATAGATACGGATTTTTCCTATACTTAGTACGGATTTGTGTTTTGAAAGGCAGGTATTTTAAATTTAGAGGTTGGTCGTCGAGTTTTAGAAATTCTCTTTAGATATTTTTAAATAATAAGGAACCCTCAATTACATACAAATTTATGACTTACTCGCGTTTTACAATTAAGGGGCATGTGTGAGATTAGACATTTATATAGCTATAAGAATTTTATAAAGTTTTTTTTAGGAAGTTTTAATTTGATCATTTAAGATAAAATTAGGAGAAAATAAAGGATTTCATATATACTATTTAAGAATTATGTAAATACATAATAGAACAGATTATAATAATAAATACATTTTAGAGGTAATAAACAATTATTCATATCAAATTATATTTCATTGTGAAAGGTTTCAATAAATATCTGAAGGACTAGTCTTAATTTTTTATCTAATATTATTTTTAGACACATTTTAAACAATTTTAAGGAAGTTTTTTTTACCGGAGTTAGTAAGCACCGAAAAAAGGATGGCAATTGAGTCGATTTGTCAAAAAATCTAAAATGGCTTTTTCTGTCTTTCGTTGTTTATTTTGAGTTTTCCACATCAACATGTAAAGCGACAACGTAAATAAGAAAACAAATATTGTGTATGTAATCATGTTGCATAATACGGGGCCCTATGGGCCAGGTGAACAACCAGTGAACATGGGAACTTCGTTAAATCTATCACAAATGAATGGGATGAATTTGGTGAATAATCTTAGTAAAAATGTGCAAGAACAATCTCAAACAGGCAGCGGACATTATAATCTACCTAATTACTCACCGTACGGCCCGCAAGCGCTAAATATGACTTCACAATTTACACAGTTCGCTAACTATCATAATAGCAATTATCCTGCAAATTTTTCGCTGCATAATTCGACCCCTACGGACTTTTCCCCCTGGCACAATAGCATGCTATCAATGAATTCGAGCTCACAAAACGATCGCTACGGAAACGTACTGAATTACTCGCAGAGTTACGATAGAAAAGTGCCAGAAGCTCCCATAAATATGGAGACAGGGAGGAAAGGCTCAAGGTTATCAGCTCCGCAGATTTTCAGTAAAGAATATCTCGGCCATGAAGCCGGCTATCGCGATAACAGTCACTATAATGCCCGTTCGAGAGAATTAGAGCGGAACATTGTAGCAAAAACTGAAGGAAAGTTATCAATGGACAGCTCAAGGCGTAGAAGCCTTGAAAACACAGTCAAACTTATTGAAAACCTATTACTAAATTCAACAAAACATAAAGAGTATCAAAAACAAACAAATTCACAAGAAAATGTTAACACAACAGAGGAAGAAGTGACTGAAAAACAAACACCAAAAGTAATAGAGACAGATGATTTAGATGAAAGTAATGTTAAAGACAAAGAACCTTCGTCAAAGTTATATAAAAGACTAACAAAAGAACAGGAGGAGACACCAAAAGAGTGTACAAAGTCTGCAGATGACATTGATAAAACATCTGACCATGAAGATGCACAAGATGATGATAAGTCATCAGAAACATCGGAGGAAATGTCTATTAAGAAAGAAAATGACGACTTGTTGCCGGATATAGAAATAAAAGTGGAAGAAGGTAGTTGGACTGACTGTGATTTTCCAAATCCGTTTCATCGTGACTGCCACTCGGTTTTAAGAGATGACGTGGAGGGTTCCATGATTATTGATGGGGCCAAAAGTGTCTCTGAAGCTTTTGAAGCTTGCAAGAATGGTAAATCTATATTTTTAGTAATAATATATTGTTGTGATGTATCCTTTACAGGATGAACAAAGATACATTAATATCTGCATCTATTTTGCGCTTATATGTCGTGCCCAATGTGACCAGTAGCGCATCTGATTGCTGTTCTCAGTGGACTTACACATGACATTACATTTAGATGCCATGAGGGAACTTTACTAAAATATTTCAATTTATATTACTCAATTAATGTCAAAGATTTTTTTTTTTTTTATGGCTTTATTCCAAGAACTGGTCCTTTGTGACTTCGCCAATGTCAGTGTAATAATTAAAAAGCAAGGAAAGTTGTACTATTTATCTTGAGATTGTCCGGTACCTAGAACAAAACAACACAAACTAACTACAACATTACAAATAGTCAAAGAATTTGTTAAATCACTGCTTTTTGTCAACTTTGACTTGGCTCTTCGAATACTTAGGTTACACTCAAGGTTTTATTATATATTCAGTCAAAACAAATTTATTTTCTGAGCACTTTGCTAAGCAAAAGTAAAGTAGCATCTATAAAAATCTTTGCCTAAAAATGATATCAAGAGCTTAGAGATTCATTTTTTATTTACAGTATATGTCAGCATTGTAGATGAAATATAGAGACACTAACAAACCCAGCTTGGCTTTGTGCAAGTGCGAAAAACACATATATATCTGGTGAATTTTCAAACAAACTTTCATCCCTTATTTTTAATCCCTTCAAGGTAGATTTTTCAAAATCGTAAGAACACATGTATCTCACAAAAAATCTAATCATTAGTTTTTATAGTACTTAATTTGAGCTTGAAAGTGTTCAAACAAACTTTTAACACTTATCTTATCCTCTTGGGGATGGAATCTCAAAAAACGTATCTATAGTTCTAGCCCAAGCTACAAAAAGATTCCAATGTAATTTCATGTTTCTAGCTTCAGTAGCCTAGACTTTGCAATGGTATGTCCCTCAGGACACATCTTTCTATATATACAGATAAGCCTATTACTTACTGGAAGTCTATGATTTGTCAGGATTTCACTCAAAAAATTGATTGTAGTATCCATACTAATAAATGCGAGCTGAATATAAACCACATGAGGATGCAAACCCGCACGACACCTTGTCGATTTGTGGTAAAAGGGGAGGAGGAACTAAATCATACAACTCAACAGCACACTCTTCAGAGTATAATCTATAGAAAATCGAAATGCAGTCTGCTCTATGCCGTTATTCCAAACTGAATAGGCTATGTGACATAAGAGCCTCATAGGCAATGAGTCACCTAGCTCAGCAATCAATTAAGTCCAAAGCTACAAAATGGTGTTTGTCTGAACAGTCCCTGAGGTGGCAGCAATACTCCACACAAGACCTGCACCTGATACAGGTTAAGAAGTTAGGTCAACCTCAACACTTTTTTAAGTATCTGTCATTACATATCGAGGAGTGAAAGGCTATTTGATTTAAGTGTAATTTTTTGGTGATATAGTAATATAAACATATACAAAATCAGCGTTTATAATTGACTAGCTGATCAGGCAAAGGTTGTTTTGCTATATAAGTTATTATAATATCTTCTAAGATGTTCATTGAAATTAAGTGATGTTAAAGACAATTTTGTTCACAATTAAATACTCTTAATCAACAACACATTTATTTGGATAAAGATTAATATTATTACGTTGATACAACTCTTAACAAATAATGCATTAATTTCGACCAAATTTGTTTACCATAAAAACGGTTCTAGAGACTTAATCTTAAAAGAAGAAACATATACTGTCGCGGACATTTTTTTAGATCATTTCAAGAGGAATAATTCTTTCTTACATATATTTTTGGTATCTTGAACCGTTTTTGCAGCGCACGCAATGGAAGCCCTCAAGGATGAATAATTTTCCCCGTTTTTTTCACATTTTCCATTATTTCTTCGCTCCTAATAGTTGCATCGTGATGTTATATAGCCTAAAGCCTTCCTCGATAAATAGTCTATTCAACACAAAAAGAATTTTTCAATTCGAACCAGTAGTTCCTGAGATTAGCGCATTCAAACAAACAAACAAACTCTTCAGCTTTATAATATTAGTATAGATTCCAAAAATATATATATGACTATATCACCAAAAAATGTTGCTTAAACCAAATAGCCATTCACCATTTCAATCTTTTTCACATTTTAATCTTTAAATTTTTTAAACAGTATAAATTACTTATACTATTCCAGGAAGTGTGACAGATAACCTATTCTATGAGTGCCCACACTGCACCATATTAATGCAACATCCGAAACGTTTCTTAATACATACAAAGTGGCACTTTCTTGGCACTAATAAAAAGACAGAGTTGGCAAAAAAGAGAGAGATGCGCAAAGAGGCCAAGATTATAGAGAAAATGAGAATAGAGGAAGAAAATAAACCAAAAAAATTCCAATGTAAGGACTGTGATAAGATTTTCAACACTAAAAGTACTTTGAAAAACCATAGACATAGGTAAGTGACAGAGGTGACAAGCAATTAAAGATGGTTAAAATCAATATATGTAGTTGTATTCACTGACTCTAACATAATGTGCATTTTTGTTAGTTAAAAACAGAGATGAACAAAATGTAATCAGCTTAATGATTAGAAAATGTTGTATGATGCTAATTTTATTACTCTGTAATCACGATTAAAACCTTTCTAAACATTAAGGAGTCACAAAATTGTATGCAATTGAGGATTCCTTAGTGTTTAATACATAAATGGGCAAAATTTAATCATATTAAAGATGAAAAATGCAAAACATACTCATAATCATTTTTCATTAATTTGATTACATTTTGCCCATCTATACTTGAAACCATAATTTATTTTAGAAATTTTAAATAACAAACCCCTAACAAATTAAATCCAATCCTTTTCCTTAGAAAATTGTAAAATTTATTGTTGAAGAAAATAAGGTTTTTATTTAAACGAAAGATGTCAACGAATTTACTCGGAAGTGCGAGAGTACCGTGGTATGCAGCACGTGCCAGCTCGTCATCAAGCCACCGTAACGTAAATATTGTCGCGAAACCCACTTTGAAAAACACTACCATAAACTACAATGATGCTTGTATGAAACAGAACATTTGTTTTTATTTTCTTTTAATTTTGTAAATTTCTGTCTCTTTGATTAAAAATTGATAGATGCCAAGTTTATTTTCAAACCATAAGAGGTACAGTTTCTTATTACCGTGTTATTATCTTTTGTAGTTGGAGTCTATATAGACTCAGTTAAAAGGTCGCCGACGACGAAGATTAAGGACAGGTCTGCCAACTGTCGTTTAAACAGCGCAATTTCACTCCGACGCAGCCTTGAGTTTCTTTCAGCGTTTCTTCTTCAGGTAGTCGCTTCCGAAACGCTAGTGGATCGCCATTAGGTTTCGTATTTAATGGCTGGTAGCCCAAGTCGAGGACCGTACCCACAGGGGTGCCCTTGCGTTGCCACCCAAACCATAAATTGCTGGCTGAAGCACCATAAGTGCTCGCCCTCTCAAGCCCGGTGAAATTATAGCGACCGTTACCCCGGTCATCAATAAAATATCCCGTTGAATAAAAACAAAAAAAAACAAAAAAGTAAAAAATTCATACTGTATACACTCTTTGATATTCACAGGACTTGTCTAATATAATTTACAATCTGTGAGCAGAAATCATTCAGCGCGAGGTCTTGAACGGAAGATCCGGCCACGCACCACAGTCAGCGCCTTCCAGTGTCCGGATTGCCCTAAACGGTTCAAACATAAACACTCTTTGGACAAACATCGGGACACTCATTTAGTAAGTTCCCTCTCAACAAACTCATTTAGAAAGGTTTTTCATGCTAGATTTACTGTTCATATTGTACTAGCTGATCCGGCAAACGTTGTTTTGCTATGTAAGGTTTTGTAATATCTTCTAAGATGTTCATTAAAATTAAGTGATGTCAAAGACAATTTTGTTCACAATTAAATATTCTTAATCAAAAACACATTTATTTGGATAAAGATTAATATTATTACGTTGATACAACTTTTAACAAATAATGCATTAATTTCGACCAAATTTGTTTACCATAAAAACGGTTCTAGTGAGTTATTCTTAAAAGATAGACATATACTGTCGCGGACATTTTTTTTAGATCATTTCAAGAGGAATAATTCTTTCTTACAGATATTTTTGGTATCTTGAACCGTTTTTGCAGCGCACGCAATGGAAGCCCTCAAGGATGAATAATTTTGCCCGTTTTTTCACATTTTCCATTATTTCTTCGCTTCTAATAATTGCATCGTGATGTTATATAGCCTAAAGCCTTCCTCGATAAATGATCTATTCAACTCAAAAAGAATTTTTCAATTCGAACCAGTAGTTCCTGAGATTAGCGCGTTCAAACAAACAAACAAACTCTTCAGCTTTATAACATTAGTATAGATAAGGCCCAGGTCAGGCCCTGCGTGGAATACTGTTCGCATCGCTGGGACGGTTTTGCCCAGTACTCACTAAACGCCTGGGATAGGTTGCAGCGGAGGGCTATTAGCATTGTGAATTATCCTGGCGTTACTAAGAATCATAAACCTCTCCAGTTGCATAGAGATATTACCTCTCTAAGTATTTTTTTTTTACACTGACTCGACATAGTGACTACAGAGTACCTGATGGTAAGTACAATGTACTCCAAAAACGAAAGCGACTATCAAAGGATAAATATCCATTGATAGCCTACATCGTCATGTCGGCCCACATATACCACGACTGAAGGTCTCTAGGTATATGAGATACTGGATATACACAAGCTGATCCCGAAACGCGACAAGCCGAAACTAGTCAATATGACGGTCTTTACATCCATGTACTGTGGTCGCGATCCAGACGGGCACCGACGCCCTACCACCTCGCTGCTGCTCGTTTACCACCACCCAGGAGTCACGTGTAGGGAAACTAGGGTAAAGCCTACGGACGCGAGCAGGTTTGAATCCCAAAGTCACTTCACTTCTTCTCCATTTTCTACCGTCTGTAGCACGGCGAGCGTTCTGAAGAGTTATTCAACCTGGAAATGAAATAAATAGAACTTTATTCAAATAGGCCTACTTCCAAGCACTTTTTAATCGTCAAAAAAAGTAAAAAAGAAAGTAAATTTGTTCCGCCCTCTCCCTTTCTTAATACAACCACGCATGAAGGTTTACGAAGGGTTAACGTACTTAATTTGGAAAAAACGTGGATTCGTACCTATTACCATTCGTATCGCTGCGCATGAATTTTTTTTTTTTTGAAGCGGACTAACTACTGATTGCCGGGAAAGGCATTTTCAGCTCAACCGGGCTTAGGGGGCGAGCACAGAAGGTGCTCAGCCAGCGAAATTTTTGGGTGGGTGGCAATGCAAGGGGCACACCTGTGGGTACGAACCTCGACTTGGACCGCCAGCCAAATAAAGTACTAACCCTACGGGTGATCTACCAGCGTTTCGGAAATGACTACCTTGAGTAGAAACGCCGAAAGAAACTCAAGGCTGCGTCGGAGTAGAACTGCGCCTCGGTGCGAAAAGCTGCGCATGAATACCGATCCTTTATTCAAAAGGCCACCACAAACCCAGCTAAATTTAATCTCATTAATATATTACAGGAAAAAACTCATCCGTGTGCGGAATGCCCGAAGAAGTTTGGCTCGCAGGTACTCCTCAAGATGCACATGAAATCCCACGAGAGGGCGCTCAGAGGTCCCACGTTCCGATGCACATATTGCGGGAAGGGATATTACGAAGCTTACACGTTACAGGTATTTATTTTTAGAGTACCGTACCTAAAAAGAACTCCATAAACCTCGTTTTTGCAAGGAAATCATATCCTGAATCTATTGTTCTAGCTGATCCGGCAAACGTTGTTTTGCTATACAAGGTTTTGTAATATCTTCTAAGATGTTCATTGAAATTAAGTGATGTCAAAGACAATTTTGTTCACAATTAAATACTCTTAATCAACAACACATTTATTTGGATAAAGGTTAATATTATTACGTTGATACAACTCTTAACAAATAATGCATTAATTACGACCAAATTTGTTTACCATAAAAACGGTTCTAGTGAGTTAATCTTAAAAAATAGACATATACTGTCGCGGACATTTTATTAGATCATTTCAAGAGGAATAATTCTTTCTTACATATAATTTTGGTATCATGAACCGTTTTTGCAGCGCACACAATGGAAGCCCTCAAGGATGAATAAGTTTTCCCGTTTTTTTCACATTTTCCATTATTTCTTCGCCCCTAATAATTGCATCGTGATGTTATATAGCCTAAAGCCTTCCTCGATTAATGGTCTATTCAACACAGAAAGAATTTTTCGATTCGCACCAGTAGTTCCTGAGATTAGCGCGTTCAAACAAACAAACTCTTCAGCTTTATAATATTAGTATAGATAAGCCCCAGGTCAGGGCATGCCTGGAATATTGTTTGCATCTCTGGGATAGTTCCTGCCAGTACTTACTCGATGCCCTGGATAGGTTGCAGCGGAGGGCTGTCCACATTGCGAATGATCTAGGGTTTACTAAGCATCTTGAACCGCTTCAGTTGCGCAGAGATGTTGCCTCACTGAGCGTTTTCTACCGTCTGTATCATGGCGAGTGTTCTGAAGAGTTGTTTAACCCTGTCCCACCTGCCTGCCATAGAAGAACCACGCGCACCGGTTTTCGAGGTCACAGCTATGCGTTAATTCACATTTCGGCTAGGACTAAGAAGTTTTTTTACACTGTCTCGACATTGTGACTACAGAGTACCAGATGGTAAGTACAGTGTAGTCCAAAAACGAAAGCGACCATCAAAGAATAAAAATCCATTGACAGTCTCCATCGTCATGTCGGCCCACATATACCGCGACTGAAGCTCTCTAGGTATATGAGTTACTGGATACACACAAGCTGATCCCGAAACGCGACAGGCCAAAGCGAGTCACTGTGACGGTCTTTACACTTGTGTACTGTGGTCACGACCCAGTTCGGGCAATCGCCCTACCACCAACAACTCTAAATCCTACTGCTATCGAGTATTTGAGCTGTGTGTGCCAATCATCCTATGATATTGGGTCCTTTAAACGAAGCGTGATGAGATATTTGTGCAGGCCGGCATGATTGCGGCGACTTTCAATAGGTTTTTTACTGTGGATAGTCGTTATTGTTTTTGGACTGCACTATGCTACTTTGGTTGATAAATGAAACTTTTGAATGTCTGAACGTAATCTATACTAATATTATAAAGCTGAAGAGTTTGTTTGTTTGTTTGTTTGAACGCGCTAATCTCAGGAACTACTCGTTCGAATTGAAAATTTTTTGTGTTGAATAGACTATTTATCGAGGAAGGCTTTAGGCTATATAACATCACGATGCAATTATTAGGAGAGAAGAAATAATGGAAAGTGTGAAAAAAACGGGCAAAATTATTCATCCTTGAGGGCTTCCATTGCGTGCGCTGCGAAAACGGTTCAAGATACCAAAAATATATGTATGAAAGAATTATTCCTCTTGAAATGGTCTAAAAAAATGTCCGCGACAGTATATGTCTATCTTTTAAGATTAAGTCACTAGAACCGTTTTTATGGTAAACAAATTTGGTCGAAATTAATGCATTATTTGTTAAGAGTTGTATCAACGTAATAATATTAACCTTTATCCAAATGAATGTGTTGTTGATTAAGAGTATTTAATTGTGAACAAAATTGTCTTTGACATCACTTAATTTCAATGAACATCTTAGAAGATATTACAAAACCTTATACAGCAAAACAACGTTTGCCGGATCAGCTAGTTGATGATAATTGTAATAAGGTATGTGCTGCGTGCGGCGGTGTGTCGCTCCTCGCTTAGCTAGCGCATGCCTGCGGTGCGCGTGATCAGCGCGCGGGGGTGTGTCCCGCATGGTTCACGGAATTGGAGATCCGCTGAGCTAATATAAAAGACGCTATGGGTTCTCTACACTACCAGACGTGGTGTGGTCACTGTTCCATCTATACTAATATTATAAAGCTGAAGAGTTTGTTTGTTTGTTTGAACGCGCTAATCTCAGGAACTGCTGGTTCGAATCGAAAAATTCTTTTTATGTTGAATAGACCATTTATGGAGAAAGGCTTTAGGCTATATAACATGACGATGCAATTATTAGGAGCGAAGAAATAATGGAAAATGTGAAAAAAAAACCAGGAAAATTATTCATTCTTGAGGGCTTCCATTGCGTGCGCCGCGAAAACGGTTCAAGATACCAAAAATATATGTATGAAAGAGTTATTCCTCTTGAAATGATCTAAAAAAAATGTCCGCGACAGTATATGTCTATCTTTTAAGAATAACTCACTAGAACCGTTTTTATGGTAATCAAATTTGGGCGAAATTGATGCATTATTATTTAAGAGTTGTATCAACGTAATAATATTAACCTTTATCCAAATAAATGTGTTGTTGATTAAGAGTATTTAATTGTGAACAAAATTGTCTTTGACATCACTTAATTTCAATGAACATCTTAGAAGATATTACAATTTTAAAATAAATAACTAACTAAAATGCCCAAAATAACTATTCCACGCGGACGAAGTCGCGGACACAGCTTGTGTCAGGATAAAATAAAAACCTATACGGCACTTCCCGTTTAACAAGGATTGTGAAATTTGGCAAAAACTATGGTATTATTATATCAATAGTACAGTAACAGTAAATTAGTAACAAAAAAATTCTAGGTCGAACAATATTGGCTATTTAAAAGAAGTATAAAAAATGTTCTTTTCTCCTAGGTTCACGAGCGAACCCATAGGAACGAAAGGCCGTTCTCTTGTGACATCTGCAACGCGACCTTCGGCACAAATTCAAGCCTCAAGAGACATATTAGAGTGGTAATGTGGAATCTTCATCATTATCTTTGTCTTTCTAGTAATGCTAGGTAGCAGGGCCGGATCTAGAGGGAGGGGGGAATCCTGCTGTCTGTGCCCATGTCGCAAAATTCTAGGGGTCGCAGACAAATATATTACCCAGAGTACCTACTAAATAGTATATAAAAGTGAGCTTTTCTCTCTGTAACAAGGGTATGAAGACATTTTTGTTATTTCTTTTTTGTATCCCGGGGGAAAATCCTGCACAGGTTCAGGGCCGCTGTGAGGGCAGCAACCCCGGTGTGTCGGACTCCTACTGACTAAAACCGCCGGGGCATCCCTTTAATGGCTCCATCCTGGCCTGGGAAACTAAATTCATCCAGACACCTGGGGAGCAAAAAGTTTTGTTGAGGCTGCCTCTCTGGGAGGGCTTGGAGTAAAGAGCTCAATCCTCCAAAACCTCTTTCACGGGCGGCGCGCCGGACACTTCACACCGCATCCCTCTCATCCGGGCAGCAGACTTCCTCAAGTCTACTGAAGAGTATGAAGACTTGCACTTACTGCTGAATTTATTTGGAGAGTTTATTTAAATTATTTTTATTGATCAGACACTTCAGGCATATGCCAGAATCTTTTATATTAATTTTTTTCACTGTTTACATTTCAAGTTACATTTATTCTACTCTTACTTACTAATCTCTTTTTTATTTATTAGTTCAAAATTACGAAGGAAAATAAATTTTACAATTAAACACTGCGAAGTCAGGCTTATAGGCAGCCTGTGAATGCAATAATAATAATCTACTTGTTGCATAGTCTATGATTATCATTGTCCATGTGAATAAAGTCTTGATATACTCGTGTGTCTCAATAATCACGCCCAGCCGCCACGACACTACTTTGTCTATTTATTTGGACAACGCGCCCAACGTGACCAGTGGCGCAGCTGATCGCCGTTCTCACAGCACTAGTACACATGACGTTTCTTTTAGACGCCATGCTAGTTTGGACTAGACATATAAGTGCAAAGTAGATACAGCCACTAATGTATCTCTACTGACCCCAGAACGAGATATGGCGTGATGATGTTTGTTTAAACACATTTATTTACATTTATTTAATCTCTTATTTCTTTCATAAATATGAAGAGGTTGTAGCACTTTTTTAGATATATGAAAAGTCTAATTTCAAAACCCACTATAACATATTTTTTTCAAATCCCATAAATTTATAAAAACCTTTTAATTAATCTTTGATTTAACAATCACATTCTTATACAGTTTTTAAATTATTATTCTAGAGTTGTTTGCGCCGTTTATTATTAATTTACATTTATTTTTTATTCTTTATTTATAATATTTTAATATATATTCTCTTATATAATCTATTCATACACTAGCAACACTCACTCGACATTTTTATCCCCCTACTTTCCTCATCCGTTTTCCTCTCTGGGTTCGAACGCTTCGAAAACTACAACGCGATCACTATAATAAACTCATTAAAAATATATAAAACGCTACAACGCTGTGTAATACAATTGGTATAAACTCGAACGCTCTGCTTACCCTAACAACGCGTGAAATTGTGGTGTGGACGCCTGAACCAGCGCCGCGGACCGGGATCTAAACAAGTAAGTTCGTTCCCGGAATTCCTTCTTATTCCTCGTCAACTCTCACGCAGCAAGAGTGAAAAAGCAAAAATAAAAAAAACACATATAATATTTACTTTGATAAAAACATTTCAAATTACTATTAGGACTATTAAGTAATTTTGTACGAACAATCGTTTTAGCGGGTTTTGAAATTAGACGCCTCATATGATTCAATGAGTATGCTGGGTGATGTGCTCGTCGACAAACCCCAGGATTTTGGCACCCGGGGCCTTTCCCCTAGACCTCGAGCTGATCACGGGTGGCGTGATGGTGAGTTAGAATGAAATGTGATTCCAGTCCCACAGCACGTCGAAGCCGTACGAATGCGCGACATGCCACAGGTGCTTCGTGAGCGAGTCCATTCGGAACCGGCACGAGATGCGCTCACACGGGAACCCGGATAACTTCAAATTCACCTGCAAAAACTGCCCGGCGAGGTAAGCCTCAATTCATAGATACATACATCAACACATTTTCTCCTTTGTATATGGTCGTTTATAAAACAAAGGACATTATTGTATGGAATGCAGTCTCACTAATCCGCGATCTTATGACCTGGGAGTCTTTAAAAGAAGAGTGAATAGGCATTTGTTAGGCAGACGCGGTTCATCATCGGACTCATCTTCACCTTCCACCAGGTGTGATTGAGGTCAAGCGTTCGCCTATAAGTTATAAAAAAAAAATTGTATACGAATGAAATTTGGACAGGAACGTAGAAATTTAAATATAAATTCATACAAACTCAAAATGAGCTCTTTATTTTGTGGAGCATTTCTATAATTATGTTTTTATAACTATAACAGTTAGTGGTGCCAACCTTTTACAATAACAATCCGTATTGAGAATTTTAAAAATCCGTATGTTAAACTAGAAACAAATAAGTGTTCCAAAGTAAAAGACAAGATCGTTGATGAGACTATGAAAACCAATATTTAGTTTTTTTAATTAGAAATAAATAAAATACTTAATCCGACGATCTTGAAAAAACTATAACGAAGAGTACAATTTTGGTGGTACGCACCGCCTTGTATCATAATCAGTTGCGATCTAACGGTGGTACGCGCTGCCTGATGAGGCAGACTTGTGTGATCCACCTGTCAAATCGATATCAATCGTGTGCAATCGATTCCCCTGAGCGTCGGCTGAAAATCAGCGCTGGATGGCGCGTGCAGCGTCGCCCAGCACACGCTGAGCTGAGTGCTCTTTGAGATGGGTAGCAGCACACAGGATACATGATGTGATGTTATGTATTCTTTCATTGTTGTTTTTTTTATATAAATATGTTTGTTGTGTGTTGTTATCTTTTGGCTCAATAAACTTTTTCTTTCTTTCTTTTTTTCTTTTCTGTGATACGAGCCGGCGTGGACGTGTTAAAGCAAATAGCATTTCAACCCTCGATGTATTTCAAACGTCCACAGATACATGAAATTGAAAGATTTGCAGCGGCACTCGTGTAAAGCTCACCCGAAAGCCAAAAGTCCGGACAACTCGAGGAGCGATGACGAATAGCCCTTGCAGCGTTGTCACCTTGACTAGGTACACACGCGTTAAGTGTTGTCATTACATAGAAAAATAATAACCAGAGTCTTAATAAACAATCACTTAAAAGGAGACGTCGAATGTGACACAGATTTTTCTGGGTACTTCAATAAGCGATAAGTTATATAATAGGTGAAAAATAAACAGCAAAACGATGACTAGACTTACATAAACATATGTTTTGTCATCGTGTGAGTTGAATGCAGTAGGGGGTTAAGATAAAGGGCGGAAGCATCACCCCCTCATCCGTACCACTCGTCTCTCACACCCGCAGTCTAGTGTCGTGCCTGATGGGTGTCGCAAACTTGATTTAAATTCCTCGGCTATTAACTTTGCTTTCAAAATGAAGAAATTGACACTATATGGCCCCTATAAACTATATGGATAGTTTTTCCTTTGAACTCAAAAAATAATCATTCTAAAGCTGAAAATCTACGTCAAAAGAAGTACAACTTGCACTAACAAGTTAAATCTAGTTTAAACTTGTATAAACACTATTTAATCGATAAACTGTAATTATTTTCTAGCACAGCTACAGTATCCAGTTTTCAAAACTTAAATTTAAATCACCAATTAATTAATTTAATTTATTATTAATTATTTTAATTTAGATCAATTTAAACCGCTTTAATTGAAACGCAATTTATGCAAGCTTAATTTAGGTTTAATTTGTTGATGCAAACAGCCCTAAGTGCCCTACTTTTTTTATATCATCTGTTAATACCAGAGATGGGCAAAATATAATCTGATTAATGATTAACGATTACAAAATGAAGTCGTGATTTTACTTTAGTTACTCTAAAATCACGATTAACACTCTTCTAAACATTTAGGGCGACTTGCGCGATCGCATTAAAACGAGTTTCAAACCCGATTTAGGATTAAATTGCATATTTCGTCTTGCACGACTACGGTTTTGTACTAATTCCAGATTTAACAACTGTCATATTTAAATCGCCATGAAGGTCGATTTAAATCACTAAACTTGTTTACGCAGATGTAAATATCAATATAATATTGAAATAAAGGAGTTCTATGTCTGTTTTTGTTCGCTATTAGAAATATATTTGTAATGGATATATATTCAAAGTGCTTTTTGGATCTGGATACTGAGTATGATGATGATTTTTTCTCCGATAATGACGAAGAACCATTTGTTTATATGATGAAAGCGCCAGGTTTTTCACAAAAACGGGAGAAAGAAATGATTTATATAACTCTTTACGAGATGACGAATTTACTTATAGGGTACTTTTCTACCAATAATAACAAATGCAAAATCTCAGCATTAGTAAAATTGGGAGTTCGAACTCTTTTTATTGTAAATATAATTTTACGTTTTTTGTTTATAGACAGCAATATAACTTTTGTAAGTAAAAAGCTGTTACTGTCAAAAAGTTCCAATTATACGGTACGTAACATTCCGTTTTACGAAAAAAATATAAACAATAATTCATATTTTTGGATATCGTGCGCTAAACGGAACGTAAAAACTACAACCTAAGTTTCAGCTGTAGTAAAGATCGAACGAGAAATGAATGAAACTCCTAAGCCAAGTTTAGTAAAATCGCTGTGTCGAGAGGAAATAATGTGATTTAATTTTAAACGACTTTACTGCCTAAGCCAGGCTTTGTTAAATGCCGATTTAACGTTTTTTACTGCAAGTGCCCCTTAGGAGCAAAAAATTTTTATGCGATTGAAGGTTGTTTATTGTTTAAAACATAGATGAGCAAAATGTAATTATAATCGTTTTTCATTAATCTGATTACATTTTGCCCATCTATGGTTGATGCGATATCGATATTTTTGTTAACTAGGGAACAGTACAGGAAAATTTTTAAACTCTGCATTCAAGTCGCGCGATGATTATATGTATATCTTTGTCTAGTACCCATAGTATAAGCGCAGGCTTATTTTGGGGCTATTTTAATATGTATAATTTACCATAACTATTATTAGTATGTGATGTGTTAACAGAAAATTCTGTCTTTTATTTACTGTCTTTCTTTAAGTCATCGTTGTTAAATTGGCATGGCAACACTGAGGAGAAGTCTAATTGTAGAAAGGTTATATAAAAAATATCACAGTAAATTAATATTAATATAAGTATGTGAAGGAATTTGGGTCTTTATCTATTGTTACTAACAGATGTGTGCGGTTAAAATCTAAAATTAAAGTAAATGGACACAGTAAGTGCTTGACTGCTGCACATATTACTTGCACCCGCGAGTATTAAAAACAGTTACAAAACTTTGTTTATGCGAAACACAATTTTTGTCGATGAAAAACGTCTACATTTTAGTGTCAATAACTCAAAATAGCTAATTCGATTTATAACAAAAAATAAATAATATTTTAAATAAAAATAAAGCTTGTAACCTACTATTTTATCATTCAGTATCTACCTATTTATTAGTATTTATTTCTATTATTCTAATATTTATTTAAATTGACCTCTATTTTAAATAATATTATTATATCTAAACTTATTTATCAAAGTAATTTTTAGCTACACATTTCATACTAACATACTTGTTAATCAACTTTATGTATGTAAATCGTGCCCTGGGTGACCAGTAGAACAGCTGATCGCGGAAAATCTTACGGGTCCGTTATTAAAAAGAGTTGATATTTACAATAAGGCTAGAAGTCTAACGTTTCTAATTCAATATTAACTGCACACATCTAGTTATTGATGTAGAAAAATCATCGAAATGCGGTTTATATAGTTAAATATTTTACTATAATTAATTAGTACTATAAAAGTAAATAGTAGGGTTAGTTAAGATGAAATATTGAAAGTTACTGTTAAATATATACAAGTTGTCGCATTATTCATGTTATAATTATAGCAACTGTTTGTAAATATTCATAAAATGGAGTTTCAACTACACTGAATTAAAAATTACTTTTTATTAATATATACCTACATCTCCATGACCATTTTCTGCATTTCGATATATGAAATTAAATCCAGAAATGTAAAACTTATTTCTATCTGTACAAATTTCCCTTTACTGGGTCATGAGCGGGGAGATTGAATTGAAACCACTAGATACAGGTCACCACTGGTAATAATTGAACATATATAGCACGTAAAACCAATACTTGATATCTCTTTTGTTTCTCTGTCGTTTCGTCACTATGGCACCTTTGCCTTATATGCAGCTGCTGTGAACGAAACTATAACGCGATGCAATTTGGCACAGCGCCATCTACCGAACTGACATGCATCACGCCATAGTCTGTTCACAGCGGCTGCTTAATGTTCTTTTACTCGAACACTATCCTTTAAGCAGGTTTAATTTAATAAGCAAATATCAATGTTATTACTATGAAAGAATTCTATAAACAAAGGTTTTTTTTTATTATTTACACTTTGTATGTTAAATTGAGCTATTCTAATAGAACTATTGTCCATTATTGAGTTTTTCTTTTAATTTATTTTTAATACTTGCGTTAGTAAGTGGTTTGTCGTCTGATTTATTTGCTAAGGTTGCCAATGCTGCCACCATGCTTTTCATTATTGAGTAATTGTTTAAAATTTGTGTAATTAAATTATCATTACTTAAATTGGAGTTGTCCTTAGACGGAAGACCAGATATATTAGGTTTTGGCACATTTGACTGAAGTTTCACTGGCATAATATCTGTTTGTGGTAAAGGTGGAAAGTCTTTCTGATAGTTGTTCGGGATTAAATTAGCATTATTATTGATTACAGTAGCATAACTTAATTATTGCTTTTTTCCAGTATTTTTATTTTTATTTTTATAGGGCATATCCTAGAAATAGCCAAATGAGGACCTGCACAGTTTATACATTTGACAGTACTATTTTGATTGCACTTCTTAAAATGATGCTGCTCAGAACAAATAGAACATTTTTGTGATGATTTACATAATTTTGCGCCATGGTTAAATTTAAAGCATTTATAACATTGCAACAATGGTACGGTATATTCGTGGACACGGTAGGCCCATAAATCCAGGTATATAAATTCTGGTAAATTAGTAGAAACAAAAGTAATACTAACAGATTCAAATGGTATAATTTCACCATTTGATTTTCTAGTCAATCTACGTACACTTACGATTTCATACTGTGAAGTTAATCAATTGTAAAGTTCTTTATTGCTCAAGGATTTGGGTACGAATCTTATTACTCCAGTACTTTCTATTGTTTTAGCTGGTATATACGCTTTATATGGATGTTTTTCAAGGAAGTTTTCATTTTTTTTAAAGTTATTAGCGGTGTCTGTTTGAGTGAAGGTGACGCTGATTTTCGTAGCGTTGATTCTCTTAACGCAATTTACGCCCTTTATTTCCCTTTTAAACAAATCTGACAGATTTATTGAGTTTTTATTTCCCAAAGATTCGCCCTTGGTCCTTTCCACAAATACTGTAAAGAACTTGTTAGTCGAAAAACTGGGAGGGAAAACTCTTTTGTAACCCGGCTTCCTAAATGGCAAATACGCCTCTGAATGCACTGGATCATCAGTACCTCCAGGTTTTTTCTCTTCTTGGTATGTTCCGTTGGTTTATCTCCTTCCTCATCCACATATTTATACATTTTTGTTATTTAAATAAAAGAAATATTGAACAATTCAGAAATTTTCCAAAATAACGCCTTATCTTTACAAATGCCCGCCAAAGAATCTGTCAGCATAAATAAAGGACATGTGTACCAACATAACACCACAAAAATATCGAATTTACGTAACCACGAATTCAAAATTCGCGATACTTGTTTAACAGATTAGTCTTTGTTTTTGTGTCAATTTTTTTTACATACATCTATGTTTTATTTTTTTATCAATGTGCAAATGTTGTCACCTTGCGGTTTTTACTCAGTACAGTACACCCCGACTGTCAACCTCCCGGTTGGCCAGGTAAATATGATGATTTTCCCCAAATATAAAAATTGACTATGTAATGATGTTTGTATTTCACATGAATAATGTAAAAACTTGTATATAACATAGTTATTGTTTGTAAGTAAAATTTATTGATTAGATGTGATGGATTTGGATGAAAAATGACTCATTTTTTTTACATCAAACATACATAGCATAGGTGGGCAAAATGTAATCATTAATCTGATTACATTTTGTAATCGCATCGGCACATTTGAAAGTTTTACCGAAGCACGAAGCTTATGGTCGGGTACTAATAGATTGGGACTACGAAAACGGACCAAAGTGAAAATTATTAATATTACTCTATTGCACTCCAACAAAACAAGCATTATGTGTTAAAGAAAACAAACGGCGTTGAGATGAAGAAAGCTGTTGTAAATTTGCTTTAAATCTACTTATCTATGGTAAAACTTACCAAATTGTCCATGTATCTATAGCAATAATAGTCTTAAATACGTATGGTAAAAGTCCGTATTATGGGACACATTTTCAGGTTGGTCGTACATTACCGCTATTATATAATCTGTTTAAGTCAAAAATACTATTTAAATCGTATCATACAATTGTCTTATGATTATTTAATTAATATAGCTAGTTTTTATTGAATGTTAATTTGTAAAAATAAAATTAATAGCCTTTTATGAGAGGAACCTCTATGTCCCTATTTATGAGACACTTAAAAAGTAGATGGCCCCAATGTCTCATGATGTATGTCCCTATTTTTGAGACAGTTTAGAAATCAATAAGACTGATTTTAAAATAACTATTTATTAATTTTAAATCACAATACTTATAAAATAGATAATAAACTTGAATCTGAAATAACAAATAATTAGTCTTTACTAAATTAAATGAGAAATACATGAAAATTATAAAAATATTTAATTCACTTTTATTCTTTAATTTTCTTCTGCAGTTCTTTTACTTTGCCCATCAGTTTTTTCTTTTCTTCTTGTAACTTTTTTTTTATTACTTATAGGCGAACGCTTGACCTCAATCACACCTGGTGGAAGGTGAAGATGAGTCCGTGTTCGCCCAGCAATTGCCTATTCACTCTTCTCTTAAAGACTCACAGGTCATAACATCGCGAAAATACTGCCTCTGGAAGCGTATTCCATTCTTCAGCCGTTCGCATGATGAATGTAGAAGCGAATCTTTTCGTGCTGATATAAGGAACATCCACCACATACGGATGTTATCCCACACGATGTCTAGTGGTTTCGCGGTGGAATGGTGATCCTTTTTATGCCAACACGCTCTCTGCTTCAGGACAGAGGAGTAAACTTCTTTCATCACAGTTAAAAAAAATTGTAGGAGAAATATTACATACATTTTTACTTTCAAAATATGCTCCAGACTTTTTAAACCACTCTTGCAATTCTACACAAGTGACAGCTGCTCTTGTAACACTCAAATGTTGAGGTTTCCTTATAGCTAATTCAGAATGACGTTTCCTAAACCCTTCATACCAGTGGCGACTAGGACGACTCTGTAAACGGAGTTTTTACAGCTAATTTTTGGACATATTTTTGAACACAATCCAATAACTCAGTTTTTGTTACAGGTGCTCCTATTGCAGCCCTGTCTAGCACCCATTTGACAATATCATCTTCTTCCTGAGACGATAAGACTGTTTCTGGTTTAGATTTTTTTTTTATCTCATCTAGCCCAATACTTTTTTCTGCCTAGAGTAGCCACAGATACTTCGAAGGCAACAGCTACTCTCCGTAATGATGACCCGGTATCTTTTATTGCTTTTAAAGCATTTTCTACATCTATTGGGTCATATTTAAGTCTTTTATCAAGCACTTTTGAACACAACACTTTCTTTTTTGCTGATTGAGACGGCTGTTGTCCCCATTACTCCGATTTTCAATAATTTGTTTTTTGTTGTTCACTGTTGACACGTAACCTAAAATATCGAGAGATATGTCGATGGGGGGAGTCGAAGCTGCTCGCGTCCGTAGGCTTTACCCTAGTTTCCCTACAGGTGACTCCTGGGTGGTGCTAAACGAGCAGCAGCGAGGTGGTAGGGCTTCGGTGCCCGCCTGGATCGCGACCACATTACATGGGTGTAAAGCCCGTCATAGTGACCAGTTTCGGCTTGTCGCGTTTCGGGATCAGCTTGTGTATATCCAGTAGCTCATATACCTAGAGACCTTCAGTCGTGGTATATATGGGCCGACATGACGTTGGAGACTATCAATGGATTTTCATCCTTTGATAGTCGCTTTCGTTTTTGGATTACACTGTACTTACCATCAGGTACTCTGTAGTCACTATGTCGAGCCAGAGTAAAAAAAAAAAAATTTCACTAATTAATAAAAGTATAAAAAAACATATTTTAAATATTTCAATAATATCAAATAAAAAATTAAGAAAAAAAAACTTGCAAAATTAATGTTTTGATTTTAGGTTAAGTTTTGAAATTAACGTAATTAAATTGAAAATACTCTCAGAAATAACTATTTGAAGTTATGCTGATAAATAATTTGTTATATTTAATCATTTTACTTTTTAAATACTAAAAATTATTGATATTTTAATTAAAAACGCATAACAGTACACTGTCTCATTAATTGGGACAATCATAAGACTTGATGTCCGTATTGAGTGATACGCGGTGTAAAGTGTTCCATATACCGGTACGTCTACGTTAACAAGTGTCGGTATTGTGAGACACTCAAAAATAAAATAATATTGCTATAAATTAACATAAATGCAAATAACATACAATATCTATAGTTTATAAGCTTTTAGATTACACTTACATTATATATATAAATATAATAAAATATATAATTTCATCCAAGTAAAAAACTGTACAGTAGTTATCGTTCAACTCTTTTAAGCCACGGTTTTGAATACCAACAACAAACCTCATGCTTTTATAATTTTTTTTCAAAACATACAAGTAATAATTAACAATTAGACTTGTTAATTTCATTCAAAAATGATAAAATTATGTGTTTATTATATTTTTTAAAAGTATAATTTGGTATTCTTTTTATAAATGATTATATTCACATTGTGTACCATAAATAGGGACAGTGTCCCATAATATGGACTTCTACCATATTAATCGTCTTTAATAATTTAAGTTAAACTAATGATCATGGCTCGGACGCGCGGCCTCACGGTATCTTAACAAGAACTGGAGTAACTTAAAATGGCGCCCGCAGTATTATGCCCGGGACTTATAGCGCGAAGGAAAAGGCCGAACGTATCCGATGTTTGCAGCGCCCGGGTTGCCACATCAGCCCCCTCGAAGACCTTTATGTCGAAAGTAAATAGTTTGGGAATCGAACTCGTCTGCCGGAACGTGTGACGTATTGTGGCTTAGTAACTGGATTCCGTTGTGGAATAGAGGGTGCTGAGCTCTCCAGTGCTGGCTCGTGCAGTACGTAAGCCGGCTTTAGCCTATCAATAGACACCGTCACGTTCTTTCCAGCTATGTCGATTTTGAATGTCTTCGCCGCTCAGTGGTTTACTTTGTATGCGCCTGCGTATGGTGGCTTGCGTATCAGCTCTTGACGCAAAAAGACGGCTGTTGCTGTGGGGAGATCTTTATGCACAAAGGTTTTGCTCTCACCTTGACTTAGAACAGGTGTTGATTTCAGCATGTAGATGTGCTATGATATGTCCGTACGGGTGATATAAAGCTGCTATAATCCGGAACTTCTTCCGTCGTTGATTGGAAATGATCTCCCGGCAAACGTAATCCTTCGCCGTATACTAATTCTGCAGATGTTAATGCAATATCTTCTTTCCAGGCGCTATGTATACCTAGTAGTACTAATGGAAGTACTTCATACCAATTTTCGTTATTGTGGCACACAATGGCGGTGTTGAGGCTGGAGCACGTAGCGAAATAAACAGCGTGTTACATTCCGAAAACATGTATTTGTTAAAAACCTTACAAACTATATGTACAACTTAAATCTAACAAATAATACGCGCGCAGTTCTTTCTTACATCCTAAGTTGACCGGCCAAGCGGCGGTGCTACAGTCGAGAGTGCATATAAGCCTGCGCGAAATCATACTCGGGTTTTTCTGTTCCGATCGTGGCGCCGTGCAGACGTGCAGCTACAGCGGCTTTTAGCTGCCGGTGAAGTCTTTCCACTAAACCATTAGCGGCAGGATGATAAGCCGTAGTGGTTATGTGGTTAGAACCAGTTAATCCTGCGAGCTCTTTGAACAAATGCGATTCAAATTGCCTTCCTTTATCTTTAGTAATTTTCTGAGGGCAACCAAAACGAGCAATCCATCCACTAATAAATGTATAAGCTACTGTAACAGCAGTTATATCTTCCAGCGTAATAACTTCTGGCTATCGCGTGAATATATCCACAGCTGTTAAGCAGTATCGATAACCATGAGATATTGTTAGTGGTTCGATGAGATCGATATGTACGTGAGCAAAACGAGCTGATGTAGGTGTGATACTGTGTACCGGCGCTCGTGTATGTCTTGATACTTTAGAGAGCTGACAAGGTATGCATGTCTTAGTCCGCGCCCTACAGTCTTTACGGATATTAGGCAAAACATACCGTTCTGTCATCAATTTTATGGTAGGTATTGAAGACCAGGGCAGGGTTCATTAATTACTGTGTTTCATTTATTAAAAAGTCACTTTACGGAATCAACATATATTTACGGTTAAATTACGATTTCAATAGTTACAATACTTTCTTATGACTACAACGCGATAACACGGTGCGCGGGCGGCGGCAGACTGGCGGTCCCGCCACGGGATGCGAGCGGGCGCGTTCCCGAACTACTCTAGGGATGTTCTGCCGTCAACAGTAGGAGTAGCTGCTGGATAGCTTATACATAAATTGTTAATAGTGTTCACAATAATATTTAGTATTAAATATTAGTTATTTATATTATATCCATCATAGCTTATTAGTGATATTAGCTGTTGGGCTTCTCTATTATTGTAACAGAATGAATACACTACCAATATAATTGTCGTTAAATTTTTTTTCAACCACATATGGTTTCTTAATAAGGCAATTTGGCGTGTTGATTCGGCAATCTGTACAACTGAGTCGCAGTGTGCGGCTGTGCATGAAGTGTGCCCACCGGTTGACGCGACTTGCCGGATAGTTGAAGTTATCTCGTTCAGCTGATCCGCAATGTCACACAGCTTCTCCCTCGGCAAGGCCATCTGCGACGCCAGCACTGTTTGTACGTGTTGTGGCAGTCCACTTGACCAGATGGTTAGTTGAAAATCTGTTGATACATCTGGTCTGGCCAAATCTGCTAAGTGACGCAAAAATTGTCAGAGTTTTCGGTCTCCTAACTCCTCATGCATTAGTAGCTGCTTCACCTTCCGATCGCGGGACATGGAAAGACGTTTAATTAGTTCGGCTTTAATTTTTTCGTATTTTCCTTCTGCCGGCAGATTAAGGATCATATCCTTAACTTCTCGTGCGTAAGCCGTTTCTAAGTTAGTCGTGACATGGTAGAACTTTGTCTCGTCTTGAGTGATTCGGGACAGGGCAAATTGTCTTTCTAACAAGGCAAACCACATATCGGGCTCTTCGGGTCAAAAAGAAGGTATTATGACGCTTACCCTGCTGATTGCAGTTTTGTTAGTTCTACTAGCCTGGTGATCAATTTTAGAAGTGCGAGGGAGCGAGTTCTTCCCCCATTCCTGAGATATGTAATAAGAATTCTGTTGTCGGATTGTTCTAGTATGTGTGCATTCAGTAAAGTCATCCTCTGGCTGTTTATGGCGGCAAAAACTACATAAATTTCATTCATGTCTGAATGCCAAGGATTCTGATAAGCCGGCCACTTCCCGGACAGTTAAGTGTTGTTCAACTGAGCGCCCCGGTCTGCATCCACTGTATCTGAGATCAAGAAGTGAGTAACACTCTTCTTTTTGATTGGTGTTGAACTGTGAGTTACGGCCGCTAACAGCCACTTTAAGTCCTGTTGAGCTTGTTATAACTAATTGTCTGGTGTTTTTAATTAATTAATAAAAGCACTCATTACTTTTAACTATTTATTTTGACATCACGAAACTGACAGCTGAGACGAACCGTCTTAGATTATAAATATTAATGGCGGCAGCCTAGTGCTGCGCTCTATATATACAGACTATAACAACTCTCCCTTCCCTTTTTTTTATTTTTATTTCATTTTTTTTTACTCTAAATTCTGCCCACACTTAAGGAGTTGGTTGACATGTCGTTTCCATTGCAAGCCATCCACTTCAACAGTATAAGTTACACCTGGGATTATAACATCAATAATTTTACCTAATGACCACTTCTTTCTATTTTTTCTTTGATCTTTGACTATTACTTTTTCTCCAATTATAAATGTTTTAAATACATTTTTACTCTTTATTGTTTGTTTTATTTGTTCTATATCTATTTTGTCATTTACAGGGTTAGGCCTCAGTAAAGAAAAACGACATCTCAACTCTCTACCTAACATCAATTTGCTTGGGCTTTGACCTGTTGTTTTGTGTATTGTGCTTCTGTAGTCAAACAGAAATAAGTTACATGCATATTCTACAGTATGACCACTCTCTACAATTTTTACAATATGTGATTTAAATGATTCTACAAACCGTTCTGCTAATCCATTTGTAGATGGATAATAAGTTGGAGTAAAACTTTGTTTGATACCTAGTTTTTCACAAAAGATTTTAAATTCATTGCTAGTCCAAGTAGGGCCGTTATCGGTTACTAAATGGAGTGGATATCCATATCTTATAAAAATGATTTTGAATACTTTAATGGTGTTTTGTGATGTGATGTTTGTCATTACAAATGCCTCTGGCCATTTGGAATAGGCATCCATAATTATTAAATACATTTTTGAGTAAAGTGGTCCCAAAAAGTCAGCATGTAATCTATGCCAGACCGTTGGTGGCTGTGGCCATACTGTTAGTTTAATATTTTCTGGATTTTTATGGTTTTGTAAACATATCATACAGTTTTTGGTTATATCTTCTATATCTCTGTCAATGCCCTTTTTTTCCACAGCAATAACACATAATCTGATTATTTGTTGGTAATGAGTTTTGTCGATAGTTACTGGTTTTATTTCTTTTTACATAGTTTTCTTTGACTTTAAACATTGGTTCTTCTTGTTTTTCTTTTTTTATGTGTTAAATTGTAAGCAGTTTCCACAGTTTTTCCTATATTAATTAATTCTACTATTGGTAGTTGTGCTTGTTTTAATAGCTCAAATTTGACAGAATCACAATAAGTTCCATTTAATAATCGTTCTTTAATTTCATCATCTAAGTTTTTGAAGTTGCAATTTATTGACTATTTTGTCAGTTCTATGATGTATTGCTCAATGCTTTCTGTTGGTTTTTGACATCTTTTGCGGAATTCAGCCTGTTGTATTGAAGAATTTATAACCGGGTGATAATAATGTTCTAATTTTTCACAAATGTCGGTATATTCTTAACTTTTAGGGTATTCTGGTATGCATAATGTACACTTTTGTACTGAGTTTTGTTATTAGTAATGGTACCTTTTTTCCTTCTGGAATATCGTTGAGTGTCATAAAGCATTCAAATTGTTGATGGAATGCTTTCCAGTTGTCTCCATTAAATGGTTCTAAACTTGTTATTTGCGACATTGTTTGTTTACTCATGACTGTCGAAGAACACACTATATTATATTACTTCGTGGGTCGTTTCGGGCTCGTCGCCAAATGTTATAACTAATTGTCTGCTGTTTTTAATTAGTTAATAAAAGCACTCATTACTTTTAACTATTTATTTTGACATCACGAAACTGACAGCTGAGACGAACCGTCTTAGATTATAAATATTAATGGCGGCAGCCTAGTGCTGCGCTCTATATATACAGACTATAACAGAACTGGTGCAGGAAGATCTCTTTTTCCCTTGGCCTGGTCTGGGTGTACACTCAAAGAAACAATTGCGTCTTGCGGCAATGAAGCCGACCTTACTGCACGGTACTACGTAATTTGCAAAGTTTAGCAAACCTAATAAACTCTGGAGTTCTCTCAGAGAACTGTTTCCATCTCTCAACATTTTATTTTTGAGATCTTCTTGATAGGAAGCTTGACTTTGTTTTCATGAGTGTTCCAGACCAGACTGAGGTATTTATTTTGGATATATTTACTTTGGATAATTTATGTGCCACCAATCTATTGTAAATGGTCTCCAATCTTCTCAGTGCTTCCGCAGCCTGAGAAATGAAAACCCTACGATCCTGATGCACCAGGAAATAGTCGTCTAAATAAACTATCATACGGAAACTTTGGGTTCGCAGGATTTACCCGAATACGAAAACGAATACCCGTTACTAACTTTATAATGTATCTGTTTGCATTTTTTTTTTTTTGTTTACAAAGGTTGGCATAATATCTTAGACACCTCCCCTTGAATTTCCTGGCTTGGTTGTCAGACTTGTTTATGATTGGTGTTTGTGGTGTTATTCTTACGAAAGTGCTGGTTCTTCTTAAATCTAGGAATCTGTTGTAGCTGCACGTCTGCTCGACACAGCGATTGCAATCAGAAATACCCGAGTATAATGTCGCTTAATCTTATATGTGTTCCCGACCGTATTACTCCTGCTATAACAAATTTTCAGCGATGTAATCTTTGTAGATTAAAGTTTAATTCCATAGTTTTCTCACCGTATGTTGTAATCATGGTATTATTAGCCGCGTACAAACAAAAATTTGTAGGCTCACACTTCATGCGTCCAGTCTTTGGTATTATTGAAATGTTTACTCCGGTATCGATGAGAAAATTCTGATTAGAATTTCTGTCCACTATGAAAAGAAGATTTGAACCGCTGGCATTTGTGGCTGCCAGTTCTGATCGTATTTCTTGTGGTCCACTTTTCATAGCATATTTGCATGGCGTATTACAGCCTCTTGCGTCGTTGCTGAACCGCCGGTGGAAGTAACAATATGTTGCGGACATTACGTGAGTAGGAGCGAGATGTGGCCATCCACGACGAGTTCTGTCGGTGATTTGAAAATCGTTGCAGCAAAGCTCTTTCATAACGTGATGATTTTAATGCAGAAATTTCGAGTTTAAGCTTTTCTATTTCTACGACCAATGGTTGATTGTTTGGTTCTGACTTCTTGCTTGACATAATGAAACATAATTGGTTTTGTTCCAAAATTTTATAGGCCAGCTTAGTCAGTTCCTCGAGACATCCTGTTTGGGGGCTCTCGGTCGAAGCCAAGTAATCCTTCCCTTGTTAAAATGATACAATTCGTCATTGGGTTTAAAGCCCTGTGAAACCTGAATTCACAATGCTTGTTTGCACGACTTTCTTATACCTACAATTAATACATTTCAAAGCAGGTGTATCAAATATACTGTGCTAATTCCTTGCGTAGCTGCTGGTCTGCCAGGGGTACAATTGCTCTAGTATCAAATTCCGTATCCAATAGATCTAAAGTTAGTTTCCGACTAGTCGGAAGTTTTTGCCAAAAAACTAGATGTTGATGGAGTTGGCTCACCTCCTAGAAGGTGATTCGCGGTAATTTGAGATGAGATCGCGATCTAATGAGATATATAAGACACTTGTTGTATTAATGTATCCACACGAGAGTCGGAATATCAATTTTCTTTGTACTCACGCGTTTTCCTCCGCTTGTTGGGTGAAGCAAACCCTTCTTCATCCTTTCAGGGTGAAGGAGATGTTGAAACATCCGAAGGTAGATCTTTATCCAAGCATCTTTCCTCGACGTGTTCTCACCTCCGCCGCTTACACACTCTGGTTGGTTCGAACTCATTGTAAAACATGCTTTTTCTAGGGCTAACACTTACGTGATTAATTTAAAACACTGTGCATTCAGTATAAGAGAAGGTTATTGTACTTTTTCTTAACTTAAATTCACTTTGAAAAATTTTTGCTATGGACGCGTCAAAATTCACAAACGCTGTGAAATGACAGCTCAGGAAGCCGGGATCCATTGTTAGACAAGGATGCGAACAGGTGAAAGAAAGAGAGAGGTATAGATACGTGGACAATTTGGTAAATTTTACCATAGATAAGTAGATTTAAAGCAAATTTACAACAGCTTTCTTCATCTCAACGCTGTGTTTTCGAAGTGCACATAAATAGTTTATTATAATCGGGGACAGAGGGCAGTTAAATTTAAGCAATAGACAAATTTTTAATCTAAATAGAAATAGCCACTAATAAGTATATAGGTTAACCTCTGTCATCTGACAATTATGAAAATATTGCCAGCAGATAAAATATTTACCTTTATTTCTTCCACTTTTTAACAAATTGACCTTTTTTAAAAAACGTGAAAAGTAACCATTTTTCATCTAAGTCCATCATTGTATGGAATATAGTTTGGAAGTTACACATGTTTGCAACTTTTGTGACAGGCTAAATATGTATGACGGTGTTGAAAGCGACGTGATCAAAAACGAGTGGTCATATTACAAATCGAGGTCTACATTTAGTACATAGTATAAATGTGTTTTTAGGATATTATTATAAAAGATCATATCTTCTGTTTTATGAGATATTTTTTGTATGTATAATATACTAACTATGGTTTATTATCGCTACAACAAGAAATAAAACTATTTTTAAAGATATTAGAAGTTAGATTTAGATGAAAACTTATAAATGAGAAATAATTGTCTTATATAATAATGAAGTTAAACCTCGTTTTATCCCAGTGCTGAAGTTAAAATTACGATTTCTGCTAAAACCGCAATACATAATTACAAGACAATAGATTTAAAATTGTACTAACTTCTTAAAACCGTACTTACTAAAGTTTTTCACATGATATCTGCAATCAACTGCCGTTTTTATACGAATTCAAAAAAGTTGATTTATTTTTTGTTAGACACTTAACATTGTATATATTGTATATTATGTAATTTTTGTTATTATCAAAATTCTTGTGAATTAAATGAAAATCAACGCAATACGCCGTCAAGGACTTACTTTTAAGATGTAAACCTAAAGAAAGTTATTATAAAACTAAGTTTATTTTTAATATCGGTTTGAATTGTTCTATAGTGCGTTATTAAAAAAACTGTTTATATTTTATATAGGCTTCAGTGGATTTCGTGTAATAGAGGAATTATTGTTTGGATGATGAGGTCAAAAAAATTGTTTTGCTTCCGTTTTGTTCAATGTAGTCTGCCGTTAGTCAATAACTGTCAGAATGGTTTTCTGGTGTCAAAAAACTTTGGTGGATTAAAAAATATCTTTTTACAAACAATACCAATTTATTTATGGCGAATAGGTAAAACTAAAAGAGGTAATACTAAAAGAGTATTTTTAAATTGTAAATAAAAAAAATGATTTTATTATGACTTTAGAGTTTTTTTTTTAGAAAATTCTAGTCGATTAAAATAAAATTTCATAAGTGAATTGGTTGATAAAAAGGGAAGCTCATGCGATCCGACATTTAATTTACTTTTATAAAGTTGATATTTTGTGACGTATTCACAGGTAGAGAGATAAAATAACTAGACCGCCATAATTTGGTAATCTGTATCACGGCGAGTGTTTTGAAGAGTTATTTAACCTTGTTCCATCCTCATCCTTCTAGAATAGGACCACGCGCGCGGGTTTGTGGAGTCACAGCTGTACGGCAACTCGCATCCCAACTAGGACTAAGTTCTCTAACTTTTAATCTTGCCGAGTTCTTGGTCTGTGGCATGGTATTCCGGCGAGCGTGACCCCATCGACCTAAATGTGTGTCCTTTAAACGAAGTGTAATGAGATATTTGCACAGGCGTGGTCACTGCAACTTTTTTTTTTACACTGGCTCGACATAGTGACTACAGAGTACCTGATGGTAAGTACAGTGTAGTCTAAAAACGAAAGCGACTATCAAAGGATGAAAATCCATTGATAGTTTACATCGTCATGTCGGTCTACATATACCACAACTGAAGGTCTCTAGGTATATGAGCTACTGGATATACACAAGCTGATACCGAAACGCGACAAGCCGAAACTGGTCACTATGACGGGCTTTACACCCATGTACTGTGGTCACGATCCAGACGGGCACTGACGCCCTACCACCTCGCTGCTGCTCGTTTAGCACCACCCAGGAGTCACGTGTAGGGAAACTAGGGTAAAGCCTACGGACGCGAGCAGCTTCAACTCCCAAAAAACTATTGTTTTTATCTTTGCTGTTAATTGTCGTTGTTTTTTGGACTGCACCATACACTATCAGATGTGGTGTGGTGTGACTACTATGCTACGACAGGATAAAAAAACCTTTTTTCATATTTATTCTAGAACTAACTTTATGACCTTAAGTGTATTCACTTCCGTGAATTACGATGGAAAGAAGTATGATATTGACATTATAAATCTGAATTAAAATAAGTTTTAGTTTTTAGTCTTTTAAATTAATAAAAGACGAGATTGTATGATTGTACCCAAAGATTTCGTCAAAATTTTTTCTGAAGTTATTATTTTTTCCAATCGATAAGAATCTAATCTTGTTCAACCATACTGCCATATTTGCTCTCAGATTTAATAAAACCTTATTTGCATTGTATTCCTGCCTAAAAAACGAAACGATATCTGAAGCTTAACCATACTAAAAGGTTCAACTAATTTCTCCATCCCACTTCTGATGTCTAAGCCAACTAAGAGTATCTAGAGATGTTAGCATTCTTTTATTGTTATTATTTTATAATCTCTATTGAGTCTAATTGTCATTAACCATGTCATTTGATTTCGGTGTATGTTTTTGTTTTATGGAATTTTTTCCGATTTAATTTATGTAAATATAGGGGAAAATGTAAATTTTAATGAATAAAAAAGTTTAACTGTAATATTCGTTTTATTTAAGCATTTTTTTTAAATTAATATATTTAAAGGGCTTTTGACTGCCGCATGCATGCCAGCCCTATCGTGCTACACCATAAATATAGATATAGAAAATAAAAATATAAACATTAGACTAAGTGCTATAGACACACTATAGAAGATAGAGAAGTCTTAAGGTTCCACTAAACTGTTGTAAATAAATTTATAAATTTTGCGAGCTTCTCGACTGCTGGGTATTTAAGCAATGTTAATTTTTTATTTGATATAAAAATTTTTCAGATCTCTTTGGCTCTTATGGCTTCATAATAATTTAATGTATATTAAGAAAGTTTAAGGTTAAAAGACTGTAAAAACACCATGCGTCCATCACTAGATTTATTTATAACACTAAAACTTAGAGTAAAAATAAGAATTACCTATTTTATATTTGTTTTTACTCTAAGTTATATGTGTTTATGTAGCAAGCTCATTAATACGAGGAACATTCGGTCAAGAGATGTCGCACGATTAAATTGTCTACCGTCAACTGCGGCCGGTGCGCAAGCGATATATACAACCATTACGGCGTCCGCGGGAGTGGGTTAGCAAAGTGCACGATACAAACGACATTTGTTTGATATAGTAAGGGGTAATGGGCCTAGCAGTGTGTATATAGATTGGGTTTTACAGATGAAAAAGTTTAAAATAAAAATACTTTTTTTTTTATACACAATTTATTTAAATACACTTAGAATCAACGTAACGTAACTTTGATTTTGTACCAAGAAAATTATAGATCAGGGGCGGCTAAGATCCTTGATAGTCCGAGCCACTTTCCAAAATTTGAAATTTTTCACCAGGACAACATTTAACCGTACATAAAAATTAATGAAAAAACAAATTTTATTTTATTTAAAAGCACTTAAATGAAAAGGCTTTATTTATCGAGAGCCAGAGATAATCCTTCATAGCCGCTATATGTGGCTCGTTAGATGTAGGTGGGCCTTCCTCCTGGTATAGATATTTAAAAAAAAACTATTTTTAACTGAGATTATAGTTATATATAAGATAGTATACCAGTATTTTATATATTAATTGTAATTTAATATCATACAAAAAACAGTACCATTATTTGAAAAGTTTTTGAATGAACCTGTTTTTAATGTCATAGAAACAGCTAAAACTTTCAAACAATATTTTGCGTGTACAAATAGAAAAATGCAATGTTACGACTTTTTCTTAGACCTTATTGTATTAATAGCCAGAAATGAGCATCCCCTTCTCAACCTGGTCAGCCTTCTCCTTGCCGGTCAGCATCTCGATCAGTGTCAGACCGAACCAATAAGCAGTGCCAGGACCCTGCAAAAAAAAAGGAAAATAAAAAGTTTTTTTTAATGCACAAGATAATTTCCTTCGCTTAATAATTTGTAGTGATGCCACGAATAGTGAATTGGCCGAATACCGAATATTCGGCAACGCAGTCGGCCGAAGCACCGAATATTCGGCCGCCAAATATTCCTGGAAGTAGCGTGTTTAGTAATAATAATAATAATAATCTTTATTGTAACACAAAACTTATACATATACACAGGGTGATAAGTCTCACCAATTAAATAAATCTTGTCTCTGGTGAGACTCGCACTTCCGTTCGGGTTATTCAAGGGTGTCTTGTGTTTTTATATGGATATTAAAGGTATAAGTTTATTAGTATGTGTGTGAGCGAGAGAGAGTGTGTGCGTGTGTTTGTGTGTGAGAGAGAGAGTGTGTGTGCGTGTGAGGTTATTTTCTGAGGCTGCTAAAATTAACGATGAAAAGCGTAATCGTTTGCTACCAAAAAATGCTGAAAAGCTTGTTTTTATCCATCACAACTTGCCACTGATCAATTTTAATTACTAAAGTGTTTAATTTGGACATAAATACATAGCTTTGAGTAATATAACGTGTCTTTTTTACATGATTAGGTATTCGGTATGCGGCCGAATAGTACCTATTATTCGGCCGAATACCGAATAGCAAAAAAGTGCCCGAATACCGAATAGTTGCCGAATATTCGTGGCATCTCTAATAATTTGTCAGATTTGCTTTAGCTTAAAATGTTTAAAAGCCTAAAAAAATGACAACTGTCATGTAATCATTTATGTCGATAAATATCAAAAGCTTATATTTTTTTTTACACTGGCCTGACTGACTAAGTGACCTGATGGTAAGTACAGTGTAGTCCAAAAACGAAAGCGACTATCGGAATACTACTATATGAAAATCCATTGAGTCTCCGTCGTCATGCCGGCCCACATATACCGCGACTGAAGGTCTCTAGGTATATGAGCTACTGGATATATACAAGCTGATCTCAAATGCGACAGGCCAAAGTGAGTCACTATGACGGTCTTTACAATTGTGTACTGTGGTCATGACCTAATTCGGGTAATCGCCGTAGCACCAAGAAAATAACAAATATAATAAATACGCGTATGTTAAGCTAAATGTGGAAAAACGAAACAAAAGGGAGGTGGATGGTGATCTTTCGCTGCCGGCACTCGCACGCGCGATGGTCGGCGGCGACGGGGCGTGGCAGGCAAGCTCTCCTGCGAAGACGTTATAAAAGTGAAGGCGGCGACGGAGAGGGGTCGGGAGGCAATTGCCAACTCTATCCGCTGCTAGGACAGGACGACGGAGGAGGGTCTTCGTCAGAGGTCTTCTTCCCTACCCTGATAATACGCCAAGAGTCACATTTGAGGGATTACGTTGCCTAATATTCAGGCATGAGCGGAGTGCGACGTGTTCCCTTAAACCGGTTTAGTAAAAATTCACGAAGTCTGGACATTTTACACCAATCTCCCCGCAATTATATTAAAAGTGAGAGGGTGGTGGATTCTTAACCCCCCCCCCCCATAATAGGCGTGACCTGTAGAAGGACAGACGTCGCCGGATTCCGAAGCAGCTGACCCAACTGTATCCTTGGCCCCGGCAGACGAGAGAAGAAACATTCCGGGGGTTTATAGCCACTAACAGTCCGGCCTCCTCTGCATCCTAACATTCCATGATGATAATCCTCGGGTTATAAAAAAAAATGTGGAAAATGAAACAAAGATCTAAATAAATTAGAACCGCGGCTGGTAACATCGGTTGGATTCCAATAAAAACATTAAAAAACTTACCCTGCTGGTAACAACATTGCCATCGACCACGACGCGTTCTCCCTCGACATACGTATAATCCCCGGGGCCACCTGCCACCAGGTCTTTGGTCGACGGGTATGACGTCACACGCTTGCCTTCCCCAACTCCGTGCGCCACGAACGCGGTCGGAGCTGGTAAATAAACAGTTACTTGGCTTTCCAATTGGTTGAGCGGATGCTCTTCGATGTTGTGGACTGTATAAGCGGTATATTGAGGGTGAACAATGCGCTTGCCTCGAGACTCGTTTCAGGGATGGATAAGGGAAATAGGACTCACCGTAATCACCTCCAAACAAATCCCGATTCTGCACTTTCACTGGCACAATCACAATATTGGCGATAGAAACAACGTTATTTGTTTCCTTATGACGGTTCGCGGCGTAGCGGAGCGGAAGCAGAGCGGAAGTCCCGTGCACTCGGCTTTAGTGGTAAGGCGATAGCGGTCACAACGTCAAAACGATAGCGGTAATAACAACGTCTGCCCGTGACGACGAGATTCGTGACACTCACTGCAGTCGGTGGGGGGATTGGACAGTGGGACCGAAATGAATGAATCGGTCTCGAGTATTTCACAAACACATAGAAAAACAATCTAAATGGCGCAAACACCAACTATGATCAGGACTGGGGACTTAGACAACGTAACATTCAATAAAAAATAACGACAAAGAGAAATGCTAAATGTTTATAATATATCGGCACGCTGCATCCCTTTCGGGGTTAGCAGGGATACATTAATGGTTGTATCCACTTTGCGCTTATATGTAGTGCCCAACGTGACCAGTAGCGCAGCTGATCGCTGTTTCCAAAGCGCTAGTACATATGACAGTTCTGCTAGATGGCATACGGGTTTCCTCGCGATATTTTCCTTCACCGGTGAACATATGATGCCTTAATCCGAACTTAATCAGGAAAAACCAAGAGGTACGTGCCAGGATTCTAAGGCTCGACTAAGTGACTACTCAGCACCCGATGGAATGTCCAATGTAGCCCAAATGCAACGGTGACCGTCACGGAACGGGAATCCAATGACAATCGCTGTCGTCATGCCAGCCCGCATGTACGCCGACAGAAGATCTCTACGTCTGTCACTAATTGAACCTACATAGTGACACAAACTGTCGAAATGTTAAAGGAAAAGTTGTGTTTTCCGTGTGATAAATTTTTTTTTTTTTACACTGGCTCGACTTAGTGACTACAGAGTACCTGATGGTAAGTACAGTGTAGTCCAAAAACGAAAGCGACTATCAAAGGATGAACATCCATTGATAGTCTCCGTCGTCATGTCAGCCCACATATACCACGACTGAAGGTCTCTAGGTATATGAGTTACTGGATATACACAAGCTGATCCCGAAACGCGACAAGCCGAAACTAGTCACTGTGACGGGCTTTACACCCATGTACTGTGGTCGCGATCCAGACGGGCACCGACGCCCTACCACCTCGCTGCTGCTCGTTTAGCACCACCCAGGAGTCACGTGTAGGGAAACTAGGGTAAAGCCTACGGACGCGAGCAGCTTCGACTCCCATTTCACTCTATGTTTAGCATCACGTTGGAGACCATAATCGAATACTTACCAGCACATATGGCTGCGACAATTTTTCCAGCTTTCTCGTGCGCCTTCAGCAGATTTCCCACGACTTCAGACTTGGAAAGCCGCTCTGAACCTTCCAACCCACCCGGCAGGATCACCTGCAGGATTAAAAAAGCGTTAGCGTTTTTTGGTATTAGGGCGATTACCCGAACTAGGTCATGACCACAGTACACAAGTGTTAAGACCGTCATAGTGACTCGCTTTGGCCTGTCGCGTTTCGGGATCAGCTTGTGTATATCCTGTTAATCATATACCTAGAGACCTTCAGTCGCGGTATATGTGCGCCGACATGACGACAGAGATATCAGTGGATTTCTATTCTTTGATGGTCGCCTTCTTGTTGGACTTCACTGTACTTACCATCAGGTGCATTGTAGTCACTATGTCGAGACAGTGTAAAAAAAATCGCTCCAGTTTCCATTGGCATAATCCTTACTAATGTTATGAATTCTAAAATTTGTATGTCCGTATATTCCGTTTTCACATAACGGCTGCACCAATCTTGATGAATTTTAGCGTAAAAATAGATTTGACCTTGGAGAGAGAAAAAGATTTCCTTTCGTTGTGGAAATAAAACTGCAAGGCATTGAAATCTGGTACTAGTACGTAATATTGAGATAGTGTATGTACTCTAGCACAGAGATGGGCAAAATGTAATCTGATTAATAATGAAAGATTACAAAATGTAGTCGTAATTTTAATTTTCTTGCTCTTTAATAATGTTTAAATCCATTTAAAACATTAAGAAATCATAAATGTGTATATAATCTTGGATTTTGTAGTGTTTAAAATGTAAATGACCCAAATGCAGTCATATTAATGGTAAAAAACGTAAAATGTAATCGTTAATCATTTTCATTAATCTGATTACATTTTGGCCATCTATGCTCTAGCACACCTAATTTTGACAGCCAAGTCAGGTGGGATTATTCTCCCTTCTTCTCCACTTTTTGAGGTGATCTGAACACGTCTGCCACGCGCTACTTCCAAGGTTGTGTGTGAGCCCCAACGGGCCGGCGAAAACGCGGCAGAAGGATTATTCAGGAGTTTTAAGTCAATAGGAATCCCACACACTAGGAAAGACACACTCCTATCCTCGCCCTCACTGTGCCAGGAAGGCCTATGTAGGATTATTCGCCTAGTAAAAAAGGGGGTACAATTTACTACGTGAAATACTCTTACAACTTTACTGTTCCAGATAGTTTTTATACAAAATGTTTTCATATTAAATTTAAACTAGGTGTAACTAAGGTGTAACTTCATTTTTTTTTCTTTTTTTTTTTGACTCGACACAGTGACTGCATCATACCTGATGGTAAGCATGGTTCTGTCCAAAAAACGCCAACGACTATCGACAGACAAGAAAAACCCATCGGTAGTCGCAGCGGTCATGCCGGCCTACACAAATATCTCTTCACGCTACGCTTAAAGGATCCCATATCATAGGACGGTGGGAACATGCTCGCCGGAAGACCATTCCACGCCCAACAACACGGCAAAAGAAGGAGTTAGAGAACTTCTTAGTCCTAGCTGGGATGTGAGACACCGTATAGCTGTGACTCCGCAAACCCGTACGCGTGGTTCTATTCAGGAAAGGAGAGGGCGGAACAAGGTTAATCAGCTCCTTAGAACACTCACCATGATACAGACGGTAGAAAACGGTTAGTGAGGCAACATCTCTGCGCAACTGGAGCGGTTAAAGATGCTTAGTCACGTCAGATGCTTAGTTGTGACTTACTGGCACTCTAGTTTTTTTTAATTTTTTATTTCGTGTATAATTTGACTTTGCAATATGCTGTCAAGTTATTATTAAAATAAATAAATAAATGTATGTGAATGGTACTTTTAAGAGAATAAACTCTTTGAACTTAAATTATTATTTTTAAGTTCAAAAGTATAGAATATTAAGAATAGATGGTAAGAAAAGTGAGGAGGGAAGGGAGAGAGGGTAGGTTTAGCTTAACAAGACCTTCATTGACTATTAGACGATATGAAGTTCACCGGGTCAGAAAGATAATACATACCGCATCATACCGAGGTTTATCTGCCAGGGCATCAGCAAGAGACTTATCCGGGACAAGGGTTATCTGCCTTGAGCATAGAACAGGAGTACTGCCGTCTAAACCTGCCATTGTCACAGTTACCTAAAAAAACTTGAATTAATTTAAAGCAATATTACCCACATTAAAAATCGACTGGACAAATGGTTCATCAACTAAAAAGTTTAACCTATATCCATCTCACAACTGATTTCATACATATTTTAGGCAATAATGGGTACAGACAATATAACACTATCAGAGATGATGCTACACCTTGTTCATTTCAGGAGGTCCCCTATGACAGACAAAAAATAGGTTAGTTTTGTCCCTTAAACAATTATTAAATTTAATGATTTATTTTCACTGTAGTTTGTTTTAATAGTGTCAAAAACTATTCCCTTGTAGAGAACTGAGACCTCATGGTAACAGCATGAAATGTGATGTACACATGTATGTATTGTGTGTATTGTATTTTTAATTAATTTAAAAAAAGGTTTTTATGTAGTTAAGAGATGATAAGAAGACATTGGATGTGTGAAAACCCTTACCCCACCCCTACGAAGCATGTCAACAGTTATAACTGTCTCCATCTCTTCAGCACCTTGGGCCAAGATCACGAGTGCAGATTTAGACATACTTCTGAAATAATAATAATATAAGTGTTTCTTTAGATACTCTAAAGTGACACAGTGAATTTATAATTAAAAAAAAAATCATCCTATATCCCTTTACATTAGTGCTTTTATGTCATGCCCAATATGGCAATGAGCATAGCTGATTGCCACTCTCAGTGTATTTAAATAAGACATTTCTATTTGATGCTATTTGGGTTTTCATACGATTTTTTGGTCTAAATCCAAATAAATCTGTAGAAACCCATAGGCACCTGCCGAGATTCACACCTACAACCATTAGCATCATTATGCATGGATATGTGTCCTTTATCCGCCAGCCCACGATAGCCGCCAGGGTAATAAACAAATTTGTAATATTAAGGAATTATTATTTGAAAAAGAAACATTAAAATAAGGCTAATTGAATATATGTAGCCAATATACCTTACAGTATACTAGGCAAAAATATATAGATGACAGAGACTATCAATGTAGTCTTGTCCTAAGATAGTTGCTTTTTTTTAACTGTTGATACTCTTGTGACCGGGAACATAACCGGGACCTTCACAACATAACTGGGGGGAAGGTGAACCTTTAAGGTGCTCAGCCGGCAAATTATGGGTTGGGTGGCAATGCAAGGGTCCTCTGTGGGTACGGCCTCGACTTGGGCCGCCATCCAAAATACGAAATCTAAAGGTAATCTACTAGCGTTTCGGAAGGTACATATAAAATAAAGATACCTACAGTAAGTACTGAACTCTTAACTTTAGTTAGGCAGTCACAAAGGAGTTTGACTTATTAGTTATTAACAAAAAAACAATTAAAAAAAAGAATTAGATTAAAGATAAAACATGTAATTCCGAGGCGTAGCAGGAAAAACAACTAATTTTCCTTTGCATAATATTATGATGACATTTTCCTATTATTTGTATTATCGGTGTAACATTCATTATGAGGAATGAAGAAAAGATGCTTTTAAATCACTGTACTCAGTATAGAATAAAATAAAAGCTGTAAAAAATATAAGAATGATACAATAATTTAAAAGTTATATAAAGGCTAGGTTAAACTGGTTTGCTGTTTTGATATTTTAAATATCAATACATCATTAATATTATATATTGACTTACCTTTTTTGGATACAAACAGAATGTTTAGATATTAATCGACAGGACAGCGAAAATGTTTTCAGAAATTTCACCGGCTTTGCTGTCAAAACAGACATTAAAAATTGACATGTCACGTTCATAAGTAAAAAAAGTCTTATGAAATGAGTAGGTATTAAAAAAACATCTAATTACTATATTAAATAAATATTACAACAATACATAACTCCACATTTAAGAAAATAATCAAGTTGTATCTAAACTCTGTATAGTGCAATATTAATTTATCTTTGCAAGATCTATCCAGAAATGTCTTAAATAATCATATGACCCTGACCTTATTACATACAAAAATCCATGTAGGGTAAATAGTACTTTAAATAAAATAATAATTTTTAATTTATGTAGAAATTGTCATTTGTGTTGTAACTTTTTTTTTATTTATATGTTTAAGCATGATCTTAGGACTAAGCCTAAGTCTGAGGCTGTTAATCATCTTTAAAATAAATAGTAATATGATATTATACACATAATATTATTCAATATAATGTTTCCGAATGAACTTTTGTTCTTGTCTATTAATCAAATGTATTTGATTGGATTGGCGGAAAAACTACAACCAGAGTAATTATATCGTTTCTGATTTCTCCCCGTTTACGTTCTGTATAAACGTCTATAAATGGTGTATTAAACAAGACATGAAGATGAATAGGAGATTTACACTACGTCAAAGATATTAAAGCATAGTGGGAATACATAATAGGAAATTTAATAAAACTTGGCAAAAAAAGACCCCAAACATGGCTATATAGCGTGAAAGCTTTTGCCTTCCCCACAAAGGGAATAATAAAACAAAATAAAATGTTTTTGACTTGTACGAAGGGTTACTAACAATTGTAAATTCCTTGACCCTCTCGCATTTATAGAACAAAAAAAAAACGTAAGAAAGTTGAAGTTTTTATAAATTACATTTTTTTTGTGTTGAAAATTGTATTCAATTGATTACAACATAAAATACAAATGTCGTTACGCTGCTGTTACATTCGTGCATTGCGGTCTTGTACCTTCATGACTATATATATAATTTTTCTCAGAAAAAGTCTGTTTTTGAATTAAATGAAATCAGAACCTAAAGAATCATGTCATAAATTTTTTTTATAAAATATCTCAAAAATCAAATGTTTTTCTAGTTTGTATTTAAAATATAAATTCATTATATAAAAAAACAAAAACATAAAAATATAATAGCCAATCTTTAATTATTAAGAAAGAATAAATTTTTAGTTCAGAAAACTCAACAAAAATCGTTTTTTATGATCATATCAAAGTAAAAATATAAAAGAATGCAACAAGTGAAATTCTTTTATTTAATAATATGTTTTCAATACATTCAAGTTTATAACAAATGATTAAAAATATCTAGGGTGAATTATCTATAAACTGGATAGATTGTAAGTCGATCGGTTGTTGAAATTTATGGTATGAGGTGGCCTCATAATCACTTTCTATGAGATAGGATTAAAGTCGAGATCAAACTTGTTTATTTTAATCAAAACAAAACGTAATATAAAATGATACCTTTTAATTAGTAATTAGGAACTACTACGAATTTTCAAATTCATTATTTTCATAGATATATAGAATAACAGTGTAATTGTTTCGAAATTACGTTGCTAATATTGTTACAATTACATAAAGAAAAAACTTTTTTAGGAATGTGTATATAAAGCCATGTATCCCTGACAGATGTTCGTTGACGGCTAATCTATATTGTCTATATACAGCTTCCTTTCTTTCGTTAATTTGATAGTACGTCAATCTGATTAAAATATTTTTTATGCGTTAGTTTGAAATAATTATAATAATAAATTATGTAGTTATGATGTGGTTATATCGTTTGAATAAATTATTTTTGTTATGATTTTATTAGTAAAATCATAAAGCACTCTATTTTAGGTTATAATCCGTACGTTATGGAAAAAAACTAATTTCAGATTTAGTGTTTTGCGTTTTTAATGCTTGAAATGGATTTTGTAAAAAGAGAAGACCAGAATTCGGGCGAAGAGAACTACAAAGCCTATATGGATAGCGTAAGTTGAAATTGTTTTCGAAGCTTAAAAGAAAACCGAAAGTTGAAGGCTAACAGCCTGTCTCTGTTTGTTAAATAACGACTTTTCCATGAGATAATGTAAAAACAAAACTCTATATTTTCAATTATTTAAGTTTATATTCAAATAGCTGCTTAATCAACACCATGTGTTTAATAATTGATAATATTTGTCATCGAAGGAAATACCTAGAGATTTTTGTTAAAATTTAGAGTTACGAGGGAATTGTACAATTTTGTGGTTTACATGAAATAATGTAAACGTAGAGTAGAATTTATTGTAAATAATATTTTTATTGTAAAATGCCTGCTGGAGGGATTTTTAACATTTTTTTTATATTATTTAACCTAAAAAAAACTATTTGTAAACATTATTTATTAATGGCTCAAGTAAAATAAATGCAACATACAACTGCCAAGGATGTGTCTAAAATGGTTATATATAAAAATCAATTTTTTTAATTTAATCAATTCTAAAAAAAATTAAGAAGAATAGGTGTAGATTTTTAATAAAATTTCTTTTGAAATTTATGTCTAATGATGGCAATTCCCTATAGGGGGTAGGCAGAGATAATATAATACCACCTCTCTCTTGTTGGAAATCTCTTTCACTTTTTTTTGCTTTAATTTATCTCTTTATGCATTTTCATTGATTCCATGACCTACTATCCTTACTTATCAGAAAACTATGTAGCCTGTGTAGGGCAAAACATGTGTATCCCAGCATTGGCACCTGCTTTCACTCACATTTGTATGGTATATATATTTCAGATTTAAATTATGCAATATCGTCAATGATAAGATAAATATTGACACTAGGCAATATTTATTTAAGATACAGTTCCAAATCTTTTTTTAATATCTGCATTCATCTCTGTTTTCTCTTTCTGTGGTGTTTGTTTTCTGTTTTATTATTCAAATATCCAAAAAGATTGTCCTTTTTTGTTCAGTGTTAATTATTTTATAATCAGGCTGAGATTTATAGTTACTATTTCGACTTTACTTAGCAAAGTTCTCAAAAAATTTATTTGTTTTGAAAAAAAAAATACAGAATACATAATAGAAACTTGAGTATAGCTATAGTATTCACATGAAATATCTGTGACTTACCAAATCCTTTGCCATTCACTGAGTAACATAAATTGTAATGTTGTAGTAAAGTCTAAGCAAACTTAAAGTTGCCTTTATAAATCTCAGCCTTAGATTAAATCAGGCATGCCGCCTCGAAGCTCATAAATCTAGTCTTTTATGAGAACCCAATTTCCAATTAGTTCCATTGAAAGTGAACAGTTTTTAATTAAAATGTTATTTAACTAAACTATATAGTTAATTAAACTATTTAAGTACATTTAAATAATATCTACTTAATTTGAAGTGTATTTACAATTTATATTTAAACATTGAAATTCAACATTCTAACAAAAATCTGAAAATTCAAATATCTTGAAACCTGTTAACTTTGGCTTTAACTTGTTAACTTGATAAATTGCTGCATTTTAGATCAACTATTATGTGTTTTAATTAATATAGGGAGATAAAAATAACTTTGTATATATATTAATTTAAATAATGGTATGAACACCATCTTGTTTTAAATAAATATTTTTGTAAGCAAATTTTAGTTACAGCAATCTTAAAAATATTGAAATAATTTGGTAATACTAATATGGTTTCTGTTACTCATTTTTGGTTTAACTGTTATGAGTAGGGATTGTCTTATCATTATTATATATCTTCCTACAGTAAAAATAATTGATTAAATACTAGCGCAATTGCAAAAAGAGATAATTAAAAAAAAATGAAATAGCAGGATACATCCACCTATCAGTTGTTTCAACTGCTTGCCTTATTATAAATAAATAAATGCTTTTTTTACAGCTCCAAAAACATCAACTGGATACGGATTTTCAACACACATCAATATCAATGGAACAGCTCCACCAAGCCATGCAATCCTCACTTAACCCTTCAAGCATCATCCATAACTTCCAGTTGCCATTATCACCACGTCAGATGTCTACCTTGATGCTGAAAACAAACCATCTAAGCAGGAATCTAAATTTCAATGAAATACCCGCCCACATAACGAGAGATGACTTAGTAATGAATGAATTACATCAAAACCTAAGGCACGATGAAATGTTGACTCAGAATTTTTGCAGGAATTTAGATATATCACTAGTAAGGAATATGAATGAGTTAGAATTGCAGGGTAATTTGACTCAGAATGTAGTTGGTGCAAATGAGCAAGATATATCAAGGAATTTAGATTTGAGATTAAATGAAGCCTCATTGTCACAGACTCGTTTAGATGTGCCTCAGAATTTGAGTCAGGAGTTGGTTATGGCTCATTTGAACAGGCAAAACTTGGAGCATGAAATGTTGGCACAGGATGACCAGAGAAGAGCACCCATTGTGATGCCGGATGGGCAGATATTAGACCAAGTGCTAGCACAAAGGTTAAGTCTAAACTTGGACAGGTTGGATCAAAATTTAGCTCAAAGACTGAGCCAGAACTTGGATAGGTTGGATCAAAGGTTGATGAATCCAAACATAGCACTGCATGAAAGACAGGTGGAGCAAAATGAACATTTGTTACCAATGCCTTTTCAAATAAAAGCGGAACAAGAAGATGACGGATACTTCTATGATAATATCAACCAAGGAATTAATAATGTTACTGAAATTAATGGTAAGTGCTTTTTTGATACACATATAACTCTTCTTATGCTAGTTTTAGAAAAAATTTTTAATTTTGAAGATGCTTTTAAATAATAATGAAGCAATCATTCCTATACAATTCATTCATTTATAATAGTTTTTTTTAGAAAGTGGTTGTTAATTTTTTTTTATAGTGACATGACAATATGTTTACATTAAATCTAAAGAATATCCTTATTAAAGTCTAGTGTGCTTGCCTGGTTCGTTCGCTTCGCCCAGGTTCGTTTTACCAATCCAGTGTAACAAATACCAAAAACATTCATTCCATAGATGCATGAAAGCATTGCATGCCCTTACAATAAATATGTCTGGAATAATTTGCTTTAATTTAATCAAAAATAGGAACCCTTTATATTCTATTTTCACGCCATATATCTTCCCTGTGAAAATAATATTTATTATCATTATATAATATTAATATCCATTATGTGAATTTGCCTACCCTGTCCAAATACTCCATGCAGATCTCAAACAAATACATACTTAATAGTGAAATCAACTGAATAGTTAGTTATTTTATAACAATTTTTTCAATAAATTTTTGATGCTATTATTTTAATTGGTACAACTTTTTTATTTATGAACTGATTGAAATTAAATGAACACCAAATGAGGAGGTCCCATTTTCGCCATGTTAATATGTTTTTGTTTTTGCTTTTGTTTCTGTATGTTGTTGTCTTGTAACAGAAATGTTGCTTTTGAATTTCTAGTATTTTGTTAGCTTGTGGTGAAAATAAATATATTTCATTTCATTTCATTTCAAAATTGCATCCATATCAGTTTAGTCATTTCTGAGATTACAGTAAACAAACATGCATAGATATATGTATATTGATTAACAATACAATCATATGGCTTTACTAGGAATTTATACTAGTTTTGATAAATATCTACAGATGGCACTGTTAGGTATACTTAATTTAACAAAAAAGTTAGTTTGCATTTTATTTTTAAAGACAGTGGTTATTAAAATTGATTATATGTTAGCTTTTAATAGTATAGTATGCTTTTTTGTATGTTAAAAATCATAAATTCTATTAGAAATTTAAAATAAACAAAATCGCGCAAGCGCAAATTTCGCTAATCGTGACATTATAGTCGCTCTCGAATTAATTTATATCCAATAATAGAAATAGGTGGTTGAGGAACGGTTTCGTTATTTTTATAGATTACTAACTGTGCCCGCGGCTTCGTCCGTGTGGAATAGTGTCTTTGGGTAGCATTTATAATTATTTTAGAAATAAGACACATACGTATAAATCAGTATTCACACGCGTGTGGCTTAGTTATCTGCTCGTTCGGGGTAAGCGCACAGGGATGTTTCCCCACCTACAGCGCACCGTACCGCGCTCATTGTGTGCGGTGCGGCGCTTGGCAACTCTCTTACTCGTGTTAACTTCAGTTTTACATTTTGTAATGGCTCCGTAAATGTTACATCAGAATAGCTCTAATATTTTGTCTCTTACCGCAAACATATAAAACATTCACATAAATAAACCTTACATATTTCCGTACAAACTTTTATCCCCGTATTTCCTATTGTTATTTTACACCCTTGAGAGGTAAACTCTTACAAACATTTAATGTCATATTTATTTATCGAATTAACTTTTTTTTTTGTTTTTTTTTTTTTGTTAACCCGTTGGAATTCCCTACGGACCGTCAGGGGAGCGGTGAGGGCCGCTTCCCCGGTGTGTCGGACCTGCCTCGACTAAAACCACCGGGGTGTTCCTTCTCCCGTCTGCCGGATGCTAAGGGCAAAGCCGAGCCATCTTCCTCGGCATCCGGCGAATCGAATCAACAGCCTAAAAAATCAGTTTCAAGCTTATAGCTCTAAAGATGGCGATACTTCCATACAACTTTTCACTTTTTTTTTGTAACCCGGAGGAAATCCCTTCTGACCTCAGGGGGCGGTGAGGGCCGCCCCCGGTGTGTCGGACTTGCACTGACTAAAACCCCCGGGGTATTCTACCTTCCACCTACCGGCATCGAGGGCACGACTGGGGTCTCATCCTCGATGACCGGCAAGGCGTGCGGCCTTAAGTGGGCCTCTACTCGTCTAGGGAGGAGTGGTGTAAAGAGCCACCCCTCTCATACATCTATGTCGTAGAGCGGCACGCGGGAACACATCGCGCGCCGCTCGCACCCTTGTTGGGACGACACACTCCCTCAAGTGTGCCGCCCGGTGGTGCCATTAGAGTCGGCCGTTCCTAAGGAACGCCGCTATTGTCATCTTCCCGTTTTCAACCCCTAACAATCTTTTTTACATTAAAAAGTAAACTATGTCCTTTCACAGACTCTAGACTATCTGTGTCCCAATTCTCTTTTAAATCGGTTCAATAGTTCGGCGTGAAAGCGTGACAGACAGACAGAGTAACTTTCGCATTTATAATATTAGTAAGGATTTTTTGTAGGTAGTCTACCTTTGTGGGACTAGTTTTATTGTGAATCTTGACGATAATGTGCCGCGCGCCGGTCCCAAGGTCAGCCACGCGTCGCCGGCGCATCGTCGACCTAGACGGTGTGATAGCCTAAAACGCCAGTTAGAATGGAAATAAATATATTGCTGCAATTTCGGCAAAGTTTGGCGGTAGCCGGTCCAGGGTTTACTTGAAGGCAGACAAAGTAACATGCGATCGTCGATAGTTCTAGTTTATACAGGCTGATTTTATAGACGAGGAAGATATTCAAGGAGGATATTCCGCATTCGATTCTAATTACAAATATATAGGAATAGTGATATCTTAATATTTACATTAAAACAAAGTAATTTATAGTCAACATATTAAGGGGCAATGACACACATGATAGAATAAATAACAATTAATTATTAAGTAGGTATTTTGTCTCTCCTAAGCCAGGATAAAGTCAATTACCTGTTTACCTAAAATTACGTAAAAGAAATTTTACCTAGATGCCATTTAATCGTGCGCCACACGCGCTGCGGTGTCCAAACTTTTTACGGATCAATTCTCATTTGTTCATCAATGTTTCTTTATGATTTGTTAGGGAATATTGTTATTTACATTTTTATTAGTTATAAGACGGTACAAATTATTGTATTCTGAAATATCTCCCTCGTCTATAAAATTACCTTGTATAAATACTTATAAATACTTACCTTGTATAAATAGGGTATTCCCATGCTTCTATGATATTGGCTCCTTTAAAAGTTCTATCGCAGTATATTTACGCCTGTATTAGATACATAGATGAAAATCTACATCTGTTTTTGGCGAGTTTATGTTATTACTAGAAATTAACATATATTAATCTTATCGGCTTAAAAAAGTTCATGGTTCTTAAATGAAGCTCAGTTTTTTTTACACTGGCTCGATATAGTGACTACAATGCACCTGATGGTAAGTACAGTGTAGTCCAACAACGAAAGCGCCCATCAAAGGATGAAAATCCGTTGATAGTCTCCGTCGTCATGTCGGCCCGCATATACCGCGACTGAAGGTCTCTAGGTATATGAGTTACTGGATATACACAAGCTGATTCCGAAACGCGACAGGCTGAAGCGAGTCACTATGATGGTCTTTACACTTGTGTACTTTGGTCATGACACAGTTCGGGCAATCGCCCTACCACCAAATTCCCCTATACAATACAATACGTAAAGATATCTTAGGCTGAGATTTATATATGCAACTTAAAGTTTAACTTTAGTAAAACAATACATTTCACAATGAATGTCAAAGAATTTGGTTAGTCAACGATTTTGTCAACATAAATTTGGCTGTGCGAATATTATGGCTATACTTAAGTTCCTATTATATGTCCAGTTTTTTGCCAAAACGAATTCATTTTTTGAGAACTTTGCTAAGCAAAGTCGAAATATCGTCTATAAATCTCAGTCTTAGAGCATTGAATTAAAAAATAAAAGGACATTACTAAAAAAGGTATAAGTATTCCATTAATGACTGTGTAATTGTTAAAAGTTTATAATATTTAAAAATAGTTGAGAGTTAAAATAATTAGTTTTCGTTCATTAAGTATCTTGGTACTGAACTAGATGGCGCTACTACCGAATTATAACTCACAATTGTTTCTTTACACAAAATTGTAAATATATTGAGAATTTCAATATATCATGGTTCGACAGTACGGTCTTTTATTTGAACATGCAGCTTAACAAAGTGCAGTGCTCGCGACAATAATGTGTGTATTTTCTTTTTTCTCGGGAGATATTTATTCCTTTTTTTTTACTAAATATTTGTACTTTATAGGGATGTCGAAAATGAAAAAAAAATCGTTATATCGATGTATTGATATTTATAAAAATATCAATATCGGCGTCGATATATCGAAGGAAAAATATCGATATGTCGATTATATCTCAATGAACACGAAAGTATTTTACCAGTATTCTTTTTAATTAGACAAAATTACAAAAATATTAAGAACTAAAAGGCTATCTTCTAACTTTAAGGCCTATTTAAGATATTAAACAAAAATAAATAAATGGCGGCAAATAATATGCATGCAACAAATGCAGATGTCAATGCAAGCAACGTAACAAAACATAATACTCTACAGTCATAGACAATATGGTTTTTTTTTTCGTTCGGTCTTATCTTCTACAGTTTCAGATTTCAGCGACTTCACTGTCCTAAGAATTAAAAAAAAATATCGTTTTTGATACAATTTTCAATACTGGATATTTTCTATCCATGTATCGATATTTATTTGACAAGCCTAGTACTTTATTATGTTGAGAAGAGCAACTGCCAGAGTTTCTTGCCGACTCTTCTCGGTAGATTCTGCGTTCCGAAACCGTGTTAGATTTCTCCTTTTTTTTTAAGAATTCGAAAATGCTTGGCGGTAAACTTTAAAAACGTCAGACCCAAAGACTTGTATGTTTCAGCCAATTTTTACGGAGAGGTTGGCCCACTTGTTTATATATTATACCGTGGGTACGCCGGGTGATGTTCTTGTCTAACGACCCTGGAATTTGGCGGCCGGAGCGTGGGTCCCCGCATGCCCCCTCCTAGATCCGGGCCTGATGAACCCACGAAGCCATACAATTCTGTAAAAGTCAGGCACCGGTGGAAAATTCCATTCGGATTTCTTAAAAAAAATATATCAGTGTTCTTTGAAAAGGTGTCTAATAAAATATCTTGCTAGTTTAACCTTTTACTACGGAATATTAATGTAACCAAAGGTCAGAAACGAAACGAGTCCGTAAGCTCACTTGCAATGCTGGACATCTTTCATTATATATAAAAAAATGCTTTTGGTGTCTATATGTTGAAATTTTGGATGATTTATTATGGATTTCATACATACACATCTAACATCATCCATATATATAGAGCGGTGAAAGGCTATTTGGTTTAAGCGACAGTTTTTGGTGATAGAGTAATATATATGTATATTCAGAATCAGCGTTTTTTTACATATTCCAAATATATATTACTATATCACCAAAAAATGCCGCTTAAACTAAATAGCTTTTCACCCCTCGATATGTAAACGCTCTGTAGATTCTTGTCTAAACTTTTTCCGGCATCGATAAAGGAAATGACCGGTCAAGTGTGAGCTAAACTAGCACGCCGATGATTCCCAATTAACTATAAATACGAGGAAACATTCTAAAACCATAAATTTATAGCTAACAACACAAAAACAACGTATTTTCCGATTGCAAACTTTTTAAAAATTATCTATCATTTACTTGAGTTGGCGCAATAAGATCGATCCTAGATTGGTAGCTTCAGTGTAAATGCTAGTCACATTTGAAAATTGATAAGTTCACAATTTATTATGATAATTTCTATTTCGAGTGACTTAATCGAATGAATCTTAATGATATTTGATAATGTTATTAGTTTCTGCAAGAACGATCTTGACCTTTAATTATAATGTAATGGAGTTTGCGTTGAGATAGTTTGCTTAAAGTTTAACTTATTAAGTTACTATCGCATGCTACCGTATTTGGCGGTTGCTAAGTATTCTTTAAGTAATGTCATGGTAAAGTATTTGTACGGGATGGCAGAGATGGGCAAAACGTAATCTGATTTATGATGAACGATTACAAAATGTAGTCGTAATTTTAATTTTCTTGCTCTGTAATCATGATTAAATCCATTTAAAACATTAAGAAATGATAAATGTGTACATACAAGCTGGGATTTTGTAGTGTTTAAAACATAAATGAGCAAAATGCAGTCATATTAATGGTAAAAAAACGTAAAATATAATCGTTAATCATTTTCATTAATCTGATTACATTTTGCCCACCTATGCGGGATGGATAGTAGACGCTTCTTCAGGAGTTCTTCCTAAATAAAATAATTCTTGAGTTCGCTTCTGTATTTCTTCATATCCTTGGTTCTTGAGGGTAGCTCCGAGGGAAGGCTAATTTATGGGGCTTTTGGCTCCATATATCTACCCTCGGGCTACCCTAACAACTAGTACTAGTTTACATTTTTCTTAACTATCTTAATCTAAATCCGCCAATAGCGATGCCAGATTTCGTAGTTGCCTCGTCCGGCCGCCGCTGTCGACTGTCACAGGACGGGAGTCTAATGACAATCACTTTAGTTTTTTATTTACACTGGCTCGACATAGTGACTACAGAGTAACTGATGGTAAGTACAGTGTAGTCCAAAAACGAAAGCGACTATCAAAGGATGAAAATCCATTGATTGTCTCCGTCGTCATGTCGGCCCACATATACCGCGACTGAAGGTCTCTAGGTATATGAGTTACTGGATATACACAAGCTGATCCCGAAACGCGACAGGCCGAAGCGAGTCACTATGATGGTCTTTACACTTGTGTACTGTGGTTATGAACCAGTTCGGGCAATCGCCCTACCACTAAAATAAAGTTATGCAGGCCTAAATTTACCCCAACTGAATGTCAAATCGTTTACATCTTTTGTTATAAAAATCCTTGGTTTGGTTAAAAAATGTTTAAAACAGTTATTTTTTGTTTTCCAGGTCAAGTGCAAGCAGAGCAGACTCAACCACAAACGAATTTACATGGAGATAGTCAAATATATTCAATGTATAACAACCATATCAATGTACCAGCTTTAAATTCCTTAGATGTGTACTCCAGAACTCAGAACTATATGCAAAGCTACACAAGTAGAGACAACCCACAGAATCTAGTCGTACATAAGCAATTCCATCTACCATACTCGGAAGAAGATCCCAAGAAGATAAAAGAAGATGAGAAAAAGATAGAAGAGCCTAAAGAGAATCTGAAACCCACTGATCAGAACAAGATGTATTATGACTATAGTCAAACCTCAGAGGAAAACGAAAACGATTCTAGTGCTCAGAATAAGTTAAGTTCTGGAGAATTGTCAATGAATATTAAAGGAGAGTATGTATGCTATAAGTGCAATGAAGTCTTCCCTTCAAAACGTGGATTGAAGCAACACTCCAAGGTCTGCACTGAAGATGGAGAGAACCAGAGCGAGAGAATCGGAAAATTTGGATGTAGCCAATGCGCATACCGGTGCCAATCTCCAGCAATATTAAAAATCCATGAAAGGACTCATTCTGGGGAAAAACCCTTCTCGTGTACATTCTGTGATTACAAATCCGGGCAGAAGAATAACGTGGCTAAGCATATTTTAGTCCACATGAAGGAGAAACCGTTCCGCTGTCAGTATTGTGATTATAGATGCGCGCAGAAGAATAACTTGGTCGTCCATGAACGTACTCACACGGGGTACAAGCCATTTGCATGTCCGTATTGTGATTACAGAACTGTACAAAAGCCAAATTTGGTTAAGCATATGTATTTACATACAGACCAGAAACCGTTCAGCTGTGATATGTGTAGCTACCGATGTGTTCAGAAAACGAACCTCACAAAGCACAAACAGAGGCATCTGAACGAAAAGGAGGGCGATAAGATTGAAGTGAAAAGTCAGGTTAAGCCGTACAGGCCGAGACAGAAGTCGGTTAAGTGTAGTCAATGCTCGTACAGGTGCGTGCAGAAGTCAAGTATGGAGAAGCATGTGCAGTACAAACATGTAGGTACTGCTCCGGATTGTGAACAAGTCAGCGGTTTGATAAGTGAGGAGAGTATACAGAATTTGAGTGTGAAAAAGCAGTTGTATGAGTGTCAGGAAAAAATATTGGATTCAGTGCAAGTGCAACCATAGTTATGTGGACCTAAAATTAGGACCTTAAAGAGTGCTTTAAAGTGTAGTGTAATATTGCAATAGACTGTCCATGGCGTGTTACTAAATAAGGACAGTGATTTCGTCGAATGATAGGTTGGCAATGAGCAGTAGACTTGAGGAAGACTGCTGCCCGAGGAAGTTGTCAGCATTGATCACTGCTTTATAGAGAATGTGTAAGGATATTTGCTCCCTGGGCCAAAGAAGGATTTCACATTCCCAAGCACGGCTTGCAGCGAGAAGAAAACAGTGTTTGCTAGCTAGTAACACTGGCACACTGAGGCAGCAGCTCTCATGTCGTTGATGATACTCCATGAGGATATTCCACCAGGTTACTAAAAAAAGTGTTGGTAGTAAACTGTATTTTACTATAAACTGATAAGTGGAAGTGACATTAGTGTTAGAGCCTTGATGTGTTACCAGAAAAATCTCTGCTGTATTGGAAGACTTCATTCAAGTGGTCTATGAAACTAATGTAAAGGAATAGGTACAAATAAAAGCATGGTATGTTGTAAATAGTTTTTGTAGGCAAGTTATAAAAGTTAAACTTTTTTGACATGTATAAATTAGGGATGTTAAGGATATACGTATCGATAATTTAATCAGATAATTACGGATTTTGTCGTTTGTCATAACTGCTTTAGACATTATTAAATTTTTTCTTTGGATCCCTCAATTTAGGCTTATAATAATATATCATCACGCTATGTCCATTTCGGGGTGAGTAGAGATACATTAGTGGCTGTATCCACTTTACGCTTATACATCATGCTAAAGGTGACCAGAAGCTAATCTGATCGCCGTTTTCAGGGTACTTACTCTTGATATGTCTAACATGTAGAGCGGCACGCGTATTTGTAAGACAATCCTGTTCAGGGCACGCGCGCCGCTTCCACGCGCCGGTACTGCAGGGCCGGTGTTTCCGATCGCAGTAGAAGAGCGTTTACGTTTGAAATGTGATACCTATAGGCATTCATTCGCCACATTACGCGCTAAACCAGTTCAAGAAAATATGGCAGAGTGATGGCACGGAGAAAGACAAAGCGTGTTATAACATATTGTAATACTTGTGAAGGAGAACCATTTTTATGTTTGCCATGTTTTAATGAATCCCACTAATGCTGTAATGTTACCGAATTAAATAAATTTTCTGTAAAAATTTTATAGTTCTCATGTTACACGCTGTCAGCCATCGGTGTCTGACACGGCCTAAACGGAAAGTCTAGTGTCAGGCACCGATGGCTGACGCGGCGCTCAACGTGTTAAATACCATCCAGGTTTGTCTCAATATATTTTCCTTCACCGGTGAGCTTGCGGTGCTTGCCCTACCCGGTGAAAATCCTCATTCACCAACAGGGCGGCGGTGAGGGCCGGTGTGTCGGGCTATCACCGACTAAAACCACCGGGGTGACAAACACTGCTTGCTCTTCGCCTTGGCTGGACCTTGGGATCCATATACTTCCTACGGCCCGGAGACCGATTGGCCTTAGGACCCCGTATGGGGTGATACCCTCCTCACTTCTTAATGGGCAGCGTGTGAGCACCGAAACTACTCCTTATTCTATCGGACGCCATTACGCCCACCGCCCGGTATGTTTTTTTTATGCATATCTTATGGTTCAATAATGTTTAAAAGATTTTCTAAAATTTGATATAAATCTTGTAATTATTTGGATTTTTTATTGACATAATTAATACGCTCGATTGTAAGTCCAATTCAGCCGAAAATTAGCAGTGACAGTAGCAGAAGATAATCTTCTGATGGTCACTGTTGTTGTGCTGGTTATAAAATAGCCAGTTATAAGGCCTTTTATTATATCGAGGGTTGAAAGGCTATTTGGTTTGAGCGACATTCTTTGGTGATATAGTAATTTTTTTTTTGTGGAATCGGTAAAAAACGCTGATTCCGAATATATATTACTATATCGGGTTTGCGTTGTCACAGCTATACGGTATCTCACATCCCGGCCAGGACAAAGAAGTTCTCTAACTCCTTCTTTTGCCGTGTCGTTGGGCTGTGAAATGGTCTTCCGACGAGCGTGTTCCCACCGTCCTATGATATGGGATCTTTTAAGCGTAGCGTGAAGAGATATTTGTGCAGGCTGGCATGATCGCTGCGACTACCGATGGGTTTTTTGTTACCTTTCGATAGTCGTTGGCGTTTTTTGGACTGTACTATGCTTACCATCAGGTATGGTCCAGTCACTGTGTCGAGTCGGTATAAAAAAAAAACTAAAAAATGTCGCTTAAACTAAATAGCCGTTCACCCCTCGATATCGTCATGTTTATATAAAAACATTTTTGCTCTCTTATTTCATTCTTGTTTTTAGCCTATTTTAGTGAATGGAAGTTTGTCGAATTATAATGAGATTTTAATCTATCAGTATGTAATATTATATTATGTTATAGTAAAACGATTCCGTGTAAGGGTGGTTACGCACTCTCTCGCAACGCGAATCCGTGAAAATACGGAACTAAAGAACTCGGGTCGAATTCAAATACTGTCTTTGAAATACAGATTTAGGAAACCATGAAATGAAATGAAATATAACTTTATTCAAATAGGCCCACTTCCGAGCACATTTGAATCGTCAAAAAAAGCAAAGCGAATCTACTACCGGTTCAGAAATTAGAATCTACCGAGAAGAGCCGGCAAGAAACTCTGGCAGTTGCTCTTTTTAACATAATGAGGTACAATAACAGATATAATATACAAAGGATTTAATGCCCCGCGAGAAAGATTGCACATATTAAGACCACGCGTTTTTATCATTTACACACTCATTAATGGAATAATGTACCTTTTTTAGCAATTTAGATTTTTTATTTTTTATTTCAATAGTGGTAGTTCCAAGATGTCTTTAGGTATTGAATTGTATAAGCGAATACTGAGTAACCATGGAATTCGGGAACAATAAAAAATATCAAATAAAGAAATATATAATAACAAGCTGACTCGGCAAACGTTGTTCTGCCATATAAATTATAGCAGACCAGCCACGCTTTGCTGTGACTGGTTTTTGAATAATTACTCAATCCAGTCAACGGATAGCGCCATCTTTTAGAATCGGTTGGAGCTAACTGTAAATTATGACTGCTAAATAATAAACAAATAATTTGCAATAAAATAATATTACGACTATGAATTGAGATGAAACTATCATATCTTTTAAATTAGATCAAACTTCACGTGGTGTGTAAATTTCATTAAAATCGGTTTAGTAGTTTAGGAGTCCATCGCGGACAAACATCGTGACAGGAGATTTATATATATTAAGATATATCATCACGATATGCCCCTGTCGGGGTGAACAAAGATACATGAGTGGTTGTATCCACTTGTATATGTCGTGTCCAACGGAACCAATAGCTCAATTGATCGCTGTTATCAATACATTTCCACGTGACATTACTAGTACAGATTTTTTAAATCAAATATGGCCGCCGTTCCGAGTCACTTAACTATTCTCCCTATAAAACAGTCCTCCCGTTGTAGCGATACCATTCTAATCCGAGCCCGCAGCAGTGTTTCAGCTTTCATACAAATAGTCATAGGGCTATTTTGATCCATCTATATTCTGATCCGAGAAAAACGGATGATGGGTTTAGTATATAAACTATATAAATCGTTCTGCAGTTACTCCGAAATGTATTTTCACCGATTCGGATCGTATAGTGTGTCACCGCCCTAATTGTAATTACACTAATTTTTATTATATACTTTTTTAATGGCGTGTTACAATATTTAAATGGCATTTACTATATAAATTAATTCAAAAATATACAGGGATACAGGTTACTAACGCAAAATCTCATAAGGCTGACTTTTGTTTTACATTTTTTCTAATTCACTCTTTTTTTTGCCATACAAAAAAAATAAATAATTAAATTTGCAGTTCTGACCTTCTTAACACTGTGAAAGGCGGCGCGATGCAACTGGAGCAGACGATTTCGTAGCATCTGCTGACTAAACTTACAACATAGAGCTAACGATTGATAGAAATCCCCACTAAAACTAAAAAAATATATTTCTTAGGATGTGTTAAGTTTTGGCAAAAGTCATAAAACAAAAGTTGTTAGTCTTGATGTACCAAACTCAGCCTTAAGACGTTTTGCGTTAGTTACCAGTAACGTTGTATAGCAATTAGTGGAATTTACCTTATTTGATTACATGAAATTATATGAGTGAAACAAAAACGTATAAAAAACGGCACAAAAATTATGTGATTTACTTTAGTTTAATATTTAAGATAATTTTACACACGTTTAAATGTTCAATTCACTGTAAACACTGCAAAAAATGTCAAATATCACATTTAAAAATAATGTCAAATCTATTTTTTTTTTACGCATTTTGTGAAGTAATTTTCATTCACAAGTTTGTGTCTTATTGTCTAGGTGCTGTATGGTTTCTGACCTTTGCCTATTTTTAAGAAAGGAGTGAATGTAAAGGAAATATTATCTATGTCATAGAATCTTTAAGGTATCAATGGAAGAAAAATCTTAATATTTAGGTTTTAGATTATTCCTGAACACATGATATATTCGCATTTTTGCACTCTGTATAAAAAAAAAAACGATTTTTTTTCTTTCTCTACATTCGTAACTTCAATTTTGGTTGTGAATTGAAAACGCTTCTGGTGTAAATAATAAAATGTTAATATAGTTAAGAATTAAGGAATGATTTTAGATTTTACATTCGTGTGTTCTTATGTTTTGACATGTTGACCGTTGTAACATTCTAAGGACTTCAACTCTTCAGTACATTTGAATGAATTACTTGATCTTTAATTATCAATTTAGTTGACGACCTTAGTCGAGCCTGTCACGATTCACAAAGTTCTTAAAAATGTCGTCAATAAGTGAATAAATTACTTTAGAATACCAAAAAGACTATATTTTCTAAGTCACAGTATAGTCCGTCAAGAAAGTCATGAAAAGAATGTTTTGAGAACTAAAGCTTTTACTTGGTATGGCAACACTGTTTTCCTGTCTAACTGAGTACATCAATTGTCACATCAAAGGTTGTTGTGGTTAGCTTACTGGATTTTTATTAATTACTGCGAATATTTCTTATCGTTTAACCGTTTTGTGGTCAAATTGAATCGCACTGTTTATAAAAGTTGTACGAGGCAGATCATATTTAAGGTTTTTCAAGAATTTATGAGTGAATTTCAAACGGGAAAGCTATTTTCTGATTTGGGAGATGTTTACGGTCGAACAGCTAAAATAACAGGTATGTACTCTTATTTTAATGTTAGACACTGTAACAGAAATGAAATAGGTTGAAATTGTACATTTTTAAGTGATATTTTAGCTTTGTGATAATATTGTTTACGAATTTTTAAAGGTTATGTTATTGTTGGTATACCTTTCCTATATTACTACGCTTGAAAAATTTTGATACTTTCGTATTTTTATTACAATGTTTGAATTTTTCTTTTTCTTCCAGGTGTTTCTGAAAGCATCGTTTCGACGTATAGTGGACGAGGGTATGAAAAATGGAGGCGAATTTGTAACGCCTGGATAAAAAGGAAGGGCAGACCTAGTAAACAGATTGATGATTTCAGTCTATGTGCCATTCGTCAAAAAGTTCAATTTTTCTACACAGTCCAAAAAGAAGTACCTACGCTAAGAAAACTATTAGCTGTGGTGAAACAAGAATTAGATTTTGATGGCAGCCATGAACTTCTCAGACAGATATTACATTCAATTGGATTTATGTTCAAAAAACGCAAAACAAATAGACTGGCGCTTATAGAAAAGCCAATTAAAGCTTCAAAACGTGAATATTATTTGAAGCAAATTCTTGAAAATAGAAGATTGCCAGAAGAGCTTCAAAAATACATAATTTTAACTTTTACAAAATTAGAACCGTTTTTATAATAATAAAATTTGGTCGACATGAATGTATTATTTGTTAAGAATTGTATCAACGTAATAATATTAATATTTATCCAAATAAATGTGTTGTTGATTAAGAGTACTTAATTGTGAACAAAATTGTCTTTGACATCACTTAATTTCAATGAACATCTTAGAAGATATTACAAAACCTTATATAGCAAAACAACGTTTGCCGGATTTGCTAGTTAAAAAATATTATCATATACTGTTTTTTTTTTCAAATGAAGTATCAAAATTTATTAATCGAAATATATAGGGATACCATGTAAAAAACAGTGGCGCCCTCCTTTTTTTTCACGACTTTCTTGACAGACTATAACTTTGTTCTAACAAATAATGGTAATGCATAAAAAACTTACCGATGAGTGAAAATTTTAGCTTAACCTTATGGTTTCAAGTAAGCTTCAATCTAAAACTTTTTGATCTCATTGTGATTGGCATAATACTTTTAAGAAGTAATCCAATTATTTCAGGAAGAAGTTTGTTTGTTTAGTTATTCTTTGTCAAATACGTTCGTCAGCCTCTCTCGGCATCATAACATTGTGAAGTGATAATTGCCTTGATTTTTCATGTCTTAATAGTTTGTCTACCAAATTACCTGCATTTATAATAATATAAAGCTTCATTTTTTTTTTTGTTACCCGGGGTAAATCCCTACGGACTTCAAGAGACGGTGAGAGCCGCCCCCTGGTGTGTCGGACTTGCACCGACTAAAATCCCCGGCGTGTTCCACCTTCCACTTACCGGGATTGAGGGCACGACTAGGGCTCCTCGATCATCATACGGCAAGGCGTGCGGCCTCTGGATAGGCTTCTACTCACTTAGGGAGGGGTAGTGTAAAAAGCCACCCCTCTCTCTCGCCTCTCCGCTCTTGAACGGCACGCGAGAACTCTTCGCGTGCCACTCGCATCCTTGTTGGACGTTTCTTAGAAACGCCGGTCTACGACGTCCCATTCTTGCGGGTCGGCGGGCGGGCAGGGATGATGTTGCAGAAGCACACGCTTCCCGAAAGCGCTCCGCACCTGCTCGCTGCAATTGAGCACCGCTCTCCATGCACCCTCGCTTGGGATGGGGGGGAATTGGGATGAGCGTCGGCAGCAAGACTTATTACGACAAAGCCTCTCGCAAAGCTACGATCTGACTCTACTCAAAAACCCTTGTGAACTGTATATTTAACAGTTTTTATTTTACTCTATATAGATGCACTGCCATCTAGTGGATATTTATAGTAAGTACGATCCAATTAAGAATACGATTGCAGCTGTATTTTGTACAGTCAACAGAAAAGTTTGAGAAATGGTTTTTAAAATTTATGTTTTGATTTTGCCGTTTCTATATTCTACAAAATTAGTATAGAGTAAAAATATTAAATTTTAGATGTATAAGGAGGAGAGTGAAATCATTCCACCACACTCGCCGGGTATATTATTTATAATCTACGTCACATATGCTGTGCATTGTGTCCCTTGTACATACGGTTGTGTTTCGCAATGTAATTGAAATATATTAAATAAGTATATTTGTACGTTTTTTTTTTAATCATGAAATATATATAATTTTAGATATTTTTTTAAATAATATTTTTGATGTTTTTGCTCACCCTACTTACATTTTTTGTAAAATTATGCCGGGTTTGTGATAAATTTGCATTCGCGTATGGAAACATTAGACAACGGCGAAATTGAGACATATTTTAAACAAATAGCAAAGGTGTGTAAGTTAATGAAAACCATCTCCATAAAAGTTTCTCTAAGAAAATTTATAAAATAGTTTTTTTTTCCTAAACCATTGAATTTTATAAAAAGTTAGGTTAATACTCGCTTTGCAGCTATTTTTTATACGAATCCTAAAAAGTTTTTAAGATTTTGAAATTATTCGACGATTTTTGAAAGTTGAAAATTTTAAGTTGACTTTTTTCACGAAGGATGCAATATGGCATTTCGATCAACCTTTCTTAGTTGGCATAGAGCAGCGGTTCTCAACCTTTTTTCATTAGAGTACCCCTTTACCTGATTGTTTACTTAGTGGGTACCCCCTAACACACACACAAACACATATATATGTATACACAGAAATAAGGAATCATTTAGTAATTTCAGATATACAAATATGTTTACTTTAAAAAAATACAGCTGAAGAAATATAAACATACAAACATATGTAATGTTATATGATGTTAAATAATGTTATATACGAGATAAAATTATAAAAAAAAATTGTTAATCCTAAAAAGCATATTTTGTAATACTTTCTACCGCCATATATATTTTTTTTGAGTATCCCTAAGTAAACTTTACGTGTACTCCAGGTTAGGAACCGCTGGCATAGAGAATAGTAAACCAGTGATAATAGAAAATGAATTGTAACTAATTTAATATAGAGATCAATTACGTATGACATAATATACCTACATTTTATTTTGTGGGATTTATAATAAATTTGTGATGCGAGATCGTTCGTTTACCGTGACATTACTCGGTTCGCAATGTAGTCAACATGTCACGAGAGGCTGTGATGGTTCCGTTTGTAATTAAAATGTATTGTTACCAAGAGAATGTACTATGTACCTAAACATCACAGAATTGTAAATTTTATTTTTTTAATGTAGTGATACTTTTTTCGTTTATGTCTTTTGTATTTTTTTTATTAAATGCCGCTTACCAAAGTGTTTTATGTTTTATTTGCGGACCCGATTGGTATGAAATTTTCACCGTTTTTTATACAGGCTGGTTTTATAGACGAGGAAGATATTCAAGGAGGATATTCAGTATTCGATTCTAATTCCAAATATATAGGAATAGTGATATCTTAATATTTCCATTAAAACAAAATAATTTATAGTAATCATATTAAGGGGCAATGACACTGATAGAATAAATAACAATTAATTATTAAGTAGGTATTTTGTCTCTCCTAAGCCAGGATAAAGTACCAAAGGGTGACCTAAAATTACGTAAAAGGAATTTTACCTGCATGCCATTCAATCGTGCACCACACGCGCTGCGGTGTCCAAACTTTTTACGGATCAATTCTCATTTGTTCATCAATGTTTTTTTATGATTTGTTAGGGAATATTGTTATTTACATTTTTATTTGTTAAAAAAAGGTACAAACTATTGCATTCTGAAATATCTCCCTCGTCTATAAAATCATTCTGTATAAATGTAATTGAATACAAATATTCAAACACTTTTAAAAAATCATTGTTTGTACACAACACGACACCGGCGGCGCCGTAGAAGAAGGACAGTTTAGTCAACTGTCGCTAACCGGTGCGTTTATGCTCCGAGGTGCAGTTCCAATCTGACGCAGCTTTGAGTTTCTGCAGACGTTTCTTCTGAAGGTAGTCGCTTCCGAAACGCTAGTAGATCACCTGTAGGTTTCGTATTTTGGCTGGCAGCCTAAGTCGAGGTTCGTACCCACAGGGGTGCCCTTGCGTTGCCACCCATCCCATAAATTTGCCATCTGAGCACCTCGGTGGTTGCTTTCTCGTCCGGTTTAGTTGTGAAGATCTATTCCGGCCATCAACATGTAGTCCTGTTCGAAAAAAAAAGATTGTATGAGATTTATTAAATTTTAATACAACTATTCAGCTAAAATTTTATAGAATATAATTGAATGTTATAACTTTTAATTAATAAAAAATACGTATAAGCTAGCGCCATCTATTGACTAAAATACATGCAGAATCATTCACTTTACAGGTTTTTTATGTCGTTCTTACTATTATTATTACTACTTGACAATAGATGTCAGTAAACTCATAAAATATCTATTTAGTTTTAACTATTCAACTCTAGATGTCACTGAACACAACCCAATAAGGCGAGGCGAGTCACCAGTAGTCTCATAGAAGTGCTGTGGCGGCGAATGATTCCGGCAATGACATATTATTACCTCGACATTGTTAATTTTGCACTATCTGAAGCTCACGTGTAAGATATCTTAAGGCTATTCTTGAAGAAAAATATCGCAGAGCCTAAAATACTGAAATTTAAACGTTGATTTCTTTATATGACGTAGGCTAAGGGTGGATTTTTTATTCCACCGCTATGTGTGTGAAATAGAGTTTGACAGTTTGTATGAAAATATGTGTATATATGTAAACATTATGGAAACCGGTAATTAGATTTTTGGTTACAAATGAAAATACGTGTTTCGCCCTTTTTGGAAAATCAAACCCCAACAGGGTAAAATAAGGGTTGAAAGTTTGTTCAAAAATCCGCCAGTTTTGAAGAATTCGCTATTAAAACTGGTATTTAGTTCTGTAGTTAGATATAATAAAATAGGTGTTTCAACATCTTTAAAATTAATCAGCGAGGACTTAAAAAGTTAAAATTAGGCAATCCTACCGGGTATTACGATACCAGGATGCGCAGGGTCCCTACAGATAGTCTATATATCCAATTATGGATTTGAGCAATATTTTCATAACGAATTTGTTTCGTGGTATTGAATTCGGCGTTTCTTTTCAAGGTAGTCGCTTCCGAAACGCTGGTAGATCACCGTTAGGTTCGTTTTTCAACTGGCCGGCCGCCCAAGTCGAGGTCCGTACCCACAGGGGTGCCCTTGCGTAGCCGCCCAACTGCTGAGCGCCCTCTGCGTTCTCCCACCAAGCCTGGTTTTGTTGTGAAGGTCTTTCCCAGGCCACCAACGTAGGACATGCCTAAAAAAAAAAAAAAAAAGAAACGGACATATATTTTGATGGCATTGACTTAGAAATGTGATCTTTCAGAGCCACAAGGAACTGTAGATTTAAATATTTGAAACCATTACGTGTGTCTGAGAAAAAAAATCTTAACAGAGAATCATACAGACGGATTAAACATTGATCCTATAAGGGTTCCGCTTTTCCTTATGTGGTAAAGGATCTCAATTACTTAAGGCACAGATAAAATAATGATACGAGAAAATTTGACTGTCAAAGTTTTAATAAAAAGTATAACTTCCCGGCAATTAGTGTTGCCAGTTAACCGAGTCAAATCCAGGGATTGTTAAGCGAAGGCGAGTGGCCGTGACCGCGCCGCGGGGCCTGTCCGTCAGCCGGCTGGCTACGTTAATTAATCGTATCTGGTTCGAACAGAACCTCCGAGGCTTTACATGAATATTAAAAAATAGTAAGTACTGCGACTTTTTCACAAGCTAAATATATTTTTTAAACTGACTCGACATAGTGACTGCACCATACCTGATGGTAAGCATGTTGCAGTCCATAAAACGCCCACGACTATCGAAAGGTAAGAAAAAACCCATCGGTAGTCGCAGCGGTCATGCCGGCCTACACAAATATCTCTTCACGCTACGCTTAAAGGATCCCATATCATAAGACGGTGAGTACACGTTCGCCGGAAGAACATTCCACAGCCCAACGACACGAAAAAAGAACGAGTTAGAGAACTTCTTAGTCCTAGCCGGAATGTGAGATACCGTACAGCTGTGACTCCGCAAACCCGCGCGCGTGGTTCTATTCAGGAAGGGAGAGGGTGAAACAAGGCTAAAAAACTCTTCAGAACACTCACCGTGATACAGACTGTAGAAAACTAATGTAATATTGTTACGACGAAACTAGGGTGAAACTTGACCTCTAAATTTATAGATATCACACGGCTATAATTATAAAACTCGGAGATTGTCTTGAGGTGCTCTTTCGAATGGACTAACTGTCAAACAAATCGCCAATGATGATAGAACATTAAAGGATTGCCGTTCTACCTACACCGTTCATTCGGACAAACGAGCGCGCGTGCGTTTGCGCCTTTTGGGACTACTAGAATTTTCTGCGATTGAGTTTTTGAGGATTGATGATTCTGGTCATTTGACTAGTTGGGTTTGGATTCGGTCAGGCGAAGAATATATGCGGGTGTTCCGCAGCCTTCTACCTGGCGTTAATAATTAGCTCATAGAAATTGAGCAACGCTAGGCTCAAGAGATATAATCCAATAAATCCGGAGCTACCCATCTTTACACTGTAATAGTTTTAGACGATGTTTATATTTATATGTAAAACTTATTAGTCAAAAACGTTCGTTTTACAATCCCCTAACAAATAAATCATTGAAAACGCAATGGCGCGTGAATGCGTTCAATATTTATTAAACAGTTATTTCAACATATTTGTCGTCGATCCGATTCTTCAATAAGTTACGACCCCACATATTATGTTATTAATTTATCGTATACTATGTTGTACTCATGGAATTAACAAATACACGGAAAGATAATTTAGTAAATGGCGCCGTTGAAAATGAAGCAAAACATGTTCTATCGTTATTTATTTTAATATTATATTACTTACTATTACTTATTGTGTTACTTTTTATATAAAATTTTGAATAATAAAATCGATTTCCCCCAACTGCTCCAAAAATTTTCATTGGGAGCCCCCCGGTAAATATTACAGACGAGCCGTTTCTCTTTTCACCCACCTTTCCAACGAACAAACCTTGGAGTCAACAGTGCTTTTAGGTCCAATCATCTAGACCAATCTTCTTGGAGATTCGGTTGATTTGTTCGCGGACTGCATGCCGAGATTGAATATAAAGGTCTTCGGGATGTTGAGAGATGCACAAACTAATAACCTTGACTTTTATTACCATTAATACAATATAAACAGGCCACTCTAACGTATGTTGTGGATGCCTTAATAGGAACTGTACATTGTTGATTGTAATTGTGTATGTGTTGTGTGAGCGGAGCATTGTACCGGGCCACTGGCAACCCTATAAAGAATAAATAAATCGATAATATAAAAATGAATCGCTAAATGTCTTGATAAGCGCGAAACTCGAGAACGGCTGAACCGATTTGGCTGATTTCTTTTTTGTTGTGTTTGTTGAAGTCTGGGGATGGTTATTACGGAGAGAAAAATTAAAAAAAATGTCTGAAAAAGTCTAAAAACACCACTTTTCTATATTCTCATAAAAAAAAATTTTTATAAGTCAATTTGAACTTTAACACCATACCATAAAGTTTAAATGTTAGTGGACGGGTTCCGGGAAGGCAAAACAATTATTGAGTGACGTATAAATATTAATGTCAATATTTGTCAATGTTTATACATATAGCATTAAGGCCAGGTTGCTTCAAATAATTTTCAAAAAAATCTGAGGGGAAGCTATTAACATTAAAAAAATCAATGTGACTTTGTTTTAGAGAAATAGGGCAGAACAAGGTCTGCAGGGACAGCTAGTAATATTATAAATGTGAAAGTAACTCTGTCTGTCTGTCACGCTTTCACGACAAAACTACTGAACCGATTTTAATGAAATTTGGTATACAGATAATCTAGAGCCTGAAAAAAGATATAGACTACATTTTGATGAGAAAAAAAAAAGATGAAAGGGATGATAAAAGTTCGTACGGAAATATGCAAGGTTTATGTGAATGTTTTATATGTTTGCGACAAGAGACAAAATATTAGAGCTATTCTGATGAAACATTTACGGAGTCATTACAAAATGTGAAACTGAAGTTAACGCGAGTAAGAGACTTGCCAAGCGCCGCGCCGTACGCAACGAGCGCTGTGCAGCCGCGCGGTGTAGGTGGGGACATATGCCTGTGTGCTTACCCGAACGAGCAGCAACAGTACCACACACACACACACACACACACGCACCAATTAATTAGCCTAAATAATTTAAAATGCTTCCCAAAGTCACTATTTCCACGCGGACGAAGTTGCGGGCACAGCTAGTGTTTGCATAAACTCATTGGTGTTCACCTTGTTACCTTACCTGAGCAACGCCAGGCCACACAGTTAGTGTAATATAATTACAATAATCATGGTAAATTATACACATTGATCTAGCTGCAGACTAAGCATGCCATTGTACTATAGGTACTAGATAAAGATATACATACTTCTAAACGTATATGCAACTGTCTCATGATAGAGGAATCTAATCGTCACAGAAAAATTTGCAACTAACGAGATTCGAACCCAAAACCTTAGCATTGTAAGTACTGTCACTAATGACTGTTCTTTCAAGCGGTCAAATAAATAAATCAGTAGGTAGAGAAATGTAAAATTGAAATATTACCAACATAACAAAATAGAAAGTAGGACGTAACAAGGTAAATAAAAAATATAAAACAAAGTTTAGAACATTTCGATGGAATGACAGCTGCCTTGTGCACACACGCCATGTTTGATTCAATTTCGTTCCTCATTTCAAAATTTTCTCAACCTATTTTAATATTCAACGTGTGAAAATTCTAAACTTTTATGATAACATGATTATTTTTATATTAAGTTTGACAGCTCTTGATACAAATCCTTCTGAACCCATCGAAAATATTTTTAATATTCAGTAGTCTGATACCAAAACTAACTACCTAAGCGACTCACTCCATCGCACGCCATCAGAAAAATTACCAATTCCTCGCAACTTTTATCGCGTTGCCACGTATGAGTATTAATCCCTTTTATCTAGGTCACTACTGACACATAAAAACAATATATAGTTTTCAAATATCTTTTAAACGCACTAGAATCGAAGAATTAACTTTTATCGGCAAGATGCATTCTCATGTATGACATTTTTTTTAACTGTCAAACTTTATAAAGAAATTAAAATTTTATGTACCGGAACGAAATTTTAATTAACACATTAAGAAACCAGTTTCCGAATGATTTTAGGTGACGATTTGTAAACATTAGTCGCTTTAAAACCAACTGTAGCGTTAAAATACGCGAATGCTAACATTATTTATGGTCTTCACATTACGTTATTATAGTAAACATCATTAATAAAAACTTCTTTTTTTATCAAAACATCAATAAATTATCTGACAATTGAATTCGCGCGTTGTGAAATGTCAAATTAGGCCGCCATTTCAGTCGATTGTCAAACCTACTTTGTTCTTTTTTTCGGGTGCGTTCACGCGTTCATTTATTTTTTTTAAAAAAGGGGTGACGAGAGCAATGTTTATATGGGGCTTAGTGTATTTTAGTATCTATTTCGTATTGCGTGTGGCCTTTTCACGTTTGCCATTTGGATCAAGGTGTTTTGTTCGTTGTAATCCATAAAGGAATGTACCTTTTTAAAAGACCTTTTTTAACTTTTTTTACGGGTTGGCGTGAGAATTCACTGTATGCTTTTATTGAACAACTTTGATAAACATAAGTTAATATGCCTTTATAATTTTAAGAGTCGATCTAGGGGCCATAGGTAAAATACGTTCCGTAAACTTCTTAGTTTTAGTTATTTATCTTATTTTTCCTCTTTATTATATATATATTAATTTTACTGAAGTAGAAATCTTTTTAATCCTATTAACATAAAGAGATTTTGCTGTATTTACCCTAGAATAAGCAATTGAGTCATAATGACACGTTTAGGCCTGTCGCGTTTCGGGATCAGCTTGTGTATATCCAGTAACTCATATATCTAGAGACCTTCAGTCGCGGTATATGTGGGCCGACATGACGACGGAGACTATCAACGGATTTTCATCCTTTGATGGTCGCTTTAATTTTTGGACTACACTGTACTTACCATCAGGTGTACTGTAGTCACTTTGTCGAGACAGTGTAAATAAATGCTTATTATAAATATTTTGATGGGTCTTAAACGCAAAAAAACTTACTTTAAACTATACCTAATCACCAGTAGAGTGAAGTATCGCGGTATTTTGAGAGTTGTGAGAAGTTACTTCCTCCACGCGCTGTCGTTTTTGATATAACACTCAAAATATCAGCAGTTTTACAAGGCGACATATACTCTCGAATTTAGTTTGCTCTTGATTATCGCCTGAGTGATCAGATCGAAATGTCAATCATAATTTAAAGTAAATTTCTTCGCCTATAAGACCCGGTAAATAGTTTATAATAAATACAAGACGTGAAGGTTTAAAATGTGTTTAAAACCATAGATGGGCAAAATGTAATCAGATTAATAAAAATGATTAACGATTACATTTTACGTTTTTTACCATTAATATGACTGTATTTTGCTCATTTATGTTTTAAACACTACAAAATCCCAGATTGTATACACATTTATGATTTCTTAATGTTTTAAAATGGATTTAGTCATGACATTTTGTAATCGTACATCATTAATCAGATTACATTTTGCCCATCTCTGTTTAAAACATTTGCTTGTCAGTAAATCGCTTGGTGTAAACTCGCCTTGACGTGAATAGTGTTCCGCTAGGTACGTGATGTAGTTCAATTGAATGTGTAGTCACACGCCGCGCACCGAGCTTGTAAACACGCCGCTTGACGACTACAGGGACGCACTCGATTTGTATTCAGTGACGTGTATAAGGTATTTGGACCGGGTAGGCAGATTCACATAGTTAATGTAAATGTTATATAATGACAAGCTGACCTGGCAAACGTTGTTTTGCCATATAAGTTATTTCTAGGTGATAATTGATCAGTTATCGAGCCGGATGTAAAATGATTAAATTACTAAAATGGCTATTACAAAATAGGGGTTGGTGATAAAAGGTTTACGCGGGCCGGGATAAGGTATTGGCTTATGCCGTTGCACAAAATGCACCCTCGTAGGCGGGATAATTTATAATAAAGTTAATTGCGATAATTTGAGACAATCAAGTACTTACCGAGCAGCGGTATTCCAGGCACTTTACAAACACTCACTATGTATGTTTGTTAACGCGAATGTGGAGTATGGTTTTTGAGAAGTTGTGTTGTGTGTTGCGAGTTTGAATTGTAATGAAAAAGGATGTGATGCGATGTTATAAAATTTTAAAAGAATGCGATGCGGATTTTGGTTTTAAAGCGAGAACGTTGAGAAGTAAGAGTGAATGTTCGCCAGGTGGCGTTGGGGATTCGGTGCGTTTACATTATTAGTTTTTGTGATGTTCTAGAGTTGCGCCTTTTGGCGTGTCTAGGGTAAAAATTGAGGGTTGTATGTATTTTTAATGCCACATTATAGAAAAATAAAAACGAAAATTTTATCCAATAGAGATGATTAATATTATATTACTTTCATAGGGAAGACAGATCGCGTGAAAATAAAATATGTATTAATATAAACGGTTTCTTAGTTTTGTTTAAATTCAAGCAAAATTTTCCAGACTTATTTATCGTAAAGGCATGCAATGCTTTCATGCATGTATGGAATGAATGCTACTGTTTGTAATAGATCAATTTCTCAAGAAAACGTGGACGTATTAATTTGAAATTAATATAAAATACTCAAACCCTTGTAGCTCTTTTTATACGGAACCCTCTGTACGCAAACCCCATTCCTACTTGGAAGGTACTTTTGAAATTCATTTTTATGAAAATTTTGTATTTTTTTTTTATTCTGACTCGACACAGTGACTGACCACACCTGATGGTAAGCAAGGCGCGGTCCAAAAACGCCAACGACTATCGAAAAACCTATCCGCAGTCGCAGAGATTATGCTGGACTGCACGAATATCTCTTCACTTAACTGAATTTATATTAGCAACTTGAGTATAGCCATAGTATTCGCAGAGACAAGTCCATGTTGACAAAATCGGCGACTTACCAAATTCTTTGATATTCATTGAGTACATAATATAAATTGTGATATTTTAGTAAAGTAAAAGCAAACTTAACGCTGCGTTTATGAATCTCAGCCTTAGTCCTAGCCGGGATAACCACCGGATAGCATTATAAAATTCGCCTGAATACGTTCCTGTGAGTTGTTAACTACGCATCGTGTTACAAGAGGAATCAGTGGGGCACATATACTATTTCGTTACAGTTTGCTCTACAAGTTTACATTGTCGTGTACCGCCCGTAAATTAATATATAAATTGTTCCTATTTATGTTCAAACTCTGGAACAATGTATTGCCTTCAATAAGAATGTGTTTAAGTTTTTTTTTTTTTATTTATTTGGTTCACATACCGGACATCACACAAAAACATACAAAACATAAACGAATCTTACTAAAATAATACAAAAGGTGTGTCCTTAACAAGTGAACACAATAAGCAAAGTAAATAATGCTATGATAAATAAATCAGACACATAGAATCATCAGAAAACGAAAAAACGCGCTACACCTGCACGCACTGCAAAATCTTACGTTTAGCCAAGGGGAAGAAAGAGTGAAAGATATCGAAAGATTTACAGATACCATTATAACCAGAGAACATTCTACTGAAAGGGGAGTGCTTGCCAATATAAGTTTTATAAAATGGTACAGAAAAAGGTCTACGTATAGAAAGTCTACTGCCTTGACGAGGGACTGCAAAATTTACCTTGCTTAACAGTTCAGGACAGTCAATTAGATTATGTATTAATTTGTACAAAAAGACAATATCCGCCACTTTTCGCCTGACACTCAATGGAGACATTTTAAAGTAAAGGAGTCCGGACTCATATGATGTTAAAGATTTACATTGCTTACATAATATAAGTTTACATGTCTTTAAAAAGAACATTAGAACTTTCCTGTTGAATCACGGTGGGGCTGTGCAGCAATTGATTATAGGCCCACAGTTCCATATTACTGCGGTCAACTTGGGGTTTTTAGTCGGTAAAAGTCCGGCACACCCCGGTTACCATCCCCCCATGTGTAGCCGGGACGGTCTAATGAGGATTTTCCCCAAGTATAAAAAAAGTCCTTTCTGTTGAATGAGCATCGTTGGTAACGCCACAGATAACAAAATATTATCGCTTTGTCTGGCTCTTGTTGCGTTTGCTTGCCACCCAGTCCGAGAGGGGGGTAGTTTGCCTAACTACTGTAAAACCGTTCGTCTTGCTATCAATACGTATGCGTCGACGGTGCACCTTAATCATTTATATTATGGTTTCATACAAATACTGTGTTGTGGAAGTGATATCACATATCGTCAGGACTGCTGAACAGCCTAACAGGTGGGTGGCAATAGCTATATCACATGAGCCAAGACCTAGAATAATTACAGTCCACTTTCTAAATACCACGGACCCTCCAACTCATGGCGGCTCCAATCGTACTGTATTGATTGGACGGAAGGAGTAAAATAAAAAGAGGTTACATGTCTATGGCAATAAAATAGTGTTAGCCATTTAATAAAAAATAAGTATTCTGTAAGAAAGAATTGAAAAAAAGGAAGATCGGGTTTTGAATTTGTAATTGACTGGAATTTGATTGAATATATACATCCGTATTATATATTATAAACATATTAATAGTTTGAAAAATATATGTATCCTCTTCATGTTCTTATATAGTTTTTATGTGTTAATGTAGTCTATGTAAGTGTACTTATAAATAAATAAATAAATATTAATTGGGACAGAAAGAAGCATTTTAATTGAAGTGAGTAAGAGCTCCACGCTACATTCTACATCGACCATATCAATACGAAGTCAATCTATCACAGTACTGGGCAACAACTGGAGGCCTCTTCTATTTATAACTACAAGTCGATCTTTGGTCAAAATTCGACCATAATAAATTTCTAATAACAAATATATTGTAATAAATGAATTTCGTTACAGTATAAAGCGCAAATATCTATTATAGGTTATGTTTGATGTCCAGTAAGACCATAGACAAAATAGATTAATTACAAAAAATATTAATCTATTCTCGATTTGACCACAGACTTTAATCATAAACAAAAGAGTATATATGCGTGTGTCAAATGCATGATAGTGTGTGTAATGTTTTTTTTTTATAATTTAATGTATTTTTATGCATTTATTAAAAAAAAAATAGCTTTCTGCACTCCTCTATATAAATTATAAGTGTGCCAAGTTTCACACTTCTCCGTCCGCGCAATTTTCGTTAAAAGGGGTAGAAAGTTTTTGCTTCACGTATTAATATATCTATACTAATCTATACTAATATTATAAAGCTGACTAGTTTGTTTGTTTGTTTGTTTGTTTGAACGCGCTAATCTCAGGAACTACTGGTTCGAATTGAAAAATTCTTTTTGAGTGGAATAGACCATTTATCGAGGAAGGCTTTAGGCTATATAACATCACGATGCAATTATTAGGAGCGAAGAAATAATGGAAAATATGAAAAAAACGGGGAAAATTATTCATCCTTGAGGGCTTCCATTGCGTGCGCTGCGAAAACGGTTCAAGATACCAAAAATATATGTAAGAATGAATTATTCCTCTTGAAATGATCTAAAAAAATGTCTGGGACAGTATATGTCTATCTTTTAAGATTAAGTCACTAGAACCGTTTTTATGGTAAACAAATTTGGTCGAAATTAATGCATTATTTGTTAAGAGTTGTATCAACGTAATAATATTAATCTTTATCCAAATAAATGTGTTGTTGATTAAGAGTATTTAATTGTGAACAAAATTGTCTTTGACATCACTTAATTTCAATGAACATCTTAGAAGATATTACAAAACCTTATATAGCAAAACAACGTTTGTCGGATCAGCTAGTTGATAATATATCGTCATGCTATGTACCTTTCACTTTGCGCTTATATGTCGTGCCCAACGTGACCAGTAGCGCAGCTGATAGCCGCTCTCACAGCACTAGTATACATGACATTTCTATTACATACCATATGGGTTTCCTCACGATGTTTCCGCTGAGGTAATGAATTTGAACCTACGACAATTTGCGTTGCCACGCATGCATTCCGATGCTTTATCCACTGAGCTACCACATCCACTTAGTATAAAGCGAGATTTTTTCTAAAAAAAGATAGATTTAAAATAATTAAAAATATTTAAAATCTAAAATCAAATTTTTCAAATTTCACACCACTCACATTCTACTACCTTTCATACTTCATTCTTTCATCCCTCCGCTGAAAAGGGTTGAGTGGTGTCCTTTATTTGCTTAAAAATTTACAATATAATCTTAAACCTAACTTAAACCTACATCATAAATTTAAAAACAAAACTAAACAAATTACAACCTTTAAAGTCTAAAATAGTTATTTATAGACGTAGGAATAAACGTTGTAATTTACTTGGCTTCCCGTTTGGATGTATTTAGCACACTAATACAATTTTCTACCATGTAAGATATCAGATAATTTGTAACCTTTTCGTGAAAAGTATTTCGATACGAATACAAGTATAAAGCAAACAGAGCGGACCCCAAAACAAGGTCTAACTGACCCTAATAGCAAACATTTACTTGAGCACTTTGCGCGATATCGCCTTACCGTATATAGTTACAAATTGCGAATTTCGATGACTCCCTATCGGTCAATCCAGCGTTTCCCAACCTGGCTACAAGCATAGATGGGTAAAATGTGATCAGATTAATAAAAATCATTCTGATTACATTTTACGTTTTTTACCATTACGAGTAATATGACTACATTTTGCTCATCTATGTTTTAAACACTACAGAATCCCAGATTGCATACACATTTATGATTTCTTAATGTTATAAATGGATTTAATCATGATTACAGAGCAAGAAAATTAATATTACAGCTACATTTTGTAATCGTTAATCATTAATCAGATTACATTTTGCCCGTCTCTGGCTGCAAGAGATTGGTCCTACATTTATAAAGAGTGTAATAAATATCCTCTCTGACTCGAAATGATCATATTGGTGACACGATAAAATTATTAAAATTCATCAGAAAATATATACTAGCCACTGGTCGCAATCGGAGACTTCGCGGCATTAATAACAGGATTTCCACCTGGTGGAAGGTGAAGATGAGAGTGCAATGGACCGCGTCTACCCGACCAATGCCTATTCTACTCTCTTTTTAAAGGCTCTTAAGTCATAAGATTGTGGAAATATTGCCGCTGGAAGCATATTCCACTCCTTAGCCGTTCGCATGATGAATGTAGAAGCGAATCTTCTCGTGCGGATATAAGGAACATCCACCACATACGGATGGTATCCGACATGGCGTTTAGTGGTTTAATTATGTAATGGAGCTGGTAGAATTAGAGAAAAAATTATTACTGATGAAAATCGCCCGCTTGCTTATTATATTGCTTGTAATTTTTTTTTTGTGGACTTTTCACAATTTATGTATTTTATGTTAAATTACAGGATATTACTTGAAGTTAAATATAAGTGACAACCGAATAAAATGATTAATTTAATTTTTAAGCTAGACCTAGGGACAAAATAGGTTTAAATAAGGTCACTTTGTCGACTTACCAAATTTCGAATTATTGACGAAGAAAATTATAAATAACGGGTTTGGAGTGAGTATAAAAATTTCTTTGCTAAAATAGCCCCTTGAAATATTAAAAGGGAAAAGAATATTGCTCTCTTTTGCTGAAAACCGCCAAGGAATAGAATTTGATTTTTGCGTCTGTTTTTTCTATATCTTACGACATTTTGATCGTCGTACGATGAGTGAATCGGTACTTGTTTAGTGAGCGCGCTCCGTCATCGGCCTCATCATCACTTTCCATCAGCTGAGATTGATGTGAAACGCAATTGATGTGAAACGCAAGTCTGTCTGTAATAAAAAACTCGTGTTTCGATATTTTTGAAAAATCAATCCGCTAGAAAGTAAAAGTTTTTTGAGACAAAAGATTACTCACAAACACATTTATATAAAACAATGAAAGAATAATTATCTAACCTGTGTTCTGTCCCCAATCACAAAGAGCACTTTGCTCAGCGTGTGCTTGGCGACGCTGTACGCGCCATTTAGCGCATGAGAGTAAATTATTGGTACCCGGGAAACGCCGGGTCACCACAGCTAGTATAAAAACAGCAAATAAGCGTAAATCCAATAAAATATACGCACTAATGCATAGAAAATCCTAACAAGTGGCGCCGCGTGTCTGCCACGCGTGTGTCGGAGCCGTCAGCTGGTGTGCGAGCGAGACCCTGTTATTTAAACAGAGATAGATTGATTTTTATAGGATTATGAAGAAAATAAAGATGGGCATTTGTTTATTAAATTGACTAGACGCAGTGCGGGTTTGCACCCTTATGTGGTTGACATTCCAGCTGCTCGCACGAAGCGTTTCGCCTCCTATTTTTTGCTGCGAACCGCGAAGGAGCGAAATTCACTTCCTGCGTCGGTTTCCATCTTCTTATGAGATGGCAATCTTCAAACGTTGAGTGAATCGGTGTTTGCTGGGCGAGCGCGCTCCATCGTCGGCCGCATCATCGCTTTCCATCAGGTGAGATTGAGGTCACGCGCAAGTCTATCAGTAATAGTTTTGATCCCGCGACTAATCAATGAATTACCCTCAAATTTGCGAGAAAATATCTCAGTTAAAAATGTGAAACAAAGTTTAAAAAAACATTTTTTGGACCTCATTAATACTGACCACCTTAATCGAAATGTGTTTACGTAGTTCCATACATTATTTGCGACTCTAAATGAGGACTGTTTGTAAATAGCATACGTTCAAACCTTAGTGGTTTCTTAAAGCTATATTAAAAAAAAATGTAACAATGATTTTTGTAAGTGATAATAAATTAAAAAATAAAAAAAAACCAAGGCTCAGAATGATTCACTGTATCATGGTACGTTTTTTTTCTGGTATCCCGGGGGAAATCCCTAAGGAACCTTCAGGGGGCAGTGAGGGCCTCCGGTGTGTCGAACTTGCACTGACTATAATCCCCAGGGTGTTCCTTCTCCTGCTTGCCGAGTGCCAAGGGTAAGGCTGAGCCAAGAAGCGAGTACAGAAAGTGCTCTGCTAGCGAATTTATGAGATGGCTGGCAATGCAGGGGTATCCCTGTAGGTACGGACTTCGACTTGGGCGGCAAGCCAGTGAAAATGAACCTAACGGTGATCTACTAGCGTTTCGGAAGAGACTACCTTGAGAAGAAACGCCGATAGAAACTCAAGGCTGCGTCGGAGGGTTGCGGTCTTGACGGCTTGAAATCAGCACACGATGAGCTGACTTCCCTTCGACGCATTATCACACCACAGGATAGCGTTTGCTGTTTTTACCTTAATTAACCCGTTCTTTTTGCGCAGCTGAGATGCTCTGTGGACTCACATATAAATATATGTACTGTTGAAATTGCATTTAAATAAAATAGTGTGATTATGAGACTGACAAGGTCAACCTGATCCAAAGTCCAAAAAAAACACCAGACAAAAAAAACCTGTTCTTGTGCAGCGTGTTATGTTATTTACCAAATAACTTAATTCTATTCTGTTCTCTTCAAAAAAAATACTCAAAACTCTGATAGTTAAAGTTTGTATCTCATCGTTTATATATCAAATATTTTTAACTTCTCAAAGCCTCAAAGTAAACTATACATTTATTTATTTTATTTATTTATTATTATCAGGCAAGCAGTTAAAATAATTATAAGTAAAATACATAGACACAAACAGAACATAACCCCAAAACTGCTAGGTGTTTTATGTATGAGAGAGGTTCACTAGGCTACTGCCCATTTCGAACCTGAACCTTTACCGAATCATATGATTACATTACTTATCATTTACATGATAAGTAATCATGCGTGTTACGCACAGTTTGAGTAGTAAAGTGGGTGGAATCAAAAACGACGTCAAAGGAATAGATAAGGCTTCCTGCATATGACATCCTAAATGAAGGAGGTATCAAACTCCTTTTTACGTCCCTCGAAGTCAATATAGGCTAGTCATGAGATTTATTGCTACTTTGTCATAACCAGAGATGGGCAAAATGTAATCTGATTAATGATGAACGATTGCAAAATGTAGTTGTATTTTAATTTTGGTGCTCACTATCCAATCTGAAGCACATTATTACTTTCCTTGGATTAATCAGAATCGCCTATGTAGGACTATTCTTGTTTTGGCTCTACGACTTCGGTCTGGATACTTTCCATCAAATAAATATTTATATATGGTTAAAAAGTGTCGAAGAGTTCGAAGTCTGTAGGTTTATAAGGTTTTTATACAAATTAGAAAAGTAATATCACGATGAATTTAGAATGTGTCACATAAGAAAATTATGGTGTTAAAAATATGGAAATACAAGTATGGAAATACAAGTGCGATTATTAATTTATTTTTTATTAATTTCTTTGCACCAGCTTCAAAAAAAAATATTTTTTTTTTACACTGGCACGACATAGTAACTACAGAGTACCTGATGGTAAGTACAGTGTAGTCCAAAAACGAAAGCGACTATCAAAGGATGAAAATCCATTGATAGTCTACATCGTCATGTCGGCCCACATATACAACGACTGAAGGTCTCTAGGTATATGAGCTACTGGATATACATGAGCTGATCCCGAAACGCGACAAGCCAAAACTGGTCACTATGACGGGCTTTACACCCATGCACTGTGGTCGCGATCCAGACGGGCACCGGCGCCCTACCACCTCGCTGCTGCTCGTTTAGCACCACCCAGGAGTCACGTGTAGGGATACTAGGGTAAAGCCTACGGACGCGAGTAGCTTCGACTCCCAAAATAAAAAAAAAGGATCGGATGCGTTGAGATATCGCCCTAAGTTGTAGTAACATGTATTCGGTACTGGAGCGTAGGGTGTCCATCAAACGACGTAATTTGCTCGCGAAAGCATATGTTCGTGACGTGAGTTTTCGCGACACGTGCCCCACACGTGCTCGCTTGGGTCTGCTTGCAATCGATCTGTGATTCCAGAATCAAGGATTATCTAACTTAAGATTACGGTTAGTTTTTTATTTATTTACTAGCTGTGTCCGCGACTTCGTCCGCGTGGAATAGTTATTTTGGGCATTTTAGATAGTTATTTATTTTAAAATTGTAATGTTCTAAGATGTTCATTGAAATTAAGTGATGTCAAAGACAATTTTGTTCACAATTAAATACTCTTAATCAACAACACATTTATTTGGATAAAGATTAATATTATTACGTTGATACAACTCTTAACAAATAATGCATTAATTTCGACCAAATTTGATTATCATAAAAACGGTTCTAGTGAGTTAATCTTAAAAGATAGACATATACTGTTGTGGACATTTTTTTAGATCATTTCAAGAGGAATAATTCTTTCATACATATATTTTTGGTATCTTGAACCGTTTTCGCGGCGCCCTCAATGGAAGCCCTCAAGGATGAATAGTTTTCCCCGTTTTTTTTCACCTTTTTCATTATTTCTTCGCTCCTAATAGTTGCATCGTGATGTTATATAGCCTAAAGCCTTCCTCGATAAATGGTCTATTTAACACAAAAAGAATTTTTCAATTCGAACCAGTAGTTCCTGAGATTAGCGCGTTGAAACAAACAAGCAAACTCTTCAGCTTTATAATATTAGTATAGATTATTTATAAGGGCTTTTGCCATTTTGGCATATCAGTCCCATTGTGGCCGATACGGTGAAATATACCTCAGTTCTGAGAGAGTCTCTGATGAGTCAGTGCTACCATGTCCGCCAACAATTTCCTGGCATTCCCTGTCAGTTCAAATAGGATGCCGTGAAAGGCACCTATATTAACTACACTGGCTCATCAGCGACTCTCTTGCAGTTTTATTCCGGTCACACTCTATCAGCAAGTGATGCAAATCTTCCCGTCTTCCACAGATACTGGAGCCAGGCGAGTTTCTTTTCCTCATAAGATATGCAAAATTTGCCGATGGATAGTGACCGGAACGAAGTCTTAAAGCTACTTTGATATAAATACTACTTAAGTACTACTACTTTGATATACTTTTTCTGCTGAAAATCAGCGCTGGATGACTCGGCTGCTCATTTAGCATTTACTGAGCTGACTTCCCTTTGACGCATCATCACAACATAGGGTGTTTACTGTTTTTGTTTTCTGTCTTTAATAACCTATTTTGCTGTGTTGTTTGTTGTGTTGTGTGCCAAATAACTGTTTTATTATTATTATTATCATTTATTCATTATATATATACAATATAGTTACATTTTAAAATAAATACATATAAAAAAAACATATAAATTTTAAAATATAAAAATATGTAGACCTACAGGGGCGAGGCCAAAGGCCCAAGCCACCAGTAGTTAGGAGCTTAAAGTGAGGAACCTCCTAACAATGCGTGCCGTATCGAGTAGAACTGCCTTCTGTATCCGGCCCTTGATCCAACAACCAAGCGAGAGCCTCTTAAGGTGGTAATCTATTAATTATTATTATTATTATTATTTTATATAGTGTCTGCTTTGTATGCTATCACTAAACCTAGGATTACGGGTAGTTACTGAGCTTGTTTTAAGCTGATTACTACGTAATTCTACTTTCAAGCCGCTGCCTTTAAATCCTTATTTTACAGGCAATATACGATATAAGAAGTACGAGCTTAGCTTGATTAGTTATTTCGAGCAAATTCTCAAAATAATATATTATACTTTGAGGCAAGCATTGGAAATGATACTATACTTTGTCAGCAATTACGTCACACAAGGTTTTATATATTATAGCGGACCTGGCAAACGTTGTTCTGCCATATAAATTATTTCTAGTAAATATCTTCTGTATTATAATATACAATTTTGGTCATAGCGGTTTCCACATAAACGGTAGATATATGTTGTCGAGGACTTTTATTTAGAACTATTCAAGACAAACAATACTACGGTACATCATCTTTATGTAACCCCAATGGTTTAGGCAGTGTACGCCAAGATAGCTCTGAGAGGCCAGATTTTTTTCCGACTTAATTGACATGTATCGTTATATTACGGCCAAAATTACATAAACTCATTACAAATTGTAGCCTATATGTTATTCCGATGCATAATCTATATTACTGTGGCAGTTTCATGCAAATGTGTCCAGTAGTTTTATCGTGAAAGAGTAACAAACATATTAACAAATTATGGCATTTATAATATTAGTAGGATATTTCAGTGTTTTCCAATGTTTTATATTAATAAAAAATAATATACACCTTTTGAAATAACCTACAAACCAGAACTAGTTTAATAGCGACATATATATCACAATAACTGGTATTCCGGTCTCACGTAAGTGCTAGTCAAAGGCGCGAATAACGGTTATTAGCTATATAAATACCAGTTATCGCTGCCTTAGCGCTGCTGATGACATGTGCTCACATCTTTACGTTCATACTACTTTTATCCACAGGAGAGCAAAATATAAACTGCCACAACCAGTTTAGATTTTAAAAATACTTTAATGGATAAATGCATAATAATTATAGATATTACAATGATGCTTAGATCTTTTTTTTTACTTGGGAAAATCCTCATGGGACCGTCTCGGTCGCACTGGGAGGTTGCGAGAAACCGAGGTGTGTCGGACTTGTACCGACTAAAATCCCCAAGGTGACTTCTTCTGCGCATTGACGGGGACCGCGGGACCTGTAATCAATTCGCCGCAGCCCCGTCGCGCCGCGCCCGCTGGGCACAAACTCGGAGGAAGATATCTTCCCCGACACTGCTCATTGTATTTAGGCAGAGCACGTCACAGTGCTCTGCCTACTTCTCGAGGATAACTTAATGATTGTTAGGTCTAATGGAAGACGTCCGGTCGATGCTAGAGCCTGACGAAATCTGGTTGCTTGGTGGACCGCGGCAGCCTGCGGGCTCTTCATTTCCAAAGCTCATTAACTCATGCTATTGTTAAGAGTTTGCTAGTGTGATCTTCAAGTCGGAATTCCACTGCAATGAGACAACTTCTGTACTTGTGTAAGAAAAGCGTAGTTGTGGCGTTACACTGTGTTGAATGGGAAATATGCAGCCCGTATATGTAACAAGCATTATCATAGTTTATTTTTCCACTCCGACGCAGCCTTGAGTTTCTTTCGGCGTTTCTTCTCAAGGTAGTCACTTCCGAAACGCTAGTGGATCACCCGTAGGGTTAGTACTTTATTTGGCTGGCGGTCCAAGTCGAGGTTCGTACCCACAGGGGTGCCCTTGCATTGCCACCCAACCCAAATATTTCGCTGGCTGAGCACCTTCTGTGCTCGCCCCCTAAGCCCGGTTGAGCTGAAAATGCCTTTCCCGGCAATCAGTAGTTAGTCCGCTTCAAAACATAGTTTATTTTTCATCACACTTGTTTATAAATTGCATATTATTAAATTGCTTTTAGCCTCACAATTATTTAAATTGCTCACCAGTGCTATAATAACATTACTCAGCACCAAAGGTATACGTTTATCCAGTAATTATAAATAACGCAGAAATGTCTTACAGTAGAATTTATGGCCGTTCATAAATCATACAAAATAAAATATACTATAAGTAGTACTTGAGATATGTATTTGTTTTTAAAGAGTTGTATAACTTTAGAAGACAGTGAAACACCATATTTCATCACAGAAACGTTTATTTCACTAATAACTAATATTAAAATAATAATTAATAATGTTAGAACTTTGTCGATTTATGCACGACTACTAGAATTAACAGAGAGCTGGAAAAATATAAACTTCGATATTATTGGTCTCTCTATAAGTAAGAAAACTTGGAAACACTATTTAGGAACACAATGAGTTTATTCTCTATTATATAGGAGAAACGCCTGGATTATACGGAGTAGGTTTAATTATAAAAAAACATTTAAAAAGATTTATTACAAAATTCACAAGACTATCAGAAAGAGTATCGTTATTAAGAATGAATGTCAACGGCTTAGAATTTAGCATTACTCAAGATTACGCTCCAACGGAGGCGTCGAGCGACGAAAAACTGGAACTTTTCCATATACTGTCAATAAAGCAATACAACTCTCATCAGAACATAATATTATAGTCATGGGAGATTTTAACGCTAAAATAGGACTGACTAATCCTAATGAAACTAACACAGGCGAATACGGCTACGGACTCAGAAATTGTAGAAGAAAAAGACTTATTGTGTTGGAAGAATGTAAACACACCATAAACTTTTGATTGATTTATGTTTATTGTGCTCTGTGGCGCTGGTGTCGTCTCCGTGCGCCTCTATTTTGTCTTTGTATTCCTTTTCTCCGTTCTTGCAATATACTTCAGTTTAATTATTTTCAGTGTTTTTATTAAGTTTCCCACATATTGATTTTTCGCATGAGAACAATTTTAGCTATTAATACCATTTTCAGAAAAAAATAATATACAAAGATGGACTTGGCGATCACCTAACAGTATAATAAATCTTTGGAGGAGGCCTTTACCTTTCAGAGAGGGTTCTTGGTAAATCATATATTTAAATAATACTAAACGAAACTGTACTTAGAATTAAGCAAGAAATAAAAGGCTTTTAATTTACTTGTTTATTAACTAATATTAAGAGGTAATAAACTTAGAATCTATACTAATCTATACTAATATTATAAAGCTGAAGAGTTTGTTTGTTTGTTTGAACACGCTAATCTCAGGAACTACCGGTTCGAATTGAAAAATTCTTTTTGAGTTGAATAGACCATTTATCGAGTAAGGCTTTAGGCTATATAACATTACGATGCATCTATTAGGAGCGAAGAAATAATGGAAAAAGTGACAAAAACGGGGAAAATTATTCATCCTTGAGGGCTTCCATTGCGTGCGCTGCAAAAACGGTTCAAGATACCAAAAATATAATATGTAAGAAAGAATTATTCCACTTAAAATGATCTAAAAAAATGTCCACGACAGTATATATCTATCTTTTAAGATTAAGTCACTAGAACCGTTTTTATGGTAAACAAATTTGGTCGAAATTAATGCATTATTTGTTAAGAGTTGTATCAACGTAATAATAATAATCTTCATCCAAATAAATGTGTTGTTGATTAAGAGTATTTAATTGTGAACAAAATTGTCTTTGACATCACTTAATTTCAATGAACATCTTAAAAGATATTACAAAACCTTATATAGCAAAACAACGTTTGCCGGATCAGCTAGTAAACAATAAAACTCCATAAAATAGGTAACACGCGAGCGGCGTATGCAAGTCGCGGTCAATCGAGAGATGTCATACAAATCTTTTTTCCTACCGTCCACCGCGGCGGGTACCAACATTACGGTGTATGCGAGAGTAGGCCGGCAGAGTGCACGCTACAGTTGTATTTTTTTTTCTTATTTTATTTTCTTCGTGTGCAGTGTATAAGTGAATTGGAATAGTTATCTTAGTATTTTTTTTTGGGAACGATATTTTATAATAATCTAATTTGAATAAACAGAAACACCGACAGACGATCCAATTGATCTTATAAGTATTTTGTATTCTTTTAGAGGTTATGGAATCTGTTTAGTTCGCACACACACACTTAATATTTTAAGGAAGTATTAGGAACTCATAAGAATACAATCATAGATGGACATCACATTTATGCAACAAAACACTAGTAGCGCCATCTAGTTTGTGTGAATTGAACTAAATTTTCTGACAAAAATAAATTCACACATTCTATTTAATTAAGCAGAACTGCCTAAAAGTGCAGTTAAGTTCACACATCAAAGAATTTCTGTGCATATAGTCTACACTTTTAATTATACTCTCATTTGTAATGTGTCTTGTTCATGTATTATATACTTTTATGTGCTAATGTAGACTGTGTAAGTGTTATATAAATAAATAAATAAATTTATAAAGAAATTGAAAGTAAACAACAGTTTCATGATAGTTTTTATTCCACATATAATGTACTTATTTATAATTTATGTTAAGTTTCGAATCTTCCAAAACTTATTACAACATTTGAGATCACTTGAATATTATATAATTATTTACAACAATACAATGTTTATTTGGTGCGTTTTTGGCTCGGCTAATAATCTAGACTTCTGATGGTAAGGTCTAACACGCACTGCGAACTTTCATCGCGGGATTTTTCTACCGCTAATTTTGTTACTCTAGGAATTGTAGGAAAGCGCATGCATAGGGGGTAATAATTCGAGCAAAAATATATTCGCTAAAATGAATCAACGTGGTATAAAATTTAGGTGGCGCGTTTTATTTTACTTCACTTGTATGAATCTAACAACTCTGTGATGACAAAAACAGCGTAAAATAAGTTTCGCACTGCGAGCTAGGTGGATCTTCGTTCGCGAATAAAACTCGGGCGATATTTTCCTGCGCGGTGAAATTCCTCAGTGCGATCGTAGCCTAAGTGTGATAAGAAAAGTAGTCATCGTTGAACAGAGGATATTAAAAAAGAGGTGAAACCGCATTTCATAGCATACGAAGCCAATCCCACTAAGCCAGTATGCTCTAAAAATTTGCAGGCTCTGATCTAGGGGGAAGGCAAGCTGGGATTTACACCCTGGCCGCCAAATTCCAGGAGCTGCAGACGAGCATGTCTCCTAGCATACCCATTGAATAATATAATTAAAAAAGTGGGGCAACCTCTTACTAAAAATCGAATCAAAAGTGCAAGCCTTGTTTTGACGTTTTAAAGGTTAACTCAAAAGTCTCTGCAGACATCGTTGCCACGTCTTAAATTATGCAAGGTCAATGTTCATTTCTCCTAAATATTTCGCTTCTTATGCGATAAATGAAATTCACATTTTTCACTAAATTGTTGAGCACGAAATCCGTAACAATTGTACTGTAAACATTGAATTAATTAATATAATTGAGAAACGATAATAAAATTGTCGCGGTTAGATCTCACTGCAGATGGTAGATTTTGCCATACTTCGAAAAATTTCAAGATCCAGGGCAGAAAGTTAGAAGTCCTAATTGTATTGGCTCGTCATTGTTAATAGATTGGGGACTATGGATTCTTTGTGTATACAGGGATACAGTGAACTAACGCAAAACCTCTTAAGGGTGACTTTGGTATATCAAGACAGACAACTTTTGTTTTACGACTTTTTCTAATTCAATCTTTTTGTCCCTATACAAAAAAATAAATAAATCAAATTTGCATTTCCGATCTTCTTAGCACTCTGAAAGGCGGCGCGACGCAACTGGGGCAGACAATTTCGTAGCATCAGCTGACTGAACTTTAAACATAGAGCTAACGATTGATAGAAATTCCCACTAAACCTAAAAAAATATATATCTTAGGATGTGTTGAGTTTTGGCAAAAGTCATAGAACAAAAGTTGTTAGGCTTGATGTATCTAAGTTACCTTTAAGAGGTTTGGCGTTAGCTACCATTAACGTTGTATACAGTGTCCCTGATGACTTGGCTTAGCAAGATCTCATTGAAAAAAAAAACATTTTGTATATTAAAGATGTGTACATACGAATAGTCAGACTGTAAAGATGTAATACTGTAAAAACCAGCTATCAACTCAGTAAATCCTACATTTCACAAACAATTCTTCAAATAGATTTAAGCACACGTTAATACCGTGCTAACTTTAACCTACGCTTTGTCATAAGACCGATTGTCTTTACACAATATTTGAAAATATGCCTAAAAATTTACAATACTACATATATATTTACAAAAACAGGTCAAGTTACGTTGATTTCTTCATCCGAAGCGCTCGCATCGCTTTCATAGTCCTCACCGTCCTCCATATTTGAATATTCCCGCGTAAATAACGGTACGGTGGCCATTTTGTCTTCATAACCTCTAAATTCAGACGTTGTGGGATAAATCTTGGTTTTTTCTTCGTCGTCGATCGGTGATAAAGGTGACATTTTCTGCTTATCCGCCTCTGCATCGGATAGGTCGGGATGAGGGTTGTTTTTGTTAGGTAGAGTCTGCTCTCTAGAACCTCCAGAGGCGAGGAGTTCACGTTCTTTGGAATTACGCCATTTCATTCGACGATTCTGGAACCAGATTTTTACCTGTGAAAGAAAAAATAAATTCTAATATTTCCATACATATTCTACTAGCTATTGCTCACAGCTCCGCTTCTTATTATGATGAGTTATTAAAAAAGTGGGTACATCTGCCAAAGTTAGAACTCTTATCGATTCATGTTAAGATCTTACAGTTAGTTCCTGGAACTTATAATAATAACATAACATTATGAAACAATTTTGGGTTCTTGGTTCAAGGATTTATAATAAGGTTAATCATGAATTAAATATCTTGAACTTATCAAAATTCGAATGTAAGATGAAGCTGAGAGACTGGTTGTCGAATCTGGAATATAATGATACTGAGGAACTGTTGCAGGAATAGATGTGCTTGGGCTTTAATATTAACATTCTTTTGTAATTGTTATTCACTTTGTTTGTATAGTCTGTTGTTTGGTATGTAATGTTGTTTTTGTATTGTTTTGAGATATGATTGGTGCTAGGCAGCAGTAAAAAACTGTAACAAATTTGTGTGAAATATGCTGACATCCAAGATACAAGGTGTCCTAGTTTGGATGTCAGCTGATTTTTAATGTGCTGCCTTGTAGTTGTTTGTCGAATAAATTATTATTATTATTATTATTAATAATATGTCGTCACACTATATCCCTTATGGGGTGAGCTGACAAACATCAGTGGCTGTATCCATTTGACGTTTATATGTCGTCCCCAACGTGAACAGTGGCTCAGGTAATCTCCGTTTTCAGAGCACTTGACATTTTTTTAGATGTTATGCAGGTTTCCTCGCGGTGTATTTCTTTACCGGTGGTGCATAAATGAAATGAAAAAATGAAATGAAATATATTTATTTTCACCACAAGCTAACAAAATACTAGAAATTCAAAAGCAACATTTCTGTTACAAGTCAACAAAGAAAAAACAAAAACATATTAACATGGCGAAAATGGGACCTCCATCAGCTTAAAGCCACAGAGGAAGTCTGCAGCGCTGATTTTCGTGGAGGGCCCCGGTCGTGTTACATCTTACTAAGCAATAAAAAACATTGCAGCTTAAATAATTTTAAATATAAAGTATAGTAATAAGTATAGATAATAACAATACACCCACTCAAAAATAAATAATTCTAAAATAAACTATTACAAACAATAAACAAATCAACTACAAAATGTATTAGTGACACCATAGCACAATGTATGAATACCTAAAACAAGAGCAAACGTATAAGAGTAAATAAATTAAATAGACTACTTGTAACTGAAAAAAATCAAATCAGTACTTTATCTAGAAAAATCCAGAGGTACGCGCTGAGATTCGAACCTATGACCATTTGTGTTGCCGCGCATGTAAACTGGAAATTATTTACTCCTACTCTACTACTGTACGCTATCCCAGCTACTACTAAATATTGGTCTTTAAATGGATATTTCTAAAATAATGTTGATTGTCATGACCATAATAATACGACTGTTCGCAATAGTGCGATTTATTTTCATTAATAAAAAATAACCCCACACATTTCACGAAAAAAAAAAACATATAAATGAACACCAAAAGCCCCGTAAACGCATTAACAGCTTTCTCTCACACCGATTCCTCATTTTAACACATATTTTGTTCATAAATTCTAACAGTTTTATGGAATATGCCGTATAATGTGCATTGTGTTTTTGACGTCGTGTTTATTGATGGCCCGAGGCGTGGCCGAACGCCGGTGTTCCTTTGCCTCCGTTTGAATCGAAAAAAAAGCGACGCGTGACATTACACCGCGGATGGTTTGGACTTTTTAAACTAATCTCTGCTTGCGACTTTGCTACGTTAGGATAGATGATGTACGCTCAATTAAGACCGTATTATTCAACTAATAGCTATAATTGTTAGCTATAATCAATTTGACAGACTATTTGCTGCTGCTTTGTATTTGAGCTTTTTTTAATATTAAGTTTTGCAGACCCTTTTATGCTCGTCATTAGTAATTTTAATATACAGTTGACTTCAAAACCAACGATCCAAGTGACGATAGCTCCACATCATCCTCGGAACAAATCACAAATTCTTCGGAGCAGTTTGCCATCCGAGCATCTCGTCGCTATTCAGACACAGAACACAAGTTCAGAGGATAAAAACAATACGTCCAAAAGGCAAATCAGCTATGCTCTGATAGACGAAACGGAGAACATACGTGCTCGCGCTTCAAGTTAAATGACAATCCCACTGTACTCGAGATTTTTTTTTTCTTTGCAAGTGACAAAACATTTTAACCAGTTTTTTAGCATCCATAAATAATCCATTACGTTCAAGATAAAAAGATAGAAAACTTGAAGTATTATAATATTTCATACTTCTATAACATAATATATATAGATATTTTTATAACAATAATTAATTTAAAATATCCAAGTAGGTTTTAATCCATCTTTAGCGAAAGGCCCACGCAATGAATCTGATATCCGAACGAAGCGCGGTCCGTTCCACAATTTGCAATATTCATATTTCGAATGAATATTCAAACGGCGCTATGTTTACATTTACGGCGTTCCAATTTCGAATATTTGCATTTATTTATTTTTGAATTCAGAACTTTTTCGATATGCGGTCTTTGTTTCCCGCGGTCTCTCTGGTACGTTTGTTTGCATTTTTAGCGTAACGTATGGATATTTTGCATCCTTTTTACACATACAATAGTCTAATAAACTATCTCGGTCTTTTGTAATGGTTTTGATTGACAGTTGTCATATTTATTTAATGTCAAATGCTAATCGTATTTATCTTGAATTCAAATGATGGTACAATTTAAATAATTAAACAATACGAATCTATTTCGTATAATTCTAACAAAACAACCCTTTAAGTTAGTTTTAATCATATTTGAGCTTTACTTATGACATAAAATGATTTTTTGTACTTAGTAGGAATCGACAAGTTAAGCCAATATTGATTTAATGTTGCGTAGTTTGTTTATGTTCAAAAATCATAAAATATTTAAGACTGTGGTATTTAATTTACTTTTTACTGAAAAATATACATTTATTTAACTATTGATAGCCATTTAGTTACAATAAAAGTATTATTAAGTGTTGTACAAACGTAAACAAGGTGTAGCTGAACTGTTAGTTCTGACTGGACGGTTGAACTGATCAGTTATTACTGATGCTTCTTCTTATTAATTATATACCTACATATTAATATACAAATTATTTCAATTTCGATGCTTTATTTATAAACAAACAATAATAAATGAATTAAGACAAAAGTTAATGGTATTACTTAAGACTTTTTTATAACAAGGGTTTATTTTATGCTCCCTATCCCATATTCCCCCCCTTTATGGACCAATCAGAAGCGGTTATGGATCTTTTTATCCCGTATAAATTGTAATAAAAGTGAATACGTCAAAAAGTAATTAATTCCGAGGAGTCGCTCCCCTGTCTTTGTAGTGTTGTACTCCCTCGCAAAAATATCGATAAGATTGACGTTATTATTTCTTTCTTTTAAAATGTAATTTCGAAGTGTATGATCATTATTTTCATGTAAATATAGTATTAATTAAAGTAATTATTTTTGTATTGTCTGTATCTTCTAAACTACAACGGACTAAGATTTGGCTGACAATAACGTTTAAAAAATGTATTTCAGGTAGTTTATACGTATAATTCATTTGTTGTTTGTCACGTGGTTTGTAAAGACGTTACTAAAGCACTTAAAGAGCGTGAACTGATTGAGTAAGCCATAAGAGTGAAATAAAACCAATTTAATACAGAATTGTAGATTTTAAGAATGACAAAAAGCCCTTAATAACATATTTTAAAGTTAAACGACAATTTTTTTTGTTTTGAAATTTGATCAAAAATAATGGGAATTTCGCGACGATATTTCGGTCTACATGATATAAATATTTCTGCAATTAAATTTATAAGTTACTTTAGCATATAATAACATATAGCATATAAGTTCGAAACTGATTTTACGCTACATAATTTTGATGAAAAACGTTGAAGATATCCTGAGTTAAAAAAAAAATGCGGGTCCGTACAAATCTCAATTGGGTTTGCTAGTAATTTGCAATTTATTAAGTACTTTTGTATTTATTGACTATTTTATATTTTTACTTTCCCTTAAAATTTTATTCATCTTGTCTGAGGGCAAAACAAAAATATTCTTCTTTTTACCCAACCGCTCTATGTTGTCTTAAACATTATCTTACTAATTGCAAGTGTATCGATAAATATAATAACAACAATGACCCCCATCACTGTTCGAGATCCGCAAGTCCCTCGAAAGGGCCGGGCGTCAGCTGCCGGCGGCATATTGTCGCCAAATAACTGCCTTCACGGAAACATGTCGCGGGCTAATCCCTACCGGGGTCGGGAGCTTCGCAATGACCAATTGCTTTCATAAATTTACTCCTTTTAACAGAACTGGTGTGTTTTTCTTGCTAAATTTTTATCAGATATATTAATGGCTATATCCTATTTGTGCTTGCTTTTATGACGTACCTTTTTTTTGGAACCCGGGAAAAATCCTGCATCCGTTATGGTATCTGTGAAGATAGTGGCCCGGTGTGTCAGATTCCTACTAGCTAATAGCCTCCGGAGTGACTTTAAGCTCAATGCTAGCCGGGCCGGGGATCCATATACCTTCAATGATCTAGCGAGAGAATAGCCTTTTCCAGGTTCCAGAGTTGGAGAAAGCGTGAGTGTAAAAATTTCATCCTTCAGGATCTCTTTCTTAGGGCCTAGGGATACATGCACGCTGTCTTCATCTCATCAGGGCAACAGATTGCCTCTAGTCTACTGTTCGGTTTACGTTTTTTTTTTGGCATGTCCTACGTTGATGGCCTGGGAAAGACCTTCACAACCAACGGGCTTGGTGGGCGAACGCAGAGGGCGCTCAGCCAGCGAAATTTATGAGTTGGGCGGCTACGCAAGGGCACCCCTGTGGGTACGGACCTCGACTTGGGCGGCCGGCCAGTTGAAAAAGGAACCTAACGTCGGTTTACGTCTTAGCCAATTTATTTAGAGGTCCTAAACAAAATACCTAAGATTCTATAAGTGCTAACTACAAGTACAAAGTATAAAAATTTATAGATTGGTAAAATGAAGACCACCTGTTTTCAACGGAACAGAAGTTGTTGGCTTTGGAGCGCCTTTCTAACTCCGCTGGGCGAGAAAGACGAGTGCTTATAGCCCTCAGCCAGTGACTTCATCGAAATATTCCCCCCCGGCGTCCTATACATCGAATTCCCTAAATAAAGCGTCTAGAAATATTTGTATAGGTTGGCATGATCGCGGCACCAATCAGCATATGTATGCCTCTTTTCCTAAAGAGGTGTATATTCAGCTAAATAAACAAAAATCAATAAAGCTGTTGATGGAACACAAAAAAAACACTTGCACCCATTTGTGAGTCTAATAGGTAATCAAAAGCAGCTGTGGAATATTATTCTTTTTTATTAATAGTTACTAATCGATATACGAACTGGCGACAAAACTATCGACAATTCAATTTGGCTGCACAATGAATGTTTCACGCGCCAAATTAAAAAAGTAACGTTCGATATTTAAAAATTTGACAAATGATCGCTGCGTTCGAAGTTTGAATCGAATGCACGAACATCGATCAATAACTAATTGGCTACGGCGAATCGGAGAACGTTATTTGTCAATCCATTTTCAAATTTCCCAAAAAACATAATGGCATTATAGTCTGTGGAACTCGATAATATTGTTACAAAATTAATTACAGACGAATTCAATGTAAAAATTGTAATTATCGTACAGTTTTTTATTTGAATTTAGTGATAAAATAAATCCAATTAATCTGAGCATGTCATGTATCAATCGATATTTTAGGTAAGTGTGTTTATTTTAAGCATACTTTTTAACCGATTTTAAAAATGAATACGTTCTGTTTTCTTTTTGTATATGTGTATATTTTTTATGTATTGTACTAAGTAATGTAATTAAATTTCACAATCAATTTAAGGTAAGGAAAATATTGAAAGAAGAAAGTATACAGGGACTACCTCTGGATGTCTGCCTACTTCATATATTTATTGTAATACAATATTTTGTTTCACAAAGTAGAATGAAGGAATATATTAAATCTACCTATAAAATATTTTAGGTAATTTTGTAACATTTATTTGTCTAATATATTGTCATAGTATATCCCTTTCGGGAAGGCAGAAATACATGCATGGCTGTACCCGCATTGCGCTTATATGTCGTGTTCAAATTGACCAGTAGAGCACACCTGAGCTGTGTAGACCTGATTGCCGTTCTCAGGGACTTACATATAATGATATAAAAAAAAATGAAAAAGTATTTATTTCGCCACAAATATACAAAAAACCCAGAAATTTGAAAGTAGCAATACAAACAACACACAAAAACAAAAGAATATACAAAACATATAAACATGGCGAAAATGGCGATATCTTAGCCGGATTCGGCCACGGCGACTGTTTCAACACTGATTAAGAAAATCAAGGTCATGTTTACGGATACAGTCAATTGCGCAGGAGATATTTAAGTGCATAGCTGGACGTGCAACCAGAAAAGCACTCTCTCGTCCGAGCTCCCTCAGGCCCGATGGAATGGAGAACCAGTACGATCGGGAGGGAGTGGGATGCAGGTTTGGTCGAGTTTTCCTTCTCTGGAAACCTGGTTGAATAACGGTGTTAAAGAGATACCTTAGTCGCCTTTTACGACACCTCAGCAAGAAGAAGGGGGTGCTATTCTATTCTGCCGGCAGCCACCACGGCTAACATATGACTTACATATGTCATTTATATTATACTCCAAGTGGGTTTCCTCACAATATTTTCCTTCGTCGGTGAGAATGCGGTGCCTACATCGTACTTTATTTGGATGAATCCTATGACACGTGCCGGGATTCCAACCTACTACCATATGCGTCGCCATGCATGGATACCGGGTCCTTATTCACAACGCCACCACAGCTCTATATTTCTTTATATTTTTATTTACACTGTAATATATAGAGCAATATAAAGCCATTTTTCTTTACAAAGAAACAACTCTGCTAAATTACTAAAACAATCCTATACTTATATTAATACGTGAAGCAAAAACTTTGACCCCCTTTTTACGAAAACTGCACGGTCGCAGGTGTATGAAATTTGGCACACTTGTCGTTTATATAGAGGACTGCAGAATGATAATATTCAAAAAAATATTAGGTACATGTACAATACATTATATCATAAAAAAAAAACATTAAACACATTTCTATGCATTTGGCACACACGCATATATACTCTTTTGATTATAGTTAAAGTCTGTGGTCGAATTGAGAATAGATTAATATTGTTTGTTTATAATTTGTCTATAGACTCAATGAATGTCAAACATAACCTATAATAGATATTTGTGCTTTATATTGTAACGGAATTAATTTACTACAGTATATTACTTACTTTAAAATAAATTATGGTCGAATTTAGACTACTGGTCGAAAACTAGTAATAATAAAATCAACTGAGTTCTACATTGAAATGGGTTAGTTTTCTGTCTGCCCCTCAAAGATGTGTACCGTCACGTTGGCCCGGATGATGTCATTATATAAATTCAAACTTCGCTCTCCCCTTCTCACAGACTTAGCAATCTAATAGACGTGACGATATATTATTTATATGCTATAATCCTCTGGTGTGTTATTACTGCATTTTTTTAGAATTTCTATATAATGTAGATTTGTTTTTAATAGGATGCAAGGTGAATTTAACAACAATAATTCTTAATAATTCTTTAAGCGTAATGTTACGAGATCTCAGTCGTGCAAATTGAATTATAATTACATAAAAATATTATAAAATATGCAATAATTTTTTTTACACTGGCTCTCATTGTGATTATAGAGTACCTGATGGTAAGTCCAGTGTAGTCCAAAAACGAAAGCGACCATCAAAGAATGAATATCCATTGACAGTCTCCGTCGTCATGTCGGTCCACATATACCGCGACTAAAGGTTTCTGGGTATATGAGTTCTTATACGCATGCGAATAATAAACATGCCGTGGTCTGGTTTTAGCCGTGGTGGCTGCCGGCAGAATAGAATAGCACTCCCCTCTTCTTGCTGAGGTGTCGTAAAAGGCGACTAAGGTATCCCTTTAACACCGCAATTCAATCAGGTGTTCAGAGAAGGAAAACTCGACCAAACCTGTATCCCGCTCCCTCCCGATCGTACTGGTTCTCCATTCCATCGGTCCCGAGGGAGCACGGACGAGAGAGTGCTTTTCTGGCAGCGCGTCCAGTTATGCACTTAAATATCTCCTGCGCAATTGGCTGTTTCCGAAAACTGGACCTCGATTTTCTTAATCGGTGTTGAAACAATCGCCGTGGCCGAACCCGGCTAGGACATTATCATACGCATGCGAATAGAGTTACTCATGAATATTCTACGATACCTCACAATTTTTCAGTAATAAAAGTCCTGTCTACCACATTCTTAGTACTAATCTCAGTAACGGCCGGCACCCAACAATTATTTAATGTCAAACGCAAGCAGCGCGCCAAGATTGCGCGGATACCGAACCGCGGCGTGTGCATTCGCCTCAACGTGACGTTTGGTAGTTCGGATATTTCAACTCGTTACGTTCATATTTCAATGACAATTTCTATTGTTTATTATTTCAATTCAAAAGACATCTTATTAATGTACTCTAAATTACCGTTTAATTTCCTTGCAATTCTGCACAAAAAGGGCTAGTATTATATAGAATCATTAAAAACAAAAGTTTTCAATGACGTCACATTTTCCCATAGTGACGGGGTGGAGGCGGGGCCCTTAAAAAAAAAAAAAAACCCAACACAACACAACATAACCCAACTTGGGCAAATAAAAGCTGTTGTTCACAAAGTGTTGGATATATAGGAAACCGTTACCCGCCAGTTGTACGGACGTCTGTTGCAGCGCGGACTCGTTTGCTCGTTGGCGTCCATAGCGCAAAAACCCCAAGCAGCCCAAGGGTTTTAGTCGGTAAGAGTCCGACATACCGGGGGGCGGCCCTCACCGCCCCCTGGCGATCCATGAGGATTACCCCTGGGCTACCAAAAAAATGCCTCCACAGTGCTTACTTTAAAATTGATAAATTCTCAAACAAATCTTCGACTACTATTTCTCCTCGTCCGAGGTGAGCTATCAGAACTCCTACCCTTAGTGAGCGCCTACGTCATGAAAAAACCCTACGTCCAAAGTTCCAGCTTCTAGCTTCAGTGATTCAGGTAATACCATCATATGTCAATCAAAAATCAATGTCAATGTCTGTGTATGCGAACAGCTAAGGAGTGGAATATGCTTCCAGCGGCCATATTCCCGCGATCTTATGACCTGGGAGTCTTTAAAAGAAGAGTGAATAGGCAGTTGTTAGGCGGACGCGGTTCATCATCGGACTCATCTTCACCTTCCACCAGGTGTGATTGATGTCAAGCGTTCGCCTATAAGTTATAAAAAAAAAATCAGGATCTCATTTCATAGGTGACCTGAGCAGACAGTAGCGCAGGTTGACGGATCATCTGATGGTAAGTAATTGTGTCGCCTGTAAACATAGGCTTGATAAATGTGTAGACTTGTGTGTAAACAGGATGAGAATATTGAAATCTAGGTCATGCCTCTAAAAGCATTACCTTAAACGGAAAATGTGCGGTCTTACGTATTAGACTTTGCAGACGAGCTTGTAAAGCGCCGCGATTCAAATTAGTTTTGCTTGAAACAGTGGATTAGCTGAAAATGCTGGAAAGTTTTTTTTTTAATACTGGATCGACAAAATTGTGCATTGCACCAAATGGAAATTATAGTGAATGAACCTAGAACTCCAAGTCTCCAGGTGAACAGCTAAATATAGACAAACTAATCCCGTAACGTGACAGGCTGTAGCGAGTCACTATGACGGCCTTTATATTTGCGTACTGTGGTCACGAATCAGTTCAGGCAATCGCTCTACCACATCAAGAGGCAGGCATCGGGCCCCCAAACTTAAGGGCTTTCAGGCCCTGACCTGTACACCTTAAATTGTACTAGTGAAAATTTATTTCACCATCCGTATACTTCATAGATGGCAGCCGCACGATTTCAACCATGAAAACTTCCTTAAAAAAAAAATGCCAAAGAATTTCGAAAAGTCTCGAAAATCTAAACTCATTTATATTTGATTTGATAAATCTTAAAACCGTTTTGTACGGGCGTACTTGACTCGGTGTGCTCGATCGGGGCATAAAGCCAAAGTGTAAATCTAAATATATACAACTCAACGGTGACTGACTGACTGACTGACTGACATAGTAATCTATCAACGCACAGCCCAAACCACTGGGCGGATCGGTCTGAAATTTGGCATGCAGGTAGATGTTATGACGTAGGCATCCGCTAAGAAAGGATTTTGTAGCATCCTTGAATGACGAGCAACAGGAAGCTTACAATAAAATTATCACAAGTGTAGATGCAAATGACGGTCAAATATTCTTCTTAGACGCTCCAGGTGGAACTGGTAAAACCTTCCTTATTAATTTGCTTTTGGCGAAAGTAAGAAGTACTCACGGCATTGCCCTTGCTGTGGCGTCGTCCGGCATAGCTGCTACATTACTCGAAGGTGGTCGAACTGCTCATGCTACTTTAAAGTTATTTTTTTATTTTATTTTTTTACACTGGCTCGACATAGTGACTACAGAGTACCTGATGGTAAGTACAGTGTAGTCCAACAACGAAAGAGACTATCAAAGGATGAAAATCCATTGATAGTTTACATCGTCATGTCGGCCCTCGTATACCGCGACTGAAGGTCTCTAGGTATATGAGCTACTGGATATACACAAGCTGATCCCTAAACGCGACAAGCCGAAACTGGTCACTATGACGGGCTTTACACCCATGTACTATGGTCGCGATCCAGACGGGCACCGACGCCCTACCACCTCGCTGCTGCTCGTTTAGCACCACTCAGGAGTGACGTGTATGGAAACTAGGGTAAAGCCTACGGACGCGAGCAGCTTCGACTCCCAAAAATAAGTACCACTCAATTTAATCACTGCCGAGACTCCTATTTGCAACATCTCCAAACAAAGTGATTTTTCTGAAGTTTTAAAGAGTACAAAAATAATCGTGTGGGACGAAATAACAATGGCTTATAAAGGTGGTATTGAAGCCTTAAACAGATCATTAAGGGATATAAGGAGTAATTTAAAATTAATGGGTGACGTAACAGTTTTGCTGGCCGGAGACTTTCGGCAGACTCTACCAGTGGTGCCAAAAGGAACCAGAGCTGACGAAGTAAAGTCGTGCATTAAGAAATGTTATTTGTGGCCCCAGGTTTATATCCTTAAGCTCTCTAAAAATATGAGAGCACATTTGGGCGGGGATGAGTCTGCTGGAAGATTTTCAGATCTCGTTCTTAAAATAGGTAATGGTGATTTTCCATCGTCTGATGGAATGATAACCATCCCGGAAGAACTGTGCTCAGTTGTTACTACGGTTCAACAATTGCTGTCTAAAGTTTATCCAGACACTAGCTGATCCGGCAAACGTTGTTTTGCTATATAAGGTTTTGTAATATCTTCTAAGATGTTCATTAAAATCAAGTGATGTCAAAGACAATTTTTTTCACAATTAAATACTCTTAATGAACAACAGATTTATTTGGATAAAGATTAATATTATTACGTTGCTACAATTCTTAACAAATGATGCATTATTTTCGACCAAATTTGTTTACCATAAAAACGGTTTTAGTGACTTAATCTTAAAAGATAGACATATACTGTCGTGTACATTTTTCTAGATCATTTCAAGAGGAATAATTCTTTCATACATATATTTTTGGTATCTTGAACCGTTTTTTCAGCGCACGCAATGGAAGCCCTCAAGGATGAATAATTTTCCCCGTTTTTTCACATTTTCCATTATTTCTTCGCTCCTAATAATTGCATCGTGATGTTATATAGCCTAAAGCCTTCCTCGATAAATGGTCTATTCAACTCAAAAAGAATTTTTCAATTCGAACCAGTAGTTCCTGAGATTAGCGCGTTCAAACAAACAAACAAACAAACTCTTCAGCTTTATAATATTAGTATAGATTATTCATATACATGACAAGCCTATGGTTATGTGAGCGTGCCATACTTACTCCAAAGAACGATCAAGCAGCAGCTATAATCGATATCCTGCTCATGTCGTTTGAGGGTCAAGAAAAGGTATATACATCGATTGATACTGTGGTTAATACAGATGACGCTACTAATTACCCTGTAGAGTTTTTAAATTTACTGAAACCGCCAGGTTTGCCTTATCATAAGCTTATTCTGCGTGTAGGCACTCCAATTATTTTGTTGCGAAATTTAAAACCACCAAAACTTTGTAACGGTACGAGACTGCAAGTGCAAGCGTTACATCGCAATATAGTGGAAGCCACTATATTAACTGGGTGTGCGAAAGGAGAAACTGTATTTATACCACGAATCCCATTAATACCTAATGATATCCCATTCGAATTTAAACGATTACAGATTCCCCTAAAAGTCTGCTTTGCCATGACAATAAACAAATCTCAGGGGCAAACTCTCAAATTTGCGGGTATTGACTTGAGATAACATTGCTTCTCTCAGGGACAGTTTTATGTTGCTTGCTCACGAGTAAGTTCACCCAATAGCTTTATAGTTTTAGCGCCTAGTGACAGATTAGTTAAGAATATTGTGTACAAAGAAGTTTTGTAGGCCCTAATTTTTTACACATGTTAAACAAAAGTAAAGCCGCAAAAAACAATACCTAATTAATATTAATACTTCTTAACTCGAGCAAAGCCGCGGACAAAAGCTAGTTGTTTACATAAAGCGAACGAGCACTCTTAGAATATTCCATAGAATCTTTGCGAACGCAAGAAGAACAACGAAAAAACACTCTATGTGTGTTTACTGTAACCGAATTCGATAGAGTGGGGATAGAATGAGCATTCGCTCGTCTTATGTAAATCCATCCTTATCTTTAGAGAATGGTTGAATCCGTTCCACTGAGAGAATGTTCCGTACAAAGGTGTTGGTATAATTGTATAACTGTAAAAACTTTTTTTTTCTTGATATATCTAAAGTTATCAAGATTTTGGACTTTTTCCTATACTTGTGATATAAGACATTACTTTTTGTGAATTTCATCATTTCAGGTCAACGTGAAGTAACTACCTCATAAACTTACGACGCCTTATTAGTTCCGTTTTCCTTTTAAGGTAATGGAACCCTAAAAATGATTAGGAAAGAGACTGCGTTGAACGTGTTGAGATGGGAGGGACTCGGAGGGACGGGAGAGACATCAAAAGCGGTAAGATCCGATTATATCCCATTGTTAGGCGACAATTAATTAAGTCGACAATAGATTGAAACCACTTGCGAGTTGTTCTGAGGACCTGGGGCTATCTACAATCTTATTTCTGCACGTAGCGTATGTTTTTTTATACTGGCTGGACAAAACAACTGCACTGCACCCGATGTGAAGTACAGTGAAGTCAAAGAGTGACAGTGATTATCAAGAGACTGGAATTCAATGACAGTCGCCATCGTCAAGCCAGCGTACACCATGACAAGTAGCGTTCAGTCCATAAATGCATGGAAGCACTGCATGCGCTGACGATAAATAAGTCTTGACTAAATTCCTTACAGTTAAACAAAAAAAGGAACCATTTATATTAAAATCTAATCTATATTCACGCCACCTATCTTTCCTATGAAAGCAATATAATATTTTCTATCATAATATAATATTCAAATTAATTGCGCGAATTCTGTCTACCCTATGCACGTCACTGACCATGACCAAAGGTCTCTAGGTATACGAGCAGCCGGAGGCTTAAAGCCCAAGTCAACGTGGTATACTGTTCGCATCTCTGGGATGGTCTTATTTCATGGTGGAGAGTTTTTAAACCTTATTCCACCATCCCTTCCATAAAAGAACGATGCACGCGGGTTTACGCGGTCACGAGTATATGGTAATTCATATCCTGGGTAAGTAAGTTGTCAAACTTTTACGTTATGCTGTGGAATGGTCTTCCGGTGACCGTGATCCCACTGTCCTATAATATTCAGTCTTTTAAACGCAGTGTGAAGAGGTATTTGTGCAGGCCGGCATCGACACTGGGGCTGTCGATTGTTTTTCGTTACTTTTGTACTGCACCACGCTTACCATCGCACGTGGTGTGGTCACAATGCCCAGTTAGGATGAAAAAACTATACCCATTCATCAACGTCCGCTTCACTTCTCGGAACAAATCGGATTCTGTTTGCACGTAGCGCGCGAGTCTTCATACAATAAGTATGGCTCCTCCGGTCCGTCAATATTTTGGTCCGAATCAGAGAATAACGGATGACGGATATAGGGCGTAAGCTACCATACGAAAAATATGGTTAATTTCAAACGTATTTTCACAGATACGAATCACAGGTAGTGCGTAAACGCCCTTGGCATGTTTGCAGAAAAGTGTTGAAAAAAATCGCAAATGTATCTACGTATTATCCTAAAGAGAACATCACTAGTTATAGCAACATTTTAATACATTATTAGTCGACCTCCCTTCAATATTGACAAACAATCGAGAAAACCGAAGCTCAATAACAAAGAATATTACGCACATAAAGCGTGGAACGATAAGCAATTGTGAAAAAATAAATTGAACGCCAGAAACAGCACGGATGCCCATTTCCCTCCATAACCGGCGGAATACAGAAAATAACGTCCATAAATATTTGAAAAAGGAACGTCTACACGTCTTGAGGCTAGGGTTGCCAACTTCTAAAATATAAAAACCGTACACGGCATTGTATTAGTTCAGACATTAATATATTTTTACGGATAATTACACATTTATATTATTATCGATGCCTTTAACAAATGCTGTGATTGTCTGTTAATACTATTGTCGATATATAACTAGTACACATGAGTATATTTATAATATATGCAATGGTACTGTTAATAAAGAACCCTTAAATAAATAAATATGGACGTAGTATCGAACTAAGTTTGCGTTTGTACTAAAGGTACTAGGGATTTACATACTTATATATAAATACACAACCATAACTTGAGATAGACTATTCTCCTCTTAACAGAAAGATTTACTCCTACCGACATTCGAACTCAAGACCTTAGCTTGAGATTCATGGACGTAACTTTAAGTTTGCTTAGACTTTACTAAAACATTACAATTTATATTACTCAATGAATGTCAAAGGGCTTGGGAAGTTACCAATTTTGTCAACATGGACATGGCTCTGTGAATACTATGGCTATACTCAAGTTCCTATTATATTAAATTTTTTGACAAAACGAATTTAATTTTTGGAAACTTTGCGAAGTCAAAATAGCGTCTATAAATCTCAGCCTTAGCATGGTAAGTAGGGTCACTATAAACTGCACTTAAAAATAACTTTCACCAATTACGAAAGAACTTTCACAAGTCACTCAACTTGACTAAAAATATATTTATAAATCCCGATTTTAGTTTTTTTTTTTGCTATTAACTCTTCTAAGACAACCTAATCAAGATTATTAGGGAAGGCTTATGTCCAACAGTGACGTCCTATGGCTGATGTAATAAAAATAATGATGATGAACGCTTCTCAGAAGGTTTTTATATGAGCCATATGTCCGTAAACATGTTTATCAACGGTTTTGATAAGTTAATAATTTCAAGTTTTCATAGTGGCTATGTACTTCAGAATTGATTCCGCATGCTATTGTAGAGGTGGAATCCACTACACAGGAATTGGTAATTAGAAAAACTGAGACGTTAATATGTATATATTAATAATATTGCTGTATGTTTCCCTTTAAAATAAATAAATAAATAAATATTAACAATTTTTCTTAATAGCTATAAAGCACACCGTTCGACGTCACAAATTCAATTCCCTTCTAATTTATTTTTTTGACATATTGAAATATTATAAAAAGCATAATTTAAAATATTTAAAAAAATGTAAATAAAAAGGTAGCCTATACTGTGTAAATTTATGAAAGCTTAGTAAAGTCTGATTTAAGGATTGAAGGTCAATATAAATGAGAACAATTGCTAACGTTGGCAAAAGAATATTGTTTGCATAAACAAAAAAGTCGCTATTAAAGTTTTCCGATAACAAAGTCTTAATAATTATTACAAGCAATTACTGAAACTACCCTTAGAATATACTTAACAATAGAAAACAATTTACGAAATTATTTTTAAAATAAAAGAAACAAACAATTCAAATATAACACAATTTTCTGAGTCTGCAAAATTATTTCTTTTTTCCATGAAGACTGTAATAGGGAGATTGAACAAACTGGATTAAGGCTACAGTACACGAGTATAAAGACCGTCATAGTGACTTGCTTAAGCCTGTCGCGTTTCGGGATCAGCTTGTGTATAACCAGTAGCTCATATACCTAGAGACCTTCAGTCGTGGTATATGTGGGCCGACATGACGATAGAGACATCATATGGAATGCAGTCACTATGTCGAGCCAGTGTAAAAAAAAATGTACGAAACTAGACGTTCATTTCTCAAATCAGACATAATTTTAAAGTCAATATAATCATATAATTGTTTGATAATCGTAATTTTATTATAACAATAATAAGCTATTTATGTGATCTTTGCCTAATATTTCGTAGACCAAAAAGCCTATTGGAAACGTCGATAAATGTTTTAGCCGGATAGATGACAACCCTACTTCAGATCTGAGACAAAGCGATTTCGCCCCAAGATAGAGAGGGACGGAGGGTGAACTAGATTGCGTCTTAAAACGCTTTTCTATTGGCCGATTTGTATCGAATAAAAGTAAGCAACGTTTCTATTGGCTGGAGCTTATTGCTTTCTTTTTTTACCGCGTTCGGATACACGAACTTGTTTTTTTACGACACCTGGATTTTACGACAGCTCTTGCCAGCAGATTTTCGGTTTGTTTGGTTAGTTAAGTGCTTTTTCTATTATATTATCTTTAAGCTCCATTATTAAGGAGTTTTCCTCCAAAGTCCGTATTCTTGAGCCTATTGTATAAGGCCTAGCTCAGACTTTGCATGGATTGCTGGGTAGTAAACTTGAGGGAGTCTGCTGGTCGGATGAGAAGGAACGGTGCGTTGTGTCCGGCGAACTGCCCGAGAGAAAGGTATTTGAGGGGCGGGCTCTTTACTCCTTCCCCAACCAGAGAGGTAGCCTTAATAAGGCTTTTCGCTCCCCGGCTGTCTCGATGAATTTGGTTTCTCAGGCCCGGGTGGAGCGATAAGAGGGATTAAAGGACCGGGGGTTTTTGGTCAGTAGGAGTCTGACACACCCTGTGTGTGTGTGTTTTTTTGGTGGTAGGGCGATTGCCCAAACTGGTTCATGACCAAAGTACACAAGTGTAAAGACAGTCAAAATTGTAGTTTTATTGTATTTCGTTTTTTTTAAATAATACTTATACTAAAAGGGATTTAAAAAGAACCTATATAAATGCCTTCACTGGTCGGTCAGGATTTTTATAACATACTGTATAACCCGAGCAGTAGACTTGAGGGAGTATGCTGCCCGGATGAGAGCAAGGCTACAGCAGTGTCCAGCGTGCCGGTTGAGAGGGTTCCGGCGAGGTTGTTCTTTTACACCCAACCCTCCCAGTGAGGAAGCCTTAACCAAGCTGATCGCTTCCCGAGCTTCGAAATGAATTTGTTTTCCCAAAAAGCCTGGGTGGAGCAATTAGAGGGACACCCCGGGGGTTTTTAGTCAGTAGGAGTCTGTCATACTTCTGGTCGCTGCCCTTACAGTAATCCTGATGGTGATATGCAGGATTACAAAAAAAAAACATACTGTATAATATGATTATATTAAGATCAATGGTTCTAAAAGAGTGGATTGGGGATCGGAAGTTCGCGGGAGGTCCGGAGGGGCAGATAATTGAGGGCGTTTATCGTATTAGAACCCTGTTTATAACCGGTGTGTATGTGATTGATTGAAATTCAACAATTGAGCGCGAGGCTGTGACTTGAGGGAAATTGAAGTCTTGTTTAGAATCTTGATGACACTCTCACGCAGTGACGTGCATTGGACATTTGTATAGGGTAGGCAGAACTCGCGTAATTAATTTGAATATTAGATATATTTTAACAGTAAATATTATATTGCTTTCATAGGAAAGATGCGGCGTGACATAGAATAGATATGAATATAAATGGTTCCTGTTTTCTTTAACTTTAAGCAATTTATTGCAGACTTATTTATAGTGGTAGGGTATTGCCCAAATTGAGTCATGACCACAATACACAAGTGTAAAGACCGTCATAGTGACTCGCTTCGGCCTGTCGCGTTTCGGGATCAGCTTGTGTATATCCAGTAACTCATATACCTAGAGAGCTTCAGTCATAGATGGGCAAAATGTAATCAGGTTAATAAAAATGATTACGATTACATCTTACGTTTCTTACCATTAATATGACTGCATTAACACTACAGAATCCCAGATTGCATACACATTTATGATTTCTTAATGTTTTAAATGGATTTAATCATGATTGCAAAGCAAGAAAATTAAAATTACGACTACATTTTGTAATCGTTAATCATTAATCAGATTACATTTTGACCATGTCTTCCTTCAGTCGTGATATATGTGGGCCGACATGACGATGTAGACTATCAATGGATTTTAATCCTTTGATGGTCGCTTTCGTTTTTGGACTACACTGTACATTGACATTCCTATCAGACGCGTAGCGGATTTTCTAACGATGTTTTTTGATATTTTAGTTTGTAGTTATATGCAAACAACCTTTCTCTCGATTATAATTTTATACGAACAAGTTTATATGGAAGTTTCGATCCTGTAATGGGATTACAGGACCCTAAACCAGAACCAGATTTTCTCTAAATATAATTGGAATTTTGTATAACTCCAATTAGTTTTATCAATCTAAATATATATAACTCAAAGGTGACTGACTGACTGACATAGAGATCTATCAACGCACAGCCCAAACCACTGGACGGATCGGACTGAAATTTGGCATGCAGGTAGATGTTATAACTTAGGCATCCGCTAAGAAAGGATTTTGATCTATTCTACCCCCAAGGGGATAAAATAGGGGATGAGAGTTTGTATAATTCTTCTCAGATTTTCGACTATAATATAATAGCTTGATAGTTTAAGCGCCTAATGACAGATTAGGCGCTAATTTTTTACCCACGCTAAACAAAAATAAAGCTGCAAAAACTATACCTAATTAATAATAATACTTCTTAACGCGAGCGAAGCAGGCAAAAGCTAGTAAAATATATATTTTTATGTAATTTCTTACACTACACTTAACTTTGAATTGCATTGCAGCTGTTCTAAGAAAAACAATATGGTTACCTAATAGTATAAGGACTTTTTATAGTGTCCTATAATGAGACACATTTTTTTTTTGGTAACCCGGGGGAAAATCCTACATTGGACCATCAGGGTCACTGTGAGGGCAGCGACCCCGGTGTGTCAGACTCTTACTGACTAAAAACCCCCAGGGTGTCCCTCTAATCACTCCACCCAGCCCTGGGAAACCAAATTCGTCAAGTCCAAGCCTTATTCAGGCTTCCTCTCTGGGAGGGATGGGAATAAAGAGCCCACGCCTCCAGTACCTCTTTCATAGGCGGCGCGCTAGACACTGCGCACCACCGCCCTCTCATCCGGGCTGCAAACTCCCTCAAGTCTACTGCCCGACTATTGTTACCGGTGGATGTCACGCTCGCTCTGAGCAAACGCGTCCCTCCGGCGCCGGCGCCTTGGCCGCCGAATGGCCAGAGAAGATGTTCGGTCTCTGACCCTTTCGGCGGCTTCCTTCTGCTTCATAACTGCTTCGCAGAAGGCAACTACCTCTCTCCAAGCCTCTTCACTGCCGACCATGGCTTTCACCCCCGCCGGCAGTGAAAGGTCGTCACCAATATTGCCCGTGAGGACATCACGTTCTTCAACCCAGGCTGGGCACAACTCAAGGGTGCGCTGCGCCGTATCATAATGGGACACATCACTGAAGAAAGAATATGCAAACCTAACTTGCACTTGTCGCTTTTATAAGAAATTCTGTGAACAAATAAACTAGGTTTTTTAAGAGAAATATATTTCAATTATTTGATTAAACCACTGTGTTAAGAGGTCTTATAAATCTCAATTTAAAAAACAAAATAGGGGAGCGCAGGAATCCGATTACTTCCGCATTATTCCGGTAAACACCGGCTCATAACTCAAGATAGCTTGAGGACTTCATGACGCGGTTTTAGGGGAGTATTTGATTCTATTACATGAGCTTAGAAACATAATGGCATAAGTGAAGATATTAATTTGGAGTTTCGCGCAGCTCTTAAGGCCTTTTAAAATAACTTTATTATAATTCTAACTGTCCCGGCAGACCTTGTTCTGCCATATTTCTATACAACAAAGTTACTTTGTTTTTTTTTCGTGTTAATAGCTGCCCCGTCAGATTTCATTCTGCCAAAAGTTAGTGGCCTGTCACAGTCTAATAGAAATAAAATTGCATTGAAAAGCTTAAGTCATATCAAAGGTAATGATATGTTTATTATAATGCCTTATGGAACACGTATTTTTTTGTTTGATTACTTGGCGTATTAATTATAATTTTCATTAATGACATGCAACCTCTAATCAACTTGAAGGCATACCAAAGACAATCCTAACGAACCTTTGTTTTGTTTTGATTGACATCATATGTTTGACAGCTGGGAACAGAGTGGTTTGTATGGGAAAAGAAAATTGTTGTTTTTACTATTTTCCTGTATTTATTGTTTTTTTTTTTCACTCCATAAGAACCTTCCCCAGATTTCATCAAACACAACAAAAAATAAATCACCCAAATCGAATTCAGCCGTTTTCGAGTTATGCGCTTAGCAACATATTTCGGGATTCAATTTTATATACATATGTATGTATGTATGTAGATAGATAATAATATTATTACAACAACGCCGTGGTGGCTGCCGGCAGAATAGAATAGCACCCCCCTCTTCGTGCTGAGGTGTCGTAAAAGGCAACTAAGGTATCTCTTTAACACCGCAATTCAACCAGGTGTTCAGAGAAGGAAAACTCGATCAAACCTGCATCCTGCTCCCTCCCGATCGTACTGGTTCTCCTTTCCATCGGGCCTGAGGGAGCTCGGACGAGAGAGTGCTTTTTTGGCTGCGCGTCCAGTTATGCACTTAAATATCTCCTGCGCAATTGACTGTTTCTGAAAACTGGACCTCGAATTTCTTAACCGGTGTTGAAACAGTCGCCGTGGCTGAAACCGGCTAGGACATCATCATCACCATCATTACAACAACGGTTTATAGCATTTTTGGTTAATACAATTTTACAATTTTCGAATTTTACCAGTAATGTCATGGTTCTAAGTCACCAGGAAGTACTTATGACAATGTCATAAATAAGATTCAGAGCAAAGCTTGAAGATACTTTTAACTTCTTAGGGACGGATCCGCTAAATACAAGTTGGCGGCTTTTGGACTCGGCTGACCGTAGAGCTCGTAAACTTGTTGGCGACGCCTCTTTGACTAAGGTTAAAATGCAGAGCATCGAGCATCGACGTAGAGTTGCCGGCCTCGCGGTCTTTTACCGGTTGCACGGTGGAGAGTGTTCTCAGGAGCTACAATCTTTGATTCCACCAGCCCCATTCCATCATACAACTACTAGACATCGTGTCGGATACCACCCGTATGTGATGGATGTTCCTTATATCCCCACAAAAAGATTCGCTTTTACATTCATCATGCGAACGGCGAAGGAGTGGAACATGCTTCCAGCGGCCATATTTCCGCGATCTTATGACCTGGGAGTCTTTAAAAGAAGAGTGAACAGGCATTTCTTAGGCGGACGCAGTTCATCGTCGAACTCATCTTCACCTTCCACCAGGTGTGATTGAGGTCAAGTGTTCATCTATAAATCATAAAAAAAGCCAGAGTGGTTGCATCTCTTCTGCACTAATGCTGAACAATTGTTGATTTTTGTTGTGGCGGTAGGCTGGATGTTCAATTGTTGTCTGAACTTGTTCTGTGGGTTTGGGCAGCAGTGGAATGCTCGGCCGACCACGTGCGATGGGGAATCAATGGATTTTTGGCGAGACGCTAGCGGAGTGATGCGTCCCTTGGGTCGCTGAGTTACCCGTTAAACTTCATAATCTTCTTCGCCGTTTATTTTGTGTGCATACAAATTAAAATGCAATGTGCAGAAATTGTACAAGAAAGGAAAATGGTTAAGAAATTGAAACTGTGTTAGAATTATTAAAGCGTGGCGGGATGTCGTATTAGCAATTAAAAAAAGACTTGAAGATGAAGGGACCCTAGACATGGCTGTATGGCGTAAAAGCTTTTGCCTTTCTCACAGAGGATAACAAAACTGAAAAAAATCTTAAAAACTCTTTTTTTTTACACTGGCTCAACATAGTGACTACAGAGTGCCTGGTGGTAAGTACAGTGTAGTCCAAAAACGAAAGCGACTGTCAAAGGATGAAAATCCATTGATAGTCAACATCGTCATGTCGGCCCACATATACCACTACTGAAGGTCTCTAAGTATATGAGCTACTGGATATATACAAGCTGATCCCGAAACGCGACAAGCCGAAACTAGTCACTATGACGGGCTTTACATCCATGTACTGTGGTCGCGATCCAGATGGGCACTGACGCCCTACCACCTCGCTGCTGCTCGTTTAGCACCACCCAGGAGTCACGTGTAGGGAAACTAGGGTAAAGCCTACGGACGCGAGCAGCTTCGACCCCTAAAGCTTCGTCTTTTGACTGCAATGAGTTATAAGACTAATTTTTTAGAGCCATGAGAGATTACAGACCTATTTGTTTGTAATTAATTAAAACTTGACCTCTGTCCGCGTTCTTCAGAAAAGGATCTCAATTGTCAGGTAAGCAATGAAATAATATGTTAAGATTCCGTTTTGAGAGACGGAACCCGGAAAATAGAATTAAAAGTGTATGATTTTTTAACGCAACACTCAAAAGGCAAAGTCGCGTTCAGCCAACAAAAAGGTAATGCGAACTCGTTCGCTCCGAAACTCAAAATTCAAATATCGGATTGAACCGGTAATTGTTTTAAACCTCTCCAGAGAGCGCCGGGGGGCGTTTCCGCTCGCCCCTCGCCTGCGTCTGACAGCCCCCTCCTATTATACCCTTGGCGTAACAATTTTTTGTAACACCCTATGTTAGACTCCCCTAAACGGTTTACGTGGACGCGTTTTAACTTCGTCTTATTCGGTATTTTGAATTGTTACGGAACAGTTTCGCAAATTCGTATTTTGTTTAATGATTTTTGATGTTGCCTAATTTAAATCGGGTTTAAAGTCTAACACGCACGGTGATATTTCACGGCGCGATTTTTACAGCAAATGTAACAATAGAAATTGTATGAAAGTCAACGCATATGTGCAATGGATCATATTCGCACAATAAATAAAGCTTTAGAATGATACTCGGCGCGGTATAAAATTTAATCTTCATTTAATAATAATATTTATTAACAACTAGCTGACCCGGCAAACGTTATCCTGCCATATAAATTATTTGTAGTGAATATCTTCTATATTTGACAAATATTGATAATATTTATTTATACGACGATACTAACGTCACTCTATTGTTTTGCCTTCCCGGAACCCGTCCACTAACATTTAAACTTTATGGTATGGTATTAAAGTTCAAATTGACTTTTAAATATTATTACGAATTTTTTGTATGAGAATATAGAAAAGTGTTGTTGTTAGACTTTTTCAGACAATTTTTTAATTTTTTCTCTCCGTAATAACCTTCCCCAGGCTTCAACAAACACAATAAAAAAGGAAATCAGTCAAATCGGTTCAGCCGTTCTCGAGTTTCGCGCTTATCAACACATTTTGCGATTCATTTTTATATTATAGATTACACACATTGACCTAATCCCAAATTAAGCTTGCGCTTGGGCTGTGGGTACTAGACAAAGATATACACACTTAAATACGTATATACCAACCATGACCCGTGACAAACTCATCTGATCATAAAAGAACAGTTAACCACTATCAGGACTTGAACCCAGGAACTTATTATAGTATTATAAGTAGGGTCACTACAAACTGCGCTCAAATTAATTATCATAAAAAACTTAATTGATTTTTTTTTAATTTTGTATGAAACTAACAACTCTGTAATAACAAACACCATGTGAAATAAAATTCGTCATTCGCGAATTAAATTCACGCTACAGTTTTCTCGAGTAATGAAATCCAGCAGTGCCATAACTTAAAAAAATTATCGTGTCGTGCATACAATGCGTTGTAACCCCGGATAAAAATGTATCAGAAAGGATTATATCGCTCCGTCAACAGCGCAAAGCATTCAGCTCCCTACACCTCATCATGCGAAACACAAGTTATATGTTACCTGCTCCCGTGTCGGAAAACCTTCAGTCATAGATGGGCAAAATGTAATCAATCAGATTAATAAAAATGATTAACGATTTATTATTACGTTTTTCACCATTAATATGACCGCATTTTGCTCATTTATGTTTTAAACACTACAAAATCCCAGATTGTATACACATATATGATTTCTTAATGTTTTAAATGGATTTAATCATGATTACACAGCAAGTAAATTAAAATTACGACTACATTTTGTAATCATTCATCATTAATCAGACTACATTTTGCCCATCTCTGCCTTCAGATTTATTTTTTTACGCGCCATGTAATTAAACAGAAAATGTCGTGTATCACATGGTATTTATATAAAAATATCATCACATTAGATATTACTAAAGTCTTTCAATGTTATTTTATTTCTATTAGACTGTGACAGGCCAATAACTTGAAAGAACGGAATCTGTCAGGGTCGTTATTCACATGAAAAAAATCAATCTACTTTGTTATAGAAAAATAGGGCAGAACAAGGACTGCCGGGACAGCTAGGGTTTTAGTAAAATCGGTTAAATTTTAACAGAGATCGATATAGCTTGAAACCTCTATAGTAGACAGATACGCGTTTTTTTTTTATAAATGTATTTATAGGGCTTTTGACTGCCGCATGCAGTCATGCCAGCCCTATCGTGCTACATCATAATTATAGGTATAAAAAATAAAAATATAAACATTACACTAAGTGTTATAGGCACACTATAGAAGATAGAGAAACCTTAAGGTTCCACTAAACTCTTGTAAATAAATTTATAAATTTTGCGAGATTCTCGACTACTGGGACAGATACGCAATGTAAAATTAATGTAAAAGCTAACCTGACTGTCTTTAAGTCCAAGTTTCTCTGCTAATTTCTTCCTATCAGGCTTTGAGATGTACTTTTGAACTTGGAATCTTTTCTCCAGCCCCTTGCGTTGGAGATCGGAGAATACTGCACGTCGCATCATGCCGCGGCGGGGCTTGCCTGAAATCAATCTCTTTCTCAACTACTGTACTTTTATATATTTCCTTAAATTCTTTATTATTATTTCATTAAAATTGATGGGTACTTATAAATATCGTAGACTTATATGTGTATATGTTTATCTATGTATATATATTATTGTTTATGACATTTTAAATAATCTCTAGGGATGTATATCTGCAATAGAAGAGTCGGAAGAAGAACGGCGTAGAAGGAAGAACCCTTCGATGTTTTCTGCGCGTGGATATACCAAATGAGTATCAGCTAAAAATCAGCGTTCGGTGGAGCAGCTGGTCATTTGACAATCATTACAAAACAAATGCCTTGTGTTTTTATAATGCGTCAAATGGAAGTCAACTTTATAAATATTAAATGATCAGTTAAACTGCCCAGCGCTTGATTTAAAGAGTTTTTCGATCAATTATTAAGCTGCCAACACAAATACCCTTTGTTTTGATGAAGTGTCAAAGGGAAATCAGCTCAACAAATTTTAGGAGACCAGCGAAACCGCCCAGCGCTAATTTTCAAATTTTTAAAAATAATTATTAGTTTGATATTTTTGGATTGTAATAACGAACTGACCTCTAGAACTGTGCGCCCACGGGAAGCCGCCGGGAAGAGGAAACACCTGCGTATGCGCTTGCGTCGGTCTCACTGCAACATACAACTATTTTTTAGGATCATCAATCAATCAGGGTTTTGTCTCAAATATTTGCAATTTGGTAGTAGGGCTATTGCTCAAACTGGGTCATGACTAGTGATGAAAATGCCCGGGAATTTTCCCAAAGTGCCCAAAACTTCTTTGGGAATATTGCCGGGAATTTACGAAATGTTCTCGGAAGTTTTGGGCACTTTGGGAAAATTCCCGAGCATTTTCATCACTAGTAGTGACCACAGTACAGAAGTGTAAAGACCGTCATAGTGACTCGCTTCGGCCTGTCGCGTTTCGGGATCGGCTTGTGTATATCCAGTGGCTCATATACCTAGAGACCTTCAGTCGCGGTATATATGGGCCGACATGACGATGGAGACTGTCAATGGATATTCATTCTGTGATGGTCGCTTGCGTTTTTGGACTTTACTATACTTACCATCACGTACACTGTAGTCATTATGTAGAGCCAATGTTAAAAAAAGAAATAAATGTTATAATCTTTTCACAATACCATCAATGAATAGAATATTCCGTTATCATTGCGGTTGTATTTAATTTTTTTTTTGTGGACTGATTCTTTAGTGATGATGTATTTTCTGCTAGCATTTTACCTAATTTCTTTTGTGACTATTAAAAAAAAAGTAAGGAAACGTAGTAATTTGTGCCAATGTCTCTGAACACGTAAAAAAAATTATATATCAAATATAAATATCGAGGGGTGAAAGGCTATTTAGTTTAAGCGACATTTTTTAATGATATAGTAATATATATATATTTTTGCAATCGGTAAAAAACGATGATGCCGAAAATATATATATTACTATATCACCAAAAATTGTCGCTTAAACCAAATAGCCTTTCACCCCTCGATATAGTCTTCCATATTCTATTTAATTAATGATGACAGAGAGACGGTGCGCAGTGTACAACGTGCCGCCTGAGAGAGAGGTTTTGGAAGGTGGACTCTTTATTCCTACTCCTCTCAGAGAGGCAGCCTCAATAAGGCTTTTCGCTCCCCGGGTGTCTGGATGAATTTGGTTTCCCAGGCCCGGGTGGAGCGATTAGAGGGACTACGGGAGTTTTTAGTCAGTAGGAGACCGACATTCCAGGGTCGCTGCCCTCACAGCGGCCCTGATGTTCCTATGCAGTATTGTCCCCTGGGATATAAAAAAAAGATTATTATAAAATAGTTAAACCAGATAACTAATATTAAAACACGCTGTTTTTATTACCCATCAATCTATACTATAAAAGTTTCGCAAAGCCCTTGCGTGTTTTTGTAACAGATTAATCCAACAATAGACCCCGTTTTGTATTTGCGAATCAAATTGGGCGTTTATTTCATCCCTGCATTGTTATTTTAAAGATTTGTTGCTATTTATAATAGCGTACGGGAGGTATTTTTTATCTGTGCTCCATTTTTTACGGCTTGGCAGGCCGGCTTTTGGCCACATTTGTTACAACAACCGCATAATGGGGATGAGTTGTTTGCTTTACAATTATTTTGATTTGTTTGGGAGTGATAAGAAATATAAGATTAATGTTAAGTGTGGATTCTTTGAGAAGGCTGGGAGTTTTTTTAATCTATATTTTATTTTATATTGGCTCTACAAAATGACTGAAATGCACTTGAAGGAAATATGTTAGGTATCTCCATTGCCGGAACTAGGTCGTGATTACATTACTAAGGTGCAAGACCGTCATAGTGACTCGCTCCGGCCTGCTGTGTTTCCAGATCAGCTTGAGTATTCCTAGTAATTCATATATTTAGCTAGATACCTTCTGTTGTAGTGCATGTGGGCCGACGTATCAATATGATAATGGGACTTACCAGCAAGATACGGATGGTGACAATGCGCCAATAAGTGTTGGAGGTGCTGATGCTGTACCGGGATAGGCCTGCTCGCTATCGGCTTCGCTATAGGCCAGGGGTTGCCCATCATCGGCTGCCGAAAGTCTGGAACAATATATTAGCTTTTACTCATACAACGTTATTACAAAAAGAGTTTTAACTTAAACTGAGGATTCAATAATCAGGCAGAAGACTTGAACAAGTCTACTGCCCGAATTAGGCAAAGGCAGTGCGTATAAGTTCCACGTTGCCTGATTTTCTGAGGAGTAGGTTTTTTCGTCCAGCTCTGGATATAGTTTTTTTTTTGAGTTGGATTAAAAACTAGCGTCTGCCAATCTAATGCTTGTCCTTTTACCAGTACTTCTAAATTATGTAAATTAATCTTAAAAAAAAAAAAACTGTATAATACAATTTGTAGACAATTTTGTACTCTTTTGAATAACATAAACTTGATAACGGTATCTTATAAGACTTTTGAGTTAGCTTCTAAAATGTCATAACTAATGCTTGTACAGATTTCCAGCCCAAGTTTTTATGGCGATGTTAGTTCTATTATTAGAATATATGTATATATTAGTTATATTATTATTATTATTTAGAATTAGCGCCGCGACGCCCGCGCATTCGGTTCCGCTAGCCGTCGGCTGAAAATCAGCGCTGGATGGCGCGTACAGCGTTGCTCAGCACACGCTGACCCGAGTGCTCTTTGAGATGGGTAGCAGCACACAGGATACATGATGTGATGTTATGTATTCTTTCATTGTTGTTTTTATATAAATATTAGCTATCCCAGCAGACCTTGTTCTGCCCTATTTCTCTATAACAAAGTCACATTGTTTTTTTTAATGTTAATAGCTTCCCCGTCAGATGTTTTTGAAAATTGTTTGAAGGAACCTGGCCTTAATGCTACATGTATAAAAATTGACAAATACTGACATTAATATTTATACGTCACTCAATTGTTTTGCCTTCCCGGAACCCGTCCACGAAAATTTAAACTTTATGGTATGGTGTTAAAGTTCAAATTGACTTTTAAATATTATTACGAATTTTTTGTATGAGAATACAGAAAAGTGTTATTTTTAGACAGTTGCAGGGATTTTTAAAAAAATTTCTCTCCTTAATAAACTTCCTCAGACAACATCAAACACAACAAAAAATAAACAGCCAAATCGGTTCAGCCATTCTCGAGTTTCGCGCTTATCAATACATTATGCGATTCATTTTTATATTATAGAGATGTTTGCTGTGTGTTTCCTTTGTCTCAATAAACTTTTTCTTTTTTTCTTTCTATTTTTAAAATGTATCACTCAGTGAGTACTTTGAGTGGTGTACTCATTGTCGCATTGTTGAGAGACTCGGTATATTTGGAGTTACAAAAATACATTCCGACCTCCTTGCTCACACACCTATCATAGTACTATAGTCAAGACCTAGTTCCGGCAATCAAGCTATACCTCCTTAACTCTATAAATCGATTAAATTAGGAAGCCTTTGATTAAACATATCTCTCTTAACGGTGATCACTTCCTAATTTAATCGTGTAATTAAGACCAGCGTATTCGCTTCGAGATAAAATCATCAAAGGGCAATATTAAACGCGTAATCTCATAACAACACCATTATAAATACAATACCCTGGAGATTGTTCTCAATCGTTTGCGCGTGGTCCAATTTACAAGCGGCAGGCGATTTTGAAAAGTATTTAACAGCAACACAAAAGATAACTTGTTAATAAATGCAAAGCATCGAGCATCGACGTAGAGTTGCTTGACTCACTGCTAAATTCACTGATTAAGCACCATCAGTGCTCTCCCTTTAACCCCGATGAAATTGTGAAAGTATTTATCAGCCAATAGTGTATTTTCCTGTCAAAATAAACATATTAGCAGCTGCTAGGTTAAAACTAACGATCCACAACTACCAGAATCCAACGAGCCCCTTTAGGTTGAGATTAATCGACTCTACTTGGACTTAGCTTCTCTAAACAGACGGAAACGGATTAAAACCTCTCAGAACCGTGATAATGCAATAGATCATGGTTAAAGTTAACTAAATTAAAAAAAGTTTTCTTTTTTCCTCTATCGTCTATGGCCATTTACAACACTAGAAATGTCACTGCCATATTGCCAACTTTGAAGAACGTTTTCATTCTTCTATCGAGGATTTTTTTCACGCATGCCGTATACCTCCTAACGAAACGCCGAAAATAAACCTAAATTGGCCACACGCACCTTAGAAACGATGCTGACATACCCACACAGGCTCTAGATTGAAGTGGTTAGGGTACGAGGAATCGTAACCGACCCAGACAATCCTTGATACATAGGGTCATTGCAGAATCGAGGGGTGCGGGGGTCATAGGAGGTACCGCGAGCTAAAGCGTAGTGAGCAGGATAGATCAAAGTGGAGATACATTGTTGACGCCCTCTGCCCAAACATGGCCAATGGTCATTAATAATAATTAACGATGTGTATCTTATGGAAGCAGAAAAGGAGAATTATACAAAATATTTAGGACTCACACACAAAATTATCAGCATGTGGGATGAGGATTCAAGGATTATTGTCCCAATAGTCCTATCGAATAATGGGCTGATCGCAAATAGCCTCGGTTTCTATCTCAAGAGGCTCTCACTTTGTTAAGAGGCTCGCATTGTTAGGAGGTTCTTTACTCTGAGCTCGAATTACCTTGGGCTTTAGACCTCTCTACCGAGGGTATAGATATTTTTATATTTTAAAATTAACAGTGGTAAATTTTTATGTTGATTTTGTAAGGGGCAACACATTGTCCTATATGGAATAAAGTGTACGAAATATTACTGTAGGCTACCTTTTCATTTATACCTTTTTATATTTCAATTATACTTTTTTAACAATCTGTTTATATATCAAAATAAATAAAAAGTTAATTGAGTGACGTTTCATGATTTTTTTTAACACGGTGTGCTCTTGTGGAAAAGCTTGTTTTAATATATTTATAATCATCACAAGTCATCCCAGTATAATTCTAATTGTGCGGATCACTTGCTAGTGTTGTGTACTCCACTTCTACATTACTAATAATCAGTAGCGGTCATTCCATAGATGCATTAAAGCATTGCATTCCCTAACGATAAATAAATCTGCAAAAATTGGCTAAAATTAAACAAAAAAAGGAAACATTTATATTCATATCTATTCTATTTTCACAGCATTTATCTTTCCCATGAGCGCAATATAATATTTACTATTACAATATAATATTCAAATTAATTACGCTTTTTTTGCCTACCCTGTCCAAATACACTATGCACGTCACTGATAATAATATTACCTTCTGCTCATAACTTGGACCATACGACTTCAAGCGATTTCTTACCACCCTGCTGTCAAACCCACGCCGCACCTAATATATTGTATAGCCTTTGTAATGCCATTAATCATGTCTGCAGGAGCGTTTTGTTCTTGATTTTAGTCGGTATTAATTTAAACATGTATTGGTGCGTGGAGTTTTTGAGAATTAATAAATACTGCAACATTGTGGGTGTTAAACCTCTCTTTTAGTACAATATCGCAACAGGATTTATTTCTATTAGCTTAAGATATAAAAAATCAACCAAGTGTGTGTCGAACTCGCGCATTGAGAGTCCAGTACAAATAAATAATGTTAATTTTTTATCTGCAGTTGTAAAATTTTTTTTTTTGATAGACCGGTGGAAATCCCTAACGGAGCTCAGGGGGCAGTGAGAGCTGCCAACCGGTGTGTCAGACTTGCACCGACTATAACCCCCGGGATGTTCCTTCTTCCCGTCTTACCGGGGCCAGAGGTACAGTGTCATCCTCTTCTCCGACCTTCAGTTGGAGACTTGTTTTTGGTTCAGTTAAATGATGCTCGGTTTATGGAGAGTTCAGTTTCGATTCCTTTAAGACTATAAAAACAATAAGACATAATTATTATTTGTATATTTTTTGTAATTTTTATATTATTAACCGATATTTTTAAGAAATGCTCTGGTAACTGTAATTACGAGTGTTAGTAAGAACATTGGTTGGTCATTGCTGTCTGATGCATGTTAGGTAGCAACACTACCGTCGCACCTCGTTCTAATATAGATAAGAGTCGGACGTTGTCAAACGTAAATATAATAAATACAATCTTCTGTTAACAGTGTTTTAAATTACTAACCATCCTGAACAAGTCTAACAATGCAATAAAAATAATGCTATTATAAACTTATTTGTGGTAAGCTGATGGCGACTTATACAGGCTGATTTTATAGACGAGGGATATATTCAAGGAGGATATTCAGCATTCAATTCTAATTACAAATATATAGGAACAGTGATATCTTAATATTTCCATTAAAACAAAGTAATTTATAGTCAACATATTTAGGGGCAATTACACACATGATAGAATAAATAACAATTAATTATTAAGTAGGTATTTTGTCTCTCCTAAGCCAGGATAAAGTACGAAAGGGTAACGAGTCAATCACCTGTTTATCTAAAACCACGTAGAAGGAATGTTATCTACATGCCATTCAATCGTGCACCACACGCGCTGCGGTGTTCAAACTTTTTACGGATCAATTCTCATTTGTTGGTAAATGTTTCTTTATGATTTGTAAGGCAATTTAGTTATTTACATTTTTATTAGTTAAAAGAAGGTATAAACAATTGTATCCTGAAATATCTCCCTTGTCTATAAAATCACTCTATATATGTGGATAGCTGATTTGTAACGATAAAGTGTAAGTACACAAAATGTTTCTATTGTACCTTTATTTTAATATGTTTGGGTTTACAACGCTTTACAAATACATTGTTAATTGCGTTCCTTTGTCAACAATTCGTAAATTGTAAGACTTTTTAGCAATAATTCAATAGCTAATCTTTCACGACGACTAGCTGTGTAGTTTGCCGCCAACGGACAACCGGTAAAGACCGACTGAGTTAGACCCAGGCTTGTGAGAAGAGAAACTCTGCCAGACAGTACGTTTCGGGCTAGCAACGAGTTCACAGTAAATTTCATCAAAGTGTCATCAAAACCGAACGATATAATCACTCTCAAATAAGTAAATTTATTCTATAATTCAATTTCTATATTCGATACAGCAATATTCAGTGCTTTTATAGTTTATCTGTAGGTTTGGTTTTTTTTTTACACTGGCTCGACATAGTGACTACAGAGTACCTGATGGTAAGTACAGTGTAGTCCAAATACGCAAGCGACTATCAAAGGATGAAAATCCATTGATAGTCTACAACGTCATGTCGGCCCACATATACCGCGACTGAAGGTCTCTAGGTATATGACCTACTGGATATACACAAGCTGATCCCGAAACGCGACAAGCCGAAACTGGTCACTATGACGGGCTTTACACCCATGTACTGTGGTCGCGATCCAGACGGGCACCGGCGCCCTACCACCTCGCTGCTGCTCGTTCAGCACCACCCAGGAGTCACGTGTAGGAAAACTAGGGTAAACCTACGGACGCGAGCAGCTTCGACTCCCTCTCTTTTTCCTCTCTCTTTGGTTATTGAATCTGGAGTATAATGGTACTAAAGATCTGTTGCCGGAATAAATGTACCTAACATTATTGTGAAATTATTGTATACTTTGATTGTATATTGTATGTAATATTATTTTAATATTTAGAGTTAAGATTGGAGCTACGCAGCTGATATAAATTGGATGTAACATATTGAGTGATGTGCTGACATCCATTATACTGGTAGTCCAAGTTTGGGTATCAGCTTACTTTAATGTGCGGCTTTGTAATTGTTTTTCTAATAAATAATTTATTTATTATTTGTACTGAAACCTTGCTGCAAGAATCCAACGCGAATTTAGCCTGCTGTTTTTAAAGTATATAGCACCGTGCTACATCCTGGACATCACATTCTAACCGGTTTTATATCATTAAATAATAAATCCGAGAAATGAACTTCTTAAATGGTAAGGTAAGTAAAGGGGGCGCATCCCTCCGCTGTCGAGGGCTGGCGGAGGCGTCGCTTCGGAAAACTTCGCCCTTAAGCGCCCTTAACGACTTAAAATGCGCCCCTGGGGTGTTATTTTAATTATATTAATTTCTGAATTAATTCTGCCTACCTTTCGTTGCGTTTGGATAATCATTGATGATATGAATGTATTACGCTCCGCTGTGGCGTGCAGCGAGCGTCTAAAAGAGAAACCGATACAGTCAGATTATTTATTTTCTAATAGATCCTTAAAAAGGAAAACAGAAATCCTTAAAGGATTACTTTATTATCCGTTCGTCGGTCGTACAAGATCTTTTTTCTCAAGAATTTGTAGAGGAACTACATCCTGTAATTCTTTCATTATTAGACACCGTTTCGGATACCATCCGTATGTGGTGGATGTTCTTTATAACCGCACGGAAAGATCCGCTTCTACACTCTTTATGCACGGCTAAGGAGTGGAATGTTTCCAGTCAGCATATTTCCGCGATCTTAAGACTTAAGAGCCTTTAGGAGAAGAGTGAAGAGGATGTAGGGCGGATGCGGTCCATCGTTGGACCATTCTTCACTTTCCATTAGGTATAATTGAAGCCAAGCGTCCGCCTGTAAATAATTATATATATAATTTTTGGAATCTGTGAAAAAATATGAATGTCTCATATTTTCGTTTTCTCAAGGCATTCAAACCTATACAGCGCTTCCAGTTGACCTAGAAACATTTTGACGAGAAGTAATGTCTTATTCCATTAGTACATTTTGGGTGAAATGAAATGAAATGTATTTATTTCGCCACAAACTAACAAAAAACTAGAAATTTAAATACAGTAACAGAAACAATATACAGATACAAAAGAAAAATACAAAGCATATAAACTTGACGAAAATGGCACCTTTATCAGCTTAAAGCCACAGAGGAAGTCTGCAGCGCTGATTTTCCTGAAGGGCCCCGTGGTGGTAGGGCGATTACCCAAACTGGGTCATAACCACAGTACACAAGTTTAAAGACCGTCATAGTGACTCGCTTTGGGCTGTCTCGGGTTGTGTATATCCAGTAACTCATATACCTAGAGACCTTCAGTCGCGGTATATGTGGGCCGACATGACGATGTAGACTATCAATGGATTTTCATTATTAGCTGGTCGCTATCGTTTTTGGACTACACTGTACTTACCATCAGGTATTCTGTAGTCACTATGTCGAGCCAGTGTAAAAAAAGCACAGAAAAAATTCGAAAGCCGTGAATTAGTAATTACATCATAAAAAGGTTTATATGGGTATCCTCGTTTGGTCCCTGCTTAGGTAATTGTGTTAAAAAATATGGCTGTACGGTGAGGTGTCATTGCCTATTCCTAAGCAACAAATATGTAATAACTATAAAGGTTACAATTCCCGCGTCCTCTGTTTTTCTATAATGGTTGCGTTGTCATTAGAAAGTGTATTTAATTATAATAAACTGATTTGTGTAATATAATGACTATTTAATCACGGACCTCATAAACTCTAAACAAATTGTTACTTAATTTTATCTAATGCAGTCAAACCTGGATAAGTGAGAGTTCAAGGGAGCACATTCTCATTCTCGCTTATAGAGGTCCCTCACTAACCCGAGTTACTCGCTAATGCAGGTACATGGGTAGCGTTTCTCTCTTACAGAGGTACGCAGCAATAACAAGGCACAGCAAGTACGAATGCATTATGTACATATATATATTTCATAGTGTGTATATGTTACGTTCATTAGATTTCGACATATAAGTACTTTATAAGGATAGGTATCAAGATGCTTACGAAAACAAAACAAAAATTGAAGCACTATGGAATTTTATTTTATGTAGAACTTATTTACACTTATTCCGTCAATTTCGTTTGGGTTTCTGTTTTTGTATTTTGAATGTTTTTCTCTAACTCATAAACTTTTGTCGAATTTTTCACGAAAGGTCATAAAATAGTAGATGTTAAATTTGTAATTTGTTTTGTCATTTGTTCCTCCTAAATAATATAAATAAATAAAGCTCGACTGTCGCTTATAGAGGTATAGATAAGTAGCAGCCTCACTTACGGAGGTCCATGAGGGAAAACGACTCTCTCTTACAGAGATTTCTGTTTCTCGCTAATAGAGGTTTTGGGAGCTTACAATGACGGGTCCTGGCTATTACTCTCACTCATAGAGTTTCCTCACTTGTCTAGTTCTCACTTATCCAGGTTTGACTGTATTGGCTTAGAGTGAGATTACCGTCCTGACTAATAAATCGTGTCCATTAGTATGTTTTGCAAAATTATATTTTTAAATCATCATCATTGGTTTCTAATAATATAATAAAATTCAAACGGTTGGCTAGAATATAATAAGAACTCATTTATTAATTATTGAGACGGAAAAATAGCACAATGCATGGAGAAATAATTTCGCACAGTTAAATATTAATGAAATACAGAACGCAATAAAATATTGTACGGTAAATTGAACAACAAGCAAAAAACGTAATAATCTATTCAATAAAGTTTAGTAAAAATCGGACACTTGAAAAAACATGGTCGACTTAAAGAGACCGTTCCTATATCTCCCTAACTTAACAATAGCCTTATAAAACATGAAACGAACAAAACCCTCAAATCTTTAAAGATAATAATCACTAAAGTGGCCCCCAATCATATTTCGTTATCCTCTAGAGATGGGGAAAAAACGTGAAATTACTGGTAATTTAACTGTGATAAATGAAAATCATGTGGACCGCGACAGAGATAGTACTATGATAAGACTACTGGTGTAAAAGGGATAAAGATAGGAACAGTTATAATCCCTGTTATAAATTCCATACTTCTCAGTGTCCGACTGAAGTAATTGTTACAAATGAGTACATTATTTCTAAAAGTTATTATATTTAACAAATTGCAAAGTAATTTTAATCGTTTTTAGAAATTGTTTGTATAGAGCGAAGATACATTTTTAATTTAAAAGTTTTTGAAATCATTATATTTCCATGCTTAAAGCCTACGAATGATAGTGGAACCAACCCTCAAAAATGACGGCAACAGGTAGTTTTGAATCAATGATTATCGTCAGAATTTATTTAGCACTAGTTGTGTCGACCGCGTGTATCCAGCAGAAATAATATACTTTGGCATTGATTCACCAAAAACTTTCCTAACACGTCTTAATTTCTAATCAAAAAACTTTAAATAAAGTTTACTTCAAAATTGACGGATATTCAAATCTTCAACCTCTATTTTATCCTTTTTTTTTGTATCCCGGGGGAAAATCCTGCATAGGACCATCATGGACGCTGTGAGGGCAGTGACCCCGGTGTGTCAGACTCCTACTGTCTATAAACCCCCGGGTTGTCCCTCTGATTGCTCCACCCGGGCCTGGGAAGCCAAATTCAGCCAGACGCCCAGGGAACAACAAGCCTTGTTGAAGCTACCTCTCTGGGAGGGGAAGGAGTAAAGCCCGCCCTTTCAAAACCTCTCTCCCGGGCGATGCGCCGGACACCGTGCACCGCCTCCCTCTCATCTGGGCCCCAGGACACCCTCAAGTCTACTGCACTGATAACCTCTATTTTATCCCCTTCAGGTAGAATATGGAAGAAATCAGTGGTTACATACGTCATATACCAGTGTTCAAATTTCGTATTACTAGTTTTTTTTATTCTATTTATTTAGGGGACTTTTACGTGTGTACGTATGTTAGCCCCATCGTACCCTAATACAGAAATACCTAACTAACTTAAATGACATGACCATTGATCTGAGCAGGCCAGACGCCTCATCAGATAATAGTTCTGTTAACACTTTGTTTAACATCCCGACGTCTATAGTCTGTTCAGACCAAACCCACTCACAAACAATGATTAGAGGTTGCATGTCATTAATGAAAATTATAATTTGTACGCCAAGTAATCAAACAAAAAATAACCCAAAATGTCCCATAAAGCATTATAATAAAAATATCATTACATTAGATATGACTTACGTCTTTCAATGCAATTTTATTTCTATAAGACTGCGACAGGCCAATAACTTTTGGCAGAATGAAATCTGACGGGGCAACTATTGACATAAAAAACAATGTAACTTTGTTTAGACAAATAGGGCAGAACAAGGTCTGCCGCGACAGATATAGTATAGATATGTATATAGATGATACTAATTTGTATGTGTATGTTGTGGTTTCGTATCTAAATCGATCCAAAATTTCTTTTCTTTTCTTTTTCTGACAGTGATGAAATTACGGTCAAAAGCCAATTGTTACAATAGAATCAAACGCAAGTTACGGTGGAAATGACAATTCGAAAATAAATATATTTTTAATCCCGGGATACAATGGGACAATATTTTTACAGATTTGCGGCCACTGAGGTTGCTGTGTTTGAAAAAAATGTTTTTAAGCTACCCGCATTATTTGAAAAGTTGTTATTGCTCTTTTGTGTTCCTTACATGGATTGTTTATAATATTAAAACATTTGTTGTCAATTTTCAGGCAGTATTGGGTGTGGTTTTAAGTTATTATGAAAAATACCGGCCAAGTGCGAGTCATAGTGGTGCACTGAAGGTTCCGTATAAACTTCAAACGTATAAAAAGTTATCATTGAAATTTACAACTCACTAATTGTTTTTTTTTTTCATGGCCGATAAAATAATGATCTTCACTGATATCATTTCTATGAAAAAAAATTGATTAATTCTATAGATTTTGGTAGAAAGTACACGCTTAAAAAATTTTTTGTCAATTTTATTTTCTGATAAAAATCGTCAAAATTTTCAAACATTGTTATATCTCTTATATGAAATGAAATATAACTTTATTCAAATAGGCCTACTTCCGAGCACTTTTGAATCGTCAAAAAAACAAAGTGAGTCTACCACCGGTTCGGAAAGCAGAATCTACCGAGAAGAGCCGGCAAGAAACTCTGGTAGTTGCTCCTTTTAACATAATGCGGTACAAAAACAGGTATAATATATAAAGGATTGAATGCCCCGCGAGAACGATTGCATATATTAAAACCACGCACTTTTATCATTCAAACAGTCATTAATAGAATAATATCCCTTTTTTAGCAATGTAGTTTTAATAGTTTTTTTTTTAATTTCAATAGTGGTAACTCCAATTTGTCTTTAGGTATTGTATTGTATAAGCGAATACCGAGCCCCATGTAGGAACCATGAACCTTTTTAAGCAAGAAATTAGGTAACACTAGTTTGTGTTTATTTCTAGTATTAACATTATGAATATCATTACTCGCTAAAAATAGATGCAGATTTTGTCGTATGTATATAATACAAGCGTAAATATATTGCGATGGAACTGTTAAAATACCGAAGTCATTAAAACGTTCTCTAAGCGAGACTCTAGTCCTTAAATTAAAGATAGCACGCACAGCCCTCTTCTGCAAAACGAAAATCGTTTTCAAATCAGCAGCATTACCCCACAGTAAAATACCATAAGACATAACGCAGTGAAAATAACTAAAAGAAACTAATCGAGCTGTTTCAATATTAGTGAGTCGCCTGATTTTACTGACTGCATAAGCAGCCGAGCTAATATTTCCCCATAAGATTTAATTTAGATTAAGATTTCCCCATACTGTCCTAAAAAACAAAGTACTCGAATTTTTTTATTATATTTCTAGAAATTTCCGACTTTTGGACTTTTTTCTATACTTATGAGCAGTGGCATGCATCCCATATAAAGCATAAAAAGCATTATCTTTTTATATTTGGACATTTAACACATATATATGTCGGCGACCTGTCTAATGTAATGGAAAGCTTGTATGGAATGTAGATCGATAGATGGCGCTACTACGAGACGAAACAAAACTTGATCTTCAAAGTAATATTTATTGGTAAAGTACGAACGATGGCGAGTAGATGGCGCAACAGCTCTAGCTAACCTCGGCCTAGACGTTTTTAACGGAATGGGCGAACGTCATCGAATATGCAAGAATCAACGGGAGTTCTATTGCTGAATTGAGATAAACATGACGGAGGATATAAGAACCACCATTCCGACATATATATATACTTAAAATTTGATCCAATTTGGACTCTCGGACCGCTATTTTGGTAAACACCAAATTTTAAGTCAATATTCGATATTAAGTTCAATTTAACCTTAACGAGTTCCTAAAAACGGTCTACAGATAGACAGACGGCCAACGTATTGATCCTAAAAGGGTTCCGTTTTTCTTTTAAAATACGGAATCCTAATAATGTGTCAAATCAATAGGTAGCTAAAATGCTGCAATATAAATACAATTTGAATTAAAAGGTGTCGCCGTGTCCCCTGATAAAAATCAATTATTTTCACTCCCACCGGAGAGGACGGCGCGCGCCCCGGCGCAGCGGTCCATCGTTTACCCATAGCTGTTAATTAAATAACGTTATTTGGTAACGTTGGGTCGTTTTTTCATCAGTCGATGACGATAAAAAATATTTTAAACGATATTGATAGACCATTGCTCATCAGGGTCGTGATCCTAATGTACAAATGCAAATACCGACATAGCAACTCTCTTTGGTTTGTCACGTAATATACCCTTGTGTAATGTGTACATCTAGTTTTCGATTTTTTCTTTTTTTACACTGGCTCGACATAGTGACTACAGAGTACCTGATGGTAAGTACAGTGTAGTCCAAAAACGAAAGTGACCGCCAAAGAATGAAAATCTATTAATAGTCTCCGTCGTCAAGTCGGCTCACATGTACCACGACTGAAGGTCTGGTGGTAGGGCGATTGCCCGGACTGGGTCATGATCACAGTACACAAGTGTAAAGACCGTCATAGTGACTAGCTTCGGCCTGTCGCGTTTCGGGACCAGCTTGTGTATATCCAGTGACTCTTATACCTCCAGACCTTCAGTCGTGGTATATGTGGGCTGACATGACGACGGAGACTATCAATGAATTTTCATCCTTTGATGATCGCTTTAGTTTTTGGACTACACTGTACTTACCATCAGATGCACTGTAGTCACTATGTCGAGCCAGAGTAAAAAAAAAACAGAAAAGTACATATCTAAGCTTAAATTGATATATTTAATTACATTAAAGCTGGATGTATGTCAAAAGTTAGAACTATAAAACTATGAAAATCTCGTCAAAATCGGTTCAATAGCTTTTTCGTAAGAAGCTATAAAAATTCAAATGACTGTTTTATACTGGTAGATATTACAATGTCACTCTCCAACGTAAATAACATAACCGCAATATTTGTAAATCCGTGGAGCATAAACGTTAACTCGCGACCGCAGCCCATTGGCTCGTTTGAATTCAGAACGCGTCTGCGGTCGTGTTAACCGTAGCGCGGAGTCTACTGTTCCAAAATTAGAACGTGGCGGGTAGTCGTTTAATATGTGCAGATTTATACTACATTAGTTTCGTATATACAAAATGATTGCTACTTCTTACATTATACTTGAGTTATTTAACCTGATTCCACTTGCGTGCAGATGGGGAGCAGTAGAGCGTCCGATGAGAGACCGCCTTTAAATACCAAAGTATTAAATAAAATCAAATCAACGCCGTTTTAGATAATTATAATTACAAACTAGCATTTGCACGAGACTTCGTTTGCGTTAGCAATTACTAATAGTGTATATGATTTTCTTATTGTAAGTTAGTTACTACTACGGAAAGATCTAACTGTATTAGTTATTATTTAAGTAATTAAAAAAAAGCGATTCTGAACAAATACAAAAGCTAGTAATCAGTCGGACTTGAAAATAAACAGTAAGAGTAAATTTGTTAATCACTATCTAGATGTAGAAATTATAAAACTACAAAAAAGAAACAGTTGCTTATACAAACTATAAGCAAGTTCAATAATACCCAAAAACTATCGGAACAACCATTCTAAACACCTGTCAGATTAATATTCACTCAGTGTCGTAACCAAACTCCATCCCACCTTTTATTTCACTACGATTATTGAATCTCACTTTGCTAAAACGATTTATAGACGCGAAGCATCGACTTTATGGCTTCACGTAAGAACGACGTGCCATTACAACTTTTTATGCACTCTAAAAACAATCATCCTAAAGACTCTAGATCGAAAATCAACTTGGGCAGCAGTAAAATGTATTTGGTAGAAGACCAACTTCCATTTGCAGTTGTTGAAAAGGAAAAATCATATGAAATGGAGGCGAAAATTCATTTCCACAACGGTAAAATGAAATCGGTCACATCAGAACGCAGTAAGAGCGAGCGAGTCGTTCCAAATTCAAATATTATCGCAATATGGCGCCCAATGACATGTTAATATGGGCCTCCGGGACCGATATGCATAATTTTATAACTCCCTGATGTCGATTTTTGTGATTTTCCCAGTTATACCCTTTTGCTTATACGTGTCTGAGTTGGCAATGTGTTTGAAAAAGCACATGTGGATAAGTATATAGTTTGTAGGTTTGATAATTTTGTTTCGGGATTTTTATTACGATGTTTTAATGTCAGAATTTTACTAACACACTTTTCGTAACTTTGATAAAAATATAAATTACACTAGACGCATTAATAAAAGGATATTTAAAAAGTCACAAATTTTTAGATGATTTTAAAGAGGCTGTTATTTTGAGCAAAATAGTTGTACAGTAGATTTTAAAAAATATATTGTAGCTTAAAGTGTCTAGTTTGCAGTTTTAAGCATTAACATTATTTCACGTGCAAAGTTTTTGAGTAATCGTAAGAAAAATACAGAATGAAAAAATTTCGAAAATTTCCTCTTCTTCTATATGATCTATGGACTTTATTTTATTTATTCAATAGTCTTATCTTATAATTCTTTTAGTTAATCTAATTCTCTTTCATTTGCCTTACGTATGAGCTTCTACTATGATTCAAGTCTGAGTAATCGTTGATCAAACAAAAAAGTCTTTACTGACTTTGACAATCGATTACTTGAGTAATAATGATTGGACAGACAATCGAAGCAGGGTTTTGTATACTACAAAATATTCTCTATAAGATGAAATTACAGTTTTTTTAATTATCTGAAAATAAAGTATTCTAGAGAAGACTTTAAAGTACTATTTCGATAATTCTAAAAGTTTTTTTTTAGTAATTATGTGATATTAAAAATGAAATGCAGCTGAATAGCTTTTTATTCGTTTTTAAACTTGGATATGATGTAAAGCTAAGACATTTTAAGGTACTTTAAAAAGAACTTTACAAGTGCAGGTGTGCATTGCCCCTCTTTCTGTATACTTCAAGACTTTTTTCCTCAGACACGCGTGGACGTTGAAGTTAATATTAAAGCCTCAGATCTGTGGCTTCTTGAAGCTGCCACCTTTACCTCAATGCAACAACATGCAGCCGTTTTTTTTTTTACTTGAGGAGAATCCTCATCATACCGTCCCGGCCGCACGCAGGGGGAGGCGCACCCGAGGTGTGTCAGATTGTACCGGCTACAAACCTCAAGGTGTCTACTTCTGCATACAGACGGGGATTGTGGGTCCTGTAATTAATTCTCCACAGCCCTGTCATAGCATGCAGGCGATTATGCTGACGTTTTTTTAGACACTCTCTTATTACGAACATATATGTTAGAGGCAGTGGCGTTCATAGCATACAAGCATAAAAGCAATGCTTGTTCTACGCTCTACGAGCATCTAATTCTAATGATTATAATTAATCAATAATAAATAAAGTAATTTATAATTTACAGTGAAACTATATATTTTCGGGCAAACACGTATCACATAATAAGTAAATCAAGTCCATTGTTTGGATATGTGTTTTAGCTAGTCTTTTAACACCACTAAAATACTGCAGTAAGTTACTGGCACTACGCTAATGACCTGTAAAAGACTCGAGGTAATTTTTTTACGATTGCTTGTCTTGTGCCCAAATCCAATGTACGCTCCTGGTCAGAGGTTATCCAATATGAACACGGTTCATAAAGATCAAAATATGAAATTTAATAGAAACAGATGCGTAGATACATTTCTCCCCGTATGCGCTAATATTTAATTATCAATTAAGTGAAAACCTCATTTAAATCGCTTAAGCCGTTTCTAAGATTAGCCGTCACATACGCGCACTGATATATGCGTAATGAATATCGATTTCGATACTGTTTTACTAGCCTCCATCGCGCAAGTGATTTTTTTCTGGCAACTCGTATATATATACAAGTAATTGCAAATCATGGCATCGGTCACTCCGACGCAGCTTTAAGTTTCTTTCAGCGTTTCGTCTCAATGTAGTCGCTTCCGAAACCCGTAGGGATCGTATACCTTCTGGCTGGCGGTCTAAGTCGAGGTTCGTACCCACAGGAGTGCCCTTGCATTGCCACCCAACCCATAAACTCACTGGCTGAGCACCTTCTGTGCTCGCCCCCTAAGCCCAGTTGAACTGTAAATGCCTTTCCCGGCAATCAGTAGTTAGTCCGTTAAAAAAAAATCCATGGCATCTACGGAATGTTGGAGAGCTGGCTGAGGTACCGATTTATTACATGTATTTATTATATTATTATTGTATATTTTATTTATAAACTTTTTTTTTGTTGTCTTGGCTATTACATTTATTTATATTATAGTTAGAAAAGTATAGTTTTAAGAGATAACTTCAACTCTGAAAACTTAATTCAATCAAACACAACAAAAAACGAGTAAAAGCTAATGGACAAGAAAATCCAATAACGGAACTTAATTAAAAAAAAGCGTTGCCGAAATAACGGCTACCATTAACGCGTTGTAATGGTATCAGTTATAACCGTCGTCTCTATTCGAAGCAACATCTTAATTCACTAACACAAAGTCGCAATATGGCCGACTACTTTTTCAATAAAACTGGCAACATCTGGCAAGACACTTAAGCGCGGGGGCGGGAAAAAGATAGCCGTATCCGATTTGTCGTAGTACGAAAGGGATGGAGATAAATCGGGGTCCGCGAGCGAAATTAATATGTCCTTTTCTTAACGTTTTCGTCCGACACAGTTCCTTTATTATTTTATTATTGATGCGAGTGCTCGGTGTTGCTATATTAATAATATTTTTTATCTGTGTGACTATTAAGCTTTTAGTGGTCAGTCTTGGCTGAACAATAAACGTATTAGAGGTTTATTGGGTTTAGGGATTTAGGAGAAATGTGAATTTTATTGTGTCGACATTAAAAATATAGTATGACCATTCTTATAGCCTAGAAGAGGGCTGTCACGAAGGTTTCTTAAGGGGGTCATCCCGTGTGAAAGTACTTTTGTGGCGCCTATTTTGGGAAATTTTTTTGGCGAACTTAATAAACAAGCTTTGAAATTTTCACCATATATTAATCTACATTTCAAAACCATATTTAGCTTTTTTCAGGTAGGAATCTCTATCCATTGCAAAAATAAATATTAACTTTAACGTCCATTAAAAAAAAAGTAAAAATGGTAACCATGATTGCAGGCATTTTGCTTATCGGAAACAAAAAAAATCAAACAGCATATCAATTTGTGGAATATAAACTATCATTTGAACTAGGATCATTAAAAAATATTGAACAGTAAATTTTTGGCATGTTGAACATTCTTCCGCAAATTTTGACGCTATTATACGACTTCTTCAGCTCGGGAACAAAAAACGTCTTGACGAATCGAAATTATCCTAGTCCACATTGTGTCTTCATGAGTACTGAATGAGTCTCCCAAATTGCAATAGAATCAGTTCGATAGATTTCAAGATATCGTGGTTGCCAGTTTGAAAAATACAGTTTTGAGAAAAACGCGTTTTAAGGTTAAAGTGCCTTAAACGCGCGCTCCAAACGCCTGACCTATCCAACGCTATAACTTTCGAATGACTTGAAATATGGAAAAATCACTCCACCTACATATTATAAAATATATCTAGATGAAATTCATATGAAAATAAAACGATTTTTTGAAACAGTTACACGGGATGACCCCCTTAAGGAAAACGGATGCCAATGCAAAGTTTGTTTACTAGCTCAATATAGACTATATATGTAGGTTTATCTACCCGTGAGTTGTTCTTTATAATATAAATAATTACGACACACAACAATCACAGTATTATTAATTTCAACAAGCAATTTCAATTTTAAAAATTCCTAATTTTATGAGCACTGGATTTCATGCTTATGATAACACAACATACAACAAGAGAACACCACACGTGGATATTTTCCACGAGAGCTGCGGGTCCTTCAAGAAGAAAGTAGTCGAGGCTATCGGGCCGTTTTCAGACAGGGACAGTTAACATACACATTTATACACACACACACTAAGTCACATACACAAAGTACACAATTACACTACGCATTTCACATATAACTTTTACATTGTTATTTCACAACAATTATTTGAATCGCATTTAATGCTCTCATATAACCTTGTTATACAAATCATTTCGGTTAATCTGATTTTTTGCTTGTTTTCCTGTATTAATTAAATTATATACTGTAGATTTGTAAATAAATAAATAACTTAAATATCATATCGATTAAAAGCTCTGTGTTTCCTAATGTTTAACCCTTTTGAACCAGTTTTAGATAACAGAATTGGTGGTTTATGCAGCTTAATCCAGTAATCCAGCTGGTAATGCAAGCAACTTCCATCCCCCGAAGAAGACTTGGCGATGTTTGAGTATTTCTTTTTATCCTGACATGGTATAGTGACCACACTACGTCTTTACCAACAGGTACAGTCCAAAAGTATGACAACAACTATCAACAGTAAAGAAAAACCCATTGGTAAGTGCAGCGATCCTGCCGGCCTGCACAAGTATCTCTTCACGCTACGCTTAAAGGACCTTACATCATAGGAAGGTGGGAACACCATCGCCAGAAGACCATTCCACTGTCCAAATTTACAGCAAAATTAAGAGCTAGAGAACTTTTTGGTCCTAGCCGGGATGTATGATACCGTATAGGCGAGACTCCACAAGCCCGCGTGCGTGGTTTTTTAAGAAAGGGAGAGGAAAACATGGTTAAATAGCCCTTAAAAATACTCGCTGCGAATACGGACGGTAGAAAACACTTAGGGAGGGAATATCTCTGCACAACCGGAGCGGTTCAAGATTTCACTTACCACCAACTTACTTAGGGGGGACTTAGTCTTCCTCTAATTATAGTGTGTAACAATGTTAAATCGCGCATAAGACTCATTAAAGTATTTGTAATAAATGCGCTTGGAAATATGTGGATGCAGCTGCGGAAGTTTAACTACCGCAGTTGTGGAAGTATGCAGTTGCGGACTCGGACGTACCGCAGTTGCAGACTTGGAAATACCGTAGTTGCAGATGTGGACGTACTACATTGAGCTTTCCATCAGTTGCAACATACTCAGTATGTCTAGTGAGTAAAAAAAGAGATCATGTTTTTAAAACGAAATTGGAAGTTTAATGTGTTCTTATTTGAAATAGACAACCTTTATATAATATGTTCTTTGTGCCGTGGTGGCTGCCGGCAGAATAGAATAGCACGCCCCTCTTCTTGCTGAGGTGTCGTAAAAGGCGACTAAGGTATCTCTTTAACATTTTAACCAGGTGCTCAGAGAAGGAAAACTTGACCAAACCTGCATCCCGCTCCCTCGCGATCGTGCTGGTTCTCCATTCCATCGGGCCTGAGGGAGCTCGGACGAGAGAGTGCTTTTCTGGCTGCGCGTCCAGCTATGCACTTAAATATCTCCTGCGCAATTGACTGTTTCCGAAAACTGGAGCTCGATTTTCTTAATCGGTGTTGAAACAGTCGCCGTGGCCGAATCCGGCTAGGACATTATCTTTGACAAATATAAAATTCTGGGCAGCTTAAGCCATCAAATTAAACCTAATTTAAGATTATTTAAAGTGCTATTTCGCGTTAAGCTATACTTATTATTTTACCCGACAACATTCAGTTCTAACAACTGTTAAATTAAAATAATAATTGCAGTTGAATAACATAAATAAGGTTTTAGAGTTTAGTTGATTTTTAGCTGAAACCAGATTGAATTTGTTTGCGTAAGCCGATCTTACTCAGTATGTGCGTATAACATTTAATTTGTAACCATGATAAATATAGAAAGACGGAAAATGCAGTGATATTATAAGAAAATCGTTATTCTTTTGAGGTACGGAATGATAAAAAATGTATCGGAGGATTTGCATGTCATTTTTTGTAATATCCCGCAGAATTCTACAGTCACCTCTAAAACTTTTGCCTATGGAGGGGGTTTTGTTGCTCGGAATACGAGTATATTTTCTCATAGGATATTCAATTTATTTGTATCTATGAAACAATAATTTAAAATAGCGATTAGTAGAGTTTCTTATTGACTCTCGTCGGTACATTCTACTTTGCAAACTGCTGTTCATTTGATTAACGTTGCTCAGGTAGCAATAAAAATCTAGTACAGCTATGATGACCTGGTGTTATCCGGGTACAAATAAAAATATAAGGTAAAAATTAAATTTATTTATTCAAGCGGGTACATTCACTTTTAATTAATAATTCGTCAAAAGAAAAAAGAAACGAATCTATCACGGGTTTATAATGCAGAATCTACTAAGAAAAATCGGCTATAGCTCTGCCGGTTGCTCTTTTCAGCGTAATAAGGCACAAGTATACATGTAATACGCAAAGGAATAAATATCCGGTGTGGAAATTGTCGAAGGAACAATTAGGTCAACTTATCATTAAAACAGCCAATGATGGAATGATATCCCGTATCTGAAATTATCTGAAACATTTATATTGACCTTGGATATGAAGTCAGTTGATACCTATCAAACAATTTTATTTTCCAAGTTTTTTTTTATATCCCGGGGGAAAATCCTACATAGGACCATCAGGGACGCTGCGAGGGCAGCGACCCCGATGTGTCAGACTCCTACTAACTAAAAAGCCCCGGAGTGTCCCTCTGATTGCTCCACCCGGGCCTGGGAAGCGAAATTCGTCCAGACGCCCAGGGAACAAAAAGTCTACCAGGCGGCGCGCCGGACATCGTGCACCGCCTCCCTCTTATCCGGGCTTCAGACTCCCTCAACTCTACTGCCTGGCATCTACATAGAATGTTAAGTTAACTTACCTCCAATATTACAATTTTTCCCAATACTGTCGTCACGATCGCCTAAAATGGCGCTTACGCTGAACTTCAACATAGGTTTCTTCTGTTCTCCAAACTCTTCTCTCACCATATCTTCTGTGTTATAACTCTTCACTTCTCGTTCCCCTTCATCTCCAGAGTTCTCCTGATAGCCGTTCAAATTGAATCGTTTTTCCAGCTCCTCCAATCGGCGTATGCCTGACTTCTTGCAGGCGAAGGGCGGGCAATCTAATCCGCAAATATGACATCTTTTTGATAAACTAGGTATGTTTAATACTTCTTTTTCTATCTCTTTTCTTTCGTTAACATCGTGGTAATACTGGCTATTGTAATACAACTCGTTCTTAACATTATATTGTTCTTCTTCATCCCTGCTTTTCGAATCATCGTCGTTAACAATTTTCGCATCCTCTAATGACTCGTGGTTATCTTCTTCTGTTTCGTTCTTCGTTTCTTCTACTTCTGGAGTGTTTTCCCTAGAGTAGTTCTGCCTGTGCATGTAGCTTTCGATGTGTTGGTTAAGGTAGGTGTTGTGAAACTCTGTTTTCTGTTGATGCAGTATATTGTCAACTAAAAACGGCGAAGGCATGTTAAAATTTGTATTTTTGTAACACAAATTCTGTAAAGTTTTCAACATAATGTTATGGTCGATGTTTTTAACGAATTTTAACTGTCCATTTTTAACGGTATCGGTTGGGTACATAATAACTGTTAAATATTAATAACAGACTATTGTCAACATTTTAAAATAATTTTCACGCATCACTAAATAAAAATTATAAATGCCGATATTTCGTTTGGAAAGACGTCTCGTTTTAGAACATCGGAAGATACGTGCATTCCGTACGAAGTTTCATCATCAACTGACGCTAAGGGAGTGGTTTTAGAAAGGGGCGGGTATATAAACTCACGGGGTGGCTTTTTCGTCGCTTCTATAATACGTCCATTTAATATTGAGCTACGTAGAAAGCTTTTCTATTCGCACGTTTATAGAAAAACTTGAGGTTATGCAGTTCCAGTTTAATTTGACGTATTATAGCCTTACAAATTTACATTTGCAGTTGTTTTGACCAATTCGTTAGGGATTTTGATAGTGTATTGTGTTTCAGAACAATGTAGATAAGTTTGCAGTGTTCGTATTAGTGGGCAATGTTTATATGTGTGTTTTATTCATCACTTAGAGGTTAAAAGGAAGTAAGTCGTTTTTATGTTTATATTGAATTTATTGACTCGCTTAGCGAGCGTATCTGACTCTATTGCTCATTAGATATATGTGTTATTATTTCAAAGTTTTACGTAACGTTATTGATACAGTCATATTTAAATGAAAATCCATACAATCAATACAAAAATTTGTTCTGACTTCGTGGAGTCTTTTTTTTAACTCAGGGTAACCCGTTATGTGCTGTCAGGGGACGATGAGGGCCCACCCCCCACGCTGCGTCCCTTCTCCCGTTTGCCGGGTCCAAAGGCATGGCCGTGCCAGCTTCCTCAGCACCCGGCGACGTCTGGTCTATTGATGGAAGGCTCCTGCAAAGCATTTTGGTCACCTTCATTTTTTTTAGCGGTGTACGGGAACATACCGCGCACCGCTCTCGTCTTGAAGATGTTGGGCGACGCACTCCCTAGAATCCACCGCCCAAACACCGTGGAGCCTTAAACTACTGAAGCTAATAGTAAGAAATTTCTACATTTTTTTTTTACACTGGCTCGACATAGTGACTACAGAGTACCTGATGATAAGTACAGTGTAGTCCAAAAACGAAAGCGACTATCAAAGGATGAAAATCCATTGATAGTCTACATCGTCATGTCGGCCCACATATACCACGACTGAAGGTCTCTAGGTATATGAGCTACTGGATATACACAAGCTGATCCCGAAACGAGACAAGCTGAAACTGGTCACTATGCCGGGCTTTACACCCATGTACTGTGGTCGCGATCCATACGGGCACCGACGCCCTACCACCTCGCTGCTGCTCGTTTAGCACCACCCAAGAGTCACGTGTAGGGAAACTACGGTAAAGCCTACGGACGCGAGCAGCTTCGACTCCCAACACATACATTGTATTTTTTTATGATATAGGCATCCATTTAAGGAGGAATTTTTGATATTCCAGCCCTAAGAGAGTGAATGGATATCGTAAAAGATATAGAGTATAAATATGAGTGGAAGCAAGAGCCAAGGCCGATCGAGACTTGCCCACACAGCCCAAATAGAGAGTTCTTATAGAGGGTAAGGTTAAAAGTACGAAATCGGCGAGAATGCATGAAGGCATTAATTATTGCTTAAGAAGCTGGAGAAGTTTGCAAGAATATGGAGAAGTGGTGTTCTATTCTCTCTGCATACCTTCATAGGGTTTCGTCGTGATGATACATAAATAGAAGGGGATGATATATGGGTTGAAATTTCATCTGAATGTTAGTAAATTTTGGGTATAAGTTGAGCTTCGGCTAAGTCAGCTGGTTCTGCGAGTCCGATATACTCTATTATCTGTATTGAGAATGTTTATATATAGTTACCTTATTGGAATTTTTTATTATGGCAAACAAGCTGATATCTCCCCTGATATAAAGTGTTTACTGTCCTCAATAAAATACTGGAAATAAACATCGCAAGATAACATATCAAAAGTTTTAAGATTATGAACGAAAATGAAAGGGAATATGAAATTGTGCAAATAAAAAAGGATTTTAACCTTTCGGGCTTGAAACTCTTAATAAATACTGTAACGGGTCTTATGCGTGAAGATTTTTTTTTTAATTATGGTTCAGCCTAACTCCAGTCTGCCTGTGATCAAAGCCTGTGTTACAAGGTTGTAAAATCGAGTCGTCATTAAAAGTAAATTTCTTCGCGTATAAACCCTTAAATAATTTATAAGTTTGTGCGTGCGTACTTCATAAGGACCTTGTGTATGACAATGAAAAAAAAAAGATATTATATTTTTTAATGTAGTAGATACAAAGTAACATTCGTTTAAATTGTGCCAAGCCATTTAATAAAACTTTTAACTGATTTCAAATTATAGTACTCTCTATTTATTCATTACTAATAAATTCTAGGCCAGAAAATATCTACTTTACGAATGAAGACAAGATATCTAAACCTACCAACTTTGTTTCTTTTTAATTTCGTAGCATACTGCTACGACACTCGTAGCAAACGACTACGAGTAATCAAATTATGCTACGCCGTAGCAAGACTACGATTTTCACTAATTTCGTAGTTAAGATTACACTGAAATAGGACAAAAATAACTTTACGAGCCCCGATTACCATCTTAAGAGGCTCTCGCTTGGTTGTTGGATCACGGGCCGGATGCAGAAGACACTGGGCAGTAGACTTGAGGGAGTCTCCTGTCCAGAGGAGAGTCGCCCCGCCGTAAGAGAGGGTTGGAGGCGTGTGTTCTTTACACCCACCCCTCCCAGAGAGGAAGCTTGAACAAGGTTCTTCGCTCCCCGCTGTCTTGGACCTCAGGCCTCACTCCCATAAGTGTATGTGTTTTCATATTTTTAATTAAAATGTATTGTAAACATTATGAATAAAGAGATAATAATATATTTCTTTTATATAAATATGTATTTCTATAAGTAAATGCTGTATTGTTTGTGCCGATTGAAAATAAACTGTACGCCTTTGATGTTAAGAGTCAATCTCTCTTTTAAGCAATTGCACGTTAACAATCATACCGTTTGGTTAGCACATTGACATATGTAATATACTGCCTTTATACATGCTAATTCGATGATTTTATCAAATGATGTCACGTGAGCAGACTTGACAATGCGTCAGTGGTATTCCACTGATGTATTGCCAAAAACGACTATGCTATATTCTACGTCCTATTTCTGGTAGAGAAATAACCTATACAAAAATTGGTCTAAAAATCTCTGAACTAAAAATAAGTGGTTAAGCAAAGCATTGATAAGAATAGACAGAAGTGGCAACACACCGGTGGTATAGCACCAATGCCCTGCCTGAAATATCTGAGTTATATTTATCGTGATTTTTCTCAAAAAAATTATAGAACTATGTGTTGATTGGTCTAATAATGTACTTTTTTCCTTTTTTTTTATTCTTGAGAAAAAAAAGGCTTTTGACTTCGCAGTCATGTCAGCCCCGTAAACATACAAATTTAAGTTCTAATTTCTACAATTTTTTTAACAAATTTGTAAATTAACATTGCCTGGGTACTCCCGGGCTCGGTTAAGTATTGATGGAATGCACCGATAATAAGGTACTGTAATTATGAAAAGCCGCTACATTGCATTGATGTGTTGATTGATTGACGTGTGTTACAAGAGAATTCCGCTATATCGTTTTTTAGTGGTCTGTGATTGCGAATTTGATGCTCTGACCTTATAAAAGAAAATAAAATATCAATTTAACAAAAGATCAAACGAAAGACCGAACGCAACTGAATCGAATGTAACGAGGTCCTCAAGTTCAAGAAAAAACCGTACCAGTTCCAAATAGCCACACCCCCGTTCCATTATTGGCCATTTTACCCAAAACCGAAAGGGTGCACCAGCCCTTATTATTTTAAATCATTAAGGACTTTGGACTCATACATATAAGTATCATTTCTGTTTGGATTGTAATTTAAAAAGTTGTCTTAAAAAGGGAGTATGTGTGGAAGGGTGAGATTTAGCAAGTTAAGTTGATAATAAAAATTGCTTAGTTCAGAGCTTTTGTCACTGTTGCTCTGGTATCTATTTAGTTCTTATTCATGAATGCAATTGTACTTTGGAGTAACTTAACTGCTTTTTCTTCTTCGTAATAGTCAGAACAGTGTTTTTTATATCTACTGGTAACTATAGTGTAGCTAAACATATACCCAGAGATGGGCAAAATGTAATCTGATTAATGATTAACGATTACAAAACGTAGCCGTAATTTTTTTTATTACATACAGGCTTGCGCTTGACCTCAATCTCACCTGCTGGAATGTTATGATGAGGCCGACGATGGAGCGCGCTCGCCTAGCAAAAACAGATTCACTCGACGTTTGAAGATTCCCATGTTTGGGAGTCGAAGCTGCTCGCGTCCGTAGGCTTTACCCTAGTTTCCCTACACGTGACTCCTGGGTGGTGCTAAACGAGCAGTAGCGAGGTGGTAGGGTGTGGGTGCCCGTCTGGATCGCGACCACAGTGCATGGGTGTAAAGCCCGTCATAGTGACCAGTTTCGGCTTGTCGCGTTTCGGGATCAGCTTGTGCAAATCCAGTAGCTCATATACCTAGAGACCTTCAGTCGCGGTATATGTGGGCCGACATGACGATGTAGACTATCAATGGATTTTCATCCTTTGATAGTCGCTTTCGTTTTTGGACTACACTGTACTTACCATCAGGTACTCTGTAGTAAATATGTCGAACCAGTGTAAAAAAAAAAAATGCCATAAGATGCTGGAAACACTAACGCAGGAAGAGAGTTCAACTACTTCGCGGTTCGCAGCAAAAAGGAGGAGGCAAATCGCTTCGTGCGAGCATCAGGAATGTCAACCACAAAAAGGTGCAAACTAGCACGGCGTCTCGTCAATTTATGGTAGAAGGGGGAGGGTGGAACTAAATCATACAACTCAGCCGCACACTCTCCAGAGTATAGTCTATAGAAAACCGAAAGGCAAGCTCCTTTACGGCGGTGTTCCAAACTGAGTAGTTTACGCGACGTAATCATGATTAAATCCTTTCAAAACATCAAAGAGTCATAAATGTGTGTATTACTTAAAAGTATTCTATCTATTTATTGTAATACTTGTTTATTATAGTGAACGGATTTAATATAAAATTGGCACCGTGACGTCAGCGCAATCGGTTCCCCTGAGTATCAGCTGAAAATCAGCGCTGGAAGGCGCGTACAGCGTCGCCCAGCACACGCTGAGCCGAGTGCTCTTTGAGATGGGTAGCAGCACACAGGATACATGATGTGATGTTATGTATTCTTTCATTGTTGTTTTTATATAAATGTGTTTGTTGTGTGTTGTTTCCTTTGTCTCAATAAACTTATTTCCTTCTTTTTCTTCTTTTTCTTTCTTTATTTATTTAAAACTAGCTGTCCCGGCAGACCTTGTTCTGCCCTATTTCTCTAAAACAAAGTCACATTGTTTTTTTTAATGTTAATAGCTTCCCCGTCAGATTTTATTCTGCCAAAGCCTATTGGCCTGTCGGCTGTTTTTTGAAAATTGTTTGAAGGAACCTGGCCTTAATGCTATATGTATAATAATTGACAAATATTGACATTAATATTTATACGTCACTCAATTGTTTTGCCTTCCCGGAACCCGTCCACGAAAATTTAAACTTTATGGTATGGTGTTAAAGTTCAAATTGACTTTTAAATAGACTTTTTCAGACAATTTTTTTTAATTTTTCTCTGTGTAATAACCTTCCACAGACTTCAATAAACACAACAAAAAAGAAATCAGCCAAATCGGTTCAGCCGTTCTCGAGTTTCGCGCTTATACACATTTAACGATTCATTTTTATATTATAGAAGAAAGAAGAATTATTGTAAATATCATGAATATAGGAATAACAATATATAATCTGGCTAAATCCCTTACGGGCCGAGTAGAGCTACTTTAGTGGCAGTATCCATAGCCGGGCAGTAGACTTGAGGGAGCCTGCTGCCCGGATGAGAGGGAGGCAGTGCGCAGTGCCCGGCACCCACCTGAGAGAGAAAGGTTTTGTGAAGGGGAGGTCTATTTACTTCTACCCCTGCCAGAGAGGCAGCCTTAACAAGGCTTTTCGCTCCCCGGACATCTGGATAAATTTGGTTTTATCATAAAGCCCGGGTGGAGCAAGTAGAAGGTCATCCCGGGGGTTTTTAATCAGTAGGAGTCTGACACACCGGGGTCGCTGCCCTCACAGGGTCCTATAGTCCTATGCAGGATTTTCTCTCGGAATACCAAAAAAAAGTGGCAGTATTCACTTTGCGCTTATATATCGCGCCCAATGTGACCAGTAGCGCAGCTGATCGCCGTTCTGACAGCGCTAGTACACATGACGTTTCTATTTGATGCCATGCGGATTACCTTGTGAGGTTTATTCCTCCACAGGAGAGCATATGGTGCCTAAATTCATACGAAATTTGGAAAAGACCAGAGATACTCATTCGAACCTGCGACCATTCCAGACCAATAAATGTATAATTTAAAACAATTTTATTATTTTAATGTCAATGAACTAAATTTACTAACACATCGACAGACAAGCAGGCATATGCATAAATAGACGGCAAATAAAAGCAGTAATTCATAACAAATATAGCGTGAGGAATCAAACAATGGTCGCCTTACCCTATGGCATACAAATTGGCCATATTTATGCTGTTTAATTAATTCGATACAGGATTTTAGTGCAAGGGGTTCATGTCAAAACATGTTTATAGTCGCGCTTTGCTTTTATAAGGTAGGTAGACTTGGTATCTGTAATTCGTATTGTTTTTTTAAACAGCTATGAATTCTCTATTATTTTTCTTTTCTGCATAAAATTGTATTAGATTTTTGGCATACGCTTGTTCACTCAATAAAAATATACTAACTTTTAAAGCATTAAACTATTTTATTATTTTATTAATTTTCTACTTACACTGGCTAGTCAAAGTGAGTACAGTGCACCAGATGGTAAGTACAGTGTAGTCAAAAAACGAAAGCGAATATCAAAGGACGACAATATCCGTCGTCATATCAACTCATATTGACTGAAGGTCTCTAGTATATGAGTTACTGCAGTGCTAGCATGGGCAATGTAGATATAATTCGCGCACGAGAAGATATACGTTATCGCGCCTGTCAAATATATCGAGTTTCCTAGCATGGGCACACAGGTAGATAAATTTAAACCCGTAGACAAAAACTTATCGCGCCTAAATAAAAGAATGTTGCCATTTCTATTCCTTTATTTTGTACTATAAATTTAAGAACAAGAATCAAGTCTTTTAAGCAGATTTAAATAAAAAAATTGCTACATCCATAAAGTATAACATTCTCGTGTTTTTTTATATTACCCTAACAAATTAAATCTTCCACTTTTCAGCATCTTTGCACTGTTAATGATGTATCTTTTAAGTGGAAGTGTTCTTTGACAACTTTGATGTTTTTGTGATAGTTTTTGGCGGCCATTGTTTGTTGTGTTTGAATCGGCGAATATAACAAACACAATTCTGTTACAGTGTATATACAAAAATTTGCAACATGACATCAAAAAAGTACGTACCATTTATTATTACTCATATAAACTAATTTTTTGTAATATATGCTTACATTGGGCTAATTTGTAACAACTATAAACGGCATGTATATGATTTTTAAAATAATTTCTTTATGTTTTATTAGAACACGAAGCACAGGGGCGCAAGTTCGAGCATTGGTGGACTACATGGCTACCCATACGAGCTTTGCTAATGGGGACTATACTGGTCCACTCGGTGCAAGTAAACACCAAGCCCAGTGGACCAGTTTAAAGGATATTTTAAAAGAAATAGGACCTGATAAAACTGTCTAGCAATGGAAACATGTAAGTTTAAATTCATTAAAACATATTTCATTTTCTGTCTTCATTATTTAGCCATAAGAAGTTGACCCATAACAAAGAGTGATTTATGTTTGTAAACTCTCCACTTATAATGGTTATGACTGTAGTATAGACAATATATTCAGCAATGGTAATGGAAAAAAGATCACTTTTTTGCAGACATGGCGAGATTTGAAAAAAAGGCTCGCAATGAGAATGCAGTAATGAGAAAGAGAACTTTAAAAACCGGAAATAATACAACAATACCAGAATTATCTGAAACTTCTGTAAAAGTTTTAAGCATAATTGGGCAGGAATCATCAATAGGTATCGGACCAGCAGAATCTCCTATTGGTGTAAGTATTTTTCATTCGATCAATACCTTAAACTTAGTTATTTACAAAATATATGTGAATATGTATTCAGATAAGAAGTTTTTGTTCCTCAATCATGCTAAATTATGCAAAACTGAGGTAAATTATGCTCAGTGTGTCATTTCTAATTTATAACCATAATACATTAAAATATTCAAAGCCTTGTAGAACTTAATAATTTTAAAATTGTATGATTATGTGTTAATGATAATATTTTACATACAGGATACTTCAGAAGTGCCCAATGCAGATGCACAAATCCAGGATTTACCTCCACCTCCTTCTTTTTCCAACATAGAGCCCTCGCAATCATTACCTGACCTAAATCCTCAACCTTTATCACCAAACCCTGCAATACCTGTCCTTCCTCCAACTCTTCCAGAACTAATGGTAACACCTGTTAACAATGAAAATATGCCTACCCAATCACAGCTAAGACGCAGCATTAACAGATCTCGAGTCCCAGAAACATTTATATCTCTTCAAAGAGAAAATAATATATTATTGAAGGTAATTACCGTTTCTAATAAATAATAAGGCATTTTTGTAGATTTTTTTTGTGACTTTGGATCAGGCTGACCATGTCAGTCCCATAATCACACATATAAAAAAGATCCATAAAGAATTTGATTCTCACAAGATGTGTAAACAGATAGCTTGATGTGCTGTTGGATATAATATTATAATCTTAAAATGAAACTATACTACTAGATATAACTGTAGATAATAGTAGTTGTGGCTTGGAATGGTTATCAGACCAACTAATAATAATTGTAACTGTATGTATTATATATAATGATGTGGAAGTATGCAATTATGTGTAGACACATAGTGCTATAACTATTAGTTGACTTTTACACATTTTAACAAAGATATCTAATATATTCAATTATTAAAATTTCAGGAATTATGTACTTTGCTTTCCAAAAATAATAAATTAAAAGAAGAGGAGAACAGTATTCTGAGGGAACAGAACAGGATATTAAAAAGAAAAATTCACAAGAAATAAATATTTCAAACAAATATACATTTTTAATTAATTATGTGTTTTATTTTCATAGCAGGGATTACAAAGCTAAATTAAGCACAAAATATCTTAAACTCAAAATTATTTTATTCAAACTATATAATTTATTAACTAAAATATGTTTCTATAATTCTATTTCGTTTATCTTCTGCTATTCTTAACTCTTGGCTATGATCAAATGACAGATTTTCTATGTTCTCAAATTCTGTGTTTTCGGCATCCAAGTACTCATCCATAGAAATTCTGGAAAACCAAATGTCTGTTAACAATATTTTAAAACAAGTTCATACTGCTTTTTTGGTTTATTATTAAGTGCCTACCTATAATGTTGCATTATGTTGTATAAAATACAACAAGCATAAACTATTTTAGATGCTTTTTCTGGTGAGTAGTGCAACAGTCGGTCATGCCTAAGACATCTAAATATCCCTTTTAGGTAACCATTAGTACGCTCAATAATGTTTCGTACTTTGCAATGCCATTCAGTATATCTTGATTCGGGGGTATTGTCTGTTGCATGCAAAATCGGTGTCATTAGCCATGGTTCAAGTGCATAACCTGAATCACCTAAAAATCATGAAACAAATATTAAAAAATTGTAGCCCATTTAGGAATATTTTTTGAATATATAGGATTTAAAGTTGTTTTTTAGTCCTACAAATTTGAATTAATCTTAAGGAAGAAACCATTTTACTTCATAACAGTTGCACAGACTAACCTAGAAGAAAATATTCACCAATTCTATGATTATGCAGCTTTCTCATTTCTTCCTTTATCACAGAGTTATTGAAAATGAATTGGTCATGCACACGCCCTGGAAACCGGGCATTTATACTCAATAATTTACAGTTTACATCTGCAATCTGTAATTATAAAGAATAAACATAAAAATGAAATCAAATATAAAATAAAATAAGTATATGTAGAAAAACAAACCAATTGTATATTCAAAGAATGTCTTCCTTTTCTATTAAGGTATTGTATTCCTTGAGGATGTGGTGGTGGAAAAATTGCTACATGTGTGCAGTCTATGACCCCCAACACATGTGAAATCCCATATTTTCTACTAAAACCCAGAGCTACTTCTCTTCTCATTTCTTCATTGCCAGGGAAACTAATCCATTTTGTTAAAAGTCTATAAACAGACATATAAAATGTAAGAATTTGTAATGAACCTCATTCAGCAACCCATCTTGATTGAGGATGCCTCATAGTACATTTGCCTAAATGTGGATCACTAATCTTATCCAGTGATTATCTGTTTTATGAGAGATGTATGGAGTTACTGTCACTTCAGCTTACTAGTTACTTGCTTATCATACTTGTGCTGGTGATTATTTTCATTCCATTGATCATTGAGAAACAGAGAATGGATCAGCTTCATTGTCATAATGATAGAAGACCTCACTATTTGATTTTTAGTAAGTATATGTGATAAAATATATAAATAACATTAATTAATTTAATATGTTTATTTACCTATTATAAACTGATGACACAAATTGGTCCAGATATTTACTTACTGTGGTCTGACTGACACACAGTCCATGGTCTTGGCCTACGGGTCTTTGATAGCTACCATCAGCAAGCAAATGTAGCGAAGTCAAAATCTGTACAGAAAGATAGTTTGTCATGTGTTTTACTTGAAAACATGTAAGAGGTGTTAGATATGAGTTCTATATCACATTATAAATCAGTTGTATACCTTCAAGTACGCTGGCAGTCCATCAATAGCATTTATAGGCTGTAGATCAACACTCAGTTCGTCGCACAAATATAAAGCCATATCTTTATTTACTCTATAAATGCGACGAAATTCGTTTGAAGGGAGCTCAAATGAATTGCATGAATCCCTTATATTGCGGCGATTAATTTTTCTGGCTTGTTTTTCTTCATTTGAAGAAAGTACGGAATTGTAATAGGCTCTTGACATCTAAAAATATTAATCATAATTAACTTTACGCATTGTTTCTGTAAGTATATGTTCAAACTTATCGGAGAATGTGATTTTGCAGTTCACATATATTGATAACTATTATAAAGCTATTTTATTAATGGAATATAATGAATACTTAAATAAACTTACATTTTAATGATCTTGAATCTTCTTATTCTCTCTAAAATTATTTAAAATTACAAAAAAATATATATTAAATGTTTATCGCGCACTTCCAACGACCAAGATAAACTTTCGTCTTTCAAACGTCAAAAATAGATAAAACAAATGTTTTGTCGCGGGCCCATGTTACGGAAATATTAAATAGTCTATTGGTAGCTGTCAAAGTGAGATAAAATTGTCAATCGCGCGATATGATGCGACCCCATGTTAGCTACCGTAGACAAAATTATTATATCGCGCCTCAGTAGACAAAAGGGTGTAGACAAAATTTTTATCTATACCCCATGCTAGGTAGGCATGTTAGCTACCGTAGACAAAATTATTATATCGCGCCTCAGTAGACAAAAGGGTGTAGACAAAATTTTTATCTATACCCCATGCTAGGTAGGCTGGACGTACTTAAGCAAATCCCGGAAGGTGACAGGCCAAAGCGAGTCACTATGACGTTCTTTACACTTGTGTACTGTGTATATTGAGTGTTCTGTAGAGTTGTTTAACCTTGTTTTAATAAGATATGGGCAAAATGTAATCTGATTAATGATTAACGATTACAAAATGTAGTCGTAATTTTAATTTCCTTGCTCTTTAATCGGGATTAAATCCATTTAAAACATTAAGAAATCATAATTGTGTATGCAATCTGGGATTGTGTTTAAAACATAGATGAGCAAAATGCAGTCATATTAATGGTAAAAAACGTAAACTGTAATCGTAATCATGTTTATTAATCTGATTACATTTTGCCCATCTATGTTTCCAACTCTCTTCTTTCCTGAATAAAACCAAGAACATACACGAAATCTCACATCCCGGCTAGGACTAAGAAGTTCTCTAACTCTTACTTGTACCAGCTCGTTAAGCTATGGGAACTGTCTTCCGGCGAGCGTGTTTCCACCATCCTATGATATAGGATCCTTTAAGCGTAGCGTGAAAAGATATTTGTGCATCACAGAAAAGTTTACCACCACCGTGACTCGAAACCCAGGACCTTAGCAACGTAAGCAGGTTCGCTACAAACTGCGCTATCGAGCTGTCAGTATATTAATCGATAATTCGAATCTGCATAAACTAATTTTAAATATCGGATGAATAATTACAATATAAGCCTAAATAATCAGGGTTTTCACGCATTTGCGATCTGTTAAACGCACGTGTTGACGTCCCTTGTCTTTCGTCACAGTTGCCATTTGAAACGGGATTCAAATGCGAAACGATTAATTTAACTTTTATATCGTTTAATTTATGAGTTTATGGTTTTAATCTATGATGAGTGTAATGTAACTATGGTTATATTTTTAACCTCCGACGGGAAAGGGACGGGGAAGGGGGTATTATAAGCTTAGCTTGTGTATCTATGGCTCAGTGTATTTGTATGTCTTGTCTATGGCATCGATGTTTCTAAAGAACTGAACCAATTTTGATTTAGTTTCTTTGATTTGAAAGCTAATTTGATCCATTTTGTTTTCGTGAAAAAAAATGATTTTGTGTTGAGTTTCGATTCAGGCTTAGACCTGACACATGAATGGTAAGAGTGTAGCGGCTTTCTGCAATTCTGAAAGAGTTAGGTGTGTCCAGAACGTTCATCCATACAGCAGTTCAATAATTATGGTATGAGCAAGTATTATGATGAAGAGATGAACTAAATTCGTTCTTTTAAATTGAAACAAGAATGTTGAAATAATGTTGAAGACATTCTTAAGCCTAATGTCTATCTATTATCACAAACCCTTGGCTCCAGTTTCAAGTTACTGCATGGCAATGCCCCTTGGCCAGTAGCGTTCAATCCCTAGATGCACGAAAGCATTGCATGCCCTGACGATAAATAAGTCTGGAATAAATTGATTTAATTTAAACAAAAAAAGGAACCTTTTATATTTATATCTATTCTATTTTCACGCCATCTATCGTCCCAATGAAAGTAATATAATATTTATTATTATTATATAATATTCACATTAATTATGATGAATCTGCTTACCCTGTCCGAATGCCCTATGCACGTCACTGCCCTTGGCATACAGCCTCACGAACCAGTGAACACTTGGCAATAGATTGGCATCTTGGTTGTTCATTATGGTCCTGGCTTGTATAACCGACTTCGCCTATGCTTCTAAGAGGACTTTTAGAGGATTTTGACGGAGTGACAACAATCAAACAGCTAAAGGATATAGAATAAAGAAAGAAACATTAGCAGTCTTATAAATTATATCGTGGGGTGAAAGGCTATTTGGTTTAAGCGACATTTTTTGGTGATATAGTAATATATATATTCTGAATCGGTAAAAAACGCTGATTCCGAAAATATATACCCTTTGATATGAATAATCGGAGCCAAAACGGTTTTAACAAAAGAGGAGGTCACACTTTGTATAGAAACATCAAATTCTTTTACAATTAATTAATTTCTTTTATCAAATTATTTATTGTTTTTAAAAAGTTTAGTGAGGTACCGTCGTTTGCACTACGCACTGCCAATGTAAAAATTGTTGTTAATATATTTTATTAAAAAAAAAAGAAGTTGTTGTTTTGAGATCAGTAAGACAGTAAAATTATTATTTTAATTATAATAAACATGTTGCCTAGACTTTTTGATGTTTTTATGTTTACATATCCCGACAAACTGTAAAGGTCAAACATACTCCCAAACATTCAGCCATGAGTATGGACGCGAGGGCACTATGCTATAAAACTCAATCTTAAGAATACTGTATCAAGTCATATGAACAGTGATTTGTATACAAATATGTTATAATATATACTATGATTTTGCAAACTTGCTAAAAAGTTGGTTATAATTAAAATTTAATATAAGCTCTGCCATCTAGTATCCAATAGCTTAAGCTAAGACTGTTAAGCGACATCTATTGTTCAAGAATAGAAAGTTTATTAAGTACACTGTTATGCCACGCGCGTTAGCTTCAATTCATAACTCTAGACAGTTCTTAAAATTTTTACATTCGTAAAAAGAAATATAAAATTGATTTATAAGAAACTTTTTAAAATTGGTAATTTATTTTCAGGGTTCCAATAAATAAATGTAGAACGCATCCATAGACTACCCATTTAAAATTCGAGAAGCTACATCGTTAATTAAAAAAAATAACGTTGGCCAATAAAGTTTAAATTTTCTTCTCACCGGTTAAATAGGTTGCTGTGATTGGTCGAGAGATTAAACAGGTGCTATGCGTCATCCGCCATAATCGTTGATTGAAAATCGTGTTAGCGCTTTATGAACGACTTTTAAAGAAATACAAGTGATTGTTTTGTGATATAAGTTTTATTGTGAATCAAATGTGTTTATAGACATGACCGAGTGGCATAGAATGAAGACGAACACCGATCAAAAGTACAATTCATCGGAACTGTCCGTGGAATCTTTATGTGAAATGACAGACTCTTTTGAAATATTTTCGAATAATTTGAGTCCTATACCGGCGTCCATCGTGCCGAGGAAATTAGACTTTAGTTCTTTTGATGAAGACGAACGAGTCCGAGAAGAGCCCCCTCCGCCTGTATCCCAGAGTCCTCCTTACAAACGAGTCAGAGCTTTGAGGTACGTACCGTGCTTTCTGCTTTCACCTAACTCTGAACTTACAAGTATCCACGTTACGTGTAAATTTTGTTTTATACTCGTCTCCATTCAAAACAAACTTTTAACTTATATTTAATCTTACAACTGTCAACAATTCTTGTTATGTAATAATAATATTCAAATTCAGGTATATAGAAAGTTATTATTAATCTATATTACCATTAATATAACGGTCATGCTAGATTTTATTTCACTTGACTGAATCCTATAATCTTTAACAATAATAGTCATCAACCACAAAATTGTGTTTAGCCCATAATTAGTATTAAAATTACAACTTGGAAGAAATGTTTGTAAGGAACTTCCTATTTGAATCAAAGATTTACGATTTAAATCCATTTGACCTTGACATATCATATTTGACCATAACAAGCTAAACTTAACTATATGAAACTTTCTAAAATTATACCTAAATATAAGCACTACTTCACTAGTTATTGTTTGTCATATATGTTTCACTTTAAGGTTTAAAAGGTTAGTTTGGAATAAAATAGTCTATGCATTAATATAAGGTTACCAGAACTGCAGTGGCCCAATTGATTTTGTAATAACAATAGTAACCTAAATTAAATGAATTATTCTGGTCTGGTGGTTTATACGTACAAAGTGCAATCCTATAAAAAAATAATTAGCAAAATCAATAATATTATTATTATCAAATAATAGGCAAAAAGTTATAATCAGTTGTGCCTAGGTCTCAGCTGGTGTGTTCAACCATCACATAGTCTAGCACTGCATGAACATACATTAAATTCTGATTAAAATTAGAGCTCATTATTCAGTCTAATTTTGAAACTATTCATTGATGGTGCATCAACAATGTACTGAGGCAAAAAAAATGTAATGCTACATCTACCTACGGCTGTGGAGGTCCTGTCAGTAAGGAGCAGGTATCCATGCATGAAAATGTATGTGTTTGTAGGCTTAAATCCTGGTGCATACCTCTGGGTTTTTCTAATAGGCACCAAATGCTCACCGTTGAAGGAAAGCATTGTATGGAAACCCACGTAGCATCTAATGATTAATGCCATGGGCAAGTGCTCTGAGAACTGCAATGTACTAATGGTTACATTGGCCACAACATATAAATTCAAAATGAATACAGCTGCCAATGTATCTCTGCTATCTCCAACAGTGATATAGCATAATGGTATTATTATTACAACTATCTGCCTTTAATATAATTTTTTAACAGCATTTTTCTGCTGTAAAATGTAATTCACCAAATCTTTATTAACAACATTCTGGCTCAGAAAGCCTCATATATTTTGGACTGAATTAATTGAAAGGACTTCAAATTATGTTCAGTTTAGCTTTCATAAAGATATTACTGTATTCAAGTGCATTAGGCAAATATGAGATGATAAAATCCTGTATAAATAATGATAAATCTATATTAGTAGATTAATAACAACTATGGCACCCAGTAATGAGACCCCTCCCCTCTCACTAAAAAGTTTGTAGATAAATATCAAATGTCTGCAAGTCCCACCCCAGTACAATAAAGTTATACCTAATTATGTACCTTAATTAGTATCATATTTACTAATTTCTCTCCATAGAATGTACTTAAAAAAAGATCCAAAATTTATTTACATAATCATTACAGCTCATAAAATAAACCTATGTTTAACTAAAGACCTAACCCAAGCCTCACTACTTTTATCTCTGTCCTGTGCAAATCACATCCAGAACAATACAAAAACAACAAATTCAATATAAAAATCATAAATTAAGTCTTTGTCCTATTTTACACACTTCATGTCACATACATTTTTTATTGTTTAATATTTATTAGTAAATGTTAGTTTTAACTTGTGTTTTATCATTTTTAAGCAAGCTCTCAACTCCAATTAACACCTGGTGGAAGGTTAACCTGAGATTGATTATGGATAGATGGAATAATATATGTTTGTCCAAGTCATTCTTCTTTCACACCTCTTAAAGGGCTCTCTAATTCTAAGAATACAGAAAAAAAAATCAACAAATACCATGCTTTCAACAGTTTTGTTACTAAAATGAGACAGTTAAATAGAAATCCCTGGAATTCAACATGTATTCAAGATTCATTTTCATGTTGAAACATGTCTGAACCTGTCAAATCACTCTCTGCTGACCTCATTATAACTTGTCAAACGGGTTTGATTCAAAAATACTGTTATATTTATTGCTACTCTTGATTTTTTTTGCATATAACAGTTCCTCATTCTATGTTATATATTTACATTTTATTATTTATATGAAGTGGCCTTTGATTGAGTAGTTAATTTGCTTTGATTCTATTTTCCTATCAAATTATTATAGAGATGAAGAACTGAGTGAGTGTATGATACCTTATTATGCATTGTTTATGAAACATGAAAGCTCTTGAGTAGGGTTTTAAAAATTTCACACAATTATCATTATTGCAAAGGCATGTGAAATCACAGTAAAAATGGAAGCTTATTCATTCAAGCATGTTTACTATGTTTTTAAAATTGAAATTTTTATTATTTACTAATAAAAAAACCAACTTCTAACCCATAAAAAGGAACACAAATGTAAAAAAATACTTCAGATTTCCTGGAAAATTGACAATCAATGCTAAGCCATTTAACAAACAGTAGGTAGGTGAGATTAGCAATGTAGATGTATTTATTTCTCTCTAAACATAGAAGGACATGTGGATATTGATTGGATTTTTTTTTTATTTCTTGTTTTTAAATGAAAAATTGCATTCATGGTTATGTATACTAGGATATTGTCTTTTTTGTGTTGTGTGGGTATATCCTTCATTTTCTTTGTTTTGGAATTTAATTATGATATTTTTTTCCCTTTTTTGAAAACTAGCATTAAATATGAGTTACTTTGTATGCTGTGGTGCCTTACAATTATAGGGACATTTATGTGTGTACCTCAGCTTTATATTTCAATGTCACCCATGTTGGACACATTAATATAAAATAAATAAAAATTTATAAACAGTTTTGCTTTTTTAGTTGTTAAAAGGATGTAAACAGCTTCTACTGATTTTATTAATTTAAAATTTAATATCCCATGAATTCAATGATGTCATAATTACATGGTAACCTTGAACCGATGCTTATGGCATTATCTGAAATTACCAGGATACTCAACTTGTCACTAACTTACAGCAGAAGTTTTGTAATTGAGCTCATTGGAATAGTTTTAATAAATATATATGTGGTTATAGATACTTAGAAAATTGCAACAGGATTTTTTAAAAATATTTACTTAACACTAGAGTACATGAGCGGCCTACTATAGTAGACCAAGGCAGCTCATTTTGCAATAACTTTTTAGTTTAGTGCGCTAAAATGTTGATTTTTAATAATTTCTTAATAATTTACTTAAAGAGTAAGGTTCTTAAACTGAGTAATATAAATACATTTACTATTCCGTTTATTGTTTTAATCAGATCATTAGGAATAAACAAGTAATTGACATTTTAAAATGGCCTTCTATACTAGGCCAGGAGAGTACTCAAGTAAAAAAAGGGGCAGAAATGTAGTGTTAAGTATGTTATAAACTGAATCTGTCCATTTCCCCTAGATAAAGTAATATATGATTATCAATAATGTTATTAGAATATTGCAGATGTATGGATGACATACATGTCAAGTAGAGCCCTGCATTCCATAAAAGTATATAAAGCATTATCTTGTTATACTTTGGCATTCAACCCTTTCACTATTGCATGCCTTGCTGTAAAGTGGTTTGCGGGAAATTGAGGTCTATGCTGAAAGTGCATACATAACTTTCTACTGTTGACATAGTTTATCAAATGTTACTTTGTCTATGGTCTCTGTTATCAAGTTTGGGAAAGTTAATAACTTTTTATAAGTTTCAGTATTCCTCCCTGTCACACACAAAATAGGCCTACTTGGAAATTAAGTTGCGGAACAAGAGTCCATTTGACCCTGATATCTGTTTCCTCTCATCTAAAAGTATTTTTCACACTTATTTAATTTAATAAGAAACTTTTTGATGTAGTAGGGTTAGTATTATGTATTTTGTCTTATAACAAGGCTGTCAGGATATTGAATTTCTTGGAAGACATTTATTTTGATATGTATTATTAAAACTAATATATTGTAAAGAGTGACTACCACAGTTTCATACCTGTTCTTTGCCATGGATTCAGTTTTTTTCAAACCAATGATAAATTCAATTTATTGATGTTTAACAGTGCTGGTAATAGATAAATTTTAATTTTAAATAAATTGCTAAATTAAATTTATGCCTTGATCATTTTAGAAGGTCCCCCATGACAGAAAAAAAAATATAATGGTTTCATCTGTGAAACCATTATTTAAAATTTTATTTTAATTGTAAAAGTAATAATGTATTTATTTGTATTGTAAGAAGCATTGTGTTTTAATAGGCATATCTATACTAATATTATAAAGCTGAAGAGTTTGTTTGTTTGTTTGTATGTTTGAACGCGCTAATCTCAGGAACTACTGCTTCGGATGCGCTGCGAAAACGGTTCAAGATACCAAAAATATATGTAAAAAAGAATTATTCCTCTTGAAATGATATAAAAAAATGTCCCTGACAGTATATGTCTATCTTTTAAGATTAACTCACTAGAACCGTTTTTATGGTAATCAAATTTGGTCGAAATTAATGCATTATATGTTAAGAGTTGTATCAACGTAATAATATTAATCTTTATCCAAATAAATGTGTTGTTGATTAAGAGTATTTAATTGTGAACAAAATTGTCTTTGACATCACTTAATTTCAATAAACATCTTAGAAGATATTACAATTTCAAAATAAATAACTAACTAAAATGCCCAAAATAACTATTCCAGGCGAACGAAATCGCGGACACAGCTAGTATGAAATAAATAATACTTTCCAAGTCAGACTGGATAGATGGCTCTCTGTTCTCGATTAGAACTTAGTGTAGGGTTAACACAGTGCTAAACAATATGAGATAGTTGAACACATCGGCTAATAGCTGCTCCCCAGTTATTTGAAAATGTTAATGTATTGAATGATAAACAAGTTAAGAATAAATCTTTTGATATAAAACGTTGCATTTTGAGAACAAGAGTTATACTACTTGAGTAAATATTTGGATCTTTACTTCCGTTTTTTTATTTCAAGTTTAGTTATTTCAAGTTAATTAGTTTGTACCAGTATCACTGTTTTATTCAGAAAGTGTAGAATTCAATGATTTGATAGCTGTTTTCAACAGATCATTTTACCCAATCAATGATTTCACATCTTTTGTCGAGAACATCGCATGGAATTAACAATGGCGAATTTCGGTTGGAAATCCGTTTTAGAACAGTTATGTAAACACAATGGCGACAAAACATATGATCGTGAACAGCTGACATCTGCCTACGTGCTAAAAAAATTGATCCCACACCCACGGCGAAAGGTGCGATGTGTAAAAACCAGTTTACACGAATTCGGACCTTATACGGGCTGACATAAAACTAGTATTTGAACTTAATTAGGTTATTTTTTTTTACATGTTTGAAGTCTTTATGCGATCGCTATTATAGTTGTATTTTTGTAGCAACTTCTGCTAATTCTTACGTATTTTTAATGATGCTTTTAAAATTTGTATCTGTGGTTTTTTTTCGCTGATAAGTGTATGGTGTTAGGTTCGAATTCTGATACGTAGGTTTGGAATTTTGTAGATTAAGTTAGGCGTTAGACATCACAAACGCACCACATGAAGTAAAGACATCGCAAGGAAACTTTCATGGTATCTAAAAATAACACAGATATGTAAAAAAATCGGTTGCAATGGTTGTTGACCAACTGAGGATCATTTAAGAAGTATATGATAGGTTGCAGCGTAGGGCTGTCCGCATAGTAAACGATCCAGACGTTTCTGAACATCTTGAATCGCTCCAATTGCGTAGAGATGTTGCCTCATTAAGTAAGTAATTAAGAGAATATTTTATAGTTTATAAAACCCTGCTTCGATTTTCTGTCTAATTATTATTACCCAAGTATCAACAATAACTCAGTATTGAATCATCGTAGAAAGCTCGTATGTAAGTCAAATGAAAGGTAATTAGATTATCTAAAAGAGTTTTAAGATAAGACTATTGAATTAAAAAAAAATAAAGTCCATAGATCATTTTGAAGACGAGAAAAAATTTTGAAACTTTTTCTTTCTGGCCTTTTTTTACGATTACTGAAAATCCCTGTGCGTAAATTATGTTAACGTTTTAAACTGAAAACTAGAAACTTAAACTGTTGTAACATTCTACTTTTAAAACTTCTGTACGACCATTTCCCTCAAAATAACAGCTTCTCGAAAATCACCAAAAAAATGTGGACCTATTTTAATATCCTTTAATTTCTGCGTCTAGTGTATTATTAGATAGATTGAAAAATAGGAACAAAATAAACCGTTTCTATACACCCAATATAGAAACCGTTTATAAGCCCATGCAGGCTCGTCGGCTGGGAGCTTCTTGTCCGAGGCTCCGTGCGGAACGGACCTCTTTTTAGTTTACGTGAGGATTGTATTATTGTGTCGTATCTCTGATAGTCGTTGTTTTGGTTATCTAAGTAAATGTTTAATCGTGTTTAGTCTAAATCACCACGTATGTTTGTTTATTTTTAGTAAAATGGCTTTTGGTCCTTACATTTATTTATTTTTTTGAGTAAAATATCTTCTGATCCTAACATCAGCAGCGGGATAAGTAACTTCTAGCTCACAGAAAGGAGGAACAAGTCGGGTCTCAAGGATGAAGCAAACATTTGGATAAATAAGTGGGATTGTACACTGTACCCACATTGGACGTTCGTTTTTGTGTACTTAAAGTCTTCTGGCCATTATCAGAAATGTTCTCCATCTTGAAGGCAGATGTGGATTGTTGGGTTGCAGACGGCATTTCAATAAAATATGGGCGGTAGTTTGTTAATCACTTCTGATGTTCCAGGAATCACTCCGAACAATGGTGGAAGAGTCAATGATTGGCTAGATTTTATTGGATTTGGCATAATTTTACAACAGGTTCATAAGGATTGATAGTCGGCGTGTTGTGGCCTACTATACCCAGGTCACAAAAGGCACTACTTGGGCGCCATGATGCCACATGCGGACTATCTAAGTCGAAACCCATGCGATGGCCAATTGGACGCGTCAAGGTCCTTGGTGTACCGCTTCATTACATAACTCCTGAAATGTACTATGCTAACGGGCACACGGGAAGCGAAACGAGAAATGGTCTGAAAAAGGAAGGCCGAACGGTTGAAAAAGAGCCAGGTTCATTAAAAGACTGTGATCAATGCGCACAGAAGAACTCATCGCGTTTTCAGAATGATGTATTGGTGTTTGTTGTTAAGTTTACCCAGTCTTAGGCAAAATTGGATCCTGGCATTAACGTGAAACATACTGGACTGGTAGTCAAATGCTGGAGTTGTAGTGCGTGACCCAAACGCTTGAACCCTAGCAGTAACGAAACATTTGTTTGGCGATTTTGTGTTTGAGTCCTCTCGGTTCACAGGAGAGTTGGATCCTAGAATACGTGGCGCCTACTAGGTGGCTAGCGTGCTGCTGAACGGCCGTTGCGAGCTGTCACTGTCGGGCATTAATAACGCCAGAGCGTTGCGGACGGCGGCACTGTGAATGGCGCTGCGGGTTGGCAAATGATGCCCAGAGGCACGTGCTGCGCGCTCGTTGCCATGTGCTGCCTACGTCTGGAGCGGCCATGAGATGCTATGAGCAGACGCGCTTTCACTGGTGTACCAGGTCACAACGGTGCCGTTCACCGCTGATGCTGCTCTTACGTGTGGAAGACGCCACGACCGCGATTGAGGGACTATTTGTCTGGGCTCTGGTGTCAGCAGGTTGCGAGCTGACTTGAACGTGGTCTATTAATATCGCGCGGACTGCAATAGCATTTACGATTTCAATGGGACGTGGGACACACGCTACTGAACTACAAGGCTTATCTAGCCTTGGCGTTTACTAGCAAGACTTCAGGTGTAAAACCTTGGCGTTCGTCGAACTACAGACCCAATATGGTCTTGACGATCCATTATCTAAACTACAGGCCTAAAGCCTTGGCGTCACATTATCTGACCTGCAGGTGTAAAACCTTGGCGTTCGTTGAACTACAAGACCCAATATGTTCTTGGCGTTCGTTGAACTACAGACCCAATATGGTCTTGGCGTTCCATTATCTAAACTACAGGCCTAAAGCCTTGGCGTCACATTATCTGAACTGCAGGTATAAAACTTTGGCGTTCGTTGAACTACAGACCCAATGAAGTCTTGGCGTTTACAATCAAGTCTATAGGCCTAAAGCCTTGGCGTCACATTATCTGAGCTGCAAGGTGTAAAACCTTGGCGTTCGTTGAACTATAGACCCAATATGGTCTTGGCTTTCCATTATCTAAACTACAGGCCTATCTAGCCTTGGCGTTCACTATCAACACTTCAGGCTTAAAGCCTTGGCGTTATATTATCGTACTCTTGGGGCTACCGGCGTTGCTGGTCAAGCAGCAAGGACTCCAGGCATAGGAATCGGACTGTCGATGCCCCTACTGGATGCCGACATGGACATCGGTGGAGACTACACCGGACCAAGCGGCTTCAGCCACAGAGCTCGTGTCGGGGACGACACTTAGTCAGGAGAGGCCGTATTAGATAGATTGAAAAATAGGAACAAAATAAACCGTTTCTATACACCCAATATAGAAACCGTTTATAAGCCCATGCAGGCTCGTCGGCCGGGAGATTCATGTCCGAGGCTCCGTGCGGAACGGACCTCTTGTTAGTTTACGTGAGGATTGTATTACTGTGTCGAATCTCTGATAGTCGTTGTTTTGGCTAAATAAATGTTAAATCGTGTTCAGTTTTGTTATTTGTTTATTTTTAGTAAAATGGCTTTTGATCCTGACAATATAATTATAATTGTGTAGGTAATGCAAGTTTATTCAAAGACATTTTCTCGTAAATACCGTTTAGAAAATTTCCGTTAATTTTGTGGTTTTTTTTTTCAGGCTATTTGACAGCCCTCATACACCGAAGACATTGTTGGAGAAATGCTCTACGCCGTCCCACCATCCGACACGCATGAGACTGTTCCCGCCGAAGATCAACTTTCAAACGAGTGAGTTTTTTTTTTAAGTATATCGACAACACATCTTCAGCAGTAACACGGGGCCATTGCCGGTAACAAGCAATACTACTAGTCTATGTAAATTTATATGGAGCGTTTTATGACTAGAGAAGGAAATAATGGCTGTTTTTCAATAATTGAAAATCCTGTATTGTCTGACCAACTTCAGCCAATGAAACAAACTACGGTAAAACTTTAAAATGGGCGGGAATTCCACTCCAACCTAGCCTTGAGTTTCTTTCGTCATTTTTTCTTAAACCTTTATGGCGTAAGGTCCTTAAATTTATTAATTTTGTAAAAACTGGGTGGTAAATAGTGTATGATTAACGAAAAAAATATTACAAATTAATCATTTATAATTTTTAAACACTTTGCAAGTTGCAAAAATGCTACACTGCATTAGCACTAAATAATTAAAGTTAAAATTAGGAACAAATTAATAAAATACATCCTCGTCCTCTTTACTTATACAAAGAAAATATAAATTTCAAGAGTCAAATATTAGTATTACACCATTAATTAATTTTTTGTAAATGAATTAGAAGAGTTGGACAGAGGCGTGTATTCGTTCGACACTACAGTGAAACATCATTACCTATAAGTCTCATCATCTAGTGAGCTGAATTGTCACTTAATCGTAAGAACGCTTTGTTGGTGCCGTATAACACCAAGCAAAGTCAGTCTATCGGCATTTCTTTTATTGCTGGATCAGTTTGAGTGGTATGTTGCAGAAATACAACACGGCTCCATAAAGGGTTAAGGTAATTGTTTCCGAAACGCTAGTAGATTACTGTCAGGTTCTTAGCATGGCTTGCCGCCCAAGTCGTGATTCGTAACTCACAGGGGTCCCGTTAAGTTGCCGCTCAAACCATAACTTGCCTGCTGAACACCTTAAGTAATCACCTCCCTCATCCGATGAATTTGTAAAGGCCTTGTGGCATACTGTCACACGACATTTACCGGCCGAATGTCGTCGAATCGAGCACATCGAATGTCGGATGATGCAAATGGCTTATGCGCACAGCGGGGCGCCTCCCGTTTGTCACAATCCTGCACAGGCGTGCGGCAGTGTTCGCAATACCTCTCAGAACGACACACGTGCCTACACAAAACTGTGTTCATTGCATTCTGTATTTGTATTAATTACTAGCTGATCCGGCAAACGTTGTTTTGCTATATAAGGTTTTGTAATATCTTCTGAGATGTCTATTGAAATTAAGTGATGTCAGAGACAATTTTGTTCACAATTAAATACTCTTAATCAACAACACATTTATTTGGATAAAGATTAATATTATTACGTTGATACAACTCTTATCAAATAATGCATTAATTTCGACCAAATTTGATTACCATAATAACGGTTCTAGTGACTCTATCTTAAAAGATAGACATATATTGTCGTGGACATTTTTTTAGATCATTTCAAGAGGAATAATTCTTTCCTACATATATTTTTGGTATCTTGAACCGTTTTTGCAGCGCACGCAATGGAAGCCCTCAAGGATGAATAATTTTCCCCGTTTTTTCACATTTTCCATTATTTCTTCGCTCCTAATAGTTGCATCGTGATGTTATATAGCCTAAAGCCTTCCTCGATAAATAGTCTATTCAATACAAAAAGAATTTTTCAATTCGAACCAGTAGTTCCAGAGATTAGCGCGTTCAAACAAACAAACAAACTCTTCAGCTTTATAATATTAGTATAGATTAGTATAGATTGTTTAACAATACTTAGAAAAAAAAAATGAGCACTTATCTTTACTGTTGGCTTTATTTAAAACCGTAGTGGCGGAATTCTTAATTACCGTGGACACAACTCACCGCGTACCATATCCGAGCCTATACCTACCAAAGTACCTATAGCCTCTTCCGGCCAACGGTTATCTGTCCTGCGAAAAAAAATAAAAGGGGGGAAATTTTAGCTTAGCTTTAGCTTAAGGTTTCTAGCGAGCGACAATCCAAGATTGATTGACTTGGTTGTGATTATTCAATTACTTTTAAAATGTAGTAACAATTATTTCGTTTTATAAAGTAAAAGATTATTAAACCATTTTTTTTTAATCGTACAATTGTTGATATATAGTTTTTTTTAAATACGAAGAATATACAGTTATTGGTATAACCTTATAACGGTATTTCTGGTAAGAATAAAAACAAGTCTTCCTTGCATATGCTGGCATCGTCAACGTTTGGCTGCGGAATTTTGAGTGGGCTTGCAGATTTAGAGTGATGCGCAAATGGGTAAACCCGTAACAATGCCAATTTTTTCGTTATTTAAAAGCTAATATAGGTCACAAAGACTTAAGAGCTTTAGAACGATGATGCAAATGAGTTAGCCCATAGTAATGCGATTTTTTTTTTGTCATTTGGGAGCTAGTGGACAATGACGTATCCAGAGATGGGCAAAATGTAATCTGATTAATGATGAACAATTACAAAATGTAGTCGTAATTTTAATTTTCTTGCTCTGTAATTATTATTAAATCCATTTAAAAAATTAAGAAAACACAAATGTGTATACAATCTGGCATTTTGTAGTGTTTAAAACATAAATGAGCAAAATGCAGTCATATTAATAGTAAAAAACGTAAAATGTAATCGTTAATCATTTTCATTAATCTGATTGCATTTTGCCCATCTATGGACATATCCTACATTTTTTAAAATATTTTTATTCTCACCAGCGGATCATTACCCAAATTTGAGTGGAGTCGTTATTTGAAATTTGCGAAATTGACTCTCATTATTGTGCAGGTATGCCGTCGGGTTCGAGTCACCACCTTCACCCGCCATCTGGAGACGAAGACAGCGCGCTGGGCAGTTTCCTGCCTGACGAGTTCGATGAATCCAGACTGACAGTCAAGAGACCCGTGGCGAACATCAACCCATTTACACCGGATGGTCAGTATTGGCTTCTGTATCACATTCTTGACTGCAGTTATAGAAAGTTGTACAAAATTTGCAAGATTGGGGAGTTGTCAATAGGAAAAAACTCCCTGTTATAAACCAATTGCATAATTTCACTAATTCCCTAAAATATAAACACGGTTTCATTATTATAACACTTAGAGTTTAATATTATTATCTTTTTGCGCAAAGGGTGCAAATAGCCTACATTACCAAACCAGTTCAAGTGTTAATTTTGCGAGTTCCTATGTTGGTGCATAGCGAGTGTGAATGATATAGCATTTATACTCCAACATGCATATAATATATCGAGGGGTGAAAGGCCATTTGGTTTAAGGGACATTAATTGACAACATAGTAATTAATATATATTTTTGGATTCGGTAAAAGACGCTGATTATTTAACGCTATTAAAATCTGAACTATTCAAGACAAACAATCCTACGGTACATCATCTTTGTGTAACTCCAATAGTTTAGACAGTGTACGCCAAGATAGCTCTCAGAAGCCAGATTTTTTTCCGACTTGATTGACATTTATTGTTATATTATGACCAAAATTACATAAAATCACTATAAATTGTATGGATGTATAATCGATATTGCTGTAAAAGTTTCACGCAAAACCGTCCATTAGTATTATCGTGAATGAGTAACAAACATTCACAAACTTTCACATTTGTAATACACCTATCCCCCGATTTACACGGTAGATACGTTCCTGAGAAAAACGTGTAAATCGAAAAGCTTGCAGAAAATGCATAATTTTGCTATTTAACAGTTGTAATTTTTTTCAATATTTTTAGGTGTACACAGAAATAAAAATAAAATGCATTGACAGGTTTAAATATGTAATATATTACGGAAACACAGTTTTTTTATTTAATTACAATACATTAAACAGAAGAACAAAAAATAAAACCACAGGTGTTTTATTATTTTGGGAGTCGAAGCTGCTCGCGTCCGTAGGCTTTACCCTAGTTTCCCTACACGTGACTCCTGGGTGGTGCTAAACGAGCAGCAGCGAGGTGGTAGGGCGCCGGTGCCCGTCTGGATCGCGACCACAGTACATGGGTGTAAAGCCCGTCATAGTGACCAGTTTCGGCTGGTCGCGTTTCGGGATCAGCTTGTGTATATCCAGTAGCTCATATACCTAGAGACCTTCAGTCGTGGTAAATGTGGGCCGACATGACGATGTTGACTATCAATGGATTTTCATCCTTTGATAGTCGCTTTCGTTTTTGGACTACATTGCACTTAACATCAGGTACGCTGTAGTCACTATGTCGTGCCAGTGTAAAAAAAAAAAAAAAAAAAAAGTAAAATCCTTCATCATGTGCAGCAAGTCAGCACATAAGCTCGGGATTCCCCGTGAGATGTGTACACAGCGCACGTGTTCAAACACAGTAGTATTTAGTAGAGTGCGATAAAAACAAAAAAAAAACTTATTTGGAAAACCGTGTAAAAGCGAAAACGTGTAAAACAAGTACCGTGTAAATCGGGGGATAGGTGTATTATTCGTAGGATATCATTGTAATTTTTATGCATTATTACTAACGAACATTAGCCCATTACTCTTCAGTAATTTTGATTGCCTCTACAATAATTATGAAATGAGAAAGGTTTACATGTTGAGGATTTCAGTATATCTCTATGCTTCAACGTTTTTTTATACATAACATTTTATATAACATGCTTTTATGTACGTTTTGTAATCGTTATTGTTTTTCTAGGTCAAGCGTTGAATAAGAAAAAACGAGCGTTGTCTAACACTCCGACATGGGACTCGACTCCTGAACAACCGGCGAAGAGACTCAAGGTAAATTTACTCATAAAAATTTTAAAAAATGTCAGCCACGCGCTGGATTAACCTCGTCCGTGTTAACTAGTAGGGTTGTGTAAAACGTTTCTCCAACAATGTCATAGGTGTATGGAGGCTTTTGGATAATTTGAGTAAAAAAAACTTATTATTTTTTTCTTTTTTTTTACACTGGCTCGACATAGTGACTACAGCGTACCTGATGGTAAGTACAGTGTAGTCCAAAAACGAAAGCGACTATCAAAGGATGAAAATCCATTGATAGGCTACATCGTCATGTCGGCCCACATATACCACGACTGAAGGTCTCTAGGTATATGAGCTACTGGATATACACAAGCTGATCCTGAAACGCGACAAGCCGAAACTGGTCACTATGACGGGCTTTACACCCATGCACTGTGGTCGCGATCCAGACGGGCACCGACGCCCTGCCACCTCGCTGCTGCTCGTTTAGCACCACCCAGGAGTCACGTGTAGGGAAACTAGGGTAAAGCCTACGGACGCGAGCAGCTTCGACTCCCAATAGTCCAATCCATTAGTCCATTATTCATTATTCATATTATTCATTATTTTTATCCATTATTCTCTCCATTAGTCGTAAGACTGCGCGTAAGACGTAAAACCTGAGGTATACTGGCTTATATCAGTGACGTGCGTAGGGTATTTGGATAGGGTAAGCAGAATTCGCGTAATTAATTTGATCATTACATTATAACAGTAACTATTATATTATAACAGTAACTATTATATTGCTTTCATATGAAAGATAGCTTTTGCCCGCGGCTTCTCTCGCGTTAAGAAGTATTATTATTAATGAGGTATAGTTTTTGCGCCTTTACTTTTGTTTAGCGTGTGTAAAAAATTAGGGCCTACAAAACTGCTTTGTACACAATATTCTTAACTAATCTGTCAATCAGTGTAATCTGTCTTTCCTCCCCTATTTGATCCAAACTAAACGCCATACTACTAACTACTACTATTAACGCCATCTATTGTCAACATTTAGAACTAAAAATTATTTTGTTCGTCTTAATTAATTCGTTCTTTATTTTATCCCCTTGGGGGTGGAATTGATCAAAATCCCTTCTTAGCGGATGCCTACGTCATAACATCTACTTGCATGCCAAATTTCAGCCCGATCCGTCCAGTGGTTTGGGTTGTGCGTTGATAGATCACTATGTCAGTCAGTCGGTAACCTTTGAGTTATATATATTTAGATAGATGACGTAAATATAGAATAAATTTGAATATAAATGGTTCCTTTTTTTGTTTAACTTTAAGCAATTTAGTCAAGACTTATTTATCGTAAGGGTATGCATTGCTTTCTTGCTTCTATGAACGCTACCGGCTTATACTGGCTGTATATAAAAGTGACAGCATTGCACCTGATAGAAAGTAACAGTGTAGTCCCGGAGCGGTGACTTGTCTTGTTGCCTTGTCGCGTTTCGGGATCAGCTTGTGTATATCCAGTAGCTCGTATACCTAGAGACCTTCAGTCGTGGTATATGTGGGCCGGCATGACGACGGAGACTATCAATGGATTTTCATCCTTTGATGGTCGCTTTCGTATTTGGACTACACTGTACTTACCATCAGGTACTCTGTAGTCACTATGTCGAGCCAGTGTAAAAGAAAGGTTACTGTAGTGAGTGTGTTATTTAATTGTTCAGGAGTCAAACATACCACGTTACCACATGGAGTTCGTCGAGCTGGGCATGATCGGCCGAGGGCAGTTCGGCCGTGTGACCAAGTGTGTGAACAAGCTGGACGGATGCGTGTACGCGCTGAAGAGATCGCTGCGGCCCGTCTCGGGCTCCGCGGCCGAGAGGGCGGCCATCACTGAGGTGTACGCCCACGCCGCTTTGGGGAAACATCCGCACGTAGTCAGGTAACATACGGACATATATACTACTTTTTATGGTGCTAGGGCGATTGCCTGAACTGGCTCATGACCACAGTATTGTAAACGTTGTGTAGAGTGATAGATTTGACGAGAGTCCAGGGGCTTTCTAACTTGAATTAAAATACTTAAAAATTTTGAAATATACATTCTGGAATATTTATCATATCACCTGGCTGTACCCGCGACTTTGTCCGCGTGAACTAGTGTCTTTGAGTAGCATTTTTAATTATTTAGGTTAATTAGTGTGTGTGGAACAGTCGTCTCCCGTTTGTGTACACACACAGCCATATTTCCTCACCCTACAATGCGCGGGCTGCACAGTGCTCGTTGCGTACGGCGCGGCGCTTGGCAAGTTTCTTACTCATAGAATGCTGTGCCAGATGGTAACGCTTGCTCATCCGCGACTCCCCCTAGGATGTAAGGACGTAGGTTAGGGCACAATGGGGCTGATATATTCAATGTAATAAAAGCCCCTAAATAAAAACTCTCTTACTCGCGTTAACTTCAGTTTCACATTTTGTAATGACTCCGTAAATGTTACATCTGAATAGCTGTCTTTCTGAGAAAGGACATAGGCTACTTTTTAATGCGAAAAAAGGGTTGTAAGGAATTTGAATGGGGAAGATGAAAATTGTAAGGAAGTATCGTCATTTTTAGAGCTAAAAGCTTGAAAATTATTTTTTAGGCTGTTTATTTATTTGTTTTAATAGGCTCTCAAACAGAGTGTATACACATTCAATAAATATTAATAGAAAACATGCCTTATACAATTACAGTGCACCATTCCAATTAGATGAAAGCGCAAAAGCACTACAAAGTTAATTTCCATACAAAGTGAAACTCTGTGTAAAAAAATCTAGTGGTACAGCGATAAAAAACAAGAGATCCTTAGTACACAAACTGTACATTTATAATTATATTAACAGTGAAACAATTTTAAAACACTTTCTTTGAAAGAGGTTAGAGAACTATAAAATATATCTTGATTTTCATTGTGAATGTTATTAAAGATTTTACACAGGCGCCATGAAGGAGCCTGTTTGCCAAGGTTGGTGCGGATATTTATTGTGGCAAATGGTATATATGAGCAAGGTCTTGAGCCTGAATGTGACACTTTCAGTGAAATGATGATGTCCTAGCCGGTTTCGGCCACGGCGACTGTTTCAACACCGGTTAAGAAAATCGAGGTCCAGTTTTCGGAAGCAGTCAATTGCGCAGGAGATATTTAAGTGCATAACTGGACGCGCTGCCAGAAAAGCACTCTCTCGTCCGAGCTCCCTCGGGCCCGATGGAATGGAGAACCAGTACGATCGGGAGGGAGCGGGATGCAGGTTTGGTCGAGTTTTCCCTTCTCTAAACACCTGGTTGAATTGCGGTGTTCAAGAGATACCTTAGTCGCCTTTTACGACACCTCAGCAAGAAGAGGGGCGTGCTATTCTATTCTGCCGGCAGCCACCACGGCTTCAGTGAAATACTGTAATGTTGATGTGATATAAACAAATATTACATTGAAAGTTTGTAAAAGTTTTACCCTCAAGAGCGTAAAATAATAATTGGACAATAGGGGATAAAAGTTTGTATGGAAATATACAAGGTTTATGTGAATGTTTTATGAGTTTGCGAAAATATTAGAGCGATTCTGGTGTAACATTTACGGAGTCATTACAAAATGTAAAACTGAAGTTAACGCGAGTAAGAGAGTTCCCAAGCGCCGCGCCGTACGCAACGAGCGCTGTGCAGCCGCGCGGTGTAGGTGGGGACATAAGCCTGTGTGCTTACCGGAATGGGCAGACGACTGTACCACACACACACACACACACACTAATTAACCTAAATAATTAAAAATGCTACCCAAAAACACTATTCCATGCGAACGAAGTCACGGGTACAGCAAGTATTACAATAACATAATAACTTAAACTTGATGCCGCAGTATTATGAGAAAGCGACAGGATACTCGGCTTTTCACTAATTTACGGTAGAAGTATCTTGTTTGAGCTCATTGAAGTGGTCTTAAAGAATTGGATACAAAGAAAGGCATATTTAAGTTGCGGGGGTGCGTGAGTCCGGCTAATAACTTGGACGGTATTTTCATTTCATCTCATCCTTCATAGATATTATTCGGCGTGGGCGGAAGACGACCATATGATTATCCAGAACGAGTACTGCGACGGTGGCTCCCTACAGCAGAAGATGGAGAGTGGACCTTTGCCGGAGAGCGAGCTTCTCTTGTTGCTGGCTCATATAGCAGATGGTTTATAGTGAGTGCATCAACTTAATCCGAATTCGATCCATAAGAAAAGCGGACATTTTTTGACCTGGTGGCAAACTCATGGATAATCAGGGCAGCTGTGAAAGTTTCAACCCTGGTTATTCTGACCCTTGCTGACTAAAACCAGCGTGGTGTTCATTCTCCCATCTACCACATGTTAAAGGAAAGGCAGAGCCAGCTTCTACTGCAATTCGGCGATGTCGGAATGTCTGATTACGAGATTATGAGATCATCAAATAGTTTAGATTTTAAGTCAATATAGGCCGTAATAACCAAGTGGATATGGAACCGGTATCCAAACGCGGCAAAGCCAATAGTCGTAGGTACGTATCCAGGCACCCTTAGAGCGGCTTTAGGCATGTAAATAGTACGTTAAGATCGTATTCATCTAATTAATGTTGATGGAGCGTTTCGTTACACGCAATAATGAGTTTAGCTTCACAAAGGTTTAATTAGACCGGGCGGCTTCATTATTATACGATTGTGTCAAAACACTTGGTTCTGTTGTACTCGACTGTCAACTAAATGTCAAAGATGTCTCGCGCCTCAGTGATGCGAGATTCTTGTGTAATGTACTGGTAAGCTCGTAAATGTTTGAAGAAATATACTTATCTAAGGTGCTTTTAAACATATGCATGTCTCACTTTTTTACATGGTCACCGGTGTAGGAAAATATCGTGAGGAAACCAGCATGGCATGTGTACTAGTGCCTCGAGAATGGTAATCGGCTGTGCTACTGGGCATTTTGGGCACGACATATAAGCACAAAGTTGATACAGCCTCTAATTTAACTCTGCTCACCCCGTAAGGGTTATAGTGTGACGATATTTATTATTTATAATAAGGTAAATACTTTTTATGCTTCACGGTATGAACATCGCGGGGTATATCCTCAATGAAATGAAATGAAAAATGTAATGAAATATATTTATTTTCACCACAAACTAACAAAATACTAGAAATTCAAAAGCAGTAACATTTCTGTTACACGGCAACAATATACAGAAACAAAAGAAGAAACAAAAACATATTAACATGGCGAAAATGGGACCTCCATCAGCTTAAAGCCACAGGGGAAGTCTGCAGCGCTGATTTTCGTGGAGGGCCCCGAAATTGGATTGGATTTCGTGGTATTTCGGGTTCATTGCTAACACAAAAGAAGTTGTGGGATGAGGATGGTGTATCTGGGCAGTAAACTTGAGGGAGTCTGCTGCCTGGTGGAGAGAGAGAGGCAGCGCGCTAACTCCGGCGCTCTGCCTGTGAGAAAAGTTTTGAGGGGTGGGCTCTTTACACCTTCCTAAGATGAAGAAAAAACAGGCTGTTTGCTAACTGGGCATCTGGAAGAACCTGGATCCCCAGGCTCGGGAGGAGTGATTGGAAGGACAACCCGGGGCTTTTTAGTCAGCAGGAGACTAACACACTGGGGTCACTGCTCTCACAGAGGCTCCAATGGTCCTATGCAAGACTTTTGACCGGGTTAAAAAAAGAGGATGGTTTATAAATAAATATGAATGTTTCAGTTACATACACTCATTGCATTTGGTGCATATGGACGTTAAGCCTGGGAACATATTCATATGCAGCGGTGAGCCCCAGCCCGCTCATGACTCCGACGATGGCTATGAAGATGACGAACCCCATCCTCAGCACATGTACAAGATTGGTAAGTTTAATATACTCTTTACTAGAGCAAAAACATTTCATTCTTTCGGCGTTTCTTAAGGTAGTCGCTTCCAAAACGCTAGTAGATCATACGTAGGGTTCGTATGTTGGCTAGCGGCTCAATTCGAGGTCCGTACCCATAGGGATGCCCTAGCGTTGCTACCCCCAACCTATAAATCGCTGGTAGAGCACCTTCAGAGCTCGCCCACTCAAGTCCAGTGTTGTAGTAGTAGAGGCTTTTTCCGGTCACCAACGAACGACATTTAGAAGACAAAAAAAAACTGATTTTTGCAAGTAATCAGAGCTTTGATCGCATATAGATAACTAGCTGATCCGGCAAACGTTGTTTTGCTATATAAGGTTTTGTAATATCTTCTAAGATGTTCATTGAAATTAAGTGATTTCAAAGACAATTTTGTTCACAATTAAATACTCTTAATCAACGACACATTTATTTGGATAAAGATTAATATTATTACGTTGATACAACTCTTAACAAATAATGCATTAATTTCGACCAAATATGTTTACCATAAAAACGGTTCTAGGGACTTAATCTTAAAAGATAGACATATACTGTCGCGGACATTTTTTTAGATCATTTCAAGAGGAATAATTCTTTCTTACATATATTTTTGGTATCTTGAACCGTTTTCGCGGCTCACGCAATGGAAGCCCTCAAGGATGAATAATTTTCCCCGTTTTTTTTACATTTTCCATTATTTCTTCGCTCTTAATAATTGCTTCGTGATGTTATATAGCCTAAAGCCTTCCTCGATAAATGGTCTATTCAACTCAAAAAGAATTTTTCAATTCGAACCAGTAGTTCCTGAGATTAGCGCGTTCAAACAAACAAACAAACTCTTCCGCTTTATAATATTAGTATAGATTTAATTTGTTTAATTTTATATAACCAATAACATTTTAATCTTCATAAATCATTTCTTTCAATCATTTCTTCATTTTTTCTTCAGCCGTGGTGGCTGCCGGCAGAATAGAATAGCACCCCCCTCTTCTTGCTGAGGTGTCGTAAAAGGCGACTAAGGTATCTCTTGAACACCGCAATTTAACCAGGTGTTCAGAGAAGGAAAACTCGACCAAACCTGCATCCCGCTCCCTCCCGATCGTACTGGTTCTCCATTCCATCGGGCCCGACGGAGCTCGGAGGAGAGAGTGCATTTCTGGCTGCGCGTCCAGTTGTGCACTTAAATATCTCCTGCGCAATTGACTGTTTCCGAAAACTGGACCTTGATTTTCTTAATCGGTGTTGAAACAGTCGCCGTGGCCGAAACCGGCTAGGACATCATCATCATCAGTTGTAGAAGCCTTTCCTGGTCACCAACGAACGATATTTAGAAGATGAAAAAAAAACGGATTTTTGCAAATACTCAGAACTTTGATTGCATATAAATAATTTAATTTGATAAATTTTATATGACCAATAACTTTTTAATCTTCATAAATGGTAATATATAATTTTTCTAATGTATTTTGATAACGATATCGCGACACAAATATACCCTTCTGGGGTCGGACAGAGCTTTAAATATTAAGTTTGAAAAGCAGTCAAAAGACTGCTTAGGGCAATCTAGTGTTAATGTAAATATGATGTGCCCAGGTGACCTGGGTCACGTGACCTGCCTGACCAATCCATTCGTCGAGGAGGGTGACTGCAGGTACCTTCCGAAGGAAGTGCTTCAAGAGAATTTCACGCAGCTCACGAAGGCTGACATATTCGCATTTGGTACGTATTTCCTCTCATATTAACCCTAGCTTTTTTTTTACTTGGGGAAAATCCTCATGGGACCGTCTCGGTCGCACGGGGGGTTGCACGAAACCGAGGTGTGTCGGACTTGTACCGACTAAAAACCCCAAGGTGACTTCTTCTGCGCATTGACGGGGACCGCGGGACCTGTAATCAATTCGCCGCAGCCCCGTCGCGCCGCGCCCGCTGGGCACAAATTCGGAGGAAGATATCTTCCCCGACACTGCTCATTGTATTTAGGCAGAGCACGTCACAGTGCTCTGCCTACTTCTCGAGGGTCGCTAACCAGTCGTTCAGGGCCCCCGCCCTGAGCGGCCGCGACCCCAAAGGCATCAGCCAACCGGTCGTGGATCGACCGATCGGCTGGTACTGATGTGCCGGGGCGGTTGCCGGCACCCCGGTGTCTTCTTCGAGCGGCCTTCTGCCGCTCTCGCTCTGCGGCCTCCTTCTGGGACATGACGTCTTCACAGAAGGAGACCACGGCCCTCCAGTTGTCATATCCTGCCAGCATGGCCGACACCACTGCTGGCAGGGAGATATTAACCCTAGCTGTAGTGACCCGGCATTGCCCGAGTACAAATAATATTTACCAGTGACGTGCATAGGATATTTGGACAGGGTAGGCAGAATTCGCGTAATTAATTTGTATATTCTGTTATGATAGTAAATATTATATTGCTTTCACAGGAAATATATAGATGACATGAATGTGGAATAAATATGAATATAAATGGGTCATTTTTTTTGGGCATAACTTTAAACAATTTATGCTAGACTTATTTATCGCAAGGGCATGCAATGCTTTCATGCATCTATGGAATGAACGCTACTGATATTTACCCTATTCAAGTTAGATTCAAAGACGATGAAAACCGCGTTGAGAAACTTTTATCGTATTTTTGTATAAACTTTCAACCCCTATTTCACTCCTTAGTAATAGAATATTAAAAATCCATACTTAGTGAGTGCGTTCATCATACAAAAAATAACTCAATGTCATTTTTTTTTTGTTTCTAACTACACTAGCTCTGGCTCTATGTTATGTCAATCAGGACAATTAGTTCTTTAGACAGTATAAAATGAAGTCGCTTTTTTTGTCTGTTGGCTTAGATATTTAGCGTGGTATGTATGGTGGTAGAAAGTAGACTTACCATAGGCTAAAGCGCAGGATAGCGCGTAAAGATGAGATGATGATAGAAATGAAGAAGTCCAGACAGTAAGTAGGTAGGTGTTTAATGAAGCATAGTACAAAGTCCAGTAGAAATAATGAAGCACAAGTATGATAGTTCATGTAGAAAGTTCAGAGCACATCAATACAAATGAGAACACGAAGATAATAAAAATGTGAACATTATAAAATAACGAGCGAGTGGTGCGTGGAAACGAGACTGTTTTTGTCGGATGCGCGGGCGGTTTTAAGCGCTTGCGTCGCGTGCGCATGCGCAATCCCCCCCGCGCGCGCCGGTATCCCACGGTTGTCGGATGCGCGGGCGGTTTTAAGCGCTTGCGTCGCGTGCGCATGCGCAATCCCCCCGCGCGCGCCGGTATCCCACGGCTCTCTAGCTTAGAGCCCGGTGCGAGTTTGCATCGGACGACACGATTTTAGAAATAAATACTAAGTGTGTTACAATGACATGTGTTGATAAAATTACTTAGATAAATAAGTGAAGATATAATAATGTTATTTAAAATAATTATTAGTTACTAGCTGTCCCGGCAGACCTTGTTCTGCCCTATTTATCTAAAACAAAGTCACATTGTTTTTTTTTAATGTTAATAATAGCTTCCCCGTTGGCTGTTTTTTTGAAAATTGTTTGAAGGAACCTGGCCTTAATGCTATATGTATAAAAATTGACAAATATTGACATTAATATTTATACGTCACTCAATAATTGTTTCGCCTTCCCGGAACCCGTCCACTAACATTTAAACTTTATGGTATGGTGTTAAAGTTCAAATTAACTTTTAAATATTATTACGAATTTTTTGTATGAGAATATAGAAAAGTGTTGTTTTTAGATATTTTCAGACATTTTTTTTAATTTTTTTCTCCGTAATAACCTTCCCTAGACTTCAACAAACACAACATAAAAGAAATCAGCCAAATCGGTTCAGCCCTTCTCGAGTTTCGCGCTTATACACATTTAACGATTCATTTTTATATTATAGATATGTTAGTATAGTATAAAGAATTAGAAAATAGATAATGTTAAGGACAAATAAATAGATAGTGGGTATGCCACAGTGCTTTTGATTGCTAATGGTACATGTATGATTTTAATCGTTAGGCATGACGCTGTTCGAAGCGGGCGGCGGTGGACCTTTACCCAAAAACGGTGATCAGTGGCACGACTACAGGGACGGAAAGCTTCCGAACCTGCCCAACCTGTCCAGGCAGTTTAACGAGCTATTGAAGGTAAGATTTTTTTTTCTACACCTGGCATTGTAGTAATCTTGTTGAGCCAGTATAAAAAAGAAAATTGACTATAGCTCCGTGAATATTTGTAGACGATCGAAAGTGATGTTTTTAATAGGTCCTTGAACACGCGTTATATACACGGTTAGTCGAAAAGGGTATTATATAAAGCAAAAAACCTAGGAAGGGGGCCATTAAAACAAACATCTTGTGTACTATAACTTTTCGCAAATATGAATAACTAATGAGATACAGGTACCTATAGATTGACATACTACAAAATATAAAGAGGCAGCCCTAGAAATCATGTTTCTTCGTGTGTCAGCGACCTACCAAAGATGAATATCTAATGTAGATTGGCATGTACTTAGAAATAGATAACAACTCTATTCAGTTCACACGAACTTCCCTATATCATCGAAATTTTGATGTAGTAAATTTTTTGGTGTCTTAGATACGTTATAAATAAACAATTTTTATATTAAACTAGCTGACCCGGCAAACGTTGTTTTGCTATATAAGTTATTGTAATATCTTCTAAGATGTTCATTGAAATTAAGTGATGTCAAAGACAAGTTTGTTCACAATTAAATACTCTTAATCAACAGCACATTTATTTGGATAAAGATTAATATTATTACGTTGATATAACTCTTAACAAATAATGCATTAATTTCGACCAAATTTGATTACCATAAAAACGGTTCTAGTGACTCTATTTTAAAAGATAGACATATACTGTCCTGGACATTTTTTTAGATCATTTCAAGAGGAATAATTCTTTCATACATATATTTTTGGTATCTTGAACCGTTTTCGCGGCTCACGCAATGGAAGCCCCCAAGGATGAATAATTTTCCCCGTTTTTTTCACATTTTCCATTATTTCTTCGCTCCTAATAGTTGCATCGTGATGTTATATAGCCTAAAGCCTTCCTCGATAAATGGTCTATTCAACACAAAAATTTTTCGATTCGAACCAGTAGTTCCTGAGATTAGCGCGTTCAAACAAACTCTTCAGCTTTATAATATTAGTATAGATAATTAAATTCCAAAATTTATTATCTAAAACAAGGCGTACGCGGGCCGGAATAAATCTTGGACTTATGCCGTTGCACAAAATGCACCCTCTTAGGCGGGATGATTTTTATAAATAAAGGTTGCGATGTTTGAGACAATTATCTAAGTACTTACCGTAGGGACCGGTATTCGGGCACTTCACACTTTGTATGTGTTTGTATGCGAATGTGGAGTATGGTTTTGAGAATTTGTGTATTGCTAGTTTGAAGTAATTCATACGATTATAATGGAGAAGGATGCGATGCGATGTTTGTAGTTTAAAGCGAGAACGTTAAGTAATTGAATGAAGTAGGCCAGATGGCGTTGCGGATTCGGTGAGTTTGCATTATTATTATTTTTTTATGTTCTGGAGTTGCGCCTTTTGGCGTGACTAAAGCGAAAATGAAATGAGAGAGAAAATATCATTAGCGTTTGAAGAAATTAGAAATTCTCCTCAAATGTTACATGATGTTATAGCTTCCGTGGGCCGACGTGCCACCTTGTGTATTGAAAAAAACTGTTTAAAATCTGTGAGATATCGTTTAAAATATAAAACATTAACGAAATTGGTATTTGTGTTTTAAATTGAGTGTAAATTGTAAATTACTATATTCCTTTTTAAGTATACAGGTTGGAAACTTTCAGCGGGGCAGTAAGTAGAAGTACCTTATCCGTTGCAGTTACACGAAAGTGGTCTTAGGAGACTATACATATTTTTTTATGGAATTCTGTTTCAATTCTTTTGAGTACTCCAACGATGGTAGGTCCCATAGAAGTTTTGAATCAATATCAGTAACAGGATCGATTGGAATCAAAAATTTTTTTTTGTATAAAATTGCTATTTTTTGCTAACTGTACATTTTTTTGAAAATCTGTTGAATGGGAAACAGAATTCCATAAAAAAATATGTATAGTCTCCTAAGACCACTTTCGTGTAACTGTAACGGATAAGGTACTTCTCCTTACTGCCCCGCTGAAAGATATCCACCCTGTATACGATACCTATACCAATAATAGCCTTGGCTTGGTATACCCTTTCCGACTAACCGTGTATATTTAACAGAAAATGGTGGATCCAGACCCGGCGGTGAGGCCATCGGCAGCTAGGCTAAAGAGACACCCACTGCTCCATCCATCCGATAACAAGAGCAAGTCGCAGCTGAGGCGAGAGCTCGCCGCGATCAAAACTAAGAACGAATGGCTCTCCAGGAAACTACAAGACCTGCTAAAGTGAGTTCACTTGTTGCGCTTTATATACCCTGTTCGTTTTACCAAGCCCCCTCTAACAGCCCCCCTAACAGCCGTCAGTTATAAGCCACCAGTGAAGAGGCAGTGTTTTTTTTTAACCGAAAAATCCGGCATATTACCATCAGGGTCACTATAAGGGCAGCGAGCCTGATGTGTCCTGACAAAACCCCCAGGGTGTCCTTGTAATCATTCCACCCGGCCCTGGGAATTCTAATTCATCCAGAAGCCCGGGAGCAAACGGCCTTGGTAAGGCTTCCTCGCTGGCTGGGTGTGGGTGTTATCTCTCTGACTCTTGCATTGCCACCCGACCCATAAATTCGCTGGCTGAGCATTTTCTGTGCTCGCCCCGTAAGCCCGGTTGAGTTGTAAAGGTCTGTCCCGGCCATCAATGTTCAGTGTTCCACCAATGTTCAATTGGTGCAGATGTTTCGGAGTTGGTCGTTTGCAGTGACCGTTTTGTTAAATCACAATAGTTAATGGGCTAACAATGGAATTTGACAGTTAATCAAAAAGTTAAAGGGGAGTAGAGGCAGATCAGATAGCTTGTGAAGACTTCTTCATTGCAATTAATAATGTCTTCCACAGGTTGCGTCTACAGATATATATTTTACTAGCAGCCCATCCCGGCTTCGCACGAGCATAATAATATAATAAAATAACTCCCTTGACTCCCCTCCCGTACCTCTTCAACGCATAGCTAGCCGAGCGAAGTTTGTTCTATTATTTAAACTCGTGATATCTTGTAAATGGAATGTCCGAATCGAATCATTTACAAGGTGATATGATGAAGGTATTGAAGTAGTCTTAATTAATGATTGATTTATTTTGCTAAGGATCAATACCTAGGTACGAATATAGAGCCTTTTCTAGCGGTGTATTTTGATAAAAACAATTAATAAAAGGACGCTTATTGTGACGTAACTATAAAAGATAGAGACATGCTGTCGGGACATTTTTTATTGTGATATGTCCTGAAAAATTGTAATACATCATTTTGTTCTATCGTTAATAGTTTTTGCAGTGCACGCGATTGAAGGAAGTTTTTTGTTTATTTTTTTACACCTTGGGTTAGATTATTCAAGTTCTAGTAAGCATCCCTAATCTTTTTGAAAATGAAACATAGCCTATGTCACTCGGGAATAGTGTAGCTTGCCATCGGTGAAAGAATTTTTGAAATCGGTCCAGTAGTTTCGGAGTCTATTCATTTCAAACAAACAAAAAATCAAACCTTTCCTCTTTATAATAGTAGTATAGATGACGTCAACTATTTTTAGATACATGAAACACCTACCGCCAAACCTCGCCGCGACTCAGGAGTCTGCAAAGTTCCGAACGAGGTCAGCCAAGAGGTTACAGCAGACGCCGCGAATGGACTTCCACCTCGCCGAGATGATCCAGTCCGCAACATCACCGGCCAGGCTAGACCGGCGTCCCGAGAGGCGCGCAAAGAAGGTGCACCCGCTGAGGGACCTATAGAGACGGTATTTCGAGATTACTTAATTGTAGTGAATCGTTGCAACCGGCTCCCAAATTGCAACGTCATGCATCCCTTTTTTTGTTGCATTTCTCAATACAGTACCCTTGAGAGACAGTATTTCAAGCTTGTTTAGTGCAGCGTTTCTGCTGATTTCCAAACTGCAACGTCAAACTGCATGTCATTATTACTTGCGTTTTCAAAAACCGCATCGGAGAAACACAAAAGTGGAGATGGCATCTTGAGCTTAAATGATTACAGTGGAATAAAGCATCTAAATTTGCATGATTTTACTGTTTCTCAGTTTTGTACACCTTAAGAAAAGCACAGAGATATTTCGGGATCAAGTAATTCATGTAATGCAACGTTGCAACGGATTCCCAATTTGCATCTTGATACATCTGTTTTCCTATAATGTAATCTTCGAGTAAAATCTGCAAAGGCATTGATACTTCACTTAAAATTATTATGAAATATATCACAGGTTCCCAACCTTTGCACGTAAAACACAAAGATGTTCTCCAAAGTTTTTAAAATATCGTATCGCTATATGAAATAAGTTTTAGAAACTGAGACAAGGGGCAAATGAAGTTTTAATAATTAACTTATGTTTATATAAAGTTGAAGCTCTCCTGTACCCTTTGAAAGTTTTTAATACTTTCTTGGAGTGTAATACCATATGTTGGGAACCTTTGCCATATATCAGCGACGCAAATAATAAATATTTTTAAGAATAATTAATAGATATTTCATTCAGTAAACAATTAATTGTAAGACGACATTTGTTTGAACAGAGTACATATGTAAACAGTACGTAATTATTGTTCATAGTATTAAATGAAGCTACATATATGTTTCTCAACCTATATAGTTGTGCAAAGTATGAAAAGTATCATAATTACTGCACAAAATATAGACCCATACAGAAACCATAAATTTTATTATATGCAAAATATTGTAGAGAAGGTACAATGTAAAGTTTTTGCTAAATATTAGGTTTTTAAATTGGGTCACTATAATATAAGGTTGAGAAACTGTTGTGCTATGTAGTTTTCCGTAAAAAGAAGTAATAAAGTAGTTTTTAGTGATTTTAAATTTAATGTATACAAGGTTTAGATACTTAGAGGTCATTGTCCGTTCTAGAGAAGTTTATTGAATACTGGCTCTCAGATTCCCAAACTAAATAGACCAACCTTCCGCTATATCCTAGAAATAGAGATTTATTGTTTTCCTTAACACCACCCATTCTATATAGATCACAAAATATCGAGGGACTATGCCCACTTTGAGAACCTATGGCCTCAAACTTTTATGCAGTATTTGGACGGTGACTTTTTGTATCTATCCTCATTTTCAAAAATATCTTTCGCAATAGAATTTTGTTAAAAGCGACTCCATTTTGGGTTTATTTTAAGTAAAATTGTTCATAACATAAATGTTACGAACTCTTGCTTTCCGCAATCGTTAAGTATCACCTCTCTCAAGTGCCTTTTTATATATATAATAAAATACAATGTGATATTGTGTTTATAAACGAATTTAAGTGTAAAATAATAATTAATTATAATTAAAAAGTATGAAAAAAAAATCTGTCCTATTTAATATCTTCCATTTTGTGTCTGTTTGTGATATGTCTGATATAGATTTAGTTTTTAGGATATTTTCGGGTGTGGATTGTTTTTTAAATTTACATTTATTTTGCTAAGAATTTCTTCAGACATTCTTGAATTTAATTATAGCAAGTGTTTTAATTAATTATCAAAATTATTACCACGATTCTAGTGCAGGGGTCGGCAACCTGCGGCTCGTGAGTGAGCCACGTGCGGCTCTTTAGTTCCTTAGGCAAATATTATTTTTGTCTCTATATATACAGGATGATTTTATAGACGAGGGAGATATTTTTATAGACGAGGGAGATATTTTAGAATACAATAATTTGTACCTTCTTATAAGTCATAAAAAGGTAAATAACAATATTCCCTAACAAATCATAAAGAAATATTGATGAACAAATGAGAATTGATCCGTAAAAAGTTTGGAGACCGCAGCGCGTGTGGTGCACGATTGAATGGCATGCTGATAATATTCCTTTTACGTTATTTTAGGTAAACTGGTAATTGACTCGTTACCCTTTCGTACTTTATCCTGGCTTAGGAGAGACGAAATACCTATTTAATAATTAATCGTTATTTATTCTATCATGTGTGTCATTGCCCCCTTAATATGATGACTGTAAATTACTTTGTTTTAATAGAAATATTAAGATATCACTATTTCTATATAGTTGAAATTAGAATCGAATGCTGAATATCCTCCTTGAATATCTCCCTCGTCTATAAAATCAGCCTGTATATCTACTTTTCCGATGCAGTTTATCTCCATTCTCTGGCCACTTACATATGTCATTTCTATTAAAAGCCATGCCGGTTTTCTTCACCTTAATCTGGAAAAACAAAGGGCTACGTGTCGGAACTTAAATCTACGACAATCGCGTTCCCGCGCATTGATACTGGTACCATTTTTCTTTGGTGATCCGGAGATAAATCCTGCATAGGAGCATCAGGGTCATGGTGAGGGCAGCAACCCCGGTGTGTCAGACTCCTACTGACTAAAAACCCCCCGGGATGTCCTTCCAATTACTCCACCCGAGCTCGATAATAAAAATTCGTCCAGTTGCTCAGTGAGCGAATAGTTCGGGCTTTCTCTCTGCGAAGGGTGGATATGAAGAGCTCACCAGGTGTTAAAGTATCCTTAACACGTTGAGCGGCACGCCGATTTTGAAGGTAGTCCCGGTCAAGCCACGCGTGCCAATTAGAAGCTATGTATTGCAGGGCCTGAAGAGTGTTTACGTTTAAAACGAAACGTTACGCTACTAACAGCACTGAGTGGCAAGTTAAAGTAGGTACTCAGTGTCAGTCGCCCGTGACCGACACAGCCCCATTGGAGTATTCCAGTGTCAGTCACCAATGACTGATACCCCCATTGGAGTATTTCAGTGTCAGTCACCCGTGACCGACAAGGCGGTCAATGTGTTAAAAGAATCATCCGCACCCTAACTAGGGGTTCCGTTCCGTTGTTCCTTTCAAGGTACTGAACCCTAAAAACGCAGCAAAATTTTAAAATCAATAATTAATAATCAAATAAGAAGCATTAACTAGTTTTTAACATGTATGTAATTAATTATATTTATGTGAGAGTAAAGTTTAATTTTTTTTTGTATAGATGTAAAAATATATTATTAGTTATTAAGGATTTTTTATTATAATATTTTTTTCAAATTGGCAACTCTAAATTTATAGTTGCGATATTTAATTTATTGTTTTGTCAATTAATCTAAGTAAGTTTCTTTTTTTTATATAAAAACATTCTAAGTGTATTAATTTTTTTAGTTTCTTGGTTGATATATTTTCTTTGCGATTACATAGACAAACATTAGTAAACATTGTATATTAAGTTTTTTGCCAAAATGAATTTATTTTTTGAGAACTTAGCTAAGCAAAGTCGAAATAGCGTCTATAAATCTCAGACTAAGTATTTAATTAAAACACCCTTTAGAATTAGATAACTATAATGAGTAACTTTTCAACGCCTCGTTTCGTACCCTTATAGCTTTTTCTTTAAAAACCTATAACCTTTTTGTTTTATGTTGTAAAAACCTTAAGTTTAAAGTTGCCAATTTATCCCTAAATATAGGCATATAATCCAAATTTCCCCAAATTAAGGGAAATATAAATGGTTCGTGTAAAATAAGTATCAATCGTTATTATTATTGAGCCTTTTAAGTTTTTATATCTCAATGTAGTTTCCTGCTGTTGGTTGTGCTTTATCATATTGATATGTTTAAATAACTGACGTTTGCTTAACGGTGTATGAACGGTGGTGACCGTCACAAGATTCTAAACTTTTAACAGCCGTAATCGTGATTCCACGTATTAACTCTACACAAACAGTCTCTATAGAACAGTTTGGAAAGACATGCAGTTAATAATTCTCCAACAATCTTGGATGAAAATTATTTAATTGGCACAAAAGCTATTTCTCTAATATTTTTTAATTTAATAGATATAAACTATGCGGAATATATATTCTAATACGTATAAAGATCAATCCTAAATTGTTTCCGGTATTAAAATCCGTTGTATAGTTTTACACACACACACACACACACTACACACAGCCACTACTGACGACTTCAATATATACAGAGAATACAGGTGAAAAACGGCATATATTCTAAATTTAAAAAATAGTTTTCTTAGTTTTGTTTTTAAGTGTGGGTTAGGGCAGGGGTTGGCAACCTTTTGAGTCGTAGGAGCCAAAAATTACAAATTACAAAATAAAAAATTTTTAAAGAGCCACAAAACATTTTCGTCAATTATTTTTCAATGTCACCAATGTTGTTGTGTGCCTAATTATGTAAAATAAATAATAAAAAAATACTTGCATAAATGAAGATAGTCATTAAAAAAACTATTTATCGATTCGGAACGATTTATAATTTTTTTAATAATTCTTTTTAATAAAATAAACATTTTTTGCGTATTAAACTAAAGAGACGCAGCTTCGCACCCAAAGAGTCGCATGTGGCTCGCGAGCCGCCTGTTGCCGACCCCTGGTTTTAGGGGAATGGTGCATTATATTAAAGTTTTTTTTTTTTATAAACCATTTGTCCTAGTTTTTGATATACGAAGGGATAGATAATAAATAAACAGTAAATTTGTTGCTTTGCATTTCACAAAAAAAAAATGTGTGATCATATCTTTATGGATAGCTTGCAATAAATAATAATTGTTGATGAAATACAGTAACAATAAACTGTTCTGTGTTGAAATCGATTTAACGGTTCGTTTAATCAACTGTCAGTGTAATTACATAATTATTTTATTTACCAACAAATGCTATTGCTCTCAAAGATATTATACTCGTAAATTAAAACTACAAATAATTTAATTCAAATCCGACCTAATTACAGGCTCGCGAATGTAAGAACGACGTCAGTATGAAACAAACGTCAAATCTAACAGGAGATTGAAACTCAGTTAAAAATTGACCCAAACTAAAATCTAGTTCTATGATCGGTGGTCGTGGGTGTAGAAAGACAGTGATATTGGCGTTTTACTGTGTACACCGAACTGCGACGTACGCGCACGTACTCTCTTGCCTTGCGTCTCCGTAGTCAACTGACTCGCAAGCATCCCGTGCGCGCGCGCATCCTCTTACCCCCGCACGTCTCGTAACACCCTAACGACCCTTAGGGCGACAATTACGTATCGAGCGGCGTCTACATGCTATAGTTCCGATTTAAGCTCACTTTCGCAAATCTCAAAAACGACATTAGTTGTATGTAGCAAACGTCAAATGTAATGTGAGTTTGAAATGCAATTAACAATAAAATCTTAGTTCTGATCTATAATTTCTGTCTCACATTTGTTATAAACAATATTAGCTGTAGGAAGCAAACATAAAATAAAACGTGAGATTGTAATTAAATTGAAAATCGACCGAAACAGGAGTTATGCCATGAGCAATTAGGTAGAAATGGATCATATGAGAACGTAAAGTGATTCGATTCGTAACGAATAAGAAATGTAGTGCTGTACCTTATATCGACAAAATTACATATCGATAAATAAATATGAACTCTTAGTAATAAATGTATTTTAAATATATTTTATTTTGAAATCAGTTCTAAAATATATTTACTCGATTTAAAATCCACAAACTTTTTGAAAAATAGTTATATATTTTAGAATATCCGCAATTTGCTACGTATAAACATTATTTTTGTCTCAGGTGAATGGTTTAGACGTTGTTTGATAAATGGGATGCATTCATATTTATGTATTTAGCATATATATAATGAATAATATAACAAATCCTTTAAAAAAATATTAATTATAATTTTCTAATGTTTTTAAGCAAATCGTACAATGTTATCGAATATTTAATATAAAAACAATAATTAATTTAGGTGTAAGATAGATTGTAATAACTTATAACGAACTAATATGCCCTTGGGGTTGTTTAATTATACTTTAATAGATCTCATTTCGCTTTTATACCCTGTGGCTTGCGCGAAATCGATTTTTTTAAATGCTAAAATGTTGATTGTAATTGAATTATGTTGATTTTTACTCCTGAAAATAATTGACAACATTTTAAAAAAATACGCCTCTAAAAATACTGTTTCTTTTATTTTCGTATTCCGAGGACATTTTTCTTTTAATTGCTTGACTTCGCAGAAAAAACGAGGTAACGTTTGATTGCGTTGTATGTACGGACCTGGGCTTTGTTACTAAATGAATTAAAACCAACAAATCTCTTATTTGTAATAGTAATATGATACGTATGCCTCGTATCTGATGTTTAATGGGCAACCGTGATAAGTGATTTTCGAAGAGAACAGAGTAAAAACAATGGGCCTAACTATTCTGCCGTACACATGACGTCATTCAGCGTTTACGTGTGGTTATCATCATAGATGGGCAAAATGTAATCAGATTAATGATAAACGATTACGATTACATTTTGCGTTTTTCATCCTTAACATGACAGCATTTTACTCGTCTATGTTTTAAACACTACGGAATCCTCAATTGCATACACATTTATGACTCCTTAATGTTTAGAAAGCATTTAATCATGATTACAGAGCAACTAAATTAAAATTACGGCTACTATACGGCTACATTCTGTAATCATGAATTAGATTACATCTTGCCCATCTTTGGTGTACAAAGAATTTCAGTGAAAAATTACTGAATTTAAGAAAATAAAATATCTTAGTTTTTGTATCTAAAATAATTTGTGAGCGTTATTAGTTTGAAATGTTGTCAATTGTAATAGAAAAATGCACTAACGAAATAATTATATTGGGTTGATATAATCTAATATTGGAATTGTAATTTAGGCATCGCGAAACAGTGAACGAAAGGTGTGTTAATTTGTGAGCGTTATTAGTTTGAAATGTTGTCAATTGTAATAGAAAAATGCACTAACGAAATAATTATATTGGGTTGATATAATCTAATATTGGAATTGTAATTTAGGCATCGCGAAACAGTGAACGAAAGGTGTGTACACGATGCTGTTAAAACAACAATTCTGCAACTGCTTACGAAGCTATAGTTCAATATGTTGAAATTGCCAAAATTAACCCTCCGTGGACAATTTGACTTTAATGACAGTTATTTATTGTCGATTTTGTTTAACGTTCTGTTAGACAAGTCCTTGGAAAAAAGCCATAAAAAAAAAAAACGTTCTGTTATCAGAATAAGATATTTCAAAAAACATTGTCGACCTAATTGGTTAACTAACAGACAACCTTCAGATTCCCGTCTACTGTGGGGGGTGTCAAAAGTGGCGGTAGTTTTGACAGCGTTGAAGTTCCATGGACAGTTTGACGGCATTGGTGACAAAAATATCGTAAACATACGTAAACAGTGTAATTTTCGAAATTGTTTGGCACCGTAAACACACCTGATTATCGATTGTTTTAAATATTTCTGCAAATATCTCTTGTAGTATTTTGTACGGATTTTTATATTGGCCCTGTATTAAGTATACATTTTATTACAAGAAGAATATATAGTTTCCTTTTTTTTACTTGGTACTTATCCATTATATATTCAGCATAGTTATTAAATTATATCAGATATTATTAATATATTTACCCATTATATTTCGTTATGTCTAACAAACTGATTAAAAGTTTTGGTTGTATTTGTAAGGTACGAAATGATGAATCGTGTCGTGACGTCTAAATAAGTTGTGCTTTTGAAAACCGTCTCCGATTCTGTCAATTGGCGTTAATAAACAATGGCATAAGTTGTACGTCGCTGTGAACCCAACCCACCGATTTCATGGGATCTTCCGACTTTGTTTTAATATTAAAACCTATTTAGACCAATAATGTATTTAAAAATGAATGCTTAGATGAGCCTTATTTTACGATATTATAATTTTTCACAATTTTTTAGAGTATTAAGTTTAATGCGCACGACACGATTTGTCGCATTGTTAACGTAACCATTGTTCTACCACCGCATCATGTAAATATTACGTGAATTTGTTTCTGTAGAGTGATGTGAGGTTGACCAAAGTTGGATAAATTCAAATGGTTAGTTTATGTGAATAGAAATGTTTTGTATATTTGCGATTATTGTATTAAATAAAAATGCTTGTTTCAATTATTTGATGTTTTTCAATTTATTAAAAAAAAATTACCCCTATTAACTCGTTATACTTCTCTAGTGTCCGGAGATCACAATTTTATTATCAACGACAATAAGCAGGTATTTCCGCTATTAAAAAATATTTATCACTAGCTGTCCCGGCAGACCTTGTTCTGCCCTATTTCTCTAAAACAAAGTCACATTGTTTTTTTTAATGTTAATAGATATTGGCCTGTCGGCTGTTTTTTGAAAATTGTTTGAAGGAACCTGGCCTTAATGCTATATGTATAAAAATTGACAAATATTGACATTAATATTTATACGTCACTCAATAATTGTTTTGCCTTCTCGGAACCCGTCCACTAACATTTAAACTTTATGCTATGGTGTTAAGTTCAAATTGACTTATAACAAATCTTTTGTATGAGAATATAGAAAAGTGTTGTTTTTAGACTTTTTCAGATATTTTTTTTAAAATCTTCTCTCTGTTATAACCTTCCCCAGACTTCAACAAACACAACAAAAAAGAAATCAGTCAAATCGGTTCAGCCGTTCTCGAGTTTCGCGGTTATCAAGACACTATAGCTGATCCGGCAAACGTTGTTTTGCTATGTTAGATTTTGTAATATCTTCTAAGATGTTCATTGAAATTAAGTGATATCAATGACAATTTTGTTCACAATTAAATACTCTTAATCAACAACACATTTATTTGGATAAAGATTAATATTATTACGTTGATACAACTCTTAACAAATAATGCATTAATTTCGACCAAATTTGTTTACCATAAAAACGGTTCTAGTGACTTAATCTTAAAAGATAGACATATACTGTCACGGAAATTTTTTTAGATAATTTCAAGAGGAATAATTCTTTCATACATATATTTTTGGTATCTTGAACCGTTTTTGCAGCGCACGCAATGGAAGCCCTCAAGGATGAATAATTTTGCCCGTTTTTTTCACATTTTCCATTATTTCTTCGCTCCTAATAATTGCATCGTGATGTTATATAGCCTAAAGCCTTCCTCGATAAATGGTCTATTCCACTCAAAAAGAATTTTTCAATTCGAACCAGTAGTTCCTGAGATTAGCGCGTTCAAACAAACAAACAAACTCTTCAGCTTTATAATATTAGTATAGACTAGCTGATCCGGCAAACGTAGTTTTGCTATATAAGTTATTGTAATATCTTCTACGATGTTCATTGAAATTAAGTGATGTCAAAGACAATTTTGTTCACAATTAAATACTCTTAATCAACAACACATTTATTTGGATAAAGATTAATATTATTACGTTGATACAACTCTTAACAAATAATGCATTAATTTCGACCAAATTCGATTACCATAAAAACGGTTCTAATAAGTTAATCTTAAAAGATAGACATATACTGTCTGGGACATTTTTTTAGATAATTTCAAGAGAAATAATTCTTTCGTACATATATTTTTGGTATCTTGAACCGTTTTCGCAGCGCACGCAATGGAAGCCTTCAAGGATGAATAATTATCCCCGTTTTTTTCACATTTTCCATTATTTCTTCGCTCCTAATAGTTGCATCGTGATGTTATATAGCCTAAAGCCTTCCTCGATAAATAGTCTATTTAACACAAAAAGAATTTTTCAATTCGAACCAGTAGTTCCTGAGATTAGCGCGTTCAAACAAACAAACAAACAACCAAACAAACTCTTCAGCTTTATAATATTAGTATAGATTAGATGACTATCACCCAACTCCATTTTAATATCACATAATATTTTACAATATTATGGCGAAATAAAAAAAGATAATGACCAATCGAATAAAAATGACATTTCAAATTCAAAAGTAATATTTTGTTTATTTTTTATTGAAACAGTATTTATGGCCACACTATATATACTGCCGAACAGTACAAAATGTGCAAATACATTTAATGTTTAACAGTAACTCACGAACTTACTATAAATACAAACTAATACGTATATATTACGTCAGGAAGATTTAATGACAATAAACACTGACAGATGAGTTGCGTTTCTTTTACTCAGCACATTTTTTCCAATCAATGATCGATTTTTTTTTTTAATGAGGTAACTTTTTATTTATGAACCGACTGACACATGATAACATGAACACTATATGTTAAGAGCAGCTTTCCGTATTATATTGGTGAAAACCTCATTTGAAACGGTTATGCCGACTCAGAGATTAGAGGGCACAAACGCATACAGATCGGTTAACAGTTCTCATAAGTTTACTAACCTACGTCGCGCAAATGAAGTTTTTATGGACACTCGCATATATATACAGAGTTGCGAGTCATAGTATCCTCCAATCCGATGCAGCCTTGTATTCGGCGTTTCTTCTCAAGGTAGTCGCTTCCGAAACGCTAGTAGATCACCGTTCGGTGTCGTATTTTGCTGGTGGCCCAAGTTAAGATCGTACCCACAGGAGTGCTATTGCATTGTCACCCAACCAATGAATTCGCTGGCTGAAAACCTTCTTAGCTCGCCCCCTGTGCCCGGTTAAGCTATATAGGCCTGTCCCGGCCACCAGTGTTTGTTCTTCAATAATAAAAAAAACAGTATTTACGGACCGTCGGAGAAGTGGCTGCGAAACGGCTTTATTATATGTAAAACGATATTGATTTCTAACTTGAATAAAACTATTATAATCACGGGCATATGTATATTCAACATATTTTTATTTTATCTTTCAATTTAAATAATCAATTCTGCATAAATAATAACGAGTAATAATGTCGTGTGAAATTATTTCAGTTACAATAACCTGAATACAGGCAAATTTCTTAAGCTATCAACACTTTATGCAAACTTAACGCTATTCAGCTACCACCCAGAACCCATAAAATTAAAAAAAAATATGATATAGAATAGTGTACTCCAATGGCATTATTAATTACAAATTCCTAAGGTATTCATATGTTGCTCACAGAGCTGGGCAACATATAATTTGATGAATGATTAACGATTACAAAATGTAGTCTTAATTTTAATTTTCTTGCTCTGTAATCATAAACATTTAATCCATTTAAAACATTAAGAAATCTTAAATGTGTATGCAATCTGGGATTCTGTAGTGTTTGAAACATATATGAGCAAAATAAAGTCATATATTAATGGTAAAAAACGTAAAATGTAATCGTAATCATTTTTATTAATCTGATCACATTTTGCCCATCTATGGTTGCTCATAATAAAATTATTTGTAACAATATTACATCTACATTGATTTTTGTCTTTTGTAATGCTTTAAAATAAATAATAGTAACAATATATTGTCACTTTATATCTCCTAAGAGTGAGCTGTGATAGATTAAGGGCTATAATCCAAGTGGAATTTAAAAAAATCTAAGTAATAAATAAACTATTATAATTACGAAAAGATTACAAGTACCTATGTCAATTAATAGGTAATTGTTAACATTGCTCAAGACAAGAAACTACTAAGCCCATTGTTTATTGCAAAAAATAGTTACAATTAATCGAAACCATTACAAATTTATTTGAAAAGTGAAACATTGAATAGGTCTGAGTTTTATTTAGAGGGTGCCGCCAATATGGCCAGATCAAATTAGCCCAATATATTTAAAATCGTTTTAAGACCACGTGCCGATAATCAATCTAATAGGGATATAAATTAATCACATGTTAGATATTTCTTTTTTTTTTAATTCTATTTATTTAAGGAACTTTTACGTGTGTACGTATGTCAGCCCCATCGTACCCTAATACAGAAATACCTAACATATTACATATGGTGCCATTGATCTGAACAGGCCAGACGCCTCATCAGATAATAGTTCTGTTAAGATTTTGTTAAACATCCCGATGTCAAGTCTGTTCAAACCAAAGGCACTCATAAACGCCTCTCTCACAGATTCAGATCGGACACATTCCATCAACAAATGGTGGATATCATCTATGATTCCACAATTTACACACAGTGGAGAATCATTTAGTTTCATAAGATGTTTAAATTTGTTAGATGGAATGTGTCCGGATCTTAGTCTGTGCGCCACGGTCACCAACTTCCTGCACAAAGTTGTTCCAGAAAACCAGGGTATTCGAGGAGGTTCGCTTTGCAAAGTTTTATACCAGATCCCTTTCTCTCTCGATATTTCATTAAAATAAACTTTCCATATTTCATAACATTTATTTTTATATTTTGGTAGCAATTCTGAGAAATCTGGTAATATGTTAATATTTTTTCCGTTTAAGCTACCTATCTTTGCAAGCCTGTCAGCCTCCTCGTTACCCTGGAATGTTAGATATTTCGGTTTCTAAATTTTTACATTTGATTTGGACTTATAGCATACTGAAGTGGTTATATTGGCGGTAATTGACTTGGGTGTGTACATGAACAAGGCGACGTTTTTATTCTAAACTTATTTTGGTCAATAATTTTGTTCATAAAAGCCGTTTTAATATTTATACAGTAGGCCAGATTCTGCCATTTGTTGTTTGAAAAAAAAAACATTCTTATATCAATATTTTTTACGATGTTGACATATTAATATCATTCCCGGGGTGACCCGTATTATTAGATAATTCATTTTTAGAAACAGACTAGATTGTTAATGAAATTATTTTAACATAAATCTCTAACATAGTCTTGGTTATTTCTTCTGTAGACAAATCCATTTGGATTATTATTAAAAAAATATTAATAGTTCTAGCGCGACCATCCCTAATTTTGACAGTTCTTTTCCTACAATTAGAATATAATGTTATTGTCCTATAATTTATTTATGCCCTTTAGTTTGTAGATAAAAATATTGAACAAATGTAGTAATTACATGATAGATTAAAAAAGTTTTGCAATAAAAACTAATTTCAATTTTATTGTATTTGTTATCATAGGTAAACAAAATAAAAATGAAGGCTATCTTGTATATAAAATTCACTTTATTTATGTTTTTACCATACTTTACTATTCAAGAAAAAGTCGCGAGTGATGGTATTATATTCTACTATAATAATACGTGAGTAATTTATTATAGGTCTTTAAAAAACCAAATGTATCTTAGTAAATTAGTTATGAATGATTTTGATTAATAAAAGTAGATGTTATATCATTTCTTTGTGATGATTCATATTTTATCTCACAATTACGAGTCAATAAGTTAGTTATTAATCAAATAATCTTAATTTAAATACAAACTTAGTACAGTTAACTATTTTAAAGAATAATACCAGGTAAAAACCTTTAGAGGTAAAAATTTATGAGTGTGTATCAAGTAGCAAAATACAGACAGTTATTTATTAAGTTCATACTAGTGTTTTTAGAATTCGAACCTTTCATAGTTTGATCTATAATAGATAGATATATTGGCAAGGCTAATTTCCAATTAAAATTATTCAGATACAGTGTACACTCCATATAACAACCCTCAAGGGACTGTGCATATTTTGGCGTTATAGAGAGTGGTCGTTAAATGGAGAGAAGAAAAATCTGTATTAGAAAAAAAGTTTATTTCAGACTAGTGTTAGTAATTACATAAAAAACAATTCTTATTTCATTACTATTGAGTATAGTCTGTTATTTTTGTCTGACGTCTTTTGCTGCACCAGTAATTTTGTTGTATTGCAGTGTAAATATAGCAATCCCAATTTCTAAACAAAATAATGGATTTCTTATAAAGTTCGGTATGTGTAATGCCGACAGTCGAGTTTATTATGGGCTAGGATAATAAAGCGACAAAAGAATGTACACAGCTGTGCAGTTTTTACTAATTTTAGCAACTTCAAAAGTACTTTATATTATTAAATTTCTGTCGTTATATAGAGTGGATGTAACACTATATAGAGTGTATCATTGTATGGGAATCAAGCTAAACCAACCAAAACCAAGTGATATCGACGCTTTAGGGAGTTTGACGTTAAATGGAGTGACGTTATATGCAGTTTACACTGTATATTGAAAAGTATATATTTTTGTACTTAGAAATTACTATTAGCCATAAGTGCTAGTAACTTTTTACACTCTCTTTCCTAAAACTATGACACAGCTCTATTTAAAGATCTTCAGACACACAGGAGGCTGTGGCATGTGGTTTTATTATAAACAATAATAAAACATCATCACATTATATCCTTTATGGGGTGAGCAGATATACATTAGTAGTTGTATCCACTTTGCGCTTATATGTAATGCTTATTGTGACCAGTAGCACAGCTGATCGCTGTTCTCAGGGCATTTACATGGTGTAGCTTGTATTATACTGAAAGTTATTAATGCCAATTGAAATAATAAGATCCCCCTATATATGTAGTAATGTTCTGTTCCTTGCACTCATTCCTCTATCTATTTCCGTTTATGTAAAACTTTCTCAGAGCTCAACACACACGTTGACTTTATTATTCACCGGAGTGGAAATCGCAAATCAGCAGGTGTAGGGTGGGGTGCCCCTAGGCAAGGTAGTGGGACACCCTGCGAAAGATGGCCAGAAAGGATCGTGTGAGAGAAGCATAAGTCCGGACTCAATGGCACTTGTTGGGAGTTGGGAGAGGCCTATGTCCTGCAGTAGACTAGGATGGGCTGATGATGATGATACTTCTTCTGTTAAAAATGCTGCAAACTCCTTGCTCTCGCACATAAAATCTATTTGAGGACAACACTTTTCCTGATACTCATAATTATTTATATGGTTTTCTTTCTGAAAAAACTTGTAGTTTTTTTTTTATCCTGGTTATTTTTGTGCATATGATGACCATCATCATTGCCTTTCTATGAATAGATATTATCAAATTCCTTTCTTATAGTACTAGTAAACTCCTCAAAAATAGAGGAATCATTCCTAATCATGCTACCATATCCTTTAGCAGAGCCTTTTAAGGCTTTTTTTATGGCTTTATTCCAAGGACTGGCTCTTTGTGACTTCACAAATGACAGTGTGTTACCTTAAAAAGTAGGAAAGTTGGCCGATTTTGTTTTTTCAAATGAGATTAACAAATTGGTTGATTGTCTACTTGTGCTTTTTATCATGAGATTGTCGGGTACCTAAAATAAAACAACACTAACTACAACATCTCAAATAAATACATAAATAACCAATAGGAGACATATGCATAGACATAACAAGGTGTGGAGTTAGTAAACTTACAACTTTATATCAAAAGGTACTGTAGTAAAACAAGGACAAAAGAGGAGTTCATTAATTAGAGAAGGGAATAAAAGGTAGGATGGAAAATGTAATTAGGAAGAATATAACTATTTTTTTACTCCTGCAATCTGTCAATGCAATTCCGCAATAGACAAAAATATAACTAGGACTTTTGATAATGGAGCCATCATATCATCCCATATTTTAAGGTCAATTAGCTCATTAGATTTTATGGTACTCTCCATTTAAGTTTTTTCAAATTGCAGGGTTTATTTATTAATCCACTTGCTAATGGGTTCAGATTATTTAGTAGTCCCTCCATATTTTTTATGTGAAATTTTACTTTATCTGATATACTTTGTACTTTTAGCTTATGGTGGTCTTACATTTGTGATATACCACATATGTGGAATCTTTACACTCATGCCTCCCAGAGATGAAGCCTAAACTGGCTGTTCGCTCTTCGGGCGTCTGTAAGAATCTGGATTCTCAGGTCCGGGTAGAGTGACTAAAAGGGCACCCTGGGGGTTTTTAGTTTTCACAGCGGCCCTATGCAGGATTTTACCCCAGGTTATCCACACAGTGTATGCTATATGAAGCAATATTGCTTTGTAATACCCAAGTTAGCCTCTTGCGATGGTAATCAAGGCAATTTTTGATAAGTCTAATCAGTTATGAACATATTATTTTTATTTCCAGGTACAAATATAATGAATGGTACACAGTGTTTGTTAATAAAAGCACAGAGTATATATTGGAATTTGCCGGGGTAAGATTTGTATTTTATAACTTATTCACTTTACGAAATATCCCATGACAGACAAAATATAGGTAATCAAATTGTAACGGCGGAGGATTGTTTTTTTTAAACTAAAATTAAAGGGAACAAGTAGTTCGGTGGTCAGTGTTAGACTCCTTTGTTATTTCAATAAAATTTTATTACTTCAATTAATTTCTTATCTACTCCACACGCTAGCTAAGCCGAGACGTACCTTTTTTTGTTAACCCGTGGTATATCCCTAATGGACCTCGGGGGCGGTGACGGCTGCCCCTCGGTATGTCGGACTTGCACAGACTAAAACCTCCGGGATGGTCCACATTCCACCTACCGGCATTGAGGGCACGACTGGGGTCTCATCCTCGATGACCGGTTAGGCGTGCGGCCTTAAGTAGGTCTCTACTCGCTTGGGGCCACCCCTCCCAAGCCTCTGTATTGTAGAGCGGCACGCGGGAACACATCGCGCGCCGCTCGCACCTTTGTTGGACTACACACTCCCTCAAGTGTTACCACGACCGGAAATAGTCATTTTTATAACTTTTTTGAAATGTGTTTGCTAGGATTTTAAATTTATCTGCGTACTAGAATTTTCACATTCTAAAAAGTTGTTTTTTTTCAAGTTAAGTCCGTTTTTCACAAAGAATAGAAAGTTGTATGATTTAGTTCCCTCCTCCTTCTACCATAAATTGACAAAACGCCGTGCGGGTTTGCACCCTTATGTGGTTGACATTCCAGCTGCTCGCACGAAGCGATTCACCTCCTCCTTTTTGCTGCGAACCGCCAAGGAGTGGAATTCACTTCCTGCGTCTGTGTTTCCAGCATCTTATGGATGTAGATATTAGAATCTTCAAACGTCGAGTGCATCGGTATTTGCTGGGCGAGCGCGCTCCATCGTTGGCCTCATCATCACTTTCCAGCAGGTGAGATTGAGGTCAAGCGCAAGCCTATATGTAATAAAAAAAAAAGATTGTGAAATCTACATATTGTCTATGAATCATTCGTTATCTACAATTATGTGTTGTTTTTGTTATAATTTTTTTTAGTTTACTAATTTATTATTCTTCGTTCGTAATAAAAGATATGACGGCGCTTCACAGATCTGTAGACATTTAGGTCAGATAGTATTTATTTATATAATAAAAGTGAAAGGAAGGCTGATTGTATTTGAACTGTCTAACTCTAGAAATGCATAAGTCCATGTCATTAATTAAACAATGCTCACCAAAGATAGTTATATTTTAGCTTTGAAACGATATTAAAGATACAATTCAAGGTCGGCTCTGCAGAACACCAATTTTTTTTTGACATAGTGGATATTCTCATGGACTTTTAGGGCCGTCCTGAGGATGGCGGACTTGCTGTGTCGAACTTTTACTGACAAAACCCACCGGGATGTTTATCGCGTCTGCCAAGTACTGAGGGAAAGGCAGAGCCAACATTCTCTGAGCTGAGCATTTACTGGCAGAATTCGAATCGTGACTTAAGTAAACTGATAGATGGCATTAGACTGTCAAATGTCAGGGCTACAGGGGCCTACAGGGGGTACAGGGGTCCTATGCAGGATTTTCCCACGGGATACCAAAAAAATATAATAATAAAGTTTCACAGTATGCTGTTGTATGAAATTGAAGTAGACGAATAGATAAAAAACAATGATAATCCTACTAATACTAATGGGAAAGTTTGTGAATATGTTTGTTACTCTTTCACGGTAAAACTACTGGACGGATTTGCATGAAACTGCCACAGTAATATAGATTATACATCGGAATAACATATAGGCTACAATTTGTAATTATTTTATGTAATTTTGGTCGTAATATAACAATAGACGTCAATTAAGTCGGAAAATAATCTGGCCTCTGAGAGCTATCTTGGCGTTCACTGCCTAAACCATTGGAGTTACACAAAGATGATGTACAGGAGGATTGTTTGTCTTGAATAGTTCTAAATAAAAGTCCTAGACAGCATATATCTACCTTCTATGTGGAAGCCACTATGACCAAAATTGTATATTATAATACAGAAGATATTCACTAGAGATAATTTATATGGCGGGGCAACGTTTGCTGGGTCAGCTAGTTATATATAAAAAAATAAAAGCTATGTTAAATGAGTGTAACATATTTCCTTCTAGGATTCACAAGGCTATGACACGCCAGCCCGGGTGACCGTGGCGAGCAATTTCGCAAACAGCACCTACCCCTTGTTCATCACGGCTAGGCAGCAAAAAGGTGAGAATAGTTCTTACTCGATTGTCTATTTTCAGAGAGGGGCGAGGCAAAAAACTCAGTTTAAGCCGAAGTTGTTTCTACCTAACTGCAGTGATTGCTCCTAGTATACATTTTCTTGGACAACCTCAAGTGGAAAGCCCTTGATAATAAGGCTCCAAATTAAACTATGGTTGTACCGTGTATTAATGACTATACGTGTCCGCGACTTCGTGCGCGTGGAATAGTTATTTTGGGCATTTTAGTTAGGTATTTATTTTGAAATTCTAATATCTTCTAAGATGTTCATTGAAATTAAGTGATGTCAAAGACAATTTTGTTCACAGTTATTTACTCTTAATCCATAACATATTTATTTGGATAAAGATTAATATTATTACGTTGATACAACTCTTAACAAATAATGCATTAATTTCGACCAAATTTGATTACCATAAAAACGGTTCTAGTGAGTTAATCTTAAAAGATAGACATATACTGTCGCAGACATTTTTTTAGATCATTTTTCGCAACCGTTTTCGCAGCGCACGCAATGGAAGCCCTCAAAGATGAATAATTTTCCCCGTTTTTGTCACATTTTCCATTATTTCTTCGCTCCTAATAGTTGCATCGTAATGTTATATAGCCTTAAGCCTTCCTCGATAAATGGTCTATTCAACACAAAAATAATTTTTCAATTCGAAGCAGTAGTTCCTGAGGTTAGCGCGTTCATACAAACAAACTCTTCAGCTTTATAATATTAGTATAGATGATAATGTTTTCAGGTGTATTCTCGTGGCAGTTACCTATGTTGGTCCAAACGCCGATGAGTTTGGAGCAATTCACAAACATATCTCGAACGCTTTGCCCGCACAACAATTTGTTTGACGAGCACGAAGACACTTGCGGTATGTAACTACCCTTCTTTTCAAATACAGCTTTGTATCTTAACTCATGCATGATACATAAAATATTATATACAGGCTGATTTTATAGACGAGGGAGATATTTAAGGAGGATATTCAGCATTCGATTGTTACTCCAAATATATAGGAATAGTGATATCTTAATATTTCCATCAAAACAAAGTAATTTATAGTCATCATATTAAGGGGCAATGACACACATGATAGAATAAATAACGATTAATGATTAAATAGGTATTTTGTCTCTCCTAAGCCAGGGTAAAGTACGAAAGGGTAACGAGTCAATTACCTGTTTACCTAAAATTACGTAACAGGAATTTTATCTGCATGCCATTCAATCGTGCACCACACACGCTGCGGTGTCCAAACTTTTTACGGATCAATTCTCATTCGTTCATCAATGTTTCTTTGTGATTTGTTAGGGAATATTGTTATTTACATTTTTATTGGTTACTAGCTGACCCGGCGAACTTCGTATCGCCTAACAGTAGATTCTTTAATTTTTATTTTTACTTATTCTGCTATTCAGGATACTGGGTCCGCTAGTAAGATAAAAAAAAGAAATAAGAAAGTTGATAAGTCAACAATTACATTATATCAAAAAATAAAAATTATAAAACACAGAATTATTTTTGAGTTTAATGTTATATGTATAAAAATTGATAAATATTGACAGTAATATTTATACGTCACTCAATTGTTTTGCTTTCCCGGAACCCGTCCACTAACATTTAAACTTTATAGTATGGTAATAAAGTTCAAATTGACTTAGTATTATATATATATTGAATTAAGTATTATTACGAACCTTTAGTATAAGAATATAGAAAAGTGTTGTTTTTAGACTTTTTCAGGCAATTTATAAAAAAATTCCCTCCGTAATAACCTTCCTCAGACTTCATCAAATATAACAAAATAGAAATCAGCCAAATCTCGAGTTTTGCGCTTATCAACACATTCAGCGATAAATTTTTATATTATAGATAAGAAGGTACAAATTATTGTTTTCTGAAATATCTCCCTCGTCTATAAAATCACTCTGTATATATAGATCAGTTCATGGCAAAGATACCGTATATTGATATTCGTAATTTGGTCGAAGTTTCTTTATGGCTGCGAAACTTGGGTATTTTTGAAGGGTATTTGTAATCGAAATCAGGTATTTGCGATCTGTATCTTATGGAAAATGTTTAGAATTTCTTGGATTACTTTTATTTTATATGCCAAGATCCTAGCAATGTGTTGTTGTAAAAGAGAATTGATGTCGACAGTTATGAGACGGTAAGTGACCTATTTCGGGCATATGCAAAAACGAATCCAATAGGAACATCCTAGGTTGATCCTCGAAGGCAAGGTGCCGGGGAAAAGAAGTCCAGGCCGTAAGAGACGGAAGTAGCTAGACCTGTTTTGAAGACCACAGCATGGGGTCGCAAGAAGTTTTACCTATTGACCTCAAAACTTCATTATAAAGATGGCATCCCTGCTACCCGTCTACTGGAGCCAAGGGCACGGTCACGCCAACTTCCTCGGCTCTCAGCGACGTCTGGCCTTCTGCAGGTCTCTCCAACTAACAGCCTGTATTTCCAGGGTAAAATGTGAAAAATGAATAAAAAAAACTAAATAAAATAATAAATTATGAATTCTTACAACATATTTTGGTCCTTTCTGAAGTTAATGGACGTAATATGAAGATAAAAGTATAAATATTACTAATTAAGCATCAAAATTAGTTATATCTGCAATATACTGGGAAGTGATTTGATATTTATCGACATAATTATAACAGGGGACGTTGTAATTGCCTGCTAGTAGTTATATCTCTTTCACACGCGTAGTTTCGATATAGTGCTGTCTCGGTCTCGGTTCGTGATTTTCATTAATCACTGTTATATCAGCAGTGATTTAACAGTCACGTTTTCCCCCCATTTTTGCACTACAGCTATTTTTAAATTTATCAACCTCCATTTTTTGTAATATCTACTTTAATTTGTTTTCTTTTCTGTTCACGCCTGCTTAGTCAAATGGATGAAAGTCTACTGTGGGCCTTTGATATGTAAATATAATCCTATTTTTTTTTATACGGTACGTTTAAAAAGCGGGCGTATTCAGACTGTTCTTGTGTGGGATCACGAACCCGCAGCATTTAGATCAATTGAAAAAATAAATAAATGAAAAAGTATTTATTTCCCCACATATATACAAAAAAACAGAAATTTAAATGTAGCATTACAAACAACACAAAAACAAAAGAAAATACAGAACATATTAACATGGCGAAAATGGGCCCTTCATCAACCTAAAGCCACAGATGAAGTCTGCAGCGCTGAATTTCTTGAAGGGCCGCGGTCGTGTTACATCTTATAAGAATTATCGATAAACAACAAAATACATATAGCTTAAATAATAAATACAAGTGATACTAAAATAAACTATTACATACAATAAATAAATCGACTACAAAATGTATTAGTGATAGATACTATAGTAAAAATATATGCTGCTTTATAATTGCTGCTTTTCATTCATATTTTTACTTAAAATAATAATTTTGATTTCTAAAACAATTTATAAATAGTATTGTGAAGCTAGATTCGACACGCGGCTTCGTTTGTATTCATAGTGATGAAATACGATTATAATTCAGTCAAATTACACAACTGCTTTTAGTACAAAAACATTTTAGTATTACAAAGAAAGTGTAACCATTTTAATTAATTTTCTAGTATAAAACAGCGAATATTAGGCCAAGGTATATCTCTTATTCTACAACAAACCAATATTGAGTAAACATTTAAACTATGTTATTTAGAAAGATATATTAAATGTGCAAAAAGGCATAAAATTAAAAATTTCCTCGTTACGCTAGACGAAACATTCAAATCTCTTTTTTTAAATACTTAAAAGATTAAACATTTTTTTTACAGATATATCAACACAAAACACGCCAATAATACACCTTACATCGTCTTCACCAGATTCGATTAAGGTTACCATAATGGTGGAGACTGTAAAAGACTTTTACGTGCAATTAAATTCGACTACAAACTTAACAATAACTCCAAGCAAACCGAAATATTATTTCTACCCGTTCAAGCAAGAGCCGCACAAAATGTCAGATTTAAGAATACAAAGCGCTCAGAGAAAGTACATATGTAACAAGGAATTGAGTGTTTCCGAACAGAAATCAGTGGAGAGGTATTTTGTAAAAGCGAATATGGTTAGAGAAGATTACAGTTGGTTGTCGAAACCGAAGAGTGTCATAGTTTTAATTGAATCTGAGGATGACATTTGTGCTGTGGTCTCCATACAGAATTTTTCGGTGAGTACATATCTGTAAAATTAAATTATTTTGGATAAAATCTATATGTAATAAAAATAATATATCATGCTATAACCCTTTCGCGACTGTTGGTGCCCCCTGAGAGAGGGTTTTTGGAGGGGGAACCCTTCCTAGTGAAGAAGCCTCAACAAGGCTACTCGCTCCCCGGGCGTCTGAATGAATTTGGTTTCCCAGGCTCGGGTGGACCAATAAGAGGGACGCCCCGAAGGTTTTTAGTCAGTAGGAGTCTGACACACCGGGGTCGCTGCCCTCACAGCGGCATCTTTGCAGGATTTTTACTCGGTTTACCTAAAAAAAATATACAGGCTGATTTTATAGACGAGGGAGATATTCAAGGAGGATATTCAGCATTCGATTCTAATTCCAAATATATAAGAATAGTGATATCTTAATATTTCCATTGAAATAAAGTAGTTTATAGTCTACATATTTAGGGGCAATGTCACACATGATAGAATAAATAACAATTAATTATTAAGTAGTTATTTTGTCTCTCCTAAGCCAGGATAAAGTACTAAAGGGAAGCGAGTCAATTACCTGTTTACCTAAAATTACGTAAAAGGAATTCTATCTACATGCCATTCAATCGTGCGTCACACGCGCTGCGGTGTCCAAACTTTTTACGGATCTAGTCACGCCAAAAGGCACAACTCCAGAACAGCATTAAAATTAATAAAAATGTAAACGCACTTAATCGCAAACGCCACCTGGCGAACACTCATTCACTTACTTACTTCTTAACGTTCTCGCATTTTAAACTAACCTCCGCATCGCATTCTTTTAAAACTTAATAACATCGCATCGCATCCTTCTTGATTATAATCGCATTTAATCATTACTTCAAACTCGCAGCACACACAAATCCTTCTCAAAGCCATACTCAACATTCACAATCAAACATACATAGTGAGTGGTTGTAAAGTTCCTGGAATACCGCTGCTCGGTAAGTACTTCATATCATTGGCTCAAATTATCACAATCTTCTTTTATTATAAATCATCCCGCCTACGAGGGTGCATTTTTTTTGCAACTGCATATGTCCAAGACTTATCCCGGCCCGCGTAGGATCAATTCTCATTTGTTCATCAATGTTTCTTTATGATTTGTTAGGGAATGTTGTTATTTACATTTTTATTAGTTACAAGAAGGTACAAACTACTGTATCCTGAGATATCTCCCTCGTCTATAAAATCACTCTGTATATATAATTATATTTTGTGGGAGATTTTCACTGTTGTATAATTATGTAATTTAAACACTGAAAACTATTTGTAGTAATACATTTAAAAGGATAAATTTGTAAAACACTGTGTGCTGTCCATCCAAAATCATCAGTCGTAAAGTAAGACGCGGGATCAAGAGTACGTTTGGAAACATTTAACATTTTATCCTGCTTTTAATATGGAACATTTTTCTAGTGTCCCGTGTTTGACAACGAGAGAGACATTTTGTATGATGGGTACTATTTGACGATGACCAGACGAGGCGGAATCACTCTGACAGTAAGTGTTACGATGTCATCTATCAAATAACTTTCTCTTTATAGCCCGCTGCAAAGTGACTTTACAGCACCTTATGGTATGACTGGGGTTAGCTATAATGAGATGTGGGGTAATTCCATGGATTAGATGAACTGGCGGATGAGAGGGAGGCGGTCTTGAGAGAGAGGATTTGAAAGGCTGGGCTTTTACGCCTACCCCTCCCAGAGAGGTAGCCTCAACAAGGCCTTTTGTTTTCAGGGCGTCTGGACGAATTTGGTTTCCCAGGCTCGGGTGGAGCGATCAGAGGGACTTCCAGGGGGTTTTTAGTCAGTAAGAGTCGGATACATCGGGGTGGCTGCCCTCACGGCGTCCCTGATGGTCCTATGCAGGATTTTCCCCCGGGACTTAAAAAAATGGTTTAGATGATCGCGCAGCGGTGACAAGCTGTTTCTCTTTATGCGATTGAATAGTAAAGCGTCAATTCGTCAGTTGTGACTGGTTGTTTAATGAAAAGTAATAGCAAATGTCATATATTAAATGTTGTAACTGTTTGCTGTCAAAACATCCTACTAATCCTACTATCCTACTAGTAATATAAATGCGAAAGTTTGTGAATATGTTTGTTACTCTTTCACGATAAAACTACTGGACGGATTTGCATGAAACTGTTACAGTAATATAGATTATACATCGGAATAACATATAGGCTACAATTTGTAATGAGTTTATGTAATTTTGGTCGTAATATAACACGATACATGTCAAATAAGTCGGAATAAAATCTGGCCTCTGAGAGCTGTCTGTCTTGGCGTACACTGCCTAAACCATTGGAGTTACACAAAGATGATGTACCGTAGGATTGTTTGTCTTGAATAGTTCTAAATAAAACTCCGCGAAAGCATATATCTACCATTTATGTGGAAGCCACTATGACCAAAATTGTACATTATTTTAGGTAATTAATATGTATTTAGATTGAGTGTTATATTATGAAATCGTATCGAAGAAGAGTAGACGTTTTAAACAAAATAACATTCCATCGGCTATTATATACGCATTTTGCACTTTTCTACAATAATTAAGTCGTTAATTCCATAGAATTGACATAAGTTTTCGAAATATCATGTTGAAAAATTATGGCAAAATGCCTGGTTTTAGTCAAATCGTGGCCCCAGCTTCGGGCATCAAATTCTATGGAGATTGGCGAGTATTACCTATCGAACCCAATGAATAATATATATCAAAAGTGGACTAACTTCCGCATAAAAAATATGCTGCAAATTTGTACAAGCCTTTGTTTTATAGCTTTAAAAGTTAACTCAAAAATCTTATAAGATATCGTTTTGACATCTTAGGTTATGCGAAATTCGTTTTTCGTATACGATACATGATATTTTTACAAAGTTGCTAGAGGGGGAGGGCCAACTGACAATAGTTTTCGCCCCGCATCGAAAAATTTCAAGATCCAATACATTACAAACACACATAAACTATAAACACACCCATGCACACAACTGCACGCACACACACATACACTCACACATCACTCACTCGTCTACTCGAGTACTGAGAGCGACCCAAAACATGTTAACAAAATGTAATATGTAAGCGTAACTTTGTCACTGACATTGTAGTTTTTATTTTATTTTCTATTTTGTATGTAATTGGCTTTGTAATGTGCTGTGAAGTTAGTATTAAAATAAATAAATAAATAAATTACGTCCTTGTACGTCGATGTCGAAATGTATGTGACATTTTACACTTTTCTACAGGCGTTGTCGTTGATAGAATGTTAATTTGTTTACGCCCTGTGGTCCGCTAGTATCATAGACGAGCAAAATGTAATCAGATTAATAAAAATGATAAATGATTACATTTTACGTTTTTTGCTATTAATATGACTGCATTTTGCTCATTTATGTTTTAAACACTACAAAATCCCAGATTCCATACACATTTATGATTTCTTAATGTTTTAAATGGATTTAATCATGATTACAGAGCAAGAAAATTAAAATTACGACTACATTTTGTAATCATTAATCAGATTACATTGTTGCCCATCTCTGGCTAGTATTACAAAATATACTAACATGATTTTAAATCTACAGCAAGATACATTCCCGTTGGGTTTCTACATAGTTTTCATAGTGAAGAGTTCTGACGACGATTGCGTGGACAGTACGGCGAATGCCACCGTGCCCAAAGTCGCTCATTACTTCGGATGGTCGGAGACAATCAACGTCACTACCAGCGACGGCAGGGCGAAGACTTTCAGGTACGGTACCTGTCGCCAACTCTAAACATGGCTGTCGGGTTTTGGCAGTCAGGCCTGGATCGAGGACGGGGGGCTGTAAGTTGGAGCGCAAACCTCGGGCGCCAAATTCCAGAGACGGCAGACAAGGATATCTATCACCCAGCGTATTCACTGAATAATATATTTTAAAAAGCGGTCCAGTTGCTCCTTAAATATAGGCTAAAATTTATACAGGCTAAAATTAATATATCGAGGCGTGAAAGACTATTTGGTTTAAGCGACATTTTTGGGTAATATAGTAATATATAATATTTTAGGTCCTTGAATAAGTTCTCGCTGTTTCTTAAAAACAGGCGTTGTGACACTCTGTGCATGGAATTTCGTACAGTAACGCATTAGCTAAGTAGTACTATATGTAACCTCAAATTCTAGTCGATAAAGTTTACCACAGTGTCAACCATGTGTTTATTTACATATTTTGAAAATATCTACTTTTGTGCCAAATAAAGTGTTTTTGCGGGGAATTTTATTGCACTGCTTTATTCAAAAGAAATATGCAGCTGAAGTACACAGAATTCTTGTTGATACAACGCTCTGTCGAATACAATATGTAGAGACTGGTTTATGCGCTTTAAAAATAATGATTTTGAGCTTGACGACAAAGAACGTTCTGGAGCACCGACAAAGATTGAAGTCGAAGAATTGGAGTCATTTCTTGATCAAAATCGATGTCAGACGCTAGTAGAGCTCGGAAAAACATTTCAAGAAGATGCTTCAAAAGTTTCAAAACTTTTAAGAGCGTTAGGAATGATCCAAAAGCAAGGACATTGGGTGCCGTATGAACTGAAACCGAGAGACGTTAAAACGACGTTTTCTCATGTGTATTCATTGCTTCAACGGCAGAAAAGAAAAGGTTTTTTGCACCGTATTATCACTGGAGATGAAAAGTAGATTCACTACGACAATTCAAAGCGTAAAAAATCATAGGATATGCTCGGACACGCATCAGCATCGTCCCCAAAACCAAATATCCACAGTTTGAAGCGTCTACTTTGCATTTGGTGGGATCAACAGGGTGTAATTTATTATAAGCTGCTTAAACCTAATGAAATTATCACGGGAGCTCGCTATCGACTTCAGTTGATGCGTTTGAGTCGAGTTCTAAAAGAAAAGCGGCCACTATACAAGCAGAGACACGACAAAGTGAATCTATTACATGACACTGCTCGGCCACATGTCGCAAAACCAGTCAAAACGTACCTGGAAATGCTTCAATGGGAAGATCTACCTCACCCGCTGTATTCACCAAACATAGCTCTCTCCGATTACCACTTGTTTCGGTCAATAGCGCCTGGTTTGAGCGAGCAGCGCTTTCATTCTTTTGAAGAAGCCGAAAAATGGGGCGATTCATGGATTGCGTCAAAAGATGAATTGTTTTTCCGAAAGGGGATTTAATTACTGCCAGAAAGATGGAAGAAAGTGGTCTCTAATGATGGACAATGTTTAGAGTTAAAGTTATTGTAAGCTTTATATTTTAAAAAACTTTCTGTAAGCCAAAAAAACAGCGAGAACTTATTCAAGGACCTATTATATATATATATATATATATATATATATATACATATACATATACTGTCCACTGCACTGTCAAAATCTGTGTCTTTTAAACCAGTTTCAGGATAATCGAGACGATATCGTACCAGGAGTACGTGATAGCAGCTGGCGCCGCGTTGTCTTTCTTCGTATCGTTCTACGTGGCCTTTTTGCTGGCCATCTTGTGCCATAGGCGCAAGCCCGTCTCTGCCAGCGTCACCGAGACCAGCGTGGAAGGAGGTCAGTTAAGAACAGCGCTGCAAACTTACTCTTCGGCCGAGGCTTTTAAAAGCCACTTTAATTTTAACCACTACACATCGTGTCGGATACCATCCGTATGTGGTGGATGTTCCTTATATCAGCACGAAAAAATTCGCTTCTACATTTATCATGCGAACGGCTAGGGAGTGGAATCTGCTTCCACCGGCCGTATTTTCATGGTCTTATGACCTGGGAGTCTTTAAGAGAAGAGTGAATAGGCATTTGCTAGGCGATCGCGTTTCATCATCGAACTCATCTTCACCTTCCACCAGGTGTGATTGAGGTCAAGAGTTCGTTTATTTATTATAAAAAAAAAGTTTACTTAAACTTTACTACGACATTACATTTTGGTGGTAGGGCGATTGCCCGAACAGGGTCCTGACCACTGTACACGAATGTAAAGACCGTCATAGTGACTAGTTTTGGCTTGTCGCGTTTCGGGATCAGCTTGTGTATATCCAGTAGCTCATATACCTAGAGACCTTCAGTCGCGGTATATGCGGGCCGACATGACGACGTAGACTATCAATGGATTTTCATCCTTTGATAGTTGCTTTCGTTTTTGGACTACACTGTACTTACCATCAGGTACTCTGTAGTCACTATGTCGAGCCAGTGTAAATAATAATAATGATTACAGAGCAAGACAATTAAATGACGACTACATTCTATAATCAATCATCATTAATCAAATTACATTTTGCCCATCTCTGCTCCCGAGACGGCAATAATTTGACACCCAAAATAAAGATGAATAATAACTGTGAACACCTTACCCTTAGAATTAAAAAAATAATCCCTTGTATAACAGCTGAGGGTCTGACATCTCCATCGATCCCACACGACAACGCATCGGTACCGGGGCCGCTTCTCCGCCAAGCACTGCTCGCCGGGGGGCAGGGTTCCTCGCGCCAACGGTTGCTCGGCAGCGAAGACTTTGCTTCACCATCAGAAAGACACGGTGAGCGTCTGCCTATGGTATTTTTTATAATAGCTCTAGAAATTAACTACATCTCATTTTATGGAAGGTACTGTATTATCCAAGAGTCGGGAATCCATTGATAGTCTACATCGTCATGTCGGCCCACATATACCGCGACTGAAGGTCTCTAGGTATATGAGCTACTGGATATACACAAGCTGATCCCGAAACGCGACAAGCCAAAGTTAGTCAGTAAATAAGCCGAGATTTATAGACGCTACTTCGACATTGCTTAGAAAAGTTCTAAAAAAATTAATTCCAGGCAGGATATTCCCCTGGGTTACAAAAAAAAAAAACAGCTGAGTCACCCAGTGCTGGTTTTCAACTGACATCCATTTGTTATATCAACGAGCAGAAAACAGTGAAGTTGGAAATAATAAAGTATATGTTAGATACACAGTGCTATAGATTATTTGAAAGTGTTTTATAATATGTATTGAAAACTCCTTTGATTTTTTTTTTACACTGGCTCGACATAGTGACTACATAGTACCTGATGGTAAGTGCAATGTAGTCCAAAAACGAAAGCGACTATCAAAGGATGAAAATCCATTGATAGTCTACATCGTCATGTCGGCCCACATATACCGCGACTGAAGGTCTCTAAGTATATGAGTTACTGGATATACACAAGCTGATCCCGAAACGCGACAAGCCGAAACTGGTCACTATGACGGGGTTTACACCCGTGCACTGTGGTCGCGATCCAGACGGGCACCGACGCCCTACCACCTCGCTGCTGCTCGTTTAGCACCACCCAGGAGTCACGTGTAGGGAAACTAGGGTAAAGCCTACGGACGCGAGCAACTTCGACTCCCAAACATAACATAACTCGGATTTGGCATAACTGGGTTTTTATGAAATAAATAGAAAAATATACTAAGGTCAATCTGCACTGTTAACAGAGATCATGGCGGACTCGACGGTGCCTCATGAGGAACATTCGGTATCGCGGAGAAGGAACACAAGCGCAATGCAAGCCAGCGGGGAGAGCACATCGCGCCAGTGGCTGGTCGCTGACGATGAAACGGCCGGTACGCCTGTACGAACCGGTCAGTATTTACCAGTGACGTGCATAGGGTATTTGTAAAGGCTAGGCAGAATTCACGTAATTAATTTGAATATAATATTGTTTTCATATGAAAGATAGATGACATGAATATAGATTAGATATGAATATAAATGGTTCCTTTTCTTGTTTAACTTTAAGCAATTTATTCCACACTTATCTATCGTAAGGGCATGCAATGATTTCATGCATCTATGGAATGAATGCTACTGGTATGTACAGGGATTGCCAATCAGTGACAAAGTTTAGATATCAACATTTTAGCAATGTTTTTATAACACGGCATCAGTGAAATATAGATTATGTATGCCTTGTAACCTGCAATATTAGTATAAAACAATGATGCACCGTCTGTGCCGAGGCGTGTAAGCCCTCTTCCAAAGAAACTGCCTTTCGGCAGTCGCGCTTGGATCTTAGCGCTAACTCCACGCGTCCCGAGTAGTGATGAAAATGCCCGGGAATTTTCCCAAAGTGCCCAAAATCTTCCTTGGGAATATTCCCGGGAATTTACGAAATGTTCTCGGAAGTTTTGGGCACTTTGGGAAAATTCCCGGGCATTTTCATCACTTGTCCCGAGCCTCTGAGATTGACCTTAAAGTTAAGCATTATTGTGATGCTAAATAAAGTTGTATACCTCATAATAATATATTTTTTGTGCTATTTAAAATCAGCGTAGTTCGATAAATTTAAGGAGTGTATTTGTTTGTATTGTAGAATATAGTTCCTCATCAGACACGGAGTCTGAATTCTCGACCCTGGACGACGCGAATACGGAGAAAGATCTCTACTTGTTAGGTGGGAAGCTGTGCCTTCTTAACTTGGCCAGGTGAGGAACAATATGGAAATGTTTTTATTACATAATTATAAGTAACTAGCAAACCCGGCGAACTTTGTTTCGCCACCAGATGGCTTCGTTTCGCCACCAGATGGCTTCGTTTTTTCTAACATTTCGATTGGGGATTAAAAGATGAAGATTTTTTTTTTTGAGTTTTATATTTGAAAAAGAAAACGAACAACGAAAGGAAAAAGAGCGTGCGCATAATAAATGTCACATGAAATTATCTGAGCAGAGTACAATGAGTAGCAGTAAAACAATGTATAACGCATCGGCGCCATCTACTTAAAATACTGGTGCGATCTGCTCCGCCGCCATGCAAAACCGTATTGGTTTGTAGTACATGCTATGTATCAGAGATGGCGCTGTACGTGAAAAACGATTTCCTCCGTTTTCCTGCTTTTCTGTTGAATTTTTTCCTGAATTAAAATAAACCTCACGGAGCCCGAGACCTTTCCAACGAATGCAAAACCGTGGAAATCGGTTCGTGCGCTCTGGAGTTATAGCGTCAGGAAGGAAAACCGGACTTAATTTTTATATAATAGATAACACAAACACCAATAAAAAATATCGACGTTTAGGAATAGAGATCAAAAGCCCTGGTATGATTATTCGCGATATCGTATTTATATGGAAAACACATCATAATGGTATGGTAAATAAAAAAAAAAATCTTAAATTATGAATTCGGCAACAACATCATTTTTTTCTTTTTCATTCTCATACCAATTATATATTTTCCGTCTCTTTTTTGTTTATTTTTTATGGTATATGGGTAAATCTTTGATCAGAATTACGCCTGATGGAAGGTAAAAATGAGGCCGATGGTGGACTGCGTTTGCCCAAAACCTATTCACTCTTCTATATCAAAGGCTCCTAAATCGTAAGAACTTGAAGAAATTGACTCGGAAGCGGATCCCACTCCTTCGCTGTTGACATTACGAATGGAGAAGCAACATATATAAAAAAAAGTAAGCGTAGATAACTAATTAGATCACAAAAATTGTGTTAAAGAAAAAAAAACACATACAACATGGGGATTATCAAATTTATTAACACCGATTTTTTTTTAAACAGTGAGATAATTATAATTCATTAATTTTATTCTCCTTTATGGCTTGGTGCACAAAGTCCGTGAAGTCCTTTTTTACAAATAGAGCGAATTATACTTGATCTCTTTACTCTTCCGTCCTGCTTATTACAGTATTCTACACATCGATTTCGCCTTGGTAGCTTTTCAAGAGCAAATTTGTTGCTTGGAGTAGGTTCTACTAAAAAACTCTACCTGCTTTTGCCACTTTTACTTGTAAACCGATAAAACGCATGCTTCGCTAGTTCAACCGGCTTAAATTCACACCAAACTGAGAAATTAAATAGGAGCGCAGTCTCTCTCTCCGCAATTTAAACATATAACCTATCCTTCTGAGTTGTGTGTTATGCCGTGTGGTAAATAAATGCCCTTTCATTCCTATTTAGGTGTCGACCGAAGGTTTTATCGAAGAGATCAAACATGTACCTCTGGAATGTGGTCACCGTCGCAATATTTTACACTCTGCCGGTCATACAGCTGGTCGTCACGTATCAACGGGTAAGAAAAAAACATTCGGCTACCCTCATTAATTGTATTGAATGCTATATTCCTTCCGGGGTGAACAGAGATGCATTAGTGGTTGCATCCACTATGCGCTTACATGTCGTGCCCAACGTGACCAGTGGCGCAGCTGATCGCCGTACTCACAGCACTAGTACACATGATATTTCTATTAGAGTCCGACCGAAACTGGTTTTCCGGCCGAAACCGAAACCGAAACTCACGTGGTCAAGTATAAAAGTCAACGTGGTCAAGTAATAAAATGAAACAAAAACTGATATGTAATCAGTTCCATCAAAACATAACCTCTAAAGAATGTTTACGTCGGGTGATAACGCACTGACTAAGTTGTGTTGCTATAGAGCAATGCGAACGGCGCACGAATCCCGAACAGGGCCGCCAGCGTCCGCCAAAGCGTTGTCGCGAGAAACGAAGTTAGCCAAGCATGTCGACAACTACCGAAATCAGTTTCGGTTTCGGCAAAAGTTTCGGCCAATTTTGGCCGAAACCGAAACTGCCGCCGAAACTTGATTTTTGATCGAAACTCGGCCGAAACCGAAACCGAACTTTCGGTCGGACACTAATTTCTATTAGGTGTCATTCAGGTTTCCTCTCGATATTTCCTTTCACCCCGTAGTGGAAATAGCGTCGCGATAGAAGCAGTGTATGAAATATTTCTAAAAATGGTATATCAAAACCTCATGATGGACAGCTCCTGAATCAATCGGGTAACCAAGACCTGTGTTACTTCAACTTCCTGTGCGCGCACCCGCTCGTGATGCTGTCGGACTTCAACCACGTGTACTCGAACCTGGGCTACGTGCTGCTCGGCGCCCTGTTCCTGCTGCAGGTGTGGCGGAGGCACACCTTCCACCGCGCCAAGACTGCGGCGCAGGTTGGTCCACGCGACTGTTCACGCGTCACACCACCCACACACACAGTCACACACGCACGCGCGCATGCCTGTCATAATGACGACGGAGACTGTCAATGGATTTTCGTCCTTTGATGGTCGCTTTCGTTTTTGGACTACACTGTACTTACCATCAGGTACTCTGTAGTCACTATGTCGAGCCAGTGTAAAAAAAAAACACTGATTTTTGTTTATATTCGCTCGATTGTCCGAACTGGGTCGTGATAACAGTACACACATGTAAATACCGTCATAGTGACTCGGCCTGTCGCGTTTCGGGACCAGCTTGTGTATGTATATCCAGTAACTCATATACCTAGAGAGCTTCAGTCGCGGTATATGTGGACCGACATAGCGGTGGCGGCTTTCAATGGATTTTCATATCTTGGCAGTCGCCGCCGTTCTTAGACTACATTGGACTTTCCATCAGGTGCATTGTAATCAACTTGTCGAGCCAGTGTAAAAAAAAAATAGATTAACTTAACTATTGCATGTTCATTTTTTTTTTCGATGTAAACGTGGGTCATTTTATTAAATTTTTAGTCTTATTTCAATACTGCAATTGTTATAATTTATATCGATTTAAAAAGTTTATTATAGGGCTTGGTTGCTAGGCACCGACCGTTCTGATTGTCTTTTGAAAGTCGGGTGATACTAAAACACGTGCAAGACTGCTTTGTCAATGGTTCTCTGAAGTCACGTGATGTTAAAAGACGCGCCAGCGCAATGTCAGGATATATCTGTTGCCAAGCGTCAGTCTATGCTTGCCGTTAAGAGAGAAAATACTCGCTACATAAATTACTCGATTAATATTGCAATTGTAGAACGAATTTTAATCTGAATGAAATTTAAATATTTTTGATATCGATATTTTTTTTTCAATAGAAACAAATGGGTATACCACAACACTTCGGTCTCTTGTATGCGATGGGCATAGCGCTGGTTAGTGAAGGTCTACTTTCTGCCGCCTACCACGTCTGCCCCAACAGCATGAACTTTCAGTTCGGTAAGTTCTAGTAACATAGATTTGGTACTAATTCCAAAAAACATCCAGTTAGATATTGTCTACTGACATCGATTAATTGCTAATATCACTAACATTCCATTGAACGAGCACTACTAATATAAATCAATTAATAATTTCACTAACTTTCAGTTCAATGATCGCTGCTAATGTTAATTAGTGGCTAATTTCACTAACGCGTAGTTCAGTGAGCTTTACTTATAATTGTCTTCTTCACTACCATTCGGTTTGATGAGTTCTGCTAATATTGATAAGTAGCTAATTTCACTACCATTAGGTTTGATGAGTTCTGCTAATATTGATAAGTAGCTAATTTCACTACCATTCGGTTTGATGAGTTCTGCTAATATTGATAAGCAGCTAATTTCATTACCATTCGGTTGGATGAGTTCTGCTAATATTGATAAGTAGCTAATTTCACTACCATTCGGTTTGTTGAGTACTGCTAATATTGATAAGTGGCTAAATCTCCTATCCAATTCAAAATCCTAGCGTCACTAGTTGCATCTATTCTACACATCATTTTCTTTTACAGACACGTCATTCATGTACGTGACGTCAGTGCTGTGCATGGTCAAGATATACCAGTCCCGTCACCCGGACATCAATGCGCGGGCGCATGTCACCTTCGGCGTCCTGGCCCTCATAATATTCATCGGTGAGAAACGACAATTTACTTCTCACACAATTAACCCATTAACGACAAGAGGACACGATTTTTTTTCCATTTTCAAGCGTCATTCTCAAAAAGGAATTGATTCAATAATTTGATTTCAATTACACACCCTTGTGTACTTTTTCGTGATCTTTCGATTTCCGGGGTCAGAATTGTGATTAAGTGCTTGAGAAAAAAAAAATGGCTGACTTTATAGTGAAAAGTAGTGAAAATTTCGAAATGTTATTTTAAAAAAAATATATTATTAGATCAAAAAGTCGGAAATCGGAAGACCACGAAAAAGTACACAAGGATATTTGGTTGGAATCAAATTATTGAATCGAATCCCTTTTGAAAATGACGCTTGAAAATGGAAAAAAAATCGTGTCCTTTTGAGCGTTAATGGGTTAAATGGGATTTTACGGGAATTGGACAGCTCAGTAACAGTGGCACTGGCTGCCTATAGAAGTTCACTCTTCTCGCATTCGCCAGTTCCTCAGGGGCAAACTCCTGCTTGCCGGGAAAGATGGCTCAGCCTTGCCCTTGGCACTCGGCAGGCGGGAGAATGAACACCCCGGGGGCTTTAGTCGGTGCAAGTCCGACACACCGGGGGGCGGCCCTCAATGCCTTCTGAAGGTCCGTTAGGGATTTCCCTCGGGTTACAAGGGGGGGGGGGGGGGGTAAAACTCCTGGTTCTCCAATAAAGTAATGTGTTCAAGAATCTTTCCGGTGATACACTTTTATAAATTTTGAGAAATCCTGCATTGGAGCATCAGGGTCGCAGTGAGGGCAGCGACCCCGGTTTGTCAAACTCCTACTGACTAAAAACCCCCCTGGGTGTTCCTCTAATTGCTCAACACGGATCTGGGAAATCTAGTTCATCCAGACGCCCGGGGAGTGAAAAGCCTTGTTGAGGTCTCTGGGAATGGTGGGAGTCAAGAGCCTACCCCTCCAAATCCCCTCTCTCATCCGGACTCACGTCAACCTCACCCTTCTTGAACTTCACTGTACTTACCATTACGTGGCGCCGTCACTTTATCAGAATCAAAACAAGTTTCTCTTAAATAAAATTGCTTTTAATTTGTTTACAGGTTTAGTTGGAGTGTTGAACGCGAACTTCTACTTCTGGGTGATGTTCACCGCTCTTCACCTCATCACTTGTCTGGTGATGACCTTTCAGATATACTATATGGGCCGATTCAGACCAGGTGATCATTAAATTATATTCTTATCATTAGTAACTGTTAAAGTTTTAACTTTAATAATCTATATCTATCTAAATAAATGGCTGGTTGTCATACTAGGCCGGGTCCGTTAGTCGCAGGTTGAGATTTTTGAGGTTGTCAGACAATTGCCTGAACTGGGTCGTGACCACAGTACACAAGTGTAAGGACCATCATAGAGGCTCACTTCATCCTCTCACATTTTTTTACACTGTTTCGATAAAGTGACTTCAGGGCACCTGATGGTAAGTACAGTGCAGTCCAACAACGAAATCGACCATCAAAGGACGAAAATTAATTGACAGTTTCCGTCGTTATGTCAGCCCGCAAATACTTGGTAAGTGGGTAAGGAGTTCGTTATAATAATAATATTTGTCTAGTACCCATAGTTCAAGCGCTAGTTTAGTTTAAGGCGAGGATACTGCGTATATGTAGGCAAGGGGATAGCCGACATTGTTAATTAAAATAACGAAGTCTTCACAATCCACTCGATTCATCTTCACTTTCCTTTAGCAATCTGATTAACTATCTAATTCCATTGTTGGCCATTAATTATTGTAATTTAACAAATGAACACTGCAAACGACTACTTTGCAAAACGTGTACCGGGCAACCGTTGGCGGACGTTGCTCAGTGTAATTGAGGATAGCGCCGTAATCTGTATTATTTAATTGGCCAGACGGCGGCACGCTGTACCGCGCGGCACGGGAGCTGGTGACGCACCCGCTGGCGGCGCTGACGCCGAGCCGGCTGGCGCGCTGCGTTCTCCTGTTCATCGCGAACCTCGCTAACTGGGCTATCGCGGCATATGGGTATGTTTACACCTACACCTGTCCAATAAAATACCTCTATTCATTCGGCTTTTCGTCGATCTGTAATAGAAAACTGGATCATGCCCAGAGTACACAAGTGTAAAGACCATCATAGTGACTCGCTTTGGCCTGTCGCGTTTCGGGATCAGCTTGTGTATATCCAGTAGCTCATAAACCTAGAGACCTTCAGTCGCGGTATATGTGGGCCGACATGACGATGTAGACTATCAATGGATTTTCATCCTTTGATAGTCGCTTTCGTTTTTGGACTACACTGTACTTACCATCAGGTACTCTGTAGTAACTTTGTTGAGCTACTGTAAAAAGAAGAAAATTCATCTCCTTGTTCATATATTAATAATACGACAAAGTTGGAGCTAGAAGTTGTCTATGAGTTCGAAGAGTCTTTTATCCAATCGGGCAGTAGACTTGGGGAAACCTGCTGCCCGGATAAGAGGGAGGCGGCGCGTAGTATCCGGCGCGCCGCCTGAGTGGGTTCCAGAGGGGGTGGATCTTTTACATCCGCCCCCTGCCAGCGAGGAAGCCTTAACCAGGCCATTCGCTCCCTGGGCTTCTAGACAAATAAAGAGTCCCAGGTTCGGTTGGAGCGATTAGAAAGACACCCCGGTTACCATCTCCATGTACAGTCGGAGCGGTCCAATGAGGATTTTCCTCTAGTAAAAAAAGGGGGTGCGAAGCATGAGGCCCAAGCCACCAGAGTGAGGAACCCCCTAACAATGCGAGCCATATGGTGTGATACTGCCTTCTGCATCCGGCCCTTGGTCCAAAAACCAAGCGAGAGCCTCTTGAGATGGCAAACGAGGCTTTTTGCGACCAGCCCATTAGTCGATACGAATCTCCTGTGGAACGTATATTAACATACAGTCAAACCTGGATAGGTGAGAAAACTCTATAAGTGTGAGTAATAGCCAGGACCCGTCATTTTAAGCTCCCGAAACCTTTATTAGCGAGAAAGAGAAACCTCTGTAAGAGAGAGTCGTCTTTCCCTCATGGAACTCCGTAAGTGAGACCGCTACTTATCTATACCTCTATAAGCGACAGTCGAGCTTTATTTATTTATATTATTTAGGAGAAACAAATGACAAAACAAATTACGAATATAACATCTGCTATTTTATGACTCAATCTTAACTTTCGTGGAACTTCCTACCATTGTTTCTGTTTTGTTTTCGTAAGCATCTTGATACCTACCCTTATAAAGTACTTAAATGTCGAAATCTAATGAACGTAACATATACACACTAATATATACATATATATATATATATATTAGAGATGCCACGAATATTCGGCAACTATTCGGTATTCGGCCTATTCGGCCACTTTTTTTGCTATTGCGTATTCGGCCGAATACCGAATACCAAATCATGTAAAAAAGACACGTTATATTACTCAAAATTATGTATTTATTTCCAAATTAAAACACTTTGGTAATTAAAATTGATCAGTGGTAAGTTGTGATGGATAAAAACAAGCTTTTCAACATTTTTTGGTAGCAAACGATTACGCTTTTCATCGTTAATGTTACCAGCCTCAGAAAATAACCTCTCACTAAACATGCTACTTCCAGGAATATTCGGCGGCCGACAGCGTTGCCAAATATTCGGTATTCGGCCAATTCACTATTTGTGGCATCACTAATATATATATATTTGTACATAATACATTCGTACTTGCTGTGACTTGTTATCGCTGCGTACCTCTATAAGAAAGAAACGCTACCCATGTACCTGCGTTAGCGAGAAACTCGGGTTAGTGAGAGACCTCTATAAGCGAGAATGAGATTGTGCCCCCTTGAACTCTCACTTATTCAGGTTTGACTGTAATTCTAGTCAGCAGGCCCGCATGACGTGTTCTTTTTTTTTTATTATAATATGTGTAGTGTGGCGCAACACTCGCGCGACTTCGCGTCCCATTTGTTGCTGGTGCTGATGAGCAATCTATTCTTGTACACGCTCTTCTACATCGTGATGAAGCTGCTGTACCGGGAATCGATCCGGTGGTACACGTGAGTCCTCAACATTATCCTTTTCAAGTGCCTTTAACACGTTCACGCCAGCGTGACCCGCCAGTGGGTCACACTTGACTATTGCGCTCGAACTCGCAACAGTGTCGCCCCGCCCCACGAAGCGTAACGAGATAAGAGCGCTGCCTCATGCAGAAAAACGTGTTTAACTTCTGTGTCTCAAAAGGACAAACATAAGATCACTTCTTTCTTCATCTGTCTATCTATCAAAACCCCATTTTCAGAGACGCTCTAGTTGGGCAGATATGATAGACTGTGTCCGTCCTACAAATGGCTATTCACTCTTTTCTTAAAAACTTCCTAGACATAATAAGACCATGGAAATATGCTCGATGGAAAAATATTCCACGCGTTAGCCGTTTTCATGGTGCATGTAGAAACGAATATTTTTGTGCGAATATTTAAAAAATAGTTAATAAAAATTAATTAATTAATTTAAAAAAATATAATAACTACATTTATCAACATAAAATTTTGCGTACAATGCCATCTGTTGTTAAAAATATGCACTTTTTGATCACGATTACTAACTTACCTTTCTTATATCTTAGTGTTCGTTCTATTTATTTTTTAGTTTAACACTAGATTTACAGGCGTTTATTGTGAACCTATTATTACGGGAATTCGTTAAATTGACGTATATCCAAAAATACACATTTCCTTTAAAATATCGCTTTATTCAAATCCAATCTGGATGAAACAATACACACAATTGCAAAATTATTAAACTAAATTCTGCTATTTTTTTTTGTGTATTCCAATTTGTAAATTTGAGGGATCGCGTAAACTTTTTCTTAGTTAATCTATACTAATAAAACCTGAAGAGTTTGTTTGTTTGTTTGAACGCGCTAATCTCAGGAACTACTGGTTCGAATTGAAATATTCTTTTTGTGTTGAATAGACCATTTATCGAGGAAGGCTTTAGGCTATATAACATCACGATGCAACTATTAGGAGCGAAGAAATAATGGGAAATGTAAAAAAAACGGGGAAAATTATTCATCCTTGAGTGCTTCCATTGCATGCGCTGCGAAAACGGTTCAATATACCAAAAATATATGTATGAAAGAATTATTCCTCTTGAAATGATCTAAAAAAATGTCCACGACAGTATATGTCTATCTTTTAAGATTAAGTCACTAGAACCGTTTTTATGGTAATCAAATTTGGTCGAAATTAATGCATTATTTGTTAAGAGTTGTATCAACGTAATAATATTAATCTTTATCCAAATAAATGTGTTGTTGATTAAGAGTATTTAATTATGAACAAATTTGTCTTTGACATCACTTAATTTCAATGAACATCTTAGAAGATATTACAATAACTTATATAGCAAAACAACGTTTGCCGGATCAGCTAGTATAATATAGATGTTTGTCCACAGCTGGGTATTCATCGGTTGCACGTACTCGATTTGGTTCGGTTCCAGTTACTTTTACTTGGATCAAAGCACCAACTGGGCTGTGAGTATAGTCCCTTTGTGTTTATAAATAACGAATCCCAGTAAGTCACACCTCAGTAAATATAAGGCTCAACTAATTTTGTAGCTTTATTAGTAGCATGTACTATTTTCTCTTCATATTACGTATACTTGTTTTAAAAAGAGATAAAATGTAATAAGAAAATGTCTTCTTTTGCATTTTTCTCACTTTGTTTAATATGGACATACATGTTTTTGATATTTATCGGCACATGTGTGACACAACGATTGCGTGTAGAAATGATTTTTATTTAAATCTTGAATATTTCGTAATTTTTAGTTGTATTATTTTAATGGTGGCTGGATAAATTAATAAAGCCGCGTTTGATGGTAAGTACAGTGCTGTCCGAGATTACCGGCAATCATTAAGTGGCGAAAATTCAATGACAGTCGCCGTCGCCATGTCGGCCTTTAGACATATGGAGTAATGGGCATACACGAACTGATTCCCAAACGTGACAGGTTGAAGCGAGTCACTATGACGGGCTATGCACTTGTGTACTGTGGTCACGTTTCAGCCGGGCACATACGAGCTGCTGTATATATACGTTATGGTTAATTAAAGTTTTATGTAAAAGCATTCCCTGTGCGTGCAGGCTAGCATGACGATGGCGACTGTAGCCGGATTGTAGCCTCTTAGTACAAATGGATTATATGCATTCATATAGCCGGCAAACAATTTAATTATTTTAATTGTATGAAAAATTTGAATTAACGCATCACAGAAAAAATATTATTAATTTCGTCAATATAATTAAACAGATTGTGATAAAACTATTATAAAAATACAAGAAATAAAATTACAGTATTAATCACGTTTAATAGGGTAGGCAGTGATTTTCTGCTCGCATAATGTGCACGCTACTGACGCTCGTTTCAGCTGACTCCGGCGCAGTCCCGGCAGAGCAACAGAATGTGCTCCTTGCTTCAGCTGTACGATTCTCACGACGTCTGGCATTTCCTATCCTCCACTGCCATGTTTTTCTCTTTCAACATGTATTTGACTATAGACGATAACCTTAGTTCGGTGCATCGACGCGACATTAAAGTGTTCTGAGCGAGTTCATTCATATTCCGAATATAGTTGAGATGTGACCGACGTTAACTATGCATATCGTTATTTGATAACGGTTTTCAGATGTCATAATAACAGTTTTAGCTATAAAATATCCTAAAATTATCATAATATTATATTTTCATTCTACACATAACGCATGTATTCTATAACAACACGGTTCCAGTCACAAAATTTGCTCGACTGATATATATTTGTTTTTATATGACATTCTTTAGAATATAATTCGAATTTATTTTAATAAAGATATTTATGTTTGAGAACGATGTTAATTTATCTAAATAAAAAAAAGCTTTATTTTTATTTGTGAATGTACGACACGTTCCAACTAAAACTAGAATAACTTGTGTAAATATCTTCAGTAACTGGGATGTCCTGGGCTTTTATCAGGGACGTGTGTATGGTACAGGATAGGCAGATTCACATAATCAATTTGAATATTATATAGTGATAATAAATATTATATTACTTTCATAGGAAAGGTAGCTGGCGTGAAAATAGAATAGATATAAATAATGGTTCCTTTTTTGTTTAAATTAAAGGAATTTATTCCGGACTTATTTATCGTAAGGGCAGGCAATGCTTTCAATACATCTATGGAATTAACGCTACTGGCTTTTATATATGGCCGCACAAAAAATATATTTTCATGTATAAGATGAATAACTTAAATAGTGGTCATAAGTATGAATACAGGCACGTGCCTCTAGGTTTTCCAGATAACGTACGGATTTAGGCATCACATACTGACCGGTAAAGGAAACATCGTGAGGAAACCCGTATGGTATCGATCAATTGCGCTACTGGTCATGTTTGTATCACTAATGCACCTCTGCTCACCCCGTAAGGGACATAGCGTCACAATATATTGGAGTCTGCTAAAAACACTGCGCGTGCAACGTTATCCACGTGACAGAAGTTAAACTTTTTAATTAAAACGCGTGGGTGTTATTACAGCTACTTAATTACATTGCAATTTAGACTTACATCGACAACGCGTGCTCGAGCAACACTATTTTATTCTATTGCCTTATAGGATTGTGTATATTGCTCTCTTTTGCTCCAACTGTTATGGTCTCGGAGTACATTGCTCTCTCTCTCTCTACGTCATATTTTTCTCCTCGGTCATATAACGAAATATGTCTAAACGTAACGCGGCAGTTAAAATTACTCTCTCAACAATAAATCATTGATTATCGAATCGCTACTGAAGAGTTTCACTTAACATTACTGAACCAATATATACAGGCTGATTTTATATACGAGGGAGATATTCAAGGAGGATATTCAGCATTCGATTCAAATTCTAAATATATAGGAATAGTGATATCTTAATATTTCCATTAAAAAAAGTACTTTACAGTCATCATATTAAGGGGCAATGACACACATGATAGAATAAATAACAATTAATTATTAAGTAGATATTTTGTCTCTCCTAAGCCAGGATAAAGTACGAAAGGGTAACGAGTCAGTTACCTGTTTACCTAAAATTACGTAAAAGGAATCTTATCTGCATGCCATTCAATCGTGCGTCACACGCGCTGCGGTGTCCAAACTTTTTACGGCTCAATTCTCATTTGTTCATCAATGTTTCTTTATGATTTGTTAGGGAATATTGTTATTTACATTTTTATTAGTTATAAGAAGGTACAAATTATTGTTTTTTTTTATTACATTGTCTCGACATAGTGACTACAGAGTACCTGATGGTAAGTACAGTGTAGCCCAAAAACGAAAGCGACTATCAAAGGATGAAAATCCATTGATAGTCTACATCGTCATGTTGGCCCACATATACCACGACTGAAGGTCTCTAGGCATATGAGCTACTGGATATACACAAGCTGATCCCGAAACGCGACAAGTCGAAACTGGTCACTATGACGGGCTTTACACCCATGTACCGTGGTCGCGATCCAGACGGGCACCGACGCCCTACCTCCATTGTATTCTGAAATATCTTCCTCGTCTATAAAATCATTCTGTATATGTCGGCGACCTGTCTAATGTAATGGAAATCTCGTATGGAATGTAGATCGATAGATGGCGCTACAACGAGACGAAACAAAACTTGATCTTCAAAGTAATAATGATAGGTAAAGTACGAACGATAGCGAGTAGATGGCGCAACAGCTCTAGCTAACCTCGGCCTAGACGTTTTTGACGGAATGGGCGAACGTCATTGAATATGCAAAAATCAACGGGAGTTCTATTGCTGAATTGAGATAAACATGACGGAGAATAAAGGAACCACCTTTCCGACATATACATATATAATATCTATATATATATAAAATTCTCGTGTCACAATGTTAGTAACCTTACTCCTCCGAAGCGGCTTTACCGATTTTTACCAAATTTAATATGCATATTTAGTAGGTCTGAGAATCGGCTACTGTCTATTTTTCATACCCCTAAGTGATAAGGGTTGTTAACACTTATTTTTTTTTAATTTTTGGATTTTTTTTTGTTTTTAATATAATTAATAATAAAAAAATACAATTCTAAATTTTGACCCTTTTATCACCAAACCCTATTTTATAACAGCCATTTTAGTAATTTAATCATTTTTCATCCCGCTCGATAGCTGATCAATTATCACCTAGAAATAATTCATATGGCAAAATAACGTTTCCCGGGTCAGCTAGTGTATGTATATAAGTATATTTAATTTATATCACGAAGCGTTGTGGTTATTTTGTTATTGTCTCGTGTTAGTTACAGTACCGATTTATATTCCCTTTTTTATCTATCATCACGCCAATGCCCTGTTAGGGTGAGCAGAGAGGCTGGATCGTCTCTGTTCATTGTTATAAATCTCTTTCACTTCCTTAACACGCGTTAGTCCCTTCATGCACTCTTGCCGATTCCGCGTACTTTATCCTCTTATCTTTTTTTGGTCTGTGTATGTAATTATTGGTCGGCCTCGGCTCTTACTTCTAATCATAATCATAATTTTTTTTTTCAAGTATGATGTAATTATATAATGGTTATTTTATTTACACTTTAAAGTAGATCTTTAAGTATTGGGGACAAAATAGTCATAAAAATTCTAGTTTTAGTTGGTACACATGACATATTGCTTATTTTATATTGTAAGTGTATCTATTAAAAAATGACTTGACAAAAATTGGAGTAGTTTTAAGGTCCAAAGTCTAAGATCTCTATGAAAACTGAGACCATATGAAGGCAAATATTAGTTAATAGACTAAGCCATAGGTCGTACAGTGAATTTTTCCTGCACCGCGTTTCTTACTAGTGATTTTTTTCGCCAATGTGTCAGTAAAAATTCGCAGTGCGAACTGGGCCTTTACCAATAATTTGTATTAATTAAAATCATATGTTTATGTAATGATAACTTATAATCAAATAAGAGATTATTTTTAAAACTACAAATCACTGGTAACAAATTAATTGTAATATGCATGTAAGGCCAAAAGTATTGGATCCACCAAAATTTATCTGTTTGGAATATAGACTTTATAAAAAAATTGTCAATTAAAAGTTGATGGTCTAGACCGGGACTATCCAAACCACAGCCCGCGGCTTTTACTGATAGAACTTCAAAATATAAATTAACACTAGATCTACCAGCGAACAATTGATATTTATTTTAGATATAGGAATATCATGGTTTATTTTGCTTTGTTATAAATTAAATCCACAACATTTATCAATATATTGTATTAATAAAAAAACATGCTATTCAATGAATGCTATCCAAATGAAAAAATATTAGAAAAAAATAATTCTAAGATTAATATAAAGATCGGTCATTTTTACCGGTTCGGTAAATTGAGTGTTAACACGTTCGCTGCCAGCGCCGCATATATGCGTCGTCTCAGGTCTTGCATTCGAGCCTTCCGCCGCAAATGAGCGGCGTGTTTACATTTCCAGTTTATTATAAATTCTTACACTTATTTTTCTCCGATACAGTTGTAATGCCCTGTCAAAGAAAATAATGGATTCAGACTGCCCTTGGTCTGGAGATAATTACGTTTTTTTAAATAAATATAATATTAAAATATTCAATGCCTTTTAAAGTCATTATTATAAAATAATCCATGGGCTGTGGTTTACAATTTTTTTTCAAGCGCCAGTAGCAAACGTGTTAATGAAGAAGTATGAAATTTAAATACATATATAATATTATAGTAATCATATCATTGTAACTTTTATTTCACCTGCAAGAAATTAGAATATGTATGTTTATTGTTCTCCAATTTATTTGACTGGTTGTTTTGATCAGAGATGGTATTTAGTTTGGAAAGTCCTGTTCTAGTTTCGGCTAGTAAGGTTGAGTTGTATAAACGCTACTATGAACCATTACAAATTATATAATTAATGCCAAAATATATGGTGAATCATCGACTTACATCCAGTTACAGAAAAGTTTCTTAAATTTAAAAACTTTTTTTAAACACTAGTAATTAGAACGAAAGAAAAGGCATTTATTTGGCACACATCATAGAAGGTAAGGTCATAAAATAGTAAAACAACAAAAGTAAACACCTTGTGCTGTAATGCGCCAAAGGGAAGTCAGCTCAGCAAATGATAATACCCCAGCTGAACCGCTCAGCGCTAATTTTCAGCTGACACCCATTTATTGTGTCAGCGTACAGAAAACAGCGAGGACATGAATAATTCCACACACTCACATATCATATACATACACTATTATTAATATATGTATATGGCATACAGATATATATGAAAATAAATAATAATAGAATTAAAAAAAAAATAAACCTACTTTCTAGTATATATTCAGTTTTATTGTCAAAGACAAACATTCTCTGAGCAGAGTGTAAGCAAATTCAAAGCAGTGTCTATAAATCTCAGCCTAAAGTGATGTACAGGCTCTTATCTCTACTTAGTCTCTTTCTACTTATTATAACTAGATTACTAGACCTAGTTTATGTTCTATAATTGGTCCTATTGTTGAATGTTTAATTGATAATGATGATTTTTGTGATATAGTCTTAATCGGAAATAATTTTTGTTCTAGAGTTTTATATGACAAGTGTGTAAGTTATAATTTTTTTCAATAAATTATTTAAATAAAGATATTTTTATAAACACTAGTTTTATTGATGAAAATATTCCCGTTAGATTCAACTGGACAATAGACATTTTGTATACTTAAAAGTATACAGGTATAATTTAAAAGCGTAAAATATTCGATACTTGGGTTTCAACAGTAAATGTCTTGTATTTTTGAGTGGTCTCTATATTTTTTGGCGTACGATGTAATTTAATTTGCAATATAGTTTAAATATTATAGTGATATCGTATTACTTTCGTCTCACTAGTTAGTAGATTGAAAGCGCTATGGAGAGATCAAATTGAAACTTCAGCTCAAAACATGTCGATGATTTTATATTGGAATTTGGAAATCTCAAAGGTGGTTCAATTCAGCGCAATAAACAACCGATTTTATCTTTATTCAGCTTATATTCAATGAGGAAGGTTGGTTTTGCAAACTTTGAGTTTTTAATCATGATACCACTCAAAAGAAGGGAAAATAGGATACAATTATGTGAACTTTACCAGCCCCTAAATGATAAAACGATAGGTATTGTTTTAAATTGTTCGCAAACTCTTTAGATAACCAATTAATTAAAACGTATAGTAAAAAAAACTCTCCATTTATCATCCATTATTAATAACTTTACACCAAGAATCAACTGCATCTGTTTTTCCAACATTTAACGACATGGGAATCTTCAAATTCAAAGTGAATCGGTATATGTTTGGTTGAGCGAGCTCCATCGTCGGTCTCATTAACACTTTCCATCAGGTGGTGAAATTTAGGTCTGGCGCAACCCTTTCTGTCATAAAAAAAATCAACACAAGTTCAAATGGTGCCACTATTGAGATATTTTGCGCTCCTAGTCACGTTGGGTATGACATATAAGCGCAAAGTGGATACAAACACTAATGTATCTTTGCTCACCCCGTAAGGGATATAGCGTAACGATATATGATTATATTTAAATAGATTTATACACATACATACATACATTTTTTTAGATTTACATACATTGAGGAACTAATATTACAATGTTTACCTGATTCTAGTTATGTTTTGGTCACGACGAAGTAAATAGTAATAGTTTTGGGAGTCGAAGCTGCTCGCGTCCGTAGGCTTTACCCTAGTTTCCCTACTCGTGACTCCTGGGTGGTGCTAAACAAGCAGCAGTGAGGTGGTAGGGCGTCGGTGCCCGTCTGGATCGCGACCACAGTACATGGGTGTAAAGCCCGTTATAGTGACCAGTTTCGGCTTGTCGCGTTTCGGGATCAGCTTGTGTATATCCAGTAGCTCATATACCTAGAGACCTTCAGTCGTGGTATATGCGGGCCGACATGACGATGTAAACTATCAATGGATTTTCATCCTTTGATAGTCGCTTTCGTATTTGGACTACACTGTACTTACCATCAGGTACTCTGTAGTCAATATGTCGAGCCAGTGTGTAAAAAAAAAATGTTCTGGTGAGGTGTCTGCTCGTCGGAGCAAATTTCATTAATAATTTAATTTTTTGTTGTATTTAGATAATGTGACCGAGAAGCCCCATTAGGATCAAACAGGCTATTTAATACACTCTGTATAAAATAGGTACAAATAAAACAACGGAATCATACGTAATACGATTTTTAATGTGTATATTCATTTTCACTTCCTCATATGACTACTACAAGCTTATAAATTGTATATATTACAGAAAATTCTTATACGTGACCATTAAAGCTTAGACGTCTTCATCAGTTTTGAATATTAACACGTTCTTGCCGGCGTGACGGCGTAGACTGTTCCGTGGGACAGCATGACCCACCGATGGGTCACACTTGACTTCCGTAAGGCGATGTGACCCACCGGTGGGTCACACTTGACTATTGCGTTCAGACTCGCAACAGTGTCGCCCCGCCCCATGAAGCGTAACGAGATAAGACAGTCCTGTCTCACACGCTAAAACGTAGATATTCGCCTCGGCGTAAACGTGTTATCTCACAATTTCAGACGCACAATAATTTTGGCCGAAAGTACTCTCACGAGATGAGAAGCTTAAAGCTCTTAACAAAGACAATCGCCGTTCAGCACTGAATTTTGATATTTTTAGACGTCATTAGATTAACCATTTTTAATCAATAATTTCAGTATTGTGATATTTGGTAATCTTGACTGATATTATAAACGCAAAAGTAGCTCTGTCTGTCTGACGCGCTTTCACGCCAAAACTACTGAACTGATTTAAATGAAATTTAGTACACAAATAGTCTATAGCCTGAGAAAAGACACAGGCTACTTTTTAAAGCGAAAAAAGAATTTTAAGGGGATCGACCGCGCTTTGTAATACGGAGCTCACTAAGTTAATGGCTGCTTTTGTAATTTTGTGGTTTATTCTTAAGTCCCATCGTAGCTTAACAACACACTACTAACATTTATTCCTGGCGGGGAGCCGTCAGCCTGAACAATTAATTTGCTTCGGCTGAGTAAGGTCTCGCTAAAATTCCGCAATAAACATTTTTTCATTGTATTGATCCGTATGATCGAGAAACAAAGGTAAAAGGACATGGGGGAGACAGCGGCAGATAGTTTATGCCCCGCCTTGAAAAGTTTTAATGTCTGGGGCTGGTTTTACACTATTGTGCCATGGGTGTGCACAAAACAACAAATATTTGTAGAATTACGACCACCATTGTAACTATTTACAATGAATAAATAATTATTCAAAAAGCATAATCAATTAATTGTCTCTGATAATTTTTATTACTGCTAATAACATATTGGATAATCATAGAAAATAATCACAATATATGATAAATTAATTAACCCGTATTGAGGTAAATGTTAATTTTACTTCTAAAAATACCCAAATTCAGTCTTGCCTACGCCATAATTAAAATTTACAATATATTTTTTTAATATATATTTTTACAATTTTAAATATAAGTCATGCTTAGGATATAGTACATTAGCAATAAAACTGTTTCGGAAGGGCGTAAAAATGTTTTGATATAAACAATATCATTTGGCCGATTTATAATTTTAAATAGAGGTTTACAAGTTGACACGTGGCCACGTGGGGTAAGCTTTAAAAAGGGAAGCCCATATTGAATCAACATTTGTAAAGTCGACAGTTTACGGTCTACAATTTAAGAATTAGACGATTGCCATGAAACCTTCATATCAGCCAAATACCAAAAGATCACTTTTTATCAACCTGTTCATCAAGAAGCAATCACAAGAGAAAATTTAAAAATTCCAGAATAAATAGATAAATTAGACAGAAGATTGTAAAGAAATTGTTTTTTCTTTTGCATCTCGATAAAAGAAATCATATCTTTTTAACCCAAAGGCAAGCGATGGATTATGACAACCGTTTCTAAGTCGTTACTGCAGAGTCACATCTACCAACGCGTGCTTTTAGGGCTAAAACAAAGTAACTTTCGATCAGCGATAACGCTAATAGAGAAGTGCGAAATGTATTGAACTGGCATAACGTGTCGACTTAATATTTCAAAACCTTATTCGAACACTTTTCTACTAGCGCTATAATTGATCTAATTTAATTTTGTCGAAGCCTTCAGATCACATCAACTGATTATTTCATATTTGTCAGGCGTACCTGTTACCCCCACAGCCAAACACACTCATGCATAGCTCATATGGGGGGGTAGATATTTTTCTTGTCAAGATAGAGAAAACTATTTAGATATCGTAGGAATTTCAATTCAATTCGCAATATTTCTAATAATCTTTGTCCATTAGTCGCCTCAGTCATCGGACCAGCATATGTTGAACTCGATCACAACCATTCGATAATTCAACATCCACCCGTCATCTACACGATGCATAATTAAGTGTAGATTGCAACTAGGGTTATAGAGAACACAAGGTGAACTAGAACCGGACGAATGAGACAAGCATTTGCCACCTTTCCTGACATTGCTAGGGCAGTAGAATTACGAGAGAACTCGGCAGACGGGGAACGAAACACATAGGTAATTTTATTCGACTAGATGTCGATACACACCGGGATAGCGACCCGCCGCTACCTTGACAGTCCGTGAGGATTTCCACCTGGTCAAAGAGCAGCAGAATTAGCAGCATTGAGTTTCCTGTGTAGGTGAGATGGAGTCGACGGGTTGTGTCAATACACTCTTCTAAAGTCGGGGGTCTCTCTATATATCAATCGCTCGTCGGGTGATCGGGCAAAAACAAAGTCTCCGGCCCTGCTAGCAGTGGTAAAATGAAATCCCGATGGTTTTAGCCAGAAAGGGTGACATTTATAGACGCTACCTTGGTTTTACTAAGCTTTTACTCGAACTTTACAAATAACATTATTTCATTAATGTCCAGATCAGTGACGTGCAAAGGAAATTTGGTCAGGGTAGGCAACATTCGCGTAATTAATTTGAATACCATATTATGATAGTAAATATTATTTTGCTTTCATAGAAAAAATAGACAGCGTGAATATAGAATAGATACGAATATAAAGGGTTCCATCTTTTGCATAACTTTAAGCAATTTATTCCAGACTTATTTATCATAAGGGCATGCAATGCTTGCATGCATCTATGGAATGAACGCTACCGGTCCAGATATATTGCTAAGTCCGCTATTTAGTCAACTTGGACTTAAGTCTGCGAAGACATGGGCTATATTCAAGTTCCTATTATATATTCAGTTTTTTGGTAAACATGAACCTATTTTCTTAGTTTTGACTTTGCTAAGACAAAGTAGCGTCTATAAAACTCAGCCTAAGAGTCTGGCACACCGCGATGCCGTGAGAATTTTTCAACAGTGTTACAAACAAAGGTTAGTTTATTTATTCTATCTTTAGATTATTCGTATTTTTTTCAACTGGTACAGACTAGAGTATCCTAGGTAAACCTAAACGTATGTCATTTTCTAATATAAAACGATGATGCGCGGTCCCCGCATTACTCACTGTTTCGACTTACACACCTAAAATTAATCGTCTCATACTTAATGAGCCAAACTGTATGGCGATGCGATGCTGGTCGAATTGCCGAGTCGACTAATGAACGAATATCATAATAATGTCTTGGATTTGCTAACTATTGTAACACGTTCTATCACCCTTTAAAATCAATTACTTTTCTTAACACGTAAGATAGCATCTAATATCTATATTTAAATACGATTTACAAAAATAGATAATAAATGCATTTTATTTTAAATATGGCAACACTATACATGAATATTGGTTATGACGGTGCGTACGGAGCTAATGTTTTGTATATCGCAAATCATTTGCTTATCTTCTTCTTTCTCATATATTTGAAACATTAGGGTTCCATAGCTTAAAAGGGAAAACGGATCAATTATATTATAAAAGGTATCAACTTCAAATTAAAAGTAAATATTCGGGTCTGCGGCCTTTTGTAACCCTGATAAACTTATGGTGCTTAGCCCATGAAATCAAAAGATATGTTCGTTTATGTTATATTTCAGCTTTTTTATGCCGTTTATACAGTAACTCGCATACCTAGAGACCTTCAGTCGTGGTATATGTGGGCCGACATGACGACGGAGGCTATCAACGGATTTTCATCCTTTGTTGGTCGCTTTCGTTTTTGGACTACACTGTAGTTACCATCAGGCACTCTGTAGTCACTTTATCGAACCAGTGTAAAAACATTTTTGACATTTTCGCTAAGGAAATAATACCAATAGGGCACTTCCCGTTGGCTAGAATCATGAAATTTGGTAATAAACAAGATCCTTACATTATAATAATAATAGATCTTTATTCCATTAAAAATAATACACACAAAAAATACAGTTTTTTTTTCACACTGTCATTTAATGGATCCCTTTCGGGTAAGGGCCTCCTATCATCCATACCATTTATCTCGGTCTATCTTTGCGTTGAAATCACCCATATTTATTAGTCACTATTTCTAGCATTGCATGAGCCTTCTCCAAGACCTTATAAAAAGTTTTGAGAACCTCCTCACTTGCTTTTCAGTTGGAGCGTAGGTTACATTGTAAGTAAAGAAAAAAGTCCGAAAACCTTAAGTTTGTATTTTCTATTACAAATAAATAGGGTTTTTTGCGACTATAAATGTATTTGCAATTAGTAAAACGACCTTGAGCTATATGTACGGGGACCGCCATTTACCTATAGCAAAGTAAAGTTTATTTCTAAATTTGTACGTACAACACACTTGGCCAGATTTTCTCTTTCCCACAATCTTTTTCGTATAAAAACAAGTAAAACATTTGTCTACAGCATGTGAGAAAGAGAAACACTATGGTAAATATACGAGAAAGAATGAGACAAGCAGATGTGTGGTTAAACATGAAATATTTGCTCCGTACGCGCGTTTACATTGTCGACAAGATAAAAATATCGATAAATTTTTTCAATAGCGTTATTTTACTAATTTATCGTGCTTTTTACGTACGTGACAAGGCTTAGAATATTATAATATTATTTTTAGCTACAATTTGTAAAATCTCTTTACATGCAGTAAGACACAATAAAACCCATTTTAAAGATTTTTTTTATCATTGAGGTTTTTTAAATATGCATTTTTTTGGTCATAAGTACACTATACGAAAAAAAAATCAAGATACACATTCTTTTAACCCTTAACTGCTCGCATGGGGTCAACGCACTTTCGCGTATCGAAAAAATGCACTTCCAATGGTTGGAACCTCCCCGCGCGCCCGCTAGCCTCTTAATATGCGCTAAAGAACATACTTTGGTGCCGTTTAGGCCGCTGCAGGTGAAGGCCACGCCGCTGCTCTCTTAAGCCGTGACCCCGTGCGAGTACTTACGTAACTTTTTTGAGAAAGGTAAGCTTTTTATATTCTATTGTTTTTATTTAGATATTGATATAACTTTGAATGAATTATTATAGTGAATGATATTTTCTATCGTTTTACTGGTTTAGAATTTTTTTTTTGTATTTTTCGTACAAATATGTTATTTACATACATAGGTCTTTTTTTATTCCTCAGTTATCAAACAGAGACGAACGTATTGCACATTGGCTACTGAATGTACCTGATGAAGAACAGGCTGTTGGGGATTCGGAAGCAGAGGAAGTCCTTCATAGTGAACACGACACAGCTAGTGGAAAGCCCACCCGCTCCACCTACCACTAAACGTGGGCGGTGCTATAATTGCCCCAGAAAGAGTGACCGAAAGTATCCCCAAAATGCAGTAAATGCAAAAAGTTTTTGTGTAATGAGCACTTCATTGCTTACTGCCAAAACTGCAATAACAATTATTGCCATAGTTCCTAAATATTCATGAAATTTTAATGCATGATCTCATGTTATGCCAAAAATGTTCCTTATTGTAGAAGTTTATATTTTTTTATTTTTATGCCTTAGAAGATTTTATTTTAAGTTGTGGTTTTTATGTCTTATAGATTAAATAAAGCACTTTCATAATTACTATTTTCTTGTTTTATTAAAAAAAGGAATCATCAAATTTCATCCATACAAATTGGGGTCACCACGGACCCCGTGCGAGCAGTTAAGCGATTTTATTCGTGCGAGTAGTTAAGGGTTAATAACATAAAATATGGTTTAATAACGATTAAACGAAAAGCAATTGAAAGCATTTTATACGAGTGATTTTATAGAATTTTCTCGAAAAAAAAAACCACACGGGTGATTTATCGTTATTTAAATATAATCACCATAAAATTTTTTGAAGAAATACTCCCTACAAAGACAACATCAGACAAATGTAGAAAATCTTATTTTCTCGATAACTTTATTTTATTACTGACAGGCTCGCGCTTGACCTCAATCTCACCTGCTGGAAAGCGATGATGAGGCCGACGATGGAGCGCGCTCGCCCAGCAAATGCCGATTCACTCGACATATGAAGATTCCCATGTCGTAAGATGTTATAAACACAGAAGCTGGAAGCCAATTCCACTCCTTCGCGGTTCGGAGCAAGGAGGCGTATCGCTTCGTGCGAGCAGCTGGAATGTCGACCACATAAGGGTGCAAACCCGCACAGCGTCATCACAAACTTTTACATTTTATGTATATTTTTTCTATCTTCATTAATCTATGCCTTGTGTTATATGTTATGGCCCAAATAAATGCTTATTCTTTCTTTCTTAGTTGACATTTCATTGTATCCTACTGTATTTTTTAAACCTACTAGTTTTCAAAATCCGTGTACATATTTTTTTTTCCGAAAAATGGAATAATCGAATCACTTTTTTTTTCTGTTCATAATTCCCGAGCTTTGTGTTTCATAGAATACGAATCAATAAAAAATGTAAATACGAATTTAAAACTACCTCACGCTGAAATCACGTTCACGCCGGCGTGACCCACCGGTGGGTCACACTTCCCTGTACCGTGGGTGGCATGACCCACCGGTGGGTCACACTTAACTGTTCCATGGGAACGGGATAAGACAATCCCGCCTCACGCGGAAAAACGTAGTTATTTGCCAAGGTGTGAACGTGTTAAATCAGATTTGAAATAATTACAATTGTGACCCAATTTTACACTTTTATTATTTAAACGAAATTTGTACCATGTTAAAAGACTTCTATAAGAATGATTTTTTTTTGTCATAAGTATATATCTTTGGGCTCGTTTACATTAACTCCGTCACCGAATGTCTCACCCGCATTTAGCTTTACCGAATTCGCTAATAGAATACATTAAGTTGAATTCGTCTTTGACCGAATGCGTAGACCCTTACGAAATAGTGTCATAGAAAACGGCGAAACAAATAAGTGACATCGAACAATAATGTAAACGAATCCTTCTGAAGGCGGTTTAAAATTGAGACGGTAAACAAAACTCAACTATATCAGGAAAATATAGGCCTTTCTGTATGCCGGACTTATCATTAACATTGCATATAACATTACACAATTAAACTAAAAATATAATAAATAACACAAATGATACTTAATTTACGACTCAAATATAGTTTTCATTAACCATTATTATTCTTAATAATCGAGTATTTAATTATAACGTTAATACTTTTATGTATGTGATATAAAAGTTGTGAAAATTCTTCGCAGTGGTGAGAATAGTTAGTGCCGGTTGAAAGACCATTATCGTTTACAAAAAATAAAAGTATAATCTGCCTGCGTACACAGCGCCGATATAACGATTGCGTTTTTATGCCTGTACATAGCACAAATTTTTACAGAGAGACAATTCTGGATTGTAAGCTCTAAGCAAAGCTGAGGTATTGGATATTGAATTTAGGATATAATGATACTGAAAAATCGTTGCAGGAATAATTGTATCTAAAATTGAATATTATTGTAAATTGTATGATTAATCTTGAATGCGCTTGTTTCTAATGCCTTGTTTGGGATTGTTGGAATTGGGGATGTCTTTTGATATATATTGTAACAACGCGCCGCTAGATGTCGCCAGCTCACAGCCATAGCCATGCTAAGCCGCTACCTCACCCCCCTCCGCCACCGAATAAGCCGGCCATGCCTCTAGGCATGGGAATGATGAGGGGGAAGCGTAGCCGCCTATATAAGCCAGACAATTGTTGATTTGCGAGGCATTATTGTTATTAGCGTTTTGTGGTGAATTGCTGCCCAAAATATATTTTCTCATACCTATTGGAAATATCATTCGTTACCTGGCTTTTTATACTATAGTCTAACTAAAAACTGTTTACGGCGACATCGTTTAGAACAATATACAGGTTATATTGATCCAGAACAAAGATCCCGGCCAAAAAAAGGATTTCATATCTCGAAAACGTCACCGGTTGTTACGACTATCAGTTTTTACGACTAAATATGAGTAATCCTTTCGATAACGTTATAGCAGACGGATATTAACTGTGGGTAACATATTATGTGGCATAAATAACTCTGCCATCCAAGATACAGATAGTCCTAGTTTAGATGTCAGCTGACTATAATGTACCGCTTTCTGTTTTTTCTAATTAATTGCAAATTACATATTAATATATGGAAAATCTTTTTAAAGAATTTTAAATGAGATTATTAATACACCCCACAAATGATACTTTGCAAAAGTAAATATTAACAATGAAATTAATAAATGAGGTTAGGAACTTTCAACATTTAAATGTAAAAAAACAACATATTTGGATAATAGAACAAAGATAGCTCTAAACAAATGGTTTTAACCTCCCGACCACTGCGAATGTTAAATGGAGAGTGTAAAAAAATAATAATAATAATTTAACATAACAATAACCTACAAATAAAAACAAACTCTTTGTGTACAGTTACGAACAGAAGTCTTCATTACAAAGGCTTTAATAATACAAGCTGCATTTGCTGTGGTCCGCCGCGATATCCTGTCTAGAGTTTTCATTCATATTTATTGTCGTATACTCCTGTGGGGGTGGGCTTGGTTATGGCTTGTCTACTGAATTGTCGCGGCTTTTGCGAGACATTTCCTTCTCTCTCTATTAGAGACAGTGCGTATGCATTCTGAGGGGAAAGCTCATAAAGAATTTAAAATCAGCCCATCTTGATTTTCATCATATTATCAGCATATTAAAATTGGAATGTGTGATCTTTGAAGAATACCCAATTGAACAAAGTATAATCATCAGTATCTGTCATCATTTTCAGAAGTTTCACCTTATATCTCTGAAGATCTATACTACAATAAAATGGGACTGACTTGACTATAATCCCTACTAAATAAAAAAAATAGTTCGTGCATGATGGAGCTATAGAGGAATATACAATAAAAATAATGGTTCCCTTTGCAAATCGGTTGAACACATCAACACAAGACATGTTTTGGAGTTTTAGATTGACCATGCCCACTATAACAAAAATACCACTTCTGATATCTAATGATCAGATTTAATTTCGAATAATTTATTTGGTAGATATAAAACAAATCAGAGGTTTTTTTTTAAATTTTGCTTTAATTTAAAAAAAAAACCTTCAATAGCACTATTTTACCTACGTGAATTTTGCAATATTCAAATGATATATTTTGTTGTATAAATATAACATTTTTCACCTGAAAACTTAATTCTCATAGCGCCAAAAATTTTTCACTTTGAAACATCTCAAACTATTACAATACAAACACATCTGTTCGTAACTGTACCTCGCATCTGAAGACAAATACCGAGACACGGGAAGCTTTTTAAATTACATAATACTATGAGTTCAAGAATATACAGTGTGATTTGTCCTAAAGTGCACATAGGAATTTATGTCAATTTAAACGTTATAATTTATCGACAGAAAAAAACTTTGGGTTAAAAAAATTTCTTCAGATGAGGTCGACAGTTAAATTAAAACGGATTTTTTTTACTGGCTCAACAATGTGACTACATTGCACCTGATGAAAAGTGTAGCCAAGTGATGAAGTGTGTAGTCCAAGAACGGGAACGACCGTCAAGGGACGAAAATCCGTTGACAGTCACCATCGTCATATCGGCCCACATATACCATGACTGAAGGTCTCTAGGTATATGAGTTACTGTATATACACAACCCGATCCCGAAACGCGACAGGCCGAAGCGAGTCGCTATGACGGTCTTTACACTTGTGTACTGTGGTCATGACTCAGTTCGAGCAATCGTTTATGCCACCTCATTTTCTTTTTCCCGTCGAAAATATTTTTGATAATTTTTCACATAAATTTCTATGAGCACTTTGAGAATAATGGCACTGTATTAATCACACTATGTTATAACAAAAGGACTGGTGGATAACATACAGTCTTAAAAAACTTTTCATCCCAATATTTAGACATGTAACGAAATATTTTTGCTCAAAAAGAATATGAAAATGCTTGTTTTTTTTTACTAATTCTAGTCTTTTTCAAAATAAATGCTTTTAAATATACGATAACGTTAATACAGTATTCGTTTATTTGAAAAAAAAAATATAATCATAAACCAATAAAAACAGTTTTTGTTCGACATTTTAAAAATATTTTTACATTTTTAATGAAGCTATTTGAGTAAATAAAAAAAGAAAGTTATTTCTACAAAAGGAGACAGCAAAATTGGTCAAATATTTATTGTAAGCCAAATTTTTGTAACAATTTCAACAATACTGGGTATCTTTAGGCGAGAATATTCCTAGATAAAACTGGATAATTACAGATAACTTGTCACCAAATCAGTGAAAAAAAAAACTTTTTTTATATTTTTCATTTATGCGCAGATTTTTTTACAAACACCATAAATAAAAAAATCACATTTGGTAGATTTTTTACATTAAAAGCATGACCGTTATTTTTTAAATATATTTTTTAAGACTGCCATCAAGCCACATAACTATGATAATATACTTAATATAATATAACGCAACGTCAACCTGTATTTTGAGATTTCTGTTCAAATAAAGCTGCCATATCTCGAATGTTATATGATGGGGACATTTTTTCTTTTCTGAAAAAATAAAAAATTAAAAATAAAATTGAGATTAAAGGTACAGAAAAAAATTAAATTATTCTATAATAATTTTTTATACTATAATATTCTTATATTCTATAGCTCGAGAAGTATAGCTACAGTCAAGAAATAGGAATCCTTTTTTTTGTATTCCATGGTACCCTGCACAGGACCATCAGGATCGCTGTGAGGGCAGCGACCCCAGTGAGTCAGACTGCTACTGACTAAAAACCCCCAGGGTGTCCTTCCAACCACACCAACCAAGCCCGGGGAACCAAATTCGTCCAGTTGCCCGGAGAACGAATAGCTCATTGGGAGAGGTGAGTGTAAATATCCCACCTCTCCAAACCTTTCACACGGGTGGAACGCTGGACAGTTTGCACCACCGCTCTCTTTTCCGGGCAGCACACTCTCTCAAGTCTGACCGGAAGAGATAAGAATCTAATCGTTTTATTTTATTGGCCTGGAGGTTTAGTCTATTTTTATTTTTTTGTTATTATGATTTTTTATTACTGAAGTGTTCACAAAAAGAAATCAGACATAAAACGTTAATTGTTTTAATTGAAATTTAGAATTGTTAATCCAAATGATCGGTTATAACAACGAAAAAAAAAAACATCGAAATAAATATTTAGAAGTGGCTGAAGTTTACCTTTATTCAATTATTAATTATTTATTGTTTACTTTAAATTTAGTTTATATTAGATACTAGCTGCCCCGGCGAACTTCGTATCATGTATGCCGTTACTTACAATGAATAATAACTACTAACACAAATTAATGCACATAAAAATTATTTTAGAGCTACTATATACCGCCGAACAGAAAAATTTGTGCAAACACATTTAATGTTTAACAGTAACTCACGAAAACATATTGTAAACACAAACTATATACGTCAGGAAGATTTAATGACAATAACAACTGACAGATGAGTAGCGTTTTATTTTACTCAATACGTTTTTATTATCGACGTGTTTTTTTTTTAATATACATAAATGATTTATTTAAGACCTAATTGAAATAAAATTAATGCTACATGTTAAGGCAGCTTTCCGTAATACATAAGTGAAAACCGCATTTGAAACGGTTATGCTGATTTAGAGATTAGAGAGTAGAGAGTAGAGATGCCACGAATATTCGGCAACTATTCGGTATTTGGCCTATTCGGCCACTTTTTTTGCTATTCGGTATTCGGCCGCATAATACGTACTGTTCGGCCGAATACCGAATACCAAATCATGTGAAAAAGACGTTATATTACTCAAAATTATGTATTTATTTCCAAATTACAACACTTTAGCAATTAAAATTGATCAGTGGTAAGTTGTGATGGATAAAAACAAGCTTTTCAGCATTTTTTGGTAGCAAATGATTACACTTTTCATCGTAACTGTTACCAGCCTCAGAAAATAACCTCTCACTAAGCACGCTACTTCCAGGTATATTCGGCGGCCGAATATTCGGCGCTTCGGCCGACAGCGTTGCCGAATATTCGGTATTCGGCCAATTCACTATTCGAGGCATCACTATTAGAGAGCACAAATGCGTACAGATCGATAACGATTCTCATATATTGTTACTAACCTACATTGCGCATGTAAAGTTTGACTGAGCACTCGCATATATACGAGGAGTTACAAATCATAGTATCCACGAAACGTCGGAGAAGTGGCTGCGGAACGGATTTAATACATGTATTGATGTGCTAACCTATGACTTTGGCTGACCATCATATTAATCGGTTTAAAAAGGCAGCCTACTTGGCTAAGACGGTCTCGGAGATATACAGCAATTTTCGCGACACTTAATTTACAATAGATTCGGATGCAGGACGCAATCACAGCCTACGAATGTGTCGAAACATGTTCACTTCACAATACGTCTTGATTTTTGGTTTTGCACGGAACTGTGTCAATTATCAGCCTGCTATATTAGATGTTAAAATTTGTTGTGAAATATAGATTCCTAGTTATTTTAACAATTAAGATTTAACCTACTGTTATTCCTTTAATATGTGTTTTATTGAGAAACGTATACAAAGTAATAAGGCAGATAGTCGGTGCTTTTTGCCGACCAGTCACTATGAAAGTGGCTAAATAGTCAGCGTTAACGACTAGATAGAACATCACTAGTTTATACCGATAAAACAAAAAAATATAATAATAAAATCACTTATTTTATTTTCTATTTAGACAAAGCTCCCTGCATATTATAAAGCTAGCTTTTCTTTGTGATATAATCATTTGGTTTACATTATAAAAGGTTTTTTTTAATTGTTAAAGACGAAAAAAAAATTTGTGTCAGTCAAAACTTCAACCACTACATGTCACTTGTGGCGGCACTTACCTGTCAAACTCTTTTCTCCTTCCGACGCTCTCTTTACTAGAACTCTCTTGAACGTCACACCTATCTGGACTAGTCGGAGAAGGTATTGTGTCTAAATTGTTTGAACTTCTGGCCAGTGAGAATCTCATTCTCTGCCCCAGATCGACTGTATTTCTCCTCTCGAACTTGGGTAGATCTTTCAGTCTCTCACACGTTTCTTTGTCTTCTTTATCTTTCTTTATTTTAATCCTAGTTAACTGTTCAGGATTACTCCTGAACGACTGTGAACTATATTTCTCCCGCAAAAAGTTTCTTCTTTCCTCTTTATATTTCTCTATTCGTTCTCTGCTCAACTTCTTCTCAGTATCTAAACCGATTAAATGCTTTATATCTACTGGTCGTTTCTCATTGAACCTCTGGACAAGAGATATTTTATTTTCTGTCGTTGGTGTTGTGCTTTCTCTGTTACTCTCCTCTAAATTCAAGTTGAGATCATGGTATTTGGCATTTCTCTGCACGTCTCTTACTTCGAAACTCTTTCTCCGATCAACGTATTTGTCATTTCCAAATTCTTTGACGAAAGCGTTCTCATCAAGCGAACGAGCGTTGCTAGAACTTCTCGACAAATTACACGACTTTGGCGAAGGCTCTTTCTTTCTCACTTCGATCCTATCTTCTTCATTCTTCCTTTCTAAGCTTGGATATTTGATTTCTGCTTTGAATTTATCGAAAGTGAATGGTGCTTTTTGCTCAGTGGGGCTTTCGAAACGTATCGCTAGTTCTCGAACGTTCAAATTCTTCGCTTTTATAACATTACCATTTTCTGTTTCTGGTGTTATTTGATCATCAGGGTTATCCACTTCTGTTATAACCAGCGTCTTATCGCATATGTTCAAATCAACGTTTATATTCTCATAATCGGTATGTGCCTCGAAACCAAGATTCTCGTAATGTCTCTCGCTCTCCGGCGAATCGAAAATCAAAGCGTTGACCTCCTCTATGCTTTTTTTGAAGAACTTAACTTGGGTATAGACGTCTCCATCATCAAAATGCGTCTCTATTGGAGTTTCAAGGATGATCAGATCTCCATTAAAACTGTCAGGTTGGCAGGCTTGCTGGGTTGGAAGACTCGCATCAGTCTCCGGGACTGTTGCTTCTTCGACTATCGATAGATTTTTTTCCAGATCTACATCTTCGTATACCGAATCCCTTTCATTTGGGAGGAATTCGAACTCTTTGACTTTTGTCGGTGATCTGAAGGTGATGCTAATTGTGGACTTTAAAGGACTTTTTAGTGGGGACCCTGGGGAACTTTTACTAGTGCTCGAAGACTGCAGATTGATATAATTAGGCCTTGTAAAGCTGTAACATTCGTATAGCTCATCCTGCTTGAGACTTGCCGAGTAGCTCGAAGAGCTTTCGTGCGATGACGTCATCACTTTGACTATTTCGCCGTCCGTTTTTTTATCACAGTGCTCCGAAGACGTTGAGACAGCTGATAGCCTATTCAAGTCACAGCTCGTCGAATGCGTCGGACTTGGTTCTAAACTGTCTAATGTCAGCTCCGCTGTCGCCGTTTCAAAATCAGTCGCTTTAAGTTCACATTTAAGACACTTTTCCTCGTCACAGCTGCTGCAATTCTCGATCCTGATGGTTTGTTTGTTCGCCTCGCTGACTTCCGAATCGCTCTCCAGCGGGTCGTACACCGGTGTTACTGGCGTCATCGGACTAGAGTTCAGCGTGCTTGCTGTCAAATTTCCTATGGAATTATTCTCCACGGGCCAGTCGATCTTGATTAGAGTCGAATGGCCGTCTTTTCCATGCCAGCTGAGTCGGTTCAGACTATGTTTGTCGTCGTGCACAGCGCTGTAGCGGGTCGATTTGGCCTTACGCGGAGAATTCCTCTCCCTGAAAGGTTACGGGTAAGGAGGTGAGTTCAAAGCTTGAATTTTAGCGAGTTGTTACATGATTGTTATTGTTTTTTGAGAAAGAACTTGCATAACGATGCTTTATTGTTTCTTGCGTTCTAGATAAAATTAAGTAAAAATTACTTGTTTTGTAATTTATTGTTAGGACACTACAAAAATAACGTTATTGTTTGTATTTCCATAATAAAAACACAAACATACAATTTACTTTTATTGTTTTAATGTTTAAATCGAATACACTAAAGAATTAAATAAAAAATAATATTTTTTTTTACTAAAACATTAAAAAACTAGAGTTTTTGGGATTTAAAATGTTTTTTCTTTCTTTTAAATTCCCTCATAAGACCATTTTTCATTTGAGTACAGCATCTCAAAAACAGCGAAATAATTGTAAAAAATATCTTTAAATATTTACTTAATGGTATTTCTAAAGAATATTCTGGACTTTTATAATATTGCATTACACATGTCTTAACATATATCAAAAAACAACCAAGCATCGTTTTAACAATGGACAGTCCAAACATGCAAGCAACAGTTTCGAAACAACGTTTAAAAATTAACAATACAAATTAAATGTATAAAAATTATGAAAATATTTAAAAATAAAATATAAAAATATTATAATGATAAAGTTAATTAATTATTTAGGGTGATTTCATCGACGAGGGAGCAATTCGATTCTAACTCCAAATATGTCAAAAAGTAATGCCTTAATATTTTCAATAAAACAAAGTGTATTTACAAACATTATTGCATTTTTGCGAGGTGGTAGGGCGTCGGTGCCCGTCTGGATCGCGACCACAGTACACGGGTGTAAAGCCCATCATAGTGACCAGTTTCGGCTTGTCGCTTTTCGGGATCAGCTTGTGTATATTCAGTAGCTCATATACCTAGAGACCTTCAATCGTGGTATATGTGGGCCGACATGACGATGTAGACTATCAATGGATTTTCATCCTTTGATAGTCGCTTTCGTTTTTGGACTACACTGTACTTACCATCAGGAACTCTGTGGTCACTATGTCGAGCCAGTGTAAAAAAAATTATAGTTCCATTATATCTATATAGATAATTACACCTATAAATGAACTTATAACAATTAATTATTAAGTTTGTTGTTTTGCCTGTCCTAAGCCAGGACACAGGGCGAAGGAAAAACGAGCCAATACCTGTTTATCTAAAATTGCAGAAAAGGAACTTGCATCTACTTACAAAAAGAGGTACGCGAAATCTTACACAGTAAATAAACTTGTATGTTGCGGTATATCTGTTGCTTAATAACAATTATATTTACTTAACACACACATAAAGACGCATATCTCTCCGCAGAATCATACATACATACGTGCATCCTTCAAGGGCTGAATTGATTTTTTTTTTAATTGGACAAAACCCCTATAATTTTTTGTTTATTGAAAACCTAATTTAAATAAGGTAAATCATTTTTGGTTATTTTTTTGTTTAATATGTTTTGTAATAAGCTTTGATTTTTATTAAATAATAAAATAAATAAATAAACCATGCAATCGTGCGACACACGCGCTACAGTGTCCATATTCTTTACGGATCAATTCTCATTTGTTTATTAATATTTCTTTATGACTTATTAAGGAATATAGTTATTGATATTTTTATTAGTTACAAGATGGTACAAATGATTGTATTCTGAAATATTTCCCTCGTTTAAAAAGTCACCTGTATACGAATATAATAGTACTAAAAAACAAATCATCTATACATATTTGTTATTATTTAAATTACTCGAAAGACAAGAAACAATATACTACGAAACAAAAATTTATTAAACCGTTAAAAAACAAACTCTGGTAAAGAAAATTAACCGTGTCAATGTAATTATTAAGCCATATGTGAAAAAAGTAAAAAAAATATATATACGGTACTTTTGGACAGCAGTGTACTAATTTATGTCGCTCACCTGAGTTTGACATTAGCAATTGCACTTTGGAATTCCGCTTTCTGAGGCTCCTTAGGGCTGTCGCGATCTTTACACAATCTGAAAATAAATTCAATTCGTAAATGACGTAAACGCCGAGATGCGTGAGGAGTGGGCGTTGCCTTCCCTCAGAACTCAGAGAGGAGGAGGAGCACCCCGGTGGTTTTAGTCGTTAAGAGTATGAGACACAGGGATCTCAACCCTCACCGCTGACCTAAGGATTCCTACCGGATCAAAAAAAGGAGCGCAACGACTTGCAACCTCTTGCTGCGTCTCAAAACCAACTTTAATCTGTCATCACACCCGCAAATATCCTATTGGAGTAGGCTGAAAGATTGAAACGCCCCCCTCTTCATGTACTCTTGCTAATACCGCTTACTCCAGACCCAACCTTTTCCCAGAATCCTTATTTTCTTCTAAGGTGGTAGAGCATCTGCGCGAAATTGGCCGAGACCAACTCGCTACAGCTTGTCGCGTTTCGGGATCAGTTTGTTTATATCCAGTTATTCATATACCTTTTTTTTGTTCACCCCGTATATACCCATTATTGGCCGTCAGGGGGACGGTGAGCCCCCCCCCCCCCCCCCCCCCCCCCCGATGTGCTAGACTACCACTGGCTAAAGCCACAAGTGTATTCCTTCATTCACAAAGTGCGCCGGGCTACGGGATAGAACAGGCTGAACCCTTGGACCGCGTCCCCGCCGCGTGGTGCCCCCTGGAGAGAGCAACGCCATACAGTGTAGGAGGGGTGGGAGAGAAGAGTAGCCACCACCCCTCCACCGACAAGTGGTGCGTGAGACAACGCAAAACAGCACCAGAGTATCGCCTAAGCGACCGTCCCCTCAAACAGTAGTTATTCATATATATACCTTCCGTCGTGGTATATGTGGGCCGGCATAGCGACTGTCAACCGTTTTCGAGTTTAACGTGAACGAAACAAACGCGGCGGGGAACTTTGTTTTATAATATGTAGTGTTATAATAATAAACAAGCCTTTATTTTTCCACGTAACATTTTTTACAATTCAAATCTGTTAGTATTATTAGTTTTTTTTTCTTAATTCCTATTGTTAGTAGTGTTAGTTAAGATTTGTGTCGATATTATCATTTGTGGACCCCTGTTGGGTAAAGGCCTCCTCCAACCCCCTCCAGTTGACCCTATCTTGGGCCAGCTCTGCCCACTTCTTTCCCGCCACCGAAAGAATCTCATCTTCCCATCTCTTTTTCGGTCGGCCTCTTTTCCTTTCGCCTTCTGGACCAGACCGTTTTGTCGTTTCTATTGACCATCTCCTGTCTTTGCATCTAGAAACGTGGCCTGCCCATTGCCATTTAAGATGGAGTGCCTGTTGCAAAGCGTCCACGATTTTTGTTTTCTGTCTAATGGAATCGCTTTTATTTTTTTGTATTTTCCTTATTTTTATAATATATATAGTGTTACCTACATCTTTATTCTTTCCAACACTAAAAAAATATTATTGCGGAATTACATTATAGCGATTTTATGTAATACAAAGATTTGGGTTTGTAGACCGTTAGCACCTACCTCTTAGCTATGTCGGCGTGTTGAGGACTGGTAGGGCGGGCGGAGTGACGCTTCTCGGGCGCCGCCCTGCCGCGCGGGGATTCCCCGTCTATGTACCCGATCTGGGACAGCTGCTCCTCGAGGGCCAAGCGCCGTCTGAGTGAGATATTATAATGGTTAGTATGGCAACTATTGTGGTAAGTGTAGTTTTCGTTTAAAAAAAAAGCGCACGTCACTTTTTCGTTTTATATGATGCTCAAATAAGCCTACACTTTATTCATATAAACCTAAACTTTATATAAATAAGCCTACACTTTATACAAATAAGCATACACTTTATACAAATAAGCATACACTTTATTCATAATGGCCTAAATTTTATTCAGAAAGGGCTACAGTTTATTCAAATAAGCCTACACTTTATTCAAATAGAGTTAATTACTATAATTAAAAAGCGCTCCTTACGAATTCGAATTACTTACTGTTCGAATGGGGCTATTTACAATTTTTAAACGGGGATATTTACCATATTTAAATGGGGTATATACCATAGATGGGCAAAATGTAATCAGATTAATGAAAATGATTAACGATTACATTTTACGTTTTTTATTATTAATATGACTGTATTTTGCTCATCTATGTTTTAAACACTACAAAATCCCAGATTGTATACCCATTTATGATTTCTTAATGTTTTAAATGGATTTAATCATGATTACAGAGCAAGAAAATTAAAATTACGACTACATTTTCTAATCGCTCATCATTAATCAGATTACATTTTGCCCATCTCTGGTATATACGAATTGCCCACAAAAAATTATTACCTTTCGGCGAGCTCGTTGGCCGCTTCGATGTCTACTCTCAGGTTCCGTCGCGGACTTGGCTCGACGCTGCACAGCCCTGACTCCGGCGGTGAAGAGCACAGACTTTCATCCTAATAAATATTTCTTATAGATAAAATCACTGACTAAAAAGCCCCGGGATGTCCCTCTGATTGCTCCACCCGGCCTGGGAAACCAAATTCATCGAGACGCCCAGGGAACAAAAGGCCTTGTTGAGGCTACCTCTCTGGAGGAGGGGTGGGAGTAAAAATCCACCCCTCCAAAACCTCTCTATCAGGCGGCGCGTCGGACACCGTGCACTGCCTCCCTCTCATCCGGGCAGCAGTCTACTGCCCATATAGATAAAATCAAAGGTAAGGTAAACGAACGCAAACAAAATCAAACCATCTAACCATGACTTTAGAATCATAATTGACATTTTATTCTTTTTAACGCGCATATATATATGTTTACTAGCTGATCCGGCAAACGTTTTCTATATAAGTTATTGTAATATCTTCTAAGATGTTTATTGAAATTAAGTGATGTCAAAGACAATTTTGTTCACAATTAAATACTCTTAATCAACAACACATTTATTTGGATAAACATTAATATTATTACGTTGATACAACTCTTAACAAATAATGCATTAATTTCGACCAAATTTGATTACCATAAAAACGATTCTAGTGAGTTAATTTTAAAAGATAGACATTTTTTTAGATCATTTCAAAAGGAATAATTCTTTTATACATATATTATTGGTATCTTGAACCGTTTTCACAGCGCACGCAATGGAAGCACTCAAGAATGAATAATTTTCCCCGTTTTTTTCACATTTTCCATTATTTCTTCGCTCCTAATAGATGCATTTTGATGTTATATAGCCTAAAGCATTCCTCGATAAATAGTCTATTCAACATAAAAAGAATTTTTCAATTCGAACCAGTAGTTCCAGAGATTAGCGCGTTCAAACAAACAAACAAACTCTTCAGCTTTATAATATTAGTATAGATATATAATTACTAGCAAACCCGGCGAAATTCGTTTCGCCACCAGATGCTCCACCACCATGCAAAACCATATTGGTTTGTAGTACATGCTATATATCAGAGATGGCGCTGTATGTGAAAAATGATTTTCCCCGTTTAGGATCCTGCTTTTCTGTTGAAATTTTTCCTGAATTTTTGCTATAAACCTCACGGAGCTCGAGACCTTTCCAACGAATGCAAAACTGTAGAAATCGGTTCGTGCGTTCTGGAGTTATAGCGTCAGGAAGGAAAACCGGACTTATTTTTATATAATAGATATTAAAAAATATCAGATAAATAATTAAAGCAACTACATTGCCCGTCTCTGCCCTTTAGGTAATACACACAAATGACAGACCTGCGCACGCTGGTTGTGGTCGTCCTCTTCGCTGAACATGTGCCTGTCACGCTCCTGGGGAGACAGCCGGAGACGCATGTCCGCCAGCTCGGCCAGCTCGGCCTGCCACGGTTCGAAGTACGAATCACAGGATGACGACCTGATCACAGACTTTTTTTAACCCTTAAATGCATAATGATGAAAAACTGCAACATACCACTTAAATACAATAGTGTACAGTAAATACATAGCGTTGTATATTTGCAACATAAGGTTTTTTTAAATAAATTAGTATTACGCGGGCCGGGATAAGTAATTGCCTTATGCCGTTGCACAAAATGCACCCTCGTAGGCGGGATAATTTATAATAAAGTTAATTGCGATAATTTGAGACAATCAAGTACTTACCGAGCAGCGGTATTCCAGGTTCTTTACAACCAATCACTATGTATGTATGATTGCGAATATGTGGAGTATGGTTTTTTGAGAAGTTGTGTAGTGTATTGCGAGTTTGAAATTGTTAATATGCGATTATAATGAAAGGATGCGATGCGATGTTATTAGTTTAAAAAGAATGCGATGCGGAGTTTGATTTTAATGCGAGAACGTTAAGAAAGTAAGAATGAATGAATGTTCGCCAGGTGGCGTTGGGGATTCGGTGCGTTTACATTATTAATTTTATTGCTGTTCTGGAGTTGCGCCTTTTGGCGTGACTAAGTATAAAAATATTATATATATATTCTTTTCTATTTTTCCCTGCATTGTAGTGTACTTGTCTGCAAGATATATATTTTTTTAAAGTATAAATTAATGTCATGCATTTAAGGGTTAACACTGGCGCGACTAATTACACCTGTGGAAAAGTGCAGCGAAGTCTGAGAAAAGCAACGATAGCCAAGGGACGAAATTCAGCTGGTACCTAGTAGAGTCTTATGGTGCAACGCTGTGTAAAGTTTTTTAAAGTTCAATACACTAGTGAGTGCAAAGCACTGCGAAATGTGGGTTACGTAAATTTTATAACACGCACAATAAATAAATTTTAAAGTCAATTCAAGCTAAGACTGCCTTTGATTAACAAGCCTCCCACACGCTGTAGAAGCTTTACCACAACACAACTAATGGCTCATCTTCCACAAGCTCCACAGGGGTTTTTAGTCATTGCGAATTTGGCCTAACGAGTCATATAGAAGGATTTTCCCGGGATTACCAAAAATAGGAGCTAGTCTCTGGTCTTAGTGTAAGCCTAGATATTTTACGATGCCCTTAGTAGCGGTTTATTGGTCTAGGAGATAAGAGGAAAAGAATAACAATCTTTTGGCAGCATAACATACAACACTGACGAATAAGTTAATCAACGTAGAAAGGGTAAGAGCAATTAAGAGAACTGATCCGTGATCATAGTACACAAGTGTAAAGACCGTCATAGAGACTCGCATCTGCGTGTCGCGTTATCGCGTCAGCTTGTAACTGGTATACGTATGCCGACATTACAACGGCAACTGTCATTAGATTTCAGTCCTATTATTGTCGCTGCCATTTTTGGACTGTACTGTATTTGCCATTAGGTGCACTGTAGTCAGTGACGTGCAAAGGATATTTAGACAGGGTAGGCAGAATTCGCGTGATTCTTTTGAACATTATATTATGATAATAAATATTATATTGCTTTCATAGGAAACATAGATGGCGTGAGTATAGAATAGATATGAATATAAATGGTTTCTTTTTTGTTTGACTTTAAGCAATTTATTCCAGACTTATTTATCGTCAGGGCATGCAATGCTTTCACGCATCTATGAAATGAATGCTACTGACTGTAGTCACTTTGTAGATCCAGTATTTTAAAATTAAACAGCAAAAACATATACCCGTGTTCAGTGACGTGCATAGGGTATTTTTGGACAGGGTAAGCAGATTCACATAATAAATTTGAATATTATATAATTATTATAAATATTATATTACATTCGTGGGGAAGTAGATGGTGTGAGAAAAGACATGAATATAAAGGGTTCCAATTTGGTTTAAATTAAAGAAATTTATTCCAGACTTATTTATCGTAAGGGCATGCAATGTATTTATAGAATGAACGCTACTGCCTGTGTTGTGATAATGCAATAAAAAAATGTCAGCTCAGCATATGTTGGGCGATCAGCTGAGCCCTGATTTCCAGTTGACACTTCATTTGGAATGTCGACACGCATCAAGTATACCCTCGTAACTTTGTAACTTGGTTATACTGAACCTGGTGTGATGCTTGAGAGGCTGGACCGGCCTCTCAGCGAGCGGGGCCAACGTGTCTGTATCAGAGGCGAGAGACTCACAAGACTTCACTGGCCTCAGTCCGCTGCACATGGCCGTATCCTGAAACCATAACCATTTGGGAGTAGAAGCTGCTCGCGTCCGCAGGCTTTACCCTAGTTTCCCTACACGTGACTCCTGGGTGGTGCTAAACGAGCAGCAGCGAGGTGGCAGGGCGCCGGTGCCCGTCTGGATCGCGACCACAGTGCATGGGTGTAAAGCCCGTCATAGTGACCAGTTTCGGCTTGTCGCGTTTCGGGATCAGCTTGCGCATATCCAGTAGCTCATATACCTAGAGACCTTCAGTCGTGGTATATGTGGGCCGACATGACGATGTAGACTATCAATGGATTTTCATCCTTTGATAGTCGCTTTCGTTTTTGGACTATACTGTACTTACCATCAGGCACTCTGTAGTCACTATGTCGAGCTGGTGTAAAAAAAACCATTGGACTGAGCTTACATCTCGCACGTCATCAATCAATAAACTCCAATATTATAAAATTCGAATGGTATTTGAGTCTGATATTTCAACGAATAAAAAAACTGACTTGTGTATTTTATTTAAACATTTCAAAAACTTGAGAATCAGTCTTTTAGACATTATTGCGGCATTAAAACATATTTTAAAACATAAAATTTGCAATATGTTTAATTATGATTGGGTCGGACATATAGGGTGTCCAGCAGAAAATTTTTAACTTTAAAAGTTAAATAAAAAAAAGCTAAATCTGTTTTATTTATTTTTATTTGCATAAAATGGAGAACAATAATGCGGATTTCATTTTTTATACACTATATAGTCTAAATGATGGCCGTTTTTCTTTAACACAGTTGTAGTCGGACCCTTACATTTGCAATTACGCGATGGCAAAGCTCTGGAGTAATGCTTTGAACTTCACGGCGATTATTGTTCTGCAGAGCCTCAATTGTCCGGGGATTGTTATTGTAAACTTTTGAATTAAGGTATCCCCATAAAAAAATCGCATGGCGTGAGGTTATTTTAATACTAGCTGATCCGGCAAACGTTGTTTTCCTATATAAGGTTTTGTAATATCTTCTAAGGTGTTCATTGAAATTAAGTGATGGCAAAGACAATTTTGTTCACAATTAAATACTCTTAATCAACAACATATTTATTTGGATAAAGATTAATATTATTACGTTGATACAACTCTTAACAAATAATGCATTAATTTCGATCAAATTTGATTACCATAAAAACGGTTCTAGTGAGTTAATCTTAATAGATAGAAATACACTGTCAGGGACATTTTTTTAGATTCTTTCAAAAGGAATAATTCTTTCTTACATATATTTTTAGTATCTTGAACCGTTTTCGCAGGGCACGCAATGGAAGCCCTCAAGGATGAAAAATTTTGCCCGTTTTTTTTCACATTTTCCATTATTTCTTCGCTTCTAATAATTGCATTGTGATGTTATATAGCCTATAGCCTTCCTCGATAAATGGTCTATTCAACTCAAAAAGAATTTTTCAATTCGAACCAATAGTTCTTGAGATTAGCGCGTTCAAACAAACAAACAAACTCTTCAGCCTTATAATATTACTATAGATTATATTATTATAGTAAATATTATACTGCGCTCATGGGAAAAATATACGACGTAAAAATAGAACAGATATAAATGTTTCCTTGTTTTTTTTTAACTTTAAGGAATTTATTCCGGACTTATTTAATGTAAGGGCATGCAGTGCTGTATTGCATCTATGAAATGACCGCTACTGCTGTTTAGTCTATATCATAGATGGGCGTAATCATGATTACTTTTAATCAGATTAATAATCAGATTACAAGTAATCATGATGAATGTAATCATGTATCCGCTCTGCTGTCGGCAGCACATTTTACGTATCAAACAGAAAAGTAATCATGATTCATTGTAATCCGATTAAAGATTAATAATCCTTAATCACCGAAAAATGATTACTTTTTTGATTAATTTCGTTAATCATTAATCATAATTAATGATTACAAAATGTAATCGTAATCGTTAATCATTAATCTGATTACATTTTGCCCATCTCTGGTCTATATCACCTTTTAATCAATATCACCCCAGCCGGTTACATTTCTCATACCTCCATAGGAGCCGGCACGGGCGGCGTCACCGGCTTGCTGACTATCCTGACCGTTCGCGGCCTCTGTTGTTTGCTGCTACGAGTGAACAGCCCCCGCCATCCCGACGGTGACCGTTTCAGACCGCGCTTTGCTCCTAAATATTACAACCACTTAATCACGTTTTTTGTAGAAAATTTCTAGCTGGCAATCATCCTGACATATGGCTTCGCAGTCTTTAATTAGTAATTTATCTTTTCCTCAGCAATTTTAGAATTTTGAGAAGTAATAAATTTAAAAAAAATGCTGTATCTGTAACGAAGCTGTGGGAAGTGTTATTGGTAGCCTAAATTCAAAATGGCGACGAAATTCCGTCGATGTGTATGTCGCCATTTTGAATTTAAATTACTAAAAGTTAATAATGATTCAATTAAGAAGTCTAATGGAATGGATAGTCTGCGTGGAGTTACGGAGTGGAAATAAAAAAAGAAAAACTCACCAGACAGTGGCAATTCCAAGACAGTGTGATATTGAGGTAAATTATTGGGGCCTGATCCAACCTGAACGAGAAAAAATTAAGAAACATTTTTAATAATTCTCTTCAAAATTTCTTTCATATGAATATTTTTTAACACGACACTTTTATCTTTAATCAACAATTTTAATAAAAATCCTTTTTTTTTTATATTTACAATACATTGTTATAGTTTTTTAAATGAAATAAATTTTTGGAATAACAATAAAATAATATATCGTCGTCCCTTTCGGGGAGAGCAGAAATACATTAGTGGCTGTGTCCACTATGCGCTTATATCGCGTGCCCAACGTGACCAGTAGTGCAACTGAACGCCATACTCAAAGCACTAGTACACATGATATGTCTATTAGATGCCGTTCGGGTTTCCTCGCGATATTTTCTTTCACCCATGAGGATGTGGTGTCTAAATAAACCGTCGGCCTGCACCTAACCATAATATGCCAGATGGTGAGTATGGTGTAGTCGTTTAGCCGTGGTGGCTGCCGGCAGAATAGAATAGCACCCCCTCTTCTTGCTGAGGTGTCGTAAAAGGCGGCTAAGGTATCTCTTTAACACCGCAATTCAACCAGGTGTTCAGAGAAGGAAAACTCGACCAAACCTGCATCCCGCTCCCTCCCGATCGTACTGGTTCTCCATTCCATCGGGCCTGAGGGAGCTCGGACGAGAGAGCGCTTTTCTGGCTGCGTGTCCAGTTATGCACTTAAATATCTCCTGCGCAATTGACTGTTTCCGAAAACTAGGCCTTGATTTTCTTAATCGGCGTTGAAACAGTCGCCGTGGCCGAATCCGGCTAGGACATCATCATCATGGTGTAGTCAAAAAAGACAGCAACTTTCAATAGTAAAAAAAACCTATCGATAGTTGTAGCGATCATGCCGGCCAGCACAAGCGTCTCTTCCCGCTTCGCTTAAAGGCCCCCATATCATAGGACGGTCGGAACGCGCTCTCCGGAAGACAATTTCCACAGCCCAATGACTCGGCAAGAGTAAGAGTTACCTGATGGTAAGTGTCAACCGCGGTCCATGGATGCAATGTAAATAGTATTACCTCAATGTACTTGGGTTGCAGGTGGCCAGAAGGTCGTAGCTGAGTCGTATCGGACCCTGGCGGTGTCGGCGCTGGTGGGGACACGACCGGCGCCGCAGCTGGCTTACCGCGCCGTCGGGCTTCCTCCAAGCTGTCATAGAAACGTTATTTATGCATTATAAAACAACATAGTGACCATACTGCCATTATATGTTAAGTATGGTGAGGTCAAAAAATACATTTAGAGTTTTTTTACACTGACTATAGAAACTTACAGCCCCCTTGATGATGATGATGATGTCCTAGCCGGATTCGGCCACGGCGACTGTTTCAACGCCGATTAAGAAAATCGAGGTCCAGTTTACGGAAACAGTCAATTGCGCAGGAGATATTTAAGTGCATAACTGGACGCGCTGCCAGAAAAGCACTCTCGTCCGAGCTCCCTCAGGCTCGATGGAATGGAGAACCAGTACGATCGGGAGGGAGTGGGATGCAGGTTTGGTCGAGTTTTCCTTCTCTGAACACCTGGTTGAATTGCGGTGTTAAAGAGTTACCTTAGTCGCCTTTTACGACACCTCAGCAAGAAGAGGGGGGTGCTATTCTATTCTGCCGGCAGCCACCACGGCTTGATGATATGTGGCTACTGACGCATAGATCCAACATCACAGGCGGCACACAGGGAGTACGCTGTGTTACCGCACACTACTTCAATGAACACTCATAGAGACGTGGGAGGGGATATCACTTTTCAGCATCCCCTCCCCACACAATTTAAGCGAGGCCTGAAGGACGGACGTCTCCGGCAGCCGAAGAAGTTGAGAAGGCCGAACCCTTGGTCCCGGTAGACGGGAGAAGGAACACTCCGGTGGTTTGAGTCGGTAAGGGTCCGACACACCGGGACCACTGCTTCCCCGCTGCCTTGACAGTCCATGAGGATTTGAAGCAGCTTATATTAAAATAAAAAAGAAACAGCAACATCAGAAGAGTTACCTTCATGCTAACGATCTTGGAGGAAAAAAATTGTACATACAAGGAATGCTTCCAAAATGCAGGCCGAAGCACTCTCTTTGAACCTAAGAACTATTCAATCTGGCAACGATATTCTCTATTTCACCTCAATGAGTTCCGTGACTCTTTGCGGGCTGTAATAACTATTTGCAGGCTGTAATGACTGCGGTTCGAAACGACTCTTTGCAGGCCACACCGAAACTTTGTGGGCCATAGTGACTCTTTGAGGACAATACCGAATCTTTTTGGCCATAGCGACTCTTTGAGGGCCATACCGAAACTTTGTGGGCCATAGTGAATCTTTGCGGGCCACACCGAAACATTGAGGGCCATAGTAACTTCTTGCAAGCCACATCGAAACTTTGTGGGTCATGGTGACTCCTTGCTGGTTACAAATAAGCTTCGCAGGTCGTAACGTGTCATTACGAGGTTTAAGATATCAGTGTTCAATTGTCTGTGATGTTTTGTTACCTGAGTAATTTCGTAGGGGGATTAATGGGCAGACTCTTTGGCCTTCTGCCGCCAGATTCCTGACCCTGACTCCTTAATTCCACTTCGAGGGAATCACATCGCTCCTGGAACACACCATATTTTTTTTCTTCATTGTTGGTAAAAGCACTATTTGGGTATCGGCCACTTTCAAGTAAGAGCTGTAAAAGCTTCATTTCACTTCAATAATAAATGCTCTCATTAAATAATAAAAATAAACCCTTTAATCAACATTTTATAATCTATTCGAGATTTTTGAACACATCTTTTTATTGAAAAAAAAAACTCCTATTTTTGTAAATGACTCTGTCCGAAAGAAAGAAGAATCTCAAAAGTGTATATTAAATTTTATTTTTATAGTAATTTTTAATGATTCCTTTAATCTTTTCCTATCATAGAGAAGTTTTATAAAAGCGGAAAAATTAACTTAGCAATTAGTTTTTGGTTTGGTTATTACAATTAATGGAGTTACTTAAAATTAAAATGCGGTATTGAGACGTTACAAAATGTTCAAATACTAATTTGACCCTCTAAAATTTTATTTTCATTACGGCCAAAGAAATTTCACTATATTCATATATGAAAATACCTGTTCCAAAGACTCCGGACCCGAATCAGATCCTTGCTCCTGCGCGAACAGTTCTTCGGCGTAGCATATCAGGAACTCTGTCACCACCGCCTGCATATACAAATGGTAACATATAAAAAGTAATATACATCTAATGTCTCCATCACTTAATCTACTATACCAGTGCTTCCCTTTTTTTTGTGACCCGGGGGGAAACCCTGCATTGGAGCATCAGGGGAACCGTGAGAGCAACGACCCTGGTATGTTAGACTCCTACTGATTAAAAACCCACGGGGTGTCCTTCCTGCCTGGGATGCAGATTCTTTCACATGACCGGGGAGCGAACAGACTTGTTAAGGCTTCTTTCACTTCACCCAGATTCTCAGACTTCCTGAAGTCTTTTTTGTTTTTTTTTTTTTACACTGGCTCGACATAGTGACTACAGAGTACCTGATGGTAAGTACAGTGTAGTCCAAAAACGAAAGCGGCTATCAAAGGATGAAAAGCCATTGATAGTCTACATCGCTCATGTCGGCCCACATATACCGCGACGGAAGGTCTCTAGGTATATGACCTACTGGATATACACAAGCTGATCCCGAAACGCGACAAGCCGAAACTGGTCACTATGACGGGCTTTGCACCCATGTACTGTGGTCGCGATCCAGACGGGCACCGACACCCTAACACCTCGCTGCTGCTCGTTCAGCACCACCCAGGAGTCACGTGTAGGGGAACCAGGGTAAAGCCTACGGACGCGAGCAGCTTCGACTCCCAAAAACTACTACTGCCCCGCTTACCACTGTTTCCCAATCTGGGAAGACAATTAGAGGGACACCCCGGGGATTTTTAGTCAGTAGGAGTCTGCCACACTGAAATCGCTGATGCTGCTATGCAGGATTTCCCCCCGGGTAACTAAAAAAAAGTCGTGAGGGGTGTACACAGGCTATGGGGGAGAGGGATTGGGGGTGTTTGATGGGGTACCTGCACGGCGACGCCTTGCAGCGCGTGCTGGGGGCGGGGCGACCGCAGTAGGTTGGGCGCCCAGACGATGGCCATGTTGCGCGCCGTCATGCCGGTGCTCTCGCTCAGCAGGGACACTCGACGCAGGTGCCGCATCAGGTACGCCAGGGTCCTGAGACACATCATCCCGATTTATGACATTACACAACGTGGTGTTTTTATTGACTGATTTTTTAAATCTACCTCGTCATAGTGACCACACCACGCCCGAAAGTGAGCGTGGCGCAATCCGAAAAACGACGACGGTGATCATGCCGGCCTGCATAAATATCTCTTTACGCTACGCTTAAATGACCCCATATTGGTATGGTTGCAGCTATTTATGACTCATCCCCCGTAGAGTCCTGATTTAGCACCCAATGACTTCTTCTTGTTCCTGAATATCAAAGGCGCGTGGTCAACAATTTATGAGCGTCGAAGAAGTTGAAGTGTTCTAAAAACACGTTTTGAAGGTGTCTCAAGAGGAATGGAAAAACTGCCTTGACAAATGTTTTTAAAGAATGCAAAACTTTATTGATCATCACAGGGAATATTTCGAAAAACAATAAAGCCATTTTCGTTTAAAAAAATGTTATTATTTGCTAATCCCGAAATATAAATAGTGACCCTCGTAACATTTTCGTGTAATAGCTTGTAAACGTAGAATCAGTCAAACCTATAGTGCGGCGGCGGCAGTTTGACAACTGTTTCCCTCACTGCGGCCAGTTTAGACGCCTCATCAGGCCTCTGGACTGCTTGCACGAAGCTCTCGTAGAGTTGATAAGTGCAGAGCGGGTTCGGCAGCTCCCTGGCGGCATAAAACATAAAGTGTTATTACAGAAATAAAATACACATTCCTTGCCCCGGATCTTAAAATACGAGGGGGACGAAAAACTGTCTGCTGCCGAATTGCGCCAGTCCGTTTACCTTTGTTCCTTAATTATATTAATTCTTATAGATTTGACATTGTGAAACAGTGATTAAAAATAAAAATATATATACAGTGTACATTCCATATAACGTCACTCGATTTAACGACAAACTCCCTAAAACGTCGATATCACGCGGCATTGGTTGGTTTAGCCTGTTTTCCATACAGTGATGATGATGATGATGTCCTAGCCGGTTTCGGCCACGGCGACTGTTTCAACACCGGTTAAGAAATTCGAGGTCCAGTTTTCGGAAACAGTCAATTGCGCAGGAGATATTTAAGTGCACAGCTGGACGCGCTGCCAGAAAAAAACTCTCTCGTCCGTACTCCCTCTGGCCCGATGGAAAGGAGAACCAGTACGATCGGGAGGGAGCGGGATGCAGGTTTGGTCGAGTTTTCCTTCTCTGAACACCTGGTTGAATTGCGGTGCTAAAGAGACACCTTAGTCGCCTTTTACGACACCTCGGCAAGAAGAGGGGGTGCTATTCTATTCTGCCGGCAGCCACCACGGCTTAATACAATAATACACAATACAATACAATACAACAAACAATGATACACTCTATATAGCGCTACACCCACTCTCAATAACGACAGCAATTTAATAATATAAATACTTTTTAAGTTGCCAAAACTAGTAAAAACTGCGCAACTGTGTACGGTCTTTTGTCGTTTTATTATCGTAGCCCGTAATAAACTCGACTGTCGGCATTACACATACCGAACATCACCAAGATGCCTCAATATCGCGAGATTTGGATAAAATAATTAAAAAAATACAACAAAATCACTGGTGCAGCAAAAGACGTCAGACAAAAATAATACATTATACTCAATAGCGATCAAATAAGAATTGTTTTTTATGTAATTTCTAACACTAGTCTGAAATAAACTTTTTCTAATACAGATTTTTCATCTCTCCATTTAACGACAACTCTCTACAACGTCAAAATATGCACAGTCCCTTGAGGGTCGTTATATAGTTTGCACTGTATATATATTTGACGGCGTGGCCAGATTATCAGCTTCATTATCTGACATAGTTGGGCGTTTATGGGTAGTCGAGCAATACGATAATAAGATACACACTGTACACGATTTAAATAGTTCACAATATTTCTGATCACAATTACAACGAAACGGCAAACAGTTCCTTCCCAGCGAGGTAGACCGACGACCGACGAGACGACCCAAAGGTAAGTGACGCCCGGTGCGCCGCCTCCCCACCGCTAGACTCTGTTGTAGCGCGAAGTTCGCTTGCAAGATGGCGACGGTATGGCCAGTTACTCGCGCTTCGTTTCGATACAGACCAGTAACCAATAACTGTCTCCGATATATTAAATAAATTTAATGTTTACACATGAACACAAATTAATTTAATGACAGTGACAACTGACAGATGAGTTGCGTCTCATTTTACTCAATAAATCGAATGGAAAAAAGATTTATTGAACATTTTTCAGGTGACGTATACGATGATTATTATTTATTGCAAAAGCGATATTTGACCTTGCAAAACTTAAGCCATGATAGTTTTCACCTTATGAGACTTTGAGTAAACATTTAATACGTGTAAACAAACGCCTATACAAGTTTTTAGCTTATTACGACTGCAGTTGTCGCGCGGTATTTACGAGCAGCTATATAGCGTACAGACATGGACTGACAGAGTGGACTACGAATCAATGTTTTTCTTGGTTCTTACGATTTCGGAATCTTTAAGTGGAGAATGAATAGGTATTTTTTGGGCAGACAGAGTCCCATCATCGGCTTCACTTTCCCCATTAGGTGTTTCTAGGATCTAGTGTTTGCCTGTAGATTGTAAAGAGTAAAATCCGATCTAACCGAAAGTACATCTTGAGCAGACTGGGCACCGCGTGAGGGTCCCTGGGTAGAGCGGCCGGCGACAGATCCGGCTGCTGGGCGCAGTCGAACGCGGCGCGGAGCCGCTGCGTGAGGCCGGACCCCCCGGACAGACGGTAAACACCGTCGACGGGGCCCCGCTCCTCTATCGCGCGTGCGCACTCCGACAGCACTACGGGAACTGCAAAGACCAGGGTTGCAGAGTTTCATCTATTATATAAAAATAAGTCCGGTTTTCCTTCCTGACGCTATAACTCCAGAACGCACGAACCGATTTCCACGATTTTGCATTCGTTGGAAAGGTCTTGGGTTCCGTGAGGTTTATATCAAACAAAATTCAGGGAAAGTTTCAACAGAAAAGCAGGAAAATCATTTTTCACATACAGCGCCATCTCTGATACATCGCATGTACTACAAACCAATATGGTTTTGCATGGTGGTGGACCAAATCGCACCAGTATTTTAAGTAGACGGCGCCGATGCGTTATACATTGTTTGACAGCTACTCATTGTACTCTCCTCAGTTAATTTCATGTGCCATTTATTATGCGCACGTTCTTTCAAACGCTAACTAAAAACCAAAACGAAGCCATCTGGTGGCGAAACGAAGTTCGCCGGGTTTGCTAGTATCTTATAAAACCTTTGAGTCAGCTCTTAAAATTTCAAAGCAAAGGCTTACTTGTCTAAAGCCTTTTAGTCTATGGTCAACATGCAAACGAGTGGTTGTTTTTTTTTTGTAAAGATTCGTCAAGATACGGTACCGTCATGCCCGCAATTGAGCAGGTGTTCCCCGAGGTCGCACCCGAACACCCTCTCCCGCAGGATGCCCTGCTGCTTGAGGCTGCGCCGCGACGGCCGCGACAGGATGAAGCTCCGGAACAGTGAGATGAGCTTGCCATGCTTCCGCAGCACCGGTTTAATTGGGGCCATTGCCACTGACCTGCCGTAATACAAAAAAAAAGCTATAATTAACTATACTTAATTAAATATAATTAAAGCCCATATCAAAAATACATCTATAATATAAAAATGAATCGTTAAATGTGTATAAGCACGAAACTCGAGAACGGCTGAACCGATTTGGCTGATTTCTTTTTGTTGTGTTTGTTGAAGTCTGGGGAAGGTTATTACGGAGAGAAAAATTATAAAAATTGTCTGAAAAAGTCTAAAAACAACACTTTTCTATATTCTGATACAAAAAATTCGTAATAATGTTTAAAAGTCAATTTGAACTTTAACACCATAACATAAAGTTTAAATGTTAGTGGACGGGTTCCGGGAAGGCAAAACAATTATTGAGTAACGTATAAATATTAATGTCAATATTTGTCAATTTTTATATATAGCATTAAGGCCAGGTTCCTTCAAACAATTTTTAAAAAACAGCCGACAGGCCAATAGCTTTTGGCAGAATAAAATCTGACGGGGAAGCTATTAACATTAAAAAAAACAATGTGACTTTGTTTTAGAGCAATAGGGCAGAACAAGGTTTGCCGGGACAGCTAGTTTATATATAAAGTTGTTACTATTTTTTTTTTGGAACGGACTAACTACTGATTGCCGGGACAGGCATTTACAGTTCAACCGGGCATAGGGGGCGAGCGCAGAGATCCTCTGCCAGCGAGTTTATGGGTTGGGTGGCAATGCAAGGGCACCCCTGTGGGTACGACCTCGACTTGAACCGCCAGCCAAAAATACGAAACCTAACGGTGATCTACCAGCGTTTCGGAAGCGACTACCTTGAGAAGAAACGCCGAAAGAAACTCAAGGCCGCGTCGGAGTGGATTGTTACTATTACAAAATTTCTGATTTTATATGTGCAGGTGTGTGTATATCTAACCCCCTTGATTCTATAACAAATTTCAGGATCAGCTTGTGTATATCCGGTCATAGAAACATTCAGTCTCGTCGTATTGTACTTCCCATCTGGTGAGATATAGTCACTAAACAACAATGAGTTGTTTGCTCCACGGGTGCTGGAAGAATCAAGATTCCCAGGCCCGGGTGGAGTGATTGGAAGGACACCACGAGGAATTTAGTCAGTAGAAATCTGACACACCGGGGTCGCTGTCCTCACAGCGTCCCTGATGGTCCTATGTAGGATTTTACCTCGGGATACCAACAAAAAAAAAAAGGTCCCCACATCAGCACCTTCATAGCGTTATCACTAAAATACAATTACTTCTTTGCGGTTATAGTGTGTGTGTGTGCGTGCTTGAACGTAGTGTTTCTGTTATGTTGTAATCTAGTGTAAGTAACTGTAATATTATTCGAATTGTAATAATTGAAATGGCAGACAGGTGTGTCAAACTGACCCGACGATGGGAGGCGGCTGGGTCATATGACGCGGCACTTTGTCCCCGATGACGGCGACGCAATGCCTCGGGAAGAAGCCCACGCGGAACCCGCGCTTGCCGCGCCACCACACCGACTCCTGAGGACCTGTGCAGCATCGTGTCAATTATAAAGTTTAACAGCGAGTTTAATTCCTAAATAAATATTAGTTATAAGCTTGGCATTGTTCTTGGTGTTATATAATTTTTAATTTTAATTTGAGGTACCATTGTCTGCTGTTGTTTTTTTTTTTTTTGTGTTTTGGTTTTAGTTGTCTGTTTTGATATTGTTAGTTAATGCTTTTGGGCCACGCTGTGGCTGTCTATTATTGGTATCCGTTACCGACATTTAGCTTATGCATGTGATTCAGATTGTGAATGTGAAGTGTAATGGAGCTGTCGACAGCGCATAAATAAATAAATAATAATTAAAAGTTAACTAGCTAGTTTGGCCAAAAGTATTAGATGTGAAAATCGATATTATGGAAAAAGGATATGTGTCTGTATGTGAGATAGAGAGAGAGAGAAAAGATATCTTACCAGGCATATCAATGATGGAAATCATGTCCCCTACTTCGAAGCTTATCTCGTCCCGCGCCTGAAAATTTATGTAAGATTTTTTTTACCATCAAATGCTAAAAATATCCAGGACCAATATTAACCTCTCGTCCATGAAATTCCATCACAGGAACCTGAACGTTATTTTCTCTAAATCTAATTGGAAATTTGTATAACTGCAATTAGTTTTATCAATAAAATATATTTCTTTATGTAATTTCTTACACTACACTTGACTTTGAATTGCATTGCAACTGTTCTATGAGAAATAATATTACTTACTTAATAAGATAAGGACTTTTAACCGTGTCCTGTAAAAGGACGCGTCACTGAAGAAAGGTTAAAGCTTTGGTTGAGTCGAATTTCAGGTATGTTAGTAAGGTATTGGATTTTGTTTAGCTACCTTTGACAAACTGGTGTTCAGGAAATTTCGACGTTTTCTAATGCACATCTAATTTTGTATTGTGTATAGAAGAGCTTTGGAAATCAACTTTGATGTTTTTTTTACTATGGAGGCAAGATGGTTTCTACCACTTGTGGGAGGCTTGTGAATCAAAGCCAGTCCTTACTTGAATCCCATCTATTATTTGGCGCAAGTTATACACAATGCGCGTGAGCTAGATATCGAGCATTGAACCATAAATAACTTAACGCTGCATTAAGTGTTCTGTTTTCGATCGTGGGCCCGTGCAGACGTGCAACTACACTTCTATTATCCTTTTTTTTTCTATTTATTTAAGGGAGTTTTGTGCCTCGGCACATGCCAGCCCCATCGTATCCTAAACATGCACTAATAACATTTATTTCTGATGGGGAGCTATCAGCCTGAACAACTCCTTTGCTTCGGCTGAGTAAGGCCTTGCTAAAATTCCGCAGAACATGCCTACATCAAATTTGTTCAGGCTAAAGGCGCCCATCAGAGAATCTCTTGCAGACTCAGATCGGACACACTCCGTCAGCAAATGTTGTATGGCATCTGCTTTGTCACACGTGCTGCAGTTGCGGTGACTCCGCAAGCTTCATGAAATACTAGCTGATCCGGCAAACGTTGTTTTGCTATATAAGTTATTGTAATATCTTCTAAAATATTCATTGAAATTAAGTGATGTCAAAGACAATTTTGTTCACAATTAAATACTCTTAATCAACAACACATTTATTTGGATAAAGATTAATATTATTACGTTGATACAACTCTTAACAAATAATGCATTAATTTCGACCAAATTTGATTACCATAAAAACGGTTCTAGTGAGTTAATCTTAAAAGATAGACATATACTGTCCCGGACATTTTTTTAGATCATTTTAAGAGGAATAACTCTGTCATACATATATTTTTGGTATCTTGAACCGTTTTCGCAGCGCACGCAATGGAAGCACTCAAGGATGAAACATTTTCCCCGTTTTTTTCACATTTTCCATTATTTCTTCGCTCCTAATAGTTGCATCGTGATGTTATATAGCCTAAAGCTTTCCTCGATAAATAGTCTATTCAACACAAAAAGAATTTTTCAATTCGAACCAGTAGTTCCAGAGATTAGCGCGTTCAAACAAACAAACAAACAAACTCTTCAGCTTTATAATATTAGTATAGATTTAAATTTGCGAGATGGAATGTGACCCGACCTCAGTCTATGTGCTACCACTATTCTATTATCCTTACTTAGAATAATATTCGTCATCATATTACAATGCCTACACTGTGCTAAGTACAAAGTGCGAGATACACCGTGTGAGGTAGATAGTGTCAATGAAAATAGAGTAAGATAATTACCTGCGAGACATACTTCCTGACGGAGTAAGCGGCTGCAACCGCCGGCGTATTGATGGAACTGGAATCCTCATTAGCTACCAACAGCTTGTGACCTGGAGTTACATGACACCATATTAAAAACTACATTAAATCGATAAAAAAAACATTACACACACTATCATGCATTTGACACAAGCATTTATACTCTATTGTTTAAGATTAAAGTCTGTGGTCAAATTGAGAATAGATAAAATTGTCTTTGATATTAATTGTCTATAGTCTTACTGAATGTCAAACATAACCTATAATAGATATCCGTGCTTTATATTGTAACGAAATTCATTTACTACAATAAATATATTAGTGAAATACCGCTCGTTCAATATGCAAATACAAATCTAATATCAAATATCAATATAATAAGAGAGTTGTGTAGCAGTAATCTGAATTAACAAGATCATATAGATAAAACAATAAATATTTGCTATTGCTGGTTCAAAGATCTTTTTGTATTTTTTATTATTGTCGTGGCTACTAAAATCTTTTTCCCTTCTCGATTTCAGTAATATCTTGAAAGTTTTTTCTACTTTTACTATGCCTCGATATAGAACATTGATGGGTCGGAGTGAGAGACAAAGAAGGAGGTATCTATATCCGCAGACACATATAACAGTATCCTTGGAGAAATCTGTGATTATAGAAGTATAGTCTTTGACAATAGAACCTTAATAATGATCATAATTATGGTCCAATTTCGACCAATTGGCGACGACTAGTTTCAATTATTAGTTCTCAATATATTGTTACGAGCGCGGGGTATTAAAATGCCGGTTGTGACGGACAATCAATTTATTAATAGCGGAGAGTACACAAAATCAAAACGCAGCCACAGAAAGGTCTTGAAACGCAGCTGTCGAACAATCGCGATGTTAAATCGTCGAAGAGTCCAGAAGCACGTCGAAGAATGCTCTCGAAGATCAGTCGTCAAAAATCCAGTCGCAGAAAGTTCTCGAAGTCCAGTATCAAAAATCCAGTCGAAATTATCGCACGTAGAATCACTATACAGTCGCAGTATGATCGCAAAAGTCCTTGAAGATCGCTTGTAATATCGCACTGTGTCGCTGTCCAAATTATAACTGTCCTGTGATCTTTTTTTTTTTTTTTTTTTTTTTTTGAAGCGGACTAACTACTGATTGCCGGGAAAGGCATTTTCAGCTCAACCGGGCTTAGAGGGCGAGCACAGAAGGTGCTCAGCCAGCGAAATTTTTGGGTTGGGTGGCAATGCAAGGGCACCCCTGTGGGTACGAACCTCGACTTGGACCGCCAGCCAAATAAAGTACTAACCCTACGGGTGATCTACCAGCGTTTCGGAAGTGACTACCTTGAGAAGAAACGCCGAAAGAAACTCAAGGCTGCGTCGGAGTAGAACTGCGCCTCGGTGCGTAAACGCACCGGTTGGCAGCAGTTGACTGAACTATCCTTCTTCGGCGCCGCCGGCGACGCCGGTGTCTTGGAATGAAACTAGTGCGTGTGTGTACCTCACTGTTTGATCGATCGGTGGCTCTTTTTACAGCCACTGTGATTGGATCATCCGGATCCCCTAGCACGTCGCGAGGACGACGAATGACGGGTGCGAATTCACTCTTGCGTGCGTAGACGCAAGATTTACTGATTAACTGATTAGAGTGGTGCTGCGCCTTGTCGAAGTAACGACGAGACGCTTCACGCATGTAACTGGCGATCGTTTCCAGACCGAAGTCGTCATGGAGATCGAGGTTGCGTATGTACCGTGGTGCGTTCACGGCTCTACGCATGAATTTTGTTTGAACGACCTGAAGGGTGTTCAAAGAGGACGGGCAGGTGTGGGCGAATACTACAGAAGCGTAGGTCATCACCGGTCTAACGACAGTCTTGTAAAGTGTCACCTTATTTCTAAGGGACAGTTTACTATGACTGGACAGCAAATGATACAATTTGCAGAGAATGAAGGCGGCGCGATTTCGCACGATCCTGATATGTTCTGAAAAGGTCAATCTATCGTCGAGTGTGACCCCGAGATATTTGACCTTTTTGAACCATGGGATGGGCTTGTCGTATAGGCGTATGTTTCCTGGCAGAAATTTCGGCCTCCTCCGAGAGAAGAGTATTGCTACGCTTTTCTCGGGGTTGACTTCAATTCTCCACTTCCGGAACCATATGCCTAGAAGAGTCATGGCTTTCTGTAATTTGTTAATAATAACAGAGAGATTAAAGTCCGACACGTAGAGTGCGGTGTCATCCGCATAGAGAGCTAGCTCTACGCTCGGGTGCTTCGGTAAGTCGTTGGTATACAGACTGTACAGAAGCGGGGCGAGTATGGAGCCTTGCGGGACTCCAGCTCGAATAGGATGTGGGGAGGAGAGAGTTCCCTCGACGCGATAGCGAAAGAAACGATTCGACAAGTAGTCTCGTAAGATGTGCACGAGACTGTCTGGCACGCCGTAAGTGTGAAGCTTGTAAATCAAGCCGTTGTGCCAGACTTTGTCGAACGCTTTCGCCACGTCGAGGAAGACTGCTCCGGTATGGGCTCCGTGCTTGGAGCGAGAGAATTGTTGAAGGACATGCTCAGTGATGCGATGCACCTGATGGACGCATGAATGTTTGGCTCGGAAGCCGAACTGTTCATCTCTGAGGATGTTGTTGGACGTTACGAAGTCCTGGAGACGGTTGAGAAGCAACCGCTCGTACAGCTTACCCATCGTCTTGATGAGACTGATGGGTCTATAGCTTGTCGGGACATTTTTGGGTTTACCCGGTTTGGGGATCCCTATGATGCCTGCGTCTTTCCACGCGTTTGGAAAGACGCAATTCTTGATCGCCGCATTGAAGATGACGACGAGTAATAAAATTAATTTTTCGGGTAACGACCTGAGTACACGGTTCGAGATACCGTCCAGGCCGGGGGCTTTCCTAATAGGGAGGCGTTTGATGATGTCCTTGACTTCATCGGCTGTAACGGGCGCCAGTTCTACACTAGGGGGGGTGGCGACTATGCGTTCGACTTCGGAGTCAACGCGGGCCAAAAATTCGGGGTCCACTGGAAGAGTGCTAGGAGAGCATTGGCTCTCTAAACTGTCTGCCAGACATTCGGCCTTTTCGATATCATCGAAAGAGACAGAGTTGTCTGGCCCTACTAGAGGAGGCAGTGAGCGGTCCTGATCGGTTTTGAGAAAGTCCTGTGATCGCATCGAGCGCGTATTTATATCAAACAGCCGCTTTCCAGCATTTTCGAGTAATAACTAGAATCTTATAGAGATTTTTGAACCTTATGTTTTTACTCGTAAATTCCAGAATGGGTTCATCGACCTTTCGCGAATCGGAATTCCACGAATAGCGGCCGTCTCGCCGATATACACGTCACGAACTCGGGCGGCAAAAGATGAAACAGATGCGACCCCTCCGATGTTTTCGATGGTGAACAATTTTCTCCGATCCGGTTGCAAGTTATTTCATTCGAAGCAGTACCTCAAGACTATCTATGCGTTTTAAGATTATAGTCGTGCGATGCCTGGAAGCCTAGAAATCTAGGGCTAAAGTTTGGCCCTAGTTCCGTCGTAACATATATTGTGTAAACTTTCAACTCAAAATTGTACGAGCAACAGAATCCTGATCTCACCTTTATTATCCATCTGAAGCCAGTTCAAGACTGGTCCGCAGTTGATAGAGTCGTCCGCTATGATGGACAAATGGTGAACGTAGTCCGATATCAGCCTCTGGTATTCCTCGCCGTCCTGCACCAGGGTCTCCGTCATCTTATCAGCCAGGCACGGTAGCCCGGACACTTTCCTGTCGTATATGCATCTGGAACGATTCATTTTTCATTACACCCCAGTTAGGACATTGAAGAAAAAAAATTCGAGACATCAGAGACTTATCAAACGTCACTTTGACTTAGCTTACAGTTTGCCTTGAAAATAAGTTCTCTTTGAAAAAATATTTAATACATAGAAATTTGAGCATAGCAAAAAAATGGGAATCGTATGAGTACGGAGCTGTTATTGAATTCTCTCTGCTCCCTCTTTCTCCCTGTTTAAGCCGTTTATTATTAACTAGCTGATCCGGCAAACGTTGTTTTGCTATATAAGTTATTGTAATATCTTATAAGATGTTCATTGAAATTAAGTGATGTCAAAGACAATTTTGTTCACAGTTAAATACTCTTAATAAATAACACATTTATTTGGATAAAGAATAATATTATTACGTTGATACAACTCTTAACAAATAATGCAATAATTTCCACCAAATTTGATTACCATAAAAACGGTTCTAGTGAGTTTATCTTAAAAGATAGACATATACTGTCGCGGACATTTTTTTTAGATCATTTCAAGAGGAATAATTCTTTCATACATATATTTTTGGTATCTTGAACCGTTTTCGCAGCGCACGCAATGGAAGCCTTCAAGGATGAATACTTTTCCCCGATTTTTTCACATTTTCCATTATTTCTTCGCTCCTAATAGTTGCATCGTGATGTTATATAACCTAAAGCCTTTCTCGATAAATACTCTATTCAAGAAAAAAATAATTTTTCAATTCGAACCAGTAGTTCCTGAGATTAGCGCGTTCAAACAAACAAACAAACAAACAAACAAACAAACAAACAAACTCTTCAGCTTTATAATATTAGTATAGATTTACGTTTATTTTATTTTAATATATGTTCTATTATTTTATTTTTACACTGGCAACACTCGCACAACTTTTCACTCCCCACCCCCTACCTACTTTTTCCGTTACCTCACTGGTTTCGGATACTTCGCTTGAATTGACAGCGCGCTCTCTTTAAAAAATGTTTTTAAAAACGCTACAACGCTGTGCTGTGCAAAACCAGTGGAAATTCATACGCTCTACGCTTTGAAACTCTTCATTTAACCCACAGCAAATGCGTGAAGTTGTGGTATGTGACGCATGAACCAGCGCCGAGGGCCGGGGCTTATATACAAGCAAGTTCGTTCCCGGATTTCCTTGTTTCCCTTTCAACTCACACGCACCAACCTCCTATCCTCCCTCCCTTATCCATCTTCTGGCTCTCCTTTCCCCGGTCTCTTGTCGGTCACTTTAATTCAAACTGTACTTTTCATCAGAAGATAAGTGTTCAGGCGCAGAGCATGAGTATAAAAAGGTACTTGAAATCCTTTCCGTCTCCCCACATTCCATTCCACGGTCAGCCCTTAACGGTGATACATGTGTACGCACGGCGGTATCGCTACACTTATCATCGGCGGCGAACTCGGTTACACTACGAAATAGTCAGTTGCTTTGGACAACACGGCGGAACACCTAATTAATTGTATACGGTGAACGGTTCGGAGCCCCAGTAGCCTGTCCTCATCATCCAGTTTCCAGGTGACTGCCTTTTGAATATTTCATTGTCACTGAGCCTGAACGAACTGTCGATTCCCTAATTAAATACGCGGAGATTCAGAACCCAGCGGCGCTCTCCTGAGCTAACAATAAGCATAGATGGGCAAAATGTAATCAGATTAATAAAAACGATTAACGATTACATTTTACGTTTTTTTACTATTAATATGACTGCATTTTGCTCATTTATGTCTTAAACACTACAAACTCCCAGATTGTATACACATTTAACATTTCTTAATGTAAATGGATTTAATTATGATTACAGACCAAGAAAATTAAAATTACGACTACATTTTGTAATCATTCATCATTAATCAGATTACATTTTGCCCATCTCTGACAATAAGTGTTCATTTTGTTAACTTAGTTAAAAAAATCATTGACGAATCACCTGTGCAGCATATCGTCAAGCTGGAGGAAGTTGGCCCGGTTCCTCATGAGGGTCCACTCGCGCACGTCGCTCGCCTCGGTCCAGCTGCTGCTGAGCGTCCTCACCTCCACGGACTCGTCGCAAACGGTGTTCACATGCGCGCGCACTTTTAGGCAGATCCATCCTGGACAACATAATCTTTATCATTCCACCGCACAGTCCAACCGAAGTTTTGGCTTTAAGTAACTTTTTGTCGCATTAGCGCTTAACCTATTATTATTATTATGCAATGTGGGGCTATGCAGTCTATTTCAACCTGTATCACCGCGACCTAGAAGATCTATTGTGATCGCCACCTACCATTTAAAGCTCTCTGTCGAGGCCTATAGTTTTAAAGAACTGTAGTACTTTATTGGCAGAGATATCTGGAACCTCTCCTGGGTGTAGCACGTGGCGGCCCAGGATGCGGTTGCGTTTGGGCATTAGTAAGTCACATTCACACAGGAGGTGCTTGGGCGTTTCGTCCGCACTTTCGCAGAATCTGCAATCTCTAGTGCTCCGGCCACCAATGCTGAACAAATGTTTGTTCAGACAGCAGTGGCCAGTCAGTGCTCTTACTAAAGCGCTTAACCTAAGCTTTGAGCAATTCTTTAAGGGTTAACTCTGTTAAAGATATATACGAGGAAAATCCTTGCCGATTTCGGCCATTGAATCGTTTTCAAACTTTTTTTTTATTTTTATTTAAAATTATTAATGGTCACGTGGACTTGTCCTATTTGCTAAGCAAAATAGATTTCTAGTGCTCGGTTTCCACATGCAAGAACCTTCGCAGTTTAAAGTGCCATTCGTAAAGTCAAATAATGTTAATAATACTTTTGTTTTTCGTGCCTGCGATGTGTATAATAGTCGCTTTTGTGATGTCGACAAACTATCTTGTGCATTTGGGCCCTTTGGACGAATACTGAGAAAGAAAATGTTACTTTGCATTTTATTTTATTTTTTCTTTTCCGTATTTATTATTATATACTAGTTGGCCCGGCGAGCTTCGTGCCGCGATGATAATAACTACTAACACAAATGAATGCAGATAAAAATTATTTTACTATATATACTGCCGAACAGAAAAAAATGTGCAAATACATTTAATGTTTGACAGTAACACGAAAACATATTATAAATACAAACTGTATACGTCAGGAAGATTTAATGACAATGCCAATAACAAATGACAGATGAATTTCGTTCCATTTTATTCAACAATTTTTCCCAATAAATGTTCCATTTGTTTTTTTTAACTGACATAACTTTTTTATTTATGAACTGATTGAAATCAAATTAACACTATACGTTAAAGGCAGCATTCTATAATATATTAGTGAAAACCGCCTTCAAAACAGTTATACTGATTCAGAGATTAGAGTACATAAACACGCGTACAGATCGATTAACGATTATCATACATTTTTATTGACCTACATCGCGTAAGTGAAGTTTTTCTGAGCACTCGCATATACACACGAAGTTGCAAGCCATAGTATCTACGGAATGTAAGAGGTGGCTCTGGAACGTATTTATTAGTGCTTTTTAAATTGTTTTGTGTCTCTCAACATAACATTAGTTTTTATATTAGGAAATTTTTCTGACTTAATTATATTTGTTTGTATGTATTGCTGTATGTTTTCCTTCAAAAATAAAACATAAAATGTCAAACAGGCGCAGACTGCAGATCCAATCGTCGACGGTGAGCTCACAGATGTCATACGTAACCCACCTTAGAGCGGAATGTCCTGTGACGTGATGGGCATGTCAGGACACCACCAACGTAGCTGTAGGAAGCAGCCACAGGTGGGCAGACTTTAAAACACTCTCGCTTCTCATCCAGCTCGAGCTTACGCCTCGTGTCAAACTTGGCCATCATGCGCTGCACAAAGCTTCTCCACTCAGCAACGCTCCGCATGCATCCGCGACTGCGTTGGCTCAATGTTACAGCGCTTTAAATTCCTCTAAAGACCATCTTTAAACTTTAAATACTGTTCAACGGCATTCCTCTTACCGTACTGCTGAAAGCTGCTTAAAGCCAATAACTTGTGTTCAGTCAAACCAACCATAACCAGTTTTTTTTCATCTCATGCTTGTGATTGGAGGATAATACGTATAAAAATCGTCAGTATTCGTTAGTGCGCCCGTCGGACCATAGCAGTTGCGACTTGGTAGCTACTATAGAGTCACAGCTCCCGAGTTGCGACGGCCAGATTCGAACGAGCGCCTTTAATTTCTTTGTAACGCACGCATCAACAAACACAGATAAATTCCACAAAAGCGTTTGACTCCCATCCAAAAATAAATCTAAGCCGCTGATTTAAAGAAAGGTATGGACAGTACGGTAACTTTGGGAGGAGATGACATTGCTTACCCTCTTCGAGCGATTCGTTGCAAATGTCCTCACATGGCACTGTCTCTATGGCGAGGCCTCCCAGGGAGACCCTATCGTAATGGAAATGCGCGCAATCTTCAAGTTTGGGGAACCTGCACGCGGGCCCGCAGGATGCTGGCTGTAATTTGAAAACGTCCTTTTTAAAAAACGGGCGGCACTATCAATCAATTATTATTAAACCAGGAACCAGTTAAGAAACTAGGATCGTTTATAAAATCTATTGAAAATTTAAAAAAAACGGAGAAGTGCCAGTTAGACTGTTGGTCGCACCGAGGTTTTAGAACAATTTTACAAGTATATCACAAATACAATACAGTTTTTTTTACACTGGCGCGACATAGTGACTGCAATACAGCTGATGGTAAGTACAGTGAAGTCCAAAAACGAAAGCGACCATCAAAGTATGAAAATCCGTTGAAAGTCTCCATCGCCATGTCGGCCCACATATACCGCGACTGAAGGTCTCTAGGTATATGAGCTACTGGATGCACACCAGCTGATCCCGAAACTCGACAAGCCATAGCGAGTCACTATGACGGTCTTTATGGTTTTCGGATATTCATTCGCACATCAGGGCTTTATTTTTAGTCTTCATGATTTTAGGTCAACGTGAAATACTTCGTAGGGTTTGATTACTTTACAAAAACCTAAACTATGCGATATAAAAGATCACATCTATTGATTGAGTTGACTTGGAAGTATAATTTTTAGAGCTATAAAGGACAGCACACTTTTTTCATGTTTTTTTTTTTGGGGGTAAGGCGGGGATATCCCTAACGGTCATTCAGGGCGCAGTGAGGGCCGGCCGCCGATGTGTCGTACTTGCACCCACTAAAACCCCCGGGATGTTTCTTCCCCCGCCTGCCGAGTGCCAAGGGCAAGGCTGGCAAGGAGCCATCTTCCTCGGTACCCGGCGCAATGGACTGACTGCAGACCTATTTGATATTAATTTCAACAAGATATCTTCACGCGTTGCTGAAAAAAGGAGTTTTGACAGTTAGATAGACATAATAATGTAGGATGGATGTTATTGTGTGAAATATTATTATGTATGATGTAGTAAATGCGTAGATCGGAACGTATGGGAGTGAAAGCCAGAAAGATAGAAAGAGAGAGAGGATAAACGGTTTTTTTACGATGCGAGTGCTCTGTAATTTTAAGACGACAAAAAAGTGTTAAGACGAAAAAGTATTTTTAAAAGGCAATAAAGAAGTTTATAAAGTTTATTTTGCTATTTATTTGATCTGAAGATCCCCAAAACTACAATAATAATATCGCTATATCACTTCCGGGGTGAGCAGTGGCTGTATCCAATTTCCGCAATTGATCACCGTTTTCAGAGCACTTACAAATGACGTTTCTATTAGATGCGGATTTCCTCATGATGTTTCACCAAAGAGCGTGTGATGTTTAAAACCGAACTTGATCTAGAAAAACTCAGATGCACGTGCCAGGGTTTCAAACCTAGGACCACCTGCCTCGCCGCTCATGAATACAGGTCCCTTAACCACACAAGGACCTCACAGCCACTCATCAACAAACACAGACATCATGCAGTGGCGTGCATTTAACTGAAGCACAAAACTCATTATCTGGTTATTCTTGGAAATTTAGTAAATACATATCGAGGGGTGAAATGTTATTTGGTTTAAGCGACATTTTCTGGTGATATAGTAATATATATATTCGGAATTAGCATTTTTAACCGCTTCCAAATATATATATATATATATATATATTACCTCATCACCAAAAAATGTCGCTTAAACCAAATATCCTTACACTCCTCGATATATTGATTTAAAATTAGGTGCAATTTGAATTCTGCAACTCCTATACTGATAATTACTAGATTTTACATCAAAATACTTATTAAAGGTCTAATTATAGGAAGGTAATGCTTTTTAAGCTTTTATGGAATGCACGCCACTGATATCATAGTATAATATATGTGGGCAGATATGACGGTGGCGACGGTAAATTAATTACCGTCCATTCACAGTCGCTGCCATTTTTTATTACATAGTACATTCCGTGAGGTGTGGTATATTTACTTTGTCGATTTAGTATAATAAAATACCGCACCGTTTCTATGACGTCGAAGGTGGTAGCCGACGGTGGCGCTGATTGGCTCATGCTCGAGTTCTGTGATGTCATGGACGTCACCGTAAGCGCCGTCAGGGAAATAGAACCTGTAAAAGATTATATAAACCATCTATCATCAGTACAAAAAGCAAAATCTACCGAGAAGAGCCGGCAAGATACTCTGGTAGTTGCTATTTTCAAATTGTTTATTATATAGTACCTCGTAGGATGAGATATGTTTGCCCTATGCATATTCATAAGTCTAATTTTACAGAGAGACAATTTCGGATTCTTAGCTTTAGGATACACAAGGTTAACCGTGCATTAAATATTTTGAATGTATCTAATTACGAATGTAAGAGGAAGCTGAGGGATTGGTTGGTGAATCTGGGGTATACACATACTGAGGATCTGATGCGGGAATAGTAAATTTACCTATGGTTTAACAATATTGTAAAGTATATTGTTTGGAGTTATGATTGGAGCTATGCAGCGGATATAAATTAGATGTAACATATTGTGAAATGTGTTGATACCCAAGATACAGATAGTCCTGGTTTGGGTGTCAGCTGACTTTAATGTGCTGCTTTGTAATTGTTATTCTAATAAATAATTTATTACTATTTTATTTTTTATAGTGTACGGTACTTTAATAGCTCCGCAACAGTGGCCGGGCTGCCTAAAGAAGTTCACTCACCGCGTTTGCTAACTCCTCAGAGTTCCCTGTTTTTCCTCTAGGAAATTGGTGTCATCAGGGATCTTTCCCTTGGCGCACTTTAATATACTTTGGAATCGGATGAAAAGGATAGGTGTATGTCGTTATTCGCCGGGTGGACCGAGCAAATCCGATCCTATCAACAACGAGGTACACACAAGCACTCGTCACATTCCTAGACACCGGCGGCGCCGACGACGACGATTAAGGATAGGTCCGTCAACTGTTGTTTAAATAACGCAGTAACACTCCGACGCAGCCTTGAGTTTCTTTCGGCGTTTCTTCTCAAGGTAGTCGCTTCCGAAATGCTGGTAGATCACCGTCAGGATCGTTTTTCAACTGGCCGGCCGCCCAAGTCGAGGTCCGTACCCACAGGGGTGCCCTTGCGTAGCCGCCCAACCCATAAATTTCGCTGGCTGAGCGCCCTCTGCGTTCGTCCACCAAGCCCGGTTTTGTTGTGAAGGTCTTTCCCAGGCCACTAACGTAAAACACGTCGAAAAAAAAAACCGAGCAAATGAATTCAATTGTTAGCTCGTGCAATGTTGTCAGAGCTGAATTGAAAAGCTACGTAAAACACAAATATAGACAACTTACCGGGCGTTTCCCTTTTGCATTCTGATTCTTGGGGCTGAGCTCGAGTTGATGATCGTGAGTCAGAACTGAACCGAACAGATCTGTGGAATGAGTCAATTGTTATAGAAGAGGGTTTAAGTTAAAATTAAGAAATCTTATTAGGGTTCCGTCTTGCTTTTGAGGTACGGAACCCTGTAGAGCTTTTTTTAGCACATTACTATACGATAAGCTAGAAGAAATACTGATAGAAACTTGTTATCACTTTCGCATACCTGTGGAATCCGGTACAGTGTGTCATACCGTCCTTGTCTGGCTCGGGGAAAGCGCGAGCAGCGAGCGATTGGCAGGACATCACCGAACCGTGCGGAGATCCCTGGAACAAATATGACATATCTAAATATATATAACTCAAAAGTGACTGACTGACTGACATAGTGATCTATCAACACACAGCCCAAACCACTGGACGGATCGGGCTGAAATTTGGCATACAGGTAGATGTTATGACGTAGGTATCCGCTAAGAAAGGATTTTGATGAATTCCACCCCCAAGGGGATAAAATAGGGGATGAAAGTTTGTATAAATCTTCTCAGATTTTCGACTATAATATAATAGCTTGATAGTTTTAGCGCCTAATGACAGATTAGGCCCTAATGTTTTACACACGCTAAACAAAAGTAAAGCCACAAAAACTATATCTAATTAATAATAATACTTCTTAACGCGAGCAAAGCCGCGGGCAAAAGCTATCTATCATATACAGGTTGTCGCAAAAGTCGACAAAAAGAAAAAAGTCGTAGTCCATAACTAAGCCCGGAAAGAGGAGTTCGAAGTGTATATAATAACTTACAGAATTCTAGAGTGTAATGTACTAAAGTAATGAGAAAAATCTTTTTTTTTAATCCAGAGTTTCATAAATTATATTTTTTAAGAAAGCTAAATATTCATTGGAATATGTACATTGTTTACTTACATATTATATTGTTTGTTTATATGTTCTGGAATTAATTATCAATATAAGAAAATTGTTTCACCACTAAAACCCCCTTTAATTAGTAAGTTATACAAAACTTGTGGGAACTGCGTGGTATCTACGTGGGACAATCGTGGGATTAGCGTGGAGTCTACGTCGGACCAGCGTGGCATTCATTGTAAGCAACGATATACATGGGAGTCCAAAGTTCGCCGGGTCACCAGTATAAGAATATAAATCAATATTATCAACTTTCGATAAGCAAGTTATAAATAGCGAAGCAATCGCAACTCGAAATCGTTTCTAGATAAGACACTTTGGTGAATCATGTCAAAACAGCGGTACTCAACTTTCGATTTCCAATGTGTTTAATGAATTGTAATAAACTTTTTTTGGTACGTTGTGACGTCATTTTACACGTACACTAGCTGATTAAGAGTATTTAATTGTGAACAAAATTGTCTTTGACATCACTTAATTTCAATAAACATCTTAGAAGATATTCCAAATCTTATATAGCAAAACAACGTTTGCCGGATCAGCTAGTTTATTATATCTTAAATTTGATCCCATTTTAATATGGTGCAGGATTGATACATGTCTTCGAAAGTATAAGCCAGAACTTTAGAATTGACAACAGCATAATCCATGTCCCTCTACATCTCCCTCGTGTGTAGACAGATGTTGAGAATCGAGACTGTTTCCAAGCGTATATAAGGTTTATTTTTTTGATAGCCCGGGGGATATTGTTGACGGACCTCAGGGAGCTTTTTGGTTGTCGGACTTGCACCGACTAAAACCCCCGGGGTTACACAGCGCTCTCGCCTGGACAACCGAACACAAACCAACACAACCGAATACAACCGAACACAACCGAACCTAACCGAACACAACCGAACACAACCGAACACAACCAAACACAACCGAACACAACCAAACACAACCGAACACAACCAAACACAACCGAACACAACCAAACACAACCGAACACAACCAAACACAACCGATCACAACCAAACACAACCGATCACAACCGAACACAACCGATCACAACCGAACACAACCGAACACAACCGAACACAACCGAACACAACCGAACACAACCGAACACAACCGAACACAACCGAACACAAACCAACACAACCGAATACAACCGAATACAACCGAACATAACCGAACCTATCCGAACACAACCGAACACAACCGAACACAACCGAACCTAACCGAACACAACCGAACACAACCAAACACAACCGAACACAACCGAACACAACCGAACACAACCGAACACAACCGAACACAACCGAACACAACCGAACACAACCGAACACAACCGAACACAACCGAACACAACCGAACACAACCGAACACAACCGAACACAACCGAACACAACCGAACACAACCGAACACAACCGAACACAACCGAACACAACCGAACACAACCGAACACAACCGAACACAACCGAACACAACCGAACACAACCGAACACAACCGAACACAACCGAACACAACCGAACACAACCGAACACAACTGAACACAACCGAACACAAACCAACACAACCGAATACAACCGAACACAACCGAACCTAACCAAACCTACCCGAACCTAACCGAACACAACCGAATAGAACCGAACACAACCGAATAGAACCGAACACAACCGAACCTAACCGAACACAACCGAACAGAACAGAACACAACCGAACACAATCGAACCTAACCGAACACAACCGAACAGAACCGAACACACCCAAACACAACCGAACACAACCGAACACAACCGAACCTAACCGAACCTAACCGAACACAACCGAACCTAACCGAACACAACCGAACACAACACAACCGAATACAACCGAACACAACACAACACAACCGAACCTAACCGAATACAACCGAACAGAACCGATCACAACCGAACACAAACCAACACAACCGAATACAACAAAACATTTATTTGGATAAAGATTAATATTATTACGTTGATACAACTCTTAATGCATTAATTTCGACCAAATTCGATTACCATAAAAACGGTTCTAGTTAGTTAATCTTAAAAGATTAGACATATACTATCGCGGACATTTTTTTAGATCATTTCAAGAGGAATAATTCTTTCATACATATATTTTTGGTATCTTGTACCGTTTTCGCAGCGCACGCAATGGAAGCCTTCAAGGATGAATAATTTTCCCCGTTTTTTTTTCACATTTTCCATTATTTCTTCGCACCTAATATTTGCATCGTGATGTTATATAGCCTAAAGCCTTCCTCGATAAATAGTCTATTTAACACAAAAAGAATTTTTCAATTCGAACCAGTAGTTCCTGAGATTAGCGTGTTCAAACAAACAAACAAACAAACTCTTCAGCTTTATAATATTAGTATAGATTTGGGACAATCATTAAAAGTAATTTGACAACCAGATCGATTAATTTTAATTTGACGCTTGCTAAGAAACATTTGGCTTTAAAATTTTAGTCCATATTTTTACCTTATGTAGTTTTTTGGCCAAAGGTAACTGAAGCTAAGACTTTCGATCGAATACTAATAAATAAGAGACAATACTTTTAAATACGAACATGCCGAAAATGTAATTTAAATAAAAGATTAACATTAAAATATTCCCAGTTAACCTAGTTTTATAACATACATTGACGGCCTGACAGCGCTATTTGTAGTGACCCTACTTACGATGCCAAGGTCATGGATTCGAGTCCCGGTAGTGGTAAACTTTTCTGTGATGAGCAGATGAGTTTGTGTTGAGTCATGCTTGTATATATGTATTTAAGTATGTATATTTTTGTCTAGTACCTATAGTACAAGCGCAAGCTTAATTTGGAACTAGGTCAATGTGTGTAATTGTTAGTAAATTTTATCATTATTATACATCTCTTGACTTGAAGGAGCTGACGTCGGTGAGCACCGCGCCTTGTTGAGAGGACCTGAGGTGTGTAGGCTCTTTGTGACCACCTCTCCCAGAGATGAAAACCGATGAAAGCTGATCGCTCACCTAGTCGTCATAGGAATATGGATACCCAGGCCCGTCTTGCAGCGAGCTGGAGAACATCCCGGTTCGTTTTAAGCCAATAGGAGTCTCGCACACCAGTATCACCATCCTAATGGGGGATCTGGTGATCCTATGTAGTACAATACACGGAGTTCTTTAAAAAAAAGTTATTGACACCTGAATTAGGATTTGTTTTATTATAATTTATTAAAATTAAATAAATCACTGTGGATACAGCCACTAATGTGTGTCTGCTCATTCCGAAAGGGTTATAGCGTGACGATATAATATCCTATCCTACTAATACTATAAATGCGAAAGTTTGTGAATATGTTTGTTACTGTTTCACGATAAAACTACTGGACGGATTTGCATGAAATTGCCACAGTAATATAGATTGTACATCGAAATAACATATAGTAGGCTACAATTTGTAATGATTTTATGTAATTTTGGTCGTAATATAACGATAAATGTCAATTGAGTTGGGAAACATCTGGCCATTGAGAGCTATCTTGGCGTACACTGCCTAAACCGATGGAGTTACAAAAAGATGATTATTTGCCTTGAATAGTTCTAAATAAAAGTTTGCGACAGCATATATCTACCTTTTATGTGGCAGCCACTATGACTAAAATTGTATATTTTATATAATACAGAAGATATTCACTAGAAATAATTTGTATGGCAGAACAACGTTTGCCGGGTCAGCTAGTGTATTATTAAATAGATCATACTTACATATGAAAAAAAAAATGCATTGGTCACATTTAAATTTCTAGATTTCATTAAAAAGTAATAAAAAGTTATAAAACATTCTATGTTTACCTAAAAGCGGATTCCGTTAAATATTTAATCATAAAGTAATTTTCAAAGTTAAATAATTTAATGTAAAAGATAATATGAACAATTGAGCGCCAAATAAGGTTGGGCACCGCAGACGTAAACACTCGACGAAAAAATTCACAGATTTAAAAAAAAAAACAGCTATCATTAACATGCTACATGATAAGTTCGAGTGGGTTATGGAGTGGTCGAGATAATATGGCATTCACAATTTATCTTGAGTGGCAGGTAAGCAGTTTGACCACAGCTAGAACACTCCTCGAGTTATTACGTAAAAGCAGTCTTGCGGAATGGATTCTAGACAATAAAAAAAAAAAAATCAAAGCGTTTAGGGTCCTATACTTGGACTGACTCGTTAATTACTGATTAGGTGGGTCATCATGGTCATTGGAATTTATTAAGGCTAGCAGTGGACTAAATTAGGTTGATGTGGATGTACTGTGAAGGAATTTCATTTCGTTTTCACATATATTTAAATTCACCGGTAATGATATTTAAAACGATCGTTATGAATTATGGATATCGACAACCGCTGTGCCATTGAGAAACGAATATTTTATGTACTAATATAAAAAGTGTCTAAAAACTAGGTTAACAACTGTCTTCTACGAGAAATGAGGGCGCGGTGCGACTGCTGGCGGGTACGCGATGAGCGGATTTTTAGTAACTGTACCGTTCTTTGTAAAAGTTGTGTTAGTGCACATTTTCAAATAGACACTTATGAGAGATCTTTTTAAAATTGTATAATACTTCAAAACATAGAAACAAACGCATCAATTTTTATATAGATTATAAAAATAACAGTTATCATTTTCAGCGTCATTATCCGAGTACATCATTAAAGTCTAGCCAACCAAAAGCCAGTTCTGACCAACAAAATACAGCATTAATCGCCCAAGTAAAAAATGGATGTGTCTTCCCGGTATAAAATACAGTTTCGGAAGCACAATGCGGAACACGCAAAACCCACTAACTGCTTGCTTTTGTTCACTATAATAAAATAAATAAATAAAAAAGAACATTTATATATAAACAATATTTGTCACAGCAGAAACGCGATAATGATTTCATGTCTACTCTAACTTAAACCTTGGGCAGTGGCACCACAACCTTACTCAGACATTTATAGGTCATAAAAACTTGTTGGTGAAGACTCATGGCGTCTATGAAATGTGATATTTTAACGCTTCAAAATGGTGAAAATATTCAATACACTTTTATAGTGTGAATACGTTTACGATAAAATGCTTTCATATATACTGGAAAGATATCGTAAACATAGGTATAATAAACTCTACAACGCGTTATCCTCCTGCATTAGAAACGCGAGTTCGCTTGGCACATACAGAACTAAATTATTACAATATTTTTGCAAACTAATAATACATTTTACTAAAAATATAAAAATTTAATGAAATCACAAAATTCATTTTCTTAATTACGAACAAAAATAACTTGGACAGCGATTCGACACAATAAAACTCTCACGTAAACTAACAAGAGGTCCGTTTCGCACAGAGCCTCGAACCAGACTCCTTAACAAGAGTCTCTGACAAGAGGTCTGCTCCATATGGAGCGTAGAACGAGACTCTCGTAATAAGATGTCCGCTCCATACGGAGTGTCAAACGAGACTCCCTGACAAGAGGACCGCTCCGTACGGCGCCTTTAGCAACAGTGCCCGGCCGACGAGCTTGCATCCGCTTATAAGCCGTTTCTATATGGGGCAAATAGAAACGACTTGTTTTTTTTCTATTTAACAATTCTCCAACAATATATTAAAGATAAATACTAACAAATGTGGTTCTGTATTTGCCAAGTGAGCTCTTAATGTCTTAGTATTTTACTGTTCTTGATAGTTTTTAAAGAAATTGTTCTCATGTAAGTGATTTGTATGTTAATGAGAATAAACTCTTTGAAATGAAAAATGTTTATCCACATATACCTAATAAAGTATTCATATGGCGAACGACCGTACTCGGACAGGTTCTGAAATTGGCACTATGTTCGAGTATATTTAGAAAAACGCTAGTCATAAAAAAAACCCTATTTTTTTTTATCAAAAGACCTCTCATCCATATCAATGATTACAACAAAAAAAGATTAAATCACGTTTGATTGGGTTATTTTCTAAACACTAAAATATTCACTGATAAGGAGCTTTTTTTTCGTATCTTGGGGAAAAATTCTGCATAGGACCATCAGGGCCGCTGTGAGGGCAGCAACCCCGGTGTGTCAGACTCCTACTGACTAAAAACCCCTGGGGTGTCCCTTTAATCACTCCACCCGGGCCTGGGGAACCAAATTTATCCAGAGGCCCGGAGAGTTAATGCCTTGTCGGGGCTGCCTCTCTGGGAGAGGTTGGGGTAAAGAGACCACCCTTCCAACATCTATCTCACGGATAAGGAGCTTAGACCCTGCATAACTTAAGACATGGTAAGAATACCTTTTGAAATAACTATTACAATATCAAAACCAAGGCATGTACAATTTTTTAGCCTATTTTTTAATACATTTAGCCCACTTTTTTAGATATATCATTAAGGGGGTATGCTGAATGATGTATATATGCGCCATCGCCAAAATTTGATGCCTGGAGCACCAGTCGCAGCTTACTCCCTAGATCCAGGTAAGACAATTTTACTTCTAATCTTAATTGGAAGACTTACATAATTTTTAGAGTTTTAAAAGCTTTATTGTGAGCTCAGACTACAGGCAGAACTATGTTAGGTAATAGCCAATGATATAATAATGCGAAATAGAAACTAAATTTCATTACGCTTTGCTTCAGAATAACATTGGAACCATTTTGTCAACATCAATTATGAATTATTTTGTTGTCATCTATTGTATAATGATAGTATGTCGATGAAACAGTAGCAGCAGGCAATAGCAAACAAACCAATTGTTTTTTTTATTGGCTCGACAAAGGAACTACACCTTTGTTATGTACAACGTAGTCCAAAAAGCTACCAGATAGCTAGCAGATTTGACAGCCACCATCATTTCCCTGGATCATGTGCATCACAACATAAGGACTCCGGGTAAATAAACAATTAGAAGTACACAAGCTGCTCCTGAAACGGAACAGGCCAAACAGTGGCGTGCATAGGTTATTTGGACAAGATAGGCAGTCTTGGCATAATTAATTTGAATATTATATTGTTATACAATATTAAAAATTATACTGTATTTACCGGGAAGATAGAGGGCGTTATAAAAAAAGTATGAATATCAATGATTATTGTTTTCTACCAACTACATTGCACTTAATTTTAAGCAATTTATTTAAGATTTAATTATTGCCAGGGCATGCAATACTCTTATGCATCTATGGAATGAACGCTACTGAGGCCAAAGCAAGCCGCTACAACATCTTTGCAGTTGTGTAATGTGCTCATAACATAATGTAGGCATTGCCTTACCACCCTGAGAATAGATTTTTAAAGACCTTGTTTCAATGAAGCAGTGCACACATCAGTAATATTAGGTCCTTACATATGAAATTGGCGTTTTGTATGGCAGGAACAAAAAGTCGAATATTTTTTAATATAATATATTTAATTAATCAAAGTATGAACCATTATTTTCTATGCACTTTTGCCATCTCATAGGTAGTTCATTGATCCCTTTACTAAAAAAACCAGTCGGACGGGAATCAATAAAATCTTTGAAGGCGATTTGGACTGCTCCATCGGAGTTGAATTTTTTCCCTTGCAAGAAGTTATCCAAATTTCGAAAAAAATGGTAATCTGTTGGAGCAAGGTCCCGGGAGTACGGAGGATGTCTTAGACTTTCCAATTGAAGCTCTTCTAATTTAGTAGCCGTCTGTTGCGCAGTGTGTGGTCTAGCGTTGTCGTGAAGCAGCAGTGGCGTGGAGCGATTGACCAGCCTAGGTTGTTTAGCCACTAGCTTTTCCATCATGGTTTGCAATTGCTGACAATAGACATCAGCCGTAATAGTCTGGCCAGATTTGAGAAAACTGTAATGAACAATACCGGCACTAATCCACCAAACGCTTACAAGTAACTTTTTTGGGGTTAATTTTCGCTTGGGGCAGGATTTGGCTGGCTGGCCAGGATCCAACCATTGCGCTGAGCGCTTCCGATTATCGTAAAGAACCCATTTTTCATCACAGGTAATGATTCGGTTTAAAATACCTTCATTATTGTGCCGGTTTAGTAATGTAACGCAGCAGTCGACGCGGGTTTGCCGGTTTGCTTCAGTCAATTCTTCAATCTGGCCAGATTTGAGAAAACTGTAATGAACAATACCGGCACTAATCCACCAAACGCTTACAAGTAACTTTTTTGGGGTTAATTTTCGCTTGGGGCAGGATTTGGCTGGCTGGCCAGGATCCAACCATTGCGCTGAGCGCTTCCGATTATCGTAAAGAACCCATTTTTCATCACAGGTAATGATTCGGTTTAAAATACCTTCATTATTGTGCCGGTTTAGTAATGTAACGCAGCAGTCGACGCGGGTTTGCCGGTTTGCTTCAGTCAATTCGTGAGGTACCCACCTTTCAAGCTTTTTAATCTTCCCAATTTGCTTCAAGTGAATTAAAACAGTTTTATCACTAACATCGCAGCCTGGAGCTAACTCGGACGTGGTTTGCGATGGATCCGCTTCCACAATAGCCTTCAACTCTTCATTATCAACTTGAGTCTCAGGCCGTCCACGGGGCTTGTTCTGCAGGACGAAATTTCCAGAACGAAAACGTTGACCCAAAAACGAACTGTGTTTTCTTTTGCAACACGACCCCCATACACATCATTCACCCTTCGAGTTGTTTCCGCAGCACTAGTGCCACGGCGGAACTCGTACTCGTAAATAATGCGATATTTTTTTAAGTTTTCCATTTTGTAAAATGAGTGACGCAGACAGAAAAAAACAGAAGAAAAAAACAAATGAATGACGATCATCGAAGCACAAATACATGAGTCTATAGCTGTACAAATTTGAATTTGGGATTCCTTACCAAAGAGGAGAAATTTGTGATTAAAGTGGCCAGTACGAAAAACGCCAATTTCATATGTAAGGACCTAATATATACTGGAAACAGTATAACATACTGCTTTGTCAAAATACACCCCATACAAATCAACACAGATCAGTTATTTTATTTGCTTCTGGCTACAGCAGGACTCTGATATTGCTCCTTCAGACATACTAGCTTAAATACTATCATGTTAAATCTACACAACTAGATACTTTTGCACAACAGTCAAACTAAACAATCAGTCCAATAACTAAGCACAATGATTTAAGTGTGAGCTGAATAGATTAAAAAAGAAAACTGGTATGATTGGACAACTAGAATATTATACAATATATTGTGGTACGCAATTTAACTGTAGATATTACAAAGACACTACAAGAAATAATTAAAAGGGCAAGCTGTAAAGCAGTGCCGTGAGGTCTGCCATAGAGAATTCCTGAGCCTGTCCTTTGACTAAGTCTTATTATTATTATTTAAATCTAAATTTAGGATTGTGCTTTTGCAATAAAGTTATTATTAATTGTAATACAACAGGATGGATGGACCTATCCATTGTTTCAACTGCCTGTCTGATAATAAATAATTAATAAATTATAATTTTATTTAGCCCAGCAAATGTTTTATCCAGCTTGATACAACATAAATAAAAACATTCATAATTTTACAACAAAATGCCAATTTAAAGTTAATAAAAAAAAATGAAATATATCAATAGTGATGTATGATGATACCAGTGTCTTTTTTATCTTCTTATATATAAAAATGAATCTCTAAATGTGTTGATAAGCACGAAACTCGAGAACAGCTGAACCGATTTGGCTGATTTCTTTTTTGTTGTGTTTGTTGAAGTCTGGGGAAGCTTATTACGGAAAGAAAAATTTAAAAATTTGTCTGAAAACAACACTTTTCTATATTCTCATACAAAAAATTCGTAATAACATTTAAAAGTCAATTTCAACTTTAACACCATATCATAAAGTTTAAATGTCAGTGGACGGGTTCCGGGAAGGTAAAACAATTGAGTGACGTATAAATATTAATGTCAATATTTGTAAATTTTTATACATACAGCATTAAGGCCAGGTTCCTTCAAACAATTTTCAAAAAACAGTCGACAGGCCCATAGGTTTTGGCAGAATAAAATCTGACAGGGAAGCTATTAACATTAAAAAAAAAACAATGTGACTTTGTTTTAGAGAAATAGGGCAGAACAATGTGTGCCGGGACACCTAGTTTACAATAAATGCTAATAATAAATATAGTAACTTAAACAATGAAAAATAGCTACAAAAACTAGATAAATGAAAAGGTGTTTAAATTTTTCATAAATTGTAAATATTCTATCTTAAACAAATAATTATAAAAAAAAAGGTTAATTTATTATTAATTTTAAACAAATGTATCTAGGACAAGCATCTTCTGAATTGGAAAAGTGTGGTGAGTTAATTGTCCAACTCCCTTCCCATGTATTCCACAAATATAGTGGAAGAGGAAAGTACTCACAAAGCCCTGCAGTGGGACGAAACTGGCTTACAAAAATAATAATATAAATTTATTTTGCCTAATAAGAAAAAAATTACTCCAAAGTAATGTAAATATGCTGTAGAACTAGGCTTATAATTTTTAGTTGTGATTTATTACATTCTGTTTTTTTTTAGAATTAGCTTGTCTATGTGGATTTATACCTAGAGACCTTTGATAATAAATTCACACCAGTATCACAATAGACTCATAAAAAGCTTATTTCTTCATACACATTGCTATTATTGGAATGTATTATGCTGACCATCAAATTTGTGTATTTATTTTAGTAAAAAAATAAATTAAAAGTGGACTTAAATGCTTTTGCTTTTACACCCACGATTAGCCACAACAAAACATGCATTTAGAGACTGCACAGAACACATTAAAACCACAACACATGGAGGGGAAAATTAAAATTAAAATAAAAATGATAAAGAAAAAAACAAACAACATACAGACAACATCTAGTGACAGCCGGGCATGATTAGCTTCCTCACATTCTGTCCGCAGAGTAGCCAGCTGTCTGAGCAGACTCCGAACATTCTCCTCATGGTGACAGGAAACTTTTCAGTAATAGCATTTGCCAAACAGCCATTTAATATTTAAAAAAACTCCTATATTTAAATTAATCTAACAAAAAAAAAACATCTAAAACTTCGCAATATCTTAGAATTGTAACCAAAGGAATTAAGATTCCAATAATATACTATATTTGACCATATAATATATATTTCTCAATAGTTTCGTCTAAATATATCCAAGGACTTAGGTTTTTTTAACAAATAGGAAGTCGAATAAAGTTGCTGTTTTTAGAGTACAACATTGATACGAAACTTGATACAAACACTGCATGTCACTATATATATATTTGGCACTGCACTTATAGGGCACAAAAAGTTTAATCACCCGTATTGGCACAAAGTCGTAACTTCAAAAAAACCTTACGAAACGATTATTTCTCAAGCGGCACTCTTAAACGATATTCACGGTACACTGCATACGTTCAAAAATGGTTAAAATATTACACTGCAACAATATTTACAACAAAAGTAGGCTACAAAACAGAAATAGATATGTTTGCCTCCAAGTGCGTTCGGTATTCCCGATGGAATGAATATTGAAAACGAAACGAGCGATGCCTCTTTGGTTACGTGCTGTCTGAACGTTAGAACGGCTATAAATTCGTTAACACACAGCGAATTAATTCAGGAAAAAGCTTTTTCTAATTAATTGCGAAATTATAAGGACATAGCGTATTTTGTATTGTCTGATTTGACAGCAATATCCCCCTCTGCCCCGTACCCCCCGCATGCGGTCGATGGCAGCTGGGTAGTGTTACCTAGTTATAATATGCATCAAATTTTTAGGGTAAATATAAAAACACCGGTTATACGCTCCACTTTTCCACCACAAAACTACAAGGGGTCGTGAGAGATACGACCGTTTTAAGAAAAAAATCGCCTCTGTATCGTCATGCAAACAGCGACAGAGTGGAATGATCGCCGTGTTTATTTTTTCACTTTCTTACAATTTGGTAACTTTTAAAAGAAGATTGAATGGCATTTGTTGGGCAGATCCGGTCCATCAATGACCGCATCTTCACCTTCCGCCAGGTGCAGTGAAGCGGATATATTTGCTAGATATTCAATACATTACTGGATTGTAATATTTTAGTGAAATGTAGGCTATCTTAAGACGCAATTTGGACAATGGCAGTTGCTCTGCTCAGCAATAGCGACCCAAATGTATACAAAGCAATACATAACAAATCCCCATCATACCTTTATATAGAAAAAAAATGAAGAGTTATTTAACCTTGTTCCACCCTCTCCATTCCATAGTAAAACCACGAGCTCGGGTTTACGGAGTCACAGCTATACGGTATCTCACATCGCGACTAGACCAGAGATGGGCAAATTGTAATCTGATTACTGATTAACGATTACAAAATGTAGTCGTAATTTTAATTTTGTTGCTCTGTCATCAGGATTATATCGCTAAAAACATTAAGGAGTCATAAATGTATATGCAATTGAGGATTCCGTAGTATTTAAAACATAGATGAGCAAAATGCAGTCACAATAATGTCGGAAAACGCAAAATGTAATCGTAATCGTTTTTCATTAATCTGATTACATTTTGCCCATCTATGACTAGGACTAATAAGTTCTCTACCTGTTACTTTTGCCTTATCCTTGGACTTTAGAATGGTCTTCCGGCAAGCGTGTTCCCACCATCCTATGATATTGGACCCTTTAAGCGTAGCCTGAAGAGATATTTGTGCAGGCCGGCATGATCGCTGCTTCTATCGATAGGTTTATTGAAATGAAATGAAATTAAATGAAATATAACTTTATTCAAATAGGCCTACTTCCAAGGACTTTTGAATCGTCAAAAAAACAAAGTGAGTCTACCACCGGTTCGGAAAGCAGAATCTACCGAGAAGAGCCGGCAAGAAACTCCGGTAGTTGCTCCTTTTAACATAATGAGGTACAATAGCAGGTATAATATATAAAGGATTGAATGTCCCGCGAGAACGATTGCATATATTAAGACCACGCACTTTTATAATTCAAACAGTCATTAATGGAATAATATCCATTTTTTAGCCATTTAGTTTTAATAGTTTTTTTAAATTTCAATAGTGGTAACTCCAAGATGTCTTTAGGTATTGTATTGTATAAGCGGACACCGAGCCCCATGTAAGAACCATGAACCTTTTTAAGCCGGAAATTAGGTAACACTAATTTGTGTTTATTTCTAGTGATGATGATGATGTCCTAGCCGGTTTCGGCCACGGCGACTGTTTCAACACCGGTTAAGAAATTCGAGGTCCAGTTTTGGGAAACAGTCAATTGCGCAGGAGATATTTCAGTGCATAACTGGACGCGCTGCCAGAAAAGCACTCTCTCGTCCGAGCTCCCTCAGGCCCGATGGAAAGGAGAACCAGTACGATCGGGAGGGAGCGGGATGCAGGTTTGGTCGAGTTTTCCCTTCTCTGAACACCTGGTTGAATTGCGGTGTTCAAGAGATACCTTAGTCGCCTTTTACGACACCTCAGCAAGAAGAGGGGGGTGCTATTCTATTCTGCCGGCAGCCACCACGGCTTATTTCTAGTATTAACATTATGAATGTCACTACTCGCCAAAAATAGATGCACATTTTGTCGTATGTATATAATACAAGCGTAAATATATTGCGATGGAACTGTTAAAATACCGAAGTCATTAAAACGTTCTCTAAGCGAGACTCTAGTCCTTAAATTATAGATAGCACGAACAGCCCTCTTTTGCAAAACGAAAATCGTTTTCAAATCAGCAGCATTACCCCACAGTAAAATACTATAAGACATAACGCTGTGAAAATAACTAAAATAAACTAATCGAGCTGTTTCAATGTCTGTTTCATTATTTTATTGTTGATAGTTGTTGTTTTTGACTACACCATGCTTACCATCAAGCGTGACCTGGTCACTGTGCCGTATCAGGATAAAAAAGGAGAAATATACTAATATGTTTTTTTTTACACTGGCTCGACATAGTGACTACAAAGTGCCTGATACATGAGATGATGATGAGATGCGTACAGTGTAGTCCAAAACCGAAAGCGACTATCAAAGGATGAAAATCCATTGATAGTCTACATCGTCATGCCGGCCCACATATACCACGACTGAAGGTCTCTAGGTATATGAGCTACTGGATATGCACAAGGTGATCCCGAAACGCGACAAGCCGAAACTGGTCACCATGACGGGCTTTACACCCATGTTCTTACGGAATCCTCGGTCCGTGAGTCTAATACGTATTGACCCAACGTTTGTTATATCCAACTGTTCGACATACCAAAGCAATAGATAAAAATCATACAATCAAATGTATATTGTTATAAGTAAAAGTTGCTTCATTATCTGTGTGTACATCTTTACAACGGATAGGGAACCGGTTTTTTTCTTTCTATTCAATAGTAGGTACACACGTTGGATATCTGTGTGAAATCATTGCCCTTCGCTTTATTAAGAGTCGACATTCTATTGAACGATGTGTTTAGGTCATTATGATTTTATACACCGAAGTAGGGATGTTATAGATATACGACTTATTTATCGAAACTACAGTCAAAATCTGTTATAACAACATCGAAGCGATTACTCATATTTAGTCATAAAAACAGATAGTCGTAACAACCGGTGATGTTTTCAAGATAAGAAGTCCTTTTTTTGCCGGGACCTTTGTTGTGGGTCGATATTACCGGTAGGTTTTTCTAAACGACGGCGCTATAAAAGGTATTGACTGTAATCTAAGGAAAATACATCTAATATTGAAAAATTTGTAACCTGTGAATTATACGGATATCCGAAATAAACCGAATATCCAATTCGGAACCGAAATAGTTGTTTTCGAAATGTCACATCCCTAAACACTATAACAGAAGTTTTGCTCTAAAATATAAATTATGCTGTCTGCCTTCAAAATTGAGCATCTAGGGTCGCCAGGGACACAAAAATCTAATTAATGACGTCGGCATAACTAGTGAAATTAAAGCAGAGAAGGGGAAAAGCCCTTGTACTCGTCAAAATTTACATTAAAAATTAATAAGCAATTAAAAGCACGTGATGATACCACACTCCTTCGGGACCTCTCTTTGGTATTACACGTGTCGTAATTGACTTGAATTTAAGACTAGAAAAAAAAACGAGTAACGTGAAATCACCGATTATTTTACAGTGATACAAGAAAATAACTCGGATCGAAACAGAGATATCAATATGACAAAACTATTTGAAATATTGAAAATAGTTACTGAAATACAGAAATAAAAAAAAAAAAACATTAAATGGTTAAAAAGGGATATTATTCCATTAATGACTGTTTAAATGATGCCAATACGTATGATTTTTTTTTTATAGGCGAACGCTTGACCTCAATCACACCTGGTGGAAGGTGAAGATAAGTTCGACAATGAAACGCGTTCGCCATGCAAATGCCTATTCACTCTTCTCTTGAAGACTCCCAGGTCATAAGACCGCGGAAATATGGCCGCTGGTAGCATATTCCACTCCTTAGCCGTTCGCGTGATGAATGTACAAGCGAATCTTTTCGTGCGGATATAAGGAACATCCACATATACGGATGATATCTGACACGATGTCTAGTGATTTTATGATGGAATGGGGTTGGTGGAATCAAAGAATGTTGTTGTAGGTTTGGGGCAACTCATCAGTTCTCCAACTATACAATAAAAAAATTAACATTTTTTTTTACACTGGTTCGACATAGTGACTACAGAGTACCTGATGCAAAGTACAGTGTAGTCCAAAAACGAAAGCGACTATCAAAGGATGAAAATCCATTGATAGTCTACATCGTCATGTCGGCCCACATATACCACGACTGAAGGTCTCTAGGTATATGAGCTACTGGATATACACGAGCTGATCCCGAAACGCGACAAGCCGAAACTGGTCACTATGACGGCCTTTACACCCATGTACTGTGGTTGAGATCCAGACGGGCACCGACGCCCTGCCACCTCGCTGCTGCTCGTTTAGCACCACCCAGGAGTCACATGTAGGGAAACTAGGGTAAAGCCTACGGACGCGAGCAGCTTCGACTCCCAAAACGCAACAATACACGCGACAATTATGAATTAATTACGTCCTAAATTTGTTGAGAACTGAGTCAACAGTGTATAAAGCAAACACAATGTATTTACGAAACGATTAATTCTCTAAGCATAGATGCAACATCCGAATGGAGGCGAAAAAAAAAAACAATTGAACCCATGTGGTAGTCACAAGGCGCGAATGACGCAATGGCATAATTACCGGCCAATCTGGTGTGTGCTCCGCGGCTTTATTGACGAGCTTAGCGATTTAATGTTCAGGTATCAGGTTCAAAGGGGCTCATTTTCCGCAACTCTACGTCTAAGTAGGATTACTTTGAGGGAGATTGGGTTGAGATGAAGTGAAATTAAAACAATTTCCTACAAAACATCAATAAGCCTGATTGATTTAGCATTACTTTTCCTATAAAGGAAATAGTTTCATATTGAAAGAAGGGAAGAAAATGTATTTATTTGGCACACAACATAACATATAATACAGAAAGATAGGTTAATCAAGATAGAAAACAACAAAAGCAAATAGCATGTGCTGTGATGATGCGCCAAAGGCTTGTTCTATGCGATCGTTTCATTTTTCTCTTAAAATTCAAGTGTCAAACTGCCTTTTGTTTTGTCATGAACGACGTTGCTATGGTTTTGTTGCTAGACTAAACACCACTTTGGGGGTCTATTTTTCCCAAAAAATCTCAATATACGTATTTTTTAAATTAACAACCAAAAATCGAAACCCATTAAATTGAAATTACGCTTTTAAATAACGAACACGTCAAAAGTTTTATAGACAAAACACACGCTCCGCTCATCACACAGTTAAGACCCGAGCCTCGATAACAGCCATGTCATGACGGTGAAATCCACCAGTAAAACTATAATGACGTATAGTACCGACTTCCCGTAATGTTTAAACTCTCTCTTGTATGGCTCTATAGTCTTCTGTGGTGACTTACGCGACAGAACGGCTAATCTACTTTACGAGTCTTTGCTAAATAAAGCTAGAGAGTTTTAACTGCCGTGGGATTTGCTTGTATCACGATAATATTTTTACGACTGTCAGCGTTCGTAAATTTAAAGAGTTTTTAGGAATTTTGAGTGAAAATAATGCATTAATTAACAATATTATTTGAATTTTATACATTCTTTTAACGTATACACAGTCATAGATGGGCAAAATGTAAACAGATTAATAAAAATAATTAATAAAGAAAATTAAAATTGCGACTTCATTTTGTAATCGTTAATCATTAACCAGATTACATTTTGCCCATCTCTGTACATAGTGGACCCCCGGTTATCTGACAAACGTTTTGCAGGACAATGTCGGACTATCGAATATATATATATATATATATATATGTTTTTAAGGATTTCCTGCTTAGGATCGTCATTGACGCTGCGTAAGGGTGGCAGGCGTGCTTTTTTTCAAACAGCATTTATGTGGAGGGTCGGGATAGACCTTCACAACTAAACGGGGCGAGCCCTAGCGTAGCGGACTTCTACTGGCTATATATCCGCCAAGTGTCCTTCAAGTCGCTGTTAGCCGAGCTTAGGAATCCCTATTCCTCCAACGGCCCGTGAGCGAAAAGCCTTCAGGCCTCATTTCTCGGAGGGGTAATTACAAAGGATTCAGTCTCAGGCTGAGATTTATAAACGCTATTTCAACTTTACTTAGCGAAGTTTTCAAAAAATAAATTTGTTTTGACAAAAATACTGAATATGTAATAGGAACTTGAGTATAGCCATTGTGTTCGCACAGCAAAGTCCATGTTGACAAAATCGGTGACTTATCAAATTTTTTTGACATTCATTGAGTAATATAAATTGTAAAGTTTTAGTAAAGTCTAAGAAAACTTAAAGTTGGTGAAGACATAAGCACACTATCCTATCTCAGTATCCAGTCTCGTCTCACCAAACTGATTCATTAGCCACATTAATTAATTCGCCTACATATGAAACATAGTAGAATTAGTAAATTTCGAAAACATGTACACACGGGCTAAGTGTGGCTAAAAATATTCTTAAATAGAGATGTATAGCAAGTTAATATGGTGTGATCGTTTCATTTTAATTAAACGATGACATTTCTGTGTCCTACTCGTTTAGTCACAATGCGAACAGCGATAGATTGGAATTCATTCCCCGAGTCTGTGTTTCCAAGTTCTTAGGATTTGGAAGCCTTTAACAGAAGATAAACGCGGTCCCTCATCTGCCTCATCTTCGCATTCCACCAGGTGTAATTAAGGTCTAATGTTTGCCTATTTCTAAATCATAAAATAATAAATGCTTCAATGTTAAAACAACAAAAACGAAGCTGCATGAATTACAAACCCTACAAAACAAATTAATAAAAATTATTTTTCGTTATCCATATCTTACAGCTACAAAGACAATATACAATGAAACAGGATTATTAAATATACAACAACTATATATTTATAATACAAGTATTATTATTAAAAAATAATGATATAATAGAAACGCGAGCTCGCTAGGCATATACAGAACTGAATTATTACAATATATTAAAGATAGATACTAACAAATATGGTTCTGTATTTACCAAGTGAGCTCTTAATGTCTTAGTATTTTACTGCTCCAGATAGTTTTTAAACAAAATGTTCTTATATAAGTGACTAGCTGATCCGGCAAACGTTGTTTTGCTATGTAAGGTTTTGTAATATCTTCTAAGATGTTCATTGAAATTAAGTGATGTCAAAGACAATTTTGTTCACAATTAAATATTCTTAATCAACAACACATTTATTTGGATAAAGATTAATATTATTACGTTGAACCAACTGTTAACAAATAATGCATTAATTTCGACCAAATTTGTTTACCATAAAAACGGTTCTAGTGACTTAATCTTAAAAGATAGACATATACTGTCGCGGACATTTTTTTAGATCATTTTAAGAGGAATAATTCTTTCTTACATATATTTTTGGTATCTTGAACCGTTTTTGCAGCGCACGCAATGGAAGCCCTCAAGGATGAATAATTTTGCCCGTTTTTTTCACATTTTCCAATATTTCTTCGCTTCTAATAATTGCATCGTGATGTTATATAGCCTAAAGCCTTCCTCGATAAATGGTCTATTCAACTCAAAAATAACTTTTCAATTCGAACCAGTAGTTCCTGAGATTAGCGCGTTCAAACAAACAAACAAACAAACAAACAAACTCTTCAGCTTTATAATATTAGTATAGATTTGTATCTTAATGAGAATAAACTCTTTGTACTGAAAAGAAAAATAACGATGGCACAAGTGGAGTATGTTCCCGCGCACCGCTTCAAGACAACGAAGGAGAATAGTTGTGCAGTGGCCTTCCATTAGGCCAGACGTCGCCGGGCGCTGAAGAAGCTGGCACAGCCTTGCCCTTTGGCCCCGGCAGACGGGAGAAGAAACACCCCGGGGGTTTTAGTCGGTGCGAGTCCGATACACCGGGGGGCCGCCCTCATCGCCCCCTGACGGCCCATAGCGGGTTTACCTCGGGTTAAAAAAATGGTTGAATTTCGACCACTGGGTGATTTTAATGGTTTAAATTGATTTCTCGGAAGATTATCTCAATTCCATATGGCTCGCACTTTTTCAGTAGCCTGTCGCTGATCGAGTGTAGATGTTGAGAAAGGCCACTAGATATTTCTAGATTCGAACAGCCCAGAAAACAGAACCATAGGAAAGACCTAAGTGAAACGATGATAAAGTAAACGGAGACTTCGCGACATATATCATTATTTCAAATGGTTTCCTTATTTCGTTTAAAAGTTAATAGCCTCTGGGCAGACATACAGTGATAGACAGACAGATAAAGCGCCGAACGCCCCAACTAAAGACAGAAACCGTCGATTTTCTCGGTCAATAACATTAATATTTTACTACCTAGAGCCGAAGCAAAATTACATTCTAACTTCTGTAATACTAATAGAAAGTAAAATTGTATAGGCTTGATTTATAACATACAACAAAACATACAACAGTACCTAATAAATCTATACCGTATATACGTCTGAGCTTTTCACTTTGTAGTTCGGTGATGCAATTATTAAAATACGCGTTGGATTATGACAGTTGCAACTCGGCAGTTGCGACCCGGCGACGACAGCCTGGTCGCCTTGTATAGCTCTGTATACAATTAAATTAAAATATAACTTTATTCAAGTAGGCCTACTTCCAAGCAATTTTGAATCGTCAAAAAAAAAAGTGAATCTACCACCGATTCGGAAAGCAGAATCTACCGAGAAGAGCCGGCAAGAAACTCTGATGGTTGTTCTTTTTAACATAATGAGGTATAATAACAGGTATAATATACAAAGGATTGAATGCCCCGCGAGATAGATTGCATATATTAAGAGCACGCACTTTTACCATTCAAACAGTCATTCAAAATGAGTTACTGGATATACACAAGCCGATCCCGAAACGTGACAGGCCAAAGCGAATCACTATGGTGGTCTTTACACTTGTGTACTGTGGTCATGACTCTTCTCTTAAAGACACCCAGGTCATAAGATTGCGAAAATATGGTCACTGGAAGCATATTCCACTCCTTAGCTGTTCACATCGAATCTTCTAATGCGGATATAAAGAACGTCCACTACATGCGGATGGTATCCGCCGCGGTGCCTTGTGGTTCTTGTTAAATCCTCAAAGACCGTCAGGGTTATGGCGAGAGCGACGGCCATAGTGTGCCGGACTGTAGATGAAAGCCAGCGAGATGTTCCTCCTTGCAGCTGCCAGAGTCTAGCGAGTGATCATGCTAGCGTCCTCGACAGTCTAACAACTAAATGTAGACTATAAAGTGGTACAGTGCCAACTACACCGATGCTGGCTAGCCGGTACGGAGCGGCGACTCCGATGGACACCTTAAACGCGAACAAATCGCTGCGAATTATATATGGATAATCATAAACTCAATCGCCGCACCGCTCGAGTCGCATCCGGACTGTCAACGGGGCAATTACGCGCCTTGATTGAGATCACCAACACATTATGAGAGTACGCGCGTTTGCAACTGCGTATTTAACCAATTTTCCTTATCCCCCCCTACATTGATGCGTCATGATCTGGTTGCAACAACTTTAATGACAGAAATATGTTACATTCAAATGTAAATTAGTCGTGATAGAAGGAGGGGTTAATCAAGGTAGAAGACAGTCAAAGCAAATAACCTATGTCGGAAGGGTGGTGGGTGGAGACCTATCGCTGACGTCGCTAATCGCAATTATGGTCGGCAGCGAGGGTGAATGGAGAGCGGTGCTGAATTTTAGTGAGCAGGTGCTTGCACAGGAGGCGGCGGAGCGGGTTCGGGAGGCGCTTCCTTTAGCAGCATTCTCCCAGCCCGCCCGCTGACCCGCAAGAATGGGATGTCGTAGGGCGGCGTTTCTAAGAAATCTCCGCCTCTAACGACGGCACTGGGCGGCGCACTTAAGGGAGAGTGTCGTCCAACACACGACTCTTTACACAACCCGATAGACCCGTAGAATCTGATCCAGAGGCCGCACGCCTAGCCGGGTATCGACGATAAGGCTCTAGTCGTGCCCGTTATCCCGGTCGGGGGAAGGAGGAACACCCCGGGAAGCGGCCCTCAGCGCCCCCTGAGGTCCGAAGGGATTTCCCACGGGCAACAAAAAACATTGATCTGTATCGAGGCGATTCTCATCTATTGTGAGGAAATCATGGTAGACAAAGAGGCGGCGGAGAGGGACAGGGAGGCAATAGCTGGCCCTAACAATCCGATCCGTTTTGTTTTGATTGTCGTCAAATGTTTCATACCTGGAGACAGAGTGGATTCTATGGGAAAAGAAAATTGTTGTTTTTACTGTTTTCTTCGAATTTTTTACGTTATTTCTCACCGTAACAACTTTGCTCAGACTTCATCAAACACAACAAAAAAGGAATCAGCCAAATCGGTCCACACGTTCTCGAGTTTTGAGCTTAGCAACACATTTAGCAATTCATTTATATAAATTCAATTTAAGTAAAGTCAAAGTAGCTAGGAAAATATAGACTTCACACGAACGTTGTAATTTATTTTAAAAGAATAGCGTACCACGTGAACTTGCAAAGTTTAATGTAACAAACATTTTCGCACATAATACTTATTACTAGTAATCGATTGCCTCCAGTAAAAACTGAACGACCGACACATTACGCTTGTCAATAAACGTACTCGTTGAGACGCAGATAACAAATTAAAAAAAAACACAAACGAAATATTTTATCAAACGAAACTACACCTTAACACAAGCACACAGGGAGTTACGCGTAATATTTGGAATATTTAACTATGTTGCTAGTAGTGGTAGACCGATACTTGCCTTCGGTCACTTTCGGCAAAAACCGGCTTCGGCCAAAGTGAGCCAAAGTGAAGGAACTGCTTTTTTTTTTTGGTGTCCCGGGGTAGAATCTTACATAGGACCATTAGGGCTGTGAGGGCAGCGACCCCGGTGTTTCAGAGTCCAATTAACAAAAACACTCCTGGGGTGTCCCTCTAATCGCTCCACCCGAGCCTGGGAAACCAAATTCATCCAGAAGCCCGCGGAGCGAAATGCCTTGTTGAGGTTACCTCTCTGGGAGGGGAAGGAGTACAGAGCCCATCTCTCCAACGCATCCCTCACATCCGGGGACTAAGCGAACTGTTTCGTATCCACAATTTACTTCTAAATCATGAAACTAAGGTTTAGATTTATAGACGTAGATTTGAGTTTGCATTAAAACATTACAATTTATATTATTCAATGAATATCAAAGGATTTCGTAAGTCTCCAATTTTGTCAACATGGACTTGGCTCTGCGAATACTATGGCTATACACAAGTTCCTATTATATATTCAGTTTTTTGTCAAAACGAATTTATTTTTCAAGAACTTACCTTAGCAAAGTCAAAACAGCGTCTATATATCTGAGCCTAAGATTCGAAATGTTATTATTTTTGACAAGTTGCTAGGTCATTTTGACCATCCCTAGAAGTTGTTTTAATACCGTTAATATTTATCGAAAAATTTATAAAATTAACTTTCATAGTTCATAAAATCACCTAAGGAAATGTTAAAGTGGTAGGGAGATCGCCCGAACTAAGTAATGACCAAAGTAAACAAGTGTAAAGACCGTCATAGTGACTCGCTTTGGCCTGTCGCATTTCGGGATCAGCTTGTGTATATACAGTAACTCATATACCTAAAAACTTTTAGCTGTGGCTATAAGCCGACATGACGACAGAGCCTGTGTGAATGGATTTTCGTCTTTTGACAGCTGCTATCGTTTTCAAACTACACTTTACTTACAATCAAGTGCACTGTAGTCACTTTAAAAGACACAGTATAAAAGGGGATTATTCACTCGCCATCAACTAACAGTTTCAAAATTACAGACAGAATAGTTGCCAGTCATCGCAAGTGGAGTATAGAGATATCTATACTAATATTATAAAGCTGAAGAGTTTGTTTGTTTGTTTGTTTGAACGCGCTAATCTCTGGAACTACTGGTTCGAATTGAAATAATCTTTTTGTGTTGAATAGACTATTTATCGAGGAAGGCTTTAGGCTATATAACATCACGATGCAACTATTAGGAGCGAAGAAATAATGGAAAATGTGAAAAAAACGGGGAAAATTATTCATCCTTGAGTGCTTCCATTGCGTGCGCTGCGATAACGGTTCAAGACACCAAAAATATATGTATGACAGAGTTATTCCTCTTAAAATGATCTAAAAAAATGTCCCTGACAGTAAATGTCTATCTTTTAAGATTAAGTCACTAGAACCGTTTTTATGGTAAACAAATTTGGTCGAAATTAATGCATTATTTGTTAAGAGTTGTATCAACGTAATAATATTAATCTTTATCCAAATAAATGTGTTGTTGATTAAGAGTATTTAATTGTGAACAAAATTGTCTTTGACATCACTTAATTTCAATGAACGTCTTAGAAGATATTACAATAACTTATATAGCAAACAACGTTTGCCGGATCAGCTAGTCTATACTAATATTATAAAGCTGAAGAGTTTGTTTGTTTGTTTGAACGCGCTAATCTCAGGAACTACTGGTTCGAATTGAAAAATTCTTTTTGAGTTGAATAGACCATTTATCGAGGAAGGCTTTATAGGCTATAAAACATCACGATGCAATTATTAGGAGCGAAGAAATAATGGAAAATGTGAAAAAAAAACGGGAAAAATTATTCATCCTTGAGGGCTTCCATTGCGTGCGCTGCAAAAACGGTTCAAGATACCAAAAATATATGTATCAAAAAATTATTCCTCTTGAAATGATCTAAAAAATGTCCTCGACAGTATATGTCTATCTTTTAAAATTAAGTCACTAGAACCGTTTTTATGTTAAACAAATTTGGTCGAAATTAATGCATTATTTGTTAAGAGTTGTTGTATCAACGTAATAATATTAATCTTTATTCAAATAAATGTGTTGTTGATTAAGAGTATTTAATTGTGAACAAAATTGTCTTTGACATCACTTAATTTCAATGAACATCTTAGAAGATATTACAAAACCTTATATAGCAAAACAACGTTTGCCGAATCAGCTAGTATTTGATATTAATAAATTCTAAGGACTTTTATATATTCGGCCGCGGCCAGAAATCGACCTTCATTCGAACACTAGTTGCAAGTCAAGCACCGTGCAGTTTTCGCACGCGACAATGCGCGGAAGTGCCTCCGCGTCACGAACAACAGACTTCACGGCGTGTTTTTCGCTTAATTCAAAGACAAAACGTATATTTATTTACTTTTAAACTGACCGACTTGACTTGGATTTAACGCCTTTCACACGTTCTGATTTAGAATGATAGACGGGTTGAACATGAAATAATCCGAATTTTCAGTAATGATAATTTTAAGAACGACTGCGGTACAATAGTATTTTGCTGGATCAGACAATGTAGAATTAGATCAACCATTACGCTAGTAGATATGCCTAAAATTTATGCAACATAACGTGTCAACCAGACATGGGCAAAATGTAATCTGATTAATGATAAACGATTACAAAATGTAGTCGTAATTTTAATTTTCTTAAATCCATTAAATTAAATCCATTTAAAACATTAAGAAATGATAAATGTGTATACAATCTGGGATTTTGTAGTGTTTAAAACATAAATGAGCAAAATGCAGTCATATTAATGGTACAAAACGTAAAATGTAATCATTAATCATTTTCATTAATCTGATTACATTTTGCCCATCTATGGTGTCAACGTAATATTTAGAAAACTAATTATAATATAATACATTTTGTACTTTTTTATTCGAGTTATTACTGACCGACTGTTATATTGTCTAAAACTGAGATTTATAGACGCTATTTCGACTTTGCTTAGCAAAGTACTTAAAAAAAAAAATTCGTTTTGACAAAAAAATGAATATATAACAGGAACTTGATTATAGCCATAGTATATACTCACAGAGCCAAGTCATGTTGACGAAATTGGTAACTTCCCAAGCCCTTTGACATTCATTGAGTAATATAAATTGTAATGTTTTAGTAAAGTCTAAGCAAAATTTAAATGGAGTCTATAAATCTCAGCCTAAAGCTCTCTGGTCTGGAGGTCACTTTAAAAATAAAATATTTAGGGTTCCGTAAAAGCAAAAAATTAAACCACCGTTATGCCATCATTTCATGCAATAAATTACGTAAATCTATTTTTATGTATTTTTCTAAATTACACAGTATTAACAAAGCTTTTTTCAAATAAAACCATGTTATTATTCGACAAGACTATTAGTCGCTTTAAACTGCGAAGTAAAAATAAAACAGTAATGCGACAATATTAAAAACAAGCCATATCGAAAAAAAAAAGGTTAAAAAACAGGGCTGCTGATTCGCACAATATCGCATAACACCATAATTTCTAGAAACAAGTCGTCGAGTAAGCGTACAAACAGTTTAATGTTTCTTTGAAATTAAAAAATACTGCTATTTTTATATTTTCTAGGCAACGGTTTTGCACACACACACGCACAAACAACTGTAGATCGTATGATATATTCTGAGAGACTTGCATCAGTTAATATTGTTGCGAACTCGGGGTCTTCAATAAAACCACACCGGTATTACTTAATTTATTCAAACACAAATGTCACATCACTAAGTTCACAGATCACCACACGAAATGTCACGCTATACACTTCATTTTACTGTCACTTCGATTGCTTAATATCACTTTTTTTAGATAACTACTCCCGCGTGACCCGCCGCGGGAAAGGCCTTTACAACTAAACCGGGCTTGGTGGGCGAACGCAGAAGGCGCTCAGCCAATTAATCTTATGGGTTGGGCAGCTACGCAAGGGCACCCCTGTGGGTACGAATCTTGACTTCGGCGGCCGGCCATTTAGAAACGTATCTAACGGTGATCTACCAGCGTTTCGGTAGCGACTACATTGAGAAGAAACGCCAAAAGAAACCCAAGACTGTGTCGGAGTGAAATTGCGTTATTTAAACGACAGTCCGCGTTAGATCCTACCGTATATTTATACCAGAGCGGCATGTCTCACCAGAAGATTCTCCAGCTAACTAGTTCGCGTCATACTGCAACGACACTTCTAGAGATCGCTTTCTATTTTCCAAAAGATGGCACCACTATTGGCTGTAGTTATGCTTTTCGTCACAAAATGCATTACAGACTGTAGTCCCTACATACCTCATCGCAAGCTTAGTTTGGGGCTAGGTCAATGTGTGTATTATTATTATTCTTACGGAGTGAGTCCTTATTTACAGTATACAATGGTGATATTATCTTTAATATTGTATGCATAGACAAATATTGATTCTATTGCGACGTAGCCTTGAGTTCCTTTCGGTATTTCTTCTCAAGGTACTCGCTTCCGAAACGCTAGTGGATCACTTCAGATTCTTTCACTGGCCAGCCGCCCAAGTCAACAGACAGGGGTACCCTTGCATAGCCACTAAATACATAACTTGATAGATGAGCACTTTTAGTGCTCACCGTTTTCGTTCGGTTAAATTGTAAATCTTTCTCATCCTACAGCATTCTGTCCTGCCGAAAATAACCAAATGTTGACATCGATAAACAATGTATGGCGGTCAGTTGTGTAGACTTGTTTTATTACTCATGCATACGCAAGTGGTACTCACGGTATCTCAATAGGCACGGTTACCATTTACACGGTTTTTTTAATGGTTTTCACCGATATAGCTAACCGTATAAGCAGGCTGAAGGCGAGCCGGTCTTGTTTCACAATAATCACTTTACTGCCAAAAGCACACAATTACAAACATAGACAAATAAAAAAAAGGCAAAGGGACAGTGATATAATTATAGCCTATTACTTATAATTATATATTAAAAATCGTGAACACAAATAAAAGATGTTAGTTCCATTGTAAGTTTTATAATGACAGCATTCAAATCTCAGACGCATGCGCGTAGTTGCCGATGCTGCCCCGCGCATGCTCCAAGAGCTATCTACACGGCGCTCCGTAACATATACATCAGACAGTCTTAGCGAATGCTCTGTGATAGCGCTACACAGGGCTGATTTCATCCAACCCATTTCATCATCATTATTTTTACATCATCGACTCATAAAATTAAAGGAAAAAAATATATAGTCACGCTATATCCCTTTCAGGGTGATCAGGTCATGGAAGAAAAAATAGAAATCATATTTTATATTTGTCGAAGAACTGACAAATGTTGAGGTAAACGAGTTCAGAGGTCCAAGTACCTTTTTTTCGAGTTTACTTTTCGAATTAGTTTTTTTATGGTTAAAATGTATGGAGTTAATGTTGCCACAACTATCCAGTGGTAGCATTGATCACAATCTTCACACAATTTGATGTTAATCTAAACTAAGGTTAAATAATTCGAGATGTTAATCTCGTAAAAAATTACAGTTAGACCTCTAGAGACCGTCTTTACACTAGTGTAGTGTGGGAAGACCATTGGTGAAAGGCAGCTGGATGTTCCTTTTTTTTTTCTCTGTTTTTTTTTTTTGGGACTTTGGATCAGGCTGACCATGTCAGTCCCATAATCACACTATGTAAATGCTAATTCAACAATGTATATGTGAGTCTACAGAGCATCTCAGCTGCGCAAGATGTTTGCTCTGAAATAGACCCACATCAGACCTGTTCAAACCAAATTGTTTATACATGATTTCTCTCATAGAAACGCTCCGAACACATTCCACCAAGAAATGGTATATGTCTTCCGGGACTCCACATAGCTCACTGGATGTTCCTGGATGCGAAAAGTCAAAGACAAAGATAAACGGCGAACCTTGGAATCTGCTCATGTTCGACAGTAAACCGATGCCACCTGAAATGATAATGCTGCACTATTCTTGTACATAAGAAATCTAAGTGTTTTTATTTTCATTTTATATAGATTTTATACAGATTTTAAAGTATTTTAAGCGGATTTTTAAATAAATAAGATTAGTAACAATGCCACTGTGCATTGGACAGCAGAACTAACTATGTTTGCTATGCATTAAGGCTAACTAGCCTGCAATTTACTACTTTCCCTTGGACCTTGCCACGGTTATTTACAATTACCTACGTGCATTCATATCTAAAATCTAACATTTCAAAGACTAAAACATTTTTTATGCTATACGTACTACATGACGCTTATGGATAACTTTTTTTGCAGACTATTACATTGAAATGAAATAAAATATAACTTTATTAAAATAGGCCTACTTCAAAGCACTTTTAAATCGTCATAAAGAACAAGGCATTGCGTCATTATATTGGTTCGATAACCAAATAAATAAATACGTTGAAAAGTTAGTAAAAATTTTGATCATCTCGGCGTTAATGGGTTAATAATATTATAAATGCGAACGTTTGTGAATATGTTTGTTAATTTTTCACGATAAAACTAATGGACGGATTTGCGTGAAACTTTTACAGTAATATAGATTATACATCGGAATAACATATAGGCTGCAATTTGTGATGATTTTATGTAAATTGGTCGTAATATAACGATACATGTCAATTGAGTCGGAAAAAATATCTGGCCTCTGCTGAGAGCTATCTTGGCGTACACTGCCTAAACCATTGGAGTTACGCAAAGATGATGTACCGTAGGATTGTTTGTTTTGAATAGTTCTAAATAAAAGTCCGCGACAGCATATATCTACCTTTTATTTGGAAGCCACTATGACCAAAATTGTATATTATATTATAATTTATTTATTCTTTATAGGGTGGCCCGTGGCCCGGTACAATAATTCACTTACACAACACATACACAATTACAATAAAAAATGAACAGTTTCTATTAATGCATCCACAACATACGTCATAATATAGAAGATATTCACTAGAAATAATTTATATGGCAGAATAACGTTTGCCGGGCCAGCTAGTCCTCTAATAAATGTGGTTTTGTTCGATTGAACTAAACCTTTACGAGTTGGAGAAAATAATTATTGAAAATGGTCTTATATGCCCGACAACAAGTGGATATAACTCCTTAAGGAATATTCAAATTACTATGCACCGTATCAGTTCAAACTGATAATATCAAACAAACAAAATTCTAACAAACACTTCGCTCATACCCTGTAGTCCGTCAAACGAGAGTCTAAGAGAGCTTTCTAAAAAAAATATCAATTTAAAAGCATTACTACAGGTTTTTATTATGCTTTGTAACAAACTTTATTCCGCTATTGTTTTTGAGGTCGTGGCATTTTGGACATTTGGAAACGTATAATAGATACTACAGAAATGACCTCGAACTGACGATTTTATTACTTAACCGTCTTGTTTTCTTACTAATATATTGATGAGACAAGAATTTGAGCATATTCAACTTTAGATTAATATGCAATCAGCCGGTATGTTCATAGAAGCAACAGCGAACGATAGTAGATGAAATAAAATACATTTATTTCGCCACAAACAATTTAAAATTCAGAAACATAAACAGCATACTGAAAAAAGAAAGCCAAAAACATATAAACATGCCGTAATGTGCTCCGTCAACTCAATGCCACAGAGGAAGTCTGCGGCACTGGTTTTCGTAAAGGGCCCCGATCATGTTACACCTTATCGAAGTATATTCGGGCCGGGATAAGTAAATGTACTTATGCCGTTGCACAAGGCGGGATAATCTATTATATAAAAATAAGTCCGATTTTCCTTCCTGACGCTATAACTCCAGAACGCACGAACCGATTTCCACGGTTTTGCATTCGTTGGAAAGGACTCGGGCTCCGTGAGGTTTATAGCAAACAAAATTCAGGAAAAATTTCAAAAGAAAATCAGGAAAATGGGGAAATCATTTTTCACATACAGCGCCATCTCTGATACATAGCATGTACTACAAACCAATATGGTTTTGCATGGTGGTGGAGCAGATCGCACCAGTATTTTAAGTAGATGGCGCCGATGCGTTATACATTGTTTGACAGCTACTCATTGTACTCAGCTCAGTTAATTTCATGTGCCATTTATTATGCGTCCGTTCTTTCAAACGCTAACTAAAAACCAAAACGAAGCCATCTGGTGGCGAAACGAAGTTCGCCAGGTTTGCTTGTTTTATAATAAAGATTGCGACAATTTGAGACAATTAGAATGTACTTACCAATTGGTAGCAGTAGTCTGGCACTTCACAAATCACTCATTGTGTATATATTTGATATGTGTATAGTGTGGAGTATGGTGTAGGTGCGGATTTGTGATTTATGTAGCGAATTTGAACTTATTAGGTGTGATTGTGACAGAAAAAGAACGCGATACGACGTTTTAAGTTTGAAGCGAGAACAGTTACGTATATAAGTGAAGATGTACGTCAGATGGCGCTTGCGTTTGGGTGCGTTTACATTTTATTAATTTTAATGTTCTGGGTTTCGCCTTTTGGCGTGATTAGAGGTAATTAACAAAAGTAAAATAAAAACAGAAACATAACTTAAAAAATAATAATAGAACTAGCCGACACCTTTTTTTTACACTGGCTCGACACAATGACTACAATACACCTGATGGTAAGTACAGTGTAGTCCAAAAACGAGAGCGACCATCAAAGAATGAAAATCCATTGATAGTCTCCGTCGCCATGTCGGCCCACATATACCACGACTGAAGGTCTCTAGATATATGAGTTACTGGATATACACAAGCTGATCCCGAAACGCGACAGGCCGATACGAGTCACTATGACGGTTTTTAAGTTTTAAGTAATTTCCCCATTATTTAGGGTAAGCCGAATGACGGTTGCAGCAACACTTTTGCCCCTTCGAGTAACTCTCAAGATGCGTGCGCGATAACATTATATAGCAAAAATGCAATGAAAAATAGACCCTATCCCTTGAGGATAAACTTTAAATTCATTTGTGTTTGGGGTAGTTAAACAAGCATGGTATTTTGCGTGTAAGGAATAATAAGCGTGAAAAACGAAAATAGTCTCTATTTATCTTAAGTTAGAGCGTTTTATTAGTTGTTATGCAATTTTTGTTAACATTTACCAACCGGTGTGCACAGTAGCTTGAGTAAACAAACAAAATGGCTATTCTCAATGTGGAAGATTTTTTTTTACATTGTTGCCTATAGATGTTGTTCTATAGATGAGGATTCATTATTAACATTCGATATAATATATAACTTAAGTATTGGTATTTATCGTGTCGGATACCATCCGTATGTGGTGGATGTTCCTTATATCCGCACAAGAAGATTCGCTTCAACATTCATCATGCGAACAGCTAAGGAGTGGAATATGCTACCAGCGGCCATATTTCCGCGATCTTATGACCTGGGAGTCTTTAAAAGAAGAGTGAATAGGCATTTGTTAGGCGGACGCGGTTCATCATCGGACTTATCTTCACCTTCCACCAGGTGTGATTGAGTTCAAGCGTTCGCCTATAAGTTATAAAAAAAAAAAAAAAAAAAAAAAATTGCTTTCTACCTGACTTGGCGAACTTTGTAATGTTGTTTACTTTTAACTAATTCTTACCTCCCTTCTACAGCCCCATCTCTCTATCTCCATCCTCCCTCAATATATCAAAGACCGAAATATAAAAATCTCATACTTGTATTCCTGACTTGAAAAAAAACCCTGTAGTAAATTGCATCCCCTTTTTAAACCATTGAAGTTTTGATTTCACAACGACAGGCACCCTATGTCTTTCTTCAAGGTCTAATCTATTTCTTTGCTAAAATTCATGAAAGTCAGTTCAGCAGTTTTGACGCGAAAACAGAACATACGTGTGTCTATTGTACTTTTATTTTAATATTAAGTTTATTAAGCTGTAGAATTGCCTTTGTAATTGCGTTCTTTAGTTAACAATTTCTAAAGTGTACCTTACCTACCTTTTTAACAATAAAGCAATAGCCAATCTTTCACGGTGACCAATCGATATGTATAAACAATTGCTATGAATTTGCCGCCAACGCACCTGCGTGCAGACCGGTTCTGTTAGACCGAAGCCTGTGAAAAGGAAAATTCAGCAAGAGACACCCAAACGTGCATGATACACATTTTATAACACACACACATAGTCACATATGTATCGCTGCATTAGCATTTTTTGTTAGCTACTACACTATTCCTATATTTTATGTATTTTTATTATTTTTTGTAAAGGGGGGAATGGTGTAGGGACACAGTATAATGTTAACGTAAGTAATTTATTTTGATAGCGTGATTTATGAAAGTGCGAATATTGCATAAATGAGGAACGTGTGCATGTATTTAGAGACGGCTGCGTCCGTCGATTAAGTTAGTTCGGATAATACACAGTTAACAGCAACACGCATTTTATTTCCATAGTCCTCAAACTCTATAGGCCGCCACACTTACAACCTAAAATAACATTAGCAGCTATTGTACGCTTTAGGATAAAGCTAATGTACGTCCAGTAGTTCATATACCTAGAGATCCTACGTCATTATTAACTAAGAGCAGAGTTTTGTAATTTGTAATTGAAGGGTTGAAACGATAAAAATATTATTTTGTATACCGGTATCAGCCTACCTAGCATGGGGTATAGATAAAAATTTTGTCTACACCCTTTTGTCTACTGAGGCGCGATATAATAATTTTGTCTACGGTAGCTAACATGGGGTCGCATCATATCGCGCGATTGACAATTTTATCTCACTTTGACAGCTACCAATAGACTATTTAATATTTCCGTAACATGGGCCCGCGACAAAACATTTATTTTATCTATTTTTGACGTTTGAAAGACGAAAGTTTATCTTGGTCGTTGGAAGTGCGCGATAAACATTTAATATATATTTTTTTGTAATTTTAAATAATTTTAGAGAGAATAAGAAGATTCAAGATCATTAAAATGTAAGTTTATTGAAGTATTCATTATATTCCATTAATAAAATAGCTTTATAATAGTTATCAATATCTGTGAACTGCAAAATCACATTCTCCGATAAGATTGAACATATACTTACAGAAACAATGCGTAAAGTTAATTATGATCAATATTTTTAGATGTCAAGAGCCTATTACAATTCCGTACTTTCTTCAAATGAAGAAAAACAAGTCAGAAAAATTAATCGCCGCAATATAAGGGATTCATGCAATCCATTTGAGCTCCCTTCAAACGAATTTCGTAGCATTTATAGAGTAAATAAAGATATGGCTTTATATTTGTGCGACGAACTGAGTGTTGATCTACAGCCTATAAATGCTATTGATGGACTGCCAGCGTACTTGAAGGTATACAACTGATTTATAATATGATATAGAACTCATATCTAACACCTCTTACATGTTTTCAAGTAAAACACATGACAAACTATCTCTCTGTACAGATTTTGACTTCGCTACATTTGCTTGCTGATGGTAGCTATCAAAGACCCGTAGGCCAAGACCATGGACTGTGTGTCAGTCAGACCACAGTAAGTAAATATCTGGACCAATTTGTGTCATCAGTTTATAATAGGTAAATAAACATATTAAATTAATTAATGTTATTTATATATTTTATCACATATACTTACTAAAAATCAAATAGTGCGGTCTTCTATCATTATGACAATGAAGCTGATCCATTCTCTGTTTCTCAATGATCAATGGAATGAAAATAATCACCAGCACAAGTATGATAAACAAGTAACTAGTAAGCTGAAGTGACAGTAACTCCATACATCTCTCATAAAACAGATAATCACTGGATAAGTTTAGTGATCCACATTTAGGCAAATGTACTATGAGACATCCTCAATCAAGATGGGTTGCTGAATGAGGTTCATTACAAATTCTTACATTTTATATGTCTGTTTATAGACTTTTAACAAAATGGATTAGTTTCCCTGGCAATGAAGAAATGAGAAGAGAAGTAGCTCTGGGTTTTAGTAGAAAATATGGGATTTCACATGTGTTGGGGGTCATAGACTGCACACATGTAGCAATTTTTCCACCACCACATCCTCAAGGAATACAATACCTTAATAGAAAAGGAAGACATTCTTTGAATATACAATTGGTTTGTTTTTCTACATATACTTATTTTATTGTATATTTGATTTCATTTTTATGTTTATTCTTTATAATTACAGATTGCAGATGTAAACTGTAAATTATTGAGTATAAATGCCCGGTTTCCAGGGCGTGTGCATGACCAATTCATTTTCAATAACTCTGTGATAAAGGAAGAAATGAGAAAGCTGCATAATCATAGAATTGGTGAATACTTTCTTCTAGGTTAGTCTGTGCAACTGTTATGAAGTAAAATGGTTTCTTCCTTAAGGTTAATTCAAATTTGTAGGACTAAAAAACAACTTGAAATCCTATATATTCAAAAAATATTCCTAAATGGGCTACAATAACCATTGCTTTGTAAAAAATATAGTTTTATATTTTTTAATATTTGTTTCATGATTTTTAGGTGATTCAGGTTATGCACTTGAACCATGGCTAATGACACCGATTTTGCACGCAACAGACAATACCCCCGAATCAAGATATACTGAATGGCATTGCAAAGTACGAAACATTATTGAGCGTACTAATGGTTACCTAAAAGGGATATTTAGATGTCTTAGGCATGACCGAGTGTTGCACTACTCACCAGAAAAAGCATCTAAAATAGTTTATGCTTGTTGTATTTTATACAACATAATGCAACATTATAGGTAGGCACTTAATAATAAACCAAAAAGCAGTATGAACTTGTTTTAAAATATTGCTAACATACATTTGGTTTTCCAGAATTTCTATGGATGAGTACTTGGATGCCGAAAACACAGAATTTGAGAACTTAGAAAATCTGTCATTTGATTATAGCCAAGAGTTAAGAATAGCAGAAGATAAACGAAATAGAATTATAGAAACATATTTTAGTTAATAAATTATATAGTTTGAATAAAATAATTTTGAGTTTAAGATATTTTGTGCTTAATTTAGCTTTGTAATCCCTGCTATGAAAATAAAACACATAATTAATTAAAAATGTATATTTGTTTTAAATATTTATTTCTTATGAATTTTTCTTTTTAATATCCTGTTCTGTTCCCTCATAATACTGTTCTCCTCTTCTTTTAATTTATTATTTTTGGAAAGCAAAGTACATAATTCCTGAAATTTTAATAATTGAATATATTACATATCTTTGTTAAAATGTGTAAAAGTCAACTAATAGTTATAGCACACATAATTGCATACTTCCACATCATTATATATAATACATACAGTTACAATTATTATTAGTTGGTCTAATAACCATTCCAAGCCACAACTACTTTTATCTACAGTTATATCTAGTAGTATAGTTTCATTTTAAGATTATAATATTATATCCAACAGCACATCAAGCTATCTGTTTACACATCTTGTGAGAATCAAATTCTTTATGGATCTTTTTTATATGTGTGATTATGGGACTGACATGGTCAGCCTGATCCAAAGTCACAAAAAAAATTCTACAAAAATGCCTTATTATTTATTAGAAACGGTAATTACCTTCAATAATATATTATTTTCTCTTTGAAGAGATATAAATGTTTCTGGGACTCGAGACCTGTTAATGCGGCGTCTTAGCTGTGATTGGGTAGGCATATTTTCATTGTTAACAGGTGTTACCACTAGTTCTGCAAGAGTTGGAGGAAGGACAGGTATTGCAGGGTTTGGTGATAAAGGTTGAGGATTTAGGTCAGGTAATGATTGCGAGGGCTCTATGTTGGAAAAAGAAGGAGGTGGAGGTAAAACCTGGATTTGTGCATCTGCATTGGGCACTTCTGATGTATCCTGTATGTAAAATATTATCATTAACACAATCATACAATTTTAAAATTATTAAGTTCTACAAGGCTTTGAATATTTTAATGTATTATGGTTATAAATTAGAAATGACACACTGAGCATAATTTACCTCAGTTTTGCATAATTTAGCATGATTGAGGAACAAAAACTTCTTATCTGAATACATATTCACATATATTTTGTAAATAACTAAGTTTAAGATATTGATCGAATGAAAAATACTTACACCAATAGGAGATTCTGCTGGTCCGATACCTATTGATGATTCCTGCCCAATTATGCTTAAAATTTTTACAGAAGTTTGAGATAGTTCTGGTATTGTTGTATTATTTCCGGTTTTTAAAGTTCTCTTTCTCATTACTGCATTCTCATTGCGAGCCTTTTTTTTTCAAATCTCGCTATGTCTGCAAAAAAGTGATCTTGTTTCCATGACCATTGCTGAATATATTGTCTATATTACAGTCATAACCATTATAAGTGGAGAGTTTACAAACATCAATCACTCTTTGTCATGGGTCAACTTCTTATGGCTAAATAATGAAGACAAAAAATGAAATATGTTTTAATGAATTTAAACTTACATGTTTCCATTGCTCGACAGTTTTATCAGGTCCTATTTCTTTTAAAATATCCTTTAAACTGGTCCACTGGGCTTGGTGTTTACTTGCACCGAGTGGACCAGTATAGTCCCCATTAGCAAAGCTCGTATGGGTAGCCATGTAGTCCACCAATGCTCGAACTTGCGCCCCTGTGCTTCGTGTTCTAATAAAACATAAAGAAATTATTTTAAAAATCATATACATGCCATTTATAGTTGTTACAAATTAGCCCATTGTAAGCATTTATTACAAAAATTTAGTTTATATGAGTAATAATAAATGGTACGTACTTTTTTGATGTCATGTTGCAAATTTTTGTATATACACTGTAACAGAATTGTGTTTGTTATATTCGCCGATTCAAACACAACAAACAATGGCCGCCAAAAACTATCACAAAAACATCAAAGTTGTCAAAGAACACTTCCACTTAAAAGATACATCATTAACAGTGCAAAGATGCTGAAAAGTGGAAGATTTAATTTGTTAGGGTAATATAAAAAAAACACGAGAATGTTATACTTTATGGATGTAGCATTTTTTTAAATTGAAATCTGCTTAAAAGACTTGATTCTTGTTCTTAAATTTATAGTACAAAATAAAGGAATAGAAATGGCAACATTCTTTTATTTAGGCGCGATAAGTTTTTGTCTACGGGTTTAAATTTATCTACCCGTGTGCCCATGCTAGGAAACTCGATATATTTGACAGGCGCGATAACGTATATCTTCTCGCGCGCGAATTATATCTACATTGCCCATGCTAGCACTGCAGAGGCATATATACCAAATCACCGTTATTGAATACAAACAGTTATTACAATAGTTCGGTACCCCTTTCTTTTGTGTCACGGACAAAGAATACACGGTGTTTCACACACCGGTGCTAACTATAAACCTGTCGTTCCTGTAACGAAGATATGCGATATAATAATTTAAAAAATCAATTCAACTGCTACTTCATCTTTTTCTTACAAAGCACACCCTCACATATTATACACATTGAAGGAATAGCAGCATAGGAGTGCCAGAATAATACAGACCAAAACCCCCAAGATTTCTGCGCACTGACAGGAACTGAAGGACTCGTAATCGATTCTCCACAACCTCGCTACGACGCGTCTTCCTGGCACAATTTTTCCTTTAGCTCTTCGCATTAAGAATTAAAAAGCGAAGTTTTTAGAGCAAATACACGGAATATAGATAATCATCAAAGAGTTTGAGTCTGAATTCCTTCTATCATTGGAGAGAACACTCTGCGTCATGCCTTTGACTAAAATATTTTTGTTTTTTGATTTTACGAAATACTTCTCTCAGGACTGGCGAATTGTCGGAAAAATTAACATCATATTGGGAGAGCCTACGTCGGTTAATGCAAACATAATTTACAGACTCATACATTTGTCACTTTGCCAGAAATGAGTTTAAACAACATGATGATGATGATGATGTCCTAGCCGGTTTCGGCCACGGCGACTGTTTCAACACCGATTAAGAAATTGGAGGTCCAGTTTTCGGAAACAGTCAATTGCGCAGGAGATATTTAAGTGCATAGCTGGACGCGCTACCAGAAAAGCACTCTCTCGTCCGAGCTCCCTCAGGCCCGATGGAATGGAGAACCAGTACGATCGGGAGGGAGCAGGATGCAGGTTTGGTCGAGTTTTCCTTCTCTGAACACCTGGTTGAATTGCGGTGTTAAAGAGATACCTTAGTCGCCTTTTACGACACCTCGGCAAGAAGAGGGAGGTGCTATTCTATTCTGCCGGCAGCCACCACGGCTAAAACAACATGATATACCTTACGAGGCTGGCATAGTCATCAAGGATGCACTAAAGCCTCATTAAAATATTCGATTAAAAAAAAACGAAATACTATTTTCACTGTCGTCTAACTGTACAACTGTAGACTCGATTCGAAGTGAGCGACCACGCTTATGCCGGCGTTATATTTATAGCATCACATCGCTTAGCTCTTTCGATGGAGCATGGCCGATACCCCCATCACACAGCACTTCTTGCTCACAAAACGGCCTCTATCTAGCAACGTCATGCGGTCATGCGGTTAACATGACCCTTAGCGGTCGGTTCAATTTCGGATCAATATCATTTAATCTAACAATTATAATCATTACTATTATATTTTTTAAGGATAATAATAGAGTTTCTACTGAGGCCGTTGCGAAAATCATCACCAGGTGACAGTATTCTTTAAGTACCTACTAAAAAAAACAATTTTTTAGTAGTCGTGTTTTTTTATTGCCATTATAAACAGCCATTATCAATTGACATAGTACTGGGATTTTTATACAAAACATAAGCATTTTTTTTGTAATAACAGTATTTTGCCTCCGTTTACTCCTTTATACAAATTAAAACTCGTCGTTTAATAATATCATTAGACTTTTTACTTAGGCAGACAGTTGTAGACGCTATTTGAACTTACCTCCAAAAACAAAAAGCTTAGTTTTTATCGAAAAACTGAATATATATAATCGGAACTTAAAAATAGCATAAGTAATCGCAGAACCAAGTCCAAGTTGATAGAACCTGCCCTGAGAACGGCGATCAGCTGCGCTATTGGTCATCTGGAGCACGACATATAAGCGCAAAGTGGATACAACCACTAATGTATTCGTATACTAACGTATACTCACTCCGAAAGGGATATATCGTGATGTTTTATATTATTTTATTTAAAACCCGTTTTCTGATAAAGTCATAAATGTTTAGTGCAGGCCTACATAACAACGACGACTTCAAAATAAACCCTTCACTCACGATAACAGCTTTTTTTTAACTGCAGCCAAAGATTTTATGTAAAATCAAATGTACGAACGTAAAAAAAACTACTTTTCTTTTACCAGGATAAAAACCCGTTGTGGACCGTCAGGAGGCGGTGGAGGCTGGCCCTCGGTGTGTCGGACTCTCACCGACTAAAAAACTCCGGAGTACTCCCTTTATCCGCACGGACGCCGTGGGTGGGCGCGAGCTCGCAATCTGCCACGACCGGCGCGCGATCGACTTTGTTAGGCCTCCTCAGATCATGGGACGGGCTGGAGAAATCCAGTCCCTGTCATCCTCAGAAATGCACACACCGTCGCCCTCATTTACAGGCAGTGGACTCCCTCCAGAACCACCGCCCGAAACGTATAGACCACTAAACGTATCTACGGTAGTTCAAATAAAACTTACAATAGATTCACGGATCCGGCACTATCTGAAAGTGGGTACTCTGCGTCTTAATTGTCGATAAAATTCGTTTAAACTACAAATGAGTCGAATACAGTTAGAACCGGACAAGATAACACAAAAAGTCTTCCATACAGTGATACCAGGTCAGTTAAAATACAATATTATCTGTATTTTTACATAATCATGTTTTCTGACTGATACATTTCATCATCATGTAAGCCATAGGTAGTTCACAGCTGGACATAATCCTCCCTCCTTCCTTCTAGTCTAACAATTCCATAGCCAGCATTCCCTTGAAATCTGGACTAAGTCTTCTATCTGCCTGGTCCGTGGACGTCCCGCACTGCGCTTGCTAGTAGGCGGTTTCCAATCTAGAACTCTTCTGCCGCTCGGCAAACTACGAGCTGTGTCCTGCATACTGACCCTTAAAATTGGACGGTTGTATATACCACTACTCTGTGCCAAAATAATTATATAAACTGTGGAAAATTCATTGACAATTCTGACACATCGTTGACCGTCGCGAGTTATAATTACAAGAGAGTGTTTTGTTAAAAATGGCGATAAAATCCTAAGAATAAATTTTAATGTCGTTTCTTTGTATTTTTACAAGTACAATGTCAATAATTATGTAATTGTGAGATGTGAGTTATTGTTAATTAAATAAATCTGTGTAATTTTACAGAATCACAACAATACATTTTGTTTAAAATAAACCTTTAAAGAACGTTTAAAACTTTACAAGTATATTTCACTGCAAAATACGACTTTATAACATTAGAGATGAACATTGTACAAATATTTCATCTAATCAGCCAGTTTAAAAAGTATTTTTCAAGATTTTTTTAAATTGATAAAACTGGCAACACTCAATCTAACGTTTCAACAAAAACACGAACGAGTTTTCGAATAAAAATTCTCGTTAAAAAGTATAATGGCAATTGCCAATCTTCGTTGAGTGTTTTTTATTATGTTTCTGGGACACTGGGATCGGCTCAAGTTATACTGTTCAAAGCAACTAAAGCCGGGTCTATACATTCGGGCAAGTGACGAACGGAGAGCGAGAGGCATATGGCAACCGTACCAACACAATTATGATCTATAGTATGTGGTCCTATTTCTTTGTCATTTGTACATTCTAATCGCTTCCGTAGCGATGACATAATTTATATTGAAATCGTAAAGTAGGCAACACTTTTTAGGATAAACACTACAATATTATATTGTAGACTAGATCAGAGATGGCCAAAATGTAATTTGATTAATGATTAACGATTACAAAATGTACTTGTAATTTTGATTATCTTGCTCTGTAATCATTATTAAATCCCTTCAAAACATTAAGAAGTCATAAATAAATATGTATGCAATCTGGGATTCCGTAGTGTTTAAAACATAGATGAGCAAAATGCAGAAATATTAATGGTAAAAAACGCAAAACGTAATTGTAATCGTTTTTGTCAATCTGTTTACATTTTGCCCAATCTATGGTCTAGATTAAAGCTTGAAGCAATTATTTGACTGTTTTCTACTTTCAGTTTGATTTTTATTCACAACGACGTCCAAAATCCGATATATTCACAAAAACGCCAATCAAATACTTTTTTAACTGCAACACCACGGATTTTAGAAGGAGGTACCATACGAATGCGTTATAGCAAATATTCGTGCTAGGGCATCAATTCGTCAAATGTTGTGTCGAATTACAACGCCAATGGCAAAGCGTACGAATGTGTAAAGGCGGTTTTAAAGAAATCCAAGTGAATCATTCATGTCAATGCCACGCTATCAATATAGACGGATATAATTGGCTCTTGCTCCGAATAGGCAAGTGTCGGTCGGTCTCGGCTTTCTGCTTTGCCTACTCACATTCGACATAATATCAGATAACCAAAGATGGATCTGAATGAGAAAAAAAAAGGAAAAAATTGGGAAAAAATTATAGTTACACATGACAGAAGTTAAACTTAAATGGGGCCAAATCTTGTATTTTTCTTTCGTAATAATCCGTCACTATCGCGTATACTTTTACGCAACTCGTTTTCGCCTTATCGCGTCCGACTCTATACAATACAAAAAACACAGCCAAACGTATCTCCTCTTTTTTGAAGTCGATTATGCCGAAATGCTATGGAAACTGTATGAAAGGTGAGGTATGAAAGGTTTTATTTCTATATGTTAGGCTACGATGGGGCTGATATGACGTAAGTTAAAAGCCCCTAATAAAGAATAAATTAAAAAAAAGGAAGTCGATTAAAATAGACCGTGAAATATTTTTCTCTTCAACTGCACCTAAAAAAGTTTAATTTAAAGAATAATAAAAATACAATGTTCACGGAAACGAATAATCAGTTTTGTGTAACAGATACCATATAAATTGAGGGATTTCCTTTGGATCAGCAAAAAAACCTATCAATATGGCAAGTTTTAACCTAATTGTGCATGCAGTCAACCAGATGCTTCATATATTTGTATGGCTTCTTCGAGGAACAGTTTTTCTTTATATTTTGTACGCATTTGGATGACGGGTTTAGTTTTTTTAAGAATCTCTCATATGAGGAGTCTAATTTCAAAACCCACTATAATTTTTTTTTCAAATCCCATAAATTTATAAAAACTTATAATTAATCATTAACTTGACAATCAAATTCTTCTTATAAGGTATTAAAATTATTATTCTAGAGTGAAAAAGCAAAAAAAGAAAAAAAAAATATAATATTTCCTTTGATAAAAACATTTCAAATTACTATTAGGACTATTAAGTAATTTTGTACGAAAAATAGTTTTAGCGGGTTTTTAAATTAGACGCCTCGTATTATCTGTTAAAGTATTTTCTAACGCTGTGACTAAAATTGTGTTCTAATAGTGTTATGGTGTCCTAGTGAATAAGTAATCCGTGTCCATGTTAGGAAACACAAAGTCGTGGATTCACATCCCGGGTCGTACCTCTGGGTCTCACCAGATTAAGTTTACACATAGGCACTGGTGCGTGTGAGTTGGCGAGGAAAATAGAAGGAATCCGGGAACGAACTTACTTGTATATTGTCCCGGTCCACGGCGCTGGTTCAGGCGTCCACACCACAATTTCACGCGTTATTAGGGTAAGCAGAGCGTTCGAGTTGATACCAATTGTATTACACAGCGTTGTAGCGTTTTATATATTTTTAAAGAGTTTATTACAGCGAGCGCGTTGTCGTTTTCGAAGGGTTCGAACCCAGAGAGGATAACGGATGCGGTAGGTAGGGGGATAAAATGTTGAGAGAGTGTTGCTAGTTTATAAATAGATAATATAGGAGAATATATATTAAAATATTATAAATAAAGAATAAAAAATAAAATAAATGTAAATTAATAATAAACGGCGCAAACAGGCACCACATGATCACCGGTGAAAAAGACACCTTGAAGAAGCCTGCATGACTTCTAATAAGAATGTCATGTGTTTTTTGTTTATTAGTAAACAGGATGCTGGTTGATGGAAAGACCTTCACAACTAAATAGAGCGAGAGGGCAAACACTGAGGTGCTCAGCCCGCAAACTTAAGGGGTTGGGTGGCAACGCAAGGGCACCCTGTGGGTACGGACCCCTACTTGGACCGCCAGCCAAAATACAAAACCTAACGGTGATATACTAGCGTTTCGGAAGCGACTACCTTGAGAAGAAACGCCGTGAGAAACTCAAGGCTGCGTCGGAGTAGGAATCTTTTTTTTTTACACTGGCTCGACATAGTGACTACAGAGTACCTGATGGTAAGTACAGTGTAGTCCAAAAACGAAAGCGACTATCAAAGGATGAAAATCCGTTGATAGTCTACATCGTCATGTCGGCCCGCATATACCACGACTGAAGGTCTATAGGTATATGAGCTACTGGATATGCACAAGCTGATCCCGAAACGCGACAAGCCGAAACTGGTCACTATGACGGGCTTTACACCCATGCACTGTGGTCGCGATCCAGACGGGCACCGATGCCCTGCCTCCTCGCAAAAAAGTCGTCGTATCTCGCGTGTAAGTACCCTGAGCACGGCGACAAGTTGCGCTACTGTATGCACGCTACGTGTATGTAACAAGAACTTCGTCCCCAATGGGTCTACAAAGAGTGGATAAGTAGAGCCGAAGACCAGGCTCAAAGGCACTAAAGTATCGATGATGATGAAGGGCTTCGTGACTTCGACCAGGAATCTAAGGCCAACTTACACAAACAAACATACCTACATAATCAACACAATGCACTTAGCCACGGAGCATCAAAATACCTTTAATTATCACTAAAGCAATTACCGAAATCGGGTCAAGTAAACAGAGAACTCTAGTATAACGTTGTTTGGCGTACTAGGAATTGATTTAATCTCCATCACACGGATGTTTCAACGCGCAAGTTATTTTGGTGAATCCTCGTGTGCACGCCAGTCAGGGCTGCACTGGGTTTTCCGAACAAGGAAGATAGTGGACTGTATTTTTTGTAGGTGCTGGTAGGTTATCTTTGTTTGGGCCCTATTAAATGCACACGACCATTATAATATATACATATATCTATTCCGCTTACCTTGCCGCCGTGGTGTCTCTGCCTGCCTGGATCCAGACCAGCTTCCGGGGCAGTGAATCCGACACGGTCGTGTGCCCGAAGATAAAAGTCCGAAAATCCGTAACTGATGCCAACTCCGTGCCAATATAATTGTCCCACGCAACACAAGACACAGGGAGCACAATAAAACAATATAAATAGGTCCGTAGCCGTAAATAAATTAATAAAAAGCCTTCCGATATAATTCTGATGTGCCCGGTATAGTTGCGTCCGACGGAGTGTGACGTTTTCCCACCGTATGACGCCATCTGGCGGTAGGCTTGCGGAAATATACATAGGTATACAGTATAATGGCGTGTACACCTCGGTTAGTGCAGAAGTCTGCCCACTTATTCATCATCTGTCGTGCTACTGGCAGGCTAGTCTATCAATGATCCTGGCGAGGCAGAAAGACATTGTGAACGGTCTTTTTTTTTACTTGGGGAAAATCCTCATAGGCCGCGAAGGGGGTGGCAGCCGGGGTGTGCCGGACTTTTACCAGCTAAAAACCCCAAGGTGACTACTTCGGCGAATTAGTAGGGACTGCGAGTCCTGTAATCAAATCGCCGCAGCCCCACTACGCCGCGCCTGACAGGCACAATCACGGGGGGGAGACGCCGCCTCCCCCGATACCACCTAGTATACTTCGTCACAACGCACCGCCGTCTTCTCGAGGGTTGCTGACCGGTCGCTCAGGGCCTCCACCCTGAACAGCCAGATTCCCCTAACGCTGAACGGCCTAGGGTTACCCGACCAGATGCTTACTCGAACGGGCAGACAACTGTACCACACACCGCACATACACCAATTGTTAAATTGATAGAGAGTTATAGTTGTATGTTAATTCAAAAGATGGCGTTGGCAGCAAAACGACACAGTATATCGTTTCGGTACACCCGGTCATATACACTCTACAGAATATTAATTAACTAGACCTAGACCTTGATCTGCCCTATTTCTCTAAAACAAAGTTACATTGTTTTTTTTATGTTAATAGCTGCCCCGTCAGATTTCATTCTGCCAAAAGTTATTGGCCTGTCGCAGTCTAATAGATATAAAATTGTATCTGGTAATTATATTTTTATTATAATGCCTTATGGGACATTTTTGGGTTATTTTTTAATTGATTACTTGGCGTATAAAATTATAATTTTCATTAATGACATGCTACCTCTAATCAACTTGAAGGCATACCTTTGTTTTGATTGACATCATATGTTTGACAGCTTGGGAAAGAGTGGTTTGTATGGGAAAACGAAATTATTTTTTTTACTATATTCCCAGCATTTTTTTTTATATTTACTCACATTTTTTACCTTCCCTGGACTTCAACAATTAATTCAAAACAAAATTAGCTAAATCGGTTCAGCTGTTCTCGAGTTTTAGCTAGACTAACGAACAGTAATTGATTTTTATACACACATATAGATGACGAGTAGCGACAAAGCAACTGTTTGTTTAATGAATCACATCCCGAGTCGACAGTGGTGACATCTATACCACTTTTGTTCACCAGCTAATTACCCTAAATAATTTAAAATGTTTCCCAAAGACCCTATTCCACGCGGAAGAGGACGCGGGCACAGCTAGTTTCTTTAAAATCTAAAATACGGTTCATTCGACAACACTAATCTTTTACGAAATAAGCCGAGGAGCGTTTTAAACGCGGTCAAACTGTAAAAACCTTTTGTCTTCAACAGAGTCCCGTCTAATTGACAGTCGACGGAAACGACAATGAACTTGGCGGAAAGGAGTCATTCTTTAAATATGGATCTTTTTATAAACAAGGACAAATCAGTTTAGTTTCATTCAACCAGTAAACACTGATTAAAAAAAACTCAGTTTATTTTAATCTTGTTTATACTATCTTTGCAAAATAACTACCCTGTACCAGATTTTATTTGTGGAAACTCAATTTGGGAGCTTCAGTATATTAGGTCCTTACATATGAAATTGGCGTTTTGTATGGGAGGAACAAAAAGTCGAATATTTTTTAATATAATATATTTAATTAATCAAAGTATGAACCATTATTTTCTATGCACTTTTGCCATCTCATAGGTAGTTCATTGATCCCTTTACTAAAAAAACCAGTCGGACGGGAATCAATAAAATCTTTGAAGGCGATTTGGACTGCCCCATCGGAGTTGAATTTTTTCCCTTGCAAGAAGTTATCCAAATTTCGAAAAAAATGGTAATCTGTTGGAGCAAGGTCCGGGGAGTACGGAGGATGTCTTAGACTTTCCAATTGAAGCTCTTCTAATTTAGTAGCCGTCTGTTGCGCAGTGGGTGGTCTAGCGTTGTCGTGAAGCAGCAGTGGCGTGGAGCGATTGACCAGCCTAGGTTGTTTAGCCGCTAGCTTTTCCATCATGGTTTGCAATTGCTGACAATAGACATCAGCCGTAATAGTCTGGCCAGATTTGAGAAAACTGTAATGAACAATACCGGCATTAGTCCACCAAACGCTTACAAGTAACTTTTTTGGGGTTAATTTTCGCTTGGGGCAGGATTTGGCTGGCTGGCCAGGATCCAACCATTGCGCTGAGCGCTTCCGATTATCGTAAAGAACCCATTTTTCATCACAGGTAATGATTCGGTTTAAAATACCTTCATTATTGTGCCGGTTTAGTAATGTAACGCAGCAGTCGACGCGCGTTTGCCGGTTTGCTTCAGTCAATTCGTGAGGTACCCACCTTTCAAGCTTTTTAATCTTCCCAATTTGCTTCAAGTGAATTAAAACAGTTTTATCACTAACATCGCAGCCTGCAGCTAACTCGGACGTGGTTTGCGATGGATCCGCTTCCACAATAGCCTTCAACTCTTCATTATCAACTTGAGTCTCAGGCCGTCCACGGGGCTTGTTCTGCAGGTCGAAATTTCCAAAACGAAAACGTTGGAACCAAAAACGAACTGTGTTTTCTTTTGCAACACGACCGCCATACACATCATTCACCCTTCGAGTTGTTTCCGCAGCACTAGTGCCACAGCGGAAGTCGTACTCGTAAATAATGCGATATTTTAAGTTTTCCATTTTGTAAAATGAGTGACGCAAACAGAAAAAAAAACAGAAGAAAAAACAAATGAATGACGATCATCGAAGCACAAATACATGAGTCTATAGCTGTACAAATTTGAATTTGGAATTCCTTACCAAAGAGGAGAAATTTGTGATTAAAGTGGCCAGTACGAAAAACGCCAATTTCATATGTAAGGACCTAATATTTCAAGGACAGCAACTACTATCAAATTATTTGTATCCATTAACAGTCGTCGTCGTCATGTCGGGCCACATATGCCAAGACAGCAGGTCTCTAGGTATAGGAAAAACTGGACATACACAAGTTGATCCCGAAACGCCACAGGTCAAAGCGAGCCGCAATGACAGTCTTCGCCCTTGTATACTGTGGTCATGATACGGTTCCAACAATCGTCATACCACCACAAAAAAACACAGTGCTGTCCATTAATCGACCGGAAATATACTCTCGGTTATCATGTCGCCTGCTCAAGTCTTTTTCAACTTTAAAAAAAAGCTGATATCACAAGAGAAAAGAAATACGATAGCAGGCGACCATTCCAAAACCTAATGATACGGTAGAAGTAGGAAAATTAGAACACAATAATGTGTTCAATGTTATATTCTTACAAATAAGAGAGATTTAAGAATATTAAAAAAAAAACACAATCACATTGGCTTCCCGCCAAAAGACCTTCAAATCGTAATAAACGTCACACAATTTTTTTTGTAAACTTTTTTAAATACATAGGCCCAGGAATTGTGTCGACGTGAGTAATGAGTTTACAGAGTATTTGCTTTCAACTGAGTGCCCAATAACCACCCAACAAAGCGCTTTACGTGTGCGTGTCCACTGGTTGCCTAACACGTATACGTCGAAAAAGGCGAAAACATCAGCACAGTCAGCGGACAAACTCAGGGCTGTGCAAAGCATGCGGTAATTATTATATTTCTGTGTCACATTTATACATATCAATTTAATGTCTTTGTCAAAGCGTGAAATAAGAAGTGACTACATTTATCTCCCAAACAAACTCAATTTTAAATTGAATTTAAGCATTAGATTGAAGTTTAATCGACATCTTCAATATTAAAAAAAATGGTATGCAGGTATTTGTTGTAAATTCAATTCTCTACAACTTTAATTGCTACCGTTTTCATCCTACGTTCGATATTTTGATAAGTTAAAGGCAAAAAAAATATTGCGTATACTCTATAGTAAAAAAAAACCGTTTGTATCGTTTTTTAATAATTTTAGGTTATAATTGACCATTCGCCGGGTGCCGAAGTAGCTGGCACGGCCTTGCCCTTGATCCTAGCAGACACACCGGGGGAGACTCTCAAGCCCCCCGTCCCCTCCCCTGACGGCCCATAACAGGTTTCTGGTCAGGTTTTACATAAAAAAAGAAAAAAAATTACCTGAGAAAAAGTGGCAGAAGATCTTTGATACAATTTTTATTTTTACAATTTTTTGTACTGCTTATAGCAATCAATAACGGAGATATTGACAATAAAACTTAAATTCAAAATGGTGGCTATATCATTGGTGGCATTTGAACGCCATTTTAAATTTATGTTTCTAACTATAGGACCCATTTTTTTATTAATACATTGCACTATAACGTATCTATCAAAACCCGCAATATTGCAAATATAAATACTTTTGGTCTTTTCATAAATTCTGTACTTTATTCAATTTTGTCTGTTAATTCAATTATTTTTCGATATATTCAATTCGCTATATCATAGAACTGTTTCTTTATAGATTATTAATTTACAAAGTTAGATTTAAAATTTAGCGTACTACAACAAAAATTATACAACATTTAGGAGTAAGCAAATATAATAGTTTATAAATAATAATAGACAACGACAATGAATTAACAAATAAATAAATACTTTGTTTAATTTATCTGAATCATTTTTGACAACCCTAGCAAATTTAGCAGGCGTTTGACAGCTTTCCACAAAGCGAACCTTCTGGTCCAACCTACTAGGACAGTCTTATCTATTCTTTTATCGTGACATTGTGCCAAAAATATATTATTTCAACATTTTTATTGAAACTTACAATGCTCTTTGTTGTTTTAATATTTCTTATTTCTCGCCGAATTCATATCTGAAAACAAAGAAAAATATATTATTAAAAAATTTGACTAGTCTTTTGTAATATATTGACACTAAAATATTGATTCATCGAGGCTAACGGATCTTAAGTTGGATTGCCGAATGAACCACGCGCGCGGATTTGCCGAATCAGGGTTAATTCACATCCCGGCTATGACTAAGCAGTTCTTTAACTCTCACTTTTATCGAGTCGTTAAGGTGTGGAATGTTCTTCTTTCGAGCGAGTTCCCACTGCCTTGTGATATTGGGTTAATAAACAAAGAGTGAAGAGAGATTTGTGCAGGCCGTCATGAACAACCAAACTATCGATAGGTTTTTCTTTACTATTGACAGTGGAAGTCGTTTTTTGGGCTGCACCATGCTTACCATCAGACGTGGTCACAAAACCGAGTCATAAAAATATACGATAGCTATAACGCTTGAAGTAATATCCAAAATATATTAGACTAGCTGATCCGGCAAACGTTGTTTTGCTATATAAGGTTTTGTAATATCTTCTAAGATTTTCATTGAAATTAAGTGATGTCAAAAACAATTTTGTTCACAATTAAATACTCTTAATCAACAACACATTTATTTGGATAAAGATTAATATTATTACGTTGATACAACTCTTAACAAATAATGCATTAATTTCGACCAAATTTGTTTACCATAAAAACGGTTCTAGTGACTTAATCTTAAAAGATAGACATATACTGTAGTGGACATTTTTTTATATCATTTCAAGAGGAATAATTATTTCTTACATATATTTTTGGTATCTTGAACCGTTTTCGCAGCGCACGCAATGGAAGCTCTCAAGGATGAATAATTTTCCCCGTTTTTTTTCACATTTTCCATGATTTCTTCGCTCCTAATAGTTACACCGTGATGTTATATAGCCTAAGGCCTTTCTCGATAAGTGGTCTATTGAACACAAAAATAATTTTTCAATTCGAACTAGTAGTTCCTGAGATTAGCGCGTTCAAACAAACAAACTCTTCAGCTTTATAATATTAGTATAGATTTATCTACAAAACTTGTCGAAGTGATATTTCGAAAATTTCTGTCAATCTTACATATTATGCTCTTTTTTACTAACGATAACTTTGATCGAATATTCCTCTATCTAAGCCTTTTTTGGTTGCGGTTTGGCAGATTCAATTATTGTTTGATTAGTCACGTGTAAATTATATGTCGTGCCCAAAGTGACCAGTAGCGCAACTGATCGTAATAATTCTCGGAACATAAAGTATTTTCGCAGAGAATTGTAATCTCAATTCGTGTTAATAGCAGACCTAATTTATTTTGTCATGCAATGGCACACTTCTTGTCTTAACCTTGTCATATTAGATCAATTAGTTAACAGGATTTAAGAGTATTGAAGATTTAAATTCTAGAGTCGAAACAAGTTCATTTTACAGTCTTAAAAACTCTGAAAAATAATTAACTATGTAAATCATTAAGAATAACCCAATGGTCGCCTAGTGGTCGAAATTAGACCATAATTCATTTAAATTATAAGTTTCAATATTATCAAGGTTATATTGTCACAATAATTAAAAATACAAAAAGATCTTTGAACCAGCAATAACATATATAATATATTGTTTTACTTATATGATATGGTTAATTTAGATTACTGCTACACAACTTTCTTATTATATTGAGATTTTATATTACATTTATATACTGAGCGAGCGGTATTTCACTAATAACTAATATATTTATTTCAATAAATAAATTTCATTACAATATAAAGCATAAAAAAGTCTAAGCAAACTTTAAATTAAATCTATAAATCTCTGCCTTAAAATATATTTATCACATAATGAATCTGTAATTAAATTAGTATTTTTTTAATAGTGATTAGCAATTTCGTATTCTGCCTCACAAGCCCGGCTAGCTCAGTCGGTAGAGCATGAGACTCTTAATCTCAGGGTCGTGGGTTCGAGCCCCACGTTGGGCGACAAAAACATTTTTTTGCATTTTTTTTTCCGATATTAAGCCAAACATTAATAAGCCATTTTATTGACAGAATATCACATATAGTAACCACTTGACTGTTCTCAGGGTCTACTCGGTATGATTATGAGTTCGATGATCAGACGTGGACACTCATGGTACGTTTAGTCCACATTCGAAGACACTCAACGTTCTAAGCTCGGTGTTTCTCTGAAGGATCGAATCAGAAATGAGGTGATTCCTCAGACAACTAAAATCGTCGACATAATTCAGAGGGGATAAGATAGCTGAAGTGCCAGTGGGCTGGTCATATTTGCCGAAAAACTAAATATCTCGAAAACATCACCGGTTGTTACGACTAAATATGAGTAGTCCCTTTCGATGTTGTTATAACAAATTTTGACTGTATAAAGTTGGAGTAAATTCTAAGCAAAATCCAAGTTGCGTCCAGAGATGGTCAAAATGTAATCTGATTAATGATTAACGATTACAAAATGTAATCGTAATTTTAATTTTCTTGCTCTGTAATCATGATTAAATCCATTTAAAACATTAAGAAATCATATACATGTATGTAATCTGGAAGTCTGTAGTGTTTAAAACATAGATGAGCAAAATGCAGTCATATTAATGATAAAAACGTAAAATGTAATCGTAATCATTTTTATTAATCTGATTGCATTTTTCCCATCTATGGTTGCGTCTATAAATCTAAGGCAAAAGAAGTTCCAGTTTGAATATCGTTTTAAAATTAAAAATATTGGATGAGTAACTACGTACAACATAAAATTAACCCATTAAGATACTTAATAGCACTTTATATAAAAAAAAACAGATGAAACATGCTGTGGCATTTCCTTGGATCTAAAATAAGCACATGACTTTTAGACACATTTTTGTTTCACATATGTTTTAATTAAAACTAGTGTCCGACCTTTTTTTTTGTTAACCCGGTGTAAATCCCTACGGACCGTCAGGGGAGCGGTGAGGGCCGCTCCCCCGGTGTGTCGGACCTGCCCCGACTAAAACCACCGGGGTGTTCCTTCTCCCGTCTGCCGGATGCTAAGGGCAAAGCCGAGCCATCTTCCTCGGCATCCGGCGACGTCCGGCCTTGTTCAGGCCTCACCTACTAGGTGGGGGACGGTTAAATAGTCGCCGCCCCCCGCATACACCTAACACATTTCGGGGAGAGTGGTGTAGAGTGCCCATCCCCCTCTCGTCTTCTTAACTAGTGACCGACCGAGCGTAAATAGATTTTGACCGAAACTTATTTACCTCAGAATAATTCGAAACCTTAATTCAACAACATTGTAACTCATTTTCGTTAGATTTAGACGAAAACCATTTACATTTTTTTTTTTACTTTAAATTTTCTGACACTACTTAACAAAAACAAAATCAATATTTGAATATATATGCGAAAGGACCAATATCAATAATTAATATACGAAGTCTTCACAATTCACTGCTAATCGCCTTTAACAATTTGATTAACTATCGAATTCCATTGCTAGCTCATTATCTATTGTAACTTAACAAAAGGATCATATAAAAGGAACACTGCAAACGATTACTTTGCAACACGTGCACTTAGCAACCGTTGTCAACCAGAATGATTCCCTAGAGCAGTACGTGCGACCTTTTTATAGTAGAGTTTTAATGGTGGAGGCTTGCCCGTTGTCGGGTGTTGCTCACAATAATTGAAGGTAGCGCCGTCAAATACATTAGATATATACATTTTTATGTAAGCTTTTATATTAATACAGTCATATTTCCATATACTAAGCAAAAATCTGTTTTTAATCAAGTTACAATGTCAAAATATTGTATTACTTTAATACGGCTGATTGAAGAGATGGTTTTTATATGAAATACAAAGATTTCATACACATCAAACATTGTAACATCAAACATGTGTTCTACTAACTTTCTTTTTCAACAAATACAAAAAAATCAAGTTAAGATACAAGTAAATTATGGTCAGTTTTGAAACTAGTTTATGCAATAATAAAATGGTACTGGAAATTATTTACGAAATAAAAAATGAAATACATTAATTACGCCTCCAAATAAAAATTAAAGATACAGAAAGATAAGCAACATAGAGGAAAGAATAAAATACAAAGGACAAAAACATATAAACATGGCGAAATGGGCCTTCCATCAGCGAAATGCCACAGAGGAAGTCTATATGTCTACATTCAAATCAACCTTGGTCACTTTACTGTAGTGCCAAGGCTGTCGCGTTTATATAACGGGTGTGTGGCCGGAGACAAGAACATAGATATATTTTCGGATTCGATGCCGGCCTTCAATAGGAAAATCCGTGAGCAGGTGTGTTAAGCCTGGCATTGTTCTTGGTATTGTTTGTGTGTTAACTTGTGTTTGTAGGAATTATTACCAGTATTTTTTTCTTTTCAATTTTTTGTTTTTAAACGTTCAAAAGGCAGTAAAACCCCAGAAGTCCATCACAGATTTTTTTTTCTTTTTACACTGGTTCGACATAGTGACTACAGAATACCTGATGGTAAGTACAGTGTAGTCCAAAAACGAAAGCGACTATCAAAGGACGAAGATCCATTGATAGTCTACGTCATGCGGCCCACATATACCGCGACTGAAGGTCTCTAGGTATATGAGCTACTGGATATACACAAGCTGATCCCGAAACGCGACAAGCCGAAACTGGTCACTATGACGGGCTTTACACCCATGCACTGTGGTCGCGATCCAAGCGGGCACCGGCGCCCTACCGCCTCGCTGCTGCTCGTTCAGCACCACCCAGGAGTCACGTGTAGGGAAACTAGGGTAAAGCCTACGGACGCGAGCAGCTTCGACTCCCAAACCGATCCGTTTATTGATCGAAAAACTCAGAATTAACAACAAAAACTAGATGAAACTATAAAAATCTAGTGATAATAAGTGAGCGACGGTTGTAAGTCGCGCTGTCGATCGAGATCCGAGACGACACACCATCTCCCTCCTACCGTCCACCGCGGACGGTGCGCAAGCGATCCGTACCAACATTACGGCGTCCGCGAGAGTGGCCCGGCAGAGTGCACGCTACAGTTTTTAATTTTTGTAAATTTGACATTGTTAGTCAATGCTTTTGGTGGTAATTTTTTATTAGTATCCATTGTCAACATTTAGCTGATGCATACGATTTTATTGTTAACTAGCTGTCCCGGCAGACCTTGTTCTGCCCTGTTTCTCTAAAACAAAGTCACATTGTATTTTTTAATGTTAATAGCTTCCCCGTCAGATTTTATTCTGCCAAAACCTATTGGCCTATCGGCTGTTTTTTTGAAAATTGTTTGAAGGAACCTGGCCTTAATGCTATATGTATAAAAATTGACAAATATTGACATTAATATTTATACGTCACTCAATTTTTTTGCCTTCCCGGAACCCGTCCACTAAGATTTAAACTACCATAAGGTATGGTGTTAAAGTTGAAATTGACTTTTAAATATTATTATAATTTTTTTCTATGAGAATATAGAAAAGTGTTGTTTTTAGACTTTTTCAGACAATTTTTTAATTTTTCTCTCCGTAATAACCTTCCCCAGACTTCAACAAACACAACAAAAAAGAAATCAGCCAAATCGGTTCAGCCGTTCTCGAGTTTCGCCCTTATCAACACATTTAGCGATTCATTTTTATATATAAGAATTAAATAAATAAATATAAAGTTATTTTTCCATGAAAAATAAACAGTCCTTGATGAAATAATATCCCTTTTTTAACAATACAATTGTAATGGCTTCTTTTTGAATTTCAACAGTATTTTTTTTTTAAATCTCTTCAGGTATGTTACAGTAAAATCTGATACCGAGCATCATAAAAGAATTATGAACTTTAGGTAACACTATTCACCGTGGCTTGACTGGTACACTCATTTAGGGGTGGGTCGATAAGGCGCCACCCCGCCTAGACTAAGGTGACATCATCCGCCAAAATACGCAGACAACGTCTGGTCTATGGCAGGGGACCGAATTCGAGGAATACAAGTTATGTTGGGGGTGAGATCAAATTATTTTAGTAACTACGTAAATGAAACTTTTAACACCCTTAAAAAGCCTATTAGCGAATTATGTATACAGTTTTTTTAAAGCTGAATTTGGATATGATAACACACACTAATACTGTCCAATTGTTAGTCGATTTTTGACCATCAGAACACAGAATATCACAACAAAATTTAACAAAAACAGAAGTCGAGAGCAAAGGTTTAAAAATCCCAAACAAGTTAATACTTAATAAGAAAATTATGGAAAACTTTTGACTTAAAAGTTTATGTTTACTATACAAAAACAATTATAAATACGTTCACAGGTCTTAGGCGCGAATTAACGTACTTTCAATTATGGCTTGTCGTTTCGACTTACTTACGTTTGCTTTTGTGTATCCCAGGTTGAAACGTCGAGCCATAATTGAAAGGAAATTAATTTTCGTATGAAATCTGTTAAAGTATTCAATAATTAATACAAAACGCGAATGTTTCAAATGTGTATATAGCAACAACTTCCACGGAGGATATTTCAAAATAATGAGCGCATTTGTAAAGTTCAATCTTGGCGCTTACTAGAAACCTCCAGCTTCAGCCAAAATTTCGGACCATTTTTGCCGAAATCGAATGCGAAGCTTCGGTCAAAAACTCCACACTAACGACTTTAATAGCTTAACAAGTAAATTAAAACTAGCGCAGGGTTGTCCTTTTTGTTGCGTTTTTTTCCTCTTTTGATGGCGTTACTTATCAAAAACTCCCATATTTCCAATTTTAATTAAAATACATTATACATATTGTCATGATTTTCTAAGTTAATAGCAGTACTTTGTTATATTAATTACAAAATAAATAGCGACATTAAAAAAATTGTGACCTGAATTAATGGGATCACCATAAGACATCTTGCAACACTTGAAGGAAAAGAAACTGACATGTGGCAGATGGTCAGAATTCATGAGGATAAAACGTGGATACGAGAGGTTATAAAAAGACTTTAAACAAGTTTATAAGTACGTGAGTTTATTTCATTTAACAATACAAGCTTTTTAGAATACATTTCCTAAATGATAGTAGAAACCGCATCAATATCAGTCAGTTTTCAAAAAATATATAGGCAGATAATAATAGTAACTTGAAACTATGTAAACACCGTACCATTTTCTCGAAAATCCCAGTTTTAGTAACTGTTTATTGGCAACACTAGACGCAACCCTTGCCAATACCCCCTTCAGGGAGGCAGCGGTGAGGTCACAAGGCTGGGTACGATAGAAAGGTCATAAGAGTGACTCATTTATGACGTTAAAAGTTTCACATACAGACGAAATTCAGGACACGGCGATAGAAAAGCTAAGCTCTAGTTTTCATCGTCGATGAAATCCGATGGAAAGTTGCTTTGAGTTATCGATAAAAAAATATTGATATTGATTTACGTCATATGTCACAGCACTAGGCTCGAACAAAAAAAGCACAGCAATGTGCGAGCATAGATGGGCAAAATGTAATCAGATTAATGAAAAACGATTATGATTACATTTTGCGTTTTTCATTATTAATATGACTGTATTTTGCTCCTATATGTTTTAACGACTACGGAATCCTCAATTGAATGCATATTTATGATTTCTTAATGTTTTAAATGGATTTAATCATGATTACAGAGCAACAAAATTAAAATTACGACTACGTTTTGTAATCGTTAATCATAAATAAGATTACTTTTTACCCATTTCTGTGTGCGAGTCGAAATCGCGCACCGAGTGTTCCATACAAACTTGTCGGAATAGATTTATAACCGCATTTTTTAATGGAGCTATAAATTTACAGTTTTCGGATTTTATCCTATACTTGTACACTGCTTTTCACCAAATATCATGATTAACAAGGAGTACCTTGTAGGTTATGTTTTACCTTGCAAAAATGTAAAATGTTGTATAACGTCATACTTTGATTGCGTTCATTTAGAAGTTTGATTTTTTCAGAGCTACAAGGGACTGCGGATCTGAGTGTCTGATACAAATTTCAACTTGATACGTACACATATTCCTGAGAAAATGAGTCTTGACAGACAGACAAAGAGACGGATAATGAAGTGTTCCAAGGCTGAATTTCTTTCTTTTTGAAGTTTGGACCCCAAAAAAACAAAGGATTGTAACAAATTGAATCGTGTATTTAACTGCTTGTACTGTATTCAGTGACCGCTATAGCGTGTAGATACGCATGCCCTAGTAACAGAGGCCGGCTGACCGCATATCCTGCGGTTAGGGCCACATAACATTATTCATTAATAATACTTAATTATTAATGATTTATACTTGTTTTTACTTTAAAACCGTTAATTATGTCGATATGGTTACGTATAAGATATTTTTTTTTTACTTTTACGGGGAAATCAATGGCAGTTTTGATAGAATTTTCTGGTGAGTAGATCAATGTCTGTGTATGGACCCTCTTCAGCTATACAATCTCTACCAGCGGCATTTCGCAAATCATTGCTCCACATCAGAAATGGGCAAAATGTAATCTGATTATTAACGTATTATTAACGTTTACAAAATGTAGTCGTGATTTTAATTTTCTTGCTCTGTAATCATGATTAAAACATTATAGAGCTATAAATGTGTATGCAATTTGGGATTCAGTAGTGTTTAAAACATAGATGAGCAAAATGCAGTCATATCAATGGTAAAAAACGTTAAATGTAAACGTAATCATTTTTATTAATCTGATTACATTTCATTCCACATCACATTAGTATCTCAATTCGCGGTTTCCACTTAAGGACCCGCCTGGTCTAGTGATCATAGCTTCTTTGGCATACTTGTATGTACCCAACTCACCCTATAAGCTTGCTAATTCGAAAAGCTACGCTGATAACTTTGGTTCTCTGTCGAGCAATCCTCGGCCCGATTTGCACGTTGCTTAAGTAATTATAACATTTTAAAATTCTAATTAATTGCGTCAACTTTACAAGACTATACATATTGAAGTATTAATTATAATTCCGGGGTACGAAGGGGTCTAAATTTGAATGCATTATTTACTTAACAGCGAAATCGCGCAAACACTCCCCAGTTCTACATACTGTCGATCTCTTTCACACCTATATATCGCTCTTTTTCGGGCACCACACTGCATAGACAAATATAATAGACTGCCCATGTCGTAAAATTAATCACAAAGTTGCCAACGCACCTGTCAAAGGATCTGATGAATTACGTACATTATGTTAGAAAACTATCCTGCATTATTTTTTATTTACAGGGAAACGCTGGATATCAATCACAGTAGATGGGGGGTGAAGGCATTGACACTGGCGTTCTTGGAGCACACTGTTATATCCACCAGGTGTGGTGTGAGTACTCTGTCGAGCCTCTATAAAAGAAATACATAGCCTTACGTAAACGATAGTGTCCCACCAAAACTTCCGCTGCGGCTTCGAATTTACCCACCTATTGGTAAAATTGTGAGGTAATTTTAATAATCTTCAGAAGTATGTATATATTATAAAATCGACATAATTCTTTATGTTTTTAATATAATTATATAATTCTATTTTAGTCAATCATGAGCTGTTTCTTTTAAGGATTTTAAACCTTCGGCTTAATATGCTTCGGTTTGCTATCGACGTACAATCGAACACAAATTAAGAGCAAATTAATTACAGCAATTAATCTCAGTTGGTCCTCCGCTAGAAACATAAGGAAGCTAAGGAGCGCTTCGGGTTTTGCCTGTCACTGTTCGGCAGTGGCTGCCAGGCTACGATGTACTGCTCTGTAACGTATTTATATGGAAAAGGCATCTGAAGTGGGTAACAGCGCTGCGCAATCACCTACATCACTCGCCTATCTATGTAAATGCATTCAGAGCGGTAGATCAAAGTTTTACTTAGGTGTTTTTTTCGCCAAGGTCTTCGATCAGACAGGATAATTACATCTTTGAAACCCCGGTGTAGTATCCGATGTCTTATTCCGTGTTGTCTTAGACATCGTGCAACTATTGGGTCCGCCATGACGCATACTACTTGAACTTTCTTTAATCTACCCGCGTCTGTCGGCCGATGTACTAATTACGGCCAATTAATATTACAAACATTCACGATAAAACTCAAGTCTCCTATTAAACCAATTATGCAAGACTAAATATAAGTATGAGTAATACAATTGTGATAAAGTATACTCACTCGTGGACATAATATTACGTATGATGCTCCGAAGCGTAAAATTAAGAAATGGACGCTTAAGCCAGCTCGTCGGGAGTAATTGGCGAATGGGCAGTAGACTTGAGGGAGTCTGCTGCCCGGATGAGAGTGAGGCAGTGCACGGTGTCCGGCGCGCCGCCTGTGAAACAGGTTTTGGAGGGCTGGGCTTTTACTTCTACCCCTCTCAGACAGGTAATTGTATTGCTTATAGGTTTTACTTTGAATTTGGGAGTCGAAGCTGCTCGCGTCCGTAGGCTTTACCCTAGTTTCCCTACACGTGGCTCCTGGGTGGTGCTAAACGAGCAGCAGCGAGGTGGCAGGGCGTCGGTGCCCGTCTGGATCGCGACCACAGTACATGGGTGTAAAGCCCGTCATAGTGACCAGTTTCGGCTTGTCGCGTTTCGGGATCAGCTTGTGTATATCCAGTAGCTCATATACCTAGAGACCTTCAGTCGTGGTATATGTGGGCCGACATGACGACGTAGACTATCAATGGATTTTCATCCTTTCGTTTTTGGACTACACTGTACTTACCATCAGGTACGCTGTAGTCACTATGTTGAGCCAGTGTAATAAAAAAAAAAGGTAGCCTTAACAAGACCTTTTATTCCCTGGGGGTCTGGACGCATTTGGTTTTCCAGGCCCGGGTGGAGCAATCAGAGGGACACCCCGGCGGTTTTTAGTCAGTAGGTGTCTGATACACCGGGGTCGCTGCCCTCACAGCGTCCCTAATGGTCCTATGCATGATTTTCCCCCGGGATAAAAAAAGAGCAATTGGCGAAACAGCGCCCAGAAAGGCTGGTCACACAACGTACCCACTGAATAAGTGTACGGACTCCGTATAGTGTGTCACTCAATGACCAAATAAGGAAATCTAGTACAGTATTGCATGCTCTAATTCCTATGATAAGAAGCTAGCCTCTTTAACAAATATATCACGTACGAAACCCTCAAGCAGGTATGTCAGCGAATCGATTCTTGGAAAACTGCAATCCGGCATGTTAAAAACGAGTTGTGGCGAAACAAGGGTACTCCATCTCGATCCTGATGTTGTAATCTGTTATGTTAGACAGCTGACTTGAACTTTGGGCGGTCGATTGAATTTAGAGCGAAAACAGCTGCTAAAAAATTGGGTGTCCTTTTTAAGGTCAGACGGTTCTTCTCAACATCGCAACTTCTTAACCTGTATCTAGTACAGGTGCCGAATGTCGAGTACTGTTGGCATTTTTGGGACGGATCCGCTAAATACCAGTAAGCTGCTATGGACTCGATTGATCATAGAGTTCGTAGACTTATTGGCGACGACTCTTTGACTAAGATTAAAATGCAGAGCAACGAGCATCAACGTAGAGTTGCCTTTTACCGGTTGCACAGTGGAGTGTTCTCAGGAACTGCATTCTTTGGTTCCACCAGCCCCATTCCATCACAAAACCACTAGACGTCGTGTCGGATACCATTCGTATGTGATGGATGTTCCTTATATCCGCACGAAAAGATTTTCTTCTATATTCATCATGCGAACGGCTAAGGAGTGGAATATGCTTCCAGCGGCCATATTTCCGCGGTCTTATTACCTGGGAGAGTGAATAGGCATTTGTTAAGGGACGCGGTTCATCATCGGACTCATCTTCACCTTCCACCAGGTGTGATTGAGGTCAAGCGTTCGTCTATAAATAATTAAAAAAAAGTTCCGGAGACCAGATGGGTTAGAGAAAGTAACATTTGAATGATCGATACCGATGGTAGAAAAGTTCAAAATGTATGACTATAATTGCCATAAGTTTTCGAAATAAAGCGCTTTAATTTCCTTTTGGTTGTTTTCTATCTTCATTAACCTACCTTTCTGTGTTGCATGTATGTTGTAAACCAATTATGTTTTTCTTTCTTTTCTAAACATCACGCCATCAAGTTACATCAATTCCACACGTATTAGGCTCTCTATTAACACTATCGCTTATCGACTGTCACTTATTCTAGGCGCCATGAATTTATAAGATTTCTAAACTCCCAGAAAATTGGGAAAATAAAATGCTCAAAATGTATTGAAGGTTTCTAGCAAGCACCCAAATTGAATGACTTGCTTGGAATGTGCTCATTATTTTTGGAATGTATTTTTGACTAGTTGCAAGGTCATTTTAATCATCTATAGCATAGGTGGGCAAAATGTAATCAGATTAATGAGAAACGATTACGATTATATTTTTCATCATTAATATGACAGCATTTTGCTCATTTATGTTTTAAACACTAGGAATCCTTAATCGCATACACATTTATGACTCCTTAATGTTTTGAAGGGACTTAGTCATGATTACAAGGCAACAAAAACAAAATATCGACTACATTTTGTAATCGTTAATCATGAATCAGATTACATTTGGCCCATTTCTGATCTACAGAAGTTGTTTTTATACAATTAACATAAAGACCAACACATAATAACATGTTCTAAGTAACAGGATAGTTGGAACGTGGCTTGACATTATAGAAGACGTATCTTACCTCAAAATGTAAACCAATTTAAAAATAACCTGAAAATACATTACCTCAATCGCAAAATGAAATCTATATATTAGGTCCTTACATATGAAATTGGCGTTTTTCGTACTGGCCACTTTAATCACAAATTTCTCCTCTTTGGTAAGGAATTTCAAATTCAAATTTGTACAGCTATAGACTCATATATTTGTGCTTCGATGAACGTCATTCATTTGTTTTTTTCTTCTGTTTTTTTCTGTTTGCGTCACTCATTTTACAAAATGGAAAACTTAAAATATCGCATTATTTACGAGTACGAGTTCCGCCGTAGCACTAGTGCTGCGGAAACAACTCGAAGGGTGAATGATGTGTATGGCGGTCGTGTTGCAAAAGAAAACACAGTTCGTTTTTGGTTCCAACGTTTTCGTTCTGGAAATTTCGACCTGCAGAACAAGCCCCGTGGACGGCCTGAGACTCAAGTTGATAATGAAGAGTTGAAGGCTATTGTGGAAGCGGATCCATCGCAAACCACGTCCGAGTTAGCTGCAGGCTGCGATGTTAGTGATAAAACTGTTTTAATTCACTTGAAGCAAATTGGGAAGATTAAAAAGCTTGAAAGGTGGGTACCTCACGAATTGACTGAAGCAAACCGGCAACGCGCGTCGACTGCTGCGTTACATTACTAAACCGGCACAATAATGAAGGTATTTTAAACCGAATCATTACCTGTGATGAAAAATGGGTTCTTTACGATAATCGTAAGCGCTCAGCGCAATGGTTGGATCCTGGCCAGCCAGCCAAATCTTGCCCCAAGCGAAAATTAACCCCAAAAAAGTTACTTGTAAGCGTTTGGTGGACTAGTGCCGGTATTGTTCATTACAGTTTTCTCAAATCTGGCCAGACTATTACGGCTGATGTCTATTGTCAGCAATTGCAAACCATGATGGAAAAGCTAGCGGCTAAACAACCTAGGCTGGTCAATCGCTCCACGCCACTGCTGCTTCACGACAACGCTAGACCACACACTGCGCAACAGACGGCTACTAAATTAGAAGAGCTTCAATTGGAGAGTCTAAGACATCCTCCGTACTCCCCGGACCTTGCTCCAACAGATTACCATTTTTTTCGAAATTTGGATAACTTCTTGCAAGGGAAAAAATTCAACTCCGATGGGGCAGTCCAAATCGCCTTCAAAGATCTTATTGATTCCCGTCCGACTGGTTTTTTTAGTAAAGGGATCAATGAACTACCTATGAGATGGCAAAAGTGCATAGAAAATAATGGTTCATACTTTGATTAATTAAATATATTATATTAAAAAATATTCGACTTTTTGTTCCTCCCATACAAAACGCCAATTTCATATGTAAGGACCTAATATATAAAAATCAATTGCTGTTCATTAGTCTCGCCAAAACTGGAGAACAGCTGAACCGATTTGGCTAATTTTGGTTTTGAATTAATTGTTGAAGTCCAGGGAAGGTTTAAAAGGTGAGTAAATATAAAAAAACAAATGCTAGAAATAGTAAAAACAATAATTTCTTTTTCCCATGCAAATCACTCTGTCCCTGGCTGTCAAACATATTATGATGTCAATCACAACAAAACAAAGATATGCCTTCAAGTTGATTAGAGGTTGCATGTCAAAAATTATAATTTATACGCCAAGTAATCAAACAAATAATAACCCAAAAATGTCCCATAAGGCATATAGTAAAAATATCATTACCTTATCATATGAGTTAAGTCTTTCAATGCAATTTTATTTCTATTAGACTGCGACAGGCCAATAACTTTTGGCAGAATGAAACCTGAACTGGGCAACTATTAACACAAAAAAACAATGTAACTTTGTTTTTGAGAAATAGGGCAGAACAAGGTATGACGGGACGGCTAGTATTGAAAAAAAAAATTGAAATAGCAGGATACAGGTACGTATCAATTGTTTCAACAGCTTTACTGATAAAAAAATAATAATATATAGTCAAGCTATCTTTTACGGAGTGAGCAGAGATGCATTAGTGGCTGTTTTGCAATTATACATCGTGCACAACGCCACAACAATCGCCGTTCTCACAGCATTTTACACATTATATTTATCTTAGATGTCATGTGGATTTCCTCACGACATTAAAACTCACGATGATAACTAAGTAAACCTTGAACTACAGTAACAAACAAATATTTTAATTGCTTGCGGACAGATTTCGATAGGACCCTAATTATTAGGTCCTTACATATGAAATTGGCGTTTTTCGTACTGGCCACTTTAATCACAAATTTCTCCTCTTTGGTAAGGAATTCCAAATTCAAATTTGTACAGCTATAGACTCATGTATTTGTGCTTCGATGATCGTCATTCATTTGTTTTTTTCTTCTGTTTTTTTCTGTTTGCGTCACTCATTTTACAAAATGGAAAACTTAAAATATCGCATTATTTACGAGTACGAGTTCCGCCGTGGCACTAGTGCTGCGGAAACAACTCGAAGGGTGAATGATGTGTATGGCGGTCGTGTTGCAAAAGAAAACACAGTTCGTTTTTGGTTCCAACGTTTTCGTTCTGGAAATTTCGACCTGCAGAACAAGCCCCGTGGACGGCTTGAGACTCAAGTTGATAATTTTTTTTTTTTTTTTTTAATAATGATTGATAATGAAGAGTTGAAGGCTATTGTGGAAGCGGATCCATCGCAAACCACGTCCGAGTTAGCTGCAGGCTGCGATGTTAGTGATAAAACTGTTTTAATTCACTTGAAGCAAATTGGGAAGATTAAAAAGCTTGAAAGGTGGGTACCTCACGAATTGACTGAAGCAAACCGGCAAACGCGCGTCGACTGTTGCGTTACATTACTAAACCGGCACAATAATGAAGGTATTTTAAACCGAATCATTACCTGTGATGAAAAATGGGTTCTTTACGATAATCGGAATCGCTCAGCGCAATGGTTGGATCCTGGCCAGCTAGCCAAATCCTGCCCCAAGCGAAAATTAACCCCAAAAAAGTTACTTGTAAGCGTTTGGTGGACTAGTGCCGGTATTGTTCATTACAGTTTTCTCAAATCTGGCCAGACTATTACGGCTGATGTCTATTGTCAGCAATTGCAAACCATGATGGAAAAGCTAGCGGCTAAACAACCTAGGCTGGTCAATCGCTCCACGCCACTGCTGCTTCAAGATAACGCTAGACCACACACTGCACAACAGACGGCTACTAAATTAGAAGAGCTTCAATTGGAAAGTCTAAGACATCCTCCGTACTCCCCGGACCTTGCTCCAACAGATTACCATTTTTTTCGAAATTTGGATAACTTCTTGCAAGGGAAAAAATTCAACTCCGATGGGGCAGTCCAAATCGCCTTCAAAGATTTTATTGATTCCCGTCCGACTGGTTTTTTTAGTAAAGGGATCAATGAACTACCTATGAGATGGCAAAAATGCATAGAAAATAATGGTTCATACTTTGATTAATTAAATATATTATATTAAAAAATATTCGACTTTTTGTTCCTCCCATACAAAACGCCAATTTCATATGTAAGGACCTAATATTTGGCAATCGGATTAGCATTGTTCGTATGTTAATAATTCAAAAGTGTCCCGAGACCATATTCAGTTTACCGACCAGAGATGGAGAATTGAAAGCGGCACGTGGAAACACCAGTGAAATTTCACAGCGTCGTGAATCATAATGAAGTAAGATTCGATGCTAAATTAAGTTACAAGTTAGAATGGTGTGCTTTGCATTGGTACGCATTCTGAACAGAATCCGCGAAAATATGAGCCTATAAAACCCGGAGTTCGGATATTGTATTTCGCACTCCTTTGTTCCGATTCCGTGAATATATCAACCTAGGTGCTCGTTGGAATCACCACAATTGGTGTTTATTGGGAAGTGAGTGTTTATTTCTGTTAGCCGGCCTCTACTTAGAGGTGTCAGAAATTAATGAAACTCTTTTTTCTATAAAATTTCAAGTAGTTCCTAGCAGCTCGTAGCTCGTAGCGGCCACATCCTTGTAACCACATCGGATCGTGAGCGAAACCTGGTTGAGGAGGCTTGCACGATATTTTAACACAGAAGTTATAGTTGTGACTCTCCACTTAGTCTTCTTGACGTAGCTCCTACTAAATGTTTTTTTTATATTCCAACCGTAATAGGTTGAAACGGGGGTTTAAAGTTTTTGAAAAAATCAAATCACAAGTGGTTAAGATAAGGCATTAAAGACTATTTGGGCAATGTTGAGTCACCATTGCTATGTAATATCTATACTAATATTATAAAGCTGAAGAGTTTGTAGGTTTGTTTGTTTGTTTGTTTGAACGCGCTAATCTCAGGAACTACTGGTTCGAATTGAAAAATTCTTTTTGAGTTGAATAGACCATTTATCGAGGAAGGCTTTAGGCTATATAACATCACGATGCAATTATTAGGAGCGAAGAAATAATGGAAAATGTGAAAAAAACGGGGAAAATTATTCATCCTTGAGGGCTGCCATTGCGTGCGCTGCAAAAACAGTTCAAGATACCAAAAATAAATGTATCAAAGAATTATTCCTCTTGAAATGATCTAAAAAAATGTTCGCGACAGTATATGTCTATCTTTTAAGATTAACTCACTAGAACCGTTTTTATGGTAAACAAATTTGGTCGAAATTAATGCATTATTTGTTAAGAGTTGTATCAACGTAATAATATTAATCTTTATCCAAATAAATGTGTTGTTGATTAAGAGTATTTAATTGTGAACAAAATTGTCTTTGACATCACTTAATTTCAATGAACATCTTAGAAGATTTTACAAAACCTTATATAGCAAAACAACGTTTGCCGGATCAGCTAGTATTTTTATATACTTCTCGGCAATCTGATGTTCCCATAATTTGTATATAATAAGTTATAGGCACTTTTTAAGTTATATTTCGAAGTCATAACCTTTTTTTTTGTAATCGTGTGGAGGTATTTGTTGACCGTTAGGGCAGAAGTGAGGGCCGCGAACCAGGTGTGCGAGATTCTTACTCCATTCCTGGCATAGATATCGTAACCTCATGTCTAGATATAATTATGATTATATCAATTAAATTTAAAAAAGGATGTAATTTATTTGAAGATGTCATAATACTTGAAATAATTCATCATTAGGCAAAAATAACAGCAACCAACTTAAAACTTTCACCGTATTTAAACAGTGTAGTGTCTAATTCACTTTGCAAATTAATTCAGACCACTAGGACAGAGCAATGGACGCATGAAATCATACCGAATTAACACTTAACAGTACTAATTTCAATTACATGCTAATTGAAGAACAAAAAGTTTATTGAAACAGTTGTAATATTACTTAGTGGCGCATGGACTAAACTGTGCCAAAGGAAATGTTTCAACAAAACAATGATAGCACTCTGTGTATTTTTAACGGTCTCAATAAAGCGACTACACTGCACTGATGGAAAGTACAGACTAGTTTAATAATTACAGCAACCACCAACAGACAAATTCACAATCAGTCTCCATCCTCATGTAAGACCGCATATACTATGACAGATCTCTAGTTACGTGAGACCTAAGACCAGTGACGTGCATAGGGTATTTAGACACGGTAGACAGATTCACATAATGAATGTGAATATTATATAATGATAATAATAATTATATAACTTTAATAGGGAAGATAGATGGTGTGAAAATAGAATAGATATGAGTATAAAGGATTCCTTTTTTTGTTTAAATTAAAGGAATTTATTCCACACTTATTTATTGTAACCCTATGCAATGCTTTCATGCATTTATGGAATGAATGCTACTGGTATAGACAGATCACAAAGCACAACAAACCAAATCATTTAACTATGTATTTATATATTGTATGCTGTGGTTGGCAGAAAACAAAATGATTGATTTGAATACACTAAATGGAACACATTCAGAGAAAGCAGCACATGTTGCTGAGCAATATTGTTGCTTTATCTAAATACCTTCCAAATCTATACAAAGCAGTTGTTTTACTTACTGCTAACCACTGCAGTGTACTGCTAATGTTGCTTTGTTAACATACTACCTTTATGTTACAATCAGATGGGCAAAATGTAATTTTATTAATGATTAACTATTACAAAATGTAGTCGTAATTTTAACTGTGTTGCTCTGTAATCATGATTAAATCCCTTAAAACATTAAGGAGTCATAAATGTGTATGATGAGGATTCCGTAGTGTATAAACCATAGATGAGCAAAATGCAGTCACATTAATGATGAAAAACGAAAAATGTAATCCTAATAATTTTTCATTAATCTGATTACATTTCGCTTATCTATGATATATCCATTCTTGACCCAACACAATCTATTCATCATAGAAAATTTGCATATTTAATGTAATAAAAATAATTACTCATATAAGCATATTACAAATAATATATTTTTATTTTAAATCACTTACACATCTAGTAAATCTAAGGGATGGATTTAGAATTGGTTCACAGACTTAAATAAAATTTAATGATTTAGCTAAAATAATAATGAAAATTAAAATGAAATAAACCAAACTTTACTTTTCTACTAACAAACATTTTATTGGAATAAGTAATTGATTACTGCATTTTTTGAGGTGTTAGGGATTGCCCAAAATAGGTTGTGACCACAGTACACAAGTGTAAAGATCATCATAGTGACTCGCTTCGGCCTGTCGCATTATGAGATTGGCTCATGTGTATCTAATTGTGCATATACCTAAAGACCTTCTGTCTTGGTAATGTAGGCCAGCATAACAAAAGCAACTGACAACAGATTTTCATTCCTAGGCAGTTGCTGGCTTTCTTAGACTGCACTATACCTTCCTTCAAGTGGAATAAGTTATCTAGCTAGTATAAAAAAAAAATAGAGATGATAAAAATAATACTATTCTCCTCTGTGATTGTTTACATCTAAAAATAACTATTTATTTGTGTACCCACCTTCACAGCAGGAGGTCGCAGTACAAGTTAAGATGATAGAAATCCATTTTTATTTAATAAAAATATTATAACACACCACTTGCACTTAAATGAAATTATATTATTCTTAAACCAACAGAATTTATTTCTTAAAAAACATTTATTTTCAATAAAAATATTACTACACTGTCGACAGGAGAAACTTCTAAAAGAATTCGAAATAAACCACACTATTTAAGCAAACTATTTTAAAAACAGGATGTATGAAAGCGAAAACAATTGATTAAGAATATTTTACGATTTCGTAATTTTACAGCCAAATGTTTGTTAACGCAGTTTTTACTTTAGCAAATTTGATTCCAACTATTATTTTTACACACAACACACAGAACACTGTAGATTTTTGTAATACATAAAAATTTAACTAATTTCGTGAATTATAAAATTGTTTCTTATCGAAAGACGTACACTCTACACCCTATAAAAGTCAACAACCGTTTGACATATATTTTGGCAAGAAAAATTGGCATCAAAAAAAGACGCCATTTTAAATATGTTGCCAAGTATATGAATAAAATTATATTTTATATTAGAAATAATAAAATAAAAAAAACGTGACGACTTCATAAAATAATTTATAATTGTATTATTATTTTTGTATACCACGGACAAATAAAAACATTTCAATACGTAAATAAAACTTTTGAAATTATTCTATAGATGGCGTGATATTTTCACCAAAGTATATTTTTATGGAAATACATGATTCAGGGAAAAATAAATAGATGGCTCTTGATGGTACTAGATGGCAACAAATGTAAACAATTTTAGAACTGAAAATTAGAGTCTTATTTTAACTGAAAAAAGAAATACCGAAAAACAAGGCTAGTCTATCTAATGATTATTAAGAGAAAATGAACCTTTTTGCAATTTCAGAAAAAACTATCTACTTGACTAATTTAGTATAACTGTCACAAAACTTTATACTCTGTATATAGCCTCACAGTATTACGTCTATTGCAAAAAAGATGCCAGGAACACTTAAGCACTGTTTTGTTGTTATAAAAAAATAATAACAATAGACAAATAAATGAAATAGTGAAATTCTGCCATCTAGCGCTGTTTTCTCAAACGTTATCATTGAATTGATTGGTCATAGATGGCGCAACATTTCCTTTAATCAGAATTTCAATTGCTTCAGTATAAATTTTATTTGTTCCATAAACTCCAATAAAACAGTAACAACACTATAAAAAAAATAAAGAATGTATGCGGCTGAAACACCAGTGGCAGTCAGTAACAGCGCCAATGCTTCATGACAGCATGCAAAATAATAGATTTGTATATTTGTCTGGAACGTATTATTAAGATGCATCACGAGCTGTTCGCAGCATGACGTCCTGCTTTGCCAGAATAGTGAAATTATAATTCTGTGAAACGTTATTTTGCTAATCGCTGAGCACCATTGGAAACTGGTATTACCTCTGCTATTTCCTTCGACGTACCGCCTTAAATGGTATCTATATGTTAGAAACCTGATTAGGCACTTAGACTATTAACTTTAAGTTTGATTAGACTTTACTAAAACTTTACAATTTATATTTTTCAAAAGATTTGGGTAAGTCCCGATTTTCCTATTACACAGAATGATTTTATAGACGAGGGAGACATTCAAGGAGGATATTCAGCATTCGATTCTGATTCCAAATATATAGGAATAGTGATATCTTAATATTTCCATTAAAACAAAGTAATTTATAGTCAACATATTAAGGGGCAATTACACACATGATAGAATAAATAACAATTAATTATTAAGTATGTATTTTGTCTCTCCTAAGCCAGGATAAAGTACGAAAGGGTAACGAGTCAATTACCTGTTTACCTAAAATTACGTAAAAGGAATTTTACCCACATGCCATTCAATCATAAGTCACACGCGCTGCGGTGTCCAAACTTTTTACGGTTCAATTCTCATTTGTTCATCAATGTTTCTTTATGATTTGTTTGGGAGTATTGTTATATACATTTTTATTAGTTATAAGAAGGCGCAAATTATTGTAATCTGAAATATCTCCCTCGTCTATAAAATCATCCTGTATATTGACTTTTTTGACAAAATGAATTTATTTTTTTGAGAATTTTGCTAAACAAAGTCGAAATAGCGTCTATAAATCTCTCAGTATTATAATTCTTCAGGGTTTTAGGATGTCTCAAACAAGTTAATATTTTGGTGTTTGATTTTATCGCTGTTATAAATGTGTCTATTCGGTGACACTATAAAGTAATATTAGCTCAGATTACCAAGATCACATAGGTTTAATTCAGGACAGAAATAGTAGAAGCAATAGAGCGAAAAGAACATATTAACTTTCAAAGCAACAGGATTTTTAGAGCGTGGAATAATCTCCCAGAAAACAAAATCTCTGCTATAATGTGAACAAATTAAAAATTGACCTGGATAAATACTATCTCAATTACAAAAAGAAATAATTAAAAAAAAAACTAAATTGCAGGATACAGGTACTTATCGGTTGCTTCAATTTGCCTGATAAGTAAATAGAATATTTACATGATTTTATTTATTTATTTTATAAGGTAGCCAGCAGTGACGTGCATAGAATATTTGGACAGGGTAGGCAAAATTCGCGTAATTAATTTGAATAATATTGTGATAGTAAATATTATATTGCTTTCATAGGAAAGATAGATGGCGTAAATATAGAATAGATGTGAAAATAAATGGTGTAGTACGCTCTTACTCGCGTACTATCTTTTCTATTTTTGGGTTTGGTCGCTCACTCGCTTTAGAATAATACACTTTTTAAATCTGTATTATTATGTATATTTCAAGTAAAGTTTTACATATATATTTCTTGTAATTTTTACAATATCAACCTTCCTATTCTATTTTTCCATTCAATCTGTCTACAATAAAATTGAAAACCTCAAATTAAACTTCATTATTTAAAATTAGATATTCTAACCTTTTCCAAAATAAACTTATTTTTTATTAAATGACCAATGCCGAGAATTGTGCCAAATATAACTAACCTATTTTATAAACCAATCATACAATCACTACAATGGTTACTTTTTTGTTTTACTTTAAGCAATTTATTCCAGACTTATTTATCGTCAGAGCGTGCAATGCTTTCATGTATCTATAGAATGAACGCTACTGGTTGCCAGTGGCCCGGTAAAATACTCCTCTCACAAAACACAATTACAATCAACAATGTACAGTTCCTATTAAGGCATCCACAACATACGTTAGAGTGGCCTATTTATATTGTATTAATTTTAATGAAAGTCAAGATTATAAGTATGTACATCCCTCAACAACTCGAACACCTTTCTTTTGAACATCGGCATGGAGTCCGCGAACAAATCGATCGAATCTCCAATAAGGTTGTAGGCCAGAGATAATCTACACAATGCACTGTTGACGCCAAGGTTTAAATATCTATTCACTATTATAAAATAGTAAATAGATATTCAAATTCTTTAATCAATTTATTTTGTAGAGAAAACATCATGTGGAAATCCGCTTGGCATCTGTTAGAAACGTCATGTGTACTAGTGCTGTGAGAACGGCGATCAGCTGCGCTACTGGTCACGTTGGGCGCGACATTCAATGATATTCTAACATGCTAAAAGGTAGCATTATTCCTAATGAAAATAGTTTAGTATAAAACATGGAGATATTTGTGTAGGCCGGAATAGTCGCGGCTTTTATCGGCAAGTAGTTTCCTCCAGAAAGTCGTACTCACTTTTAGAATTTTACAGTGCTTTCCATCAGTTGCGGTATAGTAACTATGCATTCAGAATAATAAAAAATCAAGACAATCCGATGAAACCGGGCAGTATGGTGAGCCGAATATTAGCATAACTAAGATTTAATATCACCTTTTGAAGTATTTGTCTCTAACAAAATGTGTAAAGTTAAATGTTAAGTTGACCTTTGTATGTCAACAAACAGGTGTTTTAATTGCAGATTAAATGCAGATTAATAAAAACGATTACGTAAACTTTTTGTTTTTTAACATTAATATCCATTTTGCTCATCTATGTTTTAAACACTACGGAATCCCAGATTTCAACACATTTATAATTTCTTATTAATGTTTAAATGGATTTAATCATGATTAGAGAGCAAGAAAATTAAAATTACGACTACATTTTGTAATCGTTAATCATTAATCAGATTAAATTTTATCCATCACTGGGTGCATCACATGTATTAAAGAGATATGAAATGAAATGTATTTATTTCGCCACAAACTAACAAAAATCTAGAAATTTAAATGCAGTAACAGAAACAACAAACAGAAACAAAAGAAAAATACACATGGCGAAAATGTGACCTTCATCAGCTTAAAGCCACAGAGGAAGCCTGCAGCGCTGATTTTCGTGAGGGGCCCCATATTCTACTATACTCATAAAACTCTACAAATTATCTGGTTACCACACGCCATACAACAACTTTTATATTTGGGTACTGTAACGCAGGGGGGTATCCTTCGATCGTTCGCGCATTACGGTGTATACCTCTTTCCCCTCACCTCTAGGTGGGCCGCGCCACAGATCGCCGCGCAAGCATCGTAGCCCGTTCGCCGTTCGTGTTGCGCGCGTCCTTTTCTTTGTTTGTCTTATATTTATTTTATTACGTGTTTGCTCGGACTGTGTTTGCAAATAAACAATCGAAAACAGAAGAACCCCGTTTCAATTAGTCTCCGTTTGAGTACTCCTTTAGCCCTGAACAAAATCCATGGACACCTGCACTGATTATTGTATCAACTCTTGGCCTTATAAATTCACAGAATATTATTATTTAATATCAATATCTCTCCACAATATTTTTACTATAGCCGCCGCCATTAAAACTTCCTGTCACACTTCCGTATCCATTCTCTAATATTAAGTTTTACGGCTCTGGGTACAAATCCTTTTGAGCCTATCCATTCACACAATTTTCATTGTTTCCATCTCAAAATATAATTATTACAGATTATAAATAAATTGTTAACAGTTTTTGCAAGAATATTTAGTATTTAATAATAATTACTTATATTATATCCATCATAGCTTATTAGTGATATTTTCTGCTGGGCATCTCTATTATTGTAACACATGGTAAAAATAATGAGGCTTGAAAAATTCAACTGTCACTAATCAATGCGTTTTACTCCGAGAGGCAGTTACATTCAGAAGCAGCCTTGAGTTTCTTTCGGCGTTTCTTCTCAAGGTAGTCGCTTCCGAAACGCTAGTAAATCACCGTTAAGTTTCGTATATTTTGGCTGGCGGTCTAAGTCGAGGTCCGTACCCACAGGGGTGCCCTTGCATTGCCACCCAACCCATAAATTGCCGGCTGAGCACCTTCAGTGTTCGCCCACTCGCCCGGTTTAGTTGTGAAGATCTTTCCCAGCAATCAAAGCACGTCAGTACGAAAAAAGAACCGGGTCTGATGATCCAGATTCTTCCAGACACCCGGGGAGCGAGCAGTCTGGTTAGGCTTTATTTCTAGGGTGAGTGCAAAAAGCCCACTTTTCCAAACCTTTCTCACACGGGCGGCGCACCGGATACTACCCGCTGCCTCTCTCTAATTCGAACAGCAAACTCCCATAAGTCTATGTCCAAAAACTACTTCTAAATCCACTATTTTTATCTATAATCATCTTAACTGACAGTAAATTAATGAGCCATTTATTTAAATTTACGAGTTTTGTTAATATCTGATAAAATATAATAATTTAATGTTTTTTACAAAATAAAATGTAAACTTAAGTAAATAAACTATTTTTATATAATAAATGGAAAGCCATTTATGGGTTTTCTGTGTGTTTTTATTTGTTTTTAATGAAATTATGTGTTTAAAACCTTATTTGATTGTGACATAAATTCTATTTCTAATTGTCACCTCTTTTCTATATATTGTATTTTTTAAATAGAGAAAGTTGATTTTGTTTCGTTGGTTTAGAGTTTTGTCAAATATATATAAAAAATAAAAATATGTAAAAATAGTAAAAAGACGTAAAATTATTTATTCATCGCCTTCAACGCAAACATTTGGTGACCCCGACGTGATGAGAAGCATCTTCATTGTGGCAGTCAGTACGAGCAACATATTGTGATTACGCCTTGGAAGATCATCTCCGCTTCACGATATCTTGTCCGCTTCGAACTTTCAAGTATAATCTAAGCTTTCAAGTAATATCATATTTTATTGCAACTGCCAGCGTTTTGAAGTTTTGAGCAAGAGTCGAGCATGAGAATTATTGTAGACCTTTGGAAGCAGTTTAGAGTTTAGCGAGCTCCTTAAAGACGACTTATTATTAACTGTAATTTTATTAATTTTTAGGTTAGAAATTTTATTCGCATCTCAACCAACCTTCCATAGGCTACCGAAGCTGCTGACCGTTTCTGCAGACTGTCGAGCTATTCTCTTCGCGTATCTGCCGGAATCCGCTGACAGACTTTGCATCTTTTGTCGTTAAGTATAATACTTGACGGCGATACGGTTTGTTAACAGATTTATTTAATTTGCGCAAATTGCATATATATCCTAGTTATTTGTTCATTCTTACATTTTAATTATAAATATGTCAGAATTGTGTGAACTAATAAGAAGTCGGACAAATATTAAAGCTAGATTGACAATATTTGCCAAACAAGTAGATATTTTGGATGTTTTTGAGCCCGAAACCATTAGTAAACAACAAATAGATGAATTTCAAATAAAACTGAATAGATGTCAGGAGTTGTTCATACATTTTGACAAAATACAAAATGAAATTGAGAAATTACATTCCGACATCGACAAACAACTCGAAGAACGCGAAAATATAGAAAATAGATTTTGTCATTTTATATCAAAATCTCAAAACATTATTGAGCTTGCGTTGAAGGCGCAAAATTTAGGAAATAATAATGAAAATTTTCAGAGTTGTAATGCTTCTCCTAATCAATTTAATATTAAACTGCCTACTATTAGCCTTCCTTCATTTGATGGAAATTTTTTGAAATGGTTAGAGTTTAGGGACACATTTGATTCTTTAGTTAATAAAAATGAGTCCATTCCTAACATTAATAAGTTTCACTATTTACGTTCATCATTAGAAGGGAGCGCTGCTGTCGTTATTAAATCTATTGAATTCACATCGGCAGGCTATGCCGCCGCTTGGGATCTCTTATGTTCTAGGTACGATAATAAAAGGCTTCTTATAAATCATCATTTAAAATCTTTATTTTCTTTTGAGCCGATTATTAAGGAATCGTACAAATCCTTAAGATATATGGTGGACTATTTTAAAAAGAATTTGCTAGCATTAAATATGTTAAATGAGCCTACAGAATCTTGGGATTCGCTTATAATTTACATAATGGTGTCAAAATTAGATGGCGCTACAAGCATGAGATGGGAAGAACATCGAAATGTAATGACTATGTCTCCAACATTACAAGATTTTTTAAATTTCTTACGTAATCGTGCAGATGTTCTGGAAGTCTCATTATTTAATAAGTACGACTTTTCAAAGTCAGATAGACAATTCTCATTAAAGGAATCCAAAAATAAGCAGCCCAAATCAGTACGTAAGTCATTTGTTTGTTCAAATAAAAATACTACTATGAAAAAATCGTGCGTTATTTGTGAAGGATTTCATTTTCTTTATCAGTGTGAGAAATTTAAAAATATGAGTGTGGATAACAGGTTAGGTGAAGTTAAGAAGCATAAACTTTGCGCTAACTGCCTTAAACCAGGTCATCGCCCATCTCGTTGTTACCGCGGTCCTTGTCATCTCTGTGGTGAAAAACATAATTCTTTATTACATAGTCCATGTCATAATAGTAATTTGAATAACATAGCTACTTCTATTTCTAATTCCTCTGGGAATAATAATAATTCTCCGGTATCTTTGTCAGCTGTAGTGACTGGTCAAGTCCTTCTATGCACTGCGCAGGTGAATATTGTTAATCTGAAAAATGATTATTCTTACCCTGTTCGAGCGTTGCTAGATAGTGGTAGTCAGTCATCTTTTATGACAGAGAGCCTGAAAAGAAAATTAAATTTATCTGGTTCCAGTGGGACTCCTGTTAGTGTATCTGGAATCAATAATGCTATGGTGAATGTCACTCAATCTTGTGATCTACAAATACGATCACGATTTAATAATGGTGTCCAAATAAAAGTATCCTGTCTTGTTATTCCTCAAATTACGGGTAAATTGCCTTCTGTTGAAATAGATTCCTCACAGTTGAATTTACCACGTTATGTTGAGTTAGCGGACCCAAGTTTCTTCCAGCCCTCAGATATTGATATTCTGTTAGGAGCTGATGTTTTTTGGGAACTTATAAATTCAGACCAAATTAAACTTGGTCAAAATAAGCCTATTTTACAAAGTTCAAAGTTAGGTTGGCTGGTGTCTGGACCAATTGGCATGAATCAGCCGAGTACTGTTGTTAGCACATTATCTAAAGAAATTCGAGAACATACTAGTAAACATAAATGGGGATATGTACCAACTTATGATAATCCAGCAGATCTAGTTTGTCGGGGGACCAAGCCACGGCATCTGCAAAATAATATTTTGTGGCGGCAAGGTGCTTCATTCTTAACTGAAGCTGAAAATAAATGGCCACAGAATAAAACAAATGAAATTATTTTATAATACCTGAAATGAAAGTTGTATTTTATATTCGTTCTACATCTGATATTGTTCCTTTTAATAATATTCCATATTGTATAAGCTTCAAAGAATGGTCGATTACGTCTTATGTTTTATAAATAATATTAAGAACACTAATACTAAACAAAAAGGGTAAAACCGAATACCCTATTATGGGTAATTTACCTCAAGCTCGCGTTATACCGAGTTCTCCTTTTGAGACTTGTGGTACTGATTTTGCTGGTTCTTTTTGTATAACTTATCGCAAAGGTCGTGGCTCAAGAACATCTAAATGTTATCTCTGCCTGTTTGTGTGTTTTTCTACAAAGGCTCTACATTTGGAAGTAGTCAGTGGTTTGAGTACAAACGCGTTCATATTGTTTACGTAGGTTTATTGCTAGACGTGGAAAACCACGCACTATATATTGCGATAACGGCAAAAATTATGTAGGAGCAAAAGGCGAATTAAATAGAATGTTAAGAGCTGCAAATGAATCTGTCACGGATTTCGGTACGATCGAGGGTATAGCGTTCGAATTTAGTCCTGCTTATGCCCCGCATTTCGGTGGAATATGGGAGGCTGGATTAAAGGCCGCAAAATTTCATATAAAACGAATTGCAGGCAATTCCAGCTTAACCTTTGAGGAGTTAGCTACTCTATTTGCGCAAATAGAGGCAATCCTAAATTCTCGACCACTTACTGCGATGTCAACGGATCCATCAGATTTAAATGCATTGACACCAGGACACTTCCTTATCGGACGTCCATTATCTTCATTGCCATCTCCGGTCACTGATAAGGTATCAGTCAAGCGATACCAACAAATTGAAAGACTGAGGCAGCATTTTTGGAGTCGCTGGACAAAGGAATTTTTATCCGAGCTTCAACAGCCTGTCAAGTGGCGTCAGACCAAAAGTCAAGCAGTCAAAATTGGAGATATGGTTGTGGCGAATGACGACCAACTGCCACCATTAAAATGGCTACTTGGAAGAATTAATAAGTTGTACTTAGGTGCTGACGGAGTATGCAGAGTTGTTGACATTACTACAAAGAAAGGGATCATAAGAAGATCGCTAAATAAAATATGTCTTTTACCAAGCGATGATACTTCAAGCTTGGAACCACGGGTTCCAAGGGGGGGAATTATGTTTAAAACCTTATTTGATTGTGACATAAATTCTATTTCTAATTGTCACCTCTTTTCTATATATTGTATTTTTTAAATAGAGAAGAAGTTGTTTTTTTGGTTTTAGTTTGTCAAATATATATAAAAAATAAAAATATGTAAAAATAGTAAAAAGACGTAAAATTATTTATTCATCGCCTTCAACGCAAACATTATGAAAAACATTGTTTATTATTAATTTAGAAACCCTTGAGATATTTCAGATTTATTCATATACCTAGAATCCTTCAGTCGCAGGGCCGACATGACGACGGAGAGTAAGAATGGATTTTCATCCTTTGATGGTCGCTTTCGTTTTTCGACTACACTGTACTTACCATCAGGTGCACTGTAGTCACTATGTATACTGTAGTGACTATACTCTGGAGAGTGTGCGGCTGAGTTGTATGATTTAGTTCTACCCTCTCCCTTCTACCATAAATTGACGAGACGCCGTGCTGGTTTGCACCCTTTTGTGGTTGACATTCCTGCTGCTCGCACGAAGCGATTCGCCTCCTCCTTTTTGCTGCGAACCGCGAAGGAGTGGAACTCGCTTCCTGCGTCTGTGTTTCCGGCGCCTTATGACATGGCAATCTTCAAACGTTGAGTGAATTGGTATTTGCTGGGTGAGCGCGCTCCATCGTCGGCCTCATCATCGGTTTTCAGCAGGTGAGATTGAGGTCAAGCGCAAGCCTGTATGTAATAAAAAAAATGTCGAGTAAGTGTAAAAAGAATGATCTTCTTGTTTAAAATTATAAATAATCACATAGATTGTCCAGAAGTACTGAAAAACTAAAATTTAAAATCCTTTTTCGATATCCCCGTAAGGCGGTTAATATTTTCAGGTAACCCATCAGAAAAACAGTTTTAGGGACCAACTATTCCTTACCTAGAATAACAAAATTGTATCATAAGTATTCTTTTTCTTTAACACTAGAAAGATTGAATATAGGTAAAGCACATAGATACGTATATAGTGAATAAAGAGTGGGGGAGGTAAGTACAACTATTAATAAATGCTATAAGATAATTTATAAAAAGTAATATTATTAAAAAAAATTGTCCTTTAAATTTTTTTTTTTTATATAGCTAAACTTTAAATACAGTCAAAATGATTGCCCTGGGCAATACAGTGTGTTTAACAGACTAAATAAATATAAATTATGAGTTGTAAGTATTTATCTATCACTATTCAATTTTAATTTTCCTTTGTTTATTTTTTTTACCACGTTAATTGTATTTTTTAACCCATTATATGTATATCGTCACGTTATAACCCTTACGGGATGAGCAGAGACACATAAGTGACTGTATCCACAGTGCGCTTGTATCTCGTCCCTAACGTAACCAGGAGCGCAGCTGATCCCCGCTCTCACAGCACTAGTACTCATGACATTTCTATTACATGCCATGCGGACTTCCTCATGATGTTTTCTTCACCGGTGAGCATGTGGCGCCTAAGTACGTAATCTGCAAAAACCCAGACGTAAGTGACGGGATTTGAAACTAAGACGGCACGTGCAAACCGGTCCATTTACCACTACGCCACTACAGCATCAACTTGCTTAGACTTTGCTCACTAAAAATTAGTTTCTCTTTGTTAAAAAACTGAATATACTCTAGGAACTTTGGTATAGCCCAAAGTATTCATAGAACCAAGCGCAAGATGATGAAATTAGCGGTTTAAAATCAGAGATGGGCAAAATGTAATCTGATTAATGATTAACGATTACAAAATGTAGTCGTAATTTTTATTTTCTTGCTCTGTAATCATGATTAAATCCATTTAAACATTAAGAAATCATAAATGTGGATGCAATCTGGGATTCTGTAGTGTTTAAAACATAGATGAGTAAAATGCAGTCATATTAATGGTAAAAAACGTAAAATGTAATCGTAATCATTTTTCATTAATTTGATTACAATTTGCCCATCTATGCTTACAATACACTTTGACATTAATTAAATATTGCCATTTAAAAGTGTGTAAGTTAAATACGCGTGTATAAATCTCAACAAAAGTCTGAAATTGTTTATTGTATTTCCATATTAACATAGCAATATCTTACAGTATATGAAAAAACTAATTGGCTATTGCTATATTATATTATATTGCCGGGATTCAAAATTAAGACCATTTACGTTGCCGCGGATGAAAACTAGACCTTTAACTACTAAGCCACCATAGCTAGTACTCATTATAATTGTTCTTAGAAATAAAGTTTACTTTACGGAAGCCCGTGTTTGGAAAATAACATTGCGGAAAATATATATGTAAACATCATTATGGTAATTAATACATGTTTGTATTAATTGTTTTTGTGCTAACACACACATGTTGACACTTTTTCTTATGAGTCGTGGAAATTCAGAAAAAATACTTTTTTTTTATAACTTATAGGCGAACGCTTGACCTCAATCACACCTGGTGCAAGGTGAAGATGAGTCCGATGATGAACCGCTTCCGCCTAAAAAATGCTTATTCACTCTTCTCTTAAAGACTCCCAGGTCATAAGATCGCGGAAATATGGCCGCTGGTAGCATATTCCACTCCTTAGCTGTTCACATGATGAATATAGAAGCGAATCTTCTCGTGCGGATATAAGAAACATCCATCACATACGGATGGTATCCGACACGATGTCTTGTGGTTTTGTGATGGAATGGGGCTGGTGGAATCAATGAATGCAGTTCCTGAGAACACTCTCCCCTGTGCAACCGGTATAAAGACCGCGAGGCAGGCAACTCTACGTCGATGCTCGATGCTCTGCATTTTAATTTTTGTCAAAGAGTCGTCGCCATCAAGTCTACGAGCTCTACGATCAATCGAGTCCAAAGCCGCCAACTGATATTTAACTCATTTTATTTATATTTATTTACTTTCAAAACAACTAAAGACTTTAGACTGTTGTATTTGAGTAGACATCGGTGACTAAACTCGCAAACATTTGGACAGTACGAATTTACGCCGAGAGCATCCGCGAAGATTTAGAGATGTCTAGAGAAAACTATTTACATTTAAGTTAATTCACAGAAAACTAATTTACTATTTTTGTATACCACTTGTATACACTGACAGACCTATCTATAGTTAATAGTCCCTTTTTAGGTAATCTGGAGGAAAATCTTGCATCCGATCGTCAATGAAAGACTCCTAGACGATAAAAACATCTGGGGTATCGGTCTACTCGCTGCCAGCCGGACTTAAGGATCCATATTTCTCGAGCGACCAGGAATGCAAATAGCTTTTACTAGGCTACATCTTTTGACGTGAATAAATAGCCAACCCCGTAGTTCGTCTTTATCAGATTGCGCCTTTTTTATTTTAGCGAGTTCCTAGCCGCAAGCTCCCGTTGTAAATGTGTGAAAGGTGAAGTATGAAAGGTTTTATTTCTATATATTAAGCTATGATGGGGCTGATATGATATTGTTAAAAGCTCCTAATAAAAAATAAAACAAAAAACCTAGCTTCAGAAGAACTACTCATTGTAATCAATGACGTCTTCTGCTCCTTGCGTCTACAGATTTTTCAAAGTTGTGATGATGCGCGAAAGAGATGAGCGCATATGCTGTGTGTCCAACTGACGGTGCCTCTCCCTGAGATAGTGCTTAGTAGGCTTTTGTTTTTCGGCATGTCTTACGTTGGTGGCCTGGGAAAGACCTTCACAACAAAACCGGGCTTGGTGGACGAACGCAGAGGGCGCTCAGCCAGCGAAATATATGGGTTGGGCGGCTACGCAAGGGCACCCCTGTGGGTACGGACCTCAACTTGGGCGGCCGGCCAGTTGAAAAACGAACCTAACGGTGATCTACCAGCGTTTCGGAAGCGACTGCCTTGAGAAGAAAGACCGAAAGAAACTCAAGGCTGCGTCGGAGTGAAACTGCGTTATTTAAACAACAGTTGACGGACCTATCCTTAATCGTCGTCGTCGGCGCGACATGGCTGTGGACAATAATTACAGGCACCACAGTCCTCGTAAATGCGCAGAAGTAGTCACCTTCCCCTGTGCGATCTGAAAAGTCCCCAAGGATAAATAGGGGGACCAGCTGAGCCATCCAGCGCTGATTATACGCTGATACCGATCTGGTATGGCAACTCGCAGAAAACAGCAATGAGAGGAATAATAAACTACAGGTACACAGCCTCCTGAGATTATTTTAAAGTTAATAGATAATGACAAGTACATAGACACACATAAATAATTCGCAATTATTATATACTAGCTGTCCCGGCAGACCTTGTTCTGCCCTATTTCTCTAAAACAAAGTCACATTGCTTCCCCGTCAGATTTTATTCTGCCAAAACCAATTGGCCTGTCAGCTGTTTTTTGAAAATTGTTTGAAGGAACCTGGCCTTAATGCTATATGTATAAAAATTGACAAATGCTGACATTAATATTTATACGTCACTCGATTGTTTTGCCTTCCCGGAACCCGTCCACTGGCATTTAAACTTTATGGTATGATGTTAAAGTTCAAAATGACTTATAACGAATTTTTGTATGAGAATACAGAAAAGTGTTGTTTTTAGACAGTTGCAGGGAATTTTTAAAAATTTTCTCTCCGTAATAACCTTCCCCAGACTTCAACAAACACAACAAAAAAGAAATCAGCCAAATCGGTTGAGCCGTTCTCGAGTTTCGCGCTTATCAAGACATTTAGCGATTCATTTTTATATATAAGAAAGAGAAGACTAGCTGTCCCGGCAAACCTTGTTCTGCCCTATTTCTCTAAAACCAAATTACATTTATAACGTTTGAAGGCAGTCAAACACCATAAATTCAGCACTGATACGTTTATTGACCCAAAACTTATACATAACCCAGAGACTTATATAAACCAGATAAAATTATAAAAAAATCTAGTGAATAATAAGCGAGCGACCGTATGTAAGGCGCGCGGCCGATCGAGAGACACCATTTCCCTCCTACCGTCCACCGCGGACGGTGCGCAAGCGATCCGTACCAACATTGCGCCCTCGCGAGAGTGGCCCAGCAGAGTGCACGCTACACATTGTTTTATTTTTATGTTAATAGCTGCCCCGTCTGATTTCATTCTACCAAAATTTGCCTGTCGCAGTCTAAAAAAATTTGCATTGAAAGACTTAAGTTATATCAAAGATAATGATATTTTTACTATAATGCCTTATGGGACACGATATTTTTTGTTTGGTTACTTGGCGTATAAATTATAATTTTCATTAATGTCATGCAACCTCTAATCAACTTAAAGGCATACCAAAGACAATTCTAACGCACCTTTGTCGTGTTTTGATTGACATCATATATTTGTCAACTGGGGACAGAGAGGTTTGTATGGAAAAAGAAAATTATTGTTTTTACTATTTTCCTCGAATATTTTACGATTTTTCTCCTTCTTTCCATAAGAACCATTCCCAGACTTCATCAAACACAACAAAAAAGAAATCATCCAAATCTATTCAGCCATTCTCGAGTTATGCGCTTAGCAACATATTTTCCGATTCATTTTTACATATGTAGATTTCGAGGTTTTTAGAAAAACAACAATAATTTATCCTACGTGGCCTTAAAAGCAAAGCCATTTATTTAGCAAACAAATTATTTGACAATTGAGACATTTTTATGCATTGACGACTGTGTGTCCTTTATGCATTTAAATATTTGGGTTAATTATCTGTAAGTATTGTAAAAATATATAATAAGATGCATTTTTTTTAAAATACATGAAATTGATAATGAATACATATAAAAAACTTGATTTGATTGATATAACATGGTAGTAGGATGTGTAGTGAGTGGTAGGTAATTTGGGAGTCGAAGCTGCTCACGTCCGTAGGCTTTACCCAAGTTTCCCTACACGTAACTCCTGGGTGGTGCTAAACGAGCAGCAGCGAGGTGGTAGGGCGTCGGTGCCCGTCTGGATCGCGACCACAGTACAAAAAAAAATTGATTTATATCAACGTACCAAGTTGTTTTATAATCAGAAAATACTAAACATCAGACAATTTTTATTAAATATCATTTGACCCAATACTGTTTTTAAATAACATATTAATACAAAATGAAATATAAATCGTTCCAGTAATTGGTTTAAAAATATTTTATCTCATGACCTTTCTCAAACGAATAAATCTATGATAATTATTTGTATAATAGATAAGAAAAGGTTTGAATTATCATAAGTTGGATCAAAGTGAAGGTTGAGGTCTTTTGGCTGAGATTTATTGATGCTAATACAAATTTTCTTAGATTTCAGATAAATCTGGACTGCCAGGCTCGGGTGGAGTGATTAGAAGGACACTACGGGAGCTTTAGTCAGTAGGAGTCTGACACACCGGGGTCGCTGCCCTCACAGCGGCTCTGATGGTGATTTTCCCATTGATCACCAAAACAAAAGCGGTGAACTCAGACTGGGTAAGCAGAGAGAAGATCGTCTTGCGGTAAAATTGGCTGACAATTATGTGCAGGTCGCGGGGCGTGCCTGGACGCGCTTGGCACAGGATCGAGGATGGTGGCCCCGTACGAGGAAGATCAGAGCTCAACAGCGGGCTGTAACGATCTGTGGATGATAATAGAATCTAATTTTATGACTCTCATAACAAATCACTGTAAGGTTAAACATTTTTTTGCACGTAAATGCTAATGAAAGAAGTTGAAAGGTTATGCGCAATTGAGAAAACAATAGAACCGTGGCACTTGTCTATTTGACACGATAATTGATTCCTGTCTGACGCAGGTAGTGTCATTATCATAATACCACAGAATAAGATTTTATATAGAAGGGAAACTCTCCATTATTTTTTTTGGTAACCCGGGGGAAATCCCTAACGGACCTAGGGGAGCGTTGAGGGCTGCCCCCCGGTGTGTCGGACTTGCACCGACTAAAACCCCCGGGGTGTTCCACCTTCCACCTACCGGCAGCGAGGGCACGACTGGGGTCTCATCCCCGATGACCGGCAAGGCGTGCGGCCTTAAGTAGGCCTCTACTTGTTTGGGGAGGTGTGGTGTAAATAATCACCCCTCTCATACATATTTGTTGTAGAGCGGCAAGCGGGAACACGTCGCGCGCCGCTCGCACCCTTGTTGGACGATACACTCCCTCAAGTTTTTTTTTTACACTGTCTAGGCATAGTGACTACAGTGTACCTGATGGTAAGTACAGTGTTGTCCAAAAACGAAAGCGACCATCAAAGGATAAAAATCCATTGATAAGTCTACATCGTCATGTCGGCCCACATATGCCACGACTGAAGGTCTCTAGGTATATGAGCTACTGGATATACACAAGCTGATCCCGAAACGCGACAAGCCGAAACTGGTCACTATGACGGGCTTTACACCCATGTACTGTGGTCGCGATCCAGACGGGCACCGACGCCCTACCACCTCGCCGCTGCTCGTTTAGCACCACCCAGGAGTCAAGTGTAGGGAAACTAGGGCAAAGCCTACGGACGCAAGCAGCTTCGACTCCCAAAGTGTGCCGCCCATTCCGTAAGAACCTTACTCAAATGCCCTTAGACACTTAGTACGAATAGCCAGTCTAATTCTATGTTTTTACAGTGTAAAGCCACTTTAAATCATAGTAACATGTCGTCGAAAGCCAGCTTTAAGCAATTCACAGATGTCTATTATAATTTTTTATCGCATAACCGCTAATGACATACGCGGATGCATTTTGCGCGCTTCTCGACCTTCATATAAAAGATCTTATAAGGTATTGTCGCGTTTAATGATCACAGCGTTGTAAATTACTACTTAAGGTAACCTAAGAAATGGGTCTTCAGGCTTAAACTGCTGGCTTAGGGTGAAGGAGGATGCGGATCGTGAGCGGGTGAGGCAGGCTTCATCCTCTCCGTCCTTCCCGCCCCTCCGTTGTCCTCGCTGGACTGGACGCAGGAGGGAAGGCTATTCCAGGTACTTCCCTCCTTAACGGATTGACACCAGCATTCTCAAGGCGAGAGCGGTGCATGATGTGTTCACGGGGTCACATCGCGCACCGCTTCAAGACAACGAAGGTGAACAAACGTTGTGTAGTGGCTTTCCATTAGGCCAGACGTCGCCGGGTGCTGAGGAAGCTGGCACAGCCTTGCCCTTTGGCCCTGGCAGACGGGAGAACGAACATCCCGGGGGTTTTAGTCGGTGCGGGCGGCCATCACTACCCCCTGACGGCCCAAAACGGGTTTCCCCCGGGTTACAAAAGAAAGGCTTAAACTGCTGGCGATCTCTTCCAAAATTTTATAATACAAACGATGGATTTTGTAATCCCAGGTAGGTAGATGCCGCAAGTATGTGTGAGATAAGATAAGTGAGAGTGCCCTTTTATATCACCCCTCACGAATGTAGAAGAGAGGAGATCTTTTAAGACTGACGTCGCCGGATGTTGAGGAATTTAGCAAAGCCATACTAGCCCCGGCAGACGGATAGGATGGACACTCCAGTGGATTTAATCAGTAAGAGTTTGACACACCGGCACACAGCTCTCACGACACCCTGACTGTCCCTTTTGTGACCCTGATTTCCACCGGATCCCAAAAAAAAACCGACATAGAACCGAAACCTTCACCTCAAAAATGACTATAATTTTACTCGATACAAATATGTATGTATTAGTCTAGTACTTATAGTACACGCGCTAACTTAGTCTAGTCTAGGTCAATGTGTGTAATTGTCCGTAAAGGTAGCTTAGGAACAGATTTATTATATGTATTGATAAATTTTACCTACTTATCAAACAGTTGGGGCTCGTATTTATAAGCGTTACCTTGACTTTGCTTAGACTTAATAATAATATATCATCACACTAAAACACTTACGGGGTAAGCAGAGTATATTTGTGGTTGTATCCACTTTTCGCTTAAATGTCGTGCCCAAAGTGACCAGTAGCGTAGTTGATCACCGTTCCCACAGCATTAATACACATGACAAAACATATTAGATGCTAAGCGGGTTTCCTCACGTTGTTTTCCCTTACCGGTGAATATAAGGTGCACAAAGCCGTACGTAATCTGAAAAAACCCAGAGGTAAGTGCCAGGATTTGAACATATGACCGTACGCGTTGCCGTGGGTGCAAACCGGTTCATTATCTACTAGTTCACCGCAGGCCCAACTTACTTAAGCTGAGATCTATAGGCGCAACTTTAAGTTTGCTTAGACATTACTAAAGCATTACAATTCATATTCCCCAATGAACGTCAAAGGATTTGGTAAGTCAGCAACTTTTTCAACATGGAATTAGTTCTGCGAATACTATGGCTATAATTAAGTATCTATTATATATTAAATTTTTTGTCAAACGAATTAAATTTTTGAGAACTTTGTTAAGCAAAGTCGCAATACCGTCTATAAATCTTAGTCTTAGATTTTGCTCGGAAGACCGGTTCGTCTTTGTTAAAAACTGAACGTGTAATAGGAATTTCGGTATAGCCCTAAGTAGCCTTTGCAGACGTATTAAATTTGTACATGGGTATCGTACTGGTCGGAATTAATTTCCGTCGAAAGAGCAAAGATACATAAGATTACGACGGATAAACAAGATTTGGTCATTCTTTTATGAACTTTAGATATCTTTTTATTTAATGCAGTCATCCATCCATCCCTATTGTTTAGGAAAAGTGTAAACTGATACCAGAGATGGGCAAAATGTAATCTGATTAATGATAAACGATAACAAAATGTAGTCGTAATTTTAATTTTCTTGCTCTGTAAACATAATTAAATCCATTTAAAACATTAAGAAATGATAATTGTGTATACAATCTGGGATTTTGTAGTGTTTAAGACATAAATGAGCAAAATGTAGTCATATTAATGACTAGCTGATCCAGCAATCGCTGTTTTGCTATATAAGGTTTTGTAATATCTTCTAAGATGTTCATTGAAATTAAGTGATGTCAAAGACAATTTTTTTCACATTTAAATACTTTTAATGAACACCACATTTATTTGGATAAAGATTAATATTATTACGTTGATACAATTCTTAACGAATAATGCATTAATTTCGACCAAATTTGATTACCATAAAAACAGCTCTAGTGACTTAATCTTAAAAGATAGACATATACTGTTTTTAGATCATTTCAAGAGGAATAATTCTTCATACATATATTTTTAGTATCTTGAACCGTTTTTGCAGCGCACGCAATGGAAGCCCTGAATGGATGAATAATTTTCCCCGTTTTTTTTCACATTTTCCATTATTTCTTCGCTCCTGATAATTGCATTGTGATGTTATATAGCCTAAAGCCTTCCTCGATAAATGGTCTATTCAACTCAAAAATAATTTTTCAATTCGAACCAGTAGTTCCTGAGATTAGCGCGTTCAAACAAACAAACTCTTCAGCTTTATAATATTAGTATAGATAAAAAACGTAAAATGTAATCGTTAATCATTTTTATTAATCTGATTACATTTTGCCCATCTATGACTGATACATTGCTGCATACAGTATAGGATTCGTTTGGTTCCTTGCTGTGGTGGCCGAGAGCAGACATACAAACGGAACGGTCAAAAGACTTTGGTATCTGAGAGTAGACACACGACCGCAAAGGGTTAATAGAACCAAGTGCAAGATGACGAAATCAGTAACTCACCATGCACTTTGACATTAATTAAATAATGTCATTCAAGTGTAAACAAAGTTAAGAACGCGTCTATAAATTTCAACAAAAGTTCCGAATTGTCTATTCCAGGGGTCGGTAACCAGCGGCCCGCGCAAGTAAGAACCGTTCCACAGAACGCCGTACCGCAGGCAATTAATTAAAAACACTTATAGAAATAAGTTTCTATTTTATTGTTACCGGAAAGCTGGAAATTCAGTTCAAGCGATAACAGTCAGTACAATGAGAGTAACAATAAATATGGTTAAAAATGCAAAAATTAGTTTTATCTAAAAATTGTGTTTATTAGATGAAATGTGGCCCGCACCAATATACTCATAATAATTGTGGCCCTTATATAAGAAAAGGTTGCCGACCCATGATTTATTGTAATTCCATATTAACATAGCAATATCTTACAACACGTGATGAAACTATATGACTATGTTAATTATCTAAAATAGCACCCGAAATTGTTAATAATATAATAGTTTATTTTACCTGACAGGTGACATAGTACAAAGTCATAACAAATTTTCCAGTATTTTTATTTAATATTTACGAAACATTTATAAATAAACCCGCCAAAAGTGACACATCCTAAACGAAAACACAACACAACCAGTGGCGTGCAAGATCATAGACCCGCCACTACATATTTCTATAAACATACTAGCAAGCCCGGCGAACTTCGTTTCGCCACCAGATGGCTTCGTTTTGGTTTTTGGTTAGCGTTTGAAAGAACGTGCGTATAATAAATGTCACATGAAATTAACTGAGCAGAGTACAATGAGTAGCTGTCAGACAATGTATAACGCATCGGCGCCATCTACTTAAAATACTGGTGTGATCTGCTCCACCACCATGCAAAACATATTGGTTTGTAGTACATGCTATGTATCAGAGATAGCGCTGTATTTGAAAAATGATTTTTCCCGTTTTCCTGCTTTTCTGTTGAAATTTTTCCTGAATTTTGTTTGCTATAAACCTCACGGAGCCCGCGACTTTTCCAACGAATGCAAAGCCGTGGAAATCGGTTCGAACGCATTCTGGAGTTATAGCGTCAGGAAGGAAAACAGGACTTATTTTTATATAATAGATAGTCATGCGTGGTAAGTCGAATGGGTATAAATTCGTATCCCGGCACGTACATAGCATTTACTGAAAATTTTAAAGCTTAAATAAAAATAGTGTCGTTAAATTATATAACACAAAACTAATTCTAAACTACAAACCAAAAGAAAACAAGAAAAAACTTACGAGATTCAATTCATGACATAATCTTAGGTCAACATGATAAAAGATTATTTAATTTTTATATAAGGCAAGGTTATCTGTAAAAATGTCTAAATTATCCATAAGTGCATTGAACTCTTTATGAGTTCGGTGTAAAGTGACAACAGGCGGATCAAGTCTAATATTGGTTCCCGAGTATATATTAAGCATAATATTATTTTATGGGACGGTAAAAACCATATTTATCATGACTTTAATTCATAGATAATATACGTATATAAAAAAACTAGGTACAGTCATTCGGCGTTGCCCTGTAGAAACCTCTTATTTTAATCCCTCAGTATTTGATGTACCATAAACAACAAAACATTTTTTTTTGTAAGCAATAAAAAAGGGATCGTTTTTATAATGCTTTGCAATTGTAGTTCAGCCATCTTAGTTAAAATTAGGTAAGTATCCCAGAATTTGAGATACCGGTTATAAATTCGTATAAACTTTATGACCGGTGGTCGTGGGTGTGGTTGTAGAAAGACACGACTACCGAGATGCAAAGCGAGAGTACGTGCGTGTGCGTTGCAGTTCGGTGTGCCTTAAAGTGCAAATAAACAGTAAAACGCCAAAATCTGTGTCTTTCTACAACCACACCCACGACCACCGGTCATAAGTTGTATTTTGATATTCTAAAAGTTGTCTTAAAACCTATATCTAGTAGTGTGTCCACGATTTATGATGTGGTACAGGTCATTCTGTAATTTTATTGTCTCTACCTCACTCTAGATGGCCTTACTTATACGTATGTAAAACTGCATCACTGTTAACGCAAGGAAGCAGCGCTAGCTCTGGATTTCTACGTAATTAATTACGGGACAAATAGTTCGTTTAGCCACAGTGACAATAAAATAGGCCATAAGGCATTCACCTGGAAACTGGATGCTGAGGACAGGCTACTGGAGCTCCACAAAATTCACCGAACACAGTTATATTTCTAGAGAATAATGTTGTGTCATAATCCGTATTGTCCAAAAGCAAACCGAAAAATTCTATAAATGTTCTTCTTTCCGATATGATCATAAGTGTGTGAACTTTGGAAGTGATTATATCGTTCTTGAATAACACATATGTACTGGGCGTCGCAGGATCATGTTCCGCATCTATTTAACGGCTGCGGCGTTCATTGCTTCAAATACGCTGAAGCATGTTAAAGCAACTATGCTGAAGCTTGACGTTTGGGGTACAGTGTGCGGCGAACTTGCGTTCCACCAGGCAGAACCTTAAGAAGGCTTAATAAGATGTAATGTAGTGATGTTTTTGGGAGTTGAAGCTGCTCGCGTCCGTAGGCTTTACCCTAGTTTCCCTACACGTGACTCCTGGGTGGTGCTAAACGAGCAGCAGCGAGGTGGTAGGGCGTCGGTGCCCGTCTGGATCGCGACCACAGTACATGGGTGTAAAGTCCGTCATAGTGATCAGTTTCGGCTTGTCGCGTTTCGGGATCAGCTTGTGTATATTCAGTAGCTCATATACCTAGAGACCTTCAGTCGTGGTATATGTGGGCCGACATGACGATGGAGACTATCAATAGATTTTCATCCTTTGATAGTCGCTTTCGTTTTTGGACTACATTGTACTTACCATCAGGTACTCTGTAGTCACTATGTCGAGCCAGTCTAAAAAAAAAAAACTCGACCGCGGCCCTTCACGAAAATCAGCGCTGCAGACTTCCTCTGTGGCTTTAAGCTGATGAAGGTCACATTTTCGCCATGTTTATATGTTTTTGTATTTTTCTTTTGTTTCTGTATGTTGTTTATGTTACTGTATTTACATTTCTAGTTTTTTGTTAAATTGTGGCTAAATAAATACATTTCATTTTCATTTTGAGAACCATAACCATCTGCGCATTGGCGGTGACTGTGGGTCCTGTAATCAATTCGCCACAGCTCCGTCGTGCCGCGCCCGCTGGGCACAAACTCGGGGAAAGATGACACCTTCCCTGATACTGGTCGTTGTGTTTAGGTAGAGCACGTCACAATGCCCTGCTAATTTTTATGATGGTAGACTTTTTGATGCTCGAATTGGGTCGTGACCACAGTACACAAGTGTAAAGACCGTCATAGTGACTCGCTTCGGCCTGTCGCGTTTCGGGATCAGCTAGTGTATATCCAGTAACTCATATACCTAGAGACCTTCAGTCGTGGTATATGTGGGCCGACATGACGACGGAGACTATCAATGGATTTTCATCCTTTGATAGTCACTTTCGTTGTTGGACTACACTGTCCTTACCATCAGGTGCACTATAGTCACTTTGTCGAGCCAGCGTAAAAAAAAAATCTCGAGGGTTGCTAAACCAGTTGCTCAGGGCCCCTACACTGAGCAGCCACGACTCTGATGGATGCTGAGCTAGATTGTGGCGTGGCGGTATTGTTATGGATGTTGGCAGGTGTTTAGCATTGAGTTGGATATTGAGTCCGTAATAGCAATTCGTCGAACTTATAATTATTTGCTTGCCGATCGTGATAATTTATGAACGGTACTACGGCCGCGTCGGTTTTCTATCACGTCAGGGTCACCACTTTGGGAGTGATTATATCATTCGGTATTGATGTCGCATTCGACTGAACTCGTGATAAAGTTCAATGTCGACTTTGGTAGCCTAAAACGTACTATCTTCCAGACTTTCTCTTATAACTTCGGTCTAACTGAGCCGGTCTGTACGCAAGTGTGTTGGCGGCAAACACACTTGGTCATCATGAAAGATCGACTATTATATTCTTGCTAATAAGATCTTACGCTATAGAAACTGTTGACAAAGGAACACAATTAATCACAGCAATTCTAAAGCGTAGTAAGCCCAAAATCATTAAAATAAAACTACAGTAGACAAGTTTTTGTTTGCCTAGAACTACTATGGACGCTTTGCGTTGTATGGTGGGACGCGTTGAGGGAGCTGAGAAGGGAGGACAAGTACCGTTTTATATTCATGTACTGCGCTTGCAGATTCACAATGGAAGTTAAACTGGGATACAACGCCTTGATTTTCTATCTTTTTGTAACATACCTTAGATTTACTTAGCAATGGTAACTAATTGGTATTCGACTAAGTGGTACGGCATAAAGCTAAGTAGAATTGTATGGAAATATGGTCACTGGAAGCATATATCACTCCGAAAACAGCATTTGCACACAACACCGGCGTCGCCGGCTGCGCCGAAGAAGGATAGTTCAGTCAACTGCTGCTAACCGGTGCGTTTTCGCACCGAGGCGCAGTTCTACTCCGACGCAGCCTTGAGTTTCTTTCGGCGTTTCTTCTCAAGGTAGTCACTTCCGAAACGCTTGTAGATCACCCGTAGGGTTAGTACTTTATTTGGCTGGCGGTACAAGTCGAGGTTTGTACCCCCAGGGGTGCCCTTGCATGGCCACCCAACCCAAAAATTTCGCTGGCTGAGCACCTTCTGTGCTCGCCCCCTAAGCCCGGTTGAGCTAAAAATGCCTTTTCCGGCTGTCCGCTTCAAAAAAAAAAATTGCACACAAACAAGTTTATAATATTAGTTGATTATAAATACAGTCAGCGAAAATATTGACTACTTCACCACAAAGGACAAAAAACAAATCAAGCACTAACAAGGCAACGGAATTTTACTGATATTCATTAACGATAGTCCAAAATCTGCAAAGACGTAAGATCTTATTAGCATAACCTTGATTTGACAGTAGCAACAAATAACCTTTTCTAGCCGACTTCATTTAATAATTTTATTATGCAAATTACTTCCGGACGACTCTGACACTCAATTGCCAAGACAATTTTAATATTTAGTTACGATTTTAACTACTAATCAATCTTTAATCTATTTTTTTCTACATAATTGCTATTATAAAAAAAATACAGGCTGATTTTATAGTCGAGCGAGATATTCAAGGGGGATATTTAGCATTCGATTCTAATTCCAAATACATAGAAATAGTGATATCTTAATATTTCCATTAAACAAAGTTATTTATAGTCAACATATTTAGGGGCAATTACACACATGATAGAATAACTAACAATTAATTATTAAGGAGGTATTTTGTCTCTCCTAAGGCAGGATAAAGTACGAAAGGGAAGCGAGTCAATTACCTGTTTACCTAAAATTACATTAAAGGAATTTTATCTACATTTTTAGTAAACTAGGAGAAAATCCTGCATAGAACTATCAGAATCGCTATGAAGGCAGCGACCCCTATGTGTCAGATTCCTACTGACTACGAACCCCCGGGGTGTCCCTCTAATCGCTCCACCCTGTCCAGGGAAACAAAATTAATCCAGACGCCCGGGGAGCAAAAAGCTTTGCTTATGCTACGTCTCTGGGATCTTTTACAGGCGGCGAGCCGGACACTGTGCACCGCCTCCCTCTCATCCGAGAAGCAGACTCCCTCAAGTCTATTGCCCGGATATTGGGAGTCGAAGCTGCTCGCGTCCGTAGGCTTTACCCTAGTTACCCTACACGTGACTCCTGGGTGGTGCTGAACGAGCAGCAGCGAGGTGGTAGGGCGTCGGTGCCCGTCTGGATCGCGACCACTGTACATGGGTGTAAAGCCCGTCATAGTGATCAGTTTCGGCTTGTCGCGTTTCGGGATCAGCTTGTGTATATCCAGTAGCTCATATACCTAGAGACCTTCAGTCGTGGTATATGTGGGCCGACATGACGATGTAGACTATCAATGGATTTTCAATCTTTGATAGTCGCTTTCGTTTTTGGACTACACTGTACTTACCATCAGGTACACTGTAGACATTATGTCGAGCCAGTGTAAAAAAAAATATTGTCACCGGGGGATGTCGCGCTCGCTCTGGGCGAACGCGTCCATCCGGCGACGGTGCCTTGGCCGCCGAATGTATAGAGAAGAAGCTAACTCTCTGACATTTACAGCAGCCTCCTTGTGCTTCATCACAATCTTGCGAAAGGATGCCTCTTCGCTGCTGACTATAGCTTTCAGCACCGCTGGCAACGAGAGGTCGACCCTGATGCGGTCTTGAAAAATTTTCCTTTCCTCAGCCTAGATTGGGCACTGGTTGTACTAATCGGTTAAGATACTTCAAACTGATACCACTTTAAAATAGAACAAAACTATTCAATCTCGTTTTTCTGCACAGTCATTAATGGTATTAATTTTGTTTCTGATCTGATAAATATCTTTTTTTTTAGGTATACATATATTTTTACTATAGTATCTATCACTAATACATTTTGTAGTCGATTTATTTATTGTATGTAATAGTTTATTTTAGTGTCACTTGTATTTATTATTTAAGCTATATGTATTTTGTTGTTTATCGATAATTCTTATAAGATGTAACACGACCGGGGCCCTTCACGAAAATCAGCGCTGCAGACTTCCTCTGTGGCTTTAGGCTGATGAAGAAGGGCCCATTTTCGCCATGTTTATATGTTCTGTATTTTCTTTTTTTTTGTGTGTTGTTTGCACATTTGAATTTCTGTTTTTTTGTATATTTGTGGCGAAATAAATACTTTTTCATTTCATTTCATTTTCATAAGTCCTACTAATATTATAAATGGGAAGGTTTGTGAATATGTTTGTTACTCTTTCACGATAAAACTACTGGACAGATTTGCATGAAACTGCCACAGTAATATAGATTATACATCGGAATAACATATAGGCTACAATTTGTAATTATTTTATGTAATTTTGGTCGCAATATAACGATACATGTCAATTAAGTCGGAAAAAAATCTGGCCTCTGAGGGCTATCTTGGCGTACACTGCCTAAACCATTGGAGTTACACAAATATGATGTTTGTAGGATTGTTTGTCTTGAATAGTTTTAAATAAAAGTCCGCGACAGCATATATCTTTAATATATATCTTTTACCTTTAATGTGGAAGTCACTATGACCAAAATTCTATATTATAATACAGAAGATATTCACTAGAAATAATTTATATGGCAGAACGTTTGCCGGGTCAGCTAGTATACAATAAAAAACAAAAATAATTAAATTAAAAAAATAAAACAAACTCAGTTATTGCATAGTGCGCTGCTCATTCAAAAGGAAGGTCTTAATTTTCTGTTTAAAGGTATGTAAACTTAAAGATGATATTTGAAGACGGTATTTTGTTCCAGCAGTTGGACTCATCGTACCGAAAACTGCCTGCATGTTTGGTGTAGTGTGACCAGGAATAAAAAGCTGCTGCACTCCACAGATCTCCAGCTATTAACCCAGCATAGCTTATTGTAGAGATATCGCGCTTGCGATCTGATTACACCAAACAAGAGACAGGCTAGATTTAACTTTCACCGTGTTCTCATTTGTAACATACAACTTATAAAAGATGTAACATTACCCCTTATTGCGATTTCGAAGCAGAAAAACAAGCGCAAGAATTTTGAACATTTGGAATAAGACGTGATGTTTTCGCCAGCAGATGTGGTCCATACAAAATGATTAATGATTAACGATTACAAAATGTAGTCGTAATTTTAATGTTCTTGCTCTATAATCATGATTAAATCCATTTAAAACCTTAAGAAATCAATCAATATGTATTCAATCTGGGATTCTGTAGTGTTTAAAACATATATGAGTAAAATGCAGTCATAATAATGGTAAAAAACTTAAAATGTAATCGTAATCATTTTTATTAATCTGATTACATTTTGCTCATCTGTGCGTACAACTATATCGGCCCACCCATTGAGTTTTGGGCTTGCCAATTTGTCGATCATTTGCGTATATTATGAGACAACTTTTATTACTAGATCTACACACTTCAAATTATTAAAATGAGAAAATAAATTGCCCCCAGTTTGCATACATTGTAGCTCGTTTTTTTTTTTAATTTTAAATTACATTTTTAGATTTCAACTAAAGGCTTACATAATTTTCACTTTTTATTTTCTTTCTTTCTTCATTTGTTAATGTAGTATTATTTATACTTAATAAATTTTCGATGCTCAAAATTTTGAGGTTTTGGTGTTCATTAAAAATAATTAAGTGTCACGCTATTTCCTTTACAAGGTGTACAGGAATACATTAATGCCTATAAATTCACTTGGCGCTTATATATAGTGCCCAGCATGTCTACTAGCGCAGCTGATCGCCGTTTCCAGGGCACTTACATATGACATTTCAATTAGATGTCATGCGGGTTTTTAACAATGTTTTTCTGTCACTGGTAATTTTCCAAACTACGTACGTAATTTTTAAAATCCTACGACAATTCTTTTTTTTTTACCCTGGCTCGACATAGTAACTACAGAGTACCTGATGGTAAGTACAGTGTAGTCCAAAATCGAAAGCGACCATCAAAGGATGAAAATCCACTGATAGTCCACCGTCGTCATGTCGGCCCACATATACCGCGACTGAAGGTCTCTAGGTATACGAGTTAGTGGATATACACAAGCTGATCCCGAAACGCGACAAGCCGAAACTGGTCACTACAATGGGCTTTACACCCATGTACTGTGGTCGCGATCCAGACGGGCACCGACGCTCTACCACCTCGCTGCTGCTCGTTCAGCACCACCCAGGAGTCACGTGTAGGGAAATTAGGGTAAAGCCTACGGACGCGAGCAGCTTCAACTCCCAATTCGCGTTGTCGCGCGTAAAAACTGGTCAATTATGCAGTGGGCTACCATAGCCTTACACTGTTAGGTGTTTATTACGTAAGCGATTTATCAAATACAATGAAATACAGCTAAGAATTCCAAATTGTTATGCGTACAAAATTAAATTAATTCATGGATGTGCGTGGATCTGTTTTTTTTATGGTATAATATATAGCTTTTTTTAAATAGTTTAGTAAAAGGTTTGGCTAACTAAGATTAAAGTTTTATTGATTATTAAAATTAAATTTTTCTGTTTTCTTTTGTGCTTATTGTGTTTTGTTAATTGGTTATCTTTTCTGTATTTTATTATGTATAATGATCTTAATATTTGTATAAATGTGAATGTAGACCTGTCCCAGCGAAATGGCTGTGTCGCCTGCAAGGCCCTGTCAGAACACCAGCGCTGCAGGATCCAGTGCTCTGTAGCACAAGCTGAGACAGGGCCCTTATTGGCGGCGGCCTAGACTTTTCTGGTGTATTGTTTGTCTTTTTTTATGTTTTTGGTTTTTTATGTGTGTTCTATTGTATAATGTCGTTACTTTTGTATGGCTGCTGCTAATAAAACGTTTACTTTTCTTTTCTTTTTTTTGTTTTACTTGACCTTGAAATCAAAGACCTTTCAGATAGATAAACCTATACATTCGGTCCGAAGATTATAAATATTTACAAAATAAAACATTCAAATGAACTTTAATAAACAAAATAATAATAAACTAGAAATTTGTTTTTTACTCGGCAGTCATCGTATGTACATATGTTCGTACTTGATGACTCGACTGAAAAATATAAAGTAAGTTAAGAAGTAAAAATAAAATAAGAAAGAGAAAAAAGAGAAGACCATGGAGAGTTCTTGAAAAAAAACTGATATTTGAGCCTCGGAGCTTAATACGTGCCAGATACCAGTGACGTGCATAGAATATTTGAACAAAGTATGCAGAATCCGCGTAATTAATTTGAATATTATATTATGATAATAATATTATATTGTTTTCATAGAAAAAATAGATGGCGTGAATATAGAATAGTTATGAAAGTAAATTCTACGTTTTGTTTTGTTTAACTTTAAGCAATTTATTCCAGACTTATTGATCGTAAGGGCATGTAATGCTTTCATGCATCTATGGGATGAACGCTACTGCTAGATACATCAGTAATACTAGAATGCCGTGGTGGCTGCCGGCAGAATAGAATAGCACCCCCCTCTTCTTGCTGAGGTGTCGTAAAAGGCGACTAAGGTATCTCTTGAACACCGCAATTCAACCAGGTGTTCAGAGAAGGAAAACTCGACCAAACCTGCATCCTGCTCCCTCCCGATCGTACTGGTTCTCCATTCCATCGGGCCTGAGGGAGTTCGGACGAGAGAGTGCTTTTCTGGCAGCGCGTCCAGCTATGCACTGAAATATCCCCTGCGCAATTGACTGTTTCCGAAAACTGGACCTCGATTTTTTTAATCGGTGTTGAAACAGTCGCCGTAGCCGAATCCGGCTAGGAAATCATCATCACTAGAATGAAAAAAATTAAAACAATATTAATGACATTACTACTGAGAGTAACTGCTTTGGGAGTGGAAGTTGCTCGCGTCCGTAGGCTTTACCCTAGTTTCCCTACACGTGACTCCTGGGTGGTGCTGAACGAGCAGCAGCGAGGTGGTAGGGCGTCGGTGCCCGTCTGGATCGCGACCACAGTACATGGGTGTAAAGTGCGTCATAGTGACCAGTTTCGGCTTGTCGCGTTTCGGGATCAGCTTGTGCATATCCAGTAGCTCATATACCTAGAGACCTTCAGTCGTGGTATACGAGGGCCGACATGACGATGTAGACTATCAATGGATTTTCATCCTTTGATAGTCGCTTTCGTTTTTGGACTACACTGTACTTACCATCAGGTACTCTGTAGTCACTATGTCGAGCCAGTGTAAAAAAAAAAAAAAACTGGTTAGCTTAGGATTCGCAGGTCGAGATATTACATGAGTTGTATTTAACTCGATAACTCAGTAGGTCTGTTAGTCAGTGAACGGCAGCCAAGCTACGTTTGCGATTTATTCTTTACATTGCAGTCGGGCTTTGAAGCCCGAATTGACGGCACGCGCTAGACAATAATATACGTAAATATAGTATTAACTTTCATAGACCACAGACGCGGCAATTTGACAGTGACATTTGTATAAAGTGCGGTTTTGAGTGAGTGTTGTGACTGGAAAAAATTAAACGCTAAAATTTGGATTTGAACTTAAAGGTTGGTTATGTATTATTATGTCATTTTTCGCTAATTTTCGCTTTCACCAGTAAACAGGTGGGAATCTGGGTCAGTGGGTCGTTGAAAGTGATCTCGGCAGATCACGGAGGCTGTGTGATCTTAAAAGCATTTGAATTGTGTTCATGTGAGCGGTTGAGTTTTAATTACAAACCGATTTCTTATTGAATTATTTTTATCATAAAATCGATACTTCTGTATTATTATCGATTTCATTTCACACTGTAAATTTTTAATAAAAGATATTTTAATTTGATATATTTAAAACTGAGAGTATTTTGTTACTATATTATAAATTACGAGAATAGTATTTCAGGAAGTTTTTTTTTATCATTAGGTGAACCTTTAGCTTGCTTGACAGGAAAAGTCTATACTTTCTGTCATATATTTAAAAAATAACAAAAGATCTTTATTAACGTGTATAGATTGTCTTTTACTAAAAAAAATACCTCGATAATCGTAAGGAGTAGTTACATCTAAATAAGATAATTATTAAAAAAAAAAACATTTTTAGTTTCTTATTTTTTAATATAAGTTTTATATTTACTGTGTTTTTTAAAATAATAAATTATTATTTACCATGCAAGGTGTAAGATAGTAAAGCAGAATCAGGAATATAGTTTGTTTCAAATCTATTTGAGGTTCAGTTTTTACTTACCATTAAGTGTAATGAAGTCACTACTTCGAGTAGTGTAGACTAGTATTAATAATCTAACTCGATTAATTTTAATAACGGTTATGTATTTATTAATATATATATATATATATATATAATTTGTACCTTCTTATAACTAGTAAAAATGTAAATAACAATATTCCCTAATAAATCATAAAGAAATATTGATGAGCAAATGAGAATTGATCCGTAAAAACTTTGGACACCGCAGCGTGTGTGGCGCACGATTGAATGGCATGTAGATAAAATTCCTTTTACGTAATTTTAGGTAAACTGACACGTTACCTTTAGTACTTTATCCTGGCTTAGGAGAGACAAAATACCTACTTAATAATTAATTGTTATTTATTCTATCATGTGTGTAATTGACCCTAAATATAATGACTATAAATTACTTTGTTTTAATGGAAATATTGAGATATCACTATTTCTATATATTTGCAATTAGAATCGTATGCTGAATATCCTCCTTGAATATCTCCCTCGTCTATAAAATCAGCCTGTATATATGTATATGTTGTTATTAAATGTCTTGTTCTGATTGACATATCATTGTAGATGCTAGACTACTAAAGCGAAAAACATAAAATCATCGTATTGACTTTATTTTTACGATTTAGGCATTTACCAAGAGCGGATTTTTACATAAGAATTGAAAGTTTTTTTTAAAAACCCGTCAATATTAAATGAAGTGCTATGAAAAACCTATTAGATTATAAATAGATATATATTTTTCTACTGTATTGGAAAATCATTGCGCAAAAGAATTAATCATTTTTACTCAACAACGCCGGAACATAGTATAACACACATCCATATTATTTATACTATATGCGTATATCAACAAAGTATTTAGCAGTGACGTGCATAGGGTAATTGGACAGGGTAAGCAGAATTCCCGTAATTAATTAGAATATTATATTATGATAGTAAATATTATATTGCTTACATGAGACAGATAAATGACGTGAATATGGCATAGATATGAATATAAATGGTTCTTTATTTTTGTTTAACTTTAAGCAATTTATTCCAGACTTATTTATCATTAGGGCATGCTTCATGCATCTATGGAATGAACGCTACTGGTATTTAGCTTAGGAATAAAATATACTACATTTCAAACTTTGCCAGCTTCCAGTTTTAAGCCCAACCATTACATTAACTATTCCGTTTCTAAACTAAAATTATTTTACAAAATGTCAAATCTCTATTATAAAACGATATGGGAAAATATTTAAAATAAAAGTAATATTAGAAAATATATAATCTAGTCAAATGTTAAGAGCGAGACTTTGGTTTTTTAAAAATACACAATTTATCCTTAAAAGATTATAATCGGCGATTTTTAGGCAGTACAATTTAAAACTAACTTAATTTTAAATTGAGCCGATATAGAGGCTCCTATTCTAATAGCTACTCCCGATATAATTCCTTTGCGTACAGCGCCGCCCTCTTACTTATAGGTTGACTTTTGGTAAACAGGATCTTACTCAGCCCTCTTCGTATCTGCTGAATAAGCCCCTGCATCAGTCCAATATGCCTGAGCGAGGGGGATGCATAACTATCTATCATTTAATTTTATCAAAATGTTTAGACCTCGCACACGAGACCCAGCATGTGGGATATGGATTAAATGATTATTGTCCCGATAGCCTTATCGACTAATTGAGTGATTGCAAAAAGCCTCGATTATCATCTCAAGAGGCTCTCGCTTGGTTGTTGGATCAAGGGCCGGATACAGAAGGCAGTTCTACTCGACACGGCACGCATTGTTAGGAGGTTCCTCACTCTGAGCTACTGTGATGTTTTAATATTTTAACATTTATATATAATTTTTTAATATGTATGTATGAAAGTAATTATTTTAAAATAAACACATCAACAAAGTTTAAGATTTAGGCACACTTTTTAAGCCTACTGAATAAAAGGATTTTTTTTAATAAAAAATACTATACTATCAAAAGCGTAATTTTTTGTTTGTTTGTAATTGGGAATAAAATAGTAGTCAAATGAACAACAAATTAAAAGTTTAAAATAAATAACAAAGTTGAAGTAGGAAAAAAATTATGACTAAAAACGAAAAATATTGCGAGATACAAATTTGAGCATTAAAAATGGATATTAGGAGGCATTCAGTAATCAATACGAACTCCTAATACACTGACCAAAGCTCTGCATCTACAGGCTGTCTACAGTGACCTGAGGAATTCAGCTCCAAGTTAACGAGAGATGTAAGAAAAGATCTTGTTCAGTGCATAAATTTGGAAGCAACTTCTCGAAATCATATATTTACTTTTTAAATTTATAAGTAACCAGTACATTAGTTAGATTAGTTTTAATATGCGGAATCGTTTTAATTTCGGGCTGAGTCTTAGATTTTGGTGATGTGTGTATAAAAAAAAATGTAAATATGATGAATACATAATAGTATTAATTTAACAATAAATTAATTAGTTATGAGTTTATTGCTATTGAAGAATTTTAACTAAGCGCCAAATTGCTTAAACAAGTAAAAAACCGCTAAATTTTTTAAATATTTCAATAAAAAGGTATTTTTTTAGGGTACACCAAGAACGGGGGGCGGCGACTATTTAACAGCCCCCCGCCTAGTAGGTGAGGCCCGAACAAGGCCGGACGTCGCCGGATGCCGAGGAAGATGGCTCGGCTTTGCCCTTAGCATCCGACAGGCGGGAGAAGGAACACCCCGGTGGTTTTAGCCGGGGCAGGTCCGACAGACCGGGGGAGCGGCCCTCACCGCTCCCCTGACGGTCCGTAGGGATTTACACCGGGTTAACAAAAAAAAAAAAGGGTACACCAAGATCAAATATATACAATTAAGTGATAAAAAAAGAGATTATTCTAAGAGATTTATACTAGCCTATAATAAGCCGAGCCGTAGACTTGGGGGTCTGCTGCCCGGATGAGAGGGAGGTACGTAGTGTCTATCGCGCCGCCTGTACGATGTGTTTTGGAGGGGGTGGCTTCTGTAATCCCACTCAACAAGACTTTTTCTTCACTGAGCGTCTAGATGAATTTGGTTTCCCAGGATAAGCTGGAGCAATTAGAAGGACAACCCGGGGGTTTTAGTCAGAAGGAGACTGACACACCGGGATCGCTGTCCTCACAGCAGCCCTGATTCTCCTAGGATTTTCCCCCGGGTTGATAAAAAGTACTAGCCTATAATATATATAATATATTTTGAACCATAAATCCTACTAATATTATAAATGCGAAAGTTTGTGAATATGTTTGTTACTCTTTCACGGTAAAACTACTGCACGGATTTGCATGAAACTGCCACAGTAATATGGATTATATATCGGAATAACATATAGGCTACAATTTGTAATGATTTATGTAATTTTGGTCGTAATATAACGATACATGCTAATTAAGTCGGAAATCTAGCCTCTGAGAGCTATCTTGGCGTACACTGCCTAAACTATTGGAGTTACACAAAGATGATGTACCGTAGGATTATTTGTCTTGAATAGTTCTAAATGAAAGTCCGCGACAACATATATCTACCTTTTATATGGAAGCCACTATGACCAAAATTGTATATTATAATAAAGAAGATATTGACTAGAAATAATTTATATAGCAGGATAACGTTTGCCGGGTCAGCTAGTTTATAATATAACTAGTATTAAGTTGGTTACAGTAAAAAAAATTCACATTAAACACGGTGCAACAGTAAAAGTTAAAAAACATTCAACATCAGTTACGATAAACGAAAATCCATGAACGCTTGTACACGGAAAATAATTTATATGTTATTATCTCATAATTACGTATTACCTTGGAGTCCGGCATGATAAACGCATCATCTTTACATTTATTATTTTATTTCTGTATATTCGCTTGTATCTTCTAAATTACACGCTGACTTTCATTATTATTTTGGAAATTTATTCGTAATAATTTATGTGTGTGTGTGTGTGTGTGTATACGTGCTATTTTACTATCAAAAATAATAAAGACATTGTAATGCGTCTTTAAATGTCTTACATATGGCGTGCGCTGGCTAAAATTCTCTGACATATAAACAAAAATAATTTCGTTATAATATTAGCATGGATTGGAGCCCTTAGACAAAGTGATATTCAGTCAGTGATAACGCTGGTAGAAAAGACATCATATATGGATTTGACATATACTTTTGAAATATCATGTCGACATGTTTTATATATAATACTTATATAGGTTTAGAAAATAACAGCAGTAGCGTTTTTTTTGTAAACAAAGATAGTTTAACTAATAATGCTTTTATTAATTTAAGTCTTCCTTTTATTAATTGCAATTTTAACCGTAATAATATATATCATTAAGCTATAAGTAATGAATTCTTTGGCGCTTCGTCGTCAGCAGTTATATATGAACTTTTTATATAACATTTTAAATAATAAAATTAACTGCCTCCAATTTTCATTCAGAGCCCCCGGTAGATATTCCAAACGAGCCGTATCTCTTTTTCACCCACCTTTTAAACGAACAAGCCTTGGCGTCAACAGTTATTTGTGTAAATTATCTCGGAGATTCAAGAGAAAGGTCTTCGGGTTGTTGAGAGATGCACGGACTAATAATCTTGACTTTCATTAACATTGACACAATATAAACAGGCCACTCTAACGTATGTTGTGGATGCCCTAATAGCAACTGCACATTGTTGATTGTAGTTGTGTATGTGTTGTGTGAGTGGAGAATTGTACCGGGCCACTGGCAACCCTATAAAATAAATAAAGTCTGAACATTGAACAATCTCTTTGTATGCCTACAGTTTACTGTACCCACACAGCTACCGCAGTTTAACGAAATAAAGTCGGCCAAAGCCGAGTTTTATAACAAACCGGTACCTTATAAAAACAGTAATCGAGTTATGAAGAGCGTTCAGATATTTCAGCACTTTCGTGTTACGTCAATAGTTTCGTAACAAATCAATAGTTTGAGTAAACAATATTATTTTATTACTTGAGGTTTTTTCAATTTATTGACAATGAGTTTATTGAATATTAGTTACACACGCGACTTTTTTTTTCTTTTTTTGTATCCCGGGGGAAAATCCTGCATAGGACCATCAGGGACGCTGTAAGGGCAGAGACCCCGGTGTGTCAGACTCCTACTGTCCAAAACCTCCGGGTGTCCCTCTGATTGCTCCACCTGGGCCTGGGAAGCCAAATTCATCCACGGCCCGCGTCACGCTTTATGCAGCCGTAGCTCCGACCTGTGTACGTACAATCTAAATTGAACTCTATTTTATATCATTCCCAATATAGAATATTAGCTCAACTAATATTGGAAATTCACAAATTTCCGAAACTGTCAATATTTTAACTTAATTCTATTCATATCAACTTGAAATTGAAATTGATTGATTGAACTTGAAATCATTGTGTTTCAGATTAAAGTTAATGTTACCTTAAGTTTTATTCAAGTGACCTGAACATTTGTTTTGTACAATTTTTTTCCAATAGATGATCGACGTGATTTCTTTAAGCTGACACAACTTATTTATGAACCTATTGAAATAAAATAAACACTAAATGTTAAAGGCAGCTTTCCATAATACATTAGTGAAAACCACATTTAAAACGGTTATGTCGATTCAGATATTAAAGGAGTCAAACGGTTAGAGACATGTGTATATAGATTAACGATTCTAGTATATTTTTACTGACCTATACAATGCAAGTGAGAATTTTCTGGGTGCTCTTGGAAGTTCTGGCAAATTATCGTATCTACGGAATGATGGAGAGGTGACTGAGGAATTATGGAAAATTATAATTTTGGAGTATTTTTTCTGGTATATTTCTTTAGTTACCGCAAAAAAAGTAGCTTGAGAAGTTATTATGTCATAAGATCGTAAAACTAAAGTCTTCAAGCTTTTAGTTTTACAATATGACCATTTTTCACTGAGATGCAGCCCGTCAAATATCGGGAAAAAATTGTTTTTTTCTTTTAATCCCTTAATTGTTGTGCGTAGTTTATATTCTTAAAGAAAATTTCCACCCTACCCTAAGATACATGATTGTATGGCATTGAACGTATTCGGAAACGGTAAAAGTGAAGAAATAAATCCTTGGCTGAGGTTTAATTGGAAGCTGCTTCACGCAACGGTATGAGAGAAGTTATTTTGCCTATCGTATTACGTAATATATTCGAGATATAGTAAACTTTTTTTTATTTTTTGCATTCATCTATATTACAATTTTATAACCTTGCGTCTTTTCAATCTACAAATAGCTTATCTATACTAATATTATAAAGCTGAAGAGTTTGTTTGTTTGAACGCGCTAATCTCTGGAACTACTGGTTCGAATTGAAAAATTCTTTTTGTGTTGAATAGACTATTTATCGAGGAAGGCTTTAGGCTATATAACATCACGATGCAATTATTAGGAGCGAAGAAATAATGGAAAATGTGAAAAAAACGGGGAAAATTATTCATCCTTGAATGCTTCCATTGCGTGCGCTGCGAAAACGGTCCAAGATACCAAAAATATATGTATAACAGAGTTATTCCTCTTAAAATGATCTAAAAAAAATGTCCGCGACAGTATATGTCTATCTCTTAAGATTAACTCACTAGAACCGTTTAAATGGTAATCAAATTTGGTCGAAATTAATGCATTTTTTGTTAAGAGTTGTATCAACGTAATAATATTAATCTTTATCCAAATAAATGTGTTGTTGATTAAGAGTATTTAATTGTGAACAAAATTGTCTTTGACATCACTTAATTTCAATGAACATCTTAGAAGATATTACAATAACTTATATAGCAAAACAACGTTTGCCGGATCAGCTAGTAAACAATATAAGGTGCGATTTTGTTCGTAAATCCGTCAACTGTCGTTTAAATAACGCAGTTCCTCTTCGACGCAGCCTTGAGTTTCTTTCGGCGTTTCTTCTCAAGGTAGCCGCTTCCGAAACGCTAGAAGATCATCGTTAGATTCATTTTTCTGATTAGCCGCGTATGTCAAGACTCAAACCCAAAGGGATGCAGTCGCAATGCTACGCAACCCATAAATTTGCTGGCTGAGCAACGCAAGTGCTCGCCTTCACACACCCGGGGAAGTTGTAAAGGACTTCCCCGCAAAAGGAAACAGTCTTGCCGAATAAATAAGATTTTCAACAAGACACAGAACGAGTTAATAAAAAACGTAGTAACAACAACGACTATACACTTGTCCCTAAATCCTTAATGACTGACCTTTTTTTATCGCTACCTACACCCTCGTCATGATATAAATAATTATATAATTCCACTTTGAAACGTAGTTAAATATTGAAACGTGATATTTTTAAAGCTGTACATCTTAATATATATAAATTACGTGTCACGTTGTTTGTCCACGATGGACTGTTAAACTACTTAACCGATTTTAATAAAATTTTCACACCTCGTGCAGTTTGAACTAACTTCAAAGATAGGATAGTTTTTGTCTCAATTCATAGTCGCAATATTATTTTATTGCGAATTATTTGTTTATTATTTGTCAGTCACAATTTTCAGTAGCTCCAAACGATTCTAACAGATGGCGGTATCTGTTGACTGGATTGAGTAACTATTCGTTATATAGTGCTATGTTAAACGTACTGTAGGGGTTGTTACTACAATAAATGCGTTTCACATGTATCTATCATGTATCAAAAACCATCGTCAGAGCAACGCGTGGCCGGGTCAGTTAGTGTAATATATAAAACAAAGTCGGGTTTGTTCGAACATTTATAAATCAAGAACGGCTAGACTGATTTTCATGGTTTTTGATTAGTTGTGGTTGTCTCCGTCCCAAATTGAAAGTTGGGAGTCGAAGCTGCTCGCATCCGTAGGCTATACCCTAGTTTCCCTACACGTGACTCCTGGGTGGTGCTAAACGAGCAGCAGCGAGGTGGTAGGGCGCCGGTGCTCGTCTGGATCGCGACCATAGTACATGGGTGTAAAGCCCGTCATAGTGACTAGTATTGGCTTGTCGCGTTTCGTTTCGTTTTTGGGCTACATTGTACTTACCATCAGATACTCTGTATTCACTATGTCTAGCCAGTGTAAAAAAAAAATACAGAATAATTATAAAACACATTGGAAAATTAACTAAAATATAAATAAAGAAAACATTTTCCCATACAATATATCTATGGGTTTCGTAACTGTCAAATATTTAATGTCCATCTCGCCGATACAGTAAACTCTTCCCTCAAATTAAAAACGTATTTAAATAAAGGTTTAGAATCGACAAGATATATCCACAATATTCGAATAATGGCGTATTTTAGATTAAAAAAATATAGAATAATGTCAGTTACGAATAAGGATTGACATATATAATGGTTGTCAAATATTTATTATGCGTGCGTTCAGAAATTTATTTTGCGTAAACTAAGATAACTATATTGAAATATTTATTTTGTATTCATTTTTTACTTACATTAAATTATTTGGTATTTATTGCGTGAGCTCGCTTCATCATCCGGGCAGTAGAGTTTAGGGAGTCTGCTGCCCGGGTGAGAGGGAGGCGGCGCACGGTGTCCGGCACGCGTGGGAGAGGTTTTGGAGGGGTGGGCTTTACTCCTTCCCCTCCCGGAGAGGTAGCCTCAACAAGGCTTCTTGTTCCCTGGGCGTCTGGATGAATTTGGCTTCCCAGGCCCAGGTGAAGCAATCAGAGGGACACTCCGGGGGTTTTTAGTCAGTAGGAGTCTGACACACCGGGGTCGCTGCCCACACAGCGTCCCTCATGTTTCCATGCAGAATTTTAACCCGGGATACATAAAAAAGCTCGTTTCTTCATCGGTTAAATCATCATTTTTTCTACCGGATGAGATTGAGGTCAATCGCAAGCCTATCTGTAAATAAAAAAAAGAAATAATCGATGCCATTTATACAAAATTAATAATACAATATTTTCAGCTTGAAATAATTATTACCATTGCAAAAGTACTTCTTCCACGCGAACGATGTCGCGGGCACAGCTAGTGATATAATACAATCCATTTAACTCGGGGAGTAACCTTTTTTTATATAACTAAAAGTCTCTACTCACTATACCAGTATATAACCGTGCTGCTATAACCGGACCGGATACTAATGCAAGGTAAGAAGCAAGGTAAATGCTGGCTGAGTGGTTCCACTAGTCACTTTTATATTTGTGGAATTTATATACGTGGAAAAATCCTACATACGACCATCAGGGTCTCTGTGAGGGCAGCGACCCTGGTGTTAAAAACCTTCTTACTGAATGAGCAGCATACCGTGCAACAACTAGATCCATCTTTTATTTAGTTGTTTATAGTTGTTTAAATTTATTTTATAGCATGTAGACGCCGCCCGATACGTAATTGTAATACACGCCCTAAGGGTTGTTAGAGTGATACGAGACGTGCGGGGTAAGGGATGCTCTTGCTAAATCAGTCGACTACCGAGACCCGAGGCTAGAGTATGTGCGTGTGCGTCGCAGTTCGGTGTGCCTTAAAGTGCAAATAAACAGTAAAACGTCAAAATCCGAGTCTTTCTACAACCACACCCACGACTACCGGTCATAATTTATTATTTCATTTGCATTTAATTTGTATGTATCTGTATATTAAAGATAATAATGTATATGATATGTGTATGTAATATACTTCTATATTTGTATTTTATGTATATGTGTATTTTCATCTATGATATATATCTATGTATCTATGATACGGTGAATTTTAGTCTCTAATGCTGTGTATCTGTACTATATTGATTCCTTCCTTGTTGTTTTTTGCGCGTCGACGCATTAAATGGCTGTCAGCTGAAAATCAGCGCTGGGTGGCTCGTCTGGTCACTTAGCATTTGCTGAGCTGACTTCCCTTTGGCGCATCATCACAACACAGGGTATAGCTTTAGTTGTTTTCTATTTTTATTTACCTATTCTGATGTGGTGTATGTTGTGTTGTGTGCCAAATAAATGTTTTATTACTATTTATTATTATTATTTTATGTGTCAGATTCTTACTGACTAAAACATCCGGACCGAATAATCTATTCAGTATTCTTCTCTGAGAATATTTGCTTCAGCTGTTTTCTGTTTTCATAGACCTATTATTATTTATGACCTGTATTGCGTGTAATGTATCATTTTTTTTCTTTCTTTCGCTAACAATTGGAGGCTCCTTGTAGTTATTCGTATTTTTTTAACGGACTCTGCTTTAAATGACTCCCGTTTTTTTGGTAACCCGGGGGAAATGTCTAAAAGACCTTCAGGGGTGGTGAGGGCCGTCCCTCAGTGTGTTGGATTTGCACCGATTAAAACCCCCAGGGTGTTCCTTCTCCCGCCTGCCGAGAGCGCAGGGCAAGGCTGAGCCATCTTCGTCGGCACCCGGCAACGTCTGATCTTCTAGGCCCAATCTACTTGGCGAGGGGTGGTTAAAAAGTTGCCCTCCCCTCCCGTACTCCTAACACATTTGACGGGGAGGGTGGTGTGAAATACCACTCTCCCTTCATCTCCATGATTTGTCATTTAGAGCAGTGTGCGGCAATACATCGCACACCGCTCACGCCTGGATCTGGCCGGCGTACTCTGCGCGCCATTCGAAATGCTTTAAATGACTCCCGAAAACATGTTCGTAAACATAAGTTTTAGCCAAATCAACTAACCAGTTTTTAAAGATTTTTTTTTTAATAAACGTTGTATTATCTTCTTTGCTTTATAATTAATGCATTTAAAAACCAATTGAAATACACAAATAGCAAGGATGACATTGAAATCAATTAATCCGGTTCTGATATTACAACAATAACCGCACAGATCAAACGGCAGCCAATGTTTTGGGTTCTATGGCGCTTACAAAAACTCGTAATACACTTTTATTATATACTAGCTGATCCAGCAAACGTTGTTCTGCTATATACATTATTTCTAGTGAATATCTTCTGTATTATAATATACAATTTTGGTCATAGTGACTTCCACATAAAAGGTAGATATATGCTGTCGCGGACTTTTATTCAAGACAAATAATCCTACGGTACATCATCTTTGTGTAACTCCAATGGTTTAGGCAGCGAACGTCAAGATAGCTCTCAGAGGCCAGATTTTTTTCCGACTTAATTGACATGTATCATATTACGATCAAAATTACATAAAATCATTACAAATTGTAGCCTATATGTTACATGCAAATCCGTCCTGTAGTTTTATCGTGAAAGAGCAACAAACATATTCACAAACTTTTGCATTTATAATATTAGTAGGATTGATTTTTTTTTTTTTTTTTTTATAACTTATAGGCGAACGCTTGAACTCAATCACACCTGGTGGAAGGTGAAGATGAGTCCGATGATGAACCGCGTCCGCCTAACAAATGCCTATTCACTCTTCTTTTAAAGACTCCCAGGTCATAAGATCGCGGAAATATGGCCGCTGGTAGCATATTCCACTCCTTAGCTGTTCGCATGATGAATGTTGAAGCGAATCTTCTCGTGCGGATATAAGGAACATCCACCACATACGGATGGTATCCGACACGATGTCTTGTGGTTTTGTGGTGGAATGGGGCTGGTGGAATCAAAGAATGTAGTTCCTGAGAACACTCTCCACCGTGCAACCGATACCGATACCGATGTATTGATTTGTCGGAACGTAGGAAACTGTCATATTGTAACTCACTCTAGTGGATAAGAGCATTTACAGTACATTAAGTCTTGGAGTGCTGCAATTAATAACATTAAAATAATTGGTCTATAATATTTTAAAATGTACTTCGAAATCGGAATGTCGCCTTTGACAAAAACAACATCAAATAACTTTGATATTTTCCTGTACAGGGTACAATATTATAATTAAAACCAAACAAGTTACGGCTTTTGATATGACGTGAAAGACCCCACAAAAAAATCACATTAATGAAAGGAATAATTTTAAATAATTCATACCTCAAAAGCAGAAGTCGCTAACCTTCAGCCGATTCTTGCTTAATCTAGCCAAATAAGGCCTCGCAGGGGCTAATTAAGTTCACCTCTGATATGTTTAAAGGGGCTCATTGATATACGGTTTAAACCACGGGCTTGAAACTGAAATTTATAAACGCTACTTTAGCTAAGACTTTGCTCAGAGCACAGATCTAAGTATAGACAGGCAGTCATCCTATAAGGTACCCTTTTCCCATCTAAGATATGAAATCCTAACATGTATGGAGATTAGCCCTAAGTTGCGCTGACAGTCGAGAAATAAGTCAGACAGAAACATCAGGTTTTTGACGCAGAATATGTATCTAAAATCCGTTAACATTGGCAAATACCCGTACGGTTAATTGCAAAGCAGAAGCAAAGCTATGTGTCTTGGTAAGAGTCACACCCCGTATATTTTAACGGGTTGGTTTAGACTTACGAAGAAACTAGCGCTACCTGGCGAAGAGGACGCGTAGCAAATTGAATTATAAACATTGGATATTCTGTAAATTGAAATTCATAAATACATATTAAAATGGAGACATACACGCTTTCCAGCAATTATAATGTAATAAGAAAATTAAAAAGTAATTATATAGAATAAGATACAAGAAATAAAAGCTTTTTTTCCTCAAAAGGGCTTGTACCCAGAGCATTAACAATAACAAAAAATACTTTTTAATTTTGTCTATTTACAGGGAATAGATATTACTTTTCGAAAGATTAGTTGTTTATGTGGCAACTATTCGTATAAAAGCTTTCATTTTTAACATAAACAAAAGTCTTGCAAACACTGGTTTTAATTTACACTTAGGTGTGACATTTGAAAACATATCGTTATAAAGAGAGGTGATAATTGATAAAAGTCATTAATGAAATAATATTACAAGTAATTGTGGTATAATTTTTTTTATGAATGGTTTGACATTTAAATTAGACTTAGAAATGATTTAATATGTTTTAAAATATCTTGAAATGGTCGTCTTGGTTGAGAATTCCCGTCATATACCTCACTAAAGAGTATTGGAGTGTAAGTTTGAAGCGTGAGCGGTTGTTTTGACAGCTTCGTCTATTGGAGAATTCGTCTGCTGGTTTGTCGTTTCTGTGGTCTTTTAATCGTGTTATTGTTGATATTCTGATATCAATAATATACCCGGATGACAGAGTGTGGCATGGAATTAGTTATTTTCTGATGGGGTGGGGTGAAGTGTGCGTTGCTTTGGTCGACAATTGTGAAGTCTGTCTGAGACTACTGAACAATTAAATTACAATCGTCGGGTTTAAAACGCTTGTACCCAGTGCCGTAAAACTTCGTATAAAAAACTTCCTAAACAAATTTTTACGGTAATTTAAACATAACAAATACTTAAGCGTCTCGGTACATCGCAAAAAGTTTTTACATTATCTTTACAAATCTTAACAATAGCGGGAAAAAAAATTGAATTAATTTTGCACAAACACTAACATTTTTTTATATTCGTAAATACGTATATTACAAATTGTTTGGGTTGTTGATTATTTAAAATATGTAGGTATTATATCGGGCAGTAGACTTGAGGGAGTCTGTTACCCGGATGAGAGGGTGGCGGTGTGCAGTGTCCGGCGTGCCGCCTGTGAGATAGGTATTGGAAGGGTGGGCTCTTTACCCCCACCCCTCCCAGAGAGGCAGCCTCGACAAGGCATTTCACTCTCCGGACGTCTGGATGAATTTGGTTTCCCAGGCTCGGGTGGAGCGATTAGAGGGACATCCCGGGGGTTTTTAGTCAGTAGGAGTCTGACACACCGCGGTTGCTGCCCTCACAGCGGCCCTGATGGTCCTATGCTGGATTTTCCCCCGAGAAACAAAAAAAAAAATGTAGGTATTATAGCCGGGCAGTAAACTTGAGGGAGCCTGTTGCCCGGATGAAGGGTTGGGAGTCGAAGTTGCTCACGTCCGTAGGCTTTACCCTAGTTTCCCTACACGTGACTCCTGGGTGGTGCTAAACGAGCAGCAGCGAGGTGGTAAGGCGTCGGTGCCCGTCTGGGTCGCGACCACAGTACATGGGTGTAAAGCCCGTCATAGTGACCAGTTTCGGCTTGTCGCGTTTCGGGATCAGCTTGTGTATATCCAGTAACTCGTATACCTAGAGACCTTCAGTCGTGGTATATGTGGTACATGGCGATATAGACTATCAATTGATTTTCATCCTTTGATAGTCGCTTTCGTTTTTGGACTACACGGTACTTACCATCAGGTACTCTGTAGTCATTAAGTCGAACCAGTGTAAAAATAAAAAAAAAATGAGAGGAAGGCAGCGTTCTATGTCCGGCGGGCTGTCCGTGAGAATGGTTTGGAGGGGTGAGCTCTTTACACCCACACCTCCCAGAGATGAAGCCTAAACAGGCTGTTCGCTCTCCGGATGTCTGGAAAAATCTGGATTCTCAGACCCGGGAGGAGTATTTGAATGGACACCCTGGGATTTTAAACCAGTAGGAGTATAGGAGTATTGCCTAGGTAGTCATACTCTCAGACTTGGCACTCCCTGCGAAGCCCCCGGATGGTCAGGGGAGTCCGGTACACCTCAGTTGGCATAACCAGTAGTCGGTTGAGGCAGTCCTATGAGTATTTTACACAAGCTCATTTTCCCCTAATAAACGTGAAATCTATACTAATATTATAAAGCTGAAGAGTTTGTTTGTTTGTTTGTTTGTTTGAACGCGCTAATCTCAGGAACTAGTGGTTTGAATTGAAAAATTCTTTTTGAGTTGAATAGACCATTTATCGAGGAAGGCTTTAGGCTATATAACGTCACGATGCAACTATTAGGAGCGAAGAAATAATGGAAAATGTGAAAAAAACGGGGAAAATTATTCATCCTTGAGGGCTTCCATTGCGTGCGCTGCAAAAACGGTTCAAGATACCAAAAATATATGTAAGAAAGAATTATTTCTCTTGAAATGATCTAAAAAATGTCCGCGACAGTATATGTTTATCTTTTTAGATTAAGTCACTAGAAACGTTTTTATGGTAATCGAATTTGGTCGAAATGAATGAATTATTTGTTAAGAGTTGTATCAACGTATTGATATTAATCTTTATCCAAATAAATGTGTAGTTGATTAAGAGTATTTAATTGTGAACAAAATTGTCTTTGACATCACTTAATTTCAATGAACATCTTAGAAGATATTACAAAACCTTATATAGCAAAACAACGTTTGCCGGATCAGCTAATATTCAATAAAACCGGCCAAGTGCCGGTTAAACTAGCGCACCGAGGGGTCCGTACAAATAAAAATATATTGTGGAATTTGACTAACTTTCCTTTTTTCGAGTCATACAAAATAATTATACTCACATGAAACTGAATTCATTTATGTAGAAAAAAAATGTTTTATCACGCTTTTTCACGCTTGACCAATATTTTAACTTTTCAAATTTTATTTTCAGATAAGTAGCTCTCATGTTTCCTAGCATTGTATTCTTGTATCTCTAGGAGTTTAGGATTTTCCAATACTGGTCAGTCTTTCGAAATAAATAATTTACAAAAATATATATTTAGAAAACCGGAGCTATTTCGCATAAAAAATAAATAAAAAAATATACGAGGTCATTAAATTAACTCGATTTAATTTTTACTTGGATAACGAAAACAGCATCAATCGGAGATTCAACACAATAATAGAATACTCACGTAAACTAACAAGAGAGTTTTCTAACTATGTATTTTAATTATATAACGTTAAATTTAGGGCTTTCGAAGGTTTTCCTTTATAAGCATTATATGGTATATAACTTCGCTTTTTGCCAAATTTAATGCATCTTGGTCAATGGGACGTACCCGATAAGTTTCAATTTTTCCTCGAAAACTGCAAAAACATTAAAAATACGAGATAAGCGGGCATATCTTTCAAATGCTTTGCGCTACAAGGGATCAGACGCCTGAATATTTGGTATAAATTTTAACTCAAAGTCGCCACGCCTTACTGGAAAGAAGGGTCCTAAAGAAAAAATCGACAGATGGACAATACAGTAATCCCATAAGAAATCCATGTTTTAAGGAAAGGAACACTAAAAACTGCCATTATTAAAATTGAGTCATTATTCTACTTTAATGGGTACGTTAGTTCAAAGTTACAATATTACTAAACCATCTCTATAATTTTAACACATATGGAATAACTTTTAATGAATTGATACAGCGGGAAGCAATTAACATTTTTTAAGATTTTATCGTTACAGACAAAACAATTTAACATACTAACATACATACACGCGGTTTTATATAATAACTAGCTGACCAGGCAAACGTTGTTCTGCCATATAAATTATTTCTAGTGAATATTGTATTATAATATACAATTTTGGTCATAGTGGCTTCCTCATAACAGGTAGATATATGCTGTTGCGGACTTTTATTTAGAACTATTCAAGACAAACAATCCTACGGTACATCATCTTTGTGTAACTCTAATGCTTTTGGCAGTGTACGCCAAGATAGCTCTCAGAGATTTTTTTCCATATACATATATGATAATGGTGTGCACATATTGTTTGCTTAGTATTTATTAACCCCTGACGCAAATAGTGTTGTGGTGTGTATTTACCTGACTGTGGCTTGCAGCTACTAAACAAATAAATCGATTGTAGGGTTACGTCGTCTTTCTTTCTGTCATGCAAGGCTCTTTTTCTCAGACACGTGTCGAGATATCAACTTAAAATTCGTATCAAATACACTAGTTAGCAATTTATATGACCATGAAAATCACATATCTAGGTCAATGCAATAAAAATATATGTTTATTTAAGTCATATATTTTATCATTTTTGCCGTTATCGCAATAGAATCAATACCTAAAGGATGAATATTGAATATACTATTCGTTGATCTAGATTCATGAAATTTGGCAAGATGTCTTTTATCAAAAGTACTAACTTTTGCCCGCGGCTTCGCTCGCGTTAAGAAGTATTATTATTAATTATGTATAGTTTTTGCGGCTTTACTTTTGTTTAGCGTGTGTAAAAAATTAGGGCCTACAAAACTACTTTGTACACAATATTCTTAACTAATCTGTCATTAGGCGCTAAAACTATAAACCTATTGGGTGAACTTACTCGTGAGCAAGCAACATAAAACTGTCCATGAGAGAAGCAATGTTCTCTCAAGTCAATACCCACAAATTTGAGAGTTTGCCCCTGAGACTTGTTTATTGTCATGGCAAAGTAGACTTCACCTACCTACATGCCAAATTTCAGCCCGATCTGTCCAGTGGTTTGGGCTGTGCGTTCATAGATTACTATGTCAGTCAGTTAGTTAGTTAGTCACCTTTGAGTTCTATATATTTAGATAGGAACAACTCTAAAATTGATTTTTGCTGTCATAAGTGTATTTACATTTGGTAAAAGGATCGTGCCTTATATTGCAGTACAAGGATATCCGTTTACTAACAGCAAAATTAAATTTGCACTTAAATCTGATTTATTTTTCCTTAAGAGAATTGCGCAGTGCAGTACTTTCATAGTTTATTTGTACGAAACCATCGGTTCGCAAGTCCGATCCTCGCTTGCCCGGTTTTTTATAATATAAACAGCAGTCCGATTATAAAATCATTCGCTTTTGACCATGCGATATTTCACACAACCGGTTCTTGCAAAATCTAACTTGGGTCTGGCAGCCCAGTATATGACGCTTGTCGTAATTAAAAACGCTATACACTTTCTAACGGTTGCGAGAGAGATGGAATATCATACCCACCTTGTCTCGCTTAATTTCATTGGTCTATTTTAGCTTATGAATTTACATTTGACATCTTTAACTGTCATAACAACTAAGAAACAGGCATTAGTGTCGAGGCATGCATGAACTTAATAAAACTTTGAAAACATTTACGAATTATCACATAGAATATATAACAGAAAATGCACTAATTGCATCGGTCATTTCAAAAACCTCTTAAGTCACTCAATTAGAATTTTTCAGGAATCAATGAAACCTGTTCATACTGAAACAAATGAGTTTTAAAGGATTTTTTTATGTTTAAATTAGTATTTGAGTGGTACAAAATTAAAATAGCATTACAGTTTATTAATATAAATAATGAAATAAAAACCTGAAAAATAGTTCTTGACTTATGTGGTTTTAGCGAGAAATAGGATTAGTGGTATATAATTTAACCAAAACAAACGTAGTAATCATATTATTTATTGCTTATAATTGAGAATTACACTTAAAACTAATCTTTTTAACATTTTACATGTATTAATTTGTCACGTTTTAACGTTTATGGTACATAGTCATATTTTCCATCATTCTGATCTGGATTATCTTCAACATTTGCAGTTGGCCAGCTAAAAATGTTATTATAAAATCATGTTATGTTATGTTTATTTAGGAGTCGAATCTGCTCGCGTCCGTAGGCTTTACCCTAGTTTCCCTACACGTGACTCCTGGGTGGTGCTAAACGAGCAGCAGCGAGGTGGTAGGGCTCCGGTGCCCGCCTGGATTGCGACCACAATACTTGGGTGTAAAGCCCGTCATAGTGACCAGCTTCGGCTTGTCGCGTTTCCGGATCAGCTTGTGCATATCCAGTAGATCACATACCTGGAGACCTTCAGTCGTGGTATGTGTAGGCCGACATGACGATGTAGACTATCAATGGATTTTCATCCTTTGATAGTCGCTTTCGTTTTTGGACTACACTATACTTACCATCAGGTACTCTGTAGTCACTATGTCGAGCCAGTATAAAAAAAAATGGCATATGCTCTTCCAGAATGCTATCTTGAACGAAGAAGTTGTTATTTTTTTTATTAATGAGAATGAACGTTGAATCAATCCATCAATATATTCCTCCGACTTACGTGGTTTTTATCCAGAATAAGCATCCACCTTTAAGGAACCATTTTCAGCAAAAAAAGCATGTTGGAAAAAAATGTGACTTAAGAGGTTTTTGAAATGACCGATTCAATTCTATGTTCCATGAGACAGTTTCATTAAGAAGATAATATTATTACCACACACATATTATATATATATTTTTACCACGGGAAAATCCATCAAAATACTTTCCGATTACTATAAAGGTGTTAGACTCCTAAAGACTAAAAATCCCTGGGTGTTCCTCTCGCATCGCGGTAAGTCGACCGTGGTACTGAATTACGCAATTAACTTGCTAGACCACAATAAATTATGGGATGGATTGTGTTGCTTACCTACAAAAATCTGTCGTAATAGAAGCTTGGAACAACCACTCCCAGTTATCCTCGTGCAAAGGCAGTGGATTCCTATAAGTAGCACTGTCTATGTTAGTGTTAAGCTGTGCGCAGGTGAGAATGAAAGCTACCTACCTTTTTTTTATTACCCGGGGGAAATCCCTAACGGAACTCAGAGGGCGATGGGGGTCGTCCGCCGGTGTGTCGGACTTGCACCAACTAAAACCCCCGAGGTGCGCCTTCTCTCCGTCCAGCCGGGACCGTAGGCGCAGTAGCGTCCGTTTCTCCGGCCCGCGACGACTTCAAGTAGGCATCTTGTCTGTGTTTGCGAGGGAATGGTGCGAAGAGCCACCCCTCGCTCTCCTTATAAGTAGTTGTCTTGAGGCGGTGTGCGGGAATACGCCACACATCGCTCTCGCCTGAATAGGTTGGGCGACGCGCCCCCTCAAACGCATCGCCCAGGCGTCGTTCCGGTTACGGAGGAAGGCCTGTGGCATAGACCCCCCCTCCTTCGTCCTGTTATGCATGGGCGACGGATCGGGTTGTTGGGGCTGGCTTTTGCCTCCCTGTCCCTCTCCGCCACCTCCATAACTGACTCACAATAAGTGAGAACCACCTGCCATGCCCTGTCGCTGCCGACCATTGCGCGAACGAGAGCCGGAAGTGACAGGTCACCACCCACCACCCTAGAAAGCTACCTGCCACCTCCCTCGTCAAGTCTGTAGAATGGTCTATTCCTATAAATTACGCATAGCCATTTTTTTTTCGTAACCCGGTGGAAAATCCTACATAAAACCATCAGGGCAGCTGTGAGGGCAGTGACCCTTTAAGTAAGTAACATGCTTTATTAAAAGAAATAACCTATGCTTCGACTTTTTTAATTGTAAAAAAAATTTCAATACATCAACCAAATCCAGTTTTTGCTACATATGCATATCGTTTTTGTTTTTGTGATACTACGCTGTAATGAATTTAATGAACCAAACTATTGGTTTCAATTTAAATTTATATAAAAAGTTTGAATACTTGATTAGAATGTTTATTTCAAAGTCGTCTTGAACATTTATGCAGCTATGCATCCGTCAGTGTCTTTTAAATATTTTAAAAGCAGGCAAATAGTAAAGAAACTTATTACAGACAACCACAGTAGGAAACAAAATATAATAATTTACAAGTAAAAATCTATACTAATATTATAAAGCTGAAGAGTTTGTTTGTTTGTTTGTTTGTTTGAACGCGCTAATCTCAGAAACTACTGGTTCGAATTGAAAAATTCTTTTTGTGTTGAATAGACCATTTATCGAGGAAGGCTTTAGGCTGTATAATATCACGATGCAACTATTAGGAGCGAAGAAATAATGGAAAATGTGGAAAAAACGGGGAAAATTATTCATCCTTGAGGGATTCCATTGCGTGCGCTGCGAAAACGGTTCAAGATACCAAAAATATATGTATGAAAGAATTATTCCTCTTAAAATGATCTAAAAAAATGTCCAACAGTATATGTCTATCTTTTAAGATTAAGTCACTAGAACCGTTTTTATGGTAATCAAATTTGGTCGAAATTAATGCATTATTTGATAAGAGTTGTATCATCGTAATAATATTAATCTTTATCCAAATAAATGTGTTGTTGATTAAGAGTATTTAATTGTGAACAAAATTGTCTTCGACATCACATAATTTCAATGAACATCTTAGAAGATATTACAAAACCTTATATAGCAAAACAACGTTTGCCGGATCAGCTAGTTAATAATAAAAAGGCGATTAATTAATAAGACAAAATTCGTATATCGTGACCCAGCTCTTGATACCCGTTTTTAAATTGCAGCTGCGGTCCGCCGCCCTCCCAAAGATCCTTTTCTATAACAGAATACTGCCAGGTGGAATATTTGGTGGAATACATCTCCCAATATCCAGGCGTGAGCGATGTGCCATGTATTCCTGCACAACTTCCCTATAAAAACTCATAGAGACAAGAGAATGGATGGCACTTTACACCATCCTCTCACCACAAAATGTAGGTGTGGCGCAAAGAAGGCTATACGTCGCCGGGAGCCGAAGATATGGCAAAGCTGGACCCCTGGCCCCGGCAGGTGGGAGCAGGAACTCCCCGGTGCTTTTAGTCGATAAGAGTCCAGCAAATCACTGACGTCCGTGAGGATTTCCACTGGGTTACAAGAACAAAAGGGTTGCAGTTACAGACTCGCGGCTGCCAAAATTAACACGTGCCTCGAGTATCAATTTGTATCCGGAGGTTTTTAATCATATGAGATTTCCTGATTGCTATAATCAAATATAATTTAGATGTTAAAAAAAAAATTAAATACATTTGAATTTTAAATGAAACTGCCTCTAGAAGCCATTTAGTATAAAGTAATTCTGTTTAAGGGATATAATAATTTAAACTGAATAATTAATTCAATAAGATTTTTAGAAGCCGCTTTTAGACTTAAACCGTTAATAAATTATTGGATTTTTATAATACAATAAAATTATATATCTCTATTGTCAATCTATAGATATATACTTGTCTTAATTTTATTTTATTTAATATATCAACGATATATATACGAAATAATTTAAAAAACATATACATGGGTTCTAAGACAGCGTGTTATATTTTTAGAGGTGTACCTAGCTATACACAACATAAGTATATATAAATAAATATATCAGTTAATTCTCTGATATTCAAGAGGATCCAGATGCATACAATGGATAAGAAAATATATAAGATAGCAAGTTTTAATTGTAAAAATGTTAAACGGTCTTTGGATAGTATTAGACAACTCTGTAAATTTTGTGACATTATAGCACTACAGGAGACGTGGTTACTGCCAGAGGATATCTCTTATCTTGCTAGTATTGATAGTGATTTCAATTGTACTGGGACGTCTGCTGTAGATACGTCAGCAGGTATTCTTCGTGGCAGACCGTATGGTGGTGTTGCTCTACTTTGGAGAAAGAATTTGAGTAGTGATATAGCGGTGTTACATAATGATAATCCTCGAGTATGTGGTATTAAAGTTGTAACAAATGATAGACCGTTTTTGGTTTTGAGTGTGTATATGCCAACGGATAAACCTGAAAATTTAGCAGAATTCACGGACTGCTTGGGGGCAGTGAGTGCTGTTATAGACTGCAATAACACAGAATCTGCTTTTGTTCTCGGAGATTTTAATGCACATCCTTGTGAACAGTTTTATAATGAACTTGTCGATTTTTGTAGTGAACGTTTGATGATTTGTGTGGATTTAGTTAAACTGGGTATTGATTCTGGTACCTATACTTATATAAGTGATGCACATGGTTCTACTAGGTGGTTAGATCATTGTTTAACTACTGAGTCAGCTATAAAATCTGTTAGTGAAGTTTATGTAAAGTATGATTCATATTGGTCAGACCATTTTCCTTTGATATTAGAATGTAGATTTGATTTGTTAAATGCAAAAAAGGTAAACTATGATTTGTTAAATGATAATAATTGTAAAGTTAAGTGGGGAGAAAGAGGGGGAGCTCAAATTCGTCTATATAATACTGAGTGTCATGTGAAACTTAGATTAATTGATTTCCCTAGTGAGATGAGGGAATGTGCTGATAAGATTTGTAATAATTTAAATCATAGAATTATACTGGATAACATGTATTCAGATATAGTAACTGCTTTACGTGAATCAGCCATTGCGAGTTACCAGGGTGGCACCTTGGACAGGAGAAAATGTGTTGTCGGGTGGAACAGGTATGTGGCTGATGCTCACAGGAAGGCCAGACAGGATTTTAAACAATGGATGTGGCATGGGAAGCCATCTGTTGGGATTGAGTATAATAACATGAAAGAGAGTAGAAAAGTTTTTAAATCACGTTTAAAGTGGACACAGAATCATCGAGAGCAAATTAGAATGAATATTCTTGCATCTCATCACATGAATAAAGATTTTTGTAAATTTTGGAAGAACACAAATAAATTCAATAGTAAACCTTGTGTTCCTGTGAGCGTGGGCGGGGTTATTGATGCTGGTGGTATAGCAGAGTTATTCAGGAGTCACTTTTTTGTTGAGTCTCCTCTTGGCTTGTCGTATTCGGAACTTGACATTGGGATACAGGGCACGGTAGTGAATACCCGATGTACAGCCAAAGAGGTAGCTCAAGTTATTAGGCAAATGACTAGGGGTAAATCACCGGGTCACGATGGTCTCAGTATCGAGCATCTTCAATGTGCTGGGCCTCATATTTATCGTGTTTTGGCGTTGTTTTATTCACTCTGCTTGAGTCACTCATACTTGCCGTTGGAATTAATGAGAACTATTGTAGTACCTATAGTTAAAAATAAAACGGGTGATATTTCAGATAAAGCAAATTATAGGCCAATATCACTAGCTACTATAGTTGCGAAAGTACTTGATGGTGTGCTCAATAAACATCTTGATGACTATGTCGAATTGCATGACAATCAGTTTGGTTTTAGACCACAGTTATCAACTGAAAGCGCAATATTGTGTTTGAAGCGGAGTGTCAGATATTATACCGCTAGGGGGACTCCTGTTTATGCTTGTTTCTTAGACTTATCTAAAGCATTTGATCTCGTAAATTATGATATCTTGTGGGGTAAATTACGTGAGATCAATTTACCAGTTGAACTTTGTAATATATTTAAGTTTTGGTATAAAAATCAAATCAATAATGTTCGGTGGGCAGGAGCGATGTCTCAACCTTATAGATTACAATGTGGGGTTAGGCAAGGCGGTTTGAGCTCTCCGATATTGTTTAATTTATATATTAATGCGCTGATCGTCGCGCTTAGTAGTCGCCATGTCGGCTGTTATATTGATGATGTTTGCTTGAATAATTTTAGTTACGCAGACGACATGGTGCTGCTGAGCGCGTCGGTTTGTGGGATAAGGCAGCTTTTAAGCATTTGTGAACGCTATGCTTCCGGTCATGGATTGGTGTATAATGTTAATAAAAGCGAGTATATGGTGTTTAAAGCTGGTACCAAGTGTCCTTTGATTGTACCTCCTATTACTTTATATGGAGCTGAACTAAACAGAGTTAAGCAGTTTAAATACTTAGGTCACTTGGTTACCGAAAGCCTTAAAGATGATGTTGATATTGAACGTGAGCGCAGGGCGCTGTCTGTCAGAGCAAACATGTTGGCCCATAGGTTTACACGTTGCTCCAAGGTAGTAAAACTAACGCTTTTTAAGGCGTACTGTACATCTTTTTACACGTGTAGCTTGTGGGAGAACTATACTCAAAGGGCGTACAGTGCCCTGCGTGTTCAATACAATAATGCATTCCGGACGTTGTTGCGGCTGCCTCGCTTCTGCAGTGCGTCGGCCATGTTCGCGGAGGCGCGCACCGATTGCTTCTTCGCAACTCTGCGCAAGCGGTGCGCGTCATTGCTGAGCAGAGTGCGGGCTAGCCGCAACACCGTACTGGCCATGATAGCTGGCAGGCTAGACTGTCCTTATATGATTAATTGTGTTTACCGCCACACAACCATGTAATTAGGTATAATAATACGTAGTTTTAAGATATTTGTTTTACTAACAAAATGGGTCATTGTTACCTAATAAAGATTATTATTATTATTATTATTACAAAAACATCTTAAATTAAACAAATGTCATCAAAGGCAACTGAAATCCAGGCAGGGAGCAGTGAAAGATATCAACGTCACTAACTTTGTTATTGTCTTGCCTGATATCATCATAAAACCTAAAGTGCTGAAACTAGAAACATAAAATCTAGACATTGAGTTCTTTATAAACTGTAGGCATCCGCTAGGGACGGATTTATTATATTCCACAACAAATAAGTTGAAATAAAGATGGAAACTTTATATAAAATTCTGTTAATTTTGAAGTAAGCATTATGAAACTGCAATATGTAACAAGGGACGGTATCTATTGAAATGCCATCGTCATGCCGGCCTCGAACTAAAATTTGTTCACATCTGTATCTTGAGGATATTACTGGGAATCGAAGCTGCTCACGTCCGTAGGCCTTACCCTAGTTTCCCTACACGTGACTCCTGGGTGGTGCTAAACGAGCAGCAGCGTGGTGGTAGGGCGTCGGTGCCCGTCTGGATCGCGACCACAGTACACGGGTGTAAAGCCCGTCATAGTGACCAGTTTCGGCTTGTCGCGTTTCGGGATCAGCTTGTGTATATCCAGTAGCTCATATACCTAGAGACCTTCAGTCGCGGTATATGTGGGCCGACCTGACGACGGAGACTATCAATGGATTTTCATCCTTTGATAGTCGCTTTCGTTTTTGGGCTACACTGTACTTACCATCAGGTACTCTGTAGTCGCTATGTCGAGCCAGTGTAAAAAAAAAGTGGAAGCTAAAAGGCCTAAAAATGCCCTAAACAGTCACTGATACTGACACTGAGACACTGGTACTCGGAATAAAACCTCTGAAGCCCGTTTTATACCTACCACCAGGCACGACTTGCCACTTCTCGCGGCCATAAAAAGAAATACACGCTTTTTTTACACTGCAATTAAAATTATTTTTATAAAAATTCATAATTACAGACAATTTAAAAAAAAGCTTAAATCGATTAATCACAATTTGTTATCGATTCCAAGTGTGAAAAGTGTTTTAGAAATTAGCAAAAAATATGGACAAATGACGTTAGAATTATGAAGCTAAATAATGTTTTCTTATAATAAATAAAAAAGTCAATTTATTCAAAACTAGAGACTTGTATTCGTAGGGAGACGTGACGGTAGCAATATTTACTAATTTCTGTGCCGGCTGAGCACTTCAGTGTTCGCCCTCTCACCCGGTTTAATTGTGAAGGTCTATCCTGGCCATCAACATATTGTCCTGTATAGCATGTAGACGCCGCCCGATACGCGTTTGTAGTAAACGCCCTAAAGGACGTTAGGGTGTTTCGGGACGCGCGGGGTAAGGGGTGCGCGCGCGCAAGGTATGCTCTAGCTAAAGCAGTCGACTACCGAGACCCGAGGCTAGAGTACGTGCGTGTGCGTCGCAATTCGGTGTGCCTTAATGTGCAAATAAACAGTAAAACGCCAAAATCCGTCTTTCTACCACCACACCCACGACCACCGGTCATACCTGTTAAAAAAACAGATTCCCCTCCCTTGAGTCTCTAATTCTTCTGATAGAGGAGTCTGAGAGGGTTAAGAAAAGCCACACCCACTGTGGCTATTCGGCAACGTAGACCAGAGAGACGGCGGGTGGTTTTCGTAAATTATCTCCCGGACAACCCCCGTGTTAACACTAACATTGGTAGGGGCACTTGAGGGAGTCCATTGCTTCTGCTTGAGGAAATCAGGGAGTGAGTGCTTCCACACACTGCTCATTATGACGATTTTCTAGAGTTCATTAAATCCACCCACTCTTCATAACTTCAGAAAGCCGCTCGCGTACCGGTTTTTCGCGAATACCTTGGCGTTTTTATTCATTAGGAGTCTGAAACAGTCAAGATTCCCGGGAAGTCCTGTAGTGGATTTTCTTCTGGTAAACGAATTTTCTTCACTTTACAGTAGCTGCTGTTTTTTGACTACAATATACTTTTCATCAGTTGCAGTGTAGTTGGTTTGTTGAAACAGTACATAAAGAAAAACATATTAAAACTAGCCGCTTTATTAGTGGATTGCAAATCTATACTTTACTATACTAATATTACAAAGCTGAAGAGTTTGTTTGTTTGTTTGTTTGAACGCGCTAATCTCAGGAACTACTGGTTCGAATTGAAAATTTTATTGTGTTGAATAGACCATTTATCGAGGAAGGCTTTAGGCTATATAACATCACGATGCAACTATTAGGAGCGAAGAAATAATGGAAAATGTGAAAAAAATACGGAGAAAATTATTCATCCTTGAGTGCTTCCATTGCGTGCGCTGAGAAAACGGTTCAAGATACCAAAAATATATGTATGAAAGAATTATTCCTCTTGAAATGATCTAAAAAAATGTCCGGGACAGTATATGTCTATCTTTTAAGATTAACTCACTAGAACCGTTTTTATGGTAATCGAATTTGGTCGAAATTAATGCATTATTTGTTAAGAGTTGTATCAACGTAATAATCAAAAAATCGTAATTAATATTTATCCAAATAAATGTGTTGTTGATTAAGACTATTTAGTTATGAACAAAATTGTCTTTGACATCACTTAATTTCAATGAACATCTTAGAAGATATTACAATAACTTATATAGCAAAACAACGTTTGCCGGATCAGCTAGTTTATCATAAATACGTAAAAGAAATTCGGATCCTAAGAAACACGAACCTTTATAAGAGTGTGTTCATCAAAATAGTTGGCGCCAGGCACGTGGCTTCCGCTGTACTCTCCACTTGCGTTCCCGCACAACTCCTAACGTAACGGCTACGCGAATTCATCGCTTTAAACTATCACTAAAGTGCCCAATGTGTCTCAAGAATTCTCTTTTCGTACTTATCGCATGCGAGATTACACTAACCAAGACTGAGAATTGTAGAAGGCATTTTCAACTTTGCTGTTAAATAATAATAAATTTACGGCCTGAGTACCTGGTTCGCTGACGTCGGTCGCAGACGGCGGTTACACGCAGCGTATATCGCGTATGAATTCAGAAATATTCCGCACTGAGAAACCAATCGCAATACAGTACCACTGTGGAAAAAATCCACTATGAATTAAGAACGACGATCCTTCTCAGAAAAGATCGAGTTTTCGAGTGATTCGAATCGCATTGCACATTATTTCATAAATAAATCGATATCTAAAGACCGACTTCTCATAGATTATTCGTGTTTTTATATAGTGTATAACTATAAAAATAAATAAATAAATTATTTATTAGAAAAAACAATGATAAAGCACCACATTAAAGTCAGCTGAGACCCAAAATAGGACTACCTGTATCTTGGGTGTCAACACATTTCACACAATGAGTTTCATCAAGTTCATAACAGCTGCGTAGCTCCAATCTTAACTTTTTTTTACACTGACACGGCATAGTGACTGCACCATACCTGATGATAAGCATGGTGCAGTCCAAAAAAACGCCAACGACTATCGACAGGTAAGAAAAACCCATCGGTAGTCGCAGCGATCATGCCGGCCTGCACAAATATCTCTTCACGCTACGCTTAAAGGATCCCAAATCATAGGATGGTGGGAACACGCTCGCTGGAAGACCATTCCACACCCCAACGACACGGCAAAAGAAGGTAACTACAAACAATATATTGTATGTATACATGTTTAGATTACGGTCGTAAAAGATGTCGAAAGTAATTCATCAGTATTTTGATTGTTTGTCTGACATACTCGTAAAAATATCCTCCATAATAAATACAAAAAATAATAATCAATATTAACAGTCTCAGACAAGTCATTAATAACAAGCACATTCTACAATCATCATACAATTTACAATAATGTAATAAAGTAATCCTACTTGTCCAACTACTAATATTGTAAATGCGAAAGTTTGTGAATATGTTTGTTACTCTTGCACGATAAAACTACTGGACGGATTTGCATGAAACTGCCACAGTAATACAGATTATACATTCCGATGTAACATATAGGCTACAATCTGTAATGATTTTATGTAATTTTGGTCACAATATAACGATACATGGCAATTAAGTCGGAAAAATCTGGCCTCTGAGAGCTATCTTGGCGTACACTGCCTAAACCATTGGAGTTACACAAATATGTTGTACAGTAGGATTGTTTGTCTTGAATAGTTCTAAATAAAAATCCGCAGAGCAGCACTTATATACCTTTAATGTGGAAGCCAATATGACCAAAATTGTGAATCATAAATTTATTGAAATTAGATAATATTTTACAATGCACAGTTTAGTATATTTATCAAACTCTTATTAATATCAATACATTTCTTGCTTTAAGTTTTTCATGTATATAAACTTTATCTTTCATACTAAGTAATTTGGCTGAAAAGTGTAAAAGTTATCACAATATGATTGACTTGAAAGAAGCACCATTAGCCATTTTAGTTATTTAAATAGTGTTTCTATTAGTAGAAAGGGTAAAATATATTATAATACAGAAGATATTCACTAGAAATAATTTATATGGCAGTGCGTTTGCCGGGTCAGCTAGTGTAACTATAAATCATTTTATAGAAACAAGAATTCAATCATTATAATGTACGTTACTTTAACTATAATACCTGAAGTTCTGTTTGTACAACGTTTATTGTCTTTCATATTATTTTTAGAAAAGAGAGTACGCGCATATTTGGGCTGTCGGCTACTCTCTGAGCTTGCTGTAATTTAACGGATAACGCATGCGGCCGTTGTCCGCGACCTACGTCAGCGTAGCAGGAAATGAAGCTTAAAGATCAAACAGCTGACAACTCCAACTTCCTGCTTCAGTGGATATTCTTGGATAGCTCGACTATAGCTGAGTGATGTATGTACACACATAAATCCTCAAGCAAAGCAGGGAGAGTTTATTAACTGCGAGGAAACATTGAAAGTCTCAGTAGCGAGTTATGGAAGTGTGGGCAACCGCACCGGCAGAATCTCAGAAATTAAAAGTGTACACCTTTTTTTGTTAAGCAGTTAGAAATACTCATGGATAGTCAAGATCACCGTGAGGGCGACTTTTATCAACTAAAACCATCGAGGCGATCCTGCTTGGGCCAAAGATTCGCCTTTCTAACATTCTCAGCACCCGGCGAAGTCCAGGTTTTTTTAAACTCCACCTAATTATGCAGGGCGTATGGTGTAAAATGCCATCTCTCATTCACCTTCTTAACAATTTTCAATTGAGCTGTGTCTACATAGCACACTGCTCATGCCTGAATATTAGGGAGCGCTCTCCCTTGTAGTGAGTCGTCTGGAGTAAATATCTCTCCTACATTAACTACCATTACCTATACCATATTATCTTTATTCTTTTTTTGGTAACCCGGGAGAAATCCCTAACGGACCTCGGGGAGCGGTAAGGGCCGTCTCCCGGTGTGTCAGACTTTAACCAACTAAAACCCCCGGGACGTTCCACCTTCCACTTACGCACGACTGGGGTCTCATCTTCGATGACAGACCAGGCGTGCGGTCTTAAGTGGGCCTCTACACGTTTGGGGAGAAGTGGTGTAAAGATTCACCCCTCTTATACATCTGTGTTGTAGAGCGGCACGCGGGAACATATCGCGCGCTGCTCGCACCCTTGTTGGACGCCACACTCCCTCAAGTGTGCCGCCCGGTGCTGCCGCTAGAGTCAACGTTCCTGAGGAACGCAGATCTACGGGGCCCTGTTCTTTTGGGTCGGCGGACGGGCTGGGACAACTTTTCAATTTTCCTTGTTAATTTTTATTCTTTTTTCCTCATTTTTTTTTTAACTAATATTATATTTATTTATTTTGTATTTTGTTTTTGCTTGCGGTTTTTACTGCATAAATAGTGGATTAGGTTATAGAATTAAAAGAATTATGTTTAAATTTTGATAATAGTAAAACGATTGTATTGGAATAAATAATCTTGGCTCTGTGAATACTCAGGCTATATTCAATTTCCTATTATTCTTTTTTATCAAAAGCGAATGTAGCGTCTATAAATCGCAACCAAAGCTATCGATTAAAGTACGAGTATACTAGATAATAATAACATATCACGTTTCGAAACACGTTGTATTCCATTATAATCAAGTCTTTTAAACTTTAAACGTAGTTTTTTACCGACCCCACATTACCGATTCAAACGGGCGATGCCTCGTGAATAATAATTTTATTTTAGATACATATTAAATTGTTTAACACTAAGGTATTTTGCTAATAAATTAAGGCTATTAATACGCTGAGAAAAAACTCGTCACTGTTTATTGTAACGATATTTCATTACTATAAAATCGTTAAAAAATCGTCGTTGTCGTCGAGATGTTAAGCTGTGGAATTAGACATGGGCAAAATGTAATCTGATTAATGATTAACGATTACAAAATGTAGTCGTAATTTTAATTTTCTTGCTCTGTAATCATGATTAAATCCATTTAAAGCATTAAGAAATCATAAATGTGTATACAATCTGGGATTCTGTAGTGTTTAAAACATAGATGAGCAAAATGCAGTCATATTAATGGTAAAAAACGTAAAATGTAATCGTTAATCGTTTTTATTAATCTGATTACATTTTGCCCATCTATGTGTGGACTGGTCTTTTGGCGTGCGTGTGCCGTACTAATACGGGGTCCTTTAAACGAAGCGTTAACAAGAGATATTTTTACAGGCCGGAATGATCGCTGTGATTATCGATAGATTTTTTACTGTTGAAGTTTATGGATTGCACCATACTTACCATCGGGCGGGGTGAGTCAGAATAAAAAAAATCGTCTATACTACTAGTTACGTTAGGTATGGTTATATTCTACTAGGTGATATCGGGGGAGGCGGCGTCTCCCCCCGTGATTGTGCCTGTCAGGCGCGGCGTAGTGGGGCTGCGGCGATTTGATTACAGGACCCGCAGTCCCCACTAATTCGCAGAAGTAGTCACCTTGGGGTTTTAGCTGGTAAAAGTCCGGCACACCCCGGCTGCCTACCCCTTCGCGGCCGGGACGGTCCTATGAGGATTTTCCCCAAGTAAAAAAAAAAAGGTATGGTTATATTCAGTAGCGTGCATAGGTTATTTAGACAAGGCAGGGTGGTCGGTAGTGACCTGTCGCTACCAGTACGAGCTCACGCGATGGTCAGTAGCGACAAGGCATGGCAGGCGGCCCTACACGGAGGAGACGATGAAGGTGAAAGAGGCGGTGGAGCGGGTTCGGGAGGCTATTACCACCCCCGATAACCCAATCCGTCACCCAGATCGGACAGGACGCCAGAGGAGGGCCTTCGCTAGAAGCCTTCCTCCATAACAGTACATACGTCGGGTGGCGTGCTTGGGGCAGCGAATATAAATTGTTATGTTTTAGTCAATTCTAAGCTAAGTTAAAGTTTCGTCTATAAACCTCAGCCATAGAGCCGCTGTAATTGTGCAAAGATATTAACTCGCTTAGTCTCTTCTATCGTTTGTATCATGACGAGTGTTCTTTTGAATTGTATAATATAATTCCATCTTCTTGCTTCCATAAAGGAACTATGTGAACTGGTTTGCGAAGCTTCAGTTCTATCATTACTTCTACTTTGACGCGCACTAAAAGTTTTTAATTCTTACCTCTGCCGTGTCATCAGGGTCTACACTGATTAACCAGCAAGTGTGCTCTCTTCCTAATATTGATATTGGATTATGTCCACCTTTTTTAACAGCCGTTATGAGGACAGCGATCCCGGTGTGTCAGACTCCTACTGACTCAAAGCTCCCGGGGTATCCAGTCCCTCCAGCCGGGCCTGGAAATCTAGATTCTTCCTAACGTCCGGGGAGCGAACACCTTGTTTAAGTTTCATCTCTAAGAGGGATGAGTGTAAAGAGCCCTCTAAACATGTCTTATAGACGGCACACTGAACACTGCGCGCCACCTCCTTCTCATCCAGGTAACAGACTTCCACAAGTCAACGGCCTGGAGCTGTGTCCACATTGCCCTTATTTACTTTGTAATAAATACTTATGAAGGTCAATTATAACCAACTATAGCCGTCACGTAATAAATATCAGATACTTTATGGATTATTAAGTTGTTTACAGTGCATCTTTATTTCGTAAATATTTTAATAAAAATAAAAATATATATGCCGTATTTAAACGGAGGGCAAAATTTATTATCGCATCGACCTTTACGATGTAGCACATACCGTAATTTAAAAAAATTACTGATAGACTTGCGCTTGACTTCAATATCACCTGATGGAAAGCGATGATGAGATGAGGCCGACGATGAAGCGCGCTCGCATAGCAAATACCGATTCACTCGACGTTTGAAGGTTCCCATTTTATATGAAGATGGAAAGACAGACGCTGGAAGTAAATTCCACTTCTTGGCGGTTCGCAGCAAAAAAGAGGAGGTGAATCGCTTCGTGTGAGCAGTTGGAATGTCAACCACATAAGGGTGCAAACCCGCACGGCGTCTTATTAATTTATGGTAGAAGGGGGATGGGGAACTAAATCATACAACTCGGCCGCACACACTTCAGAGTATAGTCTATAGAAAACCGAAAGGCAAGCCACTCTACGGCGGTGTTCCAAGCTGAGTAGTTTACGCGACGTAAAAGCCTTATCGACAATGAGTATTTGTAGTTAAGCAGATGGGGCAAATGCCCTAATTGGTCGTGGTTAGATCTCAAGTGTAAAAATAGGCACAATGTCACGTTTCGAGATCCACTTGAGTTTGCCCAGCTGTTCTATCTTACACATTCATCACCTTCAGCATGAACCACGTTCTACCAATGTCTTTCGACTAGATAGTAACCGTACCGTACGTCTCCAGGTTTGTCTAGGAAGATTTAAAAAAGTTTATGATTCTTACATGGGGCTCGGTGTTCGCTTATACAATACAATACCTAAAGACATCTTGGAACTATCACCATTGAAATTGAGTAAAATGGAACGCAACTCATCAGTCATTTGTTATTGTCATTGTTATTAAATCTTCCTGACGTATACAGTTTGTATTTATAATATATTTTCCTGAGTTACTGTTAAACATAGAATGTATTTGCAAAAAAAATCTGTTTGGCGGTATATGTATACAGTAGCTATAAAATAATTTTTATGTGCATTGATTTGCGTTAGTAGTTATTATTCATTGTAAGTAATCGCATTCATGGCGGCACGAAGCTCGCCAGGTCAGCTAGTATTTAATATATGTAAAGTTGTTTTTAGATAACAACATTATATATCGATATGTGTAATTGTAATTTTTTATCCTAAATCACTTGTGTTGTCGTGGCACTCACAAAATCCGTGGTGTCCTAGACATTTATCTGAGAAATTATGACTCATCCCTCTCTCACCACTCCCCACTCTCTTCCCTCTTTCCAGAGGATCGTTACTAAGCATAGATGGGCAAAATGTAATCAGATTAATGAAAAATGGTTACGATTACATTTTACGTTCTTCATCATTAATATGACTGTATTTTGCTCATCCATGATTTAAACACTACGGAATCCTCAATTGCATACACATTTATGACTCCTTAATATTTTGAAGCGATTTACTCGTGATTACAGAGCAACTAAATTAAAATTACGACTACATTTTTTAATCGTTAATTATTAATCAAATTACATTTTGCCCATCTCTGTTACTAAGATACTCGTATCAGGCATAGAATTAAACTAAAACTAACTTTATTTATGTAGGCCTATTACGAGCAGTTTTAAATCGTTAATAAAATAACTCTACAACCAATTTGAAAAGCAGGATCTACCGAGAAGAGCCAGAATGAAACTATATAATAGGATAATCTATACTAATATTATAAAGCTGAAGAGTTTGTTTGTTTGTTTGAACGCGCTAATCTCAGGAACTACTTGTTAGAACTGAAAAATTCTTTTTGTGTTGATTAGACCAGTTATCGAGGAAGGCTTTAGGCTATATAACATCACGATGCAACTATTAGCGGCGCAGAAATAATGGAAAATGTAAAAAAAACGGGGAAAAATATTCATCCTTGAATGCTTCCATTGCGTGCGCTGCAAAAACGGTTCAAGATACCAAAAATATATGTAAGAAAGAATTATTCCTCTTGAAATGATCTAAAAAAATGTCCCCGACAGTATATGTCTATCTTTTAAGATTAACTCACTAGAGCCGTTTTTATGGTAATCGAATTTGGTCGAAATTAATGCATTATTTGTTAAGAGTAGAGTCCGACCGAAACTGGTTTTCCGGCCGAAACCGAAACCGAATATTCGGCCGTGCCGTGACGTGGTCAAGTATAAAAGTCAACGTGCTCAAGTAAAAAAATTAAACAAAAACTTACATGTAATCAGTTCCATCAAAACATAACCTCTAAAGAATGTTTACGTCGGGTGATAACGCACTGACTAAGTTGTGTTGCTATAGAGCAATGCGAATTAGATCCGTCAACTGTCGTCTAAACGACGCAGTTACACTCCGACGCACCCTTGAGTTTCTTTCGGCGTTTCTTCTCAAGGTAGTCGCTTCAAAAACGCTAGTAGATCACCGTTAGGTTTCGTATTTTTGGCTGGCGGTCCAAGTCGAGGTTCGTACCCACAGGGGTGCCCTTGCATTGCTACCCAACCCATAAATTGCCGGCTGAGCACCCTCAGTGTTTGCCCACCCGCCCGGTTAAGTTGTGAAGACCTTTCCCGGTCAACAAACACGAGTAAATTCGAAAAAAAAAATACCAATGCGAACGGCGCACGAATCCCGAACAGGGCCGCCAGCGTCCGCCAAAGCGTTGCCGCGAGAAACGAAGTTAGGCAAGCATGTACGCCAATTTTGGCGGAAACCGAAACTGCCGCCGAAACTTGATTTTTGGCCGAAACTCGGCCGAAACCGAAACCGAAACCGAACTTTCGGTCGGACACTAGTTAAGAGTTGTATCAACGTATAATAATAATAAATAATATTAATCTTTATCCAAATAAATGTGTTGTTAATTAAGAGTATTTAATTATGAACAAAATTGTCTTTGACATCACTTAATTTTAATGAACATCTTAGAAGATATTACAATAACTTATATAGCAAAACAACGTTTGCCCGATCAGCTAGTCTTGTATAAAATTGCGTATAAATGAAGCAATACAAATTGTTTTTGTAATTAAATTGTAGGCTCATGTTCTATCGTGTTTTTTATTACGCACAGGCTTGCACTTGACCTGAATCTCACCGGAAAGTGATGAGGTCGATGATGGAGCACATTCACCCAATAAATTCTGATTCATTGGTCTTATTTATCTTTATAGCATTTCTTAATAAAATTATGACATAGAAACATTATAATGTATTTAAAATCAGCAGGTAACGACGCGCCAACTCGTGACAAATTGTTGAAACATAAATGATCTTTTTTTTTGGTATCCCGGGGGAAATCCTTAACGGACCTCGGGGGGCGGTGAGGGCTGCCCTCTGGTGTGTCGGACTTGCACCGACTAAAACCCCCGGGGTGTTCCACCTTACATCTACCGGCATCGAGGGCACGCTTAGGGTCTCATCCTCAATGACCGGAAAGGTGTACGGCCTTAAGTAGGCCATTACTCGTTTAGGGGGGGGGTGTAACACCACCTGGCTCTATAGAGCCATCCCTCTCATGCCTCTGTGTTGTAGAGCGCCACGCGAGAACAAAACATAAATGATATATTAGAACTTTATTCATCATAATTACAATATTTTAAAATAAATACATATAAAAAGATAACATATAAATTTTAAAATATAAAAACATATAGACCTACAGGAGCGAGGCTTAAGGCCCAAGCCACCGGTAGCCCTAACAATGCGTGCCGTATCGACAACCAAGCGAGAGCCTCTTAAGATGGTAATCGAGGCTCTTTGCGACCAGCCCATTAGAGCTTTTCTTTTGGAGCGTGTATATGGTTTCGTTATAATTCCTAATTCTATGGCTGTATATAAAAACATCTTTTGTTACAACTTAAGCGTATTTTCCAAGTTTTTAATGTTATTGTCATTACTTGTGACTTTGCTATGTGCCTCATCTCAATGACAGATTTTTTGTCTCGTAATTACGTGGAGCTAAGGTTAAAGCTTGTACCGCAGTACAGCATTTTATCGCTAGGGAAAAATTCGCTTGAACTTTATTCACGAATGAAGATTCACCCTTTCGTACTGCGAAATTAATTTTTGTGCAGTTTTTGTCATTAAAGAGTCGTTGCTTTCATACATTAGTTTTATTTGGTTACTTTAGTAAATTTGTGAGAAAAAAAATGTCAGTTTTTTTGTTGTATTTGTTTTTCATAATAATTATAAGTACGTTTTCTCTTATAGTTTTATTTCCCTTAGCTTGATTTTAGTTTCGTTTCCTTTTGTGGAACCTTTTTTTGTATCCCGGGGGAATTCCCTTTGGACCTCAGAGGACGGGGAGGGCCGCCCCCGGTGTGTCGGAATTGCACCGACTAAAACCCCCTGTGCGTTCCACCTTCCACCTACCGGGATCGCGGGTACGACTAAGGCCTCATCCTCGATACCTGGCACCGCGTGCGGCCGCTGGATAGGCCTCTACTCGCTTGGGGAGGGGTGGTGTAAAGAGCCACCCCTCTCTCTCGCCTCTGCGCTCTTGACCGGCACGCGGGAACACATCGCGTGGCACTCGCATCCTTGTTGGACGACACACTCCCTCAAGTGTGCCGCCCGGTGGTGCCGTTAGAGGCGGACGTTTCTTAGAAACGCTGCCCTACGACGTCCCATTCTTGCGGGTTGGAGGGCGGGCTGGGATGACGCTGCTGAAGCAAGCGCCTCCCGAACCCGCTCCGCCGCCTCCTTCTGTGCAAGCACCTGCTCACTAAAATCAAGCACCGCTCTCCATGCACCCTCGTTGCTGACCATAATTGGTATAAGCCTCGGCAGCGAGAGGTCACCACTAGTAAGGAAAATGCCCGGGAATTTTCCCAAGGAAGTTTTTGGGCACTTTGGGACAATTCCCGGGCATTTTCATCACTAGTTACCACCCACCAAGCTTGTGTTAACTTGTGTTTGTAGGAATTGTTAGCTCTCCGGGCGACTGGGTGAATTTGGTTTCCCAGGCCTGGGTGGAGTGATTAGACGGACACCCCAGGGGTTTTTAGTCAGTAGGAGTCTGACACACCGGGGTCGCCGCCCTCACAGTGACCCTGACGGTCCAATGTAGGATTTCCCCCCGGAATACCAAAAAAAAAATGTAGGAATTGTTATCAACGATGTTTTACTTTTCGATTTTTTTTTATTTTTGTAAATTTAATATTGCTACTCCATTTTATTTTGAGACATACTGTGTTTGTTTTTTGCTAGTATAGACTGTCAACATTTAACTAGTGCACGCGTTATACAGTTAATGGTAAATGCAATGCTACTGTTGATAGCCCATAAATCATTGATTCTTCTTTTGCCGTGTTGTTAGGCTGAGGAATAATCTTCCGGCGAGCATGTTCCCACCATCCTATGATATGGGATTCTTAAAGCGTAGCGTGAAGAGATATTTGTGCAGGCCGGCATGATCACTGTGACTACCGATGGGTTTTTCTTACCAGTCGATAGTCGTTGGCGTTTTTTTGGACTCCACCATGCTTACCATCAGGTATGGTGCAGTCACTGTATCGAGTCAGCATAAAAAATAAATAAATAAATACATAGTGAAGTTCATTGCCGCATGATACGGTCTTATTCTTAATGTTTTTAGTTGCAATGGAAAATAACTTACTTATAAGCGCTCAGGACATTCACCAGCATTTTTTATACAAAGATTATAACTACATCCGTTATAAAACGAATAATTTTTGTAAGACGTCAATATACAAGACCATTTTTACATTTATCTACACCGATAACAGCTCTTAGTTTAAATGCCTGGATTTCGTGGCTTTTTTTTTACAAATCCTCACAGGACCGTCTCGGCCGCACAGGGGTGTTGCGCGACCGAGGTGTGTCGGACTTGTACCGTTTAAAACACCAAGGTGACTGCTTCTGGGCATTGGCGGAGACTGCGGATCCTGTAATCAATTCGCCACAGCCCCGTCGCGCCGCGCCCACTGGGCACAAACTCGGGGGAAGATGAGTCCTTCTCCGATACTGCTAGTTGTATTTAGGCAGTGCACGTCACAATTCTCTGCCCACTTCTCAAGGGTCGGTAACCAGTCGCTCAGAGCCTCCACCTTCGAGCGTCTACGACCCCAAAGACATTAGCCAACCGGTCGTGGATCGATCGATCAGCTGGGACTGACGTGCCGGGGCGGTTGCCGGCACTCCGGTGTCTCCTTCGAGCGGCCTTCTGCCGCTCTCGCTCTGCTACCTCCTTCTGGGACATTATTGATTATGGAATACTTTATCGTATGTCTTAAATAGAGATTCCAGTTGGATGTTTATTACTCAATCACTCCAGAACAGATCTGCGTGAAATTTAGCACAAAGATAAATTATACCCTGAAATAACACCTGGGAAACTTTGTATCCCAAAAACTTACTGAGGTCTTGTGGGAACACGAACGGGACAACGCTACATAACTAATTTAAAAAATTACGTAATCTATCTCTCTTGTACTTACTGCCTTATTGTCGAAGACATATGTGATTATTTCTACTTGTAAAATTCCGGCTAGAAGAGCATTTTTTGGCATCCCGGGGGAAATCCCTAACGGAACTCAGAGAGTGGTGAGTGCCACCCCTCGGTGTGTCGGAATTGCATCGACTAAAGCCCCTGGTGTGTTCTTTCCACTCGTCTAGCCGGGACCGGAGGTACAGCGTTGTCCTCTGCTCCGGCCCGCGGTGACGTCTGGCCGTTATTTCGGCCGCATTGCGTTGCGAGGGGTTGGCGTAAAAAAGCCATCCCTCGCTCTTCTCAATGTCTTGCGAGGTCCGCGGCAACACTTCACACACCGCACTCGCCTGGATCTAGCTAGAACAACATTTTTTTTTTGTTCACCCAGACGAAATCCCTAACGAACCGTCAGGAGAGTGGTGAGCGCCACTCCCCCGGTGTGCCGGACTTGCACCAGTTAAAACCTCTGGGGTGATCCTCTACTCGCGTCTGCACCGGTCTTCAGGTACACCGAGGACGTCTGCAAGCCCGGTGCGCGATCAGCCCCATTATGGGCTACGCCAAAAATGTAGGGGAGGTGGGATTTGCTCACCTCCCCGCCGCCTTGTCGTGTGGCTAGAACAACAGCCGTAACCAACAGCATCTAGTAACAAAGAAATAACAAAAGCTCAACAGCTTGTAACAAATAATCAATACCAATACAATTAATTTTTGAGGTGGTAGGGAGATTGCCCGTACTGAATCGTGACCACAGTACACTAGTATAAAGACAGTTACAGTGACTCGCTTTGACCTGTCGCGTTTCGGGATCAGCTTGTGTATATCCAGTAACTCATATACCTAGAGACCTTCAGTCGCGGTGTATGTGGGCTGACATGACATGATGTAGACAGTCAATTGATTTTCGTCCGTTGCTAGTCACTTTCGTTCTGAGATTACATTATACTTACATTCAGGTGCATTGTAGTCATTTTGTCGAGTTAGCGCAAAAATAAAAGTTAAATAATGTAATGTAACAAACAATATATAAATAATTATATGGGAGCAGTGCAGCACTACGCTAATAGATGGCGTGAGTGGTCGGATAGATCACGCAATCGTTGTGTTTATTAGGCGCATAGACCTGTCCTATGATAGGTTTGAAAAATTGTCTCAATTACTCCGTACAAAACTATTTTGACAGAGTAATTGAGACGATTTTTAAAACCATCATAGGGACACAACGCACGCCGATAGTCGCATTCAAGCTGTTGGACTTCTATCTGCTGCTGTTTGAAAACGTATACGAGTCTGGACTGGTTCGGAGTTTCCGTGGAAGCGACTTCCAATCCGTATTATCCTAGATATAAGACTGCGTTGTAATCAGTATCTAGTTAATCCCAATATAGTTTTGGTGCTCTTTATGCTCCAAACTATTGTTTTTAGGCATGACACTCAATCATTGGATTTGGGCATTCTAAATAAACGTCTAGGGCTTACTGTCTGTAAAACTGAATTTCACCGCACCTCGGTCGCCTCTAGACACTTCAAAATTTTAAGCGCTCGATTTTACAACAAACTAAATGTAATTTTCAATATCTATCCCCTTTCCCTTTATGAACTTAAAATCAAAGTCAAGGATTACTTGTTGCAGCTTGATTATTTACAAAGTGAAAATCTTTTAAATACTTATATATAATCTGCACTCACACACAACACTCTTTACTCACCCTTTTCTACACATAACACACCTGTACACAACACGTTTGTATATCTTTATATATTTTTGTAATTATTTGTATTATCTGTAATGGCGGGCGCTGACGTCTGCGATACAGTCTCACGACTAGTGCAGGCGTCAACGTAAATTAAATTATATAATGTAAATTTTTGATCCAATAAAATTATTATTATTATTATAAAAATATTATTATTATTTCTTTCATCCGTGATTGTATATCGCCTCCCACTGGAACGACCCCACAATTGTTATAGTTTTTTTTTTTATTAACTTATAGGAGAACGCTTGACCTCAATCACACCTGGTGGAAGGTGAAGATGAGTCCGATGATGAACCGCGTCCGCCTAACAAATGCATATTCACTCTTCTCTTAAAGACTCCCATATTCCACTCTTTAGCCGTTCGCATGATAAATGTAGAAGCGAATCTTTTCATGCTGATATAAGGAACATCCACCACATACGGATGGTATCCGACACGATGTCTAGTGGTTTTGTGGTGGCATGGCGCTGGTGGAATCAAAGAATGCAATTCTTAAGAACATTCTCCACTGTGCAATAATATATTCTTTGTATTTTAAAATGAAATTATATTAACATATGCTAAATCTCTTGTGGGGTGAGTAAGATACGATAATTGCAATTATATATCGAGGCGAAAGTAACAGTTGATCACCATTCTCAGGAAATCATGACAATTAACATAGTTTTTTAGCCCTGAAAAACTTGTAACATTACTAACGCTAAACGTGGGACGTAATTAATGGATAATTATTTGGTAGTGAGTTAATTGAACCATTCGTGCACTGTGCATTGCACGCGCCCCACATTTTTCGTTGACGTTGCAAATAAGCAAAAATGTTTACACTTCGTTTACTCTTTAGGTTGTGATATTAAAGGCTGTGGCTGTTTTGGTTTAGTGCGTAAGGGGCCCGGTTTGCATTCCTGCGTCCGATATCCGTCATCTAATATAAATATCATCTGTTACGTAGGGCACGACATTTAAGTTTAAAGTGGATACAGCCACTTTTTTTAAATTTTTTTGTATCCCGGGGGAATATCCTGCATAGGACCATCAGGGACGCTGTGAGGGCAGCGACCCCGATGTGTCAGACTCCTACTGGCTAAAAACCCCTGGGGTGTTCCTCTGATTGCTCCACCCGGGCCTGGAAGGCAAATTTATCCAGACGCCCAGGGAACAAGAAGCCTTGTTGAGGGTACCTCTCTGGGAGAGGAAGGAGTAATAAAGCCCACCCCTACAAAACCTCTCTCCCAGGCGATGCGCTGGACATCATGCACCGCCTCCCTCGCATCCGGACAGCAAACTCCCTCAAGTCTACTGCCCGGCTGGATACAGCCACTAATGCATCTCTACTCATCCTGTAAGGTTACAAAAAGGTAATATTTTGTTAAAACGAATATCTTTTGTCGTGTGTGCGTAATTTTTTGCCGTAATCTATTATATAAAAATAAGTCCGGTTTTCCTTCCTGACGCTATAACTCCAGAACGCACGAACCGATTTTCACGGTTTTGTATTCGTTGGAAAGGTCTCGGGCTCCGTGAGGTTTATAGCAAACAGAAAAGCAGGGAAACGGGGAAAATCATTTTTCACATACAGCACCATCTCTGATACATAGCTACATACATACATACTACAAATCAATATGGTTTTGCATGGTGGTGGAGCAGACGAATCAGTATTTTAAGTAGATGGCGCCGATGCGTTATACATTGTCTGACAGCTACTCATTGTACTCTGCTCAGTTAATTGCATGTGACATTTATTATGCGCACGTTCTTTCAAACGCTAACTAAAAACCAAAACGAAGCCATCTGGTGGCGAAACGAAGTTCACCGGGTTTGCTAGTAATTATCAAAATAAAACCGTCCAAGGGCGACTCATACTCTTCTAGCGAGAATTCTTTACAAATTTAAAACTTATGAAAACAGTTGATTTTTGTTTCTCTTAACTTGGATTTTTGTTTTTGTATATTTTTTTATGGAAACTTTGCTGGCTTATGTATAATTTTTTTTGTATTTTTTTATCGTTTGTATATTGTTGTATATTTCCCTTTAAAATAAAGAAAAAAGAAACAGCATTAAATTGGAGTAACTTCCACTAGTCGAACATTTTTATGCTCTACAATTTCTTTGTCACACTGGCTCGATTCATTAACTACAGTGCATCTGATGGTAAGTACAGTGTAATACAAAAATGAAAGCGACCATCAAAGGTTGAAATTCCATTGTCAGTCTCCGTCGTCATGCCGGCCCACATATACCACGACTGAAGGCCTCTAGGTATATGAGTTACTGGATATACACAAGCTGATCCCGAAACGCGACAGGCCGAAGCGAGTCACTATGGCGGTTTTTACACTTATGTACTGTGCCCATAACCCAGTTCAGGCGATCGCCCTACCATCATAGATATATGATGCTCAAATAAAATACAACATAAACAGACATATTTTGTTAATATGTTAATTTATTTAAAGCCACAAGTAATTGCGAATTTGAGTATTGGTTATTAAATTCAAATTAAAATCTTTACTCATTTTTATGAAACAGAACCTTGGCAAAGAAACAGACGAACAACAAAGTTATCCTTAAAGGTTTCGTTTTCCCTTTTGAGGTACGGTACCCTAAACTGAACAAGACGTAGGGTTAACCTCTATAGATATACTAATTTAGGCACAAAGCGCTAAAATCTGCGAGAAATATACTTTCATTTTGTTTTTCTGAACTGATGAGAAATTTCTGAAGGAGGGTAATGTATAAAGAAAGCGTCATAACGAGCATGCAAGAGATTAATTAATGTTTAGGAAGCAAAAGAGGTTTTCAAGAACAAAGAGAAGTGGTGTTCCATTTTCTCTGCCTACCCCAACAAGTTTTTTTAACAATTGCAAGTTATAACGGTCTTTTTTATTATTATTTTACGTCTACTGACTTTTTAAATTTGTTTTTATTTCGGAGCCTTTGTTCAGCGGGTTATACCAGCCCTAGTTAATCCTAAACTATGTCCATATACAGTAGGAGAGTCACTGATGAGTAACCCTTAGCACCTGGTACAAAACTCGGGCTTCCTAGACAAAGAATCTGCCAAAATGCTGTGCCATGCTCCAATATTTTGGCTGCATAACAATGACAAAGGGATGTGTTGTTTCTCGCAAGTGTGACGAAAATTGTCGCAACGCAACCGACACGCGTGGCTTTTACGTCATTACAGACTTGGCATATTTATATCATAAGGAACAGTAAATTCTGTAAACTAGATTCTGTATAAATATAAATTTAACATAGCAATAAATTTTATTGGTTTGTTTCGGTGATTCCCCTAGATTTTTAAAACGTGTGAGGAATATAATAGAGGCTAAAATATGCGTGTCTTTAACTTAGAAATAGTAAAGAAAAACATTATTCTAATAACGTCACTTCAGTTTATGATCTTAATCTTTGTAAAACCCCGTAGAAACACGTGAATGTATATATTAACGTGGAATGCGTCACGCCCTCAGGCCGTTTAAATTTGTGAATTAAATTTAAGTTACGTTGATAGCACAAAAATATACAAGAAAATATATTTTATGGATAAATTATATTTTCATCACATCTAATCATGATGATTTAGGTTATTAAGTTTTTTTTTACACTGGCACGATATTGTGACTACAGAGTACCTGATGGTAAGTACAGTGTAGTCCAAAAACGAAAGCGACTATCAAAGGATGAAAATCCATTGATAGTCTACATCGTCATGTCAGCCCACATATACCACGACTGAAGGTCTCTAGGTATATGAGCTACTGGATATGCACAAGCTGGTCCCGAAACGCGACAAGCCGAAACTGGTCACTAAGACTGGCTTTACACCCATGTACTGTGGTCGCGATCCAGACGGGCACCGACGCCCTACCACCTCGCTGCTGCTCGTTTAGCACCAACCAGGAGTGACGTGTAGGGAAGCTAGGGTAAAGCCTACTGACGCGAGCAGCTTCGACTCCCAAGTATCCATATTATACACTTGAACATCTTTTGTCCCATACACAAGTTGAGAAGGGACAGGTATATCTACCAATCTGCTAATTAAACGTAGATAGGTTATTAATTTCGGCTGTATGTATGCCTGCGTTAGATACAAATCACTTTCAGAGGAAAAAACAAAAGACTAGTTTTTGCAAACGTTTTTTCTTTTTATTAGCAAAAAATACAAGTTAAATTGATTTCTTTCATTGTACCATAAATGGTACACGCCGCCCGATGGAATAGTCCTTAATGTACCATTAATGGTACATGCTGGCGGGAACGTGTTAACCCTATAATGATATGTCTGGCAGGACAAGTGTTTTTATTTGTATAGAAAAAGATAAAACTACAATGTTAACTACCATTATACTTTACCATCATAATTATTATTTTTGTATGAATATTTTCGATATTCGAGACTTGCGTTAATTTCCTATGAAACATGATGACATACTTGGGTAGCACAGATTCCGACTGGCTTAACAATATGACATAACACCGGCAATATACGCAAACGGGTTTCTCAGCCGTTGCGAATTACTGCACTAAGTATTAACGCTAGTTTCGTTTATTTCTTGACCGATTGGAGCGAGATTTCCAAGTAAACTCTTATACTTTTCAGTTGGGGACTCAGCTTTTTTTTGTTATCCCGGGGGAAAATCCTGTATAGGACCATCAGAGACACTGTGAGGGCAGCAACTCCGGTGTATCAGACTCTTACGGACTAAAAACCCCCGGGGTGTCTCTCTGATTGCTCCACCCGGGCCTGGGAAACCAAATTCGTTCAAACGCCCAGAGAACAAAAAGCCTTGTTGAGGCTACCTCTCTGGGAGGGGAAGGAATAATAATAACCGAATGTACAAACTTTATGCAAGTATTTTTAATAATATTGTGTCTAAGATATGTCAGTCAAGACAAATATGTTATACATGTAGATTATCTAGATTAATGACCGAAAATCAGGTCATAAATAGTTTACCAGCGTTTAAGGTCAGATTAGATACTCCCGTCATGTTTTTATGTAACAGATGTAATTAAATAACCAATAAACTTATTTCTTATCGCGTTTTTATATACTTGCTTGTCTTTTGCAAGTTCTTGTTTCTGTGTAAATTTGAATTCTATTTTAAATTATTTCGTCACTATATCCTGCTAATATTATAAATGCGAAAGTTTGTGAATATGTTTGTTACTCTTTCACGATAAAACTACTGGACGGATTTGCATGAAACTGCCACAGTAATATAAATTATACTTCAGAATAACATATAGGCTACAACTTGTAATGATTTTATATAATTTTGGTCGTAACATAACGATACATGTCAATTAAGTCGGAAAAAATCTGGCCATTGAGAGCTATCTTGGCGTACACTGCCTAAACCATTGGAGTTACACAAAGATGATGTACCGTAGGATTATTTGTCTTGAATAGTTCTAAATAAAAGTCTGCAACATCATATATCTATCTTTTATGTGGAAGCCACTATGACCAAAATTGTATATTATAATACAAAAGATATTCACTAGAAATAATTCATATGGCAGAACAACGTTTGCCGGGTCAGCTAGTTTCAAGCTAAAGGGGCTACATATTTCCGTCTGAGTTTTGGGATCCGTATAGTTTTCAGCTGTAATAGCTAAAAAATATTACAGTTTCGATGATTTTTAAACTATCTCCAACCGCTTGCTTAGAAACATCTAGTGAAAGTGCATATCATAATAAAAAATAATATATTTTGCATGATAATGCACCTATTTCATGCTTTGACTTTGTAGCTCCACGTTGGCACTGCACAGCGAGCAAAAATGGAAAACTCGATTATAATATCGTCAAACGTTTATACGTATTCTTGACCGATAGTGCAATCTCTCTTACTCATTTCTCCAGTCAATGGCTGAAGGTCTGGTACTCCTGGCTTCTCACTTGATGTAATGGAAGATAATTGGTTATATTGTTTCAACATTTTATCAGTAAACTAGCTGATCTGGCAAAAGTTGTTGTGCTATATAAGTTATTGTAATATCTTCTAAGATGTTCATTGAAATTAAGTGATGTCAAAGACAATTTTGTTTACAATTAAATACTCTTAATCAATAACACATTTATTTGGATAAAGATTAATATTATTACGTTGATACAACTCTTAACAAATAATGCATTAATTTCGACCAAATTTGTTTACCATAAAAACGGTTCTAGTGACTTAATCTTAAGAGATAGACATCTACTGTCGCAGACATTTATTTTAGATCATTTCACAAGGAATAATTCTTTCTTACATGTATTTTTGGTATCTTGAACCGTTTTCGCAGCGCACGCAATGGAAGCACTCCAGGATGAATAATTTTCCCCGTTTTTTTTCACATTTTCCATTATTTCTTCGCTCCTAATAGTTGCATCGTGATGTTATATAGCCTAAAGCCTTCCTCGATAAATGGTATATTCAACACAAAAAGAATTTTTCAATTCGAACTAGTAGTTCCTGAGATTAGCGCGTTCAAACAAACAAACAAACTCTTCAGCTTTATAATATTAGTATAGATTTAGCCAGTTCTTCGAGAGTTTTATCCTTGCTTAGTGCATCACTCACTATTAGGATGACTCGAATGTGTTCAATTTTTAATCCACATAATTTGTTAGGTAGTTTTTGGAACCTATTTCTTGTGAGATAGCGCGTACAACGTAACATAACAACGTAACAGTTATACAGGCTGATTTTATAGACGAGGGAGATATTCAAGGAGGATATTCAGTATTCGATTCTAATTCCAAATATATAGAAATAGTGATATCTTAATATTTCAATTAAAACAAAGTAGTTTATAGTCATCATATTAAGGGACAACGACACATATGATAGAATAAATAACAATTAATTATTAAGTAGGTATTTTGTCTCTCCTAAGCCAGGATAAAGTACGAAAGGGTAACGAGTCAATTACCTGTTTACTTAAAATTACGTAAAAGGAATTTTGTCTACATGCCATTCAATCATAAGTCACACGCGCTGCGGTGCCCAAAATTTTACGGATCAATGCTCATTTGTTCATCAATGTTTCTTTATGATTTGTTAAGGAATATATTTATTTACATTTTTATTAGTTACAAGAAGGTACAAATGATTGTATTCTGAAATATCTCCCTCGTCTATAAAATCACTCTGTAAATAGAAAAATTTAATGAAAGAACAAGTTTTTTGAGACAAAAGACACACAATAAACACATTTATATAAAAAAATAACAATGAAAAAATAATACCTAACATCACATAATTTATCCTTTGTGCTGTCCCCAATCTCAAAGAGCACTCGGCTCAGCGTGTGCTGAGCGACGCTGTACTTGCCATACACCGTTGATTTTCAGCCGACACTCAAGGGAACTGATTGCGATATCATAACGTTATATCTCTTACGGGGTGAACAGTGATTTATTAGTTGTTGTATCTATATTGCGTTTATGTGTCGTACCCAACGTGACCAGTAGCGCAGCTGATCGCCGTTCTCACAGCACTAGTACACATGACGTTTCTATTAGCCAATTCTGTTAACAATGTGCACGTGGGGCCAAAATCTGTACGTAATTTGGAAAAACCCAGAGGTACTTGCCGGGCTTCGAAACTAATATAATTATCGCCTCAGACCCCCACAGCCATAATTCCGTGTGCGTAATTTTTGTAAAAAGGGCCACAATGGTTTTGTTTCACTTATTAACCCTTTGCGGACGTATAATATTTGGACATGGGTATCGTACTGGTCGGAATTAATTTCCATCGAAAGAGCAGGGATACATAATACGTAAGATTACGATGATTTAATGCAGTCATATTTCCATCCATTTTGTTTTGAAAAAGTGTAAACTGCTACATTGTTGCATACAGTATAGGATTGGTATGGTTCCTTGCTGCGGTGGATGAGAGCAGACATACGACCACAAAGGGTTAATATGTGACCTGAAATAACAGCCATGTAATTTAACCAGATAATATCGATAAAATACTTAATACATTTCTGCCAACGTGACCGGAAGCTCTATTAACATTACAAGCACGTGATTTTGTATTAGACGTAAACAAATTAACAAGCTATGCTAAGTGGAATGATCTCCTAGATCAACTCAATGTCTAGATATAATCAATGATCTATAGATCACGACAGATTAATCCTAGGTTAGCTAAGCGCTTACATTGTTAACGCACTTACTCACTAGCTATAGTGACCCGGCTTTTTCCTTTAGAAACTCGTTATTTTCACGGAACGTTGAGACATATTTTAAATACCAATTTAGATAGTTGCATAGATGGACAAAATGTAATCAGATTAATAAAATAATTATGATTACATTTTACGTTTTGTACCATTAATATGACTGCATTTTGCTCATCTATATTTTAAACACTAGGGAATCCCAGATTGCATACACATTTATGACTTCTTAATGTTTTAAATGAATTTAATCATGATTACAGAGCAAAAAAATTAAAATGACGACTACATTTTGTAATCGTTAATCATTAATCACATTAAATTTTGCCCATCTATGGATAGTTGTTAGCTCAGGAAAGTACAACAAGCTTGGGCGGTGCGCTTGAGGGAGCGTACCGCCCAACTTATCCAGGCGAGAGCGGTGTGTGACGTGTTTCCGCACACCGCTCCAAGATATTAAGGTGTGCGAGGGGTGGCTCCTTACACCACTCCTCGTAGTACAGAGATGAGGCCTTACAAAAGGCCAGACGGTGCCGAGGGTTGGAGAAGAGGATAACACTGTACCTCCGGCCCCGGACAGACGGGAAGAAGAAACACCCCGGAGGTTTTAGTCGGTGCCAGCCTGACACACCGGGGGGGTAGCCCTCACCAACCCCTGAGGTCCGTCAGGGATTTCCCCCGGGTTATCAAAAAAAAGTACCACAAGCTATAGGTTTCTACGTAATTCTTCAGGAGACAAGCAGTTCGTACAAACACAGTTCATTCATTCATCAACCCTTTAAAATATTGTGTTTATAAAAATTTCCTCTTTATATGTAAATTCTCAAAGTGTAGGTTAAACATCCTAGTTTGACGTCAATGTTTTATTGTTTACCTCGAGTTGTTATTCAGTTAGTATATATCTGCTGTTACGGATTCCACACAAATGTATGTATTCACGTTTTTCTATGGGGTTTTAATAAAGCTTCTGCCAGTCAGTGCATGGCAGAGCTAACCCAGCAACTACTGCCAGGTCGCAATGTATCACTCTGTACGCATTGAAAGGCGACCGATGTAGGTAACTGTATTCCGCTGTCAGCTGTCAACATGTCAACTCAACATGCCTATATCGGAGGGTTTTTTTTCTTACAGACAAGCTTGCGCTTGACCTCAATCTCACCTGCAGGAAAGTAATGATGAGGCCGACGATGGAGCGCGCTCCCCCAGCAAATACCGATTCACTCGACGTTTGAAGATTCCCATGTCATAAGATGCTGGAAACACAGACGCAGGATGCGAATTCTACTCCTTGGCGGTTCGCAGCAAAAAGGAGGAGGCGAATCGCTTCGTGCGAGCAGCTGGAATGTCAACCACATAAGGGTGCAAACCCGCACGGCGCGCAGTCAATTTATGGTAGAAAGGGGAGGGTGGAACTAAATCATACAACTCAGCCGCACACTCTCCAGAGTATAGTCTATAGAAAACCGAAAACTAGCCACTCTACGTCGATGTTCCAAACTGAGTAGTTTACGCGACGTAAGAGCCTCACCGGCAATGAGTCGCCAAGCTCGGCGATCAATTGAGTCCGAAGCTGCCAGATAATGTTTGGCGGAGCCGTTCCAGAGGTGGCAGCAATACTCCACACACGACCGAACTTGCGCCTGATACAGGTTAAGAAATTGGGTCGCTGTAAAATGCCGTCTGACCATAAAAAGAATCCCCAGTTTCTAAACAGCACTTTTAGCCTTAGCTTCCATCGAACGCCCAAAGTTAAGGTCAGCAGTTAGCTCCTTGTAAAGAAGTTTTCGTACTTCTATCTTTCACTGAAAACGCTATCTGTGTGGACAAAACCTTACAGTGTAATCTTTAGACTGTTGATTTAGTATCTTATATTTGCTAGGAAAATGCTGTTATATGTGCCAAATAATAAAAAAAACCATGAACCATTTGTAAGTGAAAATATTGCGAAGTGCTTTGCCTTGTGCGTTTGTTTCACTTGACAAATATTTACCTTTTGTGTAAACATCCTTTCTATAGAATTCCTTTAAAACCTTAACCATATTTGTATATACAGGTGGTTTTATTTTTAAATTTTTGTATTATTTTTGAGACTACGCGTGCGTGCTTTTTGTTATCAGGGCGAGTGTTCTGAAGAGTTGTTTAACCTTGTGCTACCCTCTCCCTTCCTGAATAGAACCACGCGCGCGGGTTTGCGGTGTCACAGCTATACGATATCTCTCATCCCGGCTAGGACTAAAAAGTTTTCTAACTCTACAGCAGCCGAGTCCTTGGGCTGTGGAATGGTTTTCCAGCAAGTGTGTTCCCGCCGTCCTTGATATGGGATCCTTAAAGCGTAGCGTGAAGAGATATTTGTGCAGGCCGGCATGATCGGTGCGGCTACCATTGGGTTTTTCTTACCTATCGATAGTCATGTACCATTTTTATCATCAGGCGTCGTAAATCACTGTACTGAGTCAAGGTACAAAAAATTTTACTGTTCTGTACCTCCATAAAATTAAAAATATTTTCGAATACACTATTTATGACCTATATGTAAATTGCGCTATGAAACGTGTTAATTAAGATTTATAGATGCTACTCGGATTTTGTTTAGACTTTGCTTATAAAACAGGTTCGTCTTTAACAAAAAACGGAATTTGTAATAGATTATTGAGTATCAGTAAAGCTTAATCTAAGTGGACGGAATCGATGTATTAATATTAAATGACATAAATTAATTAATATAACTTATAATATTTGAGTAAAATCTAAGTAAAACCAAAGTAAGACACTACTTTATCCGATGCAACCTTGAGTTTCTATCGGCGTTTCTTCTCAATGCAGTCGCTTCCGAAACGCTGGTAGATCACCGTTAGGTTCGTTTTTCAACTGGCCGGCCGCCCAAGTCGAGGTCCGTACCCACAGGGGTGCCCTTGCGTAGCCGCCCAACCCAAAAATTTCGCTGGCTGAGCGCCCTCTGCGTTCGCCCACCAAGCCCGGTTTTGTTGTGAAGGTCTTTCCCAGGCCACCAAAGTTGGACACGCCGAAAAAAAAAACACTACTTAAATCTCAACCTAATCTTGTACTAAAATTTAAAAAATCTTTTGTTTATTGTTACAGGTCGAACGGTAAACCATCAAGTATTCGAAGAGAAACGTCATAAAACGGGTAAGAAATATTTTTACATCCCTACGTCTCCTTCTTTTTTAAGATGTATTCAACACTTTTTTTATTCTGACACGATACAGTGACTACACCGCACCTGATGTTAAGCATGGTGCGTTCCAAAAAAGGCCAACGACTATCGACAGGCAAGAAAAACCCATCTGTAGTCGCAGTGATCATGCCGGCCTGCACAAATATCTCTTCACGTTATGCTTAAAGGATCCTATATTATAGGATGGTGGGAACACGCTCGCCGGAAGTCTATTCCACAGCCCAACGACACGACAAAAGAAGGAGTTAGAGAACTTCTCAGACCTGGCCGGGATGTGAGATACCGTATAGCTGTGACACCGCAAACCCACGCGCGTGATTCTATTCAGGAAAGGAGAGGGTGGAACAAGGTTACACAATTCTTCAGAACACTCGCCATGATAAAAAAAATATTTACAATCTTGAATGTCACGGACGATATTCTAGTCATATTTTTCCACGAAAATAGATGGTTTATTTGTTATCGCTAATATTGTTTAGGCCTTCATTTGGGAATTGTAGCGTTTACTTTTTACATTACATAGCTGTTAATATTTACATTATTATGTAAACTGAAAAATCTTAGAATTCACTGTAACTAAATAACTGACTCATTATAAATTTTTAGTGTTCCGTACCTCAATAATAATAATAATAATGTATATGATATGTGTATGTAATATACTTATATATTTATATTCTTGTATATGTGTATTTTCATCTATGATATATATCTATCTATGAATGAATGAATGAAATATAACTTTATTCAAATAGGCCTATTTCCAAGCACTTTTGAATCGTCAAAAAAACAAAGTGAATCTACCACCGGTTCGGAAACCAGAATCTACCGAGAAGAGCCGGCAAGAAACTCTGGTAGTTGCTCCTTTTAACATAATGAGGTACAATAACAGATATAATATACAAAGGATTGAATGCCGCGCGAGAACAATTGCATATATTAAGACCACGCACTTTTATCATTCAAACAGTCATTAATGGAATAATATCCCTTTTTTAGCAATTTAGTTTTAATAGTTTTTTTTTTATTTCAATAGTAGGAACTCCAAGATGTCTTTAGGTATTGTATTGTATAAGCGAATACCGATACCGATACGATACGATACGATGATAATATGATACTTTGAATTTTTGTCTCTAATGCTGAGTATCTGTACTTTATTGATCCCTTCTTTGCTGTTTGCTGCACGTCGACGCAATAAATGGCTGTCAGCTGGTAATCAGCGCTGGGTGGCTCGGCTGGTCACTTAGCATTTACTGAGCTGACTTCCCTTTGGCGCATCATCACAACACAGGGTATAGCTTTTGTTGTTTTCTGTTTTTATTTACCTATTCTGATGTGTTGTATGTTGTGTTGTGTGCCAAATAAATGTTTTTATTATTATTATTTTTTTTATTCAAAGGATAAAAAGAAATCCTACAGCTAGCGTACACGGTGCGGTTTACCGGCGGATCGCTACTGCTTCGTCTCTTTACATACAAATATCCACGTAGCGCACACGGTGTGTTTTGGCGCCGTGCCGCATGCTTGCCGGAGTTTCACTTCACAGACAAAAAGCGCTAGTTTCTTAACACTGTATTGTTACATCTATTCTAGATTATGATTTTCCCATATAAAATAAATATAGCCTCCATTTTCTCTGACATTTACATCACTTTTTTTAGTATTTTTCGAATCTTTGGGATGGTTCCGCTCAGTACTTACTTGATTCCCAGATACATTCAGAGTTGGCAAAATGTAATCTGATTAATGATGAACGATTACAAAATGTAGTTGCAATTTTAATTTTCTAACTCTGTAATCATGATTAAATTCATTTAAAATATTAAGAAATGATAAATATGTATGCAATCTGGGATTTTGTAGTGTTTAAAACATAAATGAGTAAAATGTAATCGTTAATCATTTTATTAATCTGATTACATTTTGTCTATCTATGGATACATTGCAGCGGAGGGCTGTCCGCATTGTGAATGATCCCGCCGTGACAAAGCATCTTGAACCGCTCCAGTTGCGCAGAGATGTTGCCTCACTGAGCGTTTTCTACCATCTGTATCTAGGCGAGTGTTCTGTAGAGCTGTTTAACCTTGTTCCGCCCTCTCCCTTCCTGAATAGAACCACGCGCGCGGGTTTGCGGAGTCACAGCTACACGATAGGATATACTCACATCCCGGCTAGGACTAAGAAGTTCTCTAACTCTTACTGCAGCGGTGTCGTTGGGCTGTGGAATGGTCTTCCAGCGAGCGTGTTCCCACCGTCCTATGATAAGGGGTCCTTTAAGCGTATCGTGAAGAGATATTTGTGCGGGCCGGCATGATTGCTGCGACTATCAGTGGGTTTTTCTTATCGATGTTCGTTGGTGTTTTTGGGACTGCTCCACGCTTACCATCTGGTGTGATGCGGTCACTATATCGAGTCAGGATAAAAAAGGGTTTGTTTAGGATTTCCCCATATTGTCCTCCTTAAAAATAAAAGAGGGTAGAATAAGGTAATGAGAGTCAGCGAGTAAAGGGATTCACTGACATATCCACGATACTGTACACGCGAGCATCGTGTAAGCTACCTCCTCACCCTTCTTTGGTAACCCGGGGTAAATCCCTAACGGGCCTTCAAGGAGAGTGAGCCGCCCCCCGTGTGTTGTACTTGCACCGAATAAAACCCCCCGAAGTGTTTCTTCTCCCGCCTGCCGAGGCAAGGCTGAGCCATCTTCCTCGACACCCGGCGACGTCTAGCCTTCTGCAGGCCCCGCCTATTTCGCAGAGGGTAGTTAAATAATCACCACCCCTCACCTTCTCTCACTGCTCTTTACCCCCAGACATAGCATTAGACAGCTCGTGCCAGTAGGCACCCTTGCTTTCCAGAGATGGTAGTGTTTTAATTTTGCGGCTCGCCATTTTAATTTTTCGTTAAAAGAAAATGTGTGTTGAAATTACGCAATATATAATCAAAATTTTTAAATGTATTTAGTCAGACGTTCAAATTACTGAAGTGCAGTTTAGATTGTGTCATCATTCCTTCGTTGTTTAATCTATGTATTTAATCTAGTCATTACCTGGTATAAATCTAGATAGGTATGCTAACAAAGGTATAAACATAAATTTAATAAACATTTAGAATTCAAATAAAAAGCGATAAGCAAATTGAAACGGTTTGACATTGGCCTAAATTTCGTACTATGATATCGTCACAAACTACAAAATCCAGCTTGTTCACTCAGTGGTATAAATAATGTTATAATAGTATCCAATTCGCGGCAAAACTTCAAGCCGAAGTGGTGCATCTCTTGTGCACTCTCGCTAAATAATCTTGTTTTCTTATTGTGGCGATCGGCTGGGTGTTCAATTGTTCTCTGAACTTGTGTTGTGGGCTTTGGTAGCAATGAAATGCTCAGGTGATCGTGTGCGATGGGGAATCAATGGATTTTTGGCGAAACGCTATTGGAGTGTTGCGTCCTTTGGGCCATTGAGTTTTCCCGCCAATCTGCATAGTCTTTCTCGCAGTTTACATTGTATGCAAACGCGTAGAAATGATATAACACAGAAGAAATAAAGTGGAATAAGAAAATGAAACTACATCAGAAATATTATAAAGCATGGCGGAAAGACGTGACTGAAATTTAATAAGACTAGAAAAAAATATCTTAGACATGGCCGTATGGCAGGAAAATCTTTGCCTTCACCACAAGGGGGAAAATAAAAAAAATTACCCCCTTTTACGAAAATTGCACAGACCGAGGAGTATGAAATTTGGCACAATTATAATTTACACAGAGAAAGAGTGAAGAATGTTAATATTTTTAAAAATAAAGTATATAACGTTTGAAAGCAATCAAACACCATAAATTCAGCACTGATACGCTTATTGACCCAAAAGTTATAAATAACAATATAAACCAGATAAAATTATAAAAAAATCTAGTGAATAATAAGCGAGCGACCGTATGTAAGGCGCGCGGCCGATCGAGAGACGACTTTTCACCGACCGATCAAACAGTGAGGTACACACACACACTACTTTCATTCCACGACACCGGCGTCGCCGGCGGCGCCGAATAAGGATAGTTCAGTCAACTGCCGCTAACCGGTGCGTTTTCGCACCGAGGCGCAGTTCTACTCCGACGCAGCCTTGAGTTTCTTTCAGCGTTTCTTCTCAAGGTAGTCACTTCCGAAACGCTGGTAGATCACCCGTAGGGTTAGTACTTTATTTGGCTGGCGGTCCAAGTCGAGGTTCGTACCCACAGGGGTGCCCTTGCATTGCCACCCAACCCAAAAATTTCGCTGGCTGAGCACCTTCTGTGCTCGCCCCCAAAGCCCGGTTGAGCTGAAAATGCCTTTCCCGGCAATCAGTAGTAAGTCCGCTTCAAAAAAAAAAAAAAATCGAGAGACGACATACCATCTCCCTCCTACCGACCACCGCGGACGCTGCGCAAGCGATCCGTACCAACATTGCGCCGTACGCGACAGTGGACCGGCAGAGTTCACGCTACAAGTATAAATAAAAAAACAACATACACTACCATGCATTTGTCACACACGCATATATACTCTTTTGTTTCTGGTTAAAGCCTGTGATCAAATTGAGAATAAATTAATATTGTTTGTCTTTAATATTAGTTGTCTATATTCATAGACATGCTTAGGCTGTAGGACATGCAAGCCTTTGTCTTCCCATCATAGGAGATCAAAAAAATGTTTATAGTTTTACTGAACGTCAAATATAACCATAATTATTATATAGTAGACATTAGTGCTTTATATTGCAAAGAAATTCATTTAATACAATAAATATATTAGTTATTAGTGAAATACCATTCGCTCAATATACAAATATATATCTAATATAAAAATCTCAATATAAAAAGGAAGTTGTGTAGCAGTAATCCGAATTAACTATATCATATAGGTAAAAAATACATATTTGTTATTGCTGGTTCAAAGATATTTTTGTATTTTTAATTATTGTGGCAATAGAACTTTAATAATGTTCAAACTTATAATTTTAATTGTGATCGAATTTCGACCAATAGGCAACCAGTCATTAATATGTACATTTATACAAAAATAAATGCATATAGAATAAAAAAACAAATTTAAAGAACTAAATAAAAGAGATATCCAGTTTTTTCACAGCATGCTGCTCAGTCAACAGGAAGATCTTAAAGAAATATCAACTTGTTATTTATCGTTGTTTGTCTTTGTGGAAGAATATAAAACTTTTTTTTTAAACTTATGATCTGTATATCTCTTGTTTTTTTTTACGCTAAGTGGTAATATTCACGATAATTTGAATACGAAATACATATATAGAAATAAATTATTTAGTTAAATTCGATATTTTTGTAAATATAATCAAAGGCCGGCTTTAGCGATGCTTTTAAACCTTATGATACGAAAAGTGAACTGGCTTAGATTATCTCACATGTATCTTCTTTATATATATTTTTTTAAGTTTTAGGGTTCCGTAGCTCTAATGGAAAAAGGATACCTTTAAGTATCACTACATTTTCCGCTTGCCTGTCTATCAAGGTTCATTTTTTTCAGGAACGCGAGCAATTCAAGTTAAATTTAATACTTAGATATACAGTCCGTTGTAGCTTTGAAAAATTAATATTTCTAAGTCAACGCTATTTTGTTCTAACGGCACAATTCATCAATTCATCTTTTCGTTACAACAATTTTCAAAGGTTTTATTTGTACGGAGCCCTTAGTACGCAAGTACGGCTCGCATTTAGCCGATTTTTTGTCAAATTCATAGATTGTGATTGTTGTATTGTTGTGTTGTTGTGTTGGAACTGTTGCAGGTATAGATTTGCTTGGGCTTTAATATTAACATTCTTTTGTAATTGTTATTCACTATGTTTGTATAGTCTGTTGTTTGGTATGTAATGTTGTTTTTGTATTGTTTTGAGATATGATTGGTGCTACGCAGCAGTAAAAAACTGTAACAAATTTGTGTGAAATATGCTGACATCCAAGATACAGGGTGTCCTAGTTTGGATGTCAGCTGATTTTTAATGTGCTGCCTTGTAGTTGTTTGTTGAATATTTTTTTTTTTATTGTTAAAAGTGATATAAAAAGTTGTTGTATGTGACACCAATCATGACATTAGCCTCCCCTCGAGATAGTTCCTAGCAGGAGCGGCATGGTGCGGCGATGGAGAATTTATTACAGGAGCCACAGTTTCTGTTGACGCTGATTGGGGTCTTTAGTCGACATAAGTGCAGCAAGACGGGCCTGTGAGGATTTCCTCCAGGTTAAAAACCTACTAGAGTCTCAAACATCGGTCGGTTTTACATATATAAGCATAGAGAATTATACATCGCGACCCTCACGTACAACATGGTAGCAAACAGAATCCGCCTCATACGTTAATAATGATGCAATAATGACTTAAAATAACTCTTTTTTTGTAAGCCCTGTGAAACCCACTATAGGCCGTCAGGGGCGGTGAGGGCTGCTCCCCAGTGTGTCGGATTTGCCCCAACTAAAGCCCCCGGAGTGTTACTCCTAACCAGAGAAGGGCAAAATTTAATCTGATTAATGATTAACGATTACAAAATGTAGTCGTAGTTTTAATTTTCTCGCTCTGTAATCATGATTAAACCCATTTAAAACATTTAAGGCGGCTAGCACTAACAAATTAAATCTAGTTTAGAGTTACATAAAATGCTATTTAGCGCTAATCTATACTTATTGTCTTGCACTAAATCAAAATCTAGTTATAACAACTTTTAAACTGAAATCATCATTAAGATGGAATCAAACCAATTCAATTGATAAGCGTTTTATATAAGCTTAAACTAGATTAATTCGTTAGTGCAAGCCGCCCTAAGAAGTCATAAATATGTATGTAATCTGTGATTCTGTAGTGCTTAAAATATAGATGAGCAAAATGCAGTCATATTAATAGTAAAAAAAGCAAAATGTAGTCGTAATCATTTTTATTCATATGATTAAATTTTGTCCATCTATGCTCCTAACCGTCCACCAGGGTCAAGAGCACGGCCGTGCCAGCTACCTCGGCAACCGACGACATCTGGCCTGATAAAAATGGTCACATCTCAGGATTTGCGAGGGGATGGAGTTAACGGCCACCCACCCACTCATCTTCGTTGTATTGGAGCGGTGCGCGGGAACACGTCGCGCACCGCTCTCATGCTTAACACAACATGTAGATAAATAGAATAAATATTTAATTTACATATAATTATAAATTTATAGTTCATAATTACTATTTAAATGAAGATATAATTCGTTCTTGATAGCATTTACATAGAAATATACATTTAATATGAATGTAAATTATAAGGACAGGTTTTTACACTGATTGTGAGATAAAAAAAAAACAGTTACGTTTGTTGAAATACTAATTAGTCGCCTTTTAATCAATTGCTTCCAATTCAGCTGAAAACGTAAGGTCAATTCCTTTCAATACCTCACATGTATTTGCTAAGTTGGTATTACTCGAGCCGAGTGTATAGATTTCCCTTTACTGGATCATGAGCGGGGAGATTGAATTGAAACCACTAGATACAGGTCACCACTGATTTAATAATTAAACAGATATAGCACGTTAAACCAATACTTGATATCTCTTAGGTATCTCTGTCGTTTCGTCACAATCTACTATATGGCACCTTTGCCTTATATGCAGCTGCTGTGAACGAAACTGTAACGCGATGCAATTTGGCACAACGCCATCTACCGAACCGACCTGCATCACGCCATAGTCTGCTCACAGCGGCTGACTCATGTTCTTTTACTCGAACACCGAGTCAGTTTTAGAATAAGGCCGTTGCAAAAAGCACCCTTGTTGGCGGGATTATTATAACGAGGGGTGAAAGGTTATTTGGCTTAAGCGACATTTTTTGGTGACATAGTAATATATATATTTGGAATCAGCGTTTTTTACCGATTAAACCAAATAGCCTTTCACCCCTCGTCATGTGTTGACATTATTTTAAGTTTCATATTCTTCTTTTTTTATTATATATGTTGTATGACCGGTGGTCGTGGGTATGGTTATAGTAAGATACGAATTTGGCGTTTTACAGTTTATTTGCACTTTAAGGCACACCGAACTGCGACGTACACGCACGTACTCCCGCCTTGGGTCTCGGTAGTCGACTAACTGCCAAGCGTCCCGTGCGCGCGCGCGTTCTCTTACCCCGCACGTCCCGTAACACCCTAACGACCCTTAGGGCGACAAGAGCGTATCAGGTTACGCCTACATGCTATAGTTGTCTATTAATGATTCTTTTTTAATAAGATGTAATACCATATTCCTTCACGTACATCAGTGCCACAGATTTCCGCTGCCGGTTAAACAATTTAGAGAAATAATAATTTAAGGCTTGTGTTGATATATGAAAAGAACTTCTAGTGTTTATTAAAAGTTACGTCACAAATTCTAAAAAGGAGAGTAAGAGCAAAGCCGTATCCAAATTTTAATCGGAAACTAATAAATATTTCAATGAATGTACTGTAGGGGGTTCACCAAAACTTCAATAGGAGACTAATAAATATATAAGTAAATGTACTGTAGGGGGGTTCACTTCGTAGGGGATTCGCTTCGCTTCGTGTGATGAATGTGTAGATATAGAGCTCCTACTCACTTCGATTAAAATACTTACTTTGTTACCATTATATATTTATCAAACTACTAGCAATCCTGGTGAACTTCGTTTCGCCACCAGATGGCTTCTTCTTCTACTTAAAATACTGGTGCGATCTGCTCCACCACCATGCAAAATCATATTGGTTTGTAGTACATGCTATGTATCAGAGATGGCGCTGTATGTAAAAAGGATTCTCCCCGTTTTCCTGCTTTTCTGTTTAAAATTTTCCTGAATTTTTTGCTATAAGCCTCACGGAGCCCGAGACCTCTCCAACGAATGCAAAACTGTGGAAATCGGTTCGTGCGTTCTGGAGTTATAGCGTCAGGAAGGAAAACCGGACTTATTTTTATATAATATACATTCCCAAAGCTCAAGACGAAATCTCCAGAATTAAACCAAAGAACCATTGAATTTCAAAGTCAAAAACCGATCTTCCTTTTTCTCAATTCATTCCTATAGAAAACTTATTTTTGTATTAAACATTATATTATTGTCACAGACATGTAACCTACTTTTAAAGCACTCCTTTCATCCAATCACTACAGTACCCTACTTAGTTATAATATATATTATAAAAATAATTAAAAAAAAATATTTAAAATTAACGCAGTATTTTAGATTACTATTCCGCCTTCCCTGTCTTCCGCCCTGTTTTTCGGATATAACTCGGATTCTAATATTTGCGACTCGGATGTACTTAATACTACCGTGGAATAGTGATTGCAATATCCCTGAGGCCTAATTCTGTATGGCAATTTAGATTTCACGCTTAAATCTGACCATTTGAAAACCATGTTAATATCGTGTCTTATCTATATCATGTCACGGTAATGAATCTGATTCATTTCAACAAAGTATCATAGAGAATACGATTTTTGCAAATGTCGTAACTTTTTACGAAATTGACGTGATAATCAAGCAAGGAATCGCTAAATTATCTTAGAGAATTAGGCCCCTGATGTCAATTCAACGTATTTCAGTAACCAACCGCAACTATCAAAAACCAGGAAACCATTCTTCGATAGTTATCTCTATTATGCCGGCCTGCTTTAAAGTATCTTTCTTCACACTTCCTTTAGAAAGCGTATCACATCAGTAATATACGTCAGAAGGAAGGGAACACATTTGCTGGAAGGTTATTTCTCAATCAGATGGTTCGGTAGAAGAAAGAATTGGACAAATTTTTAGTACATGAGGAAATAGAGATAAGTAAAACTGTGGTTTGACAAAGCAGCTAACATGGTTCTATGGAGATGGTGGAAATACGCTGAATAACTCAACAGAAAACTCGCCATGATACAAGATAAAGAAAACGCTAAGCGAGGCAATGTCTCTGTGCAATTACAGCAGCTCTAACCCTCAGTTCGTTTTTATTTTGGTTCTTGGAGATAATCCAAGCAGATTAGCATTGCAAATTTAATAAAAGGTTGTATGAGGAAATATAGTGAAGGAAATCGTTAAGTAAACATATACCATAATTACATATAATTGTACCTAATCTATATATTAATATGTTCTGCCGCTGCCGGCGCTCGTTCGCGCGATGGTCGGCAGGGACAGAGCATGGCAGGGGGTCCTCTCCTATTGTGAGACTGTAATGAAGGTGAAGGAGGCGGCGGAGCGGAATCGGGCTATTACCAACCCCGAAAACACAATCCGCCACCCCGGCAGGACAGGACGAATGAGGAGGGCCTTCGCCAAAGGCTCTCCTTCATAATGTATATATGTCGGGCGAAGCGCTTGAGTGCGTCACCCATTATCTAGATGACTAGTGACAAATACACAGAGATGAGGGGGCGGTGTCACTTTACACCACGTTTCTCGCTATTGCGAGAGTGAAAGGGTGACATTCTTACCACCCCCCGCAAAATTTGGAAGAAGCCCGAGGAGGGCCAGACGTCGCCGGGCACTGCGGTTTAGTGGCTCAGCTGTTCCCTTGGCTCCGGCAGACGGGAAGAGGATCACCCTGGGAGTTTTAGTCGGTGCAAGTGCGACACACCGGGGGACAGCCCTTACCGCCCCCTGATAGTCCATAAAGGATTTCCCGAGTTACCAAAAACAATTAAAATATATTAATACGTGAAGCAAATCTTTGTATTTTTTACAAAAATTTCGTAGTCGAAGAACTATGTTTCGAGTTATAATATCTAAGGAATGTGAAATATGTGGTTGGGGAACAAATTTGTTATATGTACTGATGGTATCGACAAATGACACCACCATTATTTTATTTTATTTTAACAGGCTTTCAAACAGAGTATACACATTCAACAAATAATAATAAAAAACATGCCTTATATATTTACAGTCCGCCAGTCCAATTACGTGAAAGCGCAGTATGCACTAAAAACTAAATTTCCAGACAAACAAAGTGAAATTCGATTGTAAAAATGCTAATGGTACAGCGATAAAAACCAAGAGATCAATGATACACAAACTATAAATTTATAATTTTATTAACAGTGAAAAAATGTTAAAACACTTGCTTTGAAGAAGGTTTGGGAACTATAAACTATTGACTATATTATAGTCAAGATACATTTTATTTTACACTAGCTGATCCGGCAAACGTTGTTTTGCTATATAAGGTTTTGTAATATCTTCTAAGATGTTCATTAAAATTAAGTGATGTCAAAGACAATTTTGTTCACAATTAAATACTCTTAATCAACAACACATTTATTTGGATAAAGATTAATATTATTACGTTGATACAACTCTTAACAAATAATGCATTAATTTCGACTAAATTTGTTTACCATAAAAACGGTTCTAGTGACCTAATCTTAAAAGATAGACATATACTGTCGCGGACATTTTTTTAGATCATTTCAAGAGGAATAATTCTTTCTTACATATATTTTTGGTATCTTGAACCGTTTTTGCAGCGCATGCAATGGAATCCCTCAAGGATGAATAATTTTCCCCGTTTCTTCATATTTTCCATTATTTCTTCGTTCCTAATAATTTCATCGTAATGTTATATAGCCTAAAACCTTCCTCGATAAATGATCTATTCAACTCAAAAAGAATTTTTCAATTCGAACAAGTAGTTCCTGAGATTAGCGCGTTCAAACAAACAAACAAAGAAACAAACAAACAAACAAACTCTTCAGCTTTATAATATTAGTTTAGAAGTTTAGATTAAAAGTCATGGTTTGCGTTTTGTTTTGAAAAACTTCAGCATAATAATTGATTTGATTAAATCTAGGATATTTAATTGGTACATATAATTATGCTTATTGCGTCACATAGATTGGCCAAAATTATTTATATAATAAATACCTCCATTATAAACATGTATTTATTTTACTTTGATGTAAAAACTTTGCCTCATGCGTCAAATGCATTACCTGTCCAGTTTTTGTGATAATATTCCATCCAGGCTTCTAAATCTGTTTACTTTTTGATCGAATGAAAGAGAACTATAACAAAGCTAGAGACATTGACATCTTCCACAGCTCCCTGCCTGGATTTGATGACATTGTGCGCGTCTGGATCCTCTTGAGTATCACAGGTTTAACTGATATTTTTTTTGTATTTATTTACTTGTGTTGTGTATAGCTAGATTTTCCTCTAAGGATATAGAGATAAGATATAGCTGTCTTAGAACCCATGGATATGTTTTTTTATTTATTTCGTGTATATTATATATCGTTGGTATATTTAATATACCAACGATATATAATATGCGGCGTCAGCTTCGGTGGTGCGGTCACGTGACTCAAATGCAGTGATGTGCATAGGGTATTTGGAAAGGGTATGCAAATTCACATAATGAGTTTGAATATTATATAATAATAATAAATATTATATTACTTTCATAGGGAAGATAGATGGCATCAAAATAGAATAGATATATAAAGGGTTCCTTTTTTGTTTAAATTAAAGGAATTTATTCCAGATTTATTTATCGTAAGGGCATGCAATGCTTTCATGCTTATATGGAACGAACGCTACTGCTCAAATTTCAGATGAAAGAGTGGCTAAGCGCAACTTTTATTCGGAGTTGCAGGAAGGCAAACGCAAGCATGGAGGGCAACTCCTCAGATACAAATATGTGCTGAAACGGCACATGAAGAAATGTTCTCTGGATCCGTCGCAGTGGGAGAGGCTTGCTTCCTCACGGGCGGAGTGGAGGAGACTCATCAAGTCCAGAGTCTATGGATTTGTAAACGAACGGCGTAGCGCGTTACACTCGAAGCGTGACGAGTTAAAAGCCCGGCCACCAGCGGCTATTAACTACAATTATGTCAATGGTATGCTCACATGCCCTCAATGCTCAAGAGTCTTCCTAAAGAAGATAGGGTATGTCAGTCATCTAAGAGCACACGATCGGAGAAATCGGAGTTGAAACAATCGCTGTGACCGAATCCGGCTAGGACATCATCATAATATAAAAATGAATCGCTAAATGTGTTGGTAAGCGCATAACTCGAGAACGGCTGAACCGATTTGACTGATTTCTTTTTTGTTGTGTTTGATGATGTTTGGGGAAGGTTATTGCGGAGAGATTTTTTTGTAATTGCCTGAAAAAGTCTATAAATAACACTTTTCCATATTCTCATACAAAATATTCGTAATAATACTTAAAAGTCAATTTGAACTTTAACACCATACCATAAAGTTCAAATGTCAGTGGACGGGCTCCGGGAAGGCAAAACAATTAAGTGACGTATAAATATTAATGTCAATATTTGTCAATTTTTATACATATAGCATTACTCAAAAAGAATTTTAAGGTTTTTTATAATTTTTATTGTTTGACGTAATGTAATTGTTGACTTATCAACTTTATTTCTTTTTTTTTATCTTACTAGCTGACCCGGTGTCCTGAATAGCAGAATAAGTATAAAAAAAAAGAATCTACTGTTAGGCGGTTCGAAGTTCGCCGGGTCAGCTAGTATTAAATAAATAAACAAAATCCGGAATTTTAAATTAACTTTTCGTGACTACTTATTCTAATATAAATACACCTAATTTAATTACAGTAATTTGTAGTAGACGTACTGTCACTAGAAACAGCTTATTTATTTAACAATCTATACAAACAGTATGTAATAAAAACCTTGTATGACACGTGAAAGCGTTATTCGGTGTCTATACAAATATTAATATTACATTAAGTAAACTAAGAAGCAAAGTTATGCATCGCAAGTCTGGCTTAATATTCCGATAGAGCAAAATATAGTACTTTCAGAGATTGCTTGTACAGAGCTCTCGATGTACGAGTCCGACTTGGCCGGTTTTTTTATTCTAACTTAAAATAGTGACCACGTCGCTTTTAATGGTAAATATAGTTCTGAACAAAAAACGACTACGATTTTAAAAACTGTCCGAGCTGAGGAGCTCCGCTAGGTTCTGGATCTCCACGTAGAGTAATTAGGGAACCAATAGTTCGTTCAGGCACAGTGACAATGAAATATTCAAAAGGCACTTACCTGGAAACTGGATGATGAGGACAGTAGTGATGAAAATGCCCGGGAATTTTCCCAAAGTGCCCAAACACTTCCTTGGGAATATTCCCGGGAATTTACGAAATGTTCTCGGAAGTTTTGGGCACTTTGGGAAAATTCCCGGGCATTTTCATCACTAGAGGACAGGCTACTGCAGCTCCGCACTGTTCACCGTATACAATTAATTAGATGTTCCGCCGTATTGTCCAAAGCAACTGGCTATTCCGTAGTGTGACTGAGTTCGCCGCCGATGATAAGTGTAGCGATACCGCCGTGCGTACACATGTATCACCGTTAAGGACCGAGTGTGGAATTGGAATGTAAGGGAGAACGGGATGGGTTCAAGTACCTTGCTTATAATAATAATATTTATTAACAATTACACACATTGACCTAGTCCCAAATTAAGCTTGCGCTTGTACTATGGGTACTAGACAAAGATATACATACGTAAATACATATATACAACCATGACTAATGCCCTGTGCCTAAACAAGAACAAAGAAAAACTTAAAAACTGAAAATAACGGTTATAAGTTATTTAAATACAAACCTTTGTATTTTCCATACATTTGTGACACACCCTATCGAACACATGCGTTGCTACAAGCTGGAGTAGCATGTACAGGCTACGTTATGTCAAGGACTTGGCCATAGACCACACAGAGAAAGACGTTGTATGTATTGTTGTACGTTATAACTTATAAGGTATGTTTTTGTATATTTGGTCCTAATATTTAAATAGCACCGTGACGTCCGCGCAATCGATTCCCCTGAGCGTCGGCTGAAAATCAGCGCTGGATGGCGCGTGCAGCGTCGCCCAGCATACGCTGAGCTGAGTGCTCTTTGAGATGGGTAGCAGCACACAGGATACATGATGTGATGTTATGTATTCTTTCATTGTTGTTTTTTTTTATATAAATATGTTTGTTGTGTGTTGTTATCTTTTTGGCTCAATAAACTTTTTCTTTCTTTCTTTTCTTTCTTTTTCTTTATTTAACAGATTTTTCTCGTAACAAATCGATGCGATAACTAATGTAACCGTATAATGTTACGATACCGTGAGTTCTGTTTCTGACAACTTATTAATATCTTATATACATATAACTTTTTTTTTAAACCCGTTATAGGCCATCAGGGGACGGCAAGGGCCGCCCCCCGGTGTGTCGGACTTGCACCGACTAAAACCCTCGTTCGTGTTCGTCCTACTCGTCTACCAGGGCCAAAGGCATCGCATTGGCCACTTCCTCGGCACCCGGCGATGTTTGGCCATAAGATGGGCCTTTCCCTATTGCAAAAAGTTGGGGAGGGGTGGTGTAAATGGCCACCCACTTCTCGCTCGCATACTAATCTTGGAGCAGAGTGCGGGAACACATCGCACACTGCTCTCACCTGAATCATTGTACGGCGTCCCTCAAGAGCGCCGCCCAAGGCGTCATATCCGGTTTTTAGGGAGGAAAGCCACGGATGTAGGCCCTCCTCCGGCGTCCAATTCTGATTGGGTTTTCGAGGGTAGCTATTACCTCCCGGTCCCGCTCCGCCGCCTCTTTCACCTTCAGTGTAAATGCGAGGACCGCCCGCCATGCTTTGCCGCTGCCGACCACCGCGCGAACGAGTGCCGGCAGCGACAGATCTCCACCCATCACCCTGATCTTATATATAACTAGTAATATTGACCCACTCTTGCCCGGGGTCTATTTATTTACCCACGTGGGGATTACTTTTCCAAACCATTACGTATTTTTTTAAGTCTAACCAAAAAATTAAAAGTCCATTTTCATATTGATTACTTCAAAACTGACGAATTTCCGACGAAAAAATTAACCCATATTTTATTCCTTTGGGGTTAAATATTACAATAACGTCAAAACCTGTGTTCGAAAAATTTAAATATTATTCACAGGGCTTATTTAAAAAGTGACGGTTTTTCGAATATACTTTTAACCCCTATTTTGCTCCCTTTAGGGTGGAATACCAAAAAATCCACACCTAGTGAGAGCCTACATTATGCAGAGAATACAATGTCCAAATTTTATGTTTGTACCTTCGGTAGTTTAGGCTCTATGATGATATGTCAGAGAAAACAATTATAGATAGATAGATAGTTCTTTTGTATATTGGCCTTAAATATGAGCGTGGCGGTCCCGCAAATTCAGTGCTTTTCCACATTCCGAAATTGCATTACGAATCTAAAGAAGTTTTCACTTAAAAAAAATACATAGGCAGTCTTCGAGTGTTATAAATGTCTATGACTTGTTGGAAATGACGACGTGTCTATTCAAATACTTAAGAAACATCAATATTGACGAAGATGTCGCATGAGGTGGAAGATATTCTCTTGTTTGGGACAAAGGTCGTATTTTTACGAGGTTTTCCCGTCCGGTCACTGTAAATAAATGTTATTTAACTAAGTCAGTCAAGCGAAACTTTTATGTACAGCTACAGAAATATACACTTGTTACTGGTCGGTTTTGCTTGGCTTAGATTGTGGCCTCTCCAGCGCCGCCACCTCCGTCGCTACTCGGCAGTTTTGCCTCTAGAGGAGCCTCAGGTAATGAGCCTGAGGGAGCCGTTGTCTGACGTGAGAGCTCCAGTGATGGCGTGCGTGCTTCCAGCATCACTAGGCGGTGGTAGAGGGGCTTGTACCCTCCCGATTCGTGGAGTAGCCCACAGGGCTGATCGCGCACCAGCCCCCTTGGAGATCCTCAGTGTGCCCGGAGGCTGGTGCACATGCGACTGTAGGACCGCCCCAGGGGTTTTAGTCGGTAGGAGTCCGGCATACCGGGGGTTGCCCTCACCGCCCCCTGTCAATCCAGAAGGATTTCCTCTAGGTTAACAAAAAAAAAAGAGTGTAGGCCTAAAAAGGGCTCCAGACTTATCATCAAGCGAGGAGTGACGACTACGCTTAGTCAGTATAAAAAAATGTAATTAGATTACTTGATGATGATGATGTCCTGGCCGGTTTCGGCCACGGCGACTTTTTCAAGACCGATTAAGAAATTCGAGGTCCAGTTTCGGAAACAGTCAATTGCGCAGGAGATATTTAAGTGCATAACTGGACGCGCTGCCAGAAAAGCACTCTCTCGTCCGAACTCCCTCAGGCCCGATGGAAAGGAGAACCAGTACGATCGGAAGGGAGCGGGATGCAGGTTTGGTCGAGTTTTTCTTCTCTGAACACCTGGATTGAATTGCGGTGTTCAAGAGATACCTTAGTCGCCTCTTACGACACCTCAGCAAGAAGAGGGGGGTGCTATTCTATTCTGCCGGCAACCACCACGGCAAAATTAGATTACTTATTGTAGTTATAATTAGGTGCAACAAAATGACTAGGGAATTCTTCAAAATATATACTAATAGAGAAAGTTCAAAATATACAAGCAAATTAAATTATTCTAAAACCATATCGATAATAGATGGGTATCGATTATTAGTATAAAAATCAAATCGATTAGAAAGATAATTTAATACAACCATTAAACAATGCATCGTTACGACCTGCGATCAAACGAACAATGGCGCGAAGGTTCAAGGTACTCAGTAGTAATATCTAGACTGCACGCTTTGACCTTGACATTTTTGTCTTTTTAAGCAAAATTACAGCATTAATTATACAAATACAAATTACAAATTACAAAACAAACAAAAAAAAACAAACAAACAAACAACACAAATACAAATTTATAATTTAAATATATTATATTATATTATTATTATTTTTTTTTAATTTATATTTTTTTTATTTATTAATTTTTAACAAATTTATTATACAAATGTTACCATTAGTAAGTATATTAACACAGAATGCCAAGACAATATCTTTGTGAAATTGGAGCGGTTCAAGATGCTTAGTCATGTCAGGATCATTCTCAATGCGGACAGCCCTCCGCTGCAATGTATCCAGGACGTCAAGTAAATAATATAATATGTAATTATTGCGTAAAGTTAAGGCAAAGTTAAAGCAAAGCTAAAATAGCGTGGATAAATCTCAGTCTCAGTGTTCAATAGCTAAAACTTTGGTTTTTGGATCTATAAACGGGAGTGTTATTCCAGAATCGAATATAGCCACGGATAAAAATGATCTCCCTCGTGTAAAGGCCTTGATGGTGAGTTCAAAAGATAATGGCCTTACTAAGAAAGAGTTGGTCTAAATGACCGGATGCAAAAACTGGTATAAGCACTTCAAGCCATGTTTAGAAGCCTATGCAATAACAACATGCATTTAATTGTAAAACCGTTTAGATTAACGATTTAAGTTTTAAGTTGTGCGCAAATTGAGATATAAATACAAAATAATTAACCCAATTAAATTCTTGTCAGCGGATATTATTTTATATCATTCTGTATCTATACATAAAAAACGTAAAAAAATATATATACAGAGTGATTTTATAAACGAGGGAGATATTAAGGGAAGACGCAGCACACCCTGACGAGAGGGGTCCATATGGAACGCATTAGTGAAGATCTCTCGCTGTCGGCGGTGGTGAAAGCCATGGTTAACAGTGAGGAGGCCTGGTGAGAAGTCACAGTCTTCTGCGAGGCAGTCATGAGCCAAAGGAGGCTGCCGAAAGACCCAGGCAGCGAACAACTTCCCTAGACTTTCGGCGGTCAAAACACCGTCATTAGAGGGACGCATTCGCTCATAATATTTACCTTATTTACCTCTTTTGATTATATCAACAAGCACAACACAAAAAAGTTATAAAAAATTAAATACGAATTATTTTGACTCCAACGAAAATTGGGCAGTTAAGTACTTGTTCATAGTGTACCTACTAATTTTATTGTTCTATTATGTATTTTTGATGGACTTTGATTACTGAAGTTTTTGCTATAGGTTCTAATGGTCGTTTGAAAAACATCTAAAGTCGAATATACATACATACATACAGATATACAGATATGGGCAAAATGTAATCTGATTAATGATGAACGATTACAAAATGTAGTCATAATTTTAATTTTCTTGCTCTGTAATCATGATTAAATCCATTTAAAAGATTAAGAAATCATAAATGTTTGTACGATCTGAGATTTTGTAGTGTTTAAAACATAAATGTGCAAAATGCAGTCATATTAATGGTTAAAAACGTAAAATGTAATCGTTAATCATTTTTATCAATCTGATTATATTTTGCCCATCTATGCATACATACCACGTTTGTAAACCCAGCTAATACTTTTTCTTAACCTAGAGAAAAAGCCTTCGTGCGGCTTTAAAGGTCACTGTGAGGGCAGCGACCCCGGTGTGTCGTATACCTAGCGATTAAAAAACTCCTGACCGGGATACTACTTCATCCGCATTACCACCGGCCGTGGGTGCGAACTCGCTCTCAGCCACGACCGGCGCACGGTGGGCCTAATGTAATACTCCCATCACTTCCTTCCTCAAAAGTGGGCGACGTGCGAGAGTACGCACACACCGCGACTCTCATGTACGGGCAGTCAAATCCACATACGTTACAGTGACGGCTTCTTTGAGTTGGCTCACTACCGGCTATAACTTCATCAGATCTTATCCATCAGTATCGCTGTGAGGGTAGCGACCCTGGTGTGTCAGAATCCTACAGAGTAAAACCAGCCGGGATCTCTCTCTAATTGCTCCATCCGGGCCTAGGAAACCAAATTCATCCAGACGCCTGGGGAGTGACAAGCTTTGTTGAGGCTACCTCTCTGCGAGAGACGGGTGTAAAGAGCCCACCCCTCCAAAACCTACGCACCGACTCCCTTTCATCTGGGCAGCAGACTCCTTTAAATCTACTGCCCGGCTAATACCTATAGTACAAGCGCAAGCTTAGTTTAGAACTAGACCAATGTGAGTAATTGTTCGCTAAAAAAAAATATTATGACGTAATAAATATTGATTAATTATCTAGCAAGATATATATTATATACCGCTGAGGATGTCCACGCTCTGTATTCTGGCTGAAAAACTGACAAACGAGTATTAGAACTCCAATCTTCGTCATTATGACTAATAAAAAATGTCCTAGCTCCGCAGTTTTAGTAAAAGTCAGTAATATTGTTCTGTGTTATTACTTTCTACTGTGAAATGAAGACAAAAAATGGCAGCGCTATCTAGGTCAAGAGATGTTTGAACTTAACGGAACACAAATCATCTGATGATCTCAAGAATTAAGTGTACTCATCATTACATTGTTCAAAAAACGTAAAGAAACGTCATTATTTCATTACTGAAATTTTTGATAAATTTTGATATGTATAAAAATCGACCATAGTACAAGCTATACCTACATGCCTCGAGGGTTCCTTACAAGCTTATAAAAATAATTCTACAAAAAAAAGGTTGATGATAGAATTAAATATTACGATTTTATTAGAAAACATTGTTTAATCAAATTTTATAATTATTTGCCAAAGTAAAATAGCGTCATCGATCTTATTAGAAGACGGGCTTAAAATTAAGCAAAGGTTTGAAGTTTTTTTGTTCGAACTGCGTCTAAACCCCAGTACACATGTGTAAAGACCGTCATAGTGACTCGCTTTGGCTTGTCGCGTTTTGGAATTAGCTTGTGTCCAGTAACTCATATACCTACACTTTTTCTTTCTTTCTTTCTTTTCTTTAGAGACCTTCAGTCGTGGTATATATCAATTGATTTTAATTTTATAGTCGCTTTCGTTTTTGGACTACACTGTACTTACCATCAGGTGTATTGTAGTCAAGCTAGTGTAATAATAAAATGTCATTCTGCTATACACGACCAAAATCAAGTACCTAATCTTTTTTTTTTCTTCATAATATCAAAACTATTGTACTATCTCTGGAATTACAGCTTACCCCGAAAGATATATAGCGTAACGATTTATTATTATTTTATTATAATTATAAAAATGAAATATGTCTCTATAGACTAGGAGTCAAATTTATAAAACTGCTATAGCATGCATTTTCATTACTTGTTTGTTGTACGTTATAAGGTATGTTTTTGTATATTTGGTTCTAATATTTAAATAGCACCGTGACGTCCGCGCAATCGATTCCCCTGAGCGTCGGCTGAAAATCAGCGCTGGATGGCGCGTGCAGCGTCGCCCAGCATACGCTGAGCTGAGTGCTCTTTGAGATGGGTAGCAGCACACAGGATACATGATGTGATGTTATGTATTCTTTCAATTTTTGTTTTTATATAAATATGTTTGTTGTGTGTTGTTTCCTTTGCCTCAATAAACTTTTTCTTTCTTTCATTTTACTAAAAACTCATCAAATGCTAGTATATCTATAATCGAGGGATGAAAGGCTATTTGGTTTAAGCGACATTTTTTGGTGATATAGTAATATATATTTTTGGAATCGGTAAAAAAACGCTGATTTCGAAAATATATATATCGATATAAACACACTTGTCCTTTCTGACATTATCATAGTAGAGATTAAGCTACTTAAGCGAGAAAAAAATATTTTTAAACCCGTGGCATCCACCAAGAGTGGATTTTTTGTTGTTCCACCCCTGGAAGAGTGAAATAGGAGTTGAAAGATTGCGGAAAATCTGCCAGTTTTGAGAGTAAGTCGCACTTAAACCACCTTTGACTTGTTTCGCTAGGTTTTTATATTATTTTATAGCTACTCTTTCAAACTAAAACTTACTTTAACTTAAAATATATTTTATAATAAGGCCTAAAAAAACTTGTGTAGAAAACATTCATTTCGGTCTTTAACTTAAATACATATGAGTTCATTCTCATTTGTGGGCACATTTGTTATGGTTACCGAATCATTTTGCACTGCCCGTTGCTGGTATTAGAAACGACGAACGGTATGCATCATTTACCTCCTGTCAATCAAAACCAAACGCATAATGATGACTTTCTTCATAGATGAAAGTTTCGTACGAAACGTTATAGAATGCTTTTGTTGCATTGAGGTCACAGTTATTTCCAAGCTTTTGAGCTTCTATTTTTTAGAATGTCTTTGACCCTTGATTAAACGGAAATATTTAATAACTGTCTAGACTACGTATAATTTCATTACAACGGGACTAAATCTAAGCATTTGATATATTTTTAAACACAAAAACCCGTCTGGCATCTCATATAAATGTTGTATCTACTAGTGCTAAGCGGAACGCTCAGCTGCGCTTTTAGTCACATTGGGCACGACATATATGCACAAAGTGGATATTATCTCTAACGTACATCTACTCACCCCAAAAGGAGTATAGGGTGACGATATATTATCTTCTTCTTCTCTATAATATAAAAATGAATCGCAAAATGTCTTGATAAGCGCGAAACTCGAGAACGGCTGAACCGATTTGACTGATTTTTGTTGTGTTTGATGAAGTCCGGGGAAGGTTATTACGGAGAGAACATTTTTAAAAATTCCCTGCAACTGTCTAAAAATAACACTTTTCTGTATTCTCAAACAAAAGATATGTTATAGGTCAATTTGAACTTTAACACCATACCATAAAGTTTAAATGTTAGTGGACGGGTTCCGGGAAGGCAAAACAATTGAGTGACGTATAAATATTAATGTCAATATTTGTCTATTTTTATACATATAACATTAAGGCCAGGTTCCTTCAAACAATTTTCAAAAAACAGCTGACAGGCCAATAGGTTTTGGCAGAATAAAATCTGACGGGGAAAATATTAACATTAAAAAAAAACAATGTGACTTTGTTTTAGAGAAATAGGACAGAACAAGGTCTGCCGGGACAGCTAGTCTATAATAATTATTAGAACTGAGTTCTGAACCAAGAAGTTGTTTATAACACAATAGGTTCACTTATCAAGAACCTTTTATTGACGAATTTTGTTTTTCACACTGGCTCGACATAGTGACTACAGAGTACCTGACGGTAAGTACAGCGTAGTCCAAAAACGAAAGCGACTATCAAAGGATGAAAATCCATTGATAGTCTACATCGTCATGTCGGCCCACATATACCGCGACTGAAGGTCTCTAGGTACATGAGTTACTGGATATACACAAGCTGATCCCGAAACGCGACAAGCCAAAACTGGTCACTATGACGGGCTTTACACCCATGTACTGTGGTCGCGATCCAGACGGGCACCGACGCCCTACCACCTCGCTGCTGCTCGTTTAGCACCACCCAGGAGTCACGAGTAGGGAAACTAGGGTAAAGCCTACGGACGCGAGCAGCTTCGACTCCCAAAATAAAAAGACTAATATAAAATCAACAAGGACGAAGACCCAATCAGATAAGTTCGCAAGTCATCGAATACGAGCGTTTATATTGTCGGAACTGTACATTGTGCAGTGATTTTATGATGCTATTTACGCCATATTTTCTTACTGCATGTCAAGCTTTTTTATTATCGTTGCAATATAAAAAATTTCTACAGTCAGACTATCCGACACATCGTTAAAACTAGATTTAAGAGGGTTTATTAAATAGCTACTTGAATGTCGTCGTATTTTATTTAATTTGATTACTTTATTATCTGTATTTTTTATTATCAACAAAGAAATGCAAAGAATACTAGTTTTTGAGATATTTAGCGTGTTTGGAGTACTAATTTACATTTTAGATATTCATTGCACGTCACTATTAATAAATCTAAAATGTTGATGCAGAATAGATACGCTAAGTTAGGTATAGCTTGTAAGTAGTGGGGCTGCGGCGATTTGATTACAGGACCCGCAGTCCCCACTAATTCGCAGAAGTAGTCACCTTGGGGTTTTTAGCTGGTAAAAGTCCGACACACCCAGGCTGCCTACCCCTTCGCGGCCGGGACGGTCCTATGAGGATTTTCCCCAAGTAAAAAAAAAAGAAAAAAAAGGGTATAGCTTGTAAATTGTTACACATTACAACTTTAGTATAACCATTACACATGACTTACACGAGAGTATTATGAGTTACCCTAAGAAAACATTCAAAAATATTGACAGCAATTTGCACTATTGAATACACATCAATGCAATCATTACCTTGCAAATTCATTGAAGATCTTGCTAAGAAAACTTTTGAGGTAAACCAAATCAGCAAGAAAAACCTAACCTCAAATCATATCTACTAATCCACAAATCTCGCAGACCATTTATCACGTTCCTTATGAAAAGACTCATACTAAAAATGGGGTAACAAAAGTAACCAATTAAGTTTGATTTTTTTTGTTTAATAATAAATAGACAAACCAAAAAATAATAACGAACTAAGATTAATAATTATTAAATAAATTACTAAATATTAAGGATAAATAAAAATCAACAAAAAAAATAAACAAAAAACATTAACTAACAAATTAAGTATGCTAAATTGTAAACTTTAAATAGATTTCATGTAAAAACTCTGTAGCTCAATAACTTTGAGAGAATCTCGAAAACCTTTATAATTACTTTTACTTACACGTAAAACTCTATTTTTAAAACGAAAAATAATTACAAATCATGATACGTGACATCCCACATATTTAAAATTTTATAACACTACGCCATTATGCTACGCATATATTACAACGAAATGGCGTGTAAACTTATACTAGGAATTCCTGGTGTACGTTAAACAAAACAATAACAAATAACTTTTTTTTTTTCTATCATTACGTAGAATTTCTATTAGGATAGTCAAAGAGACCGCAATTTCCAACTGCTGAATTTACTAGAATCCGAATCGTCTTTTTACGATTCCTTTCGGGAGATTATACTTTCCGGATATTTCATTATCATCACCAAACTATGTCCTTCCTTTGGTAAATTTAGGCCTCTCTCAAAGTTATGAAGTGAGTCTGATCTTCAACTCTTCTTATCTATAAATTTCCAGCCATTGACCACATCACCTATCCACCTAAGCGGAGGGTATTCTACACTACTTTTATAAAGCTACGGATGCCACTCAAAAACACCGCTACTCCAAAGATGATGGCTCTTCGCTTGTCTTGAAGTGTATTATATCAGCAACCAGGTGAAGATAGTCTTTGTTTCCAGGACAATATAAAAACCGTTATCTTTTATAGAGCTTGAAATCACCGCTAAGCTATAAAACCAGTTTCAAGATAAATATCAGAATGTCTATCAACGTCATCTGAAAATATAGTGATAATTAAAATTTTTATAATTAATTTTAAACATGTTTTTATTAAAACATCTTTTGTGAGTTCTAATAGCCTTTTTTTGGAGGATAATCTCAAATGACCGTCCCGGATACATGAGAGGACGGCCGCCGAGGTGTGTAGGACTAGTACGTGCTATAAAACCCAAGGTAACTTTACTTCCTTACATTGTCGGGGACTGTGGATCCGGTAATTAATTCTCTATGGGTCAGTAGCGCCGTACACTTCGGGTATGATCTCACAAAGAGATCCTGACTCTCCTGACACTACTTGGTGAATTTTGAACTGTCACGCCACAATTCTACACTGAGATTTTGTGAGTCAGGAATCGGTCGCTCCAGCAACCAGAAAAGTGAGTCCTTAAGGCTTAGACAACGTAATATCCGATCAGCGATACCGCCAGCGAAAAATTTCAACTTATTTTTTAGGGTTCCGTATTTCAAACGAAAAACGGAAATCTTATAAGAATATTTTGTTTTCTCTCTGTCTGTCTGTGGTCAAGAAGCTTTTTCTAAGGAACGCGTGAAGATATCAAATGTAGCTATAAAAAATGTACATCAAATACTCAGGTCTGATGTAGGAAAAAAAATTGCTGAAAAATTCATATTTCTAAGGAAATGCAAGCATAAAATATATCCGTTTATGTGGTATTTTTATCGATTTTGTCATTTACGTAATGGTATCAAAACCTAGACAGTATTTCCCGTTAACCTTGACATTGGATCATGAAATTTGGCCAGAAGCAAGGTCTGATATTACAAATACAGGAAAAAGTCCGAAAACAGTAAATTCGTTGTTTTTTTAAGTTGTTTATTTTCAAGTTAGACAAACTGGAAATATCCTAAACTACAAGAGATACAACAATAAAATTAAAGGAAACCTTAGCGCTAATATTTATAAAGGCAAAAGTTTGATCAAGCGAAAATTTTCTACGGATATCAACAATTTTATTTTTATAACATAGTATCATTTGAGGGACATTATTTCATAGGGCATAAAATAATAGGGTTTTTATAACATACTATATAGCAAAGATTATATGTGTAGAAACAAAGTCACATTGAACTAATATATTAATTTAGTATTTGTGTGTACTTAGTATTTTATGTTAAATACTAACGGACTCGGCCTAGCTTCGCACATATGCAATTAACACTCAAAACTGGTAGATTTCAAACAAACTTTTCTTTCCTTATTTAGTTTAGTTTTATTCCTTGTTTAGTTTAACAAAACCAAAAACGATAGCAATCTCGTTGATGAAAAAACGAAAGGCAACTTGACATTGTAAGAGAAAATTAAACGAACGCAAAAACCAAGCCAGCCGCTTTTCATTAAACCAAAGCCGTCTTATACAATTAATTGTGCCTGAAACGGAGATTCCTATTTCACCCTCTTAAGGGTAGTGTATAAAATCCGCCCTTAGTAAGTACTTACGTAATAAAACAAACCAAATGTAAAAGATCCATGTTTCTAACTTCAGTAATTTAGTCTCTACGGTGATACGATCAGTCAAGACAAGTATTAAGTTATACACATAAGTTTTTTGTTTGGTATTAATACGGAACGTAATTATTTTCGAAATGTGCTTTTACGTCAAATGTAAATGATCACCGGTTTTGAACACCAGCTACGTTTAAAGAGCGAGCAAAAAAACTATTAAGCAAACCGCTTTAAAACATTTAAAAACGCAATTGCTTAGAGGCGCGATCAAAATGTTTTTTGTCGTGGATTTAGTTCAAGACATTATATTATAGCAAGCCTATTTGCGCACTTCAGATTAATCAATTACAGCTATAAAGTTTTTAATAACTTTAGTTTTTATATTACTACATGTGGAATACCAAGAAATGCCATCAACATTATAAATTCAGTTTATAACTTGTATAATTAATTATTATATGGTATGATTAATTTACCAAGTAGGTTTTTTTTTGTAATCTGGACTAAAATCCTGTCTAGCACTGTCAGGGCAGACTAACAAAACAACGCCCCCGATGTGCCAGACTCCAGTCTTATTAACGTTTTTTAATAATATTTTTACGGCTCTGGGATCAAATCCTTTCTAGCCTGTCGTTGGTGTTTATATTGTTCCAACTTGTTCCACCCTCTCTCTTCCATAATAGAACCACGCGCGCGGGTTTGCAGAGTCACAGTCTAAGAAGTTCTCTATCTCTTACTACACGCGAGTCATTGGGCTGTGGAATGGTCTTCCGGTGAAAGCGTTCACACCGCCCTATGATATGGGATCCTTTAAAAACCGTGAAGAGGTATTTGTCAAGGCCGGCATAATCGCTGCGACTACCGACAGGATTTTCTTAACTGTTGTTAGTTGTTATGGTTTTGAGATTGCGTCATCCAAACCATTAGGCATGGCGTGGTTACTGAGCTATGTCAGGATAAAAAAATAAAAAAGTACTCAATAGTCTCTGATTCACTGCAAAACTCCAATGAATCCAAGCAACGTCCACTCCACATCACGTGATCAGAAAATCACCGATTCCTCGCAGCAGTTTGCCATCCGAATATCCTGTCACTGTTCAGACTCACAATACATAGTTTAACACTAGACTGCCCAGAGCAGTCATTTAAATTGTTTTTATAGTTTAGTTATATAAAAAGATATATACATATATAGTTATAAGGAATCCATTTTTTTTTAAATATTATGACTTTTTATATATTATCTTATAGCATTTATTGATGGTTGTACTTACCTCCCCTCTCTCTTTATTCCTTATATACATACATATGTGCTATACCTATATGCAGTCTTTCTAGTGTTAATTATTTAAATTTTGAGTAGGTGTATTGTTTTACGCTATATGTTTATCTATTTATTAATAATTTTGATAAGACGTAACACGACCGGCTAAAACCAGCGCTGCAGACTTCCTTTGTGGTATTAAGCTGACAGAGGGCCCATTTCGCCATATTTATATGTTTTATTTCAACGCCAGTCCATACAATGAGAACAACACATCCAGAAAACTGCAGTAACAACAAATCAGTAATATTCTAATAGATGTCCTGCATTTGCATTCCAAGTTTGGACGTCAATCCTTATTGACTAAAAACTCCCGGCGACTCCCTCAACTTACTGATTAGCCAGGTCTGTGGATATATATCTTTACAACGAGCTGGCGAGTAAAAAACCTTTCTCAGTCTCTGAATTCAAGTTTTCTCGAAGGTTTAATACTCTATCCGTGTCCTTCGGTCCTCATCGGTAAATGAAAATATCGGGAGAGAACCCGCATGGTACCTAAAAATCGTATAATTTCGAGTACTAGTTGTGCTGTGAGGGCAGAGAGCCCGGCGTGTCAGACTCCTACTGCCTAAAAACCGCCAGGGTGTCGCTTTGATTGGGAAACCAAATTCGTCCAGACGCTCAGGGAACAAAAGGCCTTGTTGAGGCTACCTGTCTGGAAGGGGTAGCAGTAAAAGTCCACCCCTCCAAAACCTCTCTCTCAGGCGGCGCACCGGACACCGTGCACCGCCTCCCTCTCATCCGGGCAGCAGTATCCGTCAAGTCTATTGTCACCGGGGAATGTCGCACTCGCTCTGGACGAACGCGTCCCTCCGGCGACGGTGCTGTGGCCGCCGAGTGGCCAGAGAAGATGTTCGCTCTCTGACCCTTTCAGCGGCCTCCTTCTGCTTTATCACAATTTTGCAGAAGGATGACACTTTCTGACATACTTTGAAAGGGATATAGACCAGAAATGGGCAAAATGTAATCTGATTAATGTTTAACGATTACAAAATGTAGACGTAATTTTAATTTTCTTGCTTTGTAATCATGATTAAATCCGTTTAAAACACCAAGAAATCATAAATATGTATGCAATCTGGGATTCTGTAGTTTTTAAAACATAGATGAGCAAAACGCAGTCATATTAATGGTAAAAAACGCAAAATGTAATCGTAATCATTTTTATTAATCTGATTACATTTTGTCCATTTATGAGTGTAACTATATGTAATTAATATGTAATTTATAGCGTTAATAGTACGTATTATTTTAAATACCACAGCTATTATATATTTCCACTTAGATAAGTCAAGGGTTAGTGTAAAAATTACTATTAAATTATTCTAAGAAAATACTACACGTGTTTGTGAGGAAAACTCCACGCTCAACATAGCTCTTGAATAATCACGTAGTAATATTTATTGTCTATTTAACAACTTCGCGTTAGCCTAACTACCTTATGGCAATTGCTTGAACATATTTATTTATATTTTATGTTGTAAATACAATTAATAGTAATAATTATGCGTTACATCGTAATCATTTGCAACAAGGTTTATGGGTTAATGGCAACTATGTCGATTTACTTTTTATATATTTACTAAATTCTGCATGCGTGTTCGTCTGCCCCGTCTACATAAGTTTAGAACTTTCCACGTAATTCGCGTGGAACCACACACATAGAGAAAATTTATAACAACGATTGGTTTGTTTTGAGAAACCTTTTCAATCAGTCTTTATTGCATTCAGCATTTAACTCAGTTGTGATTTCGTAAAGTTTTACCTTCTATTTTCTCAAAAATCTCTTTTTACGAACCGCTGTCAACATTACCAGCTTCTTAGATACTTTTTTTTGCTAACCCGGGAGAAATCCCTAACGGACCTTCAGGTAGTATTGAGGGCCGCCCCCGGTGTATCGGACTTGCACTGACTAAAACCCCGGGGTGTTCCTTCTCCCGTCTGCCGAGTGCCAATGGCAAGGCTGAGCCATATTCCTCGGCACCCGGCGACGTCTAGCCTTTTGCAGGCCCCAACTCCTTGGCAGGGGGTGGCTAAATAGACGCCACCCCCTGCGTACACCTAACACATTTGGCGTGGAGAGAGCATTGATTTGTAACTTTATTCATTTATGTTTTTCTTTTATTAAATATGTTTACGTCTTTAAATTAACCTCTATGCAAAATCTAAACTATCTAGATCAAATGATTTAGACTGAGCATTGCTAAGCCATTTCAGAAATCTGCGCTTCTTTGTATATATGTCTACATCTCTAAGTAAACCTCAGTGCAATATCTCGATTGGTTTTTTTTTTTACACTGGCTCGACATAGTGACTACAGAGTACCTGATGGGAAGTACAGTGTAGTCCAAAAACGAAAGCGACTATCAAAGGATGAAAATCCATTGATAGTCTACATCGTCATGTCGGCCCACATATACCACGACTGAAGGTCTCTAGGTATATAAGTTACTGGATATACATAAGCTGATTCCGAAACGTGACAAGCCGAAACTGGTCACTATGACGGTCTTTACACCCATGCACTGTGGTCGCGATCCAGACGGGCACCGACGCCCTACCACCTCGCTGCTGCTGCTGTTGGTTACGTCAAAGGATTTATGCCGAGCTTTACTCATTTGATGAATCTATGATTTTTTTTTTAAATTTTACTACGTCATCGAGACATCGTCTACACAAAATCTCAACTGTGTAAACCCAAGGATTTGAAATGGGTGTTAATTAGTGAGTCAGTGTATCTGGATTTTTGACATTTATTGCTTCTTAAGATTTTATGTTGAATCATGTTTCATTTTAAAGATTACAGTTTATAATAATTATGCCAATATTTGACTAAATAGCAAACTTGCGTGGGTGATATTTTCAATCGCACAAAATCGCCGAATTAGCATACATTGAAGAAACTACATCGGAAAATCCGATGCGTTGAAATATGGAACGATCGTGCCCAGCCAATGGGCATCGAGAACTGCGCCTTGACCGACATTCAACTAGGTAATTTTCACGCAACCTCCTCAATGGAACGCATTGCGTACACGTACGTATATACAATTGAATTCTACTAAGTTTATTCTTGGTATTTTCAGACATCGTTACCTCAAAAGGAAATAAAACCGTTATAGGAAAAATTCGTTGTGCATCATTATTTCTGTCAAAACACTTTTTCTTCGGAATGCGTAAATATATCAAGTTCAAATTAATATCTGGTATACGGAGTCACAGTGGAGTTAAGAGTTAACTACGGAGAGAATAGAACGCAACTACTCTCTGTTTTTGCAAATCTCTTTCGCTTTCATTAAATCTTTCTTTTTTACCATTATCTTCTATATTTGATATAAGTAGGTACATCTCGGCCGAGGCGAGGTCTATAGAAGTAAAATCTTCCATTTTCCGAAAAATAAGTTTTATTTTGGTAACCCGGGTAAACCCGTTATGGGCCTCAGGGAGCGGTGAGGGCCGCCCCCCGGTGTGTCGGACTCGCACCGACTAAAACTTCCGGGGTGTTTCTTCTCCCTTCTGCCGGGACCAAAGGGTAAGACTGTGCCAGTTTCCTCAGCACATCGCGACGTCTGGCCTAATGGAAGGCCACTGCACAAAGTTTGTTCACCTTCGTTTTCTTGGAGCGGTGCGCGAGAACACATCACACACTACCCTCGCCTTGACAATGCTGGGTGGGGTCAAGTGCACCGCCCAGATGTCAATCCGTTAAGAAGGCAAGTACCTGGAATAGGCTTCCCTCCTGCGTCCAGTCCGGCGAGGGCGACGGAGGGGCGGAAATGACAGGGAGTCATACAGCCCCGCTCACGCTCCGCCAAAAAAAAAGATACCCCAAGTTCATTCATGGTAGTATTTTTTGTTTTTATCATTTACATATATCTATTTTTTACATTGCTGATGTACATATGTTCGTGGATCAAGTTGAGGTCTTGTGAAATAAATTGTGGTATTTTAAACTACATATTATAGAAAATTTTATTAACGGCAATAAGGAAATAACATCTTTAGGCTTCTTAAAGGTGCTAATTAATATAGCAACATATAAAAAAATTATACCTGCGGAATCTAATGACTGATGTGGTCATCTATATTTTTATTAAGCAACCAACGTCTTTTATAGAAATGTTTTTCAATTCTGATGTCATTCATAATCTATCGCGAAATCATAATAGAATTTATACACAGGCAAAGAACAATTTGTTTACATTTAAACTCAAAATATCTTACCAACCACAACCACTTCATAGAACCACGCGCGTGGGTTTGCTGAGTCATCAGGGTGGTGGGTGGTGACCTGTCGGTGCCGGCACTCGCTCGCGCGATGGTCAGTAGCGACAAGGCATGGCAAGTAGTCCTCTACTTCATGGAGGATACGATGAAGGTGAAAAAAGCGGCGGAGCGGGTTCGGGAGGCTATTGCCACCCCCGATAATCCAATCCGCCGCCCTGCTCGGACAGGACGCCAGAGGAGGGTCTTCGCCAGAGGCCTTCGTCTATACGCTGGGCAGCACACTTAAGGGAGCGCGTCACCCAGATCTAGGCGTAAGCGGGGTGCGATGTTTTCCCGCACACCACTCCTATGACAAATCAAGGAGATGAGGGGAGGGTGGCACTTTACACCACTCTCCCCGCCAAATGTGTTAGGTGTACGCAGGGGGTGGCGACTTTTTAGCCACCCTCTGCCAAGTAGACGGGGCCAGCAGAAGGTTAGACGTCGCCGGGTGCCGAGGAAAATGGCTCAGCCTTGCCCTTGGCACTCGGCAGGCGGGAGAAGGAACACCCCTGGGGTTTTAGTCGGTGCAAGTCCACACAACGGGGGCGGCCCACACTGCCCCCTGAAGGTCCGTTAGGGACTTCCCCCGAGTAACAAAAAAAAGGGTTTGCAAAGTCACAGCTATAGAGTAACTCACATCCCCATACTGCACGCGACTCGTTGGGCTGTGGAATGGTCTTCCAGCGAGAGTGTTTATGCTTTGCGCTTATATGTCGTGCCCAACGTGACCAGTAGCGCAGGTGATCGCCATTCTCACAGCACTAGTACACGTGATATTTCTATTAGCTGCGATACGGTTTTCCTCACGATGTTTTCCTCCGCGGACGAGTATGTGGTACTTAAATCTGTACGTAAGTTGGAGTAACCCAGAAGTACGTGCCGTAATTCGAAATAACGAAGATTCATTTTGTCAGGTATATAAACTGGTCCTTTATATTTAAGCATCCGCTTCAATTTGTTAATTTACCATACGTTGTGTCTTCTTGTCTACTAGTCACGCCAAAAGGCGCAGCCCCAGAATATGAAAAACAATAAAATGTATACGCACCTAAACCCAAACGCCATCTGGCGTACATCATTCACTTCCTCTTAACGTTATCGCTTTCAAACTACAAACATCGCATCGCATTCTTTTTAAAACAAAAACATCGCATCGCATCCTTTTTCCCTCACAATCGCATATAATTACTTCAAACTCGCAACACAAATCCTCAAACACCATACTCCACATCATACGAACTCAAATACATACATAGTGAGTGGTTTGTAAAGTGCCTGAATACCGCTGCCAACCAGTAAATGGTTTTAATTGACTCAAATATCGCAATCTTTATTTATAAAATTATTCCGCCTACGAGGGTGAATTTGTGCAACGGCATAACTCCATCAACTTATCCCGGCCCGAGTATCTATAATATATTTGGGCAGCTTATTATATATTTTTATAGCCATTGCGTAGGGACTGCTAGAATAAATACTTACCTTTTTTGTATCCCGGGTGAGAACCCTGCATAGGACCATCAGGGACGCTGTGAGGTCAGTGACCCCTGTGTGTCAGACTCCTACTGACTAAACACCCTCGGGGTGTCCCTCTGATTGCTCCACCCGGGCCTGGGAAGCCACATTCATTCATACGCCCAGGGAACAAGAAGCCTTGTTGAGGCTACCTCTCCAGGAGGGGAAGGAGTAAAGCCCACCCCTCCAAAACCTCTCTCCCAGGCGATGCCCCGGACACCGTGCACCGCCTGTCATGCCCTGTCATTCAGGCAGCAGATTCCCTCAAGTCTACTGCCCGGCACAATTATTATCTGGTAGACAATCTTTTCAAAATACTGTTCCTTTGATACAAATTATGGGAATGAAAAATGTGAGGATAAATTTTTGTGTTTTTGTTGTAATTTTAGTGTTTTTTATTGTTATTCTGGTGGTTTTCGTTATGGTGTGCGCATATTCTGTTCTTTTTGTCTCCGATACTTAATTATTTGGCTTTGATGTAAATTCTGTTTACTAAAATTTTTATTATTATTTTCGTTTACTTTTGTTGGATGCTGTGGATTCTCCGGTTGATGCATTCTAATGTTTTTTTTTTTTGTTAATAATAATCATTGGAATATTTTTTATAATGTATCGGCCACTGGCTGACCTATAAATAAATAAATAAATAAATAAAAAAGTTAAAATGAATACCCTGTGAAAAATAACCCTATAGCTACGCATTGTTATCGGTAAAACAATTATTGAGAAAACAGCACGTTTTATTTATCTTTTGTTATGTAGAAGAATTAAAATGGTTTTTAGGTATTTTGCCGTACAAACAAATACCAAAATAAAATAAAAATATAGGATTTTCGGTTCGCTGCCCACGAATTAACAATTTGTTATGAAACTCAAAGTTATGTAGCTAATTCATTAGTATTGCGTTAGACATTAAAATCCAGCGAATTACATAATTTTAATTGTAATATCTTCTGCTCGTTATTTGGTAAAAACTTGCCAGTATGACTTGAATTTGCGCTCCAAGGTTTCCGTAAGCCTAAAATGTATGAAAAAAGATATAATTGAAATCAACTAACTTCCAATATTCAGATTTGTTCATGTCCTGAAAAATAATGATCTCCAACTAAAAAAAAGAGTCCATTTGAAATAATAAAATGATCAAGTTTTTGATTTTCGTTGTAAGTAAAAATTTCTGTTTTTTTTTACACTGGCTCGACATAGTGACTACAGAGTACCTGACGGTAAGTACAGTGTAGTCCAAAAACGAAAGCGACTATCAAAGGATGAAAATCTGTTGATAGTCTACATCGTCATGTCGGCCCACATATGCCAGGACTGAAGGTCTCTAGGTATATGAGTTACTGGATATACACAAGCTGATCACGAAACGCGACAGGCCAAAGCTAGTCACTATGACGGTCTTTACACTTGTGTACTATGGTCACGACCCAGTTCGGGCAATTGCCCTACGTTGTTAAGTTACGTTGTATCTCTTGAACTTTAGAAATTTCTCATACTGTCTTTCTGAGAAGCGTCCGCCCCTGACGACAGCTCCGGGCGGCACACTTAAGAGAGTGTGTCGTCCAACAAGGGCGCGAGCGGTGCGTGATGTGCTCCCGCGTGCCGCTCTACGACACAGAGGCATGAGAGGGGTGGCTCTATACACCACCCCTCCCTAAGCAAGTAGAGGTCTATCCAGAGGCTGCACGCCTTGCCAGGTATTGAGGATAAGGCCGTAGTTGTGTCCTCGATCCCGGTAGGTGGAAGGTAGAAGACCAGTGGTTTTAGTCGGTGCAAGTCCGATACACCGGGGGGGTGGCCATCATCGCCCCCTCAGGGATTCCCCGTCCTCAGGGATTTCCCCGGGTTATTAAAAAAAAGAGCAGTACCTTATAGGTTTTTTTTATCCAGATTTAGCCAAGTGACCATACAAAATTGGATAACAAGCATCGTAAAGATAAAAAAACGACCACAAGTATCGAGAGCACAGAAAATCCTGTCGATAATTGCATTGATTATTCTTACTTGGACTTACATCAAATCATGCTTATAGCATGTAGACGCCGCCCGATACGTAATTGTATTACATGCCCTAAGGGTCGTTAGGGTGATACGAGACGTGCGAGGTAAGAGGATGCGCGCGCGCACGGGATGCTTGCTAAGTTAGTCGACTACCGAGACGCAAGGCCAGAGTACGTGCGTGTGCGTCGCAGTTCAATGTGCCGTAAAGTGCAAATAAACAGTAAAACGCCAAATTCCGTGTCTTTCTACAGCCACACCCACGACCACCGGTCATATCCTACATTTAAACGCGCTTTCGAAAAATGACAAAATATATGATTACTTCAACAAGAATGAAGTGGAAGGCACAACTAGTTTAGAATTTAAAAAAAAAGTAAAGTAAGTCAAAGTACCTTGACCACTAAATCGGCAGCAGTTGGCTAGCAAAAGTTTGCCTCCAGCACTTTCTATGCAGTTTCCGCTTGCCCAATGCGAGTGTAGCAAACCGTTCGACGCTCTAGGCCGCCATGCTTCAACGGCGAAGGCTAATATTATGACTCCAATTATATTAGTAGGTTCGTTTCAAGACAAGTTATCACAGCACGATAGCCTAAATTATGCGTCTAAGGCCACATTTATACAAGGCTATTTAATGATTAAACCAATTGGTTTAAACAGAAATGGTTCTTATCTCAAAGAATTGTCATTAGATGAATGAAAAAAAAAATGTTAAAATGTATTTATTTCGCCACAAACCAACAAAAACCAGAAATTTAAATGCAGCAACAGAAACAACACACAGAAACAAAAGAAAATACAAAACATATAAACATGGCGAAAATGTGACCTCCATCAGCTTAAAGCCACAGAGGAAGTCTGCAGCGCTGGTTTTCGTGGAGGGCCCCGATCGTGTTACATCTTATTACAAATATCTATAAGCAATAAAAAATACAATAAATGGAAATAACATCTAGCTTAAGTAATCTTAAATATAAGTGTTTATAATAATAAGTTTAAGCAATAGCAATACTGAAAAATAAACAACACCAAAATAAACTATTACATATCTATACTTAATATTATAAAGCTGAAGAGTTTGTTGGGTTGTTTGAACGCGCTAATCTCAAGAACTACTGGTTCGAATTGAAAAATTCTTTTTGAGTTGAATTGACCATTTATCGAGGAAGGCTTTAGGCTATATAACATCACGATGCAATTATTAGGAGCGAAGAAATTATGGAAAATGTGAAAAAAACGGGGAAAATTATTCATCCTTGAGAGCTTCCATTGCGTGCACTGCAAAAACGGTTCAAGATACCAAAAATATATGTGTAAAAGAATTATTCCTCTTGAAATGATCTAAAAAAATGTCCGCGACAGTATATATCTATCTTTTAAGATTAAGTCACTAGAACCGTTTTTATGGTAAACAAATTTGGTCGATATTAATGCATTATTTGTTAAGAGTTGTATCAACGTAATAATATTAATCTTTATTCAAATAAATGTGTTGTTGATTAAGAGTATTTAATTGTGAACAAAATTGTCTTGGACATCACTTAATTTCAATGAACATCTTAGAAGATATTACAAAACCTTATATAGCAAAACAACGTTTGCCGGATCAGCTAGTAATAAATAAATCGACTACAAAATGTATTAGTGATAGATACTATAGTAAAAATATATGTATACCTAAAATAAGAGCACAATTATAAATAAAAATAAATGAAATAGACTACTTGTAACTGATAGATTATTAAATAAATATTATTTTAATTCAATTTAAAGAAATATAACGAATGAAACGAAATATAACTTTATTCTAATAAGTCTACTTTTAAATAATGCAATTTAACTGACTTTCTTTACTCTTTGTTTAATTATTTTCAGCATTAATTGAATAATCTAGTATTGTGAATGCAAGTGAACGCCAGAAGTTTCATTGATTGTGATGATTATAAAGATGGCGGATTAGATGATTATCATGCAACTAAAAAGCAGAAACATTCAAATATAATAATAATATATCGTTACGCTATAACCCTTACATGATGAGCAGAGATAAATTAGTGCCTGAATCCAGTTTGCGCTTGTATGACGTGCCCAACGTGACCAGTAGCGCAGCTGATCGCATTCCCACAGCACTAGTTCACATGACATTTCTATAAGATGCCATGTCAGTTTCCTCACGATATTTTACTTCACCGGTGACCATGTGGTGCCTAAATCCATACATAATCAGGATAATCCAAAAGGTATATACTGGAATTCAGATTTTTTTAAAAATAATTTCTGTTATCAACCTCCTCGAAGATCCTTTTTGTTAGGCCGGGGGATATCCCTAACGGACCTTCAGGAGGCAATAAGGGCCGCTCTCTGGTATGTCAGACTTGCACCGACTAAAACCCCCGGCGTATTCCTTCTTCCACCTGCCGAGTGCCAAGGGCAAGGCTGAGCCATCTCCCTCGGCACCCGGCGACGTCTAGCCTTCTGCAGGCCCCGCCTACTTGGCAGGGGGTGGTTAAATAGTCACCACCCCCGCGTAGACCTAACACATTTGGCAGGGAGAATTGTGTAAAGTACCACCCTCCCTTCATCTCCTTGATTTGTCATTGGAGCGCTGTGCGGGAACACATCGCACACCGCTCACGCCTGGATCTGGCCGACTCGCTCCCTCAGGCGCACCGCCCGGCTTCTCGAAGATCCTAGCATTTACCATCTATTTTCTGCTCCTACAAGATTATTCCATAAATTTTCGTTCAAATACACCCCTATGCAGAATGACAAGGCTATACAATTTTATGTCAAGATCTACTGATCTCGATGTATTTCATGAAAATATGATTAAACTCAAAAAAATGAAGTCATTAACATATCTCAGAGGGTTAGCAGACCGAAGTGACATTGGGCAGGCCATATTTGTCGAAGAACCCATAACGGTGAAGGTAGATGTGCTGCGAGAAGAAGTTGGTCCTGCCTCAACGCTCGACAGACGGGAGGAGATACTTCAGGATATACTAGGGGGGATACTTTAGAGGGGATTTTAGTCGGTAAGGTCTTTTTTTTGTTAACCCGGTGGAAATCCCTTCAGACCGTCAGGGGGAGTGGTGAGGGCCACTCCCCCCGGTGTGTCGAACCTGCCCCGACTAAAACCACAGGGGTGCCAGCACCGCCCTCTCTTCGCCTTCGCCGAGCCTGGGAATCCAGATACTTCCGACGGATTTGTGAGCAGTCGGTAAGGTCTAACACACTGAGGTAACGGCTTTTACCGCTGCCCTGGTTGACTATGAGGATTTCCATCAAATAAAAAAAGCAGTGAAATAACAATATACCACAAGTGGCGGCCTATTATGGGATGAGAGGAATCCAAGGTCAGACTCAGTGCCGATACTTGGGTGAGGCATGTGTTCATCAGCGGACAGAAACAAGCTGGTGATGACGGTTGCGTATACAATTTATTAAACAACAATGTCATAAAAAATAATTAATTACTTCTGTAATAAGGAAAAACAACTCAAATAAGTCATTTGCCAAAACCTGTATCGTAAATACAAAGAAGTTGTTTAGAACTGGTGATTATTTACGACTATATTATAGTAAAAATCAACGTTTCTCAAACTTTTCTGTCACCTATGGCTTTACTATCAGTACTGTTTATGTCACCCCAAACACAGTGGTGCTACCGAGTAGCGATGTGGTAGAATGACGCAAAATATATCTAATGCTTAGCAACCCTAACAAAGGTAAATAAAACAGTATTGTGCAACAAGTTTCGTTTAAATGAAAGAAATGAAGTGTAATTTTTAACTAACTGTATGTTTGTTTTTAATATTTATCCAACCATAATTCCGCCATTTAATAATCTATTTGGATTTTTTAAGCTATTATGTATGACACAAAGTCACTCCTGTTATTAAAACAGGTTAACAGGTTGTATATTAATACATAGTTCAGTTCTGATGAAGGCCTTCGGAGATATGTCATAACGTACATATAGTTTGGTGGTAGGGCGATTGCCCGAACTGGATCATGACTAGTGATGAAAATGACCGGGAATTTTTCCAAAGTGCCCAAAAACTTCCTTGGGAATATTCCCGGAAATTTACGAAATGTCCTCGGAAGTTTTGGGCACTTTGGGAAAATTCCCGGGCATTTTCATCACTAGTCATGACCACAGTACACAAGTGTAAAGACCGTCATAGTGACTCGCTTTGACCTTTCGCGTTTAGGAACAGCTTGTGTATCCAGTAACTGATATACCTAGAGACCTTCAGTCGCGGTAAATGTGGGCCGACATGACGACGGAGACTATCAACGGATTTTCATCCTTTGATGGTCGCTTTCGTTTTTGGACTACACTGCACTTACTATCAGGTACACTGCAGTCACTTTGTCGAGCCAGTGTAAAAAAACATAGGTCTGTACTTTTAGTCTGAGAAAACTCAGAAATACATGGTGGGTTTTTACCTAAGACCGTTAACATTTCCGCTAATGGATTTTAGTTTACTAAGCCACCACAGCTACTAAAAAAGGGAAAAAAAGTATACGAGTAGGTAGTTATAAATGTGAAAACCTTATAAAGAAAATTAATTATTATTCGAAAGTATTGTAGAGAAGGGACATTGCTATGTTGGGAATCTTTGCTGTGAAATAATAAGTTATATTTTAGCAATCGTTTAAAACATAATTGCTTTTTTTACTATCTTCTTTGCTCTGACTTAATAGAGTTTTTATAGTAATGTTGTAAAACAAAAACATTAGATGGTTATAACGTTATGCTAATTTTGCACGTATTACAAACTAGATGATTTGTTTTTGCTTCGTTTATTCAGTACTGATATAAATCTCCAGAACAGCACAGTATTTTAGAAGCACAATAAAAGTCGACCGTACTTGAATACATATATTCACAGAGGGAGGTTACCTATGAAATTATGTCGATATAATAACTTAAGACAACTTTGCATAACCGGATAAGACGCCTGGCCGGTGCGCTTGAGGGAGAGTGCCGCCCAACTTATCCAGGCGAGAGCGGTGTGTGATGTGTTTCCGCACACCGCTCCAAGATATTGAGGTGTGCGAGTGGTGGCTCCTTACGCCACTCCTCGCAGTGCAGAGATGCGGCCTTACAAAAGGCCAGACGTTGCCGAGGGTCGGAGAAGAGGATGACACTGTACCTCTGGTCCTGTCAGACGGGAAAAAGGAACACCCCGGGAGTTTTAGTCGGTGCAAGTCCGAGACACCGGGGGGAGCCCTCACCGCCCCCTGAGGTCCGTTAGGGATTTGTCCCGTGCTATCAAAAAAAAAACCCTGCAGTATTTATATAACTTAAGTCTACACAATAAAATACATATGCAATTAAAAACCAAAGCACTCCACTGGCTTTCTGTTACGCCTGGGTCTTTCCACAGGGGGTTCGACTGCAGTAGGTGGTGTCACCTCAGAAGGAGCTGGAGTCTGACCAGCTTCACCATCCTAAAAAAAAAAAACTAACATACGAAAAAGTAACTTTAGATATTTCTGTAATTTGACTTGATATTTTATGGAACAGCCTGTATGTATGCAAATGTATTTTATTATCAATCTCTATTATATTTTATTTAGTATTCTATGTATTTATTGTCATACTTGTTTATTGTACGTTATAAGGTATGTTTTTGTATATTTGGTTAGGTTCTAATATTGAAATAGCACCGTGACGTCCGCGCAATCGGTTCCCCTGAGCGTCGGCTGAAAAACAGCGCTGGATGGCGCGTACAGCGTCGCCCAGCATATGCTGAGCTGAGTGCTCTTTGAGATGGGTAGCAGCACACAGGATACATGATGGGATGTTATGTATTATTCTTTCATTGTTGTTTTTATATAAATATGTTTGTTGTGTGTTGTTTCCTTTGCCTCAATAAACTTTTTCTTTCTTTCTTTCTTTTCTTTCTTTACCATCCGACTCGACTATATCCGGTATCTTATCCTTATCCGAATGTTTGTCTCTATTAACCGTTTTTTTTTTCGATTTTGATAAATATGCCTATTTACAGGTTTGTCGTCTTCCTGACCGATTAACTAATGCCTGGAACCTATTCATTCCTCTATTTCGCCTGGAGACCACTTTTCTCCTCTCCCATATTTTCGCACTAATACTTTTTCACCTACCCCGAATTCTCTTTCCCTACCGCCTGCGTATTGAAACTGTTTTCGTTGCTCGCGTTTCTTTATAAATGCAGACAGAGTGGGAATCCCGACCTACCTAGTTGACTTGAGGAGGTCTACCACCCTGCCGCAACGGGAGCAGTATACATTAGACCAGATCTGCCAAACTTTGAGGAAAATTGAATATGGGTGTTGGTTAATTAGGGATCTCACAAAGGGGATGGCTGTATAATAACCCAGTTGCGCTACAGGGTGCTGGACAATTTGAACTCGCTGGCTTTGCTTGTAGAGGAAACCATAGTGTTTCCTAAACCAGTGATTTAATTATGCAGTCAAGCCTTCTCACGCCGCAAGTAAACCTATAAAAGTTTCTATCGAGTTGAAAAATGACGCATCTGTGTTTTTCCACGTTATTAATTGCCATGTCTAGTGTTTGTATCTCTATTTCCTAAATAACGATTTTTAACTGTCCAATAAAATAAAATAAAAAATAAAAAAGCCATTTATTTCTCATCCACAATCTATACTAATATTATAAAGCTGAAGAGTTTGTTTGTTTGTTTGTTTGAACGCGCTAATCTCAGGAACTATTCGTTCGAATTGAAAAATTATTTTTGAGTGGAATAGACCATTTATCGAGGAAGGCTTTAGGCTATATAACATCACGATGCAATTATTAGGAGCGAAGAAATAATGGAAAATGTGAAAAAAACGGGCAAAATTATTCATTCTTGAGGGCTTCCATTGCGTACGCTGCAAAAACGGTTCAAGATACCAAAAATATATGTATGAAAGAATTATTCCTCTTGAAATGATCTAAAAAAATGTCTGCGACAGTATATGTCTATCTTTTAAGATTAAGTCACTAGAACCGCTTTTATGGTAAACAAATTTAGTCGAAATTAATGCATTATTTGTTAAGAGTTGTATCAACGTAATAATATTAATCTTTATCCAAATAAATGTGTTGTTGATTAAGAGTATTTAATTGTGAACAAAATTGTCTTTGACATCACTTAATTTCAATGAACATCTTAGAAGATATTACAAAACCTTACATAGCAAAACAACGTTTGCCGGATCAGCTATAGTGTCTTGATAACCGCGAAACTCGAGAACGGCTGAACCGATTTGACTGATTTCTTTTTTGTTGTGTTTGTTGAAGTCTGGGGAAGGCTATAACAGAGAGAAGATTTTAAAAAATTATCTGAAAAAGTCTAAAAATAACACTTTTCTATATTCTCATACAAAAGATTTGTTATAAGTCAATTTGAACTTTAACACCATAGCATAAAGTTTAAATGTTAGTGGACGGGTTCCGGGAAGGCAAAACAATTATTGAGTGACGTATAAATATTAATGTCAATATTTGTCAATTTTTATATATATATATTTTTTTATTTTACATATAGCATTAAGGCCAGGTTCCTTCAAACAATTTTCAAAAAACAGCCGACAGGCCAATAGCTATTAACATTAAAAAAAACAATGTGACTTTGTTTTAGAGAAATAGGGCAGAACAAGGTTTGCCGGGACAGCTAGTATCTAATAAAAATATACAATTCTTATGCCGAATACACCATTTTGAAATAAAATCATACATAAATAACAAACATTGAACAATTATAAATCAAATGAGATTAGAAAAAAAGTTTTATATATAATAATCGATTCAATTAGTGCATAACTTAAGATTTCATTCTAACTGTACGCGTCTATTTAAAAGTTAGCTAATTTTTTAATAGTCTCACAGTACAGCGTCGATGAGAACCCCTTTACTTCGGGTATAGGCCTCCTCCAAACAATTCCAGTTTGATCTGTTTAAAGCTGTTTTGTACCAGCTAGCGCCCGCTATGGGTCTGATGTCGTCAGCCCAGCGCATTAGCGGTCTACCTATCGCTCGTTTGCCGCTGGGACCAGTCTAGAGCACCTCTCGTCCATCGACCATCTTTCAGTCTAGGTAAAAAAAAAAAAAACTGTCCAAAAACTGTTGAATAAACTAAGAGATCGCTTAATGCACTTTCACATTAGAGTCATTAGTGTAGTAATTATTTTAATTGTTATTATAATAATGAGTAATAATCTCTTACGGTAATAGAAATTAATTGCAATTATAACTCCGAAACGCACATCAGTTAAAGATTAAATTTAGATCCCGTTACAAGAGGTATCTCACATCCCGGCTAGGACTAAAAAGTTCTCTACCTCCTTCTTTTGCCGTGTCGTTGGGCTGTGGGATGGTCTTCCGGCGAGCGTGTTCCCACCATCCTATGATATGGCATCCTTTAAGCGTAGAGTGAAGAGATATTTGTGCGGGCCGGCATGATCGCTGCGACTACCGATGGGTTTTTTCTTACCTTTCGATAGTCGTTGCTGTTTTTTGGACTGCACCATGCTTACCATCAGGTTTGGACAAGTCACTGTGACGAGTCAGCTTAAAAAAATTTACAAGAGGTCATAAATTCAACATTATTCCGCAATATTTAAAAAAACGTCAATCACGTGTCCAAGGAAATAATCATATATTTTAATTAAAAAATAAAGTAATGTAAAAGCAAGTAGTGACTCGCTTTGGCCTGTCGCGTTTCGGGATCAGCTTGTGTATATCCAGTAACTCATATAACTAGAGACCTACAGTCGCGGTATGTGTGGGCCGACATGACGATGTAGACTATCAATGGATTTTCATCCTTTGATGGTTGCTTTCGTTTTTGGACTACACTGTACTTACCAGTAGCGATCATTCCATAGATGCAGAAAAGCATTGCATGCTCTTACAATAAATTAGTTAAATTTAAAATAAAAATGTAAACATTCATGCTTATAGATAATCAATTTTCACACCACGTATCTTTCCTACGAGAACAATATAATGTTAACTGCAATAATGTAATATTCAAATTAATTTCGCAAACTTTGCCTATCCGGGTCAAATACCCTATGCACGCCACTGGAACTTACTAGCGGGTGCACTGAAGTCTTCGCCGGGTGCCGAGGAAGATAGCTTTGCCTTGTCCTTGGCACTCGGCAGGCGAGAGAAAGAACATCCTGGAGGCTTTAGTCGGTGCAAGTCTGACACGCCGGGGGGCGGCCCTCACTGCCCCCTGAAGGTCCGTTAGGGATTTCGCCCGGGTTACAAAAAAAAAAACAACAACAAACTGAAGTCACTACGCCGAGACAGTGTAAAAAAAACATCGAACCACTATTGTATGGTATACTAGCTGATCCGGCAAACGTTGTTTTGCTATATAAGTTATTGTAATATCTACTAAGATGTCCATTGAAATTAAGTGATGTCAAAGACAATTTTGTTCACAATTAAATACTCTTAATCAAAAATACATTTATTTGGATAAAGATTAATATTATTACGTTGATACAACTCTTAACAAATAATGCATTAATTTCGAACAATTTGATTACCATAAAAACGGTTCTAGTGAGTTAATCTTAAAAGATAGATATATACTGTCCCGGACATTTTTTTAGATCATTTCAAGAGGAATAATTCTTTCTTACATATATTTTTCGTATCTTGAACTGTTTTCGCAGCAAGGATGAATAATTTTCCCCGTTTTTTTTCACATTTTCCATTATTTCTTCGCTCCTAATAGTTGCATCGTGATGTTATGTAGCCTAAAGCCTTCCTCGATAAATGGTCTATTCAACACAATAAAATTTTCAATTACCAATAGTTCCTTATATTAGCGCGTTCAAACAAACAAACAAACTCTTCAGCTTTATAATATTAGTATAGATATCAACACTAACCATTTTCCACTTAACTACTACGGGGTACATAGCGGTATGCTACAGTGCGGTTTATACTATGTGCCTATACTTGCATCCAGTACAGCGGCCTGATGGTCGATGCCGTTCCGCGATTGTCAGAACTGTGCACGCCGTTCAGGGCTACTCTGGGTTTTTCGATGATAAGAGTGGACTGTATACTATAGGTGCTGGTAGTTATTTTTCGGGCTCCTAATAAATGCACACGACCATCATATATCAGTTCAAAGAGTTTATTCTCATTAAGATACAAATCACTTACATGAGAACATTTCGTTTAAAAACTATCAAGAACAGTAAAATACTAAGACATTAAGAACTCACTTGACAAATACAGAACCATATTTGTTAGTATTTATCTATTATATAAAAATAAGTCCGGTTTTCCTTCCTGACGTTTTGCATTCGTTGGAAAGGTCTCGGGCTCCGTGAGGTTTATAGCAAACAAAATCCAGGAAAAATTTCAACAGAAAAGCAGGATCCTAAACGGGGAAAATCATTTTTCACATACAGCGCCATGTCTGATACATAGGATGTAGTACAAACCAATATGGTTTTGCATGGTGGTGGAGCAGATCGCACCAGTATTTTAAGTAGACGGCGCCGATGCGTTATACATTGTTTGACAGCTACTCATTGTACTCTGCTCAGTTAATTTCATGTGACATTTATTATGTGCGCGTTCTTTCAAACGCTAACTAAAAACCAAAACGAAGCCATCTGGTGGCGAAACGAAGTTTGCCGGGTTTGCTAGTCTTTAATATATTGTAGTAATTTAGTTCTATATATGCCAAGCGAGCTCGCGTGTCTAATGCAGGAGGGTAACGCGTATATATATACATATATAATATATAATATATATATATATATATTCCGCTTACCTTGCCGCCGTGGTGTCTTTGCCTGCCTGGATCCAGAACAGCTTCCGGAGCAGCGAATCCTGCACTGTCGTGTGCCCGAACAAAATCCAAAAGTGAATGAGGCCGACTCCGTACTAAATACAATTGTCCCACAAACACAAATACCGAAAGCACAACAAAGAACCACAAAAACCGGCCCGTAGCCGAGATTAAATGATTGAAGTATTCCGTAAGCAGATCCGATGTACAAGCTATGGTGGCGTCCGAGCGAGTGTTATTGTCACTTGCCTCCGTATACCGCCATCTAGCGGTAGGCTTGCGGAAATACATAATGGCGTGTACTAGAACCTTACCTTAAAACTGTAAAGAGCCAAATTAGCCTAAGCATAAATTTTGTGAATTAAAATTTCTCTCTCTGCGATTTGTTTAATTTATTTTTACCATTTTCGTCGACTATATATCTCTTTCCATCTTTCCAGATTATTCCGGATGTAACGACACACGAGTCTAATAAATTAAAAAAATGGGTCATAAGCCGTACCTGGCCGTGGGGCAGTCCGCCCGAAATAGGCTATTTGGCCTGGCGCCGAGGATATCCGGGGACAAACGAGTTCCAATCAGCATGCTGATCTCGCAGCAGGGGCAAATCAATCGAGGTAAGCTTTTCACTCATCATTTTTCACATTTATTATTTTGCTCATATTTTCAAAGTAATTAACTTTTAAATTATACTGACTCAACAAAATATGAACAGTCCGGTGACCGTCCAGATTGTTTGGCCGACCAAAGTATATCTCCAAAAATCTTCACCAAGAGTGTACTATATCAAAACAATAAACTATATGGTATATCTTATTTCTTAAAAGAAAAATTATCTAACTCAACCAATAAATATCAAAATTATGGGCGGATATTAAAAAAATTCATACAGCCGCATGCAATACCACCTTTTTTGAAGTCTATTAAAAATCTTTTAAGAAGTTGATATAACCGTCTCAAATTCCAGTAATTTGCAATAACCCACGGTCGGCCAACATCTAGAACCGGTTGTGTGGATATGAAACGCGTTAGTCAGTCAGCTGTATGCAATTTTTGTCTGTTACGAAATGTTTATCCGCTATTCGTAACTTAGCATATGCTCCAAGTTATAAGATGGAGCTAATACATTCATTCATTATTTGCATATTGATGTGGCCTCACTGAGCGTTTTCTACCGTCTGTATCATGGCGAGTGTTCTGAAGAGCTGTTTAACCTTGTTCCACCCTCTGCCTTCCAAAGCAGAGCCACGCGCGCAGGTCTACGGAACACACCTTTTCAGTAACTCACATCCCGGCTAGGACTGAGTAGCTCTCTAACTCTTACTTATACCGAGTCATTGGGCTGTGGAATGGTCTTCCGGCGAGCGTGTTCCCATCCTATGATATTGAGTCCTCTAAGCGAAGTGTGAAGAGATATTTGTGCAAGCTGGCATGATCGCTGCGTCAACCGATAAGTTTTTCTTGGCTGTTAATAGCCGTTGGTATTTTCTGGACTGCTCCATGCTTACCATCAACTGTGGTGCTGTCACTGTGTCAAGTCAGGATAAAAAAACACTTCTGCAAGAGTCCGTACACCGATTAGGGGGCACAAAGGACAATGGACCAGGAAATGGTCGGTATTTTATTTCAAAAATATACCGTTATTTTAAAGCCCAGCATCCTTTAAATACCTTTGGTTAAATTGAACAGGACACTTGGCCAGACGAGACAATAATAACAGATGAAGTTATATAAGCGAGTGAAAGCCCAGACTGGGCAAGCATCAAGTACAATGTCCGGTGGCTAGATGGGATGTCGATATTATAAAGATATCGAAGCAGGCCTGGACGCTACTTGCTCTTTGTAGCGTACTTTGTGAATAGTTTGGAAGTCGAAGCTGCTCGCGTCCGTAGGCTTTACCCTAGTTTCCCTACACGTGACTCCTGGGTGGTGCTAATCGAGCAGCAGCGAGGTGGTAGGGCATCGGTGCCCGTCTGGATCGCGACCACAGTACATGGGTGTAAAGCCCGTCATGGTGACCAGTTTCGGCTTGTCGCGTTTCGGGATCAACTTGTGTATATCCAGTAGCTCATATACCTAGAGACTTTCAGTCGTGGTATATGTGGGCCGACATGACGATGTAGACTATCAATAGATTTTCATCCTTTGATAGTCGCTTTCGTTTTTTGGACTACACTGTACTTACCATCAGATACTCTGGAGTCACTATGTCGAGCCAGTGTAAAAAAAAAGTTTTCATTGTGATATTGTGTTGTCTTTAAACGCTACTCGCTCATCACTTAAAGTGTTACGTATAAAAGCTATAAAATTTAACCAGGCAAAACACTTTTGCATCGTGCCATATTGTTTGAGGAAATGTTACAACTGTTGTATTTGGGGACACGGTAGTGCCTCCACGAAGCCGACACATGGCTGCACATTTCTACAGCAAACGTTTTCAGGTTTACTTTTGACTCCTTGTTTTTTTTTTTTTTTACACTGGCTCGACATATTGACTACAGAGTACCTGATGGTAAGTACAGTGTAGTCCAAATACGAAAGCGACTATCAAAGGATGAAAATCCATTGATAGTCTACATCGTCATGTCGGCCCACATATACCACGACTGAAGGTCTCTAGGTATATGAGCTACAGGATATACACAAGCTGATCCCGAAACGCGACAAGTCGAAACTGGTCACTATGACGGGCTTTACACCCATGTACTGTGGTCGCGATCCAGACGGGCACCGACGCCCTACCACCTCGCTGCTGCTCGTTTAGCACCACCCAGGAGTCACGTGTAGGGAACTAGGGTAAAGCCTACGGACGCGAGCAGCTTCGACTCCCTTGTAATTTAGAGATAGATTTGAATCTGAAAATAAACACATTCAAGCGTCTTAATGTCTCCTACTACGCAACACATCTTCTCTTACCTTTATACAAAGTACTAGCATTTCTTATTGACCTCCTTTCCAATTCCTCATGGATTATTGAGGCTGTCGTGTCGAGTAACACCACCGGGATGTTCCTCCTCCCGTCCGCCAAGTGCCAAGGGAAAGGTCAGCTTCCTCCGCAAGTTGATGATCTCGGCCTCAGTCAGGCCAAGGAGGTGGTGTAAAGAGCCACCCCTCGCTTGCCTCATATCGTGTAATGGGAACACATCACGTACCGCTCACGCCAGGAAATGTTAAGCAACGCGCTCCCTCACGTGCGCCGTCCTATACAAAGAATTAGAATACAAATATGAATCCAATATAAAATCTCAATATAAACAGAAAGCTGTGTAGCAGTAATCTGAATTAACATTATCATATAGGTAAAACAATATATATTTGTTATTGATGGTTCAAGGATCTCTTTGTATTTTTTAATTATTGTCATGGCTACTAAAATCTTATTCTCTTCTCGATTTCAGTAATTTCATAAAAGCTTTTTTTCTACTTCTATTATACCTTGATATAACATAGAACATTAACGGATCGCTTTGAGAGACAGAGAAGAATGTATCTATATTCGCAGACACATATAACAGCAGTCTTGGCGAATTCTGTGATTATAGAAGCATAGTCTTTGATAATAGAACCTTAATAATATTCATAATTAAGGTCCAATTTCGACTGATGGGCTATGGACCGGTATTATCTAAAATGTCATCTAAAATTAGACACCATGAATTTGAAATTAATGAATCAAAGAATAAATCAGTTTCTGACAATTGCTAATCGGCTACGGCGAGCAGTGGATGCTGGCAGCGGCGAGCAAAATAATTTTCAGTAGGTATGCAAACTTTCATTTAGGACCTTGCTAATACAAAATTTTACACAACGCAAAATTTACATACTTTTATTTACAATTTGTTACCTCAAAATTATAGGAATATTGTTATTTTAGTTTATAAATATTAGTTTAGTTTAATAAAAAACGTTTTCACAAGTTCTATATTTACAAAAAGCTGCTTTTAATTGCGAAGAAATCCTAGAGTTTGGGCGCGACCAAGCAATGCGGCTAATATGGCTGCTTTTCGTAAAGGGCGCTGCGTTCGTTAATTTGCATTAGTAAACGGCTTACTTGTCTTTTAGGAACGGTAGATGGGGTGAAAATTAAATATAATACAAGGATATTAATATTTATTTTTTTGTATTTAACTAAGTAATTAATTCAAAACTTATTTATTGTAAAGTTTGCATTGCTTTTATGCATGTACAGGATGAACGCCACTGGCTGCTAGATCGCGATGTACCATTCTGTTCGGCGTTCTGATAGGCGTTCGATGTAGGCGACTGCGCAATGCTGTAGCTATCACGACCGCGAGCTGACACACCGCTTGTAGCACCACTGTTTAGCGATTGCTAGAATCCGAATTGCGCCTTAAAAATCAAATCCTATTATTCTAAACCTTGGACTCATAATACCGGTGATAATTTTTCGATTAAGGAAGATATATTTAATTAAAAATTTTAAGCGATGACTACGAATTGATTGAGATCAAGGTGTGATATGTAGGCTTCCGTAAACGCCAGAGCGTTAGACAAGACAGAAACTCGTTTGACTAAAGGTTGAAGCACTTTTAGAATTCTTGTTTGCATTAAAGGGCCAATTACATTCATGGAGGTTTTTAATTTTAGTTATGGTACCAAAAGAAAAAAAACGGAACCTAATTAGATTACTTTGTTTTCTGTCTGTCTACCTGTTTTCTCATCAGGGAGGTATCAAGTTAAAATTAATGCCAAAGTTATGCGTCTCTTTAGCTCTGAAGAAATCATAATTCCAAGTCAACACATTCAAAGTATATGACCGTTTATGTTATATTTTTTTACAATTTTCATAAGAGAATCAAAACCTATATGGTACTTCCTATTGACCTAGGATCATGGAATTTCTGTGACGAATTGATTACAGGACCCGCAGTCCCCACCAATGCGCAGAAGTAGCCACATTGGGGTTTTTAGTCTGTACAAATCCACACACTTCAGTCGCGTAACTTCCTTGTGTGACGGAGACGGGCCTGTGAGGAATTTCACCAAGTAAAAAAAAGGATTATGAAATTTGGCGAGAAACAAAATCTTATATCAACAAGCATAGGAAAAAGTCTGTAATCGCAAAGCTTTAGTTGCATTGGAAATAAAATAGGTTTTATGCGATAATAGATGTACTTGCAGTTGGTAAAAGAGTCATGAGATACATTTATAAATAGGCACAGCCTTTTACCAACGAAAAAGTTAAGTGTGCCATTAGATACTGCCGCTAAAGTATTTCTGCTACTCCCTAAAAGGTTGATGATGTTTCAACGTGTCAATTTTTTTAGATAAATCGATTGACAACATTTGTAATTGAGGCGTCTAATTTCAAAACCCGCTAAAACGATTTTTCGTACAAAATTACTTAATAATTCTAATTTGAAATGTTTTTATCAAAGCAAATATTATATATGAATTTTTCCTTTTTTGCTTTTTCACTCTAGAATAATAATTTAAATACCTTATAACAATGTTATTGTTAAGTCAAAGATTAATTGTACGTGTTTATAAATTTATGGGATTTGAAAAAATATGTTATAGTGGGGTTTTTGAAATTAGACTCTTAAATTTTTTCTCGATCTATAGACACAGTAAATAAATGAAATTTGAACTTGAATGCGAAAGTGATAATTGATAAATAACCGGAATATAATTATCACAAGTTCAATAGCAACACTTATCAGCTACGTCCGGGAAATTGTTATGTCACGCAATTCAAACATCCTATTTGATTGTTATCTCGATGAACTTCGCTTTCTTTTATCAACACATAATATATATTTCACGACATAAGCAGTAGCGTGCATTTGATATAAATGTAAAATGCGTTTTACTAACTATAATTTCCCAGTTAAATCATATCTATTGTACCTGAAGTTTGGGTCAGTGCTACAAAAACGAAGCTGCATGAATTACAACCCCTACAAAATAAATTAATAAAAATTATTTTTCGTTATCCATATCTTACAGCTACTAAGACAATATACAATGAAACATAATTATTAAATACACAACAACTATATATTTATAATACATGCATTATTGTTAAAAAAAATATTGATAAAAAATCAATCTACATTTATTTTTTACTAGCTGATCCGGCAAACTTTGTTTTGCTTAATAAGGTTTTGTAATATCTTCTAAGATGTTCATTGAAATTAAGTGATGTCAAAGACAATTTTGTTCATAATTAAATACTCTTAATCAATAACACATTTATTTGGATAAAGATTAATATTATTACGTTGATACAACTCTTTACAAATAATGCATTTATTTCGACCAAATTTGTTTTCCATAAAAACGGTTCTAGTGACTTAATCTTAAAAGATAGACATATACTGTCGGGGACATTTTTTTAGATCATTTCAAGGGGAATAATTCTTTCATACATATATTTTTGGTATCTTGAACCGTTTTTGCAGCGTACGCAATGGAAGCCCTCAAGGATGAATAATTTTCCCCGTTTTTTTCACATTTCCCATTATTTCTTCGCTCCTAATAATTGCATCGTAATGTTATATAGCCTAAAGCCTTCTTCGATAAATGGTCAAATCAACTCAAAAAGAATTTTTCAATTCGAACCAGTAGTTCCTGAGATTAGCGCGTTCAAATAAACAAACAAACAAACTCTTCAGCTTTATAATATTACTATAGAAACTCGAACCAGTAGTTCCTGAGATTAGCGCGTTCAAACAAACAAACAAACTCTTCAGCTTTATAATATTACTATAGATAAAAAGACGCTCTCTTGATATAGCGCGCAGTACTCAACGAGCAAGTTTGCTTGTGCTTCCTAAACCACGGACCAATTATGCAAAACGGAATATCACTTTTGAGGGAGCACAACTCTACAACGCGTTACCCTCCTGCATTAGAAACGCGAGCTCGCTTGGCATATACAGAACTGAATTATTACAATATATTAAAGATAGATACTAACAAATATGGTTCTGTTTTTACCAAGTGAGCTCTTAGTGTCTTAGTATTTTACTGTTCCAGATAGTTTTTAAACAAAATGTTCTCATATAAGTGATTTGTATCTTAATGAGAATAAACTCTTTGAACTGAAAAGCTTTGTCTTATGGCCATTATCAATCATCAATATTCAAGACAGGTATATTGAAACTGTTCCTCAACCACCTCTCCAAGATTATGGTTATAAACTGTGATTATTTTTATTTTATGACGGAGTAACCAATGATGGCCGGGATAGGCCTATACAGCTTAATCGAGCTCAGGGGGTGAGCACAGAAGGTGCTTACCCAGCGAGTTTATGGTTCGGGTGGCAACGCAAGGGGGCAAATTGGAGTTACATAAAGATGATGTACCGAAGGCTTATTTGTCTTGAATAGTTCTAAATAAAAGTCCGGGACAGCATATATCTACCTTTTATGTGGAAGCCACTATGACCAAAATTGTGAACTATAAATGTAATTAAATTAGATACTATTTTACAATACATATTTTATGATAATACAGAAGATATTCACTAGAAATATATGGCAAAACAACATTTGCCGGGTCAGCTAGTATTTAGTAATATATATCAGGAAGAATCGATGGTATTTATATCATCTATATAAAGATTTCAGCTGGAAATAATTATTATTGTAATGAAAGTGCTATTTCCACGCGAACCAAGTCGCAAGCATTAATAGTATTGTAATGTTTTTGCGACAATCTGTCTTGTTGCATTACATTGAATAATAAATATGAGATTTTAAATGTTTATTCAACGCGTGTAAAAAGTGGGTTTTATATAAATTATTAAAAGCTTTTCGCACTAGTGAGCTGTTTTTATGATAGCAATAATAGTTTCGATAGATTTATGAGCTAAATCCATAGAATAATGAAATATAAGGAAACCTCACACACGCGACAAAAGTACAATCAAAACTTTACTTTTTTAATATAATTTACAGGCGCACGCTTATACTCAACCACTCCTGGTGGAAAGTGAAGTTAAGTCCAACGATGGAATGCATTCGCACAACAAATGCCTATTCACTCTTCTTTGAAAGATTCCCAGGTCATAAGACCGCGGAAATATGACCGCTGGAAACATATTCCACTCCTTAGCCGTTCGCATGATGAATGTAAAAGGAAATCTTTTCATGCAGATATAAATTTAGTGTACCACATATGGATGCTATTCAACACGGTTTCTATTGGTTTTATGATGAAATGAGGCTGGTGGAATCAAAGAATGTAGCTCCTGACAACACTGGATGTTCGTATTCATAAATACAGTGTAAACTCCATATAACGTCACTAGATTTAACGACAAACTCCCTAAAGCGTCGATATCACTCGGCTTTGGTTGGTTTAGCTTGTTTCCCATACAATGATACACTCTATATAGCATTACACCCACTCTCAATAACGACAGCAATTTAATAATATAAAGTACTTTGAAAGTTGCCAAAACAAAAACTGCGCAGCTGTGTACGTTCTTTTGTCGCTTTATTATCCTAGCCCGTAATAAACTCGACTGTCGGCATTACACATACCGAAATTTATAAGAAATCCATTCTTTTGTTTACGAATCGGGATTGCTATATTTGCACTGCAATAAAAAAAAATTACTGATGCGGCAAAAGACGTCTGATAAAAATAACAGACTATACTCAACAGCGATCAAATAAGAATTGTTTTTATGTAATTACTAACACTAGTCTGAAATATTTTTTTTCTACTACAGATTTTTCTTCTTTCCATTTAACGACAATTCTCTATAACGTCAAAATATACACAGTCCCTTGAGGGTCGGTATATAGAGTTTGCACTGCATTTCATATTTTTAAATAGATCAACGATCTTTTAATTTTAATTACATTACGCCGTTTCTGTGTCACAACCGAGTTTATGAGAATAAAAAAATATGTTTCTCTGCTTTTATCCGTTCATTTTGTACTAGAATATAATTCTATATATTGCTTAATTCCATGGCTAAATCTTATTAATGCAATGACACGTTGGTTTAGATATTTCACATCGTAAAATGTATTCCTTTATTGTATCTTTTAACATCATAATATAATACAATAGAATAGTGGCTCCCTCTTCATCATATCGAGGAATCTTAAGAGCCGACTAAGGTATTCAGTGTTGTATCAATGCTAAATAATAGAAATATTTTTTAAGAAAAACGCTTAGTTTATTTCTTATAGGAACAGATAGTAAAATAAAACCTCGTAGGATGAGATATGTTTGCCCTATGCCGATTAGCAAGTCTAATTTTTCAGAGAAACAATTTTGGATTCTTGGTTCAAGGATTTGCAACAAGGTTAACCATGAATTAAATATCTTGAACTTATCTAATTACGAATGTAAGATGAAGCTGAGGAATTGGTTGTCGAATCTGGAATATAATGATACTGAGGAACTGTTGCGGGAATAGATATACTTGGGGTTTAACATTATTCTGAAATTATTATTTACTTTGATTGTAAAGTGTATGTAATATTATTATTGTATTGTTTTGAGTTAAGATTGGAGCTACGCAGCGGATATAAACTGTATGTAACAAATTGTGTGAAATGTGCTGATACCCAAGACACAGGTAGTCCTAGTTTGGGTGTCAGCTGACTTTAATGTGCTGCTTTGTAATTGTTTTTCTAATACATAATTTGTTTATTTATTTTATTTATTATTTTACAATCTTAATAGCTCCTGTCAAACAACGGGGTGCTATGTTACTACATTACCATTTTCCTATTTAAAAGCTAAAACGGGCTGGTGTCCGGTTAAATTCCATCTGATAGTCGATAGCTACTGTAATTTATATAGTTATACATTTTATTTATCAACTTTTCAAGGAAACATACAGCAATACGTATAAACAATAAAATATACACAAAACACATTACATATGCCAGAAAAAAATTCACAATAATAAAACCAAGCAAAAATCAAGCTAAGGGATACAATACAAAAAAATACACACACACACATATATATATATAAAACAAACATAACTAAGAAAAAATAAAATTCAAATTAACATTTTTTTCTCACCATTAAAAGTTTGTTATGCATATCGCAGGCACGTAAACATAATTTGACCTGACAACTGGTATTTTAAGGAGCGAAAAGTCTCTTCAAGATACTTTTGCACCTCGAAGAAGACCGTGGCTCCACGACCAATGCTCCAGAGCCTTGCCGTGGCGCGCTCTTGTGAGCACGATCTCAGGAGAAACTTTGCCTTCACCAATAGCTTATTATATTTTCTGGCAGAGCACATCACCCGAGTCAGAGCATTGTAAAGTTTCTTTGAACTCGCCTTATATTAGACAACGGAAGGTGGTTAGCAATGTTTAATCACCTCCGAGTAGGCACAAAGGGACAAAAACCCCGACAATTAGACAAAAGGTTACTCACAGCTGGAAGTGCGCCAAAAAACTGACGCATAATCAAACACTGTGCAGTCTCGCGTTAAGTGTGAATACTTAGACCTTGAGCCCTGAACTTTCATTGTGCTTTTGATAGCATCAGGAAATTCCACATCCGTGGCTTACGATAAACATTTCCGGAAATTTCATAAGTCAGAAAAATAGGTACATTATGCTATTGTTTATTAACTATGATGGCTCGTAGTTTGACCTTCTGGTATGTTTATTATTAAAATCTACAAGTTTATAAATTAGAACTTAACCCTTTCATGACGATTTTTTATTTAGAGGAGATAAAAACTCTTTTAGACTATTTTATTATATTATCATATCGATTCAAACTTGATTTTTGGAAACCCGTTATGGGCCCTCAAGAGGCAGTGAGAGCCACTCCCCGGTGTGTCGGACTATCACCGACTAAAACCCTTGGGGTGCTCCTTCTTCCGTCTGCCGGGGCCAAGGGCAAGGCTGTGCCAGCTTCTTCAGCGCCCGGCGATGTCTGATCTGTTATGGAAGGCTCCTACGCGTGACAGGCTCACTTTCGTTGTCTTAGAGCGGTGCGCGGGAACACACCATGCACCGCTTTCGCCTTGAAAATGCTGGGCGATGCACTCCCTTAAATGCGCCCTCTCAAGTATCGACTCAAACTAAATTAAACCTAATTAACCTCTCGTCAGTGTCGCGTTCCATTACAGGACATGGTAAAAAGCCCTTATTAGGTAACTCATATTATTTCTCATAGAGAAGTTACAATGCTATTCAAAGCTGTGTGTAGTGTAAGCAATTACACAAAGAAATATATTTTACTAACTGATCCGGCAAACGTTGTTTTGCTACATAAGTTATTGTAATATCTTCTAAGATGTTCATTGAAATGAAGTGATGTCAAACACACACATTGTTCACAATTAAATACTCTTAATCAGCAACACATTTATTTGGATAAAGATTAATATTATTACGTTGATACAACTCTTAACAAATAATGCATTAATTTCGACCAAATTTGATTACCATAAAAACTGTTCTAGTGAGTTAATCTTAAAAGATAGACATATACTGTTGTACGGTACTTCGATAGCTCCGCAAGTGGCACGGGCTGCCTAAAGAGTTTCACTTACCGTGATCACCAGTGTGCCAACTCCTCAGGGGCCCCTGCTTCTCCTCCAGGATACTGGTGTCTTTGAGGATCTTCCAAGCACACTTATACACTTTGGAATCGGATAATTTGGTTGCTTTTAGGAATATTTGTATGTTTTATGTCGTTACTCGGCGGATCGGTTCGAGCGAGAGCAAAACTCAATTGACAACCCGTACGGTGTTGCCAGAGCATAATCGAAGCTGTCCGCACATTTATTAGAATACGGAACATGCCGCCGACCTTAAAATACGTAGGATTTTAATGAGACCAGGACGAATATCCTAGTCAGAATAAATAAGTTACGACGATGTCCTAACTTGGAAAAGATTGAAGCAGAGATACTACTCATGCTTCGGAAAAGATGTGGTTTGTAAATGTTAATAATTCACCTACGTATATTGCGAGTGGAAAGTAGTTATATAGTATGGTATAGTAGTAGTAGTTATATAGTAGTAGTACTTATGTAGTAGTAGTAGTTATGTTATATGTAGTAGTAGTCGTTATGTTAGTAGTATAATATATGTGTACAAAACTAAATAAAAAATAAATAAGAATGATTATGTGAACTTAAAACTAAAGTTATACCAACACGTAGTGAAGGTGGAAATATTGCTTAATTGTCGATAAGAAGTGGGAAGACCTTAACGACAGGCCGTTCGGTGTAGGAATAGCCCACGCGCAGTATTACAACGCGGACAACGCCGTCGTGGCCAGGGTGTATCTGGTGTACACGAGTTAGTTGCCACTGCATCGGTGGCAATGCATCGTTCTGTAGTAATACTATAGCGCCCTCGGTAATCGCGGTTGTTTTGTCGTGGTACCATTTACCCCGCTGCTGGAGTTGTTGGAGGTATTCGCGACTCCATCGTATGCAATGATGTTGTAACATTTGTTGAAGCATTTCCCATCTCAGCAAGATGTTGATTTGCGAGTTGGACCAGTCATACTCGGGCAACGAGGTGAATGGACCGCCCACCGAGAAGTGCGCTGAAGTTGCAGGCAAAGGATCTGATGGATCCTTGCTAAGCTTACACAACAGTCGGAAGTTAAGAAATGCGTCGATCTGACATAGTAAGGTGTTAAATTCGTCGTGAGATATGATTTGAGCACCTTCTACGCGGAATATATGTTGCTTGTAACTTTTCACTCCGGCCTCCCATATACCACCGAAGTGACTAGCGTAGACAAGTTGATAATGCCAATAAAATTTTAAACTGACGGAATGTCGTTTGATATGTGATTTATTGTTTTTTAAGAAAGCGTACATCTTTCTTAAGTACGAATTACATCCTACAAATTGAAGTATGTTATCAGAATAAATGCCAAAATAAAGACCGCGTCTCGCCGTGAAGCGGTGAAGAGCTGAAATTAAAGCTTGCGTAGTTAAGTCTGAAACTAATTCAAGGTGTATTGCCTTGGTGGACATGCATACGCAAGATTTAAAACTTTTGAAATTACGAAGTCGAATAATTTTAATTTGAAAAGAACCAGTTTGTAAATTCAGTTTATGAAAATCACCGATAATTAAGTTAATTAGAATGTTTGACTTAGGCAAGAGTAATTGATGTTTTGTTTCGTATTTTAATATACATAAAATTAATGAATTATACATGCTGCCGCCGACCCTAACGACACCAGCATCATCGATTAAAAGTATAAGTTTTTGTAAATTTATTTTTTGAAGGACCATGACAATATCCTCTTGTAGTTTAGGACTTGTCAGAATATTGTAGTTTGATGATCGTCCGTTAGTAGTGGGACAGGAATCATCGAATACAACTCGAGTTTTCGTAGCTGCATCTTGTGTTTTCACCACGTAGTGATGAGGAAGAAAGTACCTTTCAGAAACAGATAAGGTCTCTGAAGAAGGTGGAATAAGTTGTATGTGCCCAAGATCTATGTATTCTTGTAAGCATCGATTGTAATCTTGTTGTAAGCAAGAGTTACGGAATAAACACGTTTCTAGTTTTTTGAAACGAAGTAAAGCGGTACCTCGCGATTCGCCGAGCGGTGGTACGTTAGGTTTGAACGGAAATGAAACTGAATATCTGCCGGAAGAGTTTCTTGTGTGATGAGTGTTGATGAAGAGCGTTTCACACAAGGCCTCGTCGGGCGAAAGTGTTGTAACTGCTGGAACATTAATTGCAGATTGTGGAATATTGGCGTTCGTTTGCAAAGAGGTTATACAAAAGTTATGCGTTGTAGAAGATTTGTTTGATATTTTATTACTAACTAACAGCTCGACCGGACGCGCGGAAGAAAATTCCGGATCGGCCAGTGGTAGGTTGCGAATGTGTGCTAACTTTTTATTGTTGATATTTTGAACCTGCGGTGTGTAATTAGTAATTTTAGGAATTACTAAGGCGTTTATATCAATCGATGGCTTTAGTTGGTTATGAGGTGTGACATCAGAAGAAATGACACCGTGGGGGTGTACGGCTTCTCCTTCTACTACGCCTATAATAGAAACATTTGACCGGGCGCTATGACGTTTTAGTCCCAACCGCTGAGCACAAGCCTCCGTGATTAAAGAAGTTTGAGAACCGGGGTCGATAAGCGCTCGAACGGTGTAAGCCGTCACAGAAGTGCTGCCGCGGGGACGGATGTCGGCAAGTGGGGTCGCAAGGAGTACAGAGTATTCTGTGTCGCAGAGTTTTCCGTGGTCACCATCAGCGCGTGCGGCTGAGGTGCAGCTCACTGCTGCTGACACTGCGATGTTCGAAGTGGCTTGTTGTTGGTTACCCAAATTTGCCGACGTTTCTGTATTAGTATGTAAGGACGTATGATCTCTTTGTTGACATATCTCACATTTAAAACGCGAATAACACTGCAGAACCGTATGTCCATGAATTAAACAATTCGGACAAATATTTTTAGTTGAAATAAAATCTTTACGTTGTAATGTAGGCAAGTTAAGAAATTCAGAACATTTATTCAATGAATGTGCATTAGATTTACAGTAATAACAGAAAAGCTTCAGTTGAGTAGCAACTTTGTTAAGGTACGGTGATTGTTGTGTGGCCGGTGAACTATGCGCTATAGTAGCACTGAGCGCGGGCATCGAGCGGCGCGGTGAATACGAACGCCCGGGGCGAGCTGAAGCAGGCGCGCTAGGTTTAGCGGACGGATTGACGGTGCTCGCGCAGGCGAAGGTACTGCGTTCGAATCCCGTTAGCGACGTCGCGGAAAAGCCTTTTATATATTTTAGTATTAAATTCCATTATTCTCCAAATTCCATTCTATTAGTATTAAATTCCTTTTGTTCACACTTAGTTGTGTGGCCATGAGACTGAAGTAGTGGAAGAGGTGGCAGATTTATTTTCGGACGCATGTTATAACAATTTTGTGAAGAATTTACCGATTGATTACTAGTAGGCGTAGATTGTTGTATTTTTAATTTTTGTTGTAGTTTCAATTTATCAGCGGACAATTTGGCTTTGTAGTATAGATCTTTAAATTTATTTCTGTTGTCAAGTTCCTGTTTTGAATTAAAAGAATCATCTTCAAAATATATTTTTTCCAATTTGGACTGAACACGAGTAAAATTATGTTTTAATTTTGTTAAATCTTGTGCACGACGCACAAATTTATCGATATCCATGCACTCGTCCTGTAGAAACTGTAACATTTCCTCTAAATCACTATAAATGGCATCGCGTTCGAAAATTAATTGCTTGATTTCTGTCATTTTAAATCAAATAAGTTGATATTTGGCAGTTGAATAAAAAAGTATAAGTTTCTATCACGTTATTAATAGAAAAGTAGAATTTATTGTTAGTTGAAGGTAGATCTGGGTAGTCGTAATGAAAAGGTTCCAAGCAACACAAAGTAGTTAAATAATATATCGTAGATATAGATATGTAGGTATAACGTTTGTAGGATAATAATGTAGTTTACGGATGTAGTTATATGAATGATTGATTCCAAAATGTATTATTTGTTTGTAGTTTTGTTGTAAATTGTTGTTAGGATTTGTAAGTAGTTGTAATGAAATTAACTTAGAACATTCGTACTTTTGTAGGATAAATGAAAATAATTAAATGTATAAGCCGACCGAATGAAGGTGACTACACTTTGTAGGTTAGCCAGGTGCCTTCTTTCACGTAGTGAAACTGGACGGGTTATAGCTAGTGCAGTATTACATTTATAACCGACCGAATAAAGATGACCGCCGGTAGTACAGCAAGTCGTTTCTTTGTTGTAGTAGTAGATTTGGACGGATTATAATTTCAAATACCTTGCACGTTATGGAATTAAATTTTGAATACGTTATGAATGTTCTGGATTGTAGTAATTAGCACGAAATATGTGGTAATTTCGAAAGATTCGTATCGTAGGAACAAAATTATGAAAGATCCGGCTCGGAGGAACAAAATTATGTACGGTACTTCGATAGCTCCGCAAGTGGCACGGGCTGCCTAAAGAGTTTCACTTACCGTGATCACCAGTGTGCCAACTCCTCAGGGGCCCCTGCTTCTCCTCCAGGATACTGGTGTCTTTGAGGATCTTCCAAGCACACTTATACACTTTGGAATCGGATAATTTGGTTGCTTTTAGGAATATTTGTATGTTTTATGTCGTTACTCGGCGGATCGGTTCGAGCGAGAGCAAAACTCAATTGACAACCCGTACGGTGTTGCCAGAGCATAATCGAAGCTGTCCGCACATTTATTAGAATACGGAACAACTGTCATTTTTTGAGATCATTTCAAGAGAAATAATTTTTTCATACATATATTTTTGATATCTTGAACCGATTTCGCAGCGCACGCAATGGAAGCCCTCAAGGAATAATAATTTTCCTTGTTTTTTTCACATTTTCCAATATTTCTTCGCTCCTAATAGTTACACTGTGATGTTATATAGCCTAAGGCCTTCCTCGATAAATGGTCAATTCAACACAAAAAGAATTTTTTAATTCGAACCAGTAGTTCCTGAGATTAGCGCGTTCAAACAAACAAACAAACTCTTCAGCTTTATAATATTAGTATAGATTCATAAAACTAATTGGAGTTATACAAAATTCCAATCAGATTTAGAGAAAATCGAGTTCAGGTCAAAGGCCCTTTAATGGGTTTCCACGGACTAGAGGTTAAAATCCTTTAGTGGGTAAAATATTTACAGGGGGATGTTGTACCAGGAGTCTCGTAAGGGTAATAAAACTCCCTGACACGACTCTTTTTATATTGGTTTTACAAAGTGACTACTTTTTATATGATGGAAAGAAAAGCGTAGTCCAAAGACGGCACCGACCGACAAAAGACGAAAATCCGTTGACACTCGCTATTGAAAAAAAAAAATTATTTCGCCACAAATATACAAAAAACAGAAATTTAAATGTAGCATTACAATCAACACACAAATACAAAAGAAAATACTGAACATATTAACATGGCGAAAATGGGTCCTTCATCAGCCTAAAGCCACAGAGGAAGTCTGCAGCGCTGATTTTCGTGAAGGGCCCCGGTCGTGTTACATCTTATAAGAATTATCGATAAACAACAAAATACATATAGCTTAAATAATAAATAAAGCTGATACTAAAATAAACTATTACATACAATAAATAAATCGACTACAAAATGTATTAATGATAGATACTATAGTAAAAATATATGTATACCTAAAAAAAAAAGAGCAAAAGTATAAGTAAAAATAAATGAAATAGACTACGTGTAACTAATAGATTATTAAATAAATATCATTTTAATTCTATTTTTGAAAGTAAATTTAGATTTGGATATTCTAATCGGTGGCGGCAAATTATTCCAACACTTCGTTTGTTCTGTTGCGCTATAAGACCATATTTATAATTTACCACGATGACGGGTCTCGAAGTATATGAACAACTGGATATACACAAGCTGATCCCAAGACCTAAAAGACAGAAGCCAGTTAATTTCGTTAATTTCTAGTCATGATTATACCAAAATGTTTTTTTTTTTAAACTGACTCGACACAATGACTGCGCCATACCTGATGGTAAGGATAGTGCAGTCCAAAAAACGCCAACCACTATGGAAATATAAGAAAAAACCCATCGGTAGTCGCAGCGATCATGCCGGCCTGCACAAATATCTCTTCACGCTACGCTTAAAGGATCCCATATCATAGGATGGTGGGAACACGCTCGCCGGAAGACCATTCCACAGCCCAACGACACGGCAAAAGAAGGAGTTAGAGAACCTCTTAGTCCTGGCCAGGATGTGAGATACCGTATAGCTGTGACTCCGCATACCCGCGTGCGTGGTTCTATTCAGGAAGGGAGAGGGAATGTGTCCGATCTGAATCTGTGAGAGAGGCGTTTGTGAGTGCCTTTGCTCTGAACAGATTTGACGTCGGGATGTTTAATAAAGTCTTAACAGAAATGTTATCTGGTGAGGCGTCTGGCCTGTTCAGATCAATGGCCCCACATGTCATTTAGGTTAGTTAGGTATTTCTGTATTAGGGTACGATGGGGCTGACATACGTACACACGTAAAAGTCTCCTTAATAAATAGAATACAAAAAAAATATTATAACAAAACATTAATGAGTTATACATTGGTACGCAATTTAGGATTTATTAGTGTTTAAGACATAGATGAGCAAAATGTAATCATATTTCGGATAAGAAGGAGGCGGTGCAAGGTGTCCGGGGAGGTTTTGGAGGGTTGGTCTTATTTCTACCCCTCCCAGAGATGTAACCTCAACAAGGCTTCCTGTTCCCCGGGCCTCTGAATTAATTTGGTTTCCCAGGCCCGAGTGGAGCAATCAGAGGGACACACTGGGGGTTTTTAGTCAGTTAGAGTTTAACACACCGGGGTCGCTGCCCTCACAGCGTCCCTGATGATCCTATGCAGGACTTTACGACGGGATACAAAAAAAAATGTAATCATATTAATGAGTAACGATTTCAAACTGTAATTGTAATCGTTTTACATTAATTTGATTACATTTTGCTCATCTATTCCAACAGCTCATTAGATTAGCTAAGAACAATTTCAATTAAGTAACCTTTCAGAGAAAAAATAACTAATTCAAAGTGCGCTTATCCGTTTAGAAGCTACGATGCCATAGACAGACATACAGTTACACGCGTTAAGCTTATAACAACCGTATTTTTGCGTCAGGATTAGTAAGTATAGTCAGCCAGTATACTAGGCAATTATTTTACATTTACGTAAACAAGATACGGCTTAGCGAAGTATTATAGTCAATTTAATAAAAACCGTTTTTCACCTCAGGCTGGTACTAAAAACAAAACCGCTACTGTGACGGGCGGGGTCGAAGTGTGAAACAATAACAATAAAGCTCGCTTTACACAAGCCAACTTAGTTGTTTGATTTGTTGGCTTGAGCAAAAGTGAATAGGTATTCGTTGGCAAACGCAGTCTGCTATTGGCCTTATCGTTACTTTTCGCTATGTGGAACGTGGAGTATCTGACTGCAAATCATAAAAAAACTTTAAACACTGCACATTACAAAGAACAGACATCCTCAAACCTGCTGCCCGGCTATTTAGAAGTGAGAAGAATATCTAGGATACGAGGAACTTTGGGGAGCACCACGAAAACACAACCGATTTAGCAAGCGTATAATTGCGGAAGGAATTTGCAATGTACCGACATACAATATGTTCGTCTACAAACTACCCTACATATATTACAAGAAGTTTACTCTTTTTTTGGTGGTAGGGCGATTGCCTGAACTGGGTCGTAACCACAGTACACAAGTGTAAAGATTGTCATAGTGACTCGCTTTGGTCTGTCGCGTTTCGAGATCAGCTTGTGTATATCCAGTATCTCATATACCTAGAGACCTTCAATCGTGTGGTATATGTGGGCCGACATGACGACGGAGACTATAAACGGGTTTTCGTCCTTTGATGGTCGGTTTCGTACACACTACACTGTACTTACTATAACGTGTACTGTAGTCACTTTATCGGGCCAATATAAATGTCGTGCCATGCTCCAATATTTTGTTAACTTTCAACTTGCTCATCAGCGACTTCCTTTGTGTCTCGTTCCGGGCACACTCCATTAGCAAGTGTTGCACAACTTCAATCTTTCCACACGTGTCATTATTGAATGACTCGGCTTTACTCATGAGATATGCAAAACTTGCCGCCGGATAATGCCCGGAAAATGTAATCGTAATCATTTTTATTAATCTGATTACATTTTGCCCATCCATGATTACACATTAAAGACCGCGGAAAGTAATCTGCTCATCACAGAAAAGTTTGCCGAGATCCGGACTTGATCCCACGACCTTCACCGTCGGTCGGGTCATTGAAACGGCGCTATCAGGCTATCAAACGAGTTGACATGCGGCCGAACATGCTAGTTTGTGGATAGCGCGCTTTAATGTTGACGAATTGACAAACCTCCAAAACACTAGTGTGGGTCAAGGAAATTAATCTCCGTGTTATTTCATTACGAAATAACTGTGAGCAAATTTCATTAGTATAACTTTCAACTTTATCCAATACCTATTTATGTTTATTAGGGTCCACCCGAAACACGCATACATACGTGCTCACACACGCGCAGTGGCGTGCATCCCTTCGAAGCATAAAAAGCATTTGCTAGTTATATTTGAACATTTGTGTTAAATAGCAGATATTATATCAATGTATTTAGTAAATGTTATAACATTAAAAAGGCAGTAAAACACCATAAGTTCGACACAGAAAGGTTTATTGGACTGTAACTTACATCCTACTAACATTAATTATTGCGATCCATGTGTATTTCCCCTGGGTTACCAAAAGAGGCCACCACAGCTGGTATTAATACAGTCAAACCTGGATAAGTGAGAGTTCAAGGGTGCACAATCTCATTCTCGGTTATAGAGGTCCCTCACTAACCCGAGTTACTCGCTAATGCAGGTACATGGGTAGCGTTTCTCTCTTATAGAGGTACGCAGCAATAACAAGGCACAGCAAGTACGAATGTATTATGTACATATATATTTTTAATAGTGTGTATATGTTACGTTCATTAGATTTCGACATATAAGTACTTTATAATGGTAGGTATCAAGATGCTTACGAAAACAAAACAAAAATTCCAGCACTATGTAATTTTATTTTATTTAAAATTTGTTTACACTTAAAAATATCCGTCAATTTCGTTTGGGTTTCTGTTTTTGTATCTTGAATATTCTCTAACTCATAAATTTTGTCGAATTATCCACGAAAGTTAAGAATGAGTCATAAAATAGCAGATGTTAAATTTGTAATTTGTTTTGTCATTTGTTTCTCCTAAATCTATTATATAAAAATAAGTCCGGTTTTCCATCCTGACGCTATAACTCCAGAACGCACGAACCGATTTCCACGGTTTTGCATTCGTTGGAAAGGTCTCGGGCTCCATAAGGTTTATAGCAAACAAAATTCAGGAAAAACTTCAACAGAAAAGCAGGAAAAAGGGGAAAATCATTTTTCACATACAACGCCATCTCTGATACATAGCATGTACTACAAACCAATATGGTTTTGCATGGTGGTGGAGCAGATCGCACCAGTATTTTAAGTAGACGGCGCCGATGCGTTATACATTGTTTGACAGCTACTCATTGTACTCTGCTCAGTTAATTTCATGTGACATTTATTATGCGCACGTTCTTTATGCGCAACTAAAGACCAAAACGAAGCCATCTGGAGGCGAAACGAAGTTCGCCGGGTTTGCTTGTTTTATAAATAAATAAAGCTCGACTGTCGCTTATAGAGGTATAGATAAGTAGCAGTCTCACTTACGGAGGTCCATGAGGGAAAGACGATTCTCTCTTACAGAGGTTTCCGTTTCTCGCTAATAGAGGTTTTGGGAGCTTAAAATGACTGGTCCTGGCTATTACTCTCACTTATAGAGTTTTCTCACTTATCCAGACTTGACTTTATATAGAATAGTACGGAGTAGATATTACACAGATAAATGTATAATTATGTATTCTGTGGTTACAACTTACGTAAGTGACACATTATTATCAATGCTAAATGCCTTAATTTCCAGATTCGCAGTTAAAATTAACCGCTAAGGCCACCGGATTTAGGCGCATTGCGGTAAGCAATACCTGAGTAAATCAATGACTGTATACGGAAAAACCTATCTTTATTTTCTTGGGATATATCCATATTTGTACAAATCACATAAAGCACGTTCGCTATGTCCTCGATCCTAGACACTTTGCTTGATCTAGCAAGTGATTTAAACAAGGTTTTTGCATAAACAAACTACATAAACTATCTTCATTTACGTCAGAAATGAGTCAGTAAATGATTCGTCAGTAAGTTAAAGACGAGCACGTCAAAAGACTGAACAGAGATATATTTTTTGGCTGTATACACTTTCTGAGAGGGAGGCAGTGAACTGCGTCCGGCATTCCGCCTGGGAGAGAGGATTTGGAGAGGTGGACTTTTCTCCCTCCTCTCCCAGAGAGCCTCAACAAGAATTCTTGTTCCCTGGGCATCTGGATGAATTTGGCAGGCTCGAGTGGAGCAATCAGAAGGACGCCCCGGGGGTTTTAGTCAGTAGGAGTCTGCCACACCGGGGTCGCTGCCCTCACAGCGTTCCTGATGGTCCAATGCAGGATTTTCCCCAGGGATACAAAAATTAGTGGCTGTATCCACTTTACGCTTATTTATCGTGCTCAACGTGACCAATAGCCCAGCTGATCTCCGTTCTTGGGCCACCTATCTATTATATGCCATGCGGGCTTCCTCACGATGCTTTCCTTTACCGTGTCGAGATTCGAACCTACAGCCATTCGCGTCTCCGCACAAGGATACCGGGTCCCTAATTCTCTAGACTACCACAGCCAGGAACAAAAAAATAAGACAAAGAAATAAACAAATCTAAATAACTAGACTGCTTTTGTTATTTATGTCTCAACTTAACGGCCTCTCTTAGCATACAAAACAAACAAAATAAAAGTCAATTGTGAAACATTAGGGCGAGATACACTAGCGTTAGGTTTCAGATTACTAATGCTTTGAATGCATTTATTGTAGTTTAAAATTGGGTTGATTTTTCGTCAAATTTATTTATTTTTACAGTCTTGGCAAATTCTCTGCACAGTTGTCTTTTTGCGTCACGCTAAAAAAATATAAAATACAAGCTTTGTCCACGAATTCTTTTAATAAATGGATGTTGTGGACTAGTGGATAACGGAACGGTTTCCAAGGGCGGTATTGCGATCGCTCATAGCTTCGAATTCCGGAACACACCTCTAGGTATTTCTAAATTACGTACATATTGATGAAAAACATCGGGAGAAAATCAGCATGACTTTTAATAAAAATGCTGTGTACTAGTGCCCAGAGAGCGGAGGTCAGTTGTACTAGTGGTCACGTTGGGCACAACATAAAAGCGCAAATTAGATACAGTCGATAATATATGTCTTCTCACCCTGTAAGAGATATATCTTTACGATATATGACTGTATAAGTTAAATGAAAAAAAAACACAAACTAACAAAAAATTAGAAATTTAAATGCAGTAACATAAACAACATACAAAACAAAAGAAAATACAAAAACATAGAAACATGGCGAAAATGGGACCTCCATCAGCTTAAAGCCAGAGAGGAAGCCTGCAGCGCTGGTTTTCGTGAAGGGCACCGGTCGTGTTACATCTTATTACAAATATCTATAAGGAATAAAACACAATAAATAGAATAACATATAGCTTTAATAATCTTAAGTACAAGTATTTATAATAATAAGTTAGTCAATTAGATTAATTCATCTCATTAATAAAATTACTTTCTTTTATTCTCTTCTCAAATATTCTTGTAAATTTCAAGATTACAAGGTGGTTAAAAAAATTTGATTCTAAATTTACGGTTTGGATTTTCGCAATGGCTTTTCAGTAGAAACGAACTAGCTGCGACTTTCAGGTCTCGATGTACTGATATGTTGCATTCATAGATGAGCAAAATTTAATCAGATTAATTAAAATGATTACGATTCCATTTTACGTTTTTTACCATTAATATGACTGCATTTTACTCATTTATGTTTTAACCCTTAGTAGCCTGATTTACCAAAGTCATTTTTTTTAAATATTACTGTGTTTGCTTGAGTGTCTAGATGAAGAGAAAAATAGTTAAAAAAATCATAATATTTATTTTACATACTTATTTAAAAAAAAAAACAGGTATCAATTTTGATACTTCAGACATAAAAACTAATAGTAATGTGAACATTCGGTTTAAAAGATTGGTATCAAAATTGAAACTCTAGGTTATTAAGGGTTAAAAACTACAGAATCCCAGATTGCATACATATTTATGATTTCTTAATGTTTTAAATGGATTTAATCATGATTACAGAGCAAGAAAATTAAAATTACGAGTACATTTTGTAATTGTTAATCATTAATTAGATTACATTTTGCCTCTCTCTGATTACATTTATATGGAAAGTGTCCTATGTAGGTGATTGTGCAGCGCTGCCAGCTGTCTGCCTCGTGTAAATCCAGCTCATTTCAACGTAGCATATCCCCGTAATAATGGTAACGCATGCTGTTATTATTTCGCAAAATGCACATTGTAAAACTACTTATTAGCAATTATGTGACGGTACAACTAAAGGTTGATACATACTAACGTATTATACACACGCATACCTTTTGAATCCTGATAGCTTAAACATAGCTTAAACATAACTTAATAGCTAAATTAATAGTGATCTGGTAAACGCGGGACATAGAAAATTCTATGGAAAACACATTGCGTCTTGGTTTAGTATATATAATTAGGTTATTAAGTTAAATAAATAGGTCACATAGTAATAAAAAAATCTGTTATAAATTAACCTCTCAAGTAAACTCATTTTTCCTTTTCTTTGTAAGCCGGTAAAAAATGTCCACGAAGCCTCAGACTTTTTTTTATTGTATAAGGCTCAAGTCAAGCTTTGCCTGGAATATTGTTCGCATCTCTGGGATGGTTCTGCTCAGTACTCACTTGACGCCCTTGATAGGTTGCAGCGGAGGGCTGTCCGCATTGTGAGTGATCCTGACGTGACTAAGCATCTTGAACCGCTTCAGTTGTGCAGAGATGTTGCCCCACTGAGCATTTTCTACCGTCTGTATCATGGCGAGTGTTCTGAAGAGTTGTTTAACCTCGTTCCACCCTCTCCCTTCCTGAATAGAACCACACGCGCGGGGTTAAGGTATCACAGCTATATGGTATCTCACATCCCGGCTAGGTTAAGAAGTTCTCTGACACCTTTTTCTGCCGTGTCGTTGGGCTGTGGAATGGTCTTCCTGCGAGCGTGTTCCCACCATTCTATGATATGGGATCCTCTAAGCGTAACGTGAAGAGATATTTGTGCAGGCCGGCATGATCGCTGCGACTACCGATGGGTTTTTCTTACCTGTTGATAGTCGTTGGCGTTTTTTTTGAATTGCACAATGCTTTATATCAGGTATGGTGCTGTCACTGTGCCGAATGAGAATAAAAAAAGAAGACCTGGCGTGAGAGCGACCACCGCAGTATGCCGGACTCTTGACATCTAAACAACACCAGGCTGTCATCATCTAAGAAATGATAGTCGAACGTCGATCATGATTCTCCTGTAGCCTGGCCAGCGAGAGGCCTTTAAAGACCTTAACGGAAAACTATTTTCTCTATGTTTAAAACTGTTTAATTTTGTGTAAATTACACTCAGATAGATTTTTTATATATGCGAGAATCTTAGCCACTAGTATTCTTGCTACATGGCTGCTCCGCTATTATTCCTAGATATAGAATACACGGGTAGGGGTCACGGATAAAATGTATATAACGGAGCTGTCTGCATATTTTTTGTATACTCATATTGAAATCGGTAATTCCGACAATCTAAATAGAGAGCACTGACCCAAGCAATTTGATTACGAAGGTATTTCGTATTGCGCAAAAACAGTTTATTCATTCTTTCTGCAACTTTGCTGTTTTAAATCATATAGCTTCAATTACCAATACATTGTAATCCTACTAGTCCTACTAATATTATAAATGCGAATGTTTGTGAGTATGTTTGTTACTCTTTCACAATAAAACTACTGGACGGATTTGCGTGAAACTGCCACAGTAATATAGATTATACATCGGAATAACATATAGGCTACAACATGTAATGATTTTATGTAATTTTGGTCGTAATATAACGATACATGTTAATTAAGTCGGAAAAAAAACTGGCCTCTGAGAGCTATCTTGGCGTACACTGCCTAAACCATTGGAGTTACACAAAGATGATGTACCGTAGGATTGTTTGTCTTGAATAGTTCTAAATAAAAGTCCTGGACAGTATATATCTAACTTTTATGTGGAAGCCACTATGACCAAAATTGTATATTATAATACAGAAGATATTCACTAGAAATAATTTATATGGCAGAACAACGTTTGCCGGGCCAGCTAGTAAATAATAAAGATATTAAATAATTACCTTTATTATTTATTATCATTATTTTTTTGCGTTTACTATCATAAGTATCACGTTGAGTGTTTTGAAGAGCTATTTAACCTTTACTCTCTCCCTTCCATAGCAGAACCACGCGCGCTGGTCTACGGAGTCACAGCTTTTAAGTAACTCACATCCTGGCTAGGACTAAGAAGCTCTCTAACTCTTACTGCTGCCGTGCCGTTGGGCTGTGGTATGGTCTTCCGGCAAACATGCTCCCACCGTCTTATGACATGGGGTCCTTTAAACGAAGCGTCAAGAAATATTTTTCTGACCGGCATGATCGCTGCGACTATAGATAGATTTTGTTACTTCTGATAGTTGTTATGGTGTTTGGACTACCCCATGCTTACAATGGTGCACTGTGCCTTGACAGGATAAAAAAAAAACATATATAGAGAGAACGTAAATAATTGCTTGGATTCCAACTCCGCTGACAAAAAATCGGTCATATCGAAATCGTGCTTGGTTGGCCTCCATATTATAAAAGCAAGGATATTTAAAAAAAATCCCAAGAAAAACCAATTTATTTTGAGACTAATTAACGAAATAGGTGCGTTTTTTTTCTGTTTTAAAAGCACTTATAAACCAGAAAATCTATTTTAGAAAAATCAATGTAGGCTATTATAGATAATTATGTACAAAATTTAAATATGTTTTAATTGAATCCCAATAGTCGACTAATGAAACGCTTTTTGCGTAAGATCGTTTAGCGTGAAGCAAAAACTTTGTACGTCTTTTCACGAAAATTGCGCGGTCGGAGAAGTATGAAATTTGGCACACTTATAGCTTATATAGAGATGTAGTAGAGAATGCCAATATGTTTTTAAATATACATAAAATCAATAAAAAATATTACACACACTACCATGCATTTAACATAACACACGCATATATACGCTTTTGAGAATAGATTAATATTGTTTGTCTTTAATATTATTTGTCTATAGTCTTACTGAATGTCAAACATAGCCTATAATAGATATTTGTGTTTTATATTGTAACGTAATTCATTTATTATAATATAATAGTTATTTTTAATTAATTATGGTTGTAGGACGAACTAGGTCATAGGCGATGGCTGCGGCCGTTGGGTTACGTTTGCAAGAGGGAGCATCCTTCTGCGAGGTTGTGATGAAGCAGAAGGGGGCCGTGGAAAGGGTCAGAGAGCGAACATCTTCTCTGGCCACTAGGCGGCCAAGGCACCGTCGCCGGAGGGACGCGTTCGCCCAGAGCGGGCGCGACATCCCCCGGTGACAATATCCGGGCAGTAGACTTGAAGGATGCTGCTGCCCGTATAAGAGGGAGGCGGTGCACGGTGTGCGGTGCGCGACCTGAGAGAGAGGTTATGGAGAGGTGGATTTTTACTCCCACACCTCCCCCAGAGAGATAGCTTCAAGAAGGCCTTTTGTTCCCTGGGCGTCTGGACGAATTTGGCTTCCCAGGCCCGGGCGGAGCAATCAGAGGGGCACCCCGGAGGTTTTTAGTCAGTAAGAGTCTGACACACCGGGGTCGCTGCCCTCACAGCGTCCCTGATGGTCCTATGTAGGATAATCCCCTGAGATACCAAAAAAAAGTTGGATTGCGTTGAGGGCCCCGACCTTGTGTTGTGCGGAATTCCCCTTCTGATTCGTCGACTGGAATCGAATGAGGGACTTCCCTTTCTGATTTGTCGACCGGGATCACGTGAGGGTTGCGCGGGAGTGCGGGTCAGTCCGTTAGCCACGCCTTCCGTCAGTCCGCTAGAAGCGCCGTTCGAACATACCTGTGCTCAGAGATGGGCAAAATGTAATCTGATTAATGAACGATTACAAAATGTAGTCGTAATTTTAATTTTCTTGTTCTGTAATCATAATTACATCCATTTAAAACATTAAGAAATGATAAATGTGTATACAATCTGGGATTTTGTAGTGTTTAAAACATACATAATTGGAACCGCCGTGAATTTGCAGGGTTCCGTGGAATTTATTAGTGGACTGTAATTTTTCTAGGTCTTGGCTCATGCGATATAAATGTTGCCACCCACCTGTTAGGCTGTTCAGCAGTCCTGATGATATGTGATGTCCCTTCCACAACACAGTATTTGTATAAAAAACCAAAATATATATTATTAAAGTGCACCGTCGACGCATATGTCTTGATTGCAAGACGAACGATTTTTCAATAGTTTGACAAACTACCCCCTCCTCGGACTGGGTGGCAATCAAACGCAACAAGAGCCAGACAAAGCAAGGACTTATTATCTGTGGCGTTACCATTTCCCTCCGACCTTAAAGAGTTGCCTTTAAGAGACTATTAACCTAATTGTATTAACAATAACTATAAACTTGCTATATAGCACAGTAATTAACTTAAAGTAACGCGTACAGTTTACGAACTTAGGAATCTAATATAGATTATATTAACACTTACGATATTAAAATCCTAAATAATAAATTATAATAGGAAGTAAATATAAAATAAACAAAGTAAACAAATTAAATTAAATTATAAATAACCATGACAAAATCTTACTGGCTAGGAAGTGGGCACAGTTTCACCACGGGACGTACGAAACACCCCTTTGACATACCGTACCGTCGCGACACGAGTAGCACCATCAAATGACAAGTGAGCTTCCTCGATAATACCTAACGGCCACGAGAAGGGCGGGGAATTGTCCACTATAACTATGACGACGGTACCCTTAGTGAATGGGACGGAAGGAGTCCTCCATTTCGCGCGAGCTTGCAATTTAGACAAATACTCGAGCCGCCAACGCTTCCAAAATGATCGCACTAAGGACTGCATAAGAGAATGTCTTTCCCGTAAATCGTGAGGTTCAATGTTAAGGACTGGAGCCGAGGACAATGGAATTGTACATAAAAAATGAGCAGGCGTTAAAGCGGATAGCTCTGAAGGGTCACTACTTAGCACTGTGAGCGGTCGCGAATTAATTAACGCTTCAATTTGAACAAGGACGGTTAACAATTCTTCGTAAGAAAGAATTTGTTGGCCTATAGCCTTGAAAAGATGTGTTTTTATAACCTTTACCATACTTTCCCAACATCCACCAAAGTGAGGGGCGGCTGGTGGAATAAATTTCCAATCAATGCGCTCCTTGGCAAGCTCGGAAGCAAATTGCGAATCATTGTCCTTTAAAAACTTATACAAATCGCGTAGATATGTGTTAGCGCCTACGAAATTGGTGCCTCTGTCCGAATACAAGCACTTAACATGTCCTCGTCGAGAACATAAATAAATCGCCTCAAAGCATCCAGAAAACTGACTGTTGAGAGATCCATAGCTATTTCAATATGAATAGCTCGTGTCGTAAGACACGTAAATACACATAGCCAGGCCTTACGCGACTTCATACCTCGACTACGAATAGGAGTATACCGAATCGGGCCAGCGTAGTCGCATCCTGTATGGGTAAACGCTTTGTCAACCTCATTCACGCGCTGGCTAGGTAGATCAGCCATTTGCGGAAAGGTCGGGCGTGGCTTGAATCTAAAGCATGCATTGCACTTAAATATACGATAACGGATTATCCGTCTAGCTGCGATAATCCAAAAGCGCTTCCTCAGTAAAGACATAAGAAGTTCCGGGCCTGCATGAAAGTACTTAGTATGATAGTAATCTACAATCAAATCTACGATGTGGTCACGGCGAGGTAGAACCATAGGATGCATCTGAGCATAATCTATGACTGCGGCCCTAGACAAGCGACCTCCAACACGGATTAGACCTTCGTCCAAAAATGGTTTCAACCTCCATAAAGGTGACGAACAGCACTTGCTGTCTCTCAAGTCACGAATATCCTCAGCAAAATACCTTTGCTGAACAGCACGTATTATAACCTTTTCTGCGCATTCCAGATCGTTAGGTGTAGGTGTGCCTTCATTTCGCGGCTTGAGAATTTTCGCAAATTTAAGAACATATACAACAATTCTAAGCAACTTAGGCCACGAGGATATCTTGGAGCAAAGATCATATATTACTATTTCTTCCGGGATGGTGCTTACAAGCGAATGAGATCTTTCCTCTGGCAGGGAGCTTTCTATTGGAATATCTTCAATTCGATTTATAGGCCACCGTGATGGGCTTAGTGAAGCCCACTGTGGGCCATGAAACCAGGTTGAATGATTTAACAAATTACTAGGAGTTAAACCACGAGACACGCAGTCGGCCGGATTTTCTTTACCGGCCACATGATAGAACGATTCTTTTGGAAAATTTTCCGTAATCTTTACAACGCGATTGGCAACAAATGTTTGCCATCGGTGTGGGGGCGAATTAAGCCAGTATAAAACTACCTTTGAGTCGGTAAATGCAAAAACATTTGAGATATGGTAACGCGGGCCATATGTATCGCAAACGCGACGAAGCAGACGTGATAGCAATTCAACCGAGCAAAGCTCAAGCCTAGGTATGGAGAGAATTTTAGTTGGAGACACTTTGGACTTAGCACATACAAATTCAACGTGGATCCCGTCGGCCTTAGTAATGTGTAAATAAACTACAGCTCCATATGCACGCTCACTTGCATCTGCGAAACCCATTACGTTAACAATAACGTCCTTCTTCACACCAATGTGGCGTGATATCCTAATATCATTAAGGCAGGGTAATTCTAACTGAAAGTTATGCCACAGGTTTATGATATGTTGCGGTGGGACGTCATCCCAATGACAATTTAAAAGCCATAACTCCTTAATGAGTAATTTGGCATAAAGAATTACAGGGGCAACGAAGCCCAGTATGTCCCATAGGCGGGCCACTGTAGACAAGATTATACGTTTTGTGCACCCTTCAGGAGGAACGGCCACCTCGAAACGGAAAAAATCTTCAGATCTCTACCAACGCAACCCCAACACCTTCTGCTGCGTTTCCTTGTCGAATTCAACATCCTCCAAACTTCTGTGTGAGGATGGAATGGCTTGACAAACTCTATAAGAATTGCTAGACCATTTCGCTAGATCAAACCGTCCCCTTTTAAAGAGTTCAATCAGCTCCGTTACTGCTATGATGGCCGAGTCCTCAGAAAGAACACTGTATGCAATATCATCCATATATAAAGCAGTGGAGGCTATGGAAGCAGCCATACGCAGATCATCGCCCTCATCATTAATAAGTTGATGAATAACACGTAGCGCATGAAAGGGACTTGATTTCATGCCAAAACAGACTCTACTGAATTCGTATATATTAATAGGATCCCGTGGATTGAATCGATACAAAATCCGTTGGAACCGTCTGTCTTCTTCGCGCATAATTATTTGAAGAAACATTTGTTTCACATCAGCACAAAAGGCAACAGGAAACAATCTAAAGTTTAGAATGATACAAAATAAATCACCCTGTAAATTAGAACCCGAATGAAGGATATCATTCAAGGAAAAACCTGAACTAGTCTTGGAGCTAGAATCAAGGACAGGCCTCAGAGGAGTTGATTTTCCGGGTCTAAACACCCCATGATGAGGTATAATGTAAGAAGGCACTTGGTCGTACTCTGCAATTTTAACGTACATTAAATAACCCTTGTCTATGTATTCTCGAATTACTTTGTCGTAGGCCTCACGCAGTGGACGCGATGCTTCCATTTTGCGTTCTAAACATCGAAAACGATTTCTTGCAGTCATCATAGAATTACCCAATAAATAGGCGTCTTTACAAAATGGCAGAGCCACGATATACCGACCGGCTTCATCACGAGTGGTAGTAACCCTAAAATGCTCCTCGCATTCCAGATTATCTGGATCTTCAGCACGCGGAATTGATATCTCTTCTAAGTTCCAAAAGCGTTGTAGAAGAGAATCAATAGATTTCTCGTCGACAATAGAACAACATGATGTCACAGTGACTGGAGTGTTCGATGACAGTGTAGCTACTGGTAACGACCCGACCACGACATAACCTAACGCGGTCTCAATAACCGGTGGCACGTCATAAGAACCCTTGGTGGTGGCTACCAAGCCAGGCAAAAGCAGATGTGGGAATAAGCTAGCCCCTATCAGTATGTCAACTGGGCCAGGCGTAGCAAATGTTTCGTCTGCAAGCTGTAATGACTTCAGGTGGGGTAGAGCCGCCCGATCAATTGCTAAAGAGGGCAAGTCACCTGTGATTTGGTCAACCACAAGAGCACTCATATCATAGCAAATATTAGAATTATGTCTAGAATAAAATTTCATATTAACAACACCTTTAGTTCGCTTCTCAGACCCACCTACACCTCTCACTATGACGTTTGACTCCTTATATTCAGTAAAACCTATAAGCGAGTAACACCTGCTCGAGATGAAGTTACTCTGTGAAGCAGAGTCTAGCAGACCCCTAACTATATGCCGTTGACCACAATCATCGTACACAACAACCTGCACTGTAGCGAGAGCGACAGTCGTAACTGTGCCGCCATGTTCACTTAGTAAATTGCTGATACAAGAGGTAGAAATATCAGCCGAAGTTTGCGACGGAAGCTGAACCTTGGGTGGTAATGTAATACCAATGTTATCGGAGGGTTGAATTGGCGCTGGTGCATCGTCTACAAAGTGAAGCAATGAATGATGTTTCTTACGACACACACCGCATCTCGTGGGCGACTTACATTTGCTAGTATTATGATTTATGGTTAAACAATTAATGCAGCCATTCTTCGACTTAATACAAGAATATCTATCAAAGGGAGTCATGTTTTGAAATTCAGGACACTTAAAAAGATGTTCGTGAGTAATATTAGCGCACAAACATCTTAATTTATTTTGTGAAACCTCTGTTACGTATGACTGCGGATTTGTAGCCTTCTGAATAGGCTTCTGATACTTAGATTTAGAATTCTTACTCATGCTACTGGAAGTAAGTCGGGATTGCACAGAACTGTAATGATAAGCTTGCCCCTGTGTTCTAATAAAATCAATCAACTGGGCAAAGGTTGGAATTTTAGAGCCACGAGTGTACATCTGAAAATTCATCACGGTATCTGTATCCAACTTCAGCAATGCCAGATAGAGACAAATGTAATCTGCCAAGTCTGTTAACTTTAGATTTTTCAGAGCGTTCACAGCAGTGACTACCTTATCAGTAAATAACTGAAAGCTATCAGAAGATGGTCCACCCGTAAATTGAAAATCTAATATCTGCTCCAAGTAAGTGTTCGCCATGAAACGTTTATCTTCAAACCTATCGATTAGCGTCTGCATAATGAGTGCATAATTTTCACCACTTGCAGTAATACTCGAAACTACTTCAAGAGCCTTCGGAGACAATTTACCGAAGAGATAATATAATTTGTCATCGTCTGTAAGCAATGGGTTTTCGTGTATGAGCTTTCTAAAGTTATTATAAAATAATGACCAATTCCTTACATCTCCATCAAAGGGCAATAGCTCAGTAGGAGGAAGCTTGGGTCTCGCAGCGTATTTGTCTTTAATATGTGCAACTTGTGTCGAATTGGCCGAATTTAAGTTATCTGAAACACGTTTAACCGCGCAGTACATATCCTCAAACGCAATAAAAGAATCATAGCTCGGTATCGCATTAGGGTCTCTCTTCATATTCAATATATTAAACTCATCAAGAGCAGCCTGAAATTCTGTACGAATATCCTTGATAGAACTTGCTGCGATAAGAAAATTATTTCGCGCATCATCACCCGTAATAATCTGTGATAAGTTGTATACACTCTGCATACGCGCGAACAATGCATTACGCTTAGCATAGATAAGACGGTACTGCGGACTTTCATCCGAGGTATCTTCCCTTTCCTTTCTAGACATTTTATTTCAAATCCCAAAGGCAATAATTAAATATGTGCTTTAATGAATACTCAGATAAATACTGATCAAATTATAAAGTTAAATTGTTTCAGTAAAATTATTAGCTCGACTATACCTCAATTCACAAAAAAAAATGTAACATATTAAACATTACTTTAAATATAAGATATTATATCAAAGTGAACATTATACTTATGAGCGTAAATATAAAAGAGAAGCGCTGTTTCCGTGGGCATATGTCACTATTACGATAGTCGCGTGAACGAGCCTATTTATTATATTTAATAGATTATAAATAAAACGTTTTATATTTTTAAATATTCTATCAATGTAAACAACGCTATGCCTCACAGTAACCGTGCCCTCGAGAAAATGTTTGAAATCTGTTAATATTATTTGCAAGAAAAAAAATACAGAACACTCTTGAAATGTTTTTTTTTTGTTTTATAATTAATGAGCTATATGTTCTAGCTAACTCAGCAATAAAATTTTGTAACGTTAATGTTATTTAAAATCAACATAAATTATTACTTATACTATTATTCATACGATCGTGCAAGCAATACTCGTACAGCAAACTAACTATTACTGTGTTAGCCTGTGTTCTTGTATACCAACAACTGTTCTTAAAGTAATACAAAGAAACTAACGATATGCTAAACAACAATAAAGTAAACAGTTTGTTACTAACGCGTAAACAATAATAATACAATATATTCATATAGTTCCTGGATTGCTAAATTATTCATCGAGCGAGATTTAATACGTATCAAATAGCTGCTACATATGAGCTCGGCACAGTTTGTTTTCAGGGTACCCGTGACATTAAAATGTTAATAGATGATTTAGCAATTTTCACTGTTTTGGTTTATAGGTATACAAAATAGCTATTTAATGTGACATTATAGTATTTAGTATTAGTTTACCAAAATACTAAATATGTGTAAAGACAATATCTAAGCAAATTTTTACTATATAGGCAACTTTTCAAGGTGGGACGGAACTGTTTCAATTAGGCCAAATATGAATCGGGCCTTAACTGGATCAAAATACAGATCCGGCTCGAAGGACCAAATGGAACCGCCGTGAATTTGCAGGGTTCCGTGGAATTTATTAGTGGACTGTAATTTTTCTAGGTCTTGGCTCATGCGATATAAATGTTGCCACCCACCTGTTAGGCTGTTCAGCAGTCCTGATGATATGTGATGTCCCTTCCACAACACAGTATTTGTATAAAAAACTAAAATATATATTATTAAAGTGCACCGTCGACGCATATGTCTTGATTGCAAGACGAACGATTTTTCAATAGTTTGACAAACTACCCCCTCCTCGGACTGGGTGGCAATCAAACGCAACAAGAGCCAGACAAAGCAAGGACTTATTATCTGTGGCGTTACCAATAATAATGTTTTTATTTTTTAATGTTTTTTTTGGGAGGCAAAGCTGCTCGCGTCCGTAGGCTTTACCCTAGTTTCCCTAACTCCTAGGTGGTGCTAAACGAGCAGCAGCGAGGTGGTAGGGCGCCGGTGCCCGTCTGGATCGCGACCACAGTACATGAGTGTAAAGCCCGTCATAGTGACTAGTTTCAGCTTGTCGCGTTTCGGGATCAGCTTGTGTATATCCAGTAGCTCATATACCTAGAGAACTTCAGTCGTGGTATATGTGAGCCGACATGACGATGTAGACTATCAATGGATTTTCATCCTTTGATAGACGCTTTCGTTTTTGGTAAAAAACGTAAAATGTAATCGTTAATCATTTTTATTAATCTGATTAGATTTTGCACAGCTATGCCTATGCTACATGGTCGAATTTCGACCATTGGTTGCTTTAATCTAACGAGTGTTTGAGTGGGCAACCTTACTCATGCTCAGTTTTTGACCATAGTGGGTGCGATACCCCCTCCCTCACGACCTCTCTATCAAGTGCTGCGTCGGACACACAACTGGACGTCCGGTCAAGGTTCGTAACCATAGGAATGCCTTGCGTTGTCATCTAATCCACAATTCTCGCTAGCTGAGTACCTGAAGGGAGATGAGGGTGTAATGGCCTTCCCTGGCCAAAAGCAGTTAATTATTCATGTAAAAAAAAGGACATAAACACAACTCCTCTTCCTCATATTTATTTAAAACAGTTCCAACCTTAAAGTGATTTATACTAATACAAATTATTATTACAATGCAATGTAGTAAATTGTCAACTTAACCCTTTCGATACCAACGCCGGATTTAGCCAGCATTCATTTTCCGTTTTGTGTGTACCACCACCGAATTTTGCCGGTATCCATTTGCCGTTCCTTATATTGCAGTGTTATTGAATTAATTCCTCTTATAGTGCAATCAATTCTGTTATATACGCCTTTAGAAAACAATTCTTTTAAAGTGAATTTCGTATTTTGAAACTAAAATTGAAAAAAAAGGACTAAGAATTATCCAAATTTAAATTTTTATTTAATATACCAGCAAAATCTTTAAATATACACTTAAATGTGAAAATTTGAACATCAACTTGCCATCATGCAATGTGCACAGTCCGCGGCCTGCTGCCCGGTTCAGTAGCACCGCTTCGGCGGAATGGACTGCGGTAGCGAAAGGGTTAATAGGTTTACAAGAATAATTTTCCTTTTATTATATTGCTGTTTATAATAATAACAATTCATTATTACATTATTTACAATGACTTGACCAGCAAGTGTTATTTTAAGCATCCTCTATGTAATGCATAAGGTAGGCTTCGCACTACACCAGGGTCGACGCCCTTACAGTGACCCTGGCGGCCCTATGCAGGATTTTACCCTGGGCTACCAAAAAAATGTCCCTGATTTATATCGGTCTTACCCGACCGGTTTGCTGACGTCTTTGGGGTCATAGCCGGTCGAGGTCGAAGCCCTGAGCCAACCTGGACAAGTCGGCAGAGCATTGTGACGTGCTCTGCCGAAATGCGTTGAAATGTCTGTAGGACCGCAGAATCTCTCTCCAAGTTTGTCCTCGGCGTGCGCGGCAGAATAGAGCTGTGACGAATTGATTATAGAAACCGCAGCCCCGTCAATGCACAATAGTCCTCCTTATACGAGCGAGACGGTCCTATGATGACTTTCTCCAGGTAAACGAAATACACTAGATACCTACCTAATACCTACATTAAATCGCATTTCAATAGCAAACAGACAGGCTTTCAGCTATGCTTATAAAAAAAAACAATCGGATCGATATCAGAACTTTTTACATCCTGATAGTGTAGTTTATAGCAACCTTACTTACGATACTAAGGTTTTGAGTTGGAGTCCTGGTAGTAGTTTTTTTTTTACACTGGCTCGACATAGTGACTACTGAGTACCAGATAGTAAGTACTGTGTAGTCCAAAAACGAAAGCGACCATCAAAGGATGAAAATCCAATGATAGTCTACATCGTCATGTCGGCCCACACATACCGCGACTGTAGGTCTCTAGGTATATGAGCTACTGGATATACACAAGCTGATCCCGAAACGCGACAAGCCGAAACTGGTCACTATGACGGACTTTACACCCATGTACTGTGGTAGCGATCCAGACGACCGACGCCCTACCACCTCGCAAAAACACAATAGTACACTTTTCTGTTATGAGCAAGAAGTTCTGTGGTGGAACAAGGTTAAATAGCTCTTCAGAACACTCGCCATGATACAGACGGTAAAAAACGCTCAGTGAGGCAACATCTCTGCGGAACTGGAGCGGTTCCCAAACGCAGGGATCTGCAGGGGCAGATAATGATTTTATTGTTGTATTTCAGGACGCCTGGTTGTGATCCTGGTCAGCATATGCACAGTGGTGCTTGGAATCATACTCTCCTTCGTTCCCTGGCTGGACTATATCATCTTCAGAGTGAGTTAATACACATTTCTCTTATTACTTATATCCTAAAACCAGAGATGGGCAAAATGTAATCCGATTAATGATTAACGATTACAAAATGTAGTCGTAATTTAAATTTTCTTGTTCGGTAATCAGGATTAAATCCATTTAAAACATTAAGAAATCATAAATGTGTATACAATCTTGGATTTTGTAGTGTTTAAAACACAGATGAGCAAAATGCAGTCATATTTATGATAAAAAAACGTAAAATGTAATCGTAATCATTTTTATTAATCTGGCTAAACCACCGTAAACTATGCTTACATCTGCATAACAATGTATACAGCCCAAAGACAGCATATCATTGATATGCAGAAGAAACAGGGTGGGAGAAAGTACAGAGCCTTGTGGAACTGCGGCATTAACTGACACGAACTACGAACTGTGACCATCAACAAGGACACGAATTCTACGCTCGTGCAGAAAGCCAGAGATCCATGAACACAAGTTGTCTGGAAGACCGTACACTCGAAGCATAGAGAGAAGACCTCAGTGCCAGACCTTGTGAAAAGCCTTGGCTATGTCAAGACTAACAGCCGAAGACTCACCGTGCTTATCCGTTGCCTCACCCCAGGGGTGCAATACAAACGCTAAAAGACCTCCCGTCGACCGATTCGGTCTAAAACCATATTGACGGTCACTTAAAAGTGAGTGATCTTCTAGGTAGCGGTATCAGTGTTTTGTCATACCGAATTTATTTATTGAGAGCTTTGCTTTTTTTTAACCCAGGGGAAACCCTTTATGGGCCGTCAGGGAACGATGAGGGTCAGCCTGCGGTGTATCGGAGTCGCAACGACTACAACCCCCGGGGTGTTCCTTCTTCCGTTTGCCGGGACCAAAGGCAAGGCTGTGCCAGCTTCCTCAGCACCCAGCGACGTCTGGCCTATTGATGGAAGGCCCCTGGATACCATTTTGCTCATTTTCATTTTCTTTGAGCGGCAACACATCGCGCACCGCTCTCGCTTAGCACAGTCGAAATAGCGTCTAAAAATCTCAGCTTAAGACGCAGGCACAATTTTGATGACTACTATAAAAGCTGAATTTTTGTTAAAATTAACAATCTTGTATGATTTAAAGCGTAATTTTAAGCTTGTTATTACATTATGCTTACAATGCAAATCTTCCTTTTTTATGTTTTTTTTTTGTAGGTACTAAATGTTTGCATGTGTCTTATACTTTATTGATGTGTGTATAATGTAATTATTTTTTGATCAGGAATTGAAACTATGGAACGGGTCACTCAGTTACAGCTATTGGCAGAAACCGGGTATCGTGAGGCTTACAAAAGTATATATCTTCAACGTGACCAACCCTCAAGGATTTTTAGAGAACGGAGAAAAACCAAAGCTGGTCGAAGTTGGACCTTTTGTTTACAGGTATTGCTATTTTCGTCTAATTTTTTTTTTATACGAGCTCGAAAAGCCTGGCCTAGTGCGTGTCGGATTCGCGCACTCAGGAGTCCCGTACAAATTTGTGAAATTTACAGTCAGATTTTTTATTATGTATTTTACGGTTTTCCGATTATTCCTACAGTCGGGTTATAATATGATTCTAGGTGAATAGAGCCATGCCATGTAGGTTTTGATTCCCTTGCAAATTTGTAAATTTTGATATATAAACAGCCGTAGCTTTTCATTGTATCGATTCAGAGCAGGGCTTCTTATACTATGTAACAAAATTCTGGGGTCGCGAGAGATTTTAATGTCAAATATTAATATATACCATTTTATAACATCACTATAGTTGGCGGAATATAGTGGACTTGCAGCGTCTAGACACGTGCATTAAGACGGTCAGAATCCACTTTTATTTTTGAAACTATAATAAATACAATTTTATAAGTTTTTGTGCAATTTTTAATTTTATATTTTTGTATGTTTCAAAACGACTTCTAAAACTATATATTTTCATATGTATATGTATATTGTTACCTAATAAATAAATCATCAAAAAATATTAATTTATTTTTCTTTTATATTTGTAATGGGTCGTCAAGAAACTCGCAATCATATTTAAAAGGGGTCGTTAAAAGGATATTACAAGTGCGTGTCATCCCGTACACCGCTTTAGTGATAAACATACAGAGATAAGGGGGGTGGCACTTTACACCACCCTCCCCGCTATTACAAGAGTGAGAGGGGGGCACTCTTACCAGCCCCAGTAAAATTTTGAGGAGGCCAGAGGAGGGCCTGACGTCACCGGGCACTGAGGTTTAGTGGCTCAGCTAAGCCCTTGGTTCCGGTAGACGGGAAGAGGATCTGCCCGAGGGTTTTAGTCGGTGCGAGTCCGACGCACCGGGGGGCAGCCCTCACCCTCCCTAACGGTCCATAAAGGATTTCCCCCAAGTTACCGAAAAAAAGGAATATTACAATTAAAATAATTACATCGCATTACGGGACCCTTTTCACTGCCTGTGTTTCGACATTCATTTAGCCAAGTTTCTAGTGTATTATAAAACCTCTCAGTCACCTATGTCGTCAGTAAAGCATTATAATTAGATTTAAAATCATGGCCAAACATCGCGCTACTCCGCTGGCCGTGTGAATTCATACGAATAAACACCAAATGCAAATTAGAGATGTTATACTTCTGTGTCCGTTAAAAATAATTGAAATATATTACTATATCCATTTTAAATTCTAAAAAAGTGTTCACATTGCATAGGCATCCTGCATAGGAGCATCAGGGTCGTTTTGGGTTGCACTCCCCTCCTGACACAGGCCGGGTGGTGGACGTTGAGAGCGTCCGTCGTCCGGCAGAGAGGACAAGGCGTCGTGTGTGTGCCCGCATGACGCCTCATCGAGAGCTAGTGAGGGGGGGTAACAACTGACCCCCCTCCCAGAGACGAGGCCTGGCAAGGGCAGTCGCTCGCCGGGTTCGTAGGATGTATACAGATACTCAGGCCCGGCGAAGGCGAAGAGAGGACAAAGTTAGGACCCCGGTGGTTTGGCACACCAGGAGAGTGGCCCTCACCACTCTCCTGACGGTTCGAAGGGATTTCCACCGGGTTAACAAAAAAAAGGGTCGCTGTGAGGGCGTCGACCCCGGTGTTTCAGAGTCCTACTGATTATAACCTCCGGCATGTCCCTCTAATTACTGCCCCCGAGTTTGTGCCCAGCGGGCGCAACGCGACGAGCCTGTGGCGAATTCATTAAAAGAAAGAAAGAAAACGTTTTATTAACAGCAGCCATATAAAAGTAACTACATTGTACAATAAAACACACATAAAATACAAAAAACAACCAAACAATACATAAAAAAGTCTAGGCCGCCGCCAATAAGGACCCTGTCTCAACTTGTGCTAGACTCTGCAGCGCTGGTATTACAGGAACCGCAGTCTCCGCCAATGCGCAGAAGTAGTCACCTTCAAGTTTTTAGTCACTAAAAAGTCCGACATACATCCGTCGCGCAAATCCCCCTTTACGACTGTAACAATCCTTTGAGGAATATTTACAAATAAAAAAAAAGATAAATTAATATAATAAGTAGGAATCCGGTACCTACAGTTATTAAAACCTGTACGCTCTAGAAGTCTAGACCTATTGACATAATTATCTATAATAATACTACAATATCAATTATAATAATGGAACGACTGTGACAAGCATAAACAAATGTAATCAAAGTCCACAATTACCTAGATCAGGGTTATTTAACCCTTTATCGTCCACGGGACAGATTTTCAAGCTTCGAGTTTGAGCTGATACCATGCCGTGAATTGGAACCAGAAAAATATGAGAACCATTGTATCCTATATTTTCGAGGGTGCTTGTAGTGTAATAATTTTGAGGTAGATCGCCAGCAATTCAAGTTTGAGAATCCCTGACCTCAACTATAACAAGTAATTGTTAAAATAAACCGAGATTTAATAATCGGTTGAGCATTTGTTTTGCACAATTCGCGTAGTGATTAATTTGTCATGTCTATATTACTACAGGCTAAAAATCTAAGTCTTATATTTGTAACCATAGATAGACAAAATGTAATCAGATTAATAAAAATGATTACGATTACATTTTACATTTTTACCATTAATATGACTGCATTTTGCTCATCTATGTTTTAAACTCTACAAAATCCCAGATTGCATACACATTTATCATTTCTTAATATTTGTAAATGGATTTAATCATGATTACAGAGCAAGAAAATTAAAATTACGACTACTTTTTGTAATCGTTAAGCATCAGATTACATTTTGCCCATCTCTGTAACTATTCATCAAAACGCTAAGTGTTCATTGCTAATAAAATTAAACTCAAAGACGAAAATAATTTTCTATAATTAAGCTTTTTACAAGCAGTTTAAAACTACAGTCAAAATCTGTTATGACGACATCGAATGGACTACCCATTTTTGGGAGTCGAAGCTGCTCGCGTCCGTAGGCTTCACCCTAGCTTCCCTACACGTGACTCCTGGGTGGTGCTAAACGAGCAGCAGCGAGGTGGTAGGGCGTCGGAGCCCGCCTGGATCGCGACCACAGTACATGGGTGTAAAACCCGTCATAGTGACCAGTTTCGGCTTGTCGCGTTTCGGGATTAGCCTGTGCATATCCAGTAGCTCATATACCTAGAGACCTTCAGTCGTGGTATATGTGGGCCGACATGGCGATGGAGACTATCAATGGATTTTCATCCTTTGATAGTTTGATAGTCGTTTGTTTTTGGACTACACTGTACTTACCATCAGGTACTCTGTAGTCACTATGTCGAGCAAGTGTAAAAAAAAAAAATTTAGTCTTAACAACCGGTGATCTTTTCGAGGTACTATCGGTCATATAGCATTCAGCCGGGACCTTTGTCCTGTGTCAATACAACCGGTATGTTGTTCTAAGCGATGTCGCCATAAACAGTTATGACTGTATTAGAATAATAATTCTACCATTGATTCTAAAAGTACAGTCTACTGAGAATCTTTGTTAGATGACTTACTGATCTCGTTACGATGTATCAATCAATCAATCAATGTTGGGCATGACATCATTATACAAGGATACAGGTAAATAACGTCAAACCTCTTAAGGGTGACTTAGGTATATCAAGACTGACAACTTTTGTTTTACGACTTTTTCTAATTCATTCTTTTTTCCCCATACAAATAATAAATAAATCAAATTTACAGTTCTGATCTTCTTAACACTCTGAAAGGCGGCGCGATGCAACTGGGGCAGACGATTTCGTAGCATCTGCTGATTGAACTTTAAACATAGAGCTAACGATTGATAGAAATCCCTATTAAAACTAAAAAAATATACATCTTAGAATGTATTGAATTTTGGCAAAATTCATAGAAAAAAAGTTGTTAATTTTGATGCACCTAAGTTACTTAAGGGATTTGGTGTTAACGTTGTGTATAGAAGATTTCAATATTGTTAGGGAACCATATCACATTTATTTATATACTATCTGTCCCGGCAGACCTTGTTCTGCCCCATTTCTCTAAAACAAAGTTACATTATTTTTTTCTGTTAATGGCTGTCCCGTCAGATTCCATTCTGCCAAAAGTTATTGGTCTGTCGCAGACTAATAGAAATAAAATTGCATTGAAAGACTTAAGTCATATCTAGCCTAAGCCTCTCACAAGGGGTGGCTATTTTTTTTTTCGAAATGACTCTATTGGTTGCATGCGACAGGCTTTTATAACTAAACGGGCTTGGTAGGTGAACGCAGAAGGCACTCAGCCAGTGAAATTTATGGGTTGGGCGGCTACGCAAGGGCGCCCCTACGGATACGGACCTTGACTTGGGCGGCCGGCCAGTGACACAAGCCCTATCGGTGATATACCAGCGTTTCGGAAGCGACTACTTTAAGAAGAAACGCCGAAAGAAACGCAAGTTGCGTCGGAGTGGGCTCAAGGCTGCAATGGAGTGAACTCAAGGCTGCGTCGGGGTGGGGACAATTTATCGAAAGATAGACACTAATTTATATGCAAACAAACTGGTGGCTAGTCTTCCTACGGCATGTGACGAAGTCTCGAACCACCTGCCTCCATAGTTGGTGACAATACTGCTGGAGACACATTGAAGACTTCACCCATTTATATTTCCGCGTGTAATATCATCTATAGTTTATCTTTTAAATAGCTTTTTACAGTATCATAACTTCCTTAATAAGCATCCGCTTCAATTTGTTAATTTACCATACTGCTGTGTCTGCTTGTCTATTATATATTTGGGCAGCTTGGTATATATTTTTATAGTCATTGCGTAGGGACTGCTAGAATAAATACTTACCTATTTTGTATCCCGGGTGAGAATCCTGCATAGGACCATCAGGGACGCTGTGAGGGCAGCGACCCCGGTGTGTCAGACTCTTACTGACTAAAACCCCCGGGGTGTCCGTCTGATTGCTCCACCTGAGCCTGGGAAACCAAATTCGTCAAGACTCCCAGGGAACAATAGGGCTTGTTGAGGCTACCTCTCTGGGAGGGGTAGAAGTAAGCCCACCCCTCCAAAACCTCTCTCTTAGACGGCGCGCCGGACATCATGCACCGCCTTCCTCTCATAGAATGAATATTTAGCTTGGAGTATGTGTGGCTGAGCTTTTTTTTGAATCTTAAGTTAAATTTTCATAGAAACCTGGATATTTTAATACAAATTTGAAAATTTCTAGAATATAAATGGATGGGTGGAGTCAGTGTTTTATGTTACACTATATATAGTAACTAGTTTTGCCCGCGGCTTCGCTCGTGTTAAGAAGTATTATTTTTAATTAGGTATAGTTTTTGCGGCTTTACATTTGTTCAGCGTGTGTAAAAAATTAGGGCCTACAACTTCTTTGTACACATTATTCTTCATTCATTAGGCGCTAAAACTATCAAGCTATTATATTATATTATATTATAGTCGTAAATCTGAGAAGATTTATACAATTTTCATCCCCTATTTTATCCCCATAGGGGTGGAATTTATCAAAATCCTTTCTTAGGGAATGCCTACGTCATAGTAGCCTTATGCGTGCAAAGTCTCCGCCCAATCGGTTTAAATTGACAAAGTTTCATACAAAATTTCATACCCTATTGTATCCCCTTGGGGGTGGAATTTATCAAAATCCTTTCTTAGCGGATGCTTACGTCATAACATGTACCTGCATGCTAAATTTCAGCCCGATCCGTTCAGTGGTTTGGGCTGTGCGTTGATAGATCACATGTCAGTCAGTCACCTTTGAGTTACATATATTTAGATAAATATTGTTTAAAGCTGTATTTAAACTGGATAAGTACAAAAAATCGTACCATGTTTCAAACCTACGACCGGCCTTACATTGACAAAGCTAGCATAGCTTAAATAAATATAATACGTAAAAAAATCTTACGTTTCACGTTTTGAAACACGCTGTATTACATAACCAAATTCTTTTTCGATCAAAGAGTCGTTTAACTCCAAATTTAAGCAACAGTTCAAGGTTATTATGGCTTTCGCATGTGATCATAGTAACTTTCAATGAGAGTGAGCAAGACAGAAAGTGCTCGCGTAAGTTCACGGCCTAGATATTCTATTACAGGATGTTGCTTTTTTGGTGTTATTAAGTTTTTTTTTAACTTTATTTTTTTAATTTAAATTTAATATTAACTTCTGCCTACGACATCGTTTGCGTTAATAGTGATTAACACCTGTTTACATTTATTACTTAATGCTACTGTTAACGCAGGAGAGCGCCGCTAGGTTCTGGATATCCGCGTATTTCATTAGGGAACCGACAGTTCGTTCAGGCACATTGTGTCTGTCTCGCACACACACACTTAATATTTACGGAAGTATTAGGAACCCATAAGAATAAACACCACATATGGACACATTTTTGCAACAAAACGCTTGCGTGTTAACTGGTGGCGCCATCTCTTTTTTGCGAACGGAACTAAATTAGCAAACTAAACTGAATTCACACATTCTTTTAAATTAGACACTCTGACAATGAAATAATCATAGTGGTTATTGCCACTAAAGGCTCTCTATTCACCCCGACGTATAATGTGACGCTATATTTGTTATTCTTATTATTAAAACCTTTAAAAAAAGATTGAATAGACATTTGTTGGAAGAACGTGCTCCAATCATCGGCCTCGTCTTCACATACCACTAAATATAATTGAGTCCAGCGTTGGCTTGTTAAACTTAAAAATAAACTAAGATTTCTTTTCCAGAGAAGACATGGAGAAAGTAAATATCAAATTTCACGACAACGACACCGTTACTTACCAACACAATAAGATATTGAGATTTGTGCCTGAGATGTCCGTTGACAAGAATTTGAAGTTCGTTGTGCCGAATATACCTCTTTTGGTGAGTTTTAACAACTATACTACTGTTATTATACATAAAAAACTTTAAATGTATGCCTGTTACCATAGATGGGCAGAATGTAATCAGATAAATAAAAATTAGTATGATTAAATTTTACGTTTTTTACCATTAATATGACTGCATTTTGCTCATCTATGTTTTAAACACTACAGAATCACAGATCGTATACACATTTATGATTTCTTAATGTTTTAAATGGATTTAATCATGATTACAGAGCAAGAAAATTAATATTACGACAACTTTTTGTAATCGTTAAACATTAATCAGATTACATTTAGCCCATCTCTGCTTGTTACTCAATAGGTCCTCTCAAGTAAAGTATCTCGATGCAGAACATCGAGCATTGACGTACAGTCACTCGCCTCGCAATCTTTTACCGGTTGCCCAGTGGAGAGTGTTCTCAGGAACTACATTCTTTAATTCCACCTGCCCCATTCCATCACAAAACCACTAGACATCGTGTCGGATTCCATCCGTATGTGGCGAATGTTCCTTATATCTGCACGAAGAGATTCGCTCCTACATTCATCAAGATCTTTTGTATTATTGTGGTGGCTACTAAAATCTTTTTCCCTTCTCGATTTTAGTAATTTCAAGAAAGTTTTTTTCAACTTTTATGATGCCTCGACATAGAACATTAACGGGTCATAGTGAGAGACAAAGAAGGAGGTATCTATATTCGCGGACACATATACCAGTAGCCTTGGAGAAATCTGTGGTTATAGAAGCATAGACTGACAATAGAACCTTAATAATGATCATATTTATGGTCGAATTTCGACCAATAGATGATCACTAGTTGAAATAAATAATGATCTAGACGTGTGAAATCAATATAACAAATAAATCGTGCCGATCCATTGCACGTTTGTGTAAAATCCATTATCACAATACCACTTGTACATACGGTTACATATAAAAAATTTACTCCTTATCAGGAAACATTATCTTTATATATAAAAAATTCTCGTGTCACAATGTTAGTTACCTTACCCCTCCGAAACGGCTTTACCGATTTTTACCAAATTTTATATTTATATTCAATAGGTCTGAGAATCGGCTACTATCTATTTTTCATACCCCTACGTGATAAGGGTTGTTCACCCTTAACATTTAAAATTTTTAATTTTAACCTTACACACTTACAATAAGTTAGTTATTTTCTGTCTACACTAGAAATTACCTAGAAATAACTTTTATGGCAAAACAACGTTTGCCGGGTCTGCAAGTAATTTATAAAATTGTCTGTTTGTATTTTTGCATGTCCATGAAAATATACAGAATAAACGAATAAATCTTTTAAAGCGTCGACTTAAAAGTTAAATTTTTAAAGTACTGCAGTGTACAGCAGTGGATAAAGACCGCAAAATGCGCGACGATATGTATGGTCGAAACTTCGAACCCGTCTCATACATCTATGATGCGATCTTATTCTGGATTAAGTACTGATTTAACCACCATATACTCACCAGTTAAGGAAAACATCTTGAGGAAGCTCGCATAACATCTAATAGAAATGTCATGTGTAATGGTGCTATTAAAGCCGGGATCAGCTGCGCTACTGGTCACTTTGGGTACGTCATATAAGCTTAAAAGTGGATACAATCATTAATGTATCTCTGCTTACCCCAAAACAGATATAGCGTAACGATTTTATTATTATTACAAAATATTATTACAAGACTTACTGAGTAATTGATAATTTTAACTTTTTACATCCAAATTACACGTGCTTAAGAAATAGGAACATGATAGCGACATTTTTTGGTGATATAATTAATAATATATATATTTGGAATCGGTAAAAAATGATGATTGCGAATATATATATATTACTATATCACCAAAAAATGTCGCTTAAACCAAATAGCCTTTCACCCCTCGATATGCAAACATATGGATAATGAACTATTCCTATAAAAGTTACCGAAGGTTTTAACCTCCTACATAATTCCATTGAATAGTGACTAATAGTGAATATAGGAATGATCTTTAAAACTTTTAAATCTAAGGTTAATCTTGGTGTACATAAAAACATCTAGAGATTATTAAATCACCCCACAGTTTATCGATTCTTTTTTGATGCGGACTAACTTCTGATTGCCGGGACAGGCATTTACTCAACCGGGCTTAAGGGGCGATCACAGAAGGTGCTCAGCCCGCTAGTTTATTGGTTGGGTGGCAATGCAAGGGCACCCCTGTGGGACGAACCTCGACTTGGGTAGGCAGCCAAAAATACGAAACCTACAGGTAATCTACTAGCGTTTCGGAAGCGACTACCTTGAGAAGAAACGCCGAAATAAACTCCAGGCTGCGTCGGGGTGGGGACAATTTATCGAAAGATAGACACTAATTTTTATGGAAATACAGGTGGATCGTGATATAAAGGCTGAACGTTGTAACAAAGGTTTTTTTTCTAGACAGTCACTTCATTTTCCTCTCAAATGGCCGGCTGGTTGTTTAATATATTTGTATCGGGTTTGGCGCTGACATACAAGGATCGAGCCAAACCATTCGTGCAAGTTACTGCGGAAGAACTCGTGTTCGGGTAAGTTGATCGATCCTAGGGCTCCTAGACTTTTTTTTTACACTGGCTCGACATAGTGGCTACAGAGTACCTGATGGTAAGTACAGTGTAGTCCAAAAACAAAAGCGACTATCAAAGGATGAAAATCCGTTGATAGTCTACATCGTCATGTCGGCCCACATATACCACGACTGACGGTCTCTAGGTATATGAGCTACTGGATATACACAAGCTGATCCCGATACGCGACAAGCCGAAACTGGTCACTATGACGGGCTTTACACCCATGTACTATGGTCGCGATCCAGACGGGCACCGGCGCCCTACCACCTCGCTGCTGCTCGTTTAGCACCACCCAGGAGTCACGTGTAGGGAAACTAGGATAAAGCCTACGGACGCGAGCAGCTTCGACTCCCAAGACCAAACACAGCAAGACTAAGACAAGACTAGTTGGCGCTAAAATGCAGAACATCAAGCACCGATTGCCTCGCAGTTTTTTACCGGTTGCACAGTGGAGAGTTCTCACGGACAACATTCTCTAATTCCACCAGCTTCATTACATAAAACCACTAGACGCCATGTCGGACGCTATCTGTAAGTTTTTTTTTAATACGGGCTAACTACTGAGTGCTGGGACAGGCATTTACAGTTCAACCGGGCTCAGGGGCCGAGCACAGAAGGTGCTCAGCCAGCGAGTTTATGCGTTGGGTGGCAATGCAAGGGCACCTCTGTAAGTACGGACCTCGACTTGGACCGCTAGCCAAATAAAAATACTATCCCTACGGGTGATCTACCAGCGTTTCGGAAGTGACTACCTTGAGAAGAAACGCCGAAAGAAACTAAAGGCTGCGTCGGAGTGAGGACCATCCGTAAGAGATCGACGTTTCTTATATCCGCACGAAACGATTCGCTTCTACATTAATCATGCGAACAGCTAAGAAGTGGAATATGCTTCCAGCGAGTATATTTCCACGAGCTTTTAAGAAAACAATAAGTTACATGTACTTTTTGTTAGTTATAACTTACAAGACGATGAACAACATTTTCTATTAGAGTGTGCTCGAGATCAGACGGTCCCTCGATGGAGACAGGTCTAACAAGCTTGATATGGCTAATGGCTATGTTATGTAGGTTATTTGCTAAACCATCTTTAGTTAAAGCAAGAGTTCAATGCCAAGAAAACACAGGTGTATGAATTTTCTAGCAAAAAACCCCTTTTTTACCTAGTTCTAGTTTTTTCTTGCCTGTCGATAGTCGTTGGCGTTTTTTGGACTGCACCATGCTTATCATCAGGTATAGTGCAGTCACTGTATCGAGGCAGTTTAAAAAAAAGCAGAAGAGTCGTTCAGAGTGATGGCTCCACGCTACAAATGCCTGTTTCACATCAACCAGGAGCACGCGATATCTAATTTTTTAATTTATTTACAGATATGACGATCCTCTGGTGACGCTAGCGCATTACTTCTATCCAAAAGGCAAGCGGCCGAACAGCCAAATGGGGCTATTTTTAGCTGTAAGTGTACATTTATATTCTTCTGTAACTTCCCTTATTTTACCAGTACAAATCCTAAACAGGACTGTTATTAGCATCTAAGAAAAGAAAAGAAAATAAAACGTTTTATTAGCAGCAGCCATACAAAAGTGACGACATTATACAATAAAACACACATAAAAAACCAGAAACATAAAAAAAACGACAGCCTCCGCCAATAAGGGCCCTGTCTTAGCTTGCGCTACAGACCACTAGACTCTGCAGCGCTGGTATGACAGACAGGGCCTTGCGGACGACACAGCCACTTCACCGGGACAGCCCAACATATACATATATACAAATATTAAGATCATTTTACATAATTAAAATACAGACAAGAAAACTTATCAAGAAAACACAATAAGCACAAAAGAAAACAGAAAAATCTAACCTTTAATAACCAATAAACCTTTAATCTTAGTCAGCCAAACCTTTTACTAAACTATAAAAAATAATATATATTATACTATAACAAAAAAAAAACTCATTGCTCATTATACCGTACTTTATTTACTTCCTGACACGCATAATAGAGACATCCTGGTCTCGTAAGGGTAGTGCCAGGGGTGAGCCGGACTCCGACCAGCTAAAAAACTTCGGAGTACTTCTTCCTGTGATAATCTCCGGCCGTGGCTGCGAGCTAGCATTCTGCTGCAGGTGCAACTTTCTGAGAGCCTGTTAACCTTCATCGTCGTCAGTTCACAACTTTCTACTGCTGTCTATTGGCCTCTCCCAAAGCTCTCAACTTAGCTGTGTTCTAGGTTATTAGCACAAAGAAGCACCGATTGTTCTAAATTAACCGTAGTTTATTAGAGGACAAACAGTTCGTTCCAGCACAGTGATACTGATGATGATGATTATGATGATGTCCTAGCCGGTTTCGGCCACGGCGACTGTTTCAACACCGGTTAAGAAATTCGAGGTCCAGTTTCCGGAAACAGTCAATTGCGCAGGAGATATTTAAGTGCATAACTGGACGCGCAGCCAGAAAAGCACTCTCTCGTCCGAGCTCCCTCAGGCCCGATGGAAAGGAGAACCAGTACGATCGGGAGGGAGCGGGATGCAGGTTTGGTCGAGTTTTCCCTTCTCGAAACACCTGGTTGAATTGCGGTGTTCAATAGATACCTTAGTCGCCTTCCTCAGCAAGAAGAGGGGTGTGCTATTCTATTCTGCTGGCAGCCACCGCGGCTTACACACACACAGTGATACTAAAATAAGTAAAAAGGCACTCACCTGGAAACTGGATGCTGAGAACAAGCTACTGGAGCTCCACACAATTTAGGATGAATTATATTTATAGATAATAATGTACCGCGCACAACTCTAGGTCAATGAAGCGAGTGTGGGGTGGGTTTTTACAACCTCTGCCGCAAATGCAAAAAAGAGAAGGCCTACAAAAAGCCCGACGTCGTTGGGTACTAAGGAAGTTAGCAAATCCGTTCCCTTGGCCCCGGTAAACGGATAGAAGGAACAGCCCGGTGGTTTTAGTCGTTAAGAATCTGATGTACCGTGACAAGGTCTCTCACCGCTGCTTTGACAGCCCATCAGGGTTTCCTCTGGATCACCATAAAGGGAAGTGTTGTATTACTGCCAGTATGTAATGAAATAAAATGAAATGAAATAGAACTTTATTCAAATAGGCCTACTTCCAAGAACTTTTGAATCGTCAAAAAAAAACAAAGTGAATATACCACCGGTTCGGAAAGCAGAATCTACCGAGAAGAGCCGGCAAGAAACTCTGGTAGTTGCTCCTTTTAACATAATGCGGTACAATAACAGGTATAATATACAAAGGATTGAATGCCCCGCGAGAACGATTGCATATATTAAGACCACGCACTTTTATCATTCAAAGTCATTAATGGAATAATATCCCTTTTTTAGCAATTTAGTTTTAATAGTTTTTTTTTAATTTCAATAGTGGAAACTCCAAGATGTCTTTATGTGTTTGATGTGGTTTTCAAAGATGATATAATATGGGAGTCTTAAGCAATGAGTGAGGGTTTTTGTTGATCTAACGCGCTCCTTCTTCGTTACCACCATTGCTTCTCATCAAATGAAAAAAATGAATGAAAATGAAAATGTATTTATTTCGCTACAAACTAACAAAAAACTAGAAATTTAAATGCAAAACAAAAACATATAAACATGGCGAAAATGTGAACTTCATCAGCTTAAAGCCAGAGAGGAAGTCTGCAGCGCTGTTTTCGTGAAGGGCCCCGGTCGTGTTAAATCTTATCAGAAATATGTATAAGCAATAAAAACACAATAAATAGAATAACATATAGCTTAAATAATCTTAATGGGATTATGGTCACGCAAGTTTGTAATTTATAAATAAAACGTTCAAAATATTTTGTTACAGAGAAATGGTACACTCGACGAGGTGTCAACAATTTACACAGGACAGAAAACCATGGAGAGATTTGGATACTTAGACAAAGTTAACGGCCTAGACCACATACCGCATTGGAAAGATAAACCCTGCACAAATCTGCAGTAAGTTATATTCAGTTATGTACGGATAAACAGGGTTAAAGGGTGCCGTGCACCGGGGCCTCCAAGCTCAAGTTCCCTCGAACCCTTTTTTTTAACCAGGGGGAAAACCATTATGGGCCATCAGGGGACGGTGAAGGCCGCCCTCTGGTGTATCGGAGTTGCACCGATTAAAACCCCCAGGGTGTTCTTTCTCGCGTCTGCCGGGGCCAACGGCTAGACTGTACCAGTTTCTTCAAAACCTTTTTTTTTTTTTTTTTACACTGGCTCGACATAGTGACTACAGAGTACCTGATGGTAAGTACAGTGTAGTCCAAATACGAAAGCGACTATCAAAGGATGAAAATCCATTGATAGTCTACATCGTCATGTCGGCCCACATATACCACGACTGAAGGTCTCTAGGTATATGAGCTACTGGATATACACAAGCTGATCCCGAAACGCGACAAGCCGAAACTGGTCACTATGACGGGCTTTACACCCATATACTGCGGTCGCGATCCAGACGGGCACCGACGTCCTACCACCTCGCTGCTGCTCGATTAGCACCACCCAGGAGTCACGTGTAGGGAAACTATGGTAAAACCTACGGACGCGAGCAGCTTCGACTCCTGGCGAAGTCTGGCCTATTGATGGAAGGCCCCTGCACAGCATTTGCTCACCTTCATTGTCTTGGAGCTGTGCGCGGGAACACATCGCGCACCGCTCTCGCCTTGAAGATATTGGCCGACGCACTGCCCTCAAGTGCATGTTGATAGAAATCAATGGCTATTTATGGTGCAGTCTAAAACATCAACGACCACCATCAGCAAAAGAAATCATCGATAGCCGCAGCGATCATGCCGGCCTGCAAAAATATATCTTCACGCTTCCCTTAAAAGACTCAATAATGACTTGTAATATATGGAACATTCTTTTTCCCACGGCATAATCATTTCTTTGTGTATTATATCGAGGGGTGAAAGACTATTTTAGTTTAAGCGACATTTTTTGGTGATGTAGTAATATATATTCGGAATCAGCGATTTTTAGCGATTCCAATAATATACATATGACGGAGTAGAGCCTCGTCAGGGCGGCAGGTGCTCGGTCTTCATAACTCATTGTAGCAAGGAAACGCGACGATCTCTGAGATACGTGCGATCGCTACGACCGTCCGAATTTGAATGCCTCAAAAATTTTTTTTTTTTTGGAGCCGACTAACTACTGATTGCCGGGAGAGGCATTTTCAGTTCAACCGGGCTTAGGGGGCGAACACAGAAGGTGCCAGCGAAATTTTTGGGTTGGGTGGCAATGCAAGGGCACCCCTGTGGGTACGAAACTCGACTTGGACCGCCAGCCAAATAAAGTACTAACCCTACGGGTGATCTACCAGCGTTTCGGAAGTGGCTACCTTGAGAAGAAACGCTGAAAGAAACTCAAGGCTGCGTCGGAGTAGAACTGCGCCTCGGTGCGAGCCTCGAAAAATGACTAGTTTCCCTTTTATACCAAATCGAATAGTTGATTACAATCGCAACGCCATCTCTGATTCCGTCCAGGTACTAAACCTGACGTTTCAATTAATAAAAGTTAAAAACGCTCTCTCTCCTACATATATTACTATGACACCCAAAAAATGTCGCTTAAACCAAATAGCCTTTCGCCCTTTGATATATTTACATCTCATTAGTGTCTTGCCAGATTTTCTCAGTTGATTCAGCTCTCATAACCGGTTCATTTTCTTTTGACGATTCAAAAGGGCTTAGCAGTAAGTCTATTTGAATGAAGTAATATTTTATCACGGAGCTGAGCTGACTGGGCGTTATATATTAAAAGACAGGTTACTTAAGAACGTTATATTACAGCAGTTACACAGGCTTGTCTTACGCTAGTTCTTATTCATAGACGCAGTGATGATCTAAGGCGTAGACAATTTAATCATGATTAGAGACGTACCTGATATATTTCATGTCAAATAAATGCTTTATTCTAGGGCGTCTGAAGGATCATTCTTCCCACCGCGATCCGTTACCAAATCAGACATGGTGAATGTGTATGACAAGGATTTGTGTAGAATAATGCCGCTGCAGTACCGACATGACGTCTATAAAGATGGTAAGTCGTAACTTTTATCTATTATCCCTTTACTATCTTAGAACAACTTGTTTTTATAGAAGCTGCAAAAACCAAAGTAGTCTCGACGAATCACTTATGTTCACAAAATTTGGTTTTATGCTTGTATACGCATTTCCAATGACTTAAAATACATATAACCTAAATTTTATCATGCTATATACTTTGTGTTTCGTTGTCGCAAAAAAAAAACATAACAAAAATAAAACTCAAATTATAAATAAATTTTACATAGACAAATATGATGAAAAGAATACAAAATAAACACATAATCCATAAAACTGCGATCTAGTTAATCGCAATTAATAGTTTAAGATGTATAATAAACAAATCAAAGCACCTGATTGTTTTATATTAGCAACCTGGTTTACCTTTGTTGTTGCTATGACAATATTTAAAGGCGTTCAAAATATTTTTTGAAATAACTTTTCTATTGTTAATCGTATCGAACTATAATTTTAGTATGTTAAAGTATATGTCTTGTACGTATGAGAAGTATTTTATAAACAGAAAAATAATCTTCTTTAGAGTGGGAATACATACCCCAATTTCTTTTAAAGCTGACTGGCCATAAAGTTTTTGTGTAAACTATGGTTTCAAGATAAAACATCGCTTTTGATTTTACGTACAATCGGTACATAACTTCATTCATCTCCTTAATCTCAAACATTTGTAATCATTATGATGCACATAAAGGAGATTTTTTTAATTAAAAAATATATATATATAGACCCCTAAAACTGAAAGAAATATTTAAAAAAACTTGCCAGTACAATATATACTCGTAGATATCGTTGGCGGTGAAACTTAATTGCTTAACTATTAAGTAATCATTAAGTTATGTGTATTTGATCCGGATGAGAAGGAGGCGGTGCACGGTGTACGGCGCGCCGACTAAGAGAGAGGTTTTGGAGGGGTGACCTTTTACTCCTACCCCTCCCAGAAAGGTAGCCTCAGCAACACCTTTTGTTCGCTGGGCGTCTGAACGAATTTGCTTTCCCAGGCCCAGGTGGAGCAATCAGAGGAACAACCCGGGGGTTTTTAGTCAGTAAGAGTCTAACAAACCGGGGTCGCTGCCCTCACAACGTCCTTGATGGTCCTATGCAGGATTTTCTCCCGGGATACAAAAAAAATGTGTATTTGAATATTGATGTTTTTTTAAACTACATTTGTTCTATAGCGATAAAAATAATTTATGACCGGTGGTCGTGGGTGTGATGGTAGGAAGACACGGATTTTGGCGTTTTACTGTTTATTTGCACTTTAAGGCACACCGAAGTGCGACGCACACGCACGTACTCTAGCCTCGGGTCTCGGTAGTCGGCTGCTTTAGCTAGAGCATCCCTTGCGCGCGCGCACCCCTTACCCCGCGCGTCTCGAAACACCCTGACGACCTAAAGGCGTTTACCACAAACGCGTATCGGGCGGCGTCTACATGCTATAAATTTTAAAAAGACCTAATCCTTTTTGAAGTCAGATTTATTAAATTAACCACTAATATAAGATTTAGAGTACAACGGAGAAGTTCCTATGAGTAGTGTGATAAATAAGAAAAATATTTATTTTTTTTAAAACACAGGAATACAAGCTGGTTTATACACGCCGCCGGAATCCATGTTCGAGAGCGCTGATGTAAATCCTGATAACAAGTGCTTCTGTCAGGGGGAGGAGTGCCCCCCAAAAGGAGTACAGAACATAAGTCCATGTCAATACAGTAAGTGTCAATACAGTAAGGCTGAAATTTATAGACGTTTCTTTGACTTTGCGTAGACTTCACTCAAACATTATAATGTACATTCTTCAATGAATATCGAAGGATAAACCACAGATTATATATAATTGCTGTTGACTCTGCGAATACTTACGCTTTACTCAAGTTTCTATTACATATATATTCAGTTTTCTGTCGAAGACCAATTTATTTTCTGAACAATTTGCCAAGCGATGGCAAAGTACCGTCTATAAATCTCAGCTTAAGTCATGAGTTAGTATGGGTTTGAGTTTGTAGGGCAATTGCCCGAACTGGACACACACACACACACACACATACTTACATAGCTGTAAAGACCGTCACAGTGACTCGCTCAGACCTGTCGTATTTTGAGATCAGCTTGCGTATATCCAGTTGTTCTTTTACCTAAAAACCTGCCATTATTATGTGGGCCGATATAACGATGGCAACTATTCGACAGACATTTTCGTACTATATATAAAGGAAGCTCTCTTGCAAAAATAATAACAAATTGACTTTAAATATATTGTATTAGCTAATCCGGCAAACGTTGTTTTGCTATATAACGTTTTGTGATATCTTCTAAGATGTTCATTGAAATTAAGTGATGTCAAAGACAATTTTGTTCACAATTAAATACTCTTGATCAACAACACATTTATTTGGATAAAGATTAATATTATTACGCTGATACAACTCTTAACAAATAATGCATTAATTTCGACCAAATTTGTTTACCATAAAAACGGTTCTAGTGAGTTAATCTTAAAAGATAGGCATATACTGTTGCAGACATTTTTTTAGTTCATTTCAAGAGAAATTATGGTTTTATATATATTTTTGGTATCTTGAACTTTTTTCGCAGCGCACGCAATGGAAGCCCTCAAGGATGAATAATTTTCCCCGTTTTTTTCACATTTTCCATTATTTCGTCGCTCCTAATAATTGCATCGTGATGTTATATAGCCTAAAACCTTCCTCGATAAATGGTCTATTCAACTCAAAAAGAATTTTTCAATTCGAACTAGTAGTTCCTGAGATTAGCGCGTTCAAACAAACAAACAAACAAACTCTTCAGCTTCATAATATTAAGTATAGATTCATAAACCTATCCTTCTGTGTTCGGTTGCAAACTATTTTTTTAACTGACTTTTAAATTTTTTAAATGTTTACTTAAGGTAAAACTTGTGTAACGAGGGGGCATCCTTAGATCGCACGCGCATTGCGATGCACACCTCTTTCCCCTCCCCTCTAGGGGGCCCTCGCCGCAGATCGCCGCGCAAGCATCGTATCCCTTCCGCCGCTCGTGCTGCGGGCGTCATTTGTTCCGCATTTTATTACGTGTTTTGATCTGATTGAGTGTGTGAACAAAAGAAACCCCGTTTCAATTAATATCTGTTAGACTTGTCTCATAAAACAACTTAAATTTTAATTATTGTACCACATTTCAGATGCTCCTGTATATCTTTCGTATCCCCATTTCTTGGATGCGGACCCGTCCCTTCATACCAAAGTCGAAGGTCTGAAGCCGGACAGGAAGAGTCACGAGTCCTATTTTATGATTCAACCTGTGAGTACACTAATTATCGGCTTTATGAAATTAATCTTGTTCTTAAATATACCCTAGTATTACTTGTATCTTCATTAGATATTTTTTTTACGGACAGTATCTAGTTTTTTAACTGCATTCAGTTTTCAGTCATTGCTGTGCCTGTAACAGATAGTCCGTATGATTACGCTCAACGATTCTAAAAATATTTCATATCAAAAAGTTGAACTGTGTTTTTATAATTTACAGAAAATTGGCGTCCCTATAGAGGGTTTCGTCCGTGTCCAGTTGAATATAAAAGTAGACAGAGCTCCTAACATAATGGTCAACAGCATAAACCAATTCCCTGATATGATCTTTCCTGTGATGTGGGTTGAAGAAGTAAGTACAAAACTTGACTAATATACTTTATTCGCACTAGTCTATGTATTAACAGTACTCGGGCCGGGATAAGTTCGTCACTTATGCCTTTCGGGGGAGGCGGTGTCTCCCCCCGTGATTGTGCCTGTCAGGCGCGGCGTAGTGGGGCTGTGGCGAATTGATTACAGGACCCGCAGTCCCCACTAATTCGCAGAAGTAATCACATCTTGGGGTTTTTTGCTGGTAAAAGTCCAGGATACCCTGGCTGCTACCCCCTTGTTCGGTCAGTAGGGTTCTATTAGGATTTTCCCCAAGTAAAAAAAAGTCACTTATGCCTTTGCACAAAGGCACCCTCGAGCAGTGACGTGCATAGGCTATTTGAACAAGGCAGGCAGTGTTCGCGTAATTAATTTTAATATTATATTTGAATAGTAAATATTATAAAGTTGTTATACAAAAGAAACATGGAGTAAAAATAGAATATGTATGAATATATGTAGGTAGGTATTTCTCCATCTTTAAGTAATTTGTTCCGGACTTATTTATTGTAAGGGCATGCGATTTTAATTTAGTGCCTTATTAACTTATTTGTTGTTTTAAAGATCTGGGGTTGCGTCTTTTGGCGCGAGGCTAAATAGTATAAATAAGAGGTAATCTCCGAAACTATCGATTCGATTTCGACATTCGCCAATATTTCTTCAATACAAAAGTCCATTACATTCCTTTTATTGGAGTTCCAGAAAGGGCATACATTTTATATTACCCTTTTTACAATGGGAATGGGGATTCTACACGGATAAATACGCTAGCATAGTTATTTATTAGTATAATATAAGAGTTACCCATGGGTCTGATTTTGTTCCCTAGCAATTTTTAAAGATACTCGGGATTTTACATTTTTAAAGAGCGTAACAACAACGTTAATACAAACTGTTGAGTTACTGCTGATTTTGTCGGCACAAGCGTTTGAAGATGGGCTGCTAGCCATTCAGATAATTTTTTACACTGGCTCGACATAGTGACTACAGTCCACCTGATGGTAAGTACAGTGTAGTCCAAAAGCGAAAGCGACCATCTAATGATGAAAATCCATTGATAGACTCCGTCGTCATGTCGGCCCATACATACCGCGACTGAAGGTCTCTAGGTATATGAGTTACTGGATATACACAAGCTGATCCCGAAACGCGACAGACCAAAGAGAGTCACACAAGTGTAAACTTATGTACTGTGTCATGACCAGTTTGGGCAATTGCCCCACCACTAAAAAAGACAAGTATAGAGAATAGGAGTTTTAACGGTGTCTCACGCTTTTTTAACGACTCCAATATGACAAATTGTATATTTTCAGGGCATGCCAGAAATTACGCCGTCAATTTGGAGATGGATTTATTTGGCCACAACTGTAGCTCCGATCGCAGCACCAGTTATAACGTATTCCTTGATAATCATCGGTCTTCTCACACTGGCCGTTATCTTCATCAGGGCATACAAGAGTTTCGTTATCGGGCGAAATTCGCTTGAAATCGTCGAAATAGGCAGAGAAACTCTCAGAAGAGGGTCCACTTTGATTCTAAACAGCTCAAAAATCTTGCCAACATCTTACCAGCCTCTGAGTCGGGTGGACACGACCAAGTCTCACGAACTGGTGTTCGTAAGCAGTCCAGAGCTAAACCAAAGTTTTGAGGAGTTTAAAAATGTCCTGCGACCAGACTTTGTTCGGTCAACATTCAATAGCCTTGAACGGGAGTCTTTGATTAATTCTGATAACGAATTTATACTTTCAGAACATAGGAGTAGATTTTCTGATAGTTAAATTATTAGAGGGTATCAAGGAAAAGGTTTCTCATAATAATGTGAACAGTATTTTTAATTATTTTCACGTTATAATCTGTTTATTGTAAAGCATCAAATGTAACGAAGAATTTGACAATTAGATAACCTATGCAAAGACCAATGATTTCTACTTAAACATCACTCAAGAGGAATCGTTGTGGTCAACTAAATAGCGTGGAGCCCTAAATAATAGCAACTAGAAACAAAAAGTTTCTACAACTACAGCCAGTCATTTGAAGGAATAGCCACGGTTGAAAGCTATCGATAAAATTTGACTTTAACATACATCATTCTTTGATATCTTTTTACAAAGTTAAATGAAAAAACCTAATATACATTTAGAATGCTTTTGAAGTATTTTTTAATAAAATTTAATGGTTTATCATTTTAAACATATCTCCGTTAATGAATAAAATGAAAAGTTGTGAGAATACGTATCAATTTCTATATATCGTCTCGCTATATCCCTTTCGGGGTGAGCAAAGGTACCATACCATGCGGATTTCTTCACGATTTTATATTCAATTCAAATTATAATAAACAATTCTCTTGTTCGTAGTAAAAATGGTGTAAGTTCTAGAATAATAGACGTCCCGCAATCTATTGTCTATCCACGTTCATTCCCTTGTTGGTGTGCCCACTAAAATTTGTACAGCTCTGCCGTCCAAAAAGGAGAATTAAGTGAAAAAAAGAAATTTTTTGATATTGCTATGTCATTCTTAATATTAGGTGCAGTGTAAGTGTAAAATAAAAACTTTAATGGGAAATTTTAAGGCTAAATATACAGGGTGTGACTGATATAGGTTCTTAACGGAATCTATTTAGTTTTAATAGAAATTTGCTCATCGTAATCTAAGAAATTGTGTACCTAAGTTGTCTGTTTATATATTTTCTTCAAATCTCTTAAATACTTCGGCTTTTTAGGTTGTTTTTAACACAGAATTTCATACGTTTTTATGTTGTTTATTGGTATAAATATTATATTTGGGCTCAAATACCTTAAAGCGAAATATTTAATTTTTAAATATATGAACTCGTTGCATATTATAGATGCTTATAATCAGAGATGGCCAAAATGTAATCTGATTAATGATTAACGATTGCTAAATGTAGTCGTAATTTTAATTTTCTTGCTGTAACCATGGTTAAATCCATTTAAAACATGTAAAAATCATAATTGTGTATGCAATCTGGGATTCTGTAGTGTTTAAAACATAGATGAACAAAATTTAATGGTAAAAAACATAAATTGTAATCGAAATCATTTTTATTAATCTGATTACATTTTGCCTATCTATACTTAAAATGAATCTAGAAACATTCCAAATCAAGATATTAATTAAGAATCGATTGTAATCTAATCGATGTTTTTCTTTACCAAGTAACGATTTATAATATGAAATAGATTATTTATAACTTTTATTTATTTTAAAAAGACATTCTCTCTTGTCACTAGCGGTGTGTTATTTTATTTAGAACATATTTTGGTATCAGGATGAACAATTTGACAAGCTCAATATTTAAGTTATAAGGCGACGAATAGCTCACGAAAAGCTTTAACGGTTAAACATCCTAATGAAGAAACGATCATTAAATATAAAATACGGTTTTAAATATTTGATGAACGTTTCTGAAACTGGGTGAAATATTTTCTTGGTATATCTGACGCAAAAGTGCTATGTTTTTTATTGTGTCACATGTAACCAATAAATTTGTGATTCAGCCCTTAACTATAGTAACATGCCGTGCCGTGTTATGCCGTGGTGGCTGCCGGCAGAATAGAATATCAACCCCCTCTTCTTGCTGAGGCGTCGTAAAAGGCGACTAAGGTATCTCTTTAACACCGCAATTCAACCAGGTGTTCAGAGAAGGAAAACTCGACCAAACCTGCATCCTGCTCCCTCCCGATCGTACTGGTTCTCCTTTCCATCGGGTCTGAGGGAGCTCGGACGAGAGAGTGCTTTTCTGGCAGCGCGTCCAGTTATGCACTTAAATATCTCCTGCGCAATTGACTGTTTCCGAAAACTGGACCTCGATTTTCTTAGTTGGTGTTGAAACAGTCGCCGTGGCCGAAACCGGCTAGGACATCATCATCATAGTAACATGTATTTTTTTGGTAATCCAAGGGAAAAATCCTTCATAGGACATTAGGGTCGCTGTGAGGGCAGCCACCCCGATATGTCAGTCTCCTACTGACTATAAACTCTCGGGGTGTCCCTTTAAACGCTTCACCCGGGCCTGGGAAACCAAATTCACCCAGACGCCCGGGAACCGAAAAGCCTTGTTGAAGCTGTTTCTCTGGGAGAGGTAGGAATAAAGAGCCCACTCCTCCAAAAACTATCTACGCTATACGCGCGCAGAGAGCGGCAAAATGTAATCTGATTTATAATTAATGATTACAAAATTTAGTTGTAATTTTAATTTAGTTGCTCTGTAATCATGATTAAATCCCTTCAAAACATTAAGGAGTCATAAATGTGTATGCAATTGAGGATTATGTAGTGTTTAAAACATAGATAAGCAAAATGCTGTCATAATAATGATGAGAAACGCATAATGTAACCGTAATCGTTTTTCATTAATCTGATTACATTTTGTCCATCTATGTACGAACACACGACACTCATAGTGTCACTGTAGATACGTCAGTTACGTGAAACTCGACACGACACGGTGTTAGTGTCAAAATATTCCTAAAAATCATATTTTTTGGACACAATAAAATAAGATTAATTTTTGCGTCAGTCTAAGAATATATTTTTTGATTGTATAAGAATATACCATTGTAATCTTAAGTTTTAAAAAATGGGTAATGAGGATTGTTATAAAGAATACTTAATAAATTTGTAAATAATATTTTTAGTGGTTATTTTTATAATTATCGTTTATAATAAAATGAAATTATTCCATATGTGTAGATGTTTTTTTTAAATTATAACTGCCTATCAATTGCTGCGTGGCTGCGTTAATATACAGTTACTGGTAGCTAACGCCAAATCTCTTAAAGGTGGTAACTTACGTACATCAAGACTATCAACATTTGTTCTATGACTTCTGCCAAAACTTAACACATCCTAAGATATATATTTTTTAGTTTTAGTGGGGATTTCTATCAATCGTTAGTTCTATGTTTAAAGTTCAGGCAGCTGATGCTACGAAATCGTCTGCCCCAGTTGCGTCGCGCCGCCTGTCAGTGTTAAGAAGATCAGAACTGCATATTTGATTTATTTATTTTTTGTATGGGGACAAAAGATTGAATTAGAAAAAGCTGTAAAACAAAAGTTGTCAGTCTTGATATACCAAAGTCACCCTTAAGAAGTTTTGCGTTAGTTACCTGTATCACCGTATAAAAAAAATGAGTTGAAACGTACGTAAACAATACTTGTCTATTGTCATTTATTTAATGTGTTTGGGTGTACTACGCTTTAGAATTGCTGTTGTTAATTGCGTTTTTTTGTCAATCGTTTCTAAAGCTTAAGACTTTTAGCGTTTCTAAAGCATAAGAAGCTTTTTAGCAAGAACGCTATAGCCAATCTTTCACGGTGACCAATTGTTATATATAAACAATTGCTAAGTAGTTTGCCGCCAACACACCTACGTGCACACCGGCTGGGTTAATCCAAAGCCTGTGAAAATAGAAACTGCAAGACAGTACGTTCCGGGCCAGTAACGTGACCACACTGAACTTCAAGTTCCATCGACTGCAACATCAATACCAAACGATATAATCACTCCCAAAGAAATAATAGCATTATAAAATGTCCCTAATAATAATGTAAGCCAAAACTACGATATGTCAAGTTGAATGACTCTTGCCATTTATTCTAGCTGACCCGGCAAACGTTGTTCTGCCATATAAATTATTTCTAGGAAATATCTTCCGTATTATAATATACAATTTTGGTCATAGTGGCTTCCACATAAAAGGTAGATATATGCTGTCGCAGCCTTTTATTTAGAACTATTCAAGACAAACAATCCTACTGTACATCATCTTTGTGTAACTCCAATGGTTTAGTCAGTGTACGCCAAGATAGCCCTCAGAGGCCAGATTTTTTCCGACTTAATTGACATGTATCGTTATATTACGACCAAAATTACATAAAATCATTGCAAATTGTACCCTATATGTTATTCCGACGTATAATCTATATTACTGTGGCAGTTTCATGCAAACCCGTCCAGTAGTTTTACCTTGAAAGAGTAACAAACATATTCACAAACTTTCGCATTTATAATATTAGTAGGATAATACATATAGGTAAAATAAAAATACCTTAAGAGCCTAAAAATTATTTTATTTGACTAGCAAAAATTATGCTGTACCTATGTTATTGAATGATCTTTAAATGTACTTACAAACTAGTGAAGCACAGTTTATCGCAATGGTATACTATATAAAGTGGACATTTTTCACTATAATTATATTACGTATAATTTTGAAACAACGGTGAATCCTAAAAACTATTTTTTTTTAATTTCACGATTTACATCCTTAACAAGTTAACTGTGACGCCCTCATTCAAAAGCATGCACAATTTTTATATCGCCAGAATCAAGCCATGACGAGTATATTCGTCAATCACAGAGTAAGTTGCACTAGTAAGATATTGGATGAAAGAGATGGGTTTATTTTATAAAATTAAACATTTTATTACTAATATTTACTTCTCTGGTTAACATAAACATGTATTACATATATATTAAACTAAAAACGCAATAAATTTAATTAAATATTATACATATAAAAGTAAGAATTCAAATTCTTGCTGTGGAGTGATATTCAGCGAAACGGGGACATTGCAAATGGAACACCAGGAACGCGATTTCTTCCTGATCTTACAAAATAATTATAAATAAATTCATAATGCGCTCTAGTAAACTTTTCCAACCAGTGCATACGGGGACGCATGACATCATCTCAAACTGGATATATTTTCTATTTGTTTGTTTTATTCCGTCATAGCCTCAAAATATTCTAAACTAGACATTTGAGAATATGTTTTGGTTTTTTAAAAATTGTCACTTAAATAGCTAATGGTCGCTGATATATACGTATGACGAGTATACTCGTCAATCACAGGTAACTGGTTAAGTTAATACCATCGAACAATTGATTGTGAAATACAGATTACGCTCAACACTGTCGTCGGGAATTTTAAAATTCTGTACAAGATTTTTAAAATTATATTTCTTTTTAACCGAACCCATAGACAGCGATTCATATTTTTTAATAAAAAAAAAAAGTTTTTAGACTCCACGCAAATTTCGTTTCACGTTACAATTTATAGTCATTGTAATAAAAATATATAAATATATGAAAAAAGCAAACGATAGTGTCTACTCTATGCAAAGATTGGCATTTCTTTCTCGAATTTAAAATACTTTAAAAATACATTTTCGTATCTCTACTATATATGTATAGTTACAATTACATCTAGTTATTATAAAAAAAAACATTTATTTTTACCTTTCCATATTACGTATATCCGTTACATCGTATAACAAGACAATCACTTATTCAGTGTCCTATAATCTAAGCAACGTGTCCTCCGATGATCTACAAGTGACAAACATACTGTGAACTAGAGATGGGCAATATGTAATCTGATTAATGATTAACGACTACAAAACGTCGTCGTAATTTTAATTTTCTTGCTCTGTAATCATGATTAAATCCATTTAAAACATTAATAAATCATAAATGTGTATGCAATCTGGGATTTTGTAGTGTTTAAAACATAGATGAGCAAAATGCAGTCATATTAATGGTAAAAAACGTAAAATGTGATCGTAATAATTTTTATTAATCTGATTACATTTTGCCCATATATGCTGTGAGATTTATGTGAAAAAAAAAAATTCGAAACGGTAAGGAAAAAAATGAAATGCTCTATGATACGTTACGCAAGAGTAAAACTACCCAGTTACCTTCGTTGACAGGTTGACACTTGTAACAAATTGTTAATACATCGCAGGGTGAAAGGCTATTTGGTTTAAGCGACATTTTTTGGTGATATAGTAATATATGGTATATATTTGAAATCGGTAAAAACCGCCTGTTCCGATATATATATGTCCTGTTCCTGTTGTTATATATATATATGTCGGAGTGAGAGCGTCTAAATTGTTATTAATTGAAACGTCAGGTTTAGTGCCTGGATGAAATCAGAGATGGCGTTGCAATCGTAAACAACTATTCGATTTGGAACAAAATTGAATTATGAAATTGGTAACACTGAATTAAGGTGGTCAGGATTAGTCATTTTCGAAGGCATTCGTATTTGGACGGTCGCAACGATCGGATGCATCTCAGAGATCGTCGCGTTTCCTTCCTACAATGAGTGATGAAGACAGTGCGCGTGGCGCCCTGACAGGCTGTATCCCGTCATATATATTACTATATCACCAAAAAATGTCGCTTAAACCAAATAGCCTTTCCCCCCGTGATATATATTTTTAAATGAGACAAGATATTACTGAAATAAATAAATTCTTATAAAATTACTGATAGATGGTCGCTGAGAAATTTTACTTCTTGCAGATGTAGACCGCTGTATATTTAGCATGATCAAGATATTATAGCATTCATATAATGTTACGCGTACAAATCTATTTTTTTTTCTTAATTCAAAACGCCTTTTATAGCCTTTAAATGAGAAATACCGACCATACGCAATGACAGTTATTATTATACTTCTATACATTTTTTTTAATACGAATTCACAGTAAATTTGTAGTGTTTAGATATCAATAAAACAAGACACGACTCAATAAGATTAGATGAAAAAAATCTTTTAAATAAAAAAACATTTTTAAAACAAAAATTCGGAATACATTTTTAAAGTGTTTACAAAAAAAATGTTAACATCGTTTTTTAAAATCATTGAATTTATTGTTTGATTCATTAATCGCATTTTATTTTATTAATATTGAAACACACTTTAGCAGATCATCTGGAACACCAAACGCACAATCTGGCATCTCAAAAACAATCAGTTAAAAAGGTATATTTACAGCCCTTACCTTAAAATCTAGGTGAAATAAAAAATGCGTATCATTTTTAGCATTCGTAACATCGAAATAAATATAAATTTACTGCAACATTGATTGAAAAAAAAAAGTAAAAGCCAAATAAATTCCAAAAAAAATGTAGAACGTAAGTAGGTTATATACGACGGTTGCAGCCGTTAGATTTTATTGAAGGTCCCGACCTTGTATTGTACGGGACTCGCCTTCTGATTGGTCGTTTCAAGGACGCAAGCTAGATGCGCAAGAAGCAAGATGGCCGCGCATTAGGCAGTCCATTACGGGCGCTGCTAGAAAACACTCCCGCTACAATTGTCATTTGCTTAAAAAACCCGCCATAGTGCTACCTTCTATTGCTTATACATCTGAAAACTTTAAAATTTAGTGATAAAACACTGATTGCCAAAAAGTTTAATTTGCATTTTTTTTATTTCACGCTCCCCCTCACCCTCCAAGAAACCCTTCTAAAGCCGCAATCGAAAAATAATCACCTTATTCTAAATTTTGAAGACTACTGCACTAAAACCACGTATCCATCGTTATCATTTTTTTATCTGCGTATACAAAGATTTGAATCGAATAGTTTATCATCGATTGAGTATACTGTTTATATTGAAATCGTATAATGTAATCGTATAATCGCATTAGAAATACGCTAAATTTCAGGCCCTTAATACGACAGTCACTATTTACTTTATAGCGACTCTCATACAAGGGATGCGATAAAAATAATTTTAAATATATTTTTATAATCGATTATTCGAAATCAACTAAACTCGGTGGCACTTTTCTAATACTGCTTAATTTGTATCTGAATAAATATAATGTGAGTTTTTAATTAAAAAATTTCAAAATTTATTTTTAAGTTAAATTTTAAACGTTTTAACGATAATCAATTATAAAAATATATGTTTAAAGATAAACCTTATTTATATGAACTTAACACCTAATATGGCTGAGTAAAAATCATAATAATTACAACAATGAGTATATTAAAACTTATTTCTTTATACATTAAATAAATACAATTCTTGTCTATGGACGGTATTGTCTATAGTTGCTTTTTGTCTGTAGTAAAAAAAAATATCTTACTGTTCTATTATTTGATAGGTTTCAGTCAGTAATTAATTATTCTGTGAAATTATATTATGCTATTTATTATTCACAACCGGCATGTAAATTGACAAATACTAGCATTAAAAGAAAACAATAAAATTTACAAAAAATTATACACCATTTTTTTTTATTTTTACAATAGGGATGAGCGATATTTAATATCGATAAATCGATTTCGACTTTTGATATCAGGTAATTGTCATTTTTTTGCTCACTGAATAACATAGACGGGCAAAATGTAATCTGATTAATTTCATGTAATTTTAGTTTTGTTGCTCTGTAATCGTGATTAAATCCCTTCAAAATATTAAAGAGTCATAAATGTGTATGCAATTGAGGATACCGTAGTGTTAACATAGACGAGCAAAATGCTCTCATATTAATGACGAATAACGCAAAATATAATCGTAATCGTGTTTCTTTAATCTGGTTACATTTTGCCCATATATGCTGAATAACAATCAATATTATATTTGATGGAAGTTAACATTGTTTACAATTAATCAATCATCCCGATTACTGTAAAAATTGTATCTAAAACATTTTTATACGTAAAAAGAAATATATATATATATATAAACACATATTTATTTAGTATATTTTATTATTTAAAAAATGCCTAAATATTCTGATACAGAGAGCTATATTGCTTTTTAAGTATTAATAAGAGCTTTTCCTTTTATGTAGTCTTGAGGTGCAATTTTAAAACATGCGTTATAAATAATCAAGCTTAAATAATCTTATATATAAGGTCTTTTTTTTAAAAAAAAAGGCTGAAATGTATTCTCAGTATGTCTAGTAATATAGAATGATAGTTATTAAGTTATAATACTTTATAATACAAACATATATATCGTTAATGAAACCAATTAATTAACTCCATAAATAAAACCTATTTTGAGAACTTGTAATTGGGATGTTTAGAAGGAAATGGCACAATATCTTGATAGCTCAATGATGAATCAAAGAAAATTCTATATTTTCGCGTAAGAAAAAATATTTTTTCAAAATTAACACGTTCGCTCCAGGTGATTGAGAAAAAAAAATTTGAACCACAGCCCATGGATTTTTTTTCTTATTATGAGTTTAAATGGCATTGAATATTTTAATGTTAAATTTATAAAAAAAACGCAATTATCTCCAGAGCAAGGTCAGTGTGAATCAATTACGTTCTTTCGCAGGCCGTTACAACTGTTTCGAAGAAAAATAAGTGTTATGACCGGTGGTCGTGGGCGTGGTTTTAGGAAGACACGAATTTGGCGTTTTACAGTTTATTTGCACTTTAAGGCACACCGAACTGCGACGTACACGCACGTACTCCCGCCTTGGGTCTCGGTAGTCGACTAACTTCAAGCGTCCCGTGCGCGCGTGCATCCTCTTACCCCGCACGTCTCGTAACCCTTAGGGCGACAACTGCGTATCAGGTTACGTCTACATGCTATAGTGTAAGAATTTGTAATAAACTGAAAAAGTAAACACGCCGCTCATTTGCGGCGGCGGGCTCCAATGCCAGACCTGAGACGACGCATATATGCGGCGCTGGCAGCGAACGTGTTAAGACTTAAACATAATGAACGCTGTAATTGATATATTTGACAAATAATCGTTGCATAAAAACTCAGAGAGCGCACCTCAAGTACCTACTCATTTTATATTGCGATTAGTATATGTGTATATTATATTTAAAATACTGAGGTATGCATTACGTATACATTGTAATGTGTCCAATGGTAATTATATTTAGAGGTAGCCATATTGCAAAAAACCATTTCATTGCACAATCTAAAAAAACACTTTGACTTTCGCAAAATTGACTGGAAATATCCAATCCTATTCCAAACACGTTTTTGATGGTAGGCCGCTTGCGCGAACTAGGTGATGACCACAGTACACAAATGTAAAGACCGTCATAGTGACAAGTTTCGGCTTGTCGCGTTTCGGGATCAGCATGTGTATATAAAGTAACTCATATACCTAGAGATCTTCAGTCGTGGTATATGTGGGCCGACATGAAGACGGAGACTATCAACTGATTTTCATCCTTTGATGGTCGCTTTTGTTTTTGGACTGAACTGTACTTACCATCAGGTGCATTGTAGTCAGCATGACGAGGCAGTCTAAAAAAATACAAATGAAAAATTTAAATAATGATTTGTTAAATAGTTATCTCCATGGGCGAGTGTGTCGCGGCGACTCCATTCCTATTTTATTATTTACAGTGCAACAAACAACTCGATATAAAAAAAAATATAAAGAAAAAAAAACACTAGTCAAAAATTTCCCCAAAATAAACATTTTTTTTTAATGATAAACATGGTGCAGTCAAAGCGAAAACGACCACCATCAGCAAAAAAAAAAAATCCATCGATAACCGCAGCGATCATGCCGGCCTGCATAAATATCTTTTCACGCTTCGCTTAAAAGATCCAATGTCATAGGACGATGGGTACACGCTCGCGGAAGACTATTTCCGCAGCCCAACAATTCAGCATATATACAGGGTTACAGGTAACTAACGCAAAACCTCTTGAGGGTGACTTTGGTATAACAAGACTAACAACTTTTGTTTTACGACTTTTAATAATTCAACCTTTTTATCCCCACACAAAAAAATAAATAAATCAAATTTGCAGTTCTGATCTTCTTAATAGTCTGAAAGGTGGCGCGACGCAACTGGGGCGGACGATTTCGTAGCATCAGCTGACTGAACTTTAAACATAGAGCTAACGATTAATAGAAATCCCTATTAAAAGTAAAAAAATATATATCTTAGGATGTGTTAAGTTTCGGCAAAAATCATAGAACAAAAGTGGTTAGTCTTGATGTACCTGAGTTACCTTTAAGAGGTTTTGCGTTAGTTACCAGTAACATTGTATATTCGGAAATAGCATTTTTACTCCGTCCCAACAATATTAATTTGTATGCAGTGGTAATTTTTTTCTTACAGAATAAATGCGATGTGAAAAAAAAATTGTGTGTGACCTAGGCCTAACCTCTAGCACTCCATGGGCGCTGTTATTACGCCATATACTTTTTATTGCAGTTACGCAAAAATGTCACGGAGTTGCCACACTCTCGAGTAAAAAACACCCGGAGTGCTAAGGATTAAGTTAAAAAAAAAATGTGATACGATATAAATATGGTATTACCCTTGACATAGTTACCATCGAGCACGCGTCATTTAGTCTAAAATTACATACTATATGGTATACCGATCAGTTAGTTGAATAATTTTATGTCTTTCGTCAAATAAATCTAATAATATTTGTGACATGTACTCTTGTCATGATTTTTTATTAATTATAATAACACGTATACAGTTTTTTATTCACTTATACAAGATGTAAAGCACATATTTGAAAAGCCGTTTCGATGGTTCAATTTAAGAAATCTATTCTTAATAATTTTACGAAAAAAATATTATTATTTTATAAACGAATTATCTCATATTTAATGAGAAGCTATAGACTATAGATTTTTTTTTGTTATAATTTCGCATTTTTATTTTAGTTTATTTTGCAATTTCGTAAAAGTGAAAATTGGACTTAGTGATTTCTTCCATTGGACCACCAAACTTTCTTCACAATCAATAAACAAGTAATTGACGTTATAAAAATTACTTTTACAGCTGTCAACAACACGACATAAATGTCATAACGTATGAAGTTTCCTCACACTTGTTAACAACGTCGGCAATAGGACCTCAACATCAGTCAGGTCGTAATATATAGCTCTGAGCAGCAAGAAGAAGTTGCCACTGTCCAGTCACGACTAGTGATGAAAATGCCCGGGAATTATCCCAAAGTACCCAAAAACTTCCTTGGGAATATTCTCGGGAATTTACGAAATGTTCTCGGAAGTTTAGGGAAAAGTCCCGGGCATTTTCATCACATGTCGCGACCTCGAGAATCCAACGAGTGTCTTTTGGCTGCCGATATCATCTCACGTTCCCTACACGCTAAAGTGATATTTGCGATGAAAAACTTCGTTCGAAAAATGGCATATTTTTCTGGAGTTATTTATGAAAATTTGTTTGAATACTTTACATCTCGCATAAAAGGTTCGCTGCCAGATTAATGCATGGTTTGCTGTATCGGAGGGTAGGCTGTAGGCTCGTTCGAGTGTTCACTGTGGTGATCTGGCTCATCACCGGACTGTTCACCGTCTTGGTCTTCGTCCTCTGATGAAGACAGGAGACCTGGTAATTTTCGATCAGTTCTTTAATATTTTTGTGGACTCATATCGACTTAAACCTAAGCCTATGTAAGATCGTGCTTTTTTTTTTAAACCGTAGACATATTTCAAGTACAGTTGCAAAAATGACATAAACGATAAAAATTACGACATTTTTGACTGCGTTTGACTTGATAGTATGTTTTTTCTGAACTACAAGGGACTGCGAGCGTTTGGTACTAAATTCTACTTGATATCTTCACGCTTTTCTGGGGAAAAGGATCTTTATAGACCGATAGACAAAAAAACAAAGTCTTTCTATTAATTCTGATACACGGAAAAATTGATAAAAAATCTGCGAACAACTCCGAGATAAATGTAGACACCGGAGCGGCACACCTTGCAGCAGCACCGCCGAATTTACTGCAAGGGTTCTCCTGCGGATTGCCGGACTGATCGGCTGAGGGGCCAACCGTCTAGGCTATACTCCGGTGGTGACGTGCGTGTTCCCATGCACCACAAGGCGGCGAGGAGATGAGCACATCCCATCTCTCCTACACTCACGGCGAAGCCCGAAAAGGGGCTCGAGGGCGCATGCTAGCGGAACTGGGCTCTGCACACATGCGCGTTGAGGGTTTTAGTCACATTACCCCAGGGGTTTTAGTTGGTAAGAGTCCGGCATACCGGGGGGCGGCCCTCACTGCCTCCTGACGATCCATGAAGGACTTCCCCTGGGTTACCAAAAAAAAGGTCACCGGAGCGGTACACGACCGAACGATAGTGCAAACACATGAAAAAAGTTTAACGCTGATATTTAAAAACGCTATTTCGATTTCGCTAACTTTTCTTTGGTACCAACGTGCAAAAGTAGTCATCTTGCGGTTTTTAGCCGGTACAAGTCCGGGATTCGACAGCCGTTTTTATTTTTTCCTCGAAGGGCCTTTTCGTTGTGGACCGGGAAACGTCTTATCTACACCGGATTTGAGTGGGCGAGCACTGAAGACGCTCAGCCAGCGATTTGTGCATTGGGTAGCAACGCTAGAGCATCCCTGCGGGTACGAACCTCGACTTGGACGGCCAGCTATGAAAATCGAACCTAACGGTGATCTACCAGCATTTCGGAAGCGATTACCTTGAAAAGAGAAGTCGAAAGAACCTCAAAGCTGCGGCGGAGTGGACTTAATAGCCATCATCCTCATGTGTGACCAGAAAAGTTTTATGAGGATTTTCCCCAAGTAAAACAAAGCATATGTGGAAGACACTTGACTGTTTTTAGCGTGGTGGTTGGTCAGGTGGTTCAGTCAGCCAACCTTATACTATAGCGCAGGATAGCGTGTAAATATGAGATGATAGAATGAAGAAAGTCCAGAGAGCAAGTAGGTGGGCGTTTAATGAAGCACAGTACAAAGTCACAAGAATAAGCAGGCACAAGTACAGTAGATAAGGTAGAAGTAAATTCCACAGAGAAACGATATAAATACGAACACGAAAACAATAATAAACGGTACAGAGCGCGAGCAGGCGAAACGTGTGGGCAGTGTGGCTAGTGGTAGCAAGACTAGTTTACCGGGTACGCGGGCGGTGAAGCGCTAGCGTCGCGTGCGCCCACGCAATCCCCTCGCGCGCACCTTAACACAGTGGCTCTCAAATTTAAAGCCATTGTGCGTTCCCATAACCCAACACGTACAAAATAAATATTATAATTGTTAGTATAGGATAAAATAAGGAAGAAAATAAATAAATAATATAAGGTAGAATAGTAGGCTAAATGTTCATTGCAGTTTCTCTTACCTGCAGTAAACTGGGGGTTCGATAGAGCATCTGGCCAATACCTCTTGCTAATCGTCGAACCGTTTTTACTTTTTTTTCCACCTGCAACAATTTATAATATATAGTCACACTATATCCCTTTCGGGGTGAGCAGAGATTAGTGGCTGTATCTACTTTGCTCTTATATGTCGTGCCCAACGTGACCAGTAGCGCAGCTGATCGCCGTTCTCACAGCACTAGTACACATGACGTTTCTAATACATGCGCGTAACGATTTCAATGATTAAAAACAGATTTTTTTTTCTTGGCTTGACACCTTGATCACACCACACGTGATGGTAAGCATAGTCCAAAAAACGACAACGTCTATCGACAGCCATGAAAAACTCATCGGTTATCGCAACGATCATGCCGGCCTGCGCAAATATCTCTTCACGCTACGCTTAAAGGATCCCATATTATAGGACAGTGGGAACACGCTCGCCGGAAGACCACTCCACAGTCCAACGACACGGCTGCAGTAAGAGTTAGAGAATTTCTGAAGTTGAGATTTATAGACGGTATTGGGACTTTACTTAGCAAATTCCTCAAAAATTAATTCGTTTGGACAAAAAACAGAATATATGATACTGAGTTTACTAAATCATTACAATTTATATTACTCAATGAATGTCAAAGGATTTGGTAAGTCTCCGATTTTGTAAACATGGACTTGTCTCGGCGAATACTATGGCTGTAAGTTTCTATTATACATATATTCAGTATTTTGTCAAAACTAATTTATTTTTTGAGAACTTTGCTAATCAAAGTTGAAATGGCGCCCATAAATCCCTGCCTTGAATTTTCGTCTAGAAATCTCAACTTTAGTCCTAGACTACATGCTACATAAAGTTATATTTCTAATCTTGATCAGGGTTAGTGATGATGGTTCATTTCAAGGTACTTCAGGACCGCATTGGGGACGACCTCTCGCTGCCGGCGGTGGTGAAAGCTATGGTTGGCAGCGAAGAGACATGGCAAGAAGTGTCATCCTTCTGCGAGGTGATGATGAAGTAGAAGGAGGCTGCCGAAAGGTCAAACATCGTGCGAACATCTTTTCTGGCCATTCGGCGACTAAGGCACCGTCGCCGGAGGGACACGTTCGCCCAGAGCGAGCGCGACATCCCCCGGTGACAATAGCCGGGCAGTGGACTTGAGGGAGTCAGGAAGAAGAGGAGTTTTGGAGAGGTAGCCTCAACAAGGCCTTTTTGCTCCCCGTGCGTTTAGATGAATTTGGTTTCCCAGGCCCGAGTGGAGCAATTAGAGGGATACCTAGTCAGTAGGAGTCTGACACACCAGGGTCGCTGGCCTCAAAGTGTCCCTGATGATCCTATGCAGGATTTTCCACCGGTTAACAAAAAAAAATGATGCTTCAGTTGTTTAACTAACCTGGCTTATCAGCGCAGTCCAGCATCGGCTGCAGGATCCTACGCCGTGCGTTGATGAACCAGTTGTTGACTTGAAGAAGAGTCAATCTGGTCTGCGCCGCCAGGGTCCGCTTTTCCTCCTCAGTAGGATACGGGTGCTGAAGGTGAGAAGTCTTTATGTTTTAGATCAAAAGGTAGCAGTCTACCACTTTATTTGATGGAAAGTAACAACTGTTCCTAAAACCGAGTAAAACACCAGAAATGTACACGCCATTATAGAATATATGTACTGTGTGTGTGTGTGTGTGTGTGTATATATGTATTTAGGTGTTCTTACTATAGTGTCACTAATACATTTTGTAGTCGATTTTTTAATTATATGTAATAGTTTATTTTAGTATCAATTGTATTTATTATTTAAGCTATATGTATTTTGTTGTTTATCGATAATTCTTATAAGATGTAACACTGGCGGGGCCTTTCACGAAAACCAGCGCTGCAGACTTCCTCTGCGGCTTTATAAGCTGATGGAGGTCCCATTTTCGCCATGTTTGTATGTTTTTGTTTTTTTTTTTTGTTTATGTATACTGTTTGTGTTACTGTGTTTAAATACTTAGTTTTATGTAAGTTATGGCGAAATAAATACATTTCATTTCATGTATGTAGCTTCCATAAGCCTACCGCTAGATGGCGTTATACGGCTCTCAGCAATACACACTCGTTCGGAAGCCGCCATAGCATCTACAAATGGATCTTATTGGGAAAAGCTATTGTTCCTTAAAATTGTGGTTACGGATTGATTTGTATTAATTGTGTCTTTGGTGGTACGGATTCAGTATCATGCCCCGAGGACTTTTCGGTTCGGGACTTCGGGATTACTGCAGTGTACAGATTTGCTCTCCAGGCAGGCAGAGACAACCGGCAACAAAGTAAGCGGAATAAATATATACGTATATTCTATAATGGTCGCGTGCAATGTTTATTAGGGCCCGAAGATAACCTTACCAGTACCTGTACAATAATGCAGTCCACTCTTTATTTCGGAATAACCCAGTGCAGCCCTGGGCGACGTGCACAAGAAGTATAGTTTTTTTATGTTTTTATTTTCACTCTAATAAGAGTAATCGTTTAACCTTATCTTTTGGTTATATGCTTTTATCCCGAAACAGAATCCTCTATTTTTATCTTTAAAAAATGTGTAAAAGCACTAATGACATCTATTGGCGAGTATTGTAAGTCACTAGTAGTGATTGAATTTTATATTGAGTTATTTTTGTAATAATTTATAAAAAAATTTCAACTTGAAATGATTATTATCTTAGTTAAGTACCCTTCCACGCGAACGAAGTCACGGGCACAGCTATTGTATAAACGGCCTGACTTAAATTAACACGACTGAAGGTTTTTACGTTTTTTAACAACTGGAGGTCACTGTGACCGTCTTCGCATTTGTCTACTGTGGTCACAGCCCACTACGGGCAATTGTATTACCACCTCGATAAAAATTGATTAAAAACACCAAAATAAATTTACCATAAGATTGTGAAAATCGCATTAGAATCTTCATCGTAGTTTAAAAGATATAATCGAACACACAGGAAGACAATATTAACCACTTTAAAGTAAAGAAAATTTGTCTGAATATTGGAAATTTCCCAAAGTTTACTCTGTCAATGCTCACCACGAGATGCTGGAAGAGCCAGGCCCTCATCACCTGTGTGGCGTGTCTGGGCAAGACTCCGCGCTTGCCGGCTGCGTCCTCCCCGCACTCCTCTTCGGGGGGCGGAGACCCTGACACCGAGGACCCCGAGTTCGTCGAGTTCGCACCTGAAACCACGGTCCTCTCAGTTCATTTTACTTCAAAACTGTGCTCAATAGATGGCACTATTGTTCACAATAAATATAAAAGATAAATCTTTTGGATGCCTCGTACCTCCCGTCACTATTTCCAACGCACACCACTTATCGTTGGACGCTGGCACATCTCCCCACTAAAAGTGGAGTACTACAGTTTTTTATGATAGGGCGTTCGCCGGAACTGGGTCATGACCACATTATACAAGTGTAAAGACTGTCATAGTGACTCGCTTTGACCTGTCGCGTTTCGGAATCAGCTTGTGTATATCCAGTAACTCATATAGCTAGAGACCTTCAGTCGCGGTATATGTGGGCCGACATGACGACTGAGACCATCAATGGATTTTCATCCTTTGATGGTCGCTTTCGTTTTTGGACTACACTGTATTTACCTTATAAGCGGCAGAAAGATCATCCCGGGGGTTTTAATCGGTGCAAATCCGACACACTGGGGGGCGACCCTTATCGCCCTCTGAGGTCTATTAGGGATTTCCCCCAGGTTACCAAAAAAGGGTTAATGTTAACAGTGACTTACCAGTGAAAGAGTCTGATGATAGCAAACTGCTGCCAATTTGACCAATCGGTGTCGAACCTTGCACCACCAAAGGAGGTACTGAAAACGCCAAAAAACGTTTTATAATAATAATAATAATAGCTCTTTATTCCACAAAAAAAAAAAACAGTTTTTTTTCGCACTGTCACTTTATGGATCCGTTTCGAATGAGAGCTTCCACCAATCCAACCTATTTACCCCGGTCTATAGCTTTCCTCATCCAATCCTTTTCTGCAACTGAGATTATGTTGTCACTCCGTTTTTTTTAAAACAAACGTATTACATTAGTCTAAGAATTTATTCGATAGATGGCGACAGAATCGAAAATAAATTGCTTCTCGTTATATTCTAAGTAAGAAAAGGTTTTGACTAAGTTTTATTTTAAGAGATCCTAAAGCTAAGTTTTTTTTGATTATATACTTAGGCACTAAATGCTCACCGGTGAAGGATACCCGCACGATATCTAATAGACATTTCATGTACTAGTGCCGTGAGAACGGCGATCAACTGGTCGCGTTGAGCACGGCATACAAGCGCAAATTGGATACAACCACTAATGTATATCTGCCCACCCCGAAAGGGTGGAACGTTTTATTATTATAGTAAACTAGCTGTCCCGGCAGACCTTGTTCTGCCCTATTTCTCTAAAACAAAGTCACATTGTTTTTTTTAATGTTAATAGCTATTGGCCTGTCGGCTGTTTTTTTAAAATTGTTTGAAGGAACCTGGCCTTACTGCTATATGTATAAAAATTGACAAATATTGACATTAATATTTATACGTCACTCAATAATTGTTTTGCTTTCCCAGAACCTGTCCACTAACACTTGAACTTTATGGTGTGGTATTAAAGTTCAAAATGACTTATAACGAATTTTTTGTATAGGAATACAGAAAAGTGTTATTTTTAGACAGTTGCAGGGAATTTTTAAAATTTTTCTCTTCGTAATAACCTTCCTCAGACTTCATCAAACACAACAAAAAAAAAAAATCAGCCAAATCGGTTTAGCCTTTCTCGAGTTTCGCGCTTATCAAGACATTTTGCGATTCATTTTTATATTATAGATTTGGGCTCCCACTTTTGTTAGCAAAAATTAACACTTAGCATAAGGTAAACCCACAAGAAAGTGGCAACTATAAAATGTCAAAGCTAGTTGTAAAGTACAAAGACCGTCATAATGACTCGCTTCAGTCGTTGGCGTATCTACAGTTGTTTATAAACCTAGAGGATTTCTGTTCTAGACCGACAATGCGCCTGCGGTTTTTAAAACGTTGAGCGCTACGCGTATTTCTAAGACATATCTGTTCAGGGCCCGCGCGCCGCTTCCACGCGCCGGTACTGCAGGGCCGGTGTTTCCGATCGCAGTAGAAAACCGTTTACGTTTGAAATGTGAAGCCTATAGGCATTCATTCAACACGTTATGCGCCAAAACAGAAAAGATGGTAGGGTGATGGCAAGGAGACGGACAAAGCGGGTTATAACATACTAGCTGATCCGGCAAACGTTGTTTTGCTATATAAGGTTTTGTAATATCTTCTATGATGTTCATTGAAATTAAGTGATGTCAAAGACAATTTTGTTCACAATTAAATACTCTTAATCAACAACACATTTATTTGGATAAAGATTAATATTATTACGTTGATACAACTCTTAACAAATAATGCATTAATTTCGACCGAATTCGATTACCATAAAAACGGCTCTAGTGAGTTAATCTTAAAAGATAGACATATACTGTTGGGTACATTTTTTAGATCATTTCAAGAGCAATAATTCTTTCATACATATATTTTTGGTATCTTGAACCGTTTTCGCAGCGCACGCAATGGAAGCCTTCAAGGATGAATAATTTTCCCCGTTTTTTTTTCACATTTTCCATTATATCTTCGCTCCTAATAGTTGCATCGTGATGTTATATAGCCTAAAGCCTTCCTCGATAAATAGTCTATTTAACACAAAAAGAATTTTTCAATTCGAATCAGTAGTTCCTGAGATTAGCGCGTTCAAACAAACAAACAAACTCTTCAGCTTTATAATATTAAGTATAGATTGTAATACTTGTGAAGGAGAACCATTTTTATGTTTGCCATGTTTTAATGAATCCCAATAATACTGTAATGATACCGAATTAAGTAAATTTTAAATAAATTATCTGTAATTCCATAAAATAATGTAAATTTTGTAGTTCTCATGTTACACGCTGTCAGCCACCGATGGCTGACGCGGCGCTCAACGTGTTAACGGATTCTCGTTTCCTGAACAGTCGTTACAGTTTTTGAACTACAATGCACTGTATTAGGTGTGATGTAGGTACTTGTCGAGCCAGTATAAAAAATACACTTACTTTGGTCGCGATGGATTGGTGGCGCGTACGGTATTTCGGTGTGAGACGGGAACACTGAGGGGTAAGCGGGCGCCGGCAGGGGCGCGGGGGGAGACTGGAAAAATAATTATTAAAAATAAATACTGGTTTATTTCATGACTGTTATATTTACAACAGCAATATGTTTAAAAGAAAGGTTTAATGGACTAAACGCGGCCGTATCGTCTTGCGGCCAAGGCACCGGCGCCGGAGGGACGCGTTCGCCCAGAGCGAGCGCGACATTCCCCGGTGACAATAGCCGGGCAGTAGACTTGAGGGAGTCTGCTGCCCCGATGAAAAGAAAGAAAGAAAAAGTTTATTGAGGCAAAGGAAACAACACACAACAAACATATTTATATAAAAACAACAATGAAAGAATACATAACATCACATCATGTATCCTGTGTGCTGCTACCCATCTCAAAGAGCACTCAGCTCAGCGTATGCTGGGCGACGCTGCACGCGCCATCCAGCGCTGATTTTCAGCCGGATGAGAGGGAGGTATTGGAGACGTGGGCTGTTTATGCTCATCCCTCCCAGAGAGAAAGCCTCAATAAAGCTGTTCGCTCCCCTACTGGACGAATTTGGTTTCCAAGGCATGGGTGGAGTGATTAGAGGGGCATCTCGAGGGTTTTTAGTCAGTAGGAGTCTGACACTCCGGGGTCGACGCCCTCACAGCGGCCCTGATTGTCCTAGGCAGGATTTTCGCCGGGGTTATCTAAAAAAAAACTTGTTCTGTACTTTCTATCAAATTCTGTACAGGCACTTCTCCATGCTACTATAAGAAAAGGTTTTTATAGTACTAGCTGACCCGGCAAACGTTGTTCTGCCATATAAATTATTTCTAGTGAATATCTTCTGTATTATAATATAATTTTCCCGCGGCTTCGCTTGCGTGGAATTTGGTCTGCCACATCAAGTTTCGTGACCGATCATTTTTTAGTAAAAAAAGATTATAGTAAAATAAAAACTATATCTAAATTACTAAAATTACTAATCCATGCCCTGAATGGAGAGCAATCATATCGTGCTAACTTTTAAACTATTCTGCCAAATTACTTAGTTTGAAAGACAAAGTTTATCTACATGGCATACTTAAAGTATGAAAAAAGTATAAAGTATTGATTTTGATGACAGTTTAATAAATATACTAAAAAGTTCGATAAATATACCAAAATGCGCATTGTTAAATAGTATACCTAATTCAATTAAATTTATGGTTCACAATTTTGGTCATAGTGGCTTCCACATGAAAGGTAGATATGCTGTCGAGGACTTTTATTTAGAACTATTCAAGACAAACAATCCTACGGTACATCATTTTTGTGTAACTCCAATGGTTTAGGCAGTGTACGCCAAGATAGCCCTCAGAGGCCAGATTTTTTCCGACTTAACTGACATGTATCGTTATATTACGATCAAAATTACATAAAATCATTACAAATTGTAGCCTATATGTTACATGCAAATCCGTCCTGTAGTTTTATCGTGAAAGAGTAACAAACATATCTACAAACTTTCGCATTTATAATATTAGTTAGGATTTTTATCGTAATAAACTGTAAACATACATTTCATACCTGATATTGCGGCGAGTTGGATGTACTCGAATGATCATCCAGAGAGCCTGACAAATTGTTGTTGCTTTCTACGCCACCTAGAACATAATCAGGTCATCATTACACACCATCATTATTTTTGTTCTCAAGCTAATCTTTACACGTTATATCAAAAGATATGTCCTGATTGACTAATGAGGCGTCTAGTTTCAAACCCCGCTAAAACGATTTTTCGTACAAAATTACTTAATAGTCCTAATAGTAATTTGAAATGTTTTTATCAAAGCAAATATTATATATTTATTTATTTTATTCATTCACAAATCTACAGTATATAATTTTATAATTTAATACAGGAAAACGTACAAAAAATCGGATTAACCAAGGTGATTTGTGTAACAAGGTTATATGAGAGTATTAAATGCGATTCAAATAATTGTTATGAAATAAAAAGTTATTAAAAGTAGTATATACTGTGAATATTCGTATAAAAACACAAAAAATGTGTCGCGAGCGCCATCTTATGAATGGCGCTCGCGACACATTTCGAGAGCCAATCATGTTAGGCCAAATGCGTGAATGAAATTTTAAGGTTACGAAACACCCTTGAATAATCCGAACGGAAGTGCAAGTCTTATCAGAGACAAGATTTACTTAATTGGTGAGTCTTATCACCCTTTTTTTTTTGTTAACCTGGTGGAAATCCCTACGGACCGTCAGGGGAAGTGGTGAGGGCCACTCCACCCAGTGTGTCGGACCTGCCTCGACTAAAACCACCGGGGTGCCAGCACTGCCCTCTCTTCGCCTTCGCCGAGCCTGGGAATCCGAATACTTCCGACGGCTCGGCGGGCAGTCTTATCACCCTGTATGCATAAGTTTTGTGTTGAAATAAAGATTATTACTATTTTATATTTTATTCCTTTTTGCTTTTTCACTCTAGAATAATAATTTAAATACTTTATAAGAATGTGATTGTTAAGTTAAAGATTAATTATAAGTTTTTACAAATAATTGGGATTCGAAAAAAAAAAATGTTATAACGGGTTTCGAAACTAGGCGCCTCTTACAATAATAATAATAACTTTATTTCCGATTACTACATAAGCAGCTGAGATGCTCTGTAGACTCATATATACATTGTTGAATTAGCATTTACATAGTGTGATTATAGGAATGACATGGTCAGCCTGATCCAAAGTCCCAAAAAAAAACAGATTAAAAAAAAAGATATACACATTTATTAAACAATATTCTAAAACTCACCCGTGGAGTAATCGGTGCGTAACAAATTCTCGCTCTGCATTTTAGTCTTGAGGCAGGCTATGTACCGGCCGCAGAAGTCGCGGCACAATTCCTGGACCTTCTCCAGCTCGAGGAGGTGGATCCTCAGGACCTGGAACGCACAGGTATCCAGTATTAACTCTTTATGTGAGTTGATTGTCAATAAATTCGTTCCGTGGCGTTCACTTTCGTTCTTGGACTACGCTGTACTCCCATTATTTATTTATTCACAAATCTACAGTATATAATTTTATAATTTAATGCAGGAAAACGTACAAAAAATCGGATTAACGTAGATGATTTGTGTAACAAGGTTATATGAGAGCATTCAAATGCGATTCAAATAATTGTTATGAAATAAAAAGTTATTAAAAGTTATTAAGTTAGTAAAATTTATATGTGAAATGTGTAGTGTGGTTGTGTACTTTGTGTATGTGACTTAGTGTGTGTGTATTATGTATTATTATGCGTGGAATAATACTATATCGAGCCAGTATAACAAAAACAGACGAAACGAAATGATCCTGAATGGTTCCGTTTTTCCTTCTGGCGTGAGAAACCATAAAAAATGCAATTCCTTCAATATGTTGCTAGATCTGAAGATTCACTTCATCCTTCATAATACGAACGAACCTCCGACGCAACCTTGAGTTTCTTTCGGCGTTTCTTCTCAAGGTAGTCGCTTCCGAAACGCTGGTAGATCACCGTCAGGTTTCGTACATATTGGCTGGCGGTCCAAGTCGATACTAGTCCAAGTCATATCTACAGGGGTGTCCTTGCATTGCTACCCAACCCATAAATTGTCGGCTGAGCACCTTCAGTGTTCGCCCACCCGCCCGGTTTAGTTGTGAAGACCTTTCTCAGTCAATCAACGCGCGTCATATCGAAAAAAAATAATAATGCGAACAGTAAAGTATTGAAATACGCTCCCTGCATCTGTTTTTCCACAATCTTACTATCTGGAAGAGCTCAAAAGAAGAGTGAATAGACATTTATTGGACGGGCACAGTCCATCATCGAGCTCATCTTCACCTTCCACCAAGTGTGATTGAAGTCAAACGTCAGCATATTAAAAAAAATCATCGACATCTTTTTAGAGGTCTATGTGTGCTAAAGTGAACTATATGTACCTGTATGCTCTTAATCATGAGCCCATCGATCTCAGGGTCGTCGACGAGGAACGGCCGACGGTCCCGACGCTGGTGCTGAACAAAAGCCTGCAGGTCTGCGCCGAAGGCGTCCGCGGCTGGAGGCTCCGCGCCGGCGGTGGCTTGCTCGCATCTCTCCAACAGCAGTGCGAGCAGAGGAAACAATGGATGCCTGGAAAACAATAACAGCTTTTATTGATGGTAGGGCGATTGCCCGAACTGGGTCCTGACCACAGTACACAAGTGTAAAGACCGTCATAGTGACCAATTTCGGCTTGTCGCGTTTCGGGATCAGTTTGTGTATATCTAGTAGCTCATATACCTAGAGACCTTCAGTCGTAGTATATGTGGGCCGACATGACGATGTAGACTATTAATGGATTTCAGTCTTTGATGGTCGCTTTCGTTTTTGGACTACTCTGAACTTATCATCAGGTACTCTGTAGTCACTATGTCAAGCCAGTGTAAAAAAAAGCTTTGTGATCTTCGCTGGCCTGGTAGCGCAGTTTGTACCCTATTAGCTTACGTTGAAGGTGCTTTTTTAATTGAGGAAATTCCTCGCAGAACCAATCCAGCCGCACGGCCACGATTCGTCGTTTCTTGAAAACTCTAATAGAGCTCTAATGCTATCAGGTTTGTTAGGATATATAAGCCTCGTCTGTTCGGAGCGTGTGTCCAATCCAGGTCCATTTTCAACGTTTGATCAGATGATCGTTCGTGAATACTCCGCAATGATCCCAAAGATGTTTATTAAATATGTTCTTGATTAGCTTGATAGCTTGATTTTTTTTTGTATTTTATGTTTGTGGAAACTTTGCTGGCTTATGTATTTTTTTTTTGTGTATTTGTTATCGTTTGTTTATTGCTGTATATACTCGTATCTTTAAAAATATATAAAACTAGCTGTCCCGGCAGACCTTGTTTTGCCCTATTTCTCTTAAACAAAGTTTCATTGTTTTTTTTTTATGTTAATAGCTGCCCCGTCAGATTTCATTCTGCCAAAAGTTATTGGCCTGTCGCAGTCTAATAGATATAAAATTGCATTGAAAGACTTGAGTCATATCTAAGGTAATGATATTTTTATTATAATGCCTTATGGGACACGTTATTTTTTGTTTGATTACTTGGCGTGTATAAATTACAATTCTAATCAACTTGAAGGCATACCAAAGACAATTCTAATGCATCTTTGTTTTATTTTAATTGACATCATGTTTGACAGCTGGGGACAGAGTGGTTTGTATGGGAAAACGAAATTGTTGTTTTTACTATTTTCCTCGTATTTTTTAATTTTTTTCACTCCATAAGAACCTTTCCCAGACTTCATCAAACACAACAAAAATCAGCCAAATCGATTCTGCCGTTCTCGAGTTATGCGCTTAACAACACATTTTGCGATTCACTTTTATATACAGTGCAAACTCTATATAACGACCCTCAAGGGACTGTGCATATTTTGACGTTATAGAGAGTATTCGTTAAATGGAGATAAGAAAAATCTGTATTAGAAAAAGAAAAATTTTGTCAATACACAGAGATTTTCTTTTACTTGCCATGTTTACAGTTTGAAAGTTTGTGAGCAACTAAGAATATGATTACGTATAGATAATCCATGACTCCTACTAACAACAGTCAACACGTGCAAGCAATCCCAATTTGTAAACAAAAGAATGGATATCTTAGAAAGTTCTGTATGTGTAATGCCGACAGTCGAGTTTATTACGGGCTAGGATAATAAAGCGACAAGAGAACGTACACGGCTGCGCAGTTTTTACTAATTTTGGCAACTTAAACAGTACTTTATATTATTAAATTGCTGTCGTTATTGAGAGTGGGTGTAATGTTATATAGAGTGTATCATTGTATGGGAAACAAGCTAAACCAACCAAAGCCAAGTGATATCGACGCTTTAGGAAGTTTGTCGTTAAATCGAGTGACGTTACATGGAGGTTACACTGTATATAGATAAAACAAAACCTTACTTGTACACGGCTCTCTTGTCGGCTTCGAACTGCGCCTGGTCGGCGTCCGCGGCGGGCGCCCCGCCGCCCTGCATCCCGCCGCGATCACAACCGTCGCTCCCGCATCTGGAAACACCATAATACTCTTTGCAGATGAAGAACCAAGCAATGTCGAAGCTTAACTAAGAGAAAGCTAAAATAAATTGTTCAGGCGCAGGGTATGAATACAAAAAAGGTACTTGAGTGCCTTCCCGTTTCCTCACCGCATTCCTCACTCGGTCATTAACAGTGACACTTGTGGAATCAACCAGACTTATCATCGGCGGCGAAACCGGTTACACTTCGAAATAGTCGGTTTCCTTTGGACAACGCGGCGGAACTTCTAAATCCTACTAATATTACAAATGCGAAAGTTTGTGAATATGTTTGTTACTCTTTCACGATAAAACTACTGGACGGATTTGCATGAAACTGTTACAGTAATATAGATTATACATTGGAATAACATATAGGCTACAATTTGTAATAATTTTATGTAATTTTGGTCGTAATATAACGATAAATTTCAATTAAATCGGGAAAAAATCTGGCCTCTGAGTGTTATCTTTGCGTACATTGCCTAAACCATTGGAGTAACACAAAGATGATGTACCTTAGGATTTTTTGACTTGAATAGTTCTAAATAAAGCCCTCGATAGCATATATCTACATTTTGTGTGGAAGCCACTTTGTCCAAAATTATATATTATAATACAGAAGATATTCACTAGAAATAATTTATATGGCAGACCAATGTTTGCCGGGTCAGCTAGTACAATATATATGCGGCGCTGTGACATAACAAGTGACATTTTTGAATAATCTTATCATAAAGGCTACTTCTTGTATGTCTATTTCTTTCAAAGTTCGTTAAATAACTAAGCTATAATAATTGCGACTCGGCAGTTGTCTCCCGCTGTCCACTGCTGCATCTATTGTGGAGTGCTTGTCTTAGGGAATCAATAATATCAATTAAATATCTTTATACATTTCTGACAAAAATGGCCTTAACGAACAGACAAACGGACAATGAAACATTCCTATAGAGATTTCATATCTAAGGCATCATCACAACACAAGGTATTTGCTTTTGCTAATTTCAACTTTGATTAATTATACCTGCAGTGTATACATCAGTAACTAGCTGACCTGGAAAACGTTGTTTTGCCATATAAGTTATCTCTAAGTGATAATTGATCAGTTATCAAGCGGGATGAAAAATGATTAAATCACTAAAATGGCTATTAAAAAATAGGGGTTGGTGATAAAAGGGTCAAAATTTACGGTTGTACGTATTTTTTAATGCCAAATTATAGAACAATAAAAACAAAAAAAAATGTCTAAAAATAAAAAAAAATTGTTAAGGGACCAACCCTTATCACTTAGGGGTATAAAAAATTGATAGTAGCAGATTCTCAGACCTACTGAATATGCATATAATATTTGATAAAAATTCGGTAAAGCCGTTTCGGAAGAGTAAGGTAACTAACATTGTGACACGAGAATTTTGTATATATAGAGATAGAGATTATGTGCCGAATAAATATTTTCCAGTTACCATAGAATGAATAAAAACAATTGAAATACATAAGAAATTAAAAAAAAATCGTCAGACATAAAAACCCAGCACTACTTTTAAAAGCATCTCACGTAAAGAAATTAAAAGGGACGTAGTACACCCCAGCGCGTCTGCAACGCAGTAAATTGCGAAGAAAACAGGGTATTTTATATCAATCTGGTGGCAACACTTGTGATGAATGCCTCTCCCCAGACGCGTTAGCTTTTAATATCTTTTTTTATTGCCTGTGTGTAGTGTATAAGACAGTTGGGATGATGTTTAATTGAAGTTTAACCAAAATAATGGAAACACTAATCTTATAAGACTGTCTTATGAATAACAACAAAGATGACATATTTAATTTAACATTAGCGGACCCGGCTGACTTCGCTCTTTTGCGATTTAAACATCTATACAGCGTGTAAGGGCTACGTCTCACGAATACTGAAGAACAATGTTAGTAAACCTAAAATATAAACAAATAAAAAATATTTTATCTTTGCGACAAGTAGTTTTTGAGTAAATTGATGAACGAGTTTTATGTCCTAATGCACGGCCAGCAATGTATACTGACGTGCAAACACGTCGAGATCTGTTAACGTATTCGATTATTTAATGAAAACTCGAAACTAAGAAATGAATAAAGAAAAACCAAAATACTTGTCGAAAATTTCTAGTAATCACTGTTAACTATAATTGCAAGGTGTAATAATACATTTTAACTTTATACCCACCATGTGCTTACGTTAAGTATGTAACTTATCTTGCTATACACGAAGACACAACACAAAAAACACAACACAAAACTAAAATAAAAACAAAACGCGGTTATTGTTTTATACCTTCGCAAATTACGTAATAAGTTCCGGAATAGACGCACGTTAAATCATAACGAAATCCAAAAGCGCACTGATCAAATAAAAATTTTGATTACCTATTAAATGGAAATAATAGGGTGAACATGCTGAGATCTTGAAATGCTGGGATATCTCGGGTCCAGGGTCTATCGGCACTAACTAGATTCAGAAGAAAATTAATAACGAATAATATGATTGTTTCGATATTTAATTATTATTTTTTTAATTAAATAACCTTATAAAAATTACTTATTTTAACTGAATATCATTTTGTATTTTATTTTGATACGGTATAGTGATAATAACATAAGCAATATTAAATACAACAAAGTCCGCAAATGCACAGCATGCCTTGAGAAGGGGTTATAATATTGTACGGGTAAAGGACTTGCAAATATCTGCTGCCAAGGTGAGGGAGAGGCGGTGCGACGTGTTCTGCACATCACCCATTATGGAGGTCGAGATGAGTAGGCTCTTTACACCCACCTCTCCAAGAGATAGAGCTTAAAAGGATAATCGCTTGCCGGTTTGTTGGAGGAATACAGATTCTAAGTTCGGCTATCAGCGATTTGAGAGACACCCTGGAAGCTTATAGTCAGTAGGAGTTTAACACACCGCTATCACCGCTTTCGAGGCGGCTCTGATGATCCTATGCAGGATTTTCCTCTGGATTACCAAAAAAGGGTTAATAATAATTTTTCATCCTATGTTAAGATATTAAGTATGGTGTAAATAATATTGCACAAATCTGCTCGCGTGATTTTATTGTATTAGGAAGAATAAGGATTAATATTAAATTGCTCAATAGAAAATTTGCCATAAGCGGCGTTATCTTTATACAACTGCAGCGGATCTAAAATTTGTAAAGCTTACATTATTAACATTTTGTACAGTCCTCGATTGTAATCCTTCTAGACCAGCCTCGTCCAAACCTTTTCCAGGAACGGAGCTCTAACACCAGTTAACCATAACCCTCGGATGCCTAAAAATCCTATGTTTCACTATTCACATAAGTGTATTTTATTCTCAAAACTTCAATTATAAATCTAACGTAATGTTCGCGTGGACAAAAAGCTAGCCCCCATAGCACTTATTTGAAACGTCATTTCAACGTGTATCTGAAAAGGCTAAATGTGTGCATTACTATACAGTTGGCAGGTTTAGCAATTTTCATTTATTACAAATCTAGTACATTAGCATTTGTCATTACTATTTCGTAAAACACTGGTCTAAACTATTAATGAAATAAATAAACTATCGATTGGAAAGACATGCCACAGAGATGTAAACATTTTCCGTAGACAGATACGTAAAAAAAGAAGTGCTAGATCTATATCTTATAAAGACGTTACAGTGACATGAATAACACTTAAAACCTTACAGTGCCATGCTGTACCCTTTCAATACGTAGTAAAAAAGTTATTTCAGGTGCAGAGACTTTGTCGTAATAAAATAGAGAAAATATGAATTTAACCGTTTTTTTTAATAAAATATTTATATGATAAATTAGGTAGACAAATACAAATGACTTACATAATAGCGTATTTTTCATTTATTTATTTAAAATCATTTATACTATTTCACACGATTTGACACGAGCTGCTACCTGGTATTACTCGTAGAACATTTTTGACGTAGGCCTATGAATACTATTTGTTAAAAGTCTAATAATTATGTTTGTAAATTACTGAAACGTTTATTACAGCTTTTGAAGAAAGATTTTATTTTTATTTTAAGGTGCTTGTGTTCTTTGAGCTACGTATACCGGCCACCATTGCGTAATCAATATAATAATATTTCAGATTGTTTTTAATTTGGAATAGTTATAAACCAGAAAAGGTCACAGTTTTAAATACTATGTATAATCTCTAAATTATGGTCTTGGGACTAGAAATATGATTGTCACCATATGATTGCGTCATCCTTGTGACTTGCCAGAGTGACCAGATAGAATAATAAAAATTACATAATTAGATTATTTAAAACTTTAATGACAATTTCAGTTTTGACTACTAAAAATACAGTATATTTTACAGTAAACAAAAATGCTAGTTTAAAGGTTTATGATTATCAATCTGACTCACTCGCTTCTATTTAGTGCAGTAATCGTTTTAGAAATTACTGAATTCAAGGCTTCCTTTCGTTTGAAATTGTGACAATTACTTCGTTGACGATGTATGTATGATAATGTATAGAGCATGACATCCTAGAAAAATAATTGATCTTCTATCTTATAGTAAACAAGTGACATTACAAAAGATCTCAATATCTTACCGCTAAAGTTATCCTCAATATTAAATTATACTACTAAAATAAGGAGCATTCCATTTTTAATATTATTAAAAATTTTATTTGTATGATTATTTATCTAAAGAACATTCTTAAAAAATACAGTAAATTGCTGTAATTTCAGTGTAATAGGTCGCATTGAAGGGATTAAACGGAGACACCCGATTTGTCGTTCTAATTAAATCCGATTGGTCGTGTGGTGTTGCGCTTTTTTAAGAAGTCTGCACACAATACTTTATTACAGTGACGGATATTTCATACAAACATAAAATCAATGCTTGTCCCACGCTCTAAGAGTATTTAATTCTAATATTATGAATTATAATAAATTAATTTTGGTTTTTTTAAATAACTTGTTTTTACTATATCTATCGATCCATCGAGAAAGTATAACAACAAATCATTCGCATAAAATGTGTAGGTACCAGCGCTACCTACAACCACAACTACCGGGTAGCTAGCGGGTTTTATAGGGGTAAAGCAAGCATGCTTTGAACAAAAAAAAAGTAATTTTATGGTTTGTACAAATGAATATCAATTAAATTTTATGTGTTAAATATTAATCAAAAAAAGAAAAGCATTTCATTGCATGTTCCGTAGTCGAACAAATAATGACAGTTCGCCATATTGCGTATTTTTTTTAATATTAAGTTTTACGGCCATATTGTGTATATTATCTTAGTTTCAGTGTTTCCACTTTTAGAGATTTTTCCTCTTTTTAGAAAAAAACTAATAGTATGTATAGCTTAGAGACATTTTAGGAATTTAGGAAAATTTGGGGTTTCGGAGTTCTTTTTTTTAAGTTAGTGAAAGACGTGTTTAGCTTTTTAAATGTTTGATAACAAAATGCAAATAGCAGACAATGAATTAAGAAACCTAGCTCTCATCGAAACCAAGTATTATGGGGTTGAAGTTGAGGAAATAACCTGGAGATTGTGCGGCTGAATTTAATTCACTCCTCCTTATCATACTATAAATTGACAAGACGTCGTGCGCTCCCGTTCTCACGAAAGTAATAACCCCTTTGTTATTGTTACGATTTACCAAGAAGTAGTATTCGCTTCCTGTATGTATTTTTCTATCTTCTAATAACATGGGAATCTACAAACGACGAGTGAATCGGTATTTGTTAGGTGAACGCGTTCCATCATCAACCTCATCATCACTTTGCATCAGGTGAAATTAAAGTCAAGCGCAAGCTTATCTGTAATAAATAAAGGAATGAATAAAATGTCAGCTAAAATTTATTTGAATAAAATATTAAGCTTGAAAGTTATCATGGTAATTTCATGTAATGTAGCAATTTAATCAATACTTCACAGCCTCGCCGTGCCGCGTCCTTGCAAGCACGATCTGGAGAGGCCTTAGCTTACTAGGTTTTACGACAAAGCGCGTCACCACGTTGCATAGACTTCTCGGACGTCGCAGCCTATCGTGAACCAACGGGTCTGCTAAGACTGATATGCCGGAGCGGTTGCCAGCATCACAAAGTCTTATTCTTCGATTTGGATCGGATTAACTAAGTGTTCAAATAATGTCCAGAATCTTTTCATCCATGGCTTTTTAAACGCAGTGAAAACGTTTTAATCTTCCGATGTTATTGTTTCCTCTTTCTTTCTCGTCGAAAATTACGTCAAATGTAGTCAGATAGTCAAAATGGTTATCATTACAAATTAATTATCTTATGGTCATTTAAATAGCAACCATCCTATGGAATGGGATTTCTCAATCAAAATATTAATTTGTTCTTTTTGACGCGTCTATCTCAGGCGAAAATTCAAGTGAATTGTTAAAACCTACACCGATAAATCGGAAACTACACGAACATAAAACACCAATGCTACAGTCACCAAAACTATTACAAACGGGAATGATGTAATGTTAATACGTTTGCACGGTGTCGTGTACAGGCCCATTAACATCGCCTTGAACTCGAGCGCACGTTAGCGAGGTTCACGGATATTGAGTAAAATTAGGTCACCCGTCAGCTGTTTTATTTTCGTTACATTGCTGTTTTTCGTATTGTTTGACTAATTTTATCAAATAACTTAGATTTTAGACTATGTAGGTTTTATTTATGGTGTATAGTGGTAATACATGCGAAAAATTAAAAATAATCATCAGTAATTTTTTTTTTTTTTTTTCAAAAATTTCAGTCCTACTGTGTTCAGAAGCTTGTTCCGATTCTATATTTTCAGTATTAGGGAGTTAAAAAAAAACACCCTGTATATACATGGTGATTTTATAGACAATGGAGATATTCAGCATTCGATTCTCATTTCCAATATGTTAACAAGCGATATCTTAATATTTTCTTTAACACGTTCTGCGGCTGCGTTTAAAGCTTTTTGCTCTATCGTTTAATGTTTGCGTTAAACTTTCATTATTTTACTTATCATCTATGTGGAAACTATTTTTACTTACTTAAAGATCTAACCGTACCGTTTAATAGCACAGTCTAGTGCGGGCCACCGATGGACCGCGCCACCCAAAGAGTCAGTCTAGTGCGGGCCACCGGTGGCCAGCGCCGGCGTGAACGTGTTAAAACAAACTAAATTATAGTCAACATATTTAAATGGAATTTCACACATGAATGACTGAATAACAATTAATGATTAAGTAGGTATGTTGCCTGTCTCAAGCCAGGATAAAGTAAGCAGGAAAATCGAGTCAAAGACAGTCGAGACATAAAATTACGTAAAAGAAACTTCATCTAATTACCAATCAATCATACGCATACACGCGCTGCGAGTATACAATGTTTCACGAATTAATTCTCATTTGTGCATTAATTTCTCTTTATGATTTGGTAGAGAATATAGTTGCTTACATTTTTATCACTCACAGAAAGGTATAAATTTTATTATATACTGAAATATCCCCCCCGTCTATAATATAAAATGACCAGTATATAGACAATGGACGAGCCAATTCAAAATCTAAACCACTATCCTCATATTTCTGTACTGAATATTCAATAATTTAATATACCATGGTAATGCGATAAAAAACTGAGGCACTTAAAATATTTTCGCGTAGTTCCTAATATACACTTAATTATTTACGACAAAAAATATAAAAAAACTGGTCACACCTAAGTTATTTATTATACCGTCAATAATATAAGTCATCCGGTAATACCAACATTAGTATTAAAAAAGTGGAAGTTTTATCTATGGAATTCACAAACGGAAATACAATGTTAGCAGGAGCGTAATATTATTTCGGTAAATGAGAAAATTGGTAGACCTTTTTTGTATTCCCAAGCAAGAAAATAAAAGGAAGATAATTATTCCCAAACGATTTAACCGAAAATAAGGAAAAGGGCAAACGAAATACCCTGTGTTCACTCTACTTCTTTATATTGCTTTAGAATGTTGTGAAAAAAAAGCATAATTTCTGTTGGGTAGATGTGAACCAAACTTAATTTATTAGCGTGTACCGGCACTTATAAAAATATATAAGAGAATCTTTGTCTGCTGCGTGCTTGCGTTTCTTAAGAATGTGATTTGTGTTGAATTAAATAATTATAAAATATATCAGTGGATTCATTATCTAATATCATTATGGTCATGCGCCCAGTTCACGAAGAAAAGAAAAAAGAAGCACTATATTAAGGATTGAGAGTTATAAGGTTAAGAATTATTATTTTATACGATGGCTGCCATTATGAAAGATAAACTTATTACGCCATTTGCAGGCTATAATTTTTCGGCTTGGTCTTTTAGAATAAAAAGCATATTGAGAGAAAATAGCGTACTGCAAGCTATAACGGATGAAAAATTTTATGAAAAAGAATTGTTAGAAGCAAAGGCTCAATCAATATTAATAGGATCGATAGCAGATACACACCTGGAGTATGTACGTAATTATGATTCCGCATATAAAATGTACAAAAATTTAGAACAAAATTTTGAGGTTAAAAGTACCCAAAGTAAGTTATTTATACGCCGAAATTTGAGTCAAATTAAATATAATGAAAGACAAAGTTTAATGCAACATATTGTAAACATGGAAGAATTATTTACACAATTAAAAAGTAATAATGGACAACTGACAGAAGAAGAGAAAGTTAATTATCTTTTATTATCCATGCCAAAATCATATGATACCGTGGTAACAACTTTAGAAACGATTGAAAACATAAAATATGATTTTGTTAAAACCCGTTTACTTGGTGAGGAGGAGAAAAAGAAAAAGGGCTATTATAATGAATATAAAACTGTTAATAATGCTTTTCTATGTTTTTCATGCGGCAAACCTGGACATAAACAATATCAGTGCAGAAATATGAATAAAAATAATTATCAAACACCATATAAAAATAAATCTACATATCATAGACAGCAGAATACTAATCAAAGGCAATTTAATATGCGACAAGATCAGAGAGAGACATATCAAGACTCTGTACGACGACAACGGAGAGGATGCAACACATTTATGACACAAGTGGATAACCAAGAAGGATCAGAAGTATTTTTATGCAACAATAATTATGAACAGTGTGAAAATAATCTCATAAATTGGTATATTGACTCTGGATGTTCAGATCACTTAACAAATATGAAAGACTGTTTCTCCGACTATATAAAATTAGACAGGCCTAAGCAAATAGCTGTAGCTAAAAATGGTATTGTACTTGAAGCTGTAGGTATTGGTAATATAAACGCAAAAAGTTATATTAATGGTTATGTTGAGAATATTACTATTAACAATGTATTTTATGTTCCCGAATTAAGTAAAAATTTGTTATCTGTATCAAAAATGGAGCAACAAAATTTTAAAATAATATTTTCTCAAGGTAAAGTTAAAATATACAATATGAATGGTTACAGTAGATTAATTATGATTGGTAGTAATTTAGGATCATTGTATACAGTAAAACTAGAAATGTCAAATTTATATAACTGTAATTATACTGATAAAAATGTAATACTTGAATTATGGCACAGGCGTTTAGGTCACTTGAGTTATAAAAATTTGAATTTATTAGTACAGAATAATCTAGTAGATGGCATTAGTGATTTGAAAAATTCTAAAATTTCTAATATTTTGTGTGAGCATTGTATTACAGGAAAAATGTCAAGACAACCATTTAATAAACCAGGTTATAGGGCTACTAAACCGTTAGAGTTAATACATAGTGATGTATGTGGACCAATTAATCCAACAACATGGGACAATAAAAATTACTTTGTTACATTTATTGATGATTACACACACTTTGTTGTAGTTTACCTAATTGAAAATAAATCAGAAGTCTTTGAAAAATTTCAACGTTATTATAACTATGCAACTAAACATTTTGGTAGAAATATTTTAAAATTACGAACAGATAATGGAGGGGAATATAATTCAAAAGAATTTCAAGAATTCTGTGATAGTAAAGGAATAATTTTGCAACATACTGTACCATACAATCCTGAAATGAATGGAGTAGCAGAACGTATGAACAGAACCTTAGAAGAAAAAGCACGTACTGTTTTGATAGAATCAAATTTAGATAAACAATTTTGGGGTGAAGCAGTTTTATTCTCAGCTTACGTAACAAACAGAAGTCCAACTGTTAGTAAAGATAAAACTCCAAGTGAAATGTGGGAAGGCAGAAAACCTAATATTATACACATGAGAACCTTTGGAAGCATTGCTTACAATCACATACCTATACAACTGCGTCATAAAATGGATCCGAAAAGTAAAAGCATGTTAATGGTAGGATATTGTCAAGGAGGATATAAATTGTGGGATAAAGAAAAACAAAAAGTAATTGCAGCAAGAAACGTAATATTTGATGAAAGACTAATAAAAAAGGAGGAGTTAGTGAGAATAGGTAATGAAGACACTGAGATAGATAAAGAAGAAGATTATGAAGAATTGGAAATGGCACAAGATATTAACACTGAACAAGTAGAAAAAGAAAATAATGAAGAAATAAAAGTACAAGAAGAAAATCAACATGGTAGACCCAAGAGAAATAGAAGACCACCTGTAAGATATAATGATTATGTAATGGATTTTAATAGCGACGAAGAAGTTAATTTTGCATATTGTTTATTGACACAGAAAGAAACACCAAAAGCATATGAAGAAGCTATAAAGAATAAAGAATGGAAAACTGCAATTGAAAAGGAACTAGATGCTTTATTAGAAATGGAAACATGGAAAGAAGTACCAGATCCAAAAGATAAAGAAATTATAGATACTAAATGGATTTTTAAAGTGAAAGAAGATGGAACAAAAAAGGCGAGATTAGTAGCAAAGGGATTTCAGATACAGAAAGAAGATTATTTTGATGTTAAGTATTCTCCAGTTGCAAGACTGTCAACAGTAAGGTTGTTTATTTCAAAAGCATTACAAGACAATCTGGATATACAACAACTAGACATCCCAACAGCTTTTTTAAATGGAAAATTGAAAAGTGAAATATATATCAAGAAACCAAAAGGATTAAATATAGGAAATAGAAATACAATTCTAAAATTAAACAGAGCTTTATATGGTTTAAAGGAATCACCAAAATGCTGGAATGAAACTTTAGATGAATTTTCACAAAGTTTAGGTTTTAAAAGATCAGAATATGATTATTGTTTATATTACAAAAATGATTGCTGGATGCTAATTTATGTTGATGACATATTAATTATGGGAAACAAAGAGAAAACTATTGAAGAATTGAAGAACAAGTTTAAAGCTAAAGATTTAGGACCAGTAAAAATGTTTTTAGGAATGGAATTAGAGAGGAATGAAGATACAATATTAATTAAGCAAACAAATTTAATAGATAAAATACTTGAAAGATTTAGAATGACAGAATGTAGAGGCACAAAGACACCAATGGAATTTAACTTTAATGTTTTGATCAGCGACAACACAAAAACAATTGATGTACCATATAGAGAATTAATTGGAAGTTTAATGTACTTAACAGTAACATCAAGACCAGATTTAGCATTTGCAGTATCATATTTAAGTAGATATACAGATAAAGTTACAGAGCAATTGTGGACAGCAGGAAAAAGAGTTCTAAGATATTTAAAATTAACAAGAAATAAAGGATTGATTTACAAACGAAATACTGACAATAACATATATGGATTTTCAGATTCTGATTATGCAGGAGATAAAAATGACAGAAAAAGTGTGAGCGGTTCAATAATATTTCATGGAAAGAATCCTATTAATTGGTTTTCAAAGAAACAAACTTGTGTAGCATTATCAACGACTGAATCAGAGTATATAGCAGCGTCCTTAACAGCTCAAGAATTAGTAAATTTAAAAGGGATTAGGAAACATTTAGGACAAGAAGGAAAAGTGATATTATTAGTAGACAACAAGGCAGCAATATGTTTGAGTAAAAGTTATGAAAATTCAAAAAGGACAAAACACATTGATATTAGAGTGCACTTCATTAAAGATTTAATTATTAACAAAATTATAGAAATAGAATACGTTGAAACCAGCAATAATTTAGCGGATTTGATGACCAAAAGCTTAAATTCACTAAAACATAAAACATTAATAAAACACATGATGATGGATTAGTTGATTCAAAACTTATGTTTAATATTTAGTACTTATTATTTTATTTGTGTTTGTTTATAGTGTTATGCTTAACTTTTGAAATATAAGTATAAAAAAATAGTAATTCACTAAGAATGAAACATATTTAGTTTTTTGATTTTCTTTGTTAGAGTTTGTAAAGTTTGTTTTGTGTTTTAATTATAGTTGATTGCGACTTTAATTTTTATTTGGTTTGTATAGAAAACAAAAATTAAGTCGAGGAGGAGATGTTGGGTAGATGTGAACCAAACTTAATTTATTAGCGTGTACCGGCACTTATAAAAATATATAAGAGAATCTTTGTCTGCTGCGTGCTTGCGTTTCTTAAGAATGTGATTTGTGTTGAATTAAATAATTATAAAATATATCAGTGGATTCATTATCTAATATCATTAATTTCCTATAGATAGACTAATATGCAGCTTCAGAAACGCTCTTTGAATTTTGCAATGCAAAAGTATTTTCCTAAACAATTTCAACTAGTTAGTAATGTGAGTTACTATATTTATTTCAAGAATAATTATAAAACACAATAAGTAAACTATTATATAAGGCACCTAAGAACAGTGCAGTTTAACAACGTCTATTACTGCCATGAAACTAGACTCCAGTGACAGGAGTCTTCGTTATACCTATCTAAATATCCCAAAGGTATAATAATCTATATATAGTATACTTACAACCGTCGACGTACCACAAACTAAACAAAACCATATTGACTATCGAATTTTGTTTGAATGACAGTGACGTAGTATATTTTTATATAGCATTGTCACATTTACGCCTTGCCTAACTACTGTCAAAAAACATATCAACAAAATCTAAGGCTCAGCATACTTTTGATACTTACTAAAAAATACAATTTTACATAAACAATGTCATACACTTTAACACATATATTTGTGCTTTTTTATAATTTATAATAAAATTGTAGTCAAATGCACAAAAACAAAAGTTTATCGATAAAGAAAAAGTTTAATATAAATGTGTCTCCAGCGCCATTTAAAAATCACACCATTCGCCGTTGATGCATCCCCACATTTTAGAGCCTAACAAAACCGCAACAACGTAGCCATTCTCCAGAACATTTTTGCCACACACTTTGGAGTTCTGGGATGAGCTGCTAGCTACAGTTTTTCCGCAGAGCTATGATATAGGGTTTTTAACACTAAACCTACCACGACGGGTCAAATGACCCATTTTAATTTTTTTGTTAGAATTTCTTGTAAATAACAATATCACATCGCCATTTGCCTTTACTACTTTTATTTAAAAATACATCAAATGTATTTTTCAATATTTACTTCTCTCTTGTTAATTTTTTTACCGAGAAATATATGTAATCTGCCCTAACTATCGCAACGGATCACTTGACCCGCTGTGGTAGGAATAGGTATACATGAAGTATCGGTAGGTTTAGTGTTAAAGAGGGCTGGAAACAAAGTTCTTCTTGGTAAACAACGCAATTACAATGCTCCTTATGCTATAGTTATCCATAGGCGACGGTAACCGCTTATCATCAGATGGAGTTTAAGCCTGTTTGTTGACAAAATAAAAAAAAATGATAGAAATAAGGCTGCTGCAAGAGTCTATGGTATGGACGCTGGACATACACAAGAAAATCACGGAATATGCCAAACTGAAGCGAGTCTCTATGAAAGTCTTCGCACTTGAATTATTAACCACTAGCTGATCCGGCAAACGTTGTTTTGCTATATAAGGTTTTGTAATATCTTCTAAGATCTTCATTAAAATTAAGTGATGTCAAAGACAATTTTGTTCACAATTAAATACTCTTAATCAACAACACATTTATTTGGATAAAGATTAATATTATTACGTTGATACAACTCTTAACAAATAATGCATTAATTTCGACCAAAATTGTTTACCATAAAAACGGTTCTAGTGACTTAATCTTAAAAGATAGACATATACTGTCGGGGACATTTTTTTAGATCATTTCAAGAGAAATAATTCTTTCTTACATATATTTTTGGTATCTTGAACCGTTATTGCAGCGTACGCAATGGAAGCCCTCAAGGATGAATAATTTTCCCCGTTTTTTTCACATTTTCCATTATTTCTTCGCTCCTAATAATTGCATCGTGATGTTATATAGCCTTAAGCCTTCCTCGATAAATGGTCTATTCAACTCAAAAAGAATTTTTCAATTCGAACCAGTAGTTCCTGAGATTAGCGCGTTCAAACAAACAAACAAACAAACTCTTCAGCTTTATAATATTAGTATAGATTTCATAATAATAATATATCTTCACCCTATATCTCATTCAAGGTGAAATGAAATGAACTGAAAATGTATTTATATCGCGACAAACCATCAAAAACCAGAAATTTAAATGCAGCAACAAAAGCAACACACAGAAACAAAAGAAAATACAAAATATATAAACATGACGAAAATGGGACCTCCATCATCCTAAAGCCAGAGTGAAAGTCTGCAGCGCTGATTTTCGTGAAGGGCCCCGGTCGTGTTACATCTAATTACAATATAAATATCTATAAGCAATAAAAAACACTATAAATAGAATAACATCTAGCTTAAATAATCTTAAATACAAGCAGAGCAGCAGAGAATATAAGGTGAGCAGCGATATATTAATAGGTGTATCCACTTTTATTACCCATTGACAATTTTATTTCTTCAGTTATATATTCGGAATCATGTATCAAGTATTTGTTCAATATTCATTAAGTAAGTGCGCGGTAATTGAATCACAGGACATCGATAAAATATCCTACTAATATTATAAATGCAAAAGTTTGTGAATATGTTTGTTACTCTTTCACGATAAAACTACTGGACGGATTTGCATGAAACTGCCACAGTAATATAGATTATACATCGGAATAACATATAGGCTACAATTTGTAATGATTTTATGTAATTTTGGTCGTAATATAAGGATACATGTCAATTAAATCGGAAAAAAGTCTGGCCTCTGATCTATCTTGGCGTACACTGCCTAAACCATTGCAGTTACACAAATATGATGTACCTTAGGATTTTTTGTCTTGAATAGTTCTAAATAAAGCCCTCGATAGCATATATCTACCTTTTGTGTGGAAGCCACTATGTCCAAAATTATATATTATAATACAGAAGATATTCACTAGAAATAATTTATATAGCACAAAAACGTTTGCCGGGTCAGCTAGTATTTTATAAATGAATTTACAATATAAAATTTGTTCAGATGCATAAACTAACTTATACAATATACATAAAAGGAAGAAAGAAAGAAAGAAGTCTTACTTAAAAGATTTTCAATTGTGAAAAAAATAAATTTATACTATCGTCTATGATTGTTACGTAATGGCAATGTTGTCTACGTGAGTTATCTAATGTAAGTTAAACAATTATTCTTTTTTATGCTATTTGCGTAGGATTTTTATAGTACCACCCAAACTTTCCAGAGCTTTTCCCCTGTTTTATGAAATCGTCTGCGTAGTTTAATTTAACGATTTCGTTTATCGATTTAAGTGGAATTGATATAAAAAAATATATTTTAAAGATATTTATTACATAAAGAAATTGTGGATCCTTTTTCAAAATCAAATTTTCAGTATTTAAGTATAAGGACAGTTTTAGTAATTCGCTTCTGCCTGTCGCATTTCGGTCGCTGCTTGTGTACGCCGAGTTACTTGTGCCTAATGACATTCTATCGTTGGCATATAGAATGGCATAGCAACGTCGATTGTAAATGAATTGTCATCCCTTAGCGGTCATTGGCTTTCTTAGACTACTTTAAACTTTTCATCAAATGCGCTTTAGTAATTTTGTTAAGGCAGTATAAAAAATATAGACTGCTACGACAAAGCAATTAAAATTAAAATAACAAATATTCCACACGTCTTTTAGCGCCTTATTTGGGCAAAGGAAACGTAATTTGGCAAGCTCCTATTAACACCTTCATTACGCATTCTAAATTTAAAAAAAGAATACAAATGAAGCGCCAACTTACAAAATCAAATCATGTACGATACGCAAACTTTTAATCTTGTCTATGGTATCGACGTGTATGTGGGGTGTGTATTGTAAATATTCAAAATTCGAACGCGCGCTCGCGCCCGATCGAACGCAGCCAGCATTCAAATGGCCAACTTATCTATATTCGCGCGCGCTGAGTCTTCACTAGAGCAATGTATGTGTCGATATTATAATATCGATACTACGTTTTATATTTTCCGACATCGGTAAACTTCGCTTATTATGGTGTGGAATTCATTTTCGGCGTCTGTTTTTTCATCTTCATAGAGTCTTCAAGTAAGAAGTAATTCAGTATAAATTAGGCAAGCGCGTTCCATCATTGGCTTTGTTATATTATAGTTTTCTATTAGGTGTAATTTAGGTCAAACATATATCTGTTTGTAATTAAAGTGGCAACAAAACCATCTGATAATACATAGAGCAATCTATGTGCAAACTGATTTCTAATTTTTTTCGTCCGAAATTAGAATTAATGCCGCTAGAGATCCTCAAAGTTAAAGTTTTTATGAATATAATGAAAAGTTTTTAATGGCAGTTTCCAAGATTTTTACAATACCAAAATAAAAATATTTTCAGAAATCTTAATTTGTTTCTAAGTTCTTTTTGTCCTTGCTTATACAATATTATAAATCGTCCGCAATAACATTTTACAGGTATAAATAAATATGTTTTTATTCTAATGCAATCTAACTAACGTAATGTAAATGTAATATTAAGCAAATTACAATACACATATAGTATAAAATCGCATAACACAGTTTTTTTAATGGAAAAAACGTATAAAATAGTTAACATTAAGTATGTGCCGAACGTATTAATTCAAGTGCTATGTTTAATTACATTATGCTTGGTTAATTATACCGGTTCATTTAAAAATGATCACCGGAACTGTAACAAATTTTGAGTAATCTAAATGACCATACTGATTTATAAATTCATATGGGTAAACATTATTCTAAAATATTATGGATAAAGTGTATGTTTGTTCAATATGAACATTAATATTATTTAGCAGAGTATATTTTTTCTCAAGAATTTACAAATATTGTTTCTTTATTTCTAACTGGCTGACTCTGCGAACTTCGTATTGCTAATAATATCGAGTTAACTTACTTTTCCTCCTCCCTCCACTCTCCATTTTCTTTACTACGTTGTTTTAATATATCTAAGAGATATTAGGTAGCGTTTTTGATATAGGTTTTCAGGCAGCTTGATTTTTTCAGATATTTAAAAAAAAATCGTCATATTTTAATAAACTAACACAAAATCTTAATAAATTGTGCATAAAGCTTCCTCGTGAATCATTCTGCCTATTGCTGAACCGCATGAAAGTCCATTAATTAACTTAATGGCGGACAGATAAGAAGACGCGGCGAGTGACTTTGTTTTATAATATGTACCTAGAAGTACCTATATTTTTTCTTGTGTCAATGATGTATAGATAAAGTTTATCGAAGTCAACACGTAACTTAATATCCTAGTAAGAGTTCATTTATACAGAATATGGAGAGGAATTTTATAGAACTGGGTTATAAAGATTATTGATTTGGTTTTATAAACACAAAACAAATTCATTCAAATATGTGCATAATTACATAGTTTGAAAAATAGAATGTACCGGTAAGAGACATCAAGACTTATTGTTAGTTATTCTTGCCAAAATATTGTTTTATAAATACAGATTAAAGGAATTTCCTGTGAGAAAATACAAACTCAACGATTACTTAATAAAAATCATATAGACACGTAACATCGATATCGAATTATTAAAAGTGTGCAACACTAAAACTCTGCTAACGATAGCACTCCCAGTAGGGAATAGACAATTCAAGATATTTTTGAATGCACTGCTAAGTTATAAAGGCAATATACTGATCTCCGATTTTATTAAATAATGGCATAGCTCTAGGATTTATTCATGTCTTCTCCATTATTATAATATTGTTCGAGAACAAATTCTATTGTTATGAAATGTTTTAAAAAAAATTAGTGGTATCGACTACATGCTTTTTTTAGTTTTTATATGATTACAGGTTTCATTAAAATCGGTTGGATTGTAACAGAGTTACAGCAAGAACTCTTTTTAAAATAGCTAACTATTAATAACCCATGAAAAGGTACTCAAATGGACACATTTAAGCACTAGCTGTGAGGACCAGATGTTGCTTGGTAGAATAGTCCTAGGTCGTATAGTTTTCGAAATTATCTGCTCCACGTAGTCCGATCTGAGTTCCTACAGGAACCAGCTACATTTCTTGGATAAAAAATAACATATACCGCAGTGGCATACATTCCTTAAAATTATAAAGACATGCTTTTGATATACCGGGATATTTGACAAATATGGTGACTTTCAAATCTGGTAACTACCAGAATAGTTTTTTTATGCTTCTACGGGATACACGCCATTACTTATTAATTATTCTAGACTTTAAAATATCCTTCTGCTGAACATCAAGGTCTCTTCAACTGTTCTAACATGATTGAGTGACAAACACCGAAACTTTTACATTTGTAATAGTAGTTCGTCGCGCCAAAAGGCCCAACTCTATGGCCTTAAAACAATAAATATGTGTACGCTCATAAACACAAGCGCCATCTGAGTAATTACAGTTTTTTACGTTACTGGTCTCGCTTTCAAACTTTAACAACGTATTTTTTCCTCTTCACAATTATTTTATTTTATTATTTTATTTTACATAATAGGGTGCCCAACATGGGTAACATTAGACAAGAAAACAAAAGGATCATGGTACTTAAATAGAACATATAAATGCCCCCACAATTATAGGGCACCACAGCATGCACAGTGATTAATATATAATGCTAGTTTACATTAAAGAATAATAATAAAATTCCAAAAAAGAAAAAAGATATACATACATACATAGACACAACACAAAAGGATAATATTGTAGATTGTATAAGTAACAACTTTAAACAAAACTGTGACTGATTCCAAGTACATCAAAAGTAACACAAAAAAAAAGAAATACAGTCACTTTCTATACGCTGTACTAAATTTTGAAAGAAAGACAATCAGGTCCAAGTCACCAAATCGCGAGAGTGCGTTGTACTGCCTGCAGATCCTTGGCATGGTAGAAAACTGTCCAAGATTAGTTTTAAAGAAGAGTACAGATAAAAAATTGAAATTATTATAATTATTTGCAGTTAACACATCACAAATCCTCACCGACGCCATACTCCAACACCAGGAACGGTCGGGAACCTTTTGAGACGGAAAAGTCAAAAATTGCAATTTACAAAATTTCATAGTTTTTAAAGTGCCACAAAAATATTTCTTGTCAACAATGCTACAACTGAACTGCTTGCTTGGGAGTCGAAGCTACTCGTGTCCGTACGCTTTACCCTAGTTTCCCCACACGTGACTCCTGGGTGGTGCTAAACGAGCAGCAGCGAGGTGGTAGGGCGTCAGTGCCCGTCTGGATCGCGACCACAGTACATGGGTGTAAAGCCCGCCATAGTGACCAGTTTCGGCGTGTCGCGTTTCGGGATCAGATTGTGTATATCCAGTAGCTCATATACCTAGAGACCTTCAGTCGTGGTATATGTGGGCCGACATGACGATGTAGCCTATCAATGGATTTTCATCCTTTGATAGTCGCTTTTGTTTTTGGACTACACTGTACTTACCATCAGGTACTCTGCAGTCACTATGTCGTGCCAGTGTAAAAAAAAATTACTTTAGTATTTGCATAAGTAATTTTTTTGATAACAATTAAACTAATCTATTTATTCATCGATACAAAACGAGTTTTAAGTTTTTCGTTTTCTTTTTATAGAATAAATAATATTTGCGTATGGAACTGAAGAGCCCCAACTTCACATCGAAAGAGCCGCAGGTTGCCGACCCCTGCTCAAAACCATACATATACAGGTGTATAGACAGTGACTGATTTCTGAAGTGCCTGATTACCGTAGCCACCTCGTAACTAAATTATAAATATATAAATTGTCTCAATTATCTCAAAACTTTATGATTTTTTGTAAAGGCACTAAGTACATACACTTATCCAGGCCCGAGTAGTAGTAAGATTACTGAAGTGAAGAAAGTCGCGGGTGAAACTTGTCAAATTAAAAGAACAATTAGGTTTGAAATAATTCGCGAAGATTTTCCAATTTTACGCTCTTTCTTGAAGAACTCTCCAATTAACGCGCCCTGCACAAAAGTGCTCGATTGAAAAGTCACGTTTGTCTCCTAGAGCCGTTTTTAGGGTTCCGTACTTGAAAAGTAACAACGGAACCTTTAAAGGATCACTTTTTATCCGTCTGTCTATTTGTCTACAGGAGGGACACTCCAACGAAAATTTATGAATTTGACAAATCAAAATACACACAAGCATAACATTTTAAGACTTAATTTGAGATTGTGCCGCTGTGACGGCATGGACCCCTTGCGATAGGGTGGTGGATGGTGACCTGTCGCTGCCGGCACTCGCTCGCACAATGGTCAGTAGCATGCAGTCAGGCACGGCAAGTAGTCCTCTTCTTCATGGAGGATACGATGAAGATGAAAAAAGCGGCGGAGCGGGTTCGGGAGGCTATTGCCACCCCCGATAACCCAATCCGCCGCCCAGCTCGGACAGGACGCCGGAGGGCCTTCGCAAGAGGCCTTCCTACATAACAGGACATACGCCGGGCGGGGCGCCCGAGGGAGCGCGTCGCCCAGATCCAGGCGTGAGCGATGTGCGATGTGTTCCCGGACAGCGCTCTAGTGACAAACTAAGGAGATGAGTGGAGGGTGACACTTTACACCACTCTCACCACCAATATGGTAGGAGTACGCGGGGGTGGCAACTACTTTTTGGGAGTCGAAGCTTTAAACACATTAAAATAAAGGTGCAATGTATTTTGTTATCAATCTACCCTATCTCTATTATATTTTATTCAGTATTCTACATTTTTCTATGCTACTTAAAAGTATTCTATGTATTTATTGTCATACTTGTTTGTTGTACGTTATAAGGTATGTTTTTGTATATTTGGTTCTAATATTGAAATAGCACCGTGACGTCCGCGCAATCGATTCCCCTGAGCGTCGGCTGAAAATCAGCGCTGGATGGCGCGTGCAGCGTCGCCCAGCACACGCTGAGCCGAGTGCTCTTTGAGATGGGTAGCAGCACACAGGATACATGATGTGATGTTATGTATTATTTCATTGTTGTTTTTATATAAATAAGTTTGTTGTGTGTTGTTTCCTTTGCCTCAATAAACTTTTTCTTTCTTTCTTTCAATAGACACTTATTGTGTACCTACAGGAGTATTTCGGCAGAGCACATCACAAGTCTCTGCCGACTTTTCAAAGATTGTTAACCGATCGCTCAACGCATCAACCCTGAGCGGCCGTGATCCCAACGACATCAGCCAACCGGTCGTGGATCGACCGATCAGCTAGATCTGATGCCTGATGTCCTCTGTTCATCTCGATAAAATAATCGAACTTATGAGTTAACGCAATTAAAAGATTCAGCTGATTTAGTTGCTACGTTTTCGCAATCACAACCAGAAAGAGCACGCGGTCCTTCAGAATAAAAAGACACTTTTGATTATCTCAGCTCCCGGTTTCTTCGTAATTAACCCAATTAAAAAAGATGGCTACGGAATATAATTTTACATTTCCCTTTTTTACAAGAGACCATTATATTATATAGTATATACAGGCTGATTTTATAGACGTTGGAGACATTCAAGGATATTCAGCATTCGATTCTGATTCCAAATATATAGCAATAGTGATATCTTAATATTTCCATTAAAAGAAAATAATTTATAGTCATCATATTAAGGGGCAATGACACACATGATAGAGTAAATAACAATTAATTATTAAGTAGGTATTTTGTCTCTCCTAAGCCAGGATAAAGTACGACATTATGATTATGATTACATCTTGTAATCATTAATCATGATAAATGATTAACGAAATTAATCAAAAAAAGTAATCATTTTTCGGTGATTAAGGATCTGTAATCGGATTACGATTAATATTAGTAGAGTAATTAGTTATTTCGATGTATAATCTATATTACTGTGGCAGTTTCATGCAAATCCGTCCAGTAGTTTTATCGTGAAAGAGTAACAAACATATTCACAAACTTTCGCATTTATAATATTATATAAGTAGGACTATTATGCATGCTGTGATGCCCTATAATTGTGGGACTTTTATATATTCTATTTTGGTACCATGGTTCTATTGTTTTCTTACTCAATATCAGTCAATGTTGGGCACCTAATTATGTAAAATATATATGTAGGCGTATTTGTGTGCTTATGTGTATGTAAGTACATATCTTTATTTATGACACTTTAAAATAGTTTCTAGAGCCGTGATAAATACTCTATTAATCCCTCATCTGCTGTTTTCTGCGCTTTGACCCAATAAATGGGTGTCAGCTGAAAATCAGGGATTTCCCTTTGGCGCATCCCAAAACAAGGTATTTGCTTTTGCTGTTATCTATCATCATTATCTTATCGTTTTGTATTGTATATTATATCAATAGATACACAGTCAAATAAATGATTTTTATATCTTTCTTACCACAATAATTCTAAAAAGGTTTTACTTTCAAAATCTGCATCAAGACCAACCCCACTACCGACCTTGAAGAAAAGAAAGAGAAAGCTTAAGGAGCACCCTGAATATCAACCTTTTGGACGTGTAGGCATATTTCAAAGCTATTTAAGTAATCCCAGTTAGTCGAGAAGCTCCCAAAATATATAAATTTATTTACAACAGTTTAGTGGAACCTTAAGGTTTCTCTATTTTCTATAGTGTGCCTATAACACTTAGTGTACTGTTTATATATTTATTTTTTTATTTATATTGTATTGTATTATATATATGTAACCATATCTGCGGAGCCGCCTCTCGCTGACTTACAACACACATATTTGGTCATCACTACTTGATTCTGCCAGTAGCCCAGCTCAAAAGTACGTCACCCGAATATCCAAACAATGAATTTATCGAAAAATACTTTTAAATGCAGAAGTTATAAACGCAAATGATAAAATAAAATATCCTTCTATTTTTCTCGTATTTATTTGATAGAGGTTTGAACTCGCGTCCAATGATGCAGTTAGCGTGGCGATTCTAGCTGCTGGATCCAATGCGCCAAACCTATCATAACATGGCATGTACAAACAATGAACCAATTGGAACACTACATTTGCTCTCTCGCTCTGGCTCATTAATTTTTGTATTTGTGTCTCTTACCTGTCGTTATCCGTTGCATCCGGTTTGAAATCAGAACGATTCTATAGAAGTTTCACTTAATAAAAAAAGACCTTGAAGAACGAGATAAAAAGATAACTTAAAATTGAAAAAGCTTTCCTCGCTAGTTCGGCAATGATCGAAACACTTCATAAACAAGAGGGGCCAATCTCAAGATTCCTTCCGATAGGTTATTCGCGAAGCATGCCCGAGCAACTCAATATTTGAACAGATGTGCCGCCGGGCGAAAATGTTATTTTTATGCGACCTACATGGAAATGCCGACTTTACCCCTGCTATAGAGTTGTCTCGACACGATGATACACTATCGACAGTTATTTTATCGAGATTAAATTGTTTTAAAGTGGTCCGTAGTTACTCCTAGTCAGAGATGGGCAAAATGTAATCTGATTAATGATCAACGATTACAAAATGTAGCCGTAATTTTAATTTTCTTGCTCTGTAATCATGATTAAATCCATTTAAAACATTAAGAAATCATAAATGTGTATACAATCTGGGATTATGTAGTGTTTTAAACATAAATGAGCAAAATGCAGTCATATTAATGGTAAAAAACGTAAAATGTAATAGTTAATCATTTTCATTAATCTGATTACGTTTTGCCCATCTATGCTCCTAGTGACAAGTCGACGGAGACTGTCAATGGATATTCGAAGTGTAATAATTTATTTATTTATTCACTATCATTGAACAGCACATACAATTGTATTACATACGGTACGGTTTTAAAGCTGTGCCAATTACACAATGATAATATTTAAAAAACTACAAAAATAAGGAAAATAGAATAACAGTAACTCGCAGTAATAAGACATACGTGTTGTTCGTGTGGGTGGGTATGCTTGTGTACCAATTTGAGTGTATGTAAGCTACGTATTATATATATATTGTATGTGTAAGCTAGGTAAAATTAGTGCAGTATGGCGTCTGTACTCTCCTGCTATCTTTTAGACTATAATATAAAGTTTTTTATTTAATTAAATAAATACAATATATTTAATTATATGATTATAATTAATTTAAGTTTATTTAATTATATGATATATACAAACATACTATTTTCAAAGTATTTTTAAATAAAAAAAAATACTATTTTACCCTGGTTAAATCACAGTGGCTCCACCGTAAAACCACAATAGAACCACGCTTAATCCACAATAAAACCACTTAAGACCCACAATAATTCCACGGTACATCCATCAAAAAACCACTATTTAACTACGGTGGAGCCACAATGGCAAAGTGGCTTAAAAACCACAATTGATCCACAGTGTTTCCATCGTGGATCCACGGTCAATCCACTGTAGCCGTCGTTACACTGTGGATCCACCGTGGACCCATAACTGCGAGGGTTTGACAAAGCTAAAACTGAGGCTATAAAATTATTCCTCTTCATGGCAAATGTGTCAACAGTGCGAAAGTCTTTATTATATAAGTGTCAAGGCATCTATGTATTACTGAATTCCTTGCATAATTGCTATCGTTTTTGGACTACACTTTACTTAACATCAGATGCACTATAGTCACTTTGTAGAGGCAATATAAAAAATTACCGCCGTGTTACTGACGTTGAGAAGAAAAAAGAACAGGCATGTACAAATTTTTAGCCTGTTTCTTACGGGGAAGGCTTTTTAAAATATATTCAATGGATACGTTAGACCATGTACTCCAATGCATATGTTTGACGGGTGCCCAGCCTGGGCCCCGGAAAGGGCTGCCTTAGCGCAGCAGGTAGGAAATGACCTGTCGCTGCCCACACTTATTCGGGCAATGCTCGACAGCGACAGGTCATGGAAGGCTGTCCTCCTTTTCACAGAGGAGGTCCTTTAATGGAAAGAGGAGGCGGAGCGTGAGCGGGAGAGGCAGGCTTCACCTTCCCTGTCCTTTCCGCCCCTCTGTCGCTCTCGCCGTACTGGACGAAGGAGGGAACCTTACTCAAGGCACTTCCCTCCCTAACGGATTGACGCCTGGGCGGCGCACTTGAGGGAGTGCGTCGCCCAGCATTTCCAAGGCGAGAGCGGTGGGCGATGTGTTCCCGCGCACCGCTCAAAGGAAATGAAGGAGAGCGGAATGGTGTCCAGGGGCCTTCCATCAATAGGCCAGACGTTTTAGTCGGTGCGACTCCGACACACAGGGGGTGACCCGCATCGCCCCCTGACGGCCCATAACGGGTAACCCCGGGTTAAAAAAAAATGTACTCCAATGCTGCCTCTAGAATTTGGCACCTGGAGCATGGGCTCGGGCTTGTCACCCCCTTCCCTAGATCCTGGCAAACTGCACTGTGCATAAGCAGAATGTATTTTTATATAAGTACTTGCTGACTCGGCAAACGTTGTTTTGCCATATAAGTTATTTCTAGGTGATAATTGATCAGTTATCGAGCGGGAAGAAAAATAATTAAATTACTAAAATGGCTATTAAACAATAGGGGTTGGTGACAAAAGGGTAAAAACTTAGGGTTGTATGTATTTGTTAAATGCCACATTATAGAATAATAAAAACAAAAATTATTGTCCAAAAATTAAAAAGAAATGTTAAGGGTGAACAGCCCTTACTACTTAGGGGTATGAAAAATAGACAGTAGCCGATTCTCAGACCTACTGAATATGCATATAATATTTGATAAAATTCGGTAAAGCCGTTTCGGAGTAAGGTAACTAACAGTGTGACACGAGAATTTTATATATATAGAGATGTATAACGTTGTCTGGTACTCATGCTTCAGGCATAAGCTTAGTTTTTGGGTCTAGGTCAGGGGTTGACAACCTGCGGCTCGCGAGCCACATGCGGCTCTCGGAATGTGTAGCTGCGGCTATTTAGTTCTAGACGCAAATAGAATTTATTTTATTAAAAACAAACATTTAAAAATATTTCTAAATTCATGAGTAAATAGATTAGATTTTTTACTATTTTATTACTAGCAAGAAAAATTTTTGGAGCTCTTCAAAAACTTTGAAATTTTGTAAATTGTAATTTTTGCCTCCGACGACTCAAAAGGTTGCCGACCCAGGGGTCTAGGTCAAAGTATATAATTGTCTATGTTATGTCATGCCATTTGTGCATGCCGATATGGTCGTGGCAGTTACCGGCAAGTGGTTATCTCTCGACCGTCATAGTTGGTTAATGAATTGCACCATACTTTCCATTTGATGCGAGTCCGCTTGCTGTACCGTGCCAAGAAAACAAATATATTGTTTTACAAACTAAAGATTAACACTTAAAATTGAGATATATGTCCTGAACACGACAGAATTTTGAAGCACAATGAAAGGCGACTGTACTTGAAAGCATATATTGACAGTGAGGCGTTTACTTATAAAACTATCTTTATTCAAACGACTTACAACTACCCTACATATATTACAAAAATTATAAGAACTTTAAAATTTTTATTTATAACTTGCCTACGTCATTTCGACAAGACTACGTGACGCGACGAAACTTTCGTTAAAAACCTATTAAATAACGCGTAGAAGCGATAATTTTAATCTAATCTAAACAGATATGGAGTATACTTAACTATCGAACGATATTTGAGGTGTAAGTATTTGAGAATTTTGATAATACATGTAAGAAAAACACTCGACTTGGTTCAAGATAACAAGAAAAAGTCCAAAAACAAAAATCAATCGAAAGGTTTTTTTTTTACAGACACAGCACAGTGACTTGATGCCAACCATGGTGCAGTCCAAAAAAAAAGCCAGCCTATCGAAAGTAAAATAAGAAGACCATCGGTAGTCGCAACGATCATGCCGGCCTACACAAATATCTCTTCACGCTACACTTAAAGGATCCCATATCAAAGGACGGTGGGAACACGCTCGCCGGAAGACCATTCCACAGCCCAACGACAAGGCAAAAGAAGGAGTTAGAGAACTTCTTAGTCCTAGCCGGAATGTGAGATATCGTATAGCTGTGACACCGCAAACCTGCGCGCGTGGTTCTATTCAGGATGGGAGAGGGTGGAACAAGGTTAAACAGCTCTTCCGAACACTCGCCATGATACAGACGGTAGAAAACGTTCAATAAGGCAACATCTCTACGCAATTGGAGCGGTTCAAGATGTTCAGAAACGTCTGGATCGTTCACTATGCCGACAGCCCTACGCTGCAACCGGTTTTGTTGTTTGTAAGCAAAGGGCTTTGGTCATATGTATACATATGAAAAACTTACAATCTTTTGGGACTATAACTAGAATTACGTTGATATCGATAAACAAATATCAGCACATCCCTAAAACTAAAATTTACCCTTTTCCCGCGACTCGAGCAAGCACGCTTCGCTTACAAACACGAATTTGTTTCTTAATACAAATCTCATTTATTATTTAACAAATATTACCATAAATTTTTTCTCCTAACTGATGCGTGAAAACTTTTATTCGACGATATTTGCCAATATTATTATGGGTAAGCTAGTATATCGGGTGTAAAATGGTCACGATATTTCCATGAACGAAAATGTATGTACGGAAAATTTGAAGAAACGTACCACAGTCGAAACCGTTTATGGCGACATTGTTTATAACAAGATACTGGTTATATTGACAAAGAACAAAGGTCCCGGGAAAAAAAAATGGATTTCATATCTCGAAAACGATGAGGAGATTCTTAGATGTTATAATAGATTTTGATTGTATTTTAAAATATTGTTAAAATAAATCAAAAATCACAACAGTAAATGTCACTGATATATTTAATAAATTATGTTGAATATAACATAAATAATTATAAGTAAATGCGAATTATTCCTCGGGCAGTAGACTTAAAGGAGTCTGCTGCCTGGATGAGAGGGCGCGCAATATTCGGTACTAGAATTATAATATTGTATGTCTTGTGTAATTTACAATTGTCTCATACCGTTCATTCTCGAGAAAAAGGGTCTTTACAGACAGACAGACGGAGAACAAAATTATAGTATACTTATAATATATTTTCAGGTGTAAAACTCTAAAAATTCAACAAATGCCTTCTCGGTAACCCATGCATACAATTAATGTTTTCTTTTACATTGGCCCGATAAGGTGACTACAGTGCACCCGATATTACAGTGTAGTCCAAAAACGAAAGCGACCATCAAAGGATGAACATCCATTGATAGTCTCCGTCGTCATGTCGGCCCACATATACCGCGACTGAAGGTCTCTAGGTATATGAGCTACTGGATATACACAAGCTGATCCCGAAACGCGCCAGGCCAAAGCGCGCCACTATGACGGTCTTTACACTTGTGGCAATCGCCCAACCACAAACCAACAACAATTTTAAACAATACAGAACCTTTATTAAAGTTTTCACGCCCCCACATCCTGTGGCTACGTGGGTGTCTACCGGCAAGTAGGCACCGTTTACAAATCATGACTTCGGTAAGTCTCGTGAAACAAATAAAACCACATTGAGCGATAATTAACATTATTTAACTCGCTAAAAGTTACACGAGTACTTGCGTTAAGTGGCTGGTAATGCGCTGGTGTGTGGCCCACGAAATATTTAACCAGTTCAAGTTAAAAGATATGGCGATTATTCGGCTGAGATTTAGGCGCTGTTTGAGAATTGTGTTTGAATAAAAGATTTTGTTGTTTTTTTTATTGTTTGTCGTACGTATAATTGAATTTGAATGTTTTGAATTTACAAAAGACGGTTGGCAAGAAATATGATCGACGACACAAAACAAAAAGATGCAGTTTGCTGTTTTGCCATCGTCTGTCAGTGCGTGAACAGACACTATTTGGCTATTTGAGAAATTATTTGAAAGAGACTATTCGCTATTTTATACATATCAAAGTAAGAATTCAAATTCTTGTTGTGGAGTGATATTCAGCGAAACGGGGACATTGCAAATCAAACACCAGTAACGCGATTTCTTCCATATCTCACAAAATAAATATAAATTAATTAATTCTGAGAAATAGTAAACACTTCCAACCAGTGTATACGGGGACGCATGACATCATCTGAAACTGCCTATATTTTCTATTTGATTGTTTTATTCCGGCATAGCCTCAAAATATTCTAAACAACTTGATATTTAAGAATATGCTGTCTTTTTCTTTCAATGTTTGCAATCCATACAGCTAATGTTCGCTGAATTATACGCATAACGAGTATACTCGTCAATCACAGTTAACGGGTTAATGAATATTTTCATCCTAAAAAATAACTCGACAATATGCACAGACAGTGACTTCCTATGACTTGTACCATACGTTAATTTTTTCTGTATTGACGATCAATTATCGCGAGCGGTACAGAAGGAAACTAGCTGTTGGTACTCGGTCATACAATTATACTAAACGAAAGGTCAACAAACAATTCGAAACCTAAAGGTCTTTGGAGGTCTCGTGTTAAAACGTTTAAAACAAAAACGCTTTTTAAATTTTAAAACGCTTTCAAACAGTAATATGTCATGCAATTAATTATATTTATATTATATCGACATGCTATATTACTTTCGGGGTGAGCAGTGATACATGAATGGCTTATATTATATATCGTATCCAGCGTGACCAGCATCTGATAACCATATTCACAGCATTAGTATTTATTAGCATTATTAGTCTATAAAATCAGCCTGTATATTCACCAATAACCTTGGTTGTTAAGATCTTTTCAGTTTTAGAAACTAAATCTTTAATAAGTAAGGTAACCCGAAGCTACCTCAGACCCGGATCTTGGGGGTAAGCGGGGGCTCGCGCCCCGGGCGGGTAACTAAGATCTTCGGCTTTTCTCATCTAACAATTGTCTGCCGCTTTGCATAAATCGTCGCTCTACCTAGCCCCTAGAAGGCACCCGTACGCTTACCGAATATTAGAAGGATATTCCTACCATGTCTTAAGTATGTAAAGTCAAAGGTTGCTTTTGGTGAATATTTTAGTTCGTACCCGAGAAATGATTTTCACTAAGGTGTTGAGCCTCCATGTAATTGAGAAACAAAGCTATAAGTACGAAAAATTTTAAGAGCCGAAGCTGAGCTACCATTCTGTCCCAGTTTCCGCTTGTACGCCCCAAAACGTTTTAATTTATAAACGAAACGTCTGGACTCCATTGCGATAACCTCTTGTTCTATTTCCTCCAATTTAATTAAACTACCCACCGTCGCAACTGTTTAAATTACGTAGCTATCTGTGATAGTTATATACGTTCTCAGCCATAGACGATTCAAAAAAGACGTCGCATAAAACACAGATCTCTAGTAATACATTAATTCTATAATAATAATGTGACGTCCATGGTGTCAAATAGCGAGTTGTAATCTTTTAAAAGAGGAGCCGGTACTGTATGTAGCCTATAAACCTAAGTATGGGTGTGTGACACATATTTTAAATGTCTTTGTTACAATAAATGTAATAGCACACGCCAGAGTGATCGGGCGTATCACGAGCGCTGATTACAACATAGTAATTTTTATATACATACTCAAACATGTAGCCTAATTACGGACAGAGTTAAAAAAAAAAGTTATTTTTTCAGTGGCACGGTTTGGGAAATCCTTAACTACAAGAAATATTCATGTTTTAAGAAACTTATTTCTATTTGATTGAAAATAAAATTAACATAGTCCATTTTTAATTAAAAGTAAGGTTTTGACAAAGCGTCAAAAAACTAACAATAACTCTGTTTCACGTGAAGTCCATTTTCTATAGCGGCATTCAAAAAAAAACCTTTTTTTGGTAACGGGGAAATCCCTAACGGACCTTCAGGGGGCAGTGAGGGCCACCCCCCGGTGTGCCGGACTTGCACCGTCTAAAACCCCCGGCATTTTCCTTTTCCCGCTTGGTGAGTACCAAGGGCAAGGCTTAGCCATCTTCCTCGGCACCTGGCGACGTCTAGCCTTCTGCAGGCCCCACCGGCATTAAAAAAACCCTAACAGCGCAAGTTATTCAAAATGAATTATCCCATCGCAGAAACAATTTTAATGAAACCAAGTTCTCTGTTCTAAAAAATCAGCACGTAGCCTACATTGCAGTTTTAATATTTGACTCTAAAAATACAAGAAAAAAGAAAATATTAGTACTCCACAGAGACTTCAAAATCGAAGAATTCAAAAGGAAAATTTTTCACAGCGACTGCAGAATGTAAAACAAGAAAAATTTTGCAACGTACCCGCACACGCGCGCGTAAAAACCGCCCTGCCAGCGTAAAAGGCGGGAGACTCCGCCATTACGGCCAAATGTCGCCCGGTCTTATTGTAATCGACGCCACACGACTCGTGGCTAGATTTTAATAACGCTCAGCCGCAACTTACGAGGTATCCACGAAGACAACACCTCGAATTATTTATTATTAATTTTTACCACGGCAGAACATAAATTTAAGGTAAATTTCATATTAAACTTGTTAGATACCCAATAGCTTCGGGTACTCGCTTATACAAGAGCAATTTATATACTTTACCATATAAAATCACTTATCCTGACTATACTTACTTGTAAAGCTTAACCTACTGATGCTAGAAACATGAAATTTAGACATTGGATTCTTTGTATAACATAGACACCTACTAAGCATGGATCTTTTGATATTTCACCTCTAAGGGGGTGAAAAAAGGTTTTAGAGTTTATCTGGAAATCCGACAATTTTGAAGTAAGCATCACGAAAACTGGTGTAACATATTGTTTAGAAATAAAAAACAAGTGTTAAGAGGTTTTTGGAAAATCAACACCCAGGGGTTAAAATTTTGTATATCTACCGGGCAAAGCAACATAAAATCATAAATTTTGTATTTTTCTATATTTTCATAAGCTCTTATCTGTTCATTTTAATCTACAATGTTTTTAACACACGACACAAGGGGGTGGGGTTTTATAAGTTTAAAGCATGCATCTGGGGCATTGTGCTCCTAAACGAATGAAGCGGTTTTGATTCATTCTGTAGTTGTAAGATGGTTGGATCGAGTGTTTTTAGCTGTTTGAAGAAAGTCTCATCAGCTGCTTGAAAATAAGCAACTCATTCCTAGTTGTTAAATGAAAGTAAACCATTTCTACTGGTTTAAAGATATGTTTTTTAAACTGTCTTTGAAAACAGAGATATTTCTCATTTAATTAAAATTACAAATAATCACAGTAGATCATCTAAAGCAAGGCCAATCTGCAGCTCGCAACCCACATGCGGCTCTTTGAAAAATTGTTTGTGGGATCTCGATAAATATACCCTTTTCATTTTAATGCTATTATAATTAAAAATAATCCTTTTTTTTTCTATACCTTTTAAGTACGTATTTATTTGCGGCACAAGAAAAATTTCAAATTTTGAACAATAGGTCATACTTCAAGGAGATAGAGAGACAGACATCAAGGAGTTTGGCCGGCCCTGGTCTAGAGCAATGATTTCCAAAGTGATCTATACAGAGTCCTAAAGGTCGATAACAAAGAACCAGGTGTCTACAACAACTGTTAAATGGCTATGCTAGGATTCAGAGAAAGTTGTGATAAACAATAGAGAAACATGCAGAGTTGATACATTATTATTAGGGATGTAACGGAGGTAGTTTTATCGAAACCGAAGTCGGAGTTTTTAAATTTGATTTATCGGAGTCGGAACCGAAGTCGGAATCGGAGTCGGAGGCAATGTTAATAATCACAAATAATGGTAAAAGAAAGTAGTTTCATTCAACCGAAGGTGTTATAACAATCGGAAGTTGCGACTTATCGGAGTGGGAGTCGAAGCTCCGTAACATCCCTAATTATTATAGTATATAACAATAACTTAAAAATATAGTGGCTACATAACACAACTAGTCAGAGGTCTACGACAACTAGCCAAGGGAGTAAGACCACCAGGCAGGGGTCTATGTGAAAGGAAATAAAATTGGGGGTTGATGAGATGTAAAGGAGTCCACGAGAGTGGATCTCATTTATATAGGTCAGAACTTTTATTTTGGCCCTCCATGAATTAAATACTCTACTTACATAGATGATTATCATTTGGTTTTTATATGAAAACATTACAAATGGACCAATTCTCACAATGTTTAAACTATTGTTAGTTAATTAGTCATATCTCTTAAAATAGTGTATGTCAGAAAGATACGTGTTGTCAAAAATCAAGATTCAAGAACAGCTAAATTCATGCCTAATATTGAAAATATATTATCAAAGCATCAGGTTCCTTGCTTCCACTAAAATGCATTTAAATAATAGATACATAATAAATTTTAATTACGTTTTTTCAATTTCAATTTCATCAATAAATCTCTATAAATGTAAAAAAAAATGTAATTGTCATTGTTTTTCCACTCTACACTTGAATACAGTAAGAACTCAGTAAAAAAAAACTATTTTAAAGTGATGAATTGGCAAAATACAATATTAGTTTAGCAGGGAGTCTACCTAAAACCAAGAAACATGGCAAGGCGTTTACAAGACAAAGTTTAGGGAAGTATCTATCGGTAAGAAAATCATGGGTACCATGGACTGTCTCATTGTCAGAATTCCTAATTTATTATTTAGGCTTACAATTCTTAGATTATATTATGAAAATCTATAAAAGCTCTTTATAAATGATTATTGTATACATTTACTTTTCCTTGTCCTTAATATTTCTGTGTATCTCATAGATAAAATATCTTTAAGCATGTTATGTTCTCTTCAAATATCATGGACCATCATAATCAAAAATATTTGCTTGAATCTCAAATTAAATACGAAAAAACAACTTTAGATATTTCTGTAATTTGACTTGATGTTTTATTACTTGATATTTTATGGAACAGCCTGTATGTATGTATATGTATTTTATTATCAATCTACCCTATCTATATTATTTTTTATTTAGTATTCTACATTTTTGTATACTACTAAAAAGTATTCTATGTAGTTATTGTCATACTTGTTTATTGTACCTTATAAGGTATGTTTTTGTATATCTGGTTAGGTTGTAATATTGAAATAGCACCGTGACGTCCGCGCAATCGGTTCCCCTGAGCGTCGGCTGAAAATCAGCGCTGGAAGGCGCGTAAAGCGTCGCCCAGCATACACTGAGCCGAGTGCTCTTTGAGATGGGTAGCAGCACACAGGATACATGATGTGATGTTATGTATTCTTTCATTGTTGTTTTTATATAAATATGTTTGTTGTGTGTTGTTTCCTTCGCCTCAATAAACTTTTTCTTTCTTTCTTTTTATAAAAAATTATTATACATTAGCTATAGTAACCAAATGTTGGCCAGTAGAAACACCATATTTATTTAGAGGAGGGGGGGGGGGTTGAGTTCATAGAGTCAAGGAAGAGTCATGGCACTTTAACACCATGCTCTCCCTGCATAATTTAGGTGATCATCATACAGCTGACTGTATTCCCTTCAATCATATCTAAGAGCTCTCTCAATCAAAGCACCTATCAAACAAACTAAATCAAAATTAGTTTATCCATTTAGAAGTCACAATGTCAACAATAGACATACAAATACATAGAGCCATACATGTTAAACTTATAACACACCTCCTTTTGTATTAGAGGTTAAAAATTAAAATAAATTATTGTTTAAAATTGTCTAATTTACATTTATTACAGATTATCTATAACTATCAGACACCATTAACTTTCAAGAAAAAGCAATCTTTGCTATTATGTACTTAAAAAAAAAACTATTATATTTTTGGCTAGTCCTACAACACAATAACAACACTTGTTCTGACATATCATAATAAAGCCTACCATTTTTGATTAGAAATAAAAAAAATAATTAAATGTTTTTGGAAAATCAAATACAAAGAATGTAAAATAAGGTATGTAAGGTGATTTGAAATTTGAAGTATGAACCAAGAAAATTAGTACTAGACAAATATTAAAAAAAAAACATATATTTGTTTTTTTTAAATTAAGCTCCTAAGAAATAAATCAAGATATTCCTACTGGGCAATGCCGTGACACTACAAATAAAATATATATTCAATGTATATCTAGCATAATGTTCATGATTTTAGTAAGGAAAACAACAAAGTTCAACAATGTTTTTTTATGAACAAACACTTGCCCTCAATCAAACTTTCTGATAAATGAATGTGAACCAGAAAACAGAGTACATTTGTCCAATAAAAGTCTGTTCAGTCCCTTTAAATCATTAGAATTTGAAAAAATAATGTAGTAATCATTCACATGCTTACTGGTTGAATTACAAATTAATCTTACTGTGCAGATATAGGGTGTGCAACTACACATGGGTGGTATCCAACAGACTCTACTGATTTAGTGGTGAAATAGAGTTTGTGAAATTATCTTTAAGTATTTAGCGAATAATTTACTTTTTAATATAAGGTAGCATAAAATAAAATTGTTAATTTTAACCAGCATGGTCATTTAGCAGAAACAATCAAAACACATTTGAGTCATCATTTAAATTTACAATAAAATTCGTTATTACTTAAACATGTTAAATTCATCTTTTTTGTTCAGATATAATCACAACAGCTACCTATGTAACCACATTATGCATAATAAAACATTTTAAAATGTTTATATAATTTTGCATAGATTATTAAGAAGTTACAATGATAGTTAACAAATTATGGAAAATTCATCAACACATGTTAATATTTTTAATGTCTATTTATTTAAATTGGTACAGATATTATTTTTAATAATTCGACAAATTATGCAAGTATCTTGTTATTTCCGCTTTCCAAGATCAATAGTGTTGCAAAAATTTAATCTATTAGAAAACAGTCGATAATCAAAATAAAAATATAAAAAGCAAAGACAGAAATCCTTCAAACCACGTGGAGCGCCAAGGTCGAATTTATGTTTTCAACTTGTCAAGCGGCGGCGTGTGATAAATTAATTCTACGAGCCGTTATCGTCGGACATAACATTGAAATTTTGGTCTTATTACCTCAGTATACGGTATGAAACTGTTCGCGCACATGTTCCACGCATAGTCGCCAACCCAGGCAATATATCTTAGGCCGTGTACTGCCCCTGACAGTTCGTAAACAAACTGGAGCTACCGCAACAAAGGGTGACTGTCATTTTATAATCAAAATATCAAAACTCGTGCTAAATATATCACTGCATATCTTAATAAACACAAAAAAATATGGATTAAAATCAATTAGTACAAAAATTATTGTATTTTACTTATAAAATTAATAAAAAGATTTCAAACATACCAGAATCCGCCACAAAAACGTAAAATAATGCGGAGTCATCTGTAGTAAGACGTGCACATATCGATCAGTCTTGCAGTTCTCAAAAACACTGTCACAAAAAAAGATGAAGAGGTTATAGCACCGAAAATCGTCAGCTTATTATGTTTATAACACACGCAACCGGTAATAGTAAATAAAACTTTTAATTACAGTCACTAAACGAGTTAGCTAACGTAATCGGCTCGTTAAATGATTCACAATCAAAATAAAAATAGAACAGCAGACGCTGCGTCAACGAGCGCACCGCTGTCTGTCTGCCGTGCTGTCAATATTCGTCAAAACGAAAATGGCGACACTCGACAGAATGCGATCAGCTCCATCTCGCTCGATATACTTTACTCTTTCTATCCCGAATAGAAGACAAAGATAGAAGTCGTACGTGTAGTCTTCATGCGGCCGGACTGATTAGTGATGTCACGCCCAGCGGCGTAACGTTTTGCGTAATTATACGTTCATGAACGCATGTAAACTTGTTTTAATAGCATTCGTTTATGATCTTTTCATGTATGAGCCATCTACTGATGAAAGTATCGGTCAATGCATAGGTTAATTACAGTTTGATTTGAGTTTATTTCTTTGTAACACGTCTTTGCGCATGCTAAGCCCGTCCCACCACTCAATATCTGTCGTTAGAGCGCCTCCTACTTGTTCTTATTTTATTCAGTACTTTTTTCAGACGGTTATCTTGACTGCATTAATTCAACGCTTTAGGCAGTCGCATTGCAGTTTGATGAATAATGAAGTGAAACGTATAATCGTTTTTCAACTTTCATTTGTGCCCCGAGTAATATTTGATTTATTACAGTAGTTTTAGACTCTTAGAAATATATCTTTAGTACTTATGCAGTATTATTATGTATTCTTTGGTATTTAGTTTAATTATAGTTTTCACTTTTATTACAGTATTAAGCGGGGTTTGATTTCGGCTTAGAGAATGTATATCTAAGATTTATATTTGGTAAAAATAATATTATTTTGCATGAGCTAAGTAAAAAGTTTTATATTTATTAATATTTTGGGAAAATAAGCAGGCTATCTTATTAATTAAATAAAATATAGCTCCTATATAGCAAATATAAAACATTGATCATAACAAAGTTCCAAAATTAATAATTTATATACATGTATATATATATTTTGGGTTCCTTAGGCGGATATACCTAATTTAAATTCCAAAACAAGTTTTTTGAAATATCCTTGAAGATAAATTATTATGTACAAGTACAAAATATGTTTCGTAAGCAAAAAAATCATAACCTTTGCCTTCCGTATCAAGATAACGTGGTAATGTATCGAAATTATAGGTTTCCGCTTTTATAAACGGTCATTATAATATTTTCTAATAATGACCGTGAACAGAGAAGTATTCAATTAGTATGATATTCAATGTAAATGTATTCAATAAAAATATCTGTGCTATTTGGAGTTTACTAATAAATGGATATTTTTATATACATTGTGATAAATTTCAATAGTTTGAACATCTATTTAGGAGTATAATAAATTAAGCTATAAAATAAATTAAAATAAGTTAAATGACAACAGACGCTCGCAGAAATATTTTGGATCTCTCGGCACTGTGAATTGTAAAATGAAGGTTTTGTGTTGCTAGCACCGCGCAACAAAATCTCTTAAAGTGATATGGGATAACACTAAAAATCTCTAAATTATTCATAGGACAAAAGCAATTGCCTGTGGAATTTTATGTTATAGAAATTATAATAATTATCACCAATTTATTAAGATTGTTATAGAACGTTTTTTAAATGAATACAAGACACGGATCATAATCTCTAAAATGTTGTTATATTATAATAATTAACAGAAATATAAACTAATCGTTTGTGGCAAAGTAGACCTGGCGGTATTATTAGATTGTACACGAAAATAGGATTTCTCGTTACCTTATCCTGAACATTTCATGTGCAGCACCTTTAAAGTAAAATTGTTACTAAAAGAAATATACACTACAAGCGGATCTGAAGACGGTAGAGGACTGGAAATGAAATTAGATAGATAAATGAAGCCCTACTAAGTATTATTATTACAACATGTATGAAAAACGTGTGTTTTAACCTTACGTTTACTTTACTTTCATCTTAATTTTGGATTAAAATGAAAAAATACACAGCTGGGAATATGCCAGAAAGTATCATTTAATTTTTTAAATAGTCGCTAGAACAAAAAAAAATAGTTACTTTAGCATTAACATTTCTGTGCGATAGAGGAAAAAGTAAATCTAAAGGGATTTTTCAATGATCAGTGGTATCCTTATATATAACATTTTCATTCGCTTGTCACTTTTAGAAAAACAAATATTTCACATAGATGTTACATGTGCACAATCACATATGTGTTGTTGTATATATATGTTATTTCTAGTTATTTAGTAAGCAGATTGAGCACTGTGCACCATTATTTGAAGACTGATTAATGTTGGGTGCAGATAATACGTGTAAATAAGTAGTAATTGTTTTTAAAGTTTAAAATATACATTTATCAGAATATTTCCAAATTGCATTAATTGTATAAGAATTTACCGATCTTGTGCTAATCTACGTTTTGTTTGCAACTTCACTACATAAATCAATTTCAACTCACGTATACTAATTATAAAATGAACTTTATAAAGCATTAAGAAATAATAAACATTATACAATTGTGTTTTTACTGTTATTTTAATTGTTAGAATTACTAAATTTAATGTAATAGTCGATTTCTAAAGTTCAAATTAGTTTTTGTAATAAAGAATCGATATACATAGTTGTATTTGAATTTGTTCAAGTGTAAAATCGTCCCTAGTTTTTCAACCGTTCCTACAAATACGAATTTTTGAACCATTGCGTTGTACAATTTTTTTTGTTATAATCGTGTTTGTTAAAATTTGTGGATTTGAGATTATAATTATTATTGAATTCGTTATTTGCTATTTGTTTAAAATGTCTGAACGTAGCACATCGAGAATTTCATCGTACAAGAATATGGGACAGGGAACTAATGTAAGTAAACTGATGGATAATGAAAAAAAAAACCTTTTAAGAACACATAATTAAGAACATTCTTAATTCCATAAGCTCATTTGTTTTCTTTAAAAAATATAATAAGAACAGCAAAGTTTTTAAGTGAATTAATTATTTCTTGTAAAGCAGGTAGATACTTAACATGCGGTTTGAAGTGCTCAATATCCGTGTACTAAATGGAATTTGTTAATCTCCCTTGTTTGAGGTAGGACGAGCTTATAGAACTAATTCTAAAATTAAATTTGATTCATAATGTATAAAGTTTTTTATATATAATATATTAATGATGTAAGTACTAGAAATATAATATCAGCATGAGCTGATAATTCACAATGTTTTATTTATCCTCACCCACATGAATCGGTGCTGGTTCTTACCGCTAAGTTCTAACATTCAAGTCATAAGATATCACTAAATGTAATAACATTCCTTGCTAACTTTTAGTAAATGTAAAAAAAAGAATGATTTTATTTTCTCTTGTATTCTAAAACCATTTGTAGTAAGGAAAGATTATATTATATAAATAATACTTGTAGTCTTTAATTACATAGTTATATGAAAACAAAAAAAACCGCATTATGACTGAGTTTCATTGCATCTAGTATAAATGGTCATGTTTGAATCTAATGTCAATAAAGAGAACCCAATTACTCTAAAAGTTTTGCAAAGATTGGTATTTTTATATACAATTTGTCTCAATCTGGTTATATTTTCTTTTATTTGAAATTATTTTAGTGTAGGAATAATCGTCAGTACTATAATTTCTCAGTTTTTAAAAATGTACTTAGTCAATAATGAATAAGACATTAACTTATAATATTAATAAAGCCCAGGCCGAGCAAGACGTACCTACACAAACCATTTTAAAAGGGGTTTTGATGAGGGTAATGTCAAATGTATGAGCAGAATCAGGAAGATTAGTCATAAAGGGCTTAATTAATATTAAAGAAAATGTAAAAAGTTTTCAAGAATAGAGAGAGGTGGTGTAATGTTCTCTCTGCCTATTCAAATAGGGATTCAGTGTGATGATAGATAAATAAGTGGTGTACCAATTTAAAAACAGATTTCTCAAATATTTTCTCAATCATAAATATTAAAATTGTAAAATAGCAAGATGCACAATTATCAGTTGTTTTAACTGCTTACCTACTATTGAATAAATACTCATAAATAAGAAATTTGTATTTTTTTTTTTTTACAAAATATTCAAAGTTTCAATATGACTGCTTTGGCCAGTCTAGTGTCAATTGTAAATGCAAAGATTATCAACAAATCAATTTGTGAATACATATTAATTTTTTTATTAAAAGAGACAAAAATTGTCTAGGATCTCCGGCGTAAGCGTGCAGAACTCAGCGTGGCCCTGCGTAAGCAAGCCCGAGATGAGCAACTCCTTAAGCGTAGGGCTCTTTCTCCAGAGCCAGGAGAGGATGTGGAAGCTGAAAAGGTTTACACACCAGAGGAGATTGTTCAGAGTTAGTACTTGTATTACTTTTTTTATAAACACGGAATAAAAACAATGTGTAGCCCATCCGAAAAGAATTGGCTACTGTCTTCTATAACCCCCTTATATATATGTATATATATATATACACGGTGTATCAACTACGTCTCACGAATACTGAAGGACAATGTTAATATACTTAAAGTATAAACAAATAAAAAATATTTTATCTTTACGACCAATAGTTTATGAGTAAATTTATAAACAAATTTGTTCGCATAATGCTCGGCAAGCAATGGAAAGCGGCTATGCGAAAAGATCCACCACACCGTTAACGTTCTCAATGACGTAATTAAATCACAATATGAAAAACTTTAAAGAAGCCTACCTGCCCATCTAACATTTTTCTAGTAATTAGTGCTAACTATAAATGCGAGGAATATTAATACGTTTTAACTTTTTCCCCACTGCATACGTTCTTTAGTTATGCAATAATCTATTCCTTGAAACAAATGTTTTATTTTTAATAGCGAAACTTTATTACACAATTATGTATAAGAAAAATCAGTCTTGGATATGGCTAAGGAAAATTGATCTTACCTAGTTCTCATCAAGGCGCGATCGTATGAGATGTGGCTCAAATTGAGAACCCCCTCTTTCGAGACAAATTCGTGTGCGTCTTATAGTTTCTTTGTGGACTCTCACAAGAAACGAGGGATCTTCGATACTTTTCTCATTAAGTTGTTCGAACACTGCAGAGATCCGCGTCTTCATTTCGTCCGACGTATCCCACTGACGACTGAATACTCGTTCCTTAACGTGACCCCACAGGAAAAAGTCTAATGGGGTCAAATCAGGTGAGCGAGGAGGCCAGATGCAAGTACCAAAACGGCCAATCCATCTGGAGGGAAATTCTTGATTTAAGTGATCTCTGACGACTCTAACAACGTGAGGCGGTGCTCCATCATGCTGAAACCACATATGTCCTAATTGTGCCAAAGGGACTTCATCTAAAAGATCTGTGACAGGTCCTTGTAAAAGTTCCAAGTATGAAGCACCGTCCATCCTTTGGGGTAGGTAAACTGGTCCAAAAATCTTCCCCTGGTGGATTCCTGCCCATACGTTTACTGACCACCTGATTTGATGTCCAGTTTCTTGGACTGCATGCGGATTTGTATCAGACCAGATATGTGAATTACGACGGTTCCACATACCGTTCCTGGTGAAGGTGGACTCGTCTGTCCACAAAACATTCTTTACAAATCTCAATGCGTTCTGTTGGCTTAACAGCCATCTGCAAAATTGAGTCCTTCTCTCCATGTCAGTTGGCAATAGTGCTTGCACTTTGTGGATTTTGTAAGGCCTCCGTTTGTGTTTTTTTAATATTTTGTGGACCGTTGTAAACGTAATCGAAATTCCACTACTGCGAAGAATCCTCGACGCAGTTCTGAGTCCAAGACGCGGATTTTGATTAAAAAGCTGTAACACCCGCTCTTCTTTCCTAACGTCCGCTTGGATCCTGCCTCCGCATCTTATCGGGGTGATCGGCTGGTTATCCAAAATTCGCTGATAAGCTGCAGTAATAAGCCTTGGGTCGGAAGGGTGCTGTGCGTTTGGAAATCGGCTACAATAAATAGACAATGCACGAGATGCATTGCCACGTGCTTCTCCATAACACATGAGCATTTGCCCGTATTCTCTTGCACTATACTTGTACATGCTGTACACGAACACAACACAAAAAAAAAACACAAAACTGAAATAAAACAAAACGCGGTTATTGTTTTTTTTAACTTCGTAAATGACGTAAGAAGTTCCGGAATAGACGCGCGTTAAATCGTAGCGAAATCCAAAGGCGCACTGATCAAATAAAAATTTTGATTACCTATTAATTAGAAATAGTAGGGTGACCATCCTGAGGTCTTAAAATGCTGGAATATCTAGGGTCCAGGATCTATCGGCACTAACGAGATTTAGAAGAATCTTAATAACGAATAATATGATTGTTTCGATATTTAATTGTTATTTTTTAAATTTAATTAATGGAAACCATATAAATATTACTTATTTTAACTGAATATCATTTTGTATTTTATTTTGATACGGTATAGTGATAACACCATAAGCACCGTAAAATTCAGCAAAGCCCGCAAATACACAGCATGCCTTGGAAAAGGGTTATAATATTGAACGCCAAAGTACTTGAAAAAAAAATGTCTGCTGCCAAGATGAGGTGGAGGCGGTGCGTACGTGTTCTGCGCACCACCCGATATGGAGGTCGGATGAGCAGGCCCTGTACACTCTCCAAGAGATAGAGCTTAAAAGGGTATTTGCTTGCCGGTTTGTTGGAGGAATACGGATCCCAGGTCCAGCTATCATTGATTTCGATTTTGATTTCGAGACAACTCGGGAGTTTTTAGTCAGTAGAAGTTTAACCCACTGGCATGACCGCTTTCGAGGTGGCTCTGATGGTCCTATACAGGATTTTCCTCTGGATTACCAAAAAAAAGCTAATAATATGTTTTCTTCTATGTTAGGATATTATGTATGGTTACAAGCGACATTTTCTTTATACAAATGCAGCGGATCTAAAATTTGTAACGTTTACATTATTAACATTTTGTACAGTCCGCGGTTGTAATCCTTCTAGACCCTCATCCAAACCTTTTCTAGGAACGGAGCCCTAACACCAGTTAACCATAATCCTTTGATCCCTCAAAATCTTGTTTCACTATTCACATAAGTGTATTTTATTCTCAAAATTTCATTTATAAATCTAACGCAATGTTCTTGTGGATAACAAGCTAGTCCTATATCACTTACCTGAAACGTCATTTCATCGTGTAACTGAAAAGGCTAAATGTGAGCATTACTGTACAGTTAGCAAGTTTTGCTATTTTCATTTAATACAAATCTAGTATATTACTATTTTGTAAAACACTGCTCTAAACTATCAATGAAATAAATAAACTATCGATTGGAAAGATATGCCGCAGAGACATAAACATTTTCCGTAGACAATCACGTAAAAAAAAGAAGTGCTAGATTTAAATCTTATAAAGACGTTATAGTGAATAACACTTAAAACTTTACAGTGCCATGCTGTACCCTTTCAATATGCAATAAAAAGTTATTTCAGGTGCAGTGTACTCACTTTGTTGTAATAAAATAGAGAAAATATGAGGTTAACCGTTTTTTGTAATAAAATATTAATCTGCTAAATTAGGTAGGTAGATTTTTACAAATGAATTTCATAATAGCGTATTTTTCATTTATTTATTTAAAATCGTTGATACTATTTCAAACGATTTGATACGAGCTGCTGCCTGGTAATAGAACATTTTTAACGTAGACCTATAATTACTATTTGTTAAAAGACTAATAATTATGTTTGTAAAGCGCTGAGACATTTATTACAGGTTTTGAAGAAAGATTTTATTTTTATTTTAGCTTGTGTTCTTTAATTATTTAATTAAAATAATACCCCGGATTATTTTTTAATTTAGAATAGCTATAAATCAGAAAAGATCACATTTTTAACTAATATGTATAGTCTCGGTACTAGAAATATGATTGTCACCCCATGATTGCCTCGTCCTCGTGACTCCTCTGAGTTACCAGACAGAATAATAAAAATTACACAATTAGACTAATTAAGATTTAAATAAGAATTTCAGTTTTGACTACTAAAAATACAGTAGGTATAATATTTTACAGTAAACAAAAATGCTAGTTTAAAGATTTATGATTATCAATCTGACTCACTCGCTTCTATTTAGTGCAGTAATCGTTTTATAAATTACTGAATTCAAGGCTTCCTTTCGTTTGAAATTGTGACAATTACTTCGTTGACGATGTATGTATGATAATGTATAGAGCATGACATCCTAGAAAAATAATTGATCTTCTATCTTATAGAAAACAAGTGACATTACAAAAGATCTCAATATCTTACCGCTAAAGTTATCCTCAATATTAAATTATACTACTATACGGAGCATTCAATTTTTAATATTATTAAAAAATTTATTTGTATGTTTATTTATCTAAAGAACATTCTTAAAAAATACAGTAAATTGCTGTAATTTCAGTGTAATAGGTCGCATTGAAGGGATTAAACGGAGACACCCGATTGGTCGTTCTAATTAAATCCGATTGGTCGTGCGGTGTTGCGCTTTTTTAAGAAGTCTGCACACAATACTTTATTACAGTGACGGTTATTTCATACAAACACAAAAGCAATGCTTGTCCCACGCTCTAAGAGTATTTAATTCTAATATTATGAATTATAATAAATTAATTTTGGTTTTTTTAAATAACTTGTTTTTACTATATCTATCGATCCATCGAGAAAGTATTACAACAAATCATTCGCATTAAATGTGTAGGTACCAGCGCTACCTACAACCACAACTACCGTGTATCTAGCGGGTTTTATAGGGGTAAAGCAAGCATGCTTTGAACAAAAAAAAAGTAATTTTATGGTTTGTACTAATGAATATCAATTAAATTTTATGTGTAAAATATTAATCAAAAAAGGAAAAGCATTTCATTGCATGTTCCGTAGTCGAACAAATAATGACAGTTCGCCATATTGCGTATTTTTTTAATATTAAGTTTTACGGCCATATTGTGTATATTATAATATCTTAGTTTCAGCGTTTCCACTTTTAGAGATTTTTTCCTCTTTTTAGAAAAAAAAAAACTAATAGTATGTATAGCTTAGAGACATTTTAGGAATTTAGGAAAATTTGGGGTTTCGGAGTTTTTTTTGTAAGTTAGTGAAAGACGTGTTTAGCTTTTTAAATGTTTGATAACAAAATGCAAATAGCAGACAATGAATTAAGAAACCTAGCTCTCATCGAAACCAAGTATTATGGGGTTGAAGTTGAGGAAATAACCTGGAGATTGTGCGGCTGAATTTAATTCACTCCTCCTTATCATACTATAAATTGACAAGACGTCGTGCGCTCCCATTCGCACGAAGGTAATAACCCCTTTTTTATTGTTACGATTTACCAAGGAGTAGTATTCGCTTCCTGTATCTATTTTTCTATCTTCTGATAACATGGGAATCTTCAAACGACGAGTGAATCGGTATTTGTTAGGTGAACGCGTTCCATCATCAACCTCATCATCACTTTGCATCAGGTAAAATTAAAGTCAAGCGCAAGCTTATCTGTAATAAATAAAGGAATGAATAAAATGTCAGCTAAAATTTATTTGAATAAAATATTAAGCTTGAAAGTTATCATGGTAATTTCATGTAATGTAGCAATTTAATCAATACTTCACAGCCTCGCCGTGCCGCGTCCTTGCAAGCACAATCTGGAGAGGCCTTAGCTTACTAGGTTTTACGACAAAGCGCGTCACCACGTTGCATAGACTTCTCGGACGTCACAGCCTATCGTGAACCAACGGGTCGCTAAGACTGATATGCCGGAGTGGTTGCCAGCATCACAACGTCTTATTCTTCGATTTGGATCGGATTAACTAAGTGTTCAAATAATGTCCAGAATCTTTTCATCCACGGCTTTTTAAACGCAGTGAAAACGTTTTAATCTTCCGATGTTATTGTTTCCTCTTTCTTTCTCGTCGAAAATTACGTCAAATGTAGTCAGATAGTCAAAATGGTTATCATTACAAATTAATTATCTTATGGTCATTTAAATAGCAACCATCCTATGGAATGGGATTTCTCAATCAAAATATTAATTTGTTCTTTTTGACGCGTCTATCTCAGGCGAAAATTCAAGTGAATTGTTAAAACCTACACCGATAAATCGGAAACTATACGAACATAAAACACCAATGCTACAGTCACCAAAACTATTACAAACGGGAATGATGTAATGTTAATACGTTTGCACGGTGTCGTGTACAGGCTCGTTAACATCGCCTTGAACTCGAGCGCACGTTAGCGAGGTTCACGGATATTGAGTAAAATTAGGTCACCCGTCAGCTGTTTTATTTTCGTTACATTGCTGTTTTTCGTATTGTTTGACTAATTTTATTAAATAACTTAGATTTTAGACTATGTAGGTTTTATTTATGGTGTATAGTGGTAATACATGCGAAAAATTAAAAATAATCATCAGTCAATTTTTTTTTTTTTTTTTCAAAAATTTCAGTCCTACTGTGTTCAGAAGCTTGTTCCGATTCTATATTTTCAGTATTAGGGAGTTAAAAAAAAACACCCTGTATATATTAGGGCGTTTAAAAAAAAAATTTTTTTTTCCTCGGAACCACGCTCAAAAGTTTCGTTTTAATGCCAAAATAGGCCTCTGAAAATATGAGCCCTTAATATTATTGCAATACCCAGTCATTATTTTTGTAGAGCATTTAACGCTCTAAATATATATATATTTTTTTTCTATTTCTCTTTATATATATATATAACCTTCCACCGTTCACGCAAAATAGGCGCACTTAGACGTCGAGTTGCGGAGAATGAGCCCGTCTCAACCTTATACCTTAACCTTCCACCGTTGCACCGATTCACCTTCCACCAACCGTGATCGAGGACACGACGAGGGCCTCATCCTCGATACCCGGCAAGGTGTGTGGCCTCTGGATAGGCTTCTAATCACTTGGGGACGGCTAATGTAAAAAGCCACTCCTCTCTCGCTGCTGCACTCGCAGCATTGTTGGAGGACACACTCCTTCAAGTACACTGCCCGGTGTTACCCCATTGCGGGTCGGCGGGCGGGCTGAGATGACGCTGCTGAAGCAAACGCCTCCCTAATTCGCCGCGCTGCCTCTTTCTGTGCCAGCACCCACACGCTGAAATTGAGCACCACTCTTCATGCACCCTCACTGTTGACCATAATTGGGATGAGCGTTGGCAGGGAGAGGTCTCCAACCCCACTCTAAAGTTTTAGTTTTGTTTCTAGTGTACTAGTTGTATAATGCTTTAGTACCCCCAATTGGTAAATATTTATTCTCAGTATATGTAGTAAATATGGAAATTTACATTGAAAGAATTATTATAAGGGAGTACTTAGAATGAACAAGGCAAAATGACACTTGTATGTAAATAACATGAGGTTTTTTTATTTTTTGGCTTTATTCCAAGAACTGGTCCTTTATGACTTCGCCAATGTCATAACATGAGTTGAAAAATGCAACTGGATGGAATTGACATTGACATATGCTAATGTCATATTTTGAAAACTTATGGCTATTCTTGATTCCATATATTATGCATTTTCTACTATTGTTGCCCTTCAAATGCTGCTTTATCTAAAGCTGAAATTTATATATGCTGCTTTGAGGTTTATTATTTTATTTTTATACCATTGAGGGCGGCCCATGACCATAGTCATTGAGTAATATCAATTATAATGTATTAGTAAAGCTTAAGCAAAGTTAAAGTAGAAATCTATATATCTCAGCTTAAACCCCCCAGGCTTTATTTTTTGGCAATCCATGGAATCTCCAAGCTGTGGAGGTAGCAACCCCGCTGTGCCAGAACCCTACTGACTAAAAACTCCTGGGGTGTCCCTCAAATCACTCTATCTGGGCCTGGGAATCCTAATTCTCCGGTTGCCTGGGAAGTGAATTGGGCTCGTCCTCTGGGAGGGGTCAGTGTAAAGAGTCCACCTCTCCGGACCTCTGCCAGGCGACGCACCAAGCATTACACGCCACTTCCCTTTCATCCGGGCAGTAGACCTCCTCAAGTCTTCTGCCTTTTAAGACCCCACACTTGACTTCACCCAAGAGCGATTTACCAATGTATCACAAACTACATAAAGTTCCAGTCAAATCAACTAAACAGTTATTTTTTTCATCACAAAATATTAGAGGTGCTTATCTAAATTGTCATATCTTTTTATTAATCAATTGAAATAAAACAAAATAAATATTAAATTATTAGTTTAATTACTTAATTTAGCACTTAACATTTATTACAGTTATTACTGAAAACCACATCCAGATTGGTTAAGGCGTTTTTGAGAACAGAGTGCTCAAAGGCACAAATAAACAGAAAAATTTGAATAATGATTGAGTTCTGTTGCATTAGTAAAGCCCCCCAATTGTTGTTTTTTCTTTTATGTCTACCATGTACAGTACAATTTATAAAGTAAATACCACTACAATTCAGGTCTGAAGTCATCAGACTTGGGCTTGAAGACCACAGCAGCGCGCGCAGCACGTCGCATGCTGTCTCGAGAACAAAATCCTCCCATAACTTTGATGATGAATGCTGGCATCGTCAAACCTCTTGTAGAAGCTCTGGACAGAGATGATTGGTGAGTTTAGAAATTTAAATCACTTTCTAGACTTTTATTTATTTAGGCTCATAATTATATAAATTATGTACTAGTGCAGTAATATCATTGCTGTGCTCGGATTGCGGTAATGTCATATCTACCTACAAATCATAATGTAAATGGAGAAGCTTTCTTAATTTAGCGGAATAGTATATTTAATTTTTAATACTAATAACAAAGGTTTAATGCTTTTAATGATAGTATTCATTTTCGTTAGTAAATAAACAAAATGTCATGTAATTATATTACAATTAATTGCAATTTAGGATAAATTATGTTTTAAATACGGAAATAATCACATTGTTTTATTTTTTGTATTATTTAATATTGGTTGTATGTGCCGCGTACCATTGCCTTAACACGTAATAAAAAAAGTAGCCGCGCATTTTATATAAACAGTTCCGTGATGTTTTGTTAATTTTCGATGTGTTATTATTAAAAATGTCGTCGTCAAGTAGTGCAGAAGAAGAAGACGTAAGCTTGACCCCATTGGAAACACAAACTGAAGATCAAAACGAAAGTGATAGCCTAGTGCCGCCAAAATCAAGAGAAAAATACCTAGCCGCTTATGAAACCTTCATTCAATGGAAAAACAGCAAAAATGCCCAGTTGTTCTCAGAGAAAGTATTTTTGGATTATTTCGAGGAACTTGCAATTAAATATAAACCCAGTTCACTTTGGTGCATTTATTCCATGTTAAAGACAACTGTAAAAACCAAACATGAGATTGATATGAAGAAGTACCGTAATCTGTTGGCATTTCTAAAAAGACGCTCGAATGGATATGTTAGTCAGAAGTCTAAAGTATTGTCACCAACTGATATAGAAAAGTTTTTAAAGGAAGCTCCGGATAGTCAGTATCTAGCAACTAAGGTCAGTTGAAAATGTCATCTTTACATATAATAAAGGCATACCTTTTTTGATAATCCAGGGAAAAGTCCTGCATAGGCCTGCCTTGAGGGTGGTGGCACCAATTTGCTATACTCTTACAGGCTAAAACACCTGGGGCATCCATTGACTCAGTGTGTGCCGGGCCAGGGAATCTGTATTTTTCTGTTATGTATGTATGTATATCTCTGATGTTTAATTTATAGTAAACTAGTGTATCTAGCCTGCTAGACCCATTTGATATTTTTAAATTTTATTGAGAATATGCTTTGCAATAATTGAAGAAATCTAATCAGCTACTTTAAAGATGATCAGATATTTTCTAATTGAAATAAATTAAATCACTTTCACTAATTTAATTGATTCCTAATTTAATATTGTGTGTGTTCAATGATATTACAATTATATAGTTATCACTCATTTGCATATGTAAATGGCCAGTGATATTATTTTTTAGTATTTAGGCTTTGAGCAAGTGCCTGTAAAGATCTAGTCAGCTGTTCCACAGGTGTAATATCTACAGCAGACACCAGTTACTCAAAAATATTCTTGTTTTTAATTCTTTCTACTTGTGTGTGTTTCTGAGGAAAAGTGAATAAATAATTATTATAGCAACCCAAACCTATTGCTGCAGCATAATATAGAGGCAATAATATACTCAACTCTTCCGTTACTCGATGCAGAAGTATTGTGTTACCAGGCTGTAGACTTGCGGGAGTCTGCTACCCAGACTCTGTGATAAGACGGAGGCAGCCAGTTATGTCTGGCACACTGCCCGTGAGAAAGGTTTGGAGGTATGGGCTCTTTACACCCACACCTCAGAGATGAAGCCTAAACAGGCTGTTTGCACCCTGACCGTCTGGTGGATTTAACCCTTCAATTCCCAGTGTCACTTGTAGGTGACAGTAGTTTATTATTTTTTCTAGGACATGATAATTTATTTTTTAATTCTACCATTATTACAGCAAAGTTGAAGAGTAAAACTATTAATATATTTTTTCACCATGACCAGTATCACCTGTATGACACCTTCCTAAAAAAAGAGGGTAGTTTTTTTTTTGTTAATTTTGTCTTCGCTAAATGTATCTAAACTATTTTAGTAAAAGAGAAATACAGAATTAATATTAACATAGACATGGGAACTGAAGAGTTAAGTCAGTAGGAGTCTGACACACTGGCAGTCATTGTTCTCATTGTGGATGGTGCAATGGTTCTATGCAGGATTTTCCCCAGGTTACAAATAATAGAAGTATTATATTTGAGCTTATTGGAGTTGTTTCAGTGAATAATTTACAAATACTTAGTTCCTTACCAATATTGTAAATTCGACAGTATGTATATGCCATTTTGACATGGAAATAGCACTTTACCTTGGATATTAACAGAGCCTAGTTTTCATTGCAAAAATAAAACTTGAAGCGGTTGACAGAGAATGAAATCTGCTACAGGAAAATGGTTATTTTTCAAGGTTTAACATGTTTTTTTTTTAACTTGGTTCTTTGTAATGTTGTAAAGGGTTGAATGGGGTGAAGGTCGGGAGAGGGAGTGTAGAGGTGTAAAGTTAGGGAGGGATAAGGGAAAAAGAGTGTGGCGGAAGGGCGAGCCCAAGTGAGAACAGGAGATTTAGCTATAAGTTAATATGGAATTCATTATCTTGGTGGTAGAAAGTTCGCTGTGACAGCTAGTAGATGCATAATTGGGCTTAACACGTTCCCACCGGCAGCTGAATTCGCTGTCTCCGGCATCTGATGGCTGTGTAGAATCAAATTAGTCACATCGGGCGGCGCCGTTTGCACGTAATCGCATATCTCTCATTAAGTGCTTCTGCCGACTATGCCTGCGTTCATTTGCAAACTTTTTATCTTTTTATTAGCCAAAAAATTCAAATTAAATTGATTTCTTTCATTGTACCATTAATAGCTGCGCCATGGGACAGTAGTGTATGTACCATAAATGGTACAAGCCGACCGATGGAACACTAATCAATGTACCATTAATGGTACATGCCGGCGGGAACGTGTTAAGGTGTTTTAATCTTAATGTTTATACAATTAAGTGCTTCATTTGTTTGCAGGTTGCATTAATATTCGGCATTACTGGTGCATGTAGACGTCAAGAGCTTAATGATATTACAACAAAAGATGTAGAAACACACGGTGATATGATTTTGGTAAAAATTAACAATACTAGAAACAAAACGCCACGAAATTTTACAATCCAGGGTCCGTTCTATGAGATAGTAAAAAAGTATCAAGCTCTGCGCTCGACTAAAGCGAAAAATGACAGGTTTTTCCAAAACTTTCAAAGAGGAAAATGCACAGTTCAGCCTATTGGTGTCAACAAATTCGGTGCTATGCCAAGAGAAATTGCACAGTATTTAGAACTACCCGATGCTAATACTTACACTGGGCACAGTTTCCGAAGAACTTCGAAAACACTTTCTGGTTCAGGAGCTGATATATTAACCTTAAAGCGTCATAGCAGTTGGGAATCTGATGCAATTGTTGAATCGGACACCGAAGATCCGCTTGACGATAAAGCAAACAGTGCTGAAATATCACGTACAATTGACCTGGAGCCACAAACTAAGAAGTTTTGCCCTGAGACGCAAAAATCTTCTTGTAATGACACTGACAATGTGAGGTTTCCTTCTCCATCTTATGAGCCATCATTCAGCTTTCAAGAATCAACCAAAATAAAATATTCATCTAACTGCTTTCATAATATCTCATTATCGCCGACGATTAAACAAGAAAGTGAAAATAATGACATTGTTAATAATACGATAACGCAAACTGTAAGAATGCCCACAAAAACTATTCATTACCATTTTGAAAATTGTACTTTCACTAATTGTTTTAATAATTAAATTTAATAATAATATAATTCTGCCTTTTTCTTCGCAAGTGTGATGAAAAACGTCGTATGAAACACGTGTGCATTGATAATTTCGGAGTCTGCTATCTTATGCCGCTCACATACGGCTCGCTATTAATTTCGCCTTGTCTGTAATTACCAACTTAGTGTTCTTGTATCAAAGACAATATATATTAATATATATATATATATATATACAAATTGGCACATGTGGTATATATATTGTTCAATTACTTCATTTAAGTTAATTATGAGGGAGAAAAGTACAATTTTGTTTAAATATGTTTTGTACACATGTGCCAATTTGTAAATATTTCTTTTCTGTTTCTGATTACTTGGTTTTTTTTTATATATACCAGTGGTCGCCCAGTGGTTGAAATTCGACCACATTAATTTAAAATCTATACTAATATTATAAAGCTGAAGAGTTTGTTTGTTTGTTTGTTTGTTTGTTTGTTTGTTTGAACGCGCTAATCTCAGGAACTACTGGTTCGAATTGAAAAATTCTTTTTGACTTGAATAGATCATTTATCGAGGAAGGTTTTAGGTTATATAACATTACGATGCAATTATTAGGAACGAAGAAATAATGGAAAATGTGAAGAAACGGGGAAAACTATTCATCCTTGAGGGATTCCATTGCGTGCGCTGCAAAAACGGTTCAAGATACCAAAAATATATGTAAGAAAGAATTATTCCTCTTGAAATGATCTAAAAAATGTTCGTTACAGTATATGTCTATCTTTTAAGATTAAGTCACTAGAACCGTTTTTATGGTAAACAAATTTAGTCGAAATTAATGCATTATTTGTTAAGAGTTGTATCAACGTAATAATATTAATCTTTATCCAAATAAATGTGTTGTTGATTAAGAGTATTTAATTGTGAACAAAATTGTCTTCGACATCACTTAATTTAAATGAACATATTAGAAGATATTACAAAACCTTATATAGCAAAACAACGTTTGCCGGATCAGCTATGTCTTGATAAGCGCGAAACTCGAGAACGACTAAACCGATTTGACTGATTTCTTTTTTGTTGTGTTTGTTGAAGTCTGGGGAAGGTTATTACGGAGAGAAAAATTAAAAATTTTTTCTGAAAAAGTCTAAAAACAACACTTTTCTATATTCTCATACAAAAAATTCGTAATAATATTTAAAAGTCAATTTGAACTTTAACACCATACTATAAAGTTTAAATGTCAGTGGACGGGCTCCGGGAAGGCAAAACAATTGAGTGACGTATAAATATTAATGTCAATATTTGTCAATTTTTATACATATAGCATTAAGGCCAGGTTCTTTCAAACAATTTTCAAAAAAATCTGACGGGGAGGCTATTAACATTAAAAAAAACAATATGACTTTGTTTTAGAGAAATAGGGCAGAACAAGGTCTGCCGGGACAGCTAGTAACTAATATATTGTAGTAAATGAATTTCGTTATAAAGCACAAATATGTATTATAGGTTATGTTTGACATTCAGTAAGACTATAGACAAATAATATTAAAGACAAAAATTATTAGTCTATTCTGAATTTGGAGACAGACTTTATCCATAAACAAAAGACTATATATGCGTGTGTGTGTCAAATGCGTGGTAGTGTAATGTTTTTTTAATTGATTTAATGGATGTTTTATGCATTATTTAAAAAACGAAATTCTGCACTTCTTCTACATATAAACTGTGTGCGAAATTTCATACTTCTCCGTTCGCACAATTTTCGTAAAATGGGGTACAAAGTTTTTGCTTCACGTATTCATTTATAGATATATACGTATATGTGTGGAATTTTTGCTAGCTTATAATTAATTCTAATCTCCAATAATAAGAGCATATCTAACCTATCTATTTTTAATATACTATAAAGATTTTGATTAAAATGTGTGTATGAATGTCATGAGAAGAAAAACTTTCGTTTACGCGATGTAGAATAGTTAAAAATTTTAAAAGAATATATTATGATTTTGAAACAAAAACTCGTATCATACTACTAATACTGAATCAGTATTAATAAACATGTTTTTCAATGTACAATGAACGTTTTATTCAATAAAAAAAGAAACTATTGTTACCATCACATGATGGTGCCATCTATCGATATTTATGAGAACTATAGCTCAATATTATTTAATTACTAGCTGACTCGGCAAACGTTGTTCTGCCTTATAAATTATTTCTAGTGAATGTCTTCTGTATTATAATATACAATTTTGGTCATAGTGGCTTCCACATAAAAGGATATATGCTGTCGCGGACTTTTATTTAAAGCTATTCAAGACAAACAATCCTACGGTACATCATCATTAGTGTACGCCAAGATAGCTCTCAGAGACCAGATTTTGTTCCGACTTAATTGACATGTATCGTTATAATACGACCAAAATTACATAAAATAATTACAAATTGCAGCCTATATGTTATTCCGATGTATAATCTATATTACTGTGGCAGTTTCATGCTAACCTGTCCAGTAGTTTTATCGTGAAAGAGTAACAAACATATTCACAAACTTTCGCATTTATAATATTAGTAGGATTGCATATAACAATGTAACTGATTGCTGCTTGTATCTGGATGATGTAAGAGAAAAAACTATTATTGTGGACCTTTATTAGCGCAACTGAAACCCAGAGCAGTGAGTGTTAGAATATTTACATGGGCATTTGTGCGCGCTAATCTCGGAAACAGCTTAAACGATTTAGATGCGATTGTCACTAATTGTGGCGAGCTTTATTTAAAATTTGGTATACATTTTATTTCTATTTGTTTTTCAAAAAATGTTGTCATGTTAAAAAATTACGTCGAACGTTTATTACCAACCATGCTATAAAATAACTGTTCAGTTAGTTTGAATGAAACTTTATGTATTAACTTATTTTGTGGTTTATATGTAGTTGTTGATATATTTCTAATTGTCTGTATAAATAGATTTTAGAACAAAACTGTAAAAGATAGAATGAAATGATTCTAGCCTTGTCTTTTATGTTTTATTGTCTAGTAGCTGTCCCGGCAGACCTTGTTCTGCCCTATTTCTCTAAAACAAAGTCCCATTGTTTTTTTTAAATGTTAATAGCTTCTCCGTCGCCTGTTTTTTGAAAATTGTTTGAAGGAACCTGGCCTTAATGCTATATGTATAAAAATTGTCAAATATTGACATTAATATTTATACGTCACTCGATTGTTTTGCCTTCCCGGAACCCGTCCACTAACATTTAAACTTTATGGTATGGTGTTAAAGTTCAAATTGACTTTTAAATATTATTACGAATTTTTTGTATGAGAATACAGAAAAGTGTTATTTTTAGACAGTTGCAGGGAATTTTTAAAAATTTTCTCTCCGTAATAACCTTCCTTAGACTTCAACAAACATAACAAAAAAGAAATCAGCCAAATCGGTTCAGCCGTTCTCGTGTTTCGCGCTTATCAAGACACTAGCTGATCCGGCAAACGTTGTTTTGCTATATAAGGTTTTGTAATATCTTCTAAGATGTTCATTGAAATTAAGTGATGTCAAAGACAATTTTGTTCACAATTAAATACTCTTAATCAAAAACACATTTATTTGGATAAAGATTAATATTATTACGTTGATCCAACTCTTAACAAATAATGCATTAATTTCGACCAAATTTGTTTACCATAAAAACGGTTCTAGTGACTTAATCTTAAAAGATAGACATATACTGTCGAGGACATTTTTTTAGATCATTTCAAGAGGAATAATTCTTTCTTACATATATTTTTGGTATCTTGAACCGTTTTCGCGGCGCACGCAATGGAAGCCCTCAAGGATGAATAATTTTCCCCGTTTTTTTTCACATTTTCCATTATTTCTTCGCTCCTAATAGGTGCATCATGATGTTATATAGCCTAAAGCCTTCCTCGATAAATGGTCTATTCAACTCAAAAAGATTTTTTCAATTCGAACCAGTAGTTCCTGAGATTAGCGCGTTCAAACAAACAAACTCTTCAGCTTTATAATATTAGTATAGATTTAGCGATTCATTTTTATATTATAGATATTCTCTGTCTGTACTAAAATAAACTTCATAAACTAACGGCAAGGTATCGCCGTTTGTAGAAACCCTACCTGCAATGCTTAAGATTCTGCGTTTGAGTTTCCGTACCAGCAACATTTTCTGAGATGAGCAGATTAGTTTCTTATGTGTGTATATCTTTGGAGTTAGGTCAGTTGGCGGAGTAATCCTCAAAGAAACAAATGTGAACAGTAAAGATTTGAATTCATCCCTGTGTCCATTTTCTACGTTGTTATTGTAACTGGTTTGGTAGAGTGACTACAAAGTATCTGGTAGAAAGAACAGTGGAGTCCATCAAAGCCAACGACCACTAAGGGACGAGAATTATATAAGGCCAAGGTCAGGCCTTGCAAGGAATATTGTTCGCATCTTTGGTACTTTTTTTTTTGAAGCGGTCTAACTACCGATTGCCGGGAAAGGCATTTTCAGTTCAACCGGGCTTATGGGGCGAGCACAGAAGGTGCTCAGCCAGTGAAATTTTTGGGTTGGGTGGCAATGCAAGGGCACCCCTGTAGGTACGAACCTCGACTTGGACCGCCAGCTAAATAAAGTACTAACCCTGCGGGTGCTCTACCAGCGTTTCGGAAGTGACTACCTTGAGAAGAAACGCCGAAAGAAACTCAAGGCTGCGTCGGAGTAAAACTGCGCCTCGGTGCGAATACGCACCGGTTAGCAGCAGTTGACTGAATTATCCTTCTTCGGCGACGCCGGTGTCGTGGAGTGAAAGTAGTGTGTGTGTGTACCTCACTGTTTGATCGGTCGGTGGCATCTTTGGGACGGTTCTGCCCAGTACTTACATGATGCCCTGGGTAGGTTGTAGCGGAGGGCTGTCCGCATTGTGAATGATCCTGACGTGGCTAAGCATCTTGAACCGCTCCAGTTGCGCAGAGATGTTACCTCACTGAGCGTTTTCTACTCTCTGTATCATGGCGAGTGTTCTGAAGAGTTGTTTAACCTTGTTCCGCCCTCTCCCTTCCTGAATAGAACCACGCGCGCGGGTTTGCTAAGTCACAGCTGTACGGTATCTCATATCCCGGCTAGGACTAAGAAGTTCTCTAACTCGTTCTTTTGCCGTGTCGTTGGTCTGTGGAATGGTCTTCCGACGAGCGTGTTCCCACCGTCCTATGATATGGGATCCTTTAAGCGTAGCGTGAATATATATTTGTGCAGGCCGGCATGATCGCTGCGACAACCGATGAGTTTTTTCTTACCTTTCGATAGTCGTTGGCGTTTTGTGGACTGCACCATGCTTACCATCTGGTATGGTGCAGCGACAAGGTCAAGTCAGTTTACAAAAAAAAAAAATTAATGTCAGTTATGTCATCACCAGTTATTGTGATAGTAATGCCGGTCAACATTAACCGTACTGAAGGACTCTACCAGTGACGTGCGTGAATTAAATATTATATTATGGCAGTGAATATTATAGTGCTTTCATAGGAAAGATAGACGGCGTGAATATAGAATAGATATGAATATAAATGGTTCCTTGTTTTTGTTTAATTTTAAGCAATTTATTCCAGACTTGTTTATCATAAGGGCATGCAATGCTTGTATGCATCTATGGAATGAACGCTACTGGACTCTAGGTATGTTAAGAACTGGGCGTACACAGAGATGATTCATGATTTGGGTAAAATAAATGTACGATTGGCGGGCAATGGAGGAAAATCGTTCCCAGCAGTGGGTTGGAGAGGAAGCGAAGTGTGAATAGATACCCATTGGGCAACTTGGTTCGATCATTAACTTGATGTTCACCTTCTACCGGCTGTGATTGTAATTAAATGTAAAAAGAGGTCAAGAACGAGTCAAATCTGCGCACAAACGATTCCGTACAAACGTGTTATTTTATTTTTTATATATCCACAGAGTTATAGAGATATATATATAAAAAAAATTAGCTGACCCGACAAACGTTGTTTTGCCATATAAGTTATTTCTAGGTGATAATTGATCAGTTATTGAGCGAGATGAAAAATTATTAATTTTATAAAATGGCTATTAAAAAATAGGGGTTCGTGATAAAAGGGTAATAATTTAGGGTTATATGTATTGCTTAATGCCACATTATAAAAAAATAAAAACAAAAATAATTATCCGAAAATTAAAAAATATATATTTAAGGGTGTACAACCTTTATCACTTAGGGGTATGAAAAATAAATAGCAGCCGATGCTCAGGCCTACTGAATATGCATATAATATTTGATAAAAATCGGTAAAGCCGTTTCGGAGGAGTGAGGTAACTGACATTGTGACACGAGAATTTTATATATATAATAGATACACAAAAAAGATACAAAACAAAAATAAGATAGGAGACACATCAATAAGAGAAAACGAATTAACTATGTAAAGAAAAGCAAATACAACCAAGAAAAAATTAAATTTAAACTGACATTTATCTCACCATTGTAATAATAGCAAACTTAGTTTTATAATGTAGTTTCACAGCTTTCCAGATTTTTTCCAATACTTGTGCTGTAATGTCTTTCTTCTTGTTATCATGATTTTAGATCAACGGGAAGCAGTCAATAGGTTTTGATCCTTTGCGAAAATGGCAAAACGATAAAAAATACGGCATACAGACTTATCATTCAATTACGTTGTCATAAATATATGATTTTTCCGGGGTACAAGATACTGCCGACCTGAGTATTCGATATTAATTTCAAGTTGATACCTCCATGCGGTTCTAAGATTAAAGGGCTCAACCATACAGACGAACAACAAAGTTATTCTATAAGGGTTCCATTTTTTCTTTTAAGGAAAGAAAATGCAGAGCATCGACGTAGAGTTGCCTGCTTCACGGTCTTTTGCCGGTTGCACGGTGGAGATTGTTCTCAAGAACTACATTCTTTGATACCACCAGCCCCACTCCATCACAAAACCACTAGACATTGTGTTGGATACCATCCGTATGTGGTGGATGTTCCTTATATCCGCACGAAAATATTCGCTTCTACATTCATCACGCGAACGGCTAAGGAGTGGAATATCCTTCCAGCGGCCATATTTCCGCGATCTTATGACCTGGGAGTCTTTAAGAGAAGAGTGAATAGGCATTTGCTGGGCGAACACGTTTTATCATCGAACACATCTTCACCTTCCACCAGGCGTGATTGAGGTCAAGCGTTCATATATAAATAATAAAAAAAGAAGGGAACTCTAAAAATGGTAAAATACTCTTTCTGAAAAAGGAATATATAGAGAAACTCGGAACTTTTATTTACAAAACAATGATATACAATGTTTTAAACTGGGCATGTAGACACCATTTTGCTTGCAGTCATCTATAGACAAAGGTAAAACTACAGTCAACGACATCGAAGGAATACTCATATTTAGTCGTAACATCCGGTGATATTTTCGAGGTACTATCGGTCATATAGGATTCAGCCGGGACGTTTGTTCCGGGTCAATATAACCGGTATGTTCTTCTAAACGATGTCGCCATAAACGGTTTTGACTGTACTTTGACCTATAAAAGTGTGGTACAAACCTTTTGCCGTAAGGATTGTTTTACGCCTAAGAGAAGAATCATTATAATTTAATTGTTTCAGTGCTGATCTTCAGTTTGAAGCATCATGGGCCTTGACCAACATCGCCTCTGGCACAAGAGACCAGACGATGGCCGTCGTTGACGTAAGTGTATCGAATTACGACTTTTTTTACAACCAATACAACCAATTTCATATACAGATGTTCCTTCTCTTTTGTGTATGGCCAATAAGACAGGAGCGTTTTTGAGTGGAGATCCAATTGAGTCCAGATCACAGGGTGACGCTGGATTCAAACCTCTTTGGGCTGTTTGCTCTGGGAAACATTAGGGGAGGTGTATAGTCAGCAGTAGACGTCTAGTGGCTGATATGGTAGTCAATTCTTTATCTGCCGGTGGTAATCCTTTGAACGTCTGTATATGATGGTCAGCAAGATAACAGAGACTCTGTCAATGGATTCCCGTTTCTTGGTAAACGTTATCTTTCGTGGACTACATTGTATTGGACGAAACTAAAGTCACGGCCGCACGCGGTGTAAAAGGTGACAGGATGAGCGTAGAAAAATAAGAAAGGATAGGGTTTTTGGCGGTAGGCTATTGCCCGAACTGGGTCATGACCACAGTGCACAAATGTAAAGACCATCATAGTGACTCACTTCGGCCTGTCGCGTTTAAAACTTGTATGACACTTTTTTTATATACAACGTTACTGGTAACTAACGCAAAACCTCTTAAAGGTAACTTAGGTACATCAAGACTAACAACATTTGTTCTATGACTTTTGCCAAAACTCAACACATCCTAAGATATATATTTTTTTAGTTTTAGTGGGGATTTCTATCGATCGTTAGCTCTATGTTTAAAGTTCAGTCATCTGATGCCACGAAATCGTCTGCCCCAGTTGCATCGCGCCGCCTTTCAGAGTATTAAGAAGATCAGAACTGCAAATTTGATTTATTTTAATTTTTTTATGGGGATAAAAAGATTGAATTATAAAAAGTCTTAAAACAAAAGTTGTTTGTACCCAAGTCACCCTTAAGAGGTTTTGCGTTAGTTACCTGTATCCCTGTATATAATTCCGCAGATGTCCCGTTTTGGTAAAAAAAAATGGTTACGTTAGTTATACAGTTACAAAATCTATCAATTTTTACCTACAGGGGGGCGCAGTACCCAAATTGATCACGCTATTGGCCCGTGGAGGCTCTGTGGGTGAGCAGAGCGCCTGGGCGCTGGGTAATATCGCCGGCGATGGCCCTGAAACTCGGGACACCGTGCTTAGAGCAGGAATTCTACCGGCAATGCTTCCACTCCTCAGCACAACCACTCCCGCTAGTCAGCTGCGCACTGCCGTCTGGACTTACAGCAATCTGTGCAGGTGGGACATTACAGTATCAAGTTTTATGTAAGGGCAAGGCAAACTGGCGTACAGCGATAGTAAACGATCACTATTTCATACTAGCTGTCCCGGCAGACATAGTTCTGCTCTATTTCTCTAAAACAAAGTTTTTTTTTATGTTAATAGCTGCCCCGTTAGATTTCATTCTGCCAAAAGTTATTGGCCTGTCGCAGTCTAATAGAAATAAAATTGCATTGAAAGACTTAGTCATATCTAAAGTAATGATATTTTTACTATAATGCCTTATGGGACATTTTTGGGCTTATTTTTTGTTTGATTACCAGGCGTATAAATTATAATATTTATTAATGACATTTATTTATTTATGGGCTGTCAACAGCTCCATTTCAGTTCACATTCACAATCTGAATCACATACATAAGCTAAATGTCGGTAACGGATACCAATAATAGACAGCCACAGCATGGCCCAAAAGCATTAACTAACAATATCAAAACAGACAACTAAAACCAAAACACAAAAAAAAAACAAAACGAATACAAAAAAAAAACAACAAGCAGACAATAATACCTCAAATTAAAATTAAAAATTATATAACACCATGAACAATGCCAAGCTCAACACACGTGCTCACTAATTTTCCTCTTGAAGGCCGGCATTGAATCCGCAAAAATATCGATGTTCCTATCTCCGGCCACACACTCGTTATATAAACGTGACAGCCTTAGCACTATAGAAAAGTGACCATCTTGTAATCAACTTACAACAGTAATCAACTTGGAAGGCATACCTTTTTTTTTTGTTTTGATTGACATCATATGTTTGATAGCTGGGGACAGTGTGACAGAGTGGTTTGTATGGGAAAATGAAATTGTTGTTTTTACTATATTCCTATATATATACTATAATATTAATCTGATTACCTTTTGCCCATTTTTTGGAACTTTGTCAATGTACTAATTCTTTTTTTATATTTTCCAGAAATAAAAACCCACTGGTTAAGTTCGATTTGGTGGCGCCAGCTCTTCCATATATATCTGACCTACTGGACTCGTCGGATTCAGAAGTTCTAGGTACTGTAACGAGAAGCGATCTTTATTGATTTTTTTTTACACTGGCTCGACATAGTGACTACGGTGCACCGATGGTAAGTACAGTGTAGTCCAAAAACGAAAGCTACCATCAAATAATGAAAACCCATTGACAGTCTCCGACGTCATGTCGGCCCACATGTGCAACGACTGAAGGTCTCTAAGTATATGAGTTACTGGATATACACAAGCTGATCCCGTAACGCGACAGGCCAAAGCGAGTCACTATGACGGGCTTTACACTTGTGTACTGTGGTTATGACCCAGTTCGGGCAATCGCTCTACTACTAAAAAACTATTGGTTGCTGTACCCGCGACTTCGCGTCGAATAATATCTTTATCTTAGGGTAATTGCCTGAATTGGGTCGTGACCATAGTACAAAAGTGCAAAGACCGTTGCCCACCATTTTGTTTTTTTTTTTGGTAACCCGGTGGAAATCAGTTCAGACCGTCAGGGGAGTGGTGAGGGCCGCTACCCCGGTGTGTCAGACTTGCACCGACTAAAGCCACCGGGGTGCCAACTATGTCCTCTCTCCAACTTCGCCGGGCCTGGGTATCCGTATACTTCCTACGGACCCGGCGAGCGACTGGCCTTGGCAGCTTCCTCTCGGGGGGGGGGGGGGGTCAGTTGTTACCCCCTCACTACGTCACGTGGGCACACACACGACGCCGTTGCGGGCCCACCAGGAATGTAGGGGAAGCAGATGATCGCCTCCCTGCCGCCATGACCACATTGTTCTTTAAGTTAGCTTTTTTTTTGTTGACCCGGTGGAAACCCATTATGGGCCGTCAGGGGGGCGGTGAGGGCTGCCCCCACCCCCCCGGTGTGCGAGACTCTCACTGGCTAAAACACAGTCATACGAGAGGTGGGAGAGAAGAGTGATCACCACCCCCCTTCGCCAAGTGGTGCGTGGGAACACGCACGTCACCACTGGAGTATAGCCGAACAGCAGCACCCTCAGGCAGTACTGCTCGGCACTCCTAGAGGAGCCTCCAAGATGGGCGGAGACTCCTCCCGCGACACGTTTTCGGCCGCGGTGGCGGCCTGGGCGTTGCCCTTTCTCCATTTGGCCCGGATAGGCCTTCGCAAGCTATATTTCAATTTGTATTATATTTTACTGTTTATTTATTTTGATAAGATGTGACTAGTGATGAAAATAAACGGGAATTTTTCCAAAGTGCCCAAAAACTTATTTGGGAATATTCCCGGGAATTTACGGAATGTTCTCGGAAGTTTTTGGCAGTTTGGGAAAATTCCCGGGCATTTTTATCACTAGATGTGACCCGACCTGGGCTCTTCAACATTTCACTATGTTTATATGTTTTTGTATTTTCTTCTTTTCTATGTGTTGTTTATGCTACTGTATTTTTAATTTGAAGTGAAGTAAATTTATTTAAAAAAAAATCAAGATCCGGAGCTGGATATAGATTACTGATGGGTTTTAAACAAAATATATTTTTCATTGAAGTCACAATATTATGTTTGCTTTCAGCGGACGGATGCTGGGCCCTGTCATACCTGACTGACGGGCCAAACGAACGCATAGAGGCAGTGCAACGCACGCCTGGCCTTCTGCAGCGCCTCGTGAAACTCCTGGACCATCCGGCCGCGGCCGTGCGCACTCCAGCCCTTCGAGCCATTGGGAACATGCTCACTGGCTCCGATGAGCAGGTCAGCTCCTTGATTTTAAAGTGAAACTTCATTGGCATCTTTATTTGAATATCAATGAAACGAAAAAGAGATACTAAAAACAGACAGACATCTATAGATTTAACTCGGCAAGAGAATGAGATAGAGTTCAACGCTACTTCTACTGCTTGTGAACTGCTACACACACCCCAGAGCACACACGCACGGAACTAAATTACTACAATATATTAAAGATAAATACTAACAAATATGGTTCTGTATTTGCCAAGTGAGCTCTTGGTGTCTTAGTATTTTACTGTTCCAGATAGTTTTTAAAGAAAATGTTCTCATGGAAGTGATTTGTATGTTAATGATAATAAACTCTTTGAACTGAACCTTTATAGGATCACTTTGTTATCCGTCTGTCTGTCTCTCTGTCGAGACCATTATATTTAGGAGCGCGTAAAGGTACCGAGTTGAAATTAATATCAAACACTTGGACCTGCGGTCACTTGCAGTCCTAAAATATTTTACTGGTAAGACAACTCTTGGTCATTTCCTCATGGTCACTGTTGCGTTACTATCACTTTACTTACTGTCACTCTAGCGTTATTATCACTTTTCTTGTCACTCTAGCGTTATTGTCAATTTCCTTGTTGTCACTCTTGAGTTATTGTCGCTTTCCTTATTGTCACTCTTGCGTTATTGTCCCTTCCTTATTGTCACTCTTGCGTTATTGTCACTTTCCTTATTGTCACTCTTGTTTTTGTCACTTTCCTTATTGTCACTCTTGCGTTATTGTCACTTCTGCCTTATTGTCACACTTACCTTGGCACACTTATAGAAGTATCAAAGTACAATACAAAATCACGCAAAAAAAATTAAGACGTTGTTAATCCTTCCAGACTGATCGATGCCTGGAGGCAGGCGCCCTGGATAACATAATGACTCTACTCCGATGTGGAAAATCTTCCCTGATGAAGGAAGCAGCCTGGGCTGCGAGTAACATCCTCGCCGGCACCAAAGAGCAGATTGAACTGTCCATCAGCAAGGGAATACTCGTTAATCTCGGTCATGTATTGGCCAACGAGGATATCAAGTGAGTAAAATTATTAACCGAGCGAAGCGAGATTTCGGAGTCAATTTGGAGAAGATTGAACTTTGTCAGACGCTAGTAACTTCTAAACTAAGTAAGATAACAATTTGAAATTAGGTTTTATATCATTGTAAACCTTTAACTCACAGTAGATATTGATATTAAATGTATTAAAAAAATAAGTTTAAATGGGACTCCTTACATGCAAATGGGTGGCAATTCTTTTTTTGGCTTTTATCATTACATATATGGTGTTGTTGTATAGCTTTTTTTAAAATCCGGGAAGTAGACTTGATGCGATATGCTGCCCGGATAAGAGAGTTCCGCAGGGGTGGGTCCTTTACACCTATTTTTCGCAGCGAGGAAGCCTTAATAAAGCTGTTTGCTCCCCGGGCTTCCGGATTTGGATTCCCAGGCCCGGGTCGAGTGATCGGAGAGACACCCCGGTAGTTTTTACTCAGTAGGAGTCTGACACAATGGGGTCACTGCCCTCTCAGCGGCTCCTGATGGTGTTATGTAGGATTTTCCCCCAGGTTACAAAAATAAATCTTTTTAAGTTGGATTTAAACATTTTTTTTTTATTACTGATAGGTTGGAATTCTACATCAATATCACCCGATGGAAAGTAGTAACGAGGCCGATGATGGAGCGCACTCAACGAATAAATACGGATTCACCCATCGTTTGAAGATTCCCATGTCATAATATGTTGGAAAATTAGACGCAAGAAGTGAATTCCACTCTTTGGCGGTTCGCAGCAAAAAAGAGGAGGCGAATCGCCTCCCCGCCGAGCCGTCGGAAGTATTCGGATTCCCAGGCTCACCAAAGGCGAAGAGAGGGCAGTGCTGGCACCCCGGTGGTTTTAGTCGGGGCAGGTCCGACACACCGGGGGAAGTGGCCCTCACCACTTCCCCTGAGGGTCCGTAGGGATTTCCACCGGGTTAACAAAAAAAAAAAGGCGAATCGCCTCGTGTGAGCAACTGAAATGAAACGAAAAAGTGAAATGAAAAGAAATGAAAAAGTATTTATTTCACCACAAATATACAAAAAAAAAATACAGAAATTTAAATGTAGCAATACAAACAACACACAAAAACAAAAGAAAATACAAAACATATAAACATGGCGAAAATGAGCCCTTCATCAGCCTAAACCCACAGAGGAAGTCTGCAGCGCTGAGCTGAACTGGAATGTTAACCTCATAAAGATGCAAACCCGCACGGCGTCGTGTCAATTTATAGTAGACAGGGGGAGGGAGGAACTAAATTATACAACTCAGCCGCATACTCTGCAGAGTATAGTTTTAGCGTGGTAGGTATGATGGTAGTGACCTACCTTACACTATAGCGCAGGATAGCGTGATAGAGATGAGATGATGAAGAAATGAAAAAAGTCCAGACAGCAGGTTGATAGACGTTTAATAAGCACAGTATAAAGTCTAGTAGGAATAATGAAGCACAAGTAGGATAGTTCAAGTAAGATAAAGTTCACGACACAATAATACAAATAAGAGTTCACGACACAATAATACAAATAAGAACACGAAAATAAACACAATACGAAAACTATAAGTAGCGAGCGAGTGGTGCGTGGAACTAGTCTCAGTGTGATAGCAAGACTGTTTGCCGGGTGCGCGGGCGCTCGCGTCGTGTGTACATGTACAATCCCCCCGCGCGCGCCCGGTATCCCGCGGCTCTCTGGCTTAGCGCCGTTTCCATCGCACGACACGATTTTAAGAAATAAATATCAAGTGTGTTAGTACGAAATGTGTTGATAAAATTACTTAGATAAATAAGCGAAGATAAAATAATGTTATTTAAAATAGTTGTTAGTGATAGGTTAGTATAGTATAAAGAACAAGGAAATAGATAATGTTAAAGACAGAAATAAATAAATGAATAGTGAGTATGCCACATAGTCTATATAGAGCAAAAGGCAGGCCACTCCACGTCAGTGTTCTAAACTGAGAAGCTCACGGGACGTAAGATCCTCTTCGGCAATGCGCCGACCAGCTCGGTGATCGATTGAGTTCAAAGCTGTGAAATGGTGTTGTTATTTTTAATTATTCATAAAATTAATAATTTATTAAGACAACAAATTGAAAGCTTTTAGTTTCTCTTACTTTTGCCAAGTTGTTGAGCTGATGAGCTTCGTATGATGTTGACGTACGTAGTCGCGGGCGCCCAGAGACTTGAGGGAGTATGCTGCCCGGATGAGAGGGCGGTGGTGCGCAGTATCTTGCGCGCCGCCTATAAAAGAGGTACTGGAGGCGTGGGCTCTTTATTCCCATCCCTCCCAGAGAAGAAGCCTGAATAAGGCTGTTCGCTCCCCGGGCGACTGGACGAATTTGGTTTCCCAGGCCTGGGTGGAGTGATTAGAGGGACACCCCGGGGGTTTTTAGTCAGTAGGAGTCTGACACACCAGGGTCGCTGCCCTCACAGTGACCCTGATGGTCCAATGTAGGATTTTCCCCCGGGTTACCAAAAAAAAAAAAACGTAGTCGCGGGCGCCCAGAGACTCGAGGGAGTATGCTGCCCGGATGAGAGGGAGGCGGTGCAAGGTGTCCGGCGCGCCGCCTGAGAGAGGTATTGGAGAGGTGGGATTTTACTCCTACCCCTCCCAGAGAGAACGACGATCTCTGGACGAATGTGGTTTCCCAGTCTCGGGAGGAGCATTCAGAGGGACATCCCAGAGGTTTTTACTCAGTAGGAGTCTGACACACCGGGGTCGCTGCCCTCACAGCGTCTCTGATGGTCGTAACCAGGATTTATCCCGGGATACCAAAAAAAAAACGTAATCGCGGGCACAGCTAGTCTTTGATGAAAATTATTCACTGTTTAGATGCCAGAAGGAGGCGGCGTGGGCGATCACAAACCTCTGCCTGGGTGGTGCTGCGGAGCATCTGGACGCTCTGCTGATGAGCGGGCTGCTAGAGCCGTACTGTAACCTTCTGACGGCCAAGGACCCTCGGGCTGTCACCGTAGTGTTAGACGGGTTGACCCACCTGCTCCAAGTGAGTACATAACATCCCCATACAGTATCATAGATGGGCAAAATGTAACCAGATTTATTAAAAACGATTACATTTTGCATTTTTCATCATTAATATTACTACATTTAGCTCGTCTATGTTTTAAACACTACAGAATCGTCAATTGCATACACATTTATGACTTCTTAATGTTTTGAAGGGATTTAATCATGATTACAGAGCAACAAAATTAAATTTTCGATTTATTTTGTAATGACGCTGCTTCCTTACAAAACAGCCTGTATGTAGGATGCAGTAAATAACGTCCATACTGCCAAGGCAAGGAACAACGCTCCTATGTTGTAGTTGTCTAAAGCCAGTGGCAACCACTTACCATTATGCGGGCAATCCGTCTGTTTTTCAACAAACAATATTGCGATTCTCTAGAATCTTGCCGCAGGCTTAAAGTTTTCCTCTGACCTACGAAAGAATTGAACTTTAAAAATAAAGGAGTGAAAAATTATTTTTCAAATCAGCAGTGTAATTATGAAATTTCTTGTGTTGCAATAGTTGCAATTGTCATTAGGAAACAATGATCCCTGCTCATAAGGTGAGCTGATCATATGTTTGCCTTTCTTTCACATACCATTATCGTTTTCCAACATAGATACTACTATCCGCCAAGCCAGCACAGCTAAAACAATAAATTATAAAATATTATATGCTGACTCGACACAGTGACCTCACCAGGCCTGATGGTAAGCTTGGGACTGTCCAAAACAGCACAAATATTTCTTCACGCTACACATAAAGGACCCTTTCTCATAGGATGGTGGGAGCACGATCGCCGGAAGACCATTCTACAGCTCAACGATTCAGTTGTAAGAGTTAGAGAACTTCTCAGTCCTAGCCAGGATGTGAGTTACCTATACAGGTGATTTTATAGACGAGGGAGATATTTGAGGATACAATAATTTGTACCTTCTTATAACTAATAAAAATGTTAATAACAATATTCCCTAACAAATCATAAAGAAACATTGATGAACAAATGAGAATTTACCCGTAAAAAATTTGGACACCGCAGCGCGTGTGACTTATGATTGAATGGCATGTAGGTAAAATTTCTTTTACGTAATTTTAGGAAAACAGGTAACTTTGTGCAGGAAGTTGGTGTCAGTGGCACACAGACTAAGATCCGGACACATTCCATCTAACAAATTTAAACATGAAACTCAATAATTCTTCACTGTGTGTAAATTGTGGAATCATAGATGATATCCACCATTTGTTGATGGAATGTGTCCGATCTGAACCTGTGAGGGAGGCGTTTGTGAGTGCCTTTGCTCTGAACAGACTTGACATCGGGATGTTTAACAAAATCTTAACAGAACTATTATCTGATGAGACGTCTGGCTTTTTCAGATCAATGGCACCATATGTAATATGTTAGGTATTTCTGTATTAGGGTACGATGGGGCTGACATACGTACAAACGTAAAAGTCCCTTAAATAAATAGAATAAAAAAAAAGGTAAACAGGTAATTGACTCGTTACCCTTTCGTACTTTATCCTGGCTTAGGAGAGACAAAATACCTACTTAATAATTAATTGTTATTTGGACCGTTTATTTTGAAAGTGGTGTAAGTTCATTTTCTTTTGTTTCGAGAAAATTATATATAAATATTTGTTGATTTAAAAATACAGGCAAATTATATGAGGTCTGGCATTGTTTCTATTGTTTTATCAACATTTAGTTTGTTTATATAAATTTGTTTTTGGCTAATTAGACTACGATAATACATATTTAAGTGCAGTAAATGGACTTACACCACTTTCAAAATTAGACAATTGTAATAATCGTTTAATTTCAATTTTGAAAAATCAAATATCGCTTATAATATACTTCATTTTAATATAATTTTGTTTACAAATACGCATAACAACACAACATTTTATTTTAGACGCCAATTACATTGTCATAATTACAAGATGCTGATTACAAGAATTTCTATAATCTTATTCTTTTTTATAATCTAATTAAAATTACAAAGACATTATAAGCTCACTGCCTTATAATATAAAACGATAATTATTAATCTATACTAATATTATAAAGCTGAAGAGTTTGTTTGTTTGTTTGTTTGTTTGAACGCGCTAATCTCAGGAACTACTGGTTCGAATTGAAAAATTCTTTTTGAGTGGAATAGACCATTTATCGAGGAAGGCTTTAGGCTATATAACATCACGATGCAATTATTAGGAGCGAAGAAATAATGGAAAATGTGAAAAAAACGGGCAAAATTATTCATCCTTGAGGGCTTCCATTGCGTGCGCTGCAAAAACGGTTCAAGATACCAAAAATATATGTATGAAAGAATTATTCCTCTTGAAATTATCCAAAAAAATGTCCTCGACAGTATATGTCTATCTTTCAAGATTAAGTCACTAGAACCGTTTTTATGGTAAACAAATTTGATCGAAATTAATGCATTATTTGTTAAGAGTTGTATCAACGTAATAATATTAATCTTTATCCAAATAAATGTGTTGTTGATTAAGAGTATTTAATTGTGAACAAAATTGTCTTTGACATCACTTAGTTTCAATGAACATCTTAGAAGATATTACAAAACCTTACATAGCAAAACAACGTTTGCCGGATCAGCTATAGTGTCTTGATAACCGCGAAACTCGAGAACGGCTGAACCGATTTGACTGATTTCTTTTTTGTTGTGTTTGTTGAAGTCTGGGGAAGGTTATAACAGAGAGAAAATTTTAAAAAATTATCTGAAAAGTCTAAAAACAACACTTTTCTATATTCTCATACAAAAGTTTTGTTATAAGTCAATTTGCACTTTAACACCATAGCATAAAGTTTAAATGTTAGTGGACGGGTTCCGGGAAGGCAAAACAATTATTGAGTGACGTATAAATATTAATGTCAATATTTGTCAATTTTTATACATATAGCATTAAGGCCAGGTTCCTTCAAACAATTTTCAAAAAACAGCCGACATGCCAATAGCTATTAACATTAAAAAAAACAATGTGACTTTGTTTTAGAGAAATAGGGCAGAACAAGGTCTGCCGGGACAGCTAGTAATATTATAATTAGGTACGTAAACTACTAGCTGTGTCCCGCGGTTTCACCCGCGGGACACAGCTAGTATAAAATAAATAAAAAATGACAAAACACTGATCGGCATCCATCTGCTATGCCACCTACCTCTGTCAATTGGACTTACACCACTTTCATAATCGATGATTAGGCAAATTTCAATTACCGACCGATTTTAAGTTATACAAAACACGGTATTTTTTGAGAAATTAAACACGGACTAGTTATGTATATAAAAAAAAACATTAAATTAAGCATGAATTACGTGATAGCTCATTTTTCTCAAAAATGGACTTACACCACTTTCAAAATAAACGGTCCATTTATTCTATCATGTGTGTCATTGCCCCTAAATATGTTGATTATAAATTACTTTATTTTAATGGAAATATTAAGATATCACTATTCCAATATATTTAGAATTAGAACCGCATGCTGAATATCCTCCTTGAATATATCCCTCGTTTATAAAATCAGCCTGTATAGCTGTGAGTCCGCAAACCCATGTGCGTGGTTCCATTACGGAAGGGAGACGGTGGAACAATAAACAAATGAAAATGGTCAAATGTAATTCACAGGCGGCAGTAAAGTATGGTCACCTCGACGCGATGTGTCTAAAGCTGGAGGAGATTGGAGTCGTGGACCAGATCGAATTACTGCAGCAGCATGAGAATGAGCAGGTCAGTTTGCTATATTACATTTTTACTAACTACCCTTTTTTTGTAATACGGAATAAATTTCAGCCTAGGACCATCAGGGACGCGGTGAGGGCAGCGACCCCGGTGTGTCAGGCTCCTACTGACTAAAAACTTCCGGGATGTTCGTCTGATAGTTATTGGGATAACCTCATATACTTTAATATGAACTCTTTAGCGCTTCGTCGTTAGCAATTGAATATGAACTTTTTACATAACATTTTAATTAATAAAATTGACTGTCTCCAACTGCTGCAAAAATTTTCATTGAGAGCCACCGGTAAATATTCCAGACGAGCCGTTTCTCTTTTTCATCCACCTATAAAGCGAACAAACCTTGGATTCAACAGTGCTTTGTGTAGATTATCTTGGGCCTGCAATCTTCTTGGAGATTCGGTTGATTTGTTCGCGGACTCGATGCCGAGATTCGGGAGAAAGGTCTTCGGGTTGTTGAGCACAAACTAATAATTTTTACTTTAATTACCAGTGATACAATATAAATAAACAGGCCACTCTAACGTATGTTGTGGATGCCTTAATAGGAACTGTACATTGTTGATTGTAATTGTGTATGGGTTGTGTGAGTGGAGAATTGTACCGGGCCACTGGCAACCCTGTAAAGAATAAATAATTGAAAGAAAGAAAGAAAACGTTTTATTAGCAGCAGCCAGACAGAAGTGACAACATGCTACAATAAATTACATGACAACCAGAAAAAAATCACAAACAATACATAACTAAAGTCTAGGCCGCCGCCAATAAGGGCCCTGTCTCAGCTTGTGCTACAGAGCACTGGACTCTGCAGCGCTGGTATTATGACAGGGCCTTGCGGACGACACAGCCACTTCACCGGGACAGCTCTACATATACATATATATAAGTTATTCGGATCTTGTTACACAATAAAAACAAAGAAAAAAAAACATAAAAAAAAACACAAATAAGCACAAAAAACCGAATACAATTTGAGCTTTCAATTTAGTCAGCCAAATCTTTCTCTAAACTAAATATAAAACAAAAAAAAATGTTTTCATACAAACATATGTTAAAGGGGCCCACCACATCGTGAAAAACAGATCCCCGCGCACCTATGTATTTAATTTAAACTTGTTCACATAAAAGATATTTTTTTAGTTTATTTTTAAAACTTGCCCAAGACTGTAGTGAATCACGGATAGGTGGCGGTATATCGTTCCAGCATTTCGATGCCGCGAACCTGAACGATCTCCGGAATGCAGTAGTTTTATGTTGCTGTATGATAAATATATTGCTTCACCTGGGCGTGGGAAATCAGATTCATCCAGAGCGCGCGGGGAGCAAAAGCCCTGTTGAGCCAACCTCTCTGGAAGGGGTGCGTGTAAAGTGCCCACTCCTTCAAACCTTTCTCACGGGCAGCGCGCCGTACACTGAACGTGGCTTTCCCTTTCATTTGGGCAGCAGACTTCCTTAAGGCTACTGCCCTTGCTGACGAGACTTTTAGTGAAACTGACCTCAAATTATAAATATTTCAAGTAAATAAGATCTGTTTGTTTCATCTGTTATTTAAATTTTTAGTTTTACTTTGGGGCAAAATAAATGTATTTCATTAAACGTAAAATACTCGAAATTTTGTTAATTACATTAAAGTAATATAATAAAACATCTATATCAAACGTTTTTGTGATGTTGATATTCTATCTTGTACATTTAATTGATTTTGAAAAATAGTGCGATGAAAGTGTCTGGTTAATTTTTTTTCTTCCTTGTATTTTTTTTATATAATTAATTCGAGGAGTGAAAGGCTATTTGGTTTAAGCGACCTTTTTTGGTGATATAGTAATATATATATATATATATATATATTTGGGATCGGTAAAAAATGCTGATTCCGGATATATATATATATATATATATATATATATATATATATATATATATATATATATATTACTATATCACCAAAAAATGTCGCTTAAACCAATAAGCTTAATCACCCCTCGATATGATTTTTTCTTGTTCAACGTCCCTTAGCTTGATTTTTGTTTTGTGAAAACTTTGCTGCCTTATATATCTTTAATATTGCTTATATATTGCAGTGTTTCCTTCAAAAGTTCTTGTTGTATGAACCTTGATTTATTATTGTAAAACTTTATGACCATTTTATATTAATTGTTTGTCTCATTCATTTTATTGTCTTCCTTTGTCGTATATTTCGTGCTTTTCACCTCTTTTTAAATTAAAAATATCATTTTATTATTCCCAATAACCTTGTATTGTTTTTATATTATGTTATATTCTGGATTTTTCTATTTTTATTACTCTTTTTATGTATGTGTATTTTTATTCAATACAGATTGTGTATGTGTGTTTAAATTTTATTATATATATTTAATAAAGAAATAAACAATCATATTTCAGATATACAAAAAAGCTCTTCACATGGTTGAAACTTTCTTTGGAGAACAAGAGGATGAAAACGCTCAACCTGTGCAGACGGAAGATGAGTACCAGTTCGGGACGTCTGCGAGTCATAATATAAATTTTTAACTATATAGCTGTTATGTTTATTTGTTAAGTGAATATAAAGTTTAATAAATAATTCTTAAAGGCTTTTTAAAAATTGCATAAGTTTAAAACATTTGTAAAGTCACACAAAGCTCAAAACATAGTTTTAACAGTCAAGTTTTTAATCAGCGTCTTAACATTATGTGAAAACATTGTTCAATGTTCATAATTTACTTTAGTATAGTTTTATCCTCCATACTTTTATAATTTTTTAAATGATTTTAGTATATAATATCGAGGGGTGAAAGGCTATTTGGTTTAAGCGACATTTTTTGATGATATAGTAATATATATATATTATATATTTGGAATCAGTAAAAACGCTGATCCTGAATATATATATATATATATATTGCAATATCACTAATATATGTCGCTTAAAGCAAATAGCCTTTCACCCCTCGATATAGTGCCTTGTTGTATGTCAGTAAATGAAGACTGATTTTTTATAAGTAATCAATATATAAAGCCACTTTTAAGATTAAATATTTTCATAGAACCGTGTATTTTCTTTAAATATTCATAATTCCAACAACGAGTTGCAAATTTCTTTCTGAAGATGGCAACCTACTTGCCACTAGTATATCCTCCTGGTCTTAGACCAATAATTGGTACCTATTTTAGCAACACCTGTATTATACAAAGGAATTTGCAGCTAAAACACAAATAGTGTTTTAACCTATTTTTCATAAAATAATTCGAGTCCGACTGAAACTGGTTTTCCGGCCAAAACCGAAACTGACGTGTTCAAGTAAATTCCTTAATATACTAAAATTTACCATTATTTGCATTAATTGGGACATGAAATGGAAAATCGGTATATTAATTTTGTTGTAATCATTTGTTTATTATAATATAAAAAATATTAATGACATTTTTATTATTTTTTCAAATTAAGTGTTCATAGCAAAATGTTAATCAGTTATTAATAATCAAATTACTAATTGTTACTGTTTCATTAAATACTAATCATTAGTATTTTGAAATCTTATTAATTAATACTTTGGTTTGTATTTGTACTTAGAAGAAACAACAATCTCTTTTGGGTACTTCTTATATAAAAATGATAATTATTATTACACTCTTGGTTCCAGTCTCAACAAAGACAATCAAATCACACATTTAGAATTAACAAAGATACCTAGACCACAATTAGTAGGACAGTCATACATACATTTAGAATTAAGTAACACACTACTAAACTACAGTAAACATTTAGGGGGCTTGCACTAACAAATTAATCTAGTTTAAGCTTGTATAAAACGCTTATTAATTGAATTGGTTTGATTCCATCTTAATGATGATTTCAATTTAAGAGTAACTAGATTTTGATTTAGTGCAAGACAATAAATACAGATCAGTGCTAAATAGCATTTTATATAACTCTAAACTAGATTTAATTTGTTAGTACAAGCCCCCTAAATGTTTACTGTAGTTTAGTAGTGTGTTACTTAATTCTAAATGTATGTATGACTGTCCTACTAATTGTGGTCCCTTAAATTGAAAACAGTTATAAAATTAAATAAAAAAAAACTTCTAAATATCTTATATTTAGCCTTACATTTTTGGTTTTTCGTATTATTAATATTCATAATTAAAGTCTTATATTTTACGCCAAGAAAAGCAGTTTGTCTGTGTTTTGCCACGTAAATTATTGCGACGATCTGTGTATATTTGGCCAGCAGCACTGAACAGCTGCTCACTTTGGACACTGGTAGGTGGAGCTGAAAGGTTTTTAATACCGCACTTCTCAATATAGGATATGGACTGCTGTTCTAATAACTGTATATGTCAGCATTGCGTTGTAACAATGGCTCCGATAGGTAAGACTGATCCTTTTTTTTTTTTAGAAAGTGTTATATGTGTTCAGATTGTGTGGTCTCTGATTAGACCTATTATCTTGCTATATGTGGTGAGCTTCGGTTTTCGGCAAAAGTTTCGGCCTATTTTGAAACCGAAACTGCCGCCGAAACTTGATTTTTGGCCGAAACCAATACCGAATTTTCGGTTGAACACTAAAAATAATAGATGTTATATTTTAAACAATTTATTCAAAAATACTTAAAATACATGAGAGGAGAAAATGGAATTATGTTTAACACAAAATGTTTGATAATGTTATCTTCTAGAATTATAATGGATGTTAACTTAAGCTTTATTCTGATCTTTTAGTTTCTCCAGTTGTTGCCTGAAAATAGCAAATCAATTTTAATACTTAAATTACCTTAAAGGTCATTTAAAAATAGTCAAATTGTACTGCATAACAAATTTAAACATAATGTAATGTAAATTATTTAAATTTGCCACCATGTTTATCAGATTCCATGGGCTGGCCAATTACAAGACTCCATAAGAGTATACTGGGATAGTGCTTTACTTTGATTGGTTCCAAACTAGTGGTGAAGGATGCTTAGTTAACATTGTACAGTCAGCCACATAGCAATGGCGATTCTTAAAACTAGAACAGCATGCAATTAGGTAGGTTTTGGGGGTCAAAGCTGCTTGCGTCCGTAGGCTATACCCTAGTTTCCCTACACGTGACTCCTGGGTGGTGCTAAACGAGCAGCAGCGAGGTGGTAGGTTGTCGGTGCCCGTCTGGATCGCGACCACAGTACATGGGTGTGAAGCCCGTCATAGTGACCAGTTTCGGCTAGTTGCGTTTCGGGATCAGCTTGTGTATCCAGTAGCTCATATGCCTAGAGACCTTCAGTCGTGGTATATGTGGGCCGACATGACAATGTAGACTATCAATGGATTTTCATCCTTTGACAGTGGCTTTCGTTTTTGGACTACACTGTACTTACCATCAGGCACTCTGTAGTCACTATGTCGAGCCAGTGTAAAAAAAAAAAAACAAAATATTGAACTGTACCAAATGGTACAATCTTAATAGTATCATTCAGGTGGTGACAATACCGAATCCACCAGACACCTGATTTGGATTGCCACACTCTTCACAGGTTCTCATACATGTTGTCCAGACCCTTGTGAACTATAACTGAAAAGCTTTTGTATCAGCAGAGCAACTTTCTACCCCAAGGATGATATACTAGGCTATTTTAACAGGTTCAGGATGTCACAGAAAGTTTAATAATTTTTATAATCCATTTATATTCCGCCATTTAATTTTGCTTAAGTAGTGTGGGTGCATTTGGGAGTATGAATTCTATATGTACAAATATCTAAACAAACCACTACTTGTAGATCATACAAATATTCCATACGAGGTTTAAACTCACTCATCTTAGTGAAGAGTGTTGCAGTTCAGCTACAATGCTGAACGGGACATTGCAAATTAATCAATCCAACTAATTAAATAGAAGTTTAATATATTCTAACCTCAATTGTTGATTAAAATCATCTTGTACTATGTCATCCTCCCAATTATCTTCCCATACGGAAACATCTTCATCATCAGCGTCTTCAGTACCCCAATCTTTAAATTAGAAAACGAAGTTGTAACAAAAGGAAAGTAAAAAAGATAAAATTATATTTGAATGGAAACATACTTTCAGCGGGGAATTCTTCAAACTCATCGTCTTCTTCAAGCAGACCAAGATCAACGTTTTGTCTATCTGCCATTATGAGTTTAGATTTTAGCAATAAATGAAAAAACTGAGATTGTTTATAAAACACCTTTACAAAAGCGAACGCAAATTGCAATTTTGATTTTGACAACAACTTTTTTAATTAGTATTAGGTACCTGGGTATAAGTCCTAAGATCCATACAGCCAAATTTGACAAATAACAGTATGACGATACCAAGCTTAAAACAAAAATACCACAATTTATTTCAAATATAAAGTTTTCTCTTAGATTATATTCGATAGATTCGATTATATTACAGTTTTCTATTCGATAAATATAAACAGAAAGTATCATTTAACTTATAAATTATCTGCCGGTTAAAATACCAGAGTTTGGTAAATTTTTAAAGATATTTTACGAAATCCTGCTGGAACTTCTGAAATTGTCAATCCTTTATAAAATCTGCTATATGCTAAACTAGAGCTCTAACCTTGTTAACATTGTAGAATGTGTATAAATTCTTAAACTTTTTCTCCTTATTTTTATTGGATGGTTCAATTCAAGAAATGTCTAAACTCATTATTAATTCAAAAATGGGGTATACTAGTCAATTTTTGCTTTTGAGTCTCTATGGAGTGGCCTTACTGCTTTATTCTCTAACAATATAACCTTGGAGATTAAAAAAAAAATGAAGTTAACGACCTCTAAAAAATACTAATGCCTAAATCGACAAATGATATATCAACCATTATCTTAACATCTTATTTTTTAATGAAAAGGTTACTACTGTTTCAGAGAACTTTATCAAAATATTTTTAGATATTATTAGACATATAGACAATAAAGATTATTATTACTAAGAAAAATGAAGGAATCAACATCAGCGGATTATCAAGGAGCCTATATTTTCATTTAAATGAAGTAGCAAATTTTATTTTTAAAGGTTTTTTTATATAATTAAATAATACTAAAAGTATATAATTTTCACACATTTATTCAATCTTAAAAATAATATTACTAAATAAATGACATCAGATAGTTCCATTTCCACAATCTGAAATAAAAAAAACTTAAAGCAACATTATATCACATAATAATATCACATAATAATGTGTATTCAGACTAAATATTGGTTAACAGTAAGTGCTTGTACCTATTATACCAATCTACATTATATTAAAATATATATATATGTCACTATAAAGCCATATTTTCTTTATGCAGGAATTATAAAAGAAAAATAATATTCATATAATTATCTTTTGCTATCTGCTAAAATGTAAGTTATTTTATTAATACATTCGAAAAGTGTGAAAATCTATAGTTTTGTTCAATTAAGTGGCTTTATAAAATAGATTTATAAATATCAGATTATACATATTATATTATTTAATAACGATATTCAATGTTTATTAATACAACAATTTACTACAAAAATCTTCTGAAAACAATGTACGTTATTTTAAAAGCCTAAAAAGAAGTTCAATTTCTTCCTGTTCAATATTAATCTAATCGCATTTGATTCTACAAACATTGTCTTAATATTGTACGTATAGCGAACATCATTTCTGTTAATATTTTCCATTACTATAAAATATCTTTAAATATATAATTATTACACAAGGATACAAATATTTTTTGAGTTGAATTTAAAGAAGTAGACGGATTTTTTTTACTTAATAACGTAACATTTTTTTTTACTACCATTGAAGAGATCAATGTACAAAGAAAATCTTATATAACTAACATCGATAAAAAATAAAAAGAAGCTTAAATATACCCTCTCTTTTATCCCATTCATAAACAAATGTTAGCGAGTAACTACGTGCTGCCAACTTCCCCATATTATGTATAATCATCAGTACCTGGTAGCACTACAATTTCTAAAACATCCATGAAGGATGTTTGGCTTTTGGCCACAATAAAATCCAAAATAATGCAGTCGATTTATTTAACTACATTTAAAAGCAAGGTAGTGATGTAAAGTTCTAGGAATTTCTAGGAGCTCGATAATATCGGGTAAAGATGGTCCGAAATATTTACGAAAGAATATTCTGACCTGCGCCAACAAGGAAAGAGGGTTTTTTGCACGCTCGATTAATGTCTGTTTTTGAGTGGGTGTTAGAATGTTGTTTCTTTTTATCATGCAAAGGTCGAAAGCTTCTGCTGCCTCTAGAAGCTTGTAGAAGATGTGCTCATATTCATCTCTAGTGACATTCTGTAAATGGTTGAGTATGCCATCAGGGTCTCTAAACTGGGTTTTCATTATTACCTGTAAATTAAATAAATCTATTAAAATCTTCCAAATCGACATTTAATTAGCAAAATACCTGTTTTAATATCATGGAAATATAAAGTTATAAGGTGAATAGGCCATAACGAAAACAAACCCGGAGACACTGTAATTTGTTTATTCATGGTCAAAAATTCTTAACTAAACTTAAGCGATTACATGACACACCTCACATGCTTAAAAACTAATAAAACACTATATCTTAAAAATCTAATAAATCACTATCGTTTTATCGGGTGAATTTACGCGGCTGCTGAATCCCTCGGCCGGGGGAATCGCACGGAGGATACATGTTATCCTCCGCGCGGGCGCAAGCGAACTCCTAGCTTTACGGTTAGGGTTTACGGGAGGCCTCCCCTCGTACTCCCCGCCGTACCCCGCGGGAACGGAGCTGCGACGCCCGTACAGCTGACTGAGATAGAACTCGCGCTACAAAGTTTTATTTGTGTTAATAAAACTCACCCGTGCGCCATGTCTGAGAAGCAATGTGATAATATCTGCATCAGGTTCCAAGTTACTGGCGAGGTATTCCGCTAGAGCCGGACGCAGCTGAGTCGCATCTTCAGTAGAATACACCTTTAGGTTGGGATCTGCTCCGCTTTCCAACAGGATCTGAAATTTATACGCTTTTTCTTAGTTCTACTATTATTGTTTTGAAGATTTCGTTGATCCTAAAAGTAAAACATACAGGCCTTATCGCAACACACGTCACGACAGGCTAATGACGTATTAGCAGTTGTTGGTTTATCATTCTCTTAAAAAAAGCAAGAATCGAAAAAAACAAGGTGCGGAAATGTCGTAAGACCTAATATAAGGATTAGCTAATGAAAAATTGCTTAAAATCTTTAAAAAGTTGTTTTAAAAGTTTTCTTATCGTAAGATACTGTAAAACATCTATATCGGAAAGCTTACTAACTCACGATCGCACATATGACGCGTCTAATTTCAAAACCCACTAAAACGATTTTTCGTACAAAATTACTTAATAGTTCTAATAGTAATTTGAAATGTTTTTGACAAAGTAAATCTATACTAATATTATAAAGCTGAAGAGTTTGTTTGTTTGTTTGTTTGTTTGTTTGTTTGTTTGTTTGTTTGTTTGAACGCGCTAATCTCTGGAACTACTGGTTCGAATTGAAAAATTATTTTTGTGTTGAATAGACTATTTATCGAGGAAGGCTTTAGGCTATATAACATCACGATGCAACTATTAGGAGCGAAGAAATAATGGAAAATGTAAGAAAAACGGGGAAAATTATTCATCCTTGAGTGCTTCCATTGCGTGCGCTGCGAAAACGGTTCAAGATACCAAAAATATATGTATGACAGAGTTATTCCTCTTAAAATTATCTAAAAAAATGTCAGCGTCAGTATATGTCTATCTTTTAAGATTAATTCACTAGAACCGTTTTTTGGTAATCAAATTTGGTCGAAATTAATGCATTATTTTAGATCATTTCATTAGGACATTTTTTTAGATCATTTCAAAAGGAATATTTCTTTCATACATATATTTTTGGTATCTTGAACCGTTTTTGCAGCGCACGCAATGGAAACCCTCAAGGATGAATAATTTTCCCCGTTTTTTTTCACATTTTCCATTATTTCTTCGCTCCTAATAATTGCATTGTAATGTTATATAGCATAAAGCCTTCCTCGATAAATGGTCTATTCAACTCAAAAAGAATTTTTCAATTCGAACCAGCAGTTCCAGAGATTAGCGCGTTCAAACAAACAAACAAACAAACAAACTCTTCAGCTTTATAATATTAGTATAGATGAATTTTTTCTTTTTTGCTTTTTCACTCTAGAATAATAATTTAAATACCTTATAAGAATGCGATTGTTAAGTCAAAGATTAATTATAAGTTTTTATAAATTTATGACATTTGAAAAAAATATGTTATAGCGGGTTTTGAAATTAGACTCCTCATATAAAGTAAGTTCTATTGCGGAAGTTTTCTTACATCAAGTTCCTCAAAACTTTAGTTGCAGTTTTAATAATTGAAAAGAAATCACTCACTTTGACAATTTGCTTCCTGTTTCCGATATTGTCGGAGCACGCGACGTGGAGCGGGGACCCTATCACGGAGCTTGAGGCGTTTACTTGAGCACCTGCCATTGAAAATATTTTATGTGAGGGTGTTTACGCACTACGTCCGCCTTCCGATTTGTATACGTTAGGTTTTTTTGTATTCCGGGGGAAAATCTTGCATAGGACCATCAGGGACGCTGTGAGGGCAGCGACCCCGGAGTGTCAGACTCCTACTGACTAAAAGCCCCCGGGGTGTCCCTCTGATTGCTCCACCCGGGCCTGGGACACCAAATTCGTCCAGACGCCCAGGGAACAAAAGACGACTTTACGACATGATGACATCTAGAGTCTCTTAGAGGCTCTTGCAATAGATCTGGTGAATTCGATTGCTTGGAGCAAATATCGCCGCAATAAATACTCGCCGTAAAGATAGTTCTTACTGAATTAATTAATTTTGGGAGTCGAAGCTGCTCGCGTCCGTAGGCTTTACCCTAGTTTCCCTACACGTGACTCCTGGGTGGTGCTAAACGAGCAGCAGCGAGGTGGTAGGGCGTCGGTGCCCGTCTGGATCGCGACTACAGTACATGGGTGCAAAGCCCGTCATAGTGACCAGTTTCGGCTTGTCGTGTTTCGGGATCAGCTTGTGTATATCCAGTAGCTCATATACATAGAGACCTTCAGTCGTGGTATATGTGGGCCGACATGACGATGTAGACTATCAATGGATTTTCATCCTTTGATAGTCGCTTTCGTATTTGGACTACACTGTACTTACCATCAGGTACTCTGTAGTCACTATGTCGAGCCAGTGTAAAAAAAAAAATCAAAAATATTAAAAGTAGCCATTAAATTTGTGGTCAATCTTGGCTCACCTGCAGTCAAAAGTAGTTCGACCATTGGCACATCTCCCTTCAATATAGCAAGGTCTAAGGGACTGGGTTTGCTGAATTCCGGGCACTCATAGTTGACCCTGGCGCCTTGCTTTATCATCAAATTCACCAATTCCGTACTGCCTATGTTTAAAATAATAAATTAGAATCATTTTATTCTACATTTTTCTAATAATGTACAGTTATTAACCCCTTACCTTACGATTAAATTTCGAAGAATAGTACGCGTGCAGACAGTTAAATTTAGCGCAATTATATTAAGGTCAATTTAGCAAGAATATAAAAGAGACCTTGTGCAACAATAGTAATATTTTTATTTCTACAAGTTTAAAGAAATTCATATGAAAGAAATATACTGCGGACGACGCCCGTCATTTTCACTCGAGGATTTTCAAACAAATCATCTTCGCCAGTATAGAAAACATCGTGAGGAAACTGGCGTAACATCTTATAATAATGTGTCGTGTCCTAGTGCTGTGAGAACGGTGATCAGTTGCTCTAGTGGTTACGTTGGACACTTTATATAAGCACAAAATGAATTCAACCATTTATGACAATTTTTTGACGAATGGTGAAAAGTGAAAAACACGACTCAATTCGATTTGTAGTATTGTAAAAGATTTACACACAAACAGGGATGGGCAAAATGTAATCTGATTAATGATGAACGATTACAAAATGTAGTCGTAATTTTAATTTTCTTGATCTGTAATCATTATTAAATCCATTTAAAACATTAAGAAAAGATAAATGTGTATACAATCTGGGATTCCGTAGTGTTTAAAACATAGATGAGCAAAATGCAGTCATATTAATGGTAAAAAAAGTAAAATGTAATCGTAATCATTTTTATTAATCTAACTAGCTGTCCCGGCAGACTTTGTTCTGCCCTATTTCTCTAGAACAAAGTCACATTGTTTTTTTTTTATGTTAATAGCTACCCCGTCAGATTTTATTCTGCCAAAACCTATTGGCCTGTCGGCTGTTTATTGAAAAACGTTTGAAGGAACCTGGCCTTAATGCTATATGTATAAAAATTGACAAATATTGACATTAATATTTATACGTCACTCAATTGTTTTGCCTTCCCGGAACCCGTCCACTGACATTTAAACTTTATGGTGTGGTATTAAAGTTCAAAATGACTTATAACGAATTTTTTGTATGAGAATACAGAAAAGTGTTATTTTTCGACAGTTGCAGGGAATTTTCAAAATTTTTCTATCCGTAATAACCTCTCTCAGACTTCATCAAACACAACAAAAAAAAAAATCAGCCAAATCGGTTCAGCCGTTCTCGAGTTTCGCGCTTATCAAGACATTTTGCGATTTATTTTTATATTATAGATTACATTTTGACCATCTATGCACTCAAATATAGACTTTAAATTTATGATCGAGAAGAAAACAGATACTTGCCACTGAGAACGGCGTAATGCATGACAGTCCTATAATCGTTGCGAGCGTCTGCCATGGCATTGACATCAGCGCCGTGGCTGATGAGAAGCAGAACAGCGTCCATACCCTGGTGAAGAAAGAAATCAAGTAACCGGTCTCCTCTCCAGACGAAAGTTCTATCACAGTTGCAAGCATCATATTGCTTTAAATTTTTATTTTTTTATTTTACACTAGCTCGACATAGTGACTACAGAGTTCCTGATGGTAAGTACAGCGTAGTCCAAAAACTAAAGTGACTATCAAAGGATGAAAATCTATCGATAGTCTACATCGTCATGTCGGCCCACATATACCACGACTGAAGGTCTCTAGGTGTATGAGTTACTGGATATACACAAGCTGATCCCGAAACGCGACAAGCTGAAACTGGTCACTATGACGGGCTTTACACCCATGCACTGTGGTCGCGATCCAGACGGGCACCGACGCCCTACCACCCCGCTGCTGCTCGTTTAGCACCACCCAGGAGTCACGTGTAGGGAAACTAGGGAAAAGCCTACGGACGCGAGCAGCTTCGACTCCCAAATATAAATAAATATTAAATATTCTTTTCTTTTCAATCTAATTCTCCTGATGGTGCAATCGTGGTCAGGAGTAAAGTTTGAAGGCGCACAGCACTACAGTTCTCCATATATCCAGGGTTGATCGTGGCAGGCGTTTCCTTTGATTAACAATTTGGTCTCAAAGCTTTAATTTGGACGGTGTAACGTAGCGAAGACCTTCCACGAGACCTGACGCCATTCGTTCTTCCGGAATATACTACGTTCAAAAGTCGAAGGAGTCAAGCTTGCTAATCCGGCGAGCAATGTCAGTAACTTTCATTCTCTGTCGGATAACCTCATTCCTGATTTCTATTATTAATGCTTACTAACAATTAGACACATTGACCTAGTCCCAAATTAAGCTTGCGTTTGTACTAGGGGTACTAGACAAAGATATACATACTTAAATACACATATACATCCAAGACTCGTGACCAACTCAGCTGCTGATCTCAGAAAAGTTTTCCACTACCGGGACTCGAACCCAGGACCCAAATAGGGTCACTACAAACGGTGCTATCAGGTTGTATCGCATATAAAAAAAACTGGTCTAACGTCCTCACCCTTCTCTGGCGTGCAGCCTTCATCAACGGAGTCAGACCAGCCCTGTCTCTAGAGTCAGGGTTAGCTCCAAACGTGAGCAGCAGCTCCAGATACTCGGGATCCGAGACCAGGTTGATCTCGGAGCCGAAGAAGTAACGCTTGTTTGGGTCAGCACCGTGTTCTAACAGGAGACGGGCTACCTCCTGGAATTCAAAATCACGTGATAAATGCTATTTACCTATTGTACCATATTTTTAACTGACAATTTCGATCTTTATTTGAAACTAGCTCACCCGGCAAACGTTGGTTAGCCATATAACTTATTTCTAGTGAATATCTTCTGTATTTTGGTCATAGTGGCTTCCACATAAAAGATATATATGCTGTCGAGTGGTATATACCTATGCGAGGGGACATTGGATATATAAAATTATCCTAAATAAAATACGATCAGTCTCGAATGTGTGTTTCATTGAGTGTCACCTTTATTATAAACTATATTGGTATTTACCAACGAGGACTTTTATTTAAGACTATTCAAGACAAACAATCCTACGGTACATCATCTAACTTGTATAACTCCAATGGTTTAGGCAGTGTACGCCAAAATAGATACACCTTATCAGAATTAGCTACAAAAATACAATAAATAGAAAAGGATATAGTTTAAATTATCTTAAGTACAACTATAATAAAAAGCTTAAGTAATAGCAATATATACCATAAACAAATTATTAATATATACCTAAAACAAAAGCAAAAGTATAAGTGAAAATAAATGAAATAAACTACTTGTAACCAGAGATGGGCAAAATGTAATCTGATTAATGATGAACGATTACAAAATGTAATCGTAATATTAATTTTCTTGATCTGTAATCATAATTAAATCCATTTAAAACATTAAGAAATGATAAATGTGTATACAATCTGGGATTTTGTAGTGTTTAAAACATAAATGAGCAAAATGCAGTGATATTAATGGTAAAAAACGTAAAATCTAATCGTTAATCATTTTTAATCTGTTTACATTTTGCCCATCTATACTGTAACTCATAGATTATTAAATAGATATCATTTTAATTCTATTTCTGATCGTATCTTACATAATGTTTATTTCTAATGGCCAGACGAAGCGGTTCATCGCATAAAGTGGTTCTCGGGAACTCTTCGCCGGTGTCTGGTCTGTAATCCACAGCAGCACCACTCTCTAGTAGAAGCTTAACCAATTCTGTGTATCTGTAACATTGTATGATACAGTTTACATGAAAACTATCATATTGTTCTGACATAATAAGGGTGAAATTTGAACCCCAGATCTCTAGACTTATTTGTATCACACAGTTATTGTTTCAAAAAGCGAAGATAGATTCGAGATGCTCTTTCGAATTGATTAACTGTCAAACAAATCACCAACGATGTTGGAACAGAAAAAATGCTGCTATACCTATACCGTTTATTCTGAAAAACAGTGGCAACAGTAAATATTAATTAGACGGATGTTTACATGTGGAATGTCGTGCCGTGGAATATCGATAAGCGATTCTGGAATATCCGGGAAGCAACATAAGGTGTATAGATTTCTCTAGATCTTTCTAAAAAAATCACAGAGTTCACAAGATAGTTTTAGAGGAAGCAATACAAGAAATATCTTCAAGTAATCGAATAAGACTTTGTAGAACATACTGCGATTTGAAAGTATATCTACGAGCGAATATTTCGACTGGCTTTACTCTACGATTATACTTTTAATTGAAGCTCATATTCTGAGTTTTTAGAATCGATAAGATACTTAGCGGATTTTCTGATTATACTCGTATATACCAGGAATGCGTCTATCGGTTTGCGGATTGGTCGCGTTTTCTGCCATATTTTTTTATTCGTTTCTTTCCCTTTAACTAATTATCTAATGTATAATAATGCACTCAGCTTATCATACCTGAAGATTGTGCTTTTGGAAATATTTATTAGTATTGTCATTGTTTTTTTGTTCCGAGTGGAAACGTCGTCTACATAGAACCTAATGGGTAAGCACAATGCAATCTAAACATCGAGTAAGACTATCCAGAGGCTATGTACAATGCATTTGGTGACTTTAATCCTTTGTTTTCACTTGACAGCGACGTAAGCACAAACCGTACCTTTATTGGCCACGCTTGTAACAATATTATCACACTGTTATTCCTTTGTGAGTAATCAGAGCTACATTTATGGCTCTTTTGGTTTCTAAGCCACAGTCAAAGTGGCCCGTAGCGCAGCTAATCACTGTTTTCATTTAGCGTTTTCAACCATCTGTATCATAGCGAGAGTTCTGAAGAGTTGTTTAACCTTGTTCCGCCCTCTCCCTTCCTGAATAGAACCACGCGCGCAGGTTTGCGCTGTCTCAGCTATACGGTATCTCACATTCCGGCTAGGACTATAAAGTTTTCTAACTCCTTCTTTTGCCGTGTCGTTGGGATGTGGAATGGTCTTCTGGCGAGCGTGTTCCCACCTTCTTATGATATGGGATCCTTTAAGCGTAGCGTGAAGAGATATTTGTGCAGGCCGGCATGATCGCTGCGACTATCGTTGGGTTTTTTCTTACCTTTCGATAGTCGTTGGCGTTTTTTTGGACTGCACCATGCTTACCATCAGGTTTGATGTAGTCACTGTGCCGTGTCAGAATATAAAAAAAAATATACACTAGAACACAACATTTACATTTTTAAATGTCATATGGGATTCTTTCATTAGTTTTAAAAGGCTCTGATCAACGTATCGGTCAATGAAAACGACCGCTTAGCATCATTTCAGGGTAAATGAAGAACTCTAGTATCACGTGCCTCCAAACAACATAGCTGACCACCAGTGACGTGCATAGAGTATTTGGGCAGAGTAGGCAGAATTCGTCTAATTAATTAGAATATTATATAATGATAGTAAATATTATATTGCTTTCATAGGAAACATAGATTGTGTGAATATAGAATAGATATTAATATAAATGGTTCTTTTTTTGTTTAGCTTTAAGCAATGTATTCCAGACTTATTTATCACTAGCTGTCCTGGCAGACCTTGTTCTGCCCTATTTCTCTAAAACAAAGTCACATTGTTTTTTTTTATGTTAATAGCTTCCCCTGTCGGCTGTTTTTTGAAAATTGTTTGAAGGAACCTGGCCTTAATGCTATATGTATAAAAATTGACAAATATTGACAATCATATTTATACATCACTCAATTGTTTTGCCTTCCCGGAACCTATCTACTAACATTTAAACTTTATGGTATGGTGTTAAAGTACAAAATGACTTATAACGATTTTTTTGTATGAGAATAAAGAAAAATGTTAATTTAGACAGTTGCAGGGAATTTTTAAAATTTTTCTCTCCGTAATAACCTTCCTCAGACTTCATCAAACACAACAAAAAAAAAATCAGCCAAATCGGTTCAGCCGTTCTCGAGTTTCGCGCTTATCAAGACATTTTGCGATTCATTTTTATATATTTATCATAAGAGCATGCAATGCTTTCATGCATCTATGGAATGAACGCTACTGCTGACCACAACTGGCCTGTCAAAGAATAGGACCCCTCGATCTAGTTTTTATTTCAATGGACTAACCCATGTTCAGCGGAGAGATGCAGCGCGCTATAGCCACAGTCGTCCGTAGCGTTAATGTCACACCCTCGGACGAGGAGCAGCCGTGTCGCCTCCATGTACCGCTGCCAGATCGCATAGTGCAGAGGACGGAGGCCCTGGGTTACTGGCTCATTGACCTGGATTCAATAAACAAATTTATTACTTAGAAATATATATATTTCTTCAACATATAATAACACAAGTCCCCAAAAGAAAGTGGTTTGTGCTGGGTATTGGACACATTTTTTCTGACGTATTTTTTACCGCTGAACATGAATCTGAAGTCATAATTAGGGGTTAAATAGCAAAAAACCGAAAAAAATCGATAAAAATCAATATTTCATGTTATTTACCAAGATATTTTGCATAATACAGTATTATTCCTTATCCAATTAAACACATTACATTTCATGTAGATAAAAACCGCCCTTAACAGCGTTTCATTAAAATGGATAGCTAAGAAAACTGCCCCATAATCTACGTTGCACTCGTGCGAAGCCGGGGCGAGTCGCTAGTTTATAGTAAATTGAACTCAATTTCTATGATTCTCAAATCTTACCTTAGCGCCACAAGCCAACAATATTCTTATCTCGTCTAAAGGAACCATTTTGATGATGGAGTCGGCTAGCTCCCGTTGAAGGGACTTGTCTGAGATCACTTCGGAAGGCATTTTCCTATAACAAATATCACACATTAATAAGGTATTATTACTCTCATGTAACTAATCTACAAGGTAAAAAAAACAATTTTTTATTCTGACTCGACACAGTGACTGCTCCATACCTGATGGTAAGCTTGGTGCAGTCAAAAAAACGCCAACGACTATCGATAGGCAAGAAAAACCCATCGGTAGTCACAGTGATCATGCCGGCCTGCGCAAATATCTCTTCGTGCTACGGTTAAAAGATCCCATATCATAAAACAACAAACATCTATAATAAATACAACAAAAAAATTAAAAAAAACGACATAAATCTGATGTTCAATTAATTTTATAAAAAACAAATATTTTATATCAAGTTTTATAATGAATCGTCATGCTATGTCACTTTTGGAGTGAGCAGAGATACATTAGTGGTTGTATTCACTTTGTGCTTATATGTCTTGCTCAAAGAGATCAGTAAGGCAATAGATCATCGTTCTCACGGCACTAGTAAACATTTTGATGCCATGCTGAGTTTCTCACGATGTCTTTCATCACAGGTGAGTATTCGGTGCCTAAATCAGCATTAAACTAGAAAAACCCAGAGGTACGTGCCATGTGACAGACCAACAATATTTCGCATAGAAGACGTAATAATCACACGAGAAACGATCTAACAAATCACCTGGATAATGCCAGTTTATATCAACAAAACGAAGTTGTTTTGCATTATTGATTAAAATAGAAACTACGCGCTTTAGACATACGTGCGGTAAGACGTTCATATATTATTGCAAGCTGACCCGGCAAACGTTTTGCCATATAAGTTATTTCTAGGTAATTTCTAGTAAAAAAGTAAAAACAAAAATGTTGTCAAAAATTAAAAAAAAAAATGTTAAGGGGGAACAACTCTTATCACTTAGGGGTATGAAAAATAGACAGTAGCCGATTCTCAGACCTACTGAATATGCATATAAAATTTGGTAAAAATCGGTAAAGCCGTTTCGGAGCACTAAGGTAACAAACATTGTGACACGAGAATTTAATATATATAGACATCACAATAACGCATAGAAGACGCAATAATCACACGAGAAACGCCAAATCACCTGATAATACCAGTTTATATCAACAAAACAAAGTTGCTTTGAGATCAAAATAGAAACCACGCGCTTTCGACGCACTATATTATTATATTGCGTGTGTATATTGTTTAACTTTATAAAATACTAGCTTTTACCTACGGTTTCGTCTGCGTTAGAAAAGCCGAATAAATCTCGATTGTATGGCAGTATTGTCTACTAGACTACCAGCTATACAACGTTACTGGTAACTAACGCAAAACCTCTTAAAGTAGGTAACTTAGGTAGATCAAGACTAACAACTTTTGTTTTATGACTTTTGCCGAAATTTAACACGTCCTGAGATATATATTTTTTTTAATTTAGTGGGGATTTCTATCAATCGTTAGCTCTATGTTTAAAGTTGTCAGCTGATGCTACGAAATCGTCTGCCCTGGTTGCATCGCGCCGCCTTTCAAAGTTAAGAAGATCAGAACTGCAAATTTTGGGAGTCGAAGCTGCTCGCGTCCGTAGGCTTTACCCTAGTTTCCCTACACGTGACTCCTGGGTGGTGCTAAGCGAGCAGCAGCGAGGTGGTAGGGCGTCGGTGCCCGTCTGGATCTCGACCACAGTACATGGGTGTAAAGCCCGTCATAGTGATCAGTTTCGGCTTGTCACGTTTCGGGATCTGCTTGTGTATATCCAGTAGCTCATATACCGAGAGACCTTCAGTCGTGGTATATGTAGGCCGACATGACGATGTAGACTATCAATGGATTTTCATCCTGTGATAGTCGCTTTCGTTTTTGGACGACCCTGTACTTACCATAAGGTACTCTGTAGTCACTATGTCGAGCCGGTGTAAAAAAAAATTGGTTTATTTATTTTTTGTATGAGGAAAAACTTTGAATTAGAAAAAGTCGTGAAACAAAAGTTGTCAGACTTGATATACCAAAGTCACCCTTACGAAGTTTGGCGTTAGTTACCTTTTTTTTTCACGTTATCCTCTATTAGAACTTTATTCATATGATCTGTGTAGGTAAGTCAAGAACAGCCTCGACTCTTTCTTCCTTATTACTAACTTTATTTATTTGTATAGAAAAACGGTGCGTAATAAAGATACCCATCCGCTTGGACGTGAAATTTTAATTTTTCCGGCCGTGATGTCATTTCTTAGAACACGCAAAACATTGCCAAGAACTAAATGTAATCTATTTCTTAGTTTCTTTATGAGGTAATAGTCAGTAATAATTTGCCATTTTCTGTGTATCATTATCTACTCAAAACATCAAACGAATTTAATTTCACTCAAACCTACGCATTATCTATTTGTTTAAAATCCGAAAATATTGTAATATATTCACTTATGAGATACAATGAGTTGATAAAACTGATGACTTACAAAACCCTTTGACATTTATTGAATAATATAAATTGTAATATTTTATTTAGTAAAGTCTAGGTAAATTTAAAGTTTCATCTATAAATCTCAGCCTTAAACTATTGCGTTAAGTGAGCGCTATGCTAAATATCTACGTCTTTATTAAAATCCAATAATATTCTTAATTTTTTTTTATTAATTTACGTAAAATTGTTTTGTGTTACTTTGTGTATTTTTTTTAAATAAAACCAAAATTTTTGCGTTCTCTCAGTCTACCCTAATAGTGAATCAGCTTTATAATAAATAAAATTATGCTGTGAAATAGTGCTAGATTATCTGTGCCTGTGTTGGCCTAGTGGATAACGGACAGGTATCCACGCGCGGCAACACACACGGTGGTAAGTTCGAACCTCGGCACTTACGTCTGGGTTTTTCCAGATTCCACGTGCTCACTGGTGGAAGAAAACATCACGAGAAAATCCGCACGGCACTTAACAGAAATGTAATGTATAAGTGCCTTGAGAATGGCGATCAGTTGCGCTGCTGGTCACTTTGGACACGATGTATAAGGGCAAAGGGGATACAGCTATAAGTGTATCTCTGCTCACCCCGAAAGGGATGTGGGATATATTATTTAATTTATTAATATATCAGCCCCATTGTGCCCTAAACTACGTCCTTACATCCTAGGCAAGTAGCGGATGAGCAAGCGTCACCATTTTTAATTTGTTATCCCGGTGGAAATCCCTACGGACCGTCAGGGGAAATGGTGAGGGCCACTCCCCCCGGTGTGTCGGACCTGCCCCGACTAAAACCACCGGGGTGCCAGCACTGCCCTCTCTTCGCTTTCGCCGAGCCTGGGAATTCGGATACTTCCGACGGCTCGGCGAGCGGTAGGCCGTGGGCAGGCCTTCTCTCAGGGAGGGGAATTGAAACCCCTCACTTCCTCTCTATGGGAACAGCGTGTGGGCACACACACACCGACCCTACCTCTCTCCGCTGGACGGGGACGTTCTCAACGTCGCCCGCCCAGAACAAGCGTCACCATCTGGTACAACCATCTGGTACATCTGGACAAAGGATTGGCCAAATTGCCGTGCCATGCTCCAATACTTTGTCTGTTAATTTTCAACTTGCTCATCAGCGACTTCCTATGTGTCTCGTTCCGGGCACACTCCATCAGCAAGTGATACACATCTTCAATATTTCCACATGTGTCACAATTGGGCGACTCGGCTTTTGCTCAAGAGATATGCAAAACATAACTTAAGATAATGCGATAAAATAATTTGTATAATTTTAAAACTATAATAAATAACACTGACCATTAAATAGCGTGGCAACGTGATTCTTATATTTTAGCTCATAAAAAAAGTTTTCCACCTTTTGTAGAAGTGTTATTCTACTAAAGAAAGCCATGTTTTTTATTTCAAACCGTAAACAAGTTGTTTTTACCCGCTATTTGCGTATACTCTCCTTTCTGCGCAGTAGAAATGCCGTTTATCATGTTTTGCTGCGCATATAAGTAGTAAAAATATAATTTTGTTTTTATTTGTATTGAGGACAAGGCAGTAAAAGCCGATGTGGCATAATGCCCATCGTATCTCGGCCTGATCTTGATTATAATTAAACTAGGTGCCACAGACTATGTCAAGTGTAAGGTTAAAAAAAGGAGATTATTATTTCTGCGGGAATAAACGCAAATTTTATTTACAAATATATCAATACAGCAGAAACGTTCATTCTATAGATGCATGAAAGTATTGCATGCCGTTACGATAAATAAGTGCTTAAACTTAAACAAACAAAGGAATCATTTATGTTCATGTCTGTTCTATACTCACGCCATCCATCTTTCCTACGAAAACACTATAATATTTACTATAATAATATAATATTCAAATTAATTACGCGAATTCTGCCTAACCTGTCTAAATACCCTATGCTCGTCACTGGAATAGAGCCCTAATCTAATGTTAGTTCAGTAAATGACCACTTAACGACCCTTTGGCGTATTATCACAATCAGGCCCGAATGTAGAGGGAGAAAGCAGGAGTCCACGCCCCTGGCGCCAAATTTTAGAGGGCGGAAGACAAGGACATCAATCAGCGTACTCATTGAATAACATATCAAAAAAAGCGGACCAACTCCATAAAAAATAGGCTGTAACAAGTCAACCTGTATACTATACATAACTACACCTACAACTAAACCTGATGGTAAGCAAGGTGTAATTGTAGGTACACAAAACGTGTCTATTGTACTTTTATTTGAATGTTTTTGGGTTTACTATGCTTTAGAATTGCCTTTTTAATTGAGTTCCTTTGTCAATAATGTCTAAAGTGTAAGACCTTTTAGCAGTAACGCAATAAGCCAATCTTTTACGGTGACCAATTATGGATAAACAATTGCTATGTAGGTTTGCCGCCAACGCAACTGCGAGCACACCAGCTCAGTTAGACCGAAGCCTGTGAAAGAAAAACTCCGTAAGACATTACGCGGTCTTTGCACTTGTATACTGTGATCACGACTCAGTTCGGGCAATTGCCCTACCACGATAAAAAAAAATTCCTCTAAAATCAGTTTCCATTTTAAATTATCATCGCACATAGGATCGTGCCATTGTCCTATAAGAGAAATGACCACATCACTTAGGTCCATTAACCTTTTCATTATAACGTACGTAACTGATGAAAGATCCAGCTCAAACCGCCAATTCATATTTTGGACACATGCCATAATGGATAAATCGTTTTGTTTCTGCTGCGACTGAAGGTATGTTTTCAAACTATTACTATTAAAGCACAAAGTATGTCTGTGGTGATCTAGTATAAGGAAAATTTCAATGCTCGGCCCCTGTTTTTTTTTAGATAAGGGATTGTTATAAAATATGGCTGTACGGTGAGGTGTCCTAAGCAACAAATATGTAATACCCTAATATGTCTACCCTATCTCTATTATATTTTATTTAGTATACTACATTTTTGTATGCTACTCAAAAGTGTTCTATGTATTTATTGTCATACTTGTTTATTGTACGTTATAAGGTATGTTTTTGTATATTTGGTTAGGTTCTAATATTGAAATAGCACCGTGACGTCCGCGCAATCGGTTCCCCTGAGCGTCGGCTGAAAAACAGCGCTGGATGGTGCGTACAGCGTCGCCCAGCATATGCTAAGCTGAGTGCTCTTTGAGATGGGTAGCAGCACACAGGATACATGATGGGATGTTATGTATTATTCTTTCATTGCTGTTTTTATATAAATATGTTTGTTGTGTGTTGTTTCCTTTGCCCCAATAAACTTTTTCTTTCTTTCTTTTTTCTTTCTAATAATTATAAAGTTACTATTCCCGCGTTGTCTGTTTTTCTGTAATGGTTGCGTTGTCATTAGAAAGTGTATTTAATTATAATAAACTGATTTGTGTAATATAATGACTATTTAATCACGGACCTCATAAACTCGAAACAAGCGTCATTAAAACGTATTATTATATTTATACATAAGATTATTTAAGCTATATGTTATTCTATTTATTGTGTTTTTTATTGCTTATAGATATTTCTAATACGATGTAACACGACCGGGGCCCTTCACGAAAATCAGCGCTGCAGAGTTCCTCTGTGGCTTTAGATAGAGGTCCCATTTTCGCCATTTTTATATGTTTTTGTATTTTTCTTTTGTTTCTGTTACTGCATTTAAATTTCTAGTTTTTTGTTACTTTGTGACGAAATAAATACATTTCATTTCATTTCAAATTGCGGGAGAAGTCACTGGCGAAACATAGTATTTATTTAAAAACAATGATGCTTTACATTGCGACGCCAGACAGTCTGCTTTGGCAATCATTTCGCGTGGTATGCTGACGGCACTGCAGTATTCTAAAACTATTGTTGACGTATGACATAATAAATCGAGCAATTCCTTTACGTTTCCAATTGTCATTATGTCAGTTAGCAATGATTGATTGACGTTTCTTAAATTTTTGTGTCAGATGCACTGCCTTTCCTTGAAGACACCGCTGAAAATGTATCTTTCTGATATCACATCAATACGATATCACTAATGTAGTGTCACATCTACACGTGTAATTACCGGGACCAGTTACATATTGTTGCCTATATATAATTAAATCACTTAGGGTATATAATTTTCTAAAGATGCGGACATATAAATTGAGCTCTGTGCGAATGAGTGGGAACCTTTTTCGCACAGGTTAAAAACATAAATGACTAATGTGCCATACATGTGTGTGTATTGGTGTGATAACTATGCTGGGGCGTATTAAAAAAACTTCACAGAGCACAACCTACACCAGCACAGCCAAGTTGTTTTTAACTACTTCGGGAAAATTCTCATAGGACCTTCGCGGCTGTTCTAGAGGAATGGCGGTCAAAATGTCAGACTTATAAAGATTAAAAATCACAAGGTAACTTTGACGAGGGCTCCTTTAACCAATGCTGCACAGCCTCGCCCCCCTTACTCTCCCGGCAGCAACTTTACTTTTCAACTCTAGTCTTTGCAGAGATGCTGCATTACCAACACCACACTGCATATAACAGCTAAACGCTACGCCTAGTGCGTGAAGGTCGCTGACGTAACAACGTGATATTTCGATAGTTTATGACAAAACTTGAGCTGTTTCAACCCTGAAGACCTGAAGTCGACCATGCCAATATAATTGTATACATATATGAATATATATACATATATATGTTGTATATGTAACCTGATTGAATACATTATAAGGGCAGTGAATGAATGAATGAAATGGATGAATGGAATATAACTTTATCCAAATAGGCTACTTCCAAGCACTTCAGAAGCGTCAAAAAAGGCAAAGCGAATCTACCACTTTCGACTTTACTTAGCGAAGTTCTAAAAAAATAAATTCGTTTTTAAAAAACTGAATGTATAATTGGAACTTGAGTATAGCCATAGTATTCACAGAGCCAAGTCCATGTTGAAAAAATCGACCTAAATCCTAAACGATCCTTCCTTCCTTTGACAACATCCTTTGACATTCATTGAGTAATATAAAGTGTAATGGTTTAGTAAAGTCCGAGCAAACATAAAGTTGCGTCTATAAATCTCAACCTATAGTCTGTATATAGTCTATGGTGCCATTGTTTTGCCTTTATTTTTTGACACCTATAATTATCAATCTACGAAAACGATCGATAAAAATCGGATGAGTAAATAGTGCATAGTTTAATTTCCCGAATTCTAAAAATATTTCCAATATTTTCTGGAAACGTTCCTTGAAAACAGAAGTGAGAGTCTACAGGTAAACAATTAAATACGTTGCAGACGAAAGAGTATTTTGGTATCTCACGTAAATGAAAAGCGTCCAAGAACAATATTTATATAATAGCAAAGAGTTTCCCGATCTAAAATTATCACAATGTTTATCAATAAAACTTTGTGAAACGGAAAGGTCAAAAACCACATGTCAACATGACGATGGCCAAAACAAAATGGCGGCTAAAAATAACCTAACATTCGGAGCGATCTCAACCTCGTTCGTGACCTAAAATACCTTTAAATATCTTTAAAAGGAAAGCATTTCGTTTTAATGATTAATAAATTATGCTTTACAGGCTTCCTCGTGCAAAATAAATATTTGCTAAAATAGCAAATGTGCCTTGTTTGAGAAATTGCTTTGTTTTGCGAGATGCAGACGTTCAAGTCTTTTTCACAACACTGTTGCCTTTGTTCCTTATAATAATTCCCGGCTATTTGTGCTCATAGCTTTGTGAATTATAAACGAGAGATACTTTGTTAATGTATGACGTGTTATTATTTTTCTTATTTTTTTTTACACTGGCTCTACCTAGTGACTACAGAGTACCTGATGGTAAGTACAGTGTAGTCCAAATACGAAAGCGATTATCAAAGGATGAAAATCCAAAGTTTGTTGAGACAACGTTGCATCTATATCATTGGGATTCATAGGATCTTTTTGTAACGGATCTTTGTATCTAAAGCTATGTTTAATTTTGTTATTGTTAATAATACCTGCTTCTGGTTTTATTGTCAGAAATTAGTTTCATTTAGGTTCTGTAAATACGACATAATCTTTCTCACAGTGTGATGACATATCATTATTACTAAGTCGCATTCACACGTGGGACTTGCTTACACAGTTTACGAGATTGTACTCTTCGAATTGATTTATGTTTTTAAATGTGAGGTTGGATGAAGGTTTTTTTTTAACGATCCAGCAAAGGCACTGCTTATTAACTCAATACAATTGGATGCTGACAACTTTGACTTTACATCTAAAGTGTCAATGAGTTATGTCAGCACAGTTTTAGGTAGTAAGTATAGAATCTTTGTGCTCTGTTTTGTGACCTCTAAAAACCTACAATATTCAAGTTTATAATTGGTCTGAAATTGCAACCATTTTTAATCCATTAAACGTCATACTAAATACAAACCTGTCCGAATTATGTATCTTGGTGAGAAAGGTAGCAAGGAAGAAGAGTACTGTTACAAGAATTTGAATCTTTTGTTTACCAAATAACAAGTATATATTTTACAAGCTTATTTTTTTTTGTTTCCATAAACCATAAGCCCCACAATAATCTTTATTGAAAAGAATAGATTGGGTCCATATATCTTGGAATAGTTAATTATAAAGACATTTTTCATTATAACAAAATACTTTTCCTCTAAAAGTACTTTTTCGTAAATTATAAAATCATAGTCAATTTCAGAATTCATTCTTAGAGAATTGTCCAATTTAAGTTAACACGAAATAAAATTATAGAAAGATCGAAATTGCAGAAAAATCTATAAAACGTCACAGTTGATTTTTTTATATTTCGCAATTTTTGTCGTAATTTGTCAGCTGATTTTTTAAATATATTTAAAGTATTTTTTACTTAAGACAGCTTTTTTGGACACTAAAAATGCTGTTGGCCTGTGGACCTTCCCAATCTTCCAAGAGTGATGAGCGCCGGTGAATTTTATAGGTTAGTGGAAATGGAAGACCAATTCTATAGTAATCTACTAGCCTTTCGGAAGCGACTACCTTGAGAAGAAACGCCGAAAAATATCCAGCGTTGGAGTGAAATTTAGTGTGAGGTTTTAACAAATATCAGAAATTACTCACCTTTTGTTGTAGGAAGTCCGAACTCCAAAATTAAGTCCACAAACAACGGCCTTTGTTATCGCAAATGAACAAATTATCCTCGCAACTTTATCTTTGCTATTTAGTTGAACATACAAATTTAATTAATGCAGAAATATTAAGATAAAAATTCGATTTTATTGATATATAAATACTATTATTATACTTTTTTGACGTGCGTATTGGTTTAGCGTTAATCGCGAACTGTTTTGGAGAATATCTTCAGGGTAATAGAGGTTTTTGGATATTGGCCAATGTGGCACATTGCCAAGTACGAAGTACGATGCATGCGCATGTCGTCAGGGTAAATGATGGTGTTGCGACCATATTTAAATTATCAACATCATCAGCCCTCTCTAGTCAGCCGCTGGAGACTGCCTCCAAAATAAAAGCCATTGGGCTTGGTCGCTCTTTTCATCCAAATTTTTTGGCCAACTTTCGCAGATCGACGCTCCACCTTGCCGGGGTACGCCGACGCGCGGTCTCCATTGTAAAACCAGCCTACTTCGAATATTATCGCTTGTTTGGCATACGTAGCCAGCCCACTGTCACTTCAGCTTGCTATACGGAAAGCCTATAACTTTAGTTTCTGGCGGATAATCACGTTTCAAATTTTATCCTTCAGAGAGACGCTCAATATAGCTCCGATGCACCCTGAGCGACCTTAAACTTGTGGACTAGCCCAACGGTTACATAATTATTAGCTTAGATTATTTGACTCCTGGAGATAGGCATCTCTTTTATTTGGATTCTGTATTTCAGAAGTGAAAAAGAATTCTTATAGATTCACTTTATTGTTTGCCCGTCTGTCTTTTGGTGAAGACGCTTTTACACAGGAACGCGTGGACAGGCCGAGTTGTAATAGATATTGAATACTCTGTCTTTGGGGTCTTGGCTGCCCAGGGTGGGGGCCCTCAGCAACTGGTTTAGTGACCTTCGAGAAGTCAGCAGAGGATTGTTACGTGCTCTACCTAAATACAATGAGCAGTATCGGGGAAGGTATCATCTTCCCCCGAGTTTGTGCCAGGCGGCCGCGGCGCGACGGGGCTATCGCGAATTGATTACAGGGCCTGCAGTCCCCGCCAATATACAGGAGTAGTCACCTTGGGGTTTTTAGTCGATACAATTCCGACACACCTCGGCTGCGCAACCCCCCTCTGCGGTTGAGACAGGCCTATGAGGGTTTTCTCCAAGTAAAAAAAAAGAGATCTAATACTCGGTTCTATAATTTAATCAAAATTCTAACACAATACGACAATTTATGTCTAAAATTGACGTGTTTTTTTTTTTTTTCAAGGGAATCGCAAACTATAGCCTGTCCTATAGATAGCAGCAACACTTGTAACGCTGCTGTTGCATTGCCAACCAAGAAGGACTATGGTCACTGGTCTCTTGAAGATCTCAAGAAAAACTTGAGAAGTCGGGTACAGTTGTATGAGGAAAGGAGAGGGTGGAACAAGGTTAAACAACTCTTCATAACACTCGCTATGAAACAGACGGTAGAAAACGCTCAGTGAGGCAACATCTCTGCGCAACTGGAGCGGTTCAAGATGCTTAGTCACGTCAGGATCATTCACAATGCGAACAGCCCTCCAGTGTAACCTAACCAGGGCGTCAAGTAAGTACGGAGCATCAAAATGTGTAACAAAAATGTTCAAGAACCATCGCGAATGTCTAAGGTTTTGGAATGTAACGGCACGCTAGCGACTAACTATGAATGGTGCATGTTAGAATTGGCGCTGAGGGCACATGATTGAATACTTTGTAGAGAACTCTCCATTGTACAAGTGGTGGAAGATACATGAAGACGCGGCGTCTCTGCGTATATTTAGGAGAATACCTGAAGATTTTTAGTCATACTTTGAAATATGCTGGCATATCGGAGGCATCACTCATTAGATTCTCGTCTTTTGGCAATTGCGGGCGTCCTCAAACTGTACTGTATTTATTATTACGTATGGTGCAGTTACTTAAGCAAGCTACTATTAAAAAATATTATGAAAAATATCAACTGTCACAAACAGTAACGTTTACCCTAATTTGACCACGAACGCACCTTGCCTTTATGAACACCTTTGAATGAACAAAGATTTCAAAGTGCAACGAACTGCGGATTTCTGTCGGAATATTTTGATGGAAATAAATTGTCTTTGGACAATTCTTTGAAGATATTTTTGAAGAGTACTAACGTAATATATTCTTTCATATAATTATACTGCGGACTGCTTCTGTAGTTCGAAAGAGGGAGTTCCTCGAGGACTGTATTAGTGAAGACCTCTTGCTGCCGACAGTGGAGAAGAGGCCTGGCAAGAAATAGCAGCCGCCTGCGAGGCAGTTATGAGGCAGAAGGAGGCCGCTGAAAGGGTCAGGGAGTGAACAACCTCCCTGAACATTCGGCGGTCAAGATACCGACGCCGGAGGGACTTGTTCACTCATAATGAGTGACACTAGCCGGGCAGTAGACTTGAGAGACTCTGCTCCCCGGATGAGAGGGTGGTGGCGAGCCTTTCATGTGAAAGGTTTCCCAGAGATAAAGTCCAAATAAGCTGTTCGATCTCGGGGCTTTTGGAAGAATCTGGATTCCCAGATTCCCGGGTGGGGTGATTGGAAGGACACCCCGAGGGTTTTTAGTCCGTAGGAGTCTGACACACCGAGGTAGCTGCTCTCATCACGGCCGTGATAATTCTATGCAGGATTTTCCTCCGGATCACCAATAAACAGGGTTATGGGATCGATCCTACAAGGGAGAATAATTACACGACTTACAGGAACTTTAGTTAGGCACGTAATTTTTTTTTTGTTAACCCGGTGGATGTCTCTTCGGGCCGTCAGGGGAGTGGTGAGGGCCACTCCCCCGGTGTGTCGGACTTGCACCGACTAAACCCACCGGGGTGCCAAAACTGTCCTGTCTTCGCCTTCGCCGGGCCTGGGTATCCGTATACTTCCTACGGACCCGGCGAGCGACTGGCCTGGGTACATAGATTTTGGGAGTCGTAGCTGCTCGCGTCCGTAGGCTTTACCCTAGTTTCCCTACACGTGACTCCTGGGTGGTGCTAAACGAGCAGCAGCGAGGTGGTAGGGCGTCGGTGCCCGTCTGGATCGCGACCACAGTACATGGGTGTAAAGCCCGTCATAGTGACCAGTTTCGGCTTGTCGCGTTTCGGAATCAGCTTGTGTATATCCAGTAGCTCATATACCTAGAGACCTTCAGTCGTGGTATACGAGGGCCGACATGACGATGTAGACTATCAATGGATTTTCATTCATTCGTTTTTGGACTACACTGTACTTACTATCAGGTACTCTGTAGTCAATGAGACAGTGTAAAAAAAAAAAAACATAGATAGTTGTGATTCTGGAAATTCTGATGTCTGTGGAATTTGTAAATAGATCCAAGATACAGGAGATATTTCTCATGTGAAATAACTTTTTTTAATTATTTGAAATTAAATTAAATGAAATGTGTTTATTTCGCCACAAACTAACAAAAAACTAGAAATTTAAATACAATAACAGAAACAACATACAGAAACAAAAGAAAAATACAAAAACGTATAAACATGACGAAACTGGGACCTTCATCAGCTTAAAGCCACAGAGGAAGCCTGCAGTGCTGGTTTTCGTGAAGGGCCCGGTCGTGTTACATCTTATTAAGCAATAAAAAATACAAGAAATAGCATAACATATAGTTTAAATAATTTTAAATATAATAATGAGTTTAGGTAATAGCAATACACCCACTCAAAAATAAATAATACTAAAATGAACTATTACATACAATAAACAAATCGACTACAAATTGTATTAGTGATACTGTAGCAAAAATATATGTATACCTAAAACAAGAGCAAAAGTATAAGAGAAAATAAATAAAATAGACTACTTGTAACTAATCGATTATTAAATAAATATCATTTTAATTTTAATTTTGAAAGTTTATTTGTAAATAGCTGATCCGGCAAACGTTGTTTTGCTATATAAGTTATTGTAATATCTTCTAAGATGTTCATTGAAATTAACTGATGTCAAAGACAATTTTGTTCATAATTAAATGCTCTTAATCAACAACAAATTTATTTGGATAAAGATTAATATTATTACGTTGATACAACTCTTAACAAATAATGCATTAATTTTGATCAAATTCGATTACCATAAAAACGGCTCTAGTGAGTTAATCTTAAAAGATAGACATATACTGTCCTGGCCATTTTTTTAGATCATTTCAAGAAGAATTATTCTTTCATACATATATTTTTGGTATCTTGAAACGTTTTCGCAGCGCACGCAATGGAAGCCTTCAAGGATGAATAATTTTCCCCGTTTTTTTCACATTTTCCATTATTTCTTCGCTCCTAATAGTTGCATCGTGATGTTATATAGTCTAAAGCCTTCCTCGATAAATAGTCTATTTAACACAAAAATAATTTTTAAATTCGAACCAGTAGTTCCTGAGATTAGCGCGTTCAAACAAACAAACAAACTCTTCAGCTTTATAATATTAGTATAGATTAAACACTAATCTACTAATGTAGTTGTATTGATCCAAGAGTGGAGGTGCCTGAGGCCAATCGTTTGCTGGGCCGTAGGAATTATACGGATCCTCAAGCCCAGCGAAGGCGAAGAGTAGGCATTGCTGGCATCCCGGTGGTTTTAATCGGTAGGAGTCTGACACATCAGGGTCTGGACCCTTCACAGCGGCCCTTAAAGTTCTATGCAGGACTTCTTTCTGATTAAAAAAAATGTTATGCTACCACTCTTAGGAACCGTGCATTTTTTTAGATAAAATATAGTCTAAACGCTGTTCTAGACTATGTTTTATCTAAATGCCTTTCATCAGAATTTGTTAGTTTTGGTGTGTTCGAAAACAACCATCTATGTAAGCTTTGTTTTTTTGTTTGCGCATATAACTTCACATGACATTTCTATTAGATACCGTATCTGTTTACTCACGATATTTTTCTTCAGCTGTAACCTGTGGTGTTAAAGATGTACTTGAGAAAAACTCGGACGTATTTGCTGGAATTCGAACCTGCGGCCATTCGCGCTTCCACACATGAATATTGGTCCCTTACCCACTACGCCATCACAACCATTACATATTTCAAATTGAAAGCCTAAACTAAATTCTTGTCGGTAGCGTAAACGACAAACGTATCTCCACAAAGTATCGAATTGACATAAGTTTCTAAACTATCAATTTTTTTTAAACTGTCTCGACAATGTGACTACAGAGCATCTGATGGTAAGCACAGCGTAGTCCAACAACAAAAGCGACCATCAAAGGCTGAAAATCCATTGACAGTCTCCGTAGTCATGTCGGGCCACATATATAGCGACTGATGATCTCTAGGTATAGAAGTTACTGGATACACACAAGCTGATCCTGTAACACGACAGGCTGAAGCGAGTCACTATGACGGTCTTTACACTTGTGTACTGTGGTCTTAACCCGTTTCGGGACAATCGCCATACCGCCAAAAGTTGACACGATATGTTAACTCCATTTGCACTTATCCATTAGAGTTATCAATAAACGATTGTGTCTTTGTCTAAAGGCCCACGTCTAAAAGACTTATAAGTTTTAAGATTTTTGAGTAGAAAAGAAAATACAGCTTGACCTCTCAATCGTAGTCATTATACTACACTATAAGTGTCAAGTGAAATGGTTTATCTCTGTAACATATACGTTTTCTAATTAACTAACTGTCCCGGCAGACCTTGTTCTGCCCTATTTCTCTAAAAGAAAGTTACATTTTTTTATGTTAATAGCTACCTCGTCAGATTTCATTCTGCCAAAAGTTATTGGCCTGTCGCAGTCTAATAGAAATAAAATTGCATTGAAAGACTAAAGTCATATCTAAGGTAATGATTTTTTTATTATAATGACTAATGGGGCAAGTTATTTTTTGTTTGATTACTTGACGTATAAATTATAATTTTCATTAATGAGATGCAACCTTTAATCAACTTGAAGGCATACCAAAGATAATCCTAACGCACCTTTGTTTTGTTTCGATTGATATCGTATGTTTGACAGCTGGGGACAGAGTGGTTTGTATGGGAAAAGAAAATTGTTGTTTTTACCATTTTCCTCATATTTTTTACGTTTTTTCACTCCAAAGGAATTTTCCCCAGATTTCATCAAACACAACAAAGAAGAAATCAGCCAAATCGATTCTGTCTTTCTCGAGTTATGCGCTTAGCAACACATTTTGCGATTCATTTTTATATACGTTTAGCGTGGTAGGTATGATGGAAGTAGAAAGTAGACCTACCGTAGGCTAAAGCGCAGGATAGAGTGATAGATGAGTTGGTGAAGAATGAAATGAAGAAGCCCAGACAGCAAGTTGATAGGCGTTTAATACAGCACAGTAAAAAGTCACAGCACGAATAAGGTAGCACAAGTAGTGTAGAATAATTAGAAGTAAAGTTCAGAGCAAAATGTCATAGCCAGACTGTTTTGACGGCTGCGCGGGCGGTTGAGCGCTTGCGTCGCGTGCGCATGTGCAGTCCCCCCGCGCGCGCCTGTATCCCACGGCTCTCTGAATTAGAGCCGTTTCCACCACACGACATGATATTAAGGAATAAATATTAAGTGTGTTAGTATGACATGTGTTGATAAAATTACTTAGATAAATAAGTGAAGATATAATAATGTTATTTAAAATAGATGTTAGTTATAGGTTAGTATAGTAAAAAGAACTAGAAAATAGATAATGTTAAGGACAGAAATAAATAAATAGGTAGTGAATAGGCTACATATGTATAGATTACAAAAGGATATATCATAATTTCTACAGTAGTTTGGGCGAGCGCGCTTCATCCTCGGCCTCATCATCACCTTCCAGCAGGTGAGATTGAAGCCAAGCGCGAGCCTGTCGGTAATAAAAAAAGTAGATTTATTTGCGGGTAGAATTTACATTTAAACAAATAATTTTCCTTACGTTATTATTAAATATAATGAATGTAGGGCACGGGGATGCCTCGTCACGGTGACGGCACGTTCTCGGACGTCGCCGGCTGAATTAAATATCGTTTACCAGCCGCAGATTAGCTCGTCGCGACGGATTATTGGGTCAGTGGCACAATGAGACACATCATTACTCCATATTTTAACCTCCTGAGGTTCAATGTGATAGTTCTAGGACAAAATCATATAGCACTAAACGTCCTGCAAAATCACCGCTGCTTAAGGAGCAAGACCCGCCATACTAATACTAGAACATAATATTTACGGTCCTGTAAAATGTTTAAATTGAATTACGCGCTACATTGTACACACTTGTATGTTTTATGACCCAACGTACTAAATAAAGAACAAAATATTATAGGGGTTTTTTATTTATCTAGTAAAGTACTCTCAAAATATCAAAACTTATATAATTCGTAATAATTACAGAGACACGAAAAGATTTTGGTCTGGGCGTTAGGGATTATATTAGTTATGTTCTGATATCAGGACATTGGGCTTTCTTTTTTGTACCTACTTTTAAATTGGGCTGCATTAGAATAAAATAACCCTCGAGTCTTTCCTTTCCTCTATTCGCGACAAATTAAACCTACTACTATTTTATGGGTGTTTATAACGCATGGAGTGTTGATATCCCATTTGATGGAATTTGTGACAAAATTCAGCGTGAACTCCTTGCTAGTCCGTAACGTACTGCCCTACAGAAATTCACTTCTGACAGGCTTGGCTTCTGAGACGATCTGCACGCGATTGTGTTGGCGGCAACTACACAGCTATTGGTTACACATAGCAATCGATCACCGTAAAACATTGGTTATTGTGTTATTGCTAAAAAGGTGTTGCAATTTAGAAATTGTTGACAAAGGAACGCGATTAACAAAGGCTTTTCTGAAGCGTAGTAAACCCAAACATATTCAAATTGGGAGTCGAAGCTGTTCGCGTCCGTAGGATTTACCCTAGTTTCCTTACACGTGACTCCTGGGTGGTGCTAAACGAGCAGCAGCGAAGTGGTAGGGCGTCGGTGCCCGTCTGGATCGCGACCACAGTACACGGGTGTAAAGCCCGTCATAGTGACCAGTTTCGGCTTGTCGCGTTTCGGGATCAGCTTGTATATATCCAGTAGCTCATATACCTAGAGACCTTCAGTCGTGGTATATGTGGGCCGACATGACGATGTAGACTATCAATGGATTTTCATCCTTTGATAGTCGCTTTCGTATTTGGACTACACTGTACTTACCATCAGGTACTCTGTAGTCACCATGTCGAGCCAGTGTAAAAAAAATAAAAATAAAATAAAGATACAATAGACACATTTTGTATGCTTACACTCTTAACCCTTTGCACTCGAGGCTTTTGCGATTTCAAAGCGGCCGGGCGATTGCAAAGGCTGCTTAATTAAACGTATTCTCTCTCCTCCTGAAATAACCAACATAAAGGTTTCTTAAATGCTTCGTTCATTGGTGACACAAAGTTCAGAGAACCTTCTCAACTGATGGATATCGTATAAAACAAAACAATGCTTTGTTTTTAAATGTTTTAAACTCTGATTGAAACACGCGCTTTCAAATGCTTTGAGCTAATCATGACAACCTTGGATCAGTCGGGTAATTTCAGACGACATAGTCATTCCAAAATTGTAGTTTAAAAGTTAATGAGCCTATTAAAATGATCTATTGTGGTCGAATACTACTGCATGATAAACTACAATGCTATGTCAATGAGAATGGTAAAATTTATGATAATTGTGAGAAAACATTCCACACTATTCTAAACATAGTGTAAGATCGCACGAATTTATATCACCCAATAATAATGTTATAGGAAATCTTTGGAAAGGCTTTGATAGGTCTAAGCAGGATTTTCTCCCGGGTTAATAAAGCACCCTTTACCATCTTTTGTTTGTATTTTTATACCAAAAGGTGCTAAACAGCAGGAAGCTGATGCAAAGATGCTACCGTCTCTTATAATCGAGTGCAAGATGAGTGCGGTAAGCATCTCATGCGAATCTTGAAAAAAAACGATTTCATACGATTTAGAAAGCTGCCTGGGTCAGCTAGTTCTTGTAACAAAACGATGTAAAACTCGGATAAGAGGCTAAATAAATATCATTGGACAAGGGTGTAATTCTCGTAAATTGAAATGTGATTGAACATTGACGGGAAAAAATAAGAGAATTAGTTTCCACACCCAGAAAGATTTTCCTGTGCACATTCACGCCCGCCGCCGCTTTGTATGTTTTTACCTTTTATATTTTTAAATCAACATAGTAACAAATCTAGACGAATTTCTCACTTGGTCATTCTTAGTCTAGTATCCTCATTTACTGTATACTAGAGGATCCGGTCTGTGCCGCACGGGTGTCATTTATTCAATTTGTTATATCTTTTAAAATCTAGATTATTAATTTAAATATTGTGTAAATCTCAGTTCTGATCCACAATGTATCAGGTAATTCATACGCTGTTGTGTAAAAATTATATATACTAGACTAGGAACAAATGTGAAGGAAATCACTGTGAGGAAACCCACATGAGTATTAGCGTTGTGAAAAAATGTGACCAGCTGCGCTACAGGGCATTTTAGATATCTAAATATATATAACTCAAATGTGACTGACTGACTGACTGACATAGTGATCTATAAACGCACAGCCCAAACCACTGGGCGGATCGAGCTGAAATTTGGCATGCAGGTAGATGTTATGATGTAGGCATCCGCTAAGAAAAAATTTTGATCAATTCTACCCCCAACGGGATAAAATGGAGGATGAAAGTTTGTATAAATCTATTTACATTTTTACTTCCACTGGACACACACACACACACACACGCACACACACGCACGCACGCAGGCCTCAGACACTGGACGGATCGGGCTGAAATTTGGCATGTAGGTAGGTGAAGTCTACTTTGCCACGACAATAAACAAGTATCAGGGGCAAACTCTCAAATTTGTGGGTATTGACTTGAAAGAACATTGCTTCTCTCAGGGACAGTTTTATGTTGCTTGCTCACGAGTAAGTTCACCCAATAGCTTTATAGTTTTAGCGCCTAATGACAGATTAGTTAAGAATATTGTATACAAAGAAGTTTTGTAGGCCCTAATATTTTACACACGCTAAACAAAAGTCAAGCCGCAAAAACTAAACATAATTAATAATAATACTTCTTAGCGCGAGCGAAGCCGCGGGCAAAAGCTAGTGGCATATAAGCACGAAGTGGATACATCCACTTATACATCTGTGCTCACCCCGAAAGGGAACACGGTGACCATATTATTTCATAAAGTAGATAAAAATATTTTCGTACATAAAAATTGTTATTGTGGGTCAAACTTCAGAACATGCTGTCTGGGACATTACATAGGTGGTTTTAAGACATGAAAAAATATGGTACACTAGCTGCGTCTGCAACTTCGCTTGCGTGGAAGTGGTACGTAACTAATAATAATTAATTCAAGCTGAAAACTTTGTAAAAGTTATAAGATAAGTAGAGTTTTGGGAAAAAACAGCTTAAAAATGTATCTAGTATATAAGTTATAAGGTTAAATGAGTGACGTAAAACACCCATCTATACTAATATTATAAAGCTGAAGAGTTTGTTTGTTTGTTTGAACGCGCTAATCTCAGCAACTACTGGTTCGAATTGAAAAATTCTTTTTGTGTTGAATATACCATTTATTGAGGAAGCCTTTAGGCTATATACGATCACGATGCAACTATTAGGAGGGAAGAAATAATGGAAAATGTGAAAAAAACGGGGAAAATTATTCATCCTTGAGGGCTTCCATTGCGTGCGCTGCAAAAACGGTCCAATATACCAAAAATATATGTAAGAAAGAATTATTTCTCTTGAAATGATCTAAAAAAAATGTCCGCGACAGTATATGTCTATCTTTTAAGATGAACTCACTACAACCGTTTTTGTGGTAAACAAATTTGGTCAAAATTAATGCATTATTTGTTAAGAGTTGTACGAACGTAATAATATTAATCTTTATTCAAATAAATGTGTTGTTGATTAAGTGTATTTAATTGCGAACAAAATTGTCTTTGACTTAATTTCAATGAACATCTTAGAAGATATTACAAAACCTTATATAGCAAAACAACGTTTGCCGGATCAGCTAGTAATTTATAAGGTTAAATAATTGACGTAAAACACCCATATTCCATAAAACCGGCGTCTCCGGCGGCGCGGTAGAAGGATAGTTTAGTCAACTGTCGCTAAGCGATCCGTTTACGCTTCGAAACGCAGTCCCACTCCAATGCGGCCTTGAGTTTCTTTCGGCGTTTCTTCTTAAGGTAGTCGCTTCCGAAACGCTGGTAGATCACAGTTAGGTTCGTTTTCAACTGGCCCGCCGCCCAAGTCAAGGACCATACCCACAGGGGAGCCCTTGCGTAGCCGCCCAACCCAAAAAATTCGCTAGCTGAGCTCCTTCTGCGTTCGACCACGAAGCCCTGTAAAAACAAAAAAAGGTTACAGAATTTTAAAGTGGCAGAGGAACAGTTTTAAAATATGTATGCCAGATTTAAAATGGCGTTTAAATCTCATCAAAAACATCGAAGTTTAACTACTTATTTAAATTTAATCAAAATACGCTATACGTTTAAATCATCCAAAACACATTTCCTAAATGAATGTAAAAATTACATTAAAATCCGTTATATTGTTTAGAAGCTATAAAATTTTAATATAATTCTTTTTCTCTTATTGTGCAAAAGCTCAGTGTGCGAAAAGCTTTAACAACCCCCGATGGAGTTCATTCTTCGCTAACCTTCCGAGAAGTCCGGACTTACACTCCAGCCCAAAATCCTACTAAGGCAAATACGGTAAGAGATATTTACTCTATTTCAATAATACTGTTTTTAGTAGCATAGTAATACTCACCTAATTGATGATGTAAATTAGAAGGTATAAGTTAACATAGAGGCACAAAAAGCAACTTATTACGATAGAATACTTTTTTCTTTTTTTATATATCACTGGCTTGAAAAAGTGACTGCAGTGCATCTGATTGTAAGTACGATGTAGTTCAAGAACGAAAACGACGAGCATTCGTCGTCATGTCAGCCCACATACACCACAACCGTAGTTACTGGATATACACAAGCTGCTCCCGAAACGCGACAGATCAAAGCGAGTCACTATGATGGTCTCTACACTCGTGTTCTATGGTCAAGATCCAGATCTGCAGATCCACCATAAAACCACCACAAAAAAAAATCATTGAACATATAGGTATTTATTGTATAATGAAACTGTGAAATAGTTATCCAGCTAACGAATTCCTTTCCTCTTATGATATCAGGTCCTTTATAAGAGTTAGAAGATACTTTTGAGTAAGCCGTCATATTGACTCGCTTTGACTTGTTGCCTTTGCGGGATCAGCATGTGTATATCCAGTAACTCATATAACTAGAGACCTTCAGTCGCGGTATATGTGGGCCGACATGACGATGGAGACTCAACTGATTTTCGTCCTTTAAAAGTCGCTTTCATTTTTGGTCTACACTGAGTTTACCATCAGGTCAAATATAGTGACTTGGTCGAGCCAGTGTAAAAAATATATCAAGCTAATGCTTTATTTCAATTACACCTGTTGGAAAGCATGCCGAAGCAAGGCCGAAGATGCAGCGCGCCGTTCAACAAAAACCGACTCACTCGTTGCTTGAAGATTAATGTAAAGGAAGCTAAAAAAAACAGATGATGGCGGTGAATTTCACTCCTTGGCGAATCGCTTAGTACGAGCATTTGAGATATCAACATACTGGTGCAAATCAGCACGGCGTCTTGTTGATTTACAGTAAAAAGATGCTCAGGGTTGGGGCGCTCTGCCGTGCAACATAGTGAGGTAATGGAGTGCCTTTACTCGAATAGTGACCTGTATTCCATAAAAGAAACATTAACTTATTTGGGCATTAGTTGTGAAAATATGGTCCAATGTATCATGGAATCCAAACTCTGGATCCAGTATGTACCAGGTTGTGAGTCAATATATATATTCCATGTACGAGTGTAACAAGATGCTTTTATGGGATGCACGACACTGTCCCCGGGATCATACCCACAAAGGGGCGCCAGGCCAAGTCTGTGGAACAATTGATTTCAGGGCCCTGAGTCCTCGTCAAAGTATACAAGTAGTCACCTTGGGCTTTTAGCTTGTACAAGTTCGGCTTACTTCAGCCACCGCCTTCAAAGAGTTATGGTGAAAGTCCTATGAGCTGTAAAATATTCCCGAAGCAAAAAAATCAAAAGTGAGAATGGAATTAAATCTGGTCAACCCAGCCGCACACTATTCAGTTTCTAGTATGAAAAATATGGAAATAAAGAAGAATTTACAGAAATAATTAACTAACAATTACGTGAAACAGATGGTCTTCACCCGTCCAGCATCAGTGGCTTATCCGACGGTTTGGAAGCGTTTCACAGTCAGACGCAACGGGGTGACCACTCTCCTGCGAATCCAAGATCTCACCGATGACATGGTAGAACAAGCTATGACGCTGATGTCCACGTTCTTCACGAGGGATGAACCACCCTGTAAATACATTGGTGAGTTTTTTTATGTTTAAGGAGGGTAAATTGGGGGAAGGGCTGCCTGCTAGCAAGCAATCACTGTCGCCTATGGTCTACTGAAAAAGAAGAAATATCAGCATTGCGCAGCCGATATAAAAGAGTGTTTACCAGGGATGTTACGGAGCTTCGACTCCGACTCCGATAAGTCGGAACTTCTGATTGTTATAACACCTCCGGTTCCGACTTCGGTTCCGAAACTATTTAATCGGAGATATTCATCGGAGGTCACCACCACTGTTGTAATCTGTAGTAATTTGATTTCATTTTATATGTTGTTAAAACATAATATCAATTAATCTCACAATCAGTGCTACTTAATTTGTAGAAGACATTTTTAAAAATGTAGATTAAAAAAATATGATTAAAATTATTAAATTTAAAACTAAATGTACATTACAAACGGTTTTTTTATAATTTTACATTTACATTAAATTAAGTAAAATAGAAATTAACACAAAAACAACCCTGGAGCAAATTTGATTTAATTTGTTCACTGATAATGGGAAAATGTTAATAAGAAACCGCAATTTTTATTGTCAGTGTATTTGTAAATTTATCACTTTCTAATTAAAAAGGTTCACTGAATAATGTTTTTATTTGTCCCTTAATAAAACTAATTTATTCTGCCGTCACTTGTGACTGACATTGCCTCCGACTCCGATTCCGACTTCGGTTCTGACTCCGATAAATCTAATTTAAAAACTCCGACTCCGACTTCGGTTCCGATAAAACTGTCTCCGTTACATCACTAGTGTTTACCACATTTTTTTTTGACGAACCTCATATCGTAGTCCAGAGGAAATACTTCGCCTCGAAGCCCCTCCACAACTTACTATGTTACGAGAAGTAAGTTCTCTAAGTAAGTTAAAAACTTGTGAATACTCTTTCTTTTTGATAAACAAATGAGAAACAGTTACTCCTGAAGATGGAAAATTGTAACACAAAAAGTCAATCCTTATATCATTACGACGATTCCCTATTAACGGCAGGCAACTGAAATCTAATTTATCTTTGTTTTTGTAATCTTCTTTCGTTTTCTTTTATAACCCAGGGAAAACTCGTTATAGGCATCAGGGAGAAGTGAAGACCGCTCCCCAGTGTGTCGGACTTGCACCGACTAAAACCTCCGGGATGCTCTTTCTTCCGTCTGCCGGGGCCAAGTCAGCTTCCTCAGCGCCCAGCAACGTCTGGCTTGTTATGGAAGGCCCCTACAATCTTCATTCGCTGCCTAACATTGATTGATTCCTTCATGAACTCTAACCAATTCAGCGTCCTCCGAACCTTATCCTCCATCTGTACCCACTTTATTTGGTCTGCATAGGTCACTCTCAGTCAGCCTTGGCACTTACTTCCACTCATATTCAGATTATATATCTTTTTTTGTCATTCTTTCATCACTTTGTGACTTCAATGGGCTCTCACCCCTCGTTGGTCGATGCTGTTATTGAGAAAAAAGAACAGCGCACAACAAATACATTGTCACTGGATTGTTCTGCATTTTCCATCCGAATCAATGTAATCTCTTTGTTATTATAAAAAAGTTAAGTACAATCAGTAGCGTTCCTTCCATACAAACATGAAAGCATTGCATGCCCTTACAATAAATAAGTTTGTAATAAATTAAAAAAATGAAATATTCATGTTCATATATATTCTATTATAAAAATGTTTACTATAATAAAATACATATTCAAATTAATTACGCGAACTCCGCCTACCTTTTCAAGTTTCCTATGAACGTCACTGAGTACAGTTTATATTGACAGAGATCCAGAACCATCCAACTGCGTTGGCCGAACTGCAAAATCTATGGAGGAAGACTATAAAAGACAAATTGTCTCTGGTGTGTATAAAAGACTGCGATGGCGAGGATCCTACTATCGTTGGAGTCAACGTCTTGACCGTGGCTTGTAAAGATGATAACGAAGAACCTTTCAAGGTAGGCTTAATTTGAAATAGTCGCTTTAAAACTCTTACAAAATGTTTATAAGGGCGTTTAAAAAAAAAAATATATATATATTTTTCCTCGGAACCACGCTCAAAAGTTTCGTTTTAATGCCAAAATAGGCCTCTGAAAATATGAGCCCTTAATATTAATATTTAGGTTGTCCGCATCGCATTTTTCGATTTCCCATACAACTAACACAGGATAAAAGTTTTTTTTTCTTTTGATTTCTATAACTAATGGACGATATATCGTATTGCAATACTCATTCATTATTTTTGTAGAGAATTTAACGCTCTACAAAAAAGGTCTGAAGTCAATTTTTGATAAATCAACTCAGTCAAAAGTTATTCAAGATCGATCATCGATATCACTATCTTTGACATTTTCATTTTTTTTTAAACTGGCTCGATATAGTAACTACAATCCACCTGATGGTAAGTATAGTGTAGTCCAAAAACGAAAGCGAACATCAAACATATTGCACTACTTAAGAATGAAAGTAAATTTTTATATTGCTCCTGAACTTTCTCCGAAAATTTCTATACAATATGACAATAAATCACGCCATGATAAAACAAAAATTACAGAGCACAACACGGTAAATTTTCTAAGTGACAACTGTCGTTCTTGGCAAGCGTGAGATGTACTAATACGTTCAATTCATTGAAACTGTCCTGCGCGCTTAGTACTATATCTGATGTGATGATGTCCTAGCCGGATTCGGCCACAGCGGATGTTTCAACTCCGATTTCTCTGATCGTGTGCTCTTGGGTGACTGACATACCCTATCTTCTTTAGGAAGACTCTTGAGCATTGAGGGCATGTGAGCATACCATTGACATAATTGTAGTTAATAGCCGCTGGTGGCCGGGCTTTTAACTCCTCACGCTTCGAGTCTAACTCGCTACGCCGTTCGTTTTCAAATCCATAGACTCTGTACTTGATGAGTCATCTCCAATCCGCCCGTGAGGAAGCACTGCGACAGTTCTAGAGAGCATTTCTTCATGTGCCGCTTCAGCACTCAGCACATCCTTGTATCTGAGGAGTTTCCCTCCATGTTTAGTGATATCTAGTGATCTTATCGAGAGGTGAAAACTATTTATTTTAAGCGAAATTTTTTAGTGATATAGTAATATATATATTTGCATACACTTTGTACTGCCTCAATCGATAAATAAAAAAAGCTAAATTTTTATTATGAAGAAAAAACTTTACTTTTAAATGTAATTTGATTTCTGAAAGACAGGACGAATATCAAATGTTTGACAGGTAGGAATAGTTTGTGTGGAAAAACTAAATTCTTATTTTTACTATATTCCCAGCATTTTGTTCTTATTTACTCACCTTTTAAACCTTCCCTGGACTTCAACAATTAATTCAAAACCAAAATTAGCCAAATCGGTTCAGCTGTTCTCGAGTTTTAGCGAGACTAATGAACAGCAATTGATTTATATATATATATATAGATAGATCACAATATCAGCAAAAAATGTCGCTTAAACCAAATAGCCTTTCACCCCTCGATATAATCTTGATGAAAAATTATTTGAGAACTTCTAAGGTATATACTAGACACATTAATTAAAGGATATTAAAAACGTCCCAATTTTTTAGATAATTTTCCAGAGGCTGTTATTTTGAGGAAAATGGTTGTACAAGAGTTTTAAAAGAAGGACGTTATAGTTTCTAGCGTCATGTTTTCAATTTTAAACGTTAACATTATTTCACGTATTTTAATGGTTTGTAGCCAGAGAAGGGCAAAATGTAATCTGATTAATGATAAACGATTACAAAATGAAGTCGTAATTTTAAATTTTTTGCTCTGTTATTATGTTTAAATCCATTTAAAACATTAAAAAATCATAAATGTGTATACAATCTGGGATTTTGTAGTGTAAAACATAAATGAGCAAAATGCAGTCATATTAATGACTAGCTGATCCGGCAAACGTTGTTCTGCCATATAAATTATTCATGCATATATTTTTAGTATCTTGAACCGTTTTCGCAGCGCACGCAATGGAAACCCTCAAGGATGAATAATTTTCCCCGTTTTTTTTTTCACATTTTCAATTATTTCTTCGCTCCTAATAGTTGCATCGTGATGTTATATAGCCTAAAGCCTTCCTCGATAAATGGTCTATTGAACACAAAAATATTTTTTCAATTCGAACCAGTAGTTCCTGAGATTAGCGCGTTCAAACAAACAAACAAACTCTTCTGCTTTATAATATTAGTATAGATGTAAAAAACGTAAAATGTAATCGTTAATCATTTTCATTAATCTGATTACGTTTTGCCCATCTATGTTTCTAGTTTAAAAGCTTCTATTGCCGTTGTAGACTGATGACAAAGTGTGGTGGAAACTCTTTGGAGCTGTGGATTTTGTGGCGCAGAGTGTAAACGTATTCCAAAAGTACGGCGTGGACAAATATTTGACAGCGTATGGCTTAGTGGTTGATCCTGAATGGAGAGGACTAAACATTGGGAAGGAGTTGCTGACTGCTAGGTGAGTTCGTTGCGACTCCAGTAAGCTTGAGCTAATAACATACTGCAATACACAAATGTAAAGTCGGCCTGAGAAACTTGCTTCGAGCTTTCACGTACAGAGATCAGCTTATGTCGTCATACATTATATGTGTGTCAGAATGATGACAGTCCTTGTCAATGGATTATTGAGGACTCTAATTTTAAAACCCATTTATTATATAAAAATAAGTCCGGTTTTATTACCTGACGTTATAACTCCAGAACGCACGAATCGATCGGAAAACGGGGAAAATCATTTTTCACATACAGCGCCATCTCTGATACATAGCATGTACCCCAAACCAATATGTATTTTAAGTAGATGGCGCCGGTGCGTTATATATTGTTTGACAGCTACTCATTGTACTCTGCTCAGTTAATTTCATGTGATATTTATTATGCGCACGTTCTTTCAAACGCTAACTAAAAACCAATACGAAGCCATCTGGTGGCGAAACGAAGTTCGTCGGGTTTGCTAATTATAACATATTTTTTTCAAATGTCATAAATTTATAAAAACTTATAATTAATCTTTGACTTAACAATCACATTCTTATAAGGTATTTAAATTATTATTCTAGAGTGAAAAAGCAAAAAAGAAAAAATCATATATAATATTAGCTTTGATAAAAACATTTCAAATTACTATTAGGACTATTAAGTAATTTTGTACGAAAAATCGTTTTAGCGGGTTTTGAAATTAGACGCCTCAAATATACTTTGACGGTTGCTAACATTCTTAGACTACAGTAAAAAATGAAAACAAATAAAACATTTATCTAATACAAACGGTACACAAGACAGAAGGCTATAATCGTGATGGTAGAAGAAAAAAAAAACAAACAGAAAAAGTTTTAAGCTGTAGAATATTTTTAAACAGCTTTTTTAATAACATAGCTCTTTTTAAACAATTACAACCGATATAGAATAAAAAAAATAACATCCTGTAAGTAAACGAAATGTGTCTATAATACTTTAATTTTAATGTTCTTGGCCCTACTATGCTTTACAATTGTCTATGTAACTGCGTTCCTTTGTCAACAATTTCTAAAATGTAAGACCTTTTTAACAATAACATAATAATCCAATCCTTCACGGTGACCAATTGTTACGTGTAAATAATTGCTGAGTAGTGTTGCCGGCAATGCACCTGCGTGGACACCGGCTGAAGTAGACTGCAGCGTATGAAAAGAGTAACTGATAGCCAGTACGTTTCGGGCTAGAAACATATCCACACCGAATTTCGTTAAAATTTCCATCAATTCCAAATGATATAATCACTCTCAAACTCCGAACTCAAACACTTCTAAAAATCTGTCTGAATCATGTGAAAAATCAACGAAAACATTTGACTAAGGTCTATTTTACTAACACGATCAGTAAGCCGGCCGCCCAAGTCGAGGTCCGTACCCACAGGGGTGCCCTTGCGTAGCCGCCCAACCCATAAATTTCGCTGGCTGAGCGCCCTCTGCGTTCGCCCACCAAGCCCGGTTTTGTTGTGAAGGTCTTTCCCAGGCCACCAACGTAGGACACGCCGAAAAAAAAAAAAAAAACGATCAGTAAATTGCCTGCTGAAAGCTGATGAGGTGTTTGTATCATGCCAGTTCCAAATGAATATGATAACCGTCAAATGGATAATTATTATGATTATAATCATATCATTGTAATATCAGTTAAACTATCCTACTAATATTATAAATGCGAAAGTTTGTGAATATGTTTGTCACTCTTTCACGATAAAACTACTGGACGGATTTGCATGAAACTGCCACAGTAATGTAGATTATACATCGGAATAACATACAGGCTACAATTTGTAATGATTTTATATATATTTGGTCGTAATATAACGATACATGCCAATTAAGTCGGAAATAAATCTGGCCTCTGAGAGCTATCCTGGCGTACACTGCCTAAACCATTGGAGTTGCACAAAGATGATGTACCGTAGGATTGTTTGTCTTGAATAGTTCTAAATAAAAGTCGACGACACCATATATCTACCACATTCCACATACATATATCTATTCCACATAAATATGTGGAAGCCACTATGACCAAAATTGTATATTATAACACAGAAGATATTCACTAGAAATAATTAATATCTCAGAACAACGTTTGCCGGGTCAGCTGGTAACATATTAAAATTTGCATCAATCAGATCATTAAAAGTTATTAACACGCTTTCTTCAACAAGAAAAGTACTTCTATAAACAAGCGAATAGATTTGCTTTAATTCTGCTAAGAAAACTCGACCAAGTCTACTTTCAAATAAATATTGCATCAAAATACACAATAATATCAATACATGCTGAGCTGAGTTTCTTTTGGCGTACCATCACCACACACGGTATTTGCTTTTGTTATTTTCTATCTTCATTAAACTATCCTTCTGTTTTATGTTATACTGTGTGCCAAATAAACGCCTTTTCTTTCTTTCAATACAAAATTAAGAATTAATATGCAAATTAATATGCTAAACACCTCACTTTTTTTCGTGAGGGGATAAAAATCTAGTTAAATGGAGTAAATATACATTTTTGACAAAGTATCTTTAAAGCTCTTTTACGATAGAGACATCAATAAAATGAACTGTGTTTTTCATCAAGAAAATAGTTATAAGAATGTCCCGACATTCCAAGCGAATCGTAATAGATATCCCCCACCCCTAAATTCTTCGGTCGACCGCAATAATGGGATATTTATCGGATATTGGAATTGCGAGCGGAGAGGAATCTCCTTGCGGAATATTAATTCATAAAGCTCTCCTGTGTTCATTTAAAATTTTGTTCGGGACTAACTTCTCTTTGTGGCTTCGTCTATCTCAGGGCTTCCCAAACTTAATTTAAATGTGACGCCCTAAGGAAGTAGCCATATATTGTTGCAACGCCCTGGCCTTCTTGCCATACATTTACCTACTAGTTTTAATTCTAGGCTAATAGCAATTTGTCAGAAAACATCTCTAAATAGCATCTAAATTTTACATCAGAAAATAAAGAACAAAACATAAAAACAAAACTGAAAGCAAATAAAATGGATAAAGAGCAGGCACGTCCTTTTTTATTTCTTTTCGTTTGGTCACTTTGCCGTCCGCACGATTTGTAAATATTTATTCGTTTGGCGCCGGCAGCGCTAATTCTGATCACTTGACGTGTCGCCGGCCATTCTTGACATTATCGGGAGGTTATAAATTGTTAAGTTTTACTAATCTCGTCGTTAGTTCTTATAAGTTCTCAACCCTGTAATCCTACTTAATGAAATTTCGAAGACCGAAAGTTTGCGCACGTCACCACTGTGGTGTCGCCGGATGGCATAGTGTGAGAAGGATATGCTTGCTTTTTTCAACATAGTTTCTCAAAACCAGGGTCTAGTTTCAAAATTGCCACTCGCGTCTCTATCTATAAATTTATTTTCAATCTGTATTTGTTCAGATATAGACAATACAGATAGCCAACCTATATAGATCGCCTGTCGACACCCCTGGGATAATACCGCAGCACCCCAGGGTAGTCGCGACGCACAGTTTGGGAAGGCCTGGTCTATATTATTCTTTAGTTTAACCCTTTGTGTCACGCATTTTTTGTTTAGTCCAATCGGACATCCGCCATCTTGAATTTCAAAATTTTTAGGGCGGAATCGTAATCAGCTACCCCAAAAATTCCTGAGTACAAAATTTTGAGCTAATCCCACGTAAGGAAAAATGTGTATTTCGAAAACTTCTGGAGATGATGAATTTTCTCCAGAACTATTGCGATTTGTTAAGGTTTGTTTATGTGCATGATTTTTAATTATTCCAGATCAATTCTTATTCTTGAATATATGACTGATGCCGAAACACCAAATAAACATCGAAAATTCGGTCGAAATTGCTCAGAAAATGGTTCTAAAACAGGTGGCACTCTGGGAGTTCCACCATGGCACAAAGGCTTAATATCCGCATGTAACCACTATATCTAGAATGGCACAGGTCTTTTTTTTTCAAAGAAGTATTATACACTACTGATTACTGATATAGACACATATATAATAATAATAATATTTACTAACAATTACACACATTGACCTAGTCCCAAATTAAGCTTGCGCTTGTACTATGGGTACTAGACAAAGATATACATACGTAAATACATATATACAGCCATGACTCGTGACAAACTCATTTGCTCATCACAGAAAAGTTTACCACTACCGGGACTCGAACCCAGGACCTTTAGCATCGTAAGTAGTTATATATAAACAATTAACGTCGTTCAGGTGGTATTAGGTTTTAAGTCTCTTTGGATCCACGCCCAAATCTAAAGTAGGATACGCGGGTATCGGTATAATTTGGAAACTTTATAGGATTATAATAAATCGTCACGCTATATCATTTTTGAGGTTAGCAGAGAAACATTTTTTACATTATTTTATATTATAATTTTATAATGGGTGTTAAATATTTTGTCTGTTGGTATATATTTCTGTTCTTATATATGTGTATTTTCATATTATTAACTATGATACTTTAAAATTTGTGTATCTGTACTCCATTGATCCCTTCCTTGCTGTTTTCTGCGCGTCGATTCAATAAATGGGTGTCAGCTGAAAATCAGCGCTGGGTGGCTCGGCTGGTCACTTGGCATTTGCTGAGCTGACTTCTCTTTGGCGCTTCATCACAACAAAGGGTGTTTACTGTTTTTGTTTTCTATCTTTAATAACCTATTTTGCTGTGTTGTTTGTTGTGTTGTGAGCCAAATAAATGTTTTATTATTATTATTATTTTCTTTTTTAAAATTATTAGTAGTTGTATCAACTTTGTACTTATATGTCACGTTCAGTGACCAAGTAACCCAGCTGATCCTCGTTATCAGAGCACATACCTACGACATCAGTGACGTGCGTAAGATTTTGGACAGGGTAGGCATAATTCGTGTAATTAATTTAAATATTATATTATGATAGTAAATACTATATTGCTTTCATAAGAAAGATAGATGGTGTGAATATAGAATAGATATAAATATAAATGGTTCCTTTTTTGCTTAACCTTAAACAATTTATTCTAGACTTATTTATCGTCAGGGCATGCAATGTTTTCATGCATCTATGGAGTGAACGCTACTGCATGGCATTAGTATGACATACCGTGAGGGTTTCCTCACGATTTTTTCCTTTACCTAAATCAGTACCTAATCAGAAAAAACCCAAAGCTAAGTGCCAGGAAACGAACCTACGACCCCTTTCGTTGTCAATATAACAACATATGTACTACTAGCTGATCCGGCAAACGTTGTTTTGCTATATAAGGTTTTGTAATATCTTCTAAGATGTTCATTGAAATTAAGTGATGTCAAAGACAATTTTGTTCAAAATTAAATACTCTTAATCAACAACACATTTATTTGGATAAAGATTAATATTATTACGTTGATACAACTCTTAACAAATAATGCATTAATTTCGACCAAATTTGTTTACCATAACAACGGTTCTAGTGACTTAATCTTAAAAGATAGACATATACTGTCGCGGACATTTTTTTAGATCATTTCAAGAGAAATAATTCTTTCTTACATATATTTTTGGTATCTTGAACCGTTTTTGCAGCGCACGCAATGGAAGCCCTCAAGGGTGAATAATTTTCCCCATTTTTTTCACATTTTCCATTATTTCTTCGCTCCTAATAATTGCATCGTGATGTTATATAGCCTAAAGCCTTTCTCGATAAATGGTCTATTCAACTCAAAAAGAATATTTTAATTCGAACAAATAGTTCCTGAGATTAGCGCGTTCAAACAAACAAACAAACAAACTCTTCAGCTTTATAATATTAGTATAGATATACAAACTTTTTGCCATACTTAAACTTTATAAAATATATTTATAATTACAAAGTACGTGTCTAGATGACATTCAAAATCAACCCATAAATCAAGTTTTTGTTTAGAAGTTATTATTGTAAAATTGAATGAAAAATGGTTCAAAAATCACACGGAAAGAAACAAAAAAAGTGCATTTGTGACACAGATGGCTTACTAAGTCAAATCACAGGTACGCCACAGCCTTTACCTCAAGCCGAACTCAACAAGATACGACTGAATTTGTTTACTGAAAGAAATTCTGATGGTACTGGTTATTTGGTCCTTCGGGGTAATGATCTATATGATAGATTCCATAGAAGAGTGAAAGATTCCGATATCAGAGCTATTTGTTTGTTCATTCGTGAACTGCCTCGACGCATAACTAAAATTGATTTGAGCTACAACCAAATAACTGACAAGGGCTTTTGGAAATTCCTAAAAATGGTACTTATCAAGGGAAGATCAAGCGTTATTAATTTAAATATAATGAATAATGAATTGACGGGGACTTCTGCGTTTAACTTAGCAAAGTACGCGACTTATATCAAACTGAAGTATTTACGAATTAATGGCAATGATATTGGAACGAAAGGAGGAGAATATTTCGCTGAATTTCTAAGAAGGAATATTAGTTTGGAGTACTGCGATATTGGGGAATCCGGCCAGAGTCTAACTAGTGTTGCACATTTGATAACAGCGCTTAGAATCGATCACGGAGCGAACACAACCTTACGAGTGCTCGATTTTAGTCGGCTTATTCCATTATTCAACAGGTATTCATACGAAAGTAAATGGTTTGCGTATCATATAGAATATTTACTTGAACGCAATTCATCGATAATAGAGCTGCATTTACAGAAGAATGATTTCCTAAGTCACGATATGGAGTACCTTGTTCGCGGTTTGAGAAGGAATACCACTCTATTGTATTTAGATCTAGGGTTTAACAGAATTGGAGATCACGGTATAGAGATAATAGCGAAATATTTGGCACAAGGGCCAGAATTAATATTGTTGAATGTAGCTGGGAATGGAATCAAAGATACGGGAGCAAGAGCGTTAAGTTTTGGTATGCCTTATTCAAAAATCCGCGCTTTGGATATGTCGCATAACAAATTAACTGACAAAGGTGTGTTAGATTTGTTGAATACGGTGAAAAAACCCTATTTTCTCAGATTTTTGAACATCTGGGGTAATGTGTTTGGGAAGGTGACTTGTGGGGTTATAGAAAGAATGTTGCTTAGTGGGACGCTGTTTCAACACACTATAGATGTAAAATTATATGAAGTTGATGGTGTTTTACATTCTGCGTATTACCCTAATCCGGCCAATCGAAACAAGCATCTGTATTATTGTGAACTTGAGTATGGTTGTGCTCAACCCATTTACCATATAAAAAGAAACCTTGTAGAAGAGAAGAAGAAAGTGAAGGTTGACTGCAAACAGCGTCACAAACTTGATAAAACAACTAAGGACAGATTTTGAGGTTATGTTCTGGGAATTTTTGATATTTATTTAGAAATATAAAAAGCATTTTTGTGAATAATAGTTTTATATAATTAAATATTGCAATTATAAGAATTACTTTCTTTTTATAGTTCATAAATAAGCCCCTGGCTAGGTTTTTTATTACAAGGCGGCGCTCGATCAAGCGCGCCGCCCAGATCCAGGCGTGAGCGGTGTGCGATGTGTTCCCGCACACCACTCCAAAGACAAATCAAGGAGATGAGGATAGGATGGCACTTTACACCAATCTCACCGCCAGATGTGTTAGGTGTACGCTGAGGGTGGCGACTATTTAACCATCCCCTGCCAAGTAGGCGGGGCCTGCAGAAGGCTAGACGTCGCCGGGTGCCAAGTAAGATGGCCCAGCCTTGCCCTTGGCTCTCGGCTGGCAGGAGAAAGAACACCCCAGGGGTTTAAGTCGGTGCAAGTTTGACACACCGGGGTACTGCCCTCTCTGCTCCCTAAAGGTCAGTTAGGGATTTCCACCAGGCTACCAAAAAAAAGTTCTTTTATTACAGATAGGCTTGCCCTTGACTTCAATCTTACCTGATGGAAAGTGATGAAGCTATTGATGGAGCGCGTTCACCCAACAAATACCGATGTACTTGTCGTTTGAAGATTCCCATGTCATGAGATGTTGGAAAAACAGACGCAGGAATTAATTTCCACTCCTTGGCGGTTCGCAGCAAAAAATAAGATGCGAATCGCCTCGTGCGAGCACATATGGGTGAAAGCCTTGTCAATTTATTGTAGAAGGAAAAATGGGAATTAAATTAAACAATTCAGCCGCACACTCTCCAGAGTATAGTGGAGTGATGATTTGCGTAAAGTGGGTAGGCTATTGTCGTAGCAGAAGAGCCAATGATCGGGCTCAGGGGCGCATCTTGGCGGAGGCGTCCGTCGAACGGTGAACATATAAATGTTGATAATGTTGAATCTCAGTCTTAGATATAGCGTCGGTCAGTACATATCATAAAACAGTCCCCTAGGGACGCTGTCTGTCTGTCCGCGATAAACTCTAAAACTACTGAACGAATGTTCATACAGTTTTCACTAATAGAGTGATTGATTCATGAAGAAGGTTTTAGTGTATAAATTGCCAAAGTTTTATGTAAAATTGGTTGAAATATGATGTTAATTGTTGATAATGTTGGGGATGATTAAGCCGCCGGAGAGTTTTACTTGAAAACACAGCCTAAACCTTTTGAGGTATAACAAAACAATGTATGATGGGGTAATTACTCTTTTATTGATCTACAAAAAGTAACAGAGAGGGAGTAGCTTTACGATGTATTGATTTTGTTACAGAATCCCCCTATGCAAGGCTTTGGGGATAAAACTCACTGCAACGGTGTTCACTGCCGGTGCTTCTCAGGCGGTGGCGAAGAAAGCAGGCTTCGTGGAGCTCTCCGAGATCACTTACGAAGAACTGGCTACAAAAGGCTTTCTATTCCCCAGGATTGAGGAAGATACGAAGTCATCCAAACTGATGGCTTTGACCATTGAATAATCAGAGGATGTACTATTTCATATCGGATAATTTAATATAGGATGTTTCCGCTTTTCGCAGCCCTTTGGAGTCACGGACCATTTTTGAAAGCTTGATTTCTGCCAAAGTTAAGTGTAGAGGTAGAAAATGTAATTTGTGCGAAATGCTTATGATTTTTTCATTAAAACACATTCTATTTTTATAAATCAATAGTCCAAAATTATCAAAAATATAGTGTACTTTCTGTTGACTGAGAATCACAAAATTTGCCTAAAAAGTCTTTTAGGACTAATGCTTTACTTAGTAAAGGGTAAAATCCGAAACGTAACGAACAATTTTTTGCGACCATAAAGTTATACTTTTTTTTTGCCCGGCGGAAATCCTCATGGAGCGTCAGGATACCGTGAGGGCGGCGCACCCGTGTACTAAACTCACACTGACTAAAACCCCAGGGATGTTCCTTCTCTCTTCTCCCATCTGCCGGGCCAGTGGTACCGCTGACCCGATTTTCTCAGCACCCGGCGACACCTGACCTTCTACAGTCACCCCCTATTATGCATGAGGTGGTAAAGATGCGACCTCCTCTCACTCTTATTATAATTGCGTGGAGAATGGTGTCGAGTGCTACGCCCCGTAATCTCAGTGAATCTCTGTCACTAGAGCGGTGTGCCAGAATACATCGCACTTCGCTCACGCCTGGATATTAATTGACGCGCACGACGACGGTGAAGGACCTCTCCCGTCATCCTGTCTTAACAGTGCGGTAAATAGAGTTATCAGGGTTGGCAATAACCTCCAGATCCCTCTCCTCCGCCTCCTTCACCTTCATTACGTTCCCGCTGTAGGTGAGGGCTGTATGCCATGGCTCGTTGTTACCGTCCATGGCGCGAGAAATCATAATCTTATTAACGTAGTCAGTTGTACGGAGCCCTTAGTCCGTCTCGCGCTTGTCCAGTATTTTAAACTGTGCTTTTGCCTGTATTTAACCACGTGTAAGGACATTAATTGTTGCAAATGCCACATCATTTTTATTGTTCTTCATGATTAAAACAGATACCACGAAATTCATTGACGGATCATAGTTTTACTGTCGATATGATGTAGTGACGTAATTTTTCTTTCATTTTATTGTTTTTTTTTGCATTATCTGTGATATTTAAATGATCTCATAGCAACATATCAATAAATACGTTTACTATTTTAATTTTACATATATTATATTAAGTAAATTTACATTTTTTAAGAAAGAAATAGGATTTATTTGGCTTAAAATATACAACACAGATTTTTTTTTAATTGAATGTATTAATGAGGCTTTAGTGCATCCATAATGACTAAGCCAGCCTCGTAAGGTATATATCATGTTGTTTAAACTCACTTCTGGCGAAGTGACAACTGTATGAATCAGTAAATTCTTTCTGTATTAACCGATGTCGGATCTCCCAATATGATGTTAATTTCGCCGACACTTCGCCAGTCCTGAGAAAAAAGTCTTCTCATAAACGTTTCATTGCAACTACATTCCCAAAGGAGATGATAAATATCATCTACGACCTTGCAGTGCTCACAAAGTGGGGTTTTTTTTAATAAGAAAATAATAATTATTTAAAGGAATATGTCCAGATCGAATCCTAAATGCAGCTACTAAAAGATCTTTAGAGAGGCTGACATAGTCAAGGAAAGCCAACCCAAGTCATGAAAGTTAAACCAAGGTAAAAAAGGTTAATTAAAAAGATTAAATTGTTAAATATTTTGTTGTTCAAAAGCAAATACCCTGTGTTGTAATGATGCGCTAAAGGGAAGCCAGCTTAGAAAATAATAGATGACCCACCTAGTGCAGATTTTCAACTGACGAGCGAGGAAGGGAATGATACAGTCAACAATTACAAAATCTAGTTGGAATTTTAATTTTCTGTAATCATGATTAAATCCATTTAAAACATTAAGAAACCATAAATATGTATGCAATCTGGAATTCTGTAGTGTTTAAAACATAGATGAGCATAATGCAGTCATATTAATGGTAAAAAACGTAAAATGTAATCGTAATCATTTTTATTAATGTGATAACATTTTGCCCATCTATGAATACAGTATATGTTATAATTTATATTAGAAAAACAACGTCCTCTGTTTTTTATTATGCGAAACTCTCTCTCTCTCTCTCTGCAGTTAATCGTTCGTCTTGCTATGTGAAACAAACTATTCATAAAGTTATTAAGCCTCGTTTCATGAGTATAGATACACAGCTCTGGAGACTATTTCAAAGTGTTATAAATAATGATATGTACACACATTCACATCAGCACACAATACCTATACATATATAGCAATAATAGTCAGAAGTGCGTATTGATCGTTTTTATTAGGCTAATTTAATGTCTATAAACTAATACACACTTTTTGTAGTTAACTTTGCTACATATACAAATTATAACGCAACGCACTATATCGCGGCTCGGACGCGCGGCCTTCTGGTGTCGTAGCCAGAACTAGAGTCCATAAACATGGCGCCCGGGCTATTGTGCGCCGGGGCTTATGGTGCGACAAAGATGGCCGAACGCATCCAATGGTTGCAGCGCTTGAGTTGCCACATCAGCCCCCTCGAAGACCTTTAGGTCGATAGTAAATAGCTCGGGAATCGAACTCGTCTGCCGGAACGCGTGACGTATTGTGACTTAGCAAGCGGATCCCGTTGTGGAATAGAGGGTGCTGAGTTCTCTAGTGCTGGCTCGTGCAGTACGTAAGCTGGCTTTAGCCTATCAATAGACACTGTCACGACCTTTCCACCTATGTCAATTATGAATGTCTTCGCAGCTCGCTGGATTACTTTATATGGGCCAGCGTATGGTGGCTGTAGTGGCTTGCGTATCAGGTCTTGACGCAAGAAGACGGCTGTTGCTGTGGAGAGATCTTTATGCACAAAGGTTTTGCTCTCACCGTGACGTAGAATAGGTGTTGGTTTTAGCATGTAGATGTGCTTCCGTAGGCGTGATATAAAGCTGCTATAATCCGCAACTTCTGCCGTCGTCGATTGGAAAAGATCTCCCGGCAAACGTAATCCTTCACCGTATACTAGTTCTGCAGATGTTGATGCAATATCTTCTTTCCAGGCGCTGCGTATACCTAGTAGTACTAGTGGAAGTACTTCATACCAATTTTCGTCATTGTGGCACATAATGGCGGCTTTTAGCTGCCGGTGAAGCCTTTCTACTAAACCATTAGCGGCAGGATGATAAGCCGTAGTGGTTATGTGGTTAGAACCAGTCAGTTTTGCAAGCTCTTTGAATAAATGTGATTCAAATTGCCTTCCTCTATCTGTAGTTATTTTCTGAGGACAACCAAAACGAGCAATCCATCCACTAATAAATGCATGAGCTACTCTATCAGCAGTTATATCTTCTAGCGGAATAACTTCTGGCCATCGCGTGAATCTATCCACAGCTGTTAAGCAGTATCGATAACCATGAGATATTGTTAGTGGTCCGATGAGATCGATATGTACGTGCGCAAAACGAGCTGATGGAGGTGTGAAACTATGTACCGGCGCTCGTGTATGTCTTGATACTTTAGAGCGCTGACAAGGTATGCATGTCTTAGTCCACGCCCTACAGTCTTTACGGATATTGGGCCAAACGTACCGTTCTGTCATCAACTTTATGGTAGGTGTAGCTCCTGGATGGCTTAGGCCGTGTATGGAGTCGAATGCCTGCTTACGAAACTCTGGAGTCAGGTACAAGCGCGGTGATGTGCCGGAAACATCGCAATAGACTTTACAGCTACTAGAATCAGAAACAGTTATTTTCTGTAAGTCCAGTGACGTGTTGGTAGTCAACAGATGTTGCAGCTCGGCGTCAGTCGCTTGTGAAACAGCAAGTTCATCCAGGTTTATTGTGTTGGCAATAGATTCGATCCGTGAGAGAGCATCGGCTACTATATTTTCATTGCCGGAGATATGTCGTACATCAGTTGTAAACTGAGAAACGAAATCTAGATAACGGAATTGCCGAGGACTGCAGCTCTCTGATGCTTTCCGAAATGCTGCAATTATAGGCTTGTGATCCGTCCAGATTGTAAATGGCTTTAGCTCAACCATAAAGCGAAAATATTTAACAGCTTCATAGATGGCAAGGAGTTCCCTGTCAAATGGACTGTATTTTCGCTGTGCTGGTGTCAATTTTCTCGAGAAAAATGCAAGCGGTTGATAGTCACCATGTATCTCCTGCTGTAGAACTGCACCTATTGCGATTTCAGAGGCATCTGTTACTAACATCAAATCGGCTGCTGGGTTAGGATGAGCGAGCATGGTAGCATAAATTAAACTATCTTTGCATTGCTTGAATGCCTTTTCTAGTTCATCAGTCCAGATGATCGGTGTTTTGGATTTCACATCCGTTCCTGAGAGAAGTTGGTGCAACGGTGCTTGAATCTTCGCTGCATTGGGTAAGTATCTACGATAGAAATTTATCATACCTAAATAACGCCTTAACTCTTTCAAGGTTTTCGGCTGTGTGAAGTTCTGGATAGCGCTAACCTTCTCTGGAGTTGGTCGAGTTCCTTCTGCAGAAACCAGGTAGCCAAGAAATTCAATTTCTTGAACACCAAAAACGCTTTTTGCCGAATTGATAACAGCGCCGTGTTCTTGTAAGCGGCCAAGGACTTGTCGTAAATGACAAACGTGTTCATCGTGGTTGCGTGACGCTATTAGAATGTCATCTATGTATGGGAATGCACAATCCAGGTCGCGAAGAATTTCGTCCATGAACCTCTGGAACGTTTGTGCTGCATTCCTTAGTCCAAAACCCATGTACGGAAACTCAAAGAGTCCGAACGGCGTTGTTATTGCGGTTTTAGGGATATCTGATGGATTTACAGGTATTAAGTGGTATGCACGGACTAAGTCGATTTTGCTAAATACCGTACAACCATGTAGATTATGTGAAAAATCTGCTATATGACGTACGGGATATCTGTCCGGTATAGTTCTCGCATTTATACCCCTGTAGTCACCACATGGTCTATCAGTGCCATCTTTTTTGGCTACTAGTTGTAGTGGTGCTGCCCATGGACTATCAGATCTACGTGCAATGCCTGCTTTTACCATATCCTCGAACTCATGTTTAGCTCTACGAAGTCGATCCGGTGCTAATCTGCGTGGGCGACTGTATACCGGTGGTCCAGGTGTAGTTCGTATATAGTGGAGCGTTTTGTGCTTCACTTCACGAACTGTAGGCTCTCCAGATGGTCTTGTAACTTCTGGAAATTCAGTTAACACCTTGTGGTAGCGAGACGATCCTATAACAGTTTTAATTTGACACACGGATGTAGTAGCTGGAATAGCGTTAGCTTTAAGTGAAGTAATATTGTCTACTAACTTCCTATTTCTTACGTCTACAAGTAAACTATAATACGAGAGAAAGTCTATACCAATAATGGGTCTGGTAACGTCTGCAATCACGAAATTCCACTGAAACTCTCGACGTAAACCTAGGTTTAAACTGAGTTTTATAGTCCCGTAGGTGTTTATAACAGTCCCGTTCGCCGCGTAAAGCTTATAATCACTTTTCGTAAGGGTCTTACGCGTAGGTGCACTTTGATAAGGGTACACACACAAATCCGACCCTGTATCCACCAGGAAGCTTAATTTTGTGATTTTGTCCACAACAAATAGGCGGCCTGGGGGCGCTGGACAGTCGGTGGCCGCTACATGCGACTGTCGGTTGCGTTTCCCGACGCTCCAGTGAAACTGCATGGCGTGGTACACTTCGTTGCTTGCGTGCCGAATCTCCTGTGGTACCAACAAACGGATCGATCCTGTGACTTCGACTTCTGTCTATTGTACCGGCCTGTCTTGTTTTCACGTGACTTAGATCTTCCTCTAGCGCATTTTGTACTCACTTGGCGTCGCAGCGCAGCGACTTCCTTAGTTAAGTTTTCAATTTGCTGCGCCATTGTATCGTCACTCGCTCGTGTATTATGACTAGTAGCAGCAACTTGAGGTGTGTTTTGCACCATATCATGTATATAGTCCGCAAGCTCTGATATCTCGTCTAGTCCTGACCGACGTTGTGATGCTATTGCCGTCTGGATATGTGTGGGTAAGCGTCCTGACCATAAAGTCTTTATAAAGTCCTCCGGAACCTCGGGACCTGCTAATTTCTTTAAATGCCGCAAAAATTCAGAGGGCTTACGGTCACCAAGCACCTCATCATTCAATAACTGCTTTAGTTTTGCTTCCTGCGAGATTGTTAGCCTTTTAATTAGTTCGGATTTTAATTTGTCATACTTTCCGACTTCAGGTGGATTCTTAATTATATCCGACACGTGCTTTGCATATTGTGGGTCTAATGTCGACGATATATAATAGTATTTAGTCGAATCTACGGTTATTCCTGACAATATAAATTGCCCTTCTATTTGAGCGAACCAGGCTTCAGGGTCCTCTAGCCAAAAAGGAGGTATGCGTACACTAACCTTCCCGACATCGGCTCTGTTCGTAGGCACCGTCATTCTTTTTTTGTTTTGTCGCACAAACACGTGTTCACACCAAACAAGGGTCACCACTTATAGCAATAATAGTCAGAAGTGCGTATTGATCGTTTTTATTAGGCTAATTTAATGTCTATAAACTAATACACACTTTTTGTAGTTAACTTTGCTACATATACAAATTATAACGCAACGCACTATATCGCGGCTCGGACGCGCGGCCTTCTGGTGTCGTAGCCAGAACTAGAGTCCATAAACATGGCGCCCGGGCTATTGTGCGCCGGGGCTTATGGTGCGACAAAGATGGCCGAACGCATCCAATGGTTGCAGCGCTTGAGTTGCCACACATATATAAGTCTATTACACACTCATACCACATATATTATTATTAATATACTGCTAAATACAAAAATATTTGCTTATAGAAATTAAACTATATTTCAAACTGATATAATGCTTAAAATTAGTATATTTATTATAATTTATAATAATAAATGAATTAACATACATATATGTATTTAAATGTATTTGGTACTTATGTAACACCAAAATATTATCAAAGTAACATAAAAATATATAATTACTCAATATATACACCCTATATGAATAAAATGGATTTTAAAAATATTTGTTTCTTTTCCTGCCTATATTAACGGACCTTCTCATTTAAATATTTTTTATAGTGACTCTATAAATAAATACATCGCACTTAATTAAAAACACAGTGTAGTAAAAGAAAGAAGTGTAGTGTAAGAGGAAAAACAATGAAATATTCTCGATAGAGACATTACAAGAATACCTTTAAAATTTGTAGGTACATATATAAAGTATTGAAAAAAAAAACGAACTATGTTATGATATAAAAATTACTCAAATCAAAAAACCAGCTAGTGGTTGTATATGTAACTCTCGTTAGGAAGATGATACTAGGGTCCCTAAAAGATTTCGAGTTGTCTGGAAACAAAATCTGACAACCTGTTAGCTTTATGTACTATCGTATAAATAGGTTGACGAAAATTTATCTTGGTACATATATTTTGTTACCAGATGGCGCTAAAAACTCATTCTGCCATAATTCCGTTTGTAATATTATTCAAATAAACCTAATGTAGATATTTAAATAACCCTAATAATAAAATTATACATATTTACTATTTTTTTAAATAATAATGTTAGGTATAAATTACAAATAAAAGATAAGAGAAAAAACGAATTGACATTTCCTGCCAGTAAATAGAACTGTATTTCAAGTCAAAAGGTATTACCAATTTTTAAGGTAAAAATGTTCTATATATATATATATGTTCTTTTGTTTTTCCGCTTGTTACTACATATAAATTAAAAACTGTTTGCATCCGTATTTTTTAATCTTAAATGCTGGTGCAAAAAAGTCGCACCACCATTACAATGCAAAAAAATATCGCATTGGCGGGAATACGATACGTTGCGATGCCACCAAATTGTAACGACGCAGTATATTAAAAAAAAATTAGACAAGACTTCACCACTCTGTTGGCGCAACGTGTGCCCACCCCTCCACAAGGTCTCGCGAAGCGCAAGTCTGGTATGCACCGTGTCCTCTATCATTGATATTTTTATATAAAACGACGGAGTGGTACCGCCACTGCAACGCATCCTATACCTCTGAATGTAAGACTCTACCCTGTGACTAGATCTCCAGGGGATTTAAAGCTTGCAACAGTGAAATGGAAGGATGGTTTATCAGGCTAATTGCTTGTCACGACCATAAAAGTACATGGACTGGCTATCCCATGAGTGCGATTCCCATCTGTTTGTTGCACTTTGAGGAATAATTTGTTTACCTGGGATTAATACTTAAAATATACAGAGGACACCATTAACGTAAATAAGATAATATTGCTAACAGACTCGTTTATTGATGGTCATTATTGTAGTGTATGTTTTTGCTCCTAAGTCACGAAAGTTCTATATGGTGACGCAACATTCATAGTGTCTTGCTGAATATTATTTATTATTTTAAAACAAAAAAAAAATAAAGGCAATAACATGTATTAAAAAATACTATGGTAATACAAAAAAAAAAATCGTAAAATTAAATCATACACAGCAAAAAGGAAGGCTACCTAAAATTAATGTAAATGGTCTACTCATGATTGGTGAGCGTGAAAAATATGTGAATTAAGAAAACAAGATTACACCAAAATTGGTGACCATTCAAAATATACGAACTAAGCAATCATTGAGACAACATAACAAGAAGAGCATCGCACGACAACATACCTACCAAAGGGAGACCACGTTGCAAGCTTCATCCTGCTGAGATCCTTAATTATCCTTATCCTTATCTAATTGTATTATACTTATTTTCTGGCGCACTGTAGTCAATTTGATAAGTCAGTGTATTTTACAAATTATTAATATAGGCATATTGTTTTATAATTTGAATAATCTGTGAGAATAATAGAAGATAATGTTTATAATAATACTTCATAGCAGATTGTTTATTTTCAGAAAAAATAAATACTGGGTTTCGAATTGTCATTTTAAACAGGAGATTCCAATAATATGTTGGCAGCACTAAATATTGCCACCAAGTACTCAACGGCTGCACTGTTCGACTGTTTATGTAAACTTTCTGACAAGGGAATAATATTTCAAAATAATTTACCGTCGCGTAATTACTAACAATTTCACAACGTTATATCTATTTGGCTGTAAAAACAATTAAATTGTAGTGTTGTAGCTATTCATAGTGTTTGTGTAGTGACTTATTAAAAAAAACAAAACAGGTGCAGTTGTGTTTTTGTTCTGCGCGATCCATTTAATAGGACAAAAACAAGTTTTTTTAAATAAAAAAGATATGGTGCTTCCTTATTTTACTATAAGTATATTAAAAATGTGGTATTGTAATGAAAATTGGTTCTAAACTTGTGATTATAGATTGACGTTGGAGCTGTTTTTAAAATGTCTTTTATTTTTTCGAAATAATGATATCTCAGCCAAAAAACAGAGTTCAGGCGATTAAAAGTAAATTCGAGAATTTAAGTAATGATAGCACACCAGTTGTTAAAAGGAACACACAACATTTACAACTGTGTAAACAAAAAAATGAATGTACAGCGGAAACACGCGATACCAAATACGTTGAAATTAAAACGAAAAATAATGAGATAATTGTCGAATCAGACTCCTCCAACGAAGATTGGACCTTGAAGCCTAATTCAAGTTATTTGTACAACAAAAATGATTTAAAACACACGAATAGTGAAGTAAAATCAACTTTATCCCGCCAAACCAGTGATCCAGGTAAAAAGTTGCATCGAAGTCACGCTTTTAGGTGTGACAGGAGCCAAATTGGACCTAAAAGACACGACAGCTGCAACGGAAGATCAGAAACCAGTGATTTTTCATTTAAAATGGATAAAAAATTGAGTAAAGAGCGCCTGAAACTGCTGGGTAATTTTTTGGAAGAGCAAATGAAAAAAGAGAATTTTGTCCCCAAATCTGAGTTAAGTGAAGTTAATGTTCAAAGGAATTCAATACCAGATGACCAAGTACCGAAAAATATATTAGATCAGTATGCTAAAGTTAACAAACCAAAGAAAAAAGAAGAAAAACAAGATGCTATGACAGATAGTGGTGTTAGTTCGGAAACTGAAAACCATGATGAAGAAAAATTGAGCAAAATTAAAAAATTAGTAACACAATTCGAAAAAACTGATGAAAAAATTGAAATTAAATCTAATCTGGAATCTATGGATGATTTAGCTGCTTCAAGTGAGACGATGAAATTGGAACGTAAAAATCCACATTTAATACTAACAGATACATTAAAAAAAGCTTTAAAACAACCCTTGCCAACAGGACCACCACCTAAAAAACCTCCCCGAACATTTACAGTGACCCCTATCCTTGAAGGTCCGGAAAAACCGAAGAAAGATGCAAAGAAGATGCTAGAAAAACTGGAGCAAGTTCTAGAGAGAAGAAAAGCTCATTCTTCCCTTAATAACTCAATTGAGAGTATCAGTGATAATATAGTTACAAAGAAACCGAAAGAGGTCCATTATTTGTGTACTGAAATACTAGATATTACCCAAAGAACTTTATTAGTTAATGACAATCCATCAGATCCTATCTCTAGATGTTTTAAATCTTTAAACTGTGCCATAGGGACGTCAATGTCAAGCCTACCATACACTAGATTAAGTTCGCATATAGATAACCTGGAACCAGTAAGTGAAATCCAAACGTGTTCATGCAGCCAAGACAACCTAGACAGTCAAGTGAACAATTTCAGCACATTTTTGGCTGAAAAAAAATGTGCAAAGTGCCAGTTTAACGAAAATAAAAGTGACCAGTTCAAATGCCATCTTAACTGTGAGTGTAAAGTTCAGAGATCTGAGTTTTTTGTAGAGAAGGATCATATATATGATGAGCCTTTCATTGGTGATAGTGAGGACGTGAGAAAAAGTAATTATGGTACATTGAATAACTGGAAAGTGAAAAGCCAAAGTAAGAGTTTGGAGGATTTGCGACTTAAATCTGTTGAGGTGAGTTTGTTTCCATGAAACCTTTTATAATTTGCTTTTTCATATGTAGACTAAGTTTGTTTATTTGGTATAATGTGAACATTTTTAGTATTTAAATGTTGTTAACCCAATAGTTACATACAAGTGCTTATTCCATTAAATTTCTTTTAAAAATCTAACTAAAAATTCTATTAACTTCAACAAGAAAAGCATCACTCATATTTGAGTGAAGTGAAGACAAGTGTGTTATAATGATATAAGAACAAGACATTAGGTTTAATTAGGATAGAGCAGCTTTCAGTTTCTTTTCCACAATGCCTGAAAACTAAAGTTTTCAATGCATCCAACCAGTTACGACATATGGAGTCGAGATGTAGACAGTAACGGTTGAGCTAGTCCACCAGTTTAAGGTCACTCAGCATGCAATGGAGCAGGCTATGTTGGTCGTCTCTTTAAAGGATAAGTCAGAAATGAAGTTATCCCACAGAGAACCAAGGCTGTTGACATAGCTGTCCGTATCAGCAAGCTGAAGTGGCAGTGGTCAGGGCATGAATGCCATAGAAACAACAGTTGTTGGAGCATACGGGATCATGAATTTAGACGGCAGAACGGTAGACATTGTATGAGGTCCAAGGTGACTGAAAAGCATTGAATGCAAACAGCCCAAGACCAAGCTCAATAACACTTGTTATGAGGGGCATATGTCCATTTGTGGACTAGGATGGGTGATGATTAGGTTTCAGTAGATGAATGAAACTTACTATTTTATCAAAATGGGTATTCCCATAATGGGAATCTTGGTGTACAATTAGTCATGGATAGATTATGAAAACAACCTCTATGATTCATTTATACCTTTTATTTTATAATCATAAAGTTCTCTATTCTTTTATACTACTCATGAAGTTGTCAATGAAATACTATACTTTTTTTTTATATTATTAAAGAATATTTTCAATTAGCCACTTTACCTAGACTTTACTTTGACTGGAGACCTTCAGTCACGGTATATGTGGGCCGACATGACTACAGAGAAAGTCTATGGATTTTCGTCTATTGATAGTCTCTTACCACGGGATGCACTAAACTCACTTTATCAAGCCAGTGTGAAAAAACTTAACACCCTACCATATCAATTATAATTATAATATGTGCAATAGAAATGTCTAGAATCTAGACAATCTAGACTCAAGATTGAAAGTAGTACATTGGCTCCTCTTAACCCATAGTATTAAGAAATACATGGAATGATGGTAACCTTGTGCAAAACATGAGTTTTTTTTATAACCTGGTGAAAATCCTTATGGACCCTCAGAGCCACAGTGAAGGTTGTGGCCCTTACTGTCTAAAATTATGGGGGTGTTCCTCTCAAGTCTCTGCCGCGGCCAAGAGTAAGACTATGTCAGCTTCTTCAGCACCTGACCACGTCGAGTCTTCAAGCCTCTCTATCCTAAAACGCGTATGTAAAAGTGAGGCAACATATTTTTGTTCTATATACTTCACAAATTCCTTTTCATTCGCCTTTTATTGTATCCTGTTTTTTCTTTAATTTCACAGTATTTCTTGATGTAAGTGCACAGACACGGCATACTATAATTAAAATCATTTCACGACGCGTTCATTGAACGACGAATTGACGATCATTGAAATTCCATATGTTTCTTTTTATATGATTTACAGGCGAACACTTGACCTCAATCACATCTCGAAGAAGGTAAAGATAAGTTCGACAATGGACCGTGTTCGCTCACTCTTCCTTTAAAGGCTCGCAAGTCAGAATGTGCAAATATGCTCGCTGGATGATGAATGGATGGAGATGGGCAAAATGTAATCAGATTATTGAAAAACGATAACATTTTGCGTTTTTCATAATTAATATGACTTTATTTTGCTCATATGTGTTTTAAACACTACGGAATCCTCAATTGCACAGAAATTTCTAACGGTTAAATGTTTAGAGGGGTTTTAATCGTGATTATAGATTAACTAAATTAAAATTACAACTACATTTTGTAATCGTTAATCATTAATCCGATTACATTTTGCCCATCTCTGGCTGGAAGCATATTCTACTCCTTAGCTGTTCGCATGTTGAATGTAGAAGTTGTCGTGCGGATACAAGGGACGTTCACAACATACGGATGGTATCCGACATCACATCTAGTGATTTTATGATTAATTATGGCTGTGAAATTAATGGCTTTAATTTTGGTGCGTATATGTGAGTTTTTAATGCTTCCTAATTCAATCCCTTAATCATATCAAATGATATACAATCTGTTTTATTATATATTGTTATAGAAACATATGTTATCTTGTACTGATTTGGTACTCTGTGTGTGCCACTGGCTACACGTGGTGCGTTGACCCTGTGACTCAGTCTACATACAGAAAACGTTACAAGTAACGCTTTTAAATCAACTAGTCATCCGGCCCGGCGTCGCCCTATTTACTTGGCTTTAATTGAGACAACGATAATCTTTTCAAAAGGTCGTAGAGCTATAAATAATAATTCAGAAAAAAAAATGTTTTGCTTATTATGTATTAGGTGAAGATTTAAGATATGATTTGGGTTGGCAGTGCTGTCAGCTGTCTCTATTACGAGTTTATTACGCCTCCCATTTAAAATGCCGAGCTTGGCGATTCTTTTTTTTTTTACACTGGCTCGACATAGTGACTACAGAGTTCCTGATGGTAAGTACAGTGTAGTCCAAAAACGAAAGCGACTATCAAAGGATGAAAATCCAATGATAGTCTCCATCGTCATGTCGGCCCACATATACCACGATTGAAGGTCTCTAGGTATATGAGATACTGGATATACACAAGCTGATCCCGAAACGCGACAAGCCGAAACTGGTCACTATGACGGGCTTTATACCAATGTACTGTGGTCGCGATCCAGACGGGCACCGACGCTCTACCACCTCGCTGCTGCTCGTTTAGCACCACCCAGGAGTCACGTGTAGGGAAACTAGGGTAAAGCCTACGGACGCGAGCAGCTTCGACTCCCAAAATTCGTATTCGTATTCGATTCGTTGCCGATGAGGCCCATACGTCGCGTGAACTACTCAGTTTGAAACACCGGCGTAGAGTGGCTTGTCTTTCGGTTTTCTATAGACTATACTCTGGAGAGTGTACGGCTGAGTTGTATATTTTAAATCTCACTCCTTTTATCATAAATTGATAAGACGCCTTCCGGGTTTGCACCCATATATGGTTGACATTCCAGCTGCTCGCTCAAGTCGATTCGCCTCCTTTTTTTTGCTGTGAACCGTCAAGGAATGGAATTCGCTTAATGCGTCTGTTTTCCCAAGATCTTAAGACATGGGAATCTACAAACGACGAGTGCATTAGTATTAGTTGGTTTAACTCGCTACATCGTCAGCCTCATCATCACTTTCCAGCAGCTGTGATTGAGGTTCCCTACAAAATAGGCTGTGCCTGCAGAAGGCCAGACGTCGCCGGGTGCCGAAGAAAATAGCTCAGTCTTGCCCTTGGCACTTGGCAGGCGGGAGAAGGAACATCTCGGGGGTTATAGTCGGTGCAAGTCCGACACATGGGGGGGAGGGCGGCCCTCACAGCCACCTGAAGGTCCATTAGTGTGATTGAGGTCAATCGTCCGCCTATAAATAAAAAAAATGGCATGGTAATGTAAAATTAAGAACTCAAGACAATTTTTAGCACCCCAAGGTCCTAAAGATCTGAGTATATGATATTAATTTCAACTTGATACGTTCACGTATTCTTCAGGAAAAGGGGCCTTGATAACGATCGATGAAGAACGAAGTAATCCTATAGGAGAATCTTTTTTTTTAAATATGGGCCCATAAAAAAACTCAGACAAGGGGTTGGTTCGCAGGCAGCTGAGCATGACGCAGGATCCGATATCATTGCTGGGTCGCTTCACGTCAATGGTTTTAATAACTGGTTTATACATAGATGGCTTTCATTACCACGAATGTCTCGAGGAGCTTCATTTAGAGATAAGTTAATAACACATGAGAGATGGGCAAAATGCAATCTCTTTAATGATTAACGGTTACAAAATGTAGTGATAATTTTAATTTTGTTGCTCTGTAATCATGATTAAATCCCTTCAAAACATTAAGGAGTCATAAATATGTATGCAATTGAGGATTCCGTAGTGTTTAAAACATAGATGAGCCCAATGCTGTCATATTAATGATGAAAAATGTAATCGTAATCGTTATTCATTAATTTGATTATATTTTGCCCATCTATGCTACACACATATACTACATGTATAGACTTACCACTTGTTCGGAAATTAAGGAAATTTTGAGAACAATAAAAAGGCAGGGGCAAAACAGTAGTCTTCAAATGGTAATTATGTTGATAGAAGCGGCTATATTTGCTGCTTCGTAAGAATACGTTCTATTCAAACTATATATTTATTATCTTTTTATATTGTGTTTATGTGTGTATGTATCAATTTTTTTTTATTGGAATATCTATAATATAAAAATGAATCGCAAAATGTCTTGATAAGCGCGAAACTCGAGAACGGCTGAACCGATTTGGCTGATTTCTGTTGTGTTTGATGAAGTCTGGGTAAGGTTCTTTTGGAGTGAAAAAACGTAAAAATACGAGGAAACTAGCAAAAATAACAATCTTCTGTTCCAATACAGACCACTTTGACTCCAGCTTTCAAACATATGATGGCAATCAAAACAAAACAAAAGTGCGTTAGGATTGTCTTTGGTATGCCTTCAAGTTGATTAGAGGTTGCATGTCATTAATGAAAAATATAATTTATACGTCAAGTAAACAAACAAAAAAATAACGTGTCCCATACGGCATTATAATAAAAATATCATTACCTTAGATATGACTTAAGTCTTTCAATGCAATTTTATTTCTATTAGACTGCGACAGGCCAATAACTTTTGGCAGAATGAAATCTGACGGGGCCGCTATTAACATGAAAAAAGTAACTTTGTTTTAGAGAACATATATAGGGCAGAACAAGCTCTGCCGGGAAAGTTAGTTACTAATATTCTTTACTGTAAACTAGCATTATATATTAATTTTTGTTCATGTTGTGGTACCCTATAATTGTGGTGGCATTTATATGTTCTATTTTGGTACCATGGTCCTTTTTTTCTTACTCAAGGTCACCCATGTTATGCACTTAATTATCTATACTAATATTATAAAGCTGAAGAGTTTGTTTGTTTGTTTGAACGCGCTAATCTCAGGAACTACTGGTTCGAATTGAGAATTCTTTTTGTGTTGAATAGACTATTTATCTAGGAAGGCTTTAGGCTATATAACATCACGATGCAACTATTAGGAGTGAAGAAATAATGGAAAATGTGAAAAAAACGGCGAAAATTATTCATCCTTGAAGGCTTCCATTGCGTGCGCTGCGAAAACGGTTCAAGATACCAAAACTATATATATGAAAGAATTATTCCTCTTGAAATGATCTAAAAAAATGTCCGACAGTATATGTATATCTTTTAAGATTAACTCACTAGAACCGTTTTTATGGTAATCAAATTTGGTCGAAATTAATGCATTATTTGTTAAGAGTTGTATCAACGTAATAATATTAATAGAGTATTTAATTGTGAATAAAATTGTCTTTGACATTACTTAATTTCAATAAACATCTTAGAAGATATTACAATAACTTATATAGCAAAACAATGTTTGCCGGATCAGCTAGTGTAAAATAAATATAATCCAGTTATTTTGCTTGCTGCCAAGCGGCATTGATGCTGCTGGTGTCGCCTTAGGACATCTACACATCGATTCACGACACGACATTACAACGTGTCTCAACACATGCCACGACATCGTGCCATAAAAAAACACGGTGCGCTCCTTCATTCATTTGTTGTTAAATATTCAAAGATGACAAACGACATTGAAGTTGATCATTTAATGGAAAGAAATGGATGCATCCGGCATCTTTTTCTTATTTATGCGTCTTCTTAATTCTAGTAGGAGCAGATACGTCTAGTCCAGGGGTCGGCAACCTGCGGCTCGCGAGCCAGATGCGGCTCTTTGGACATCAAACTACGGCTCTTCAGTTCCATATGCAATTAAAAAAAATAACAAAAATTAAAATTTTTTAAATTGATGAACAAATAGATTAGTTTTTTTTTATTATTTTTTTTTATATTTTAGTACTATTGACAAGTTGTAAAGATAAAATTTTGTGGCTTTTTTAAAACTTTAAAATTTTGTAAATTGTAATTTTTACTCTTTCGACAGACTAGAAGGAGGATCACCCCGGAGGTTTTAGTCAGTATAAGTCCGATATACCGGGGGGAGGCCCTCACCGCCCACTGAGATCCGTTAGGGATTTCCCCCGGGTTACAAAAAAAAAAAATGGTCCAGTGTGATCCATTTTTAGAGAATAACTGCGGCAATATATCGACGTCGTCATGCTTTGCATCGTGATACGTTGTTATGTCGTGTCTTGAATTTTTATAATATACTAGCTGACCCGGCAAACGTTGTTCTGCCATATAAATTATTTCTAGTGAATATCTTCTGTATTATAATATACAATCCTGATCATAGAGTCTTCCATATATAAGGTAGATATATGCTGTCGAGGACTTTTATTTAGAATTATTCAAGACAAACAATCCTACGGTACATCATCTTTGTGTAACTCCAATGGTTTAGGCAGTATACGCCAAGATAGCTCTCAGAGGCCAGATTTTGTTTTCGACTTAATTGACATGTATCGTTATATTGCGACCAAAATTACATAAAATCATTACAAATTATAGCCTGTATGTTATTCCGATGTATAATCTATATTACTGTGGCAGTATCATGCAAATCCGTCCAGTAGTTTATCGTGAAAGAGTGACAAACATATACACAAACTTTCGCATTTATAATAGGATATTTATAGTAGGATTGTACTAGCCCTTAAATGTCATATTCAATTTTCTTTTCTTAGGACATATGTAGATATAATTTCAACTTTCAAAACTGAAAGTACACGTATAAACTGCATCACGATGTGTTCATACGCGTAATGGCAGTAGTTTTTACAAATTCGTTTCGCTAATAACCAAGCAATTAAAACTGAATGGGGTCTCCCATCGTCGTCGTTAGAAATCGGGGTAAAAGTGCAGTGAAAGTGTTTGATTGACACGGCCGTTACGCAGATCGGCAAATCGTACAGTATGTTGAAGATGTCGCGAAAAAGTGGGGTACAGAGAGTTCACTTGACGATAAAAGTACAGTATTATGCAAAGCAATGCAGCGGTTCTCTAGGACACTCGTGTCGCGCACTTTGAAGTTGTTGAATGGGCTGCTGGTTAAAGTTTTTTACCAGAGCTATGAGTTGGGATTTTTCAAGAGGACAGTAAACAACGTCTTTCTTCGTCGGCAACGAAATAACAACGCCCCTTGATGCGGTTGTCTATAAGTGACTGTACTCACTTACCATCAGGTGAGCTGATAGCATGTTTGCTAACGATAGTTAAAAATAAAATATAATTGAGCTAAGACAAAAGGCGAGCATCATAATATAGCAGAGTTTATTTATCTAAATGCACTAGAGTTTTATACGATTTTCTTCATTACGCTTGCGAAGTAACTTCGCCGCCCGCGTCATGTCCTATTGGATCCTGTCGATTCAATTACCGCGGCCCTTGCTACCGCCGATCCTATCAACAACAAGGTACACACAAGCACTCGTCACATTCCGAGACACCGGCGACGACGATTAAGGACAGGTCCGTCAACTGTTGTTTAAATAACGCAGTTTCACTCCGACGCAGCCTTGAGTTTCTTTCGGCGTTTCTTCTCAAGGCAGTCGCTTCCGAAACGCTGGTAGATCACCGTTAGGATCGTTTTTCAACTGGCCGGCCGCCCAAGTCGAGGTCCGTACCCACAAGGGTGCCCTTGCGTAGCCGCCCAACCCATAAATTTCGCTGGCTGAACGCCCTCTGTGTTCGCCCACCAAGCCCGGTTTTGTTGTGAAGGTCTTTTCCAAGCCATCAACGTAGAACATGTCGAAAAAAAAAAGCTGGCGAAGTAAAAGAAAGAAATGTTATTTTAGCACTAGTGCGTAATATTTATAATTACGAGCTTAAAATTGATGTAATGAGTAATTTTGATAAAAATTATAGTAAAGAATTAATTTTATTGTCCTTGTATAAAGCAATTACATTGAATCATCAGTTAAATGATTCTCTGTAGGAAAACATATTAAAATAATTTAAAGCGGTATAAAAATGTGTCATTCTTTCGGTGGTTAATAACTTTGATATTATATTATAGGTATGGGTATTGGTTTTAAGGCTCACAACCTCAAAACTCTCTAACAGGGACTCTGTCGTTCTATCAACGTAGTTTTTCTCAAGAAAGCGTGGAGATATCAAGTCGAAATATCGATACTGAGATATGCAGTCAGAAAAAAACAAGTTAAAGTCAACGCATCCACAATATACATTTGTTTATTTCGTTTATAGGGTTTCGTACCTCAAAAGGAAACACGGAACCCTTGTCCTCAAGTTCATTTTTCTCAAGAACGTTTAAAAATATCATGTTGAAATTAAAAACTCAGGTTTACAGTCTCTTGTGACAATGAGAAAAATCGTGATTATATATAGTATTAAATAATAGTTATTTATGTAATATCCATCATAGCCTTTTTTTACTTGCGGAAAATCCTCATCGCCCCGTCCCGGCTACACATGGGGGATGGTAACCGGGGTGACCCGGACTTTTACCGACTAAAAACCCCAAGTTGACCTCATTGGCACTAAGACGGGACTGCGGGCCCTGTAATCAATTGCTCCACAGCCCCGCTGTGCACAGCATTTCTTAAGCTCTGTCTCGCAGGAAGGCATTGCTGCTACCTTCCCTCATCAGTCTCACGAAATTTAAGATGAATGCTTCCCCTCCGCCAATCTCTACATATCGCTAACCAGGCGCCCAGGGCCCCCACCTTGAGCACCCGCGATCCTAAGATCAATCCATTATAGCTTATTAGTGATATTTGCTGTTGGGGTTCTCTATTATTATATAACACTAGCTATCCCGGCAGACCTTGTTCTGCCCTATTTCTCTAAAACAAAGTCACATTGATTTTTTAAATGTTAATAGCTTCCCCGTCAGATTTTATACTGCCAAAACTTATTAACATGTCGGCTGTTTTTTGAAAATTGTTTGAAGGAACCTGGCCTTAATGCTATATGTATAAAAATTGACAAATATTGACATTAATATTTATACGTCACTCAATTGTTTTGCCTTCCCGGAACCCGTCCACTACCATTTAAACTTTATGGTATGGTGTTAAAGTTCAAATTGACTTTTAAATATTATTACGAATTTTTTGTATGAGAATATAGAAAAGTGTTGTTTTTAGACTTTTTCAGACAATTCTTTTAATTTTTCTCTCCGTAATAACCTTCCCCAGACTTCAAGAAACATAACAAAAAAGAAATCAGCCAAATCGGTTCAGTCGTTCTCGAGTTTCGCGCTTATCAAGACATTTAGCGATTCATTTTTATATATAAGAGAAGATTTAAAGAACACTTTTTCATATATTTCAACTTTGTACGGAACCCTCAGTGTGTGAGCAAGACTCGCATTTGTCCGGTTTTATTGTTTTATTTATGGAAAACGCTCATAGTTCGTTGCCGGCCGTATATGGAAGTATGACAAATGCGGTGTAGCAGACTTCTACTAGTTAAAAACCCAAGGTGACTAGTTTTGCTTATTGGTGGGAACCGAGATCTTAACTTTCTACAGAAAGTATATAGTACTAGCTGATCCGGCAAACGTTGTTTAGCTATATAAGTTATTGTAATAACTTCTAAGATGTTCATTGAAATTAAGTGATGTCAAAGACAATTTTGTTCACAATTAAATACTCTTAATCAACAACACATTTATTTGGGTAAAGATTAATATTATTACGTTGATACAACTCTTAACAAATAATGCATTAATTTCGACCAAAAATGATTACCATAAAACGGTTCTAGTGAATTAATCTTAAAAGGTAGACGTATACTGTCGCCGACATTTTTTTAGATCATTTTAAGAGGAATAACTCTTTCTTACATATATTTTTGGTATCTTGAACCGTTTTCGCAGCGCACGCAATGGAAGCACTCAAGGATGAATAATTTTCCCCGTTTTTTTTTACACTTTCCATTATTTCTTCGCTCCTAATAGTTGCACCGTGATGTTATATAGCCTAAAGCCTTCCTTGATAAATAGTCTATTCAACACAAAAAGAATTTTTCAATTCTAACCAGTAGTTCCAGAGATTAGCGCGTTCAAACAAACAAACAAACAAACAAACTCTTCAGCTTTATAATATTAGTATAGATAGTATAGATAATATTGGATTTGCGATAACGCTAGCAGAAAAACGAAAATATATGGAATTGACATGTGATATTTCGAATCACCATCATCAGGCCACCCTAGTTCACTGTTGTATATTGGTCTCTCCTAACAAGTGCCATTGTGCCCGTTTTCTTCGGCTATCCTCAGCAATTCGTCGCTCCACCCAGCTGGGAGGCGCCCCACACTACATCTGCCGATCCGCGGTCTCCACTCAAGAACCCGCCAACTCCAATGAGACCATCGGTTCTTCAGCTTGCTAATACGGAGAACTATTTCGACAACTTTGCTTCTCCGTCGGATAACCTCATTTTGGACTTTATCCTTCAAAGGGACGCCCAACATAGCCCGTTACATCGCACGCTGAGCGTTCTTAAGCTGGTGGACTAACCCAACCGTTAGTGTCCACATATCGGCTCCGTACGACAGAACGCATTGGTTGAACACTTTAGTTTTCTGGCATTGTGGAATAGGAGCCGAAAAGACCCGACCTTATTTTATAAATGCTGCCCATCCAACTGAATTCTTCTGTTGGCTTCCCTCTCAAATGCTTACGTCAATGGTACAAACATTTAGATTTTTTTTGCTAACGATATTGCTGAACGAATGTTATTTATCTAGCCCCTTTGCTTTAACAAAACAAATTAATACACGACCTTGTTATATAATAATACATTCAATGCTACCGTTGTATGTAAATATTCTGTTAGGATCAGATTGATAGCTGGTTCCCCTATTTTCGAACTATTTTAACCTTTAATACTATACACATAAGTGCTATATTTGATTTCACTTCCTCAACTTTACAATTAATTAAATGACGAAGGCAATTGGAAGTTAAATTGAAAAACATTATATGTGCAGCTGAGCGGATTTTTTTTTATACCAAAAGTTAGCACATACGTTGACATCTTGCTTGATGAAAAGTGGCTAAACCGTCTAGAGCTGAGTGAAACGCAGAAAGTATTACCATCGTACTGCCCGATCACTTTTAGGGTTCCCGTTTATCAAAATCTAAAAAGAAACCTTTATAAGATCTTTTTTATGTACTTTTGTATGTTAAGACCGTTTTTTAAGGAATTCGTTTAGGTAATTAGTTCAAATTAATTTTAAAATACCTCTGCAATCCCTTAAAGTTCTTAAAATATGAAACTTCTAATTGAAGGCAGCATAAATCCGTTTAAGCTACATATTTTGTTTATTCATAAGGGGAATCAAAACCTATAGGGTATTTGTTGTTGACCTAGAATCATGAAATTTGGTAAGAAGCAACAACTTACAAAATGTAATGGGCAAAATGTAATCTGATTAATGATTAACGATTACAAAATGTAATAGTAATTTTAATATTCTTGCTCTGTAGTTATGGATAAATCCATTTAAAACATTAAGAAATCATAAATGTGTATGCAATCTGGGATTCTGTAGTGTTTAAAACATAAATCAGCAAAATGCAACCATATAATGGTAAAAAACGTAAAATGTAATCGTAATCATTTTTATTAATCTGATTACATTTTCCCCATCTATGCTTACAGCTCTAGTATAAGAAAAATATCCAAAAACTGTAAATTTGTAGTACATGAAATTTTTTTTTTCTTCATGACTTGGAGCGTTGCGTGGAATCGCACAAGACAACGAAGGTGGACAAACGTTGGGCAGTGGCCTCCCATTAGGCCAGACGTCGCCGGATGCTGAAGAAGCTGGCATAGCCTTGCCTTTTGGCCCTGGCAGACGGGAGAAGAAACACCCCGGGATGTTAGTCAGTGCGAGTTCGACACACGCGGGGGTGCCCCTCACTGCCTCCTGACGGCCTATAATGGGTTTCCCCCGGGTTAAAAAAAAGGGACTACTCATATTTAGTCATAACAACCGGTGATAATTTCGAGATACGAAGTCCAATTTTTTTCCGGGTCCTTTATCCTTGTTCAATATAACCTGTATGTTGTTCTAAAAGATGTCGCCATAAACGGTTTTTACTGTGTGTTTATTGGTATCAACAAGTCTGTACGGAATCTTCGATGCGCGATTCCGACTTGAACATGGCCGGTGTTATTCATTGAAATGTCACATAGAACATTATAATTTGACGCTGACAACCGTGTGAAGGCGTTAACAAGTTGGAATACATTTTAGAAACAGTTACTTCGTAGTATCGACGTGTGCTATAGACACATACCACTTAGAAGACGTCGGATTTGACACAGTTGTTTCTGATAATGTATCAACGAAATAACGCTGAAATGTTGCCTCACTGAGCGTTTTTTACCGTCTGTATCACAGCGAGTGTTCTGAAGAATTATTTAATTAAGAAAAATAAGAAGAAAGAAAGAAGAATTATTAAGAATAAGAAACAGAAAATAATTATTTTTTTATTTAAGAATTATTTTATTATGGGAGTCGCAGCTGCTCGCGTCCGTAGGCTTTACCCTAGTTTCCCTACACGTGACTCCTGGGTGGTGCTAAACGAGCAGCAGCGAGGTGGTAGGGCGTCGGTGCCCGTCTGGATCGCGACTACAGTACATGGGTGTAAAGTCCGTCATAGTGACCAGTTTCGGCTTGTCGCGTTTCGGGATCAGCCTGTGTATATCCAGTAGCTCATATACCTAGAGACCTTCAGTCGCGGTATATGTGGGCCGATATGACGATGGAGACTATCAATGGATTTTCATCCTTTGATAGTCGCTTTCGTTTTTGGACTACACTGTACTTACCATCAGGTACTCTGTAGTCACTATGTCGAGTCAGTGTAAAAAAAAAAATAACCTTGTTCCACTCTCTGCTCGCGCTGGTTTACGGAGTCCCGGCTACCCGGTAACTCACAACTTCTGACTTCTTTTCGTTCTTTTGGCCATGTCGTTGGACTGTGCAATGGTCTTCTGGCGAGCGTATTCCCACCGTCCTACGATATGGGCTCCTTTAAGCGTAGTATGAAGAGGTATTAGTGCAGGCAGGCATGATCGCTGCGACTTCCGATGTTAGTAGTCGTCGTTTTTTGGACTCCATTATGATTACCATCAGGTGTGGTGGGGTCACTGTGGCCCGTCAGGATAAAAAATATTGAATGTTGAGAAAGTGAAAGAGGTTTACAAAAAATGAGAGAAAAGGCGTTCCACTCTCTCTTCCTACCACAATAGAGATTTGGATTGAGTCTAAAGCAGACTCCCTGAAGCCTACTGCCCGGCTGTTTCTCGTATCACACCTGAAAAACCACACAACTGTTATAGATTTATAAATTTTTCCTTCGGAAGGTGTATTGAACTCGTTGTTGGTTAGTAATAAATGTGAAATAGTTGCGATGCGGTGAACACTTTACCTTGATCGATCCGGTTTTTACATCCTGCCGCGTATCGTTAAACGTTGCGAGTTATCCTTATCGAATTTACATAATGATCCTTTAAAATAATACGTTGAAATCATTAACGCGGTTTCGTTTGTTATTTAATTGGTCTGTGTATTTATATTAGGGCGTTAAAAAAAAAATGTTTATTTTTCCTCGGAACCACGCTCAAAAGTTTCGTTTTAATGCCAAAATAGGCTTCTGAAAATATGAGCCCTTAATATTAATATTTAGGTTGTCCGCATCGCACTTTTCGATTTCCCATACAAATAACACAGGACAAAAGTTTTTTTTCTTTTGACTTTTATAACTAACTAGCTGTCCCGGCAGACCTTGTTCTGCCCTATTTCTCTAAAACAAAGTCATATTGTTTTTTTTAATGTTAATAGCCTCCCCGTCAGATTTTTTTGAAAATTGTTTGAAAGAACCTGGCCTTAATGCTATATGTATAAAAATTGACAAATATTGACATTAATATTTATACGTCACTCAATTGTTTTGCCTTCCCGGAACCCGTCCACTGACATTTAAACTTTATTGTATGGTGTTAAAGTTCAAATTGACTTTTAAATATTATTACAATTTTTTTGTATGAGAATATAGAAAAGTGTTGTTTTTAGATTTTTTCAGACAATTTTTTTAATTTTTCTGTCCGTAATAACCTTCCCCAGACTTCAACAAACACAACAAAAAGAAATCAGTCAAATCGGTTTAGTCGTTCTCGAGTTTCGCGCTTATCAAGACATAGCTGATCCGGCAAACGTAGTTTTGCTATATAAGTTATTGTAATATCTTCTATGATGTTCATTGAAATTAAGTGATGTCAAAGACAATTTTGTTCATAATTAAATACTCTTAATCAACAAAACATTTATTTGGATAAAGATTAATATTATTACGTTGATACAACTCTTAATAAATAATGCATTAATTTCGACCAAATTTGTTTACCATAAAAACGGTTCTAGTGACTTAATCTTAAAAGATAAACATATACTGTCGCGGACATTTTTTTAGATCATCTCAAGAGGAATAATTCTTTCTTACATATATTTTTGGTATCTTGAACCGTTTTTGCAGCGCACGCAATGGAAGCCCTCAAGGATGAAAAAGTTTGCCCGTTTTTTTCACATTTTCTATTATTTCTTCGCTTCTAATAATTGCATCGTGATGTTATATAGCCTATAGCCTTCCTCGATAAATGGTCTATTCAACTCAAAAAGAATTTTTCAATTCGAACCAGTAGTTCCTGAGATTAGCGCGTTCAAACAAACAAACAAACAAACAAACAAACAAACCAAACTCTTCAGCTTTATAATATTAGTATAGATGAACGATATATCGTATTGCAATACCCATTCATCATTTTTGTAGAGAATTTAACGCTCTACAAAAAAGGTTTAACGATTGATGTTAATTTTCAACAACCAGAATTTTTAAATGTTAAGTTTTTAGTCAGTTGAGTTGTTTAGTCATTCAATGTTAAAAACTATTTAATCTACCATCTGATACGTATGGTGATGGGATCTAGCCGATTTCGGCCTCGACGACGTTCCCACAGATCTTGGCTAAGGACTAAAGAAAGTGGTTTAATATTAATATCGTTCGTCTTTAATATTATTTGTCTAAAGTCTTACTGAATGTCACACATAACCTATAACAGATATTTGTGAAATACCGCTCGCTTAATATACAAATATACTCCCCTGGTTTAATTGTGAAGGTTTATCCCAGCCATCAACATGTTATCCTGACAAAAAAAAAATAGAAATACAAATCTGATATAAAATCTCAATATAAACAGAAAGTTGTGTAGCAGTAATCTGAATTAACAATATCGTATAGGTAAAACAATATAATATTTGTTATTGCTGGTTCAAAGATCATTTTGTATTTTTTATTATTGTTGTTGCTACTAAAATCTGTTCCTTTTCTCGATTTCAATAACTTCATGAAAGTTTTTTTTATACTTTTATGATGCCTCGACATAGAACATTAACGGGTCGGAGTGAGAGACAAAAAAGAAGCAATCTACATTCGCGGGCATATAATAGTAACCTTGGCGAAATCTGTGCTTATAGAAGCATAGTCTTTGACAATAGAACCTTAATAGTGTTCATAATAAACCTGCCACATGTGTACGGCTGTCAGGCAACAATTGCTAGATGTATGGATACGTACAACACGAAAACACCACACGTGGATATTTTCCACGAGAGCTGCGGATCCTTCAGGAAGAAGGTAGTCGAGGCTATCGGGCCGTTTTCGGACAAGGACAATTTACATACTGTGACACGCTCTTGCAGGCGTGTCTACATTCCCTATGTGTTTATTATGAGATTGGTCGCTTACTCGCTTTTAAATAATAACACTTTCTTTTATATTAATACTCCCATATATTTCAAATATGTTTACATATATATTCGGAATCTTTTTATAAAAAAAATTTCACAATCTGAACCTTCCTATTTTTAATTTTCCATTCAATCTATCAAATCATACTTAATATTTTTTTAAAATAAAATGTTCTAACCTTTTCAAATAAACTTATTTTTTCTATTTATCGGCCAATTCCGACAATAACTAACCTGTTTTACAAACCAATCATACAATCACTTCAATACACATTTACACACACACACACTAAGTCACATACACAATCACACTACACATTTCATATATAACTTTTATATTATTATTTCATAATAATTATCTGAATCGCATTCATATCTCTCATATAACTTTGTTATACAAATCATTTTGGTTAATCTGATTTTTTGCTTGTTTTCCTGTATTAATAAAATTATATACTGTAGATTTCTAACTAAATAATTAAAGTTAAAGTTATATTTTCTTCAACAACCATCATTATTATTTTCATTGGAGATATAATTAGTTAAGGGGTTCGTTGTCATCTGGAAACTTACAGGGTTCGTGGAGCCAAAAGTTTGAGAAACTCTGGACTAACTCAATCATAAATCTACGTTTAGGTACCGTATAAACCCTACTGACGAGTATATAATATTTTTATGTATACAGTGATGTAAAATTGCGTCGTAACTATTTGCGATTGCGTTTCGTCACGGTTTTAACAAGAAATGTTATTTTCCCGTTCCGACCACTTTCCCCGTTAATTCACACGCGATAGTTTATCAAATCAAATGTGAATATACTTTCATATTCATTACCGCTGATTACACATAACACTTTTTTTAAATAGCTCGGCATATGTTGACTAACCTTTCGTCAGTGTCGCGTTCCATTACAGGACATGGTTAAAAGTCCTTATTAGGTAAACTCATATTATTTCTCATAGAAAAGTTGCAATGCGATACAAAGTAAAGTGTAGTGTAAAGAATTACATCTTTATATATATAAAATTCTCGTGTCGAATACAATGTTAGTTACCTTACTCCTCCGAAACGGCTTTACCGATTTTTACCAAATTTTATATGCATATTCAGTAGGTCTGAGAATCGGCTACTATCTATCTTTCATACCCCTAAGTGATAAGGGTTGTGCACCCTTAACGTTTTTTTAAATTTTATCCTTACACACTTACAATAAGTTAGTTTAGTTATATTTTGTCTAAACTAGAAATCTAAATATATATAATTCAAAGGTGACTGACTGGCTGACTGACTGAGTGACATAGTGATCTATCAACCCACAGCCCAAACCACTGGATGGATCGGGCTGAAATTTGGCATGCAGGTAGATGTTATGACGTAGGCATCCGCTAAGAGAGGATTTTGATGAATTTCAACCCCAAGGGGATAAAATAGGGGATGAAAGTTTGTATAAATCTTCTCAGATTTTCGACTATAATATAATATAATAGCTTTATAGTTTTAGCGCCTAATGACAGATTAGGGCCTAATTTTTTACACACGCTAAACAAAAGTAAAGCCACAAAAACTATATCTAATTAATTATTAATTAACACTTCTTAACGCGAGCGAAGCCGCGAGCAAAAGCTAGTAACTTATATGGCAAAACAACATTTGCCGGGTCAGCTAGTAAAGAAATATATTTTGTTGATAAAACTAATTGGAGTTATACAAAATTCCAATTAGATTTAGAGAAAATCAGGTTCAGGGTCCTGTAATGGGATTCCAGGAACGAGAGGCTAACATTGCCCTTGATGTTAAATAGCGTCGTCGAAGAACCGATCTCAACTATCGATTTTATCCACGGAATAGGACGCTATTGGCCTGGGGGAATATATACAACTTCACCAGGAAAGAGAGAAATGTCTTCATGGTGACGGTATTTACACTTGTAAACTGTGGTCATATTCCAGTTCGGGCAATCGCCCTCCCACCAAAAAAATAATATATATAATATATATATATATATATAAATATTACACTGGCTCGACATTGTGACTACAGAGTACCTGATGGTAAGTACAGTGTAGTCCTAAAACGAAAGCGACTATCAAAGGATGAAAATCCATTGATAGTCTACATCGTCATGTCGGCTCACATATACCACGACTGAAGGTCTCTAGGTGTATGAGCTACTGGATATACACAAGCTGATCCCGAAACGCGACAAGCCGAAACTGGTCACTATGACGGGCTTTACACCCATGCACTGTGGTCGCGATCCAGACGGGCACCGACGCCCTACCACCTCGCTGCTGCTCGTTTAGCACCACCCAGGAGTCACGTGTAGGGAAACTAGGGTAAAGCCTACGGACGCGAGCAGCTTCGACTCCCAAAATATAATATTATATATTTAAGACAATATGTCGATGAAGCAAGAGAAGAGAACGGAAGCACCAATGCTTCATCAACATTCCTCTTTTCCCAAAGAGTTTGTTTTTTTGGCTTACATTAAAAAATATTTCACAGTATTTACAAAATTCTACAGAACATTTATGAGGAACTTAGAAATTATCCGATTCATTGACAGCGGGTAGCGGATAAGATTTCGGATATCGATAACATCACTAGTTGTGATCATACACGTACCATATGGCCGTACTTAAGCAGTAATATTCGTATAAATAAGCCACAGTCTATATTTAGACATTCCACTTCCTCCATGATGTGTTATGGCAGCATTTGTTTCTGTTATTAAAAACAGCTGTAGCTTGTAATTCGTGGACCTAATGCATTGTTTTCTATCGCTTTTGTGGTATTTTTTTTTTAACCCTTTGCGGTCGTATGTCTGCTCTCAGCCGCTACAGCAAGGAACCATACGAATCCTATACTGTATGCAACAATGTATCAGTTTACACTTTTTCGAAACAAATGGATGGATGGATGACTGTAAATAGATATCTAAAGTTCAAAAAGAATTACCAAATCTTGTTTATCCATCGTAATCTCACGTGTTAAGTATCTTTGCTCTTTCGACGGAAATTAATTCCGACCAGTACGATACCCATGTATAATTTTAATACGTCCGCAAAGGGTTAATTCTTATAAATTTAACTATACATGAGGATAAGTAGATACAATTAAGGAATATTATGTGTAGGTTTCTGAAGATATTGTTTCTTTATCGCACATTTTACCCATGTCAGCCAATATCGCTTTTTGTGATTCTTCGTATTTTTCCCTTTACTTGCGCTATAAAACACATTTTCTCGCCAAATTCCAGGATTTTAGTTAAGGGAGAAGTACCTTGTAAATTTTCTGATATGAACGGCTTTAATTTTTTAAAGCGTTGATTAAGGAGTTAGTTTTTTACTGTTCTAAAGGATTACTGACCGGAGTATTTAATATTACTCTAGACTTGATATTTCAACGCATTTATGAAAAAAGGGTCTTCTCTGACAAAAAAATGAACATAGATTCAATGAATTGATACTCTAAGGGTTCTAGTCGCGCCAAAAGACTCAACCCCAGAACGTCAACACAGTAAAAGTGTGATCGTACCCAAACATAAGCGCCATCTAGGGTATAATATTTTTTGACGTTAGTGATCTTGTTTTCAAAATTAAACGTCGCTTCGCATTTTTTTCGCATAATAATCGCTTATAATAATTTCCAATTCGTTAACACACATCACAAATCCTCACCTACACCGTACTTTACGTTATACACATACCAGAGATGGGCAAAATGTAATCTGATTACTGATTACAAAATGTAGTCGTAATTTTAATTTTGTTGCTATGTTATGATGATTAAATTCCTTCAAAGCATCAAGGGGCTGTAAACGTGTATGCAATTGAGGATTCCGTAGTATTCAAAACATAGAAGAGCAAAACGTAGTCAAAATAATGATGAAAAACGCAAAACGTAATCGAATTATTTTCATTAATCTGATTACATTTTTCTCATCTATGACACATACGAATGGATACACAGAGAGTGATTTGTTAAGTGCTTGATTACCGCTGCCAACTGGGAAGTACTCTGATACATAAATCGTCTCAATTATCGTAAAACTATTGTAAAATTATCCTGCCTACGAGGGTGCCTTTGAGCAGTAGCGTTCATTCCATAAATGCATGAAACCATTGCATGCTCTTACGATAAATAAGTCTGCTATAAATTCCTTTAATTTAAACAAAAAAAGGAATCCTTTACATTCCCTTTTTTATTCATTTCTATACTATTTTCACGCCATCTATCTTTCCTATGAAAGTAATTTAGTATTTATTATCATTATGTAATATTCAAATTCATTATATCTGACTACCCAAATACCCTATGCACATCACTGCCTTTGAGCAACGGAATAATTGTGTAACTTATACCGGCCCGAGTAGATTCCTTTTTCTCCTTTTGATATACAAACTATTAAAAATTGATTCTTAAAGGATTTAGAGGGTATTTTCTGTCTTATTACTTCGGTGTGCTTTCGTATTCCAATGAAACGTTAGTTACTGGCGTAAAACATGTTGCAAATGGAACAATAGTTGCTTGGATTACTGGGTCACAGGTTAATTATTTTAAACTCGACTCTGTTATGGTTGTAAAATTATACACACGTGTGACGAATGAATTTCCTCTGTCTTATGTGTTACTAGCTGATCCGGCAAACGTTGTTTTGCTATATAAGGTTTTGTAATATCTCCTAAGATGTTCATTGAAATTAAGTGATGTCAAAGACAATTTTGTTCACAATTAAATACTCTTAATCAACAACACATTTATTTGGATAAAGATTAATATTATTACGTTGATACAACTCTTAACAAATAATGCAGCGATTTCGACCAAATTTGTTTACCATAAAAACGGTTCTAGAGAGTTCATCTTAAAAGATAGACATATACTGTCGCGGACATTTTTTTAGATCATTTTAAGAAAAATAATTCTTTCATACATATATTTTTGGTATCTTGAACTGTTTTTGCAGCGCACGCAATGGAAGCCCTCAAGGATGAATAATTTTCCCCGTTTTTTTCACATTTTCCATTATTTCTTCGCTCCTAATAATTGCATCGTGATTTTATATAGCCTAAAGCCTTCTTCGATAAATGGTCTATTCAACTCAAAAAGAATTTTTCAATTCGAACCAGTAGTTCCTGAGATTAGCGCGTTCAAACAAACAAACAACCAAACAAACAAACTCTTCAGCTTTATAATATTAGTATAGACTAGCTGATCCGGCAAACGTTGTTTTGCTGTGTAAGGTTTTGTAATATCTTCTTATATCTTCTTTTCTTTCTTCTTTCTTTCTTTTAAGATGTTCATTGAAATTAAGTGATGTCAAAGACAATTTTGTTCACAATTAAATACTCTTAATCAACAACACATTTATTTGGATAAAGATTAATATTATTACGTTGATACAACTCTTAACAAATAATGCATTAATTTCGACCAAATTTGTTTACCATAAAAACGGTTCTAGTGACTTAATCTTAAAAGATAGACATATACTGTCGCGGACATTTTTTTAGATCATTTCAAGAGGAATAATTCTTTCTTACATATATTTTTGGTATCTTGAACCGTTTTTGCAGCGCACGCAATGGAAGCCCTCAAGGATGAATAATTTTGCCCGTTTTTTTCACATTTTCCATTATTTCTTCGCTCCTAATAATTGCATCATGATGTTATATAGCCTAAAGCCTTCCTCGATAAATGATCTATTCAACTCAAAAAAAATTTTTCAATTCGAACCAGTAGTTCCTGAGATTAGCGCGTTCAAACAAACAAACAAACAAACAAACTCTTCAGCTTTATAATATTAGTATAGATTATAGAAGGTTTTTATTATAATTCCCCCTACTCTGATATAAGTATTTATTTTTATTTTATTTCGTTTTAATAGGCTTTCAAACAGAGTGTATATATTAAAAAAATAATAATAAATAACATGCCATATACTTCTACAGTGCACTACTCCAATTACATGAAAACGCAACATGCACTAAAAAATAAATTTCCTTACAAACAGTGAAATTCGAATGTAAAAATTGCCAGTGGCACAGCGATAGAAAACAAGAGATCCTTTATACAAAAACTATAAATTGAGGTTCTATTGGCGTTTTTATTTTAAGATTCCGTAAAACCAAAGGATCCCCTTTTTTATTACAAAAATAACCATGTGTAAAGTATCGTCATTTTCTAAAATACAAAAACCCAATTTGACGCTGTGTTAGGTTGGACATTTAGCCGAAAAAGTCGAACAGGACTAGTGATGAAAATGCCCGGGAATTTCCCAAAGTGCTCAAAACATCCTAGAACATTCCGTAAATTCCCGGGAATATTCCCAAGGAAGTTTTGGGCACTGAGGGAAAATTCCCGGGCATTTTCATCACTAAACAGGACCATAAAACAAATACCTTTGTTAGATGGATGGCGTCTCTACGTGTACACCAATTATCAGGATTAGTACATAAGGAATAGATACTAACTAAAGATGTTCACAAAGTCCCTTAAAAACTTCATCTAATAAATATAAAAACACTATTGACTTATAGAATTACAGTCAAAATCTGTTGTAACGACATCGAAGGGACTACTCATGTATAGTCGTAACAACCGGTGATGTTGTCGCGATACAAAGTCGAATTTTTTTGCCAGGTCCTTTGTTCGAGTCAATATAACCGTCATGTTACCGGCCAGCTGATGCTTTAGGGGTTGTGGCTGCTCAGGGTGGGGGCTCTGAGCGACCGGTTAGCGACCCCCGAGAAGTCGGCGGTGCGTCGTGACGCGCTCTGTCGAAGTATACACTAGGTGGTATCGGGGAAGGCGGCGTCTCCCCCCCGTGATTGTGCCTGTCAGGCGCGGCGTAGTGAGGCTGCGGCGAATTGATTATAGGACCAGCAGTCCCTACTAATTCGCCGAAGTAATCACCTTTTTTTTTTTTTTTGTTAACCCGGTGGAAATCCCTTCGGACCGTCAGGAAGTGGTGAGGGCCACTCCCCCCGGTGTGTCGGACCTGCCCCGACTAAAACCACCGGGGTGCCAGCACTGCCCTCTCTTCGCTTTCGCCGAGCCTGGGAATCCGGATACTTCCGACGGCTCAGCGAGTGGTAGGCCTTGGGCAGGCCTCCTCTCTGGGAGGGTAATTGAAAACCCCTCACTTCCTCTCTATGGGAAAAGCGTGTGGGCACACACACACCGACCCTACCTCTCGAAGTAATCACCTTGGGGTTTTTAGCTGGTAAAAGTCCGGTAATCCCCGACTGCTACCCCTTTGTGCGGTCGGGACGGTCCTATGAAGGTATTCCCCAATAAAAAAAAAATGTCGTGTTGTTCTAAAGTGTGTCACCATAAACGGTTTTGACTGTAATTCGTTTTCCCATCTTTCTGCTTATTGATCCCCTCTGTGTGCTCATTATACATTTACGACATGCGAATCATAACTTGATAAGTAACTGTTTATGCCCAAAACTAAGTCAAGGCGGTCTATTAAAAGATTAGGAAGCTGTTGACATTGTGAATTTAGTCGTAGGTTAACACGTTAAGGACGGCGCCGGTCCCCGGGGACCGGCACTAGGATTTTCGTTCGGCTGGTGTCGGTCCGTGAGACCGACAGTATTAAAGTTAAAAAATAAATATAGTCACAATGAAATGTGATCAAATGTAGTTTTAATTAAATTTATTGAAACATTCTAAACATAAATACGGCTTTTCTTTACACATATTACAATATGTAACAACTTTTTTGGTAATATTTTTAGCTTCCTTTGTTCAAATAGTTTTGAATTGTTACTTTTATTTAATTGTTAGGCAAGGGCGATAGACTGCAAAATCCTACAATATTGTATCGCTCGCTGGCTGCCGGCTGAACGGAAAGGTCAGCAAATTCAGCGTCGGATTTAACGTGTTAAGGAATCGCGGTGTTATTGAAGATAATTGCGCCTTTGATCCTATATGCTATTCCTGGGTGCACCTTTTAACCTCTCAACGTTTTATCAATAATATAACTGATACTGAATGAGGAAACGCAGATAAAACATGGAAGTATTATTAAGTTTAGAAAAGCTGTTAACTAGATATTACTTCGAGGTATTCTATCAACAAAACAGCTGACTAGGGTGCTCCCTCTGTCGAAAACATTGCGAGAACTCTAAAACATCGAAAACTCTACACCGAAATAGTGCCTAGAGAACGCAACACTGCGGGGCTTTGACGAATATATTACAAGAGTCACAGTTCCTTGCTAATGTGCAGAGGTAGTCAGTCACCATTGGGTCTCTGCTGTTAAAATCTGGCATCTCCTGTTTGCGCTACCCTGTGTACGGTCCGCAGGTCCAATGGAGACTTTCCCCAAATAAAAATCTTATCATATTGGGGGTTAGTGCTGCTCGTATTCGTAAGTTTAATCGTATATCTTAATATTTTTATACTGGTTCCACAAAGTGGCAGGTTCACAGCTGATGGAAGGTCAGTGAAGTCCAAGAATGACAGCACCCACCAACAGACATTTCCATAATCAGTCGCCATTGTCATGTAGGCCCAAATATATTACAACAAAAGGCCTCTAAGCATTTCTTACAATCCTCATTAATTGTTTGAATGACAATTTTTTTTTCTATTCATTTAAGGGACTTTTGTGCCGAGGCACATTCCAGCCCCATCGTAATCTAAACACACTACTAGCATTTATTTCTGGTAGGGAGCCATCTCGCTAAACAAATCTTTTGCTTTGTCTGAGTAAGGTCTCGCTAAAACTCCGCAGAACATGCCAACATCATATTTGCTCTGGGTAAAGGCTCCCATCAGAGATTCTCTTGCAGACTCAGATCGGACACACTCCATCAGCAAATGTTGTACGTCATCTGCTTTGTCACACGTGCTGCAGTTTTTTTTTAAATATTATTTATAGGCGAACGCTTGACCTCAATCACACCTGGTGGAAGGTAAAGATGAGTCCGATGATGAACCGCGTCCGCCCAACAAATGCGTATTCACTCTTCTCTTAAAGACTAAGAAAGAAGATAAGATCGCGAAAATATGGCCGCTGGAAGCATATTCGACTCCTTAGCAGTTCGCGTGATGAATGTGTTGTGTGATGAACGTGCTGCAGTTCGATGACTCCAAAACCTTGATCACATATTTAAATTTGCATGATAGAATGTAACCCGACCTCAGTCTGTGCTACCACTGAATGACTATTTAAATCATTACGAGTCTTATCTTACAATTTTCAATACAATAAATATTCTCGATTTACATATTTTGCGAAAGTAGATATGCGTTATCGAATCGGTGTGAGACATTTGTTTCACAGATAACGTGGTGTGACTGTACTCTTGTTATGTGTTCGATCGATCAGCCTGTCACAATTTGCGCTTGTATTTATCTTGAATCTATAATTATCTACATCTCTTATTAACTTTTCTTTTTTCTATTTGCAATTTTCAAAATATTGGTTCATTTTTTAAAGAGATTTAAATATAGTAACTTTAATAAGTAAAGGACTGGGAATTGACGTCCAAGCTTCGAACGCGAGCGATTTTAGTTTTTCTTGATGATTTGTCGTTGTTGTGACCTTCTAGATGTTTTGTTCTTGTTCTTTGGGTTGGTGTTGGCTTTGGACAGCAATAAGATGTCCTAATGGCAAAGGGCTGTGAAGTATTGGTTATTTTTCTAATGGCGTGGCGTGGTTACAATGTATATTATTCAATGAATGTCAAAGGACTTGGGAAGTCACCGAATTTGTCAACATGGACATGACTCAGAGAATACTGTGCGTCCCCGTCCACCGCCTATTACGTGCCACTGTCAATCTATAGTAGCACGGTGCGGTGTTTGGGCTATTCGTACACCTTTTGCGATGCGCTGATATCTCACCTGGTTCAACCTGGCCGATGTCGTTGGCTTCAAGGCAGCGTGTATGGTGGTAATTCAAACGACCAGCAGATTCTTGAATACTTGTATTTTCTATTTTCTATTATACAAGGCTCGCAGGCTGCTCTTCACTATTATTGCGTCGTAACTGGGACCGGCGTCGGATAAGCCTCTCTATCACCGTATCTATGTCTATCTATCTATGAATGCGAATGCAACGAGCCAAAGAGCGAAAGAGCAAAAGAGCAAAAGAGGCCGGGCCAAATTACGGGCCTATATTTATATGGTCCGAGCAACCTGCTATCCTATTCTAACATGTAAGTGTGTCTCGCTCGAGAGGTCAAACGACTATCGAATTATAAAGCTTCTATACCTCTCGGCAAGACACTTATGGCTATTTTATACTATATATATTTAACAATTTAATAATAAAACTTACTCTATTACGATTACCTATTACACTACGACAGCCGTAGGGTCACAGACCTCTAGATTTAACTATAAGGATTCCTACGGGGTTCGGGTATTTTTATTAATTTAATTATATTTTACAAACTTAAAACTATTATTACAATCTATCTTATTCTATTCCGAACAAATACTATGGCTATAAGTTCCTATTATTTATTAAGTTTTTTTGTCAAAACGACTTTTTCTTTGAGAACTTTGCTAAGAAAAGCCGCAATAACGTTTATAAATCTCAGCTTAAGTATGTAAATGATTGGATTCGTAAACGTGGATTCCGAAACGCAACAAGCCCAAGCGAGTCACTATGACGGACTTTGCACTTGTGTACTACGGTCACGACCCTGTTCGGTCGATCGCCCTATCACTTAACAATATTTTATCAGAATTAACTTTATACCGAATACAAAACAAATCGGAGTTAACGAGCGAGTTTATAAAAGCGTGGTTTAAAGATAAATCTTGTCCAGCTTTGACAATGATGTTATGAAGAATTTATTACGTCACTGATGTAACAGATACGTTCGTAGCATTGTAAGCACGCGAGCATTGTTCGTGTCAACATGCAGATTTGTATCTATTTCGGTTACTGGGTAACGTGGCTTTGCATACCTGTAATTGTTGTATATATCATCGACATAACTTTTCATGATTTATAGGCTAACGCTTGACCTCAATCACATAGGTGGGTGAAGATCAGGGAGATGATGGACTGCGTTTACCCAGAAAATGCCTATTTACTCTTCTTTTAAAGATTCCCTAAGCCATAGTATTCTCTGAGCCATGTCCATATTGTCAAAATCGGTGACTTACCAAATCCTTTGACATTAATTGAGTAATTAATATAAATTGTAATATTTTAGTAAAATCTAAGCAAACTTAAAGTTGCTTCTATAAATCTCAGCATAAGTGTTAAGGAGATGGTTACGAAAAATCCTTTTCCATGTTGTTACAATCTAATATCGCGAGGTCTTTGCTTGCTACAAACGACTAGTGAGGAAATGTGTTTTGTATCCCTTGTAAATTATTCGAATCTTTGCAAATAAGACAGTACCGTGGAGACGAGAATATTCCCAAAAGCCTGACACACTCTGGGCGTGTGAATGGACCACGTTGCAGAAATGATGCAACGTTTTTCCATCGAGGTTACAGCGTCCGGTTCTGGTGTCGCTGTAACAATGTTACCATTCATCTAGTTAAACAGGTTTAAACACTGCTTCTAGTTGGGGGCCGTAAGGAATTCCAGTTTCCAGTAGCTCTTTTAGGGTTCAGTACCTAAAAAGGAGTAAGGCTTGATTTCCTGCTTCACTGGCGTCGGTCGAGCGTACGAATAAGCACATGTTCTATGTGGCACTGCACTGTGATGCTAAAGTCAGCGGCTGAGTAATTGCTACACCTCGCTGACGTCGCGTGTCAGTCTAGCTCGTCAGCACCGTGTGTTTCGGTACGCTAACGTGCTATAGACAAGTACAGCGCGCTCAGGCTGAGATTTATAGACGTAACATTAACTTTGCTTAGACGCTACTAAAACATTACAATTTATATTTCGCAATGAATGTCAAAGGATTTGGTAAGTCAACAGCTTTGTCAACATTGTCTTGGCTCTGCGAATACTATGGCTATACTCAAATTCCTATTATATATTCAGTTTTTATGTCAAAACGAATTTGTTTTTTGAGACCTTTGTTAAGCAAAGCCGAAATAGCGTATTATTAAAAGGATAGAATTATATATATTTATAAACTCTAAAACTTATATGGTAGTGTCCGACCGAAAGTTCGGTTTCGGTTTCGGTTTCGGCCGAGTTTCGGCCAAAAATCAAGTTTCGGCGGCAGTTTCGGTTTCGGCCAAAATTGGCCGAAACTTTTGCCGAAACCGAAACTGATTTCGGTAGTTGTCGTACATGGTTGCCTAGCTTCGTTTCTCGCGGCAACGCTTTGACGGACGCTGGCGGCCCTGTTCAGGATTCGTGCGCCGTTCGCATTGCTTTTTTTTTTCGAATTTACTCGTGTTTGTTGGCCGGGAAAGGTCTTCACAACTTAACCGGGCGGGTGGGCGAACACTGAGGGTGCTCAGCCGGCAATTTATGGGTTGGGTGGCAATGCAAGGGCACCCCTGTGGGTACGAACCTCGACTTGGACCGCCAGCCAGAAATACGTAACCTAACGGTGACCTAATAGCGTTTCGGAAGCGACTACCTTCAGAAAAAACGCCGAAAGAAACTCAAGGCTGCGTCGGAGTGTAACTGCATCGTTTAGACGACAGTTGACGGATCTAATTCGCATTGCTCTATAGCAACACAACTTAGTCAGTGCGTTATCACCCGACGTAAACATTCTTTAGAGGTTATGCTTTGATGGTACTGATTACATGTAAGTTTTTGTTTAATTTTGTACTTGACCACGTTGACTTTTATACTTGACCACGTGAGTTTCGGTTTCGGTTTCGGTTTCGGCCGAAACTGAAGCAACGGCCGAAATTTCGGTTTCGGTTTCGGTTTCGGCCGGAAAACCAGTTTCGGTCGGACTCTATTATATGGTAATCGGTAAACACGCCATTTAAGATCTCTCCCATTCCGGCCCTCCTTAGTTTTCGTACTGGATCAACTCTTGTTCTCATAATTATTTGTTATTCATTACAGAATATTAAACTTAATATCAAACAACTCCTCTCCACGACACTTTTACTTAAAAACCGCCGCCATTGAGAAGTGTCACACCCTCTGCCATATCCTTCCTGTCACTTTTTATGCTTGCCAACATAAAATATATTTATTGCGAAATATACATTAATTGTTAATGGTGTTCACATTAATATTTAGCATTTAATAACTATTATTTATATTATATCCAGCCTAGCTTATCTGTGATATTTGCTGTTGTGCATCTCTATTATTGTAACAGTATATAAATCTAAGCGTATGTAGTAAATACAAAGGTTTATTTCAAAGACTTTCATACTTTTCATTATACTTACTATACCTAGCTGTGGTGGCCTGGTGAGGAACCTGTATCTATACGCGACAACTAGAATAGTCATAGGTTCAAATCGCAGCACATACCTCAAGCTTTTTTTTGAATTAGTGAGAATTTAGGCACCAGATGGTCACCGGTGATGGGAAAATCTCGCGAGAAACCCGCGTGGTTTTTAACAGAAACATAATGATTAAATGCCACGAGGACTTTGATTACATTAAACTTTAACTATAAACAAAAGATATATACGTGTGTATCAAATGCGTGGTAGTGTGTGTTATGATTTCTTCTTTTTAAATTGATTTAATGTATTTAAATTGCATTATTTTTAAAAAAATATTAGCATTTACCACTCCTTCTGTATATAAACTACTAGTTGATCCGGCAAACGTTGTTTTGCTATATAAGTTGTTGTAATATCTTCTAAGATGTTCATTGAAATTAAGTGATGTCAAAGACAATTTTGTTCATAATTAAATACTCTTAATCAACAACACATTTATTTGGATAAAGATTAATATTATTACGTTGATACAACTCTTAACAAATAATGCATTAATTTCGACCAAATTTGATTACCATGAAAACGGTTCTAGTGAGTTAATCTTAAAAGATAGACATATACTGTCGGGGACATTTTTTTAGATCATTTTAAGAGGAATAATTCTTTCTTACATATATTTTTGGTATCTTGAACCGTTTTCGCAGCGCATGCAATGCACGCACTCAAGGATGAATAATTTTCCCCGTTTTTTTTCACATTTTCCATTATTTCTTCGCTCCTAATAGTTGCACCGTGATGTTATATAGCCTAAAGCCTTCCTCGATAAATAGTCTATTTAACACAAAAAGAGTTTTTCAATTCGAACCAGTAGTTCCAGAGATTAGCGCGTTCAAACAAACAAACAAACAAACTCTTCAGCTTTATAATATTAGTATAGATAAGTGTGCCAAATTTCATACTCTTCCGTCCGCGCAATTTTCGTAAAAAGAGGCTATAAAGTTTTTGCTTCACGTATTAATACATAGATTAATGATTTACGAGTATGTAGCGAAGTTACCGATATTTTTTGGGGGCACAGTGTTCCGGTGGGCGTAATCCAATAATCTTGGTTAATAAAAATTAACTGTCGATCGATTATCATCGGAGGTGACGCCTAGCTATGGAACCGGGCTATCAAGAGCTTCGCACGTTACGATAGCGGTATTTATCGGTCGGTGACATTAAAGATCTGATCGGAACTTATTAAATGCAATTACAAGTCTGCTTACGACATATTTTGCCAATTTCTTAGCGTATTCAAAACTTGCTAATAATAATATCGAGGGGTGAAAGGCTATTTGGTTTAAGCGACATGTTTAGGTGATATAGTAATATATATTTTCGAAATCAGCATTTTTTACCGATTCCAAATATATATATGTATATATACAGGGATACAGGTAACTAACGCAAAACCTCTTAAGGGTGACTTTGGTATATCAAGACTGACAGACAACTTTTGTTTTATGACTTTCTAATTCAGTAAAGCTTTTTTTCCCCATACAAAAAATAAATAAATCAAATTTGCAGTTCTGATCTTCTTAACACTCTGAAAAGCGGCGCGATGCAACCGGGGCAGACGATTTCGTAGCATCAGCTGACTGAACTTTAAACATAGAGCTAACGATTGATAGAAATCCCCACTTAAAATAAAAAGATATATATCTTAGAATGTGTTAAGTTTTGGCAAAAGTCATAGAACAAAAGTTGTTAGTCTTGATGTACTTAAGCTACCTTTAAGAGGTTTTGCGTTAGTTACCAGTAACGTTGTATATATATTTCTATATCACCAAAAAATGTCGTTTAAACCAAATAACCTTTCACTCCTCGATATATAGTCATATTGTTTCCATATCGCGGTGAGCAGAGATATATTGAGGTTGTATCCACTTTGCGCTTATATCTCGTGTCCAATGTGACCAGTAGCGCAGCTGATCGCTGTTCTCAGGGCACTTACACGTAACATTTCTATCAGATGCCTTGTGGGCTTCCTCTCGATATTTTTCTTCAACGGTGAGTACGTGGTGCCTCCATACGTAATCTAGAAAAACTGGGATTCGAACTTATGACCTTTTGCATTGTTGCGCACGGAAACCGGTACGTTATCCATACGAAGCAATCACAACCTATCCAGAAACTAAATATATTCTACGACTATATAAACTACTATTCAGGCTGATTTTATAGACGAGGGATATATTCAAGGAGGATATTCAGCATTCGATTTTAATCTATACTAATATTATAAAGCTGAAGAGTTTGTTTGTTTGTTTGTTTGAATGCGCTAATCTCTGGAACTACTGGTTCGAATTGAAAAAATCTTTTTGTGTTGAATAGACTATTTATCGAGGAAGGCTTTAGGCTATATAACATCACGATGCAACTATTAGGAGCGAAGAAATAATGGAAGATGTGAAAAAACGGGGAAAATTATTCATCCTTGAAGGCTTCCATTGCGTGCGCTGCGAAAACGGTTCAAGATACTAAAAATATATGTATGAAAGAATTATTCCTCTTGAAATGATCTAAAAAAATATCCGCGATGGTATATGTCTATCTTTTAAGTTTAACTTACTAGAGCCGTTTTTATGGTAATCGAATTTGGTCGAAATTAATGCATTATTTGTTAAGAGTTGTATCAACGTAATAATATTAATCTTTATCCAAATAAATGTGTTGTTGATTAAGAGTATTTAATTATGAACAAAATTGTCTTTGACATCACTTAATTTCAATTAACATCTTAGAAGATATTACAATAACTTATATAGCAATACAACGTTTTCCGGATCAGCTAGTTCCTAATATATAGGAATAGTGTTATCTTAATATTTCAATTAAAACAAAGTAATACATAGTCATCATATTTAGGGGCAATGAAACACATGATAGAATAAATAACAATTCATTTTTAAATAGGTATTTTGTCTCTCCTAAGGCAGGATAAAGTACTAAAGGGAAGCGGTCAATTACTTGAATGTCTAAAATCACGTAAAATAAATGCGCTGCGGTGTCTAAAATTTTTACGGATCAATTCTCATTTGTTCATCAATGTTTCTTTATGATTTGTTAGGGAATATTGTTATTTACATTTTTATTAGTTAGAAGAAGGTACAAATGATTGTATTCTGAAATATTTCCCTCGTCTATAAAATCACTATCTATCCAGAATCGAAATCGTCAACAACCCTGTCCTAGATCCTGTGGTTACTTATAACGGAGGCAAGGTTGTCGAAAAGAGCCCGAGCATCGTTTGAGTGCAAACAAAAACTTTCTAGTTAGTTCAATGATCACTTTACTACCAACTAGTTGCACAACGCCTACTTAAAATGACAATAATACAAAAACTAGTAGAAAGCGCGTTTGTACCGTTACAATGCATTAATATCGATGATTCTGAAGTTTGCTGTCTGAACACGTCTTGTTTGAACTGTATTCATTACATGTGATAATTGCTACGAGCATAGATGGGCAAAATGTGATCAGATTAATAGAAATGATTACGATTACATTTTGCGTTTTTTACTATTAATATGATTGCATTTAGCTCATCTATGTTTTAAATACTACAGAATCCCAGATTACATACATATTTATGACTTCTTAATTTTTTAACCCTTTGTGTCACGCATTTTTCGTTTAGTCCAATCGGATTGAAATTTAGTACTCGGGGGTTTTCGGGGTCACTGATTACGATTCCACCTTCAAAATTCAAAATGAAGGATTTAATATGGCGGACCGAAAATGAAAAATTCATTCTGACTGCATGATATTTGGCACTAAATTTAGAAATTTTTATGGAGGAATTGTAATCAGCGACTCCAAAAACTCCTGAGTACAAAATTTTGAGCTAATCCCACGTAAAGAAAAATGTGTACTTCGAAAACTTCTGGAGATAATGAATTTTCTCCAGAACCTTTGCGATTTGTTAAGGTTTGTTTACGTGCATAAGCAAAATCATCCATGATTTTTAATTATTTCACATCAATTCTTATTCTTGAATATATGACTGATGCTGAAACACCAAAAAAACATCGAAAATTCGGTCGAAATTGCTCAGAAAATCGTTCTAAAACAGTTGGCACTCAGAGAGTGCCACCGTGACACAAAGGGTTAAATGAATATGATCATGATTAGAGAGCAAGAAAATTAAAATTATGACTACATTTTGTAATCGTTAATCATTAATTAGATTACATTTTGCCCATCTCTGGCTACGAGAATAGAGATTTACATTGATGTATGGGGACATAAGTTTTCCAACACCTAAATTAAGTTTGTCCCGAAATCTAGTTTATCTTAAGGCAATGTCTCATAGGTCATTTGTACGGAACTCTCAGCGCGCGAATCCGTCTCAGATTTACCCGATTTTGTTTTGAAAGTAACTTTTTACAATAACGTAATAGAAAAATAAAGAAATGCATATTTTACACGTTTCAGGATCAACAAATTTACGACATACCATTTGACGTGGCCCAGCCAAGGTCAAGGTCGCCCTCCGCAACGGAGAAGCCCAAGAGCGACTTCGAAAAACTCCGCCAAAGCTTCGAGCAGGGTTTCCGCGACAAAGAGAAGCGGAGAAGCGACGATAGGCCAGTGCCCGAGAGGCTGGTCTTCAAGCGCATAGCATCCGAGGAATCCCTCGTGAACAAGGCGGCGATTAGCCTAAAACCTGTGCCAATGAAAGCGAAGCCAGCTCTGGTGAAGACGAAGGTGTCCAAATCTACGGAAAACGTCTTCGCGGAATCAAGATACGCGAAGAAGGCAGGGGAGAAGAAGTTCTTCACGGAAACGAAGCGGTACAGGAATAGACAGGACTCAGTGCCGGCTGTGAACTCCAATGCTACTGCCAAGAGGGAGACTAAGCAGTTGGACGTTGACAGAGAAAATGTAAGTACCTTCTTTCTTTTTTTACACTGGCTCGACAAAGCGACCACAGAGCACCTGGTAGTAAGTACAGTGTAATCTAAAAACGAAAACGACGACTTTGGGAGTCGAAGATGCTCGCGTCCGTAGGCTTTACCTTAGTTTCCCTACACGTGCTAAACGAGCAGCAGCTAGGTGGTAGGGCGTCGGTGCCCGTCTGAATCGCGACCACAGTACATGGGTGTAAAGCCCGTCATAGTGACCAGTTTCGGCTAGTCGCGTTTCGGGATCAGCTTGTGTATATCCAGTAGCTCATATACCTAGAGACCTTCAGTCGTGGTATATGTGTGCCGACATGACGATGTAGACTATCAATGGATTTTCATCCTTTGATAGTCGCTTTCGTTTTTGGATTATACTGTACTTACCATCAGGTACTCTGTAGACACTATGTCGAGCCAGTGTAAAAAAAAAACGACCATGACAGGATGGAAATCCGTTGATAGTCTCCGACGTCATGTCGGCCCACATATACCACGACTGAAGGTATCTAGGTATATGAATCACTGGATATTAGCAAGCTGATCCCGAAACGTGACAGGCCGAAGCGTGTTACTATGACGGTCTTTATACTTGTGTACTATGGTAATGACCGAGTTCGGGCAATCGCCCTACCACAAAAAAAACTAACCTATATATATTATATAATAATAATAATATTTACTAACAATTTTACACATTGACCTAGTCCCAAATTAAGCTTGCGCTTGTACTATGAGTACTAGACAAAGATATACTTAAATTCTTATATACAACCATGACTCGTGATAAACTCATCAGCTCCTCACAGAAAAGCTTACCGCTACCGGGACTCGAACCTAGAACCTTAGCATCGTAAGTAGAGTCGATACAAACTGCGCTATCGGGCTGTGAGGTTGAAGTTAAACTTCTTTAGAAACGTTGTGGAATCAAGGTGTGCCAGTCTTGTACCGCCTAAAAACCTTGGGGAGACTACTTCTGCAGTTTTACCAGGACTGCAGGTCCTGTAATCAATTTCAGTCACACTACGGTTGTTCATATACTTAGAGACCTTTTTTTTATAACCCGGGGTAAATCCCTGACGGACCTCAGGGGACGGTGAGGGCTGCCCCCCGTTGTGTCTGACTTGCACCGACTAAAACCCCCGAGGTGTTCCTTCTTCCCGGCTGAACGGGACCGGAGGTACAGTGTTATCCTATTCTCCGAATATACCTAGAGACCTTCAGTCGTGGTAAATGTGAGTTGGCATGACGACGCACTCTCAATAGATTACCATCCCTGAGCGGTCTCGATGGAACTTGCGAAGGTCAGTGTGGACTCGATGCTAGCCCGGCACGGTTTGAGCCTACCGCCGCAGGTGTACACGAAGGTGCATTGGCGGCACATTCTCATGTAATCGTTTTCACATAACAATTCGGCACCGTAAAATATTGACTATTGCGTTCTTACTAAAAAGGTCTTACGCTTTATAAATCGTTGACAAAGGAACGCAATCAACAACGGCAATTCCAAAGTGTAGTAAACCCGAACACATTATAACAAAAGTACACTAGACAAGTTTTATTAGCCTATATATGTACTAGTGCATTGAGATGAGTGCTCGGCTACAATCCTGGTCACGTTGGACAAGAGGTGGAAGCGTTCAGTGGTAACAGATACTATATAAATTGATTTCTGTGGACGACAAAAGGGGCATTTAAGATTAAAAAAGGTTATTGGACAAAAAATTCATAAACAAACAAAAATAATATACTCGCGCCCCCGCACAGGATAATCCTGTCTCACGTGTGATATAATATTATTATTTTGTGTATTATATTCGTCTGTCGTATCAATAATAAAATTAAATAACACAGTTTATTCAACTCGCCATAATGAACTCTGAAGTTCATGGTTGTAATGTTTTATTATACTGAAAGTTGGTAACAAAGTGGACTGCCAATTTGATCAAAAATTAGCTTTGCTGCCATTTTTGATAGTAATTATCACCACGCTACATCCCTGTCACGGTGACAGCCCCGGATCTTGAAATCTTTCGAGGGGCATAAAACAATTGCCTGCCGAACAAGTCCTTTTAGCTTTGTTTATATGGATTAATTCGATTAATAATAATCTATAATTAAAAGTAAGTTAATGCAGGCAAGTGTGCCTTAAGGCATTATGATCTTATCTGAAAATACAACTATTTCTTCATTCTATAAATACTAGCTGACCCGGCAAACGTTGTTCTGCCATATAAATTATTTCTAGTGAATATCTTCTGTATTATAATATATTTTACCCGCGGGTTCGCATTGTAAAATAGTACCTAATTTAATTAAATTTATTGTTCACAATTTTGGTCATTTTGGCTTCCAAATAAAAGGTAGGTATATACTGTCGCGGAACTCTATTCGAGACAAACAATCCTACGGTACATCATCTTTGTGTAACTCCAATACCTCTCAGAGGCCAGATTTATTTCCTACTTAATTGGCATGTATCGTTATATTACGACCAAATATACATAAAATTATTACAAATTGTAGCCTATATGTTATTTTGATGTATAATCTATATTACTGTAAAAGTTTAATGCAAATCCGTCCAGTAGTTTTATCGTGAAAGAGTAACAAACATATTCACAAACTTTCGCATTTATAATATTAGTAGGATTAATAGGATTTTGGCAAATTTTGCTAAAAATATCAGTATAACAATGCGTGTACTCAATTTATTTAAATAACATTTTTTATCTAAAAATCATGAATATTAAACTCCATTTAAATTAAGAAGTACTTTAGTAAAAAATAACGTAAAAATTTGTGAGCAAAGGTTTCTTGAAAATATATATTATAATAGCGTCATCTATGTGCATGATGTAGAAATTGTATTTGAGTTTTACAAATTAATCAAGAGATGGCGCTGCGTGTTAAGTTCTTAAAATTCTGTTGTGGCAGTGTGATTGTCCAGAACTAGATCGTGATCGCAGTATACAAGTTGAAATACCGTCACAGTGACTTGCTTTGCTTTTGAGATCAATTTATGTACATCCATATTTCTGTCGTGGTATATGACGTAATAGTTTAGAAATCCGTAGTGGTTAGTAAGGCTCAATGTTTGCAAATTGATTTGTAGCTCGGGTAGCTTAGTGGATAATGGATCAGATTCCATGCGCGGCAGTGTTAATGCTCGTAGGTTCGAATCCCGGCACGTACTTCTGGGTTTTTCCAGATTACGAACGAACGTAGACACCATATGCACACTGGTGAAGGAAATTCTCGTGATGAAACCCGCCTGGCGTCTAATAGAAATGTCATGTGTAGTAGTGCTGTGAGAACGGCGATCAGCTGCGCTACTGGTCATGTTGGGCACGATATATTAAGCGCCAAGTGGAGACAACCACTAATGTTTCTCTGGTCACCTCGAAAGGGATATAGCAATTTGAAATCGTCAATAAAATGAATCTGCCGTCTGTTTGGAGAGAAAAATTTACCGAGAAGAAAATCGGGTAGTCATTTTTTTTAAACACATCTAATATAGGATTAGGTAATGTTAATAAAGATTTACATTAATTCTACTAAAATAAATCCCAGAGATGATAAAACTTACCTCGCAACTTGTCAAAGATAATAATAATATCAAAAATAATATTTTTTTGAGGTGGTAGGGCAATTGCTCAACCTAGGTTGTAATCACAGTACACAAGTGTAAAGACCATCATAGTAACTCGCTGTTGTTCATAATTGAAATATATACTTTAAGCTCTTTTAATTAAATTCTAAATTGCTTGTAACGACCATACGCTCTGTTAACTAAAGTATCTATATAAACTATGTATCAAACATGAGTATCTTAATTTATACCTTATGCGGTAGTGATAAGGTTATATTTGAAAGAAACCGAGTCATATTTATAGTAAAATATCTAAGTGTGCGAGAGGGAAGGATGTATTTAGACATGTTCTAGATAGGGATGGGTAATTATATCACTCAGTTTGTACAGTCGCGGTGAAAAATTTTAAGCCAAATTATGTTCATAATAATTTAATTTTTCGTGTTTATCGGTAGCGTGGATCTCATATAAAGTATAAAAACCTTATCTCGTTACATTTGGACAGTTAACACACGTTACTGATAACTAACGCCAAACCTCACAAAGGTAACTTAGGTACATGAAGACAAATAACTTCTGTTTTATGACTTTTGCCAAAACCTAACACATCTTATGATATATATTTTTTTAGTTTAGTGGATATTTCTATCAATCGTTAGTTCTATGTTTAAAGTTCAGTCAGCTGATGCTACGAAATCGTCTGCTGCATCGCGCCGCCTTTAAGAGTGTTAAGAAGATCAGAACTGCACATTTGATTTTTTGTGTAGTATGGGGAAAAATATTGAATTATAAAAGGTCGTAAAACAAAGGTTGTCAGTCTTGATATACCAAAGTCACCCTTAAGAGATTTTGCGTTAGTTACCTGTATCCCTGCATACTTAAAATTTGATTCAATTTGGACTCTCAGACTGTTATTTGGTAGATACTAGATTTAAAGTCAATATATTTTTTAAATGTCCAAGTATAACAAGATAATGGTTTTTATGCTTGATATAGAATGCACGCCACTGGGGTCAATGATATGTATAACAAACGTTTTTGTGATGTCGATATTCTGTCTTGTTCAATAAACTGGGTCATAATATCAGCGATTAACGCGCAGTTTCAGAAGCGCTTCTGAAATTTACAAACCGTTTTTAACACGTTCACACCGGGGCGAATATCTAAGTTTGTCCGCATGAGGCGGGACTGTCTTATCTCGTGACTCTTCGTGGGGCAAGGCAACACTTTTGCTAGTTCCAGTACGACCCACCGGTGGGTCACGCCGCCCCACGAAACAGTCGTGTGACCCACCGGTGGGTCACGCCGATGTTAATGTGTTAAATCAAGCTCATTAAAATAAAAAAAAAACTTTTCTGTAACAGGACGTAAGTTTAGCTATGTAACAGTACAGGGATTGCAAAAGTACAAATCGTGGACATAATTTTTTTAACATTTTGTTTGCGATTGTACTTTGTATAGCCAGCTGTGCTCTATGTCTGTATTTCGGCCAACATTACAACAGTTTCGTTATCTAACTGACTCACGTGGTTATGAAGTCACAACGGAATGATTGCGGTGCGAGATTCCATGACGATATTGTTAATGGTTGCTAGAGACACAACCAGTACTTACCTATATGCGAGTATATGCGAGGTTTTTAACAGGGACTTAAATACCGGTATAAAAGCGGTAACGTTATAAGCCAAGAAGGGCGATAACGTTATTTTTTAGAGTAACGTTACTCAGTATTTAGTTATTTTTTATGTTACTTTTCGTTAACGTTATCTTTTTCGTTCTGTTATTTTCTTTAGCGTTCCGATATCTCGATAACGTTATAACAAAAAGTAACGTTATTTATTTTCGTTATTGTTTGTCTCATTCGCTCAGTTCAATTCTCTTTTCTTTTTGTATGTATCGTACGCGACATTTTTTGGTTGCTATGCGCTGCACATTAAGTGAATCGATTTACTTAAATCTTATCAAGACCAATTAAAGGTATGATTATGTATTTATTAAATCTTTATTATATATATATATTATATTATTGAGTATATTATATACATAAAATTAAAATGTTATCTTATATTTTAATTATAAAAAATATATATATAAATAAATAATAAATATATATATATATATATATAAAAAAGGGGGAATTTACTAGACCATGCATGTACTGTTCCTCCAGTTATTCATATACCTAGATACCGTGGTTCCATTCGTGGTATACGTGAGCCGGCATAACGATGACGACTGTCAATGAATTCTCGTTCCTTGGCGGTCGTTACCGTTCTTGGACTGTCTATGTAGAAGATACGGCTTAATCACATTGTTGAGCCATTTGCCATTGTGTCAAACTGAGAACATGCTGTACTATTATTTTTTAATACAGATTTGAGCCAATACATAAACGTGATGTAAATTAAGTGGTAGACTGATTGCAACTTGAGCTCTTTTATGTAAACGAGAGGAGGGCAAGATGGAATTAATGCACTAGCTCAATTTTGAGATATATCAAAATTTAAAATTGGAATTACATAAATTGATTAAAATTGCGTAATTATCTATTGCATTCTATGTTAAAAAGAGTACATGGATTTAAAAACATCGTATCTCTTCTAGTCAAGGGTTTTTACATACTGTGTAAGAAAAACAGTAATTAATAAGTATATATAGTAATATTAAGTATTTAAAGATAGAATTAATTATCATTTCTATTGTGTTTAAAGAATGAAGCGAGTAAATTCTCGTGACTTCATGGATTCAAAAACTTTTAATAGCCCTTTGATGTTTGAAATAAGTTCTAAAATATGCAAATCTATGGGAGACAAAAAAATTGTATATGCACAACAAAAACTTCTAAGAATGAATGTTGCGCATCTCACAACAGCAAGACAAAAGAAATGATCAATTTACACAGTTGTTACTAGAAGAACTGAACCATGTCAATCCCTGTATAAGAACAAGATACTACGTAAATTTTTTTAACTTTATGAAAAATGTGAAAAATCATCACAATCATGAAAATGAGGCGACGGACAAAGAAAAAGTATAAAATAATGTAGTTGCTAATTATTCTTAAAATGTTAACTAAGAAATTAATTGCATCTTAGTCGCATTGGTAATGCATCTTCTTCATATTTTATGTGTTAATGTAGATGATGTTAGTATTCCTATAAAAAAACAAATCTTTTAACCAGGAAATTTTGGAGACTTGTTTACGCAATCTAAAAAATAAACTTTTTGAAGTGAAACTTCCATAGAATAGTTGTGATTTAAAACCGGATGCAACGGGAAAAGGACAGGTAAGAGATACAAATACAAAAATTAGTGAGCCAGAGCGAGAGAGTAAATATGTCGGCGTGTATGTGCGTATAACAGCTTTTTAGTAAGAAGTCAGCGTGGTGTTTTATTATTTAACAGTGTTTGTACTTTTATATCTTGTGGTAAGTAATACATTTTATAAGATGCCGAAAACTAATGCCGAAATGTGTTGTGAATATCGACGCAAAAGAATGAAATTAAAAAAAAAAAACAGGAAAAGTTTAACAGAACGTAGTCGCAAGTTTCGCGCGAGTAAAAGACAATTATTGAACAATCAAGATAGATGTTCAAATATAAGAGTTAATAATCACCAATATATTATGAAACATATGTTAAATAACATATCTTTTAAAATTAATCAAAATACTTTCATTTTTAAACAAATAAAGTTTGTAACTATCCTACCCTTGTTATATATATTCATCTTATTCTTTTATCGATTTACTGAAGTTTCACTTCTATCGTGTGTGATTGGCACACACCCCTTTTTTAATCTATTATATAATCTTATTAGGGCTTTAATCACGTATGTAATTAGCCAGCCCCGTTAGTCAAAGTTAGAGTTGGCACATGTGTCCTCATATAACCTAAAATTTGATTATATATTGAAATACAGAATAGTACCTACTAAACATTTGTCAAATATACTATTTTTCCGCTCGACTTTTCTTGAAGAGTATTAACAATAATTGATGTAAATAATAAATCCACCACAAAAAGAAATAACTAATAAAAAAGTTAAATATAGACACTTTCAATATAAAACATACATATATATATATATATATATATATACGTTACGTAACTTAATAAAAATGTTATTCGAGAGGATTGCAGAAAGGGTTCTTAACATCTACACTATTAATATAATAATACATACTTTTTATTATAATAATACATGTATATGTATTATTATAATATTTAGATACTATGTATATTTTCTACAAAGTGCAGATAACATGATAAAGTAATTACTTCGTCCAGATATTATTCATGATAGTTTTTTGGAATGGATGAAATAATAAACAAAATACCACAGCTTTCATACATCCTTATAACTTATAAGTATGTGTGGAAATCTATACTAATATTATAAAGCTGAAGAGTTTGTTTGTTTGTTTGTTTGTTTGTTTGAACGCGCTAATCTCAGGAACTACTGGTTCGAATTGAAAAATTATTTTTGAGTTGAATAGACCATTTATCGAGGAAGGCTTTAGGCTATATAATATCACGATGCAATTATTAGGAGCGAAGAAATAATAGAAAATGTGAAAAAAACGGGCAAAATTATTCATCCTTGAGGGCTTCCATTGCGTGCGCTGCAAAAACGGTTCAAGATACCAAAAATATATGTAAGAAAGAATTATTCCTCTTGAAATGATCTAAAAAAATGTCCGCGACAGTATATGTCTATCTTTTAAGATTAAGTCACTAGAACCGTTTTTATGGTAAACAAATTTGGTCGAAATTAATGCATTATTTGTTAAGAGTTGTATCAACGTAATAATATTAATCTTTATCCAAATAAATGTGTTGTTGATTAAGAGTATTAATTGTGAACAAAACTGTCTTTGACATCACTTAATTTCAATGAACATCTTAGAAGATATTACAAAACCTTATATAGCAAAACAACGTTTGCCGGATCAGCTATGTGTTGATAAGCGCGAAACTCGAGAACGGCTGAACCGATTTGGCTGATTTCTTTTTTGTTGTGTTTGTTGAAGTCTAGGGAAGGTTATTACGGAGAGAAAAATTAAAAAAAATGTCTGAAAATGTCTAAAAACAACACTTTTCTATATTCTCATACAAAAAATTCTTAATAATATTTAAAAGTCAATTTGAACTTTAACACCATAAAGTTTAAATGTTAGTGGACGGGTCCCGGGAAGGCAAAACAATTGAGTGACGTATAAATATGAATGTCAATATTTGTCAATTTTTATACATATAGCATTAAGGCCAGGTTCCTTCAAACTATTTTCAAAAAACAACCGACAGGCCAATAAGTTTTGGCAGAATGAAATCTGACGGGGAATCTATTAACATTAAAAAAACAATGTGACTTTGTTTTAGAGAAATAGGGCAGAACAAGGTCTGCCGGGACAGCTAGTGTACTTATATATATATATATATAACAAAGTCGGGTTTGTGTGAACACTTATAACTGGAGAAATAGACCGATTTTCATGGTATTTGAATTGTTGTATTGGTCTCTGTCTCGAGTAGAATAATAACTACTAAAAAGAATAGAAAATAGACGAAAAATAATACCATTGCGAAAAATATTTTCCCATAGGAAATGTTAATAAAAAAATGTTCGTAGCTGTCAAACATTTAATATACATCCCGTCGATACGGTAAGCTCTCGCCTCAAATTAAAGAACGTATTTAAATGAAAGTTTCGAATCGACGAGATATATGCACAAATTCGGACATTGACATGTTTTGAATTTTAAGTGTAGTATAATGTCAGTACTGAAAAAGGATTTGCTTTAAATTTTTATGAGTGCGTTGAAGAACTTATTTTATGTAAACAAAGGAATATATATGAAAATAATTATTTTGTATTCATTCGCTCTATAATCGGCCTCATCGTCACTTTCCATCGGGTGAGATTGGAGTCGAGCGCAAGCTTATCTGTAATAAAAAGAATCGATGGCATTTATATCGTTTACACAAAACTTTCAATTAGAAATAATTATTATCATAGAAACAGTATTTTTTCCACACAAACGAAGTCCCGGGTACAGCTAGTATATTATAAATTAGTTTAAAAGGTAGACAATATTCGGTATTTACTGGATGAGTGCGCTCCATCTACCACCTCATCTTCACTTTCCATCAAGTGACTTTGAGGCCAAGCGCTATCTGTAATAAATACTAAAAAATAAAATTTTAAAATATTAAAATTCCACCATTAATTAATAGACCACCATAAAAATTTTTCGTCGACTAAACATTTAGCACGCTTCTTTGTTTCATCTATATCAACATATCTGTACACTTTGCTTACTTTTTTCCTCCCCGTATTGTAAAACAAGCCAAAAGTCGAAAATACGTCTCGTCAGCTTGCAATGCATGAGTCCTAAACATCGACACGTATTGAAAGTATTGAAACAGAAGCCGCCGCAACGTCGCTATATTTCTATCAATTATAGCGCAGAATTTGGTGACGCGTGTTTAAAAAGTATAAGAGTGGCAACGTCGCATTTATAACGTTATAATAACGTTAATTTTTTTGTTATAAATTTCGTTCTGTTACCTGAGTAACGTTACTGATAGCATTATGACGTCATTATGTTATTGCGGTAACGTTACAAAAATAACGTTATGTATCATTACTATAACGTTATTTTTAGTAACGTTACAAGTCCCTGGTTTTTAAATGAATCATTTATATATTAATACGTGAAGCAAAAATTTTGTATACCCTTTTTACGGAAATTCGCGCAATTTTCGAAAAGGTTAGAGAGCCAGCAAAAAATTCTAGTAGTTGCTCTTTTTACATAAATTAAATTTAATCGAACGTCTTATGAGAAATACATCATATTATCCTCTAGTCCAGTGGTGGGCAAACGTTTTTAATGGGGGTCACAAAATTTAAGAAATTCTAGAGGATTTGTAGAAAAAAAAAACATTACACACGTGTGTGTAATGCTGTAATTATTATTCTATTAAGTAAAATCTACTTCATACTTCTCGACCGATAAAACGCAATTATAGCGGGCCATATACTATCCATGTCTATGGACCTTCGGCGGGCCGGATGAAATTCTTCCGTGAGACGAAGTTGGCCCGCGTGCCGTACTTTGCCCATTACTGCTCTAGTCTGTTAACGCATCCCGTTACAGGACACGGTAAAAAGTCTATTTTATTAGGTACCTCATATTATTTCTTATAGAACAGTCGCAGCGCAATTCAAAGTCGAGTGTAGTGTAAGAAATTACATAAAGAAATATATTTTCTTGATTAAACTTATTGGAGCTATTCAAAATTCCAATTAGATTAAGGACGACTTGCACTAGCAAATTAAATCTAGTTTAGTCTTACATAAAATGCTATTTAGCGCTAAACTGTACTTATTGTCTTGCACAGAATTTAAATCCAGTTGTAACAACTCTTAAACTTAAATCATCATTAAGATTGAAGTAAACCGCTTCAATTAATTAACGTTTTATACAGCTTAAACTAGATATAGGTTGTTAGTGCAAGCCACTCTTAGTCTAGCGGGCCAGCCACCGGCTGGGCAGCGCGGTCTGTGCAGCGGCCAAAAGGCCTATCAAAAGGCCCTTTGGCAAGCCGAGGAAGGCTCCCGCCACCGCTGACGACATCCCGTTCTCCCAGGTGCGCGTGGAGCCCATAGAGAAAGAGGCATCTCCAGCGGCGGCACCTCCGTCGCTGCTCGGCAGGTTTGCCTCGAAGGGAGCGTCGGGCAACGAGCCTGAGGGGGCCGTTGCCTGACATGAAAGCTCCAGTGGTGTCGTGTGTGCTTCCGCGCACTACTAGGCGGTGGTAGAGGGGCTTGCCCCTCCCGATTCGTGACGTAGCCCACATTGGGCGGATCGCGCACCAGTCCTCTTGGAGGTCCTCGGTGTGCCCGGGGGTTGGTGCTGAAGCGAGTGAAGGAGCACCCCAAGGGTTTCAGTCGGTAGGAGTCCGGCATACCGGGGGGTGGCCCTCACCACACCCTGACGATCCATGAGGATTTCCCCTGGGTTACCAAAGAAAAGGCACTCCTCGAGAAAAACGTTTTACATAAACCTAGGTTTCAAAAATTTGTGCGCAACGCTGACTGTGGCAAGTGTAGTAATGGGATTCACATGTAAGCAGATAAAGCCACGAATGTTTATCAGTTAAACAGTTTCAGGATTAGCTTGATTGATTGCCAGTAACTCATATACCTAGAGACTTTCACTCGTGGTATATGTGGGCCGTGGGGGCTGTCGGCAGAATAGAATAGCACCCCCCTCTTCTTGCTGAGGTGTCGTAAAAGGCGACTAAGGTATCTCTTGAACACCGCAATTCTACCAGCTGTTTAGAGAAGGGAAAACTCGACCAAATCTGCATCCCGCTCCCTCCCGATCGTACAGGTTCTCCATTCCATCGGGCCTGAGGGAGCTCGGACGAGAGAGTGCTTTTCTGGCTGCGCGTCCAGTTATGCATTTAAATATCTCCTGCGCAATTGACTGTTTCCGAAAACTGGACCTCGAATTTCTTAACCGGTGTTGAAACAGTCGCCGTGGCCGAATCCGGCTAGGACATCATCAGTATATGTGGGCTGACATGACGACGGAGACTGTCGATAGATTTTCATCCATTGATGGTCGCTTTCGTTTTTAGATTACACTGTACTTACCCTCCGGTGCACGTTAGTTACTATTTCAAGACAGTGTAAAAAAAAAACAAGGATCTTTTAATTAAATTTCGAAATTTCGTCTTTGGGGCCTCCAAAATGCTCATATAATTTTAACCCATTATATGACACTTAAGATAGTACAATAGATGCCTTATAATTGTGAAAATGATAGCACGTTACAATGAACTAAGCGCCACTGTTATGATATGACGCAATGACTCACACTGAGTACCAATCGAGTGGGCGGATTACATGCCGACTCAGTTTCATTTATTTCATTCAATTAGAAGGTTCGTTCGGGAGGATAGTGATTCCATCATAGATTCTTTTTAGGGATTCGTTCCTTAAAAGGAAAAAATGAACGCCGATTGGGGTACTTCGTTGTGTATTGTTTTACTAAACTTTAACGAAAGTCTATTTAAAGCTAAAATTGGAGCTACGCAGCGGATATAAACTGCTTCAACATAATGTGTGATGTGTATAATACTGACTCTCACGATATAGGCAGTCCTTTTTTGGTATTTCGGAGAAAATCCTTTACGGACCATGGGGGTGAGGGCGCCCCTAGTTTGTCGGACTTGCACCGACTAAAACCTTCGGAATGATCCTCTTTCCGTCTGCCGGGGACAAGGGCACAACTGGGCCGCTAAGCCTCAGTTCCCGGCGACGTCTGGTCCCCCTCGGGCCTTCTCCGATTTTTGCGGAGGGTGGTGTAAAGAGCCACTCCCCTCTCTCATAGCTTTTTTTTTACCCAGGCTCGACATAGTGACTACAGAGTAGCTGATGGTGAGTACAATGTAGGCCAAAAACGAAAGCGACTATTAAAGGATGAAAATCCATTGATAGTCTACATCGTCATGTCGGCCCAAATATACCGCGACTGAAGGTCTCTAGGTATATACACAAGCTGATCCCGAAACGCGACAAGCCATAACTGGTCACTATGACTGGCTTTACACCCATGCACTGTGGTCGCGATCCAGACAGGCACCGGCGCCCTACCACCTCGCAAAAGCTGATAGCTGATCAATTATAACCTAGAAATAATTTATATAGCAAAACAACGTTTGTCGGGTCAGCTAATATCAATCTAATTGTTTCGTGGTTAATTTCGCATCCATGTAAACCGACCTTTATTACAAACCTTGGCTCGCGAGCTGTGACGTACCGAACTACCGCTTCAGTTGTGCTTTGACGGCCGACGCGCTCTGTTTAACCGAATCTAAATCATTACGAAATTATACGAATTACTCGTATACCATCAATTATATTCGACCACCGTCATTGAAGAGTTAAAATAGAGTTTAATTAAACTGATTTATTAATTAATTTCGCGGTGAAAGTGTATCAAAGTGACGCGTGATTCAAGTGGTTTTTTTTTTGTTGACGGTGGTAGGTGCTTTTAAGTTTATTTTGTGCCAGTTTCGGTCTAAGATCTAGGCTATATAAGTGAATACTGAAACTAATTTTAAATATTACTAGCAGTGGGTTTAATTTGATGTAAATACATACAGTGTATGTACAAGAACTAAGTGTTCGTTAGAAGAATGACTTACTTTCATAGCCTAAATTAGATTTAGCTAAGATAAGTTTAAGATATCTTCATAGGGAAGTGTATTCAAGGGATGAATCTTAGTTACTTTAATTGCTTTTAAGTTAATGTGATTCTAAGGTGAAATATGTAACTCAGGTTTGTAATTTTCAAATCTATTTTTATGTTAAATTTAACAGCCTAAAATATAGATACGGCGTTGCTCATATAATTAACACTAGAGAGATTGAATCATGGCGAGTGTTCTGAAGAGTTATTTAACCTTGTTCCCCCTCTCCCTTCCTGAATAGAACCACGCGCGCGGGTTTGCGGTGTCACAGCTATACGGTAACGCGCATCCCAGCTAGGACTAAGAAATCCTCTAATTATTACATTTGCCGAGTCGTTGGCATGTGGGACGGTCTTCCGGCGAGCGTGTTCCCACCATCCTATGATATGGGGTCCTTTAAGTGAAGCGTGAAATATTTGTGCAGGCCGGCATGATCGCTGCGTCTGTGGTGAAGCGTGGTGTGGTCACTATGCCAAGCCAGGTTAAAAAAATACACATATAGTTTTGCTTTGACTTTTAGGACTATCATCATCACATTTATATAACAAGGGGGTAGGTAAATACTATTATTAATAAATGGTTTTATATCCTACTAATATTATAAATGAGAAAGTTTGTTAATATGTTTGTTACTCTTTCACGATAAAATTACTGGACGGATTTGCATGAAACTGCCACAGTAATATAGATTATACATCGGAATAACATATAGGCTGCAATTTGTAATAATTTTATGTATATTTGGTCGTAATATAACGATACATGCCAATTAAGTAGGAAATAAATCTGGCCTCTGAGAGGTATTAGAGTTACACAAAGATGATATACCGTAGGATTGTTTGTCTCGAATAGGGTTCCGCGACAGTATATACCTACCTTTTATTTGGAAGCCAAAATGACCAAAATTGTGAACAATAAATTTAATTAAATTAGGTACTATTTTACAATGCGAAGCCGCGGGTAAAATATATTATAATACAGAAGATATTCACTAGAAATAATTTATATGGCAGAACAACGTAGTAATATAATAATAAATAAAAATAAATAAATTATTTATTAGAAAAACAATTACAAAGCAGCACATTAAAGTCAGCTGACACCCAAACTAGGACTACCTGTGTCTTGGAAGTCAGCACATTTCACACAATTTGTTACATACAGTTTATTTCCGCTGCGTAGCTCCAATTTTAACTCCAAACAATACAATTTACAATAATGTTAAACCTTAGGTACATTTATTCCCGCAACAGTTCCTCAATATCAGTATATTCCAGATTCTACAACCAATGCCTCAGCTTCATCTTACATTCGTAATTAGATACATTCTAAAATATTTAATTCATGGTTAACCTTATTGTATATCTTTGAACGTATAATCCAAAACTGTTTAACTGCAAAATTAGATTTATGAATAGGCATAGGACAAACATATCATCCTACGAGGTTTCCTTCTACTATCTGTCCCTGTGAGGATCACTTTATGTTTGCGAAGGACAAGTTTCGAGACAAAGTGGTGTATTACTGTTAAAACCTGACAACCAGAATATAACAGTTCAGTACGAAACTTTTTGTATTTGTTATAACTCATATATTGCGGCACGTCGCGACGTTCAATCAACAATAACGATCTTTATAGGTCGTCATTGTTTTTTACTCTACAGTAGACATCGGATGCTGAGTGACCATTTAACAAAGAAAGTGTAAAAAAGCAATAAAATGCACTGAATATTGATACCCAAAGTTGTCCACACGAACCCCCCAGGGGGCGATAACGACCTGCAAGAAGTCCGTGCGAGGGAATATGCGAACGGGAGTCCACGATAGTGGCTTCATTTAAACATAGGTCTAATACAAAGTAATATACGCTTAGCGAAACCTGTCGACGTAATATTTTCAAATCAAGCTTTTATGTTAATCCCATACATTATAAGGGCGGCTTGCACTAACAAATTACATCTAGTTTAGAGATATATAAAATGCTATTTAACGCTGATCTGTACTTATTATCTTGCACTAAATCAAAATCTAGTTGTAACAACTCTTAAACTAAAATCATCATTAATATGGAATCAAACCAATTCAATTAATTAGCGTTTTATACAAGCTTAAACTAGATTAATTCTTTAGTGCAAGCCGCCCTAAACACTTTTCTACTAGCGTTGTCGCTGACCAAATTTTACATTGTCTAAACCCTCGGACTGTGACTTTAATTTTGGCTTTTTTATATTGGCTCGATAAAGTGAATGAATTACACCTGATGGAAAGCCCAGTGTAGTCCAAGGCTGACAAAGACCGCCAAGGAACGAAAATCAGTTGAAAGTAGCCTTATTTTTTCTACTGGATTTTGGTTGATGGCTGGGATAGATCTACACAACTAAACCGGGCAAGAGGGCAAACGCTGAAGTGTTCAGCCGGCAAATGTATGGGTTGGGTGGTAACGCAAGACACCCCTGTGGGTTACGGACTTCAAATTAGGTCGCCAGCCAAAATACGAAACCTAACGGTGATCTACTAGCGTTTCGGAAGCGACTACCTTCAGAAGAAACGCCGAAAGAAACTCAAGGCTGCGTCGGAGTGGATGACAGTTGCCATCGCTACATCCACCCACATATACCACGACTGAAGATCTCTAGCACTGGATATATACGACCTGATTTCGAAACGTGAAAGGTGAAGCGAGTCACTATGACGGTCTTTACACATGAGTACTGTGGTCACGACCCAGTCCCGGGAATCGCCCTATCACTTCAAATTAATTTTCATAAATGGAATAATCCACATACATAGATGATTCGTGGTATAGATTTTGTGGTTGGTTGTCTGGTTTAACAGGGGGTTTACTCAAACCGAAAAACGTATCAAATGGTATAGGAGACAAAAAAGTTTGGGAACTTCTGCAACAATGCAATACCAAAGAGTAATTCTTTGTTAACAACAAGCAGGCGTAAAACAAGGTCATACGAACAATTGCTTAGTGTTTTTTCTCACGTCATGTACATATTTTCATTTCATTTGTTCGGACACAAGAAATATAGATTTTTTTTTATTACTCTGGCTCGACATAGTGACTACAGAGTACCTGATGGTAAGTACAGTGTAGTCCAAAAACGAAAGTAACTATCAAAGGATGAAAATCCATTGATAGTCTACATCGTCACGTCGGCCCACAAATACCACGACTGAAGGTCTCTAGGTATATGAGCTACTGGATATACACAAGCTGATCCCGAAACGCGACAAGCCGAAACTGGTCACTATGACGGGCTTTACACCCATGTACTGTGGTCGCGATCCAGACGGACACCGACGCCCTACCACCTCGCTGCTGCTCGTTTAGCACTACCCAGGAGTCACGTGTAGGGAAACTAGGGTAAAGCCTAAGGACGCGACCAGCTTCGACTCCCAAACTTCGACTTCCATAGATTAGTGGGTTAGATATGCATTATTTTTGTGTTTGGTCGAAAGTCATTGCCTGTAACATTATTGTTTAATAATTTTTGTATTTGTTTCTGTCAAAATTCCAGGCTAAAGTTACTAGAACTATAGTTCGCATTGAACATTTCCAGTAATATGTTTTTCGTTGAGGATTGACTAAAATACAGAGGTTTTTAAAGTGTGGTCTCTTTACTCCTACCCTGTCTAGAGATTTTGTATCTACAAGGCAATTCGCTCACCGGTTCGTAGGATGAATACGGATCTTAAGAGTTGAAGAATACCCTTGGGGTTTTAGCAATTTTTTTTTGTCTGGTACACTACTGTAGTTCTCGTGGCGGCTCCAACGGTTCTATGCAAGGTTTTCTCTCGAGACACAAAAAAAAAGTTCAACTTAATATAGGCGATTTTTTTATTTTATCTGCTCCAGGGCAATCGTTATAAATTATATCGAGGGGTGAAAAGGTTATTTGGTTTAAGCGACAATTTTTTGTGATATAGTAATATATATATTTTCGGAATCAGCTTTTTTGACCGATTCCAATAATACATCTTCTATAATATAAAAATGAATCGCTAAATGTCTTGATAAGCGCGAAACTCGAGAACGGCTGAACCGATTTGACTGATTTCTTTTTTGTTGTGTTTGTTGAAGTCTGGGGAAGGTTATTACGGAGAGAAAAATTAAAAAAATTGTCTGAAAAAGTTTAAAAACAACACTTTTCTATATTCTCATACAAAAAATTCGTAATAATATTTATAAGTCAATTTGAACTTTAAACATACCGTACCATAAAGTTTAAATGTTAGAGGACGGGTTCCGGGAAGGCAAAACAATTGAGTGACGTATAAATATTAATGTCAATATTTGTCAATTTTTATACATATAACATTAAGGCTAGGTTCCTTCAAACAATTTTCAAAAAACATCCGACAGGCCTATAGGTTTTGACAGAATAAAATCTGACGGGGAAGCTATTAACATTAAAAAAAACAATGTGACTTTGTTTTAGAGAAATAGGGCAGAACAAGGTCTGCCGGGACAGCTAATATATATATATATATATATATATATATTACTATATCGCCAAAATTGTCGCTTAAACTAAATAGCCTTTCACCCCTCGATATAAGTTTTGTAGGGGATCGTCGAGTTTGAGGTTTTAGGGCGATTATATGAACTGGGTCATGACCAAAGCACTCAAGTGTGAAGACTATCATAGTAACTCGCTTCATACTGTCTCGTTTCGGTTTCAGCTTGTGTATATCCAGTAACTCATATACCTAGAGACCTTCAGACGTGGTATATATGAGCCGATATAGCTATGGAGACTCAACAGAATTTCATCCATTGATGGTTGTTGCAATTCTTGGGCCGCACTGTACTTCTCATCAGGTGCAACGTAGTCACTATGTTGGGCCAGTATAAAATAAAGAAGAAAACAGTATTAAATTTTTGGATAAGGTTCTTCCCTAGGTTCAGATATTGGACGGATGCTTGCACGTCCGTCGAACTCTCGCAAACTGTTTTCGTATCTCTTGCAACAATGTAACAGCTATATTTAAAACTTTGTTATCAATATTATCCTGTTGTATTTAGTAAAAAATAGCCAAGTACGGATCGGATACACGCCGAGGGTTCCGTTAAGTAAAGTTTATAATCGCAACGTATTTTTTAAATATTTTTGTTATAAATTTCCAGTTTTCGTTTTATGCCCCATACTCGTGTTATAAGACCTTGCTTCTTGGCAAATTTCAGGATTCTAGTATCAGTGACGTGCATAGAGTATTTGGACAGGGTAGGCAGATTCATATAATAAATGTGAATATTATATAATGACAATAAATATTATATTGCTTTTATAGGGAAAATAGGTAGCGTGAAATAGAATTAATATGAATATAAAGGGTTCCTTTTTTTATTTAAATTAAAGGAATATATTCCAGATTTATTTATCGTAAGGGCACACAATTTTTTCTTGCATTTATGGAATGAACTCTACTGGGTAGTACCATATAGGTTTTGAAACTCTCGCGGAAACGGCAAAAAAGAATACGACTTTTAAACGAAGATATCTTTTAAATGCGTTGACTTTAGATGGGAATTTTTTAGGGCAACAAGGGATCGCAGACCAAAGTATTTGATATTAATGTAATCTCGATACCTCCATATATAGATGGCAGGGACTTGTAACGTTACTAAAAATAACGTTATAGTAATGATACATAACGTTATTTTTGTATCGTTACCGCAATAACAAAATGACGTCATAATGGTATCAGTAACGTTACTCAGGTAACAGAACGAAATTTATAACAAAAAAATTAACGTTATTATAACGTTATAAATGCGACGTTGCCACTCTCATACTTTTTAAACACGCGTCACCAAATTCTGCGCTATAATTGATAGAAATATAGCGACGTTGCGGCGGCTTCTGTTTCAATACTTTCAAACGTGTCGATGTTTAGCACTCATGCATTGCAAGCTGACGTGACGTATTTTCGACTTTTGGCTTGTTTTACAATACGGGGAGGAAAAAAGTTAGCAAAGTGTACAGATATGTTGATATAGATGAAACAAAGAAGCATGCTAAATATTTAGTCGACGAAAAATTTTAATGGTGGTCTATTAATTAATGGTGGAATTTATAATTTTTAAATTTTATTTTTTAGTATTTATTACAGATAGCGCTTGGCCTCAAAGTCACTTGATGGAAAGTGATGATGAGGTGGAAGATAGAGCGCGCTCACCCAGTAAATACCGAATATTGTCTACCTTTTAAACTAATTTATAATATACTAGCTGTACCCGGGACTTCGTTTGTGTGGAAAAAATACTGTTTCTATGATAATAACTTAGGATAATAATTACTTCAAATTGAAAGTTTTGTGTAAACGATATAAATGCCGTCGATTCTTTTTATTACAGATAAGCTTGCGCTCGACTCCAATCTCACCCGATGGAAAGTGACGATGAGGCCGATTATAGAGCGAATGAATACAAAATAATTATTTTAATATATTTTCCTTAGTTTACATAAAATAAGTTCTTGAACGCACTCATAAAAATTTAAAGCAAATCCTTTTTCAGTACTGACATCATTCTACACTGTTAAAATTCAAAACATGTCAATATCCGAATTTGTGCATATATCTTGTCGATTCGAAACTTTCATTTAAATACGTTCTTTAATTTGAGGCGAGAGCTTACCGTATCGACGGGATGTATATTAAATCTTTGACAGCTACGAAGCTCATTAACATTTCCTATGGGAAAATATTTTTCGCAATGGTATTATTTTTCGTCTAGTTTCTAATCTTTTTAGTAGTTATTCTTCTACTCGAGACAGAGACCAATACAACAGTTCAAATACCATGAAAATCGGTCCATTTCTCTAGTTATAAGTGTTCACACAAACCCGACTTTGTTATATATATATATATATATAAGTAGATTTCCACACATACTTGTAAGTTATAAGTATGTATGAAAGCTGTGGTATTTTGTTTATTATTTAATCAATTCCAAAAAACTATCATGAATAATACCTGGACGAAGTAATTACTTTATCATGTTATCTGCACTTTGTAGAAAATATACATAGTATATATATATATATATATATATATATATATATATATCTATGTATGTTTTATATTGAAAGTGTCTATATTTAACTTTTTTATTAGTCATTTCTTTTTGTGGTGGATTTATTATTTACATCAATTATTGTTTATACTCTTCAAGAAAAGTCGAGCGGAAAAATAGTATATTTGACAAATGTTTAGTAGGTATGTGGCATACTCACTATCTAGCAGTGCTCGCGACAGGTACTATTCTGTATTTCAATATATAATCAAATTTTAGGTTATATAAGGACACATATGCCAACTCTAACTTTGACTAACGGAGCTGGCTAATCACATACGTGATTAAAGCCCTAATAAGATTAAATAATAGATTAAAAAAGGGGTGAGTGCCAATCACACACGATAGAAGTTAAACTTCAGTAAATTGACAAAAGAATAAGATGAAAATATATAACAAGGGTAAGATAGTTACAAACTTTATTTGTTTAAAAATGAAAGTATTTTGAGTAATTTTAAAAGATATTTTATATTTTATTTAACATATGTTACATAATTTATTGGTGTTTATTAATACTTATATTTGAACATCTATCTTGATTGTTCAATAATTGTCTTTTACGCGCGCGAAACTCGCGACTACGTTCTGTTAAACTTTTTCCTGTTTTTTTTTTTGTATTTTTAATTTCATTGCGTCGATATTCACAACATATTTCGGCATTAGTATTCGGCATCTTATAAAATGTATTATTTAGCACAAGATATAAAAGTACAAACACTGTTAAATAATAAAACACCACGCTGACTTCTTACTAAAAAGCTGTTATACGCAAATACACACCGACATTTACTCTCTCGCTCTGGCTCACTAATTTTTGTATTTGTATCTCTTACCTGTCCTTTTCCCGTTGCATCCGGTTTTAAACCACAACTATTCTATAGAAGTTTCACTTCAAAAAGTTTATTTTTTAGATTGCGTAAACAAGTCTCCAAAATTTCTTGGATAAAGATTTGTTTATTTATAGGAATACTAACATCATCTACATTAACACATAAAATATGAAGAAGATGCATTACCAATGCGACTAAGATGCATTTAATTTCTTAGTTAACATTTTAAGAATAATTAGCAACTAAATTATTTTATACTTTTTCTTTGTCCGTCGGCTCATTTTCATGATTGTGATGATTTTTCACAATTTTCATAAAGTTAAAAACATTTACGTAGTATCTTGTTCTTATACAGGGATTGACATGGTTCAGTTCTTCTAGTAACAACTGTGCTAATTGATCATTTCTTTTGTCTTGCTGTTGTGAGATGCGCAACATTCATACTTACAAGTTTTTTGTTGTGCATATACAATTTTTTTGTCTCCCATAGATTTGCAGATTTTAGAACTTAATTCAAACATCGAAGGGCTATTAAAAGTTTTTCACCGCCACCACCATCCATGAAGTCACGAGAATTTACTCGCTTCATTATTTAAACACAATAGAAATGATAATTAATTCTATCTTTAAATACTTATTATTACTATATATACTTGTTATTTAGTGTTTTTTTGCACAGTATGTAAAAACCCTTGTCTAGAAGAGATACGATGTTTTTAAATCCATGTACTCTTTTTAACACAGAATGCAATAAAAAATTACGCAATTTGAATCAATTTATGTAATTCCAATTTTAAATTTTGATATATCTCAAAATTGAGCTAATGAATTAATTCCATCTTGCCCTCCTCTCGTTTACACAAAAGAGCTCAAGTTGCAATCAGTCTACCACTTTATTTACATCACGTTTATGCATTTACTCCAATCTGTATTAAAAAATAATAGTACAGCATGTTCTCAGTTTGACACAATGGCAAATGGCTCGACAATGTGATTAAACCGTATCTTCTACATAGACGGTCCAAGAACGGTAATAACCGCCAAGGAACGAGAATTCATTGACAGTCATCATCGTTATGCCGGCTCACGTATACCACGAATGGAACCACGGTATCTAGGCATATGAATAACTGGAGGAACAGTACATGCATAGTCTAGTAAATCCCCCCTTTTTATATATATATTTTTATTTTTAAATATATATATATATATATATATATATATATATATATATATATATATATATATATATATATATTATAATTAAAATATAAGATAACATTTTAATATTATGTATATAATATACTCAATAATATTATATATATAATAAACATTTAATAAATACATAATCATACCTTTAATTGGTCTTGATAAGATTTAAGTAAATCGACTCACTGAATGTGCAGCGCATAGCAACCACAAAATGTCGCGTACGATACATACAAAAAGAAAAGAGAATTGAACTGAGCGAATGAGACAAACAATAACGAAAATAAATAACGTTACTTTTTGTTATAACGTTATCGAGATATCGGAACGCTAAAGAAAATAACAGAACGAAAAAGATAACGATAACGAAAAGTAACAAAAAAAAATAACAAATACTGAGTAACGTTACTCAAAAAAATAACGTTATCGCCCTTCTTGGCTTATAACGTTATCGCTTTTATACCGGTATTTAAGTCCCTGATAGATGGATAATAAAAGGAGATCATAGTTCACAACCAACGACTGGTAATTTCTATATCCCCTGAATCTGATTTTCTCTAATGTAATTGCAATTTTGTATAACTCCAATTAGTTTTATCAATAAAATATATATTTTTATGTAATTTCTTACACTGCACTTGACTTTTTATTGCACTGCAACAGTTCTATGAGAAATAATATGAGTTACCTAATAAGCTAAACACTTTTTATCGAGTCCTGTAATGGGACACGTCACTGACGAAAGGTTAGTCAAAATTATAGATGGGCAAAATGTAATCAGATTAATAAAAATTATTACGATTTTATTTTATGTTTTTCGTCATTAATATGTCTGCATTTTGCTCATCTATGTTTTAAACACTACGGAATCCCAGATCGCATTTACATTTATGATTTTTTAATGTTTTAAATGGATTTAATCATGATTACAGAGCAAGAAAATTAAACCTACGACTACATTTTGCAATCGTTAATCATTAATCAGATTACATTTTGCCCATCTCTGGTCAAAACTGTGTCAATTCATTAATGATTTGGAAGCTACGTCAATTGTGTACGTACGAAAACTCGTATAAAACCCACCCTATCTTGATTTATGAAGGTCGTTTTATAAGGTCGACGTGAGTCACGAAAAAAGTCATGGGGTTTGCATGACGCGCGGTCCGATATAGTTTGAAGGTGTGGTAGGTTGTGTGTATACGGCTGAGCTTAATGTTGTAATAGAGAAATCAATAAAATATCCACAAAGATATTGTGGTACGAATATACTCAACGCGATTAAAGTTTCTTTTGTTATTTTTTATTTTATAGGGTTGCCAGTGGCCTCACACAATTCTCCACTCACACAACACACATAATTATAATCAACAATGTACAGTATAGTACATAATGTATGTACAGTTCCTATTCAGGCATCCACAACATACGTTAGAGTGGCCTGTTTATATTGTATTAATGTTAATGAAAGTCAAGATTATTAGTCCGTGCATCTCTCAACGACCCGAAGACCTTTCTCTTGAATCTCGGCAAGGAGTCCGCGAACAAATCAACCGAATCTCAAGTCTACTGCCCGACTATTGTTACCGGGGGATGTCACGCTCGCTCTGAGCAAACGCGCCCCTCCGGCGCCGATGCCTTGGCCGCCGAATGGCCAGAGAAGATGTTCGCTCTCTGACCCTTTCGGCGGCAAAATGTACACACCAGGTGCAGTTTGAACTAACTTAAAAGATAGGATAGTTATCATCTCAGTTCATAGTTGCAATATTATTTTATTTCAAATTATTTGTTTATTATTTGGCAGTCACAATTTTCAGTTGGCTCCAAACGATTCCAACAGATGGCGGTATCTCTTGACTGGATTGAGTAACTATTCGTTATATGGTGCTATGTTAAACGTACTGTAGGGGTTGTTACTACTATAAATGCGTATTCACATGCATCTGACATATATATTACTTTATTTATTAATCTTAATATGAGTTGCAATTACAAGTCTTATAATTTTGTATCACGAGCTAATCAGCCGGCACAGCAACGCGTGGCTGGCTGTGCCAGTATATAATAATTGTTAAAATTAAAGTAAATAAAAGATCTTTTGTTCAAAAAAAAACTGAATATGTTTTGACTATAACACTGTGGTGTCATCTATTGATATTTATTGATACTATTATAAAATCTAACTGGAGTTGTTTTGTGTATATTTGAAGTTTGTAAAAAGATTACTTACAGATTGAGCCAGGATACAAATCATTAGTTCGCTATCGCATTAAAATGAGTCACGAAGATATTTCACAACGGTAGCATAATATAGTACACTAGCTGTGCCCGCGACTTTGTTCGCGTGGTTGAAGTACTTTTGCTATGAGAATGATTATTTCAAGCTTGAATTCTTGTATAAGTCTTCATCTTAGTAGCTCCAATCTTTAATTTCAGTTCAATCAGTCGAAAATCTAAGAAGATTTATACAAACGTTCATCCCCTATTTTATCCCCTTAGGGGTGGAATTTATCCAAACCCTTTCTTAACGGATGCCTACATCATAGTAGCTTTATGCATGCAAAGTCTCAGCTTGATCGGTTTAAAATTGACAAAGTTTCATACAAACTTTCATCTCCTATTTTGTCCCGTTGGGGATGGAATTGATCAAAATCCTTTCTTAGCGGATGCCTACCTCATAACATCTACCTGCATGCTAAATTTCAGCTCGATCCGTCCAGTGGTTTGGGCTGTGCGTTGATAGATCACTATGTCAGTCAGTCAGCCAGTCTGCCAGTATTTAGATATTCTGCACCAAAAAATTTCATGTTTCTATTCGACTAACCGCTCGGCCTGTCCGCTACGCGTCGCTACTTTCAATACATATTTTTTCGGGGGCAAGTACTACATTGGATGGGAAGTAAATTGTAGTCTTAAAATAGGCAGCGATTTATCAATGAACGAAAATCCATGGGCAGACCCCGTGGTCATGCTGGTCCACATAAACAATGACAGTAGCTGAGTGGCCCCTTTTAGGACATTCTCCGCACAACAATGAAGTCAATGTATAACTATGCGACGGTATTACGCAACATTATTCTATTTGACTGAACTCTATAAACAAAAGATAGCGTTGATTTATTCGAGCATTCGACCCTTTTGTATTGAAAATGATTCACTGATAATTTTCGAAGTAATTTTCCCTTACTAGTAATATCGACCATAATTATGAACATTATTAAGGTTTCTATTGTCAAAGACTTGCGAGCTGAACGCGGTCCGCCGCGTTTCTCTCATCCGGGCAGACTCCTTCAAGTCTACTGCCCGGGAAGCTAGACACCTTTTTTTTGTAACCCGGGGGAAATCCCTAACGGACCTCGGGGGGCGATGGGGGCCGCCCCCCGGTGTGTCGGACTTGCACCGACTAAAATCCCCGGGGTGTTCCACCATCCACCTACCGGCATCGAGGGCACCACTGGGGTCTCATCCTCGATGACCGGCAAGGTGTGCTGCCTTAAGTAGACCTCTAATTGTTTGGGGAGGAGTGGTGTAAAGATCCACCCCTCTCATACATCTTTGTAATAGAGCGGCACGCGGGAACACATCGCGCGCCGCTCGCACCTTTGTTGGACGACACACTCCTTCAAGTGTGCCGCCTAGGGAAGCTAGACACCTAGTTTATGCTGAGCTGACTTCCCTTTGGCACCCCATCACAACACTCAGGCTATTTGCTTATGCTGTTTTCTACCTTGATTAACAAATGTTTCTGTCATGTATGTTATCTGGCAAATAAACGCTTCTTGCTGAAATGATTGATCAGACGATGATGTCATTAAGGTCAGGTTACTTCAATAAATTGAAAGAAGAAATAATAACGCTCTGCAAAAAAAAAAAACACTTAAATACGCAGTTTCATTAAAAAATTCAACAATCACAGTAGTTATTTTCCATGTAATTTAAAAACATCACTAAAATATTTAGTACAGAGTAATAAAATACAATATCAATTGACACTGGACGAAGGCGTCGGTAAGTCTGATGTTTGAATTATAATATCTCCCGACTAATTAGCAGATGCATAGTGATGTGACGGTAAAGTTATCGATAAAACAAAATAACAGTACTTTATTATTTATACCCTTTTTAATTTATATTATACTTTTCTACACTATTAATATATCAAAAGAAAAAAATGGTGAGGTTTTGGGAATTTGATACGGTGAGCTCTTTAACAATTTCACGCCGAGGCGAATATCTACGTTTTTCCGCGTGAGGCGGAACTCTCTTATCTTGTTACACGGAACAGTCAAGCGTGACCCACCGGTGGGTCACGCCGCTCCACGGAACAGTCAAATGTGATCCACCGGTGGATCACGCCGGCGTAAACGTGTTAAAGTAAATTATTAAAATTAATGTATTTATTATTTCTGAGTCTTCTCGTAAACCATTCTACTTGTGCTGACCATCTTTTTTAGTGTTTTGTGTATCGTTATTATTACATCTTTTTGTTTGCTCCTTGTTTTGAACTGTGTGTGTGTGTGTGTGTGTGTGTGGACCATTGAATAAATCTTCAAGTGTCTATAATCTTAATTTACTCTTTTCTTCATCCTACTGCCACCTCTACAATGGTACAGGGTTTTTAATATCGACACATGATAGGATATTATTATTATCAAACAATAGGCGAACAGTCTTTGCTTATGTACCTACTAGCTGTCCCGGCAGACCTTGTTCTGCCCTATTTCTCTAAAACAAAGTCATATTGTTTTTTTTAATGTTAATAGCCTCCCCGTCAGATTTTTTTGAAAATTGTTTGAAAGAACCTGGCCTTAATGCTATATGTATAAAAATTGACAAATATTGACATTAATATATATACGTCACTCAATTGTTTTGCCTTTCCGGAACCCGTCCACTGACATTTAAACTTTATGGTATGGTGTTAAAGTTCAAATTGACTTTTAAATATTATTACGAATTTTTTGTATGAGAATATAGAAAAGTGTTGTTTTTAGACTTTTTCAGACATTTTTTTTTAATTTTTCTCTCCGTAATAACCTTTCCCAGACTTCAACAAACACAACAAAAAAGAAATCAGTCAAATCGGTTTAGTCGTTCTCGAGTTTCGCGCTTATCAAGACATAGCTGATCCGGCAAACGTAGTTTTGCTATATAATAATAATATAATAATAATAAAAACATTTATTTGGCACAAAACATACAACACTTCAGAATAGGTAAAAAAAAAACAGAAAACAACAAAAGCATATACCCTGTGTTGTGATGATGCGCCATATAAGTTATTGTAATATCTTCTATGATGTTCATTGAAATTAAGTGATGTCAAAGACAATTTTGTTCATAATTAAATACTCTTTATCAGCAAAACATTTATTTGGATAAAGATTAACATTATTACGTTGATACAACTCTTAACAAATAATACATTAATTTCGACCAAATTTGTTTACCATAAAAACGGTTCTAGTGACTTAATCTTAAAAGATAAACATATACTGTCGCGGACATTTTTTTAGATCATCTCAAGAGGAATAATTCTTTCTTACATATATTTTTGGTATCTTGAACCGTTTTTGCAGCGCACGCAATGGAAGCCCTCATGGATGAAAAATTTTGCCCGTTTTTTTCACATTTTCCATTATTTCTTCGCTTCTAATGATTGCATCGTGATGCTATATAGCCTATAGCCTTCCTCGATAAATGGTCTATTCAACTCAAAAAGAATTTTTCAATTCGAACCAGTAGTTCCAGAGATTAGCGCGTTCAAACAAACAAACAAACTCTTCAGCTTTATAATATTAGTATAGATAACGAGAGACGAGCAAATTGTAATCTGATTAATGATTAACGATTACAAAATGTAGTCGCAATTTTAATTTTGTTGCTCTGTAATTATGATTAAATCCCTTCAAAACAAGTCATAAATGTGTATGCAATTTAGGATTCCGTAGTGGTTAAAACATAGACGTGCAAAATGTTGTTCTATCAATGGAGAAAAACGCAATATGTAATCGATTTTTTTTTCCATTAATCTGATTAGATTTTGGTCATCTATGCCTCTATCTCAGCTGATATGTTCGACTAGGTCAGTCAATTGTCGTTTAAATAACGTAGTTTCACTCCGACGCAGCCTTGAGTTTCGGCGTTTCTTCTTCGATTCGTTTTTAACTGGCCGGTCGCCCAAGTCGAGGTCTGTTGCCAGGGTGCCCTTGCATAGCCGCCCAACCCATAAAATTCGCTGGCTGAGCGCCTTCTGCGTTCGCCCACCAAATTCAGTTTAGTGTGAAAGACTTACAAAAAGGAAAAAAAAAAGGGTTGAATTATGACACATAGCTTAGCTTTATGTGGACCATACATCAAACTCTAATTGCGATGAGATTCATTTATCTAGTATAATTTTGAAACTAATTTATGGAGAGTTGGTTGTCAAAGCTCAAAACATCGTGAAACGAATCACATTACTGAAATCTACTTAAGAGAACACGTAATTGATACAGCAAGATCTTCACAGAATGATGGCCGAAGCGGTACCAAAGGTCTGTAAGTACACCTATTTTTATATGAGTCAATGACATCTATAAAGCCATGGGTAAAACTTGTAAATCACCAGCACGAATAAGATTTTTATGGGTTGATAGGAAAGCTGTTACAAATAAGCTGTTGATGATGATAATTAGTTAAAATTAATATGACCGTATGCTTTTTAGCAAGGATGCAACGTTTAAAAATAAAAATAAATGGCCAATATAAAATCTACGTTATACTCGGAAATGCTTATTTCGGTAGAAGTGTAGTGCTAGAAATATCGTCAGAAGTGTAAGAAATAAAACTTTGCCTCGTATAATGCTCTTCCTCTTTATTCCACATTCGCTTATTTTTATTTTAGCTCGGCTCTCTCTTCTACAGACTCTGCTTTGTCTTCTACAGAGGCTCGAACAAGAATAGAGATAAGATAGAATAGAGAAGATAGTGATTTTACTCATAATGTAATACATATATATATATATTTATTTATATATTTTTATTTATATATATTTATATGTATAGTGTTACCAGAATACAATAACTAAAATATATAGAACATAATGTTGCCATAATATAATTGCTAAAAATAACTAAATTATAACAGTCCCATCACTAGCAATAAATCACTATCGCATATGTCGTCATTTAATACAACTAATGACCTATTCTCATTTGTTTATTATATATCGGATGGCGAAATGCAAGACTAAACAAAGTACTGTCTCACAGAAAATTGAACGTGAAGCGAGATTAAATTATACAAACAGACAATAATAAACTTTTACAATGAGATTTATAGACGCTACTTTGACTTTGCTTAGACTTCACTCGTACATTACAAATTATATTAAAGTATACGGTAAGTTACTCATTTTCTCTGTTTGGAATTAGCTCTGTGAATACTTCAAAGAATACCGAATATTGTTTATGTCGTGCCGAACTTGACCAGTAACCAGTAGCATAGCTGATCAGAGTTCTCGTGGTACTTAACACGTTCACGCCGGCGTGGGCCACCGGTGGCCCGCACCAAACTGTCTCGTCGGGCGGCGCGGGTCACCGGTGGCCCGCACTAGACTATCTCTTCGGGTGGCGCGGTCCATCGGTGGCCCGCACTAGACTGTGCTATTAATCAGTACGTAACACCAAATATTTAGATCTTTAAGTAAGTAAAAATAATTTCCACATAGATGATAAGTAAAATAATGAAAGTTTAACGCAAACATTAAACGATAGAGCAAAAAGCTTTATACGAAGCCGCCACAGGGCGAGGAGCATGAAATACAGCGCCGGCGTGAACGTGTTAATTATACATGACATTTCTATTAGATGACACGCGAATTTCCTCGCGATGTTTTCCTTCAGCAGTGAGCATGTCGTGCTGGAAAAACCTTATGGTATATGCTTGGATTCGAACCGTCGACCATTAGCGTTGTCCCGCTAGAATACCGAACCTTTAACCCAATGACTGCCAGACATATTTAGAGCGTCTTGCCCTGGGTGCCAAGGTATTATTTTGAAGAATACACGAAAGTTTACAAAATGAATTATACGAAGCTACTGAGATAATAATGTTATAGCATATACAGTAATTTTTATTGAAAAAAAAAATTAAATATTTTTAACTGAAATAGCCATTTGTAATTAATCTATAATTGCAGCACGCACTACAAGATATCACGTAGCTGGCAGTTTTGGTACACAAGCTTAATACGAGATATCTCTTAGCTGGCAGTCAATGGGTTAACCTCTAGCCGACCTCAGCTATACAATCCTTTCTTCTTAATTTTAATGTGCTGCTTGTAATTGTTTGTCTAATAAATAACTATACAACTTTAACTTTTCTTCAAAAAAAAAAATGGAAGTACGTGACTGACATCATGTCTCTGACCATTTATACTTCTCACGAATGCAAGCTCTTTATTAACGCATCACACAGTTTTCAATCATTTAGAATAGGTATAACTTAAAGCTGAAGACTCAGTGGCTATTAGCAATGAGCAAAATAAATGGTTAGTATATATTTGTATGGGACGTGTAATTTTGTTTCTGTGTCTTGGTAACAATAAAGTTATTGACTTAGCATAAATGCTGCGAGTGGAACAATAGATGGGCAAAATGTAATCAGATTAATAAAAATGATTACGATTACAATTTAGGTTTTTTACCATTAATATGACTGCATTTAGCTCATCTATGTTTTAAACACTACAGAATCCCAGATTACATACACATTTATCAGTTCTTAATGTTTAAATGGATTTAATCATGATTACAGAGCTAGAATATTAAAATTACATCTACATTTTGTAATCGTTAATCATCAATCAGATTACATTTTACCCATTTCTGAGTCGAACACCCACGACGCTAGACTTCCGTTAGCGCCTGTGTGTCTAACATGCGTGTTGGATTTTTTCATTATTGACAGACAGACACTTGACTTTAATCATATCTGAGGGAAGATTAAGATAGGGTTGGTGGTGGACCGCATCCGCTCAAAAAATATGCATTCACTGATAGCTTAAAGGGTTCCAAGTAAGAACATGAAATTATAGACACGAGGAGTACATTCCACTCCTCCCCAGTTCGCATTGCGAATAGAAAAGATAGTTTATACAATACATTTACAATTGTATTTTTTACATATTTTGAATGTACATGCAAGTATGTGTGTATATATGTATGTACTGTCCTTTTTTTAAACTGGCTCGACATAGTGACTACAGTGCACCTGATTGTAAGTACAGAGTAGTGCAAAAACAAAAGCGACCATCAAAGGATGAAAATCCATTGACAGTCTCCGTCGTCATGTCGGCCTACATATACCGCGACTGAAGGTCTCTAAGTATATGAGTTACTGGATATACACAAGCTGACCCCGAAACGCGACAGGCCAGAGCGAGTTGCTATGACAGTCTTTACACTTGTGTACTGTGGTCATGACCCAGTTCGCCAAAAACCGTTGTCGCTGCTACGTCGATAGACCGCCTAATGGACGAGGAAAATATTAAAGCATACAATGAACTTAACCAATGTGGATATTAAATAATGTGTATATAAAACAATAATGTCACGTGTTCTGATAAACGTGCCATTGTATCCACTTATCCAGCGTCCAGTAAGGGGCTGTGTACACTTGCGTTTTCGCCGCTGCGACAATTGTGTCGTTTCATTAAAATTCAGTACTAACTATGTTAAAAGTCTCTATGTAGTGACACTAAGCGACGCTACGAGTGGCGTTAATAAACAAAACGTCATGTTGACGACAATTATGTCATCATATCGTGTAGACGACCAGCGTATATATATTATTTGTAGTCCAGTAGCAACCCATTTTTTTTTTTTTTTTGGTAACCCGGGGGAAATCCCTAACCGACCTCGGGGTGCAGGGAGGGCCGCCTGCCGGGCGTGTCACACTTGCACCGACTAAAACCCCCGAGTGTTCCACCTTCCACCTACCGGTATCGAGGGCACGACTGGGGTCTCATCCTCGATGACCGGCAAGTCGGGCGGCCTCTGGATAGGCCTCTACTCGCTTGGGGAAGGGTGGTGTAAAGAGCCACCCCTCTCTTTCGCCTCTGCGCTCTTGAGCGGCACGCGGGAACACATCGCGTGCCGCTCGCACCGTCGTTGGACGACACACTCCCTCAAGTGTGCTGTCGTTTCTTAGAAACGCCGGTCTACGACGTCCCATTCTTGCGGGTTTATGACGCTGCTGAAGCAAGCGCCTCCCGAACCCGCTCCGCCGCTACCTTCTGTGCAAGCACTTGTTCACTAAAATTGAGCACCGCTCTTCATGTACTCTCGCTGCCGACCATAATTGGGATGAGCGTCGACAGCGAGAGGTCATCACACACCACCCTTATACTAGATATTACCTAGAAATAACTATTTTTTTCTTTATTTATTTAAAGGGGTTTTGTCACAGAGAGAGCACGTCACCCCCGAACAGGCGAAACACTTATAATTAGTTCAAGCCACCTTTAGATAAAGTGCAACCAGCATTTTGGCCTGCTCGGAAAGCGGAGAGGACAAAATGCAGTTGCAAGTGCCCACAAGATAGTTGACAACTTGTATATCCCGACGTTGTGCTTCGTTCCGGATGCACTCCATCAGCAAATGATAAACAACTTCTTTCACATCACAAGTCATACAGTTTGGAGAAATCTATACTAATATTATAAAGCTGAAGAGTTTGTTTGTTTGAACGCGCTAATCTCAGGAACTACTGGTTCGAATTGAAAAATAATTTTTGTGTTGAATAGACCATTTATCGAGGAAGGCTTTAGGCTGTATAACATCACGATGCAACTATTAGGAGCGAAAAAATAATGGAAAATGGAAAAAAAACGGGGAAAATTATTCATCCTTGAGTGCTTCCATTGGATACGCTGCGAAAACGGTTCAATATACCAAAAATATATGTATGAAAGAATTATTCCTCTTGAAATGATCTAAAAAAATGTCCCCAACAGTATATGTCTATCTTTTAAGATTACCTCACTAGAACCGTTTTTATGGTAATCAAATTGTTCGAAATTAATGCATTATTTGTTAAGAGTTGTATCAACGTAATAATATTAATATTTATCCAAATAAATATGTTGCTGATTAAGAGTATTTAATTGTGAACAATGTGTGTGTTTGACATCACTTAATTTCAATGAACATCTTAAAAGATATTACTATAACTTATATAGCAAAACAACGTTTGCCGGATCAGCTAGTATTTCAGTAAAATTTATATAAAATGTAATACATTTATTTCGTCTCAAACAACAATTTAAAATTTAAAAATATAAACAACATATTAAAAGAAGCAAAGACAAAAATATATAAACATGGCGAAATGGGCTCCGTCATCTTAATGGCACAGTGGAAGTCTGCGGCGCTGGTTTTCGTGAAAGCTTCCGGTTTGTACCTAGTATATTCTAATACTAGCCGTGGTGGATGCCGGCAGAATAAAATAGCACCCCCCTCTTCTTGCTGAGGTGTCGTAAAAGGCGACTAAGTTACCTCTTTAACACCGCAATTCAACCAGGTGTTCAGAGAAGGAAAACTCGACCAAACCTGCATCCCGCTCCCTCCCGATCGTGCTGGTTCTCCATTCCATTGGGCCTGAGGGAGTACGGACGAGAGAGTACTTTTCTGGCAGCGCGTCCAGTTATGCACTTAAATATCTCATGCGCAATTGACTGTTTCCGAAAACTGGACCTCGATTTCCTTAATCGGTGTTGAAACAGTCGCCATGGCCGAATCCGACTAGGACATTATCATCAATATATTCTAATACTAAAAAAATAATCAGTTCTTGACCGATCCGATTAAAACTGCTTGTGATATTCTATCCTGACCTTAAAGTCTCTGTTCGCTTTTTATCTATCAGCATTATCAAGTAACCTTCGCTCATTCAACGTTTAAAAAACTTTATAAACAAACGGTTCAGTCTTGCATAAAGCTGTTACGTTGGGGGTCGCTTTGTGTTATATTGCTCTGTTATCTGTAACAAGAAAACTTCGTGTTTCATTATACAAATTAGATTTCTCCTCACAGACGTACATACTGAGTGCGAGATTAAAAATAAAAAGAAATAAATAAAAACAGATGGTTAATTTATCACGTTTAATATTTAAATTAACTGACGTTTTAGTTGCGTAGTCGTGAAGCAAACGATTCGAAATAAATACAAAATTTATATAAGCACAATACATACCGCAGTAAATATAGAAACAGTGTGTAAAACTTGTAAATCATGTGGCAGTTTTCTATATTTAATGCTACAGTAAGCCACCGCCCGGTTTAGTTGTGAAGACCTTTCCCGGTCAACCAACACGCGTAATTTCGAAAAAAAAAGCTACAATAAGTGCGTTATCATTGTAGTTTGGAAAATAAAAACAGTCATTTAAAATTTAAAATACAAGTGACGGTGTGTTACAATTATTAGTTGGTTAAATGAATTAATACTTTTTAATTAAAACATATATATAAAAAGAAGAAATACAAGTAGGAACTGTGATTGTCTCTTACCCCTTAAGAAAATAAAAACAGTTATTCAAAATTTAAAACACAAGTGATAGTTATAAAAAAAAAAAAAATAGTTCGTAGCACTTAATTGTTGATTAAGTGAATTGATAAACTAAATAAATAGAAACGGTCGTCTGATGTGTGATTTAAAAACGATTGTTTACATTGAACGTAAATAAAATATAAAAGCATTATTAGTGCTACAAAAAAACTCATTTTTACTAGAATCTCAATAGTAGACAGTGCGTGGGGATTTGGAAGAAATGTCATCAGCTAAAGATCAAATTGAATGGAATCAATGAAAAATATGGGCAACCTTAGTTACTAATCATTCCGACGTTCGACGAGCTTGTTAATAATTTCATATCGAAATATGTGCTCTGATGTGAAGAGGAAATACTTCCATGTTTTATTTACATTCGTGATTACAACTAACAATGAGAGTTATTCTGTGAACATGTAAAGTTTTATGTGTTTGTAATATTGAGAGACGTACTTGTGTGTCGTGGTTGCAGGAAAATAACACTATAATCTAAGGATTTTATTAGATTTAACATTTTTTATATCATCAGTGCTACTAAATATGGAAGGAGGTAAATATTTCAATATTACGTACAATTGTCTTGTTTTAAAAAGTTTTGGTGTTCTACAAAGCAATATTATACACAATTTTTATGTTAACTGCTTGAGTGTTGTTGAATTGTCTTATGTATATATATATATATATATATATACGATTACGATTACGAACGTCCACCACATATGGATGGTATCCAACACGGCGTCTAGTGGTTTTATGACGAAATGGGATGTTAGACTTGTTCAGGATGGTTCATAATTATCAAACACTGTTAACAGAAGATTATATTTATTATATTTTAATATTTGACAACGTCCGACTCTTATCTATCTTAGAACGAAGTCCGACGGTAGTGTTGCTACCTAACATCTTTCCTTTTTTGAAAAGAAGAAAACAATACTATAAACTATTAGACTACTTGAAGAATTCAAAGCCAGGGTAAGTAACAAAACAATTTATTTTTATTTATTTTTTGGACAAAACTACTTGTACCCAGTGCTGTGAAATCTTTACATTTGATTACTAAACGCATTTGACATTATCTTTCAATGACTAAATTGACAAGTGACGTTTGACATTAGTAACAACACATTAATTTAATTAACCTTAAATTTTACAAAATAAATGACAATTACACATATAAGAAATATAATTAATAACCATAACGTTGAGGAGATTTAACAATTCGTCCTGAACGTGTGGTTTTTGGTGAGTTATTATGTACTTTTACATTTTCACTAATATCCTTTTTCTTTTCAGGTGAACGAGATGATGGCTTTAAGATATGTTCGCGATTTCTACAATATATTCCTTCTGGAGACTGAATAAGATAACTACGAGGCTCTTTTCCTGCCTGTGAAATTCTACCTGGTACCCAAATTCCTTTTGGTTTTTGTTTAAAAAGTATATTATCACCTTCCTTTAATTGTGACAATGGTTTTGTATGTTTATTATAATAAATTTTTGAATATTGCCTTTGTTTTTCAATATTAGTTTTAAGTACATCAATATCTACTAATGTTGGTAATAATTTAGTATCTATAACTGGAATTTTAGTACGTAAGTCTCTAGACATACAAAGTTGTGATGGGGAATATCCTATTCTCTTAGGTGTGTTTCTGTACATAAGTAACGCAATATAAGGATCTGTATTATCTGGCAATGGTGCTCTAGACAAGGTATCGGCTATATATAAATAGCGACCTGGTTTATATATTACATCAAGCTCATATGGCTGTAAACGTAACATTATTCTTTGTAAACGTCCTGGAATGTCATATAAAGCTTTTTTAAACAATGTTATAAGTGGCTTATGATCTGTTTCAACTGTTATTTTTCTGCCATAAATATATTGGTGAAACTTAGTGACTCCAAATAGTATAGACAACAACTCTTTCTCAATTTGTGCATAATTTTGCTGACATTTAGTTAAGGTTGCTGAAGCATATGCTATAGGTTTTTCATGCATTAAGACTGCACCTAGTGCATCTTTCGACGCATCTACTGATAAAGTTATGTGTTTATTAGCATCATAATATGTCAAGACAGGTGAATTACTAATAAGTTTCTTTAAATTATTAAATTCAGCTTCATGCTGTTCAGACCATGACCATATAATATTTTTCTTTAATTGAGATCTAAGTAAACTTGATTCTTTAGATAAATGAGGTATAAAAGAACTAAGATAATTTACCATTCCCATAAATCTTTGTAAATCATTAACACAAGTTGGACTAGGCATATTACATATAGCTTTGACTTTACTTGGGTCGGGTTTTACACCGTATTGACTAAAAATATGTCCTAAGTATTTAACTTCTGTTGTACATATTATTGATTTTTCTTTATTAAATTTTATATTTAATTCACGAGCTCTATCTAAGACTTTTTGTAGTGTCTGATTATGCTCTTCAAGCGTTTTACCATATATTAGAAAATCATCTATCATTATTTTAACATTTTTAATATCACTAAATCTATTAATCATTTCTCTATGAAATATTTCCGGAGCAGCATTAATACCAAATGGCAATCGAGTAAATCTATAGCGACCAAAGGGTGTTATAAAAGTACATAATTTGGATGCAGTTTCAGACAAGTTTAACATCCAAAATCCTTTATTTGCATCAAGAGTAGTAAACACTTTAGCACCTGCAAGATCAGACTTTATCTCATCAAGTGTAGGAAATTGATAATGTGGTCTTAAAATTGCTTTATTGAGTTTACGAGGATCTATACATAATCTTAACGAACCATTCTTTTTAGTTGTGAGTACTATTGAGCTAACCCATTCTGTAGGTTCTTCTACTCTACAAATAACTTTACTTTTTTCAAGTTCTTGTAACTCTTTTTTTAAAGAATTTTGTAATTGAAAAGGTATTCTACGACATGCATCTACTGAAGGTATTGCATCTGGTTTTAGTTTAAAATCACACTGAAAATCTTTTAAACAGCCTAAACCTTCAAAAACATCTTTATTTTTTGATATAATATTTTCACAAACATTGTGTGGTATGACATTTACACTGTAAACTCTTTTTAAAACATTTAAGGTTTTACATGAATCTCTGCCCAAAATATTTTTACTATTTATATCTACTATGTGAAAATTAATGTTATATGGATGGTTGTTATAGTAAACCTGCAAATTACATTGACCTGTAGTGGGTATATTTTCTCCACTGTATGTTGATAATTTAAACTGACTTTTAAAAATAATATTTGTTGATAATCCTAGACTATTAAATGTATTTAACGTTAAAATATTTGTATCAGCTCCTGTATCTATTAGAAAACTAATATTAATATTATTGATATTTAAATTTGTTGTCCATAACTCTGTGTTTATATTATTTATATGAATTAATCCTACAAACATCTTATCATTACAATTAGGTTGATCGCTACAATTATTATCTGATTGTATAACTTTTACATGTTTAATGTAACAAGCTTTAGCAAAATGATTTAATTTACCACAGTTTTTACATTTTACCCCCTTCGCTGGACATTTGTATTGGTATTTGTGTACCTGCAAACATTTTTTACATGGTTCCCTTGCTCGGCTTGAACTTCTTGATCTAGGTTTTATTTTTACCTGACCAACAAAAGAGTCTTGTAATATTTTGGCTTGTTCTTTGGTTGTTTCCATTTGTTTAGCCAATTGGACAGCATTATCAAGCGTTTCAGGCTTTTGGATTAAAATTTTCTCCTTTATGTATTGGTTTTTTGATGATAAATTTAGACTAAATATGTCTCTTAGTATTTCATCAGTCAATGTACCAAAATTACACTGTTGCCCGATATTTCTCAAATGAGTAGCATATTCATCAATGCTTTCATCATTTCCTTGTCTTCTGTTAAACAATTTGTGACGCTCCATTGTAATATTTAGTTGTGGTAGAAAATAATTATTAAATTTTTCTATTAATTGTTTAAATGTTACCGTATCCAAGTCGTAATTAAATGAGTAAAATATAGTTAACGCCTCAGTACCGACAAAATTAAGTAATATGGCTACCTTCCGACTATCACTTTCTTGTTCTATGTTATTAGCCCTCATATATATCTTAAGCTGCATACACCAATTTTTCCATTCTAGCGGCATATTTGTACTTCGTAAATTAAGTGGTCGTAAATTTCCCTGTAAAGAATTCACGCTGCGGCTGGAACGTACGCCATCTTGATCCACGTGTTCGTGATCCATTATAAATTATAATCATATAACTTTATATATTAACACTATCACTTTTTACCAAAACTTTAACTTTACTTTCTGACACCATGTTAGACTTGTTCAGGATGGTTCATAATTATCAAACACTGTTAACAGAAGATTATATTTATTATATTTTAATATTTGACAACGTCCGACTCTTATCTATCTTAGAACGAAGTCCGACGGTAGTGTTGCTACCTAACATGGGATTGGTGGAATTAGGGAATGTAGCTCTTTTTTATTACACTGGTACGACATAGTGACTACAGAGTACCTGATGGTAAGTACAGTGTAGTCCAGAAACGAAAGCGACTATAAAAGAATAAAAATCCGTTGATAGTCTCCTTCGTCTTGTCGGCCCACATATACCGCGACTGAAGGTCTCTAGGTATATGAGCTACTGGATATACACAAGCTGATCCCGAAACGCGACAAGCCGAAACTGGTCACTATGACGGGCTTTACACCCGTGCACTGTGGTCGCGACCCAGACGGGCACCGACGCCCTACCACCTCGTTGCTGCTCGTTTAGCACCACCCAGTAGTCACGTGTAGGGAAACTAGGGTAAAGCCTACGGACGCGAGCAGCTTCGACTCCCAAAGCTCCTGAGAACACTCCAATGTACAACCGGTAAAAGACTGCGAGGCAGGCGACTTTACGCCGATGCTCGATGCTCTGTATTTTAGTCTTTTTTACACTGATTCGACATAATGACTGCAGTGCACCTGATGGTAAGTGCAGTGTAGTCTAAAAACGAAAGCGACCATCAAAGGATGAAAATCCATTGATAGTCTCCGTCGTCATGTCGGCCCACATATACCGCGACTGTAGGTCTCTAGGTATATGAGCTACTGGATATACACAAGCTGATCCCGAAACGCGACAGGCCGTAGCGAGTTACTATGACGGACTTTACACTTGTGTACTGTGGTCTTGACCTAGTTCGGGCAATCGTTCTACCACCAATAAACATCTTATTACTTATTCTCGTTTTTCTTTAAAACGAGCTTGTTATTCATTTATGTATGGGCTATCAACAGTTCCATTGCATTTTACATTAATAATGAGATCGCATGCACAACCTAAATGTCTGCAATGGATACTAATAAAAGACAGCCACAGCATGGCTCAAAAGCATTAACTAACAATATCAAAACAAAAAATTAAAATCAAAACACCAAAAAGATCTAAGCAAAGCGTAAGGAAAATCAAAGCTGCGTCTATAAATCTGCCTTGAACATGAAGTAGTTTTAACCGATTAGTATTCTATGTTCTGCGATGTAATATAAGGATTATTTTATCTTTAAAGGAAGTATTTGTGCTAGAAATGTAAGTAATCGCATTACGTTTACGGAATTCGCTTATTATCCATTAACTACGATTCAACAATACTTTGTTTTTGTTATTAACAAAATACCACGAGAATATTTTCTTATATTTTAACTGGTTCTATTTGTGACTTGGTTTATCCCGCTACAGTCAAACCTGGATAAGTGAGAAAACTCTATAAGTGAGAGTAATAGCCAGGACCCGGCATTTTAAGCTCCCAAAACCTCTATTAGCGAGAAAGAGAAACCTCTGTAAGAGAGAGTCGTTTTTCCCTCATGGACCTCCGTAAGTGAGGCCGCTACTTATCTATACCTCTATAAGCGACAGTCGAGCTTTATTTATTTATATTATTTAGGAGGAACAAATGACAAAAGAAATTACAAATTTAACATCTGCTATTTTATGACTCATTCTTAACTTTCGTGAAACTTCTTACTATTGTTTTCTTGACATCTACCCTTATAAAGTACTTTTATGTCAAAATCGTATGAACGTAACATATACACACTATTAAAAATATATATGTTCATAATACATTCGTACTTGCTGTGCCTTGTTATTGCTGCGTACTTCTATAAGAGAGAAACGCTACCCATGTACCTGCATTAGCGAGTAACTCGGGTTAGTGAGAGACCTCTATAAGCGAGAATGAGATTGTGCTCCCTTAAACTCTCACTTATCCAGGTTTGACTGTATTTTCTTTTGTATAAGCAAAATACATTATTTTAACACACGCACTGGGGTGCCCTTATGTTGCCACCCAGCCTGTAAATTCGTTGGCTGAGCACTCTGTGCTAGCCTTCACAAGCCCGGTGAAGTTATAAAGGACTCTACAGACAACGTACATTCCTGTGAAAAAAAAAACGGTGGCAGTCAATGTATTCTCGCCTCTTGGTAGTCGCTGACTTTCATTGACTGCAATGCGCTCTCCACCAGGTGCGCTATGGTCTATTTGTCTAGCCAATATCAAAACGTCTATACAAAAACGTTCAAGACTATATTACTATTTCATATACCAGACAATTATATCTTCTTATATATCATCTATCTTCTATAATATAAAAATGAATCGTTAAATGTGTATAAGCGCGAAACTCGAGAACAGCTGAACCGATTTGGCTGATTTCTTTTTTTGTTGTGTTTGTTGAAGTCTGGGGAAGGTTATTACGGAGAGAAAATTTTTAAAAATTTCCTGCAACTGTCTAAAAATAACACTTTTCTGTATTCTCATACAAAAAATTCGTCATAAGTCATTTTGAACTTTAATACCATACCATAAAGTTTAAATGTTAGTGGACGGGTTCCGGGAAGGCAAAACAATTATTGAGTGACGTATAAATATTAATGTCAATATTTGTCAATTTTTATACATATAGCATTAAGGCCAGGTTGCTTCAAACAATTTTCAAAAAAACTGACGGGGAAGCTATTAACATTAAAAAAAAAACTATCCGATCTGAACCTGTGAGGGAGGCGTTTGTGAGTGCCTTTGCTCTGAACAGACTTGACATCGGGATGTTTAACAAAATCTTAACAGAACTATTATCTGATGAGGCGTCTGGCTTTTTCAGATCAATGGCACCATATGTAATATGTTAGGTATTTCTGTATTAGGGTACGATGGGGCTGACATACGTACACACGTAAAAGTCAATTAAATAAATAGAATAAAAAAAAAACAATGTGACTTTGTTTTAGAGAAATAGGGCAGAACAAGGTCTGCCGGGACAGCTAGTTTCAAATATAAAGCGAAATGTATGTATGATTCAATAAAGGAACTCGTGGCCTTTGAAAGGCCAAAGTGACTGTAGTACGTCACGCAATATAAGTTCTTTGCCTGTGACTTATATCTATTACTAGCTGCGGTGACCTTTTTTTGTTTTTTATTTTGGTAGCCCGGGGGAAATCCCTAACGGACCTTCAGGGGGCAGTGAGGACCTCCCCCGGTGTGTCGGACTTGCACTGACTAAAACCCCCGGGGAGTTCCTTCTCCTGCCTGCCGAGCGCCAAGGGCAAGGCTTAGCCATCTTCCTCGGCACCCGGTGACGTCTATCCTTCTGCAGACCCCGCCTACTTGGCAGGGTAGCTGCGGTGACCTGGCGTCGCCCGGGTAAAACTGGAATAAAAACCAGTATAATTTAGTGACTGAGCTTACATGTTGGTTAATTATCAAAAATCTTTAAACAAGTATTTATTATTTCTAACTAAAAACAAAAAAAAAACACTTATTCAGGAAAACAATTTGAACTCAATACAATACATTCAGCAGACGTTCAAACTAACTCTACCCTTATCTTGGGTGTGAGAGTTATTTATGTCACATAATATGCAATTATATCCACTCCAATCTTAATATCAGTTTTTACAGTGCTTACTTCAAAATTAACGGAGTTTTAAACAAAGTTTCAACCCTTATTTCACCCCCTTAAGAGTTTAATATCAAACATCCGCCCTTAGTGAGTGTCTGCGTCGTGAAAAGAATTCAATGTCCAAAATTAATGTTTCTAGCTTAAATAGATTAGGCTCTTTTGAATACATATAGATTAAAATATCTCTTGTTACGCTGTATCTAACTTGTTGAGAATTGATTACAAGGCCTGTAGACCCCGTTAAAGTGCAGAAGTAGTCCGGCACATGTGGACCACAATCTCTTTATGCGACTGAGACGATTTCATATTTTTCTTATGTAAAATAATCTATGAAAACACTGAATATAGCTCTAACGAAACGATACACTAGATTAAAAGACAAATTTAACTTGCCGTAGAAGAATTCTTGTCCATATGTATACGTCACGTCTAGTGATCAAAGTGCCCGGGAATTTTCCCAAAGTGCCCAAAAACTCCCTTGGGAATATTCCCGGGAATTTACGAAATGTTCTCGGAAGTTATGGGCACTTTGATAAAATTCCCGGGCATTTTCATCACTAGTCATGTCATATGTGCGTATTCATAATTATTCGTCAATGAAAAGCTTTCTATAAGAAATTAGATTCCTCGAAGAAAACGTAACTTTGGAGAAATATGCGCCATAAACAAGTCTTTAGATTGCATTGACATAGAAGTTTGATTTACTCAAAGCTACAAGGGACTGAAAACCTGAGTAATATTAACTTAAACTAGATACCTCCACCAATGGGTGGAGAAAAGGGTTTTTGAAAGACTGACATGCAATCATAGAAAATTATATAGCGATTTCTTTTCCGTTTGGGGTATGGGAATTCTAGAAATAATCTACGTGTGTTTGACATTTCAGTTGAACCGCCTCATGAACGAAATATACGAGACGGTAACAGCTGTCTGCAGTATGGACGAGAATAAACCCGGCAGCTTCCCAACAGAGAATTCAGATGGCAGCGCCAGCGAAGGTGAGCATTCAATCATCATTGCAACAATGGCTATCGAAAGTATTTGGTACCAGTTGCTTATACTAAGGCTATTTATTACAGCAGTTCCGGGTTTGTTTGATAATCCTTGACATTCAACATATTTTCGCCCCCGTCCTCATTTACCTTAAGTACGCCACTGACTGTGGAACTATGATTAAAAATTGTTTGTATAATAATTTGTGTGCATAATTATTCTTTATTTTTCACTGCACAAACAAACTATAATTTGGTTATGTATGACTTTGAGTTAACTTTAATGTATTGTCTCTGTTATTTATTAAAAAAATCCAAACAATAGCTACTCGTATCAAAAAGATAAACGTTTATCCTTCATATGTCCGAATTCCTTTTACGACCCGGTACTTCGTGTATCGTCCTTATGCAGACATTCTCTCTGGGAAGGGGAGTGGCTCGGAGCATACTCTTCAGGTCTTCTCTGAAAGGTGATGATAAACATCGCCAGCTCTTTTGGGCAGCAACCTCCCTCAAATCTATTGTCGGGCTAGTTTCATGGAGAGAATCAGCACAGCTCTTAGTGTGAGTCAGTTTACGTCCCACCGTAATTGTAACATAATATGATGCATTGCTTTACAGAGTCAATCAAACTGACAAGAAGTTTGACAGAAAGGAGAAAGAATTACGTAAGGCGCATTTCAAGCAGAGTGGCATACTTAGAACCGAATAACATAAAGACTAGATTCAGGCATCAGACTTCAATTTGCTCTTATAGAGACGCTCTTGAGAACCCATACTCAACCTTCAGATCTTGGAAGAGTTTTAGGACATCACAGGGGAATCTATTCAAAGAGAAAATGGACCGTATGTCAACGGACTCGAAGTTCAATCTTACAGATTCGAGCGGTAATATACTGTCGATTAAAGCGGATTTCGATGGATCTAGTGTGGATAATATGAGTATAGATGAGAAAACTGGATGCGTCGATATCGAGTTGCCTCTCGAGGCTCGGGAGAACGGCCTATTCAGTATATGCCTATTGGTGGGAATGAACTATATGACGGGGCAGGCGTACGTGAAAAGCGTTTTTCCTAGTCAGGTATGCTTGTTTTCTCCTTTTTATTTAGATTGTTTAACACTGGCTCGGTAATGTGACTGCAGTGCATCCGATGGAAAGTATACTGTAGTTATAGAACCACAACGACTACCATCGGGTGAAAATCCATCGGCAATCATCGTCGTCTTAAATTTGCTAAAACCACTGGGCTAAGTGACTCTCATTCATCAATGATCTTATCTATTTGTAAAAGAGGGCGTGCTCCTAGAACCGGCGCCCTACAAATCGCTATACCTCGTCATTGCACTGCTGCTTTTAGAGGTAGTTTCAAATACAATGCAAGTAAATGCTGGAACAATATACCTTAACCTATAAGATCTTCTTTCAGTATTTATGCTTTTAAAAATATATTTGCTTGATTCTCAAATTAAATACGAAAAAACAACTTTAGATATTTCTGTAATTTGACTAGATATTTTATTACTTGATATTTTATGGAACAGCCTGTATGTATGTATATGTATTTTATTATCAATCTACCCTATCTATATTATTTTTTATTTAGTATTCTACATTTTTGTATACTACTTAAAAGTATTCTATGTATTTATTGTCATACTTGTTTATTGTACGTTATAAGGTATGTTTTTGTAAATCTGGTTAGGTTCTAATATTGAAATAGCACCGTGACGTCCGCGCAATCGGTCCCCCTGAGCGTCGGCTGAAAATCAGCGCTGGATGGCGCGTGCAGCGTCGCCCAGCATACACTGAGCCGAGTGCTCTTTGAGATGGGTAGCAGCACACAGGATACATGATGTGATGTTATGTATTCTTTCATTGTTGTTTTTATATAAATATGTTTGTTGTGTGTTGTTTCCTTTGCCTCAATAAACTTTTTCTTTCTTTCTTTTTATTTGTTAAACTTCAAAAACGCGTCACTAAAACAATTTCTGTGGTTGCTTTCTAAGCTGTTCCGAGGGTGTCACCATGACGAAACTCATTGATAGCCTTTTACCGAGTTTTTGATTGAGCAAACATACTATATTCCAGGTCCAAATACCACCGCATATAGAAAATCTGATATTCCCGGAGACCCTAAGCTCGGCTTCCAAGGGGGAGTGGTCAGCGGAAGGCAAAGGGTCACAGTGCTATTCCTTGGTGCTGACTGATGAGCGTGGCGAAAGGTCTTATGGGTAAGTTTTTAACTCATAAAAACATTTTTCAGTAAAAAAATTAACCGGTGAAGTGCGAATCAGGCACGCTCACCAAGGGTTCCATATAAATAAACTATGAAAGTACCGAATATTGATGACGCTGATTGCTATAAAATATGAATACGGTTGAGGGATTTACTTTGCTGTTGGAAAATTATTGACACATCAACATGTATCATAGTCAGTTTACCAATTGGAAATGAGTTTATAATCGCAAAAAAAATAGTGTAACCACAATGTTACTTATGGTTTTCCCTGTAAAAAAGTATAAATCATTATTTCTTCACTTTCATGATCCTTGACACGTTTTGATAATAATAATAGTTTTGATGGAATTATGAACGCAACCTAAATAAAACGTCAATCAAATGTCATCATAAATGTCAATTCTTCTATTCGTAACTTTCCAAGTGAATACCTGCGTGTGATTGTAAAAACTATTTTATAATTTAATTTAAATAAGTACTGTTTATCGTAACTGCTGTTTTATTTACAATAAGGCGTATAAAACGCCAACAAGTTTATTATTCCGGTAAATCCCTTTCGAGGTGATTAGAGATGCGTTAGTGGCTGTATTCACTTTCCGCTTACGTGTCGTGCCCGACGCGACCAGTAGCGCAACTGATCGCCGTTCTCAAGGCATTTACACACGAAATTTTTATTAGATAGCATGCGGGCTTCCGCACGATGTCTTCCATCACCGGTGGGCAATCGGTGCCTAGGTTTGTATGAAATCTGGAAAAAATCCAGAGGGATTCGAAGCTAAGACCATTACCGTCTCCGCGCATGGATACCACTCCGTTTCCCACTAGGACACGCTTGTCACGTTTTGATTCCTTTATAAATTAATAAAACATGCGGCTTGTATTATCTATTGGTATCTTTTTTTTTACACTGGCTCGACATAGTGACTACGGAGTACCTGATGGTAAGTACAGTGTAGTCCAAATACGAAAGCGACTATCAAAGGATGAAAATCCATTAATAGTCTACATCGTCATGTCGGCCCGCATATACCACGACTGAAGGTCTCTAGGTATATGAGCTACTGGATATACACAAGCTGATCCCGAAACGCGACAAGCTGAAACTAGTCACTATGACGGGCTTTACACCCATGAATTGTGGTGGCGATCCAGACGGGCACCGGCGCTCTACCACCTCGCTGCTGCTCGTTTAGCACCACCCAGGAGTCACGTATAGGGAAACTAGGGTAAAGCCTACGGACGCGAGCAGCTTCGACTCCCAAAGCTCAGCTTCAGCTTCTTTTGGTTATATTAACTTAAAAGTGTGATCTTACCAGAGATATTACGGACTGTGAACCCAGGCGTGAGCGGTGTGCGATGTGTTCCCGCACAGCGCTCTAGTGACAAACCAAGGAGATGAGGGGAAGGTGCCACTTTACACCACTCTCCCCGCAAATGTGTTAGGTGTACGCTGGGGGCGGCGACTATTTAATCGCCCCCTGCCAAGTAGGGGCCTGCAGAAGGCCAGACGTCGCCGGGTGCTGAGGAAGCTGGCCCGGCTTTGCCGTTGGCACTCGGCAGACGGAAGAAGGAACACCCCGCGGGGCGACCCTCATTGCCTCACGAAGTCCGTTAGGGATTTCTCGCGTATTACAAAAAAAGGGACTGTTAACCTTAGTTATTGATGTTAATTTCCTCATGATACCACCAAGCGTTCTTCAGAAAATGAGTCTTGATAAAGGTCGACGAGGTTTTGGTAGTGATATCCGATTCCGATATACGATCGCGATTGATGTCGTCTAAGATTGAATTTGATGCAGTTCAGTGTTGACTCGTTGCTAACTCGGAATGTACTGCCGTTGCAGAGATTCTCTTCTCATAGCTTGGGTCTAACTGAGACGATCTGCACGTTAGAGAGTACCTACAAGTGATATTATAAGTGTAGGTACACACGTGGCTATTGTACTTTTATTTTAATTGATTTGGGTTTACTACGTTTTAGAATTGCCTTTGTAATCGCGTTACTTTGTTAATAATTTCTAAAGTGTAAGACCTTTTTAGCAGAAATGCAATAAACCAATATTTCACGGTGACCAATTGTTATATGTAAACCGTTTTGCCGCCAACACACCTTCGTTCACACCGGCTGGATTTAGGCTCAAGCTGTGAGAAGGGAAACTCGGCAATACAGTACGGTCCGGGCTAGCGACGTGTCCACACTGAATTTCATCATAAGTACAATCCGAATGGAATATTAATTCCAAACGATATAATCAATCTCAAATAAGGGTTCCTTGTTACCTTTTTAGGTACAAAACCATAAAAAGTACAATTTCAATTTCAGATATTGTCGGCGTGTACTCCCGGAGGGTGCCACGACTTGCCTGCCCCTGTGTTATTGCATCATAGGGCGGTACCGGGCTCCAGGCTTCTATTATAAGGTATTTTTTTAATGTATTTCTTTAATAGGATTCGTTATTAACAATACAATTTTTGGAGATGGTGTTGATGATGGTAAATGGAGAATATTGCCCAGGGTCGCAGTGAACGTGAGAAAGGAACTGAGAGAAATAAGCGAAGGCAGCAAGAGTAATAAGATTGTTGCACGTTTAATGCAATTCTCGACATATTGTTTGTTTAAAAAAAAAATGCATAAAAAATATTAAAATCCTACGCCCCTATAATATATTAAAAAAAAAAAAAAGTTGACGGAATGTGACGGAAAGACTAGATTTTGCTTAGCATTTCTGTGACTATAAATTCTAAAACATGGACTATACAGTGTATTTACTGGGCAAAGATCGAATTAAGCACGTGCTGAGCAAAGTTAACGTAGCGACTATAAACTTAAAGAGGTCATAGCGTTCTGCGAGGAAGTCATGAGACTAGAGGAGGCTTGTGGCGACACAAGGGACAGAGAACGAACAATTACCCTGGGCATTCGGCGGTCAAGGCATCGTCGCCGGAGTGATGCGTTTGCCCAAAATGAGCGCGACATCATCCCCCGGTGACAATAACCGGATAGTAGACTAGAGGGCGTCTGCTTCCCGGAAAAGAGAGAGGTGGTGCGCAGTGTTCAGCGCGCTGCCTATGAGAAAGGGTTGGAGGTGTGGGCTCTTTACACTCACCACTCCCTCAGCCCTCCCAGAAAGGAAGCCTGAGTAAGGCTGTCTGTTCCCAGGGCGACTGCACGCATTTGGTTTTCCAAGCTTGGGTGAAGTGATTAGATCGACACCCCGGAGGTTTTTAGTGAGTAGAAGTTTGACACACCGGGGTCGCTGCCCTCACAGCAACCCTGGTGGTCCTATGTAGGATTTTCTCCCGGGTTACCAAAAAAAGCGACTATAATCTTCAGCTTAAGACTGACAGTTTTGTTTTTGATAGATATTACAGGAGATAGAATCTCACCACGGCAGCTCAGATCTCGAGATCCACTCGATACTCCAGCAGCTGTTCGAGACCGACTTCCCGAAGCCGGGGGAGGACGTCACTATCATGTATCGGCATAAGGCGGGCCAACAGGAGTCCGTATCGGACATGACGAAGTGCAAGACGATGCCCGATATGCGGACTAGTGCCGGATTCGGGAATAGGGATGGGAGAGACTTCATCGATACGTTGTTGCCGGTGTATTATGCTGTAGAGAAAAACAATAACGAGCCTAAGGATTTGATGTTTCTTGTGGACGGACGGAGGTACGTTTGGTTTTTTTTTATAATAATATTTTTTTAATAACCTCGCACACGAGATTACCAGCATGTGGGATGTAGATTCTACGATTATTGTCCCGATAGTTGTATCGACTAATGGGCTGATCGCAAAGAGCCTCGATTACCACCTTAAGAGGCTCTCGCTTGGTTTTTGGATCAAGGGCCGGATGCAGAAGGCAGTTCTACTCGATACGACACGCATTGTTAGGAGGTTCCTCACTCTGAGCTCCTAACTACCGGTGGCTTGGGCCTTAGGCCTCGCCCCTGTAGGTCTACATGTTTTTATATTTTAAAATGTATATGTTGTTTATATGTTATTTTAAAATGTAACAATATTGTATCTATACTAATATTATAAAGCTGAAGAGTTTGTTTGTTTGTTTGTTTGTTTGTTTGAACGCGCTAATCTCAGGAACTACTGGTTCGAATTGAAAAATTCTTTTTGAGTTGAATAGACCATTTATCGAGGAAGGCTTTAGGCTATATAACATCACGGTGCAACTATTAGGAGCGAAGAAATAATGGAAAATGTGAAAAACGCGGGGAAAATTATTCATCCTTGAGGGCTTCCATTGCATGCGCTGCAAAAACGGTTAAAGATACCAAAAATATATGTAAGAAAGAATTATTCCTCTTGAAATGATCTAAAAAAATGTCTGCGAAAGTAAATGTCTATCTTTTAAGATTAAGTCACTAGAGCCGTTTTTATGGTAAACAAATTTGGTCGAAATTAATGCATTGTTTGTTAAGAGTTGTATCAACGTAATAATATTAATCTTTATCCAAATAAATGTGTGAGTATTTAATTGTGAACAAACTTGTCTTTGACATCACTTAATTTCAATGAACATCTTAGAAGATATTACAAAACCTTATATAGCAAAACAACGTTTTCCGGATCAGCTAGTAAACAATAAATAAAGAAAATAATATTTTTTTATTAATTACAATTTTAAATTTTTACATAAATGAAGTTACGTTGACGCCTGCACTAGTCGCGAGTCTGTATCGCAGACGTCAGCGCCCACCATTACAAAGCATACATATTTTACTAAATATACAGAGGAGCTTTGTATGTGTGTATTTATGTATAGAAAAGGGTGAGTAAAGAGTAAGTTTAAAAGACTGCAGTTTATGGATAATCAAGCTGCATCAAATAATATCTGATTTTGCATTTAAGTTCGTAAAGGGAAAGTGAATAGATATTAAGAGTTTTGCTTAGCCAGTATTCAGTAAATATGACTATCACACAGTAAATCCGTTTAGCAAAGCTAGCAGCATTAGAGGGCGCAGAAGTATATATTCCGGTCATTATTCAGAAATATTAGGTTCAATTAAAAAGTCTATTTATAACATGTGGAAAGAATACTTTGATAAAACATCAAAAGAAAAAGGTATTTGGTACAAAATTATACAAAGTCAGCCTCCTCGGAGCCCCTGGGTCTGCGATGTGACGCTGAAGAGATCTCAGGTTATTTTATTACACAGATTGCGTTCTGGACATATTTCATTTGGAAAGTTTGCTCATCTCATGAAAAAGATACCGTCTCCAATGTGTCCTGAGTGCGGAATTATAGACGATATTCAGCATGTCCTGATCGAGTGTGTCCAGAACGCTAATGTAAGAAATCATGTTATATGTGAATTGAAATTAAATAGATTGTTGATGTTGGTATGTTCCATTGCATTTTGGCGGTGCCCACTAAAACAACTGCCGAAATGCTATGGAAACTGTATGAAAGGTGAGGTATGAAAGGTTTTATTTCTATATGTTAGGCTATGATGGGGCTGATATGACGTAAGTTAAATGCCCCTAATAAAGAATAAATTAAAAAAAAACACAGTAAATAGATTCTATGTCCTTATTTAGTTGTAATAAAGCAGCCATATAATATTAACTTATAATAGATGTAGTCATCCAAAATAAGAATGAGCCCTCTGGATTCTTTCTACTAGATTATACTTTGGGAGTGATTATATCGTTCGGAAGTGAGGACGCATTCAGTGGAGCTTTTGATGAAGTTCAGTGTGGGTTGGTTGCTAGCCAGTAACGTTCTGTCTTGCAGAGTTTCTCTTCTCACAACTTGGGTCTCTAAGATAGTCTGCACGCAGGTGCGTTGGCGGCAAACTCCATAGCAATTGTTTACACATAACACTTGGTTACCGTGAGAGATTTACTATTGCGTTGAAATAAAATAAGAATTTACTATTGCAATGAAAGATATTTGGCACAACATGCAACACAAAAGAATTAGTTGAATCAGGGTAGAAATCAGCAGAAGAAAACATGCTGTGCTGTGATGATGCGCTAAAAGAATTTTCCACTTTTTTTTCAGGATAAAGACTATAAAAAGGCCAATAGAACCGCGAGTCGATGAAGATAACCTATCCGTGCTGTTAGACATCCTTGGGGCAGGATTGGTGATCAAACTCTTCGGATCATTGCTGCTCGAGAGGAAGGTCATAATCATCGGTGACAAATTGAGGTATCCATCATCTATTATTCGTGAAAATCGTCTCATCATCAGCGTTTTTTACCGATTCCAAAACTATATATTACTATATCACCAAAAAATGTCACTTAAACCAAATAGCCTTTCACCCCTCGATATTATTATTATGTTAATCTATACTAATATTATAAAGCTGAAGAGTTTGTTTGTTTGAATGCGCTAATCTCAAGAACTACTGGTTCGAATTGAAAAATTATGTTTGTGTTGAATAGACTATTTATCGAGGAAGGCTTTAGGCTATATAACATCACGATGAAACTATTAGGAGCGAAGAAATAATGGAAAATGTGAAAAAAACGGGGAAAATTATTTATCCTTGGGTGCTTCCATTGCGTGCGCTGCGAAAACGGTTCAAGATACCAAAAATATATGTATGACAGAGCTACTCCTCTTAAAATGATCTAAAAAAAATGTCCGCAACAGTATATGTCTATCTTTTAAGATTAACTCACTAGAACCGTTTTTAATCCGTTTAAACCGTTGGTAATCAAATTTGGTCGAAATGAATGCATTATTTGTTAATAGTTGTATCAATGTAATAATATTAGTCTTTATCCAAATAAATGTGTTGTTGATTAAGAGTATTTAATTGTGAACAAAATTTTCTTTGACATCACTTAATTTCAATGAACACCTTAGAAGATATTACAATAACTTATATAGCAAAACAACGTTTGCCGGATCAGCTAGTAATGCGATATTTTTGTCGTACAGTGCGGTATCGTCGTGCCTCGAGGCTCTCCAAAGCTCTCTATACCCGTTCGTGTGGCAGCAACCGCTGATATCAGCGATACCATCAGAGATACAGAATGATGTGCTGGAAGCGCCTCTGCCCATTTTGGCCGGAATGCTGAACACGGGTGGTGAGGTCGATACTGGAATACTCTTTGAAGAGGTATGTAACTCTGTTTTTTAATTATTTTTTTACAGTATAGTAACTCACGCTTGACCTCAAACGAGGTCAGTGATATTTTTCTTTTAAACTGGCTCGATTAATTGGATATATTGCATCTAATGGAATTAATTTTTGAAGTCATACTTAATTTACTTAATACTTTAATGAAAAAACGGTATTTTAGTTTTAGAGATTTCATAATTTTGAAATGTTTTTAATTCCAGGGTATGCTGATAGACTTAACGCACCCTTCAAAAGTGATTTTCTACCAGGGGGATGAGTCCACAATTCTACCTACATCCAGCTATAAAACTCTGAAGACATCCCTGCAGATGGAGTCTAGCAAACATAAGGTACCATTTTATACATATCCTTTTTGGCTATAGTAATATAAATAAATTTGAATCATGACTTTTGTGACACCCTGTATAGTTATAATTATATGAGAAAAAATACAGTGTGTTTTTTTTGTAATATCATTTGAAGTGACTGTGCTTGATACAGTGCGATATTTTTTAGGATAAAATTAGTTCAAATCGATATAGGTGATACAGTGTGATCTTTTTTGGCTTAAATAAACTCAAGTTGTTATATATAATACATCGTTATGTTTTTCTTAATTCTCTGGAGTCAATAGACCTGTAAAGTTATATGAACTTTAATGCACTTGTAAGGTTATGAGAAATTCACTGCACCTTTAGAGTGCAATGTATGTGAATAATTAGGTCACGCAAATTGTATTTAATTTTTTTACACTGACCGACAAAGTGACTACAGTGCACCTGATGGTAAGTACAGTGTAGTCCAAAAACGAAAGCGACCATCAAAGAATGAAAATCCATTGATAGTCTCCGTCGTCATGACGGCCCACATATACCGCGACTGAAGGTCTCTAGGTATATGAGTACCTGAATATACGCAAGCTGATCCCGAAACGCGACAAGCCAAAGCGAGTTACTGTAACGGTCTTTACACTTGTGTACTGTGGTCACGACCCAGATCGGGCAATCGACCCACCATCATAAAAAAAACAAATGTAGAGTCACGATAAAACTGCCTTTTGATTCACTCGTCACCACAATATGATTACCTCGAAGTAATTATAGGTGATACAACCAAAAGAGCAGTTTGAAAAATCATCACATGTTTTCCTTCTTTTTTTAATCGTAATATATCATCTTACTATGTCCCTTACGGGGTGAACAGAGATACATGTCTGGCTGTATCCACTTGGTACTTATATACCGTGACCAACGTGACCAGCAGCGCAGCTGATCGCCATTCTCAGGGCACTTACACGTGACATTTCTTTTATGTAAGTTTCCTCATGATTATTTTCATCACCAGTGAGCACGATTATTTTCCTTTTTTTTTAATGGGCATAATATGTGATAATGCCAATAAGGTATATGTTAATATGAAACCAATTCAAGTCGTTATAGATGATATCAAGGGTTGAAAGGCTATTTGGTTTAAGCGACATTTTTTAGTGATATAGTAATATATATTTTCGGAATCAGCGTTTTTTACCGATTCCAAATGATGATGATGATGTCCTAGCCGGTTTCGGCCACGGCTACTGTTTCAACACCGGTTAAGAAATTCGAGGTCCAGTTTTCGGAAACAATCAATTGCGCAGGAGATATTTAAGTGCATAACTGGACGCGCAGCCAGAAAAGCACTATCTCGTCCGAGCTTCCTCAGGCCCGATGGAATGGAGAACCAGTACGATCGGGAGGGAGCGGGATACAGGTTTGGTCGAGTTTTCCTTCTCTGAACACCTGGTTGAATTGCGGTGTTAAATATATACCTTAGTCGCCTTTTACGACACCTCAGCAAGAAGAGGGGGGTGCTATTCTATTCTGCCGGCAGCCACCACGATTCCAAATATGTATTATATAAATAACTATTTCACTAAAAAAATGTCACTTAAACCAAATATTCTTTTACCCCTCGATATAGTATGATGTTTTAGATGAAAATTAGTTGAAATAAGTTATAGGTAATAAAGCCGGTGCTTTTTTTTAGGATAAACACGAAGACACCAAGACGAGAAACGTGATGATATCTGAAGCGTTCATGAGGTTTTTCGTAGACATCCTCGATGGTTACTGGAAGCACTTTCGCCCTGGAGTTGTCAAAGAGAACGACCTGGGCAGAGACGGAATGCTGTTCGACGTACGTGTTGTGTATTTTTATTCTCTTTGGAATTTGCTTAAGGCGAATACATGTACAGTAGGCAAAAAAAGTCATCGGCCACTTGGATTATTTTCCTATTCTTGAAGTTTTTCTTATTAAGAGATATGAAATTACACTCCAATTCAATTTATTCACTTAAATTACAGTATATTTTCATAAAATAATACATTTCTAACTTAATAATTCAGATATATCTCTTGGTATTCATATTTATTTTAAAAAAAATTGCAAATTGGACGCAAAAAAAGTCATCGGCCACATATCATTTCTTAATATCCTACTTATGTTTCGACGCTTAATCGATGGCAATCAAGTGATTCTTGATGGGCCAAGGCAATACATTACATTTGAATTGGAGTGGAATTTCATATCTCTTAGTAATTAAAACTTCAAGAATAGGCAAATGTTCGAAGTGGCCGATGACTTTTTTGCCTACTGTATGTATTTTACATTTCTAATTTAGAGCTTTCTAGAAATTTGACTCTATATTAAACTTCCGCTGTTCAGTTTTTTTTCCATACCATACACTTAAATGAATGCTCGGATGAAGCAGAGTTTATATTAGAACAGTTTTGTATTTTTTTTTGGACAGTTTACGCTTGGCTAAAATTTTAATTGTGCTAATTTTATTTTCAAACGTATAGAGCTTCAGTGTCTTTTGATTATAATATCATATCTCTTGTTAAAGATTTCCCCATAATGGTCTATTACAAAAAGAAACACTCTGTATATGTTTTCTTAAACTCGCTCTGCATAGTGACTACAGAGTACCTGATGGTAAGTACAGTGTTGTCCAAAAATGAAAGCGACCATCAAAGGATGAAAATCCGTTGATAGTCTCCGTCGTCATGTCGGCCCACATATACCGCGACTGAAGGTCTCTAGGTATATGAGCTACTGGATATACACAAGCTGATCCCGAAACGCGACAGGCCAAACCGAGTCACTATGACGGTCTTTACATTTGTGTACTGTGATCATGATCCAGTTCGGGCAAAATATGATGGTGATGATGTCCTAGCCGGTTTCGGCCACGGCGACAGGTTAAGAAATTCGAGGTCCAGTTTTCGGAAACAGTCAATTGCGTAGGAGATATTTAAGTACATAACTGGACGCGCTGCCAGAAAAGCACTCTTTCGTCCGACCTCCCTCAGGCCCGATGGAAAGGAGAATCAGTACGATCGGGAGCGAGCAGGATGCAGGTTTGGTCGAGTTTTCCCTTCTCTAAACACCTGGTTAAATTGCGATGTTAAAGAGATACCTAAGTCGCCTTTTACGACACCTCAGCAAAAAGAGGGGGGTGCTATTCTATTCTGCCGGCAGCCACCACGATTTCGGGCAAAATATATGTTGATAATAAATGTCATTTCATTTTCGTTTACAGAAAGAATCATTCGTAAAAAGCGCTTCAACGAAGCAGTATCAATATTTTCTCGAATGGTTCAGTGAAACGGCCATGTTTAACCACTTCATCCAGAATATGTGTTCTAGACACGGCCAGACCCTCCGAACTGACTCTCATTCTTCTTCTATTGTCTCTCTTGTCGACACACCCCTCCCGAACTTCTACGATCTGTTTGAGGAACGCATCAGGAGTATCAGCAAGCAGATACCCCAGAAGAATGTCGATGGAAAGAACTACAAGAGCGCTGTTAATAGAAAGGTCAAAATGTTGAAGAATAAATTGAGAGACTTGGTCGCGTGATCTGCTACTGAAAGCTGTACACTGCTCTCTTAAGAGATCATCTCCACTAACGCGTTTGTCGCGGTGCTTTGGAGTTATTGTTGTCGGATATTTCTCATGGTACCAATTTGTCAGGATCGTGGAAAACAAAATTGCAAATACATCAAAAATCTTAGATAATTCTTTTCTAAAAAATAAATATCTAAAAATATCTGCAAGTACGTGTTAACTTAATTTGACTTATGAGAGAATTTGCGTTTTTTTTTTAGAGGTTTTGGAAGGGTAGGCTCTTTACTTCCACCTCTCTCAGAGAGGTAGCCTTAAGAAGACTTTTCGTTACCCGGGCGTGTAGATGAATTTAGTTTCCATACTTTTGTCACTAAGGATGCTACAGGGAGTGTTGAATGTATTCTCGGTATCGAGATGAAGAAAATAACAAATTTTTGAAAAAAAAAAAAAGTAAAACCCAATATAATCCCCTTTTACATCAACACACTTAACAGATCTCGAAGCTAGCTTTTCAATGACATTTCCTTAAGTTTTGAGCCCTTCATCACTGGAAAATCGCTTTCCATGAAGGTCTTTTTTAAAATGGGAAATAAAAAATAATCAGTCACTGGCGCCTCAGACCGAAATGTAAGGTAGGTGATTAATTTCTTCGATATCTTCAACAGTCAGTAACTAACTATAGTCATGATTATATGATATTTTCTATGAATACCCTCATCTAGTGCGTTATCTTTACAAATTATTAAATTACCTGCATCATTTAACAAATCATCGCGATACCGAGATTACATTGAACGCCCTCCGTATGTATAGACGATTACGTATTGCATATAGACAAAATTAGTATTTTATCGTAATTTTTGACATATTACAATTCGCTCGTGCTATAGGCAGTAATAATTTAATAATGGGCTATAAACGAATGCATGTGATAGTGGGTTATATCATTACCCAATTGTGGGTACGTATGTGATACAGTACGAAGTAATCTCAGTGCGGTTTGAGACTAGCAAATGAGCGGTGTAAATAAAGACTGTTATACAGGATGTTACAAAATTGTATAAGGAAATTTTTTAATCGATTTTAGTCAAAGGCAATACGGAAATGAATGAAATAATTCAGTGCAGGTTGTGCAGTACCGATTTGAATGTTATTATGAATATATTACGACAATAAAAGCTATAAATCTTACAGGTTTGTAGATTATCCTTTCGAAAATGTATTAAAGATAGATATTCCGGTATGCAAAGGTTAAATAACAGGCTGTTCCGAGGCTTTTTATGTTTGTTTTGTTTTTATAATATTCAATGTTAATGTAAAATATATAAAAAAATATTATTCCTATCTTTAAAAAAGTACATGCATCTATAATACTACTGTTATTTATAAAAATAATAAATTAATACGTAGTTTTCAGCTACACTAAAATGAAAGAATGATTGAATGAATTTTACACTCATACATTGTATGATGTAGGTTCACTCAATGTGTTTTACTTCCTCGTTCATAATACAAACGGCTGAGGAGTACGTAGAACACCTTGCGTCTACTTTCCCACAGAGATCGTGAATAAGCGTGAACTTGTCCACAAAAAATGTATGAAATGCTGTGATTGTATTATCGTAATTAAATATCAATTTTGTAACATCCTGTATTTTAGATATAATTAAAAAAACATATAGTTTTAATTAAAAATCGTTTTATGGCAAATAATGTGTAACATATTAATGCTAAAGACATATCGAATTTTAGCCATCACGAGACAGTTTTTCTGATAGTTATTAATAATCACCTGAGAATAAAATTGTTTAAAGATGTTTTACTTTGTGCCTATTAAATTTTATATATAATTTAAATAAACATATCATTTTTATATTACAGTAAATTTTAGGAATTTAGGCCATATAGGGTGATATAAAGTAAGCAATAATTCTTAAGTGTTTATAATGTACCAGAAGATTAAATAAAGGTGAAAGGGATATTACTGTGTAAATTATGTATTGTATTTAATTTTTGAATGAAATTAAATACATTTATTTCGCCTCAATCATAAAAAAAATGCAAATATAAAAAAATATAACAGACAAAAACATATCGAGCGGTGAAAAGATATTTGTTTCAAATCGATTCCCTAAACGTATCGATAATATTTTATAATTAAATCACCAGAATTAAATTTATACTCATAAGTATTATTGCATACTTTTGTAACACCCTCTATATTTAAAATATATAGCCAATTAATTCCTTCAACGAAGTGATACCATAAAATATTTAATTTAAGAGTATCATATCGTCGGATGAAAAGCTATTTGGTTTAAGCGACATTTTTTGTCGATATAGTAATACATATATTTTTGGAATCGGTAAAAAACGCTGATTTCAAATATATATATATATATATATATATATATTACTATATCACCAAAAATTTCGCTTAAACCCAATAGCCTTTCACCTGACGATATATAGAAAAATGTAATATTAATATCAAATGTTCTAAAAACTATCGCCATGCTTGCGAAATCTATCAAATACAAAATAAAAAAAGTATCGTTACGCTATGTCCCTTTCATGGTGAGTAGAGATACATTAGTGACTGTATCCACTTTGCGTTTACATTGTCGTACCCAACATGACCAGTAGCGCAGCTGATCGCCGCTCTCACAGCACTAGTACTCATGACATTTCTATTACATGCCATGCGGGCTTCCTCACGGTGTTTCCTTCACAGGTGAGCATGTGGTGGGTTTTATTTAATCAGTAAAAAGCCAGAAGTACGTGCCTGGACAGGAATCTGCGACCGTTCGCGTTGCCACTTAAGGAAACCACTCTGTAACCCATTTTAGGTCATTACAGTCATCATGTACTTTGGCATTAATTATATCGAGGGGTGAAAGGCTGTTTTGTTTAAGCGACACTTTTTTGTGATATATTAATATATATTTTCGGTATCAGCGTTTTTCACCGATCCCAAATATATATATATATATATACTAGCTGACTCGGCAAACGTTGTTCTGCCATATAAATTATAGCAGACCAGCCACGCTTTGCTGTGACTGGTTTTTGAATAATTACTCAATCCAGTCAACGGATAGCGCCATCTTTTAGAATCAGTTGGAGCTAACTGTAAATTATGACTGCTAAATAATAAACAAATAATTTGCAATAAAATAATATTGCGACTATGAATTGAGATGAAAACTATCCTATCTTTTAAATTAGATCAAACTTCACGTGGTGTGTAAATTTAATTAAAATCGGTTTAGTAGTTTAGGAGTCCATCGCGGACAAACATCGTGACAGGAGATTTATATATATTAAGATATTAATATATCACCAAAACATTTCGCTTAAACCAAATAGCCTTTCACTCCTCGAAATAATATAATTTGTAAATTTTAAGTGAAGGCTAAGCAAAGTCAAAATAGACTAAGTCTCAACCTAACGCATCTGGATCGTAGCCACGGTAAACGAGTGAGAAGTCCGTAGTGACTCCCTACGGCTTGTCGCGTTTCCTGATCAGCTTTTATATATCCAGTTGTTCCTATCCCTGAATACAGTCAAAACCGTTTATGGCGACATCGGTTAAAACAACACCGGTAATATTGACCCGGAATTAAGGTCCCGGTAAAAATATAGGACTTCGTATCTCGAAAACATCACCGGATATTACGACTGAATATAAGCAGTCACTTCGATGTCGTTATAACAGATTTTGACTAGTTAATTATTAATTTTATTATTACCTATGAATGAAATTTAAGTGAATATTGTTTAAGAATACAATCTCCAGTGTGTAATTAATTTTATTTGTCATACAAAATGCATGTTGATATCGAACGAAAGTGCCTTTTATTGTATATTTTAGTTGTATGTTATTTTATATTGAAACGATGCTGTATAAATTGTAAATTTTTATTATATCTTGTTTCATTTCTCTAAATAACCCTACTTCTGCGACGTTCGATAGGTTTTTTTTACTATGGATTGTTGTTTTTGGCTGCACCATGTTTTATTCAAATTGTTTTTTCTAATTTCACACCACTTTCATTCTACTGCCTCTCATACTTCATTCTTTCATACTAATGCATTACGAGATCAATTTGTATACAGGGTTATGTTATAGACGAGGGAGATATTTCAGAATACAACAATTTGTACCTTCTTATCTATACTAATATTATAAAGCTGAAGAGTTTGTTTGTTTGTTTGTTTGTTTGAACGCGCTAATCTCAGGAACTACTGGTTCGAATTGAAAAATTCTTTTTAGTGGAATAGACCATTTATCGAGGAAGGCTTTAGGCTATATAACATCACGATGCAATTATTAGGAGCGAAGAAATAATGGAAAATGTGAAAAAAACGGGCAAAATTATTCATCCTTGAGGGCTTCCATTGCGTGCGCTGCAAAAACGGTTCAAGATACCAAAAATATATGTATGAAAGAATTATTCCTCTTGAAATGATCTAAAAAAATGTCCGCGACAGTATATGTCTATCTTTTAAGATTAAGTCACTAGAACCGTTTTTATGGTAAACAAATTTGGTCGAAATTAATGCATTATTTGTTAAAAGTTGTATCAACGTAATAATATTAATCTTTATCCAAATAAATGTGTTGTTGATTAAGAGTATTTAATTGTGAACAAAATTGTCTTTGACATCACTTAATTTCAATGAACATCTTAGAAGGTATTACAAAACCTTACATAGCAAAAGAACGTTTGCCGGATCACCTATAGTGTCTTGATAACCGCGAAACTCGAGAACGGCTGAACCGATTTGACTGATTTCTTTTTTGTTGTGTTTGTTGAAGTCTGGGGAAGGTTATAACAGAGAGAAGATTTAAAAAAAATATCTGAAAAAGTCTAAAAACAACACTTTTCTATATTCTCATACAAAAGATTTGTTATAAGTCAATTTGAACTTTAACACCATAGCATTAAGTTTAAATGTTAGAGGACGGGTTCCGGGAAGGCAAAACAATTATTGAGTGACGTATAAATATTAATGTCAATATTTGTCAATTTTTATACATATAGCATTAAGGCCAGGTTCCTTCAAACAATTTTCAAAAAACAGCCGACAGGCCAATAGCTATTAACATTTAAAAAAACAATGTGACTTTGTTTTAGAGAAATAGGGCAGAACAAGGTCTGCCGGGACCGCTAGTAACTAATAAAAATGTAAATAACAATATTCCCTAGCAAATCATAAAGAAACATTGATGAACAAATGAGAATTGATACGTAAGTTTGGACACCGCAGCGCGCGTGACTTATGATTGAATGGTAAGTAGATAAAATTCCTTTTACGTGATTTTAGATAAACAGACAATTGGCTCGTTATCCTGTCGTACTTTATCCTGGCTTAGGAGAGACAAAATACCTACTTAATGATTAATTGTTATTTATTCTATCATGTGTGTAATTACCCCTAAATATGTTGACTATAAATTACTTTGTTTTAATGGAAATATTAAGATAACACTATTCCAGTATATTTGCAATTAGAATCGAATGCTGAATATCCTCCTTGAATATATCCCTCGTCTATAAAATCAGCCTGTATATGTAGGAAAGTGACTAGAATAGAACATATGACTCAAGTGCTATTATAATGACAAGGAACGGTCTAAGAGTATGAAAGAGATGGAAGAGAGAGACAAATTTGGAATGATGGAGAGATAAATTGTGTGGTTTTTTTTTTTATTTAAAAAACTGTCCATGCGATAAATTTTATGCGAATAAACGTTTTAAAAACCAAAACCTGTTTACATATATTCAGTTAATCTCGTTCCTAGATACCTTCGCTCCGAGGCGCAGTTCTACTCCGACGCAGCCTTGAGTTTCGGCGTTTCTTCTCAAGGTAGTCGCTGCCGAAACACTAGTAGATCAGCGTAGCTTCTTTTACTGGTTGGTCGCTCAAGTCGAGGTTCGTACCCACAGAGGTGCCATTGCGTTGCCACCCAACGTATAAATTTACCGGCTGAACCTCGGCCTCTCGCCCAGTTTAGGTGCGAAGGTCTGCCTCGGCCATAAATGTATTATCCCGTTCCAAAATAAAAACCCAGGTCTGTATCCTATGGATTCCTGATAATGCTGCAGCATCAGGTCCAAGCCATGACAATGTCATTAGAGTTACAGAATACTAAACTCGGAGACGATTAAACAAGTGGAAGCTACTAAAAATCCCTTCAAAAACTAGAAAAGAGTTGATTTTAGTTGATAAGCACAGTGTAGTCCAAAAAGGAAAACGAGCATAAAATGATGAAAGTTCGTCGTCATGTCGGACTACGGATCCACGACTGAAGTTCTCTAGGGTATTTTAATTACTGGATATACACAAGCTGATCCTGAAACACGAAAGGCTAAAGCGAGTCACTATGACGGTCTTTACACTTGTGTACTATGGTCATGACCATATGGAGTTCGGGCAATCGCCCTACCAACATAAAAATCATTCAATCATACCTAAAATCGCTCACTAAGAAAACAGTTATCAAAAAAAAAATTGTTCATCCGTTTAATCAGATATTCGCGTTTAACTTATAACTACCCACCTTTTGTTTTGGAGTTTAAATAATGGATAAAGACGTATAAATATAATATTATAAGTTTTCTAATAAGCTATATAAGGTAAACTGGGATATTACTACAAGAATTCGTCGTTACAGACTTGGTCCAATTTCAAGACAACACTACGAATTGCGTAAACAAACGACATTGAAAGTCACAAGAAAATTATTATTTAAATTTTATCCGAAAACAGCATATTTGTTTGCGCAATTGATACAGAAAAATTTATAATCTCAATAGACTTGTTTCTAAAGATGCACAGGTCAATTATATTGAAATTTCCACAGTACTGTAATAATGGATCCTTTAAACCAGGGGTCGGCAATCTGCGGCCCGCGGGCCGCATGCCACTACAGTGCGGACCAGTCACCACCGCCCCTGCACTTACTCTTATGATTACAATGTTTGGTAGTACATATTTGTGTGAGCAGACTTTTTCAATAATTAACTATAAAAACAACAAGCATTGCTCTCGATTGACCGATGAACATTTAGATGCGATACTGCGCATTTCTAATAATAATAAATAATAATAATAAAAACATTTATTTGGCACACAACATACAACACATCAGAATAGGTAAATAAAACAGAAAACAACAAAAGCATATACCCTGTGTTGTGATGACGCGCCAAAAGGAAGTTTGCTCAGTAAATGCCAAGTGACCAGCCGAGCCACCCAGCGCTGATTTTCAGCTAACACCCATTTATTGCGTCATTTTCTACGTCTAAAATGGTAGCAGATATTAAAAAACCTGCAAAACAAGTACAATTTCAAAAATCGCAATAGCTTTATAAGTCTTAGTTAATTTTGTACCTATTACTTTAAAATGAGAATAACAATAAATATGGTTAAAAATGCAAAAATTAGTTTTATCTAAAAAAAATTGAGTTTATTAGATGAAATGTTGCCACCACCAATTTACTCATAATATTTGTGGCTCTTATATAAGAAAAGGTTGCCGACCAATGCCCTAAACGAAGGAGCGATAGGATTTCTTCTTTTCTTTTGATAGTTTTATACATTTTCGTAGACTGTACCTTGATTACCATTAAACGTGGATTTGCATTATTTACTGAGCAATGTTTGGTAACGATGTTTTCCTTTTGAGTAGATTTTTTTTTATAATTTTATATACTTTGACGACCTAAGACTTAAAATTATAATACAAAAATATCCAAAAAAAGGATTAAACTAAAAGTTATTCCTTTTTCCAACTATGGCACTATTATTCCAATTTCGTTGCGAACACACTTTAAATAATACCATTATGTTAATCCAAAATACATAACACGAGAAATATCAAAATGTCTTAAGTACGTCATTAATATTAAAATCGAAAGATGCTTGGTACAATCGTGGCAGAAAAGTGTTTTCTTTTTTTTTTAAACTTATTAATCACCATTATATTTATAATATAAACTTTTAGCTTGCTTCTGCTTTTCGTGTAATTTAGTTCATGCAAATAATGAAATACCATGTTTATTTCGATTGGGATATATTAAGTCTATTAACACTTAATCTGTAAACGAGGTACTTTCGCGTCCTGGCGTATTTTCACCTTTTTAATATACTTAAAATATTCTGAAAAAATCATGCTACACTTCAAATGAATCATTTTGAAATACCAATTGATAATTCTGGTTAATTAGGGACAGAAGGGGCGCCCAGCTCTTTTATTTAGCAGGTATAAACAGAAATTGTTTTTAGCTCAGACACCGGTGATCCCCGTTTACAAAGGACATGTTAATAAAGATTCGTTTTCTTAATCTACTATGTTTTTAAACTCGAGAGGAGTTTTGCCCTAATAAATATTAATTATAAACGCAGATTTCTAAATTGATAAATTGTCCTAGGGATTTGTGATTGTAGTTTTTATTCAATACCTTAAATCTTTTTGTGGATTGTTTAATTGTTTTTTTAACTATCTCGAAGATATGGAATCACGAGACCTGCAGTGGATGTGATAAAAATTAACAAAAGTTATTATTTGCATTCAGTTTGACTGTATGAATGCAACCCTCAGCAAAGCGCAATATGCTTGCGTGGACTGTATGCAGTAATTGATGAAATGAGGCATATGTAAATAAAAATATATATCAATATATATCATCACACCGAATCCCTATTGAAGAAAGCAGGGAGAATAGAACGGCACTTCTCTCTATTCTTGCGAACGTCTTTCGTTTTCTTAACATTCATCCTTCATACACTCTCACAGTCCGCATACCTTTTTTTACACTGGCTCGACATAGTGAGTACAGAGTACCTGATGGTAAGTATAGTGTAGTCCAAAAACGAAAGCGACTATCAAAGGATGAAAATCCATTTATAGTCTACATCGTCATGTCGGCTCACATATACCACGACTGAAGGTCTCTAGGTGTATGAGCTACTGGATATACACAAGCTGATCCCGAAACGCGACAAGCTGAAACTAGTCACTATGATGGGCTTTACACCCATGTACTGTGGTCGCGATCCAGACGGGCACCGACGCTTTACCACCTCGCTGCTGCTCGTTTAGCACCACTCAGGAGTCACGTGTAGGGAAACTAGGGTAAAGCCTACGGACGCGAGCAGCTTCGACTCCCAGAATCTCTGACACCTACTGCTACCTCTGACATTACCCTCGATCATAACTCTTTTTATTTTGGTCTGAGTAAGTGTCGGTCTCGGCTCTTGTTTATACTCACATTCATATTGTGCATATGTCTTTTACGTCATGGTTTCATAATTAATTAAAAAAGTATTCATTCATTAAAAATTAATAATTCCTTAAATTATATACAAAAGTGTTAGTAATTAATTAGATTTTCTATATTTTAAACCAGGGCTTCTTAAACTTTTGTCATTCACGACCTCATTTATGATTGCTAGTTTCTTGACGACCCCATACAAATATAAAAGAAAATAAAATTAATCATTTTTGATGATTTATTTATTAGGTAACAATATACATATGAAAATATATAGTTTTAGAATACGTTTTGAAACATACAAAAATCTAAAATTAAAAATTGCACAAAAAATTATAAAATTGTATTTATTATAGTTGTAGTTTTGGGGATCTTCAGATCAAATAAATAGCAAAATAAACTTTATAAACTTCTTTATTGCACTTTTAAAAATACTTTTTCGTCTTAACACTTTTTTGTCGTCTTAAAATTACAGAGCACTCGCATCGAAAAAAAAACCGTTTATCCTCTCTCTCTTTCTATCTTTCTGTCTTTCACTGCCACACGTTCCGATCTACGCATTTACTACTTCATACATAATAATATTTCACACAATAACATCCATCCTACATAGTTTTTAAAATAAAAGTGGATTCTGACCGTCTTAATTAGTGATGAAAATGCCCGGGAATTTTCCCAAAGTGCCCAAAATTTGCTTGGGAATATTCCCGGGAATTTACGAAATGTTCGCGGAAGTGATGGGCACTTTGGGAAAATTCCCGGGCATTTTCATCACTAGTCTTAATGCACGTGTCTAGATGCTGCAAGTCCACTGTATTCCGCCAACTATAGTGATGTTATAATATGGTATATATAAATATTTGACATTAAAATCTCTCGCGACGCCAGAATTTTGTTACGCGACCCCATCTGGGATCGCGAACCATAGTTTAAGAAGCCCTGTTTTAAACAAAAAACAAAATTATCAGTTAATAATTTTGTTGGCCAGTGTACGCACATTCTTATTCGAAAGGTTAATAAATATTATGCCAACATAAGACATCAAATATCGCTAACGAATTTTTACGACGCATAAGAATTTAAACAAATATTTCATATAGTTCTCATTTATTTTTCTGTATCATTTAATTTCTTGCATCGAGTCGCTTAATATAGCCAAAAGTTGGACCCTTCTGCGCAAAAAAATCAAAGTTCTAATAGAAAAGTAAGGCTTAAAAAAGTTTGCATTTTGATTACATTTGGTAACTCCACTTTGCTATTACAGCAAAATAATAAGAAATAATAATAAAATTTCCGATCGCAAAGAGCCGCAATTTCCATCTCAAGAGGCTCTCGCTTGGTTGTTGAATCAAGGGCTGGATACAAAAGGTAGTATTACTCCACCGTCGCCTGAGGAACGCGCAGAGGGAGCGCGACATCCCTCGGTGGCAATAGCCGGGCAGTTGACTTGAAGGAATCTGCTGCCCGCCTGAGAGTGAGGTATTGGAGGCGTGGGCTTTTTATACCCACCCCTCCTAGAGAGGAAGCCTGAATAAGGCTGTTCGCTTCCCGGGCGACTGGACGAATTTGGTTTCCCAGGAACCGGGTGGAGTTATTAGAGGGACACTCCGGAGGTTTTTAGTCAGTAGGAGTTTCTGCCCTCACAGCGATCCCGATGGTTCTATGCAGGATTTTCCTTCGGATCACCAAAAAAAGGACTGCCTGTATCTTGGAGGATAGAGTTATTTCATGTCATCAATAGGTAATGAACCCTGAGAACGGCGATCAGCTGCTGTACTGGTCATGACATATAAGCACATAGTGGATAGTGGATCTAGTCATTAATATATATCTGCTTAGCCCGAAAGGTATGTAGCGTGAAGACATAACTATTATCTTTATATATATACTAGCAGCCCATCCCGGCTTCGCACGGGCATAATAATATAATAAAAGAACTCCCTTGACTCCCCTCCCTATCTTACCTCTTCAACGCATAGCTAGCCGAGCAGAGTTTTTTCTATTATTTAAACTCGTGATATCATTTAAATGGAATATCCGAATCGAATCATTTAAAAGGTTATATGATGAAGGTGTTAAAGTAGTCTTAAATAATGATTTATTTATTTTGATAAGGATCAATACCTAGGTACGAATAAAGAGCCTTAACTAGCGGTGGTATTTTAATTAAAAAATAATAACAGGACGCTTTTTGTGACGTAACTATAAAAGATAGAGACATGCTGCCGCGACATTTTTGATAGATAGTGATGTGTCCTGAAAAATTGTAATACATCATTTTGTTTTATCATTAATAGTTTTCGCAGCGCACGCGATTGAACGAAGTTTTTTGTTTATTTTTTTATACCTTGGTTTAGATTATTCAAGTTTTAGTAAGCATCCGTAATCTTTTTGAAAATGAAACATAGCCTATGTCACTCGGGAATAGTGTAGCTTGCCAATGGTGAAAAAAAATTTGAAATCGGTCCAGTAGTTTCGGAGTCTATTCATTTCAAACAAACAAAAAAACCTTTCCTCTTTATAATAGTGTTACGACGGAACTAGGGCCAAACTTTAGCCCTAGATTTCTAGGCTTCCAGGCATCGCACGACTATAATCTTAAAACGCATAGATAGTCTTGACATACTCCTTCGAATGAAATAACTTGCAACCGGATCCGAGAAAATTGTTTACCATCAAAAAAAATAGGAGGGGGGCGCATCGTTTCATCTTGCCGCCCGAGTTCGTGACGCGTGTATCGGTGAGACGGCCGCTATTCGTGGAATTCCGGTTCGCGAAAGGTCGATAAACCCATTCTGGAATGTACAACTAAAAACATAAGGTTCAAATACCTCTATAAGATTCTAGTTATTACTCGAAAATGCTGGAAAGCGGCTGTTCCGATATAAATACGCGCTCGATGCGATCACAGGACAGTTCTACTTTGGACAGCGACACAGTGCGATATTACGAAGCGATCTTCAAGGACTTTTGCGATCATACTGCGACTGTATAGTGATTCTACGTGCGATTATTTTGACTGGATTTTTGATACTGGACTTCGAGAACTTTCTGCGACTGGATTTTTGACGACTGATCTTCGAGAGCATTCTTCGACGTGCTTCTGGACTCTTCGACGATTTAACATCGCGATCGTTCGACAGCTGCGTTTCACGACATTTCTGTGGCTACGTGTTGATCTTGTGTACTCTCCTCTATTAATAAATTGCTTGTCCGTCACAACCGGCATTTTAATACCCCGCGCTCGTAACAAATTGGTGTCAGAAGCGGAATGCCGGTCACACCAAGGGACAAAGAGGGAGTGTATACAAGGCGCCAAGCCTTGCAAGACGCCACTCGAAATATGGAGCGAGCTGAGGATGACACACCGGAGGCTAGGGTACCTAGTACTTCCGAAACGCCCGGAACAACTACGGCAGCAGGAACATCTGGATCGTTAGCTCAACCAACGTCAGTGCCAAGTTTTGATATGACGACGTTACTAGCCAGCCTCGCAGATATGATGGAATCACAAAAATCTAGCATTGCCAAGGACATGAAAGCTAGCATGGCAGAACAGAAAGCCAGCATAGCGGAGGATTTAAGAGCAAGTGTGGGGGCAATAGATGTCAGAATTTCGACTTTCTCCGACACTATGACAGCCCTGGCCACAGAAATAAAGGATGTTCGGGGAAGCATCGAGGAACATGACACTCGTATAGAAGCCCACGACTCCCACTTTCAAGAAGTCGACTCTCGTATAGAGACACACGATTCCCTCTTTAAGGAACAGAACTTTCGCATGCAGGCTCAAGATCAGAACATCGAGGCACTTGGTCAACGGATACAGAAAATTGAACTAAGGAATTTCTCGACGGTGCCTGTCACGGGACCCAGATTCGAGGTACCACACTTTGATGGTTCTACCTCGTGGACGGCCTTTAAGCTTCAATTTGAAATGGTGGCCCAGGGGAATGGGTGGACTGACGACCAAACCCTAACAGCACTCACCCTGGCGCTGCGAGGGAATGCAGTGCAGATATTGGAGACCATTCCTGGCAGCGGGAGGTCACTGGCCCTTTTAATGGAAGCTTTGGAGGCACGATACGGTGAAAGGCACCTTGAGCACGTGTACCGCGCGCAGCTCAGAGACAGAGTGCAGAGACCAGGGGAGGGTCTGCAGCAGTGGGCCATAGAAGTTGAGCGAATGGTGCGCCGGGCCTACGCGTCTACACCTGATGTTATGGAAACACAGGTGCTGCAGACCTTCATTGACGGAATCCGTGACATTGAGGTCAGAGCCGCGGTACGACTGGGGCACCACCACTCCCTAAAGACAGCCCTAGCACAAGCTTTAGAGGTAGAGGTGGTGCGACAAGTACAAGGGCCGCATCGCGTTAATGAAGTGGTGAGGCAAGTGGTTACCCGGAGAGGCCCCACGTGCTATAAATGTGGTGAACGAGGTCACTTGCAGATCGATTGTGCGCAAAGAAGACCGCGGAAATCGACAGTTGCGACGCAGGTGCATTTCGAGGAATCGAAACTGAGCTCAACCAGAGCTGCGAGACAAGTACTAGCTGGTCGACTGCAGAGCTCGACTTTAAGAGTATCCGAAGTACGAGACGGAAATAGTTGTATAGTTCAAGGTGAATTTAATGGAAGGATGTGCAAATTCACAATTGACACCGGTGCATCGAGGACTATTGTCAGACCCGAGTTGCTTCCCAGAACCATCTCTTGGGGAAAAGGAGAGATGCAATGTCGTTTGCAGACTGCAACTGGACAATCCGTAATGGTTCTAGGAGAGACGGAAGCACTGCTGAAAATGGGTGACAAAACTATGACGCATCCTGTCATTATAGCTAATATCCTGGACGACTGCATCATTGGTTTGGATTTTCTGAAACGGCAACAGTGTGTCCTTGACATTGCAAGAGGTGTTATAAGTTTTCCTGACCAGGAAGTACTTCTGCATGAGTCAAGTCAGAATTCAGCATGTTGCCTGCAAAGAACAATTCACACACCAAGATCCGAGACCCTGGTTACACTTGACCGTTCACCGACCAAACTAATGGTTGAAAAGAAAACACGATTGCCCGTAGACACACTGACTGGAACTCCTCCTGGAACTTCGGAACCTACCATGGATTATGCGTCAGACCTGCAGCAAAAGTTAGACGAGTTACATGAGCTGGTAAGAGGAAACGGCCTGAAGTCAAGCGAACATGTGAAGACCCATTATGATCTTAAAGATGACGTGAGACAGCTTGAAGAAGGTGAATTGGTCTGGCTGCATAACCCACTGAGGAGAAAAGGGAAATCACCAAAATTACAAGCACGGTGGGAAGGCCCCTATACCATAATCACAAGAATCAATGACGTCACTTACAGGATCAAGAGAGAACCAAGAGGGAAGCCAAAGATAGTTCACATTGACCGCCTGGCTCGTTATTTTGGCACGAATAATGCTCGGGACGAGCATTACTAAGAGAGGGGCAATGTTACGACGGAACTAGGGCCAAACTTTAGCCCTAGATTTCTAGGCTTCCAGGCATCGCACGACTATAATCTTAAAACGCATAGATAGTCTTGACATACTCCTTCGAATGAAATAACTTGCAACCGGATCCGAGAAAATTGTTTACCATCAAAAAAAATAGGAGGGGGGCGCATCGTTTCATCTTGCCGCCCGAGTTCGTGACGCGTGTATCGGTGAGACGGCCGCTATTCGTGGAATTCCGGTTCGCGAAAGGTCGATAAACCCATTCTGGAATGTACAACTAAAAACATAAGGTTCAAATACCTCTATAAGATTCTAGTTATTACTCGAAAATGCTGGAAAGCGGCTGTTCCGATATAAATACGCGCTCGATGCGATCACAGGACAGTTCTACTTTGGACAGCGACACAGTGCGATATTACGAAGCGATCTTCAAGGACTTTTGCGATCATACTGCGACTGTATAGTGATTCTACGTGCGATTATTTTGACTGGATTTTTGATACTGGACTTCGAGAACTTTCTGCGACTGGATTTTTGACGACTGATCTTCGAGAGCATTCTTCGACGTGCTTCTGGACTCTTCGACGATTTAACATCGCGATCGTTCGACAGCTGCGTTTCACGACATTTCTGTGGCTACGTGTTGATCTTGTGTACTCTCCTCTATTAATAAATTGCTTGTCCGTCACAACCGGCATTTTAATACCCCGCGCTCGTAACAATAGTATAGATATATAATTCTCGTCTCACAATGTTAGTTACCTTACTCCTCCGAAACGGCTTTACCGATATTTACCAAATTGTATATGCATATTCAGTAGGTCTGAGAATCGGCTACTATCTATTTCTCATACCCCTAAGTGATAAGGGTTGTTCACCCTTAACATTTAATTTTTATTTTTGGACAAATTTTATTGTTTTTATTTTCCTATAATGTGGCATTAAAAAATACAAACAAGCCCAAATATTTACCCTTTTATCACCAACCCCTATTGTTTAATAGCCATTTTAGTAATTTAATCATTTTTCATCCCGCTCGATAACTGATCAATTATCACCTAGAAATAACTTATATGGCAAAACAACGTTTGCCGGGTCAGCTAGTATGTGTATAAAAATCAGCCTTACAGAACGTGAAGCCTTTGCGAGGTGGTAGGGCGTCGGTGCCCGTCTGGATCGCAACCACAGTACATGGGTGTAAAGCCCATCATAGTGACCAGTTTCGGCTTGTCGCGTTTCGGGATCAGCTTGTGTATATCCAGTAGCTCATATACCTAGAGACCTTCAGTCGTGGTATATATGGGCCGACATGACGATGGAAACTATCAATGGATTTTCATCCTTTGATAGTCGCTTTCGTTTTTGGACTACACTGTACTTACCATCAGGAACTCTGTAGTCACTATGTCGAGCCAGTGTAAAAAAAAAAACGTGAGCGGGGAAAAATATAACAAACATGCTAAAATTCATTGTGTATTGCTCCCACGGGGCTTGATGAGGATAAATGTGTACACCGTCAAGCGATGTATCTTCAGCTCGTTGCTATTCGCCTATCACTCAATTACAGTCGAATTTTGACAGGTAATTAGTCATAACCGGCGGAGGAATGCATCGAAACGGCTTTCGTAATACGATGAGACTACGCAACATGTGGCGCCAGCGAGTCATCGAATGCTACTTGAAAAACATCTTGTAGTGGCTGATGAGGCGATATTTGTATCGCCTAACAATCATGTTAAGTTTTAGGTTAACCTACTCCACTTCTCCCTCTCAATATCCACGCCCTCTGTTAGTGTTCGATACTTTTTTCAAAATATGTATATCTATTATATAAAAATAAGTCCGGTTTTTTTCCTGACGCTATAACTCCAGAACGCACGAACCGATTTCCACGGTTTTGCATTCGTTGGAAAGGTCTCGGGCTCCGTGAGGTTTGTAGCAACAAAATTCAGGAAATTTCAACAGAAAAGCAGGAAAACGGGGAAATCATTTTTCTCATACAGCGCCATCTCTGATACATAGCATGTACTACAAACCAATATGGTTTTGCATGGTGGTGGAGCAGATCGCACCAGTATTTTAAGTAGATGGCGCCGATGCGTTATACATTGTTTGACAGCTACTCATTGTACTCTGCTCAGTTAATTTCATGTGACATTTATTATGCACACGTTCTTTTAAACGCTAACTAAAAACCAAAGCGAAGCCATCTGGTGGCGAAACGAAGTTCGCCGGGTTTGCTAGTATCTACATATATATGTATTAATACGTGAAGCAAAAACTTTGTACCCCATTTACGAAAATTGCGCCGATGGAGGAGTATGAACTGTGGTACACTTATATTGTAGTTTATATAGAGAAGGACCCCAGAACGCTAATATTTTTTTAAATAATGCATAAAAATACATTAAGGGGGTATTCTGGTCTAGAAATTTGAAAAAATCGATTCATTTTTTTGCATATTTTCAGTTTAAATAAAAAAAATATATATCAAAACTATGCCCTTAAACGGATTTTTCAAAATTCAAATTATTTTCGGAGATAGAACGGATTCTAATTTGCTGTCCGACGAAACGAAGTTAGAATTGATCGCTCTGAACTGAGAGCTTCTGCTGCTTCAAAAAAGGGCAGAACAACTCGGTTGGCAGAAAGAACTCTTTGGCCTATCGCGCTTCGAGACCAGCTTGTGTATATCCAGTAGCTCATATCCCTAGAGACCTTCAGTCGCGGTATATGTGGGCCGACATGACGACGGAGACTATCAGTAGATTTTCATTCTTTGATGGTGCATTCAGTTTTGGACTATACTGTACTTACTAACAGTTTCTCTGTAGTAACTATGTGGAGCCAGTGTAAAAGAAAAACTTTATCTTGCGAAAGTAATCAAAGAATCTGATAAGGACGATAAATGTATAAAATTCTTTACAAAGGTAGGTTCCGAGTATCGTGGCGAGTGTTGAAAAGAGTTGTTTAACCTTGCTCCACCCTCTCCTTTCCTGAATAGAACCACGCGCGCGGGTTTGCGGAGTCACAGCTATACGGTATCTCACATCCCTGCTAGGACTAAGAAGTTCTCTAGCTTACTACAGCCGAGTCAATGGGCTGTGGAAAGGTCTTCTGGCGAGCGTATCCCACAGTCCTATGATATAGTATCCTTTAAGCGTAGCGTGAAGAGATATTTGTGGAGGCCGTCATGATCGCTGGAACTACCGACGGGTTTTTCTTGCCTGTCGATAGTCGTTTACGTTTTTTGGACTGCAACATGCTTACCATCAGGTATGGAGCAGTCACAATGTCAAGTCATGAATAAAATCATGTCTTGAATTATCTTCGCAGCTTAATTGACCGAAAGGGTGACATCGACATTGAAATCAATGGTTCCTAGTTTCCTTCATTATGCAAAAAACATACAGATCGACAGATGAATAACTATTGTCTGTGGGACAAAGTAGCAATAATTGTCAGAGTGATAAATTATCTTATTAACCAACAAAGATAATTAATAATCTAACTTGTAATTATTACTTCATAGTTAACAAGGCGTGGTGATTCACGAATTATTGTTTGTGCTGGAAAAATAACTGCAATACTTTTTTTTGTATCCCGGGGGAAAATCCTGCATAGGACCATCAGGGACGCTGTGAGGGCAGCGACCCCGGTGTGTCAGACTCCTACTGACTAAAAACCCCCGGGATGTTCCTCTGATTGCTCCACCCGGGACTTGGAAACCAAATTCGTCCAGACGCCCAGCTAACAAAAGGCCTTGTTTAGGCTACCTCTCTGTGGGAGGGGTGGGAGTAAAAATCCAACCCTCCAAAATCTCTCTCTCAGGCGGCGCGCCGGCCATGTTCACCGCCGCCCTTCATAAAACCTACCTGCTCTAATAAGCGTCGGTCTTCATTTGTCATTTCAGCTTGCTAGTCCTGGGAATTATAACTATATGGCATATAGACGCCGCCTGATACGTAATTGTATTACACATCCTGAGGGTCTTTAGGGTGATACGAAACGTGCGCGGTAAGGAGTGCGGGCGCGCAAGGGATGCTCCAGCAAATTCAGTCGACTACCGAGACCCAAGCCTAGAGTACGTGCGTGTGCGTCGCAGTTCGGTGTGCAAATAAACAGTAAAACGCCAAAATTCGTGTCTTTCTACAACCACACCCACGACCACCAGTCATAGATATTAATAAATTTAAATCTTTTTTATGATGTTTCATAACCATCAAATTTAGAACACTCAATCATGTGTATCTATTTGGGACTTATTAATGGAGAATATTCGAATAAGCTCAAAACCCGATGCTTCTGCTGTAAGTTAGTGAAGAGATGAGTATACTGTTTCTTCTAGATGATGCTGTGGCGCCACGTCTAGGTTAGTAATTTTTTTTTTAATGAATTTATAGGCCAACGTTTGACCTCAATCACACCTGGTGGAAGGTGAAGATGAGTCCGATGATGAACCGCGTCCACCCAACAAATGCCTATTCACTCTTCTCTTAACCTTTTTCTTGACAGTGTATCTGTGGAGATACATCAGAATTTACAAAACCTATTGCCATAAGTTTTTAGCGCAAACTTAATACTTTTATATGAATATTTAGGTAATTTCTCAGTTTTTGTACGCACGGTTAGTTTCTATCAGACATCCTTGGAACATAAGGGTTAAATGGTGTGAATATTATTTTGATATTGAAAGAAAGAAAACTCTGCCAAGTTAAGGATTAAAGACTCCCAGGTCATAAGACCGCGGAAGCATATTCCACTCCTTAGCCGTTCGCATGTTGAATTTAGAAGCGAATCTTTTCGTGCGGGTATAAGGAACATCCACCACATACGGATGGTATCCGACATGATATTTAGTGGTTTTGTGATGTAATGAGGCTGGTGGAATTAAAGAATGCAGTTTCTAAGAATACTCTCCTCCGTGCAGCCGGTAAAAGACCGCGAGGCAGGCAACTCTACGTCTATGCTCGATGCTTGATAATAATATTAATTCATCACGCTATATCTCTTACTAGATTAGCAGAGATAAAATAGTGCCTGGATCCAATTCGCGCTTATATGTCGTGCTCAATGTGAGTAGTAGCGCAGCTGATCGCCGTTCTCAGGGCACTTATATATTTCTATTAGATGCCATGTGGGTTTCTTCATGATATTTTCCTTTACCGGTGAGTTTGTGGTGCCTAAGTAATAATCCTTAATCCGGAAAAACCCAGTTGTAATTACCGGAATTCAAACCTATGACCTATATTTTATTTTTTTTAAATTATTTATGCTATGTGTTATTCTGTTTATTGTGGTTTTTTTATTGCTTATAGATATTTCTAATAAGATGTAACACGACCGGGGCCCTTCACGGAAACCAGCGCTGCAGACTTCCTCTGTGGATTTGAGCTGATGAAGGTTGTATTTTCGCCATGTTTATATGTCGTCGCGCATAGAAACGGTTCCATTATCCACTAGACTACCATAACCAGGCTCCTATACTATTGTAATATCATGGAAATCACAGAATACAAATTTTCACATCATAAAAACTAAAAAAATGGTTTACCCTGTTGATATGAAGCCGTTATGTTTGAAAATAATTATAAATACATACCAAAGCTCTATCCAACCGGATCTTGGTGGGGTTATGAGAAATATGACGTCACAAGACCATGTTTGGTTAGCAAAATCGTTTTCGATGGCGAATAGTTATTTTCACGCATGTTTTGACTAAATAGGCAAGGGGAACCGATCGTCCTTCACATCCAAGCATGATTCATTAAATTTTGTTTGTTTAAACAAATCAGTTCTAAAAATGCCTTTGAACATATTAAGAGCTACATCCATATCAATTTGCTTGTATGTTGTTAAGTGAAATAAAGGTTTATTGGAATGAATATAACCAATTAATAATTGGCTAATAATTTTCGTGAATGCCCATAAAACAATGTTAGTTCCATTTAAGATTTTTAATGACACACTTTAAAATCTGGCGCTTGCGTGGAGTTGTGGATTGTGGATGGGCGTTGGATGCTACCCCGTATGTTTTACCATTTAAGGTATTTCTAAGCCGTGGTGGCTGCCGGCAGAATAGAATAGCACCCCCCTCTTCTTGCTGAGGTGTCGTAAAAGGCGACTAAGGTATCTCTTGAACACCGCAATTCAACCAGGTGTTTAGAGAAGGGAAGACTCGACCAAACCTGCATCCCGCTCCCTCCCGATCGTACTGGTTCTCCTTTCCATCGGGCCTGAGGGAGCTCGGACGAGAGAGTGCTTTTCTGGCTGCGCGTCCAGTTATGCACTTAAATATCTCCTGCGCAATTGACTGTTTCCGAAAACTGGACCTCGAATTTCTTAATCGGTGTTGAAACAGTCGCCGTGGCCGAAACCGGCTAGGACATCATCATCATCATCATTTCTAGGTAATTTCTAGTGTAGACAAAAATAACTAACTTATTGTAAAAGTTAAAATTAAAAATTAAAAAAAATGTTAAGGGTGAAAAACCCATATCACTTACGGGTATGAAATATAGATAGTAGCCGATTCTCAGACCTACTGAGTAAGGTAAGTAACATTGTGACACGAGAATTTTATATATATACAGATATAGAGAGGTGCAAGATGCAAAAGATGCAAAAGTTTTTCAGTAATATTTTGATGACATTTGCCTTTAGATATACAGGTAAATAACGTCAAACCTCTTAAGGGTGACTTTGGTATATCAAGACTGACAACTTTTGTTTTACGACTTTTTCAAATTCAATCTTTTATTCCCCATACAAAAAATAAATAAATCAAATTTCCAGTTCTGATCTTCTTAACACTCTAAAGGGGGCGCGACGCAATTGGGGCAGACGATTTCGTAGCATCAGCTGACTGAACTTTAAACATAGAGCTAACGATCGATAGAAATCCCCACTAAAACTAAAAAATATATATCTTAGGATGTGTTAAGTGTTGGCAAAAGTCATAGAACAAAAATTGTTAGTCTTAATGTACCTAAGTTACCTTTAAGAGGTTTGGCGTTAGCTACCAGTTACGTTGTATATTTATTCGGAAACAGTGAAATCTCTTATTTCTAAAATATATGTAACTCAATCTCGCAACATGAAATATCAATGATTTGTAGCAAGTTGAAACATTATGATATCCTAATTGTAATAATATTTTTAGTAACTTTGGTATATTAAAAAAAGACACATAAGTTAAAAAAATCTGGTGAGAGTAATAATATTAAAAGACATGTTTTTTTTTATTTTTAAACCCGAATCCGTCGAAAAAATGTAGTATATATCTAAAACAAACTAAATGTTTCGGAGAAATATTTAAAGCAAATCCTTGAAAACCGATCACGAGAAATTTTAGATGACAATTTGCGGTTTATGTTAACGATTTATTGTATTATCATGAATATCCCATTAACCGAAATCCGGGAAAGATTATTTGGCAACACACTATATGCCTAGACTATGCCACAGTATAAATAATATAGACAGTATGTAAACTACCTACAAACGCTGGAAACGGCACACTCACACAAACATGCGCATCGGCGAGACCTCTAAGCGGTTGTCATGGTGCTGTCAGCAGCGAGTGCCACGTCAAAAGGATTGGTCAAGTGTGAGGTTATCTCCACAATTTTCTAAAAATACTATGTGCGTAAAGCGTAATATACGACTGTTTCAACTTGGCTTTTCAAAACCGGAGCTATCGTGTTTTAAGCTGCCTACTGATTTTGAAAGGGAAGAATTATTAACTGAATAAAGACAACATTAAAAGTTACAATCCTATTCAAATTCAAAATTCACACCACTCACATTTTACTGCCTTTCATACTTCATTCTTTCATCCGTCCGTTGAAAAGGGTTGAGTGGTGTCGTTTATTTTTTACATTTACAATATATACTTAATCCTAACTTAAGCCTACATAATAAATTTACAAAAAAAAACAAAACTAAACATACTAAACCTTAACTAACTTACGGACGAAACTAACTTAAGCCTTAATTCAAAGTAAAAACAACAGCAGAGGAAGATTTATCTAATAATTAAAACTTAACCTAGTAAAAAATATGAAGGGGGACTATGAGCGGGAAGCCGTTTCGAGGCGAACCTCCTGACGGCGGCGTTCTTCTCCGTCTGCGACGACAGACGGGTCACTGGTCGAAGGTAGCTCGCGCGTCCTTCTTGGTGGAAGTCTACGGAGTCCGTCTGGGTGTTTCTTCTGTGGGATCGGGATGATGAGGGTGTGCCAATCTGTCGCACATCCGCCTAGTACTCCCCAGCGCGCCCTCTCCGGATCGGGCGCAGTCTAGGTAAGGACTAGATCGCGGGCTTTAGGCTTCTTCTTTTTAGGATATCTGATTCTTTGTGTCTCGAAGCGTTCAACTGCGTCTGGAGGTCTTGCGTGAAGCGGTGCAATATTCTGGAGGTGAACGTGCGCCGACGAGTCCAACCCTATTGCTTCATCCGAGCGTAGGTATCTATTTCGTCAACTAGGCTTAGTTTGCGTACTGTTCACTATATTTATACTATGGCTATGCACAGCTTATGAGGCAAACTGATGCGTCATATACAATTAAATCTATATCCATATATAAAAATGAATCGAAAAATGTGTTGCTAAGCGCATAACTCGAGAACGGCTGAATCGATTTGGCTGATTTCTTTTTTGTTGTGTTTGATGAAGTCTGGGGAAGGTTCTTATGAAAAAATAATAATAAAAATGAACGTAAAAAATACGAGGAAAATAGTAAAAACAACAATTATCTTTTCTCATACAAACCACTCTGTCCCCAGCTGTCAAACATATGATAGCAATTAAAACAAAACAAAGGTGCGTTAGGATTGTCTTTGCTATGCCTTCAAGTAATTAGAGGTTGCATGTCATTAATGAAAATTATAATTTATGCGCCAAGTAAACAAACAAAAAACAACGTGTCCCATAAGGCATTATAATAAAAATATCATTAGATATGACTTAAGTCTTTCAATGCAATTTTATTTCTATTAGACTGTGACAGTCCAATAACTTTTGGCAGAATGAAATCTGACGGGGCAGCTATTAATATAAAAAAACAATGTAACTTTATTTTAGAGAAATAGGGCAGAACAAGGTCTGCCGGGACAGCCAGTATCTAAATAAAAATACCTGAATTCGTGACCATTAAATAATACTTGTAGCAGTACCACAATCATGCTAATACCATGCTGATATCGTGTTAACACCGAGTTTTGCCTCTACTGATGCTGAGCTGATATCGTGCTGAAAAGCTTAACCAGAGCTAATCTATTACCTTACTAACACTAAGCTGGTACCATGGTGTTCTGTGCTGATAACATGGCGACAGTTGATACCTACTCAGTATCCCCACAGTACCGCCACAGTTAAGACTCGATCTAAACACGCCATCAGCTCGATATCTGCACAATTACATTAAGATATCAGCACGCAACTGCCATTTGAGTTTTTGTCTGTATTTTCGTGCAAAAGTCGTACTTACAAATGGTTACTAAAAAAAAATCTCTAGTATACGCTCACCTTTATACACAACAAAAAATATCATAAAGTTTACACTATACTGGTTATGTTAGTGGACTTTATGAAGTCCAGATTTACGTGTTTTTATTCAAAACATGACAGAAAAAAATAAGTTTAAATAAAGTAAAAAATATGGATTTCCTCGAATGTTTAGGAACAATATAGTTTTGTTTTACCCCAGAACTTGTCCATAGAAGTTGCCAAGCAAGCGACCTGGCATCTCTAATCTATGTCAGTTGAAAGTCGCTCCAAATTGTTTTCGCCACAATAAAGTCAGAACAGATGCTTATGGAAGGACTGTAGATTATAAATAAACAATTATCCTGCTCACTGATGAAGGAAAACATTGTGAGGAACCCCACGTAGCATCTCATAGAAATGTCATGTGAACTAGTGCTGTGAGAAAGGCGATCAGCTGCTCTACTGGTCACGACATATAAGTCCAAAATGGATACAGCTCCTTTTCTTTTTTGTAACCCAGGGGAAATCCCTAACTGATATCAGGGGGCGATGAGGGTCGCCCCCCGATGTGTCGGACTTGCCCCGACTAAAACCCCCGGGGTGTTCCTTCTCTCCGTCTAGCCGGGACCGGAGGCACAGCAGCGCCCACTATTCAGGCCCGCGACGACGTCTGGCCTTTTCAATGGATACAGCTCCATAAGTATCTCTACTCACTCTTAAAGGGCTATAGCATGATTATACATTACTAGCTGATCCGGCAAACGTTGTTTTGCTATATAAGGTTTTGTAATATCTTCTAAGATGTTCATTGAAATTAAGTGATGTCAAAGACAATTTTGTTCACTATAAAATACTCTTAATCAACAACACATTTATTTGGATAAAGATTAATATTATTACGTTGATACAACTCTTAACAAATAATGCATTAATTTCGACCAAATTTGTTTACCATAAAAACGGTTCCAGTGACTTAATCTTAAAAGATAGACATATACTGTCGCGGACATTTTTTTAGATCATTTCAAGGGAAATAATTCTTTCTTACATATATTTTTGGTATCTTGAACCGTTTTTGCAGCGCACGCAATGGAAGCCCTCAAGGATGAATAATTGTCCCCGTTTTTTTCACATTTTCCATTATTTCTTCGCTCCTAATAATTGCATCGTGATTTTATATAGCCTAAAGCCTTCCTCGATAAATGGTCTATTCAACTCAAAAAGAATTTTTCAATTCGTACCAGTTGTTCCTGAGATTAGCGCGTTCAAACAAACAAACAAACAAACTCTTCAGCTTTATAATATTAAGTATAGATTAGCTTTTGCCCGCGGCTTCGCTCGCGTTAAGAAGTATTATTATTAACTAGGTATAGTTTTTGCGGCTTTACTTTAGTTTAGCGTGTGTAAAAAATTTGTGCCTAGAATACTTATTTGTACACAATATTCTTAACTAATCTGTCACTAGGCGCTAAAACTATCAAGCTATTGGGTGAACTTATACAAACTTTCATCCCCTATTTTATCCTCTTAGGGGTGGAATTTATCAAAATCCTTTCTTTGCAGATGCTACGTTATAACATCTACCTGCGTGCCAAATTTCAGCCCGATCCGTCCAGTGGTTTCGGCTGTGCGTTGATAGATCACTATGTCAGTCAGTCAGCCAGTCACCTTTGAGTTATATACCTATATTTAGACTGTGTGCGCTAAAATACATTAAAACAGTAAAATATATTCAATAGCATGATGAGTTAGCTATCTGGTGTCTATACTTTGTGTTATAGGTATAATTTTTGATGCAATTTCATCTTAACCTTTTATAAATAATTATAATTAGATATAGATTTATTGGATGATGTTTTTTACTTCTGACATTCACGAGTTAATCATCAGGGCCTTAATTAAAATTTTAAGACATTCTTTTGCAACAACGAAAATAATAAAACTTAAAAAACCACGTAACCCATATTATATCACGTATATTTTATAAGAACTAGAGGTAAATACTTGACCACCAATCATACCGACATTTGACATATATTCGGCTCGGAGACCAAAATGTAGGCTTTTTATTTTAATGTGTTTGGATTTAATACACTTTGGAATTGCTGTTGTTAATTGCATTCCTTTGTCAATTGTTTCTATAGCGTAAGACCTTTTTAGCAAGAACGCAATAGTCAATCTATCACGGTACCCAATCGTTATGTGCAAGACAATTGCGTTGAATAATTTGCCGCCAACGCACCTGCGGAGTTAGGCTCAAGCCGAGTGAAAAGAGAAACTCTGCAAGATAGTACGTTCCGGGCTAGCAACGAGTCGACATTGAACTTTATCATAAATTCCACTGGATGCTATACCAATCTTTTGTTTTTTTTTTTAAATTATTAACTCGGTGGGAATCCCTTCGGACCGCCAGGGGAGTGGTGAGAGCCAAACCCCGGTGTGTCGGACTTGCACCGACTAAAACCACCGGGGTGCTAACTGTGTCCTCTTTTCTCCTTCGCCGGGCCTGGGTATCCGTATTCTCCCTACTGACCCGGCGAGCGACTTGCCTTGGCAAGCCTCCTCTCTGGGAGGGGGTCAGTTGTTACCCCCTCACTACCTCTCAATGAGGCGTCACGTGGGCACATACGATGCCTTGTCCTCTTTGCTGGACGGCGGACGCTCTCAACGTCTACCGCCCGGGTGCATCATTAATCTCGAATGATATAATCACACCCAAAGATATATAAAAGACAGATATCTATCAAATATACATGACGAAACTTAAGAATCCATTTGTACCTTTGTACTAGAAAACCTTAAAATACTTAAGGCAGCCATTAAAAATTACCATATAGATTAGCATTGCACAAAACTATCATATGTGTTTGATAATCTTGAACATTTGACCCGATTCTCATATGATTGTAGTCAACAACTTGTTTGCCTTTAATACCAGTAAGTATCCATCCTTTCTAAATAATAAACATAAAAATTACTGAATGATTTTGCGCTGATACATTTTTAAAACACAACCAACTTTACAAAATATACGCCTGATGCTTAGGGTGTATTGGGAAATGCGTCTATTTCTGTCAGTCGGCCTTGCCTTAGAGGTGACAGAAATTAATTAAACTCATTGGTTTCCACGAACTTTAACCAGTGAACAGTATCTGTGTAGCATATAGTGGCCACGTTTCGGTAAACACGTAGACTCCTAGGCGAAATCTGGTTGAAGAGTAGAGATGGGCAAAATGTAATCTGATTAATGATCAACGATTACAAAATGTAGTCGTAATTTTAATATTCTTGCTCTGTAATCATGATTAAATCCATTTAAAACATTAAGAAGTCATAAATATGTATAAAATCTGGGACTTTGTAGTGTTTAAAACATAAATGAGCAAAATGCGGTCATATTAATGGTAAAAAACGTAAAATGTAATCGTTAATCATTTTCATTAATCTGATTACATTTTGCCCGTCTATGTTGAAGAGGCTCGCACGATAATTTATTCCGCAAGTTGTTTCAGTGACTTCCAGCTTAGCGTAAGTCTGCCTTCTTATTCATCATCTGTTACGCTAATGGTAGCACAGTCTACCGAGGATCTGGCGAGGCAGCAGTGCATTTGTGAAAAGCCTAGGGTGCTGATAGGTGCCAATTATGAATACCAATTGCATCTTCCCTCTCACTGATTGTGTCGTACCCTCTTCCATTAGATTAAAACTGAGATTTATATATAGAAATATTACAATTTATAATTTAATGAATGTCAAAGGATTTGGTAAGTCACCGATTTTGTCAATATGGACTTGGCTCTGTGAATACTATAGCTATTTATTTATTTATTTATTATTATATTTTTAAGGGTGGCCAGTGGCCAACACACTACAAGACAATAAAAAAAAACAATCGAAAAAAAATGCACATAAATGTGTTGTACCGCTTAAGGCCACTACATCGTGAATTAAAAATATAAACAATACGACTCATAAAATAAACACATTAACAAATAAGAATAAAACAATGAAAGTGAAAACATAGGCAAATGAAAAATCATATCAACAACTACAGCGTGTCCCTCAACCACCCGATGATTTTCCTTTTAAAGACCTGCAGACTGACAGCAAACACAACGATGGCACTCTCCAGTTCGTTAAAGCCGCGAGATAACCTACAAATTGGCGAATTATAGCCCAAGGATGTCCGAGCATAGGGTGGGACGAGCAAGTTTACACGGTGCCTGGGGTAACGTAGCTATACTCAAGTTTCTATGATATATTCAGTTTTTTGTCTTTTTTGTTTCGTTTTGTGTTTTTTTTTTAATAATACTTATGCTGAGTGAAAGTGTATGTAAGAATGCTATCGGAGAGATTATCTCTATTCCTCCTTCAGACGTGAAGATCTGTCGTGATGTGCCTAGATACATGCAAAGATCTTCGTGTACATGAAAGTTAAAATTAACACGTTTTTTTTAACTCACGCCGCTTTATGACACGGAACTTCAATTGAACTATGCTTAAGTAATCTTAACTTTTTTTTCTAACTGGGCAGTACATTGGTTGCAAACCGGGCTAGATGGCAAACAGTGAGGTGTTCAGCCGGCAAATGTATGGGTTGAATGGCAACGCAAGAGCATCCCACCTAACCTTTTTTTTTGCTAACCCGGTTGAAATCCCTACGGACCGTCAGGGGAGCAGTGGGGGCCGCTCCCCCGGTGTGTCGGACCTGCCCCGACTAAAACCACCGGGGTGTTCCTCCCTTATGCCTTTGCTAATGCCTATTCATTCTTCTCTTAAAGACTCCCAGGTCATAAGATCGCAGAAATATCGCCGCTGGAAGCATATTTCACTCTTTAGCCGTTCGCATGATGAATGTAGAAGCGAATCTTTTCGTTAGGATATAAGGAACATCCACCTGATACGGATGGATAATATCTACTCACAGCTAGCTTAGAGAAAATGTGTGTATTATTATAAATGTGAACAAAGTAAATTTTGGGAGTTGAAGCTGCTTGCGTTCGTAGGCTTTACCCTAGTTTCCCTACACGTGACTCCTGGGTGGTGCTAAACGAGCTGCAGCGAGGTGGTAGGGCGTCAGTGCCCGTCTGGATCACGACCACAGTACATGGGTGTAAAGCCTGTCATAGTGACCAGTTTCGGCTTGTCGCGTTTCAGGATCAGCTTGTGTATATCCAGTAACTCATATACCTAGAGACCTTCAGTCGTGGCAGTAGCGTTCATTCCATAGATGCATGCAAGCATTGCATGCCCTTATGATAAATAAGTCTGGAATAAAATGCTTGAAGTTAAACAAAAAAAGGAATCATTTATATTCATATCTATTCTATATTCACGCCGTCTATCTTTTCCATGAAAGCAATATTTATTACCATAATATAATAAACATATTAGTTACGTGAATTGTGCCTACCCTGTCCAAATACTCTATGAACGTCACTGAGTCATGTTATATGTGGGCCTACATGAGGATGTCGAACAATTAATGGATTTTCATCCTTTGATGGTCGCTTTCGTTTTTGGAGTACATTGTACTTACCATCAGGTACTCTGTAGTCACTATGTCGAGCAAATGTAAAAAATAAAAACAAAGTCTCAAGCACAATTCTTTGTAGATAATATGATTAAGCCTCAAGCTCTATAAACTTGACAAAAGACCACATCGAAAGACCTTTAAGACATGTATTCTGAACAATACCTTATCATTTTATGCTAAACACGGTGTGTTTAATGATAACCTCTGTCAAAGGTTACCAGTAGGTGTGACCTTCTCAAATAACTCGCGTTAGAAACCCACGACAAATGAATTTCAACTTAAACGTTGTAAAAATAAAAAACTAAATTGGTCATCTTTTATCCGCCTGTACGCAAATGTATGACAATGTATTCTAAGCTTTGTTGGGTTGGTTTAAAGACTTGTTTACAATAGTGATTCAACTTATATTCTGTATTGACCTTTGTATGAATCATTATAATATTTTGAATGTAATTTAAGTTAAGAAAATCATGTGATGTCATCTATACAACTATAATATTTAGTTAAATAGGAATTTGTGCGTACAATGTAAGAATCAAGTACTTGATAGAAAGCAGAAATTTGATCAAATCTCTAAGGCAGATATTTATAGACGCTATTTTGACTTCGCTCAGCAAAGTGCTCAGAAAAAAAAAACTTGAGTAAACTTTATTTGTTTTTATCGACTGGCACGACAAAGCCAGCCAAAATATATATAGAGCACCACTACGACGCAGCCTTGAGTTTCATTCGGCGTTTCTTCTCAAGGCAGTCGCTTCCGAAACGCTAGTAGACCACCGTTAGGTTTCGTATATATTGGCTGGCGGTCCAAGTCGAGGATCGTACCCAGAGGGGTGCCCTTGCGTTGCCACCCAACCCATAAATTGCCGGATGAGCACCCTCAGAGTTCACACACCCGCCCGGTTTAATAGTGAAGACCTTTTCCGGTCAATAAACGCGCGTCATTTAAAAAAAAACTATAGTTCACGATGGCAAGTACATTGTAGTTCAAAAACAAAAGTGACCATCAAAGGAAAATAATTCATTGACAGTCTCCGTCGTCATGTCGGCCCACATACACTGCGACTGAAGGTCTCTAGGTATATGAGCTACTGGATATACACAAGCTGATCTCGAAACGCGACATGCCAACGTGAGCGATTTTCTTTGCTTAGATCACTCTCGCTGAAGTCACTCTTGAAGCAAACATTAAACGAAATCAAGTTCGGTTTATCCAATTAGGAGCTACGACGGTACATACAAACACAGACACGAAGATTAAACTTTATTTACTCGGGGAAAATCCTCATAGGACCGTCTCAGCTGCACAGGGGGGTTGCGCGACCGAGGTGTGTCGGACTTGTACCGACTAAAAATCCCAAGGTGACTACTTCTGCGCATTGGCGGGGACTGTGGGTCCAGTAATCAATTCGCCACAGCCCCGTCGCGCCGCGCCCGCTGGTCACGACCTCGGAGGAAGTTATCTTCCCCGATACTGCTCAATGTATTTAGGCAGAGTACGTCACAATGCTTTGCCTACTTTAAGTTAAGTAAGTAAGTAAGTTTTAAGATGTAACACGACCGGGGCCCTTCACGAAAATCAGCGCTGCAGACTTCCTCTGTGGTTTTAAGCTGATAAAGGTCCCATTTTCGCCATGTTCATATGTGTTTGTATTTTCTTTTATTTCTGTATATTGTTTCTGTTACTGTATTTAAATTCCTAGTTTTTTGTTAGCTTGTGGCGAAATAAATACATTTCATTTCACTTTTTTTCTCGAGGGTCGCTAACTGCGTCGGTTTTTCACTCCTGATCTTTTGTATTTATTGTATAAGGCCCAGGTCAGGCCTTGTATGGTATACTGTTCGCATCTCTGGGACGGTTCTGCCCAGTACTTATTTGATGCCCTGGATAGGTTGCAGCGTAGGGCTGTCGGCATAGTGAACGATCCAGACATTCCTGAACATCTTGAATCGCTCAAATTGCGTAGAGATGTTGCCTCATTAAGTATTTTCTACCGTCTGTATTATGGCGAGTGATTTGAAGAGTTGTTTAACCTTGTTCCACCCTCTCCCTTTCTGAATAGAACCACGCGCGCGGGTTTGCGGTGTCACAGCTATACGATATCTCACATCCCGGCTAGGACTAAGAGGTTCTCTAACTCCTTCTTTTGCCGTGTCGTTGGGCTGTGGAATGGTCTTCCAGCGAGCGTGCTCCCACTATCCTGGGATATGGGATATGGGATCCTTTAAGCGTAGCGTGAAGAGATATTTGTGCAGGCCGGCATGATCGCTGCGACTACCGATGGGTTTTTTCTTACCTTTCGATACTCGTTGGCGTTTTTTTGGACTGCACCATGCTTACCATCAGGTTTGGTGCAGTCACTGTGCCGTGTCAGTGTAAAAAAAACCAGTTGCTCAGGGCCCCCACCCTGAGCAGCCACGACCCCAAAGGCATCAGCCAACCGATCTATGGATCGACCGATCTGACGCATATTAAACTTACAACAACCCTACTCATATTTTGCGACGGGGATTATCCGTACGTGACTATACGGAGCAACCTCAATACAGTATAACATAAATTGTGCAACTAAGAAACACTTTCAAGACTGATTCATACCGGAACAAATCGAAATTTCAATATGACTGTATTTTAATGGGTCCTGAAGCCCTTGACATGAATCTGAATCATTGATTGACCCATTGTGGTAAACCCAGACATTTTTGTATGCGTCTACACATAAACAACAAATTGTCTATTGTCCCACGTAAGCGACAGACGCTATACCGCGCGACGCGATATATTGCGAAGATATCTAAAATAGCTTCTATCTACACATAGCCTATGTGGTCGTTTCTTGGGCTGACGCTATTTCAACTTTGCTTAAACTTTACTCATACTCTACAAATTATATGCAGGGGTGACAGGCTTATTTGCTTTAACACGTTCCCGCCGGCGCATTTTTTGATTTGATGCACCACCCGGCGTAGCGTAAATCTATGTCGCGCTTCATCTGGCGGCGCGCTAATGTCGCGTGTTCAGGCTTGCAGGCGCTTCTTGTTTCTTCAGTAGTACATTGAGTGCTTACTTTGCAAATTGTGTAACTCGTGTTGTTTTTACATCCTGATCAGAGATCTATGCCGGTAAAAATAACAAAAGGTGTTCAACAAATTACACAAAAAATAATAAATCAAGAAGTTACAAATAAAATAATATTGAATTATTTTGTTAATTTTATTGATTTTAAGTTACATTTATAATATTATAAGTTATTGAGCAAAAGTTATATTTATAATACGTTATCAAATATAACTTTTATTCAAAATAAACGTTTTTATAAATACACGTTAAATTATTAGTGTCTAATAGCACAATCGAATGCGAAACACCGGTAGTACACGACGCTTGATGAGGCGGTCTAGCGCGAGCCACCAGTGGTACACGCCGCCCGATGGCACAATCAAGCGCGGGCCACCGGTGGTACACGCCGCCCGATGGCACAATCAAGCGCGAGCCACCGGTGGTACACGCCGGCGTGAACGTGATAAGCCATAGATGGGCAAAATGCAATCAGATTAATAAACATTATTACGATTACATTTTACGTTTTTTACCATTATATGACTGCCTTTTGCTCATCTATGTTTTAAACACTACAGAATCCCAGATTGTATATACATTTATGATTTCTTAATGTTTTAAATGGATTTAATCATGATTACAGAGCAGGAAAATTAAAACTACGACTACATTTTGTAATCGTTAATCATTAATCAGATTACATTTTGCCCATCTCTGCTTTAAGCGAAATTATTGGCAGTATTGAATTATACTCGTATATATTTTCGGAGTCAGTCTTTTTCAGTAATATCAGAATACAATATACAACTTGATAGAGAATCCAGGGGTGTAGGCATTTTACACCCAGCTCTTCCAAAGATGCAGTCTGAGTAAGGCTGTTTGCTCGTCATGTCGTAGAAGGAATATGGATCCCCGGGTGAAACTTGTAGCCGCTCCGAAGGTTTTAACTAGTAGCTATCTGGCACATCAGGTCCTCTGTCCTCGTGGTTGCCCTGACAGTCTAATTCGAGACAAGAAAACATACAGCAATATATATATATAAAAACAGGTATAGCATGTAGACGCCACACGATACGTAATTGCGTTAAACGCCCTAAAAGTCGTTAGGGTGTTGTTACGGGACGCGTGGACAAGGGGTGCGCGAGCGCAAGGGATGCTCTAGCAATATCAGTCGACTACCGAGACCCAAGGCTAGAGTACGCGTGTGTGCGTCGCAGTTCGGTGTGTCTTAAAGTGCAAATAAACTGTGAAACGCCAAAATCCGTGTCTTTCTACCACCACACCCACGACCAGCGGTCATACAACACACATCAATCTAAGGGACATAAAACAATAAAAGAAAGACTAACTAAATATATAAAGAAAAGCAAATAAAAACCGAAACTCAAACTGACTTTTTTTCTAACCTTTCTTCTAAAAGAGTCAAAAGTACAAGACACAATAACGATATCTCAAAAGTATTGTTATCATAATTCGACTTCACAAATAGCGCTTTAAAAAGCGAAACACCTCTTTTTTTTACACTGGATCGACATAGTGACCTGATGGTAAGTGCAATGTAGTCCAAAAACGAAAGCGACTATCATAGGATGAAAATCCATTGATAGTCAACATCGTCATGTCGGCCCTATATGTGGGCTACGACTGAAAGTCTCTAGGTACATGAGCTACTGGATATACGCAAGCTGATCCCGAAACGCGACAAGCCGAAACTGGTCACTATGACGGGCTTTACACCAGTGCACTGTAGTCGCGATCCAAACGGGCAACTAGGGTAAAGCCTACGGACGCGAGCAACTTCGACTCACAAAACTCTTGCAGTGGATTGCATCATAAACAATCGCATCTTTTGGTAGGGTTGACTTAGACTGTTTTTCTATAAGAACCAAAGACCTGAGTTTCTGATATTCATTTCCACTCGATACCTCAACGCATTCTTGAGATAAAGGATCATGACAGACAGACAGACAACGGAGCGCTATATATACATTCACAATATCTCCGTTTTGACCTATCCTACACATCAAACTTAAGCTCTTTCCACGTCCTACCAACATCGCTCCGCCAAAACCGTGCGTCCCCAGATTTATCTGAGTTTTTTATTCCACTTGTGATAAGGAATCCTAAAAAATACAAAAAAGTCTGTACCCACTGACCAATTCACTGCAGCGGTGACCTCCAGCCTCTAGGTCACGAAGAGCGATATATTAGAAAGACACAATAAAACGAGAATATATACAATTATGTACCGTTCTCAAATATATTTTTATTTAAATGAACTGTAAATATCGTATTTAAAAAGCAAATAAAAACACGAAAATTAGTGGTAATTTTGTGTGCGTTTTTGTCAAGGATAGGACGTGTTCAGCTTGGTATAAGAGTGACAATAATATCAGAAATTATGTTAGGACATTCTTTTTAAATATATTTCTTGTACTAATTCAAAAAACTACTAAGCCCGGCTCGGCTTTTCATCAGGCATTGAGTCATTTTCCGGATAAGAGGGAGGCGGTGCACAGTGTCCGGCGCGCCGCCTGAGAGATTTTGGAGAGGTGGATTTTAACTCCCACCCCTCCCCCAGAGAAGTAGCCTCAACAAGGCCTTTTGTTCCCTGGGCGTCTGGACGAATTTGGCTTCCCAGGCCCGGGTGGAGCAATCAGAGGGACACTCCGGGGGTTTTTAGTCAGTAGGAGTCTGACACACCTGGGTCACTGCCCTCGCAGCGTTCCTGATGCTCCTAAGCAGGATTTTCACCGGGATACAAAAAAAACTACAGTTATTTTATCATGCCAGTGTAAAAAAAAACAGGCAGTGTTTTTTCCACCAATTAACTATGTGCAACTGACATTGTTGTAGTTTTTTCCCAAATAAGGACTTCAAGAAGATATTTCAAAGTCGGTATAAGTGTGTAATCAAGCTTTATTAGTAATTGAATAATGAATGTATTGTCCTAATAAGTACTAAATACGTAACCACATTTCAGGTCGCCATGCGTCATGGTTTGGCTGGGATTGTCTCCGTTTAAGTCAATTGTCCCTGCGTTCCGTACGGTCGGATTTTTCTTTCCTATCAACTTGCCCTACTCCGGCATATATAAGAAAAACTTATTTAGGTCCTAATAAGGTACAATCACATTCTAAAACAAAAATAGAAACACTAGAAATATGAATACACAATAAAATAGAACTAATAGCAATTTGTGCCAGAGATGGGCAAAATGTAATCTTAATAATGATTAACGATTACAAAATGTAGTCGTAATATTAATTTTCTTGATTTGTAATCATGATTAAATCCGTTTAAAACGTTAAGGAATCATACATGTGTATGTAATCTGGGATTCTGTAATGTTTAAAACATAGATGAGCAAAATGCAGTCATATTCATGATAAAAGACGCATAATGTAATCGTAATCATTTTTATTAATCTGATTACATTTTGCCCATCTATGCTTTTTGCATAAATTAAGACGCAAAATGTAACTCTTCAGCTTTTTGTCATAGAGGATGTAGCTCTGAGTTCGTGGCTCAGATTTCATCTATCTATGAAGACACTTAGGCTAAAATGATATATATGTATATATGATACAGCCCTAATCAGATACTCTTTCATTAATCGAGTCTTCAACTCTTGTCCCGATTGAAAGCTTCACGATTGTGGTACCCCTAGTAAATTCTACGTGACTCACATTTAACATTTGAAGTTATTATAATTAATTGGTATTGTGATATACAAAATACATGCGTCTATCAATATATGTAAATTTATTGTTGTTATTATAAATTTTTAATTAAACACACACCAAAGAGCCTAGCGGTCTTATACAATTCGAGTTCTCACAAGTGTTGACCAAAATAGTGTTGATTCAATTAAAATAAATCAATGATGGACACGTATTCACACGCGGTAATTATTGAAACTGCTTTTTATAATAACATTACTTCCTATAAATAATATTTGTGCCTCTGGTATTATCGAAATTACCCAAAGCTTTCGTCATTCTGTAGCGAACCGAAAACGCAGCGAAAGCGAAACGTTACATTTTCATTTTTTAATGTACGGTATTGTATGGAACATGTCAAACTGATAAACGAAAGCGAACTTTAACTTTTCTTACAACTTTTAAGTTAAGCGTTATTGACACTTAAAACTTTTAAATTAAGTATTGACTTTGCTTATAAATGTTAAAATAATCTTTAACTATGTTTATGACTTTTAAATTAAGATTTAACTTAGTCATTCCATTTTTCACATTTTTAGAGAAACATACAACAATATATTATATAAACAATAACAAAATACACAAAAATACATCTTTGTTTTTAAATTTTAAATGCTTTAGTTTTAATTACAACTTTAAAACTAAGCTTAACTTTTTAATATAACTTTAATTTCACATTTTTAGGGGTAATTATTTTTCATGTACCTTTATATTGTTCTTTAATTTAAATTTATAAATTAAATGTAGTGCTAAAGTACTAATACTTCATAAAGAATTAATATGTATGCCAAAAATTTAAAAGAAGTTTGTTTTGCTCGTAAAAACACTAAGATTAAGGGCGGCTTGCACTAGCAAATTAAGTCTAGTTTAGACTTTCATAAAATGCTATTTAGCGCTTAACTGTACTTATAGTTTTGCACTGAATAAAAACCCAGTTGTAACAACGCTTAAACTCAAATCATCATTAAGATGGAATTAATGTACTTCGATTAATTAGCGTCTATAAAAGCTTAAACTAGACTTAATTTGTTAGTGCAAGCCGCCCTTAGATGTAATAAGATTAAGATTTATTAAGATTATAATATTTGAACCTAACTCTACGTTGAATACCAAGTGAACTAAGTTTGTTTAAATGAATATTATGTGTGTTTAAGCCTTTTATCCTACATCTCTTTTCTTATTTACCGAATTGTATTTGAAAAAAAAAAATTTTAACAGTTGATCATAAATTAATAAAAAGCAGAATACATTTAAATAAATATGGTTATAAGAATGTTTACATTAGCATGGGGGGGGAGGTAAGAGCTTTTTCACACTGGCTCGACATAGTGACAACAATACACCTGATGGAATGTACTGTGTAGTCCAAAAACGAAAACGACCATCAAAGGATGAAAATCCATTGATAGTCTTCGTCGTCATGTCGGCCCACATATACCGCGACTGAAGGTCTCTAGGTATATGAGCTACTGAATATACACAAGCTGATCCCGAAACACGACAGGAGAAAGCAAGTCACTATGATGATCTTTACACCTGTATACTGTGGTCATGACCCAGTTCGGGCAATCGCCCTACCACCAACTTTACGACAGCTTTGTTCACTTTTGCTGACAAGGGGGATAGGGGCGTAAATAATTCTAATAAATTTGGTTACGTAATACTTGAACGACCCCTAAGATATTTTACAATTTAGCGGACATAGCCGACGGAAAATCGAGTATTACCTGGTTTATCACACAAAAGGCATTTGACCTCAGCCATGCAGGAATCTGCATTGTATGGTTTATGATCGCTCTATTCAATAAAATAACAATTCACAACTATCGTATTTATATTAACAACAGCTTCCGTATTTGTTAATGTTTATTTTATTGTCGAATTAAGTCCATGAAGGTGTTTCTGGTCGTAAATCATTTACGCATCATCTCGAGGGCTGCTGAGGTTCGAAAAGTAATAGCGGCTGACCATAGCTTCAGCTGCGGCTCTCGCTTTGGCCACTTTTTCACGAGTTGTGAAGTAGTTTTAATTATCTCTACACATTATCTATTTTTGTGCTGGTATAGAGAATATCTACTACATAAACAGCGTGGTATCCTTTTTAACCCCCAAAGGGAAAAGAGGGGTGCTATAAATGTATAAGTTTATCGCACCGCGGTTTTGGAGGGACCTGTGTAACAAACCCAAAGAGGTAGCGTGAAAAAGACTTTTTGCTCCCCGAGCGTCTGGATAAATTTAGTTTCCCAGGCCTGGGTGGAGTAATCAGAACGACATCCCGAGGGTTTTTAGTCAGTAAGAATCTGACACATAAGGGTCGCTTCTTTTACAGCAACCCTGATGATCTTATGCAGGAATTTCCCCCGGGATACCAAAACTAATAGGTGTTGTTATTATTTTCACTCTAATTGACTTATTCTTGTTTCTTTTTTATTTTAATACTAGCTGATCCGGCAAACGTTGTTTTGCTATATAAGGTTTTGTAATATCTTGTACGATGTTCATTGAAATTAAGTGAAGTCAAAGACAATTTTGTTCACAATTAAATACTCTTAATCAACAACACATTTATTTGGATAAAGATTAATATTACGTTGATGCAACTCTTAACAAATAATGCATTAATTTCGATCAAATTTGTTTACCATAAAAACGGTTCTAGTGACTTAATCTTAAAAGATAGACATATACTGTTGCGGATATTTTTTTAGATCATTTCAAGAGGAATAATTCTTTCTTACATATATTTTTGGTATCTTGAAGCGTTTTTGCAGCGCACGCAATGGAAGCCCTCAAGGATGGATAATTTTCCCCGTTTTTTTCACATTTTCCATTATTTCTTCGCTCCTAATAATTCCATCGTAATGTTATAAAGCCTTCCTCGATAAATGGTCTATTCAACTCAAAAAGAATTTTTCAATTCGAACCAGTAGTTCCTGAGATTAGCGCGTTCAAACAAACAAACAAACAAACTCTTCAGCTTTATAATATTAGTATAGATGTTTATTTTGTGGGTTGAATTGTTTACGTTTCTGTTACATGATATTATGGCCTTAAACGGCGAAACAAATTAATATATTTTACTTTTCGACTTTTTATTGTTTTGTAGCATGTTAGCCACTGGCCGCTCTTAATATTATAAAAATAAAATAAAAGGATATTTTAATTTTTGTCGTTAATAAATTAGCGACTTGAAGTAGGAAATGTCTTCACAATCAGTCCTAATTGCAAACCAATTATACAAATTAATGGCGATATTAAAACTGTTGCGAAAGAGGAACTATTGTTCAAGATTACAGATCGATATGTAATTAATATAATTACTTATGATTACGCATATCAAGTTATAAGACACGGGATACGATAACTTAGTTACAAATTGTTTCATTGTTTGAACTAGGGTCGAGATTTAACAGGGATTTTTTGGGATTCGAAGCTGCTCGCGTCCATAGGCTTTACCCTAGTTTCCCTACACGTGACTCCTGGGTGGTGCTAAACGAGCAGCAGCGAGGTGGTAGGGCGCCGGTGCCCGTCTGGATCGCGACCACAGTACATGGGTGTAAAGCCCGTCATAGTGACCAGTTTCGGCTTGTCGCGTTTCGGGATCAGCTTGTGTATATCCAGTAGCTCATATACCTAGAGACCTTCAGTCGTGGTATATGTGGGCCGATATGTCGATGTAGACTATCAATGGATTTTCATCCTTTGATAGCCGCTTTCGTTTTTGGACTACACTGTACTTACAATCAGGTACTCTGTAGTCACTATGTCGAGCCAGTGTAAAAAAATAGGGAGGTGGGCGGTGACCTGTTGCTGCCGGTACTCGTTAGCGTAATGTTCAGCAGCGACAAAGCATGGCAGACAGTTTTCTCCTATAGTGAGATAGTGATGAAGATTAAGGAGGCGGCGGAGTGGAATGTGAAGGCTATTGCCAACCCCGAAAACCCAATCCGCCGCCCCGCCAGCACAAAATGATGAAGTTGGACCTTCTCTCGAGGCCCTCCTATGGGCATAGGTGTGTGAAAGTACGCGCACACTGCCACCGTCATGTATGGGCGGTGGACACCCTCAAATACCACTGTCCGCCTCAATGTCACGGCGGGGTGTTGCGCAGATAGTAGCGCGCAAACGTCCCATAGGCTACCCGTTCTCCGGCGCCGAATGGCCAGGGTAGAGGAGTAGACTCCCTGGTCCGTTCGGCCGCCTTCTTCTGAGATTAAATCATCTAATCTATTTATTATTAATTACTAGCTGTCCCCGTAACTTCGTTCGCGTAGGAGTATTTCTTTTGTTATGATAATATTTCATCAATATTTAATCATTTGAACAATTATATACACCTTTTTTTAAATAAATGATTCTCGTAACTTTTTTTTAAATTAATTTATAGGCGAACGCTTGACCTCAATCACACCTGGTGGAAGGTGAAGATGAGTCCGATGATGAACCGCGTCCGCCCAACAAATGCCTATTCACTCTTCTCTTAAAGACTCCCAGGTCATAAAATCGCTGGAATATTGCCACTGGAAGCATATAATGTAGAAGCGAATCTTCTCGTGCGGATATAAGGAACATCCACCACATACGGATGGTATCCGACACGATGTCTAGTGGTTTTGTGATGGAATGGGGCTGGTGGAATCAAAGAATGAACTTTTGAATAGACACGATTTTTTTGTTTGAGGATTGATTTAAACCAAATTAACACTAAATGTTAAAGGCAACTTGTCACAATATGCACGCTACAGTCTATGCGTTTTGAATATCTGATTCTGGTTAGAAACTTTTGAGACTAACTAAGCAATCCCGTATTTTTACTTCGTTACCTCGACCTTTTTGAGTCTTTAGGATAGAAAGGCGACAGAAGACTACAGTTGTAGGTTGACCTAGAATGTGACCTAACTAAAGACCTTTATAAAATCTTAAATGATAAGGTTAAATATTTGAAAGTGACTCGAAATCCACAAAGGCTAGGCCGTCCCGGGCGCCTATTTATTAGGTCTACAAATGTATCCACACCTACGATAATTATCACAATTTATTTTGAATTTCTTGTTTGCCATCTAATACTTACATATCGGGTGTTAACACTACAAATAAATAATAAAAATATATTGTATTTCATATTGGGAAATGTTATGTAGACATATATACAGGATGATTTTATAGACGAGGGAGATATTTCAGAATACAATAATTTGTACCTTCTTATAACTAATAAAAATGTAAATAACAATATTCCCTAACAAATCATAAAGAAACATTGATGAACAAATGAGAATTGATCCGTAAAAAGTTTGGACACTGCAGCGCGTGTGGCGCACGATTGAATGGCATGTAGATAAAATTTCTTTTACGTAATTTTAGGTAAACAGGTAATTGACTCGTTACCCTTTTGTACTTTATCCTGGCTTAGGAGAGACATATTGTTATTTATTCTATCATGTGTGTCATTGCCCCTCAATATGTTGACTATAGATTACTTTGTTTTAATAGAAATATTAAGATAACACTATTCCATTATATTTGGAATTAGAATCGAATGCTGAATATCCGCCTTGAATATCTCCCTCGTCTATAAAATCAGTCTGTATATTATACTAGCACGATAAAATAACTAAAGTTGCATGTGATGGGGATAAAAAAGTATTGACAGTTGGCGCCGTCAGGCTGGCCCCTATATACCAAGACAAAAACTGATCTAACACTACACACCGCCTCCAACTCTTACGGGCAGCATATTCCATCAAGTCTACCGTTGACCAGGATCCTACAAATAAGCCTTTCCTCGGAGAAAATATACTCATATATGTCTATGGTATTTGCTCTTTAGCAGAGGCCCCTTCAACCAGAGATGGGCAAAATGTAATCTGATTAATGATTAACGATTACAAAATGTAGTCGTAAATTTAAATTTCTTGCTCTGTAATCGTAATTAAATCCATTTAAAACATTAAGAAGTCATAAATGTGTACGCAATCTGGGATTCTGTAGTGTTTAAAACATAGATGAGCAAAATGCAGTCATATTAATGGTAAAAAACGGAAAATGTAAACGTAATTATTTTTGTTAATCTGATTACATTTTGCCCATCCATTCCTTCAACGCATTACAATAAAATCTGCCAATCTTTGCCTTGGTCCATGTACCTTGGAAATTTATTGTAAAAATTATATTTCAATGGACATTTAGTAATGTATTATTATTACTGGCAGGCTCGCGCTTGACCTCAATTTCACCTGCTGGAAAGTGACGATGAGGCCGACGATGGAGGGATGTAGGGAGGAACTAAATCATACAACTCGGCCGCAAACTCTCCAAAGTTAAGTCTATAGAAAACCGAAAGGCAAGCCTCTCTACGCCGGTGTTCCAAGCTGAGTAGTTTACGCGACGTAAGAGCCTCATCGGCATTGAGCCAACAAGCTCGGCGATCAATTAAGTCCAAAGCTACCAAATAGTGTTTGGCGGAGGCGTCCCAAAGGTGGCAGCAAAACTCCACACACGACCGCACTTGCGCTTGATACAGGTTAAGAATTTAGGTCGGTGTAAAATACCGCCTGACATTGAAAAGAATACTCAGTTTCTGAGCAGCTGTTTTAGCCGTTGCTTCAAACATTAATTCATTCCTTAAGAAAATACGATGCAGCAAACAGGAATACAAAAATACATGTAGAAAGATTTTAGTCTTTCAAATGAAATGAAAAAGTATTTATTCCGCCACAAATCAACAAAAACCCAGAAATTTAAATGCAGCAATACAAACAACACACAAAAACAAATGAAAATACAAAACATATAAATATGGCGAAAATGGGACCTTCATCCGCCTAAAGCTACAGAGGTAGTCTGCAGCGCCGATTTTCGAAAGGGCCCCGGCCGTGTCAAATCATTTATTCAGCACAATTAAAAATACAGATTCAGTTTTAAATATATGTAAATATATCACCACGACCGTCACAATAACTTATTCTCTCATTCAAATTTGTCTCCCACTCTCCAATACTTTCTATCCCTTTCACACTCTTACACTGTACCTTATCATTTCATATTATTAGCATCATATTTTCCATTCCAATCACATTCCTACATATATAGACACACAATCACATAGAGCGACGGACACACGCTAAACTCACGACGCCCCGTTTTTTTCTGTAGAGGGTTAAACAAACGATTATGTAACTAATATTTCTGTTTATCACAAACTATAATTCCTTTGTGTAATCCATCGCGTGATAGAAACTGTTTACTTCGTTACGTAATGTTCGAGATTACTCTAATCGACCTCTGGGTAAATAATTTTAATCAATATTATAATTATGTGTAAGGTGTATTTTACAAACAGTGCCATTAGTTTCCGTTTCTGTCTATAGTGTGATCAAAGCTAAAACATGATATCCTAGAATTATTATAGAATATCGTCTGGTTACATTTTTAAATATTTAAAAGAATCAATTGAGAGTATGTTTATTTTTATTTTTTTTATTGTAAAGCATAACGGTATAACGCCGTCTAGATGACGGGCATTAAAAAGGATGGTACTCGTACAGTAAAGACGTACGTCTGGTCTTAATTAATGTGTAACGAAATTATTAAAATATCAGGAAGGATTATTGTAAAATGTAAGGTGTATTTTACAAACAGTGCCATTAGTTTCCGTTTCTGTCTATAGTGTGATCAAAGCTAAAACATGATATCCTAGAATTATTATAGAATATGGTCTGGTTACATTTTTAAATATTTATAAGAATGAATTGAAAGTATGTTTATTATTTTTTTGATTGTAAAGCATAACGGTATAACGTCGTCTAGATGACGGGCAATAAAAAGGATGGTACTCGTACAGTAAAGACGTACGTCTGGTCTTAATTAATGTGTAAGGAAATTATTAAAATATCAGGAAGGATTATTGTAAAATGTAAGGTGTATTTTACAAACAGTGCCATTAGTTTCCGTTTCTGTCTATAGTGTGATCAAAGCTAAAACATGATATCCTAGAATTATTATAGAATATGGTCTGGTTACATTTTTAAATATTTAAAAGAATGAATTGAAAGTATCTTTATTATTTTTTTTGATTGTAAAGCATAACGGAATAACGTCGTCTGGATGACGGGCATTCATAAGGGTGGCACTCGTACAGTAAAGACGTACGCCTGGCCATGGTTATTCTGTGAGGATATTATTAAAATATAAGGAAGGATTATTCACAAGGAATATGAGTCTGATTAATATTATAGCTAATGTAAGGAAATGGGAATAAATGATATACGAGGAGAGTTGTTTTTGTTAAACTTCTGAACATCGATATTAAAAAGGAATATGAGTCGGGTTATTGTTAAAACTGTGCTAATGAAATGAGAATAAATGATGTACCTATGAGAAGAGTTGTGTTATCATTTCTGAATGTCGATAGCCGATATCAAGCCTGTTCCATCCTGTAGCCCGGTGCACGATGCGCTCGGAGGTTTACCCCGGTGGTTTTAATCGGTGAAAGACCAACACACCGAGGAGCCTCAGCGCCCTTTGACGGCCCATAACGGGTTTCCCCCGGGTTACTAAAGTAGCCTAAGCAAGTTTAGTTTTTTTTAATCATAATTCGGCACAGTGTCCTCACCCGCCTGAAGGTTCAGTATAAAAAAACGACAAAGGCTATCAACAGTAAAGTTAAAATCTATCTCGCTGTTACCAGGCCGAGCTACACAAATCTATACTAATATTATAAAGCTGAAGAGTTTGTTTGTTTGTTTGAACAAGCTAATCTCAGGAACTACTGGTTCGAATTGAAAAATTCTTTTTGAGTTGAATAGACCATTTATCGAGGAAGGCTTTAGACTATATAACATCACGATGCAGCTATTAGGAGCGAAGAAATAATGGAAAATGTGAAAAAAAAACGGGGAAAAATATTCACCCTTGAGGGCTTCCATTGCGTGCGCTGCAAAAGCAGTTCAAGATACCAAAAATATATGTAAGAATGAATTATTCCACTTGAAATGATCTAAAAAAATGTCCATGACAGTGTATGTCTATCTTTTAAGATTAAGTCACTAGAACCGTTTTTATGGTAAACAAATTTGGTCGAAATTAATGCATTATTTGTTAAGAGTTGTATCAACGTAATCATATTAATCTTTATCCAAATAAATGTGTTGTTGATTAAGAGAATTTAATTGTGAACAAAATTGTCTTTGACATCACTTAATTTCAATGAACATCTTAGAAGATATTACAAAACCTTATATAGCAAAACAACGTTTGCCGGATCAGCTAGTATCTCATAACGGTTCATTTAAAGAATCCCAAACATAGAATGTTTAGAACACGCTCGCAGGAAGACTATTTTACAGTCCAACGACTCGGCTGCAGTAAGAGTTAAAGAACTTTTGGGAGTCGAAGCTGCTCGCGTCCGTAGGCTTTACCCTAGTTTCCCTACACGTGACTCCTGGGTGGTGCTAAACGAGCAGCAGCGAGGTGGTAGGGCGCCGGTGCCCGTCTGGATCGCGACCACAGTACATGGGTGTAAAGCCTGTCATAGTGACCAGTTTCGGCTTGTCGCGTTTCGGGATCAGCTTGTGTATATCCAGTAGCTCATATACCTAGAGACCTTCAGTCGTGGTATATGTGGGCCGACATGAAGATGTAGACTATCAATGGATTTTCATACTTTGACGGTCGCTTTCGTTTTTGACTACACTGTACTTACCATCAGGTACTCTGTAGTCACTACGCCAAGCCAGTGTAAAAAAAAAACTTCTTGGTCCTGGCCGGGATGTGAGATACCGTATACGGTGACTCCGTAGACCCGCGTGCATAGTTCTATTATGGAAAGGAACGAGTGGAGTAAGGTAAAATAATTCTTCAGAACACTAGCCACTCGAACAGCCTTCTATTGCTTGCTAAAAAGGTCTTACGCTTTAGAAATTGTTGACAAAGGAACGCAATTAACAACGGCAATTCTAAAGCGTAGTAAACCCAAACATATTAAAATAAAAGTACAATAAATACGTTTCGAGTACATACACTACGCAACTTCCTTAAATAATTATATATTAATATATAGAGAAACAATCATTTTTTGTATCTTTGACGTCGACCCCCAGTGACTTACACATCCTCATACGAACCATTGGATCCGGTTTGGAAGAAATACCGCGTCATAACATATATTTTTTAATTCGTAATTAAAATTCTAGTCATTCTGAGGAAAATAAAATAAATCTATCTATTTTATACATATACTAACCGTACCCGCAACTTCGTTCCCGAGGAAGAAGTACTTTTGCTATAATAACAAATATTTGAAGCTGAATTTTTTGTATAAATGATCATTGATTTTTTTTTAAATTACAAATAAGCTTGTACTTGACTACATTCTTACCCGATGGAAAGTGATGATGAGGCCGATGATAGAACGCGCTCACCTAGCGTATACAGAATCCCTCGTCGTTTGAAAATTCCCATGGCATAAGATGTTGGAAAAACAGACGCAGGAAGCGAATTCCATTACTGCGCTGGATACTGCGCACCGCCTCCTTCTCATCCGGGCAGTAGACTTGAGGGGTCTATTGTCACCGGGAAATGTCGCGCTCGCTCAGGGCGTACGCGTCCCTCCGACGACGACTGGTCAGAGAGGATGTTCACTTTTTGACCCTTTCAGTGACCTCGCAGAAGAATGCTGTCTCTTGTCATGCCTCTTTGCTGTCGACCATGGTTTTTACCACCGCCGGCAGCGAAAGGTTGTCACCAGTGCGATCGTGCACGATCTCCCTTTCCTCAGCCCAGGCTGGGCACATCTTATCCTCTAAGCTACCACAGTCATGAGCATAAAAAAATGTTACTAAGGCATGTAGACGCCACCCGATACGTGCTTGTGTTAAACGCCCTAAGGGTCGTTATGGTGTTACGGGACACACGGGGTAAAGGGTGTGCGCGCGCTATGGATGCTCTTGCTAATGCAGTCGACTACCGAGACCCAAGGCTAGAGTACGTGCGTGTGCGTCGCAGTTCGGTGTGCCTAAAAGTGCAAATAAACAGTAAAATGCCAAGATCCGTGCCTTTTTATCAACTCGCCCACGACCGCCGATCATATTACGATTTTTTCAGAAATGAACTTTCCAAGGAGGTAAGGAATTTCTACTGGGCAACGCCGCGCCGAGGCACTATAGCAAGTAACAAGTAAATGGAAGCTCTCTAAAAATGTTAATTTCGTTCTCCCTATCAGCAATATATTAACAAGCAGTAAAACTATCGTGATCGACCTTTTTTGGTAAACTTGGGAGAAAATGCACGTGTGCGAACACTGCCCGGGTCCGCTGATCCACAATATGGTTCATTTGTCAATAATCAGCGTTGAAAAAATAAGCTTGCCCTAGCTGGCTCGTTATCACAGTACACAAGAGATCGCAAGATTAGCTTGTAACTCATACACCTGAAGACGGACTCTGTTAATATATTTTCATCCTTTGATAGTCCCTGTGGTTTTTGGACTACACTGTACTTACGATCACATGTACTGCAGTCACTTTGTCAAGCCAATGTAAAGCTGAAAGTAAGAAGAAAACCGTTGTAATATTATACTTGTAATTGTTAAGTATTCTTCGAGAAATTTTCAATTATCACCTTGGATCGATGTCCTCGTCTACTGGCGTGTCAAAAGCATAAATGAGTCAACAATTGTTTAGTATAATTTATAGAAATAGGCGTGGGTAGGAGCAATTATATATCGCCCGTTGCATTAGACAGACATGAAAGCCTTGGTAGAAGTTACACTAAGAGGTTTAAGTGAATTTCTACATTGAAACGTCGACCATTTTAACTTATTTCATGGGTTGGGCGTTCTTTTAGGATTGGCTGGGATTTATAGATGGTATATTGAACTTTGTTTACATTTTACTCGAATAACATAAATAGAAAGAAAGAATCTATATTTATAAAACAAAGTCGGGTATGTTCGAACACTCATAACTCGAGAATGGCTGGACAGATTTTCATGGTGTTTGGTTTGTTTTATTTGTCTCCGTCCCGAATAGCAAAATATCTAGTAAAATAATGGAAAAGTGACGAAAAATATAAAAATAAAGAAAAAACATTTTACTATACAAAATGTCCACGGGTTTCGTAATTGTCAACTAATTACTTGCAAGCAAGTAATTACACGACCAGTAGCGTTCATTCCATAGATGCATGCAAGCATTGCATGCCTTTATCATAAATTAGTCTGGAATAAATTGCTTAAAGTTTATATTCATATCTATTCTACGTTCACGCCGTCTATCTTTCCTATGAAAGGAATATAATATTTACTATCATAATATAATATTCAAATTAATTACATAAATTCTGCCTAACCTGTCCAAATACCTTATGCACGTCATTGGTCACGATATAGTTCCAGCAATCGGTCTACCACATCAAATTGCTTTTATCGGCTATCTTTTGGGACGTTCACAGCACGCGTTTAGTAGACATACGAATCAGGCTTTCATAATAGTAAATAAAGCAACAATGGCGCCTGTAGTTTGGTTTTCGTATGTAGTAAGCGTCAGGGTCAATCGGAAATTGATTTCCGACAAAATACAAAGGTTATTTTTACTATAAAAAATGTACTCATCGTATGTGTTTATAAACGTAACCTTTTTACACAATTAATATGCAGTAGCGACATTTTTTATGCGTTATGTTATCACGCACGTCAAGTGAATATACTTTAAATTCAATATTATAATAAGAAAGAAGAAATCGGTTGTATGCAAGCCAGACTCGCAGATTGAGAGCTCCGTACAAATAAGCTATTTAATTAGTACATTACTGTAACGGAAAGATAGACCAAACTTAGAAACATACTTAACTTTGCCCATACATTGCTGTCCTTATATATATATATTTTTTTTAATTTATAGACGAACGCTTGACCTCAATCACACCTGGTGGAAGGTGAAGATGAGTTCGAAGATGAAACGCGATCGCCCAGCAAATGTCTATTCACTCTTCTCTTAAAGACTCCCAGGTCATAAGATCGCGGAAATACGGCTGCTGGAAGCATATTCCACTCCCTAGCCGTTCGCATGATAAATGTAGAAGCGAATCTTTTCGTGCGAATATAAGGAACATCCACCACATATGGATGGTATCCGACACGATGTCTAGTGGTTTTGTGGTGGAATGGGGCTGGTGGAACCAAAGAATGCAGTTCCTGAGAACACTCATTTCTCATTTTTGAGAACTTTAAGGCTAAGCAAAGTCGAAATAGCGTCCATAAATCCTAGCCTCACTACATGTACCTGACTAGCACTTACACGTTTTTCTCTCTTTGAGTTACACCAACCCTTTAAATATTTTTAATAAACTTTCATATAACACTTTCTTTTAAAAACTGTCACAGGTATATCCATAGAAAGTAAACTAAATGATAAACTTTAAATTTTATTGCCTGCGTGAATATAAAAGAAAAAAAATCAATATACATATATATATATCTTGCTGTGACGTGCATAGGATATTTGGACACAGAAATCGCGTAATTAATTGGAATATTATATTATGGCAGTAATTATTATATTTCTTTCATAGAAATGATAGATGGCGTGAATATAGAATAGATATGAATATAAATGGTTGCTTTTTTGTTCAACTTTAAGCAATTTATTCCAGATTTATCTATCGTAAGGGTATACGCTTTTATGCATCTATGGAATGATCGCTAGTGATATAAATAGGTATGATGCCCTTCTAATGTTAATATTGAAGCTCTCTTGCCTACATAAATGCCATGCCTAACAGGGTCCATAATTGATATCAATAAATAAAAAATATATCTGTATACACTGTGGAGTGCAATAAATAATTTGAATTGATTTGAAAGTTGTTAAAAAATGTATTTTATGCTAATTTCTTGGCCAGAAGTGTAGAGGCAAACGTTCCCAGACACTGTTATTATTTAGATTTTGACGGATTACATTGACTCCAATCCGCAAAGTTCATTTGAACTTTGAAGAGCGGCTTATCATTAAGATCTGTATCGCTGTTTCTACGTACCTTGAATGTCAAGGCAGGACAACTCGTGAATGTGCTGCCAAAATATTTATTTAATGACTAAAAGAACTGGACAAATAGCTTAACGTATCGATTGTCGGTTTTCGTAAACTGCTTCTCGTTTCCTTTCATTTCTGTGGCTAGATTTTGGCACAGGGTCCACAGCACGTCTGATGGTAGGCACGATTACCAACAGCAAAGAAAACCATCGACAGCCGAAGCGATCATGCCGGCCTTCAGAAATATCTCTTAACACTTCGCTTAAAAGACCCAATATCATAGGATGACGGGAACACGCTCGCCGGAAGACCATTCGACAGTCCAACGTCTCGGCAATAAAAGTTAGAGGAAGTTAAGATATTATTTTCCTATCATTGAGTTACTTGATACTAAATTTTGAAACAATTAAACTATCAAAGAGAGATGTATTTCTTCTACAACTAAAAAAGCTGGCTATTTATTAACAGCTGATCCGATTTTCTTTAATTATGGTTAAAAACGTTCTTGATTCAGTTTGCTTTCCAATATAAAAACCAAAATTAAAATCTGGTCATTCATTTAGAAGCTACGATGTCTCCGTTTGACCTACAAATACATAGATACACGCGTTAAGTTTATAAAACTACTAGCTGTCCCGGCAGACCTTGTTCTGCCCTATTTCTCTAAAACAAAGTCACATTGTTTTTTTTTATGTTAATAGCTATTGGCCTGTCGGCTGTTTTTTGAAAATTGTTTGAAGGAACCTGGCCTTAATGCTATATGTATAAAAATTGACAAATATTGACATTAATATTTATACGTCACTCAATAATTGTTTTGCCTTCCCGGAACCCGTCCACTAACATTTAAACTTTATGCTATGGTGTTAAAGTTCAAATTGACTTATAACAAATCTTTTGTATGAGAATATAGAAAAGTGTTGTTTTTAGACTGTTTCAGATAATTTTTTAAAATCTTCTCTCTGTTATAACCTTCCCCAGACTTCAATAAACACAACAAAAAAGAAATCAGTCAAATCGGTTCAGCCGTTCTCGAGTTTCGCGGTTATCAAGACACTATAGCTGATCCGGCAAACGTTGTTTTGCTATGTAAGGTTTTGTAATATCTTCTAAGATGTTCATTGAAATTAAGTGATGTCAAAGACAATTTTGTTCACAATTAAATACTCTTAATCAACAACACATTTATTTGGATAAAGATTAATATTATTACGTTGATACAACTCTTAACAAATAATGCATTAATTTCGACCAAATTTGTTTACCATAAAAACGGCTCTAGTGACTTAATCTTAAAAGATAGACATATACTGTCGCGGACATTTTTTTAGATCATTTCAAGAGGAATAATTCTTTCTTACATATATTTTTGGTATCTTGAACCGTTTTTGCAGCGCACGCAATGGAAGCCCTCAAGGATGAATAAGTTTGCCCGTTTTTTTTCACATTTTCCATTATTTCTTCGCTCCTAATAATTGCATCGTGATGTTATATAGCCTAAAGCCTTCCTCGATAAATGGTCTATTCCACTCAAAAAGAATTTTTGAATTCGAACCAGTAGTTCCTGAGATTAGCGCGTTCAAACAAACAAACAAACAAACAAACAAACAAACAAACAAACAAACAAACAAACAAACTCTTCAGCTTTATAATATTAGTATAGATTCCTTTTGAGTCTGTGGTTAAAAAATAACATCACTTCTACATGAAAAACAGTGGTAAACATTATAATTATAATTGTATCTAAGGAAACCAAAAAATACTTATGTGTTCCTATTTCTGAAACAGGTATAAGTTGTTCACCGGTAAATTTATTGTAAAATAACAAGTCAAATTTACGAAAATGTAATAAATATATGAACGTAACAAACGTTATCATATCAGCTTCCATTTTAGGCATTCGCCGCACAACAATAACTGTTATAATATGTGTTGTGAATTCTAGAGCAATGTAACTTAATTGCCCGTTTAAAATGTTCACATGAAAACAATAAACCATTGTGCAGACATGTACATAACGATTCTCGTTATTATAATGAACGTTGGTATGAATAAAAAATAGATTTTCCAACTTTAGTTGTCGTAGCTTACATCCGGTTTGAAAATGGCCGAGTTTTCAGATGTTATAATACGTATTTTATATGATTTTGTTATGGGATATCTAAACAAAAACGTTTATCTTCTTTATTGGTTGATTTTTATTGTAAAGGTCTCCCATTTTTATCAATTGCCCATGTAAACCTTAAGCTGGACACTAGGTTATAGTAATGTAAAAAGATTCGTGAAATAAAAAGTTATTTGTCAAAAAAAATTAACTGTAACTCCCAAAAACATATTACAATATGTTTGTATTTATTGTACAAACAATATGCGTCAGGAAGATTTAATGACAATAACAACTAACAGATGAGTTACGTTCTATTTCACTTATTTTTTTCAATAAATGATCGACGTGTTTTTTATACTGACATACCTTTCTTGTTAATGCACTGACTAAAATAAAATTAACACTATATTTAAAGGCAGCTTTCCATAATACATTAGTGAAAACCACATATAAAACGGTTATGCCGATTCAGAGATTAGAGGGCACAAACGCGTACAGATCAATTAACGATTTTCATACATTTTTACGAAATTTTTCATTTAGATAATATTACATGGTTTGCTGAGGAACCGATTTATTATATATTTTGAAGATGGGCTTTCATGTTTTACATACAGAGATGGGCAAAATGTAATCTGATTAATGATGAACGATTACAAAATGTAGTAGTAATTTTAATTTTCATGCTCTGTAATCATGATTAAATCTATTTAAAATATTAAGAAATCGTAAATGTGTATACAATCTGGGATTTTCTAGTGTTTTAAACATAAATGAGCAAAATGCAGTCATATTAATGGTAAAAAACGTAAAATGTAATCGTTAATCATTTTCATTAATCTGATTACATTTTTCCGATCTATATTCACATATTTACTAACATATAATTTTCGCAGACGTACTCACAGGGTAAAGTTTGTAAGATTTTTTTTTTATTGAAAAATAAACAAAGAACTCTTTTCCCGGCAAAATGTATTTCCTCGAACACATATAGACAATAAGCTCAATTATATTACATGACGCGATTCGGACGGATGCGAGATGTCCCTGACACTGTATAGCAATTGAACAGTATGTCACATTTAAACATTATCTATAATAAATTAATTTTTGCTATACAATTTCAACGTTAATACGTCAAAATCAGCAAATATTGATAAATAATTATTTAGAAGTGATAGAAATATTGTATAATAATATATAGCTAACTTCACTCAAATCCAATATAGACCAAATATATAAAAAATTAAGTACTTATTTTCGCGGTCAAACATTCAATTAAAAATGTCAATAAAGATTTGCATCACAAGTATAATATATCACCACACCATACCTCTTTCGGGGTGAGCAGAATTGCATTAATAGCTGTATCCACTTTATCTTTATAAGTCGTTCCCAATGTTACCAGTAATGCAGCTGATCGCCGTTCTCAGGAAACTTACTCATGACATTTCTAGCAGACGACATGTGGAATTCCTCATGATGTTTTCTTTTACCGGTAACCATGTGGAGCCTAAATCTGTACTTAATCAAGAAAAACCCAGATGTACATGCTGGAATTTGAATCTAAACACACTTCGCGTAACCGAGTATGGTTACCCGTCCCTGATCCACTAGAGTCTAGTGACTAGAACACCACAGGTAAGATTTTGTTTTGCATTAATAAACAAGAAATAAACGAATCTCAAGTTTTTAGTGTCAATTCTTGTCTCCCTATCCACTATAGGTGTAAGCTGAGTTAAAAAAGGCCTTATAAAATCGTACCGTGTAAAATATACCATGTCACTGCTAATTGGTTAGTATCACTCGGGGTTCACGTAGTGAGAATTTCGCCCAAGGCGATAGTGGTGCGCTTTGTGTTCCCGCGCACCGCTCCAAGACAATGAAGGTGAGGGGGAGGTAGCTACACCACCCCTCTGCGAAATTTGTGCAGTGGCCTTCCCTAATAGCCAGGACGTTGCCGGGCGTCGAGAAAGCTGACACGGCTTTGCCCTTGGCGCCGGCAGACGGCTAGAAGGAACACCCTGGGGGTTTTAGTCGGTGCGAGTCCGGCACTCCGCGGGCCGGCCCTCACTGCCCCCTGACGGCCTATAACGGATTTCCCCCGGGTTACCAAAAAAGGGGGGCATTTACACATACGAACCCGACAAGATGCAACGACTGAAAAATTAAATTAGATGCAACAAGAAAAATTTTAACTTGACATACTGTTCTTTATATACTAAGCAACCCTGACAGTTGCCTCTGGCACATTGTAAGTACTTTCGTGCCAATTTACATAAACCTTGTTTAAGGATGTTCGAGATGACTCCGTTATGTAAGATTTTTTATATGCAAATGGATGAAAGCTACAATAACTGGCCCCTCTCCCCATCAATAAATATATTTTGCCAGGTCGCGACAAGTCTGTATATATCTTATAGCATAGTTGGTCAATCATACTGTAAAGGAGGTTTCGCACTGCGGCGGGTTCGAATATGGAAAATATGAGCCTAGAAAACTTATACCGACTTCGGATATTGTATTTCGCACTGTCACTAACCTAGGAATCTAGGAGCAAATTACAATTACCGCAAAGTGTTTTTCTTTTACTTGGAGAAATCCTTATAGGACCGTTTCAAACGCACTATAGGAGTGATGTGGTGACCGAGATGTGCTGGATCTCTATAGGCTAAAACCCAAATACATCTACCTCTATACATAGACTTAGGTCTGTAGGTCTCCTAACCAATTCACCACAGTCCTGTTATGCCGCATCCGTCGAGTACAAATCATGGAGAAAACGCTGCCTCCCCAATACTACTATTTTTTTTTTACACAGGCTTGACATAGTGACCACAGTGTACCTGATGGTAAGTACAGTGTAGTCCAAAAACGAACGCGACTATCAAAGGATGAAAAGCCATTGATGGTCTCCGTGGTAATGTCGGCCCACATATACCGCGACTGAAAATCTTTAGGTATACGAGTTTCTGGTTATACACAAGCTGATCCCGAGACGCGAAAGTCCAAAGCGAGTCACTATGACGGTTTTTAGAAACTCGATGTATGCAGAGCACGTCACAATGCTCTTCCGACATCTCATGGGTCGTTAGCTGGCCGCTCAAAGCCCACACACACCCTAAGCAACCACGACTCCAAAAACATCAGCCACACCACAAAGCGTTACATCTGTATCAATGCGATAGGAAATTCTACATAGTCCAGACAAGGTTTGGAACCTGTACACAATTAATCATAAAATAATACTATAGCTATGGTTTTCTTTTGCAAAACTAGCGGGTATATTTTTGTGAATTGATTTAGCTTAAATAATTTGATAAAATAACCGCGACCTGTATTGATACATGAAGCGTCTAGTTTGAAACCTGCTAAAACGATTTTTCGTACAAAATTACTTAATAGTCCTAATAGTAATTTGAAATGTTTTTATCAAAGCAAATATTATATATGTTTTTTTTTCTTTTTTGCTTTTTCACTCTAGAATAATAATTAAAGTACCTTATAAGAATGCGATTGTTAAGTCAAAGATTAATTATATTTTTTTATAAATTTATGGGATTTGAAAAATATATGTTATAACATGGTTTTTGAAATTAGACTCCTCATATAAAGATACCAGTTTTCCAACAACAAAGTAAAATTTTTACCTCAATCTAATTTATCTTTTAGTTACATCTACGTTCGGTATTTTCATAATTTATTTGTACGGAACCCTCGGTGCAGGACTTCGACTTGCATTTGGACGGTTTTTTCTATTAAAAGGAAAGAAATATTACAGTGCTGGACAAATTGGTAGCTGGGTCATCTACTTATGGAACCTGATACCCAGGTCTCACCTTATTATATTTATACATCTCGTTTTGTTTTAATAATAAGTAGTGGTCACTCGGTGGTTGGATTTTTTTTTTATTACTTATAGGCGAACGCTTGACCTCAATCACACCTGGTGGAAGGTGAAGATGAGTCCGATGATGAACCGCGTCCGACTAACAAATGCCTATTCACTCTTCTTTTAAAAACTCCCAGTTGATAAGATCCCGGAAATATGGCCGCTGGAAGCATATTTCACTCTTTAGCCGTGGTGGCTGCCGGCAGAATAGAATAGCACCCCCCTCTTCTTGCCGCGGTGTCGTAAAAGGCGACTAAGGTATCCCTTTAACACCGCCATTCAACCAGTTGTTCAGAGAAGGAAAACTCGACCAAACCTGCATCCCGCTCCCTCCCGATCGTGCTGGTTCTCCATTCCATCGGGCCTGAGGGAGCTCGGACGAGAGAGTGGTTTTCTGGCAGCGCGTCCAGCTATGTACTTAAATATCTCCTGCGCAATTGGCTGTTTCCGAAAACTGGACCTCGATTTTCTTAATCGGTGTTGAAACAGTCGCCGTAGCCGAACCCGGCTAGGACATCATCATCATCATTTCACTCTTTAGCTGTTCGCATGATGAATGTAGAAGCGAATCTTCTCGTGCGGATATAAGGAACATCCACCACATACGGATGGTATCCGACACGGTGTCTTGTGGTTTTGTGATGGAATGGGGCTGGTGGAATCAAAGAATGTAGTTCCTTTGAACACTCTCCACCGTACAACCGGTAAAAGACCGCGAGGCAGGCAACTCTACGTCGATGCCCGATGCTCTGCATTTTAATCTTAGTCAAAGAGTCGTCGCCAATAAGTCTACGAGCTCTACGATCAATCGAGTCCAAAACCGCCAACTGGTATTCTTCTTTAATCTGAATTCAACCATAATTAATTTAAATTGTAAGTTTGGACATTATTAAGGTTTTATTGTCAAAGAGACAAACAATATTATTCTTTCTCAATTTGACCACAAACTTTAACCATAAACAAAAGAATATATGTGTGTGCGTGTGTGGCAAATGCATGATAGTGTGTGTAATGATTTTTTTTATTGATTTAATGTATTTTTTTATGAATTATTTAAAAAAATAGCATTTTGCACTCCTTCTCTATATAAACTAAATAAGTGTGCCAAATTCCACACTCCTCCGTCAGCGGAATAATTTCAAAAAGGAGTACAAAGTTTTTGCTTCACGTATTAATGTATAGAATAATACATCGTGACGCTATGTCCCTTTCCGAGTGAGCAGGGAAACATTCATATCTGTTACCACTTTGCGCCTATAGGTCATGCCCAACGTGACCAATTGATCACCATTCTCAGTTACACATTATAATTCGAGTTTCCTCACGATATTTCCCTACATAAGTGATGTCCGGTACTTAATCTGGAAAAATCAGAGGTACTTGCCCAGATTCGAACCTATAACCTCTCACATTGCCCCGTGTGGATGCTGGTACTTTATACACTAGTTTACCACAGATATCATTTTAATTTATTATCTGTAATTATATATAGTAGATCAACTACGCCTACAAAATGTATATTCATTCGATTCATAAGTAAATTTAGGTACGCTTACCTAACCAACACGTCATGTTAGTGCCGCTGATCTAACTTGAATAGTTCAAGTTAAGGTTAAGTGAATTTAATTAAGTTCTACAGGCGTAAATTACTAGTGCTAAAGTTACTTCAGCGGATTTAAATGTAAATGACAGTTGATTTGGAATTATTCTAAGGTTTGTATCAACATTCACACGCACAGACAGTCACCGGATGTCCACTGCTGGGCACAAGCCTGCCCTAATGTTTTCCAGAGCGACCGGTCAGCAGCATTGCATTTAACGTTATGCTGTGATCTGGATCAAGTCGTCTGACTGCATTGTAGGTGGATATCCCACACGTTTTTTTAATCCTGACCATCCTGTCTCGATAGAGTGAACGCACCACATCTGATGGTAAGCATCGTGCAGTCCGAAAAGCGACAACGTCTATCGACAATAAAAAAAACTCTTCGGTACTCTCAGTGATCTACCCAGCCTACACAAGTATCTCTAATGGACCGATGTATGTGTACGCATACCACCAGACATGGTTTGGTCAGTATGCCGAGTAAGTCTAAAAGAATAGTGGATTTTTACGTCATAAAAAGCGCCCAATGTAAAAATTAAATTTCAAGTTTCTAGCTTCAATAGATTAAGCGATATGTCAGTCAGGACAAGTTTTCTTAAGCATAGAAAAATCGAAGGTGGTAAAAAAAAATACTACGATTAAATTTGGTATTTCCTACTTTCTTCTTCATTAGTCTATATCCATCTGCTGCTACCCACTTTGCGCCCTTCCCTACGATTTCGAGCTTTTTTTACCGAATCTTACTTACTGTAATTAATATCATCTAACCATCTGGCAGCTGACCAATACTCCTATATTCTGCTAACGGAATATATACTCCTTTTTTGCTTGAAAAATATATTTATACTACAAAACAATGACGCTTTGTATATGATACATTCGAATCAATATGTGGATTTTCTAAGATAATCAAACTAATGAATTGAGTCCCACATTGTTAACAACAGCCTCCAATATTTAATGGCTCGGCAATTATAAAATTACGTAGGCGTTTAATATTTTAAATGGTTTATTAAATGTATTGTCTTCGACTTCCTCCATTTTTAATATAGGTTATCAAGTTTTGAGAGGACCTTCGTGTCAATTAACAACTAATTGATAATTACAGTCATACTTTTTGGGGTTCCGTTACCCAAAGGGAAAATATTAGGGATAATAGAGAAGTTAGAGGGGAGAAAACCTAGAGGCAGGAGTCTTAAGCGGTGTCGAACCTAGTTTCTGAACAGCTGGACCTTCTGTTGTGCTCCACCAAGCGACTGAACGAAATCGGTGAATGCAGCTAGTCTTCCAAAATGCTTGGAGACAATGGATTTTCATCCTTTGATGGTCGCTTTCGTTTTTGAACTATACTGTACTTACCATCAGGTGTGAAATGTGTAGTCACTTTGTCGAGACAGTGTAAAAAAAAAGTCAAAGGATACGTAAAACTAAGTCCTAGTTGACAAAATCGGTGACTTACAAAATCCTTTGACATTCATTGAGTAATATGTAATATTTTAGTAAAGCCTTAGCAAATTTAAGATTTTGACTATAAATCTCAGCGTAAGACCATACACTTTTATCAATTAAACAGTCATTGATAGAATAATATCCCTTTTTTATCCATTTACTTTTTTTTTTAAATTCCAATGAAGCTTCAAGATACGTCTATGGCTAAAAATAAACTATGTACATTCGATGAAACTTTTAAATGGACCGAAATTTTCAACTATAGTAACTATAGATATATGTAACTATAGCCGAGCCTGGGAACCAAATTCATCCAGACGCCCGGGGAGCGAAATGCCTTGTCGAGGCTGCCTCTCTGGGAGGGGTAGGGGTAAAGAGCCCACCCTTCCAATACCTATCTCACAGGCGGCACGCCGGACACTGCGCACCGCCACCCTCTCATCCGGGCAGCAGACTCCCTCAAGTCTACTGCGCGGCTATTGTCACCGGGGGATGTCGCGCTCGCTCTGTGCGAACGCATTCCTCCGGCGACAACGCCTAGGCCACCGAATAGCCAGAGAAGATGTTCGCTCTCTGACCCTTTCGGCGGCCTCCTTCTGCTTCATCACAACCTCGCAGAAGGCTGTGACTCCTCGCCATGCCTCTGCGCTGCCAACCATGGCTTTTACCACCGCTGGCAGCGAGAGGTCGTCCCCAATGATATATAACTATAGTTGTATAGTAGTACTATAGTTGAAAATTTCGGTCCATTTAAAAGTTTTATCGAATATAATTTATTTTTAGCCATAGACTTGAAGCTTTCGGTCGGATTCTAATAAAAGCTGAAAGTTCGAATAACAATAGAATAAATATTCACGATGGATCCGCATTCCCATTTCCTTAAGAACATAAATAATACCAGGTACATTAAATTAATGGATCGGCTGGGTTCCGAACCCGGATCCTTGCGGGACGTGGGCGGACCGCACTACAAGCACGGTTAGTGTTGCCAGGTGACAGTTCTCGTGGTAAGGCCCGATATTCCCGAGTTAATTTATTTGTTCCTTTTCATCATACTTCGGATACTTCGAGACTCGATTTCTAAGAATTGGGCAATAAAATCCGCCGGTTAATTATTTTCAAGCTATGAGATAATTAATCAATTTACTGAATAATCTAAATGAATATACTTAAAATTACTTGTCCTGACTGACATATAATATAATAATAATATTTACTAATAATCACACACATTGACCTAGTCTCAAATTAAGCTTGTGCTTGTACTATGGGTACTAGATAAAGATATACATACTTAAGTACATATATATATATATAACCATACGTATGTTATAAAAAAATGTTCATAGTAATATGAATATGTTTTTATAACATTGGTATTTTTGAAGTACCCATTTTACGAAATGAGAGCTAGCAATACTATTCATGGCGCCAAAGAATCATCTAGTAACCGACATAAAACCCCATAACTTACACTTTTTTGTTGCTACGCCTGTGAAATTAATCCGGTTACCAATCATCAAAGACCGAAAGAAAAAAATTCGTAAATTTATCATCCTATTTTTTATTTTGTCATTTCGGTTGGAAAATGGCGAAATCTGCCAAGTCTCACTCATAATTAGGTATATGTTTTATTGCTATTAATATTTTTTATTTATTTTTATTAACTTAGTTAATCTTGGAATTATTGTAAACGCAAAAATTTCAACGAATGTTTGTGACTCAATGACGCTACAAAGGTTAAACGAATCTAAATGAAATTTGTAACAGAGGTCAATTATAGTCTAGAATATAACATCAACTACTTTTTATTCGGGAACCATACTCGGTTTTAGTGATGCCCTGTTAAAGCAGTCCGTGTTTGTTACATTTTTGTAGAGACCATATTTATATGTTTATTTCCACCCGAGCAAAGCTGGGTCACCACAGCTAGTAATATATAAATTAAGTTAATTTATTCATGAATTCTTAAACTAACAAGCAATGGATTTTACACGTCTTTTGTTCGCCGGCGTGGAATTCCGTGATAATGGTTTTATGAAATAAAAAAAACAGGCTTAATAGGGTTGTCATTAATTTTCGAAACACCAATAATACCACAGTGAATTCTTCGTTACATTATCACTTTCCTTAAAAAAAATATGGAAGAGTTACAAGGAGACGAGACGACATAGCGCGTCCAAAGGTTTGACCACCCTGGGCTTCTAAACCTTCAAAATTGAGTATTACTGCTAGACAGTGATATACAATTCCATAGACATTAAGAGATGCGCGCTGTACTTACATTTATCGAGACAAATATTAATTTCTCACTAACTTTTCATGAAAAAAAAAAATATACGGCTGAATTGAAAAGGCAAAGGCCCAACTCACTTGCGGGTAGCCAGTATTGAAGACTCAAACGCAGGTTAAGAAAATGTTGATGTAATTTTGCGCACGACAAAATTCTCTAACTGTAATCTAACGTGATGGATAAGAGGCGGAGTAAAAGACGGTGTGTATGATATATATCCTAAGCACCTTCTGATAGAAAAGTGAAATTTATTATTTATTTATTTATGTATGGAACTGTTCCATTGCATTTTACATTTACAATGAGATCGCATGCACAAGCTAAATGTCTACAATGGATACTAATAAAAGACAGCCACAGCATGGCTCAAAAGCATTAACTAACAGTATCAAAACAAAAAATTAAAATCAAACTCTAAAAAGAAAAAAAAAATCGTAAACAATAATACCTACAATAAAAAATAAAAATTAACACACAAACGATACAACGCCAAGAACAATGCCAAGCTCAACACACCAAATGAAGAGCAAAATGGTAGAAATGACTGGTAGAAAGTGAAGTGAAATTGAAACGCAGTAGTGTAAGAGATGAGCCCTAGACAATTATCCCTCACAAAGAAGACGCCTGTAAAAGTACGTACTAGGAGGGTGTGCGAAACGTATTCGCAAACTCTCATATACTGACACAGCAAGAAGAAAATCCACATGTAAAACTCCAGACTTCACCAAGAAGGATGCGTGTGCACCTTCCTTTAGTGACCCGTATGTCGTCGCAGATGAAGAAGAATGCCACCGTTAGAAGATTAGCCTCGAAATGGTTTTCCTCTCGCTCCCTTTATAGTTGTTTAATTGGGCGAAGTTTTAATCTTAAATGAATCATAACTCTGCTTTTGTTTTACTTATTATTAAGGCTTAGGTTATTTAGATTTATACGTTAGGTTAAGTTCTTTGTATCGCCATAGTTTTAATTTAATTTAGGGCAGCTTGCACTAGCAAATTAAGTCTAGTTTAGACTTTCATAAAATGCTATTTAGCGCTTAACTGTACTTATAGTCTTGCACTGAATAAAAACCCAGTTGTAACAACTCTTAAACTGAAATCATCATTAAGATGGAATTAATGTACTTCGATTAATTAGCGTCTATAAAAGCTTAAACTAGACTTAATTTATTAGTGCAAGCCGCCCTTAGTAATATAGATATAAGTTAGGTTTAAGTTTATATTGCAGAAATATTATTGAATAAGACCTTATCTGCGGATGGATGAAAGTATCTAAGGCAGTGAAATGTGAGTGATGCGAAAATTTAAATTTGAATAATGAGAGTATATACGTGTCACTTCTCTAGCGGATGTGGCGTGAAGGCATAAAACAGTGATTAAAAAAGAAAATTCTGCATGATTCAAAGGCGGGTGCATATAAAGGCTTGTAGTTGTCGAGGTCATGATGCCATCTCGCGAGTATTTCATAAACGTATGTATATAAGACTTCGTAGCAACCTACTTAAGCTTGTTCCTACCCGACTTCGAACGAGAGAAACACCGGGCGCGTTAAAAATAAATAAAAAAAATATATAAAGAAGTGAAGTTATAGATTGATTACGCACGTGGACCGTTTCAGTGTGTTGTGATTGTCAGTGTGGTGTGGTTGGCGATACATTTTCGTGTGAGTTGTTTTTATTTATTTATTAATTTATTTTTTGTGTCGTTTTATTTCTATTTTACAGTGACACAATTTTCGCATTGAATTTTTTGGAAGGTTTTTTGAACGCGTTGATGTCTTTCATATGATTTTGGGAAATAATCTTAAATTTTTTTTTATATTTTCTAATAATTTAAAAAAATAAATTATTTAAAAAATTTACGATAAATATCAATATTGATATTTATTTATTTTATAATATTTTTTTAAGTTTACTTAAAAACTTTTGTACATAAAACAGAAAATGGGAAGTATATGGATATATTTTTTAGAATAAATAAAATAATTTTAGGATTACATTATATTAATTACATTTTTAAATAATAAATAAAAATCAAATCGCTAGAATTAAAAGTAAATTGATAAATAATATTAAATAATGATTTTAAATATATTTTTCTTAATTTGTATATTCTAACCGGATAATACAAGAAATTAATAAAAATTGAAGACCATAATTGTTTTTTAAAATAAATCAACAATTAATCTGAAAGAAATCTGATAAATCTATTTTAAATAGTTTTTATGTGTGGGACCCTTAACATTAAAACAAATGTACTACTGAGTTAATAATAAAAATTTTTTTTAAATGAAACTAAAAATAATGCAAAGAAGACATTCGAGCGAAAATTCACGAAGCTCAACAGGAAATTGATTTGTTAATATAACTCGCTACCGGATTTTCCTATACGGAATAATAATTTACAGGAAATATTCAAGAAAATATTGAAATAGCTGTTAGGCAAACATATTCCGCCAATGAGCTCATCTTCACTTACAAACAGGTGTGATTGAAATAAAACATGTCTATTGACACATCTCAACTTCTATTATAAATTAAATGTTTATGTGTATTGTTTTATTATATGTTATGTTAGTGAATATGGGACCGAAATCAATGCGCGGAAACGCAAATGGTTGTAGATTCGAACCCTGGTATGAATCTCTAGGTTTTCAAAATTAACTGCAGACTTAGGCATCCCATGCTCATCACTTCAAATGCAAGGAAACCATCGTGAAGAAACCAATATAGCATCTAATGCAAATGGCATGTGTAAGAGACCTGAGTACGGCGATCAGCTAGGCCACTGGTCACGTTGGGCGCGATATATTAGAAAAAAAGCGAATACCGCCACTAATGCATCTCTGCTCACACCTGATAGGGTAGAGCTTGACGATATATTGTTATTATAAAAATATTATTAAAAGTTATAAAGAAAATGGTACAAATTGTCGCTTATGATGTTTTTGAACACGCTCGATTTATTTATTTATAAAAAAGGAAGTTCAATGAAGATTTTTTTTAACAATTACGGACTATATTACGCATTGACCTAACCCTAAATTAAGCTTCCGCTTGTACTACAGGTACTAGATAAAGTTATGCTATTTATAGCGGCGTGCATTCTATGCACAGGCATTTAATAAACATATTGACTTAAGATCAGGTAATTACTAGAATAAGAGTATCAGAAACTTAGTCCATAAATGTCTAAGTATCGATGGATACGGATTATCATCCTTTGATGGTCGCTTTCGTTTTTGGACTACAATGTACTTACTGTCAGGTGCACTGTAGTCGCTTTGTCGAGCCAGTGTAAAAAATATTTGTCGGGGAAAGGAGACAGACTTTTTTTACAACTAAAGAAAGAAAGAAAAAAAAGTTTATTGAGGCAAAGGAAACAACACACAACAAACATATTTATATAAGAACAACAATGAAAAAATAATACATAGCACTATATCATGTATCCTATGTGCTGCTACCCATCTCAAAGAGTACTCGGTTCAGCGTGTGCTGGGCGACGCTGTCCGCGCCATCCAGCGCTGACCAGCACAACTACGGTTTACATTTCTTAGAATCCTGTATCTAAAAAAGGAACTCAAAAAAGCCAGCCAGAAAATTTTGTCGCATGTTTTAAGTTATTGCTAGAAAATTTAAATCTATGAGGTATTTACCCGTTTGTCCAAGAATGTCTTACAGCATTAATGTAAAAAAATTGAAAACTGTAAATTACAATTACATAAAAAAAACATACATACACAATCATAAACTTTCACCTACACGTTTGTACAGAACCCAAGGGTTGCAAATCCGACTTGCACTTTACCGGATACTATTCGTGATACTGGTCACATTGGATATGACATATAAGCCTAAAGTAAATAGTCAGTAAAATCTCTATTTCACTCCGAAAGGGATATCATTTAATGATGTGTCATTGTTTTATGTACGTAGTAAAAGATAGGACTTAAAAAAATGTTAGGTATTTTTCTTTCATTATTGAAAGTTCAGAAAAGTTATTTTAATTTGCAAAGAGAATAAAACTTACGCAATATTGGACCGTGACGTATAGCGTAGGAAGAAAACCCGTCTAAATGACTCGACGCAGCTTGTCGCATTTCGGGATCAATGAATGTACTTTCAGTTTCAAATACAGCTAGAGGCCTTCCGCATTAGTTCGATTAACGTCATGAATTATTAATATTATTGTATAATTGGCCTCCATGATATGAAGGTTAGAATCACGAAGATGATTGCCAATAAATTTTCGCCTCGCAGTGTGTCATGTGACCCAACCAATCTATATATTACATAAAGCCTTGTACTGACTGACTGGCATCGTAGAGCCTAAGCTACTGAAACTAGAAATATTTTTTTTTTCACACTGGCTCGACATAGTGACTACAGAGTACCTGACGGTAAGTACAGTGTAGTCCACAAAAAAAAGCGACAATCAAAATCTGAAAATCCATTGATAGTCTACATCGTCATGTCGGCCCACATATACCACGACTGAAGGTCTCTAGGTATATGAGTTTCAGTATATAAACAAGCTGATCCCGAAACGCGACAAGCCGAAACTGGTCACTATGACGGGCTTTACACCTGTGTACTGTGGTCGCGATCCAGATGGGCACCGACGCCCTACCACCTCGCTGCTGCTCGTTTAGCACCACCCAGGAGTCATGTGTAGGGAAACTAGGGTAAAGCCTACGGATCCGAGCAGCTTTGACTCCCATTAAATTTTTACATTGGGTTGTTATCATAGCAATCTCTCTCTAAGGGCAGATTTTTTATATTCTACCCCCTAAGAGAGTGAAAAGAGGTTGAACGTGTATTTTAGCATCTGTTAATTTTGAATTAAGTACGGAGAAAACTGATATTTAGCATTTTGAAAAAAAAAAAAAACCTGTACTGTCGTTATTGGAAAATCAAATCTCCGTCAAAAGTTTCACAAGTATTTTTACGCGAGCAAAGCCGCATGCAACAGCTAATGTATACATAAAAAAATACATTTACAAGCTGATTGCTGTCCTTTTCACTGGATTTCAGTTAAATTTAATTAATATTGACTGTTTCTAAATCTTTACATGATCATTATGTAGGATCATTCGGTAACTGTGACCCTAAAAGCATTAAGTACTATGATCCTTGAAGCTTTTTGTTATACCATCTCGATAGAGTGACCACACCTGATGAAAATATACGTTTAATCCAAAAACGGTAGCAATTATCAAGGGACGAGATTGTCGCCGTCTTCTCATGCCAGCTCACGAATACCACAGCTGATGGTCTTTCGGTATATGGACAACTGAACACAAGGCGATCCCGAAACGCGACAGACTAAGTTTTTTTTTATGAAGCGGACTATTTACTGATTGCCGGGAAAGGCATTTACAGTTCAACCGGGCTTAGGGGGCGAGCACAGAAGGTGCTCAGCCAGCGAGTTTATGGGTTGAGTGGCAATGCAAAGGCACCCCTGTGGGTACGAACCTCGACTTGGACCGCCAGCCAAATAAAGTACGGGTGATCTACCAGCGTTTCGGAAGCGTTTTCGAAACTTAAGGCTGCGTCGGAGTGGAGAGAGCAAAGTGGCGGTCTTTGGGCTTATGTACTGAGGTCACAACCCAGTTCGAACTATAACTCTTTCACGTGTATCTCCTACTAGCTGATCCGGCAAACGTAGTTTTGCTATATAAGTTATTGTAATATCTTCTAAGATGTTCATTGAAATTAAGTGATGTCACAGACAATTTTGTTCACAATTAAATACTCTTAATCAACAACACATTTATTTCGATAAAGATTACTATTATTACGTTGATACAACTCTTAACACATCTTTTATACATATATTTTTGGTATCTTGAACCGTTTTCGCAGCGCACGCCATGGAAGCCCTCAAGGATGAATAATTTCCCCGTTTTTTCACATTTTCCATTATTTCTTCACTCCTAATAGTTGCATCGTAATTTTATATAGCCTAAAGCCTTCCTCGATAAATAGTCTATTCAACACAAAAATAATTTTTCAATTCGAACCAGTAGTTCCAGAGATTAGCGCGTTCAAACAAACAAACAAACTCTTCAGCTTTATAATATTAGTATAGATTAACAATATTATTTACTAGCTGTGCCCGCGATTCCGTTCGCGTGGAATAGTGTCTTTGGGTAGATTTTTTTATTATTTAGATTAATTATTTTACAAGTAAGACAAATATGTATAAATCAGTATTCGCATGCGTGTGGCACAGTCGTTCCCCGTTCGGGTAAGCACACAGGCACATTTCCTCACCTACATCGCGCGGCTGCACAGCGCTGAATGTGTGCGGCGCGGCGCTTGGCAAGCCTCTTACTCGCGTTAACTTCAGTTTCACATTTTGTAATGGCTCCGTAAATGTTACATCAGAATAGCTCTAATATTTTGTCTCTTGTCGCAAACTTATAAAACATTCACATAAACCTTACATGTTTCCATACAAACTTTCATTCCATATTTCCTATTGTTATTTTCCACTCTTTAAGGGTAAAACTTTTACAAACTTTGAATGTCATATTTATTTATATCGAATCAACATCCTATAAAACAAGTTTCAAGTTTTTAGATCTTAAAAATCATCCCTTTATCATTACCCCTTTTTTATTTTTTTGTAACCGGGGGGAAATCCCTACCGGACTTCGGGGGGCAGTGAAAGCCTCCCCCCCGGTGTGTCGGACTTGCACCGACTAAAACCCCCCCGGTGTGCCACCTCCACCTACCGGTATCGAGGGCTCGACTGGGGTCTCATCCTCGATGACCGGCAAGGCGTACAGCCTTAAGTAGGACTCTACTCGTTTGGGGAGGTGTGGTGTAAAGAGCCACCCCTCTCGTACATCTTTGTTCTAGAGCGGCACGTGGGAACACATTGCGCGCCGCCCGCACCCTTGTTGGACGAGACACTTCCTCAAGTGCGCCACCCAACTTTTCATCACCCCCCTTTCAACCTCTTACAACCCATTTTTCGTATTAAAAATCTATGCCCTTTCTTAGGTTCTAGTCTATCTGTGTACTAAATTTCATTTAAATCGGTTCAGTAGTTTTGGCGTCAAAGCGCGACAGACAGACAGACACAGTTACTTTCGCGTTTATAACATTAGTAAGGATTTATATCAATAAGAATCAAATTAAGTTCTTTACGCAGAGCGGTCATCTTTGTTGAACTAAAATAAATTCAGTATTTTCCCGCAAAACGTGTTTAGCATAATAATAGATATTAATTTACCGACATTGCTGCTTTGTGGGTAAAACCAGCTGTTTATTCCCAAGGTCGTGTCTTTGATGCCTAACGCACAGTCAGTTTGTTTCTAAGAAGGATATCTTCGTTGCTATAACTATTACAGTCAAACCTGGATAAGTGGGAGTTCAAGGGAGCACAATCTCATTCTCGCTTATAGAGGTCTCTCACTAACCCGAGTTTCTCGCTAATGCAGGTACATGGGTAGCGTTTCTCTCTTATAGAGGTACGCAGCAATAACAAGTCACAGCAAGTACGAATGTATTATGTACATATATATTTTTTATGTTACGTTCATTAGATTTCGACATATAAGTACTTTATAAGGGAAGGTATCAAGATGCTTACGAAAACAAAACAAAAATTCAAGCACTTCAGGAAATTTCATTTTATTTAGAACTTATTTACACTTTAAAAAATCCGTCAATTTCGTTTGGGTTTCTGTTTTTGTATTTTGAATGTTTATCCTCCTAAATAATATAAATAAATAAGGCTCGACTGTCGCTTATAGAGGTATAGATAAGCAGCAGTCTCACTTACGGAGGTCCATGAGGGAAAGGCGACTCTCTCTTACAGAGGTTTCCGTTTCCCGCTAATAGAGGTTTTGGGAGCTTACAATGCCGGGTCCTGGCTATTACTCTCACTTATAGAGTTCTCTCACTTATCCAGGTTTGACTGTAATTGAGATTGCAAAAAGCCTGAAATAGTCTAGTTCCTCTAGTGTCTAGTTTAATCTCTACGATGATATGTCAGTCAGGACAAGTGTTATATTAGGTCCTTACATACGAAATTGGCGTTTTTCGTACTGGCCACTTTAATCACAAATTTCTCCTCTTTGGTAAGGAATTCCAAATTCAAATTTGTACAGCTATAGATTCATGTATTTGTGCTTCGACGATCGTCATTCATTTGTTTTTTTCTTCTGTTTTTTTCTGTTTGCGTCACTCATTTTACAAAATGGAAAACTTAAAATATCGCATTATTTACGAGTACGAGTTCCGCCGTGGCACTAGTGCTGCGGAAACAACTCGAAGGGTAAATGATGTGTATGGCGGTCGTGTTGCAAAAGAAAACACAGTTCGTTTTTGGTTCCAACGTTTTCGTTCTGGAAATTTCGACCTGCAGAACAAGCCCCGTGGACGGCCTGAGACTCAAGTTGATAATGAAGAGTTGAAGGCTATTGTGGAATCGGATCCATCGCAAACCACGTCCGAGTTAGCTGCAGGCTGCGATGTTAGTGATAAAACTGTTTTAATTCACTTGAAGCAAATTGGGAAGATTAAAAAGCTTGAAAGGTGGGTACCTCACGAATTGACTGAAGCAAACCGGCAAACGCGCGTCGACTGCTGCGTTACATTACTAAGCCGGCACAATAATGAAGGTATTTTAAACCGAATCATTACCTGTGATGAAAAATGGGTTCTTTACGATAATCGGAAGCGCTCAGCGCAATGGTTGGATCCTGGCCAGCCAGCCAAATCCTGCCCCAAGCGAAAATTAACCCCAAAAAAGTTACTTGTAAGCGTTTGGTGGACTAGTGCCGGTATTGTTCATTACAGTTTTCTCAAATCTGGCCAGACTATTACGGCTGATGTCTATTGTCAGCAATTGCAAACCATGATGGAAAAGCTAGCGGCTAAACAACCTAGGCTGGTCAATCGCTCCACGCCACTGCTGCTTCACGACAACGCTAGACCACACACTGCGCAACAGACGGCTACTAAATTAGAAGAGCTTCAATTGGAAAGTCTAAGACATCCTCCGTACTCCCCGGACCTTGCTCCAACAGATTACCATTTTTTTCCAAATTTGGATAACTTCTTGCAAGGGAAAAAATTCAACTCCGATGGGGCAGTCCAAATCGCCTTCAAAGATTTTATTGATTCCCGTCCGACTGGTTTTTTTAGTAAAGGGATCAATGAACTACCTATGAGATGGCAAAAGTGCATAGAAAATAATGGTTCATACTTTGATTAATTAAATATATTATATTAAAAAATATTCGACTTTTTATTCCTCCCATACAAAACGCCAATTTCATATGTAAGGACCTATTATACATATATATGTATAGATAGGTAGATTGATGATTTACATACGTTCTGCATAGCGTCCGCGTATCCGGGATTACGTCACATGTCACCAGATTGTTTCTTACGCAATGAAACACACGCCTCGATTGATTTTGAAGCGCAAAGTCAGTGTTTAGTACGTTTATTCTTTGACATTTTTTGTAGGGTTCTGCAGCTTTGGCTAATGGCTGTGACAATAGCTGATTTTTTTTCCACTGGCTCAACATAGTGACCTCAATGCACCCGATGGTAAGTACAGTGTAGTCCAAAAACGAAAGCGACCATCAAAGGATGAAAATCCATCGATAGTCTCCGTCGTCATGTCGGCCCACATATACCACGACTGAAGGTCTCTAGGTATATAAATGACTGGATATACACAAGCTGATTCCGAAACGACAAGTCAAAGCGAGTCACTATGACGGTCTTTACACCGGCTTACTGTGGTCATGAGCCAATTTGGGCAATCACCCTACCACAAAAAAACCGAAACTAAATTATTGAATATAAAAACATAGGTATCTTGTAGTCTAGTGTATGCGGGAAAGGTGCGCCACAACGCAAGTTGTCTTACATTCGCATCATATTGCCATAATGCGCACATACCTGTGGGTTTTCCTAATTTAGATACCACATTATCACCAATAAAGGAAAACATCCTGATGAAACCCGGGTAGCATATAATATATATGTCATGTGTACTAGTGCTGTGAGAACGGCGATCAGCTGCGCTACTGGTCACGTTGGGCACAACATATTAGCAGAAAATGAATACACTCACTATAGTATCTCTGCTTACCCTGAAAAGTATATAGGTTTATTTTGTCAAGGACGAAGTTGTTTCCCGAGCAAAGTCAAAGTAGCATCCTATAATTCTCAGCGAAAGTGAAACAATATATTTTATTATCTATATTTTAGTGTTTTTGTTTAACTATGTAACAATTTATTTGGTACTACAAAATTTAGAAGCAATTTAGGAAATTATGATCCATCAACTTGCTATATATCGATATAATTTTATTTTGGTGTATTTAAGAACATATTTTTGGCTATAGTTTTGATGCGTGTGTGTGGCTCCTCCATATTTTTTTCTTTCTATGTTAAGAAGTGTCCTTGATCTACATAATTTGTGTACAATCAATCTACGTTAGCATTTAATGTCCCATTAATACAAACCTACACGTGGTTATATTACGAAATAAAGCTTGTGCTATGTAAATCACAAAATTCTTAAGACAAATCATCTTTAGGTATTTCATCTATGATTACCCATACTAAACGAACCGTTAAGTTCTAAGATTGCGATTCTTAGACGTTACTTTAACTTAGCTCAGATTTTACTCAGGAAATAAATTCGCTTATGAAAAAAACTGAATACATAATAGAAATGCGTCTATAATCTAAAAATTCACAAAACAAATCCATGTTGAGAAAATCGGAAAGTGTTTTTTTACTCTGGCTAGACATAGTGACTACAGTGCATCTGATGGTAAGTACAGTGTAGCCCAACAACGAAAACGACCATCAAAGAATGAAAATCCATTGATAGTCTCCGTCGTCATGTCGGCCCACATATACCACGACTGAAGATCTCTAGGTATACGAGTTACTGGATATACACAAGCTGATCCCGAAGCGCGACAGGCGAAAGGGAGTCACTATGACGGTCTTTACACTTGTGTACTGTGATCATGACCCAGTTCGGGCAATCCCGCTTCTTAGCCGTTCGCATGACGAATGTAGAAGCGGATCTTTTCGTGCGGATATAAGGAACATCCACCACATACGGATGGTATCCGACACGATGTCTTGTGGTTTTGTGATGGAATGGGGCTGGTGGAATCAAAGAATATAGTTCCTAAGAACTCTCCCTACTGTGCAACCGGTAAGAGACAGCGTGGCAGGCGACTCTACGTCGATGCTCGATGCTCTGCATTTTAATCTTTTTTTTTACTCTGGCTCGACATAGTGACTACAGAGTACCTGATGGTATGTACAGTGTAGTCCAAAACGAAAGCCACTATTAAAGGATGAAAATCCATTGATAGTCTCCGTCGTCATGTCGGCCCACATATACCACGACTGAAGGTCTCTAGGTATATGAGTTACTGGATATACACAAGCTGAACCCGAAACGCGACAAGCCGAACTGGTCACTAGGACGGGCTTCACACCCATGTACTGCGGTCGCGATCCAGACGCCCTACCACCTCGCTGCTGCTCGTTTAGCACCACCTAGGAGTCACGTGTAGGGAAACTAGGGTAAAGCCTACGGACGCGAGCAGCTTCAACGCCCTTCCTTCCTTCCTTCGAATCTTAGAAAAAACGTGTCTTATAAAAGATGGATGTTAAAATACACATTTCAAATAAATCGATGCGTTTTTGTTTACGATTTCTTAAAATTATTATTCTCGCTTTACAAATATTACGCCATGGGGCCAATTCTGCAATAACCTTAATAGGAAATTCAAATAGATATGCGGCAAGTCGCGACATCGTTTAACTTTGTACGCAACAGTATTCATATTTATTGTATTATTTTATTTTTACGGGCTTATTATAAACATTTTAACGGATCCTATGCGCGAAGAAACTTACTTGATAGTTCTAAGTTTCTACTTACTTCCGTATGCTCAGTTATCTATACTAATATTATAAAGCTGAAGAGTTTGTTTGTTTGAACGCGCTAATCTCTGGAACTACTGGTTCGAATTGAAAAATTCTTTTTGTGTTGAATAGACTATTTATCGCGAAAGGCTTTAGGCTATATAAAATTACGATGCAACTATTAGGAGCGAAGAAATAATGGAAAATGTGAAAAAAACGGGGAAAATTATTCATCCTTGAGTGCTTCCATTGCGTGCGCTGCGAAAACGGTTCAAGATACCAAAAATATATGTATGACAGAGTTATTCCTCTTAAAATGATCTAAAAAAATGTTCGCGACAGTATATGTCTATCTTTTAAGATTAACTCACTAGAACCGTTTTTATGGTAATCGAATTTGGTCGAAATTGATGCATTATTTGTTAAGAGTTGTATCAACGTAATAATATTAATCTTTATCCAAAAAATGTGTTGTTGATTAAGAGTATTTAATTGTGAACAAAATTGTCTTTGACATCACTTAATTTCAATGAACATCTTAGAAGATATTACAATAACTTATATAGCAAAACAACGTTTGTCGGATCAGCTAGTTCCTAATATATCGTCACGCTATATCGTTTTCGAGGTGAGCAAAGATACATAAGTAGCTTTAACCGTATCGCGCTTTAAACCCATCGGTAGTCGCAGCGATCATGCCGGCCTCCACAAATATCTCTTCACGGTACGCTTAAAGGATCCCATATCATAGGATGGTGGGAACACGCTCTCGCACGCACGACACGGCTGCAAGAAGAGTTAGGGAACTTCTCATTCCTAGCCGGAATGTGAGATACCGTATAGCTGTGACTCCGCAAACCCACGCGCGTGGTTCTATTCAGGAAGGGAGAGGGTGGAACAAGGTTAAACAACTCTTTAGAACACTCGCTTTGACGCAGACGGTAGAAAACGTTCAGTGAGGAAATATCTCTACGCAATTTAAGCGGTACAAGATGAAATAAAAGGTTATAAAATGAAATTAATTTTTGAAGTTTAAAAATTATATTTTAACTTTTCTTTATACGTTTTTGTAGTATGTCTCTAATCTAGGTCTAGAATCAGCGTCTCAACTATAACATTTTTGTTTTTTAGTCTATTTTCCTCGAGCTTTGTTTTGAATGATTCAATTTGTTCTCAATAGAATGTCCATTGTTGCGTAAATCGTGACAGATTCTAATCTAGTTTCCTTTAAAAGGATAGCAATAATTTGTAAACGAAATATTAATATAGAATTTATGACATGTTGGCATATTTCGAAGTTATTAGATAATATTAAAGTATAATTTATCACTCCGATTTTAATTGCGAATACAATTTTAATCAAAATAAAGTAGTATTCTCTATTGATGTTTTTTTTCTTCGGGATATGTAAATTTTTTTAATCACTTTGCTACCAAAATTGCTTCTAGCCAGATGTTCATTATTATTTGAATTATTTATAACCAAATTTATGCTTGGTACTAAAGCCGAGATTTATAGAGACAACTTTAAATTTGCTGAGACTTCACTAAAACATTACAATTTATATTACTAAATAAATGTCAAAGTATTTGGTAAGTCACCGATTTTGTCAACGTGGACTTAGCTCTGCAAATTCTATGGCTATATTCAAGTTTCTGTTATGTATTCAGTTTATTCATTTGGTGCTGGGGCTATTGCTCGAACTGGGTTGTGACCATAGCACACAAGTGTAAAGGGTTATAGTAACTCGCTTCGGCCTGTCGCGTTTCGTGATCAGCTTGTGTATATCCAGTAACTCACATACCTAGAGACCTTCAGTCGTGGTATATGTGGGCCAATATGACGACGGAGGCTAGCATTGAATTTTTAACCTTTGATGGTTGTCTTCGTTTTTAGACTACACTGTACTTACCATCAAGTGCACTCTAGTCACTGTGTAAAGCCTGTGTAAAAAAAAGTTTTTGTCAAAAGGATTTTTTTTAGATCTTTGCCAAGCAAAGTTGAAATAGCATCTATAAATCTCAGCCTTAGTATATGTTAGTAAGAACTAAGGATCTGTAGAGATTAATCTGTGTTCAACTCAATTTTGAGATAGTAGAGCGGTTGCCCGCTCTGGGTCGTGACCACAGTACACAAGTGTAAAGACCGTCATGGTGACTCGCTTTAGCTTGTCGCGTTTCGGGATCAGCTTGTGTATATCCAGAAGCTCATTTACCTAGAGACCTTCAGTCGCGGTATATGTGGGCCGACATGACGACGGAGATTGTCAATGGATTTCCATTCTTTAATTGATGCTGACGTTTTGAAACGATACTGTGCTTACCATCAAATGCAGTGTGCTCTATTTGTCGAGCTACTGTAACAACAACTCTAATGGGGGATAAGGAGAGAGTCAAGGAAGTGAAACATGTTTGAAAACATAGAGACTTCTCTTTATATTCCTCTTCAGGCGTTACAGTCTTCTTAAGGTGAGAGTCAAGGACATGCATCATGTTTGAAAACATAAAGACTTCTCTTTATATTCCTATTCAGACGTTAGTCTTCTACCAACCCTAATACACTGTTAACGTTAAAATGATTCAATTGTGATAATATAAAACTGAGAGTTCTTAAATAGTGTCAAAATTATGTCCCCAAAGCTAATTTATAACTCAGCAGCTGTATTAATACGTCATCAGAATGCAAAAAAAAACTAGTAAAGTGCGAATCGGATTCACGCAGCAGGGTTCCGTATAAACTTGTTAGTGTATCTTCATAATCACAACTTTTTTTCGTAATTTAACTACTTTACTGTTTCGGTTATACCTGATGGTAAGCATGGTGCAGTCCAAAAAAATGCCAACGACTATCGAAAGGTAAGAAAAAACCCATCGGTAGTCGCAGCGATCATGCCGGCCTGCAGAAATATCTCTTCACGCTACGCTTAAAGGATCCCATATCATAGGATGGTGGGAACACGCTCGCCGGAAGACCATTCCACAGCCCAACGACACGGCAAAAGAAGGAGTTAAAGAACATCTTAGTCCTAGCTTTTTACCAAATATCATGATTCTAGGTCAACGAAAAGTACCCTCTATAGGTTTTAGTTTCCTTACGATTTTTTTTACACTGGCTCGACACAGTGACTACAGAATACCTGATGGTAAGTCCGGTGTAGTCCAAAGACGAAAGCGACTATCAAAGGATGAAAATCCATTGAGAGTCTACATCGTCATGTCGGCCCACATATGCCACGACGGAAGATCTCTAGGCATATGGAAAATTGGATATACATAAGCTGATCCCGAAACGCGACAAGCCGAAACTGGTCACTGTGACGGGCTTTACACCCATGTACCGTGGTCGCGATCCAGACGGGCACCGACGCCCTACCACCTCGCAATTTGCAACATAAGCTTACATAAACGGACGTAACTTCTAATTACGTTAGCTTAGAAGTTTCATTTTTACAGAGTTATAAAATAATTGAGTATCTGCACATTTGATATTAATTTTAACCTGATATATCTACATGTTAATGATAAATAAGGGACCTTAACTGACGGACAACTAAGTGCTTCTAAGGGTTCCATTTTTACTTTTGAATTACAGAACACCTAAAACTTCGACTTAGACAATTTTTGAAGTAAAGTCTGGTCATCAGTAATAATAGATATGAATAAATTACAATAAACAAGATTATTACGATGTGATAGGTAAGTATAATATATGTATATCCAAGAAACAAGTTTTAAAACTAAATAATATGAAATTAAATTAATTGAAATATACTAAAACGACTTGTCTACTAAACACCGTGGAGACAAACGGCCATTTTAAAAAACTAAATTCATTTTTAAGTTATGAATCAAATTCCAGCAGACGCTGGTTGCTAACAACAACCCAGCAACGATGTATCTGATTTGTGTGGTGCTAAACTGTTTTTTTTTTACACTGGTTCAACATAGTGACTACAGTGGAGTCCAAAAACGAAAGCGACTATCAAAGGATGAAAATCCATTGATAGTCTACATCGCCATGTCGGCCCACATATACCACGACTGAAGGTCTCTAGGTATATGAGCTACTGGATATGCACAAGCTGATCCCGAAACGCGACAAGCCGAAACTGGTCACTATGGCGGGCTTTACACCCATGTACCGTGGTCGCGATCCAGACGGGCACTGACGCCGTAACAACTCGCTGCTACTTTTAATGCTACCAAAACACAGACGTGTCTTTTTTCCGCCAAGCGGAGTCCTTTTCAGCTGACTCCCACCTTCCGCCGTGTTTCCTTGCCGGTGACTGATGGTCTTGAACTCCTCGGTATAGAGCTGACAGCTGATTTGAACTTTAGGCGGTCGATTGAGCTTAGAGAGAAAACAACTGATTAAAAATTGGGTGTCCTTTTTAAAACGTACCGCTTTGAATGCATTTATAGTAAAGCATGGTCTGAGGCGGCGTGTCAAATCCTCGACAGTGACAGCTGACGCCGCGCAGTTGCCTACATCGAACACTCTTCCATATAAACGCATAGAGAGGGGTGCGTTAGTGCATGCACGTGGTAACTGCTGCTGAGCCAACACTAGTGACACAGTATAAATATAGTAGACAGTAAGGAAATTAAACCTAGTTGATAAAATAAATACCCACGCTCCATTGAAGCAATAGGGTTGTAAGCTTTAATGTTTTGTCTTCATTCAGTCTATCATTACTTCCTTACAAAATTAGCAGGTTTTGAAGAAGCCGAATTCAAATAGCTGTATACTACGCAATATGCTTGTGGCATTTATAAAAAGATCGCGGAGACAAAATTACACGTGACCGATCACTTAGACGCGGCACTAGCTAGGGGTCTCTTCGGCTGGGGCGAATTGATTACAGGACCCACAGTCCCCGCCAATGCGCAGAAGTAGTCACCTTGGGGTTTTTAGTCGGTACAAGTCCGACACACCTCGGTCGCGCAACCCCCCTGTGCGGCTGAGAAGGTCCTATGAGGATGTTCCCCAAGTAAAAAAAAAACGGGGTCTCTTGGAAGCACATGCTTGTTTGAATGTGCCGTTTCTAACGTTTGTGGGTAGTTTCCGTACTGTCTATAATATTTATGCTGTGGTACTGAGGAGCGATCTCGCCTTTAGTGATCCACTGCATATTACAACAACATAATATACGTTAAAAGAGGGTTAATACGTCGTGGGGGGAGCAGCGTTTACTCCAGGGTTTATGCTGGACAGACACGGCGCGGCAGGACTGTGGTAAATTGATTACAGTACCCGCAGAGTGTAGTATATCTATGAATAGAGATGATCTTGGGGTTTTTAGTCGGTACAAATCACTCACACCTCGGTCTCCTTACGTTGTCTGGCTGAGACGGTCCTATAAATTTTTTTCTCAAATAATAGGGTTAATTCGTCGTTCAGGTTTATATTTAACATTGTAGATTAAATCATGAGCCATAAAAATCTGTCATCACATATGTTACTAATTAAGAACGAGGGTATTAAAAGAAGCTCTAGTCAATTTGAATATCGTTAATCTCACTATTGAGTCACTGAATTCCGTAATATTATAAAAGGAAATGTTTCGATGGCTACAAATCAACGTGTTGACCCTCAGGTCGCGAAGTCGCATAGACCTTGAGGTCACAAAGTTTAATTATACCGATTTCAAAGAGATTCTTTCGAGAGACATTGCGTTAGAATTTCATAAGATTTTTATAAAGGCTCAATATCCTGACTACAGCGCTGTAACTCAAATACAGTGTAGTCCGGCGTAGAGTGGCTTGCCTTTTGGTTTTCTATAGACTATACTCTGAAGAGTGTGCGGCCGTTTTGTATGATTTAGTTCCCCCCTCCCCCTTCTACCATAAATTGACGAGACGCCGTGCGGGTTTGCATCCTTATGTGGTTGACATTCCAACTGCTCGTATGAAGCGATTCGTCTCCTCCTTTTTGCTGCGAACCGCCAAGGAGTGGAATTCACTTCCTGGGTCTGTGTTTCCATCTTCTTATGACATGGGAATCTTCAAACGTCGAGTGAATCGGTATTTGCTTGGCGAGCGCGCTCCATCGTCGGCCTCATCATCGCTTTTCATCAGGTGAGATTGAGGTCAAGTGCAAGTCTATCAGTAATAAAATAAAAAGTCTAGAATGCTTTTTTTATTTGAAGAAAATCCTCACACGCAGTGGCGTCCATATTGTTTTTACACAAGGCAAGCAATCAATAATAACACTTATTTCGACTCTTCTACTGTTCTTATTTTATTAGAGGACTGTGAATACACGTTATTTCTTATTTATTTCGAGAAGCACACATTCCCGTTACAATCATAATGGTGAATTTATCTATTATTGATTGATGAATTCGTAATGTTAGAATTAGATGCTCGTAGAGTGTAGGGCAAGCATTGTTTTTATTCTTATATGAGATGAACTCCACTGCTTACAAAGCCGGGCCAGCTACACACAAGGGTATAGCAGCCTGTCGGGTATTTGCAAAACTGTTATTTTAATATCGTATTAATGACAATAAAGCCAGTTTGTAAACCGCCACCCGTCTTTCATTACATATATTTAACTCAGCCGAGATGTGTCGGACTTTTACTAGCTAAAAAGGTACCAAGTTGACTATTTCAGCACGCAGGCGAATACTAAAGGACCTGTAATCAATTCTCCACAGCTCCGCACCGCAGTACAGAGAATCTCACCGTTCCTACAAAATAATTAAACAAAGGTTGCCATTTGCGGGTCGGACGCGTGGAATAAGGATTCCGTTCAAATATACTATGCAAGTTCTGTAAATTGCTCTAACGGAACTATAAACCAGATTTAGGAGCCAACTTAACTATGTCGTTGGCATAGATAGGCAAAATGTAATCAGATTAATAAAAATGATTACGATTACATTTTACTATACAATTTACCATTAATATGACTGCATTTTGCTCATATTTGTTTTAAACACTATATAATCCCAGTTTACAAACACATTTATGATTTCTTAATGATTTAAATTAATTTAATCATGATTACAGGGCAAAAAATAAAATAAAATTACGACTACATTTTGTAATCATTAATCAGATTACATTTTGCCCATCTCCGGTCGTTGGTAAACGGCTGTCCTCATACATCAATAAAGGTCGCGGCTTTTTTACCAATCACTAATAAAGGTATTTATAATCGTATAAAACCTATTTTATGTGTTATAAACAAAAATGTATGGCTTTTTCTTATACCTGTAATATATGACTCGCTTTTTGCCCAATTTCGTGATTCTATAATAGATTAACGACATATAACGGGCATATCAGTGACGTTCATAGGGTATTTGAATAGGGTAGGCAGGTTCACTTAATTAATTTGCTTATTATATAAATAAAAATAAATATTATATTTTTATTTATATAATAAGAAAATAGATGGCGTGAAAATAGAATAGATATGAATACGAGTATAAAGGGTTTCTATTCTTTTGCATAAATCAAAGGAATTAATTCCAGACTTATTTATAGGAAGGGCATGCAATGCTTTCATGGAATGAATGCTACTGGGGCATATCTTTGGAATGCGGTGACTTAGAATTATGATATTTTCAAGAACACAAGGAACCGTAGACCTGAGCATTTGGTACTAATTTCAACTTGATACCTCCACGTGCTGCTGAGAAAAAGGGTCTATATAGACATACACACAACAAAGTGATTTTATTAGGGGTCCGATTTTCCTGTTTACTTACGTAATAACTTCGACAACCAGGATATTTTAGTAAGAAGTAACATTAGCTACAATAAATTATATGTTTTGTTATTTAATATTTGGTTAAATAAGCCACACGTGATCGGCCAAGGTTCGTGTTATTTACATAGAATTATAATAATTCAACAACTAAAGTCAGAATGTGTCCGAGAAAACCATGTTATTCTTCCTACAAGCTTGTGGCAGTTTTTTTCTTCAAAATCTTAGTTTATTGCTAAGCCATATCAGAGGTTGTGGTGTCCTAGGAGGTAATGTGCTGGTTTCCATACGCATACCTTTGTGTTTTTCCAAATTACGTAAGAATTTCGGCAGCCCATGCTCACTGGTGCATAATAGAAACGTCATGTTTACTAGTGCCGTGAGAACGGCGATCAGCTGCGCTACTGGTCATTTTAGGCACGACATATAAGCGCAAAGTGGATACAACCACTGATGCATCTCTGCTCACACCGTAAAGGATATAGCATGACGATATATTGTTATTATATATTGTTATTTAACCATTTTACCATCAATACCTGTTAAACTGGCTTTAAAACCCCAATACAAAACTAGGTATGTGTTACATAAACACACGGAGTAGTGAGGGGATGCTTTCTTGTCGATAAGTTGCATTTAATTTGTGCTTATTGCATAGTATAAACGATTTAACTCACGACGTTGGGCGAACGATATTATTATTATTTATAGGCAAACGCTTGACCTCAATCTCGCCTGGTGGAAGGTTAAGATAAGTTCGATGATGAACCACGTCCGCCCAGCAAATGCCTATTCAACCTTCTCTTAAAGACTTCCAGGTCATAAGATCACGGAAATATGGACACTGGAAGCATATTCCACTTTTTAGCCGTTCGCATGATGAATGTAGAAGCGAACTTCCACCACATACGGATGGTATCCGACACGATGTCTAGTGGTTTTGTGATGGAATGGGCCTGGTGGAATATAAGAATGTATTTCCTGAGAATACTCTCCACCGTGCAACCGATGAAAGACCGTGAGGCAGGCAACTCTACGTCAATGCTCGATGCTCTGTATTTTAATTTTTGTCAAAGAGTCATCACCAACAAGTCTACGAGCTCTACGGTCAATCGAGTCCAAAGCCGCCAACTGACATTTAGCAGATCCGTCCCAAAGGTGACAACAGTACTCGACACCCGACCGCACCTATGCTTGATTTAGGTTGCAAACCTTTTGTCAAACTAAGGTCTTAGAATAGACGGGGAAAATAATGATAAAGAAATACTGCATTGTGGTTTTGATGGGCTAGTAGAACAGAGAGCGGTATCCATATGCGGTAATGCGAATAATTATAGGTTCGAATCCCGTTACGTTTCTCTGGGTTTTTCTGGATTACGTACAAATTTGGGCACCTTGTGCTCACCGGTGAAAAAACATCGTAAGGAGACGTATATGACATCTAATAGAGATGTCATGTGAAAGAGCACAGAGAATGGCGTTCAGCTGCTCTACTGGTCATGTTGGGTACGGCATATAAGCGCAAACTTTACTTACACTGAAAGGGATATAGTATGACGATGTATTGGTAGTATTATAATAAATACTGCATTTACAAATGTCTTCTATTACAACTTTGATTCTAAATATTCTAAAAGTAAATAAACTGGTAGCCTAATCAATAGTAAGTAGCCATCGTAACCCTTTTTTTGGAACCCGACGGCAGCGATGAGTGTCATTGTTTTTTTTTTACACTGGCTCGACATAGTGACTACAGAGTACCTGATGGCAAGTACAATGTAGTCCAAAAACGAAAGCGACTATCAAAGGATAAATATCCATTGATAGTCTACATCGTCATGTCGGCCCACATATACCACGACTGAAGGTCTCTAGGTATATGAGCTACTGGATATACACAAGCTGATCCCGAAACGCGACAAGCCGAAACTGGTCACTATGACGGGCTTTACACCCATGTACTGTGGTCGCGATCCAGACAGGCAACGACGCCCTACCACCTCGCTGCTGCTCGTTTAGCACCACCCAGAAGTCACGTGTAGGGAAACTAGGGTAAAGCCTACGGACGCGAGCAGCTTCGACTCCCACGCATTGTACTGGCCTGCCAGACTTACCACCTAAAACCACCGGTGTATTCCTTCTCCCGTCTGCTGGGGCCAAAGGGACCTTGCCAACTTCCTCAGCTCACGGCAACTTTCAGCCTTTAAGGCTTTGCCTAAATTATGCGAGGAGAAGATTGGGTTAAGTGCCATCCCCTCTCTCATCTCTATGAGTTTCCATTGGATATCAAGGATTGATAATGAAGTTTTCATTCCGCTTGCGCCTGAATATTTGGTGATTCACTCCCTCAAGTGCTCCCCGAAGCTAGTATATGCTATAGCCAAGTCCAATATCAGAAGTTATGCCATAAAAATAAAAGCTGTCGACATAAAAATAAAAGCATAATGGCTGTTACATTATTTTTTATTTCACATCGTTATGTATTTAAAGGTCAGTCAAAGGATCTGGAATCAAAGTTAGAATCTATAGACGCAAGATTATAATCAAATATTATGAAATTTACACAAAATCAATTAAAAAGCCATAAAAACGTAAAACATTCCGTCTCATTAATATTTCGATGTAAAAGATAAAAAATCACTTAAGGTTGCAATATTTAAATCTAAATAAATATTTAAATTAGCCTTTGGTTAAACATATGCTGTATTTACGGTGCTGACTAAATTGAAACACCGATATTATGGTAATTTATAATCTATTTGGACATAATTTGTTTAATTATTTATGTTAAGACGCGTGCCAAGTAATATATGAGTATGTATATCTCGCAGAAAGATAGTTATACTAAAAACATCATTACAAACCGGATGAGAGTCATTACTGTGAGATTTATAACAGACCGACAATATCCCGTAGCGTCTCATTAGCAATTTCTTACTTCAATTGCTTCAAAGTTGTCGGATTTTCAAACAAAATTTCAACCTTTGTAAACCCCTTTAGGGGCGAAATATAAAAAAACAGCGATCCTTAGTGAGTGTTTAAAATATAAAAACAAACTAAGTTCTAACTTTCAGGTTTCTAGCTCCAGTAGGTTAGGTTTTATGATGATATGACTGTCATTTTTTAACTGATGATTGTAGTAAAAATATTAAATCTTGGATTTTAAATTCTCATTTTTATTATTATTAAATAGTTTCGTCTCACTGCAGGGCAAAGGACTCGCTTCCCTTTTCCACTATATTTATGTAATCCATGGGAAGGAATTTAGACATTTAACTCAGGACGCCTGTCCAATGTGGGTTAGCGGGTGTGCTCTATCTGCAGAGAAGGTACATGCAACAACTTAGACGGTAGCAATCTGCGTGCAGTGCGACACGCGTTAGACATTACTCGGCTATTATGGCTGTTCAGCCTATTAATATCAATCATGGCTGTATAGTATAATTTCAGTGCCTACCTATGAACCAATAATAAAAAGTACAGATATTAAGAAAGAGTATGGCTAACAAGTTGTGATGTGTTTTGGACAATATTTAAAAGTTTTAATAAAAAGGTGATTCAACAAGAGTGTTTATTTACGCAATCAATGGCACCTAAGTGAAATGATGATGTCCAAGCCGGATTCGGCCACGGCGACTGTTTCAACTCCGATTAAGAAAATCGAGGTCCAGTTTTCGGAAACAGTCAATTGCGCAGGAGATATTTAAGTGCATAACTGGACGCGCTGCCAGTAAAGCACTCTCTCGTCCGAGCTCCCTCAGGCCCGATGGAATGGAGAACCAGTACGATCGGGAGGGAGCGGGATGCAGGTTTGGTCGAGTTTTCCTTCTCTGAACAACTGGTTGAATGGCGGTGTTAAAGAAATACCTTAGTCGCCTTTTACGACACCTCAGCAAGAAGAGGGGGGTTCTATTCTATTCTTCCGGCAGCCACCAGGTCAAACCTAAGTATGATGCGAGGGAACCACCATATTTACGTATATCAAATTTAAATTATTAACACACTTAACGGCAGGGATTTCCCGTGTCCTCATCGGGTTAAACGCATCATTGCGGCCACCGGAGCTCTCAAGCGTTTTTTCACTATATTTACGTAACCTCACGGCAACTCCTTAATATAAACATTTAAGATATAGAGTATTAGATAACATATCTTTATATAGTAAGTAAATTTCCAGAGAAAAGTAATTTTTGAGTAAAATTATTTTTGTATAGCTCGCCATCGTGACCACACGTCAGGCGGTAAGCATGGAGGAGTCCAAAAAACAACGGGAATTATCAACATCAAAGAAAAATAATCTATAGTCGAAGTTCACGCTTCATTTAAAGGGCCCAATGTCATAGGAAGGTCAAAACACGCTCGCCTGAAACTCCGTTTCATATCTACATACATATAAGAAAAATTCGCATAATAAAGTTTATCGATGTCGATAATTCGTGTCGCGTCTACAGCGTTGCGTAACAGCAAAGGTAAGCAGGCTTCATCTCACCGACAAACAAGTTTTTCCATTCTACCGAATTCCTGTGTCGCACCTCCATACTTAGCAATTGATTATCATTTTGTCTTGCAAATTATTTGCATCTTAAAGCCGTTTTTTCATCGTTACCGTTATAAATTGTTTATTTATTAGAAGTGAAACTTTTTTTATTACTGATAGACTTGCGCCTCACCTCAATCTCAGCTGATGAAAAGGGATGATGAGGCCGACGATGGAGCGCTCTCGCCCAGCAAATACCGATTCACTCGACGTTTGAAGATTCCCATGTCATAAGAAGATGGAAACATAGACGCAGGAAGCGAGTTCCACTCCTTAGCGGTTCGCAGCTAAAAGGAGGAGGTGAATCGCTTCGTACGAGCAGCTGGAATGTCAACCACATAAGGGTGCAGATCCGCACGGCGTCTAGTCAATTTATGGTAGAAGGGGGAGGAGGTAACCAAATCATACAACTCGGCCGCACACTCTCCAGAGTATAGTCTATAGAAAACCGAAAGGCAGGCCACTCTACGCCGGTGTTCCAAGCCGAGTAGCTTACGCGAGAAACTTCTTTTAAATCGTAATTTGAAACTCAATAAAAGAATAAAAGCGTCTCTAAATAGAAATAAATATATAAAGTTATAGGTTAAAGGCTGGTAGAGAATGAGATAGAATACATTATACAACTTGGAATACAACTTGGAATACTCTTTGTTTAGTGCCTTCAATAATTTTTTTATGTATACTAATATTATAAAGCTGAAGAGTTTGTTTGTTTGTTTGTTTGTTTGTTTGAACGCGCTAATCTCAGGAACTACTGGTTCGAATTGAAAAATTCTTTTTGTGTTGAATAGACCATTTATCGAGAAAGGCTTTAGACTATATAACATCACGATGCAACTATTGGGAGCGAAGAAATAATGGAAAATGTGAAAAAAAACGGGGAAAATTATTCATCCTTGAGGGCTACCATTGCGTGCGCTGCGAAAACGGTTCAAGATACCAAAAATATATGTATGAAATAATTATTCCTCTTAAAATGATCTAAAAAAATGTCCACGACAGTATATGTTTATCTTTTAAGATTAACTCACTAGAACCGTTTTTATGGTAATCAAATTTGATCGAAATTAATGCATTATTTGTTAAGAGTTGTATCAACGTAATAATATTAATCTTTATCCAAATAAATGTGTTGTTGATTAAGAGTATTTAATTGTGAACAAAAGTGTCTTTGACATCACTTAATTTCAATGAACATCTTAGAAGATATTACAATAACTTATATAGCAAAACAACGTTTGCCGGATCAGCTAGTACTCAATAAAGTGATCTGCTTTACCGCATATAGTCCAAAAACAGCAGCGTGGTTGGTAGTTGGTAGCATTTGTTGTGGTAGGACGGTTGTCCGAACTAGGTCACGGCTAGAGTACACGAGTGTAAAGACCGTCATAGTGACTCGCTTTGGCTCGTCGTGTTTCGGAATCAGCTTGTGTATATCCAGTAACTCATATACCTAGAGACCTTCAGCCGTGGTGTATGTGGGCCATGATAACGGAGACTATCAATTGATTTTCGTCCTTTGATGGTCGCTTTCGTTTTTGGACGACACTGTATGGGAAGGCTATTTGGCTTATGTGTAAGCTAGCGCCTTCCCTTTTGGGTTTAAACTTAGGTTTACCAATAAAACAAAATTTTTATGGGTTTCTTAGTAATATTTTTTCAATATGACAACGAACAATATTGTTTTTATTTTTAAAATATAAAAAATCTGAGTTGCGCCTCCGCGTAGGTCGTTTGGCGTAAACGATGTACTTACCATCAGTTGCACTGTGGTCACTTTGACGAGCCAGTCAAAAAAAACGACCGCCAAAGGACGTAAATCTATTGACAGCCGTCGACGTTCTACAAGTCCACATATCACATGCCAAACGTGACCAATAGCACTATTGAACGTTCTTCTCACAGCACTAGTTCACATGACTTTTCTATTAGATGCTATGCGGGCTTCCTCACGATGTTTTCTTTCATCGGTGAGCACGTGATGAATAAATCTGTGTTTAATCTAAAAAAAAACTCTAAGGTACTTGTTGAGATTCGAACCTATAACCACTTGCATAGCTGCGCATGAAAATCGGTCTCTTATCCAGTAAATGTACTCAAAATTGATTCAAAAGTGCTTCTCGTAAGTCATTATTGCTAACGCAGACGAAATCATGAGCTGAGAGATTTTTTAAGCATTAATCGGCAAGTAGGCTGTTAACCCACCTAATGGTAAGTGGTATTGGACAACCAGTGACGTGCATAGGATAGTTGGACAGGGTAGGCAGTATTCGCGTAATTAATTTGAATATTATATTATAATAGTAAATATTATATTGCTTTCATAGGAAATATAGATGGCGTGTATGTAGAATAGATTTTAATATAAATGATTTCTTTTTTTGTTTAACTTTAAGCAATTTAGTCGAGACTTACTTATCGTAAGGGTATGCAATGCTTTCATGCATCTATGGAATGAACGCCACTGTGGACAACTGCAACACAAGGAGCTTTGCTATTGCGCTGTCGACCAAGAAGAATATTGTTACACTGTTGGACAAGGAGATTAGTTTATTGTACTTGTTGGATAAGAGCAACTGTATTACAATCTTGGCCGTGACATAGTGTTTAAACGACCATAAGTCTTCTTAACATTTTTAAATCTTACGAATAAGCGTTAATACAATGAGCTTACAATGGCTTACATTGAGCCATTTCCAAATATAGAAATCATTACGAAAAGCATCTTAGGATTTGGTTTAGATTTGAATAATAATTGTAAACTATTGAACCTATTGTATAAGGCCTACGTCAGGCCATGAATGGAATACTGTTCGCATCTTAGGATGGTTCTGCCCAATACTTGACGCCCTGGTTAGGTTGCAGCGCAGGGCTGTGCGCATTGTGAATGATCCAGACGTGGCTAAGCATCTTGAACCGCTTCAGTTGCGCAGAGATGTTGCCTCACTGAGCGTTTTCTACCGTCTGTATCATGGCGAGTGTTCTGAAGAGTTATCTAACCTTGTTCCACTCTCTCCTTTCCATAGTAGAATCACGCCCACGAGTTTACGCAGTCACTGCTATATGGTAACTCACATCCCGGCTAGGATTAAGTCTACTAACTGTTTCTTTTATCGTATCATTGGACTTGGTATTCCGTGTTTTTATATTTTAAAATTTATATGTTATTTATATGTATTTATTTTAAAATGTAATAATATTGTATTTACAATAAATAAAGATAATAATAATAATACCGAATAGCAAAAACTTTGACGAAAGATTCAAAAGTTTACATTATTCAATAGTTCAGGGCAATCAGTCAAATTATGGTTCAATTTATATTTTTATACATACAAAATACCTGCAACTATTCGCCTTATGTTTAATCAAGATATTTTAAAATTAAAGAGTTTTTTCTCATGATGTTAATGGACATTTGTAGCTGACATAGAACCTTTGATGAACAAATCGCTTCTATAACACGTTCTATTCTTTTGGAGTGGACTACATAACCGAAGTTCCATATTTGACTTTCATATTCCCAAACGCTCCTTTGGAATGATTCTTGCAGATCGTGACAGCTATGATATAAAAGAATTTAGCAACAATATCGGAACGTAAAATATTCGTAACGCAATAAGCACATATTTGCGAAGTGTCTGTTTTAGAAAGTGTAAAAAAACTGTCGCTCCTCTTAACACTGTATCAGCGCGCTTACGTAATATCAATATTGTGTTTCTATAATTTTTGACATGCTTGCATCGAGTTAAGTTATATGGTTGGTCAGTCGCGTCAGTCGCCCACATTATTACGCATGTGTTCCATTGCTTTGATTGATCTGTAATTTCTGAATGTATAAATTGTAAATTAGAAAGTTTTTCACATCAAAAAGGAGCAATATATGGCGGCAGGGTGGATTTTGATTTTAGATTTTGTTTGTATATAACTAAATATTCCGTAATAGTGGCTTTCTTCGGCATGTAGCATTCCCAAGAATAGCTTATATAACTTTAGGTGTTAATATACCTAGAGACCGTCAATAAATTCTCGTCCACTGGCAGGCACTGTCGTTACTTACCATCAGTTTTAGTATACTAACTTTGTAGAGCCAGTTGAAAATAATACATAAATATATTAATTTAAATCTAAGTCACAAGTTGAATAGATGTCGCGCACTGCAGTTATGTGTGTTTACAAAACTTATTTACTCATATATCTATTTTTACTAGTCTACGTGCCTTGAATACTCCAGCTTAGAGTCTGTTTAGGTTATATGGGCGTCAGAGTTATTATTATTTTTTTACCCGAAGCAAAATCCATTGTTGACCGTCAGGGGGCGGTGAGGGCGCCCCCAGTGTGTCAGACGCTCGCCGACTAAAAAACTCCTGAGTACTCCTTTATCCCCATGGCCGCTGGCCGTGGGCGCGAGGTCGCAATCCGCCACGACCGGCGCGCGGTAGACCTTGTTAGACCTCCTCACAACATGGGACGGGCTGGAGAAATCCCATCCCTGTCATCCTCGTAAATGTGTGGTGTGTGGGAGCACACATTGATGCCCTCGTTTACAGGCAGTAAACTCCCTCAATTATCACTGTCCGCATCAATATCACGACGAGAGGTTGCTTAGGTGGGTATAGGTGAATTCCCTGGTCCATTCGTCCGTCTCTTTCTGCATCATCTGCTCTACGAAGGTGAGCACAGCCTTCCATTTGGTCTCAATCGCCATTCAATATGGCCAAGTGTGTTTCCATCGTTTAATAATAGGTTCTCACTTAATGACTCGATAATAAAAGTTAATAATGTTATAAAATATATACTGTTTATTTGATTGGCAAATTCCCACAAGCGTTAAGTATTCACAACTTATTAAAAGTTACAACATACTTTGGAATTCTCGCGCCTGTTAACAAAGTACTTACTTAATTCAAGTGTTCATTACACGCAACTTAGCGTACATAAGTTATCTCAATTTGAATGTGCGAATCTATTACCAATCAATTTAGTGTTTTACGGCCACAATTGTAGAATTAACCAACTAAGATTATACATTTTTGAGACTGTTTTAATAAATGAAATTGTATTTTGCTTTGAGAACATGATTTTAAATGGTAATGGGGTCATCGTTGGACTGTACCATGCTAAAAACCAGCTGTGATGCCTTCTTGATGAAGAGGTGAGGTTAAAAAATATCTTTTATGCGTACAAAATTAAATTAATTCATGTATGTGCGTGGACCTGTTTTTTTTTGTGGTATAATATATACTATTTTTTTATAGTTTAGTAAAAGGTTTGACTGACTAAGATTAAAGGTTTATTGGTTATTAAGGTTAGATTTTTCGGTTTCTTTTTTGCTTATTGTGTTTTGTTGATTGGTTGTCTTTTCTGTATTTTATTATGTAATCAGATCTTCAATAATTTGTATAAATGTGAATGTTGGACTGTCCCGGTGAAGTGGCTGTGTCGTCCGCAAGGCCCTGTCACAATACCAGCGCTGCAGAGTCCAGTGCTTTGCAGCACAAGCTGAGACAGGGCCCTTATTGGCGGCGGCCTTCACTTTTTTTAATGTATTGTTTGGTTTTTTATGTATGTTCTATTGTATAATATCGTTACTTTTGTATGGCTGCTGCTAATAAAACGTTTTCTTTTCTTTTTTGATGTGGTTACTGTGTCGAGTAAGGATAAACAAAATCTTAGAGACGCGAACAGTACCTGCCTGCCCACGTACTACAAGGATAATGATAAATACCAGAGCCCATGTGCGTCAAAAGTTAAAGTATAGTGCGATTGAAGGCCGTATTTGACTAAGGGGACCTTAGAACAGCGCTACTCAAACATTGCATAATACAATTCCGAACTGGTCCTCTTCACGCTCTACTCATTTTTTTGTAGATTTATTTGATTTAGACTATTCATTATTTGATGTTGGATTTGAAATTCCACGATGAGACAATTTACTATGAATTTTTAAGGGCCTGCGAAAAAAAGGGATTTTTTTTAAGTTTTACTGGCGGATGCTGGAACTGAATGACACCTGGTGGAAGGTGAAGATGAGTCCGATGATGAACCGCGTCCGCCCGACAAATGCCTATTCACTCTTCTCTTATAGACTCCCAGGTCATAATAACGCGGAAATATGGTCGTTTATTATTATTTATCTGTGAATCTGTGGCTCTGTGTATTTGAGTCTAACAGTGTCGACATAGATTATAAAAGCAGTAGAGTTCATTCCATATATGCCTGAAAGCATTGCATGCCCTGACGATAAATAAGTCTAGAATAAATTGCTTAAAGTTAAACAAAAAAAAAGGAACCATTTATAGTCATATCTATTCTATATTCAAGTCATCTATATATCTTGTGAAAGTAATATAATTTTTACTATCATAATATAATATTCAAATTGATTGCGCGAATTCTGCATACCCTGTTCAAATATCCTATGCACGTCACTGTATAAAGGGATGGATATATTTAGTTTTTTGTTTTGTTTGAAACGTAATTTGATTTTTTTTTGTTTGAAACGTGAATTATTTATATCGAATCAACAGCCTAAAAAAAGTTTCAAGCCTTTAGCTCTAAAAATGACGATACTTCCATACAACATTTCATCCCCCCTTTTGACTACTCGCAACCTGTTTTTCGCATTAAAAAGTAGCCTAGTCCTTTCTCAGGCTCTAGATTATCTGTGTATCAAGTTTCATTTAAATCAGTTCAGTAGTTTTGGCGTGAAAGCGCGTTAGACAGACAGACAGAGTTATTTTCGTATTTATAATATTAGTAAGGTTTACCAGACAAATATAGTAATTTTTACGAAACTTTTATGCCAATCTGGTTCAAGAGGTCTAATATTGAAAGTGGATATAGCCATTAAGGCATCTTTACTCACCTTGAAAAGAATTCAGCGTGGCAATATTATTACAAAAAAAAATAACACGGAATTGCTCCTGTGCAAAGCCGGACCGGCTTGCTATACTGATATTTAGTCAATCGATCTTGTATTTGGAAATACACAAAAAAAACTAAAAACACCCGATTTAATAACAATTCTTCGCAAACGGTACATTCTAAAAATAAAAACAACCATTTTATCACGTATAGTTCAAGGTTGCGTAAGGTGGTGTGCAGAAAATCATTGCCTACTTTATATAAATGTATTCACATTAAATACTACATACTTATTTTAATTAATTGTTGAACGACCTTAAGCCTCCACAATTAATACTTTATACAACATTAAGGTTTGCTTCATGAATAATAAAGACGAAACTAAAAGAAAACATTTCGAGGAGCGTAAGGCTATTTGATTTAATCGACATTTTTTGGTGATATAGTAATATATATATTTTCGGAATCAGCGTTTTTTACCGATTCCAAATTGGAACAGCGAATTGGTACAGCGATATCCCGAACTGGGTCATGAGCACAGTACACAAGTGTAAAGACCATCCTAGTGACTCGCTTTCGCCTATCGCGTTTCGGGGTCAGCTTGTGTATATCCAGTAACTCATAGACTTAGAGACCTTCAGTCGCGGTACAGATGTACGAATGTAGTCAACTCTTTCTCAAAAAGAGGATAAAAAAGATTTAGTTTAATTTGAAAGTTTTACTTAATATAGTTTTTTTGACCGATGTCGGAACCTATTCGGTATCTCATACTCTGGCTAGGACTTAGAGATTCTCTTACTCGATTTTCCGTATCGTTGAACTGTGAAATTGTCTTTCGGCGAGCGTGTTTCAACTGTTTTATGATACTGGGTTCTTTAAACGAAGCGTGAATAGATTAGTGCAGGCCGGCATGATCACTGCAACTATCGATTGTTTTTCTTTACTGTTGGTTGTTACAGTCTTTTTAGGCTTACCTGCACATGTGATGTGGTCGCACAAGATAAAAAAAATCTTAAACCAGATTCTAATAACTTAAGAAAATATTAAATCATCTGTAAATAACAAAATATTGACTTTGAATACAATATCAAAGCCTGAATGATTCAACAAGACGATAAAATAAACACAAAAAGGTACTTTTAAATGATAAATGATTAAATCTAGAAAAAATCGGGAGTTTAATAATGAAACATCATGACACGGAGGTTCAGAAGTTTGACATTTACTGTCGAAACGGGTTCCTTGAATCTAAATGTGCTATTATTCTTGGGGCTTACATCTGGTGTGACCTTTTCACGCCTTATCTATAAACATTCTCGTGTATACATACATCACATACACTCTTTTTATATATATTTCTCATCATATTAACTAAAATAAAGAAACAATTAAATTAAAGATGTCGGTTAAAATTTAAAACGTCCTCCGAATCAACTATGTTTGTAACCTGTTCATTGTGACAATTCCAATGAGTAACACAATATTTCTGCTGTAAGGTTGTGGACAGTTGAGTACCTTGATAATTCCTGATGATGCTACAATATCAGATCAAAGTTATCAAATTATTTTATCATTAAAGTAACAGGATACTAAATTTTTAATCGATCAAATAGTAGAAGTTATTGACGATTGTATTCCTGTGAGCACTAGAACTGATGATCTTTAAAGCCGTTAAATTCATAAAAATCCCTTTTTAAAACTCCAGAGTTAAATACAGCTGAAGAAAAACAGGTAGTATTTACATTAATATCTGACTGTCGAGCTCATCTTGTGTTTTTCTGAGATAGCTCTAGTCCTCCAAGAAGTTCTGTAAGACGTACTATAGCAAAGTATATTCCAAAAACATTTGTATGTATTACGTTCCTAAAACAGATTAAATGTGTACAATAATTTCTACCCAATAGCCTGTGATTTAATTGATAATTTAAAAAATACTTGTCAGTTTTAAATCGAAATACTTCTGGCACTTATCGTAATTTTTAAGCTATGGTTCATAGGGATTTCGATTTAGTATCATAGATTGGATTAAATAAACTAATGAAAATTTATCTTTGTTACAGAAAAATGAAGCCACTATTCCAAATAGTGGTGACCATCTGCCTGGTACTGGCAATCAAAGCCCACCCGGAGAACATCGCGGAGGTAAAAGAACTCCCGCAAACAAAGGAACCGGTCGTTGAAGCCGAAGAAAGCGACCCCCAGGCGAGGGTTGAACGCTGTTCCGCTTGCTCTCCTAACCTCAAGCTAAACATCAAATCGCCTAAAGATGTGCTTGCAGCGATAAAGCAGCTTCCTGGTGAAGTTCACACGCAAGAATCCTTTGAAAGTTGCTCGTCTGACAAAGGATGCGCTGGTATTAAAGTTAAAGATGGACGTATTATCGAGAAATTCGGTAAACTTGAGGCGTTCAAGCAAGCTGCCGCTCAAGACTTAGGAAATGAATTCTCATTCCATGCTGCCGGAGCTGATAGTAACTCTCCTTTCTGGTGGATGAACCAAAACTCTCCATTCAAAGGTGCAGGTTCTTTCGGAAAGTTCAGCAAATCGTCCAGTTACACCACAGCTGGATCAGGAACTTTAGACAATCCTTCCTACCAATCTTCGTTTTCAAAACAATCGTTCAGTTCTTCTTCAAATGGAGCTGTCGATTTAGCTGGTAATCCGTTCTTGAATGGAGATTTTGGTCGATTTAATGCCGCGGGATTGGGTCAAGAATCAGGCTACGTAGGTTCATCTCCAACGCCTTTCACTACTGCGTCAGGATCGAACTACTTTGAGAATGACTTCCAAAACTCAGGCAGCGGGATTTCTTCGCAAAATATTGGAGGATCTCGACAGACTTGTGCTGGGGAAGGATACACCTGTGTGCCAAGGTCACAGTGTAATAATGGCGAAGTAAACACCAATGGAATTAATGTACTACAAGCTAGCTCTCAGGTATGTTATTTTGTACTAGCTGATCCGGCAAACGTTGTTTTGCTATATAAGTTATTGTAATATCTTCTAAGATGTTCATTGAAATTAAGTGATGTCAAACACACACATTGTTCATAATTAAATACTCTTAATCAGCAACACATTTATTTGGATAAAAATTAATATTATTACGTTGATACAATTCTTAACAAATAATGCATTAATTTCGACCAAATTTGATTACCATAAAAACTGTTCGAGTGAGTTAATCTTAAAAGATAGACATATACTGTCCGGAACACTTTTTTAGATCATTTCAAGAGGAATAACTCTGTCATACATATATTTTTGGTATCTTGAACCGTTTTCGCAGCGCACGCAATGGAAGCCCTCAAGGATGAATAATTTTCCCCGTTTTTTTCACATTCTCCATTATTTCTTCGCTCCTAATAGTTGCATCGTGATGTTATATAGCCTAAAGCCTTCCTCGATAAATGGTCTATTCAACACAAAAAGATTTTTTCAATTCGAACCAGTAGTTCCTGAGATTAGCGCGTTCAAACAAACAAACAAACAAACAAACTCTTCAGCTTTATAATATTAGTATAGATTAGTTTTATTTATACTGTTTCGACAAAGTAACCAAACCGTACTTGATGGAAAGTAGAGTGTAGATCAAGAACGATAGATGACTATCAAAGAACAAGAACCATTGACAGTGAAAGAAACTAGGAATACACAAACTAATTCTGAATCGCGACAGGCCGAAACAAGTACTATAACTTGCAATTATTTATTGCGGCCACGACTCTTTTCGAGCAATCGCTCAGTCACCTCACAAACGTTCAAATTGCTATTTAAAATAAGGAGTGTTTTATCGAACCTACTCGTTTCGGAAGACGTAGAAGTATCAAGTTGAAATTATATAAATTGCTTAGGTCTTTGTAAGGACTTTACAGCTCTAAACAAATCAAGCTTCTATGTAAACGCAATCAAAAGAAATTTATTTACGAATATGTCGTATATATTTCATTATTTATGCCGATTTAGTAAGGGAATCCAAACCTATATATTAGGGTATTTCTCGTTAACCAAAAATTCGTAATTACATGACAAAATAAAATAGGTTTAACACCAACAGAACAATTGCTTCGCGAATGTAGCTCGTACTTGACCGGTTTTTTTTTTAATATTTTTTAATAATAAACAAAACTATTAAAATCCCTTGAAAAATTGACAATGATTGGAGGATATTACAATAGTATATTATGATACCAGTGCGCTAAGCTGATTTTTTTAGGACGCTCGCCTTGTAGCTCACGCATAATTTCACACCGTCTGTAATGAAGGAAAAGCGCACACACGTGTTATACGACAATCTTCATCAAACTTGCGAGATAAAAGACAGACTTTTATTATATAACTAACTTTTGATACCACTTTTGTTATTGTTTGTTCTTTATTGTTACTAAGTAACTACTACCCCTAGCTGTACTTACTAATGTATGCAAAGGCATATTATATTTTAAAGAGAAGTGTAGAAACTGAACATGATCGAGATATCGCATTATCGCACTCCCGTGCGGTAATATTATTATAGCTCTAGTGCATAATTTGGACATTTATGAGGCTAAAAACAATAAAATACAGCGCTCGTTACAGGGAAACGTGAAGAAAAATAATATTTTAAAAATAACAGTTTTTATAAAAATTCCGTTTACCAAAAAAATAATTATTGGATGTAAAATAAAAATAAAACTTTGAATATATAATATATTACCTAAGTTATGATTATTATGTAATTATATATTCTGACAAACATCACCAATGACCCCGATGGGTATTAATTTATGAAATATTGTTGAAATTACATTAATAAATTTCAATAATGGCACATTAAACGGATTTATATCTGTCACAAGTTAATACATCCATTTAGACACATGTCAAATCAACTTATTTAGGAATATAGGCAAGTAAATCGGTAACAAATTTAGCGGATTGTGATGAGAAATTAATTTGAAATTATTTCATAGGGTAGATGTGCATAGGGTATTTAGACAGGGCAGGCAGAATTCACGTAATCAATTCATATATTGTATTATGATAGTAAATATTATATTGTTTTTATAGGAAAGATAGATGGCGCAAATATAGAATAAATATGAATATAAATAATTCTTTTTTTTTTAAACTTGCACCAATCCCGTACATTTTTGTGATAGTAGGGCGATCGCCCGAACTGGGTCATGACCACAGTACACAAGTGTAAAGACCATCATAGTGACTCGCTTTGGCTTGTCGCGTTTCGGGATCAGTTTGTGTATATCCAGTAGCTCATATACCTAGAGACCTTCAGTCGCGGTATATGTGGGCCGACATGATGACGGAGACTGTCAATGGATTTCCATCCTTTGATGGTCACTTTCGTTTTCAGACTACATTGTACTTACCATCAAGTGCACTGTATTCACTTTTTCGAGCCCGTGAAAAATATGTATTTTGAAGATATCGTTTGTCGTGAACATTAAGCGAAAAGATTTTTGTATAGGCTGCCAGCTTTGCATAAAATGTTTGCGAATTTGGCGCAAACGATTTTGGTAGAACCGCACCTTAAGAGAAACAGCTAGCAACAAATTGCTTATAGAATTATGTTTATTAAGATGATGCGTCCACGCAAGTAACGACAATAGGTTTGAAATGTCAAGGTCGGTCACACCAACCCAATCAAGATTCGAATGCGGATCTCAAATATTATTAACGGTTAGGAATGTTTACACTATCTAATATTAAATGTCATACTGCCATTGTGTTAATTTATCGCAAAAGTCTGGGCAAAGGTCGTATTTTTATTCAGCCATAGCTTTGATACGTCTGTAATTTCTATAATTAAATTACTTTATGATTATAATATTAAATTCTCGAACGTTCTTAGGTTTACTCAAAGGTTTTTTCTTCGAATGATGAATTCGCGGCACTTCTGTATCTCTGGTTTTACGCAATCAATTATTATCAAACATTATACAATGAAATTAAATATGTATCAGAAATTATAAAAATATTAAAATTAATGTATATATAGTTACGTGTAAAAATAATAACCAAAAAGAATAGATATGATATTTATTTAATTATTTTTAAAAGGAAATGTACAAAAAAAAGATAAATAAGCCAGCAAAGTGGCTCTTGAATCGAGGAAAAAAATCTGCTATCGTGTTTTAACATGTTACAACGGTTTAGAGGGCTTAACATAGACAAAGTAACTTTCGATCAGCGATAACGTCAATAAAAAAGTAAAAAATGTATGAGATTGGCATAAGCGTTCGGAATATCACGTCTACACTTAAAGTCAAAACCATAAAAGCACCTTTTTACTTGCATTGTCGTTGATACCTTTTGTAAAAATCCTGACACATCATATTGTCCACACCACACCTGATGGTAAGTATGGGACAGTCCAAGAAACAACTACGACTTTCAACTCGATATCATAAAACGGTGGGAACACGCTCCCACAGTCCCATAGTGGGAATTTGACCAAAGCTCTTACGAATTGTAACATTGTCCTTTAATGAGTTATATTTAATGAATTAATATATTTTTGCGGACGCTACTAGAAATCTGGTTGTCCTCTGCAGTGTTTACACGCGGCTTGTTGCGCCAGGTGACACACTAAACCGACTGACCCGTGCTCACGCGTATAATATTAATGCAGCACAAAAATCATCTATTACTGCTATCAAAGGCTGCTTATATTAAAAGCTTGAAAGACATTTAAAACTTTACTTTAACTCCGCTTAGAGAATACGTTCGTCTTGGATGAAAACGTATTTTTTGCGGTGGTAGAGGTTTTTCCGAACTGGGACGTGACCAGAGTGTACGTACGCAAGTGTAAAGAGCGTTTTTTTCCGGCGTTTCGGAATCAGTTTGTATATATCTAGAGTCCTTTCTTCGTGTTTCCGTTGAGGTATATGTGGGCCGATACAGAGATGGGCAAAATGTAATCTGATTAATTATGAACGATTACAAAATGTAGTCATCATTATAATTTTCTTGCTCTGTAATCATGATTAAATCCATTTAAAACATTAAGAAACGACAAATGTGTATACAATCTGGGATATTGTAGTGTTTAAAGCATAAATGAGCAAACTGTAGTCATACTAATGGTAAAAAACGTAAAATGTAATCGTTAATCATTTTTATTAATGTGATTACATTTTGCCTATCTATTGGCCGATATAACAATGAATGAAATTAATGAATGAACATTGACTACGGCCAACGAATTATCCTTTGGCTGTTCTTGCCGTTTTTGAATCACATTGCAATTTCCAGCACTTTGTTGAAACTATACAAAAGGAAACCTTAATATATCGAAAAGTAGAACGCTATTAGCTTTAAGAGATATTGTCTGGTGACTCTGATTTACTATATGTGAAAAATCCATACATGTTTGTGTAGGTTTATGTATAGCTTTTGGTCTCTATTATATAATATTAGCTGTCCCGTCAGATTTCATTCTGCCAAAAGTTATTGGCCTGTCGCAGTCTAATAGAAATAAAATTGCATTGAAAGACTTAAGTCGTATCCTAACGTAATGATATTTTTATTATAATGCCTTATGGGACACGATATTTTTTGTTTGTTTATTTGACGTATAAATTATAATTTCATTAATGACATGCAACCTCTAATCAACTTTAAAGCACTTTTGTTTTGTTTTGATTGACATCATATGTTTGACATCTGGGGCCAGAGTGTTTTGTATGGGAAAAGAAAATTGTTGTTTTTACTATCTTCCTTGTATTTTTTTCCGTTTTTTCACTCCATAAGAACCTTCCCCAGACTTCATCAAACACAACAAAAAGAAACCAGCCAAATCGATTCAGCCGTTCTCGAGTTATTCGCTTAGCAACACATTTTGCAATGCATTTTTATATACATACTAGCTGTCCCGGCAGACCTTGTTCTGCCCTATTTCTCTAAAACAAAGTCACATTGTTTTTTTTTTTAATGTTAATAGCTACCCCTGTCGGCTGTTTTTTGAAAATTGTTTGAAGGAACCTGGCTTTAATGCTATATGTATAAAAATTGACAAATATTGACATTAATATTTATACGTCACTCAATTGTTTTGCCTTCCCGGAACCCGTCCACTGACATTTAAACTTTATGGTATAGTATTAAAGTTCAAAATGACTTACAATGAATTTTTTGTATGAGAATACAGAAAAGTGTTATTTTTAGACAGTTGCAGGGAATTTTTAAAAATTTTCTCTCCGTAATAACCTTCCCCAGACTTCATCAAACACAACAAAAAGAAATCAGCCAAATCGATTCAGCCGTTCTCGAGTTATTCGCTTAGCAACACATTTTGCAATGCATTTTTATATACATATATGTATATAGATTACTATATTAATACATTGATGAAAATAATATTTAATAAAAAATATTTCCAATTTTTGTTTTAATATCCCAAAAATAATATTCACAAGTTTACGAAGCTACTTTCATTTCACTTCTGGCGTATAGTCCTACAACGGACAGTTTGTTTTATTGTTTTTTTAAAGAATCACATAACAATTTAAATAACACACAAACGATAGTAAAATGTACAGAATAATTACAATTAGTAAATAATTGCAGGGAATAATGCGATATTATGCGATAAAAAAAAGCCTAACAATGGATGATAAAGTGAACAATGGCAGAAAAACATAAAAATATCATTAATACATAATTGTTCTTGTTACTGTTTGTTGAAGATGGGTCACTTGTGTAGTTAAGTGCTTTATTAAACACTAGCTTCCGCCCGCGACGTCGTCTGCGCCAGCAATAAAATATTACTAGAGTTTAAACTTTCATGCATTGTTAGGGACTCACTATACTTTCAGAGGTGCTTAAACGATGGATCGCGAGAGCTTTTTAAGTCGATTTATGGTAGAAGGGGGACCTTCTCTTGAGAGGAACTAAATCTGACAACTCAGCCACACACTCTCCAGAGTATATGCTATAGAAAACAAAAAGGCGGGCCACCCTACGTTGGTGATCGCCGGTATTCTCGGTAGATTCAATTTTCTTCACTTTTGACAATTAAAAAGTAGTTGAATGGAGGCCTATTTCGAATAAAGTTATATTTAATTTCTTACATAAAAGTTACGACTCATTACTGCGTAATGTAAAAATAAAGTTTTTGACAAGTTTAGGAAGGTATTTAAGAAAATATTAAAGTAGATTTCATTAAGATAAACAAAACATCGCGATGGTAAATATGGACAAAATTAGTAAGTCGCCCACTTTCATATCAAATCGGTGATCTTCAAGGATATCCAGTTGGTACAACAAACAAGTGGTTTGCCTTAAATGTCTGATATAATCATCAACGATTTAGAAACAGGTTATGTTAATTCAGATGCATTTGAAGAAAACTGACACATACCTTTTAGTTTCTAGGGTCCCGCACCTCAGGATGAGCCCTTATAGAATCACTTTGTTGTTCGTTTATCTGTCTATGAAGGATCTTTTTCTCAGAAACGTGTTGAGATATCAATCCTACTACTAATATTATAAATGCGAAAGTTTGTGAATATGTTTGTTACTCTTTTACGATAAAACAACTGGACGGATTTGCATGAAACTGCCACAGTAATATAGATTATACATCGGAGTAACATATAGGGTACAATTTGCAATGATTTTATGTAATTTTGGTCGTAATATAACGATACATGTCAATTAAGTCGAAAAAAATCTAGCTTCTGAGAGCTATCTTGGCGTACATTGCCTAAACCATTGGAGTTACACAAAGATGATGTACTGTAGGATTGTTTGCCTTGATTAGTTCTAAATAAAAGTCCGGGAAAATATATATCTACCTTTCATGTGGAAGCCACTATGACCAAAATTGTATATTATAAGTAATTATTGAGAGAACAGTTTGATTGTCGTGCATCTATTTTGCCTAATTTAGACAAAAATATATTTTTTTTAATTAACTGATCCTGATGACGGAATAATAAGCAACAAAATTTATAATTATAAGAAAATAACTTGTATTAAATGTCAAACTGTTCATAGAGGGTACAATTTCAACTATGCCGACATATGTACCGATAGCTTCCTAAACGGGTTGTAGATGTTTGAAAGTAGCGATGGCAAGTATCGTTTTAAATCGCTCCAAAAACATCTACTATAACATGTAGACGCTGCCCGATACGCGTTTGTGTTACACGCCCTAAAGGTCGTTAGGGTGTTACGGGACGCGCGGGGTAAGGGGTGCGCGCGCGCAAGGGATGCTCTTGCTAAAGCAGTCGACTACCGAGACCCAAGGCTGGAGTACATGCGTGTGCGTCGCAGTTCGGTGTGCCTTAAAGTGCAAATAAACAGTAAAACGCCAAAATCCGTGTATTTCTTCCAACACATCCACGACCACCGGTCTTACTACTGAATTTTTTATTGGCTGTGGTAGTTTAGTGAATAAGGGACAGATATCTATCAGTTGTGACGCGAATGTTCTTAGTTTCAAATCCCGTCACGTACTTGTGGGTTTTTCTATGTTAAGCACGGATTTAAGCACACCTCATGCTCAGCAGTAAGGGAAAATGGTGAGGAAATTAGAATGGCATCTAATAGAAATGACATGTAAATGAAAATGAAAATCTATTTATTTCGCCATGAACCAACAAAAAAACCAGAAATTTAAAATGCTGCAACACAAACAACATACAGAAACAAAAGAAAATACAAAACATATAAACATGGCGAAAATGGGACCTTCATCAGCCTAAAGCCACAGAGGAAGCCTGCAGCGCTGATTTCCATGAAGGGCCTCGGTCGTGTGACACTTAGTACTGAGAATGGCGATCAGCTCCGTTGCTGGTCACGCTGGGCATGACACATAAACGTAAACTGGATACAATTAAATAGGATACTGCGTGATATTTTGTTTCTATTAATTTTATCTATTATTAATGCCTTTAAAGTCGTGTAGATTTTTTTGACATATTTTATAACAGTAATTATGGATTTCACACCTCTATTTACATTAAAATATTTGTTTAAAACGTGTGTTTTATCGTATATTTTATGTCGTAATTACACAGTCTGACTAATGTATTTAAATACTTTAATATCTTCTGTAATAATAAATCAAATTATCAATTGACTATTCCTGACTCAATTGATCGTAGAGTTCGTAGACTTGTTGGCGTTGATTTTTTGACTGAGGCCAAAACGGTAGATTATCCAGCATCGACTTAAAAAGGATTGCCTCACAGTCTTGTAGTTTTTTAAAACCACATTCTATAATTACACTAACCCCTGTTAGTGCAAGAGAGCGCCGCTAGGTTTCCCAATCTTCGCGTATTAATTAGGGAACAAATAGTTCGTTCAGGCACATTGACAATGGAATATTCAAAAGGCACTCACCTGAAAACTGGATGATGAGGACAGGCTACTGGAGCTTCGCACCGTTCACCGTATGCAATTAATTAGATGTTCTGCCGTATTGTCCAAAGCAACTGACTATTCCGTAGTGTGACCGAGTTCGCCGCCGATGATAAGTGTAGCGATACCGCCGTGCGTACACAAGTGTCGCTGTCAAGGGTCGAGCGTGGAATGGGATGTCGGAAGACGGGTTTCAAGTACCTTTTTTATACTCACGCCCTGCGCCTGAACAACCCCATTGCACCACAAAACAATCAGACGCCTTGCTGGATTCCACCCGCATGTGTTGGAAATTCCTTATATACATAAAAACAGATTCGCTTCTACATTCATCATGCAAACAGCAAAGGAATGGAACATGCTTCCAACGAAAATGTTTCCACGATCTTATGACTTAGGAGGTTTTAAGAGACAATAATAATAACACAACGCCACGCTATATATCTGACTGGGTGAGCAGAGATAAATTAGCAGCTGTAACCACTTTGCTCTTATAAGTCGTGCCCAACGTGACCAATAACGCAGCTGAAAAAGGAGAAAAGTAAATGGGTTCTGGTAGGTTGGCATACTTATAGTTTATATAGAGGAGTGCAAAATGCTAATATATTTTAATAATAATACATAAAAAATATTTTAAATCTATAAAAAAAATTACACACTACCATGCATTTGCCACACACGCACACACATATACTCTTTTGTTTATGGTTAAAGTTTGTGGTCAAATTGAGAATAGAATAATATTGTTTGTCTCTTTGACAATAGAACCTTAATAATGTTCAAACTTACAACTTAAATTAATTATGGTCGAATTTCGACCACTGGGCAACCACTAGTTTATTGAAATTAACCTATACATGCGGAAAGAATGCTTAAGTAATCCATTCTATATCTATTTAAATATATGATGTAATAATATAATTAAAGAATTCGCTCAGTCAAATATTAGTTATCGACTCGGGTTTATTATATGTGCTCTAGTAGTACATATTTGTTAATAAAAGCCTAATATTTTTCGCGTCTTCTACATAGGAAAACCGATAATCATGAGCGAAAAAGCAAGTGATTGTAAACCTCAGTAGCGTTCATTCCATAGATGCATGAAAGCATTGCATGCCCTTACAATAAATAAGTCCGGAATAAATTACTTAAAGTTGAAGAAATACCTACCTACATACATTCATACGTATTCTGCTTTCACTCTATGTTTCTTTCGTATAGCAACTATATAATATTTACTATAATAATATAATATTCAAATTAATTACGCGAACACTGCTTACCTTGTTCAAATACCCTATGCACGTCACTGGTAAACCTATAACATAACATGTACGGGCAAAACCAGACATTGACCTAGGACACTTGAGGGACTGCGGCGCCCAATACCTCCAAGGCGTGAGCGGTGCGCGATGTGTTCCCGCGCACCGCTCCAAGACAATGAAGGTGAGCAAATGCTGGTCGGGGGCCAGACGTCGCCGGTCGCTGAGGAAGGTGACACAGCCTTGCCTTTGGCCCTGGCAAACGGGAGAAGTAAAACCCCGGGGGTTTTAGTCGGTGCGTTTTCGCCATACCAGGGACGGCCCTCGCCGTCCCCTGACGTCTCATAACGGGTTTACCCCGGGTTACAAAAAAAAGGCTTAAACCAGAGATGCGCAAAATTTAATCTGATTAATAATTAACGATTACAAAATGTAGTCGTAATTTTAATTTTGGTTCTCAGTAATCATGATTAAATCCCTTCAAATCATTAAGGATTCATAAATGTACTTGCATGTGTGTGCTATTGTGGATTCAGTAGTGTTTATAACATAGATGAGCAAAATGCAGTCATATTAATGACTAGCTGATCCGGCAAACGTTGTTTTGCTATGTAAGGTTTTGTAATATCTTCTAAGATGTTCATTGAAATTAAGTGATGTCAAAGACAATTTTGTTCACAATTAAATACTCTTAATCAACAACACATTTATTTGGATAAAGATTAATATTATTACGTTGATACAACTCTTAACAAATAATGCATTAATTTCGACCAAATTTGTTTACCATAAAAACGGTTCTAGTGACTTAATCTTAAAAGATAGACATATACTGTCGCGGACATTTTTTTAGATCATTTTAAGAGGAATAATTCTTTCTTACATATATTTTTGGTATCTTGAACCGTTTTTGCAGCGCACGCAATGGAAGCCTCAAGGATGAATAATTATGCCCGTTTTTTTTCACATTTTCCATTATTTCTTCGATTCTAATAATTGCATCGTGATGTTATATAGCCTAAAGCCTTCCTCGATAAATGGTCTATTCAACTCAAAAAGAATTTTTCAATTCGTACCAGTAGTTCCTGAGATTAGCGCGTTCAAACAAACAAACAAACAAACTCTTCAGCTTTATAATATTAGTATAGATGAAAAATTCCAAACGTAATAGTAATCATTTTGCCTATCTACGAACAAGATAATGCTTTTTATGCTTCTATGGGATGCACGCCACTCATTTCTAGTGTTACAGAGTTTGCGGAATAATATCGCGTAAATAATAATTTTGTTTCATCTGACTTTTGGACTCGATTGTACATACGGCCAAAAAAGAGCAACCGTAAATACAAAATGTATGCCATACAACTGTAAGGCAATCTTCAGGGTGTCACTTGTAACCCGAACCAGCTAGTTTGAACGTTAACATTACCATTTTTAAACACTACTAGCAAGCCCGGCGAACTTCGTTTCGCCACCAGATGGCTTCGTTTTGGTTTTTAGTTAGCGTTTGAAAGAACGTGCGCATAATAAATGTCACATGAAATTAACTGAGCAGAGTACAATGAGTAGCTGTCAAACAATGTATAACGCATCGGCGCCATCTACTTAAAATACTGGTGCGATCTGCTCCACCACCATGCAAAACCATATTGGTTTGTAGTACATGCTATGTATCAGAGATGGCGCTGTATGTGAAAAATGATTTTCCCCGTTTTCCTGCTTTTCTCTTGAAATTTTTCCTGAATTTTTTTTGCTTTAAACCTCACGGAGCCCGAGACCTTTCCAACGAATGCAAAACCGTGGAAATCTGTTCGTGCGTTCTGGAGTTATAGCGTCAGGAAAGAAAACCGGACTTATTTTTATATAATAGTTTCGTTATTCAAAGGTAGGGCTCTTGGAAATTCCGCATCACGACTACTGGCTAACAAAATCAAAATTACGACTACATTTTGTAATCATTAATCAGATTACATTTTACCCATCTGTGATCGTGTTTGTACATTCACACGTATATTGATTTAAAACTCGGTCCAATTTCGAGGAATTATGTCGGTGACTGTACCGTTTGGCAACCTTAGAATACTGATGAGCAACGCCCCCGCACGACCAGATATTGTGAGTCAGCACTATTAGTTAAATTATCTCTACATTGTTGCCTGCATAACGCACCGCCTATGACATCTTATTTAAACCTTAAGCAAATACACTTTTATCCTGCTACAGGATTATTTTCTGTCTAGAGTAAATATTATTTGTTTATTGTGGTAGGGCAATTGTCCGAACTGGGTCATGACCACAGTACACAAGTATAAAGACCGTCATAGTGACTTGCTTCGGCTTATCGCGTTTCGGGATCAGCTTGTGTATATCCAGTCACTCATATACCTAGAGACCTTCAGTCGCGGTATATGTGGGCCGACATGACGATGGAGACTATCAATGGATTATAACCTTTTAATAGTCGCTTTCGTTTTTGGACTACACTGTAACATCAGATGAACTGTAGTCACTAAAAACTTTACCCAGTTAACATACAAGGGGATCATTGTTCTTTTTCAATATCCAATCTCACTCACGTAACCTTGGCTTACTTGTAACGTCTCTTTTCTAATCAGTAGGTTCCAAAACGCTAGTAGATCAATTCAATTTACCTTATTGGCTGCTCGCGATAAGGACCATGCCTAAAGATAGCTTACGTTGTAATCATAACCCATAATATTCGCTGACATGGCTTAAGCGTTTTAAGTTTGATAAAACTGTAAAGATCCTAAGAGGCCAATAGCTTTTATCGCGTCAAGAAAAGACTCAAAACATTGAAAACAATAAGTTTCTTGCCACGTAAAAAACAGAAAACTAAACCAAGCAAACCAATATTCTTATTTAAATTTTGATTGTCTATGAGACAATGCCAGTATATTATAACAAAGCTTGTAATGATCTCATATTTCTTTCATTACTTCATATTCACTAGCAATATCATCAAAAAATTAAAATCAACACAATTGTTCCATAGCCACCTATGTGATAATCTAAATATTTCTTTTTTGACTGACTAACTACTGGGGGCTAGGACCTAACACAGCTTATAGCTTAACAGGGCCTAGGGGGCGAGCACAGAAGGTGCTCAGTCGGCGAGTTTATGGGTTGGGTGGCAATGCAAGGGCACCCCTGTGGGTACGAACCTCGACTTGGACCGCCAGCCAAAATATACGAAACCTAACGGTGATCTACTAGCGTTTCGGAAGCGACTTCCTTAAGAAGAAACGCCGAAAGAAACTCAAGGCTGCATGAAAACTTTTTTTGAGAGTTTTTATAGATACCGCTTCACAGAAAAATTTCGATTGCGGGATGTAGATTAGTAAAAAAATGTAATGGGGTCGTTAATCAATATACACATATCTAAATGTATATAAACCCGCTAATTACAGAAACGGCTTAAGCGCTTTAGATGAGGTTTTGACTAATGTATTGTGATAGGATTGATTTAGGATTTACTGTTCATTTTATTTCAATTGCTTCATAAATATAACAAAAAAGATATTTTGTAATTGATATAAGAAACAATCGATGGTTTTTATATCATCTAACCATGTTTTCAGTTTGAAATAATTATTACCATATTAAAAGTAACACTTCCGAAAGACAATCGCGGGCTCCTAATCCTACTTCCTACTAATATTATAAATGCGAAAGTTTGTGAATATTTTTGTTACTCTTTTACGGTAAAACTACTGAACGGATTTCCATTAAACTTTCACAATAATATAGATTATACATCGGCATAATATATAGGCTACAATTTGTAATTATTTTATGTAATTTTGGTCGTAATATAACGATACACGTCAATTAAGCCGGGAAAAATCTGGCCTCTGAGAGCTATCTTGGTGTTCACTGCCTAAACCATTGGAGTTACATAAAGGTGATGTACCGTAGGATTGTTTGTCTTGAATAGTTCTAAATAAAAGTCCTCGACAGCATATGTCTACCTTTTATGTGGAAACCACTATGGCCAGAATTGTATATTATAATACAGGAGATATTCACTAGAAATAATTTATATGCCAGAACAACGTTTGCCGGGTCAGCTAGTTCATAAATAAACTCGTCACAGTTTAAGATAACAATTTTCTTTTGTTACAGAAACAATACTGCGACTTGCAAAATGAAATCTGCTGTAGAATCGTTACTCCTGGATCTGGTAGTTTTCAAGGAAGTTTCGGTTCTTCATCGAGTCAAGGATCAAACATATTCTCTACCGGCTCCGAACAAGGCTTCGCCAGCCAAGGATCTTCGTCTCTTGAAAGAGGATTTAATTCCGCCAGTGGAGGACCAAGCAATTTCGGAGCTCAAGGAAACTTTGGATCCAGCTCAAACGCTTTCGGATCTAACTCAAACTCCTTTGGATCTAACTCAAATTCCTTCGGGTCTAGTGTATCAGCTAATAGAGGTTCCAGCTTCGATGCTTTCGATGCATCAAGAACTAACAACTTCGGATCTGTTGGATCAACTGTCACACCAATAACGCCATTCTTCAATTCTAATGACTTTAGAAATGAAGTTTCTAAATCGAGCAGTCAATCTAACTTCATAGAAACTGATGCCATCGCTGCTGGCAGCGAAAATAACGCAGTATTTGGACCTGGCCAGCCTTACCTTCCTCCAGTATCGAGCACTAACTTCGCAAGCCCCACAACACCCTCAACATTCGTCGCCACTCCCACTTTTACTCCACGTCCTATCACTCCAAGACCTTTCCCAACACCAACTTACCTTCCTCCCGTATCATCTACTTCAGGTCCTGGCTATCTTCCTCCTTCCCCCACTGGTGAGGCCTCCAATCCAAAAGAAACGCGCGTTCCCACTCCTCGTCCCACCTATAACGATGGTTCACTCATCTTGGACGCATCACGACAACCCACTGTCAGACCTCCAGTAAGACCGGTGCCCCCTCCTGTCGCTCCAAGTAAGTATTTGAACTCTAATTATCGCAAATTCAAACGGAATTAAATGTCTCTGAGGTGTAACGTTATCAGATCACCTTCTTTTTATAATGGCATCCACTATAGTTTTATGTTATCCTATATTCGTAAATTGAGGTATGCAAAATAAGAAACAATATACCTTCTAAATTCAGTGGAACAAATTCTGGTCGGTCTTTGGCCAGCATTTTGGTTGCTCTTCTAATCTAAAGTAAGTTAGCTACAGAGGATAACTACAAACAATATTTATTAGGAACTTATTGTAATAATGTTTTAATGTTCACAGATTTAATAATCTTTTTTTCAACAGGTGATATCCCAGCTGGATGTGCTGCTGCTTTGAAGTGTACAGCAATTGAATATTGTACAGCTGAGGGTGTTATATCAACTACTCCTATCGCTCTGACAAGAGAACAAGAAGCTTACAGAGTTCCTCTAACGGTACTATTCTTATATTCTTTTGTGCATTCGATGTTACAACCAGCAATGATCTATCTAGCTAGTAATGTGCTTAAAACTTTGTCGAATAGATCAAAATAATGGCTTTTATCTATGTATTTACTTGGAATTTCTGAACTACGTACTGTATTCAGTTTTGGTCTTCTCCATCGTTTAAGTTTTTTTAAGATTACTTTATTAGAAAATATTATTAAAGTTAAACCTGTGCCAACAGAACGCGTCGTTAGTAATATATGCGTTATTTCTTTGTTATTGACGCTATTAGTAGGTCATCCTATGAGTATTGGATAAGGTAAATCCATATTTGTAATCTAGAAGTTGTTAAGGTCATAATCATGCAGTCGATTGGAATTTATCACTTTGCTGTTACCAATGCAAGAATCTATGTTTATGTATTCTTGTACCAAAGCTTCAGAATAATTTAAAAGTATATTGTTATAATATTATCTAATAGTAGCAAATGAAAAAGTATTATATAGGAAAAATATATAGTACGTTAAAACCTCACCTTGTAAAATAATACTAATCAAAATGTCAAATGTATTAACACCTGTACTAAACTAGTTGTATGTTACCAGGATTGTAGAGATCTGCAGTCGGGAATTATTGGCAAATGTTGTCGTGATCCAACGTATACTGACCCCTGGCCGACGAACCAGCTCGGTAAATGGGTTCCCGGAGTTTTTGGCGGGGACGATGGAAGGTACGTCCCAGACAACCGTGGAAGTCCGTCAACCAACATCGGACCTCAAATCAGACCAACTGACACAACCGGATCAACGATACAGAATGCCTTCAGGTAAGCAACATTATAAGAAGATTTAGAAGTTGAAATTGGGGGTAAGGTTAGGAATTCGCGGAATTCGCAAGTGTGTTTAAGGCGTTAATTTTGCAAAGACAAAGAAGTGGTATTTCAATCTTACTGAGTTCACCAATATACAACCTACGGTTTTTTAGATAGTCGAAAATGAACCTCATAGCAAGAGCAATGTACTCCAAGAGTAGGGACCACTCCTAGCAGATGAGAATCCTTCGCTTGTCGTATTCATCAGGCACACTCTAAAATACAGAACAAATCATCAAATCAGCTTTTAAATCTGTGTAAACTTATTTAGACAAGTAATTAATATTAACCCCTTGCCTTTCGATTAAATCTTGAAGAATAGTACGCGAGCAGACTGTTAAATTTAGCGCAATTATATTAAGGTCAATTTGGCTCGAATATAAAAAATACCATGTGCAACAATAATAATATTTTTATTTTTACAAGTTTAAAGAAATTCATATAAAAAAATATACTGCGGGCGACGCCCGTCAAATTCTAATTTAATATAGAAAATCTTGACGGGCAAGGCCCGTCATTTCCAATCAAGAGGTTAATTAACCATTAGAAATATTTTGTACGGAAAATATACAAAGGAAGTAAAATAAAAAATGTTTAATTTAGCAACATCTGTTGACAATTAAGATATTGTAAAGAAAGTAGTTGTGTAATAAACTAATAGAGTGCGCTTTAATATAATTTGACATTACACATTATAATACGAGCGCGTGGCGACCCGTCATAACCCAAAAGCTGGTCTCAAAAATCTGGGATAATTTAAAATAACTGTAATGGTTAATATTTATATTCTTCCCCAGAACTTCACCAAGACCGACATCCCCTACCTTCGGACCCAACCAGATCACACCAGGCTACCCATCATCAACAGTGACGCCATTTGTCCAGAAAAACCAATTCGAAAGTGCTGGACAAGGCCAGTATAGCAAAACTGGCGCTGGTGTAACCAGCCAATCGGGCTTCGGTGTTAGTCAAACTGGGCAAGTGAGCCAGACTGGTTTTGGTCAAAGAGGACAAACTGGACAGTTTGGTGTTGGCCAAACGGGTCAAGTTGGCACTATTGCGTTGAACCGAGGTGAGAGTTGTTTTTAAATAGTTTTCGACCGTAGTTAACCTGAGCAAATATGATGTAGGCATATTCTGCAGAATTTTAGCGAGACCTTACTTAGCCGAAGCAAGAATTTTCAAGCTCATGGTTCCCTATCACAAATGATGCTAGTAGTGTTTTTTAGGTTACAATGAGGCTGGCATGTGCCATATCATAAAAGTCCCTTAAATAGAAAAAAAGCGTAGGGATGTCTTTAGCCGAAACGGATTATTCGGCTATCATAATAACCTTTAGTCGAAACCGAAGCTTTAAAAACGAAAAAACAACAACACAACACATTAATGTACTTATTTATATTTCTTGACTATTTTTTATTGCTTTATAGTGTGTTGGCCACTGGCCGCCTTTAATTTTATAAAAATAAAATAAAACTCAAAGAAATTTAGTCCAAGTTTGACTAAAAGTCAACAAAACTGTAAATTTTTAAGACCTTTAAGCTAAAAGTTTATGTTAAATATATAAAAACAACTTCTGTAGATGATAAAAATTACTTACAGCTTGTCAAAAGTAATAAAATTTGGAAATTATGTGTGTTTATTAGTGGTAGTTTAAACTTTTTCAAATTAGTCATATCTATAATGCTACATTTAATTATAAAAATCAAATACAGCGTGACCTAGAAAACTTCAAAAGTATTTTTAAATTGTATCACCAATTCAAATTGAATTACCATATCAATTTTGTTTAAATGGCTGTTTTCTGTTTCTACATTGAAAATCCAAAAGTTTATGTAATAAATATAAATGCCAAACACCATATATAGCCAATAAAATTAATATCTGCTCCAATAGAAATTGGCAGAAGAATGTTGCATTTTTTAATATATGCATATATGTGATCCAATTTATTATAATTCATTGATTTATTGCTTAATATTACAACGATGATTGATTTTATCGATGCTGTAAATTTGATATTTCACGTTTCGGTTTTTAAATGGCATGTTTACGATCTTCTATTGAATAACTAATGTTGTCTGTTACGAAAGAAATGGTCTAGATCGCGTGAAATCGTTTAGTAATATGTGAACTTCTTTCATCGTGTAGATGAATTGCCCTAAGGTCAGCTAACGTTGTGAAATTGTTTATCAATTTATAAGCTTTATCACTTGGCAAATTTTTTAACCAATTTACCTATCACCTAGTGCTTTTTACTTTGAAAAATCTTAATAGGTGAGTCTGGGCCACACTTTGGAAAGGCGGCTAAAGTGTGATAAATTTATACCAGCAAAAAATTCCAACGCAACTTCTGCAAGTTGAGGATGATTATGAGTTCTGTAATCAAATGTCCCTAATTCTTTTTTTTACTTGGGGAAAATTCTCATAGGACCGTCCTGGCCACACAAGGGGATAGGAGCCAGGGTGTGCCGGACTTTTACCAGTTAAAAACCCCAAGGTGACTACTTCTGCGAATTAGTGGGGACTGCGAGTCCTGTAATCAATTCGCCGCATCCCCACTACGCCGCGCCTGACAGGCACAATCACGGGGGGGGGGGGGGGGGGGAGACGCCGCCTCCCCCGATACCACCTAGTGTACTTAGACAGAGCGCGTCACGACGCACCGCCGACTTCTCGGGGGTCGCTAACCGGTCGCTCAGAGCCCCCACCCTGACCAGCCACAACCCCTAAGGCATCAGCTGGTTGAGGATCGACCGACCCGCTGGGACTGATACGCTGGGGCGATTGCCGACAGCCTTTGTTGCGTTCTCACTCTGCAGCCTCCTTCCTGGACATGACGTCCTCAAAGAAGGAAGCCACGGGCGTCCAGTTGTCCTACCCTGCCAGCATGGCCGACACCACTGCCGGCAGGGAGAAGTTCCCTAGTCCTATCGTAACTGTTACATTGAAAACATTATACAATTAAAAGGACATCAATTATTATAGTGCAATCATTGATACACTCGTATAGTCTTAGGTTCGACCTTTTATCGTATGTTTATGCTTAGCGCCTTTTTTTTTTGTTGACCCGGTGGAAATCTGTTATGGGCCGTCAGGGTAGGGGGGGGGTTGAGGGCCACCCCCCGAAGTGCCAGACTCTCACTGGCAAAAATCACCGGGTGTTCCTCTCCGCGCCCTTGGTGCGCCGGGTTACGGGCATGTGACAGTGGTCTCACCGCGGCCAACGCACGATAAGCCCAAAGGTCGACGTCATGGGGGAGGTGGGACAGTAGAGTGATCACCACCCCCCCTTTGCCAAGTGGTGCGTGGGAACACGCACGCCACCACTGGAGTATAGCCGAACAGCAGCTCCCTTAAGATTATGCTTAGCGCCTTCCCTTTTGGGTTTATACTTAGGTTTACCAATAAAACATTTTTTTATTGGTTTCTTAGTAATAATTTTTCAATATATTTTATTTGACATCTCTATTCTATCTGAATAACAACGAACAATCTTATTTTCATTTTAAAAATATATAAAATCTGAGTTGCACCTCCGCGTAAATAATAATAATAATAATAATAAAACATTTATTTGGCACACAACACAACGAACAACACAGCAAAATAGGTTATTAAAGATAGAAAACAAAAACAGTAAACACCCTATGTTGTGATGATGCGCCAAAGGGAAGTCAGCTCAGCAAATGCTAAGTGTCCAGCCGAGCCACCCAGCGCTGATTTTCAGCTGACACCCATTTATTGAATCGACGCGCAGAAAAGAGCAAGGAAGGGATCAATGGAGTACAGATACACAAAATTTAAAGTATCATAGATAATAATAGGAAGGTAATCGCGTAGGTCGTTCGCGATCATTTGGCGCGAACAGCACGTGCCTATGGGATTTTTCAGATCAAATACCGGCTTAACCGCCGCATACTCACCTGTGAAGAAAAAAATAGTGAGGAAACCCCTACGGCAGCTGATATATATGTCATATCAATGTGTTCTGAGATCGGCGATCCGCTACGCTACTGGTCACGCTGAGCATGAAATACAAGCGCCAAGTGGATACAGCCACTAATTTATCTCTGCTCATCCCGAAAAACATGTATCCTGAAGATATATTATTCTTATAGTAATTATTTTTAATAATCTTATAACTCCACTTCTAGGCTCTCATGAATAATTTTAGCTCCTCGTAACGTATCAACAGACTTGGATCTAAAACTATTTGCTTCTTTTAGGCACCCAAGGTCAGTTTGGCAAGGGAACACAGACAACTCAACTCCAAGGACAAGGATTTAAGCAATCAGGCGGACAAAGTGTCACCCAAGGATCTGGATTCTTACAAACTCAGGGTATCGGACAAGTTAATGGACTAGCCCAGAGCGGAAGCCAAGGTTTTGGACAGCAAGCGACAACGTCACAGTTCGGAGTTGGACAGTATGGTCAAGGAAGCGTCGGGCAGGTACAGGTAAGATTAAATTTTAAAGCTTTACCCCTGATTTATCAAATGAAAAACTTTATTTTTACTTCGAGCTCCGCCTTTATAACCCTAGACACCAAAAGAGGAGTTTTATGGCTCTCTGTGTTGAAGTGTTTTTTTTACACTGGCTCGACATAGTGACTACAGAGTACCTGATGGTAAGTACAGTGTAGTCCAAAAACGAAAGCGACTATCAAAGGATGAAAATCCATTGATAGTCTACATCGTCATGTCGGCCCACACATACCACGACTGAAGATCTCTAGGTATATGAGCTACTGGATATGCACAAGCTGATCCCGAAACGCGACAAGCCGAAGCTGGTCACTATGACGGGCTTTACACCCATGCACTGTGGTCGCGATCCAGACGGGCACTGGCGCCTTACCACCTCGCTGCTGCTCGTTTAGCACCACCCAGGAGTCACGTGTAGGGAAACTAGGGTAAAGCCTACGGACGCGAGCAGATTCGACTCCCAAAAAGTGTCTGTCTATGGCATCTTTTCTCCTAAATGGACGAACCAATTTTAATTGGTCGTGAGAGTTTTTAGCTATAATTGAATCCCAATCAGCTCTTTGTAGATAATGAACTCTTTTCTAGTTGTTGAAGAATGTAAACCACTTCTACTGGCATAACGATTCGATATTTAGTATCTTGCGACTTCAGTTATATTATAATAACATGGTAACCTGGAAAATATTCTGCAGTATTCCCTGAAACCAACAGAATACTCAATTCTTCTCTAACTCACAACAGATGTGTTGATATAGCCACAATGAATAGGATATGGTATTTCATGGTGGTAGGACGGTTGCCCAAACTGGATCGTGACCACAGTTCACAAGTGTAACGGCCGTCATGGTGATTCGTTTTGGCCTGTCGCATTTCGGGATCAGCTTGTGTATATCCAGTGACTCATATACCTAGAGATCTTTTGTCGTGGTATATGTGGGCCGAAATGATGACGAAGGCTATCAACGATTTTTCATCCTTTGAGGGTCGCTTTCGTTTTTGGACTACACTTTACTTACCATCAGGTGAACTGTTGTCACTTTGTCGGATCAGTGGAAAAAAGAATGACACAAATAGATTATACCTAAGTCTGGGGTGTTTTAAATTTTTAGTTCATGATGATTTCAATAAAAAAAATCGCGAAACCGTCCCGATTTTGAGTACGGTTTAATTTTATGTTTCATGTCATTTAAAATATTGTTCTGATGATCTTATATATTTACACCTAATCAGGATAAAAAACAAAAAGCAATAAAAAATACGTTTTGTTATAGCAAACTGGACAGGGTAAATTTGGATCCAGAGGCAGTACTGGCACGTTCGGACAGGGACAAACCGTATCGCAGAGCAGAGGAACAGGTGTCCAACAAGGCTTTGGAACTGCTACACAACAAGGTTTCGGAACTGCTACGCAACAAGGCTTTGGAAATGGCTTCCAACAAACAGGTGGTTCAGCCGTGCAGCAAGGATTTGGATCAGGCGTGCGTCAAGGGGCTGGAACTGCTACACAGCAAGGTGGTGGCTTAGCTGTTCAGCAAGGATTTGGAACTGCCTCTCAGCAAGGAGGTGGCTCTGTCGTACAGCAAGGTTTCGGATCAGGCGTGCGTCAAGGCTCTGGAACTGTTAGTCAGCAAGGTTTCGGATCAGGCGCGCGTCAAGGCTCTGGAAGTGTCAGTCAGCAAGGCTTCGGATTTGGCGTTCAGCAAGGTGGTGGATTAGCCGTGCAGCAAGGATTTGGATCTGGTGTGCGTCAAGGATCTGGATCGGGCTTCCAACAGGGAGCAGGATCAGGCGTACAACAAGGATTTGGAAATGGCATCCAACAAGGTTTTGGAAATGGCGTACGGCAAGGGGGAGGAGCAGGAGTAGTATCAAGTCAAGGCAGTGGATCTAACCAGGGTGGTGGTCAAGGATTTGGTATTGGCTCAGGACAGTATGACCAAAGCGGCAGTCAGAGCGTACTCACCCAAGGCGGTGGATATTTAGGTCAAGGCTCAGGGAATGGTTTCAGACAACAAGGAGGAGGCAGCGTTACCGGAGGTGCTGGAGTTTTTGGAAGTCAAGGTGAGCCCTTTTCACACACTTAACTTGCTAACTTTTAATGTGTACAGTTGATTATCTTACCTCACGATATGGCTTTTTGTTGGCCTCTCATCTTTTGGTGCATAATATCGTTCTAGAATTACCCTGGAAGTAATCATAATAGAAATGCAAGCTTAATTTCTAGCTAGTTCAATGTAATTTTTCGTAAAAATTGTCAAAAAAAATATATTTTGTTTTAGGCTTAGGTACAGGAGTTAGATATCAAACTGGTCAGCAACTGGTTGCTGGACGCGGTCAAGCTCTGACTGAGGGTAAGGGCGAAGGCGTTAAGAAAGGAGAAGGTCAAATAATTACTCAAGGGGAAGGACAATCTGTGACTCAGGGAGAAGGCCAGATTATAAAACAGGGTGGCGGACAATATACGACTCAACAACTTGTCAGTCAAGGTCAAGGTGAAGGTATTCGGCAAAGCGGTGGTGCAATCATCACTCAAGGTCAAGGCCAGACGGTCAAGCAAGGAGGAGGTTTCATTGTAACTCAAGGACAGGGCGAAACCGTGAAACAAGGCGGAGGACAGTACGTGACTCAGGGATCAGGTCAAATCGTGAAACAAGGTGAAGGACAGTACGTGACTCAGGGACAAGGTCAAATCGTGAAACAAGGCGGAGGACAATACGTAACTCAAGGAGAAGGTCAAATAATAACTCAAGGCGGAGGACAGTATGTGACGCAGGGAGGTGGCCAGTACGTGAAACAAGGGTCAGGACAATACGTGACTCAAGGTCAGGGTCAAACGCTGGTACAAGGCTTCGGGAGCGGATTGAAGCAAGGCCAAGGTTTCCTTGTATCGCAAGGAGGAGGTGCTGGATATGAGAATGAATACAGCGCATCAACCCAGAGAGTTTTCCTACAAAAATACACCGGAACGGGCGAATGTGGTTTATTAAATGTAAGTAATTATTTTGATTTTTAATATGAAGGGCGAGAAAGCATTGCATCCGATTTGATCTAAACACGTGAAAATATCAATCTAGGAGCTGCTTACCACCAACACAAAGCGTAACTTCAACACGATAGGAAACTCTTTACAGTTCGTATTCAGGTCGAATGGGGTACAAATCCACAGCACAATTAAAGCTCGATATTTTGATCTGGTTACACAGGACTTGGACACGAGCAAATTATACCACCAAGGAGTTTTCATCAGGGGCGGGAAGTTATTCTCATTACTTGCAATTCTATTGTTGTTTTATTCCGCATTTTTTGTCGCTATTCAAATTATCAAGAGCAAAAGCGGGTAGAGCAACTTTACCCTCACGAGGAAAACGCCTTGGCGTGTGTTTGCTCGTGAAGCCCGTGAGCCATTACTAAAATAAAGTTAATTCTCGTTGAATAAATTTTATAAATTGTAAGGTTTAAGAATTCTTCAGATAGGTATGCAATTTCAAAACACAATTTCAAATGTCAATCAACAAATATGTTTCGTCAATGTTCTGTCATTAATTTATTGACGCCGTCTGTCCTTAGCTTTACGATTTAACGTTATTAATTTACCAAACAGATATAAATAAATCATTAATTACACGACTGAACATCATTAAGGTTAGATTGATTTGTGGTTATGTAATGTTGGTGGATTTATGAATGGTTCTCTAGGATGAACGCTTCTAGTTTCGGCCTTTGCCAAACTCAAAATTAATTGATTCAGCCTTCTTGTTTATAATATTAATAGTTTTTATCTTAATCTAGTATTAAAGGTATAAAATATTATATTATTATAAACTCTAAAACTTATCTGGTTACCACACGCCATACAACAGCTCTTTTATTTAAGCTCTCCTTTGGCCTCGTATTGAATCGATGGACACCTGTTCTGATCATTGTAATCAACCCTTGGCCTCATAATTATTTGTTATTCATTTATAGAATATTTAATGTCAACATCTTCTCTCCACTATATTTTTACTTAAGTCATCGCCTTTAAAACTTCCTGACACAATTGCGTATCCATTCTGTCACTTTATATAGTTGCCAAATCAGAATATACATACATAATTATTATAGTTTACAAATAAATTGTTAATAGTGTTCACATTAATATTTAGTACTAGCTGTGTCCGCGACTTCGTTCGCGTGGAATAGTTATTTTGGGCATTTTAGTTAGTTATTTATTTTAAAATTGTAATATCTTCTACGATGTTCATTGAAATTAAGTGATCTCAAAGACAATTTTGTTCACAATTAAATACTCTTAATCAATAATACATTTATTTGGATAAAGATTAATATTATTACGTTGATACAACTCTTAACAAATAATGCATTAATTTCGACCAAATTTGATTACCATAAAAACGGTTCCCTCAAGCCGCCGAAGCCCTCAAGAATGAATAATTTTCCCCGTTTTTTTCACATTTCCATTATTTCTTCGCTCCTAATAGTTGCATCGTGATGTTATGTAGCCTAAAGCCTTCCTCGATAAATGGTCTATTCAACACAAAAAGTATTTTTCAATTCGAACCAGTAGTTCCTGAGATTAGCGCGTTCAAACAAACAAACAAACAAACTCTTCAGCTTTATAATATTAGTATAGATTTAATCACACAATAATATTTAAAAGTAAGTTTCCTGGCGTATAAGATTTGTTTGAGTATTATTCATATTGAGAACAAAACGCAAAGTTAGGTTTGTTATGGACTTCTGCTCTTCGGGCTCTGCTCGTCCAGGGAAAAGAGCGAAAGGGCTATAGAATAATGTTTTTTTTTCCACCAGCCTCAAAAACCCTACGGAAACCGCAACGACCTCGAGGTGGACTTTGCCGAGATCCCCTGGCAAGCGATGGTCCTGCTGCAGACGAACCGCAGTCTTCTCTGTGGAGGTGTCATCACCAGACCTGAAGTTGTCGTAACCTCTGCATCATGCGTTGAAGGGTAAGCGATTTTTTTGTCTAAAATATCAATTGTGTTATTTCATTTCCAGTTAATTTTCAATCGCATTTCAATCTGAGGTGGTAAAACGATTGTCTGAAATGGGTCGTGAACAGAGAATCTAAGGGCAAAAACCGTCATAGTGACACGCTTTGGCTTGTCATATTCTAGGACCAGCTTGTGTATTTTGAAACTTGTCCTCCGCAAACATAGAGGGGTCCTTGTAGGGACAGATAGCAAAAGAAAACCTCGCAGAATGAGATATGTTTGCCATATGCCGATTCACAAGTCTCATTTTGCTGAGAAACAATTTGGGTTCTTGGTTCAAGGATTTACAATAAGGTTAATCATGAATTAAATATCTTGAACTTATCTCAATTCGAATGTAAGATGAAGCCGAGAGACTGGTTGTCGAATTTAAAATATAGTGATACTGAGGAACTGTTGCAGGAATAGATGTGTTTGGACCTTAACATTAACATTCTTTTGAAATTATTATTCACTTTGTTTGTATAGTCTATTGTATAGTATGTGATATTATTGTTGTATTGTTTTGAGTTAAGATTGGAGCTACGCAGCGGTAATAAACTGTAACAAATTGTGTGAAATGCGCTTACATCCAAGATACAGGTTGTCCTAGTTTGGGTGTCAGCTGATTTTAATGTGCTGCTTTGTAATTGCTGGTCTAATAAATAATTTTATCATTTTATTTATTTATTGGTAGTTGTTCATATGGCTTCAGCCGTGGTATATGTGGGCTGGCATGACGACAGGAACTGTCTAGGGCTACCTGTTCCTAGGAACAGTATCTAGATACTCGCTGGCATTCTTGGACTTACATTTCACTGTGTGATTAAAAATCTCATTGGAATAGCAAACAAGCTATAAGCTATCAGCGCTGGATGGCGCGTGCAGCGTCGCCCAGCACATGCTGAGCCGAGTGCTCTTTGAGATGGGTAGCAGCACACAGGATACATGATGTGATGCTATGTATTCTTTCATTGTTGTTTTTATATAAATATGTTTGTTGTGTGTTGTTTCCCTTGCCTCAATAAACTTTTTCTTTCTTTTCTTTCTTTCTATAAGAGCATGAAATGGTTTGTCGACTCCTGACAACCAACTCTAGTAAATTAAAATCTATATTTCCGAATTTATTACATTCTCACCTATTGTATTAAATGTGACTTGAGATGTATTATGATTGGAAATCGAGTGGAAATAAATTGATAGAATTAATTTACTGGACTATCTTTTTTATACTTACTCTATAAAGTGCCCATACTGCTCCTGGTAGAAAATGAAATGAAGGAAATGGTGCGAGGTGGTAGGGCATCGGTGCCCGGCTGGATCGCGAACACAGTACATGAATGTAAAGCCCGTCATGGTGACCAGTTTCGGCTTGTCGCGTTTCGGAATCAGCTTGTGTATATCCAGTAGCTCATATACCTAGAGACCTTCAGTCGCGGTATATGTGGGCCGACATGACGACGGAGACTATCAATGGATTTTCATCCTTTGATAATCGCTTTCGTTTTTGGACTACACTGTACTTATCATCAGGTACTCAGTAGTCACTATGTCGAGCCAGTGTAAAAAAAAACTATAGTCCAAGAATAGCAGTAGCTTTGAAAGGAAGTAAATCTATTGAAAGTCACCGTCGTCGTGCTGGTTCATATATACCACGGCTGAAGGCCTCCAGGCATTTGAACAACTAAATACGATAGACCGAAACGAGGCACTTTGGCTGTCTTTCACTTGCATACTGTATTAAATGAAATGATCCTGCAAGGGTTCCTTTCCCTTATGAAGTTCGGAACCGTAAAAATAATAGAAATATTTGAATTTCACAGACTCGATGCCAAGAACGTTCTCATCAAGGGAGGAGAGTGGAAACTGGGTATTGATGACGAGCCTCTGCCGTTCCAAATCGTCCAGGTCAAGACTATCATACGCCACCCGGAATACAAACCCGGTAGCCTCAAATACGACGCTGCTATTCTCGTTTTGAGTGAAAATCTTCGTTTTGCCAAGAACATCCAGCCTATCTGCTTACCTAGTAAAGAAGATACTTTGGACGCTTTCTACAACGGAGCTGGGGAATGCATTGTTACTGGCTGGGGCAAGATAGTACTCCAAGGTAAGATAATATTGCATTCCTTCTTTTTATTTGACACGGTATAGCGATAACTGGTATAGCACATTATTGCAACAACAGTTTATTTTGTACATTGTTAATACACAACGGATAACACTGCTATTAAAAACTAAAAAGTAACAGTCAATAATTCGTTGTTTTCTCTATTAAGAGCATGAATACGTTTACGGCAACATACCATCTGTCCGACTGTTCGTTTTCAACGAATGTACGCTGTTAGCGCAATGACATTTACCTTATTAAAATCTAGAGTTCACAGTTTCACGAATCCAAATTGAACCAAATTTTAAGTTAATATACTTATTAAATATCCAAGTGTAACTAGATAATGGTTTTTATGCTTCTAAAGAATGAACGCCACTGATATTCTTTTGTACGAGTATTATATCGAGGTGTGAAAGGCTATTTGGTTTAAGCGACATTTTTTGGTGATATAGTAATATATATATTTGGAATCGTTCAAAACCGCTGATTCCGAATATCTATCTTTCTATAATATAAAAATGAATCGTTAAATATGTATAAGCGCGAAACTTGAGAACGGCTGAACCGATTTGGCTGATTTCTTTTTTGTTGTGTTTGTTGAAGTCTGGGGAAGGTTATTACGGAGAAAAAAATTAAAAAAAATGTCTGAAATAGTCTAAAAACAACACTTTTCTATATTCTCATACAAAAAATTCGTAATAATATCTAAAAGTCAATTTGAACTTTAACACCATACCATAAAGTTTAAATGTTAGTGGACGGGTTCCGGGAAGGCAAAACAATTGAGTGACGTATAAATAAACAATAATAATGTCATCTCGTAATATTAATGTCAACATTTGTCAATTTTTATACATATAGCATTAAGGCCAGGTTCCTTCAAACAATTTACAAAACACAGCCAACAGGACAATAGGTTTTGGCAGAATAAAATCTGACGGGGAAGCTATTAACATTAAAAAAAACAATGTGACTTTGTTTTAGAGAAATAGGGCAGAACAAGGTCTGCCAGGACAGCTAGTATATATATATATATATATATATATTAGGTCCTTACATATGAAATTGGCGTTTTTCGTACTGGCCACTTTAATCACAAATTTCACCTCTTTGGTAAGGAATTCTAAATTCAAATTTGTACAGCTATAGACTCATGTATTTGTGCTTCGATGATCGTCATTCATTTGTTTTTTTCTTCTGTTTTTTTCTGTTTGCGTCACTCATTTTACAAAATGGAAAACTTAAAATATCGCATTATTTACGAGTACGAGTTCCGCCGTGGCACTAGTGCTGCGGAAACAACTCGAAGGGTGAATGATGTGTATGGCGGTCGTGTTGCAAAAGAAAACACAGTTCGTTTTTGGGTCCAACGTTTTCGTTCTGGAAATTTCGACCTGCAGAACAAGCCCCGTGGACGGCCTGAGACTCAAGTTGATAATGAAGAGTTGAAGGCTATTGTGGAAGCGGATCCATCGCAAACCACGTCCGAGTTAGCTGCAGGCTGCGATGTTAGTGATAAAACTGTTTTAATTCACTTGAAGCAAATTGGGAAGATTAAAAAGCTTGAAAGGTGGGTACCTCACGAATTGACTGAAGCAAACCGGCAAACGCGCGTCGACTGCTGCGTTACATTACTAAACCAGCACAAAATGAAGGTATTTTAAACCGAATCATTACCTGTGATGAAAAATGGGTTCTTTACGATAATCGGAAGCGCTCAGCGCAATGGTTGGATCCTGGCCAGCCAGCCAAATCCTGCCCCAAGCGAAAATTAACCCCAAAAAAGTTACTTGTAAGCGTTTGGTGGACTAGTGCCGGTATTGTTCATTACAGTTTTCTCAAATCTGGCCAGACTATTACGGCTGATGTCTATTGTCAGCAATTGCAAACCATGATGGAAAAGCTAGCGGCTAAACAACCTAGGCTGGTCAATCGCTCCACGCCACTGCTGCTTCACGACAACGCTAGACCACACACTGCGCAACAGACGGCTACTAAATTAGAAGAGCTTCAATTGGAAAGTCTAAGACATCCTCCGTACTCCCCGGACCTTGCTCCAACAGATTACCATTTTTTTCGAAATTTGGATAACTTCTTGCAAGGGAAAAAATTCAACTCCGATGGGGCAGTCCAAATCGCCTTCAAAGATTTTATTGATTCCCGTCCGACTGGTTTTTTTAGTAAAGGGATCAATGAACTACCTATGAGATGGCAAAAGTGCATAGAAAATAATGGTTCATACTTTGATTAATTAAATATATTATATTAAAAAATATTCGACTTTTTGTTCCTCCCATACAAAACGCCAATTTCATATGTAAGGACCTAATATATTACTATATCACCAAAAATGTCGCTTAAACCAAATAGCCTTTCACCCCTCGATATGTTATGCTATGTGCCAAATAAATAATAATATAATATTTTTGGACAATTGCACACATTGGCCTAGTCCTAAAGTAAGCCTGCGCTTGTCATATACTAGACAAAGATATACATATTCAAATACATATAAACATCCATGCTCGCGGCAAACTAACCTATTTATCATAGAAAATTTCGCCGCTACCGGGACTCGAACGTAGGACCTTCAGCGTTACAGGCCGTCGAAAAAAAGTTATTCTTTCTGGGTTTATTATGTTTACATGACTCGGAATGTAACACTTCGAAGGGAAATCTTCTCCATCGTCACGGAAAGGAAAGTGCTAGTGTATAACTCAGCGCCAATGCCATTTTGGTAACGACAGCTTGAAACAGTCAAAAATATTATTTCTTTAAAAGTTTTTACAAATAAAAACTTCAGTAAGACTATTTTCCTTTATTTTATTTCTACTTTTTTAAGTTCCGTAGAGTATTTTATATTTATTTCAAGTATATACCTCACGTGTTACGTAAAAGGATTTTGATAGACAGACAGTTGATTAACGAAGTCATTTTTTAAGAGTTTCTTTTTAAGGTACGGATTCCTAAAAACAAGCAATCGAGGACAGACGTAAATATAGATTTGATTGTGTTTGTAAAATTATTCAAACAGCGTAAGAATTTAAAATCAATTTATTCAATATATCGTTTTGTATGTTAATTTTCGTGTAGTGATCGTTAAACAACCTTCGAAGCGTCGCGAATTATCTTAGAATCACAATATTAAACAAGTTATTTGTGGCTTAGTAGTTAGATCGTAACTCCTGATGGTTCAGATTCAATCTTAGAAATATCTTTTAATTTACTTGTCCGTCAAAGTGACTACAACGCACCTTAACCCTTTGAGGCCGCGCCACAAAATAACCACTTATAGTTGACACTCGAAAACCACACAGCACTGGTCGCGATCGCGCCAAAGAAAGTGTCATTTATACTTTTTTTCTACTAAACCGAGTGAAGTGTGATTCCTTAGAGACAATTGCTTCTATAAAGCACACGTTGGTAAAGTTACCAATGCCAAAAATAATCCATAAAGGTATAAAAATGACTAAATTATTAATAACGTGAATTCACGCCCGCGGGCCGCAACGGTACAATTGTTGGGCGGGAATTAAAGCCCGCGGGCGTCAAAGGGTTAAGAAAAGTACTATATAGACCGGGAACAGTCGGGAACAGCAAGTATTAAAGGGTGAGAATACATTGATTGTCGCTGTCGTCAAGCAGAGATGGGCAAAATGTAATCTGATTAATAATTAACGAACACAAAATGTAGTCGTAATATTAATTTTCTTGCTCTGTAATCATGATTAAATCCATTTAAAACATTAAGGATTAAAACCCCCAAGACTACTTCTGCGCATTGGCGGGGACTGCGGGACCTGTAATTCGCCACAGCCCCGTCGCGCCGTGCCCACTGGGCACAGATTCGGGGGAAGTTGTTGCCTTCCCCGATACTGCTCGTTGTATTTAGGCAGAGTAGGTCACAATGCTCTGCCGCCTTCTCGAGGCTCGCTAACCAGCTGCTCAGGGCCTCCATCCTTAGCAGCAACGACCCCAAAGACATCAGCCAACTGGTCGTGAATCGACTGATCGGCTGGGACTGATGTGCCAGGGTGGTAGAGTCTCCATATTCCTACGACGACCTGAATAGTAAATAGTTGTACCAGGTTTCATCTCTGGGAGGAATGGTTGTGTAAATAACCCACTAGGATACTACATACTATGTGCTTACTCCAATGGGAAAATGCGTAATGATATCTAGATATATATACATATATAAGTATTTATTGGCAAACGCTTGACTTCAATCACACCTGGTGGAAAGTGAAAATGAGTTCGATGATAAACGGGTCCGCCGAACTAATGCGTATTCACTCTTCTTTTAAAGGCTCCCAGGTCATAAGACCGCAGAAATATGGCCGCTGGTAGCATATTCCACTCCTTAGCTGTTCGCATGATAAATGTAGAAGCGAATCTTCTCGTGCGGATATAAGGAACATCCACCACATACGGATGGTATCCGATATGATATCTAGTGGTTTTATGATGGAATGGCGCTGGTGGAATCAAAGAATGTAGCTAGTAAGAACACTCTCCACTGTGGAACCGGTAAAAACTGCGAGGCAGGCAACTCTACGTCGATGCTCGATGCTTTGCATTTTAATATACTATATACTTATACGGAGAGAGTTTGTAAAATAAAAGTTAATAGAATAATCTATTATATAAAAATAAGTCCGGTTTTCCTTCCTGACGCTATAACTCCAGAACGCACGAACCGATTTCCACGGTTTTACATTCGTTGAAAAGGTCTCGGGCTCCGTGAGGTTTATAGCAAACAAAATTTAGAAAAAAATCAACAGAAAAGCAGGAAAACGGGGAAAATCATTTTTCACATACAGCGCCATCTCTGATACATAGCATGTACTACAAACCAATATGGTTTTGCATGGTGGTGGAGCAGATCGCACCAGTATTTTAAGTAGACGGCGCCGATGCTTTATACATTGTTTGACAGCTACTCATTGTACTCTGCTCAGTTAATTTCATGTGACATTTATTATGCGCACGTTCTTTCAAACGCTAACTAAAAACCAAAACGAAGCCATCTGGTGGCGAAACGAAGCTCGCCGGGTTTGCTAGTAGGTTAATAAAATAAGAGTTAATAGTAATTAAAATAATCGTTTGTTTGCTGTCGCTACTCTGTCGCACTTAAAACTTGTTTGTCTTCATTCTGACCGATACTTGAAGTATACATAATACTCTTCATATATACCCGTCGCGAGTTGCGTAACTTAACGCTTTGGACATCGTTAAAAATATTGAAGAAAGTTTACACAATATACGCCATTATCTGGATTATGGTAATCATGTAAATTATTGCTACTTTCATTTATTAGTGATCCTGCGAAGAATCAATAAACAATAATAAACATATCAACACGCTATGTCCCTTACAGGTTACGCAGAGATACATTAGTGACTGTATCCCATAATCCTACCACTCCCAGAGAGATAGCCTCAACAAGGTCTTTTGTTCCCTGTGTGTCTGGACGAATTTGGTTGGTGGAGCAATCAGAGGTATACCCCGGGGGTTTTTAGTCAGTAGGAGTCTGACACATCGGGGTCGCTGCCCTCACGGCGTCCCTGATGGTGCTATGCAGGATTAACCCCCGGGATACAAAAAAAGTGCCTGTATCCCAATGCGACTAATAGCGCAGATGAACGCCATTCTCAGAGTATTAGAACGAAGACGTAGCATTATTTTGGTGAAACCGTATAATACGATTTTTTTCTAACCAAACGCCGAATTCATAGAATTTACATAATAGCAGGTGGGAAATCAAACAATCCGCCCTTAGAGAAAATCTAAGCCATAAAAGAAATCTAATGTAACAATTTCATGTTTTTTAGTCTAGGTTTTACAATAATAATACGTCAGTCAGGATAAAAGTCATCTATGGTATATAAGCAGCGTGCATCGCGTGAAAGCTTAAAAAACATTATTTTGTTATATGTTAACTATTAGCAGTCACAAATACACAGGATTGGCTCCACAGCTAAGGGTACAACTTTAATATTGTCATTATAAATGACACACATCATGTAGTTACTAACATAAGCATTAATATTGATTTTGATCTTAAATAAAGGTATCTAAATACGTCAGGATACCATGTGTTTGATACATACACGCAAATATGCTCTTTTGTTTACGGTTAAAGTCTGCGGTCAAATTGATGATAAATTAATATTGTTTCTCTTTAATATTATTTGTCTATAGTCCTACTGAATGTAAAAGTATAGTTTTTAGCAATAAAACCTTAATAAGCTACTTAAATTTTAAACCGTCAAACTTATACTTTAAATTATTTATGGTCGAATTTCGACCACTAGGCGATCACTAGTATTTATCAACTGTCCAACATGAAAAGTATAACAAGACATTTTTTATGCTTTTATGGGTTGGGTTACACCCCATTGGTCTATATACAGACTGATTTTATAGACGAAGGGTATATTCAGGGAGGATATTCAGCATTCGATTCTAATTCCCAATATATAGAAATAGTGATATCTTAATATTTCCACTAGACTAAAGTATTTTATAGTCAACATATTTAGGGGCAATGACACACATGATAGAATAAATAACAATTAATTATTAAGTGGGTATTTTGTCTCTCCTAAGCCAGGATAAAATGCTAAAGGGAAGGGAGTCAATTACTTGTTTGTCTAAAATCACGTAAAAGGAATTTTATCTACATGCCATTCAATCTTGTGCCACACGCGCTGCGGTGTCCAAACTTTTTACGGATCAATTCCCATTTGTTCATCAATGTTTCTTTATGATTTATTAGGGAATATAGTTATTAACATTTGTATCCGTTAAAAGAAGCTACTAATTATTCTATCCTGAAATATCTCCCTCGTATATATAATCATTCTGTATATTTATAAAATCACTTGTCTTGAAAAACTGTCCCAGAAAAACATGGAATGTTTGGTATTCCTACACATAACTGTGAAGTCACACGTATGTTATTGAGCCGCGCATTCCTCAAAACCCTTTATTTGCAGATTCAATTGCCGGCTTGTTTGTTCGCTTATTGAAGGACAACTGCCTTACGCACTGTTATATTCACTGTGTAACTGTTAATTGCATGTTTGGTGCTGATCACGTGTAGGTTTGACCTTCGATTCACGTGACCTTGGGTTGGGCTGAACGAGGAGTCGAGGAGTACTATTGCCTGAATAGATTGGGACCAGAGCACATTATTACAATTGTACAAAGATATGAAATGAAATGTATTTATTTCGCCACGAAGTAACAAAAAACTAGATTTTTTTTTACACTGGCTCGACATGGTGACTACAGAGTACCTGATGGTAAGTACAGTGTAGTCCAAAAACGAAAGCGACTATCAAAGGATGAAAATCCATTGATAGTCTACATCGTCATATCGGCCCGCATATACCGCGACTGAAGGTCTCTAGGTATATGAGCCACTGGATATACACAAGCTGATCCCGAAACGCGACAAGCGGAAACTGGTCACTATGACGGGCTTTACACCCATGTACCGTGGTCGCGATCCAGACGGGCACCGGCGCCCTACCACCTCGCTGCTGCTCGTTTAGCGCCACCCAGGAGTCACGTGTAGGGAAACTAGGGTAAAGCCTACGGACGCGAGCAGCTTCGACTCCCAATGCAGTAACAGAAACAACATACAGAAACTAAAGAAAAATACAAAAACATATAAATATGGCGAAAATACCAAAGCGCAACGAAGCGACTCGCCTGGGTCTGTCACATCATATAACATCAGAGTAACTTTATCCACCTTTTGACAAATTGGGTGCAAATTTGAATATATTTTGAGCGTTATGATTAGGTCAGCGCATCAGGTATGATTGAGGTCAAGTGTGAAGTTCACACATCAAAACTTTTCTGTTTGAAAAAGTCTTACGCGAAGCATCTAGTTTCTACCGACTTTAAAGTTTCAACATTACTGCCCATGTGTTATGTTTCTGATCATAGTTTTTGTTGGTCCATGAAGATATATATATATGTCTATCTATACAAGCGGTTGTATCCATTTAACGCTAATATATAGTGACCAACATGACCAGTAGCGTAGTCGATCGTCGTTCTTAGTAATTTACACAAGACATTTCTATTAGATACGATATAGATTTACACATGACATTTCTATGATGGATATAGTTCCTAAATCTGCATTTAATCTAGAAAAAGTGCATGCCAAGGTTCAAACCTAGGACCATTTAAAAAAAACATACAGTCTAGGAACTTTGAAAATAAAGAAAGAATTTTTTTATAAGAAAAGGTCCATATGTGCTATAAGAATTATTATGAACGAAAAGAAAGAGGGCTCTCAATTCGCGTAGAATTTTTTTATAATAATTTCTTTTCAATTACGATTATTTTCAACGTGCGTTGGCCAATAGGTGACGGCCTGATAGCGCAGTTTGTAGTGACCCTGCTTACGATGCTAAGGTCCTAAGTTCGAGTCCCGGTTAGTGATAAACTTTTCTGTGATGAGCAGATTAGTTTGTCACGAGTCATGGTTGTATATATGTATTTAAGTATGTATATCTTTGTCTAGTACCCATAGTACAAGCGCAAGCTTAATTTGAGACTAGGTCAATGTGTATAATTGTTAGTAAATATTATATTATTGTTATATTATTATATTATAGGTCGATAAGTAAAAGAGACCCAAAACACAATGAACAAAATACAAACGCATAACTTATTAAGCGTCTTTTGATACAATTCTCATACTTATGTTATTTTATGGTGGTAAGGCTATTGCCCGAACTGGGTCGTAACCACAGTACACAAGTGTAAAGACCGTCATAGTGACTCGCTTTCGTCTGTCGCGTTTCGGGATCAGCTTGTGTATATCCAGTAACTCACATACCTAGGGACCTTCAGTCGCGGTATATGTGGGCCGACATGACGACGGAGACTGTCAATGGATTTTCATCCTTTGATGGTCGCTTTCGTTTTTGGACTACACTGTACTTACCATCAGGTACTCTGTAGTCACTATGCGAGACAGTGTTAAAAATGTAGTGTGTAAGGACAAAAGTTTGATTTACATCTTTGCGTGGTCATAATTAATTTTATCAATATATTATGATATTCGACAATAGAGAATTTGTACGTATATTTTACCTTGGAATTTATACAAATCAATATAATATATTCATAACTATAATTAATTAATTATACATTCGTATGTGTGTTTATTGTAGTTTTTTTATGTATATAATTAGTTAAATGGCTGCTTGTTTTCGGTAACCTTAGCCGTTTATCACACCGAAGCGTAATTATAAATTTTCGGGTTATTTCGTAATTTTTATCGATTGAACTTTGTATAATTTCGATACACGACTATCGTAGTATACGTTGTGTAATCGAAGGATTTATTTAAACATTATTTCGATTTATTATGATGCTAAGTGCATTTTAGAGATGTTTTAACATTCAGTTAAAATACAATCTATGAATAATTTCAATAGCTTTTTATAAAACCATACATTTTATTATATGAAATAGTTAATAAAATTTGTTCCCATATCTTTAGTACATATACTATATAGTATAGTTTAGAGGTTTTTAGATTTTAAATTACTATTAGGTGCGCAAATAAATTCTGGCTGTTTGTTATTAGATGGCTCCAGCAGGGTTGGTCGATTTTGATATGTAGAGGTGGAGTTCACACAACACAGGAAGGAGAATTAGGAAAACTTGAGATGATAAAAAATAATATATTAAAATTAAAACAGTTTTTCTTAACAGATCAGAGTGATATCAAGCGCACCGTTCAACGACACAAATTCAATTCTTATTCATTTCTAATTTCTTTTTGACATATTGACATTTATAAAAAGTAAAATTTAAAATATAAAAAAGGTTTGAATAAGGTAGCCTACAGATACATCCAAAACGTCATGAACCAAGCTTAGCCGTATGGCAAACAATTGCTCTGATACGTTAGTGATTTTGTTGTGACGCTATATACTTTTAGCTTATGTGAAATAATCTGATTTTGTGCCAAGCAAACGTCATTTGCAAAAAGTGTTACTTTTCTTATTTAATTTAAAGAAAATGACAGCTGAAGCTGTGAAAATTTATAAACGTTATTTCATCTTTAATAAAATAAATTCTTTTTGACAAAAAACTTAATATATAATAGGAACTTGTGTATAGTATTCACAATGCCAAGTTCGTGTTGACAATATCGGTGACTTACCAAATCCTCTGACATTCATTGATTAATACAAATTGTAATGTTTTAGTAAAGTCAGTCTCAGTCTTAGTGAAACAACGTACCTCGATTGGTTACGTCGCTTTAAAGACGGTGATTTCGATATTGATGACTGTTCGGGGGAAGAGAGACCAAAAATATTCAAATAAAATTCATTCGTAACTATAAAAACATTCCCGAAAAAGCGTTCGGTGTAAATGCGTCCAATATCGAGCAGGTGTTGACCTTGCCTGAATATTTCGTGTTTATTAACAAACGAATGCGAAGTGGTCACAAATACGTTTCTACCGACAAATGTCATCGACGCTTGCAAAAAAATTAAGCTCTCCGAACGAGTATGTCGTAATTTTTTTGTCACCGATTCGAAACTCTATTGATGCGATTTCGATACTGCACGTTAGATAAATAGCCTGATTATATACGTTTCATAATCCACCTTAAATGAAGCTAAGTTTCTTTGTCGGGTGCAATAAGATTAGATATCTAACCACGAGACAAACTCACGGAGCGTCAGATAATGCGCCTGAGGGGGCCGTTACCTGATTCTAATGCTCCAGAGGTGTTGCGCGTGCATTAGTAATCCACTTGGCAATGGAGAATTGTGTCACTCTTCTCCCACCCCTACAAGTGAGTGCCCTTTAGGCAGATCACGCGCCAGACCGCGGAAAGACCAACCTCACTTTCCCGTAGTCCGGCGCACCCTATGCGTGGCGATGCGCCCCAGTGGTGCATAAGATTACAGCTGTTACGTAGATCTAAATCCCTGATAATACAAGCCTTGGAAACTCGGATCGAGTTCTGATATTAAATTTCACACTGTCTTTGATGCAAATCCGTGTAGATATAAATCTAGTAGCGGATTAGAGTCACTTAAAAATCGTTACGTTAAAACGACAGGAAATATTACATACTAGCTGTGTCCGCGACTTCGTCCGCGTGGAATAGTTATTTTGGGCATTTTGGTTAGTTATTTATTTTAAAATTGTAATATCTTCTAAGATGTTCATTGAAATTAAGTGATGTCAAAGACAATTTTGTTCACAATTAAATACTCTTAATCAACAATACATTTATTTGGATAAAAAATTATATTATTACGTTGATACAACTCTTAACAAATAATGCATTAATTTTGAACAAATTTGATTACCATAAAAACGGTTCTAGTGAGCTAATCTTATAAGATAGGCATATATTGTAACGGACATTTTTTAGATAATTTCAAGAGGAATAATTCTTTCATACATATATTTTTGGTATCTTGAACCGTTTTCGCAGCGCACGGAATGGAAGCCCTCAAGGATGAATAATTTTCCCCGTTTTGGTCATATTTTCAATTATTTCTTTGCTCCTAATAGTTGCACCGTGATGATATACAGCCTAAAGCCTTCCTCGATAAATGATCTATTCAACACAAAAAGAATTTTTCAATTCGAACCAGGAGTTCCTGAGATTAGCGCATTCAAACAAACAAACAAACAAACTCTTCAGCTTTATAATATTAGTATAGATTTCAAACTAAGTTCGAACATTGAAAGGAAATATAAATTTATTCAAGCTAGTGGTCAGCCATTGGTCGAAATTCGACCATAATTATATTAATATTATTAAGGTTTTATTGTCAAAGTCAATGCTTCTATAATCACAGATTTCGCCAAGGCTACTGATATATGTGTCCGCGAATATAGATACCTTCTTCTCTGTCTCTCACTCCGACCCTTTAATGTTCTATGTCGAGGCATCATAAAAATAGAAAAAAAACTTTCATGAAATTACTAAAATCGAGAAGAGAAAAAGATTTTAGTAGCCACGACAATAATAAAAAAATACAAAAGGATCTTTGAACCAGCAATAACAAATATGTATTTTTTTACCTATTTGATATCGTTAATTCAGATTACTGTTACACAACTTTCTTTTTATATTGAGATTTTATTTTAGATTTATATTGGTATACCGAGCAAGCGATAGTTCACTAATATTTAATATATTTATTGTAATAAATCGAATTTCGTTACAATGTAAAGCACAAATATCTATTATAGGCTATGTTTGACATTCAGTAAGACTATAGACAAATAATATTAAAGACAAAAAATATTATCTATTCTCAATTTTTTTTTTGTATCCCGGGGGAAAATCCTGCATAGGACCATCAGGGACGCTGTGAGGGCAGCGACCCCGGTGTGTCAGACTCCTACTGACTAAAAACCCCCGGGTGTCCCTCTGATTGCTCCACCCGGGCCTGGGAAACAAAATTCGTACACAATCTATTCTCAATTTGACCACAGACTGTAACCATAAACAAAAGAGTAAATATGCTTGTGTGTGTCAAATCCATGGTAGTGTGTGTAATGTTTTTTTTTATTGATTTAATGTATTTGTAATCCATTATTTTTTTAAAAGTATTAGTTTTCTTCATTCGTCTATATAAACTATAAGTGTGCCAAATTTCATACTCCTCCTACCTCCTCCCGAAAAGTATATACCGTAACGACATACTTTTAATTATTACTATCCATAAATCATGATACTATGACATCTATACTAATATTATAAAGCTGAAGAGTTTGTTTGTTTGTTTGTTTGAACGCGCCAATCTCAGGAACTACTGATTTGAATTGAAAAATTATTTTTGTGTTGAATAGACTATTTATCGAGGAAGGCTTTAGGCTATATAACATCACAATGCAATTATTAGGAGCGAAGAAATAATGGAAAATGTGAAAAAAAACGGTGAAAATTATTCATCCTTGGGGGCTTCCATTGCTTGCGCTGCGAAAACGGTTCAAGATACCAAAAATATATGTATGAAAGAATTATTCCTCTTGAAATGATCTAAAAAAATGTCCCCGACAGTATATGTCTATCTTTTAAGATTAAGTCACTAGAATCGTTTTTATGGTAAACAAATTTGGTCGAAATTAATGCATTATTTGTTAAGAGTTGTATCAACGTAATAATATTAATCTTTATCCAAATAAATGTGTTGTTGATTAAGAGTATTTAATTGTGAACAAAATTGTCTCTAACATCACTTAATTTCAATGAACATCTTAGAAGATATTACAAAACCTTATATAACAAAACAACGTTTGCCGGATCAGCTAGTTTAGATATAAAGTTAGGAGCAGTAGAATATGCCGTACCATTGGACGCAATGTCGTAGTTTTTTCGAACCAGCATTAAAAAAATTGTGAACGTTTATCATACATAATTTTCCCAGTGAGACCGTAAGTATTAATAGGAAGTTTGTTTGTCCCCAGCCCATTTATCCGGCAGCATCATGCATTCTCTCAACGTGTCCCTGATCAACCCTGGCGAGTGCGAAGCCAAGCTGTCGCAAGACTACCCTCATCTTCTGGACCAGTATGACCAAGACAGCTGTGTTTGTGGCCAGCCGACCAACCCACTTAACAATATATGCAAGGTAACCAAATATCTGCTTAATCTCTTTAGACATCATGAGCGAACTCAAAAAGAAAGGCGCTAGGGCGATTTCCCGAACTGGCTCGTTATTACAGTAAGCAAGTGCAAATACCGTCATAGTGACAAGCTTCAGCCAGTGGGAGTCGAAGCTGCTCGCGTCCGTAGGCTTTACCCTAGTTTCCCTACACGTGACTCCTGGGTGGTGCTAAACGAGCAGCAGCGAGGTGGTAGGGCGTCGGTGCCCGTCTGGATCGCGACCACAGTGCATGGGTGTAAAGCCCGTCATAGTGACCAGTTTCGGCATGTCGCGTTTCGGGATCAGCTTGTGCATATCCAGTAGCTCATATACCTAGAGACCTTCAGTCGTGGTATATGTGGGCCGACATGACGATGTAGACTATCAATGGATTTTCATCCTTTGATAGTCGCTTTCGTTTTTGGACTACACTGTACTTACCATCAGGTGCTCTGTAGTCACTATGACGAGCCAGTGTAAAAAAAAAAAAAAAAAAAAGTCGGAATCAACTTGTGCAAATCCAGTCGTTCGTATACCCAGAGACCTTCTAACTTCACGTTGTGTCAACAAGTCATTTCGAAAGTTTTTCAAAAGTATTTATAACCTGTAATTTTTCTCCAGGTTGATATCGGCAGTGCCCTAGCCTGCACTACTGGAGACAGCCACTTCGTTCTACGCGGAGTTTATTCGTGGGACTCAGGTTTGTTCAATCCCTTCTTCCATTAATTAATCACAAATACATTCAAATAGACCTTTTTTGTATCCTGGGGTTAAATATTGCACAGGACTATCAGGATGCTGTGAGGGCAGCGAATGGGAAACTAAATTCATGCAGGCGTCCTGGGGGCGAAAAGCCTTGTTAAAGCAAGGGTAGCCCGTCCAAAACCTCTCAGGCGGCGCACAGGACTTTGCGTGATATAGGGAGACGATATATTTCTATTTGTTTTGGTTCCAGGATGTCAAATTGGCAATCAAGTAGCTGGCTTCTACAAATTCGACATAGAATGGTACGAATGGGCTATTGGACTTATCGAAAGCGTCAGATTCTCCAAATACACAATCGGAACCAAGGTCACTCAAAGCAAAATAACTAGCCAAGTGGTGAAGACTGGTCAATTCTCCAGCGGATTGAAAGGATCCGTCACAGGAATCAAGGGTGTCGTGAGCGGTATCGGTGCTACCGGTTCTAACCAGTTCGGGCAGTTCCAAAGCGGTTCTGGAACCGTCTTCGGTCAGTTCCCTCAGGGAGCAGGTTTGAAGGAGTTTGGACAGTTCTCGCAAGGTCAATTCACAACCGGAGCGAAGGGCGTTGAAACGAAAGGTCAAGGCGAAGGTCAATTCAGCCAATTCGGAAGCACAAAGTTCACAGAATTGAAATCCGGAGAAGGCGCTCTTGACTTCGGCACTCAAATCAAAGGCCCAATTTCAAAAACCTTTACAACGACGTACAAGGAAACAAAAGTCTTCCAATCAGAGCCGAAATACGTCACTTATACAACTAAGCCCGAAATAGTGACGTTCACAACCAAGCCCGAATACTTTACATTCACGACGAAACCGAAAATCGTTACCTACACGACCAAACCAAAAATTGTCACTTATACAACTAAGCCCGAAATTGTAACTTACACAACGAAGCCCGAAATAGTAACTTATACGACAAAGCCCGAAATAGTAACGTTTACGACTAAGCCTGAATATTTCACTTATACAACTAAGCCTAAGATTGTTTCTTATACGACTAAGCCCCAATTTATAACTTATGAAACGTCAGGGAGTGGAACGAATCCCCGATATGTTGCCCCTGGAGTAACATTCAATCCGTCTTTCTCCGATGTTGTAGGTAAACATAAGCATAACAATCAATGCAAATGCTTGGAGGGAAAGCCTTAAGGACTTTTTTTTTCTAAAAAAATTAAAAATAATTGGTAACCATATCGGAGTCATCGTGACGTGCCATAAAAAAAAAACTTTTTATCATTTGACAGTACAAAATAACTCCAGTTCCTAAAATAATGAGCTGCCGTGATGTTTCCCTTGAAATAGATTTCTTTTAATTTGATACTGTGAGAGTTTACTTTTTTATTTATGTTTTTTAATATGTGTAAAAGTATGGTCGCATTTAATAGACTTCGGCAATCTAGTAAACGAGCAGTGAAATATTTTGGTTATTATATCGAGGGGTGAAAGGATATTTGTTTGTATATATGTTTGATGATATAGTAATATATATTTTTGGAATCAGAGTTTTTTACCGATTCCAAAAATATATATATTACTATATCACCAAACAATGTCGTTTAAGCCAAACAGCCTTTCATCCCCCGATATCATTTATAAGGTGACAGAAATGGTACACAAAATTAAATTTTTACATAACATACAATTTATATTTTTCAATATTTTGCACATATCATTTAAACTATACAATGGATCTGGTTGCAGTTTAAACCATTACCTAGACAATTAATTTATAGTCTATGTGTGTGCAGAGAAATCTCGGTGTTTTAAATGAAATCCGAAAATCGTTTATAATGCAACTTACGTGGTATGTGCTGATTAAACCATAAAAATTACATCAAATCAATGCACTTGAGAATTCCAGGCCCTACAAATCTTATAGAAAAGTCCTGGAATGGATATATCTATATTTTTAGGCAGATTTGTAATATATATTTTTGTTTCAAAATTCAGTTAAGATAGTGAAAGATTTATCAAAAATATCTTAAACTATAGCCTTTAAGTGAACATGTTAAAATATATCACAAGGGGAACAAACAAAAATCACACCGGTACGAAGCAGAATTCGTTAGTATAGAAGATTACCAAATTCTATTAAAAGAGATTAATAAAACTATCTGTCCATTGCAATAATTCATCTGAGACATGTTTATAGACTTTAGCGTTTAGTCTTTTCACGAAAAATTAACTATCACAGTCTTTTACATGGAGAAGTTGTTAAATGTTCTACATATCAATCTAGCAGCTCTTTGTCTATCAAAAGACTTTTAAATCAGTTTTTTCACTTTATACATTTTAATTTGTAAACATTATGGCTTTAAAATACTGCCATGTTATTGTAAACGGTATTAATATATATGTATTGATACTTTATAAAAATATATACGTTATATGTATGTAAATTTCTTAAGAAAATTACCACAGCAATGTTATTAGATATTTGACCATTTTGGTGTCTTATTTTTGCCAATTTGGTCGACTTTTTAATACAATTGGTACTAGTTTTAAATATAATAAGTTCTTTTATATAAAGAAAATATTTCTGAAAAGTTAAATATTATATAGTCAATTATTGATAAAAATGTTTGTAATTATAAAAATAATTAGTTTTAAAACGAATTATTGAAATAAATGAGGATACTTTACGTATATTGTTTTTATTTTAGCTTTTAACCCTTTTCTTGATAATGTATCTGTGGAGATACATCAGAATTTACAAAACCTATTGGCATAAGTTTATAGCGCAAACTTAATATTTTTATATGAGTATTTAGGTAATGTTTCAGTTTTTGAACGCACGGTTAGTTTCTATTAGGTCCTTACATATGAAATTGGCGTTTTGTATGGGAGGAACAAAAAGTCGAATATTTTTTAATATAATATATTTAATTAATCAAAGTATGAACCATTATTTTCTATGCACTTTTGCCATCTCATAGGTAGTTCATTGATCCCTTTACTAAAAAAACCAGTCGGACGGGAATCAATAAAATCTTTGAAGGCAATTTGGACTGCCCCATCGAAGTTGAATTTTTTCCCTTGCAAGAAGTTATCCAAATTTCGAAAAAAATGGTAGTCTGTTGGAGCAAGTTCCGGGGAGTACGGAGGATGTCTTAGACTTTCCAATTGAAGCTCTTCTAATTTAGTAGCCGTCTGTTGCGCAGTGTGTGGTCTAGCGTTGTCGTGAAGCAGCAGTGGCGTGGAGCGATTGACCAGCCTAGGTTGTTTAGCCGCTAGCTTTTCCATCATGGTTTGCAATTGCTGACAATAGACATCAGCCGTAATAGTCTGGCGAGATTTGAGAAAACTGTAATGAACAATACCGGCACTAGTCCACCAAACGCTTACAAGTAACTTTTTTTGGGGTTAATTTTCGCTTGGGGCAGGATTTGGCTGGCTGGCCAGGATCCAACCATTGCGCTGAGCGCTTCCGATTATCGTAAAGAACCCATTTTTCATCACAGGTAATGATTCGGTTTAAAATACCTTCATTATTGTGCCGGTTTAGTAATGTAACGCGGCAGTCGACGCGCGTTTGCCGGTTTGCTTCAGTCAATTCGTGAGGTACCCACCTTTCAAGCTTTTTAATCTTCCCAATTTGCTTCAAGTGAATTAAAACAGTTTTATCACTAACATCGCAGCCTGCAGCTAACTCGGACGTGGTTTGCGATGGATCCGCTTCCACAATAGCCTTCAACTATTCATTATCAACTTGAGTCTCAGGCCGTCCACGGGGCTTGTTCTGCAGGTCGAAATTTCCAGAACGAAAACGTTGGAACCAAAAACGAACTGTGTTTTCTTTTGCAACACGACCGCCATACACATCATTCACCCTTCGAGTTGTTTCCGCAGCACTAGTGCCACGGCGGAACTCGTACTCGTAAATAATGCGTTATTTTAAGTTTTCCATTTTGTAAAATGAGTGACGCAAACAGAAAAAAACAGAAGAAAAAAACAAATGAATGACGATCATCGAAGCACAAATACATGAGTCTATAGCTGTACCAATTTGAATTTGGAATTCCTTACCAAAGAGGAGAAATTTGTGATTAAAGTGGCCAGTACGAAAAACGCCAATTTCATATGTAAGGACCTAATATTAGAAATCCTTGGAACATAAGGGTTAAACGATATGAATATTATTCTGATATTGAAAGAAAGAACATTCTGCCAAGTTAAGGGTTAAATAATCCTGTCTGCCTACTAAGTAAACACTTTAATAATACTTATCTATATATTAATACGTGAAGCAAAAACTTTGTACCCCTTTTTACGATTATTACGCGGACGGAGGAGTACGAAATTTGGTACACTTATAGTTTATGTAAAAAAGGAGTGGGGAATGCTAATTTAAATGCATAAAAAATACATTCAATTAATTTTAAAAATATTACACACATATATAATATATATATAATGTGAACCAAAGATGGGCAAAATGTAATCTTATTAATAATTAACTGATGATTATAAAATGTAGTCGTAATTTTAATTTAGTTGCTCTGTAATCATTATTAATTCTCATCATCATTAAGGAGTCATAAATGTGTATGCAATTGAGGATTTCGTAGTGTTTATAACATAGATGTAAAAATGCAGTCATATTAATGATGAAAAACGTAAAATGTAATCGTAATCGTTTTTAAAAAAACCTGATTACATTTTACCCGTATATGCTGCCATCTAGCGTCAATGTGATGTACTATTTGAAATTAACTAAAGGTTGAGTTTATATATACTGCCAAAAGATGGCATTGTATAGTAAAATATATTACTATGTCAGCTACCCGGGCGTAATTTGAACACCACAAATAGTCATTCTTATTCGATTATTACATCTATGGTCATCCCAACTGCCTGTGTAAAGGAAATGTGAGATCTGTATTAATCTGTCAATCAAAGTTTCTGTCAATATCTGCCAAATTTTTGTATAATCTCGATTTACAACAAAATTAATAGTAGTTATTATGAAACGATTAAAGAGTACTTTAAAATCTAGATCCACGTTGCGGAATAATGACGGACAGTCATCCAGCAGTAGTGGCTGGGGTAGCCAAGAACACGCCCGACCCAGGGTTAAAACACCGTTCGAAATTTCAATGGTATCTCCTTTGTCCACCTCGGATATTTCTACTTCTGTCTCCGATGTTTCTTTATCATCTTCTATATCTAGGTAAAGTATAAATATCGATTAAGAATAGAGATGGGCAAAATGCAATCTGATTAATGATTAACGATTACAAAATGTAGTTTATAGCATGTAGCCGCCGCCCGATACATGTTTGTGTTAAACGCCCTAAAGGTCGTTAGGGTGTTACGGGACGCGCGGGGTAAGGGGTGCGCGCGCACAAGGGATGCTCTAGCTAAAGCAGTCGACTACCGGGATCCAAAGCTACAGTACGTGCGTGTGCGTCGCGGTTCTGTGTGTCATAAAGTGCAATAAACATTAAAACGCCAAAATCCGTGTGTTTCTACCAACTCACCCACGACCACCGGTAATAAGTCACAATTTTAATTTTGTTGCTCTGTAATTATGATTAAATCCGTTCAAAACATTAAGGAGTCAAAAATATTTTTGCGATTGAGGATTCCGTAATTTTTAAACAAATGAGCAAACTACAGTTATATTAATAACTAGCTGTCCCGGCAGACCTTGTTCTGCCCTATTTCTCTAAAACAAAGTCACATTGTTTTTTTTAATGTTAATAGCAATTGGCCTGTCGGCTCTTTTTTGAAAATTGTTTGAAGGAACCTGGCCTTAATGCTATATGTATAAAAATTGACAAATATTGACATTAATATTTATACGTCACTCAATAATTGTTTTGCCTTCCCGGAACCCGTCCACTAACATTTAAACTTTATGCTATGGTGTTAAAGTTCAAATTGACTTATAGCAAATCTTTTGTATGAGAATATAGAAAAGTGTTCTTTTTAGACTTTTTCAGATAATTTTTTAAAATCTTCTCTCTGTTATAACCTTCCCCAGACTTCAACAAACACAACAAAAAAAAAATCAGTCAAATCGGTTCAGCCGTGCTCGAGTTTCGCGGTTATCAAGACACTATAGCTGATCCGGCAAACGTTGTTTTGCTATGTAAGGTTTTGTAATATCTTTTAGATGTTCATTGAAATTAAGTGATGTCAAAGACAATTTTGTTCACAATTAAATACTCTTAATTAACAACACATTTATTTGGATAAAGATTAATATTATTACGTTGATACAACTCTTAACAAATAATGCATTAATTTCGACCTAATTTGATTACCATAAAAACGGTTCTAGTGAGTTAATCTTAAAAGATAGACATATACTGTCATGGACATTTTTTTAGATCATTTCAAGAGGAATAATTCTTTCATACATATATTTTTGGTATCTTGAACCGTTTTTGCAGCGCACGCAATGGAAGCCCTCAAGGATGAATAATTTTGCCCGTTTTTTTCACATTTTCCATTATTTCTTCGCTCCTAATAATTGCATCGTGATGTTATATAGCCTAAAGCCTTCCTCGATAAATGGTCTATTCCACTCAAAAAGAATTTTTCAACTCGAACCAGTAGTTCCTGAGATTAGCGCGTTCAAACAAACAAGCAAACAAACTCTTCAGCTTTATAATATTAGTATAGATGAAAAACGCAAAATGTCATCGCAATCGTTTTTCATTAATCTGATTACATTTTGCCCATCTGTGATTAAGAACAGCTACACGTTAACATCACTTAGAAAAAGAATACGTTCCGAGGTAGCCTAAAATCAATTTTATGATAATGTACAAACTAGTTCCATCGTCCGGTCTTACACCATATCTAGGTTTTTATCATCACGCCGAATCTTTATTAGAGTAGGCAGCAAGACTGAAACGTCATGTCTAGCTATTTTAGCCCCCGACGGAATAAGCTCAGCTCGTGTATCCGTGTGTATTTATAACGATTGTCTATGACTACGTGGATTCTAAACGAGTGAATGGATTTTGATTTAATGTTTTATTGTTTGAAAGCTGAATTGATGGAGAGTATTCTTAGGTATAATTGAAGATTTGTTGCTTCATTGGAATACGCTCCATACAAATACATAAAAACTCGTCATTTTGTTAGTTGTCAAGCATTCGTGCTGCTGCTTTTTTTACTAACAGGGTTACGATTGACCTCAATCTCACATCCTGGAAAGTCATAATGAGGCCGACCATGGAACGCGCTCACGCAACAAATACCGTTTCACTCTGCGTTTGAAGATTCCCATGTCATTTATTTTGGGAGTCGAAGCTGCTCGCGTTCGTAGGCTATACCCTAGTTTCCCTGCACGTGACTCCTGGGTGGCGCTAAACGAGCAGCAGCGAGGTGGTAGAGCGTCGGTGCCCGTCTGGATCGCGACCACAGTATATGGATGTACAGCCCGTCTTAGTGACCAGTTTCGGCTTGTCGCGTTTCGGGATCAGCTTGTGTACATCCTAGCTCATATACCTAGAGACCTTCAGTCGTGGTATATGTGGGCCGACATGACGATGTAGACTATTAATGGATTTTCATCCTTTGATAGTCGCTTTCGTTTTCGGACTACATTGTACTTACCATCAGGTACTCTGTAGTCACTATGTCGAGCCAGTGTAAAAAAAAATGTCGTAAGATGTTGGAAACACAGATGCAGGAAGCGAATTCCACTCCTTGACGGTTCGCAGCAAAAAGGATGAGGCGAATCGCTTCGTGCGAGCAGTTCGAATTTCAACCATATAAGGGTGCAAATCCGCACGGCGTCTTGTCAATTTAGAAGGGGGAAGGGAAATTAAATCATAAAACCAAGCCACGTACTTTTCAGAGTATAGATTATAGAAAACCGAAAGGCAAGCCACACGCAAACCACGGCAGTACACTTTCCACTGTGATATACTATATAGGACAGTATGACGAAAGTCACTAAAGACAAAACCTCATCTACTAAACGTCAACACCGTTTTTGAACTGCATTTTATATATCATCAGGTGATGTGCAAACTTAATTATATTAACAAAAAAATGTGAATTGTGATTAACGCCATCTTGTGTCTAAATTAAGAACGAACGATTGCAACTATACATCATAGATGGCTCTAATAATATTTTTGTTACTATCAATAGATTTCGTGATGATTTCGAAGAATTAAAATGCAAAATGAAAATATTCGGCGAATCATTAAACCTTTGTAAATGTATTGCTGATGATTTTAAAAATAAATTATCATACATGGAGAAACGGTTGGAGGGTTTAGAAAAGAGGCATAGATTATGGCGGGTGAGTACTAAATTGTAAAGGTATTAATGGATTCCGACAGCCACTGCTAGGTTGCCATTGCCGTATCGCGACTGTCAGAATACGACGTGTGCCTTTAGCTCTAATTTCTGGAAATCTATTCTTGGATATTATAGAAAAAAATCATAAATCCAAATCACTGATAAAAGCTATTTAGCAATTACTTCACGGTCAGAAACGCATTAGAACGTGACCACAGACAAAACGTATGTTTTTATCTATATTGTCTAATGTCTAGATCAGTGGTTCCCAACCTGAGGGTCTAAACAAAGTAAAGAAAGAAAAATAAACAAAAGTAAAGAAAGAAAGATACACAAACACAGAAGAATAAGATAATCAAGGTAGAACACAGCAAAAACAAATACTCTGTGTGTGTAAGTAACGATGTTCTATCAGCGATAAAGTTGATTGGACAGCGCTTCCGTATGTTTAGTTGTGAAGGTTAGTTCCGACCAACAACGTAACTTCCTGTCGAAAAAAAGACAGTGGAAAATGTATGGAGTCGCCATAATGTGTCGACCAGAGATTTCGAAAGATTATGTATATATTTTGCACTTTTTAATAACTGTTATCACTGTCCGAATGTTACTTTGTCTACACCCTCTGGAATCAAAAAACCATCGAAGGCCAGCATGCAATATAAAAAATTGATACAATATTAAATGAACAGTTTGGGAAACACTAGTCTAGATAAAGTTCGTTGCAAAAACATTTTATGTTTGTAAATATTGATTCTCATGTCGCGGATTTAGCTTTAGGGGCCTGAAAGGTGAGAACAGCGTCTAATTTCTTATAGAAAAATGCAGGGGAGACTGACAACCTTCCTTATTGGTAATGGGCTGCATTAGAAGAGGCGAAGAGCAAGCTTCATCACGCTTATTGTAAGAAGCCTATCTCCATCAGTGGACTGAAAAATATTGTTGATAATAATCAGGGGTCTTTGGAATAATCATTTTTAATCGTCCAGGTTTTATTTTACAAACTTGTTTCAGAGTGAAAGTAACTATTCAGCGATAATTCAAAAAAACAAACGCCTGTCGCACAAGACCCAGCAAGATGCAAAGGTACGTCCATTAATAACTAAAGTCTACACGTATTAAATCATGAAAAAATAAATTTCAAGACACCACGGTTTTTTTTTATAACCCAGTGGAAATCCGTTATGGACCGTCAGGGGGCGGTGAGGGCCACCCCCCCCCCACCGGGGCGAATCGCCAAGCACAGGGTGCGCCGGACTACGGTAATGTGACATTGGTCTCACCGTGGTCCGGCGCGTGATCCTCCCAAAGCTTCATCATACTGGCAGGAGGGTGAGAGAAGAGTAACACCACCCCCCATCACCAAGAAGCGTGCGAATGCACGCGCAACACCACTGGAGCATTAGTCAAGTTACGGCCCCCTCAGGCGCGCTACCTGACGTTCCGCGAGTTTGTCCCCTGGGCAGATATTCGTCCCGGAATCCTCCTGCATGGGCTCAACTAACTTAGCAGCGTCATCGGCGGCCTTTCTCTTTCTGCCACTCGGCTCCTTCAACGGCCTTGTCGCGACAGCGCAGTTCCGCTGCAGACTTTGTGCCACGCCGGTCTCCCGGCGCTTCGAACGCTGGCCGTGTAGCCCTGGGCGCGATGACCTGGCGCCGCACATCAAGACACCACCCTGTCCCGCGTTGAATTAAAACTTGAAAATAATAACATAAATGCTAATTACTAAATTATGCATTTAAACTAAAAATATTTTATAACACTTAAAAAATATTTATTAAGTTGTTAATACAAATATATGATTTTTTAACTAATTATGAAAGTAAAAATACTACTTGACTATTTTTATAAACATTTTTAAATGTAAAGAGTATTTATCACAATTTAGGTAATTTTGTATCTTAATAAAAATTAATTTATATTCATGGTTTAACGCGAGAATTGTCACAAATTAGTATTTTTTTCAATAATAAAGATAAACCTTACTTAATATAATTTGTATAAAAACTTTTGAGAATTTTAAACTTTTACTATCACGAACTCTTTTTCTTCGCCTTTTCCTTTTTCTTTGATAGTCATAGAACTTATAAAGAATCACTGATTATCAACGGTGAAGAAATTAAATCATGGCTCATTTACCAAAACATACCTTCTGATAATAATTACATGAATCGAAAACGTATGTATGTTAGGATTCGTAGACTACTATCTAGTGATGGCACTATAATAAAACTATGAATATAAAAACATTGAGATTACAAAAATAATAGGTATCAGCTATACAGATCAGTTTCAATATTTCTGTTCAATAATGAATAATTAGTAATTATTATTTATCAGTAACATAAAAGTGAAAAAGAAAAAATATTTTGAGCCAAACAAGATTTTTCAGTGCACGCAAATGCAGCATGAATTTCGTTTTCTTTTTATTCTTTATGCTGACTTATTTATCATAATATTGTCACAATTTAGCTTGTTGTGTTCACTTTTTAAGAACACACCTTTTGTATTATTGTATTATGGATTGTTTTTTTTGTATATAGGTGTGATGTCAGATCTGTGAACCAAATAAAAAAAAATTCTCGACAATGTTGTTAAACAGTTGCAGTGACTATTCCTATTTTTTTTTTGTTATGAACCAAGTATGGGTTTTACTTTTCATTACTTTTTCCTGTGGTCATGATTTTTCCCTTTTTTGAAACTACGTATAAATATTAAATTAAAAGTAAAGTGGCTTTAATAAAACAGTAGTGCTCATAAAAGCGATATCTTCAATGTCGTGTTCAGTGTCGTAGCAAATCATTGTTTTGGTTTCACTAACCTTGCTATGAACAGACGTGTTAGCTTCAATTGAAATACTAGTTAAATAAAAATTTACAAAGTACATGCTAGAAGAATAAAAATAATTTTGTTGTAATTTTATATATGCTTACAATAAGTACTTAATAATGCTGAATAAATACGAATTACAGATAACCACAGTATTTCAGAAAATCATTGACTATTAATATAAAAATTCCAAACTTAAACAAAGTTATTAAACATACAGAGATGTGCAAAATGTAATCTGATTAATGATAAACGTTTACAAAATGTAGTCGTAATTTTAATTTTCTTGCTCTGTAATCATGATTAAATCTATTTAAAACATTAAAAGATCATAAATGTGTATACAATCTAGGATTCTGTAGTGTTTAAAACATAGATGAGCAAAATGCAGTCATATTAATGGTAAAAAAACGTAAAATATAATCGTTAATCATTTTCATTAATCTGATTACATTTTGCCCATCTATGTAAACATAATCAAAATGAAACGATTTTATTGATGAGCTAATTATAAAATCCATTTCTTTTAGGCTGAGATTTATAGCCACTATTTTGACTTTGATTAGCAAAGTTCTCAAAACTCAAAAAAAAAGACATTTTGACATAAACTGAATATATATTAACAACTTGAATATAGTCATTGTATTCGCAGAGCAATATCCATGTTGACAAAATTGGTGATTTACCAAATCATTGTCAATACAAGTCATTGTGTAATATAAATTTTATTTTTTTAGTAAAGTCTAAGCAAACTTAAAGTTGCGTCTATAAATCTTATCCTAAGTAGATGCAGCAACTAATGTATTAGGTATGAGTATAAGGTTCCGCCATTTTGAAAGAGGTGTCACTAGTGATAATGCATTTATGTTCTTTCAAGTACTATACTAGTAATTTGAACTTTTAGTGTTAGGTCTTGATTTTAATAGTTGACATTCGTTTCAAGCATAAACATCTCTTTTCATCTGGTGTTAAAAATGTTACCATTCATCCCAGAGAAGTAGCATTTGTGGGATATCGTGCTGCATTATTACATTTTGAAGAAACCTGCCGACTGAACGTGCCGTATATTGAGTAACATTGTCGGTAATTACGCTCCACCTAATACAACCTTCGAATAGTGGTTTGGATGATTCCAAAGAGGCGACTTTGACATCAGTGACAAAAACTGCGAAGGAGCACCGAAAATTTTGTAATACTTGCTACGATTATAGCGAATACCTTTGAATCGAGCTGTGAAAGAAATATGTCCGAAATATGACGCCAGATATATTAAACTCATTTTGCTGCATTAGAAAGCCAGGCCACACGTTACTCAACCTTTAAAAAAATATTGGGAAAGGAGAGAATTGGAATATCTTGTCCCGTCTGTCATGTTCCCAGACATCACGCCATCTAATTACCATCTTTTTTTATTTATGCAGTCAGCGTTTACTGGAAAGCGGTTCATTTCTTACGAAAGTATCGAAAAATGGATCAATGAATGAATTGAGTTGGAAACCTCTGACTCATATCTGCGAGGAATCTGTATACTGCCTGAAAGATGAGAAAAGTTGTCGCTTCTGATGGTGCACAGTTTAAATAATATCACTTTGTATTTCATCGTTTGGATATTGTTATAGTCTGTATATATAGAGCACAGCACTAGGCTGCCGCCATTAATGTTTATAATCTAAGACGGTTCGTCTCAGCTGTCAGTTTCGTGGTGTCAAAATAAATAGTTAAAAGTAATGAGTGCTCTTATTAATTAATTAAATACACCAGACAATTAGTTATAACAGATATATTTTAACTTTGTTTAAAAAAGAGCGGAAACTTATTCTCAATATTTCTGGTCACATCAAATGAGATATAGCGTGACGATGTTTTATTATAATTTTTTCTTTATTCATCATATTCACAATATTTAAAAAAGTCAACATATTCATTTTAAAATATAAAAACATGTAAACGTATAGGGGCGAGGCCTAAGGCCCAAGCCATCGTTAGTTAGGAGCTCAGAGTGAGGAACCTTCTAAGAATGCGTGCCGTATCGAGTAGAACTGCCTTCTGTATCCGGCCCTTGATCCAATAACCAAGCGAGAGCTTCTTAAGATGGTAATTTAGGCTCTTCCCGACCAGCTCATTAGTCGATACGACTATCGGGACAATAATCGCTGAACCCACATCCCACATGCTGGCAATCTCGTGTGCGAGGTCAAAATATTTCGATGATTTTTCTTTTTGCTCTTTCACTAGATTCTTACATGTGGTATGGTGATACGAACGAGTATTGCTCGGTGCACAGACCGATCTACTACCACAATGTCAAGTCTATTAGTAAACGAAGTCATATCAGTGATTATAATTGTTATAAAAAATAAAAAATGAAACTGTTGTTGACTTATGGGCGATGACTATTTGACTAAGGTTAAAATGCAGAGCATCGAGCATCGACGTACAGTTGGCTGCCTCGCAGTCTTTTACCGGTTACACAGTGGAGAGTGTTCTCAGGAGCTACATTCTTTGATTCCACCAGCCCCGTTCCATCACAAAATCACTAGAAATTAAATCGGATACCATCCGTGGATCTTCCTTATATCCGCACGAAAAGATTCGCTTCTACATTCATCATTCGAACAGCTAAGGAGTGGCATATGCATCCAGCGGCTATATTTCCGCAATTTTGTGACCTGGGAGTCTTTTGCATTTGCCAACAGGCATTTGTTGGACAGATGCGGTTCATCATCGCACTCATCCTTACCTTCCATCAGGTGTGATTGAATTCAAGCGTTCACCTATAAACAACGAAAAAAAAAAAAACAAAACTAACAGGACTAAGCTCAATAGACATGAAGAGCTTACAAAAACATTCACATAGATTCTCGCGTTTTGTACTAAATCATCCTTCCATCTATTTCTTAGTGTTACGCTCATTTTTAAAATGGTAACACTAAGCGTTGTCTTGACCTTAATGCGAACTATTTATATGGCCACCCTATTTCTTTGCCTTTATATAAAGCTACCGTGAGGTTGAATAGTCAAGTCGTCTGCCAGCTCCCAAGCGAGGAACAAGTCTAAAGAGAGTATCAAGTGAGCAAACTAAAAGTGGAATTGATTATCAGAATTCATTTTAATATATTTTCAGAGAGAGTTTTACATTAGTTACATTAAAATGTTTTCGAGATCTACTTGCGTCAGCAGTTCCTACTCCTCTAATTCTACACACAGCCCAAGAGTAGGGTGTATAAGCTTCTAAAGGTGATAGCACATCTACCTGTCGTATAAAGACTCAATCGCTACCTCATTAGATGGGACGATTCTCTTAGATTTATTACATATGGATATTAGTCCAGCTACATCTATAGTTAAATATTCCTTCTATTAATATTTAAATGTTCTTGTCTTGGCAAATTATTCTTGATCCTGTAATTCCCATTAGACGCAGTACAGTGAGCTTATTAATGAAAATAAAATCTTTCACACAAATCTTCACCCTTTATTTCACTTCTAGAATTTTCTTGATGATTTATTTCTTGTAGGTACTCATAATTTTGTAGCTACGATATTGTTATTTGGCATTTGAATAAAATTATATTACGCCCTTAGTCTCGCCCACACTTCAAATCTATTTTTAGTGACTCTGACCTTTTAAGTTTCTCAAATTACTCTAACGAGCAGGCATGGAAAATTGTGTCGTAGGTATGTTAAAAGAATCCTGTAATCGCTCATTTTAAGCATTGGAATATAGAAAACTCTAAAATCAAGCTTTGATAACGAAATCAATTAATATAATTAGAAAAAAGTGTGAAGATAAAAAGATTTAAAAAAATATGGAAATTTTGTTTTTTTCTGCATACATCAGGATCTTACCAGACTTATATATTTTGTTGATTCCTAATGCTTATCGATAATCTTTGTTTTATTAATAAAAATGATTTTTATATTTCACTAGCTGATCCGGCAAACATTGTTTTGCTATATAAGGTTTTGTAATATCTTCTAAGATGTTCATTGAAATTAAGTGATGTCAAAGACAATTTTGTTCACAATTAAATACTCTTAATCAATAACACATTTATTTGGATAAAGATTAATATTATTACGTTGATACAACTCTTAACAAATAATGCATTAATTTCGACCAAATTTGATTACCATAAAAACGGTTCTAAGTGAGTTAATCTTAAATGATAGACATATACTGTCGCAGACATTTATTTAGATAATTTCAAGAGGAATAATTCCTTCATACATATATTTTTGGTATCTTGAACCGTCTTCGCAGCGCACGCAATGGAAGCCTTCAAGGATGAATAATTTTCCCCGTTTTTTTTTCACATTTTCCATTATTTCTTCGCTCCTAATAGTTGCATCGTGATGTTATATAGTCTAAAGCCTTCCTCGATAAATGGTCTATTCAACAAAAAAAGAATTTTTCAATTCGAAGCGGTAGTTCCTAAGATTAGCGCGTTCAAACAAACAAACAAACTCTTCAGCTTTATAATATTAGTATAGATATAGTATTGTAGTAGTTCCATAGTCAACAGAATCAAAAATATCCACAAGCATTCACACAATAAAAAAAACGGATAATTTGATAAAAAAAAATTAATCTCTTTTTACAACATCATTCAAATGTAAACAGTTTTTTTTAATAAAATTCATAACAAAAGAATCAATTTACTTTGTTGATAGTTTTTCAAGTGTCAATTATATACATTTAGGAATGATAGAGACTTTTTGTACTATTAGTGACTAAAGCGGATAGACCTTTTTCTAAAAGTTTGCTATAAAAAGTGTTTTTTTCAACTAACATGAGATGCTGGCCTGATCGTAATTTCCTTAATCACAAACTATAATTTAAAAACTTTATTTTGAATAAGAAAAAAAGAAACAAGAAAAATTACTTAAGTATTTTCGTTAAAAAAATAAATGTATATTTTTCTTTTTAAAATAAAATCCAATTAATACACAAATTCTATGTCTACAAAAAATAATGTTCGAGTAACATAAGACATTTCTAATTTAGAGAAACACTGCAAAATTTATTGTTCCTGTTTATATTTTGTGTTGCGTTGCTTCCGTGTGTAGTGCGACAAATCCGACATTATCATGTTAATCTATACTAATATTATAAAGCTGAAGAGTTTGTTTGTTTGTTTGTTTGTTGGTTTGAACGCGCTAATCTCAAGAACTACTGGTTCGAATTGAAAAATTATTTTTGTGTTGAATAGATTATTTATCGAGAAAGGCTTTAGGCTATATAACATCACGATGCAACTATTAGGAGCGACGAAATAATGGAAAATGTGAAAAAAACGGGGAAAATTATTCATCCTTGAGTGCTTCCATTGCGTGCGCTGCGAAAACGGTTCAAGATACCAAAAATATATGTATGACAGAGTTATTCCTCTGTAATGATCTAAAAAAATGTCCGCGACAGTATATGTCTATCTTTTAAGATTAACTCACTAGAACCGTTTTTATGGTAATCAAATTTGGTCGAAATTAATGCATTATTTATTAAGAGTTGTATCAACGTAATAATATTAATCTTTATCCAAATAAATGTGTTGTTCATTAAGAGTATTTAATTGTGAACAAAATTGTCTTTGACATCACTTAATTTCAATGAACATCTTAGAACATATTACAATAACTTATATAACAAAACAACGTTTGCCGGATCAGCTAGTTGTTAATATAAATTACAATAATTTTGCTTTTGTTCATAAATTCCTTATTAAAGATAATTAATAATTAAGCCGGTCAATACTTGAGCTCAAAGTACAGGCCATTATTAACCAACCAAATAGATAGATAACTCCTTCACCACACGACTTGAGACAGTGATGATAATCCACAGATGAGATAAAGCCCTTAGAACCCGTAGACTCCCACATAAAGCCTGAAGGGTTAAGAATTTGTAGCTTTAACTGTAATAGATAAATGTGTCCTTCGATTGTTTATTTCATAATCAAAAGCTTCTATAATCTGAAAATTAAAAAAAAAAACACTAATTTTAAATTAAGTTCATGATATAGAACATTTAACATTACAAGTAATGTTTTTCCATTATGCCATAATAACTAAAAATAATATAGAAATAGCAAAAAATACTCATAAATAAAAGGTTACCCTGCAGTAATCAACAAACCGCATTATTAACTTGTATAATAAGCCATTTAAATGAACACTGAACAGTAAACAAAATTGAACACATTGTTTAGACTTTTCTTTCCTGTAAACTCAGTACCAATCATAGTTTTAACTAGACAAGCTAAGAGTGTAATCTATATAAAGAGTATTCTATGAATAAAGTGTAATTGGAATTCGGTCGGATTCTATTGATGTGTGACACGTCTCGAATATGAAGGTTGGATTTTAAGCGTTACTATTTACTCTCGTTCGTTTTCTATGTTGCATCTCTCTTACTCTCGAAGAAATAACTACAGAGCCTTATCGAATTTCTGCTGCCTACACATTGCTCGGTTGTCGGTCTCGCTCAATCGTGTCAGTATATATTTGAAATTTATTGGGCGCAGTTGTGCCTAACGTGAATTTGTATCGGTGTATTTTTTTAACATAAACTGAAGAAATAAAATTGTTTTATCGCTTAAATTATAGACGTCTACGTGAAAATGGCAAAGGTAACTTGTTTTTTAGCTGGCATGTCTTGACGGATGGGATTTCTCCTAAAAATAAATAAATATTGTACATTTTTCAACAAACGTTCATCGTATGATTTGTATGACGTATCTTGCAAAGATAACTACAAAACGTTTAAACTATTACCAAGACCTAAACTAAACAAAATAATAGAAATTACAGCTTTTGCTGACAATGCATACTTATTACATTATTGTTTCCAGTACTGTTTATTTATTTTTTTAATGACGGAGAGCTTAAAACATCTGCGGAAATACGAGTAGTATTATGAATTAAATATTTTTACACCTTTTCAATATATGAAAAATGTAATAGGACCATACTTCAAATGCTTTTACTTTTATTTGGGACAATAAAACTGACAAAATATATTTTTTTAATTGGGCCGAAATGTTTACATCCTTAAACCTTGTAATGAGCACTATAAAATAAGTTTGTCTTGTATGTTATAATTATTTAAAACACACGTGGTTAATTTACATATACTTCTACGTCGTAATATTTATATGATCATAACATATTTTTTATTTAAGTGGTAATAATGGAACATTACACTCTAATAGCGGATATTTACGACGTAAGAATACTATTATATTCCAATTAAGTACTTAACACTAATTATAACGATATATAATATTATGTTATCGTTTACAAAATAAATAACACTTGAAATGTTAAAATATACCTACGTATATAGCTGATATGTTCCAAGATAAGGGCTGTATACAAAATAATTAGTTTCACATTTGAACTTCTAGGAATAAACTATTATATGTTTTTAGATATCATATGGTTAAATTATAAAATATAGACTATAATAATAACTCAAGCTCAATAGCATATTAGTATTTTGTTAACCTTGTTGCAATTAATATATTGCACTAATTAGATTTGTAAGGGGAATGATATAATTGTGGTATTCACTTTTCTTTGTTGTGAATTCGAATTTTTTTTTAAGAAGCATAAAATATGTGTTAATTTAGTAGTGAAAATGTTTTTATGTCATTTCTCATTCATCATCTTTTACGATACTTATTGTACAAGTATACCTATCAATAAAATAAAAAAAAAGAGAAAAAGCATTTATATCGAACATAAAATATAACAGAAAGATAGGATAATCAGGATAGAAAACAACCAAATATTCTGTACTATGATGATGCGCCAAAGGGAAATCAGCGAAGTAAATGCTAGGTGACCAGCTGAGCAACTTAGCGCTGATTTTTAGCTGACACACGTTTGTTGTGTCAACGCTTAAAAAACAATAATAAAATAATATAGAAGAAATAATAGAGTAAAGTTACACAACTTTAGAGACTAAAAATGTAATAAGTGTTGTGTTAAGTGCCACGCTGAGACGAGTGCTTTTTAAATTGGTAACAACGCACAGGATACATGATGTGATTTTATGTATTATTCTTTAATTGTTGTTTTTTATATAAATGTATTTGTTCCGTGTCATTTCTTTTGTCTCAATAAACTTTTTCTTTCTTTCATAGATAATTATATGCACATAATATATAAACACATACAAATAAAATAAATATGGAGTAACTTATTGATTTTTTTTCTTATATTTTATAAGCTACAGACACTATAAGAGCTTCGTCTAATTTGGTAGGATTTTATTGGTATTTAATTAATTTATTACTTGGCAACATTAATTTACGAAAAGTCGATACATAAAAAAAACAACTGTCATAACAAGATTGAAAAAAGATTTGTTTTCATATATTAGTCAGCTGTTAATAGCCGTAACTAATGTCTTATTCAATTAAAAACGTATTAACACTAGCCAAAAACAGCTACAAGAGGTTTATAGAAATGAATCGTAACAGTTATTGGGTATGATCTTTCATAATGAGTAATAAAATTGTCAGCTAATATACACATATACTACATATCGTATATTTTCCAGATGCTATTAAGGCTAATATGATTTGAATTGTCCACAAACTCGTTTAAGATTAGATAAGGCACTGGTAAATGTGGATGTTTGTGTATCAATTAGAAGATGGATTAAATTTTTACTGACAAACATAGGATAGGTTAGGACGTTATTTTGTGAATATATCCTTAATAATTTATTTTATTAGTTATATCTTCGTCATAGAAATTTTTTCCACGTTTATTTACTCCTATTTACGTGTTTATTTAAAATTAATGGACTTGAGATGACTCATGAGTGCTATTTTATATTGTGATTTATTCTAATATGTTCATATTACTTCATTTATGATATTTATTAGAATAAATTGCGTATAGAACAATTATGTTGTTAACTAACGTATTTAAATCGATAACCATTAATAATATTTTGTGCAAATTGGTGAAGCGTGGCTTATTTTTAGACAAATTTAAAAACATAAATGTGTAATTGTTGGTCAATTTTATAGACAAATATATGCTGGTCAGGACTTCATTAAAGTTCATTTTATGAGTTATGATTCTTTAGCACATTGGATTAGTGTAATTTGTGTACATTGAACAGTGCTTGCTATATTAGCACAAAAAAAATGTCTTTTCATACCTCATCTAATACATGGAGATCTATCTGATATTTTTTAATTTTATTGAAATACATTAAATGTAACCCATTCATAATAAATACTAAATGACAGTGAATAATATTCTAAAACATGTTTCATGGTTTATAAAAGCATAATAAGGAAACAGAAAGGTGTACAGTGATTATGTTTTATAATATGTACTTACATCTGCTTGTGGTTTTGTACACATGGAATTTGTTTTTACCATAGATATATTATAATATAAAATAGCCTATGCCCACACCGAGGTGCTGGTTTAAATATCAGTGAAAAAAATTTAACACTAGATTGCCCAAAACAGTCATTTTAACTGTTTTTAAAGTTTAGTTATACTAAAAAATATATATTTTTTAAAATATTATGACGTTTATGTATTACCTTATAGTATTTATTAATAGTTGTACTTACCCCCCCCCCCCCTTCTTTATTCCCTATATATGTATGTAGTTTACCTATATTCAGTCTTTCTACTGTTATTTGGCTTAATAACTTCAGATTTAACTTCCTACATTCAAACATTATTGATGATATAGTGGTGTGCATTCCACAGATGTATAAAAAAGCATTACTTTATTATACTTCAAGATTAAATAGGTATATTGTCTTAAAATTTGATTTAATTTAGCTTCTATATCTCTGAATACAGTGATTACCAGATTTTAAGTCAATATATTTATTACTTACCCACATGTAACAAGGTCATGCCTTTTATGCTTCTATGGAATGATGTAAAGATTTATTGATATGGAAGAAGCAGATAAGGTACTTTTTATAACTCATTGCCACAATCAGTGCAGTTGGTTTTAATTAATTTTAATTGTGACATATCAAGTTTCAGTTGTTGCATGCAATTTTAAATTAACTTCAATGTATGTATGCCATTAATTTTTAAATGCCATCAGTTTAAATATACACTTACAGCCAGAAATGGAGATGATGTCAGTGGAATCCATTGTTCATCTAAAACTGAAGTACATACAGTCATACATTGTGTTTAGGATTCTCCTCTAAAGGAAAAAAGGTGCCCTTTTAGGACAACTTTTTAGTCTGTCTGTTTGTCCAGACCCTTTTTCTCAGGAACATGTGACGCTCTCAAATTTATATTCATATCGGTGGACTTATGGCTGTGATTTTTTTAAATCAAATATTTTAATGAGGCTAGTGCTTCCTTGATGACTATGCCAGCCTCGCAAGGTATATTCATGTTAGTTAAACTCACTTCTGGTGAAGTGACAACTGTATGAATCTGTAAATACTTTTTGCATTAACTGACGTCAGTTCTCCTAATATGATGTTAATTTCTCCAACACTTCGTCAGTCCTGAGAAAGAAGTCTTATGGCATTGATAAAATGATATTTCTAAGTTAAATCAAAAGATATGTCCATTTGTCACATTTTTGTCATTTTTGCTGTTTTCACAAGGAAATCAAAACATAGGTGCTTTTTGTGGACATAGAACCTTCAAATTTGGCAAGTAGAAAGGTATTATATAATTATGGGTAAAAGTCTGAAAATCATAATTTTTAGGTACATAATTCTTTTTTTGTGATTTTTTGAGGTCAGTATGGGACAACCTATATTACAAGAGATATAGTGTGAGGAAACTTTAGCGCTACATGTGTGAAAATAAAATTGAAGTTGAAATTTTCGTCAAGTGTCAACTATTTACGAAAATTAAATTAATTGACTCAAATTCTTTTTACAAAGATGACCTCAGTTTTATGGGAGGGAGGTATTTTGTAGGACATGAAAAAAATTTGAATGCTAGAAGTTAGTCAAATTTGATGATAACTTTTACATATATTTTGAGTTTTTACGGAACTCTCTTACGACGCATGAGCCTGTTTTTAGACCTCTAGAGTTACACGCGCATGATGCGGGCCTTTGTTTGCGTCCTCTAGATCCCGGCTGCTGTAGGAATCTAATAAATTATAACAGAGTGTGTTTGCTATTAGCCTTATCTCTTTCGACCTCTTAGTTTTGTTATAATGCTATCTCAGCTTGTTCTGAGTGATATTCTTTTATCACTTGAATCAGTGATTTCACTTCATATCTCATTTATATTCAACTGTATCAACTTCTTATTTAGATTTCATTTGACGTTAAACTTTACATTCCTATATTCTGAGTCATAATTGTTAATGTTACTGATTAATGATTTTACCGTTGATGTATGTATGAAATGATTCATACCTTTGTTTACAATGGAAGGAGGAAAATACCATTCCAAAATAAGTAACTCAATGGATTTCTTTATAAATAACTGAATCCTTTACATGTGCTGAGCGTAGTTGGCAAGTATTCAAAATTGTAATGCATTATCCCGCATTGGTTTTCGCGAATTCGATAAGACTAGTCTCGAGCCGCGTTTCGGCCCGGGTTTTTCTATCCCGCAGCGCTACGTACGTGTAAAACTAAGCTAAAAAATCGTAAAAGAGACCTTGACAGCCAACTTTTTGGTTCTTTTTTTTGGTGGTAACGCGTTTGCCCGAATTGGGTCATGACTACAGAGCACAAGTGTAAAGATCGTCATAGTGACTCGCTTCGGCCTGTCACGTTTCGGGATCAGCTTGTGTATATCCAATAACTCATCTACCTAGAGACCTCAGTTGTGGTATATGAAGCCGACATGACGACGGATACTATCAATGGATTATAGTCCTTTGACAGTTGCTTTCGTTTTTGGACTACACTGTACTTACCATCAGTTGCACTGTAGTCACTGTATCGAGCCAGTTTAATAAATAATAAAAAAAAGTGAAATATGTCCAGAGACATAGCATTTAGGGAACGTAATTAAACTCGACCGTACTTGGTAGAATGTAATAGCGGAAGACACTCTAAATTGAGGCCGCCGAAAACGTCAGAGAGCGCACAGCTTCTCTAGCCATTCGGCGGTTAAGGCACCGTCACCGGAAGAACGCCTTCGCCCAGAGCTAGAGCCACATCCCCCGGTGACAATATCCGGGAAATAGACTTGAGGGAGTCTGCTGCCTGGATGAGAGAGAGGTTGTGCGCAGTGTCCGGTGTACCGCCTGGGAGAGAGGTTTTGGAGGGGTGGGCTTTTACTCCTATCCCTCCCAGAGAGGCAGCCTCAATAAGGCTTTTCGCTCTTCGGGCGTCTGGATGAGTTTGGTTTCCCAGGCTCGGGTGGAGCAATCAGAGTGACACTTTGGGGGGTTTTTAGTCAGTAGGAGTGTGACACACCGGGGTCGCTGCCCTAACAGCGTCCCTGATGGTCCTATGCAGGATTTTCCCCCGGGATTTTTACCATAAAACTCAAACTACTTTTTGCTACCTTACATCCAACCAATAAATCTCTGCCTCATCACCTTTAGTGCTCGCACTCTCAAGCCCAGTATAGTGTAAAGGTCTTTTCCTGTTTTCAAAAAACGACATTTCGAAAAAAAAAAGACATTAAATGTTTATCCCTCATTCTTTCTTCTACGAATACTTTTTCGTTAACGTTCACGATTGCCAGCGATCTGGAAATATCCAGTCAATAAACTTATTATTGTTATCTTGTATCCAACATAACATTACACAAACAGTTCTAAAATCAGCCGGACTCTGAAGTAATCTAAAAAATCTACAAGGCTAATGTGTAAGAAGTGACGCTTTGATAAGTTATCAATGTGGATATAAAGTATTGCGTGTAATATTGTTGGATAAGTGACGAATAATTAATGATAATTTATCACCCCAGGTCATTGCATTGAAGAATTAATCACATTTGTTATTAAGACTTGTCTTGATAAAGTATCTGTGGAGATAGTTTAGAATTTAAAATAATCTAGTGCCATTATTCTTAGCGCAAACTTAATAATTTTATATTTAATAATATTTCCGTAGGGATAGTATTTTTATTTGGCTGGCGGTCCAAGTCGAGGTCCGTACCCACAGGGGTGCCCTTGCATTGCCACCCAGCCCATAAACTCGCTGGCTGAGCACCTTCTGTGCTCGCCCCCTAAGCCCGGTTGAACTGTAAATGCCTTTCCCGGCAATCAGTAGTTAGTCCGCTCCAAAAAAAAAATTACAGTAACACATTTTGAACTATCGCGTTTTGTACTCATTGTAAATACTTTATCAGGTCTTATGCGCGAATTTATTCACTTTTGTTTTGTTTTAATTTATTGTTCGCATCGTTGGGGTGGTTCTGCTCAGTACCTTTGATAGTCGCTTTCGTTTTTGGACTACACTGTACTTAGCATCAGGTGGAATGTGGTTACTTTGTCGAGCCAGTGTGAAAAACAAATCATTTTTGTAATCTTTTCAGAAACTGCAAATGTGCGGAACTGAAGAAGAGATGCGTGAAGTGGCTGGCAGGATATGCAGGAACTATTTGCACGGTGCCTGGAAGACGGTCGATCCCACACAGCTCGAATTCCGACGAATCAGGTGATTTTTTTTTTTGTAAATATCATAGATGGGCAAAATTTAATCAAATTAATAAAAATTATTACGATTAAATTTTGCGTTTTTTACCACTAATATGACTGCATTTTGCTCATCTATGTTTTAAACACTACAAAATCCCTGATTGCATACACGTTTATGATTTCTTAATGTTTTAAATGAATTTAATAACGATTACAGAGCAAGTAATTTAAAATTACGACTACATTTTGTAATCGTTAATCATTAATCAGATTACATTTTCCCCATCTCTGGCAAAAATAAACACAGATAAGTTGGGATCTATAACGTACTAACTGTGCCCGCGATTTCCGCGTGGAATTCGCGGGGAATCCGCGTGGAATTCATCTAGGATAATTAGTTGATGTTTGTGTGTGAGGCACAGTCGTCTGCCCGTTCGGGTAAGCACACAGGCACATTTCCCCACCTACACCGCGCCGCAGCACGCCGCGCCGCACAGCGCTCAATGTGTGCGGCGCGGTCCTTGGCAAGTTTCTTACTCGCGTTAACTTCAGTTTCACATTTTGTAAATCTTTTTTTAAATCTCATCTCATCTCAACTCATCTACGTTTTAAACCTTAAATTTAAAACATAGATGAGCAAAATGCAGTCATATTAATGATAAATGTAATAGTGATCGTTTTCATTAATCTGATTACATTTTGCCCGTCTATGCCACGACGGAAAGTCTCTAAGTATATGAAAAAATTGGCTGTAAACAAGCTAATTCCGAAATGCGACAAACCGAACCGAGTAATTATAGCAGTCTTTATACGTGTGTACTGTGGTTACGACCCAGTTCGGGCAATCGCCCTACCACCTCAAAACTGCGAGACGTATTTTCACGGATTCTGATGCGATAAATTGCGTAAACAAACTAAACTGACGTAGAAAACTATATCGCGTTAGGGCTCTATATTAACTGTCGCCTCGTTGGTAATGACTAAGTTAACACACTAGTATTATAATGTATTATTCCTACGCTTAAAAATAATAAAGCATCAAGGCCAGTGAATAAATAATATTGAGTAGCAACCGGTATACACACGTTTATTGACTAGATTAAACTGATAAAGTACTTGTATTTGTTCCATATATTACCTTATCAAATGTGAAAACAGTAAAATATTCCATGAAGGTATTATTGTTTATTAAAGTTTCCATAGGCGTATGTGTAATATTATTTAATTTTTTATTTTTATTGCTATCAACTATGGACTCTGTTGGGCAGGGCATTTATGTAGGCAAGATTTGTTTATTGAAATGAAATGAAATATATTTATTTTCACCACAAACTAACAAAATACTAGAAATTCAAAAGCAACATTTCTGTTACAAGACAACAACATACAAAAACAAAAGAAAAAACAAAAACATATTAACATGGCGAAAATGGGACCTCCATCAGCTTAAAGCCACAGAGGAAGTCTGCAGCGCTGATTTTCGTGGAGGGCCCCGGTCGTGTTACATCTTACTAAGCAATAAAAAACATTACAGCTTAAATAATTTTAAATATAAAGTATAATAATAAGTATAGATAATAACAATACACCCACTCAAAAATAAATAATTCTAAAATAAACTATTACATACAATAAACAAATCGACTACAAAATGTATTAGTGACACCATAGCACAAATGTATAAATACCTAAAGCAAGAGCAAACGTATAAGAGTAAATAAATTAAATAGACTACTTGTAACTGATAGATTATAAAATAAACATCATTTTTTTTTGTTTTCATTTTTTTATTTTTTTTATTGCTAATTATAGCATGTAGACGCCGACCGATACGTGATTATATTAAACGCCCTAAAGGTCGTTAGGGTGTTACGGGACGCGCGGGGTAAGAGGTTGCGCGCGCGCACGGGATGCTTGCTAAAGCAGTCGACGACCGAGATCCAAGGCTAGAGTACGTGCGTGTGCGTCGCAGTTCGGTGTGCCTTAAAGTGCAAATAAGAAGTGAAACGCCAAAATCCGTATCTTTCTACCACCACACCCACGACCACCGGTCATATAGTATGTTTTGTGGATCGTCTAAAATATTTTTGGAGAGCTTATTATGTATCTTAGCTTGGACACACACACACACACACACACACAAACACATTTTAAACGTGAAACGCCAAAAAAGTGTTATAAATTCTAATAAAGACCATGTCAGACCTGACAATGTTTAACGTTCAAAGTTAGGAGGTATTGATTGGGTTCGAATCAATTGGGTCTAAGGTAATACGTATGTGTCCTGCACATCATCTGAGAAAGGGGTCCCGAGGGCTGGGCTCTTTACACCCACACTCCCAGAGATTGGAACCTGAGTATGGCAATTCGCGTGTCACGTTGCTGGAGGAATATCAGACCCAAAGTCCGGCTGGCAGTGATCTAAGTAACACCTCGGGAGTTTCTAGTTAGTAGTTTCTGGCATCTAAGCGACCGGCTAGCGACACTCGAGAAGTCGATGGAACGGGACCACGCGCTTCGTCGAAAAAGACTGTGGTTTCGGATAAGACTTTCGCCCTTCCAAAAGATAGTGCCCAAAGGGCGCGGCATGACGAGGCTGTGAATTGACTAAAGAACCCACAGTCCTCGTCTATATGTAGAAGTAGTCACCTTGGGCACACCTCGGGTGCACCAATCCCGTGTGCGGTTTCGGGTCATTCCGATGAGGGTTTTGCCCAAGTCAAAAAAACGGGTCTGGCGCATTGGGGCCGCCACCGGCACGATTATTCGGAATACCAAAAAATAACATTATAATTAATTGATATGTTATAAATAGACAGTTAAATCCGGGTTTTTTTTATTTAATGTGAACATAATTATAATGTCGTTTTGTTTCTGCATTTGATGATGTCCTAGCCGGTTTCGGCCACGGCGACTGTTTCAACACCGATTAAGAAAATCGAGGTCCAGTTTTCGGAAACAGTCAATTGCGCAGGAGATATTTAAGTGCATAACTGGACGCGCAGCCAGAAAAGCACTCTCTCGTCCGAGCTCCCTCAGGCCCGATGGAAAGGAGAACCAGTACGATTTGGAGGGAGTAGAATGCAGGTTTGGTCGAGTTTTCCTTCTCTGAACACCTGGTTGAATTGCGGTGTTAAAGAGATACCTTAGTCGCCTTTTACGCACCTCAGCAAGAAGAGGGGGGTGCTATTCTATTCTGCCGGCAGCCAACACGGCGCAATTAATATAATTATTTCTGCATTTAATATATAATAAGCAAGCAATAATAAAAAATGCAATTCATAAAAATATTATATTTCTACGTTTTTTTTTTACACTGATACGGCACAGTGACTACACCAAACCTGATGGTAAGCATGGTGCAGTCCAAAAAAACGCCAACGACTATCGAAAGGTAAGAAAAATCCCACTGGTAGTCGCAGCGATCATGCCGGCCTGCACAAATATCTCTTCACGCTACGCTTAAAGGATCCCATATAATAACACGGTGGGAACACGCTCGCCGGAAGACCATTCCACAGCCCAAAGACACGGCTAAAGAAAGAAATAAAGAACTTCTTAGTCCTAGCCGGGATGTGAGATACCGTATAGCTGTGACTCCACAAACCCGCGCGTGTGGTTCTATTAAGTAAGGGAGAGGGTGTAACAAGGTTAAACAACTCTACCAGAACACTCGCCATGATGCAGACGGTGATATGATATCTAAGCGGGTATGTTATGATTGTGAATTGTTTATAAGTTCCATAGATAAGTCTATATGATCCGTTCAAGGAAATTATAGAGATAATATTCAATGAATGATATAGTAAATAACGTATTTTGAATGGTTGTTTTCCAAATGTATGGTGCAGCAGGAAAATGCGACAGAAAATATCTTGCTTACGTCTCAGGAAACTGGTTGTCAAAACTCGTGTAATTAAGTACATCTAAGAGCGCAATATAACTCTCGTTCTTGCTAATATATCTTTACGTAACATATAAGTAAAATGAAATATAACTTTATTCAAGTAGGCCTTCTTCCAAGCAATTTTGAATCGTCAAAACAAAAAAAGTATATCTACCACCGGTTCGGAAAGCAGAATCTACCGAGAAGAGCCGGCAAGAAACTCTGGTAGTTGCTCCTTTTAACATAATGAGGGACAATAACAGCTATAATATACAAAGGATTGAATGCCCGCGAGAACGATTGCATATATTAAGACCACGCACTTTTATCATTCAAACAGGATTTGTCTTAACTCTTAAATTCCCAGTGTTAATTGTAAGTGACAGTAGTTTAATTTTTGTTTCTACGTCTGGGAAGGCCATTTGGCTTATGTGTAAGTTAGCGCCTTCCCTTTTGGGTTTTTTATACTTAGGTTTACCAATAAAACATTTTTTATCGGCTTCTTAGTAATATATTTTTTACATATATATTTTATACGCGACTGACAAGGAACAATCTTCATTTATGTTAAAAATATACATTTTCGAGGTTGCGCCTCCGCGTAGGTCGTTCGCGACCATTTGTCGCAACCGACGACATGATAATTTATTTTATAATTCTACCATTATTACAGCAAAGTTGACGAGTAAAACTATTCATTTTTTTTTTAATTCTGTTTATAATTGTGCTGTATATTTAGATATACCTGTAATGATATAACACGCGGCCTTAGGACTTGTATATATGTTTTTTTTTATGTTTTCGTGTATATATCGATGGTATATTAAATAAATAAATATATTTTTTCACAATGCCCAGTGTCACCTGTATGACACCTTCCTAAAAAAAGAGGGCAGTTGTTTTTTTTATATGTTTTTGTCTTCGCTGAGTATATCTAAACTAGTTTAGTAAAAAAGAAATACATAATTAACATTAACATAGACATGGAAATTGAAGAGTTAATTGAAATATCATCATAGTGTCAAAATTACGGAAGCTAGAAACATGAAATTTGGACATTGGGTTGTTTGTATCACGTAAATACCTACTAAAGACAAAGAAGTACCACTCCTTTTTTGGTAACCCTGGGGAAATCCTTAACGGACCTTCAGGAGGCGGTGAGGGCTGCCCTCCAGTGTGTCGGACATGCACCGACTAAAACCCCCGGGGTGTTCCTTATCCCGCCTGCCGTGTGCCAAGGGCAAGGCTGAGCCATCTTCCTCGGCACCCGGCGACGTCTGGCCTTCTGCAGGCCCCAACTACTTAGTGAGGGGTGGTTAAATAGTTACTACCCCCCGCCTATTCCTAGCACATTGGTGGGGAGAGTGGTGTAAAGTGCCACCCTCCCCTCATCTCCATGATTTGTCATTTGAAGCGGTGTGCGGGAACACATCGCACACTGTTCACGCCTGGACCTGGGAGAAGTTCCACTCCTGAATTAACCTGTTAACTGAATATGACGAAATATTTCGTCATACATAAAAGCCTACTGCAATGGGCATGACGACATTTTTCGTCATGGAAATTAATCGTAATATACATATTAAATATTTTAACAAAATATAAATATTTAAATATTTTTAGCCGTGGTGGCTGCCGGCAGAATAGAATAGCACCCCCCTCTTCTTGCCGCGGTGTCGTAAAAGGCGACTAAGGTATCTCTTTAACAACGCAATTCAACCAGGTGTTCAGAGAAGGAAAACTCGACCAAACCTGCATCCCGCTCCCTCCCGATCGTACTGGTTCTCCTTTCCATCGGGCCCGAGGGAGCTCGGACGTGAGAGTGCTTTTCTGGCTGCGCGTCTAGTTGTGCACTTAAATATCTCCTGCGCAATTGGCTGTTTCCGAAAACTGTACCTCGATTTTCTTAATCGGTGTTGAAACAGTCGCCGTGGCCGAACCCGGCTAGGACATCATCATTTTAACAAAATAAATAAAAGCCATAAGCTGAAAACGATATTATTTTATTATTTGAGGTGTGATATTACTTATCGCTGCGAACAAAAAGTCCCCATTCTGAAACGAGTTGAGCAATAGCTAATTTCCCGGTTAACAGGTTAATGAAATATGGGTAGAAAGTTTGTTTTGAAAAATCCGATTATTTTCAAGTAAAGAAAAAGAAAAAAGAAAGAAAAAGTTTATTGAGCCAAAAGATAACAACACACAACAAACATATTTATATAAAAACACAACAATGAAAGAATACATAACATCACATCATGTATCCTGTGTGCTGCTACCCATCTCAAAGAGCACTCGGCTCAGCGTATGCTGGGCGACGCTGCACGCGCCATCCAGCGCTGATTTTCAGCCGACGCTCAGGGGAATCGATTGCGCGGACGTCACGGTGCTATTTAAATATTAAGACCAAATATACAAAAACATACCTTATAAGTTATAACGTTAGTTATAAGTAAGCACTATAAAAACTGGTATTATGCTTTTCGCTAAGATATAAATAAAAACGTAATAATCGAGGCAAGCAGAGATACTTTATAGCTCGTCTGGACGAATTTGGCTTCCCAGGCCCGGGTGGAGCAATCAGAGGGACGCCCCGGGGGTTTTTAGTCAGTAGGAGTCTGACACACCGGGGTCACTGCCCACACAGCGTCCCTGATAGTCCAATGCAGGATTTTCCCCCGGGATACAAAAAAAAAGATACTTTATAGCTGTATATCCACTTTGCGCTTGTATGTCCTGACTAGTTGCACAGCTGATTGCCGTTCTCAGGGCGTTTACGCATTTCATTTCTATTAGATGCCTTGCTGGCTCCCTTCTATGTTTCCCTATACCGGTGGGTGTGATGCATAAATCTATGTATTTATGTAAAAGATTACACATTGAAAGCGTGCGTAGGTGCATCGCGGAGCGGGTGATGCATTCATAGATGGGCAAAATGTAATCAGATTAATGAAAATGATTAACGATTACATTTTATGTTTTTTACCATTAAAATGACTGCATTTTGCTCATTTGTGTTTTAAACACTACAGATACCCAGAATGCATACACATTTATGATTTTTTAATGTTTTAAATGGATTTAATCATGATTACAGTGCAAGAAAATTAAAATTACGACTACATTGTGTAATCGTTCATCATTGATCAGATTACATTTTGCCCATCTCTGGATGCGTTATGTACTCTTCCATATGAATACAAAGAATTATTATACTCGTCAAACTTCAGACCTGAACCGCGCCCGCTCACTCTGTATTGCGCATTAACACGTTGAACGCCGTGGGGGTCACCGGTGACCCCCAGTGAACTTTCCGTTTGGGCCGTGGGGGGGGCACCGGTGACCCCCAGTTAAAAAATGTGATAAAACGCAGATTTATAACACTAGAAATGATAAGAAAAACATATTTCGAAATAGAATTTATTGTAGAATAAAGAGATTAAAACGGCCTGAACGGGAAGTATTGAGAAAAAGGGCCGGCGTTCAACGTGTTAATCAAACATCTAATAATTTTTCTCAGATTTTTAAACCATTGAGTTCTACCAATGTTTGTAGTGCTGGCCGTTTAAACGTCTTTAGTTTCAGCTATAAATCCTGCCTACTAGTTTTGTATCTATTGTAATAATTTCACCTTGTACTATCATCAATTACTTTCCAATTACATTCCGAGTCTATGCTCCAATGTAAATGAAACATAATAAACCAATTAAAAACTTTAACGAGAATAATTATAAAGAAAAAATAATTTTACTATCGACTAGCTGATCCGGCAAACGTTGTTTTGCTATATAAGTTATTGTAATATCTTCTGAGATGTACATTGAAATTAAGTGATGTCAAAGACAATTTCGTTCACAATTAAATACTCTTAATTAACAACACATTTATTTGGATAAAGATTAATGTTATTACGTTGATACAACTCTTAACAAATAATGCATTAATTTCGACCAAATTTGATTACCATAAAAACGGTTCTAGTGAGTTAATCTTAAAAGATAGACATATTCTGTCCCGGACATTTTTTTAGATCATTTTAAGAGGAATAACTCTGTCATACATATATTTTTGGTATCTTGAACCGTTTTCGCAGCGCACGCAATGGAAGCCCTCAAGGATTAATAATTTTTCCCGTTTTTTTCACATTTTCCATTATTTCTTCGCTCCTAATAGTTGCATCGTGATGTTATATAGCCTAAAGCCTTCCTCGATAAATAGTCTATTCAACACAAAAAGAATTTTTCAATTCGAACCAGTAGTTCCTGAGATTAGCGCGTTCAAACTAACAAACAAACTCTTCAGCTTTATAATATTAGTATAGATATTACTATGGGAATAGCTATAATAAACTTCTATACAATAAAATAAACAAATTAACTTTATTACAAATTTACATTATACGTTTTTTAACTTCGCTTGTAATACTTATAATCAGGTGCGATGTAGTCACTTGAGCAGGCTAGGAAGTAATAATTTGTTGCTTGCCTGTAATACCAAAGTTTTATCAACTCATAGTACGCAGTTTGTACGTGACTTATCAACGCAGTAATTTTCCAATGTCCCATTTTGTAGTAAACTTTGTTTGAAATGATAGATATTGCTGTAATTATATGAAAATTATTATTATTATCAAATAATAGGCGAGCAGCTATTAGCTGATATAACTATGTCTTAGCTGGAGTGTTCAACTTAAAAAATCTGACTGGGATGAGAGTCAGCTATCCAGTCTAACTTTGAAACCATTCGTTGATGGTGCGTTAATAATGACCTGAGGCAATTTCTTCCAAACTTGCAATATTCTGTTATTAAGTGATTGGAAACCAATATTCGTCTTTGCGTTCCAACGAACCAGCTGCACATCATTCACACAACGAGCACGGGGATAACTATTGACTTGAAAAATATTGCATAGCTTGGAGCTGTTATATTTTCCTGTTAAAATCATATATGTCTCTATAAGATCTCCGCGCTGGCGTCGCTCTTGCAGTGATGACAAACGAAGAATTCTCAATCTCTCCTCATAACTTTTTTTACGTAACCCAATCGGAATTTTAGCAGCACTCAACACTGGACACTTTCAAGTATATTTATATCCTTGGCAAATTAAAATGAAAAGTTAAATAAGTTCATAAAACATGAAAAAAAAATAGTTGGTTCTAGGCATTATTTAATTAAAAATAAAGTTATGCCTATAAAAATAATATTAAAAAATATTTTAACTAAGCAGTGTCTTAGGCTAAGATTTATTGACGCAATTTTAAGTTTACTTTGACTTTACTAAAAATATATATTTATATTGCTCAATGAATGTCAATGGATTTTGTAACTCACCGATTTTGTCAACTTAAATTGACGAATACTGTGGCTATACTCAAGTTCCCAATATATATTTAGTTTTTGGTCAAAACGAATTTATTTTTGGAGGACTTCGCTAAGCAAAGTCGAAATAGCGTATATTAATCTCAGCCTTAAACGACAAGAAATGCAAAAACATATTTATAAGCTTTAGCACTTTTTGTTCGAAAATAAAGTTAGCATGTTACAATTCTTGGTCAAGTCAGAATTGACGATAAAAATTACATACCTATATGACACAATTTTTTTTTACAGAAATCAACTCAGTCCGCGTTCCTCAGGTTATACCCTCCATTAGAGTTTTCTTTATTTGATCTGTATGTATTTTTGCCTGTGTGTGGTCGTTGTATTTGGTATGTAAAGGAAACGCAACACGTTTGCAAAAAAGTGGTGATCCATTCTCTCTGCCTACCCCAATACGGATTTAGAGTGATAGAATGAACTCAATTTTATTCGAGGATCGTTATCTTTTACGTCATAAAATTGTAAACAAAAACGCATTTTGTTTCATCCAATAATTGTATTTATTTAAACATCTGCTACGAAAAAGTAGCATTGTCATTAAACTTTGCTTTTCGAGTTTAAAAATTATCAAGCATCATTGTTGTATGTAAAACTTTGATTAAGTGTACAATATATTTAACTAGTCCTATGATATTGGTTCCTTTATTTTTTTATTTTATTTTTACACTAGCTGGTCCGGCAAACGTTGTTTTGCAATATAAGGTTTTGTAATATCTTCTAAGATGTTCATTGAAATTAAGTGATGTCAAAGACAATTTTGTTCACAATTAAATACTCTTAATCAACAACACATTTATTTGGATAAAGATTAATATTATTACGTTGATACAATTCTTAACAAATAATGCATTAATTTCGACCAAATTTGTTTACCATAAAAACGGTTCTAGTGACTTAATCTTAAAAGATAGACATATACTGTCGCGGAGATCTTTTTAGATCATTTCAAGAGGAATAATTCTTTCATACATATATTTTTGTTATCTTGAACCGTTTTTGCAGCGCACGCAATGTAAGCCTTCAAGGACGAATAATTTTCCCCGTTTTTTTCACATTTTCCATTATTTTTTGGCTCCTAATAATTGCATCGTGATGTTATATAGCCTAAAGCCTTCCTTGATAAATGGTCTATTCAACTCAAAAATAATTTTTCAATTCGAACCAGTAGTTCCTGAGATCAGCGCGTTCAAACAAACAAACAAACTCTTCAGCTTTATAATATTAGTATAGATTTTTAAGGGCGGCCAGTGGCCAACACACTACAAGACAATAAAAAAAAAAAACAATCGAAAAAAACGCATATTAATGTGTTGCGCCGTGTAAGGCCACATCTTGCATAAAAAATATAAACAATACTACTTATAACAATTATACTTTAAACGAAGCATCAAAAGATATTTGTACAGGCCGGCTTTATCACTGCATCTATCCATAAATTTTTCTCTACTGTTAACACGTTGAGCCGCTTCTACGCGCCGGCACTGCAGGGCCGGTGTTTCCGATTGCAGTGGAAGATCGTTTACGTATGAAAAGTGAAGCCTATAGGCATTCATTCAAACCGTTACGCTCCAAATCAGTTCATAACAGTTCATGGCTCTGTAAAGACGAAAATCTCTGAAGGGAAGGTCTAGTGTCAACCACCGATGGCTGACGCGGCCTAAACGGAAAATCTAGTGTCAATCATCGCTGGCTGACGTGGCGCTCAACTCGTTAACAGGCGTAGTTATTTTTTTCTGCATATCAAGCTTACCATCAGTGGTATGGTCGATGTTCCAAACAGAATGAAAAGAAATTGAGAGGTTTGAGCTCAGTTTTATGCAGAACTAGCTGTCCCGGCAGACATTGTTCTGCCCTATTTCTCTAAAACAAAGTCACATTGTTTTTTTTTTAATGTTAATAGCTTCCCCGTGTTGGAGAGCTTAAGGTGGACTTTCGGTTGTTTTCTACTTTCAATAAAATACGTGTTTCTCTTATGATTGTTTATTTGACACTAATGAAAAATAATACATAACGTCATTCATGCATTCGCTCCCTACCTGCATAAAACGCGGTAAATGCGCCGAACACCCCGTCGGCTGTTTTTTGAAAATTGTTTGAAGGAACATGGCCTTAATGTTATATGTATAAAAATTGACAAATATTGACATTAATATTTATACGTCACTCAATAATTGTTTTGCCTTCCCGGAACCCGTCCACTAACATTTAAACTTTATGGTATGGTGTTAAAGTTCAAATTGACTTATAACAAATATCTTGTATGAGAATATAGAAGTGTTGTTTTTAGACTTTTTCAGACATTTTTTTTTTATTTTTCTCTCCGTAATAACCTTCCTCAGACTTCATCAAACACAACAAAAAAGAAATCAGCCAAATCGGTTCAGCCGTTCTCGAGTTTCGTACTTATCAAGACATTTAGCGATTCATTTTTATATATAAGCAGATAATTATCTTAGAAGATTTTAATGGTATGACTCATAGCTAGTCTATATATTTTCTGTTCTTGTTTCAGCGGGGGGCTGTCCAATTTTCTGTACTATGTAGCGCTGCCCGATGATGCGTCCAAACTGGGAGGGTACACAGCTCGGGAGAGCTCCCCCGAAACGGAACCCGAGACGATCGCCTCCAGGCTGGTGAAGAAGGCTATGGTCAGATCAAACTCTTTCACAATGGAGGAACCGAGAAAAGTAATTAAATTACCACTTATAAATATAAAAAAGCTTATATATTGATTTATTTTTAAACATTTTGGTATTAACGTGGTTATATTCTTTCTTTAAAGTATGCGTTTTTGTTTTAATATTTTAACTGTCGTAAATTATTTGAAAAATTTAAAATAACATTCATTGCGCAAACTAAGTTTTTACATCTCTAGGCTTATATACTCGCTCTCCAATCAAGTTATATTAAACTGAAAATAGTTGGAAAGGGAAGATTTCATTTTATGTATAGATGAAGTAACATTAAAATATTTGGAATTATTATCTATATATATATATATATATATTAGAGCGTTTCAAAAAAAAAATTTTTCCTCGGAACCACGCTCAAAAGTTTCGTTTTAATGCCAAAATAGGCCTCTGAAAATATGAGCTCTTAATATTAATATTTAGGTTGTCCGCATCGCACTTTTCGATTTCCCATACAAATAACACGGGACAAAAGTTTTTTTTTCTTTTGATTTCTATAACTAATGAACGATATATTGTATTGCAATACCCATTCATTATTTTTGTAGAAAATTTAACGCTCTACAAAAGAGGTCTGAAGTCAATTTTTGATAAATCAACTCAGTCAAAAGTTATTCAAGATCGAAGTTTAACTTACCCTCAATTCAGCTGTTTTATTGACTGATTTAGCAAAATATTATGTTTTTAGAAAAATTGAAACCAAAACATTTTACAAAATATAAATTAGACTTCTGAAAACTGTTAATCTTTATTTCCTTGTCTTACGGTGGTAAATATGTATTAATTAAGCGAAAATTCTCTTCAAGATTTGATTAGTAACTACCGCGTTATGCATGTATTAACAAAACTGAATTTAAGAGTAGAAAAATTAGATTTATTAATATAAATCACTCTCTTTCTCTCTCCAGGTGTTACTGAGAATCTATGGCCAAGTACACGGAGAAAGAGCCATGGATGCAATCGTGACGGAATCTGTCATTTTTACTCTGCTGTCGGAGAGACGACTGGGTCCAAGGTTGCATGGAGTTTTTTCTGGTGGAAGGATTGAGGAATACATACCCGTGAGTGTACTTTCTCTTTTCTTCTTTATTCTTCTATTATCACGATAACGACTGCAGAAAATTTAAATGTCAAACTTACATTTTTAGGTAAAATGCTTGTTTATCATTGAAATAGTTTTAAGAACTCCGTACCTCGAATACAAAAGGGAGCCTTATAAAATCAATCTGTCGGCTGTCTGTCTAGGCCTTTATTTTTCAGAATCTAGTGGAGACATCAAGTTGAAATTAATAATAATACTTTGGTGTACAGTCCCCTGTGGGTCTAAAAAAGCAAATTTCCAGGTCAACCCTATTATAAGGGTGTAACTTATGTTACATTATATTATTTATGCCATTTCGCAATGTAATTAAAACCTAGAGATAACTTTGCGTTGATCTATAATCATGATATTTTCACACGCTTAGGAATATAGATGGGCAAAATGTAATCAGATTAATCAAAAACGATTATGATTACATTTTGCGTTTCTCATCATTAATATGACTGCATTTTGCTCATCTATTTTTTAAACACTACAGAATCCCAGATTGTATACACATTTATAACTCCTAGATGTTTTGATGAGATTTAATCATGATTACAGAGCAACTAAATTAAAATTACAACTATATTTTGTAATCGTTAACTAGATAACATTTTGCCCATTTCATGCTTACGAACACATAGAAGGTAAAAGTTAGAGAACTTCTTAGTTCTAGTTTAAATTGACGTCACCGTAAAACTGCATTTTTTTTTACTATGGGTCGACATAATTACTACAGTGCACCTGATGGTAAGTATAGTGTAGTCCGAAAAACGAAAGCGACCATCTAAAGATGAAAATCCATTATTGATAGTCTCCGTCGTCATGTCGGCTCACATATACCGCGACTGAAGGTCTCTAGGTATATGAGTCACTTGATATATACAAGCTGATCCCGAAACACGACAGGCCGAAGCGAGTCACTATGACGGTATTTTTTTTAGATTATCTTTTATGTTTTTCTTCGTTCGCTGTTTATGATTTTCACGCGATAGTGATAGATTGAAATGTTCTGTCGATTAGGCAAGACCATTGCTAACGAAAGAGCTAGCTGAACCGGCATTGTCGATGAAGATAGCAGAAAAAATGGCGGCCATCCATTCCATGGAGGTGCCGTTGTCGAAGGGCCCCAACTGGCTCTGGAAGACAATGGGCAAGTGGCTGAAGACGGTGAAGGAAGAACGGCTCTCTGGGAAAGTACAAGGAAAGGTAAGTTTTGGCAGTCTGACTCGACAAAGTTGCTACACTCCACCCAGTGACGTGCATAGTATATTTGGACAAGGTAGCCAGATTCACATAATTTAAATATTATATCTCTACTAATATTATAAAGCTGAAGAGTTTGTTTGTTTGTTTGTTTGTTTGAACGCGCTAATCTCAGGAACTACTGGTTCGAATTGAAAAATTCTTTTTGAGTTGAATAGACCATTTATCGAGGAAGGCTTTAGGGTATATAACATCACGATGCAATTATTAGGAGCGAAGAAATAATGGAAAATGTGAAAAAAACTGAAAAATTATTCATCCTTGAGGGCTTCCATTGCGTGCGCTGCAAAAACGGTTCAAGATACCAAAAATATATGTAAGAAAGAATTATTCCTCTTGAAATGATCTAAAAAAAATGTCTGCATATGTCTATCTTTTAAGATTAAGTCACTAGAACCGTTTTTATGGTAAACAAATTTGGTCGAAATTAATGCATTATTTGTTAAGAGTTGTATCAACGTAATAATATAAATCTTCATCCAAATAAATGTGTTGTTGATTAAGAGTATTTAATTGTGAACAAAATTGTCTTTGATATCACTTAATATCAATGAACATCGTAGAAGATATTACAAAACCTTATATAGCAAAACAACGTTTGCCGGATCAGCTAGTATTATATAATTATAATAAACTAGCTGACCCGGCAAACGTTGTTCTGCCATATAAATTGTTTCTAGTGAATATCTTCTGTATTATAATATACAATTTTGGTCATAATGGCTTCCACATAAAAGGTAGATATATGCTGTCGCGGACTTTCATTTAGAACTATTCAAGACAAACAATCCTACGGTACATCATCGTTGTGTAACTCCAATGGTTTAGGCAGTGTACGCCAAGATAGCTCTCAGAGGCCAAATTTTTTACCGACTTAATTGACAGGTATCGTTATATTACGACCAAAATTACATAAAATCATTACAAATTGTAGCCTATATGTTATTCCGATGTATAATCTATATTACTGTAAAAGTTTCATGCAAATCCCTCCAGTAGTTTTATCGCGAAAGAGTAACAAACGTATTCACAAACTTTCGCATTTATAATATTAGTAGGATATTATATTACTTTCATTGGGAAGATAGATGGTGTGAAAATAGAATAGATATAAATATAAAGGGTTCATTTTTTGTTTTAATTAAAGCAATTTATTCCAGACTTATTTATCGTAAGGGCATGCAATGCTTTCATGTATCTATGTAATGAACGCTACTGACCCCATTTAATAGAAAGTACATATTTCAAGTACGGCAGCGATTATCAAAGGACGGGAATTCATCGGCAGTCAATGTCGTCATGTCGGCACGCATATACTACGACATAAGATCTCTTAGGCTGACATTTATAGACGCTATTTAGACTTTGCTTAGCAAAGTCTTTAAAAACTATACTATGGTATTCGCAGAGCTAAGTCCATGTTCACAAAATCGGTGACTTGCCAAATCCTTTGACTTTCATTGATGACGTCTAAAAAAGTCAGCCTAAGTTTATAAACAACTGGACGTACTCAAGCTAATTCCTAAATGCAACAGGCCGAAGCGAGTCACTATGGCGGTATTTACTCTTGTGTACTGTTGTCAAGACCCAGTTCGGGCAATCGCCCTACTACAATATTATATCTTTGTTCTAGAACGAGGATGAGGAGCGCGTGATAAAGTATTTGAAGGCAGTGGATTTCGACAAGGAAATAGAATGGCTGAAGAAGTTTATAGAAACGGTTGATTCTCCAGTCGTCTTCTGTCACAATGATATGCAAGAAGGTGAGTTGGTCTAGATATAGGAAACACTTTCAGATATCGAAATAAAACTTTCGGAATTTATGTCCATGGAACTTTGATAAAGTTTAATGTGGACACGTTGCTAGCCCGTAACATAATATCTTGCCGAGTTTGTCTTATCACAGGCTTCGGTCTAACACAGACGTTGTGCATACAGGTGCGTTGGCGGCAAACTCATAACAATTGGTCACCGTGAAAGATCGCCTATTGCGCTCTTGTTAAAAATGTCTTATTACAAATAAATAAATGCAAAAATAAATAATAAATAAATAATAAATAATAAATGCAATTAACAACGGCAATTCTAAAACGTAGAAAACCCAAACACATTAAAATAATAGTACAAGAGACACGATTTGTGTGCCTACACCACAATAATACAGTTTAAATCTGTTATAAAGACATCGAAGGGACTCGGCTGCAGTGAGAGTTAGAGAACTTCTCTGCCCTACCCGGGATGTGAGATACTGTATAGCTGTGACTCCGCAAACCTGCGCGCGTGGATCCACTATGGTGATGATGATATCCTAGCCGGGTTCGGCCACGGCGACTGTTTCAACACCGATTAAGAAAATCGAGTTCCAGTTTTCGGAAACAGCCAATTGCGCAGGAGACATTTAAGTACATAACTGGACGCGCTGCCAGAAAAGCACTCTCGTCCGAGCTCCCTCGGGCCCGATGGAATGGAGAACCAGTACGATCAGGAGGAAGCGGGATGCAGGTTTGATCGAATTTTTCTTCTCTGAACACCTGGTTGAATTGCGGTGTTAAAGGGATACCTTAGTCGCCTTTTACGACACCGCGGCAAGAAGATCGGGATGCTATTCTATTCTGCTGGCAGCCACCACGGCTAAAGTCCACTATAGAAGGAAGGGGGTGGAGCGAGGGTAAATTACTTTTCAGAACAGTGGCCATGATATAGACAATACAAAACTTTCAGTAATGGCAGTATCTCTCAGAATAAGAAGTTCTTTATCTCTTACTACAGCCGAATCATTGGGTTTTAATGGTCTTCCGGCGAGCGTGTTCCTAACGTTCTATGATATTTGATCTTTTAAGCGAAACGTGAAGAGATATTTATGCAGTCCAGAATGGTCGCTGCTGCTACCGATTGTTTTATATTTTACTGGTGACAGTTGTAGTCGATCTTTGGACCGCACCAAACTTACCATCACGCGTGGTGTGTTTACTGCGCCGTGCCACGAAGATTAGAAAGTATCTCTGCGCAATTGGTGTGGTTTACAATGCAGATTTCAGAACTCCATTAGATACGATGTATTCAAATAAAATTTTCAAAAGTAATTATAGTTTTGGGGGTCCTTCAATCAAATTACATACCAAATTAAACCTTAAAAACTGTTATGATTTGGACAAATATATATAATCAAAATATATATTGCTGAAAATCAGCGCTGGGTGGCTCGGCTGGTCACTTTTTTTTTTTAAACTTAGCATTTTGTCACTTAGCATTTGCTGAGCTGACTTCCCTTTTGCGCATCATCACAACTTAGGGTGTTTACTGTTTTTGTTTTCTATCTTTAATAACCTATTTTGCTGTGTTGTTTGTTGTGTTGTGTGCCAAATAAATGTTTTATTATTATTATTATAATGATTAAAGAGATTCGTATGGATAATGTTATATATTTTTGATAACGTCATAATCTATTTACAATGTGACATCTACTTTTTCTTATTGACCTTATGTACAATATAGGTTTGTTTTACAACTATAAAATAGTTTCTAACAATAACTGCTTTATTTTAATGTTCAACTTGATTTCACGTCTTAACATTTTTCTACGTCTAATTCTCACCGCGCGCTCTTCTCGAAGACAAAACCGTTATTGCACTCTCTCTTTCTATCCTTATTTCCTTTCACTCACACACGTTCCGTTTTACGCATTTACTACTTCATACATAATAATATTTCACACAATAACATCCATCCTACGTAATTATACAGGAAACATCCTAATACTTGAAGATCCTGCTCCAATAAACGACGATGACATATCGCCGGTATACGTCCAAGGTTACGAAGAAGACTCCCCGAGTTCCAGCAAAGAGAACAACCATACGAAACGCTTCAGTAGGATGTTCGAGCCTCTCGTGGGCTACGAGGATGCCAACACCTCCGACAGCCTCTCGAGTCGCCTCTCAGACTGCGGCGAGCCTAAACTAGTCCTAATAGACTTTGAATACTGCGCCTATAACTATAGAGGCTTCGACATCGCAAACCATTTCCAAGAATGGGCGTACGATTATACGAATCCTGAGCATCCGTTTTACCACGAAACTCAAGAGAATTGTCCCACATTGGAACAGAAGGTAAGGATCATTAAAATATATTATAGGCTGTCAATACCGTGCGGTGATTATACAAAAAGGTTGTAGGTGTAATGAGCAATGTGCTTTACGTTCGCAAAGTCGATATTCTATATATCATCTAGTTGTGACCCGGCGTCTCCCATTTAGAAATAATTTACACCCTTGATTGATTTTACAAAAACCTCGAAACATGTATATTTTTATTTCTTATTAAAAATCAATATCAGTTTTCATAGCGTTTTCTTCAAAAGTGATGAATTTTTAAACAAATTTTCAACCCCTATTTAACACCCATGGGGATTGATTTATTAAAAACGTCGAAATATGTATTTTTTTATTTCTACCGAAAAATCTTAATACCGGTTTTCATAATGTTTTCTTCAAACAAACTTTCAGCCATTTTTTCACCCCCCTTGGGGTGGAATATCACAGAATCCGCCTTTAGCGAATGCCTACGTCATCGAAAGACCCAATGTTAAGATATCATGTTTATAACTTTAATATTTTAGTTTAGTAGTTTCATATTACCCCAATAACAGAGTGAAATAGGGGTTGAAAATGTATTTGAATATAAACCGTTTTCAATGTAAATGACACCTGAGTGAAACAGACCGTGTCCTTGTATTGTGTTTATTGTATGTATTGAGTAAAACGGAATGCGATAACATGGGATGTGAGTAAGAATGAAAGTTCTATCATCTCATATAGTGAGGGAATGGGGCACACGGTCTCCCTCACGCAACGTACATTTGTACGTATGGCAAAATTTTAAAGGCCCTCCCCTCCCTTTGAAGTTGTAAAGACTCGCCCAAACCAACAGTATTTTGTGCTGACGAGAAAAAAAGCGATGAGTTCAGTCTGACGGGCACCGCGGAGCGAATTAACGTGTGTGCGGTGCCCTAGTAGAGAGCCGATACATTACAGTGACAATTTTTTATATATTATATTGTAGTATATTTGTCATATAAAATACAAATTATAATAATTTTTTTACTATTTTTGTGTACAGTGTCCACTTTATATATAGTGCAATAAGTTATAAGATTATAAGAATGATGTTTGTTTTTATAAGTGAAAGTATTGCATTGAAAATGAATAAATAAATTTGGGAGTGATTATATCGTTCGGAATTTATGTCGCAACTTGTGCTGAACTTCTGTGTGGACACGTTGCTAGCCCGGAACGTACTGTCTAGCCGAATTTCTTTTTCTCTCGCCTTGGGTCTAATTCCGCAGGTGTGCACGCAGGTGCGTTGGCGGCAAATTACATATAATAATCGTTTTGCGCATAACAATTGGGAACCGTGAAGTATTGACTATTGTATTCTTGCTAAAAAGGGCTTACGCTTTAAAAACTGTTGACAAAGGAACGCAATTCTAAAGAGTAGTAAACCCAAACACATTAAAATAAAAGTACAATAGACAAGTTTTGTTTATCTACATAATAAATAGTAAAACTTTTATCACAAAAAAAATCCATTAAAATAAATCTTGTGTTGTTGTTTGTATCAAAAAAAAACATTTTAGTATTTAAATCTTTCACATAAATCATTTATTTTTCAAAATTGTGTCATACTTGAGATTACTATTTGGCTATAGGGATTTATAATACTTACATTTGTTAGGTCAAAATATCGACTTTTCGAACATAAACTACTTATACAACTCAACAGGCGTAATTTTAAGACGTTTACCGCATGATACCGTTTATTGTCTTAAAGAAAACCCAACATAAACATTGTTTTAACAAAATATACAATTTATCAACAAGTTTGACATTTTTATGAGAATTATCAGAAAAAAAATATTAATAATTTTAGAATATTTTATAAAATGTATGAGTCACTACGCAGCTTGTGTTGTCCGTGTGCTTTTTTTAGCCGTCGGAGTATACTCTATGGCCGCGCGACCATAGACACCGTGGCTGAATGATGGACCGCCTTTGCCCGCAAAGATGGCGACCGACTGTGTACAGGGTGTCACGGAAATGCGCGCCGAAAAAAGTATAATATAAAAGAATGTTTCTTTTATATTCAGTCATTTTTGTTTTATACCGGATGTTATAAAAGTATGAAATAATACTTAAGGATAATACAGTTAAAATCTCTTATAACGACATCGAAGGGACTACTAATATTTAGTCGTACCAACCGGTGATGTTTTCTAGGTACGAAGTCCTATTTTTTCGCCGGGACTTTTGTTCTGGGTCAATAGAACCGGTGTGTTGTTTTAAACGATGTCGCCATAAACGGTTTTGACTGTATATATATGTCCCAGGAGATGAAATAATTATGACAATATTATTGTCTATCTCTATTTGAAACAAAAAACAAACCACATTAATTTAGCAAATAAAATAAAAAAAATACAATACAGCAATGTCCTCCTCAAAACAGCAAATATCATGTGTTGCATTGACGCACCATAGGGAAGTCAGCTCAGCAAATGCTAAGTGACCAACTGAGACACCAAGCGCTGATTTTCAGCTGAAAGCCATTTGGTATGTCAACTCGTAGAAAATAGCGCCGAAGGAAATAATAGAGTATAACCCTAAAATCTATTTCAAAGTGGCATAGATGATGAGATTTACATATAAACATATATTTACTGTATTTTTGTTAATAACGTCAAGTCAAATGAAAATTAAATCAATGCTTTAAGCGATAGTACAATACTACATAACTAGTTTGTCTTATGGTACATATATATACCTTTAACACGCACGCTACCGGCGCTTGAAAAAAAAACTGGTTCCACAGTCCATGGAATTTTTTCTTATGACTTTAAATGGCATTGTATTTTTAATATTATATTTATTAAAAAAATCGTAATTTTTTGCAGACCAAGGTCAATCTGAATCCGTTATGTTCTTTGACAGGCCATTACAACTGTTTCGAAGAAAAATAATTGTAAGAATTTGTAATAAACTGAAAAAGTAAACACGCCGCTCATTTGCGGCGGCGGACTCGAATCCAAGAACTGAGACGACGCATATATGCGGCGTTGGTAGCGACCGTATTAAATTATTTTATATTTTTGTAACATCCTGTGTTAAACCTAGGCTCTTCCCGTGAGTTTGTTCTCGTTAGAAATAACGTAACACTGATATTTAATATGAATATCGATGGTTTGAAATATCTTAAAAAAGCAGTCTTTAAGTAAAAGTCCCATATAAAGCGATTTAGTAATATTTTTACCCTTATATATAAATTAGCATAAACTAACAGCTTTAAAAATGGAAGTAATTTATAATTTTGTAATACATCCTTACCAAGTTATTTCATTGGTATGTAAGCTCTTTAAAAGCGATTCAGTCGTAGAATTAACTAATTTGAAACAGTGACTACAGTGCATCTGATGGTAAGTACAAGTCTAAAAATGAAAGTCAGTATCAAAGGTTGAAAATCCGTTGATAGTCTCCGTCGTCATGTCGGCCCACATATACCACGACTGAAGATCTCTAGGTATATGAGTCACTGGATATACACAAGCTGACCCCGAAACGCGACAGGCCAAAGCGAGTCACTATGACGGTTTTTACACTCGTGTACTGTGGTCAGAACTAAGTTCGGGCAATCGGCCTACCATCGAAAAATACAAAGGCAATGAAAATTAAATACATGTTATAAAGCTTCAACTGAGTTATTTTTTTACATTACGGATCGCAGGGTCTATATTTGTACCGCTACGCATGTGGAATTGTTTTTGTAAATATATGCATAACATGGGATTACCCTAATATAGTATTCATATGAAAAAAAAACATGTTTTTGCGTAAAGTTGATTATTTTTTCTAATATTTCTTCGCCTAATAAAATTTAACGCAAAATTTAATAAGACACTTTTTGCATAAAAGTGCAAGTTAATGTAAAGATATTCGTTGGCTTTATGGAGATCTATATCAAAAACCTCAATTTTGTTTTAATACTGGCTCGACAGTCCCTATAGCGGATATGGCGGAACGTCCAGTGTAGTCCGAGAATGACAGCCACCACCAAAGGATAAGATTTCTTTGACTGTCTTCGCAGTCATGCGGTTTACACCACGACTGAGGGCATCTAGGTGTAGAAACAACTGGATGTACTCGAACAATATAGAAACGTGACAGACCGAAGAGCGTCACTATGACGATCTTTGCACTTGTTTATTGTGAGAATACAATATCAGAATACAGTCAAACCTGGATAAGTGAGAGTTCAAGGGAGCACAATCTCATTCTCGCTTATAGAGGTCTCTCACTAACCCGAGTTCCTCGCTAATGCAGGTACATGGGTAGCGTTTCTCTCTTATAGAGGTACGCAGCAATAACAAGGCACAGTAAATACGAATGTATTATGTACATATATATTTTTAATAGTGTCTATATGTTACGTTCATTAGATTTCGACATATAAGTACTTTATAAGGTTAGGTATCAAGATGCTTACGAAAACAAAACAAAAATTCAAGCACTATGGAATTTTATTTTATTTCGAACTTATTTACACTTAAAAAATTTCGTTTGGGTTTCTGTTTTTGTATTTTGAATGTTTTTCTCTAACTCATAAATTTTGTCGAATTATCCAAGAAAGTTAAGAAAGAGTCATAAAATAGCAGATGTTAAATTTGTAATTTGTTTTGTCATTTGTTCCTCCTAAATAATATAAATAAATAAGGCTCGACTGTCGCTTATAGAGGTATAGATAAGTAGCAGTCTCACTTACGGAGGCCCATGAGGGAAAGACGACTCTCTCTTACAGAGATTTCTGTTTCTCGCTATTAGAGGTTTCAGGAGCTTAAAATGACGGGTCCTGGATATTACTCTCACTTATAGAGTTTTCTCACTTATCCAGGTTTGACTGTATTTGATTTTTTTTTATTATCTGACAAGTCGAATCAATGGCTCCATATGTTATATGTTAGGTATTTATATATAAAGGTTCAATGGGGCTGACATTCGTACACACGTAAAAGTCCAATAAATAAACAGATTAAAAAAGTTTTATTTTTGTTTTATCACAAATTACAAAAAAATATAATATTGGAGTAAAAAGATTAAGGAATAAGAAAACATAATATTCTTTTAACAGGAAATCTTCATAAAGCAATACTTGAAACATTATCAGTCGAGCTTGATGGAGACTAAAGTTCTAGAAGATCCTTCGATAGACGATGTCAACCAGCTTCTAAGCGAGGTGGAAGCGTTTGCCCTTGCCAGCCATCTGTTCTGGTGCCTGTGGTCTATTGTGAACGCATCCAAGAGTCAAATACCTTTTGGATACTGGGTAAGTTTATAATAAAGTTTGAAGAATAAATTGTTTAATTTGATCTATAAACTAACAAACTGTTTTTTCTTGTTACGGAAATAAAGCTTTTTTGTATATTTAAATCTACTTTCAAGGCTTGAGATTTTAGTAAAACAATATATTTAAAATATTATAAACAAATTTATGACTATTGTTGTGTATTTTGTTCACTGTGTGTGAACTTAATAAGTAATTAAAGTTAAAAACTTCGTTTGTTATGTATATATAATGTGAAGTTGTGTTTTGACTTCGACAGATTTTGTAAATGGAGAGGTTTCTATAGGCGTTTTGTAAATATTTAAACTATTCTAGGAAATAGTTATAATTTTGCTTAAATTACCTTTGTGGAACAATAAATAAATAAAAGATTTAATTTGGAGTGAACGGAATTGTAAGAATAAATATTGATTCATTATTTTAATATTACAGAATTTCATCATATTAATCTTATAAAATAGATTTTAAAACCTATGACCGGTGGTCGTGGGTGAGTTGGTAGAAAGACACGGATTTTGGCGTTTTAATGTTTATTGCACTTTATGACACACAGAACTTCGACGCACACGCACGTACTCTAGCTTTGGGTCCCGGTAGTCGACTGACTTAGCAAGAGCATCCCTTGCGCGCGCGTACCCCTTACCCCGTGCGTCCCGTAACACCCTAACGACCCTTAAGGCGTTGAACACAAACACGTATCATAAGCGGCGTCTACATGCTATAAACCTGTAAAATGACCCTTTTATATGAATGTTTCTAGGAATACGGCCTATCTAGGCTAGAAATGTACCAGCGTCTAAAACAAGAAGTGATCAAGAAGGAAAAATACGGTATTCCCCAGAAGAGGAAAATTTGTGAGGTGGACATATGAGCCGGCATGTCCATGTTGGGAGCGGGCGATTTATTGCCGAACTGATTGATGGCAATGAATGGTCTTCGCCGTTGCTTACCGCCAGCTGACTATGCGGCGATTGAGTTACCAAAGTGTTTTGAAAAAAAAAAAAATTTTTTTATTACTTATAAAGTTTTTGTGCAATGTTTTGTAAAAAATGATGATATAATGAAATTTAAATTTTAATACTGCGTTGAAAGTTTGATAATTTTTTTTTTCATAATAAAAAATATCGATATAAAAAATAGAACAAATTTTTTAAAAAGTCGATAGTAAATTTTCAAAAATAATAAATAATAATAATAAAACATTAAAAAAATAAAAGGAACTGTCTATACAAAAAACTTACAAATCTGTAAAAGCTTGAAAAAAAATGTTTCTAATTACGGAAAATAGGTGCAACTGATTTCCTTCGAAGAAAGATATGTAATATCGATTGGTCGCTTTAAGTCAGCTTGCGGAAGGTACTCTGGTGTCCCAAGGGTCAGGGGAATGTACGATGTGAGAGATCTCTTAACCAAAAAAATGTAATTAAGGAAAATGGACAAATCGACTATGTAAATATCGATTAAACTAACTTATTCATTGATATTTTTATTACTGTGTAAATTGGAATTGATAGGAATCGCTCGAATCGAGTAATTGATCGATTTAATTATTTTTAAATACTCACGCTCAAGATTTATGAGTAATAAAGTCGATAATATCAGTTTGTTTGTTTGTTTTTGTTCATTTCTGTATAATGCGTTTCGGCGATAAATTCATTTTGATAGTACTTTAACATGTTCACCCCGGCGTGACCCGCCAGTGGGTCACACTAAACTGTTCCGAGGGGCGGCGTGACCCATCGGTGGGTCACATTAGATTGTTCCGTGGACAGGCATGACCCACCGGCGGGTCACACTTGACTTCCGTGGGGCGGTGTAACCCACCGGTGGGTCCAACTTGACTGTTCCTTGGGAACAAGATAAAACAGTCCCGCATCACGCGGAAAAACGTAAATATTCGCCCCGGCGTTAACGTGTTAAATTGCTAAAAAAACTCTTTCCATTATTAATATATTACTCGATTATAATCGTGTGGACTAAGTTATGCCTTATTCGAATAAAACCATTACGAATAATCATTCGTACATTGTATATAGCGTAATATTTAAAAGCATAATAAAATAGCGCACAAAAAGTAATTTAATTGTAAAATAGAAATCTAACGCTATCTCGCTTCAACTCTTGGCTTATTTATATTAAAATAGTTCTATCTCTTTCCTACAACGTATCCGAACGAGATAAAAAGATGTGTAGAAGAACGAGATAAAAAGTGTATGAGAGACGAAAAGATATTAATTTTAAACAATGTACTTACTATTGACTTAAGTCTACATTTAACTATGAAAATTGGTTTACGAACCAATCTTTTTATTAAAGAAAAAATGCATTTTACAACTTAAATATGACATAATTATATATATTCTTGTGATTTAGACTAACATATTTTTTATCTCATAATCCTTGTGTAAAAGTCGATATAAAAGGAAATATTTTCCTGCAAAAAAAATTTTTTTAAACGGTAACTATAATCGTTACGTAGTTTAAAATGAAGTCGCCTCCGATTCTGTTCGCTTAGACCATGGGTCGGCAACCTTTTCGTTTATAAGGGCCACAAATATTATGACTATATTGGCGCGGGCCACATCTAATAAACACAATTTTTTCTAGATAAAACTATTATTTTTTGCATTTTTAACCAATTTTTAACTCATTTTACTGACTGTGATCGCTTGAACTGACTTTCCGGCTTCCGCGCACACAAAACAATAAAATAGAAACTTATTTCTATAAGTGTTTAAATTTATTGACTGTGGTGCGGCGTTCTGTGGAACGGCTCCTACTTGAGCGGGCCGCACCGTAGCGGCTTGCGGGCCGCTGGTTGCCGACCCCTGGCTTAGAGCTTTTAAATTATTCAACGAATTTTAGTGCAGTTTGCTGCAATAGCTGAGTCCAAAAAAATAATATATATTTGTTTTTAATTACAAAAACAAGTTAATTGAAAATTAATTTCATCAATCTATAGTCACTACATTGAAATTCAGGTTTCGGCTAAGCAATGAACGTGTAAACATATCTAAGGAGACTCGTGCAGGCCGGCATGATTGCGGCGAATATCAGCGAATTTTGTCCTGTTTCTCAATTATTGCGAGCGTTTTTTTGCATCACGGTGCACATAGGTGTAAAAAAAATACTTTTATATTTCTGTCTTTTTTACATAAGGATTTTTTTAATTGTACATATAAATATAATATTGTATAATTGTAAATAATAATATATCGTTACCGGTGAAGGAAACACCGTGAGGAAACCCTCATGGCATCTAATGGAAATGTCATGTGTACTAGTGCTGTGTGAACGGCGATCAGCTGCGCCACTGGTCACGTTGGGCACGACATTCAAGCGCAAAGTGGATACAGCCACTAATGTGTCTATAGTCACCCCAATATGGATATAGCGTGAAGATATATTGTTATATAAAATTTCAGTAAGCTAATTTTATAATTTTAATTATTTCACTGACTAAATTAATACATTTTTTTAGAATAAAATTAAATGTAACATTCCGTGTTTTAAAATATATTAAAAATTATAGACTCTTTTAACAATTATTTCGTTTTTAAATATATTTATGAATATAATATCTGATGAATGTAAAAAAAAATTAAACTTCTATTTAATATATTAAAATTAACATATATTTATTTATACAAATAAAATTCTGTGTAATTTGAGGGTATAAAAATCTGCTTAAATATATAGAGAATTTAAATGTATGTATTTCTTTTATAAAAGTTACCTGTGTCTTGTATCGAAAGGTATTTTTTGTTAAGACTTTTATATCTAAAGACTTTTAATTGGTGTTAATAATTAACTGCTATAGTATAGGGCCGTAAAACTGAAGTTTTCAGCATAAATATCTTTGTGCAGGCCGGCATGATCTCTTTGGCAACCGATGTTTTTATCGCTGTTGATAGTCGTCGTCGTTTTTGGACTGCGCCAAAAAATGTCGCTTAAACCAAATATCCTTTCAACCCTCGTATTAGATTTGGCAATTAAAGGTAGTCACACATCGATGTACATGGAGTTATCAGTGTATTTATGGACTAAAAATAATTTTTCGGTATAGTTAAATTACAAAGTAATATAATAATATTATAAATTATAAAATTATGTCGACAATAGTATAAGTTTGAAATTTATATGTACTGATAAATGGTGAATTATGTTATCTTCATATGAAATTGACAAGTACTTTAATTAGAAATGAGTACTTAATTTTTATTTTATAATGTGAGGCTTAGTAAATATCGAATTTACTAAATTTTTAAGGCAATTAGTCATGTCGGTTGCTGTATTTTTCGATATAAGAGGTGTACACGGCACGGAATTCGTGTAAACTTTAAGTGCGCAGCTATATGTGATAGCTTCGAATATCAAATGTAAATATAATATTAATCATTTGTGAATGTGATACTGGATTTTGTTTAAAAAATAATATGTACAATTGTGTAGTTAGGAAAACTGTTTAATAAATGAAATGCATTGTTTAACATATTCTTTTATTGATAAATTGGTACTATAACCGGTGGTCGTGGGTGTGGTGGTAGAATGATACGGATTTTGGCGTTTTATTGTTTTTGCACTTTAACACCGAACTGCGACGCACAAGCATGTACAGCCTAGCCTTGGATCTTGGTAGTCGACTGAATTAGCAAGCATCCCGTGCGCCGCGCATCCTCTTACCCCGTGCGTCCCGTAACACCCTAACGACCATTAGAGCGTTTAACACATGCACGTATCGGGCCGCGTCTACATGCTATAGTACGCTTATAAATAATTTAACACTTATCCCTTAACTGGTGACATGAAAAATTTATAACACTCTAGAGGACATGACGTCTCACAGGGTACCACTTTTAAATTTATTTTTGTTGGGAATATCAACTTGCGTGTTTCAAAATTGTCTTGATATTAAACTATCGGTGTGTAATAAAAAACTCATAAGTAAATTAAATCCACTTTATACAATACTAGCTTTTGCCCGCGGCTTCGATCGCGTTAAAAAGTATTATTATTAATTATATATAGTTTTTGCGGCTTCACTTTTGTTTAGCGTGTGTCCCCCCCGCCCCCCATTCACCCATGTTATCTGTTTGGGGGTAGAATTCATCAAAATCCTTTCTTAACGGATGCCTACATCATAACATCTACCTGCATGCCAAATGTCAGCCCGATCCATCTAGTGGTTTGGGCTGTGCGTTGATAGATCACTATGTCAGTCAGTCGCCTTTGAGTTATATATATTTAGATAAAAAAAAAATGTATTAACACTTAGTTGTATTTTTCAGTTTCAATTGGTATGGAACCTTTTTACGTTTCAATCGACTTTATGAGAGGAAAACGATAAATATACTTTAACCTTAAAATATAACACACGCACGACGCCTGTGAGACTCCATGCCACTAGTTAAAGGTTAATATATGGTTTGACTAAAAATAGTAACTCTGGCTTTTTACATGTGAAGAAAAATATAAAAACGAACTAAAATATTTACAATTGTTTGAAATATCAAAACTTAGATCTAAACCACTCTACTTTATTTTCATAGCGCGGTATTTACGGCAATGCGTGCGCTTAAAAACACGTTTTTTGTTACAAAGTCACACAATCTGCGGCAAAGATTCGCAAAACTGTCACAACTCCTTAAACTAGTATAAGCATCATTGTTTTATTCTGACTGGCCATGGTGACTGCACCTCACCTGATGGAAAGCATAGTACAATCCTAAAACCGAGTACAACTATTGAGGCAGACCTGCCGATATTCGCGGCGTTCATGCCGGACTACACAAATAATATCTTCACGCTTTGTTTAAAGAAGTCAAAAAGCAAACTCCCAATGTTAGCCAAACCTTAGTTCCCTGATATTATTAAACAAATTTTATTGTTAGAAGTTAGATGTCATACTACAACACACAGCGCAAATATATGGAGGGGTGAAAGGCTATTTGGTTTAACACGTTCCCGCCGGTGGCTGAATTCGCTGTCTCCGGCATCTGACGGCTCTGTAGAATCAAATTTGCCCCATCGGGCGGCGCCGTTTGCACGTAATCGCATATCTCTCATTAAGTGCTTCTGCCGACTATGCCTGCGTTCATTTGTCAACTTTCTTTCTCTTTATTAGCAAAAAATACAAATTAAATTGATTTCTTTCATTGTACCATTGATAGTACATACCTGCGGAAACGTGTTAAGCGAAATTTTTTGGTGATATAGTAATATATATATTCGGAATAAGCGTTTTTTACCGCATCCAAAAATATATACTATATCACCAAAAAATATCGCTTAAACCAAATAGCCTTTCACCCCTAGATATGTTCTAGATGTTACAAAACTATAAATTACCGTTAATTTAGTCCTAATTTTTAAGGTATAAAAAATATTGGCTAAGCTTTACGCGTATTGTTACGTATGAATTCTAATCACGCATGGTACATCGTCAAGACGCATTGAGATATCACGCGCATGTAACGCTCCCAAACGCTTTTTAGATCAGCTTCTCTGTAACAAGAATAATATGTTCTGTAACAATTAGCATCAGTGTAAAAGAGTGAAAACAAATGTAACATTTATTTAACAGAGCAGATAATAATAGAGATACAGTGTCCACAAATATCGAGTCTGTATGTACACATTTTGTAAAATGTGGTAAATGAAATAATGGTATAAATATTACCATTTAAGGCAAAAAAATTAGTTATAACTTCGATATACTCGGATGAAACGTACGGGTATTTGATATTTACGAATATAAGTATTTTTACATTACCTCAAAACGTCCATTTGCAAGGCGCAATGCTCGTACGCGGAGAGGAACTGCGCAAGGTCGGTTTTGGGCCAACAGCCGAGTCTTAACGGCTCTATACATCTGAACGAAATGTTAACAATATTAATAAGTTTTAAAATATACATGTTCCGTATTCGAATATGTGTGCGGGAACTTTCGACAGTTCTGGCAACACCGTATGGGTTGACAATTGAGTTTTGCACTCGCCCGAACCATCCGCCGAGTAACGACGTAAAAAAATACAAATATTCATCATTTCAAACATAATCCGATTCCAAAGTGTACAAGTGTGCTTAGGAAGATCCTCAAAGACACGAGTATCCTGAAGGAGAAGCAGGGGCCCCTTGAGGAGTTGGCGAACTGGTGGTCGCGGTGGCGGTGGTGGTTTGGGAGTAGAAGCTGTTGGCGTCCGTAGGCTTTACCCTAGTTTCCCTACACGTGACTCCTGAGTGGTGCTAAACGAGCAGCAGCGAGGTGGTAGGGCGCCGGTGCCCGTCTGGATCGCGACCGCATTACATGGGTGTAAAGCCCGTCATAGTGACCAGTTTCGGCTTGTCGCGTTTCGGGATCAGCTTGTGTATATCCAGTATCTCATATACCTAGAGACCTTCAGTCGTGGTATATGTGGGCCGACATGACGATGTAGACTATCAATGGATTTTCATCCTTTGAGAGTCGCTTTCGTTTTTGGACTACATTGTACTTACCATCAGGTACTCTGTAGTCACTATGTCGAGCCAGTGTAAAAAAAAAAAGAAAAAAAGTGAAACTCTTTAGGCAGCCTGTGCCACTGTTGGGGAGCTATCGAAGTACCGTACACATATATCTTGAAGTAATGATAGACAACCTCTTGTTAAAATTATAACACTTTTCGGTAGCTCACATACCGGCTAGGACTAAGAAGTTCTCTAACTCTTGTCGATTCCTTGGGCTGTGGAATGGTTGTCCTATGATATTGAGTCTTTTAAGTGAAGCGTGAAGAGATATTTATGCAAGCCGGCATGATCGCAGCGGCTCTCGATGGATTTTTTTGCTTTTGGTAGCTGTAGTAGAGTCTAGTATTCTGTAGCACAAGCTGAGACAGGATCCTCATTGGCGGCGGCCTAGATTTTCTTATGTATTGTTTGTTATTTTTTATTTATTTTACTTTTTATTCTGGTTTTTCATGTGATTTATTGTATCATGTTGTCACTTTTGTCTTGCTGCTGCTAATAAAACGTTTTCTATCTTTCTTTCTTTCTTTAGTCGTTTTTGGTCTGCACCACGCTTGCCACCAGAGTAACTTGGTGAAACTACGCTGTACCCTAGAGTTATATGTCTTCTGTGAAATAAGGATTCCATACCTGAAACGGTTTTATATTACAAAAAAAAAAAAATAGAAAAATCACCTTTCCAATAAATCACAAAACAGCGACCTCAGTTCGCGTCCTCTGTGCAAGTTACAGGCCAAGCCGACCAGGGAGCGAGTGTATAGTCTAGAAAAAATCAACAAGGTTTTTTTATGAACCGGCAAAGAATAAACATTACACTTGATGACAAGTGCAGTGTAATCATAGAAAGGCAACGACCTTCTAGGGATGAAGATCTGCCGGTCTGTAGACTTGACAGGGTCTGCTGCTCGGATGAGAGGTTTTGGAGGGGTGGGCATTAATGCTTCCCCTCGCAGAGAGGTAGCCACAACAAGGCTTCTTGTTCCCTGAGCGTCTGGATGAATTTGTTTTCCCAGGTCCGGGTGAAGCAATCAGAGGGACACCCCGGGGGTTTTTAGTCAGTAGGAGTCTTACACACCGGGGTTGCTGCCCTCACAGCGTCCCTGATGGTCCCATGCAGGATTTTATCCCGAGATACAAAAAAAGGGATGAAGATCTGTTCAGGGTGGTGGGTGGAGATCTGTCGCTGCCGGCGCTCGCTCGCGCTATGGTCGGCAGCGACAGAGCATGGCAGGCGGACCTCTCCTATTGTGAGACTGTGATGAAGATGAAGGAGGCGGCGGAGCGGGATCGGGAGACTATTGCCAATCCTGAAAACACAATCCGCCGCCCCGCCAGGACAGGACAAAAGAGGAGAGCTTTCATAACGGACATACACCAAATGACGCTCTTGAAGGAGCGCTCCGCCCATTATCCAGGCGCGAGCGGTGTGCGTGTACCCGCATATATTATTAAGCCAAATTAATCCAGCCATGATTTCATTGTACCATGGTATAATAACGCAGGATTTTAAATTGACGTTATTTCAGCTTGTGTATATCCAGTAACTCGTATAACTAGAGACCTTCAGTCGTGGTATATGTGGGCTGACATGACGGCGTAGACTGTCAATGGATTTCCATTCTTTGATGGTCGCTTTCGTTTTTGGACTATACTGTACTTACCATCGGATGCAAAAGAGTCATTTTGTCAAGCCGATGTAAAAAAACTTTTCGTTTAAACAGTTGTTTAGACTCTACTATGATATATCAGTTTTTTTTCTTACAAGCAAGCTTGCGCTTGACTTCAATCTCAGCTCAGGACTAGTCTTTTTTATAATTAGGTGTATAGCATGTAGACGTAACCCGATACGCAGTTGTCGCCCTAAGGGTCGTTAGAGTGTTACGAGACGTGCGGGGTAAGAGATTGCACGCGCGCACGGGACGCTTGCAAGTTAGTCGACTACCGAGACCCAGGGCGGGAGTACGTGCGTGTACGTCGCAGTTCGGTGTGCCTTAAAGTGCAAAGAAACTGTAAAACGCCAAATTCGTGTCTTACTAAAACCACACCCACGACCACCGGTCATCGGTGGATTTTATCTGTGTTTAACTCACCTGAAATTTAGTTCCAACTCTTGGTAAGACTTCTCAAGTAATTTCGGCTTGAGGCGCATGCAGATCAAACTGAAATATAAAAAAAAACCTTCTATACTCACATATACATATCGAGGGGTGAAAGGCTATTTGGTTTAAGCGACATTTTTTGGTGATATAGTATTTTTTTTTACACTGGCTCGACATAGTGACTACAGAGTACCTCATGGTAAGTACAGTGTAGTCCAAAAACGAAAGCGACTATCAAAGGATGAAAATCCATTGATAGTCTACATCGTCATGTCGGCCCACATATACCACGACTGAAGGTCTCTAGGTATATGAGCTACTGGATATACACAAGCTGATCCCGAAACGCGACAAGCCGAAACTGGTCACTATGACGGGCTTTACACCCATGTACTGTGGTCGCGATCCAGACGGGCACCCACACGCTACCACCTCGCTGCTGCTCGTTTAGCACCACCCAGGAGTTACGTGTAGGGAAACTAGGTAACTAAACTAATATATATATATATATATATATATATGGAATAGGTAAAAATGGTAATGGGAGTCGAAGCTGCTCGCGTCCGTAGGCTTTACCCTAGTTTACTTAGTACCTAGAGACCTTCAGTCGTGGTATATGTGGGCCGACATGACGATGCAGACTATCAATGGATTTTCATCCTTTGATAGTCGCTTTCGTTTTTGGACTACACTGTACTTAACATCAAGTACTCTGTAGTCACTATATCGAGCCAGTGTAAAAAAAAAAAAACGCTGATTCCAAATATATATTACTATATCACCAAAAAATGTCGCTTAAACCAAATAGCCTTTCACACCTCGGTATGTATTTAAGTATGTATACCTTTGTCTAGTACGCATAGGACAACCGCAAGCTTAATTTGGGTCTAGGTCAATGTGTGTTATTGTTAGTGAAAAAAAAAATACATTTCAATTATATGAATAGCGCATAGTTATTATATTTAATTAAATATCCGAGTATAATCAAGTAACTCTTTTTATGCTTCTATACAAGAATTGCAACTAGTATTTAGGCATACACTTAGTTATACCCCCATAGAGAGGTAGGGAGGGGTTGAAATCCCCCTCCAAGAGAGGAGGCCTGCCCATGGGCCAACGCTCGCCGAGCCCTCGGAAGTATCCGGATTCCCAGGCTCGGCGAAGGCGAGGAGAGGCAGTGCTGGCACCCCGGTGGTTTTAGTCGGGGCAGGTCCGACACACCAGGGGGAGGTGGGCCTCACCACTTTCTCTGACGGTCCGTAGGGAATTTTCACCGGGTTAACAAAAAAAAAAAATACCCGCAAGTCAGTGACGTGCATAGAGTATTTGGACAGGGTAGGCAGAATTTGTCTAATTGATTTGAATATAACAGTATGATAGACGGCGTGAATATAGAATAGATATGTGTTACAATAATAGAGGAGCACAACGGCAAATGTCACTGAAAAGCTAGGCTGGATTTTTATCCAGCAAAAATAAAATATAATAAATATAAATAATATAAAAAAAATAATATAAATAATAGCTATTAAATGCTAAATATTAATGTGAACACCATTAACAATTAAGGTATATTTTACAATAAATATATTTTATGTTGGCAAGCATAAAGAAAGTGACAGGAAGGATATGGCGGGTTTGGACAAGTTTTAATGGCGGCGGCTTGAGTAGTTGAGTGCCGAAAAGGAAGGCGTTTGATATTGTGTTGGAGTTCTGTAAATGAATAACAAATAATTATGTGGTCGGAGTTTGATGCAATGGTCCTCACAGGTGTCCATCGATCCAGTACGAAGCCTAGAACCCAAATAAAAGAGATGTTGAATGGCGAGTTTACCAACTAGCAAATAAGTTTTAGAGTTTATAATAATATAATATTTTATTCTTTTAAAATATGATTATAAATGGATCCTTTTTTTGTTTAACTTTAAGCAATTCATTCCCGACTTATTTATCATAAGGGCATGCAATGCTTGCATGCAACTATGTAATGAACGCTACAGCCGCAAGTGTGTTCTATAGTGTTGCTTACTGTTTATGCTCTTTCTCCTTGTCCAGTAAGATCCTGAGCTCCCGCAGCTCCAGTAGGAACTCTCTGTCCATTTCTGTGTCGTAGTACTCAGGTCCAGTGCAACTGTACGTCCAGCTTCCCATTATAGCCTATACATATAGAATATATATGTAGTATCTAGCCGTGGTGGCTGCCGGCAGAATAGAATAGCACCCCCCTCTTCTTGCTGAGGTGTCGTAAAAGGCGACTAAGGTATCTCTTGAACACCGCAATTCAACCAGGTGTTTAGAGAAGGAAAACTCGACCAAACCTACAACCTGCTCCCTCTCGATCGTACTGGTTCTCCTTTCCATCGGGCCTGAGGGAGCTCGGACGAGAGAGTGCTTTTCTGGCAGCGCGTCCAGTTATATCTCCTAAATAAAAAAATAAATATCTCCTGCGCAATTGACTGTTTCCGAAAACTGGACCTCGAATTTCTTAACGGGTGTTGAAACAGTCGCCGTGGCCGAACCCGGCTAGGACATCATCATATGTAGGAATGCGAGTAAAATTTAATTTTTGAAGATATATCATTGGAATGATAAGGAAGAGTGTAAGAGAAACCTACAACTATTTTTTTTTAATGATTTACTAGTGGACGCTTCGCCTCAATCACACCTGGTGGAAGGTGAAGATGAGTCCGACGACAAACCGCGTCCGCCCAACAAATGCCTATTTACTCTTTTCTTAAAGACTCCCAGGTCATAAGACCGCGGAAATATGGCCGCTGGAAGCATATTCCACTCTTTAGCCGTTCGCATGATGAATGTATAAGCGAATCTTTTCGTGCGGATATAAGGAACATCCACCATATACAGATGGTATCCGTCACGATGTCTAGTGGTTCTATGATGACATGGGGCTGGTGGAATCAATGAATGTAGTTCCTGAGAACTCTCTCCCCTGTGCAACCGGTATAAAGACTGCGAGGCAGGCGTTTCTACCTCGATGCTCGATGCTCTGCATTTTAATCTTAGTCGAAGAGCCATCGCCGACAAGTCCACGAGCTCTACGGTTAATCGAGTCCAAAGCTGCCAACTGGTATTTAGCAGATCCGTCCCAAAGATGATAACAGTACTCGACACCCGACCGCACCTGCGCTTGATACAGGTTTAGAAGTTGCGATGGAGAGAAATACCGTCTGACTTTAAAAAGAGCACTCAATTTTTTCGCAGCTGTTTTCGCTCTAAACACAATCGGCCGCTCAAAGTTCAAATCAGCTGTCAGATCTATACTGAGGAATTTGAGACCATCAGTTACCGGCAAGGAAGTATCCCGCAAGGTGGGAGTTGCAATACCACCAAACATAAGATTTTGTAGCGCATGTAAACGTAACATTTATTGACTATTTTTGTATTAGCATTACTTTTTTTCTATATCTAATGTATTTATCTTAATGTTATTAATTTAGCTTATTAATATCATCACGCTATAATCTCTTACAGGGAGAGCAGAGATACATTACTTACTGTATCCACTTTGCGCTAATAGACCGTGACCAATGTGACCAGTAACGCAACTGATCGCCGTTCTTAGGACAATTATCAGGCAATTATCAGATGCCTTGTGAGCTTCCTCACGACGGTTTCCTTCAGCGGCGAGCATGTGGTGCCTAAATATAATCTATATATGGATTATAGGTGACATACAGACATATAGGTATATAATCTGGAAAATCCAAAAGGTATGTAGTAGGATTCGAACCAACAACCATTCGCGTCGGTCCCTTATTGACTAGGCCTCTACAGCGACACATAGAAAGATAAATAAAGAGAAATCACAGCAGTAAGTGAGGACAGACGTCGCGTGTATTGTTGTAACGCAAGGCGTCGTGGTTTAATGCTCACACAGGGCAATACATTACCTGGGCGCAATGGTAGAAATCGTTGAATGATAAGTACTGCAACTTCCTTTTAGTCGTTTCAAACCTCATGCACGCTATAAACACTACTGCTCCATATTTTCTGGAACAAAAATATATATCGAGGTGTTAAGTTCATTTACACTAATATTATAAAGCTGAAGAGTTTGTTTGTTTGTTTGAACGCGCTAATCTCAGGAACTACCGCTTCGAATTGAAAAAATCTTTTTTTGTTGTATAGACCATTTATCGAGGAAGACTTTAGGCTATATAACATCACGATGCAACTATTAGGACCGAAGAAATAATGGAAAATGTGAAAAAAACGGGGAAAATTATTCATCCTTGAAGGCTTCCATTGCGTGCGCTGCGAAAACGGTTCAAGATACCAAAAATATATGTATGAAGGAATTATTCCTCTTGAAATGATCTAAATAAATGTCTACGACAGTATATGTCTATCTTTTAAGATTAACTCACTTAGAATCGTTTTTATGGTAATCAAATTTGGTCGAAATTAATGCATTATTTGTTAAGAGTTGTATCAACGTAATAATATTAATCTTTATCCAAATAAATGTGTTATTGATTAAGAGTATTTAATTGTGAACAAAATTGTCTTTGACATCACTTAATTTCAATGAACATCTCAGACGATATTACAATTTCAAAATAAATAACTAACTAAAATGCCCAAAATAACTATTCCACGCGAACGAAGTCGCGGACACAGCTAGTTATTAATATGACAACACTAATCGTTGCCTTGACGTGATAGCTAACTATTAATATGGCCACATTATTTATTTGTCTTGATATATAGCTTCTGTGAGGTTGAACAGCCAGTCTTCTGCTAGCTCCCGTGCGAGAAACAAGTGTAAAAGAGATTATCAAAGTGAGCCAACTAAAAGTGAAACTGAGTGTCAGTATTCATTTTATATATTTACAGAGGGCTGAAAGGCTATTTAGTTTAAGCGACATTTTTCGGTGATATAGCAATATATATACTATCGGAATCAGCGTTTTGTAGCGATTCCAAATATATATTACTATATCACCAAAAAATGTTGCTTAAACCAAATAGCCTTTTACTCCTCGATATAATACTTTTGACACGTGGCTTCTATATTATTATTTTTTACCGGCAATATTTATTAAAAATTGCCTATTGAGAAGATGATATGACATTTATCTCGTTTTTCTATTTATCAGACAGTTTAACAGTTAAATATTCTCATTAAGAAAAAAAAATACATACTCTTTAAACATTATTCGCAACTAAACTTCTTTAACTGAACTTTCTTTTCCTAAAAACTATCTGAAACTAAGCTTGCGTTTCCTAAAAACTATCTGAAACTGAACTTTCGTTTCTTAAAAACTATCTCATACTAAACTTTTATAAAAACTAACCGGAATAGTAAATGTAGTAAGAGCTCAATTCGTGTAAACAGAACTATAAAAGACATTGGATTTTTTCTATTAGCCAGTGATGTTAAAAAGGACAAATTTCTTAGATATTATTTCTAATATATATTCAGAACAGATAAATACTTAACAAAAATTTCATTTACAGAAACATAGTAAAAATAAAAATATATAAAGTCTAACTTGGCAAGCGGCTCAGAAAGCAGGAACGTAGAACGTATGTTCGCTACGACGTTGCCTGGCATTTCCTCTACAGCCTTGAAGACGCGCCGCACGTTGTCGAACTGACGCCGGCAACACCTCAACGGCGCTCCGGACCTCTCTGCCACCTACGGCATTCATTTAAAACACTCTCACTTGCGCTCATCCGCCATATTATCAAAAACAGAAGTGGGATACACAATTATACATTATTAAAACTTATAAATTAATTATATTTGCCGCCTAACTGCAATTTTATCATAAATCAGAAGTGGGATACACAATTATACTTAATAAATATTAATTTACACTAATAATCTAAGAAAGGTTTTGGAGGGGTATGATCTTTACACCTAACCCCTCCCATAGAGGCAACCTCAAGTAGCCTATTCGTTTCCCAGGCGTCTCGAAGAATTTGGCTTCCCAGACCCGGGGCGAGCAATTAGAGAGAAGGAAAACATTGTGGGGAAACCCGCACGGCATCCAATAGAAATGTCACGTTTACTAGTGCTGTATGAACGGCTATCAGCTCCGCTACTGGTCACGTTGGGCACGAGGTACAGGGATACAGGTAACTAACGCAAAACCTCTTAAGGTTGACTTTGGTATATCAGGACTGACAACTTTTGTTTTACTACTTTTTCAAATTCAATCACTTTTTTCCCATACAAAAAATAAATGCATCAAGTTTGCAGTTTTGATCTTCTTAACACTTTGAAAGGCGGCGCGATGCAACCGGGGCAGACGATTTCGTAGCATCAGCTGAGTGAACTTTAAACATAGAGCTAACGATTGATAGAAATCCCCACTAAAACTAAAAAAATATATATCTTAGGATGTGTTAAGTTTTGGCAAAAGTCATAGATATAGAATATGAGACTTTTACATTGGGTTCTTTTTATGACACAGGCATTCATTAAGGGTGGATTTGTTGATATTCCACCCCAAAGACAAGTAAGATAAGGGTTGAAAGTTATTTGAAAATTTGCCACCACCAGCTTTGATAGTAGATTGGATATGTCTGAAGCAGGGATGTTACGGAGCTTCGACTCCAACTCCGATAACTCGGAACTTCCGATCGTTATTACACCTTCGGTTCCGAAACTTTTTAATCATAAGGTATTCATCGGAGGTCACCACCACTGTTGTAGTCAATTCATTTGATTTTACTTTATATGTGTTGAAACGTAATATCAATTAATCAAACAATCAGTGCTACTTAATTTGTAGAAGACATTTTTTTAAAATATAGATTAAAAAAATATGATTAAATTATTAAATTTAAATCTAAATGTACATTTAAATTTATTACTAAAAGGTTTTTTTTTATTTTACATTTTAAATTAAGTAAAATAGAAATTAACACAAAAACAACCCTGCAGCAAATTTGATTTAATTTGTTCACTGGAGGATAACGGTTTCTGATATATCCAACACTTTGTGAACAACAGCTTTTATTTGCCCAAGTTAGGTTGTGTTGTGTTGGGTTGTGTTGACCCAACTTGATATACGCCGGCGATGCGCTTGAGAGAGTGTGCCGCCCAACTTATCCAGGCGAGAGCGCTGTGTGACCCCGGGGGTTTTAGTCGGTGCAAGTCCGACAACCAAAAAGCTCCCTGAGGTCCGTCAACAATATACCCCCGGGCTATCAAAAAAAAAACCTGATATACGATTGGAAACAGTCTCGATTCTCAACATCTGTCTACACACGAGGGAGATGTAGAGGGAAATGGATTATGCTGTTGTCAATTCAAAAGTTCTGGCTTCTACTTTCGAAGACATGTATCAATCTTGCACCATATTAAAATGGGATCAAATTTAAGATATAATAAATAACATATCTTCACGCTATCACGCTATGTGAGCAGACATACAATATTGGTTTTATCCACTTTGCGCTTAAATGTCGTGGACTACGCGACCAGTAGCTCAGGTAATCGCTTTCTCACAGTACTATGAAAATGTTAATAAGAAACAGCAATTTTTATTGTCCGTGTATTTGTAAATTTATCACTTTCTAATTAAAAAGGTTCACTGAATAATGTTTTCATTTGTCCCTTAATAAAACTATTTTATTCTGCCGTCACTTGTGACTGACATTGCCTTCGACTCCGATTCCGACTCCGATATATCAAATTTAAAAACTCCGACTCCGACTTCGGTTCCGATAACACTGCCTCCGTTACATCCCTAGTCTGAAGCAGACTTCGTCCACTAGTAACAAATAAAACCTCGCACCTCATCCAAATCTTTTCTGTGTCTCGAAGACAGTTTTCTACCCAGTAACTCACGAATTACTGCATCATCCAAATCATAATATCTGAAAAATAATTATCAGAAATTAGATAATCCTACCAAAGACCAGTCAACAAATTTTATTTTTGCAAAAGAAATACATTAACCATGTAAAGAAAATATCAAAAAGAATATGAGATTGAATTGGCATGGAAAGTAGTTTGAAAATAAAACAAGTGAAAAAGTCTGTGGACTGATTAAAAAGCTATAAAACTCACTTTTCTATAAGCATGTGTTTTGTTGGTTCATCTATTTGGAACAACATTTGTTCAGACAACTTTGACGGAACTGTTAGAAGCCGCTCCAGTAATGCAAATGTCCTGAAACATACAAGAGTTTTCGTTTTCACATGTGATTTGATGTGTGTGAAGATATCTGATGTGCTTTTGCTATATACAGGGTTACAGGTTAAGTAGATCAATATGCTGTAAGATGTTGTAGATCTCATCACTTCTGACTGATTTGACAATTTTATACCCCATCCTAAACATACCTGTTTTCAAGATATTGGACGTTGAAGTTTTTTTTTTAATATTTTCTCCTCTTCTAATATACCACTACTTGACAACACTTTTAACATATACTTATACTCTATTTACATTTACTAGAGGCACTAATTGTCTTTCTTCATGTCTTGGGCTACTTATTCACCAAAAGTACCCAAACTTAATCTACTGCAGTATCTTTTACTAAATCAAGGCAAAATAGTAACCTGTAATGGTCCAAGACATCGCTGGCAATTAATTCCACAGATGCACCCAGTTTCTTGGCAGCCCCGCGTTGGTGAAGCGTAGAAACTGCTTCACTAGCTAAAATATATATTCATTGAACATCAGAATGATGTCTAGTGGTTGTACCAACACATGAGAAAGGTAATCGTGGCTGTCTGGAGCTTTTTCAACTTTAAACAAAATAATCTTATAGCTGACAAAGAACACTATTAAACAATAGACAAATAAGCTTTAAGAAGAAGTATAGCTTCTAATTAAAATATACAATAAATATATGATAAGTATTTATAGATATTTTACGGTATAATTACGGTACTTACATGAACAGCCTTCTATCCATAGCTGATATATCTCAGGATCTATAAGAGTATAATTACTAACAAATACATCTACTTCAGTGTACATGATGTATGTATTTTTATATTAATTTTAAAAAAAATTGATAAAAGTAATTATTATCAAATAATTCTGGCTAATTACAGCTGATATCTGACAAGTTGACAGTTGATAAGTTTTTTTATCCCTACTACCCGGAAGGTCTAGAGGTCTAACCATAAAGCCATATTAATAATGTCGTTTAATATTTTTCTTATTGGATCGTAAATATCAATAGTCTCAATTCATTACTATGTGGTATTAGAGTCAAATAAAATTATTGATATTCTATTATTTCATGTTAGAGAATAAGTAGGAGGATAGTCACTTTAGACGGATTTTTTTTATTAGTTTGGTACAAAAATCTGCCTACCGCAACGTGGATTCGTTGTCATAAAAGGTATACAAACCCATTTCGATTGAAATCTAGTTAAATCCACGTTTATAAAAGCTTCCACAGTAATGAAAATTAGCTTTAATTATACGTCACGGTAACTCGCTTTGGCCTGTCGCATTTCAGGATCAGCTTGTATATATCCAGTAGCTCATATACCTACGTCGTATTCGGTCGTGATATATGCGGGCCGACATGACGACGGAGTCTATCAATGGATTTTCATTCTTTGCTGGTCGATTTGTTTTTGGACTACACTGAACTTACCATCAGGTGCACCGTTTTCACTTTGTCGAGCGAGTGTAAAACAAATAAGTCTGAGCTCTGTTTTGCCTTCGTATCGATAAAACAAAATTATAATATCAAATATATTGATATGATGTTTGCAATTTGATAGTAATGTTAATAATGATGAAAATAAATAAAAACACAATATTAAGGACAATTGCCTTTATTTAAATGTCATTGTGCATAGTCGGTATATATAAAAATTGGCAAAATAAAACATAATCGAGCGTGCATCATTTAAAAAAAAACAGCGCATCGCCGCAACATACATACAGCCCATCATTACCGATATCAAATATAAGGGCCTAAAATACAATTAATTAAACAACAACTTTATACATAATTTGTTCAATTTTTCTGACAAAAATAACTGTCTCAGTTTTTTTTTCTTTTTATCATCTATGAGACGGAAGCTGTTCGTAGACTAGAATGTGTACCGGAAAGCCGTGCACGGCTATCGATTATTAAAAAAAAAAACTGTCAAAACTCTACGGACAAAATTTGGCTTTATTCCCGTACCGATGAAATGCAATATAACTATTAGTAAGTTTAAAACCAAATTCGATCTCCTTCGAAAACCATACACGGCGATTTCCAAAGCGATAAACCTCAGCTTAATAACCCTTATTCCCACCATTTTAAAATGTTTACAGTGTTGCCAACGTTACAATTAAGTTTAAAATGGCGGGCCCACATAAACCACTCCAATTCTCACATACTTATAATATCATCATACTTACAAACTAGATATTTTTAATTATTACATACAATTTTTAAACTATGCAGCGAGACTAGAATTTAATGGCATATACGTAACGTATTTATATAAGTAATTGTTGTAATATATTTTATACTTTATTTTGTAACTTTGTGGTATTGCCGATATTACAATCGTTATAATAAATGCAGAATTATAGTGTTTACAGAAAACAGATATTACAAAATATATATAATTAAGTAATTTATTAAAAATACAATCACAGTAAACTCAAAATTCACTTCTAAATTAGATATTCCGTTATATTAAGGCTTGCCCATGGCCGGGGATAGAGGGGGCAAACATCGATTTGTCCTACCCCTATTGAATATCAATTTGTTTAATTTTGGCATAATCGATTAATAGAATTCGAAAAATATGTATCCTTGATATGTGTAGACACAATTACAGTTTAAAGATGGACTTGACTAATATTAATTAAACAATAATTTCTTAAGAATTTTAAGTAGCAAATGCCATTTTATATTTTAAATACGGTTTAAAACATAAACATGTATTAATTAGTAATATAAATATATGATCACGCTACGTTCCTTTCGAGGTGAGTAGAGATATAGGCCCATCCGGGCCAAATGGAGAGAGGGCAACGCCCAGGCCGCCATCGCGACCGAATTCGCGTCGCGGGAGGAATCTCTGCCCACCTTGGAGGCCCCTCTAGGAGTGCCGAGCAGTACTGCCTGAGAGGGCTGCTGTTCCGCTATACTCCAGTGGAGAAGTGTGTGTTCTCACGCACCACTTGGCGAAGGGGGGGGGGTGGTGATCTCTCTTCTCGCCCACCTACCCTATGACTGTGACGTTGCTTTTTGGGCTTATTGCGCGTCGGACCGTGGTGAGACCACCGTCACATGTCCGTATCCCGGCGCACCATGCGAATGGAGAGGAATACCCCGGTGGTTTTAGTTAGTAAGTCTGACACAGGGGGCCTCAACCGCCCCCTGACGGCCCGTAAAGGATTTCCAACGGGTCAAAAAAAAAAGGGTAGTTAAGATACAATAATGGTAAAAGTACGGTTGGTAGATAGCAACGACTACGTTAAAATCGAATTATAACAATGTTAATAACAACTGCATTCTTTATCACGATTTATTTTAAAATCCGTCTTTAAAATTGTTTTTTTTTTATTCCTTTAATACGAGGAAAATTAAATGTATACGACTCAAAACCATAGGCGTGAGTCTTCTTACCTTTAAGTTAATATTTTTTTTACAATTTTCATACAAAACATCAAAGGGCGGGTCATAGAATTCTCAGCCAGAACTTTATGACGAACATTTTTTTTATACATATAGAAATAGATTAAAACATTCTAAGAGATTTAAGTGCACAAAGCGGCAGTGCCACGTTAAGTATATGCCAATATTTTTATCCTAACTACAGTTTATCCTGGCAACACCACAAAGGAATAAAACTTTGAGTGTCTATGTGCAACACCAATATGCGAAAATTAATATATTTTTTAAAGGCGCCTCTGCCTTAATACGTTAACACATGATTCACAAAACCTCAATATACAAAGAATCCTAAATTCGATAAACCTGAATAGAAATTTAATAAAATGCACAGTTTGTAACACTTAAAATGCAATCCGATTATTTCTAATCATGCTCAGTGTTGCCCTTTATCATTATTTTATTATACATTTTAAAAAACTATCGATATTTTTTTACATTTTTTCTAATCAGGTATCACCGTTTCCTATGTCGTATTTTGTCAAAAATATCATTTCTGTTACATAAATATATCCATTAAAGATTCAAAGTAATCATTTGAACAAATATTTTTAAGGGATATATTATTTAAATTAAGCTCCATATGGGAAACAACTCTAAAAATAGTGAAAAAGAATCACCATTCATATTTAGCCAGCATATATAATAATTATCACTATTATCTTTATCATATCGATATATAATAGAACAAAATCGATAAAATATTTTAATTACAACACTAATGAAATGTCAACTTCTATAATAATTGTATGGCAAAATATATTATCCTTTGAATAATAATAAATAGCACATTTTCAAAGAAGTTGTTAAAAATTTTTATTCGTTATATAATCGAAGTTTGGTCGATAGAAATACTTTATAGCATCATTTTTATTTTAATATCTTACACAAAAAGCTGAGAGAGATCAGCTTACGCACATTGCCAAGAAAATTTAGTATTTACGAAGCGATTTCATTATATCTAGATACAATACGATCATTAGTGTTGCGCTTATTTTTATCGACCTCTCGTTTCTCAATAAATCGTATTCTAGCCGATGTATCGATAACGACAATAGACAATTTTCAAAAATATTTATATAGCCTCACAAAATCACTTCGATATATATATTATACGATAACAACCAATTTTTAGTCGAGAAAACTTAGATTTTCAAAAAACCTACAAGTTTCGTTACATTTTCGTAAAAATGAATGTCTAATGGAAGAATGATTCAATATTTACAGACAACCTTTTTTATTTCTTCGAATGGAACTTTCTTTCACAGTAACAACTATCATATATATATATAATTGTGATGAAAAAACATTTTTTTTACAAATAATTGTGGTTTTTACCTATAATTTGCACCCAATTATAGTGCCTTTAGGGTACATGACGTAATAAAAATAGAGAGCTAAAAAATAAATACAGAAAAACAATTTTGTATAGCACCAAAAAAAAAACTCTTGTCCTAAAGAATATTTTATAACATAAAGAAATATTAGGTCCTTACATATGAAATTGGCGTTTTTCGTACTGGCCACTTTAATCACAAATTTCTCCTCTTTGGTAAGGAATTTCAAATTCAAATTTGTACAGCAATAGACTCATGTATTTGTGCTTCGATGATCGTCATTCATTTGTTTTTTTCTTCTGTTTTTTTCTGTTTGCATCACTCATTTTACAAAATGGAAAACTTAAAATATCGCATTATTTACGAGTACGAGTTCCGCCGTGGCACTAGTGCTGCGGAAACAACTCGAAGGGTGAATGATGTGTATGGCGGTCGTGTTGCAAAAGAAAACACAGTTCGTTTTTGGTTCCAACGTTTTCGTTCTGGAAATTTCGACCTGCAGAACAAGCCCCGTGGACGGCCTGAGACTCAAGTTGATAATAAAGAGTTGAAAGCTATTGTGGAAGCGGATCCATCGCAAACCACGTCCGAGTTAGCTGCAGGCTGCGATGTTAGTGATAAAACTGTTTTAATTCACTTGAAGCAAATTGGGAAGATTAAAAAGCTTGAAAGGTGGGTACCTCACGAATTGACTGAAGCAAACCGGCAAACGCGCGTCGACTGCTGCGTTACATTACTAAACCGGCACAATAATGAAGGTATTTTAAACCGAATCATTACCTGTGATGAAAAATGGATTCTTTACGATAATCGGAAGCGCTCAGCGCAATGGTTGGATCCTGGCCAGCCAGCCAAATCCTGCCCCAAGCGAAAATTAACCCCAAAAAAGTTACTTGTAAGCGTTTGGTGGACTAGTGCCGGTATTGTTCATTACAGTTTTCTCAAATCTGGCCAGACTATTACGGCTGATGTCTATTGTCAGCAATTGCAAACCATGATGGAAAAGCTAGCGGCTAAACAACCTAGGCTGGTCAATCGCTCCACGCCACTGCTGCTTCACGACAACGCTAGACCACACACTGCGCAACAGACGGCTACTAAATTAGAAGAGCTTCAATTGGAAAGTCTAAGACATCCTCCGTACTCCCCGGACCTTGCTCCAACATATTACCATTTTTTTCGAAATTTGGATAACTTCTTGCAAGGGAAAAAATTCAACTCCGATGGGGCAGTCCAAATCGCCTTTAAAGATTTTATTGATTCCCGTCCGACTGGTTTTTTTAGTAAAGGGATCAATGCACTACCTACCTACCTACCTACCTACCTTTTTGTATATTTGGTCCTAATATTTAAATAGCACCGTGACGTCCGCGCAATCGATTCCCCTGAGCGTCGGCTGAAAATCAGCGCTGGATGGCGCGTGCAGCGTCGCCCAGCATACGCTGAGCTGAGTGCTCTTTGAGATGGGTAGCAGCACACAGGATACATGATGTGATGCTATGTTTTCTTTCATTGTTGTTTTTTTTTTTTTAATATAAATATGTTTGTTGTGTGTTGTTATCTTTTTGGCTCAATAAACTTTTTCTTTCTTTCTTTTTTTTTTTTTTTACCTATGAGATGGCAAAAGTGCATAGAAAATAATGGTTCATACTTTAATTAATTAAATATATCATATTAATAAATATTCGACTTTTTGTTCCTCCCATACAAAACGCCAATTTCATATGTAAGGACCTAATATTATCAGCAATAATATCATTTATAAAAAAAAGGAAAGATTATCAGCGAAAGTTTATCCGAAATATACAAAATATAGCCAAACATTTTTCCAGGTTTTAAAAAAGAGATCATAGGATCCTAGCTTTAGAATTCAATATCGAATATTTCAATTTTTAAATTCAATTTGGCCTATTATAACATTAAAGTTATGCTTTTTCATATTAATCGAGCAACAATCGAAACAAATCGATATGCTTTATCGACAATTTGTATATACTTCACACCCTAAACCCTAGGAGTATCAAAATAAGAGAAATATACTTTATTAGCAAACTAAATATAAGAATAGTTATAGTGAGCGCGATAAGTCTTCATAACTGAAAATATCGATTACAATTTATCGAAATCTGATGGAAGCAATTCGCAAAAGGCCTTTATTTTAAATAGATTATTATAGCGTGTTTACAGATAGAACCAACCTCGTCTTGTTTCGTAAAATAAACTAAAAGAATTTTTTAGTCGATAAAGAAAAATCGGAAATCTTATAGGAGCACTTTGTTGTCCGTCTGTGAAAACCAATTTTCTAAGCAAAGTGTAGGAGTAAAAAGCTGAAAGGTCCTCCGTCTTTGCAAATGGGAGGCCATCACCAACTTGATGGTGCGAGGGACCCTGTCAGACAACAGGAAAATCCTGGTGCTGGGGCTCCCCACCGAAGTCGCAGCAAATGCAAATGCCCTGCACAGGCTTTTAAAGGAGACTCTCTCTGCGGAGGACGTGCTTGTTATCAGATCTGTTAAGTTCGCATCCCTGCGACTTTCCGGCCTCGATGACAGTGCTCATCCCAGGGTAATCAAGAATGCGATAAAGTTTGGCGGCCAATGCCCCGAGACCACGTAGACCTGATTAAGGTCTCCGCGCCATAGCAGATTCGGCCTCGGCGTGACCTGGGTTACTTGCCCAGCCGATGTCGCGGTCAGACTGCTAGAGAGTGGCCTAGAGATCGGTTGGGCGAGACCCCAGGTCCGCCTAATACCACCCCGTGCTCTTCGCTGCTACAAGTGCTTGGAGCCGGGACACGTTGGGGCAGTGTGTGGGTCTGCTATGGACCGCAGCGACCTCTATGCGAGATGTGCTCAGCCGGGGCATAGACCGCGGGCCTTCCCGCTGGCCACCGAGTCGGCAGCGAAGCCTGCGCCGATTACTGTTGCATCTAATAAAAGCTTAATCAGCGCACGACATTTAAGCGCCATAAAAAATGTTTTTCAACTTTTTACAAACATTCGATATTTTATTTGTCATTTTAATATTAAATACATATTTACTATACACAAAAATAATGAGGAATATATTTCCAACAAGATAGTGAAAACCGCATTAAGATACATCATATATTTTAAAAGACATGACCAAACCCACAGATGAACTAGCGACATAAATTTATAATATTGTTAAGGAATAATGATTAGGTATGTAGCGACCTCTAATGTCAAGTAGATGAACCACCGATGGTAATGCCATCTTATGGCGAAAAATATCATAGCTACAATCATTAGTGGTGTCATCTATCGACATAGAAAGCGGTTTCTAGAAGTGTCGGTGCAGCCTAACATGAATTCTGACATACACGAGATAACTGGAGGATCTTCTATGTAATTGGTGTGACTTGCCGTTCCGCTATAGATATACGGGGCAGATTCAAACGCGAGACAGTAGCTGTCTACGGAAAGCGAAATTAAACAATCTAAGAAAACCTAAAAGTGTTTAGTGAGACATTTAGTGTGGTTCTTTGAGAACTCATTAGTGTTTTCTTTTGTATTTGAGTAGATTAAGTCAAGTAATTTTGGTTAGAATTAGTGACGACCCCGAGTTCGCGACAATGTGTAAATATACGCTTCAAAAACCGAGGCACTTTTTACAAACTACCTCCATCGATTTTATTATAAGTATCGGCCGCCTTAAAGCTCCAAAAGGCGAATCTTATCATATAGACACATTAATATACATCTGCAGCCTTAAGAAATGTATCATTAACAGCGAGAATTTGTACTTCGCGCAGAAAAGATCGAATAAAACATTTGCCAATAGACCTAGCGAATTCAACGCCAAGTGATAATGGGTTGAACGAATGTCCCTTTATATATATATACTACAGACCCTAATAATTGAATTTCACGTCTTCTAGCAATATTAAGAAGTAATTTATCACTCCAAAACTTTAATAGCCTTACGAGTGAAATAAAATCGTTACTCAAAATGGTTCAACTGCGCGCTCAATTGAAATCACAATTGCGATTATAAAATTTTTCTACCGCAGTTTTAAAGACATTCAATTTTTTTTTCCATAGATATTTTAGTTTTATACAAGTCTTAAAAAATTACATCCCGTGTAATTGATATTTCGATGTAAACAAGCTTTGTAAAGTTACGCGTAGTTTTGACATTGCAATCTTTACTAGAACATAATATTTTTTATGGCTGGTGTTATTCTAGTGGACTTGAATAATATCATGAAACATCTTTGAGTAAAGTTATGAGTAAAAATCACTATATGAAGGCTATCATGAACATATAATTTCGACATAAAGTAGCTTTTATAAGGCTTGGGTCGAAAGACATGCTTAGTCAGAATGGATTCTTCGCTGTGACATCACAGTGGATTGCCAGATCCTGTAACAATATTGTTCAAGTTAATCATGGAGTAAATACATGTACCGTATGCCTGTCTGGCGAGGACCTAGGAAGAGCAAGCGAGAGTTCACCCCCCCCGGGCGCCAAATTCTAGTGGCTGTGGCAAAAAAGTCGGTCAAACTATCTAAAAAATTGCCTGAAAAGTACCACGATTTGGGTCATGACCACAGTACACAAGCTTATCCCGAAACGCGATAGGCCGGAAAGAGTCACTATGACGGTCTTTACACTCGTGTACTGTGGACAAGACCAAGTTCGGGTAATCGCCCTACCACCTAAAAAAAAACAACAGTTAATCGTTAATTCGCACGGTCAGTTACCTATGGCGCTATGGAGAGCGGTCTGAACCGGCGCGCCCTTGCCGCGTTGTGGGGGGGCGGCGCCGCCGGCAGGGCGGTATTGCTGGGGGGCGGGGGCGGCGGCGGCGACCCCGACGACGACGACCCGCCAGACGCCGGCGGTGAAGACATCAGCAGCGCCGGCACACCGCGCGATCCACTCCTGCTGCGTCAACATTACGACACTGATTTCGGAACCAAAGATTTCAATACTGCCCAGATTATCACATTTTGTTATAATAATGTAGGTACAAAAAAATGTGTTTATTGTAATTTTATTTTAATGTGTTTGAGTTTATTACGCTTTAGATATTTTTTTTTTTACACTGATACGGCACAGTGACTGCACCATACCTGATGGTAAGCATGGTGCAGTCCAAAAAAACGCCAACGACTATCGAAAGGTAAGAAAAAACCCATCGGTAGTCGCAGCGATCATGCCGGCCTGCACAAATATCTCTTCACGCTACGCTTAAAGGATCCCATATCATAGGACGGTGGGAACGTGCTCGCCGGAAGAGCATTCCACAGCCCAACGACACGGCAAAAGAAGGAGTTAGAGAACCTCTTAGTCCTAGCCGGGATGTGAGATATCGTATAGCTGTGACACCGCAAACCCGCGCGCGTGGTTTTATTCAGGAAGGGAGAGGGTGGAACAAGGTTAAACAACTCTTCAGAACACTCGCCATAATACAGACGGTAGAAAACGCTTAGTGAGGCAACATATCTACGCAATTGGAGAGATTGCCTTTGTAATTGCGTTCCTTTGTCAACAATTTCTAAAGTGCAAGACCTTTTTAGCAGCAACACAATAAGCGAATCTTTCACGGTGACTAATTGTTATGTGTATACAATTTCTATGTAGTTTGCCGCCAACACACCTACGTGCACACCGGCTGGGTTAGACCGAAGTCTGTAAAAAGAGAAACTGCTAGACCGTACGTTCTGGACTAGCAACGTGTCCTGACCTTCATCACAAGTTACATCGGATGCGACATAAATACCAAATGATATACCATAATCCGAAAAATGAGTTTAGAACTAACCTGGAGTGATGCTGTGGGGGCTGTCTGTGTCTCGGTCTAGCGAAGCGCAGGTTCAATTCTCGTGTCGGGTCCACAGCGTATTTGTCATTCGCGTTTTGTCGACGGCGTCGCAACGCTGTTATAAAAAAAAAACTCGTTTTTATTCTACAACTTTTCGTCAACAAAGTACTATAATATTTGAGCTCCTTTCGTTACATTTCTCTATACAATTATATTACACACTATTTAATAATATATGGTTACGCTATATCCGTTACGGGGAGAGCAGGGAGATACATTAGCGACTGTATCCACTTTGCGCTTATATATCATGCCCAACGTAACCAGCAGAGCAGCTGACCGCCATTCTCACAGCACTAGTACACATGACATTTTAATTAAACGCCATGCCAGTTTCCTCACGATTTTTTCCTTCACCGGTGAGCATGAGCACCGCTGGTTTCGTAGAAATAAATTAAGAAAGGAAAACACATTGCTTTAACTAAAAGAAAACCTGGACTGAGGAGAAAATTCAACTTTTCCGTTGGAAAACCATTGCTTCCATACATCGATATTGGTTACGGTCAATTTATAAGTGTGTAACTGTGTAGAGTATGTGTGTGTGTGTGTGTAGTTTGCAGTGGCAAACAAGATTTTTTCGTTTTATCTTTTTGTATGTATCTGTATATCTTCTATAATATAAAAATTAACGAAACTCGAGAACGGCTGATTTCTTTTTTGTTGTGTTTGTTGAAGTCTGGGGAAGGTTATTATGGAGAGAACAATTTAAAAAATTGTCTGAAAAAGTCTAAAAACAACACTTTTCTATATTCTCATACAAAAAATTCGCAATAATATTTAAAAGTCAATTTGAACTTTAACACCATACCATAAAGTTTAAATATCAGTGGACGGGTTCCGGGAAGGCAAAACAATTGAGTGACGTATAAATATTAAAGTCAGTATTTGTCAATTTTTATACATATAGCATTAAGGCCAGGTTAATTCAAACAATTTTCAAACAACAGCCGACAGGCCAATAAGTTTTGGCAGAATGAAATCTGACGGGGAAGCTATTAACATTAAAAAAAAAAACAATGTAACTCTGTTTTAGAGAAATAGGGCAGAACAAGGTCTGCCGGGACAGCTAGTTAATGATAATAATGTATATGGTATGAGTATGTAATATATTTATATATTTGTGTTTTTGTGTATGTGTATTTTCATATTATTATCTATTATACTTGGAATTTAGTCTCTAATGCTGAGTATCTGTATTATATTGATCCCTTCCTTGCTGTTTGCTGCGACTCGACACAATAAATGGCTGTCAGCTGAAAATCAGCGCTGGGTGGCTCGGCTGGTCACTTAGCATTTGCTGAGCTGACTTCCCTTTGGCGCATCATCACAACACAGGGTATATGCTTTAGTTTAGAATTAAAAAAAAAATGCATTGCATTGAGCATCGACGTAAAGTTGCCGGCCTCTCGGTCTTTTACCGGTTGCACGGTGGAGAGTGTTCTCAGGAACTTCATTCTTTGATTCCACCAGCCCCATTCCACCACAAAACCACTAGACATCGTGTCGGATACCATCCGTATGTGGTGGATGTTCCTTATATTCGCACGAAAATATTCGCTTTTACATTCATCATGCGAACGGCTAAGGAGTGGAATATGCTTCCAGCGGCCATATTTCCGCGATCTTATGACCTGGGAGTCTTTAAGAGAAGAGTGAATAGGCATTTGCTAGGCGACCGCGTTTCATCATCGAACTCATCTTCACTTTCCACCGGGTGTGATTGAGGTCAAGCGTTCGTCTATAAATTATATAAAAAAAGTTGTTTTCTGTTTTTATTAACCTATTCTGCTGTGTTGTATGTTATGTTGTGTGCCAAATAAATGTGTATTATTATTATTATTTGTATACAAAAATATCCAAGGCAGCGAATTAAGGGATACTTCCTTAACCAGGGCGGGTAGTTGTATTTTATTTCCATCTAAACTCTTACCAGGTGTAGCAGGAGACGTCTGAGCGGCCAGATCTTGGACGCAAGTCGGTGGCGCTGTGACATGCGCTGACATGACGCTGTGTTTTCATCTATTTATTTCCTTTTTTTTGTTTAATGTCCTGTTTACTGTGAAATAGATGATTAATCTCCAAGCACTAACCGGGAGTGAGATCAGCGCACAGCGGTCCGTCGCCGCTCCACGAGGCGCACTTGGCCAGTCTGTTCTCGCCGCATGTCGCTATGGGTATTCGCGACGTGCTCGCACTGCCTGACGACCTTTGCTGTCAATTAAAGATTGAAAACACGTGAAACCATTGCTGATTTGAAAGATAATGTACACTAGTGGTCGCCCCATTGGTCGAAATTCTTACATAATTAATTTAAATTATAATTAATTAGCGAAAAGCATTGTTGAGTCCACTTCTATAGGAGCAGTGGGAGTAAAGAGCCCACCCCTTTTTTTTTTACACTGGCTCGACATAGTGACTACAGAATACCTGATGGTAAGTACAGTGTAGTCCAAAAATAAAAGCGACTATCAAAGGATGAAAATCCATTGATAGTCAACATCGTCATGTCGGCCCACATATACCGCGACTGAAGGTCCAAAACTTCTCTTTAGAGACTCTTACTAGCCTCCCTCGAGTCTACTGCCCGGCGGCGAAGAATAGTTCATAATGTGTCTATAATCTTACTGAATGTCAAATAACTATAGTTGGTATATACAGTCACAATCTGTTATAACGACATAGAAGGGAATTATGAATTACTAGCTGTGCCCGCGACTTCGTCCGCGTGGAATAGTTATTTTGAGCATCATTTATATTTGCACACAACCTCCTTAGCTTTATAAATTATAGCTGTTACCCACGACTTTGTCCGCGTCATTTTCTGTTATTATTTTAGACCATTTAGTTTTTAAGTTTTTAAAAGAACATAATTATTTTAAAATACTTCTGCGTAAATTATATTTTTAGTTTTATTTTCTTGTGGCAGAAGAACATATTGGTTTTCTCCGCAACCTGATCTTGACAACGCGACATATAGTTTTCCGTGTGAAAAGCAGTCTTGACGTAAATCAATTCCTACGTGTTTAAATGTTTGCCCCTGTGATTTATTAATTGTAACGGCGAAAGATAACTTAACGGGAAATTGAATTATTTTAAAATTAAAAGGTAAATCATTTGGAATCATTGGGATGCGAGGTATAAGCACTGTTTGACCAACTGCTGGACCAGTCAAAACTATTGCAACGATCACGTTATTGCGAAGAAATTTGATTTGAAGTCGGGTCCCGTTACATAAATTTGGTGGTTTAAGATTTCTAAGTAAAATTATTGGAGCACCTATTTTTAACTTGAGGGAATATGGGGGAAGGCCACTTGGGTTCAAAGAATTAAGAAACTCCTGCGGGTAATGGACCGCATCTTCCTGATCCATTACGTTATCAATAGATGTGTAGGTAGCTATGTCTCCTGGAAGTTTACTTAAAATTAGGTCATTAATTTCATCCACACTACTGTTTCTCGCTGCCAGTATTGCCCTTAGACACATCCATTGATGATCTTTATTTTCTATTTCGCCGATTTCAGGGTAAACTTTCGATATTAAGTCCTAAAGGTTGAGAACGTTTAGCGCTTGATTCCCGTTCTCGGTTCGCAGAAGTTCGGAAATTTTGTAAGGCTAGACGCTGCGAGCGTTCAATGATCGATTCATTAGCCCGGTTTTGTTCACTGATTGCTCGTTGAGTAGCCAACCTATGCATATTTTCATCCTCTGTTTCATTGCTGCGCAAAACTCGCAGCCGCTTTGCAGTAGCAGTCTGCCGAATCTGATCGAAAAAGCTGAGATCTTTTTCTAGGCATTATAGTGACAAAAAAAGAAATGAAAACTTAACCTAACCGTAACTCGTAATCAAGAAAAAAACAAATTTAAGGTAAATAATTAGGAAACTATTTTTTTTTCCTGTATTTGGTACTTACATAAATCGGATAAAATATATGTCAAAAGAATAACCGTAAAACGATTACTGTATGCTTAAACTAAAACCTAACCTAATAAGAATATTTATGTAGATACTACTTATTTACAGGTATTATATACAACAAAACAAAAAAAATATATTAATTATTGCTAAATTATTAGAGACAAAATATTATCCTTAAAACAAAATGAAATAGTATTTAAAAAGTATTATTACACGACGATATTATATCGCAATAACAAATAACGCTGCATACAACCGTTCAGAAGGGAAGCCGACCGCGGCATGGTACCTTGTAAAGCTACACCCCCCTCTCCGCGTCGCTCGTAAGCAACGCGCGGTGCTTCGCGCGGGTGAATTTTATATCGGTGTTGTTTTAATTATTTAAAATTGTAATATCTTGTAAGATGTTCATTGAAATTAAGTGATGTCAAAGACAATTTTGTTCACAATTAAATACTCTTAATCAACAACACATTTATTTGGATAGGGATTAATATTATTACGTTGATACAACTCTTAACAAATAATGCATTAATTTCGACCAAACTTGATTGCCATAAAGACGGTTCTAGTGAGTTAATCTTAAAAGGTAGACATATACTGTCGCGGACATTTTTTTAGATCATTTCAAGAGGAATAATTCTTTCATACATATATTTTTGGTATTTTAAACCGTTTTCGCAGCGCACGCAATGGAAACCCTCAAGGATGAATAATTTTTCCCGTTTTTTTCACATTTTCCATTATTTCTTCGCTCCTAATAGTTGCATTGTGATGTTATATAGCCTAAAGCCTTCCTCGATAAATGGTCTATTCAACACAAAAACAAAAAAAAATTCAATTCGAACCAGTAGTTCCTGAGATTACCGCGTTCAAACAAACAAACAAACAAACAAACAAACTCTTCAGCTTTATAATATTAGTATAGATTTTAATTACATTTTATTTAGTCGTAAAAACTTATAGCCATAACAACTTTTGCTCTTGTTTTAGGTATATATATTTTTACTATAGTATCTATCTATACTTAATATTATAAAGCTGAAGAGTTTGTTTGTTTGAACGCGTTAATCTCAGGAACTACTGGCTCGAATTGAAAAATTCTTTTTGAGTTGAATAGACCATTTATCGAGGAAGGCTTTAGGCTATATAACATCACGATGCAACAATTAGGAGCGAAGAAATAATGGAAAATGTGAAAAAAAACGGGGAAAATTATTCATCCTTGAGGGCTTCCATTGCGTGTACTGCAAAAACGGTTCAAGATACCAAAAATATATGTATGAAAGAATTATTCCTCTTGAAATGATCTTAAAAAATGTACACGACAGTATATGACTATCTTTTAAGATTAACTCACTAGAACCGTTTTTATAGTAATCAAATTTGGTCGAAATTAATGCATCATTTGTTCAGAGTTGTATCAACGTAATAATATTAATCTTTATCCAAATAAATGTGTTGTTGATTAAGAGTATTTAATTGTGAACAAAATTGTCTTTGACATCACTTAATTTCAATGAACATCTTAGAAGATATTACAAAACCTTACATAGCAAAACAACGTTTGCCGGATCAGCTAGTAACTAATACATTTTGTAGTCGATTTGTTTATTGTATGTAATAGTTTATTTTGATATTGTTTATTTTTCAGTGGGTGTGTTGCTATTGCTTAAACTTATTATTATAAACACTTATATTTAAGATTACTTAAGCTAGATGTTATTTCCATTTATTGTGTTTTTATATTGCTTATAGATATTTCTAATAAGATGTAACACGACCGGGGCCCTTCACGAAAATCAGCGCCGCAGACTTCCTCTGTGGCTTTGGGCTGATGAAGGTCACATTTTCGCCATGTTTATATGTTTTGTATTTTCTTTTGTTTCTGTGTGTTGTTTGTGTTGCTGCATTTAAATTTCTGGTTTTTTGTTGGTTTGTGGCGGAATAAATACATTTTCATTTCATTTCAACCGGTGATGTTGTCGAAAAAACGACTTTTTTTTCTGGGGTCTTTGCTCTGGCTCAATATATATTTGGGGCTAGCTCAATGTAGGTAGTTGTCCGTAAATGTCATTTAAATGCGAACTTACATCTCTGAGACTCTGCGAGCCATCGCCGGCCGCGCTTGGGTTTTCCTTTATAATATCCTTTTTTGACATCAGACTGCCTCTGGAAACAAACAAATATTTATTATAACTGGGCTATCGTTCACAGGCACTTAAGTTAGGGACGCACGTGTAAATTTTTTTTTTCTTTTGATTTCTATAACTATTGAACGATATATTGTATTGCAATACCCAGTCATTATTTTTGTAGAGAATTTAACGCTCTACAAAGCGTTACTTAAACTTAAACCTTTGGCCTGTGTTATTTGTATGGGAAATCGAAAAGTGCGATGCGGACAACCTAAATATTAATATTAAGGGCTCATATTTTCAGAGGCCTATTTTGGCATTAAAACGAAACTTTTGAGCGTGGTTTCGAAGAATTTTTTTTTTTAAACGCCCTAATATATATTAAGGTAATGTTTTAGTAAAATCTAAGCAAACTTAAATTTTAATTTATAAATATCAGCCTTAATCTGGAAAAATCCAGATGTATGAACCGGGATTCGAACGTACGAGCCTTCCCATCTCCACGCAGCCACATGATGATATAATCTATACTAATATTATAAAGCTGAAGAGTTTGTTTGTTTGTTTGAACGCGCTAATCTCAGGAACTACTGGTTCGAATTGAAAAATTATTTTTGTGTTAAATAGACTATTTATCGAGGAAGGCTTTAGGCTATATAACATCACGATGCAGTTATTAGGCGCGAAGAAATAATGGAAAATGTGAAAAAAAACGGGCAAAACTATTCATCCTTGAGGGCTTCCATTGCGTGCGCTGCAAAAACGGTTCAAGATACCAAAAATATATGTAAGAAAGAATTATTCCTCTTGAAATGATCTAAAAAAATGTCGACAGTATATGTCTATCTTTTAAGATTAAGTCACTAGAACCGTTTTTATGGTAAACAAATTTTGTCGAAATTAATGCATTATTTGTTAAGAGTTGTATTAACGTAATAATATTAATCTTTATCCAAATAAATGTGTTATTGATTAAGAGTATTTAATTGTGAACAAAATTGTCTTTGACATCACTTAATTTCAATGAACATCTTAGAAGATATTACAAAACTTTATATAGCAAAACAACGTTTGCCGGATCAGCTAGTTGTTTATAAAGCCAGTTAATTAATTTCGATGGCTCACCTGTCTGGGACCGGATCGAGTCTCGGCCGGTCCACGGCAGGACTTTGGCTCTTTTCGCCTCCGCTGCGAGTCGAAGACCTGGAGAATTGCTTCACAGTATTGATTTGCCTTTTAAAAATTGCATTTTATCGTCAGATTGTGTCACTTAAGCTATATATTTGCTGGCGTATATGAGTGTGTGTGTTCTTGTATATTTATTTACTTTATATAAAATTCTTCATCTTCCATGAAATCTAAGCTCGACTTACTTACAATTTAACTAATAAACGGTGTTTGATATCTACGTCATGGCCTACTAGCACGATCCTTTACTTTCTTTTTTCCTTTATTCACGAGCTACGCATACTCACAGTGGTGCCATGTCATTTTCCCTATTTAATAGACCTTTATCTTAAAATAATAACGAAAATAGAATCTGGTATCGATACCGAGTAACACCTTCACGGGTCAGACACGGATTTAATAACATACTGTATAGGTTCCGCTAATTATCTCAGATCTAAAGAATAAAACTAAATACTGGATCATAGGATAAATAATGCGGCGCGAGCAGTCATTGTAACGGTATAGACAAAACTGGCCGCAGACGCGTGCGTCCTCCATAATCGTGACCAATGCAGTTATCGATTGAAAAGCACTGACCGTTTGTCCCTCTGGTGTTCTGTCGCGTCGTAGTAGACGGAAGTCTCTTCGTGATTAAGTCTGACCGGCTCCCCGCCGCTGACCACCGAATGTATTTTCACTGTGGACAAACACTACCCATTAGCTTATTATTGCATCTTATTTTTTTTATTCTGACACTGCAGTGACCACACACACCTGACAGTAAGTATGGTGCTGTCCAAAAACGACGACAGTTAACAGTAAAAGAACTTATTTATATATTTACTTTTTACAGGGTTGCCGTGGCCCGGTACAATAACTCATTTACACAATACATATACAAAACTAGCTGATTCGGCAAACGTTGTTTTGCTATATAAGTTATTGTAATATCTTCTAAGATGTTCAATGAAATTAAGTGATGTCAAAGACAATTTTGTTCACAATTAAATACTCTTATGATTAAGAGTGATTAATAAATGTGTTGTTGATACAACACATTTATTTGGATAAAGATTAATATTATTACGTTGATACAACTATTAACAAATAATGCATTAATTTCGACCAAATTTGATTACCATAAAAACGGTTCTAGTGAGTTAATCTTAAAAGATACGAAAGTGCTACGGAACCCTAAAAACGTAAAAATTAGTAGTACCGGAGTGTGCGGGTGAAGAGGGGTCAGGCGGCCGCACCCGTATCTCCAGCCTGCTTGATACGGTGGCGCCCTCTCCTTCCACGGGCTTAGCGGGCTTTGGCGGGTTGCCCACCGGTGGGCTGTTACTCGACGAGCTCGATAAACTCTAAAAACACATAATACAATGTGAAATGTTTGATCGAAATCGGTTGCATAAAGAAAAGTGTCTTTGTATGTACACACGCGGTAGAAGTGAAACTTCTGAAAGTTAAATGATAAATGCAGAACATCATCTATTAGCCACAAGTGGTTTATCTTACACAATTAAATGTTATAAAATGCTTGGTGGCCAAGAGTGTAACGGCTACGAAGCACCGCACAAAGGCGTGACAAGTAGAAATGAAAAGAAAGATATTTAATTCAAAAACCTCAAACAACAATTCAAAAATTTAGAACCATAAATAACATATAGAAAAAAAGGAAAATACAAAAGACAAAACAAATAAAGATAGCGAAATGGGCCCTCCGTCAGCTTAATGCCACAGTGGACTTTTTACACCCTCCTAAAGAAGAATCCTAATCACACTGTCCGCTCCCCTGGCGTCTGGAAGAATCTGGATCTCCAGACTCGGAAGTAGCAATCAGAGGGACGCCTCGGGGGTTTTTAGCCAGTAGAAGTCTGACACACCGGGGTCGCTGCCCTCACAGCGACCCTGCTGAGCCTATGCAGGGTTTTCTCTAGCGTCACAAAAAAAACCTTATGATCTATTAACATGATCCTTTCCTTTCCTTTTTTGCTTTCTTCATGAGCTACAGACGCTTTATGTACAGTAATACCCCGAATTACGTAAATTGTGAGATACGCAGTTTTTCTTTTAGATCGGTTTTTCAGTTTGCAGCGAAACAAGTAAATATTATTTGTCTAACTGCCTTTTATTAAACGAACGAGTATAAATAAAGCAATGTCCAGCCTATAGTTTTCAGTTGTTACTTTCTCTTGTTTCGTATTTATATGCAAAGTTGCACCTCGACTTATGCGAATTCGACTTACACGGCCATCTCTTGGTCCCACCTATCGCGTAAGTCCGGGGTATTACTGCATTGTCATCCAAGTTTCTCCATTGAATTGATTTTTATTTAGGGCCGGACAGAGCTTTTATTACATACTGTTTATTACACACTGACCGGCAAGCTGTGCGCCCGGGTCGGCGCCTTCGCCCCCGCGAGCTCGTGCGGCGGGGAGAGCTGGTGCCGAGCCGCGACGCCTCTCATCACGTCGACCCTGTACCGGACGGCGCCGCCGCTGCCCTCGAAGGAGGCCTGCTGCACCAGCGGCGCTCGCAGCGCCCTCACGTGTGACCCTGGACGGAAACATCAGCGTCAGATGAGGGAGTGCGCCGTCCAACATATACAGGCGACAGCGGTGTGACGTGTTCTTGTACACCGCTCCAATGAAATTCGATCACAGGGGAGTGAGGGGTGGCCTTTTACACCACCCCCCCACGCATAATAGTGATTATATAGTTTGAAATTAGTGTCGCATTCAGTGGAACTTCTCATGAAGTTCAATGTGGACACGTTGCTAGCCCGGAACGTACTGTCTTGCACAGTTTCTCTTTTCACAGGCTTCGGTCTAACTCCGCGGGTGTGCACGCAGGTGCGTTGGTGGCAAATTACACAGCAATTGTTTTGCACATAACAATTGGGCATAGTGACTGATCGACTATTGCGTTCTTGCTAAAAAGGTCTTACGCTTTAGACATTGTTGACATAGGAACGCAATTAACAGCAATTCTAAAGCGTAGTAAACCCAAACACATTAAAATAAAAGTACAATAGACAAGTTTTGTTTAGCTATAGGAGGAACAACCCAGTGGTTTTAATCGGTAAGAGTGGGACATCGGGGCGCTGCCTTCATGATAATTTCCACTGGATTCTAAAAACAAAATGGGTACGGCAAGTAGCGTAAACGGCATATATGCTTTGATGATAGGGTGATTGCCCGGACTGGTTTATGACCACAGTACACAAGTGTAAAGAGCGTCATAGTGACTCGCTTTAGCCTATCGTGTTTCGGGATCAGCTTGTGTATATCCAGTAACTCACATACCTAGAGACCTTCAGTCGCGGTGTGTTAGTTTTCGGACTACATTGTACTTACCATCAGGTGTACTGTAGTCGGCACTGTGTCGAGTCAGTGTAAAAAAACCTGGGAATTTTATTTATTTATTTATTCAATGGTAACTACACAGCATATTATAGGATTATATACAAAAATAGGAAATAAAATAAAAAATCTGAAATGCCAATAACGTAGTACACAACATTTCAAATTTTTGTAAATACTTGGGTCGCTCCCCGCATCGTATAGTGAGTGTTGGGTGAGTGATTTGTGAGTGTTGTGTGAGTGTTGAGTGTGTGAGTGCATTTGTGTGCGTGTGAGATTCATCTAACTGCAGTCCAGAAATAATAGTCTTAATGACCTGATTACGGCTCAAGTGAAACATATCGATCTCTATAAAATATTTATTGTAGTGAGCGCAACATCTATAGATGACCGAGTTTTGGGCATAACAGTGCTTTGCATCCTCAAACAATCGGTATTTGCCGGGTGAGCGCGCTCCATCATTTTCCCTCCCATTCTACTTCCAACTGACCTATGGCCGGCAAAGACCAGCAGCGCGGCAGTGTGGGCTGCAGGTTCGGATAGGCCTCTATCCCCGGTATGTGCAGGCAGGAGGGCTGTGGTTTCCGCCGCGGGGCGCCAGCGGGCCTGCGGTTCGGGTCGCTCAGCTGCCGCGACGGGGGCGAAGGCCGGGGCTGCGGCGCGGGCGGCGACTTGTCCGCCTGCTGGGCCGGTTGCGGCTGCTGGGGAAATAACTATAAACTGGTTTATTATAGGTTGTTTATTGCCGCACGTTTGACCAGCGGTCAGGCTGCGTGTACGCGACGTTATCGTCACGAGTTTCCAACGGTAGGCGTTTTGCTAACTTCGTGACAGCAAAATAGAACATACAAAAGTGTCCAGTAGTCTAATAGGCAATATACATGGTGATTTTATAGACGAGGGAGATATTTCAGAATGCGATAATTTGTACCTTCTTCTAACTAATAAAAATGTAAATAACAATATTCCCTAACAAATCATAAAGAAACATTGACGAACAAATGAGAATTGATCCGTAAAAAGTTTGGACACCGCAGCGCGTGTGACTTATGATTGAATGGCATGTAGGTAAAATTCGTTTTACGTGATTTTAGACAAACAGGTAATTGACTCGCTTCCCTTTAGTACTTTATCCTGGCTTAGGAGAGACAAAATACCTACTTAATAATTAATTGTTATTTATTCTATCATGTGTATCATTGCCCCTAAATATGTTGACTATAAATTACTTCGTTTTAATGGAAATATTAAGATATCACTATTCCTATATATTTGTAATTAGAATCGAATGCTGAATGTCCTCCTTGAATATATTCCTCGTCTATAAAAAAACCAACCTAAAATCAACCTGTATGATAAGCATTTAGTATAGCCATACTCAAATGCTTATTATATATTCAGTTGTTTGTCAAAACGAATATATTTTTCGAGAACTTTGCTAAGCAAAGTCGAAATAGCGTGTATCAGCCTTAGTGACCAGCTGAGCTACTCAGCCGTATAGAACTGAGATGTGTCGGACTTGCACTGATTAAAAGCCCAAGGTGCGAATACGGGTTGACCAGTTCTACTCCGACGCAGCCTTGAGTTTCTTTCGGCGTTTCTACACAAGGTAGTCGCTTTCGAAACGCTAGTAGATCATCGTTAGATTTCGTATTTTGGCTGGCGGTACAAGTTGAGGTCTTACCCGCAGGGGTGCCCTTGCGTTGCCAATCTACCCAAAAATATGCCGGCTGAGCACCCTCAGTGTTCGCCCTCTCGCCCGGTTTAGTTGTGAAGGTAAATCAAAATATCTTTTCTAATAAGGCCGAATGACCACTTACCATGGGATGGAGTGCGCCCAGTCCAATTGGACCCTTCTTGGAGCCACTAGAGACATTTTATCCGGTTCAATTTTTTTGGTCAAATTCACAGTATCTAGTAACGCTTAGCAAAATACAGGATGCTCTACGATCTCAACCACAACCCATGATTTTCACTAGTTTTGTTAATTCTTCTTTACTTTTCAGTGATTATTTTAGAACTCTCTATGATTTTTGTTACATTTTGAGAATCTTTGATTAAAAATAAAGAAAAGATTTATATAAAAAGGTTTAATTTTAAACAGTCATACACTTCGAAACAACAAACGCTAGAATGACAAGTGACAACTGACAAATGACAACCATAGAGTTGCGTTCCGTTCTACTCAACAATTTTACGCGTATCTCATTTCGTTTCCTTTCACTAATGGTCTTCAAGAATGAGTTTTTTATTTTTTTTTACTTGGGGAAAATCCTCATAGGACTGTCCCGGCCGCGAAGGGGTAGGCAGCCGGGGTGTGCCGGACTTTTACCAGCTAAAAACCCCAAGGTGACTACTTCTGCGAATTGGTAGGGGCTGCGGGTCAAGCGAGCGAGGTGGTAGGGCGTCTGTGCCCGTCTGGATCGCGACCACAGTACACGGGTGTAAAGCCCGTCACAGTGACCAGTTTCGGCTTGTCGCGTTTCGGGATCAGCTTGTGTATATCGAGTAGCTCATATACCTAGAGACCTTCAGTCGCGGTATATGTGGGCCGACATGACGATGTAGACTATCAATGGATTTTCATCCTTTGATAGTCGCTTTCGTTTTTGGACTTCATTGTACTTACCATCAGGTACTCTGTAGACACTATGTCGGGCCAGTGTAAAAAAAAAAGCAGTCGGTGCAAGAATGAGTAGTCTATCCTGGCTGTTAACGAATATTCAGTCAAAAAAAGGGGTAAACCTGCAGCTGCTGCTGCTGCTGCGGCGGCTGCTGCGGCGGCTGCTGCGCGACGTGGTGCGCTGTGTGCTGCGTGTGGTGCGTAGTCGAGTGCGTGTTGTGCAGCTGGGTGCGCGCGCCGTGCGAGCAGCTGGAGACCGCGCTCTGCGCCCGCGCGCACCGGTGCTCCGGGGACTGCGCGCAGTGAAAACGTAACGCGACTATGATGATGATGTCCTAGCCGGTTTCGGCCACGGCGACTGTTTCAACACCGGTTAAGAAATTCGAGGTCCAGTTTACGGAAACAGTCAATTGCGCAGGAGATATTTAAGTGCGTAACTGGACGCGCTGCCAGAAAAGCACTCTCTCGTCCGAGCTCCCTCAGGCCCGAGGGAATGGAGAACCAGTACGATCGGGAGGGAGCGGGATGCAGGTTTGGTCGAGTTGTCCTTCTCTGAACACCTGGTTGAATTGCGGTGTTAAAGAGATACCTTAGTCGCCTTTTACGACACCTCAGCAAGAAGAGGGGGGTGCTATTCTATTCTGCCGGCAGCTACCACGGCTATAAACACAGCACGCAACACGCGACTATACAGGGTGACCGACCGGGGCCCTTCACGAAAATCAGCGCTGCAGGCTTCCTCTGTGGCTTTAGGCTGATGAAGGGCCCATTTTCGCCATGTTATGTTCTGTATTTTCTTTTGTTTTTGTGTGTTGTTTGTATTGCTGCATTTAAATTTCGGGTTTTTTTTTGTATATTTGTGGCGAGATAAATACTTTTTCTTTTTTTTTTCAGGGTGCTTAGTTTACCGAAATAAACGAATGCGATTTGTAGCTAAAAATAATGATTTTTCAATAATCTAATGACGCAATTTTCGTTTACATTAAAATCCCTTGAAATTTTAGGGAATAAAAAAGAAATAACGAAAAAATATTTGCTGTGTAAATATTGTAAAACTACAGTAATATTGTTTATTACAGAATCCAATACTACTCCCCTTTAACAATTTGATTAACTGTTGAATTTAATTGCTAACTCATTAACTATCGCAATTTAAAAAACACAAAATGAACACTGCAAACGATTACTCCGCAACACGTGCACGTGGAAACCGATGTCGAGCAAATGATATCATAGAGCAGTGCGCGTAAACTTTATATAATAGAGCCCGAATGGCGGGGGCCCGCCCTTTGGTAGGTATTGTTCGCAATAATTGAGGGTAGCCCATCATACGCTCGAATCGTTGCGTGAGTTGTGAGTGCGCGTGAAAGACTGTGAAGTCGTAAGTGTATTTGTGCGTATTTCACTAATCAGACTAACTTGGACACATTTAACGAAATGTTTGTGGCGACCACGTTAACGACGAGCGAAAAGAATGAGACAGCATCATTGGAGTGAGATAACGCTAGGCGCGCGTTACTTGCGTACAAATCTTACTATACTTATATATTTAGACGTACAAGTATACGGGTGATTCTAAAAGTGTAGAGCTGATAAATACGTGAACGAAACGAGAAACTTAATAAAAAAAACGCAAAAAATTAACCTGCAACTGTTCCTGCTTCCATTCATTATCGGTTGTCTCTTCTGAGTCATCGAACTGCGACTTCCATAGCGACACTAGCGTAAGAGCACCCCCTTTGGTCACCTTTAAACAATACAGAACAATAAAAGAAGATAAGTTTATGGTTAAATCGGGGATGTCTATAGTCTAAGTCTGAGATTTATAGACGCAACTTTAAGTTTGATTGGACTTTACTAAAACATTACAATGTATATTTTGGATTTGATAAGTCAACGATTCATTGTACCTCCGGCTCCGGTCAGACGGGAAGAAGGAATACCCCCGGGCTTTTAGTCGGCGCAAGTCCGACACAACGGGGGGCAGCCCTCACCCCCTTCTGAGGTCCGTCAGGGATTTCCCCCGGCTTACAAAAAATAAAAAAGTCACCGATTTCGTCTACATGGACTTGGCTCTTCGAATACTATGGCTATGCTCCAGCTCCTATTATATATTTACTGTTTGTCAAAACTAATTTATTTTTTTGAGAACTTTGCGATGCAATAGCGTCTGTAAATCTCAGCCTAAAACACCTGTGGAGTCACTTTGCCGTCATCCGATTTTACCTATTGTCAAAGCGCATCCAGTCGATCGAGCCGGCGGCAAATGGACACACGCAATACAATTAGTTACGCACGAGTGAGCCGCTGCAACATTGTCGCTATTGATTCATTCGGCTTAGGCTACCCGCGCGGCTCACACTATTGCTTGCCTGTTGCATACTCAGTGTATTATAAATAGCTTTCGCATTTAACCATTGTAATATTATCATCATTAAATATTTGTAGTCGTAGCCCATCTCTCATTTACCATCAAGCACCTTCATCATAAATAGCTGTGCAGGTGTGCATCTTGTCATAAACCAACGCACACCACATCGCTATACACCTAACGTACCTGCTGCAAAGCTGACACGTTTTCATCGTCCATAACCGCAAACTGCGTGTAGCTCTGGTCGGCGCGGGCCCGGGCTGCTCTTCGTGGCCCTAAAAAAAAAAAAAAACAACTATAACTACACGGTAACAAGAAACACCGATAATAAATCAATATCCTGTAACAAATCCTGTATCCTACAATTTGTATTTCTATTACTACCGTGTACATAGTCGTATATTTATTACTAGCTGATCCGGCAAACGTTGTTTTGCTATATAAGCTTTTGTAATAACTTCTAAGATGTTCATTGAAATTAAGTGATGTCAAAGACAATTTTGTTCATAATTAAATACTCTTAATCAACAACACATTTATTTGGATAAAAATTACTCTTAACAAATAATGCATTAATTTCGACCAAATTTGATTACCATAAAAACAGTTCTAGTGAGTTAATCTTAAAAGATAGACATATACTGTCGCGGACATTTTTTTAGATCATTTTAAGAGGAATAACTCTGTCATACATATATTTTTGATATCTTGAACCGTTTTTGCAGCGCACGCAATGGAAGCCCTCAAGGATGAATAATTTTCCCCGTTTTTTTCACATTTTCCATTATTTCTTCGCTCCTAATAATTGCATCGTGATGTTATATAGCCTAAAACCTTCCTCAATAAATGGTCTATTCAACTCAAAAAGATTTTTTTAATTCGAACCAGTAGTTTCTGAGAGTAGCGCGTTCAAACAAACAAACAAACTCTTCAGCTTTATAATATTAGTATAGATTACCGTATACCATATACACATTTGTATTTCTATTATTCCCGAGTATATGGTCATATTTCCATTATAACCTTGTATACAGTCATATTTCCATTATTAGCTTGTAAACAGTCGTATATCTATTGTTTCCATATATACACAATTTAATTTCCATCATTAGCGTGTCCACAGTAGTATTCCCATTGCCATTGTATACACGCAGTTATATTTCCATTATTATCATGAACACAATTACATTTTTTATTTAATTAGAAACGCTATTTTAATTCTATTATGACTGCGTACTTAACTGTATTTCCATTAACACCGATTCATTGATTGATTGATTTGGGAGTCGAAGCTGCTCGCGTCCGTAGGCTTTACCCTAGTTTCCCTACACGTGACTCCTGGGTGGTGCTAAACAAGCAGCAGCGAGGTGGTAGGGCGTCGGTGCCCGTCTGGATCGCGACCACAGTACATAGGTGTAAAGCCCGTCATAGTGACCAGTTTCAGCTTGTCGCGTTTCGGGATCAGCTTGTGTATATCCAGTAGCTCATATACCGAGAAACCTTCAGGCGCGGTATATGCGGGCCGACATGACGATGTAGACTATCAATGGGTTTTCATCGTTTGATAGTCGCTCTCGTTTTTGGACTATACTATGCTTACCATCAGGTACTCTGTAGTCACTATGTCGAGCCAAAGTAAAAAAAAAACACCGTGTACGAAATTGTATTCACATTATTGCCGCGTGCATTATTATATTTCCATTAATTCAACAGTTATTACATTTCCTGTCCTATCATGTAAACAATAAAACGTGGAAATTGAATTCAAAAGAACACATTTTCCAAAAGAAAATCGCCCAAACGACATGTGTATTTGTATGTGTGATGACATCTCACTGACCTCGTTTGAAATGCGTGTCCGAATGAACGCTATCGACGTCCGCAATGATTCTGGGGCTTACAGCTTCACCTGGAATTATCAAATTAAAATAACTAAGATTATGAATTCTAATTAAAACAAGGGTCTTGGTGGATGAGGATACAATGATGATGATGATGTCCTAGCCGGTTTCGGCCACGGCGACTGTTTCAACACCGGTTAAGAAATTCGAGGTCCAGTTTGCGGAAACAGTCAATTGCGCAGGAGATATTTAAGTGCATAACTGGACGCGCAGCCAGAAATGCACTCTCTCGTCCGAGCTCCCTCAGGCCCGATGGAAAGGAGAACCAGTACGATCGGGAGGGAGCAGGATGCAGGTTTGGTCGAGTTTTCCCTTCTCTGAACACCTGGTTGAATTGCTGTGTTAAAGAGATACCTTAGTCGCCTCTTACGACACCTCGGCAAGAAAAGGGGGGTGCTATTCTATTCTGCCGGCAGCCACCACGGCTTAATGAGGATACAATACCCGTGCCATGGAGGTCGGTGTCATGGCCATCGGTGATAGAAAACACCATAAGGAAACCCACATGACGTTTAATAGAAATGTCACGTGTAAGGGCTCTGAGAACGGCTATCAGCTACGCTACTAGTTACGTTGGACACGACCAGTGTTGTGCATAGGCTATTTGGACAGGGTAGGCAGAATCCACGTAATTATTTTAATATTATATTATTATAGTAAACTAGCTGTCCCGGCAGACCTTGTTCTGCCCTATTTCTCTAAAACAAAGTCACATTGTTTTTTTTAATGTTAATAGCTTCCCCGTTACCTGTTTTTTGAAAATTGTTTGAAGCAACCTGGCCTTAATGCTATACGTATAAACATTGACAAATATTGACATTAATATTTATACGTCACTCAATTGTTTCGCCTTCCCGGAACCCGTCCACTGACATTTAAACTTTATGGTATGGTGTTAAAGTTCAAATTGACTTTTAAATATTATTACGAATTTTTTGTATGAGAATACAGAAAAGTGTTATTTTTAGACAGTTGCAGGGAAATTTTAAAATTTTTCTCTCCGTAATAACCTTCCTCAGACTTCACCAAACACAAAAAAAAAAACAGCCAAATCGGTTCAGCCGTTCTCGAGTTTCGCGCTTATCAAGACATTTTGCGATTCATTATTATATTATAGATTATATTGGGTTCATGGGAAAGATAGACGGCGTAAAAATAAAATAGATATGAATATACGTTTTCTTCTTTTGTTTAACTTTAAGCAATTTATTCCAAACTTATTTATTGTAAGGGCATACAATGCTTTAATACATCTATGGAATGACCGCTACTGGGCACGACATATAAGCGCAAAGTGGATATAAGCACTAATGTATCTCTACTCATCCCAGAATAGATATAGCGTAACGATATATTATAACTATTATGATATGGCAGTAAGGAAAAGTATTTTTATAAACAGAAATTGCAAACGCACAAACTATATACATAGAATCAGTATATAGAGTGTGTATACAGACATGGGAAAAATGTAATCTGATTAATGATGAACGATTACAAAATGAAGTCGTGATTTTAATTGTCTTGCTCTGTAATCATGATTAAATCCATTTAAAACATTAAGAAATGATAAATGTGTATACAATCTGGGATTCTGTAGTGTTTAAACATAGATGAGCAAAATGCAGTCATATTAATGGTAAAAAACGTAAAATGTAATCGAAATATTTTTTATTAATCTGATTACATTTTGGCCATTTACAGTTTACAAAAATATCTAAGGCAGCAAATTAGGGGAGATTTCCCTAACCAGGGTGGATAGTTGTATTTTATTTCCATCTAAACTCTTACCAGGTGTAGCGGGAGAGGTCTGAGCGGCCAGATCCTGGACGCACGTCGGTGGCGCTGTGACAACGCGTAAACGAGCCAACGTCGGTCCTCCGCCTTAGAAGAAAAACCATTTTTTTTTAGTATAACCTAAGCTTAGGGCGCTTTCGGAAAAAACGAGGAACTCGCGTGTCTGTCACGCTCTGAAAACTCCTTTAGACGCGCTGGGCATTTTTGTAACGTGATAAAAAGCACTAAATGCTTCTTTAGGCAGGTATGGCACTTTAGGGATGGGAGAAAGAGAGGAACTCGCGTGACCGTCACGGTTTGAAAATTTCTCTAGCACGTTGAGTGCTGTTGGCATGAGGGAAACCATTGAATTCGCGTGACCGTCCAGTCCAAGACACATATATACAGATCTAATATTGATACTGAACGTATCACATGTTTGCGGATCGGACAGGATTTTTATTACATACTGTACTAGCTGATCCGGCAAACGTTGTTTTGCTATATAAGTTATTGTAATATCTTCTAAGATGTTCATTGAAATTAAGTGATATCGAAGACAATTTTGTTCACAATTAAATACTCTTAATCAACAACACATTTATTTGGATAAAGATTAATATTATTACGTTGATACAACTCTTAACAAATAATGCATTAATTTCGAACAAATTTGTTTACCATAAAAACGGCTCTAGTGAGTTAATCTTAAAAGATAGACATACACTGTCGCGGACATTTTTTTAGATCATTTCAAGAGGAATAATTCTTTCATACATATATTTTTGGTATCTTGAACCGTTTTTGCAGCGCACGCAATGGAAGCCCTCAAGGATGAATAATTGTCCCCGTTTTTTTTCACATTTTCTATTATTTCTTCGCTCCTAATAATTGCATCGTGATGTTATATAGCCTAAAGCCTTCCTCGATAAATGGTCTATTCAACTCAAAAAGAATTTTTCAATTCGAACCAGTAGTTCCTGAGATTAGCGCGTTCAAACAAACAAACAAACAAACTCTTCAGCTTTATAATATTAGTATAAATAAGAAGTACGTACCGGGCGCTGGTGCTCTAGGTTTGCATGGCGGAACGCTCTGCCTCTCCGGACGCGCTGCTGTAGTACCCGTCACTGCTGAATTACTTGTTTCCTGAAGCAAACAGTAATATTATTTATCTCCGGTACTCATTGTTTTGAGTATTACGGCATTACGAATGACCCTTCATAATTTATCCTCATATATCTTTTTTTTATCCCAGGGGAAAGTCCTGCACTGAACCATCGGCGCCACTGTGAGACTCCTACTGACCAAAACCCTGTGGATGTCACTCTAATTGCTCCACTAGGACCTGGGACAAATTCATCCACACGCCCGGGGAGCGAAATGCCTTGTTGGAGCTACCTCTCTGGGAGGGGTAAGTATAAAGAGCCTGGTGAAGCGGTTAAGATATTTCCGCTCCATACCAAAATTCTTCTACCACTCCAAAGTTACTTGCGAATGATATAAGGATTATCTGCATCCCTGATTCTGTAGTGAAACCGATAGATGTCGCCTTACTACAACCACTCTGTTTGACGTCACAAAAACGTCATTCATTACTATATAACAATTGTATGCAAACGCCGCGACGTCGTGTTATCTCTGCTGTTATTTTAAGATATATTTAAACCGCCTTATTATTATAATAAAACCGCCACACGACGTTGTTATTAAAAAGAGAAAAAGGTGTAATTGTGCGAAAGGAAGCTTTCTGCGCCCGTGGTCGCTACCGGACCCCTGGAACCTTATCGTGCTGTAGCATATACTGGACGAGCTGCAGATCTACAGGTTAGTGATTCAGATATTCTGGTATGTCAGCTGCGATTTATGGAGTGATAAGTTTCCTTAATACTCGTTTTGACCTAATTTTAATTTCTCTTAACCGCCAACCAAGTTACGTTCCCCGCTTATATGGAAGGCTATTTACACGCCTCTCCAGAGCCAACACCTCCAAAACCTCCCTTTCATCCGGGTAACAGACTACCTTAAATCTACTGCCCGATTAGCCTATTGCGAATATATTTACATGTTTTTATCTCATGTCCTTTATTATTTTTTGTATTTCGTTTTGTATTTTTTTTTTATTATAGTTAAATAATAGTGTTTATTTTCATTTTCAATGTACAACAGTGATGAGAATATAATATCAGTTAGTGGGGAGAAGTATTAGGGAAATTAAAAATACCTTGGCGTGTCTGTCGGGTGAAGGCGCTGGCGTCGTTCTGACCTCTGGATCCTTTTCCGTCGTGGGTTTGTCTGTAGCGGACTGTGAATATAAAGAAAAACATGTATTTATTTTTATACAGACTGATTTTATAGAGGTATATATTCAAGGAGGATATTCAGCATTCGATTCTGATTCAAAATTTATAGGAGTAGTGATATCTTAATATTTTCATTAAAACGAAGTAATTTATAGTCAACATATTTAGGAGCAACTACTAAACCCGTTGGCTTCGTTTTGGTTTTTAGTTAGCGTTTGAAAGAACGTGCGCATAATAAATGTCACGTGAAATTAACTGAGCAGAGTACAATGAGTAGCTGTCAAACAATGTATAACGCATCGGCGCCATCTACTTAAAATACTGGTGCGATCTGCTTCACCGCCATGCAAAACCGTATTGGTTTGTAGTACATGCTATGTATCAGAGATGGCGCTGTATGTGAAAAATGATTTTTCCCGTTTTCCTGCTTTTCGGTTGAAATTCTTCCCGAATTTTGTTTGCTATAAATCTCACGGAGCCCGAGACCTTTCCAACAAATGCAAAACCGTGGAAATCGGTTTGTGCGTTCTGGAGTTATAGCGTCAGGAAGGAAAACCGGACTTATTTTTATATAATAGATGACACACATGCTAGAATAAATAACAACTAATTATTAAGTAGGTATTTTGTCTCTCCTAAGCCAGGATAAAGTACGAAAGGGTAACGAATCAATTACCTGTTTGTCTAAAATCACGTAAAAGGAATTTTATCTACATGCCATTCAATCATAAGTCACACGCGCTGCGGTGTTCAAACTTTTTACGGATCAATTCTCATTTGTTCATCAATGTTTCTTTATGATTTGTTAGGGAATATTGTTATTTACATTTTTATTAGTTAGAAGAAGGTACAATTTATTGTATTCTGAAATATCTCCCTCGTCTATAAATTCACCCTGTATATATAGATAATAATAATAACGTAGCTCAGCTGATCGCCGTTCTCAGAGCACTATGTTAGTCGTAGTAGTAAAAAAAAATGGTTTGTAATACTCACGTATCCGTTGAGATGGTGCTGCGCGTTCGGCACCACGTGCCTGGGTGACGCCGGCTGCGTTCTCTTTTCCACCACCACCTTCTCCTTCTGAGGGTTAGTCTGCGTATCCGTGGCCACTGCCGCTGTCATCTCCGTCTCCAGGCGACGTCGAGTCTACGAGACAAGCCCCATCCATATACAGGATGTTACAAAAGTGTCACATAATAATAATATTTTGGGAGTCGAATCTGCTCGCGTCCGTAGGCTTTACCCTAGTTTCCCTACACGTGACTCCTGGGTGGTGCCGAACGAGCAGCAGCGAGGTGGTAGGGCGCCGGTGCCCGTCTGGATCGCGACCACAGTACATGGGTGTAAAGCCCGTCATAGGGACCAGTTTCGGCTTGTCGCGTTTCGGGATCAGCTTGTGTATATCCAGTAGCTCATATATCTAGAGAGCCATAAGCCGTGGTGGCTGTCGGCAGAATAGAATAGCACCTCCCTCTTCTTGCTGAGGTGTCGTAAAAGGCGACTAAGGTATCTCTTTAACACCGCAATTCAACCAGGTGTTCAGAGAAGGAAAACTCGACCAAACCTGCATCCTGCTCCCTCCCGATCGTACTGGTTCTCCATTCCATCGGGCCAGAGGGAGCTCGGACGAGAGAGTGCTTTTCTGGCTGCGCGTCCAGTTATGCACTTAAATATCTCCTGCGCAATTGACTGTTTCCGAAAAGTGGCCCTCAATTTTCTTAATCGGCATTGAAACAGTCGCCGTGGCCGAAACCGGCTAGAATATCATCATATCTGGAGACCTTCAGTCGCGGTATATGTGGGCCGACATGACGACGGAAACTATCAATGGATTTTTATCTTTTGATGGTCGCTTTCGTTTTAGGACTACACTGTACTTATCATCAGGTGTAGGTAGTCACTTTGCCGAGCCAGTGTAAAAATATATATATATAAATATACTAACATTGTCAGGCTGCGTTTCCGTGGGCAAGGCGTGCTCAGGCGCGGGGTGGACCGCCGCTCGGGTACGAGATACACAGACCGCCTGGGAAACCAAATCATTTACAATGTCATCATCATCATCATCATCATCAGCTATTTTGAATCCACTGCTGAGAATTAAAAAAAACATATACAGTCAAAACCGTTTATGAGATTTCGTTTAGAACAACATAACGGTTATATTGACACAAATCAAAGAGCACGCCAAAAAAAAATTCTTTGTATTTCGAAAACATCATATTTAGTAGTGAAAATCGATAGTCGTAACAACCGGTGATGTTTTCGAGATACGAAGTCCAATTTGTTTGCCGGGACCTTTGTTCTGGGTCAATATAACCGGTATGTTGTTCTATACGATGTCGCCATAAACGGTTTTGACTTTTTATATTTTTTATTAACACTAGATTTACCGAACCGGCCAAATTGAGCGGTCTTGATTTTTTTCTTTCTTAATATTTTTTAAATTCTATAAAATAACATTTATTTTGCTAATATAAGATATTGATAAATATTATGCAATTAATTTTATTTATAACATAGTAAATTAAACCAATTTCTTAAAAAGATATCACAAAATATATTCAAAATCCTTGTTCATCCACCTCACCAATTGCAAAGCACTGTTATTCTCAAAACTCCGCCATCTACAGATGTTGCGCTCAGTATGATAAATACTTTTATGACAATTATATATTTCACTTGAGTCATAATCATGTCCTTAAGGCTCTATTATTTCCATACTGGAGTCAAATAAATCACATACAAGACTAACACACACACACACATATATTCACTGTTGAGCGACTCAAAACACACTAACAAAATGTAATATGAAAGCATAGATGGGCAAAATGTAATCAGATTAATGAAAATGATTAACGATTACATTTTACGTTTTTTGGCATTAATATGACTGCATTTTGCTCATTTATGTTTTAAACACTACAAAAACCCAGATTGTGTACACATTTATCATTTCTTAATGTTTTAAATGGATTTAATCATGATTACAGAGCAAGAAAGTTAAAATTACGACTACATTTTGTAATCGTTTAACATTAATCAGATTACATTTAGCCCGTCTCTGTATGAAAGTGTAACTTCCTCTGTAGTTTTTTCTATATTTTTCTCTATTTCATGTATAATTGACTTTACGGAATGTCCTGTGAAGCTATTATTAAAATAAATAAATAAATATAAATTCTTCGCTGGTAGATGTAGTGTTAAAGACTTACGTCCTTCTCCCAATCATAGGGGTCCGTGTCCCTGATTCCTCTGCGCTTGCAGCACCGTTCTAGAAGAGACGTCAGCATCGCGTAGTCCGGCGTATCAGCGTACTCCAACTGCTGCACGTGTTCGAGGAACTGCCTCAGCTCTGACGGCAGATGCTTCAGAAGGAGACGGTGGTCGTACTTCTCTTTCATCAGCCCCACCTGAAGAATCAAAATATTTCTTTAATATATATAAATTGTAGTGTGTTCATTAAAATGTTTTTTTTTTCTTTTTGTTAATAAACTAATTTCCTTTTTCCGTACGCGTACTGTTTACTATGAGAGACTGTAAATTATATCAGAATTAAGAAAAAAAACCCAATCAACAAGCTATCTTGTATTATATAACAAACGCCGTTTTTGTAAAAGACGTCTAACTTGCGTGAATATATTTCCATAGATATACGAAATAGCAATAATGAATTAATGAATACTTTTAGATATATTGTAGTTGATAGAAAAAATTGAGCAGACGTATCCAATACTTACATAAATGAAAATAAACAATGAAGATAATGGGACAAACTGTTCTAGTATTTACATAAATAAACAAAAAAAAAATGTGGAAACAATGGAATAAACTATTCCCTTATTTACATAAATAAAAACAAATCATGCAAACAACGGGATAAACTATTCCAGCATTTACATAAATAAAAATAAAGTACTGAAATAATGAAAAAATTATACCAACATTTACATCAATGTAAATAAAGGGACAGGCGATTTCAAGATTTAAAACAAAGGAAATAGAGTGGAAAGTCGACGAGTGGACATCACCCTGTTCCCTGGACCTCACCTGCTCTTTGTCCTTGATCTTGCGCCAGGGCAGCTGCCCGTTGACGAACTCTACCAGCATGTAGAACAGCGACCACAGGTCATCGTGACGGCCCATCTCCTTGTTCTTGTGAGCGTTTATGGAAGCGTAGCGGACAGTTCCTATGGGAAGAAACACTTTCCTTCAATCATCGTAAGAGTAAAAGTTTTTTGAGGTGGTAGGGCTATTGCCGGAATTGGGTCGGGGCCACAGTACATAGATTTAAATACCGTCAAACTGACTCGCTTTGGCTTGTTGCGACTAAAGACCTTCTATCGTGGTATACGTGGGCCGATATGGCAATGGAAGCTTATAGCATATCGACGCCGCTCGTTACGTAGATGTGTTAAAACGCCCTAAGGGTCGTTAGGGTGTTTCGGGACGCACGGGGTAAGTGGATGCGCGCGCGCACGGGATGCTTGCTAATTCAGTCGACTACCGAGACGCAAGGCGAGAGTATGTGCGTGTGCGTCGCAGTTCGGTGTGCCGTAAAGTGCAAATAAACAGTAAAACTCCAAAATCCGTGTTTTTCTACAACCACACCCACGACCACAGGTCATAAGCTGATAATGCATTCTCGTATTATTTTCCGTTTATATCCGTATTATTATCCGTTTTCATACCGCATTATTTTCCGTTTGTCTGCCAAGACTCTATTACTTTTCTTTTGCGTCAAATTAATGACAAATATTGAGGTTTGCAGTCTCTTTGCAACGCAGTCACAAAATACATTCGTTTATACCATGGGTCGGCAAACTTTTCTCTTTTCTTTTCATTTTATAAGGGCCACAAATATTATGATTATATTGGTGCGGGCCACATTTCATCTAATAAACACAAGTTTTATATAAAACTATTTTTTGCATTTTTAACCATATTTGTCGTTACTCTCAATTTTACTGACCGTGATCGCTTGAACTGAATTTCCGGCTTCCGCGCACACAAATCAATGAAATAGAAACTTATTTTTATAAGTGTTTTTAATTAATTGGCTGCGGTGCGGCGTTCTGTGCAACGGCTGTTACTTGCTCGGGCCGCACCGCATTGGCTTGCAGGCCGCTGGTTGCCGACCCCTGGTTTATACCGTTATTTCAACATTTATGCCATATTCGCGCGGGAATCAAAATCTATAGAGTAATTCCCATTTAAGTACATGAAATTTAGCATGAAGCAATGCCTTATATATACAGAGAAAAACACAGGTACACAGAGCAATATTTTTTTCGATTACCATTTTTTTTTTATTTGCCATCGATAAATCGAATGCGACCTTTGTCGACGTATGGAGTCAGCCGATATCCAACGACAATGTTCATCTCTCAATCCATTTTATAATTTCGTTACAGTAATTGCTGCGTGTGAGTTGGCGAGGAAGAAGAAGGGAATCCGGGAACTAACTTACTTATATCGACCCCGGTCCACGGCGCTGGTTCAGGCGTCCACACCACAATTTCACGCGTTGATGGGTTAGCAAAGCGTTCGTGTTTTCACAATTGCATAACACAGAGTTGTAGCGTTATTAGAGATTTTTAAAAGAGTTTATCAAAGCGAGCGCGTTTCAATTTTTCGAAGCATTCGAATCCAGAGAAAGGAAACCGATGAGGAACGTAGGGGGATAAAATGTTGAATGAGTGTTGCCAGTGAAAAAATATATAGAATACTAGCTGACTCGGCAAACGTTGTTCTGCCATATAAATTATAGCAGACCAGCCACGCTTTGCTGTGACTGGTTTTTGAATAATTACTCTATCCAGTCAACGGATAGCGCCATCTTTTAGAATCGGTTGGAGCTAACTGTAAATTATGACTGCTAAATAATAAACAAATAATTTGGAATAAAATAATAATGCGACTATGAATTGAGATGAAAACTATCCTATCTTTTAAATTAGATCAAACTTCACGTGGAGTGTAAATTTAATTAAAATCGGTTTAGTAGTTTAGGAGTCCATCGCGGACAAACATCGTGACAGGAGATTTATATATATTAAGATAAAAGAACATCGAGTATATATAAAATAATAAATAATATAAATGTAAAATAAATAAACGGCGTAAACAGTAATGTTCAATGTATTTCATAGATTATTTTCTAAGGAGCCATCGGTAAGCGAGTCCGATACGCTCTTGGTCATTTTTATAAAAAAAAAAACAATGAACTTTACCTCTAAAGCCCGCAGCCGCTCTGGGAGGCCTCACTTGACCATTGCTTGTGGTGTACTGCCTCGCCAGGCCGAAGTCCAGCATATAAACTTTTCGACAGTTGGACGGGTGACGTCCAATGCTAAAGTTACTCTGAAAACATATTACCATAGCTACATCAGCCGCGGGACACCCACTACCTCCATACACACCCATAGACTTCCCCTAATGTGGTCACTTGTGTAATTTTAAAGTAGCATTTTGATCGAATGCAAAAATTTTCATGATTCCCTGGCATAATTACACCTCAAACAGTTTGTGTATATCCAGTGGCTCATATACCTAGAGACCTTCAGTCGCTGTATATGTAGGCCGACATGACGACGGAGACTATCAACGGATTTTCATCCTTTGTTGGTCGCTTTCGTTTTTGGACTACACTGTAGTTTTACCATCAGATGCTCAGCATGGGAGCGCAAGAAATTTAGTCTAATCTAGAGTTAGTTTGACCCTAGTTCCATTGTAACAATTCTTTCTTTCCACGTGCTATTTATCATATCCAGTGTAACTTCCACTTACTTAATAATCCATTGAGCTATGTCAGTGAAAAAAAATAGATATATATACATCAAGCCATGGGTATTGCCTACAGGTAGTTCTAAGTATTTGTGTATATCCTGTTAACTGGGTATGACGAAATATTTCGTCATACATAAAAGCCTACTGCAATGGGCATGACGGCATTTTTCGTCATGGAAATTATTCGTAATATATATTAAATACTAGCTGACTCGGCAAACATTGTTCTGCCATATAGCAGACCAGCCACGCTTTGCTGTGACTGGTTTTTGAATAATTACTCAATCCAGTCAACGGATAGCGCCATCTTTTAGAATCGGTTTGAGCTAACTGTAAATTATGACTGCTAAATAATAAACAAATAATTTGCAATAAAATAATATTGCGAGTATGAATTGAGATGAAAACTATCCTATCTTTTAAATTAGATCAAACTTCACGTGGTGTGTAAATTTCATTAAACTCGGTTTAGTAGTTTAGGAGTCCATCGCGGACAAACATCGTGACAGGAGATTTATATATATTAAGATTTTAACAAAATAAAAGTCATAAGTTAAAAACGATATTATTTTATTATTTGAGGTGTGATATTACTTATCGCTGCGAACAAAAAGTCCCCATTCTGAAACGAGTTAAGCAATAGCTAATTCCCCGGTTAACAGGTTAATGAAATTTGGGTCTGTATGTTTGTGATTAGATCCAAGACAAGACTCAATGCTATCGAAGGACAAGCATTTTTTATTTAAAAAAAAATGTACTTACAGGTTTAATATCACGATGTAGAAATCCGACTGAGTGAATCGAATCAATTGCTTTGAGTATTTGTAGACCCAACCTGTAATGAATTATAATTATATCAACGCGGGTAGTGAGAAATTCCATGAATAGTGTCATGCCAAGTCTTATATTTTCTATATTTTATCATTTTTTTCATTTAAATACTCTAGAATATTACATAGAATTTTCAGAGAATTACATACATTACCCTAGCCCTAAATAAGCTTGCGCTTTTATTTTGGGTTCTATCAATACATATAATAAATCCTTTCGGCAGCCACCTCTCAGAAGTTTTATAGATACTATGATTTGCAACTTTGGCGTGCAATCCGACGCAAGCTTTAATATTACCTTAACGTGGTTGAGAGAGAGAAAGCGCCCCTCGGCTGAGCCCTCCTGAGTTCGGCCAAGTTCCTGCCTTGAAGCTGCATCACGACGTAATTGAACCGGGCGTTCCTTCCGCACCCGATGAAACGGCAAACGTGCTCCTTACCTGAGTGAGAGAGAGAGACATAACATGAATCTTTCAGCTTGTGTATACCCAGTAACTCATATAACTAGAGACCTGCAGTCGCGGTGTTTTTTTTTACACTGGCTCGACATAGTAACTACAGAGTACCTGATGGTAAGTACAGTGTAGTCCAAAAACGAAAGCGACTATCTAAGGATGAAAATCCACTGATAGTCTACATCGTCATGTCGGCCCACATATACCACGACTGAAGGTCTCTAGTTATATGAGCTACTGGATATACACAAGCTGATCCCGAAACGCGACAAGCCGAAACTGGTCACCATGACGGGCTTTACACCCATGTACTGTGGTCGCGATCCAGACGGGCACCGACGCCCTACCACCTCGCAAACCCCCTCGGTATATGTGGGCCGACATGACGAAGGAGACTATCAACAGATTTTCATCCTTTGATAGTCGCTTTCGTTTTTGGACTACACTGTACTTACCATCAGGTACACTGTAGTCACTATGTCAAAACATTGTAAAAAAAAACCTTACCTCAAAACAGATGACAGACGAAGAAATAAGAAAAATAGGTTTTTAAACAATTTTATGATATTATACATCAAAGGTATATTTTATAACAGATAATGACGTTTTCCTAAGACACTATAGGGCTATATGGTATCGATGTGAACCAAATTAAATTTGATGCAAATAAAATTCAAAGTATTTAGTTTAGTATATACAGGTACGTACCGTAAACCAGAAGTCTAGAAAGAGGTAACAATTAAAATTAATAGAATAGGCCATGATCGTATTTTTTTTTATTTCTTTATTAATTTAAAGGGGTTTTGTCACAGAGTGACCACGTCACCCCCGTACAGGCAAAACACTTATAATTACTTTAAGCCACTTGGTGAAGCGGTTAAGATACATCCACTTCATACCAAAATCCTTCTGTCACTCCATAAGTTACTTGCGAATGATATAAGGATCTGCATCCTTAATCTGTAGTGAAACCGATAGATGTCGCCTTACTACAACCGCTCTGTTTGACGTCATAAAAACGTCATTCGTTACTATATAACAATTGTATGCAACCGCCGCGACGTTGTGTTATCTCCGCTGTTATTTTAAGATATATTTAAACCGCCTTATTATTATAATAAAACCGCCACACGACGTTGTTATTAAAAAGAGAAAAAGGTGTAATTGTGCGAAAGGAAACTTTCTGTGCCCGTGGTCGCTACCGGACCCCTGGAACCTTATCGTGCTGTAGCATATACTGGACGAGCTGCAGACCTACAGGTTAGTGATTCAGATATTCTGGTATATCAGCTGCGATTTATGAAGTGATAAGTTTCCTTAATACTCGTTTTGACCTTATTTTAATTTCTCTTAACCGCCAACCAAGTTACGTTCCCCGCTCATATGGAGGGCTATTTACACGCCTCTCCACCACTGTTGGCGACGCGCTCTATTATTGCTAGTTAGTAATAACCCTAGTATAAAAATGTATGCATGTGTTCAAATATTATATAGTGTTCGGAGGCGAAGCGTACGCGCAGCGGCCCTCTGTGGCATCAATGTTTTTAAAAATCAGTTCGGATAAGGTCACCGACAGGGTGGGTCGCGTCGCGTGCGTAACGCCCCTTTAAATAAGTCGTGCTTGTACTCTGCCTTACTTCCAATATACGTGTTTTAAAATCGTGCACCTCTTGTTTATTTTGGCCGTGCCAAGCGCGCACAGCGGTTACAGTCAACATCAGGTAAAGTGCAACTAACATTTTGCCCTGCTCGGAAAGCGGAGAGGACAAAATGCAGTTGCAAGTTCCCATGATCGTATTATGGAAACAACGTGCAGACGTCGTTGCAGAGTTTTTTTTTTTCGGCATGTCCAACGTTGGTGGCCTGGGAAAGACCTTCACAACAAAACCGGGCTTGGTGGGCGAACGCAGAGGGCGCTCAGCCAGCGAAATTTATGGGTTGGGCGGCTACGCAAGGGTACCCCTGTGGGTACGGACCTCGACTTGGGCGGCCGGCCAGTTGGAAAACGAACCTAACGGTGATCTACTGGCGTTCCGGAAGCGACTGCCTTGAGAAGAAAAGCCGAAAGAAACTCAAGGCTGCATCGGAGTAGTCGTTGCAGAGTGCGCGGACCCATTTGCCTAGATGCAGTAATGAGGAAATGTGGTTTTACAGTACGTTTTTTTGGTATAAAACCCCGACATTTTCCCATTTTCGCCATGTTTGTAATTTCTTTTGTTTTTGTGTGTTGTTTGTATAGCTGCATTTAAATTTCTGGTTTTTTGTTGATTTGTGGCGAAATAAATACTTTTTCATTTCATTTCATTTTACATTAGTATATAAGATATGAAATTGACTCTACAGTGGAAGATCGACTTATAAACGCAACGTTTTGTCTACGTTGCAGATTGGGCTGGTCGAATTTCTTAAATGCATTGATGAGAAAATGAACCGTTACAGAATGTTTTTTCGTAGTTGTTTGTTTGTATGTTTTACATTTATAATACTTTTATTTTTCGTGCCTATGATATGTATAACAAACGTTATTGTAATGTCGATATTCTATCTTGTCCATTTGGCTCCTTTAGAAATTGACGTGAAAAAAATGCCAGTTTGTTTTTTCCTTTGTGTTTGTTTTAGTTTAGCTGGATTTGTTTTTGTGGAAACTTTACTGACTTATGTATCTCTTTTTGTATGTTTTTTTTAGTTCACATATTGTTGTAAATATTTTTAAAAATCCCCATATAGTATATAAGAGATGAAATTAAGAAAATAGTGTAAAATTCACTTTTGCACGCAACGTGTTGAATACATTGCAGATTGCATTGACCTTATAATCTACATGTTGTGATGAAGAAAGGAAACCTTCCAGTAAGTGTTTTCGTAGGAAACTTCAATATAATTCTTAAAAGATAGCATTAGTTATTAGAGGATGATCACTTTATAGACGCAGCAAATTGCACTGATCTGATTTCCTAAATGCAATGATGAGGAAATCAGCGATTACAGTGAGGTTTTGGCGTAAAAAATCCGTTACAGTACTTACGATATAGGAAATTAGTCATACCCTGCAATTTTTTAAGTACGGCGACTTCCATCTTCAGGACCTGCTTCGGCTGCCTCGCTGATTCCACCTTCAGAGCGACCTGTTCCTGGGTGACAAGGTCCAGGCCTTCGTAGATCTCCCCGAATCCACCGCCTCCGATCTTTTTAACCACCTGTTATACACAAAAATTGATTTCTACAGTCATGTAATAAAAGGAAGTTTCACGATCGATCTTTGAAGACTAGATTCCGTAATAGTGGAAACAAGATCCTCAGTGAAGGTTTTAAGGACCTCAAAAAGTGGACCGGTCTAAATTATCGAACTTTAAAGAATACAGCAAGGAATCAGCAGAAGTATTGACGTTATGCAATAGTGTCTGACCGAAAGGTTGGATATTTTTTTTACACCAGCTCGACAAGTGACTACAGTGCAGCTGATGGTAAGTACAGTGTAACCCAAAAACGAAAGCGACCATCAAAGGATGAAAATCCGTCGATAGTTTCCGTTATCATGTCGGCCCACATATACCACGACTGAAGGTCTCTAGGTATATGAGTTACTGGATATACACAAGCTGATCCCGAAACGCGACAGGCCAAAGTGAGTCACTATGAAGGTCTTTACACTTGTGTACTGTGATCACGACCTAGTTCGGGCTGTTCGGGTTTCTGTTCGGAACCGATCATTCGACTAACAGCACAACCTTCGTCAGAAGAGGACGGTTTAAAATCTACGAAAATTTCATTCCAGATTGCCTGAAGATGAATAATATTATAATTATAAAATCTTTTAAATTACAAGTTTACATCTATATCTTCTATAATATAAAAATGAATCGCTAAATGTCTTGATAAGCGCGAAACTCGAGAACGGCTGAACCGATTTGGCTGATTTCTTTTTTGTTGTGTTTGTTGAAGTCTGGGGATGGTTATTACAGAGAGAAAAATTAAAAAAATTGTCTGGAAAAGTCTAAAAACACCACTTTTCTATATTCTCATACAAAAAAATTGTTATAAGTCAATTTGAACTTTAACAACATACTATAAAGGTTAAATGTTAGTGGACGGGTTCCGGGAAGGCAAAACAATTATTGAGTGACGTATAAATATTAATGTCAATATTTGTCAATTTTTATACATATAGCATTAAGGCCAGGTTGCTTCAAACAATTTTCAAAAAACAGCCGACGGGGAAGCTATTAACATTAAAAAAAACAATGTGACTTTGTTTTAGAGAAATAGGGCAGAACAAGGTCTGCCGGGACAGCTAGTTACTGTATAAAAATGCTTTTAGAACTGATTAAAATTACCTTGCAAATTTACAAGAAAAATATAATTACATTTAGAAATAATGTGCGCTTTCGTAACAACTTGTTCAACTTCAGCGCTTACTAGAAACATTCGGCTTTAACCTAAATGGGCCAGATGTTTTTTAGGATCGATACATGACGGTAATAACACGTCTGTTCCAAATGATTAATCAGAAACAGCAGTGACTTTCTAGCGAGTTGACTATTGATTTGTTTGTTAGTTTGCTACCTTATTATTGTTATTGTTCCTTTGTTTGATTTTATATCGTTTTTATAAATAACGTGACATAACATTTATGGACAATTACACACATTAGCCTGACATTAAACTAAGCTTGCGTTTCTACTATGGGTAGTGTACAAATATATACTTATATACATTCAGGAATTGGGACAAACTAATCTGCTCATCACAAAAATGTTTTCGGTACCGAAACTTTAACCCAGGACCTCTAGCATCGCTAGTATGATCACTAAAACTACACTATCAGGCATTTTTTTTTTGTTATAATTTATAGACGAACGCTTGACCTCAATCACACCCGGTGGAAGGTGAAGATGAGTTCGATGATGAACCGCGTCCGCCTAACAAATGCCTATTCACTCTTCTTTTAAAGACTCCCAGGTCATAAGATCGCGGAAACATGGCCGCTGGAAGCATATTCCACTCCTTCGCCATTCGCATGATAAATGTAGAAGCGAATCTTTTCGTGCGAATATAAGGAACATCCACCACATACGGATGGTATCCGACACGATGTCTAGTGGTTTTGTGGTGGAATGGGGCTGGTGGAATCAAAGAATGTAGTTCCTGAGAACACTCTCCACCGTGCAACCGGTAAAAGACCGCGAGGCAGGCAACTCTACGTCGATGCTCTGCATTCTAATTTTTGTCAAAGAGTAGACACCAATAAGTCTACGAGCTCTACGATCAATCGAGTCCAAAGCCGCTGACTGACATTTAGCGGATCCGTCCCAAAGATGACAACAGTACTCGACACCCGACCGCACCTGTGCCTGATACAGGTTAAGAAGTTACGAAGGTGAGAAGAATCGTCTAACCTTAATAAGGATACCCAATTAAAATTAATAAATTATGAAATGAAATGAAATATATTTATTTTCACCACAAACTAACAAAATACTAGAAATTCAAAAGCAACATTTCTGTTACAAGACAACAACATACAAAAACAAAAGAAAAAACAAAAACATGGCGAAAATGGGACCTCCATCAGCTTAAAGCCACAGAGGAAGTCTGCAGCGCTGATTTTCGTGGAGGGCCCCGGTCGTGTTACATCTTACTAAGCAATAAAAAACATAATAAACAAGAAATAGGATACATACAGCTTAAATAATCTTAAATATAAAGTATAATAATAAGTATAGATAATAACAATACACCCACTCAAAAATAAATAATTCGAAAATAAACTATTACATACAATAAACAAATCGACTACAAAATGTATTAGTGACACCATAGCACAAATTACTTTAATTAATATTGAAAAAGTATATGTCATTACGATACAAATTCTACTCCGCAAGTCCTCGTATTTGTACTACTGGTTAAAAAAGAGAGAAATTAGAATAATAAAAATTCAGTGACCTTCCATCGTTCTTTGACGACGTGCCCCGGCTGCAGCAAGTCCTCAGACGCCATCGTGATGTGGTGCGCGCGCCGCGAGGTGTCGCAGCGGGACGCCTCGCGGGACACACGCCCGCCGAAGTTCGGGAGGGTGCGGGACCTGGAACCACATTTTTTTTACATTAACTCTACAAGGTTAGAACATCGCAGAGTCTGCCAAGGGACAATTAAAATCAATTTGTTTATTAACCCCTTGACATACCTTTAAACGCAAAAGTAATGTCACAAACGATGTCTCCCAGACGTCATGATATGTCAATGGGTTAACCCTTTGACGCCCGCGGGCGTGAATTCACGTTATTTATAATTTAGTCATTTTTATACCTTTCTGGATTATTTTTGTCATTGGTAACTTTACCAACGTGTGCTTTATAGAACCAATTGTCTCTAAGGAATTTCACATCACTCGGCTTACGAGAAAAAAAATATTTTTGACACTTTCTTTGGCGCGATCGCGACCGGTGCTGTGTGGTTATCAAGTGTCAGCTATGAGTGGTTATTTTGTGGCGCGGCCACAAAGGGTTAAAATCTTCAAGAGCATTCCGTAGAATGAACGCTACTGTCCGTGCACTGAATGATACCGTATAAGGTGACTAAGGATGCGGCCTGAGTGTTACCGATCGGCGGAGCGTTCTGCGGGCCGGGAAAGCGGTGTGAGAGCATTCACTGAGTGTGCTCAGTACACGCTCAGCGTTTAGCTGATCTGGTGGGGTTTCCATCATGCCATCTGTGTCGTATGTTATTATTGAAAAGTATTTAAACGAAAACTTCTAGCTAAAATATTGTTATGATACAAGACAAGCTCCAAGTGACATTATTAAACAAAGAAAACAATTTGAAGAGATTTTTTACGTTTTTTTAAATTATATTACTTACAGGTGCACGCTAGACCTCAATCGCACCTAGTGGAAGATGAGGATATTATTACTTAACCAATATTCATTATTCTCTAAAAAATATCTATCCATATTTACTTAAATCTTCTGTAAGTCTGTACGTACAGTATTTTAAAACGGATCATCACATAAAAATTACATTTAAAAAATGCCCCTATCGTAAAAATATTAGGAGTGATTTGTCACCTGTTATATAGCAGTGATAAAAAATTATAATTCCATATCGTCAGTTTTAGGGGAAAAAAGTAGCAATATATTCCATGCCCAGTAAATTAATTCAATCATGTTTTGAAAACTTAAACATATTTTACCTCAATAAAGGGTTCGGCTGAACGCGGATCTGGCAAGCGGCTTCTTCTCGCCGCTCTTGCTTCTGAAAGAAGATTAAAAACGGTAAAAAAAAAACTTCATGGTAGAAGTGGAACTTCTTTAACAAACTAATATGCACAATCTCCCAGTAGTTATTTTTCACGTTGAACTGTCTTTAACAAACTGTAGTTTTCTCCATTTCCCTCTAATCAAACATTTATTGAAGTGAAACTTCTATAGAATCGTTGTGATTTCAAACCGGATGCAACGGATTTCGACAATTAAGAGACACAAATACAAAAATTAGTGAGCCAGAGTAAGAGAGCAAATATAGTGTTCCATTTCATTTATTATTTCGACATGCTATACTGTGATAGGTCTGGCGCATTGGGTCCAACAGCAAGAATCGTCGCGCTAATTGCATCCTTGGACGCGAGTTCAAACCTCTAACAAATTAATATGAGAAAAATAGAAGGATGTTATATTTCTTATTTGAGTTTATAATTTCTGCATTTAAAAGTATTTTTGGATAATTGTTTGGACATTCGGGGTGACGTACTATTGAGCTGGGCTACTGGCAGAATCAAGTTGTGATGACCAAATTTTCATTTTCTTTGTTAGTTTTTAAATATTACCATTGTGTAATTGGCACAGCTTGATAATTGTACCGTATGTAAAATATTTGTATGTGCTGTTCAATGGTAGTGAATAAATAAATAAATAAATATGTTAAACCCAAAATTACGACCAAATTTATGTTAAAATCCCCACTTAAAATCATCCGAATTTTATCATAATTCTTTTTGAGAATTCGCGATAAAGTCAGCGTGGTGAGACACAAATACAAAAATTAGTGAGCCAGAGTGAGAGTGCAAATGTCGGTGTGTATTACAGCTTTTTAGTAAGAGGTCAGTTGGTCAGGTGGTGTGTTATTATTTAACAGTGTTGTGAGTATTTTTATATCTTGTTGTGCTAAATAATAAATTTTATAATATGCCGAAAATTAATGCCCAAATGTATCGTCAATATCGGCGCAAAAAAAATGAAATGAAAATTACAAAAATACCAAGAAAAATTTCAACAGAATGTAGTCGCTAGTTTCGTGCGTGTAAAAAACAATTATTGATCAATCAAGATAGATGTTCAAATATAAGTGTTAATAAATTCCAATAAATTATGTAACATATGTTAAATAAAATATCTTTTAAAATAAATCAAAATACTTTCATTTTTAAACAAATAAACTTTGTAATTATCCTACCCTTTTTATATACATTCAACTCATTCTTTTGTCGATTTACTGAAGTTTCACTTCTATCGTGTGTGAATCGCGCACACACACACACACTTTTTTTTACAAAGAAACGTGGGACTCAAATTGATACTTTCATCGCGTATGTAAAGAAGTTTAGCTTTACAACAAAAAAAAACATTACAATGTTCTCATCAACTTCATATCTCGGCATTATTAGTCATTAAGACATGATAATTGAACCGAAGATACATCTTGACCCCCCCCCCCTTTTTTTTGAGCAGAACATAATGCTATTGTGGCCGGGAAAGTCTTACAACTTTACCGGGATAAAGGGATGTGCACTTGAGGTGGCAGCCAGCGAGTTGCGAGTTAGTAAACACCGCCGGGCACGCCTGTGGGTACATACCGCGACTTGGGCGGCTAGTCAATGAAGGAATCTAACGGTAATCTGCTAGCGTCTCGGACGCGTCTACTTTGAGAAGAAACGCTGAAAGAAACTCATAACTGCGTCGGAGTAAAACCCCTCCGTAGGTTTCTTCGTCACATGGGACGATGAGCGGCGAAATCTTTTGGGAGTCGAAGCTGCTCGCGTCCGTAGGCATTACCCTAGTTTCCCTACACGTGACTCCTGGGTGGTGCTAAACGAGCAGCAGCGAGGTGGTAGGGCGTCGGTGCCCGTCTGGATCGCGACCACAGTACATGGGTGTAAAGCCCGTCATGGTGACCAGTTTCGGCTTGACGCGTTTCGGGATCAGCTTGTGTATATCCAGTAGCTCATATACCTAGAGACCTTCAGTCGTGGTATACGAGCCGACATGACGATGTAGACTATCAATGGATTTTCATCATTCGATAGTCGCTTTCGTTTTTGGACTACACTGTACTTACCATCAGGTGCTCTGTAGTCACTATGTCGAGCCAGTGTAAAAAAAAAATATCTGGACCAAAAGATTGGACACACCCTTACCCTGCCATCAGTGGTATCAGTTATACTGAAAGGACAGGACATATGGAGGGCTGTGGCCTTCTGTGAGAATATTATGTCCCAGAAGGAGGCCGCAGAGCGTGAGCGGCACAGAGCTAATTCCACCCGCAGGAGAAGCCGTCGTGCCGCTGGCAATCGGCCCGGCACGTCAATTCTAGCCGATCGGTCCATCCATGACCGTTTGGTTGATACCCTTATGATCGCGGGTGCTCAAGGTGGGGGCCCTGGGCGCCTGGTTAGCGATATATAGAGATTGGTTGAGCGGGAGCACAATCCACCTTAAATTTCGTGAAACTGATGAGGGAAGGTAGCAGCAATGCCTTCCTGCGAGACAGAGCTTAAACCGTACACTGCGCACCGCCTCCCTCTCATCCGGGCAGCAGACTCCTTCAAGTCTACTGCCCGTTTGACTTCTAATTTAACCTATTTGTTTCTGTTTTTTGTTACGTAATTTCCTTTTCACGCACACAAGTTAAAAAAAGATATAACATTTATATTGTTTTTTTTTATCCTGAGTCGACCACACACACCACACCTGATGTTAAGCATGGCACAGTCCAAAAAGACCATCAACAGTCAAGAAAAACGCTTCGATAGTCGCAGCGATTATGCCGGCCTGCACAAATATCTCTTCACATTACGCTTGAAAGACCCCATATCATAGACGGTGAGAACACGCTCGCCGGAAGACCATTCCACAGTCAAACTACATAGCAAAAGAGAACTTCAAAGCCCTAGCCAAGATCTGAGTTACCGTATTGTGGACTCCGTAAAACCGCGCGCGTGAATCCACTATGGAAGGCAGAGGGTGGAACAAGGTTAAATAACTCTTCAGAACACTCGCCGTGATACAAACGAAAATGCACGGTTTTCGGTAATGAAATAGCAATACTGTATTCTCATGTATTACTTTATTAACTAACCACTTAATCTTGCATGCTAGTACTGTCCGACTAAAGGTCGATTTAAAAGAAAAAAGAAAGAAAGAAAAGGTTTATTGAGGCAAAGGAAACAACACACAACGAACATATTTATATAAAAACAACAATGAAAGAATACATAACATCACATCATGTATCCTGTGTGCTGGTACCCATCTCAAAGAGCACTCGGCTCAGCGTATGCTGGGCGACGCTGCACGCGCCATCCAGCGCTGATTTTCAGACAGATTCACACAGATTCACAGATTACAGATTTCTGACCGGAACCGATTAATTGGCTACCAGCACACAACCCCGGTCGTAGCTTTAAAAATCCTAAGTAACACAGTTAGAAACTGATTAAAAGTAAATGAAAAGTAAAAACAACTAACACTAGAAACGCACTGCATTATCTGCAAAACTGTCTGCTCCATGGATTTCATTGTCAATCAAGTAAAACAACGTCCAAGAATTACAAAAGCGTGTCATCAGATTAAAAATGATTTTACTACTGGCATTTTTGAAGTGCTTCCTTCTCTGGATTCCATTTACGGTGAAGTAAGAATATGCGAATTTATCACCTCCCTATTAGGGTTGCCGAATCCGGTTTTGCTACATTATTTTACTGTGTTTGTTGTACTGTAATATAATTTGAGTAATTTGACTGTAGCTAGAATACAGTGGCATTAATCCCATAGTAGCATAAGTTTTTTTAACATTTATCCGCGGCTGTAGTAACTCGGTTAGTGAATTTGGTGGAAGAACTAATTAAAAAAAATCGAATTTGATTTTCCACATTCACTAATTAAACGTAACCAACGCAATATTGAATAAAAAAGAAAAAATAATCATTTTGTACGAAGATAAACCAAAATTGCCAAAACTTTGATTAATGGGGAAGAAAACTTGTTCGACAAAAAAAAAGATTTGCAATTTCACAGGGCTGTCGGGGGTATATTAATGTATAAAAATTCCTAAAAAGTCATGGTCTCTCTAAGAATATTGACGAAAATACATTCGACTTACTAAAACATGGAAAAATTTATGCTTTTCAGATTTTTTCAAGTAGATATTCTGGTTGGTTAAAAAAATTACGTAGTAATGTCTCGATAGGAACTTACGAGAAATTTATTTCAGTTTTAGAAAATGTGCTCCAATTTTCTATGTAGACATAGTTTGCTGAGATATTGATAGTTAAAGACAAATAGGTCTTTTTTCATTAAATTTTGAATATCTCCGCTAAAAGTGTACGTACCCATTATCTAAAAAAAAAAAAACTAAAGCTGAATAAACTGGATATCTATTCCATGTAATTGTTTATCAAAAAAATAATCTGTGCCTGTAGGCCAAACAGACTATAATACTGGATTTTTGTTCTATTTTTTGATATAGCACAAAAACCGTAACTCCAAAAAATTTTTTTGTCCAAAGATCGTAAATCTACTGTCTTGAAGCTTCAAAAAAAATTTTTTTTTTAGATTAGTTATGTGAAAATTTTTCACTGAGGTACATCCCGTCAAAAACCGGGGAGTTTGGATTTTTATTTTGCTCCCTTAATTGTTATATCTAGTTTATATGTACAGAGTGATAATAATTTGACACATACATTCGAAATTTAATTTTATTTGTTCTTAGCTCGAGCTGACAGCCTGTGATTATCAAAGCGGGCAATACATTATTGTGGCCGAGCGGTCACATTTTTTATGTTAAAATATTCCGAAAGTGGCAACCCTAAAGTTAGCGCGTGGAATACTAATTATATTTTATGACTCCATAAAAAAACCGATCTTGACCAATTGTACGGGCAGTAATTTAGTCTACATACAATCTACACTTGAAACCTTTATCCGAAAATACAATACCTCTCTATTGGCCCTGCCAGCGAGATATTGACGTTTAGCGTAGGAATAGGACAATGTACACTCTACGTCAAAGGATCAGTGCTGGATGGTGCGGAGGCGTCGCCCAGCACACCCTGAGCCGAGTGCTGTTTGAGATGAATAGCAGCACACAGGATACATGATGTGATGTTATGTATTATTTTTTCATTGTTGTTTTTATATAAATGTTTGTTGTGTGTTGTTCCCTTCGTCTCAATAAACTTTTCCTTTCTTTATCATTCTAAATATTGTTAAAAATAACTTGGAAACTACACGGATGGTTTCCAGGTTACCTCCCACAGAATCCTACAGACATTATCGATCCTCTGCTCTGTGAAAAACAAAATCAAATCTATCCCTCGCGAATCGTACATTTTTCCGGGATAATTAGTAGCCAATGTGGTAATCTAGGCTATAAGGCTGAGATTTATAGACGTAGTTTTAAGTTAGCTTGGACTTTACAAAACCATTACAATTTAATATAACTGAATGTCAAAGGATTTGGTAAATCACAGATTTTATCAACACGGAAATGGTTCTGCGCATAGATGGGCAAAACGTAATCAGATTAAAAAAAATGATTACGATTACATTTTACGTTTTTTACCATTAATATTAGGTCCTTACATATGAAATTGGCGTTTTGTATGGGAGGAACAAAAAGTCGAATATTTTTTAATATAATATATTTAATTAATCAAAGTATGAACCATTATTTTCTATGCACTTTTGCCATCTCATAGATAGTTCATTGATCCCTTTCCTAAAAATACCAGTCGGACGGGAATCAATAAAATCTTTGAAGGCGATTTGGACTGCCCCATCGGAGTTGAATTTTTTCCCTTGCAAGAAGTTATCCAATTTTCGAAAAAAATGGTAATCTGTTGGAGCAAGGTCCGGGGAGTACGGAGGATGTCTTAGACTTTCCAATTGAAGCTCTTCTAATTTAGTAGCCGTCTGTTGCGCAGTGTGTGGTCTAGCGTTGTCGTGAAGCAGCAGTGGCGTGGAGCGATTGACCAGCCTAGGTTGTTTAGCCGCTAGCTTTTCCATCATGGTTTGCAATTGCTGACAATAGACATCAGCTGTAATAGTCTGGCCAGATTTGAGAAAACTGTAATTAACAATACCGGCACTAGTCCACCAAACGCTTACAAGTAACTTTTTTGGGGTTAATTTTCGCTTGGGGCAGGATTTGGCTGGCTGGCCAGGATCCAACCATTGCGCTGAGCGCTTCCGATTATCGTAAAGAACCCATTTTTCATCACAGGTAATGATTCGGTTTAAAATACCTTCATTATTGTGCTGGTTTAGTAATGTAACGCAGCAGTCGACGCGCGTTTGCCGGTTTGCTTCAGTCAATTCGTGAGGTACCCACCTTTCAAGCTTTTTAATCTTCCCAATTTGCTTCAAGTGAATTAAAACAGTTTTATCACTAACATCGCAGCCTGCAGCTAACTCGGACGTGGTTTGCGATGGATCCGCTTCCACAATAGCCTTCAACTCTTCATTATCAACTTGAGTCTCAGGCCGTCCACGGGGCTTGTTCTGCAGGTCGAAATTTCCAGAACGAAAACGTTGGAACCAAAAACGAACTGTGTTTTCTTTTGCAACACGACTGCCATACACATCATTCACCCTTCGAGTTGTTTCCGCAGCACTAGTGCCACGGCGGAACTCGTACTCGTAAATAATGCGATATTTTAAGTTTTCCATTTTGTAAAATGAGTGACGCAAACAGAAAAAAAACAGAAGAAAAAAACAAATGAATGACGATCATCGAAGCACAAATACATGAGTCTATAGCTGTACAAATTTGAATTTGGAATTCCTTACCAAAGAGGAGAAATTTGTGATTAAAGTGGCCAGTACGAAAAACGCCAATTTCATATGTAAGGACCTAATATAACTGCATTTTGCTAATCTATGTTTAAAACACTACACAATCCCACATTGCATACACATTTATTATTTCTTAATGTTTTAAATGGATTTAATAATGATTACAGAGCTAGAAAATTAAAATTACGACTACATTTTGTAATCGTTAATCATTAATCAGATTACATTTTGCCCATCTCTGGCTCTGCGAATACTATGGCTATACTCAAATTGCTATTTCTTCTTTCGTTTTTGTCAAAACAAATTTATTTAGTTTATTTATTTGCTTTTGTTGTTTACAAACTTGATTAACCTGTCCTTCTGCGTTGTATGTCGTACTAATCGATTGATGCTTTTCCTAGGCCCTTTGCCCTTCAAGACAAAGTAACTTTGGATAAACAAAAACGCTTGTAAAAAGTGAAACATGTATAGAATTAACATAATCTTTCGCTATATAACGTCTTTTTTTTTCGGCATGCCCAACGTTGGTGGCCTGGGAAAGACCTTCACAACAAAACCGGGCTTGGTGGGCGAACGCAGAGGGCGCTCAGCCAGCGAAATTTATGGGTTGGGCGGCTACGCAAGGGCACCCCTGTGGGTACGGACCTCGACTTGGGCGGCCGGCCAGTTGAAAAACGAACCTAACGGTGATCTAGCAGCGTTTCGGAAGCGACTGCCTTGAGAAGAAACGCCGAAAGAAACTCAAGGCTGCGTCGGAGTGAATATATAACGTCGTCACGTTTTATCAGTTTCATACATTTTGCACTTTTATTTGTCGGTATCGTTTATCGAGTGTTACGATGTCAAGGCCCCCTGAACCGCTCAACCGTGATTAAGTAAGAAACAAATAAATTCTTAAATCATTTAAAATATAATTGTGGAATGATCAAACTTCCTTCTCACTCTATTCCTTACTTAAGTAACCGGAAAATTAAAAGAGATCAACTTTTGTTATATTTAAAACTAGCTGCCCCGGCATACGTTGTTCTGCCATATAAATTATTTCTAGTGAATATCTTCTGTATTATAATATATAATTTCGGTCATAGTGGCTTCCACATAAAAGATAGATATATGTTGTTGCGGACTTTTATTTAGAACTATTCAAGACTCCTTGAATATATCCCTCGTCTATAAAATCAGCCTGTATATACTAGCTGTCCCGGCAGACCTTGTTGTGCCCTATTTCTCTAAAACAAAGTCACACTGTTTTTTTTAATGTTAATAGCTTCCCCGTCGGCTGTTTTTTGAAAATTGTTTGAAGGAACCTGGCCTTAATGTTATATGTATAAAAATTGACAAATACTGACATTAATATTTATACGTCACTCAATAATTGTTTTGCCTTCCCGGAACCCGTCCACTAACATTTAAACTTTATAGTATGGTGTTAAAGTTCAAAATGACGATTTTTTTGTATGAGAATACAGAAAAGTGTTATTTTTAGACAGTTGCAGGGAATTTTTAAAATTTTTCTCCCCGTAATAACCTTCCTCAGACTTCATCAAACACAACAAAAAAAAAAAAAAAAATCAGGCAAATCGGTTCAGCCGTTCTCGAGTTTCGCGCTTATCAAGACATTTTGCGATTCATTTTTATATTATAGATATATGTGTATAAAAACCATCCATCCAAACTTTATCAGTGAGATGAAGAAATAAACCTTTATTGAAGATATAAGATATATGCTTTACATCAATTAAAATTACTGTTCGTAAATTCACCTGTGGTTCATGACGTCGAGGTCGCTGCGCCGGAGCAGGTGAACCGGAGCCCTGTGACGCAGTGTCCGCCGATGACGATGACGACTCTGAAATAGTAGATCAATGGAGCACATCCACTAGAGCAACTCAGCGCCGGTTCGCATTATCGCTACAACTATAGATGGCGCTTTCTTGACTGTTGATACTTGTAGTCATTCTTCGACTGGACGACGCTTACCATCAGGTACGATGTGGCCACTGTGTAGAATTAGAATAAAAAAGTGTGTACGCACCGTCCTATATTGGGGTTATTATATATATATATTGATTTTTTTTTTATATTTGCTCGACATAGTGACTACAGAGTACCTGATTGTAAGTACAGTGTAGTCCAAGAACGAAAGCGACCATCAAAGAATGAAAATCCATTAACAGCCTCCGCCGTCATGTCAGCCCGCATATACTACGACTGAATGTCTCTAGGTATATGAGTTACTGGATATACACAAGCTGATACTGAAATGCGACAAGCCAGAGCGAGTCACTATGACGGACTTTACACTTATGTACTGTGGTCATGACCTAGTTCGGGGAATAGACCTACCACCAAAAAAAATTAATAGGGACTGAGTGTTCTGAGAGACAGAGAGAGTGGATGTGTTGTTCTCATGAGCTACTTTCTCTAATCCCACTAGCCCCATTTCATCATGAAATCACTTGACGCCGTAACACGTACGGATACCATCCGTATGTGGTGGATGTTCCTTATATCCACGCGAAGAGATTCGCTTCTACATTCATCATGCGAACAGCTAAGACGTGGAATATGCTTCCAGCGCGCACATTTCCACCATCTTATGATTTAGGAGCCTTTAAGAGAAGAGTAAGAAGGCATTTGTTGGGTGGACGCGGTCCAACATCGCATTGAACATGTGAAAAAGTTATCATTGAATTTGTCTAACTTCCACTACCCATTTTTTTTATGCCCTGCAAAACATTGATCTTACATAAAACCTAGTTAAATTCTGTATTTTTAATTTAATTTTATTGATTTTTTTTATACAGTTCACGCTTGGCTAAAGTTTCAACTTTACAAATTTTATTTTCAAATAAAAAGTGCCTAGTTTTAAAGTTCTGTATTGTTGTATTTCTTGTGGTTTTCGATTTCACAATACTTCTTAAAAATAAACTACTCACAAAAAAAATGCTATAACCACAAATTTACGACTTTCAGGCTTTTTTCTACGCTTGTAGTATAAAATATAGCTGCATTTCAAATTAAATCATTCTAGGTCAACGAAAAATACCCTATAGGTTTAGATTTCCTTGCGAAAAGATCAAAAACTTAAAAAAAATCGACAAAAAAGGTCATATCTTTTGAATACGTTGACATAAAAGTATGATTTTTTTCAGGGCCAGAAGAAAGCACATATTTGACCAGAGGTATTAATTTCAAATTAATGTCTCTACGCGTTACTGAGATAAAGGCCTGGACAGAGAGATGGATACCAAGTGAACTATAAGGGTGCCGTTTTTCCTTTTTAGGTACAGAACCCTTAATAGATACATTGTTCCAAAAACTAGAGGTATAGACAGGCATACAAACTTTTTAAAAACTAGAAACAAGCTTCCGCGTGGCCTTAGCCTCTCCTGATGGAAAGTGACACTGGGGTCGATAATGCAACGCGTGTACCCAACAAATACCGCTGTATCAGGATTCTCTTATTGTAAGATGCTAGAAAAACTGTCATAGGAAGCGAAATCCAGTACTTGGCGGTTCGCAGTATAGAAGAAGAAATGGATTTGGGGCAGCTTACCTGATTTATGGGATTCCTGACGGACCTCTGCCTTGAAAGACGATTGTCTCTCGCAAGTAGGTTCTTGCTCCCTGTAACAATAGAAAATAACATTACTGGTAACTGTCAAAAATCTAAAAACCTACCCGACTCAACTATCTATCTGGCTATAACCTATTCGTTAAAACCAGCCCCATCAGCTTTTAGCTAGATAAGCACAATGGTGTTGTGTTGATCTACCTTAGGCATATAGAGGAAGTAGCGCATAGAATTGAGAGATGATAGAAGGAAATGAAGAAAGTCCAGACACAAGAGTGAAAAACGTTTAATACAGCTCAGTAAAGAGTCAAATAGAAATGAAAGGCACAAATAATAACAACGAGAACACTAAATGTTGCGAGTGAATGATGCGTGGTGTCGTGTCGATCGCGATACCCAGACTAAGGCGAGCGAATGCGGCGCTCGCGTCGCAAAACAGCCGCGCAGTGTATCAGCGCGCGCTGGTGTACAGCGGTGCTCAATCTCCCCGCCCGCTACGTATGATTTCAAAGCACCATACAGTACTAATATGAAGTAGTAGGTTGATAGTAAAGATAGCTATAGTAGGCTACAAGCTCACACACGATTCTTATACTGTAAGTTAGTAAAGAATAGAGAATCCTGTTGCTTCCAAATGATGGTAAAGCAACAGGTGTACGTTACGGTATTATTGTAATATAATTGAAGTCACAAGATACTAAATTTCAAATCGAATAAACCAATGAAATCGATTACATTCCTTGAATGAATAGTAGAGCTGATTATCTTGAAGAAATTATCAGATTTTCTTTTTTCCTTTATCAGACTTTTTTTTTTGTAATCTTTATAAAATCGCTTCATTATTTCAGTTGTTTATTGCGTTCAGTATATTTTTCGATGCTCCAATGCAAAAATGTCACGGAGTTGCCCGTAATTAATCTAAGCCCGTAATCAACAAAAACACTCGGAGTGCTAAGGGTTAAAAACCTAAAATCTGTTTACATACATTCAATGTAACTGGGCAATTACTTACTATAATTTGATATTCATCGCTATAATTAATATCAAGCCGCTGCTCATAACAAAGGGGGAACAATTAAGTTAAATTGCTTTACTCAAATTGTCCTATATTGATAAGTTACATAATTAATTTATCTAAGAAATATAATAATTATGTTTTAGACTTACAATCTACGACCACATTAAGAACAACAATGTAAGCGGTATTTGTTACTGTTCATACCGAAACAAATATCAACACACTAGCTGTAGTGACCCGGTGTCGCTGAGTAAAAATTATTATTTTACCCTTTTCAGGGTTGATATTACAAAAATTGTAAAACACGGACTTTTTATTGCTAACTAAGAAACTAAATATAATTTAATAGTTCAAAATTATTCAATTAAAAGAACATCAATCCCTATTTCACTGTCTTGGGGTCAGGTTATCAAAAATCCACTCTTATCAACCTGCATTATTCACTGGGTGCCGAGGAAGTTGGCTCAGCCTTGTCCTTGGCACTCGGCTGACGGGAGAAGGAACACCCCGGGGGTTTTAGTCGGTGCAAGTCCGACACAAATGGAGGCGGCCCTCGCCGCCACCTGAGGTCCGTAAGGATTTCCCCCGGGTTACCAAAACTACTTCTGTTCAAAATGTTCATTTTGAAATACCATTTTGTTATTGGGAGTCGAAGCTGCTCGCGTCCGTAGGCTTTACCCTAGTTTCCCTACACGTGAGTCCTGAGTGGTGCTAAACGAGCAGCAGCGAGGTGGTAGGGCGTCGGTGCCCGTATGGATCGCGACCACAGTACATGGGTGTAAATCCCGTCATAGTGACCAGTTTCGGCTTGTCGCGTTTCGGGATCAGCTTGTGTATATCCAGTGGCTCATATACCTAGAGACCTTCAGTCGCGGTATATGTGGGCCGACATGACGATGTAGACTATCAATGGATTTTCATCCTTTGATAGTCGCTTTCGTTTTTGGACTACACTGTACTTACCGTCAGGTACTCTGTATTCACTATGTCGTGCCAGAGTAAAAAAAAAACAATAGAAAATTTTCGTAAATTGGAACGCGTCGCTCTCCTATTTAGCATGTACATATAAACAGAAATTGATTTTGCAAGAACACTGATGACCCCAGTATACGGACGAAGTGTTAAGAAAGTACACGTAGTAACTTCCTATTTAAGTATTTCTCGGATATAAATGGTAACAACTAGAACAAGTTTCGACATAAACTTTCGCATTTTATATCACTAATATACGACGACGAAAAAAATGAAAGTTATGTAAAATTATTGGATTTAATGAAGTTTTTTTTTTAAAACAACAAATTCAAATTAAAATCTAATTTAAGCTTTTAGAAAACGTTATTTACATGAAGAGATTTAATTTCACCTATGTGATGATTTAAATCTAATAATCGTTAAAACTGGATAATGTTTCCGTTTAAGACAATAAGTAGAGAATTTAAATAACGTTTTATATAAGTTTAAATTGGTACATAATGAATTGATTAGTTGATTTTTTTGTCGTTATTATAATTTGTATTATAAAATGTTAGCACTGATTATTCAGTGAAAATGTGTAAAACAATATTTTTTACATGATTTAAAGTTATACTTATTTCGTATAGTTTTTATCAACCATACTTCGTATTGTTTTATCTAAAAGTATGATGTCGTTTTTTTTCTTTATCGACAGTTGTATGCTCTTCATGCAGGATCAGAATAAAATAAAACTAAAAAAAATTCCTAACACTGTTCCACTCCTTAAAAATTCCAATGATAAATTACTCTTTAATATTAAAATTATGGCAACATTCGCGTGAACATTATGACAAAGTATTGTGGCATGTTTCAAAGCAATAATTAAAAAAGTATCCATATTAGAAATTTTTTAAGGGTCATTGACTTGAATCAAACCCTTTTAATAGCTAAAAGAGAGCTTCATATAAATTAGCATATTTATAATAGAGTTTTATTGTTCATTAAGCTTTAAGTGTAAATTTCTTGAGAAGTAGTTTACAAATCTGTTCTTTTTTTTATGAAACTTAGCTGTTGACCAGGAAAGCTCTTTACAAATGCACCAGGCGAGAAGGGCAAACATTTAAGATGCTCAGCCTTCAAGTTATGGCTTGAGTGGCAACGCAAGGTCACCCCTGTGGGTATGGACCTCGACTCTGGCACCCAGCCAAGGAAATAACCCAACGGTGATGATCTACTAGCGTTTCCGATGCAACTACCTTGAAAAGATATGCAGAAAGAAACTCAAAGTAATGTCGAAGGGGTCTGTTTACCTATCATTATGTTTTATTTATTAGCTAAAGCCCAGTAGCTGTTTGCTGGGTTTTACAATGTTCAAGAAACAAAAAATCGACAATTTAAAGTCAGAGGCATACACTGAGTGTTGAAATTACAATACTGTTTTTTAATCTTATCCTATACATGTGCTATAAATATAAAATCTTGCTTCTAGTGAAAAGATTCCGTATACAGGGACACCTATTGAAAGAAAGCAAAAAGGGACAGCACACAGCATACATTTAAATATTACTAGCTGATCTAGCAAATGTTGTTCTGCCATATAAATTATTTCTAATAAGGAATAGAATATAATTCCATAGTATATTAATTTGGACTATCTCCTAAAGCTTAGCCAGCGTTTGCCATTTAAGCACACAAAAATATGTTTGCCAAAAAAATTATAAAAAAATTGACATAATAAGCTATATTCCTTGATTACATTCACTTTGAAATAGATTTAAACTGCAGACATCAGTATTGGATATTAATTGATATATGCAAATGTTCTTCAGGCAGTAGATTTGAGGGAGTCTGCTGCCTGGATGACAGGGAGGCGGTGCTCGGTGTCCAGTGCGCCGCCTGAGAGAGCGGTTTTGGAGGGGTGGGCTTTACTCCTTGGCTTCCCAGAGAGGTAGCCGCAACAAAGCTTCTTGTTCCCTGGGCGTCTGTATAAATTTGGCTTCTCAGGCCCGGGTGGAGCACACAGAGGGACATCCCGGGGGTTTATAATCAGTAGGAGTCTGACACACCGAGGTCGCTGCCCTCACAGTGGCCCTGATGGTCCTATTCAGGATTTCCCTCCTCCAGGATCCAAAAAAAAATGAAAATGTTCTTGAGAAAAAGGATCTAAACAGACACACAACAATGTGTTCTCATAAAGGTTGGTATATTTTCTTTTGAGGTACAGTACCTAAAAATAATTGTAATGATTATTATTACTAACTCTTGAATGACTGTTAATTGATGTAATTTGTAGCCATTCATAGCCACTTACCATTACACAGGATGTAAACTTGTTAGTTGTGTAATATTGGTATTAAAAGACATCAAAGTATTTCAATTTATTACAGAATTTTCTACAGTTTCTCTTTTATCAGGGTCAAGTGTTCAATACATTTTTTTTACTGTTTGTGCAATTTATGTTCTTAAGAATAGAAACTTCATTTTATATTTCTCCTAAAATTGTGTGTAACATTTTTTTAATAATAAATATATCATATGTAAAAATGAAATAAACAAACTATTAATTTTTGCAGTAAAGAATTGAGTCACAGCCAGCACAGTGTATAACATGACAATTACTAAGGCAAGTTGAGATTTATTATACTCCAATTAATTATAATTAATTAAATAAATCTAATTCTCAAAAAATAGCATTAATAAAAAGTTAACATAATTAGATATGCATACTTTTGCTACTTATTTTGAGTTTAAAACCTTTTAAAAATAAAAAAATCACACCTTATGATTTATTTTTAAATAATGAATTCCTACAGCCAACCCTTGAGTCCAAGATTTTATTTTAATATTTATAATAAAAAAATAAATCTAAGAACATCTTTATAACCATATAATGATTTTTTTTTGACATAATTCTTAATAGTTTTATTTCTAAGATAAAATACAATTTTCTTTTGCTAATAACTTAAAAGTTATTAAAATGGACCTAGTCTAGTAGAAATGGATCTCTTGGAATTGGATCCTTGTTTGTTATATTCTTAATAATATATCTTTCTAACCCCCAATCAAGAAAAAGCAAAAATTTCTCAAGTTTAACATTATACTAAAATTACTTTTTTGTTTTTTTTTTATTTTTTAAATAAATTACAAAGCCAGTTAATATATGCAGCCTTACCAATTTAAATATAGGTATAATATATTTATATAAATTTAGAGTAATATATGAATGTAGTATAGCGATAACTACTCCAATTAATTTGCAAAACAGTGCTAAAAAACGTCTGTACAAGTTTTTTTAATGAGAAGACGTGCAGGAAAAACTAAAATTAAACGACACTGTGCGAGAGAGGAGCAAGTATATTTATTAATAACCCGACCATATTGAAATTACAGTACCGTCTGATAACACCGCATGATTACGTCACTACTAAATGCGGCCGGGTTATAACAGGAACGAGATGAGTATACTACAGCTATCCCACCCACTAATAATCGATTTTTAGTCCCAGACGGCGATATTAATTGTTATGTATCGTGCCATATAAAACTTATAACCTTTATCTAAATCTTATAATAAAATAATTGCTTTAATTAAAAACAATAAGAATATTAACTTACCAAAGAAAATTATGGTGTCGATAAATTGACAAGGAACAAAATTAGAATCTTCCAATATACACACAATAAGCACTATTCTAGGATTTTATTCTGACAAATGTGAACTTTGAAAGTTAATAAACGTGTACATTTGCATTCATAGCTAGCGGCGACTTATATTCTTTTATATTTCCCGTGATTTTAACTGGGCAAGCAACATCGATCGCGTAGCCATGACAGATTCGGTTTTCACTGCATGAAGTTGCCGCGACTGTCAGCTGACGGACGATCTATTTTTTTTTTTTCGTATTGTCGCGCTGAAGTCAGCTGTGTGTCAGCTTGTCTCTAAGGTCGATGACCTTTGCGATACAGAATTAGGACTCGCAAATGCATTTTCGCATCTCATTTTTTATAATTATGGTCTCCTTAAACTAACAGGAAATTCAGAATATGAGGTAGTGATTTTAAGAAACTCATTTCTTGGGATATCTGTCAACAAATCTGGCATATTGCGTACGCCATCTGTGAAATATTTCAGCAATTACTTACGTTACAAAGTTAGAGTTCGGCAAAGGGTAAAGTAATATAGTAAGGGTTCAGCATGTTACTAATATTTGATCTTTATGAAATTCTGGGAATATAAAATATACATTATTTTATATTTTTATACATAAGACACACTAGTTATTTATTTCGAATACAAAATTGCTGGGAAAGCTATTAAAGAAATAAAACAATATTAAACTTATTAGAAGACAACTTTTAACAGAAGCAAAGTAGGCGTTTTTCTAGCATTTATTAAAAATTTAGCTAAATCTTAAAATTATTAACAATTTTCACACTAAGAATGTTGGTTCTGATTGTGATAGTTAATTTTTTTACACTGGTGCGACGAAGTGACTACAGTACACCTAAAGATAAGTACAGAATAGTCCAAAAAAAAAATATCACGACCGAAGGTCTCTAGGTATATCAGTTACTTGATGTACACAAGCTGATACCAAAACGATTTTTTACCATTAATATGACTGCATTTTGCTCATTTATGTTTTAAACACTACAAAATCACAGATTGTATACACATTTATGATTTCTTAATGTTTTAAATGGATTTAATCACGATGACAGGACAAGAAAAGTAAAATTACGACTACATTTTGTATTCGTTAATCATTAATCAGATTACATTTTGCCCATCTCGGGACAAGGCATAGCGAGTCACTTTGACGGTCTTTACACTCCTGTACTATGGTCATTTTTTATCTGGGCATGAAGCATTAACTACACCATTCCTGCTGGTTAGAATAATGCAGTCCAAAAAGCGACGACCATCAACAGTTAAGAAAAACCCATCGGTAGTCGTAGCTATCATGCCGGCCTGCACAAATATCTCTCGCAAGTAAATGCTGGAACAATATACCTCCACCTATAAGATCTTCGTTGAGTATTTATGCTTTTAAAAATAAATTGAAAAAATATTTGCTTGAATCTCAAATTAAATACGAAAAAGTAACTTTAGATATTTCTGTAATTTGACTTGATATTTTATGGAACAGCCTGTATGTATGTAAATGTATTTTATTATCAATCTACCCTATCTCTATTATATTTTATTTAGTATTCTACATTTTTCTATGCTACTTAAAAGTATTCTATGTATTTATTGTCATACTTATTTGTTGTGCGTTATAACTTATAAGGTATGTTTTTGTATATTTGGTCCTAATATTTAAATAGCACCGTGACGTCCGCGCAATCGATTCCCCTGAGCGTCGGCTGAAAATCAGCGCTGGATGGCGCGTGCAGCGTCGCCCAGCATACGCTGAGCTGAGTGCTCTTTGAGATGGGTAGCAGCACACAGGATACATGATGTGATGTTATGTTTTCTTTCATTGTTGTTTTTTTTTTATATAAATATGTTTGTTGTGTGTTGTTATCTTTTTGGCTCAATAAACTTTTTCTTTCTTTTTCTTTTTTTTTTTCTCTTTACGCTGCGTTTATAGGACCCCATATCATATGATGGTGGGCACACGCTCGCCGGAAGACCATTCCACAGCCCAACGACACGGCCAAAGTAAGGCTGACATTTATAAAAACAATTTAAAGTTTGCTTAGACTAAAACAATTTATATTACTCAATGGATGCCAAATTTGGTAAGTCACCGATTTTGTCAACATGGACTTGGCTCTGCGAATACTATGGCTATACTCAAGTTCCTATTATACATTCAGTTTTTTTTTTGTCAAAACGAATTAACTTTTTGAGAACTTTGTTAAGCAAAGTCGAAATAGTAATATCGGTGTTCAGAAGTTTAACAAAAACAACACTTCTCGTATATCATTTATTCCCATTTCCTTACATTAGCTATAATATTAACCAGACTCATATTCCTTGTGTATAATCCTTCCTTATATTTTAGTAATATCCTTACATAATAACTATGGCCAGGCGTACGTCTTTACTGTACGAGTGCCACCCTTATGAATGCCCGTCATCCAGACGACGTTATTCCGTTAAGCATTCTAATCCAAAAAAAAAAATAAACATACTCTCTGTTGATTCTTATAAATATTTAAAAATGTAACCAAAGCGAATTCGATAATATTTCTAGGATATCATCTTTTAGCTTTGTTAAGCATTATAATCAAAAGAATAATAAACATACTCTCAATTGATTCTTATAAATATTTAAAAATGTAATCAAACCGAATTCGATAATAATTCTAGGATATCATGTTTTAGCTTTGATCTCACAAAAGACAAACGGAAACTAATGGCACTGTTTCTAAAATATTACCTTACAATAGGATCTATAAATCTCAGCCAAAGAGTTAGAAAACTTCTTAGCCCTAGCCGGATGTGAGTTACCGTATAGCTGTTACCTCGTAACCCGCGCACGTGGATCCACTATGGAAGAGAGAGGTTAGGCCAAAGTTAGACACAAGGTTTTACCACAGTACATGGGTGTAAAGCCCGTCATAGTGACCAGTTTCAGCTTGTCGCGTTTCGGGGTCAGCTTGTGTATATCCAGTAGCTCATATACCTAGAGACCTTCAGTCGCGGTATATGTGGGCCGACATGACGATGTAGACTATCAACGGATTTTCATCCTTTGATAGTCGCTTTCGTTTTTGGACTACACTGTACTTACCATCAGGTACTCTGTAGTCACTATGTCGAGCCAGTGTAAAAAAAAGACAGCTGTTCAAAACACCCGCCATGATACAGTCGGACCGGTGCGTTTATGCTCTGAGTCGCAGTTTTACTCCGAAACAGCCCCTAGTTTCTTTCGGCGTTTTATCTCAAGGTAGTCGCTTCCGAAACGCTAGTAGATCAACGTTAGGTTTCGTATTTTAGCTGGCAGTCCAAATCCAGGTTCGTATCTACAGGAGTGCCCTTGCATTGCCCACCAACCCATAAATTTGCCGGCTGAGCACCTCAGTGTTCGCCCTCTTGCCTGGTTTAGTTATGAAGGTCTATCTATATTAAATCAAAACATTTTTTCTAATAAGGCCGAATGACCACTTACCATGGGATGGAGTGCGCCCAGTCCAATTGGACCCTTCTCGGAGCTACTAGAGACATTTTATCCGGTTCAATTTTCTTGGTTAATTTCACAGTATCTAGTAAAGCTTAGCAAAATACAGGATGCTCTACAATCTCAACCACAACCCATGATTTTCACTATTTTTGTTAATTCTTCTTTACTTTTCAGTGATTATTTTAGAACTCTCTATAATTTTACGCGTATCTCATTTCGTTTCCTTTCAGTAATGATGTACTCTTGCTGCATGTAGTTAATTTATATATTTTTATCAATTTGACGATGTTGCGTACCTGTAACAAAAATAATACTATCAGATGTTGTTATTTTTTGGTTCAATGGAGCTAATTTTTAAAGAAGACTTGAAAATATTTTTGAATCTCCTTTCGGGCATCACGTAGACAAGATTTGTCTATCTCATTTGGTAAACGGAAACTCCAATTGTGACATTTGTCTTGTTTCGACGATTCTGAAACGTTGGTATTCGCAAATTATTGCCTTTTTCCACGAAGTTTGCAATATCACTGTGTTAGTTACATAAATGTGACTTTTATAATTTTTTATTAGTTATAATTCTGTAGCAGTTATATAACGAGTACAGTTACATAACATTGATAACAGTGGCGTCCATTCCATAGAACCAAAAAAGGCATTATCTTATAATACTTTGGCATTTAACACATATTTTGATTCGAAATTCGATTCAATTTTGATTTTGAAACCCTTATTATGATAATTAACAGATTTTAAGTCAATATATTTATTAAAACACCAAATATAATAAAATAATGCTTTTTTGCTTTATATGGGATGCACGCCTCTGCGTAATAATTATATAATAGAGACATTTTTATGACGATATAGTTATTTAACGGTAACTGCTATATAAACGATGATATTTTTATAACTGTGACAGTTAAAAATTGGCGATATCACTACGATAGCGATATTAATGTAAGTGATATCATCGTGACAGCGGTGTATTTGACTTTGGTATTTAGGACCAGAGATGGGCAAAAAGTAATCTGATTAATGATAAACGATTACAAAATGTAGTCGTAATTTTAATTTTCTTGCTCTGTAATCATGATTAAATTCATTTAAAAAATTAAGAAATCATAAATGTGTATACAATCTGGGATTTTGTAGTGTTTAGAACATAAATGAGCAAAATGCAATCATATTAATGGTAAAAAAAAATGTAATCGTTAATCATTTTCATTAATCTAATTACATTATGCCCAACTATGTTTGGGACCTTTCTATTTAGCTCCGTTACTAATATAATAAATATTTATTAAATGGCAAATTAATTGATAATTAAAACAAAACAATATTACTATTGGCAGCTTAAATCGAGGTCAATACCCCACAATGATATTCCTGTGTTGCCACAAACCCATAAAATTCTCTGCCTGAGCACTCGAAGTGTGCGCCTCTCTTGCTCGGTGAAATTGTGAAGACCCTCCTAACCTAAAACCATGGCTTGTGGTGTCCACAAATATACTGCCAGAAGGCGCCGTTTATAGGACGTTCAATCCGTTTCAATGATAAGTGTTTAGACGAGCCAATGAGTGAGTAAATACGTTTAATTTTACAACCGATCGGTGTACTAACCCTGTTTATTTCGAAGCAGGTCATGGTCGACTGTTTCAAGCAAATCCTGGCAGTAGCCAGCCACTCAATATTGAAGTTTACGTTGTAATTCGTAAACAATTGCGGCCTGTTTTAGCGCTAATATTCTGATTGTTTTGTGTATTAATAAAATTATCGGAATATCCAAAATATTATTCAAAAGCATTTATAACATTCAAATGTTTTTTTTTTCCTTACCATAATTGATTTTTATACTGTTACTAGCTAAACAAACGTTGTTTTGCCATATAAGTTATTTCTAGATGATAATTGATCAGTTGTCGAGCGGGATGAAAAATGATTAAATTACTAAAATGGCTATTAAAAAATAAGGGTTGGTGATAAAAAGGGTCAAAATTTAGTGTTGTATATACAAACAAAAATATTATTAAAAATACTTTTAATGCCACATTATAGAAAAATAAAAACAAATATTTTTGTCCAAAAATTAAAGAAAAAAATATTAAGGGTGAACAACCCTTAACACTTAGGGGTATGAGAAATAGATAGTAGCCGATTCTCAGACCTACTGAGTATACATATAAAATTTGGTAAAAATCGGTAAAGCCGTTTCGGAGGAGTAAGGTAACTAACATTGTGACACGAGAATTTATATATACTCTAGACGCAGAAATTAAAGGATAATTTTAATTCTTTGATGGTCGCTTTCATTTTTTGACTACACTGTACTTACCATCGGGTACTCTGTAGTCACTATGTCGAGTTAGCGTAGAAAAAAGACGCACGGGCCAACCCGTACATACATCCACAAAAACAAGCGCGCGCACACTCACATATGGGAAAAATAAACAATTAAAAATCATTTTATTTTATAAAAGTTTTTGTTAAAAAACCATGAATATTATTAAAAAAAACACTTTAAACTTAAATAAAACCTTAAATAACGAAAAATGGTCCATTGAGTTGATTTTTCACAAAACCTCTAAATAAAACATTCGGTAAAGAAGAGAACAAAGTCGTTGCTCTTCGAATCTTCAAAGAGTTTTTTCAAGACACCTTAGGGTTTAAAACTTATGGACGGAATTCTTCCTTAACCCATTGTATGCAAAGTTATTTCAAGTTATCCAAATATCCTCGTATTTGCGATTTTTTACCTTATCTACAGTTAGCATTTTCTTTAAAAAAAGTAATGTTTTTACCAAAAAATATAATTTTATCTTATAGAGAATGTTTTGTAATTTATAAAACCCTGCTTCGATTTTCTGTCCAATCATTACTACTCAAGTAATCGATTGTCAAAGTCAATAAGGACTTTTTTGCTTTGATCAACAATAACTCAGGATTAAGTCATCGTAGAAGGCTCGTAGGTAAAGCAAATAAAAGGGAATTAGATTATCTAAAAGAGTATTAAAATAAGATAATTGAATAAAAAAAATTAAAGTCCATAGATCATTTTGAAAACGAGGAAAATTTTTAAAACTTTTTCTACCTGTATTTTTCTTAAGATTACTCAAAAACCCTACGCGTAAGTTATATTAACATTTGAAACTGAAAACTAGAAACTTTAAGCTGTAGCCTTCTACTTTTAAAACATCTGTACGACCATTTCCCTCAAAATAACAGCCTCTTGAAAATCACCTAAAAATTGGGGACCTTTTTTAATATCCTTTAATTTCTGAGCCTAGTATATATGTATATAGTAGAGATAATTTGTCTTAAAAAAACCTAAACAATAAAAGCCGTTGCTGTGAGATAATCGGTATACCGATTCGCTGATGACGCAAATCGATCTAGACAGATTGACGGCGATACTCAGTTTGTGGTCGAACTCATTCCGTTTGTTTACATCTTCGAACGTACTCCGTGTTTCAAAGCACACCGTGAGCCATAATACTTATGCAAAGTGTACTGGTTCTCTGGAATATCTAAGTAGAAATAAATTCGCTATGGTGACTTTTTTTTTTTTTGTTAACCCGCTGGATATCCCTTCGGATTTCAGGGGAGTGGTGAGGGCCACTCCGCCGGTGTGTCAGACTTGCACCGACTAAAACCACCGGGGTGCCAACTATGTCCTCTCTTCTCCTTCGCCGGGCCTGGGTATCCGTATTCTTCCTACGGACCCGGCAAGCGACTGGCCTTGGCAAGCCTCCTCTCTCGGAGGGGGTCAGTTGTTACCCCCTCACTAGCTCTCGATGAGGCGTCATGTGGACACCAGGGGTGTTACGGAGCTTCGACTCTGACTCCGATAAGTCGGAACTTCCGATCGTTATTACACCTTCGGTTCCGACTTCGGTTCCGAAACTTTTTAATCGGAGGTATTCATCGGAGGTCACCACCACTATTGTAGTCAATTTATTTGATTTAATTTTATATGTAATCAAACAATCAGTGCTACTTAATTCAAAGATCTCATTTATTAAAGTTTAGATTACAAAAATATGATTAAAATTATTAAATTTAGAATTAAATGTACATTTTAATTTATTACTAAAAGTTTTATTTTATTTTACATTTACATTAATTTAAATAGAAATTAACACAAAAACAACACTGCAGCAAATTTGATTTAATTTGTGCATTCTTAATGGAAAAATGTTAATAAAAAACATAGCAATTTTTGTTTTCATTGTCTGTGTATGTGTAAATTTATCACTTTCTAATTAAAAAGGTTCACTGAATAATGTTTTTATTTGTCCCTTAATAAAACTATTTTATTCTGCCGTCACTTACGACTGACATTGCCTCCGACTCCGATTCCGACTCCGATAAATCAAATTTAAAAACTCCGACTCCGACTTCGGTTCCGATAAAACTGCCTCCGTTACATCTTTAGTGGGCACATACGATGCCTTGTCCTCTCTGCCGGACGGCGGACGCTCTCTACGCCCAACGCCCGGCCTGTGTCAGGAGGGGAGCACGCCTCCGTTATGCTGATCTAACATAACCCAGGCAAGAATAAACAGTATGTAATAAAAACCCTGTCCAAGCCGTGAAACAAAACTCGGTATTAATATATTTTTTATTCTATTATCCAATTCACTTCCGACATTGATCGCAGTCCTTATTCACATTTTTTTTAACACCGGCGCAGTAACATCATCACATCTGATGGTAAGCATGGTACGGTCCAAAAAAGCAACGAGTATCAACAGTTAGGAAAAATGCATCGGTAGTCGCAGCGGTCATGCCGGCCTGCACAAATATCTCTTCACGCTACATTTATGGGACCCCGTATCATAGGACGGTGGGAACACGCTCGACGGAAGATCATTCCACAGCGCAATGACACAGCAAAAATAAGAGTTAGAAAACTTCTTAGATATAAGCATGGATCGGCAAAATGTAATCAGATTAATGAAAATGATTAACGATTACGTTTTTTACCATTAATATGACTGCATTTTGCTCATTTATGTTTTAAACACGACAAAATCCCAGATTGTATACACATTTATGATTTCTTAATGTTTTAAATGGATTTAAGGGGGGAAACCGGTTCAGGAGGGCGAAATTTTGGTGTTTTTCAAGAATTTTTTGAACAATGAAGAAATAATCACAAATTGTTTAAATTTAGAGGGTATTTTATTTATATTTTTAAATACAATTTAAAAAATTTTTAGGCTATTTCCGCTGGAAATAGTGGCGTTAAAGCCTGCTGTCCATGGACGATCGCCATCCGAGTGTCTTGCTGGTGGGAATTCCTGATGTTGCAATTTTTGTCTGAAATCAACGGATTTTTTTTATTATTAACAACATATTTCCTAAGAATATGAACCTAATTGTGATAAAAAATATTGAAAATTGCATGTTTTTGAGGCGCTCGAATGCAATGTCACTTTTTCATACCATATTTTTTCATCTATTTTGCTTAGAAAACAATATTTTTAATAAGAATATAATCCCAGAATTAGGTTCATATAAATTAGAATTGAATAAAGAAAAACTCCAAAAATTTTTATAACGATTGGTCAATAACTTTTTAAGCTAGAATGCCCACAAGATGAAAAAAAACTGGTTTCGAGAAAAACGCGTTTGAAATATAATGTAGCGAAAACGAGAAATTCAAAGCAATAATTAATTATATAAACTTCTTACCATTTAATCAGCTATTCCAGCACCATATAGCAATCGCTCTGATAGTTCGTACGCTTCATTTTGGGCTTGCATCCCCACTTGACGAGCTATACGAGCTTCCTTTGTCTCCAACGTGGTGCGTCTATTCTGTCTCGTTACGCGCTGACTATTCGTGTTCTCGGCAAAATTGAAGCTCTGCGATCCAACTATGAGTTGTAATTGGTTCATCACCATTAGAAGGGCTGAATGTCCTTCATTAAATAATGCAGTAGCCAAGAATGCTGCAACTTCGACTATTTTACGAAAAAGGGTCCCTAAGCGACCGCTCCGTTCTAACTACCGCGCGCTACGGTGCTAAACTGTCGAGCGGTCACTTAAGTGCTCATAGCATTGGGAATAATGCGAATTTAGCTTTAAAATTTTTACCACATATTCTTGAGTAGTTATACTGACAATTTATGCAATAAAAAAATCGATTTTTTTTGATCGATCTAAACCGGTTTCCCTCCTTAATCATGACTACAGAGTAAGAAAATTAAAATTACGACTACATTTTGTAATCGTTAATAATTAATCAGATTACATTTTGCCCATCTCTGGATACAGACAGTTTTTGAGATTGTCTTATTCTCGCATAGTATTAATATTAGATTATATTTACTTGATACATCTATATGTTCTTGAGAAAAGTCTTGATAGACAGACATGACGGAGGTCCTATAAGGGTTCCGTTGTTCCTTTTAAGGCACGGAACCCTAATAATGTCGAAAATAATCTATACTAATACTATAAAGCTGAAGAGTTTGTTTGTTTGAACGCGTTAATCTCAGGAACCACTGGTTCGAATTGAAAAATTCTTTTTGTGTTGAATAGACCATTTATCGAGGAAGGCTTTAGGCTATATAACATCACGATGCAATTATTAGGAGTGAAGAAATAATGGAAAATGTGAAAAAACGGGGAAAATTATTCATCCTTGAGGGCTTCCATGGCGTGCGCTGCGAAAACGGTTCAAGATACCAAAAATATATGTATGAAAGATGTGTTAAGAGTTGTATCAACGTAATAATAGTAATCTTTATCCAAATAAATGTGTTGTTGATTAAGAGTATTTAATTGTGAACAAAATTGTCTGTGACATCACTTAATTTCAATGAACATCTTAGAAGATATTACAAAACCTTATATAGCAAAACAACGTTTGCCGGATCAGCTAGTATCATATGAAAGTGAGTGTAAGATAGTAACGAGGCTGCCTGAGACTTACCTACTCAAAACAAATAAAGGTAGTTCTCAGGTCCGAAGTGCGCGGGAGAGGCAAGAATACATGAAGGGATTAATTAATGTTAAGGAAGCGACAGAGGTTTACAAAAATAGAGAGAAGTGTTATATAGATGTAATATCGGTGTTCAGAAGTCTAACAAAACAACTGTTCTCGTATATCATTTATTCCCATTTCCTTACGTTAGCTATAATATTAACCAGACTCATATTCCTTGTGTATAATCCTTCCTTAGCTGAGTGCTCTTTGAGATGGGTAACAGCACACAGGATACATGATGTGATGTTATGTATTCTTTCATTGTTGTTTTTTTATATAAATATGTTTGTTGTGTGTTGTTATCTTTTGGCTCAATAAACTTTTTCTTTCTTTCTTTCTTTTTCTTTCTTTCTTTCCTTATATTTTAGTAATATTCTTATATAATAACTATGGCCAGGCGTACGTCTTTACTGTACGAGTGCCACCCTTATGAATGCCCGTCATCCAGACGACGTTATTCCGTTAAGCATTATAATCCAAAAAAATTATAAACATACTCTCTGTTGATTCTTATAAATATTTAAAAATGTAATCAAACCGAATTCGATAATAATTGTAGGATATCATATTTTAGCTTTGATCTCACAAAAGACAAACGGAAACTAATGGTACTGTTTGTAAAATACACCTTACAGATGAAAATGAAAACGCATTTTGTCCAAACACGCGAGCGTTGTTTCTTGTTGGACATTATCTCTGAAATAATGAGTTTCACGAGTGGAATCGTGTTTTTCCTGACGTATTAGTATTTTGGTAGCCTGTGGGCGTCACCTGGCTGGTGGTTGGGTGAAATACTAAAATACACAACAGAACTGTCCGTCCTAAATATTTATACTCTGTCCCAGTTACATTGACTCCGTGTTGATGTGCTTTTGACCAGTAGCGTTCATTCCATACATGCATGAAAGCATTGCATGCCCTTACGATAAGTAAGGCTGGAATATATTGATTTAATTTAAACAAAAAAGGATCCCTTTATATTCATATCTATTATATTTTCACGCCATCTATCTTCCCTATAAAAGTAATATAATTTTAAATATAATTATATAATATTCCCATTGATTATGTGAATCTGCCTATCTTATCCAAATACCCTATGCACGCTCCTGCTTTTGACGTGAGTTTATTCATTCTATTAATTTTTTGTTGTGACTGTGGTCTTGGATAAGCAATCGGTATCCATGAGCGACAATTTGAGTGGTAGTTGGTTCATATCGCGCCACGTATCTCTGGGTTTTTCCAAACTAAGTACAGATTTAGATACCACATGGCCATCGGTGAAAGAAAATATCCTGAGGAAGCCCGCATGGCGTCTAATAAAAATGGCATGTATACTAGTACTGTGAGATCGGCGCTCTGCTGCTCTACTGGTCACGTTGGGCACGACATATAAGCGCAAAGTGAATGATATTTATTTAATAATCGATTAGTTACAAGTAGTCTATTTTATTTATTTTTACTTATTCTTTTGCTCTTATTTTAGCTAATACATTTTGTAGTCGATTTGTTTATTGTATGTAATAGTTTATTTTGATATTGTTTATTTTTGAGTGGGTGTGTTTGCTATTACTTAAACTTATTATTATTATTATTATATATATACAATATAGTTACATTTTAAAATAAATACATATAAAAAAAAAACATATAAATTTTAAAATATAAAAATATGTAGACCTACAGGGGCGAGGCCTAAGGCCCAAGCCACCGGTAGTTAGGAGCTCAGAGTGAGGAACCTCCTAACAATGCGTGCCGTATCGAGTAGAACTGCCTTCTGTATCCGGCCCTTATTATTATTATTATTATTATTACTTATATTTAAGATTACTTAAGCTAGATGTTAATTCCATTTATTGTGTTTTTTTATTGCTTATAGATATTTGTAATTAGATGTAGCACGACCGGGGCCCTTTACGAAAATCAGCGCTGCAGACTTCCTCTGTGGCTTTAGGCTGATGAAGGTCCCATTTTCGCCATTTTTATATGTTTTGTATTTTCTTTTGTTTCTGTGTGTTGTTGTTAAATACATTTTCATTTTCTTTTTTTTTATTTTCAAAGTCGTTATAGCCACTAATGCATCTCTGCTCACCCCGAAAGGGATATGGTGTAACGATATATTATAAAAAAAATTGTAGGAAGCATTGACTAATACATAAAATACATAATACATACATACATAATATTTTTTTGGAATGTACTCCCGGAAATTATTCGCGAATATTTTTGTTCACTCTAAACATTTCAGCATCAAGGATGACAGCACTATTTACTATTATTAATGACTTTATAATGTCATCAGATCAAGCTCGATCTGTTTTTACGGATAAATCGAGATATATTTAGTACCAAACGATGGTAAATAGGCTGAAAAGTGCCGACTGTAAAACAGAGTGCAATGTTAAAAGGTCTAGAGCCTTTTCTGACGTAGTGTTAACGTTCAAATTACGATTTTATAGAAGTTTCACATTAGAGAAAAGAAAAACACAATTTACACTTTTTTATGATTTACTGGCGGACGCTTGACCTCAATCACACCTGGTGGAAGGTGAAGATGAGTTCGACGATGGACCCCCGTCTGCCCAATAAATGCCTATTCGGTCTACTTTTAAAGGCTCCTAAGTCATAAGATCGTGGAAATATGCTCGTCGGAAGCAAATTCCACTGTTTAACTGTTCGCACGATGAACGTAGAATCGAATCTATTCGTACGGGTTTAAGGAACGTCCACCACACGTGGAAATCGACAGTGCTAAGCGCCTCCAAACGCTAAGCTTGACTACGACGTGAGGAGTATAAGACAGAGAAAAGAAAACAGATGTTAGCAGACCTTTCCAGAAAGTACGATTCGGATTCTGACAACTACGGCTTGTCAGTGATGACCAGCAGTTGCCAGGCTGCCAGGTACCGTTCTATATACTAGTATATTTAAAGGCGGCCGATGTAAGACACCCCCTACACTTAAACACACACACGCACACAGGGTGCTGACGGAAGACCAGCGCCGAGGGTGATAAACTCTCGACATTTATACTTTTTTATAACGCGTTGAAAATTTCTGGTTAGGACGATCAGTACTGCTTTGAGGACAGCGACCCCGCTGTCTGAGATTCTTACTGACTAAAAGCCCCCAGGGTGTCGTTCCAATCACTCCACCTGGTCCTGGGAATCCAGATTCTTCCAGACGCCCGGAGAGCGAACAGCCTGTATAGGCTTCTCTGGGAGGTATGAGTGTAAAGAGCCCAACCCTCCAAACTTATCCCACGGGCCGCGCCGGCTCCTTCTCATCCAGGCAGCAGACTCCCTCATGTCTACTGTCCGCTCGCCATTTACGTTGAGTCAACGACCTTAATATTACCAAGACATCTGATAGTTGATAAGATAGTTGTATGTCTTTCTTCCCATCGGCTACCCATTTTACGAGCTATATATCCCGCCCACTGTCACTTTAATCTCCTTTGGGCAATGTCGGTGTTACTCTTCTGTCTACGGATTTCTTTATTTCTGATTCAGCCTTCGTGTCTATATTATGATTAAAAATATAAATCGTAAAACATAATTTTCTGTATAAATAAAATCAAATACTTATAAAAACTGCACGTTAGATACAGGAAAGTATGCAATAGAAGTGTATTCGTACGTCGCAGAATGCAAAATTGTAAATATCATTGGAAAGCTCAAACGCTGCATCTAAATTTAAATTCGGGTGCACGTGTACAATGCTGTTTTAACACTTGTTATAATTTGGGATGAATGCAATATAACTGTTAATGTAATGCGTGTAAAACGAGATTGTATATTACCCGGTCGCCCAGCAACGTTGTCTTGCCGCCATGTTGGATGCGCGCCAAAATTCAAAATGGCGTACACCTCTTTCGTTCATAATTTATTCGTTACTTGTCAAAACTATATTATTATTAGCTATTTAGATAAGCAACTATCGTTTTTATGGTGAGATTTAGATAAGGCAAGTATTTTAGCAAGGATTAAGAGGTTAGGGTCAATTATTGCTTTTACTCAGCAAATAAAACATGGAAGATTTGCTCGAAGAACCAAATATCAAACACTAGCCAATAAAATTAAACAAATCTAACTATTATCTATACGTGAAGCAAAAACTTTGTACCTCTTTTTACAAAAATTGCGCGGACGGAGGAATATGAAATTTGGCACATTTATCATAATATATGTTTATAAAATACGTGTCACGTTGTTTCTCCGCGTTGGACTCCTAAACTACTTAACCGATTTTAGTAAAATTTACACACCACGTGTAGTTTGTTTTAACTTAAAGATACTTGTCATCTCCAGTCATAGTCGCAATATTATTTTTTTGCAAATTATTTGTTTATTATTTGGCAGTCACAATTTTCAGTTAGCTCCTACCGATTCTAGCGGATGGCGGTATCTTTTGACTGGATGGAGTTTTTTTTATCACGGGGGTATATCCGGCATAGGACCATCAGGGACGTTGTGAGGGTAGTGACCTCGGGTTGTCCCTCTGATTGCTCCATCTGGGCCTGGGAAGTCAAATTCATCTAAACGCCCAGAGAACAAGAAGCCTTGTTGAGGCTACTCTCTGGGAGGGGAAAGAGTAAAGCCCACCTCTCCAAAAAACCACTCTCCCAGGCGATGCGCCGGACACCGTGCACCGCTTCCCTCTCATCCGGGCAGCAGCATCTCCCTCAAATCTGCTGCCCGGATGGAGTAATTATTCGTTATATGGTGCTATGTTAAACGTACTGTAGGGTTTGTTACTACAATAAATGCGTATTCACATGTATCTGACATATATATTACTTTATTTATTAACCTTAATTTGAGTTGCAATTACAAGTCTTATATAAAATTTATATATGTATAAATAGATTAATTTATCCATATTCTGAAAAGAGGATTGAATGTTTATAAGCAACAGATTGTAGCGTTGATTTATGTCACGCTATGATACTTCCTCCCTCTTTTACATAACTGGTATTTACATATAACATATTTTGAAGGAGTTATGCTAGGGCTTACAACTCTCCACAAATTCGAGAAACATCTATTTGCGCGGCGTAGATTAATTATCCTACTGCCCCAGACAAACGCATTTGATTGCTCTTTCAACTTTAGTAGTGAGAGGACGTACATTAATAGTCCGAATATTGTCCGACGGTGCCAACTGGTCGTGCCTATCGTGAACCCGGATTAGTATAACCGGGTTCTTTACACGTTCCCTTAAAAAGGAACTGCACTTGGTTGCGGGAGCCTGGGAGTGGCCACGAGCATCGCCCCCAGCCTCGAGGACTGCGAGCCCCGGCGTGTCTCGCCGCGTTCGTCCCAGGGTCGCCGACCTGCGACCGTACCAGCCTAGGGGGGTCGCCTGAGTCGCCGATTCCTCTGTTAAGTCCTCTGTTCCTTTTAAAGCCAAAAGGAACAACAAGCACACCCGAATCCACCGCTCAAATCTTTTTTCGCGAGTCGCGTGTTATTATTTCCAGTTTTTTTTTTAATAAATTTTATGTAACAGGTTTTGATTGTTTTTTTATTTACTGAGCTAGGCCCTTCAGGCATCAACCCTGTTACATTGGCGCCCACAAGGAAATAGTGCTTGTTGTTTCTTTCAGTTTCTAACTAAAAACTTGGTCTAGGTATCTTATTGTGTTTCTGACATTTTAGGTATATTTTCCCGCAGACCCGCTTCCTTACCAGAAGCGAAGGGTAGCAACCCCTCGGTAGGTCAGCCTTTTGGTTCCTATCCCTTATATCCAGGAATCAATTGTCCTAATCCCCAACATCCCTCAAATACCCCAAATCCTTAATCCAAACATCCCAAAACAACAACCTCATCTCCCAATAAAAAAGGTTTTTTTTTTTTAAATAACTCATTACGAGTTATTATTTTTTTACCATATTTCATTTTTTTTTTCAGTGACTATACAAAAATTCTAAATTGAACAACGTAATTGAAACCGTTTGTTAGTAAGAAACTCAATAAGAAACTACCCCACTTAAATTTTGTTATTTTGTATTTCTATTACAGCACGTTAGCATTTGATTTATTTATTAGATAACTACATGTTACATAACTGTTGGAAAACATTTATTTTAAGGGAATAATTACAATTTTTATCAATTGTATATTGGCACACTATACCAGTTGGCACATAAGGTCTGTTGGACAATAATTGAGTGTAATTTAGCAATCGCATAGGAATATTACATTGTTTTCCTTACATAAACCGGGTTTTTATTACAAACTGTTACACTAAACAATTAATTAAACTATTACCGGTATTTAATACACTACATGACATTGCCATATTTTTTTATATATATATTTTACGTTTTTATCCATTTATTTAGCGAGTTTTTACCGTATTAGGTAAAAACTCAATTTATGTTAGCAGATTCATATCTCTAACAATTTAGTATAATAATCTCAGTTGAGTTATTTCTTTTAATTAGGTAAAAACGTGTATCTTTATTAAATAAGGCAATTTTAGTCATAATTTATATGTGTTTTCTTTTAGAGAATTATTTTTTTGTAAGGAAATTTGAACTTATTATTCGGCGTTCGAAGTAACAAGTACATTTATTTAATAGTAGGTATTTGTAAAAATATTGTACCAGTGTTATTATTACGATCACGGAGCAACTTTCTATTTTAGCCAGTGCAAACTAAGTACGTTCTATTGAACAAGTAATTTTAGAGTTGTGTTATTCATTTAGATAAGTAAATATCTGATTTTTTTAGTTATATCAGAACTCGGCAAGTACACTTTGTTAATTTAATTGTTAGAGCGTTAATTGTTTTTTAGTTTAAACATAAATTTTTATAAATTCCGGTCTGCAATTCCAATTAGGGTTCCGTACGAACAAAATTAATTTTGGTTAGTTATTAATTTATTATAAATTTACATTTTAATAAAAATTTTTTTGTCTCATTAATTGTTGTTGCGTATTTTGGTTGGTGTATTAAACACACATAACACTCCTTTTTTTTAATTTTTGTACAATAGTTTTCAACATGAAGTACCACTTATTGGACAAGCCGGAACTCTCTTATGAGGTTCAAATTATAGGCGTTGGTTACAATTATTTATTTTTTTACACTTACATATATTTTGTTATATTACAATAACAAAATGTATTTTACCTTGTCACATCTTTATCATGTACTATTATATATTTACATTTAGTTTATTTAGTACATGTATTTAACATTATGTATAAAGTATTTAAATTTATATTACTCCATAATCCTAGCCCAATTTCAAGACTTAGTTCTTTTATTTTCTTTAGTTTCTCTCCCCAGTTGGTTGGTTACACGTTAAATTATTTTTTAATATACGCTTATAGCGTTATTGTGGGTTCGGTTTTTCCCTCCTTTTGGTAAATAATCCTTTTTATGGGCTTGCATGGCCTTTAACATGTGTTTATGGTTTTGCATTACCAGTTTTAACAATGCATATGATGTTTAGTAACATCATATTTATAACATCATTTTTGTTTAATAACAATGGTGTTTATATTTTAGTGTGTAATCAACCAGCAATCATCATTAGTCTCGTTGAGTAGACTCCCCATCGGATTTTTTGCCAGTGAGTGGCAACCGTAATCATGGCTGTCACTCTGTATGAAAGGAGGGTCCTTGTTCGTGCCAGATCAGTACCTTCATGAAAGAGATAATGGAAGAGCTGAGTGTCGAAGTATGAATGTAGGAATGAGAGTGTGAGCTGGTGAAAATTTCGATTGGTGGAACAATTCCCTGCCTTTTGCACAAGCAAAAGCCTTCCCAAGAGGGGGGGTATTGTAGCGTTGATTTATGTCACGCTATGATACTTCCTCCCTCTTTTACATAACTGGTATTTACATATAACATATTTTGAAGGAGTTATGCTAGGGCTTACAACTCTCCACAAATTCGAGAAACATCTATTTGCGCGGCGTAGATTAATTATCCTACTGCCCCAGACAAACGCATTTGATTGCTCTTTCAACTTTAGTAGTGAGAGGACGTACATTAATAGTCCGAATATTGTCCGACGGTGCCAACTGGTCGTGCCTATCGTGAACCCGGATTAGTATAACCGGGTTCTTTACACGTTCCCTTAAAAAGGAACTGCACTTGGTTGCGGGAGCCTGGGAGTGGCCACGAGCATCGCCCCCAGCCTCGAGGACTGCGAGCCCCGGCGTGTCTCGCCGCGTTCGTCCCAGGGTCGCCGACCTGCGACCGTACCAGCCTAGGGGGGTCGCCTGAGTCGCCGATTCCTCTGTTAAGTCCTCTGTTCCTTTTAAAGCCAAAAGGAACAACAAGCACACCCGAATCCACCGCTCAAATCTTTTTTCGCGAGTCGCGTGTTATTATTTCCAGTTTTTTTTTTAATAAATTTTATGTAACAGGTTTTGATTGTTTTTTTATTTACTGAGCTAGGCCCTTCAGGCATCAACCCTGTTACAAGATGATAGAAAGCTTGATGATGAAAAGCTTGACACACCGCCTGATAGAGCAGCTCTTCTACATTGGACGCTTTTGATGTAGCTGCCGAGGGCCGAGTCGCAACTGCCAGAAACCAACGGCTATTTTAAATTATTCTAGTATATCAACGAAAAACTTTTTAAAAATTTTCGCTTTTAAGATAAGAAATTAATCTTGTGAACTATACGCTCCTAATGTAAGTCATAAAAATGTAATTAAACGTTATCAAGCTTTTAGAAGTACAGTTTTCTCTACGAAAGATTTTAGATGTAGTCAATCAACAATTAACCAAGTGAATTGTGGTTGAAACTATTTTGTAGACATTCCCGGAACAAGCGCCAAGGAATTTGTGATTTCGCAAGAAATTTACGATCCAATATCTTCTCTATCAAACATTGTATGTACACGATACATTTAATTAAATTATGAAGCTTAATACATTTAACAGTTTCATAAATATATCCTGTTTGACATGGAATTACGTGTTTATAGTTTTATTACTGAAAACGTGTTGTTCGTCGTTTTTGGGAGTCGAAGCTGCTCGCGTCCGTAGGCTCGTGACTCCTGGGTGGTGCTAAACGAGCAGCAGCGAGGTGGTAGGGCGTCGGTGCCAGTCTGAATCGCGACCACAGTGCATGGGTGTAAAGCCCGTCATAGTGACCAGTTTCGGCTTGTCGCGTTTCGTGATCAGCTTGTGTATATCCAGTAGCTCATATACCTAGAGACCTTCAGTCGTGGTATATGTGGGTCGACATGACGATGTAGACTATCAATGGATTTTCATCCTTTGATAGTCGCTTTCGTTTTTGGACTACACTGTACTTACCATCAGGTACTTTGTACTCACTATGTCAAGCCAGTGTAAAAAAAAAGGTATCACCGTACTTAAAGGACAGGACGTAAAGTGTTGTCGATCCAGGAAAAATGTTGAAAATGACTTTGTAGGTACCAAAGTGTTTTTATATAAGCCAAACCGCAAATGAAACTTGAGTGGAGACCACGCCCCGGTAAGCTTTATGTAGGACGCCATCTGGCTAAGTGAAGTGACGATTTGCGCAAAGCAACAGGTAATTCTTGCCTAATGTAACTTGCCTATGTGTAACAGTGAATACGGGCTGATGACGTTAAAGAAACCATACGGTTTATCATTTACATGATGCTCCTATTGAACTATATATTTATTTATTACTAGCGTACTTTGTACCCCCGTGAATGCCGCTACTTACAATGGATAATAGCTACTGGTGGCGTTAAATAAACACTCTTGTTGAATCAACCTTTTTACTAACATTTAAATATTTTACAAAACACATCACAACTTGTTAGCCATTCTTTTTTTATATGTCTATGCTTTTTATTATTGGTTCATAGGTAGGCACTGAAATTATACTACACAGCCATGATAGACATTAATAGGCTAAACAGCTACTAACACAAATCAATGCACATAAAAATTATTTTAGAGCTACTATTTATACCCCCGAACAGAAAAAATTGTACAAATACATTTAATGTTTAAAAGTAACTCACAAAAACATTATAAATACAAACTAAGATTCAATGATAATGAAAATAGCAACTGACAGATGAGTTGCGTTCCATTTTACTCAACAAAATTTTTCCAATAAATGATTGATATGATTTTTAACTTTTTTATTTATGAACCGATTGAAATAAAATTAACATTATGTGTTAAAGGCAGCTTTCCAGAATACGTTACTGAAAAATGCATTTAAAATGGTTATGCTGATTCAGAGATTAGAGGGTACAAACGTGTACAGATCAATTAACGATTCCCGTACATTTTTACTAACCTACATCGCACAAGTGAAGTTTTTCCGACCACTCACATATAGTATACACGGAGTTGCAAATCACAGTATTTGAGAACGTTGGAGAGGTGGCTGCGGAACGGATTTATTATAAATGTAGGTATTGATCAAGCAGGCAGTTGAAACAATGTTTAGCACCTGTATCCAGTTATTCTACAGGTTACAGGTTCTACATACATTTTGGTTCTTTTTGTGATTGAAATATATTTGTGCAGCAATTTTTAAATTGGTCCTTATTTTGAGTTGAGATTACGTCTTCCGGGAAATCATTCCACACTCGTAAGAGCGAGTATTAATTAAACATTTGTAAAATTTTGTGTGTAAATTAGTATTTAGACACAAGAGTATATAGGTTATTAATGACTAGCCGATCCGGCAAACGTTGTTTTGCTATATAAGTTATTGTAATATCTTCTAAGATGTTCATTGAAATTAAGTGATGTCAAAGACAATTTTGTTCATAATTAAATACTCTTAATCAACAACACATTTATTTGCATAAAGATTAATATTATTACGTTGATACAACTCTTAACAAATAATGCATTTCTTTCGACCAAATTTGATTACCATAAAAATGGTTGTAGTGAGTTAATCTTAAAAGATAGACATATACTGTCAGTGTACATAGACATTTTTTTAGATCATTTCAAGAGGAATAATTCTTTCATACATATATTTTTGGTATCTTGAACCGTTTTCGCAGCGCACGCAATGGAAGCCTTCAAGGATGAATAATTTTCCCGGTTTTTTTCACATTTTCCATTATTTCTTCGCTCCTAATAGTTGTATTCTGATGTTATATAGCCTAAAGCCTTCCTCGATAAATTGTCTAATCAACACAAAAAGATTTTTTCAATTCGAACCAGTAGTTCTTGAGATTAGCGCGTTCAAACAAACAAACTCTTCAGCTTTATAATATTAGTATAGATTTGTTACATACCTTTTTATTATAATTGGAATAATAAGAATGTAATTATGCGTTTTTCACATCAAACCTATAAGTTGGCATCACTAACGGTGCGTCTAGACAAAAACTAGCGCAACAAAACTTCGTTCTGAAAAATGAGTAAGAAACCCATTACTTGTCACTGATCTATTTTCACGTCGTATGATTTATTGGTCTTAACTAATTTTATCTTAGCTTGCTGAGTATTTTCATATAGTTATATATAATTAAACAACAAATTTCTGATATTATAATATATTTTTCTTAACTTTACATATTCTAACCTCCAGTTTCAGAAACGCGTCCTAATAATAATATGACTCTGGTAGCCTAGTGGGCAGAGATGGGCAAAATATAATCTGATTAATGATGAACGATTACAAAATGTAGTCGTAATTTTAATTTTCTTGCTCTGTAATCATGATTAAATCCATTTAAAACATTAAGAAATGATAAATGTGTATACAATCTGGGATTTTGTAGTGTTTAAAACATAAATGAGCAAAATGCAGTCATATTAATGGTAAAAAACGTAAAATGTAATCTTTAATCATTTTTATTAATCTGATTACATTTTGCCCATCTGTGCTAATGGTTAAGGGATTGGTATCAAAGCGCGCTGGCGAGAATTGTTGTTGGTTGGAATCCCGGCACATACACTTGGGTTTTTCCAGATTAGCCACGGATTTGGCACCGCATGTTCACCGGTTAAGGAAACCATAGTGAGGAAACCGGCATGGCATTGAAGAGAAAGGTAATGAGTAAATGTCCTGAGAACGGCGATCAGCTGCGCTACTGGTCACGTTGGGCTCGCCATACAAGCGCTATGTGGATACAGCCATTAATGTATTTCTGCTCACCCCGAAAGGGACATAGCATGATATTAAATTATTATTATTCTTAATAAAAATGTTTTTAAAGAGCAATTAATAATTTTTAATTCCGAACAATGTAATCACACCCAAATTATTATTGTTTACTATAAACAAACAATATAAAGGAAACATAATTTTACCAGACTCAAGCGCATTTACGTCTGTCTCATTAAATATAATGCCAATCTGCAGGAGCTTGTGTCGCAAATAATTATTAACTATATTAATTAATTCAAGAATATCGCTGGACGCAGCAAATTCGCTGCCAAAAGTTTTAAAACAGTTGACTTGACTTTCATATACATTTGCCTACATTGTGTTTGTTATTAAATTGTTTTATCTATTTCTCAGCTTGTATATGTCTAGTTACTCATACATAGAGATCTTTCGTCGTGGTATATGAGGGCCGTAATGATGACGGCTACTGTCAATTCATTTTCGTCCCTTGCGGCGAACTCAGGATTCCGCCAAACGGAGTCCTTTTCACTCCTACCTTCCGGGATGTTTCCTTGCCAATAACTAATGTTCTTGAACTCCTCTGATTTGAACTTTGGACGGTCAATTGAGTTTAGACCAAAAACAACTGTGAAAAAAATTGGGCGTTCTTTTTAAGGTCGGACGGTATTTCTCTCCATCGAATTGAAATGAAATGAAATATATTTATTTTCACCACAAACTAACAAAATACTAGAAATTCAAAAGCAACATTTCTGTTACAAGACAACAAAAGAAAAAACAAAAACATATTAACATGGCGAAAATGGCCATCGCAAATTCTTAACCTATATCAGGCACAGGTGCGGTCGGGTGTCGAGTATTGTTATCATCTTTGGGACGGATCCGCTAAATACCAGTTGGCAGCTTTGGACTCGATTAACCGTAGAGCTCGTGGACTTGTTGGCGATGGCTCTTCGACTAAGATTAAAATGCAGAGCATCGAGCATCGACGTAGAGACGCCTGCCTCGCAGTCTTTATACCGGTTGCACAGGGGATAGAGTTCTCAGGAACTACATTCATTGATTCCACCAGCCCCATGCCATCATATAACCATTAGACATCGTGTCGGATGCCATCCGTATGTGGTGGATGTCCCTTATATCCGCACGAAAAGATTCGCTTCTACATTCATCATGCGAACAGCTAAGGAGTGGAATGTGCTTCCAGCGTTCATGTTTCTGTGATCTTATATGACCTGGGAGTCTTTAAGAGAAGAGTGAATAGGCATTTGTTGGGCTGACGCGGTTCATCGTCGAGCTCGTCTTCACTTTCCAGCAGGTGTGATTGAGGTCAAGCGAGATAACAGCCATATAATATAAAAAGCGTTGTTGGATTAATGCATTATACTGTGCTTTCCATGGGGTGTGGCGTAATCACTTTATCCAATAAATATGAAAAAACTGTCAGTCGTAGGTCTGTACGACAGAAGTGAACACTTCTTAGTTTCACAAACGTGTAAACAAATTTTTTTGGATGGTTAAAATTTAAGACACTTTTTAACAAGTTCTTTTAATTAGAAACAGGCTGTCCCGGCAGACCTTTTTCTGCCCTATTTCTCTAAAACAAAGTCACATTGTTTTTTTCTGTTAATAGCTGGCCCGTCAGATTTCATTCTGCCAAAAGTTATTGGCCTGTCGCAGTCTAATAGAAATAAAATTGCATTGAAAGATTTAAGTCATATCTAAGGTAATTATATTTTTTACTATAATGCCTTATAGGACACGTTATTTTTTGTTTGACTACTTGGCGTATAAATTATAATTTTCATTAATGACATTCAACCTCTAATCAACTTGAAGGCATACCTTTGTTCTGTTTTGATTGACATCATATGTTTGACAGCCGGGGACACAGTGGTTGGTATGGGAAAACGAAATTGTTGTTTTTACTATATTCCTAGCATTTTTTTTTTTCATATTTACTCACCTTTTAAACCTTCCCTGGACTTCAACAATTAATTCAAAACTAAAATTATATATATATATATATATATATATATATATATATATATATATATATATATATATATATATACATGGATAGATTATTTTGATCGAAGTATTACTATAGTAATAATATAAAGCCCAAGAGTTATGTATATACATTGCTCTTGTTTTATATAACTTTCTTGCACACACAAACACAAGCGCGCACACACACACACACACAGAGAGAGAGAGACATATCTGTATATACAAAGGTTCCTTTACCTAACTTAGAACTGAAAAATCAAATTATCCACTAGATTAGTAAATTGCAAACTTATAATGAATACGTAAACGCAACACGGAATCAAAGTTACCCGGGCTATATACTATCTCGAGGACAGTCATATCAACTAAAGTCTCTAAGAATATTTGACCACCATAGCGACTCGCTTTGGCCTGTCGCGTTTGGGATCAGCTTGTGTATATCCAGTAACTCATATACCTAGAGACCTTCAGTCGCGGTATATGTGGGCTGACACGAAGACGAAGACTATCACTAGATTTTCGTCCTTTGATGGTCGCTTCCGTTTTTAGACTACACTGTACTTACCATCAGGTACTCTGCAGTCAGTATGTCGAGCCACTGTAAAAAAAATCATAGAGATTGATCGGTCTTAAATGTATGACCGCGTCTGTGACAAAATATTCTGAAAAAATGCTTCTAATGATTCAATATTTGTAATTTGTAAGGAAGCCACTTAAGTAAATATTCGAGTGGTAGTCGATACAATGCAAATAATAGTTTTGCAGATACTAAATTGAACAGTACAAAGTGTAATGCACTTTTATCGATGCATGCCATGAGCAGTCTTAAGTAGTTGGCCGCCACTGTATATTGTAACAGTCTACACCACATTGATCTTTAAGCACGTGCGCCGGCCGAGTCTGTGATGCTAGCTACTCACCCCGCTCGTCGCATAGCCGCGTGCATATTAGCGTGACGGTCACGCGACTCAATGCAATATGCTTAAAGAAGTTTTCATTGCATTTTTTATTTACGCTTATATAACAACAAGATGACTCGACAAACGTTGTTCTGCCATATAAATTATTTCTAGTGAATATCTTCTGTATTATAATATACAATTTTGGTCATAGTGGCTTCCACATAAAAGGCAGTTATATGCTGTTATTTAGAATTATTCAATACAAACAATCCTACGGTACATCATCTTTGTGTAACTCCAATGGTTTAGGCAGTGCACGCCAAGATAGCTCTCAGAGGCCAGATTTTGTTCCGACTTAATTGACATGTATCGTTATATTACGACCAAATTATATAAAATAATTACAAATTGCAGCCTATATGTTATTCCGATGTATAATCTATATTACTGTGCCAGTTTCATGCAAATCCGTCCAGTAGTTTTATTGTGAAAGGGTAACAAACATATTCACAAACTTTCGCATTTATAATATTACTGGTAGGATATCTTAATTCTGTATCGCGAGATTGTCATAATGGTTTCGCTATTTATTATCATAAACCTTGGAGTAAAAGCGAAGTTCAATGTTGTAATTTAGCAAAAATGAATGCGCAATGTCCAGCCCAGCCCATGATGTGCGCACCAAATTAACTCTGATTTATATCGGGCGTCTTGGGCGCGAACAAAAATACTATTTTATTGTTTGTTTTCGATAGAGCTTTCCTGTCTCCGCGGTTATAGTCAGCCGATGCCAAATTTTCATCGTGGTCCATTACATTTTCATGGTCTATGAAGGCGTCTCGTTTTTAGATCAATCGACTGGTAATAAATTGTTTTAGTGCATAACTATTGTGATCACATGATTATAAATCTTATACATTCTCTCTCCCAGTTCGCCCTCCTGCCCGGTTCTGTTGTGAAGGTCTTTCCCGGCAACCAATGTACCGACCGATCGAAAAAACACTCTCTCCTTAGTCGTTCACTCTTGGTAGACTGGTCGTGATATTATGATGCATTCACTTTGGATAATGGCATCCTCGCAGTGTGATTCTACTTGGAGCGGCCCTAAGATCGGAATGGAAAAATTAGTCCACGTTAATACGCAGAAGTTAAGAAGAAGATTCAATAAATGGGTGTCAGCTGAAAATCAGCGCTAGGTGGCTCGGCTGGACACTTAGCATTTGCTGAGCTGACTTCCCTTTGGCGCATCATCACAACATAGGGTGTTTACTTTTTGTTTTCTGTTTTTAATAACCTATTTTACTGTGTTGTTTGTTGTGTTGTGTGCCAAGTAAATGTTTTATTATTATTATTATTATTAAGAACCTGACGTTTTTAGCAGGTACACTTCCAGCTCAAGTCTATTAACAGTTTCTCTTTAGTTCTAATTAGATGTAACACGACCGGGGCCCTTCACGAAAATCAGCGCTCCAGGCTTCCTCTGTGGCTTTAGACTGATGAAAGTCCCATTTTCACCATGTTTATATGTTTTGTATTTTCTTTTGTTTCTGTATGTTGTTTGTGCTTACTGCATTTTAAATTTAAGTTTATGGCGAAATAAATATATTTCATTTTATAGTTTAAATAGATTTTTTTGGGTAATTTATCGAATGACAAGGTTTTTTTTTTCAAAAAACTCCCAACTTTAGAAGGTCATAGGCAATACTATAGAAAATTTATCCGGTTATAGATCGGATAAATTCTCTAGTTCGACATCGCCCTACGTTTTTCAGATAACCGGGGTTCTACTGTGCACTACTGGTGAAAATCCGTGCATTATTATTTGTCGCACGGTAGCATTCTACGCATTCTATGCAGATAGTGAATTTTAAAAATCTAGGCATCAATACATTCCCAAAGCAATAGTGGCCAATGCAAGAGGATAAAAACAACGTCCAGAAATATAAATGTATCACCAAAACTTTTCGGAATTCAGTTCATTGTTTACGTTGGAGTCTATTACGCGGTGAATCGCAAATGAAAACACAGATGTGATTTCTAAAACTATATAAAGAAGGGTTTACACGCTTTTATATTAATGTCTAGTTTTATAGAAATGTTTCTATGAAAGATGATTAATACTTACTATATTTAAATTATTTAATTATTTTTTTCTATTAACCTCTTAAGTGGCTATGGCGGATATATACGTCATTAACATGTGCATTACAAAACGTCTAAGTCGAATATATTCGCATAAATTTAATTGTGTATGCCACTATGGATAAAACGAATATGTTGGCTTGAGTATAATATACGTATAAATGTTTGTTTAGGAGTTCGCGTATCATTCATTACGTTTGAATTGGAAGAATGGGGGCAGACAGTGGTCATTGCGTTTTACGAAATGAGCCACCCAAGAGGCTAATTAACGATTAATATGTATCTACCTTTATTACGTTATTTAATTTCGCTATTGTGGTCTCAAATTAAATCTGTAATCACCAACAAGACGTTAAAGAGTTAAAAATATTTGAGAACCATAGGATTTACAGTCATACCTGTTATTCTAAGATATATGTATGTACGAGTACATAGACAATTACACATTGTCTTAGACTCAAACTAAGCTTGCGCTTATACAGTGTCTATTGAAAAACTTGTCCGACTCTTGACGCCGTTCCTCCGTGAAGGAAAAAACCCGAATAAAATTTAAATCAACTATTCGTTTGTGGCGAAATGAGACCTCGCGTTATTACTAGGCTGTAACGATTGTAAGCCTGAAAAACAAATTAAAAAATCCGACCAAAAACGAATCGGATTTCCGTACACAGGGCTCCGTACAAATATACCTATAAAGGACTTTTTAATACTAATTTCAACTTGGCGCTTCCACTGTTCTTAAAAAAAAGGTTATTGACAGAAAGACAGAGAATGAAATGGTTCAATAAGAGTTCCGGAACCCTACAAACAACCGATTTTTTAAATACAATTTGGGATCTGTACTATAAGTAATTCATGTTATATTTTAGATAAACGAGGAAAATTACATGGCAACACTGGGAGCGTGCGTAGCTCGTGAACAAAGAGAAAAACGAAAACAAATACTCATGCTAATAGGTCATGACGTCATAAGTGTCATGAACCTCCGTAGATCCATTTCATTAGTCTTTACACTGATTTTGTATGTAATCGAGCTTATGCACGTAAAATAATTCAGTTTATTCAATTGTATATAAGTACTAGCTGACCCGACAAACGTTGTTTTGCCATATAAGTTATTTCTAGGTGATAATTGATCAGTTATCGAGCGGGATGAAAAATGATTAAATTACTAAAATGGCTATTAAACAATAGGGGTTGATGATAAAAGGGTAAACATTTAGAGTTGTATGTATTTTTAATGCCACATTATAGAAAAATAAAAACAAAAATTTTGTCCAAAAATTAAAGAAACAAATGTTAAGTGTAAAAAACCCTTACAACTTAGGGGTATGAATAATATATAGTAGCTGATTCTCAGACCTACTGAATATGCATATAAAATTTGGTAAAAATCCGTAAAGCCGTTTCGAAGGAGTAAGGTAACTAACATTGTGACACGAGAATTATATATGTATATATAAAGATAACTTTTTAATATTTTTAAATAATACTGTTGTTTTTGGTAATATTGTTATGACACTATATGTTCCTTTCGGGTTGGACTGGGTTTTTTAAAATATTACACGCACTACACAAAGATATACAAATTTATCTACAAACACACATCCATGAATCAACAAATTATTCTGCCCAATACTATACAGTTTGCCGATACCGGGACTCGAACTCAGGACCTTCAATGTCATACCATAGAACGACAAAATATAATCAGATTAAAAGAAATGATTACGATTACATTTTACGTTTTTTACCATTAACATGACTGCATTTTGCTCATTTATGTTTTAAACACTACAGAATCCCAGATTGCATACACATTTATGATTTCTTAATGTTTTACATGGATTTAATCATGATTACAAAAACGCAAGAAAATTAAAATTACAACATTTTGTAATCAGATTACATTTTACCCATCTCTGGTTAATGTCTGTTGGTCTGGTCCAATACAAGCTTTGTTATCAAATCGACAAAACTCAATTAAGAGTTAGACACCTTTAGTGATAACCCTAAGGAATTGCCTACAAACTGCATCATCACTCGCAAACATTGAACACGTTCCAAATCTGTTACCCTACATTCGTTTATTGTCTCCGAAATGAGGTGCTCCCCACCTTCAAGGAAGTACCAACGAACTTTCTGAAAAATGGCATGATTTTTCACACGTCAGTAGCCGGTATTTGGGCGGAATTTTTCGTTTCCTGTTTCGTTCTGGGCAAAATTCTTATAATTCACGTTATTTGAATCACGAATGTGGAGGCAGAATGTGGGTACACTTTTTTAAAAGAAAATCATAAATACTGACGTTTACTTACCTATATAAAAGCTTATGAGGAAGTTTTCTAATTTAACCCATTAACGCCGAGATGATCAGATTTTTTACTAACTTTTCAACGAGTTTATTTATTATGTTATCGGACCAAAAAAATAATGCAATACCTCTACTCCTACGCGAAATTTGATGCTCTTTCAGAATCTAAGCTCAATATTAGAACGAATTATAAAACTTTCTTGTTTTTGTAACGTCTATAGGTTTATTTCTTTATTTCTGAAAAAAAAATCCTCACAATGCTCGAGTGCCATGAGCACCTCTGATCATAGTAAAAAGTTGATAACTTTGCGGTATTAATGTCAAAAAAAAATGCGAAAAAAAATTTTCAAGTTTAAATTGTTTTTTTTTTCTCGGTGTCTAATCTATATTTTGAGCTCAGATTCTGGAAGAGCATCAAATTTCGCGTAGGAATAGAGGTATTGCATTATTAAATTGGTCAGATAACATAATAAATAAACACTGAATGGTTAGTAAAAATTCTGATTATCTCAGCGTTAATGAGTTAATAAATATGGAACCCATTTCCCCAACAATATCAAAGTATACTTTAAATACATTTCCATTACTTACTCTACGAAACCTATCTGTATCTACCTATGTATATATACATAAAATCATTGTTTTGGCTTACATACTATCGTAGAGACTAAACTAATAAAGCTAGAAACTTGAAATTAGTGCATTGGGTTATTTTTATTATGTATACACCCACTAAGGGCTTTTTTTTATATTTCACCCCAGAGAGATTGTTATTATTATCCCTTATTCCAAGGGGTTAGAATAGAGAATGAAAGTTTATTTGGGCAACGCCGGGTCACCATAGTTTAGCCAAGAGGCCCATCAAATGGCCCCTTGGCAAACCAGGTACTCTGTAGTCACTATGTCGAGCCAGTGTAAAAAAAAAAACGAGTAAATCTCCCGCCTCCAACGACGACGTGCCGTTGGTGTGCGTGGAGCCAGTAGAGAAGGAATCATCTCCAGCGCGGACACCTCCATCGCTTCCCGGAAAGTTTGCCTCAAAGGGAGCGTCAGGTAACGAGCCTGAGGGGGCCGTTGTCTGATATGAAAGCTCCAGTGGTCGCGTGCGTGCTCTCACGGCACGTGCCCTAGGCGGTGGTAGGGCTTGGCCCCTCCCGATTGTGGAGGAGCCCACAGGGCTGATCGCGCACTATTCCCTTTGGAATTCCTCGTTGCACTCGGGGGCTGGTGCATACGCTACTGAAGGAGCAGCCAGAGGTTTTAATTGGTAGGAGTCCGGCATACCGAGGAACGGCCCTCACTGCCCCCTGACGATCCATGATGGATTTCCCCTGGGTTACAAAAAAAAAGTGTCACCATAGTTAGTATCTATACTAATATTATAAACCTGGAGAGTTTGTTTGTTTGTTTGAACGCGCTAATCTCTGGAACTACTAGTTCCAATTGAAAAATTCTTTTTGTGTTGAATAGACTATTTATCGAGGAAGGCTTTAGGCTATATAACATCACGATGCAACTATTAGGAGCGAAGAAATAATGGACAATGTGAAAAAAACAGGGAAAATTATTCATCCTTGAGGGCTTCCATTGCGTGCGCTGCGAAAACGGTTCAACATACGAAAAATATATGTATGAAAGAATTATTCCTCTTGAAATAATCTAAAAAAATGTATGCGACAGTATATGTCTATCTTTTAAGATTAAGTCACTAGAACTATTTTTATAGTAATAAAATCGGGTCGACATTAATGCATTATTTGTTAAGAATTGTATCAACGTAATAATATTAATCTTTATCCAAATAAATGTGTTGTTGATTAAGAGTATTTAATTGTGAACAAAATTGTCTTTGACATCACTTAATTTCAATGAATATCTTAGAAGATATTACAATAACTTATATAGCAAAATAACGTTTGCCGGATCTGCTAGTCATTATATATTTTCGGGCTATACGATAAAATAAACAGAAAACTGAACTCCTGCAGAAGACAAATTAAATTACCCATCATAGGCGTGTCCAGTATCATCGACCTACATCAATGACACTCGTCATTTCCAGTCTGTCTAGCTTTAAGAATAGAAATACGTTTTACAATGACCTAATTATGTAGATCTATCTGTGCTAGGTCGATGAACTATCGAGTTTTGTCGAAGTATCATCTTCCTGCCAACTTCAAAGTAATCGTGTTATGTCAATCTTATATTCTATTGTTATTTTTAGGATCGGAAAAGGAAAAAAGGTAACACCTACAATATAGCCTAGATAAATTACATTCGAAGAATAATATCGCTATTAGAAAAGTATATAGAATGATTTTATAGACGAGGGATATATTCAAGAAGGATATTCAGCATTCGATTCTAATTCCAAATATAAAGGAATAGTGATATCTTAATATTTCCATTAAAACAAAGTAATTTATAGTCAACATATTTAGGGGCAATGACACACATGATAGAATAAATAACAATTAATCATTAAGTAGGTATTTTGTCTATCCTAAGCCAGTATAAAGTACTAAAGGGAAGCGAGTCAATTACCTGTTTACCTAAAACCACGTAAAAGGAATTTTATCTACTTACCATTCAATCATAAGTCACACGCGCGGCGGTGTCCAAACTTTTTACGGATCATCTTTCATTTGTTCATCAATGTTTCTTTATGATTTGTTAGGGAATATTGTTATTTACATTTTTATTAGTCAAAAGAAGGTACAAATTATTGTATCCTGAAATATCTCCCTCGTCTATAAAGAATTGAGATAACGTAACGACGTGATATTTCGAAAGGTGAAATATAAAATAATGGTGAAAAATAAACCTATACTTTCAAGAACTTTTGAATAGTCTAAAAATAGTAAAATAAATCTACAAACGCTTCAGAAAGCAAACGAGAAGGGCCGGTAAGAAAGTAATAGTTGCTCTATACAACATAATGAGACACAAATATGTATGTATTGAAACAGCTCGATTAGTTTATTTTAGTTATTTTCACAGCGTTGTCTTATAGTATTTTACTGTGGGGTAATGCTGCTGATTTGAAAACGATTTTCATTTTGCAAAAGAGGGTTGTTCATGCTATTTATTATTTAAGGACTAGAGTTTCGCTTAGAGAAAGTTTTAATAACTTCGGTATTTTAACAGTTCCATCGCAATATATCTGCATCTATTTTTGGCGAGTACTGATATTGATAATGTTAATACTAGAAATAAACACAAATTAGTGTTACCTAATTACCGGCTTAAAGAAGTATATGATTCTTACACGGGGCTCGGTGTCCGCTTATACAATACCTAAAGACATCTTGGAGCTAACACTATTGAAATTAAAAAAAAAACTATTTAAAACTACATTGCTTAAAAAGGAATATTATTCCATCAATGACTGTTTGAATGATAAAAAAGTGCGTGCTCTTAATATAAGCAATCGTTCTCGCGGGGCATTCAATCCTTTGTATATTATACCTGTTATTGTATCTCATTATGTTAGAGCAACTACCAGAGTTTCTTGCCGGCTCTTCTCGGTATCTACCGAGAAGAATACGAGAAGAAAACGAGTAGAATCTTCTACTTTCCGAACCGGTGGTAGATTTTTTTTTGACGATTCAAAAGTGTTTGGAAGTAGGCCTATTTGAATAAAGTTATGTTTAACTTCATTTCTTTTGTGTAAGTGCCAAATGTATGTTTTTTTATTCCATACCATTTCTATATACTCTAAGTATAGATGAGATATGTTTATGTGGAATGATCGGTATGAAAATAAATCCACATATCGTAGACTCAGCGAAGCAATCTTAAAGTACACTGATGTGATGTCCTAGCCGGATTCGACCACGGCGACTGTTTCAACATCGATTAAGGAAATCGAGGTCCAGTTTTCGGAAACAGTCGATTGCGCAGGAGATATTTAAGTGCATAACTGGACGCGCTGCTAGAAAAGCACTCTCTCGTTCGTGCTCCCTCAGGCCCGATGGAATGGAGAACCAGTACGATCGGGAGGGAGCGGGATGCAGGTTTGGTCGAGTTTTCCTTCTCCGAACACCTGGTTGAATTGCTGTGTTAAAGACATACCCATAGATGGGCAAAAAGTAATCAGATTAATGAAAATGATTAACGATTACATTTTACGTTTTTTACCATTAATATGACTGCATTTTGCTCATTTATGTTTTAAACACTACAAAATCACAGATCGTATACACAATTATGATTTCTTAATGTTTTAAACGGATTTAATCATGATTACAGAGCAAGAAAATTAAAATTACCACTACATTTTGTAATCGTTGATCGTTAATCAGATTACATTTTGCCCATCTCTGGACATACCTTAGCCGCCTTTTACAACTACTCAGCAAGAAGAGGAGGGTGCTATTCTATTCTGCCGGCAAACACCACGGCTAAAGTACACTACTAGATATTGCAAAGTGTTTTATGATTGGAGTTATCCATTCATTGCTAAGGACATGTTTCAATGCCAGAATAAAAGGCGCGGTACTTGCTGTTGTTGAAAGATCTACTGGCAAACGGTTTGTTATTCTATGACGAGAGCAGAGTATTATTAGAACGAAAAAAGCAACCTATAGCTACTGATGCCTACGGAGGAGGGCTTAGGCCAATCGCTAAAAATGAATGTACGCGTGCGTTACTGACTAGCAGTGACTTGCGACTTGTGCCTCCTTGAAGTAGTACTTTTGTGAAGGGTTTACATTTGTTTTTGTTAAGTTAGGTGACTGGAGACCTCTCGCTGCCGAAACTTATCCTAAATATGGTCGGCAGCGCAGGCACATGAAGAGCAGTCCTCCAATTCAGTGAGGAGGTACTAGGATAGGAGGCTGCGGAGCGGGTTTGGGAGGCGCTAGCATCAACATTCACAGCCGCGTTATAGTTATAGTTTATTTTAGTATCACCTGTTTTTATTATTTAAGCTATATGTATTTTGTTGTTTATCGATAATTCTTATAAGATGTAACACGACCGGGGCCCTTCACGAAAATCAGCGCTGCAGACTTCCTCTGTGGCTTTAGGCTGATGAAGGGCCCATTTTCGCCATGTTTATATGTTCTGTATTTTCTTTTGTATTTGTGTGTTGTTTGTAATGCTACATTTAAATTTCTGTTTTTTGTATATTTGTGGCGAAATAAATACTTTTTCTTTCTATTTTTCAGCATTATCCCGGCTCGCCCCGACCCGCAAGAATTAGACGCTGTACGTCTCTAGGAGACCTCGAAGAAACGTCCGTCTCTAACGGCAGCACCGGGCGGCACACTTGAGAGAGTGTGTCGCCCAACAAGGGTGCGAGTGGTACGCGATGTGTTCCCCTCATGCCGCTCAAGAGCGCAGTGGCAAGAGAGGGATGACTCTTTACACCACCCCTCCTAAAAAGAGTAGAGTCTTAATTAAGGCCGCACGCCTAGCCGGGTATCGAGGAGGAGGCCCCAGTCGTGCCCTCGATCCTGGTAGGTGGACGGTAGAACACCCGGGGGTTTTAGTCGGTGAAAGTCCTGCACACGTGGGGTCAGCCGAAATGAAGTTATCCGACAGAGAACCAAAGTTTTCGACCTAGCTCTCCGTATTAGCAAGCTGATGGCGGGTTTTTGAATGAAGACCGTAGACCTGCAGACTTAGCGTGGGGTAGGAGAAGCCTAAGTCCAGCCGTGGATTAGGATAGGCTGATGGTGAATATAACTAACGAATGTTTAAATTAGTTGTCTGCGTCCGTTACATGGAACGTATCGTGCAATGTTTGGCAAACTAATACGTTGTATTGAACGCTTACAGTTTGTTATTGTCTAAACTGCATTCATGTTTACACAGCTAGATTCTTCTCAGCTTAAATAATCAATTCACCAAATTATACTGCAATAGTAGCAGTGCCGGATTAAGCTTTTGGGGGTCGAAGCTGCTCGCGTCCGTAGGCTTTACCCTAGTTTCCCTACACGTGACTCCTGGGTGGTGCTAAACAAGCAGCAGCGAGGTGGTAGGGCGTCGGTGCTCGTCTGGATCGCGACCACAGTACATGGGGGTAAAGCCCATCATAGTGACCAGTTCCGGCTTGTCGCGTTTCGGGATCAGCTTGTGTATATCCAGTAGCTCATATACCTAGAGACCTTCAGTCGCGGTATATGTGGGCTGACATGATGACGGAGACTATCAATGGATTTTCATCCTTTGATGGTCGCTTTCGTTTTTGGACTACACTGTACTTACCATCAGGTACTCTGTAGTCACTATGTCGAGCCAGTGTAAAAAAAAACGCGGAATCTTTAGTAAATGCTATTAGGAGAATCCTGTTTTGGTACGGAGTCAGAGGCTCCGGGCGTCTGGATGAATTTGGTTTTCCAGGCATTAGAGAAACACCCTGGGGTTTTTTAGTTAGTAGGAGTCTAAAATCGGGGTCGCTGCCCTCACAGAGGCCCTGATGCTACTATATAAGAATTTCGCCCGGGATACCAAAAAAAAATGTAATGTTAGAGTGTAGGCTAAGCAAAGTCAAAGGAGCATCTTGAAATCTCAGCATGAAGCAACCTGCGAGACATCCTGGTGTTGGTAGGCAATAACAGGAACATTACTCCCAAGTGCCAGCCCTCTTCTCCGCAATGATATATTACTCATTACTCTCTCCCATCCAATCAGATAAAACAACCACCTAGATGATAGTCGTGTGTTTTTGCCAATTCTCTGACGGCAAAGATTTGATCTGACGGTTTCTGATTTAGTTGACATGTGTAGCTTTGCCCGTCCTTACCTCATTTGTTTGAAGTTTTACGTAAATTATTACGACTCTCATCTCAAAATAGTTGGCATGTTTTTGTTTTTACAACAATCTTATATACACAGCAGAAAACTTTTAAATTAAACATTTAATATACCCCCCCGCCCTCACTCTATTATTTATATGTTATATACGGAATACAGTTTTAATTAATAGACAGAGTGATTCACGCGGAAGGTTTTAGTATATAATTTGTTAAAGTTTTGTATAAATCAGTTGAAATATAACGATAATTGTTGACAATATCGGAAAAAGTCAAAACGCTTGGGAGCTTTCATCAAAAACGCTGCCTAAACCTTTTTAGATATAAAAAACAAGGTACAGTGAGATTATTCCTCTCTTACAGGTCTATAGAAAAGTACGCGAAGGCATTTTTTTTTTTCACTGGCTCGACATAGTGACTACAGAGTACCTGATGGTAATCACAGTGTAGTCCGAAAACGAAAGCGACTATCAAAGGATGAAAATCCATTGATAGTCTACATCGTCATTTCGGCCCACATATACCACGACTGAAGGTCTCTAGGTATATTAGCTACTGGATATACACAAGCTGAGATATATATCCAGAGATTGGCAAAATGTAATCTGATTAATGATTAACGATTACAAAATGTAGTCGTAATTTTAATTTTCTTGCTCTGTAATCATAATTAAATCAATTTAAAACATAAATGTGTATGCAATTTGGGATTCTGTAGTATTTAAAACATAGACGAGCAAAATGCAGTCATATTAATGGTAAAAAAGGCAAAATGTAATCGTAATCATTTTCATTAATATGATTACATTTTGCCTGTCTATGCTGCCTACCTATGTCTACAGTATTGTTCGCCTGTAGTCTAACAATGTTGAGGTAGATCGTCAGCATTTCAAGTCAGTGCAACCGTGCTTTTTTTACTTGGGGAGAATAATCATAGGACCATCGCGGCTGCACAAGGGGTAGCCGGGATGTGCCAGACTTTTACCAGCTAAAAACCCCAAGGTGACCACTGCGAATTAGTGGGGACTGCGGGTCCTGTAATCAATTCGCCACAGCCCCACTACGCCGCGCCTGACAGGCACAATCACGGGGGGAGACGCCGCCTCCCCCGATACCACCTAGGGTACTTCGACTGAGAGCGTCACGACGCACCGCCGACTTCTCGAGGGTCGTTAAACAATAGCTCAGAACCCCCACCCTGAGCGGTGTGCAACCGTGGAATAGAACGCCATATGAATAATGTCGCTTATCAAAATCAACTAACTCTATAAGTTGTAAGCTGTATTCATAGGCAGAAAGCCTAGAAAATCCGCCGATCTAACCATCAATTACATTGCAAATATTTTGTCAAAACGCGTATCAAAATTAATCAAATGTTATAGAAAAAACTTAAAGTAATCCATTATAACGTCAAAACATGTAGAAACAGTGTAAACTTGATACCCATGCAAAAGACAGTTTAAAATGATGGAGTAAGCGAAATCATACACTTTGAATACGTTTTTCCAAGAACTGAGACATGGAAACTAAATAAAACGTTAAAAATGAATCGGTAACAAGAAAAAGTTACGAAATAGATAAAATTTCTATATTTACAAAGCACATTGAGAAGACAAACGCCCGCCCTCGTCGTGTTTACAACTAGAGCTTTCACGCTGAAAGTTTCGTGTCTCGAAATCTCAAATCACGATTTCTAACAGTAATCTCGAATTTTGTAGACCTTTTTATGTCAAATATGCTCTGATTCCGGTGCTATTTATCATAATAACTAATTATTTTTATATTAAAATATTCTCTTACTCATGTGATTGGAATTGTTTGTAAAAGAATAAATTATTTGAACATAAATCCCGGGCTCCTCGAAAATATTTTCTAGTTTCGCAACCAAGACTAAATCATATAATCTGGGAACTATCAACTCTCCTTATACCATCATAATTTTTTTTTATAAAATTAATATTTTGTGTCAAGCGTAAACTGACGCCCCGACTTATATCAATTCCATGCAGTTTGCTCTATTCTATTAGCGTTTTCGATGATCGAATATTACTTTGTTAAGGCACTCTTGTCATTATTTTTAAAACGAATACCGGCCTGAGTTTACTCTTTGTTCAACGTCGTTATAAGTCGTTTGGCAAACGTAAATCTTAATACATCATCACTTTTTGATATTTAAACGCTCAATATTTGAGAAGTATTTAAATCCTCTTAAAAATAATTTATTTAAAATATCTTATTTTCAAAAGTTTTGGCAATTTCCCGGGAATTTCGCGATCTTGGCATTTCTCGAACCATGATCCCGGGACTCGAAACTATAATCGAGACTGAAAGTCCTACTAAAATCACATTTTCGACGTCACTAACAATGATAAATACTTACCAATTTAACAACATTTTCCACATACAATTTCACATCCAAAAAGCGTTTATACAATAACCGATATCACTTAACGGGTTATTCGCGCGATAACTAAAAACGGCTCGAAAATCGAAAGGTCAAAAATATTTTTTCAAAATGGCGCCGGCAACGGTCGGCCGCCTGCGCGCGCTCCGACCGACACGCGTCCACACTCTGAAATATTCGTTTTATGATCGCTTGAAAGCGAATCTGGATTGGGAAAATATAAAATTACGCTTCATAGTGCTGAGATACGATTTTTATATCGATATTTTTGTCATTTACTATCTTCTACACACTGTTCCGCTTGCACGGATGTTTTGGATAATGAAATTACATCTCGGCTGGGACTAAGAACTTTTCTAACGTTTACTTTTGTCGTGTCGTTGGACTGTAGAATGGTCTTCCGGTGAGCGTGTTCCCACCATCCTACGATATGGGGTCCTTCAAGCGTAGTGTGAAGAGATATTTGTGCAGGCCGGCATGATCGCTATGATTACAAATGGGCTTTTCTTTACTGTTTATAGTCGTTGGCGTATTTTAGACTGCCACATGCTTAAAGTGGTCTCACTGCTGAAACAGGATAAAAAAGCTAAATATTGACGTCATGACTGCACATTCGCTCAAAGCATAAGCTTTTTTTTTGTAAGCCGGGGGATATCCCTAACGGACCTCAGGGAGCGATAAGGGCCGCCCCACGGTTTGTCGGACTTTCAGCGACGAAAATCCCCGGGGTGTTCCTTCTCTCCGTCTAGCCGGGACCGGAGGCACAGCAGCGTCCACTTTTCAGTAGACCTCACCTCTGTGTTTACGAGGGGGTGAAGTAAAGGGCCACCCGTCGCTCTCCTCTTGGAGCGGTGTGCGGGAACACGTCACACACCGCTCTCTCCTGGATAAGTTGGGCGACGTGCTCCCTCAAGCGTGCCGCCCAGGCGTCTTTCCAGCTCAATGCATAAGCTGCAACAACGACCGCACCCTCTAGACATGTCTATGAGCCTAGTCAAAAATGATTTCTTTTATCGTTCACGTTAAATCCTATCTCTAAAATTCAGTGATGTGCATAATATGTTTAGACAGGGTAGGCAGAATTCACGTTATCAATTTGAATATTATATTGCTTACATAGGAAAGACAGATGGCGCGAATATAGAATCGTTCCTTTTTAGTTTAACTTTAAGCAATTTATTCCAGACTTATTTGTCACTAGCTGATCCGGCAAACGTTGTTTTGCTATATAAAGTTTTGTAATATCTTCTAAGATGTTCATTGAAATTAAGTGATGTCAATGACAATTTTGTTCATAATTAAATACTCTTAATCAACAACACATTTATTTGGATAAAGATTAATTACGTGGATACAACTCTTAACAAATAATGCATTAATTTCGACCAAATTTGATTACCATAAAAACTGTTCTAGTGACTTAATCTTTAAAGGTAGACATATACTGTCGTGGACATTTTTTTAGATCATTTTAAGAGGAATAACTCTGTCATACATATATTTTTGGTATCTTGAACCGTTTTTGCAGCGCACGCAATGGAAGCCCTCAAGGATGAATAATTTTTCCCGTTTTTTTCACAATTTTCATTATTTCTTCGCTCCTAATAATTGCATCGTGATGTTATATAGCCTAAAGCCTTCCTCGATAAATGGTCTATTCAACAAAAAAAGAATTTCCAATTCGAACCAGTAGTTCCTGAGATTAGCGCGTTCAAACAAACAAACAAACAAACAAACTCTTCAGCTTTATAATATTAGTATAGATAAGGGCAGCAACGTTTTCATGCATCTATGGTATGAACACTACTGCTAAAATGTATGTAATCAAGATAAATTTTCAAAATATCACATTGGCACAGTATGTCAATTCCATTCATTTACACCTTTCTACTAGCGTTGCGTTAAATGTTGTCTACGGGCCTAACTATCACGGAATCAGTAGCTCTCTGTGGCGCGCAGTATGTTTACGAGTTATTGTATTCAAACAGCTGTCATCACGGATCCTTTCATGGCGAAATTTCGTAATTAAAATAACGCTTTTTACTGTTCCGCGAGAGAAATTTCTGATTTTTTACACTGGCTCGACATAGCGACTACAGTGCACCTGAAGGTAAGTACAGTGTAGTCCAAAAACGAAAGCGACCATCAAAGGATGTAAATCCGTTAATAGTCTCCGTCGTCATGTCGGCCCACATATACCGCGATTGAAGGTCTTTAGGTATATGAGTTACTGGATATATACAAGCTGATCCTGAAACGCGACAGGCCAAAGCGGGTCACTATGACGGCCTAATACTGAACTAATTACCAAGCGGTAATTATCACTATGATTGTCAGTCATGGGATTTCAGATACTGAAAATAGATCTCCTTTAATATTTTCCAGAACAACCCTTCGAGAATGGCTCGGGCCCAGCGTCATCCTGCGATCTGAACCATATAGCCGATCCACCTTTTTGGTGGACGTCCCACACTTCGCTTTCCAGTACGTGGTCTCCACCGGAAAACTTCGATGCCCCATTTTGTTTTACTAGTTATGTGTCTTGCACAGAGATGGGCAAAATATAATCTGATTAATGATGAACGATTAAAAAATGTAGTCGTAATTTTAATTTTCTTGCTCTGTAATCATGATTAAATCCATTTAAAACATTAAGAAATCATAAATGTGTTTGCAATCTGAGATTTTGTAGTGTTTAAAACATAAATGAGCAAAATACGGTCATATTAATGGTAAAAAACGTAAAATGTAATCATTAATCATTTTCATTAATCTGATTACATTTTGCCCATCTATAATCTTGCAGCCACTTCAGTCTACGATCCATGGGTCTTGCCCACTACTACTTCTATCTACGAGTTATGTATTTTGCCTACTGCCACTTAAACTTACTAATCCGCTGAACTCTCTAACTGTCGTCCGCCTAGGAATTTCTTAACATCTAATGGCTTTCATTGACTTCTGAAACATTTATTCTGTTTCTTTAAGTACCTACTTATTCATCGATATCGGCGATCAGCTGTGCTACTGGTTACGCTGGGCACGACATACAAGCGCAAAGTTGATACAACCGCTAATGTATTTCTGCTCACCCCGAAAGATATAGTGTAACGATATATTGTTGTTATTACATATCTAGCAATTGTGATTTTCTAACAATGACAGTCGGGAAGATAAAGTAAAAAATAACTAAAATAGGAACCCTCATTATTCGCTATTCCATGGAAAAATTATTCAACATTAAACTTTCTATATTTTTACGAAGGAAATTTCTCATTAACCCGCTTTAAGGTTTAATAGTTTAAGCTATTATAATTTCGTCTAAAGCATAAATGAACAGCAATACAAGTTAATTTGTTCCCTCAGTTTGCATTTACACAGTTCTCACGCGGAACGGAAGTCCCACGGAAGCGATAACACGGGCAGAGGCTAGTGTGCAGATGCAAGTTAATATTTATACTCATTTGACCATTGGTTTCACGAGCTGCAATGCAATCGATGGATTTTATGCGGCCCGCAGCCTGCAGCTTGTGTACCTCTGGCTTTAGTATTGGTTAAAATAAAATCGATAAGGAAAATTATAATATCGACATAAATAATCTAATTTCCCTTCACTATCGGGCACAAGTCACCAGCACCTGGCCAAGATACGCCTGTTCGCGGAATTCTAACTATTGTTTATTTTGATAGTTGGTTTATGTGTGTATATTTATATACACATATACATGCATATATGATCTCTATGTAAAGGAGTATGTTATATGAAGATATTATATTTTTTAGATACTAGCTGACTCGGTCAATTTCGTATCGTCTAACAGTTAATTAATGTCGCGTTAAAGCCTGCGGGCAGTAAACTTAGGGAGTATACTGCCCGAATGAGAGTGAGGTTTTGGAGGGGTGGGCTCTTTACTTCCACCCCTCCTAGAGAGGTAGCCTCAACAAAGTTTTCGCTCTCCAGGCGTCTGGATGATTTGGTTTCCCAGGTCCGAGTGGAGCGTTAGAGGGACATCTCAGAGGTTTTTATTCAGTAGGAGTCTGATACACTGAGGTCGCTGCCCTAACAACAACCCTGATGGTACTATGCAGGATTTTTCTCCGGGTTACAAAAAAAAACTTTTAACTAAGCTCTCCATTTCCTTTTTTTTTCATTTTTTTTTACACTGGCTCGACATAGTGACTACAGAGTACCTGATGGTAAGTACAGTGTAGTCCAAAAACGAAAGCGACTATCAAAGGATGAAAATCCATTGATAGTCTACATCGTCATGTCGGCCCTCGTATACCACGACTGAAGGTCTCTAGGTATATGAGCTACTGGATATGCACAAGCTGATTCCGATACGCGACAAGCTCTACCTTCTACCATAATTTTCCTCCTTTTTTTATATTGTACGGCGATTTCACAAAATCAATCGTGACCATCGTACATAAGTGTAAAGAGACGTTATAGTGACTCGCTTTGACCTGTCGCGTTTCGGAATCAGCGGAATCAGATGTCTAGTAGCTGTTATACTAGAGACCTTAATGTGTGGTATATATAAGCCGGTATGACGACGGTGACTGTCATTTTTGGACTACACTATAATTACCTTCAGGTGCAATATAGTAACTTTGAGTATATAAAATTCTCCATCTCGTCCTGCCCTTCCTTTTCATCTACCCTTTGCCCCTCCCATCCCCAGACGTCTCCACTCTACCATTTAGGTTATATCAAAGGACCAAATAAAAAAATCCACATTTGTATCCCTAACTCACAAAAATAATAATTTTCCTGTTGCAAATTGCATCCCCCATTTTCGACTCCTTCAAGTTTTATTTTCGCAAGGAAAGATCTTCATTGGTCTCCAATGTATAATCTATTTATATATTACAATTCATCTACATCAGTTAAGCCGTTTTGACGAGAAAACGGGACATACAAACATACTAAATTTATTCTTAATTTTTTATAACAATAGAAAGTATCTAGGATGTTATCGATGTGGAATCCAATGAACGAAGAACTCGATCTCTTCTTTTTTTTTATTCTGACACGGCACAGTGACTGCACCATACCTGATGATAAGCATGGTGCAGTCCAAAAAAACGCCAACGACTATCGACAGGCAAGAAAAACCCATCGGTAGTCGCAGCGATCATGCCGGCCTGCACAAATATATCTTCACGTTACGCTTAAAGGCTCATATCATAGGAGGGTGGGAACACGCTCGCCGGAAGACCATTCCAAAGCCCAAGGACACGGCAAAAGAAGGAGTTAGAGAACCTCTTAGTCCTAGCCGGGATGTGAGATACCGTATAGCTGTGACACCGCAAACCCGCGCGCGTGGTTCTATTCAGGAAAGGAGAGGGTGGAACAAGGTTAAACAACTCTTCAGAACACTCGCCATGATACAGACATCTTCTTTGCCTCTCACTCCGACCCGTTAATGTGCTATATCAATGCATCAAAAAAGTAGAAACAAACTGTCTCGAAATTACTGAAATCGAAAATTGAAAAAGATTTTCACTACAAAATATGGAAAAACACAGAAATGTGTGCCGGGATTCGAATCTACGACCTTTCGTGCTGCCGTGCATGTAAACCGATCCATTACCTGATAGGCCATTGCCATTAGATACAATTATGAAGTTATTTTAGAAGGTAAACATTAGCGAAGAAATAAAAAAGTATTAAGTAACAGAACATTTTGTTTCATCACTCCTTATAGATTTTTATATAGATTCCAGCTGTGGTACATCGGCGTTGCACGGGCTGATATAATTTAATAACTTTGGGATTGTTTTTTCAAAAACCTCTAAACAGTTATTTTTTATTTATATAAAAATCGATTATAAACAATAGTTTCATAGTGATTACGTCAAAATTGACGAATTTTCAAACAAACTTTCAACCCTTATTTCACCCCCTTATGGAAAATATATGAAAAAATTAAACTTTAGTGCAAACTTACATTATACAAAGTATATAATGATCAAATTTCATGTTTCTAGCTTCAATAGTTTAGTCTGTATAGCAACGTGTCATTCAAGGCAAGTGTTTTTATATAAACAAAAATGTATATAATAAAACGTGGCGAAAATACATAATAAATGGTTACTGTCACCAACAAATAAAGTCAAATATCAGAAATTACCATCAAACCACAGAAAAATAGGGAAATGTTTAAATATACTTTTGTCAGCTTTGAAGTCTGCATTAATAAGTTTACGCAAGGTCACACAGAAAAACAAGTCGTCAGTCGCTTGTAACCAGTTATCTTATATTTTTTTCTTCGATTTTTCTTAGTGTTAGGGTCCCGTACCAGAAAAGAAGAAAGGTAAAATAATTAACTTCATTTTCCATCAGTTGTCTGTCAAGACACAGATTAAGATATGTAGACGCTACTTTGACTTTGCTTAAACCTTGCGTAATAAATAAATTCGCCGCTAACAAAAATACTGAGTATATAATAGGAACTTGAGCATAGCCTAAATATTTGCAGAGCCAAATGCTAATTGACGAAATCGAAATTACCATATATTTTGACATTAATTAAATAATATTATTGATAATGTTTGAGTAAAATCTAAGCAAAGTCAAAGTAGCGTCTATACATGTATATCTCAGCCTAAGGGTTGAATTCAAGTGGTCGTCGGTAGTTCGTAATAAAACATTATTAATTCACAAAGGCGATATTCAAATATCTTAATACACAAATCAATAAGCAATGTACTAATGAGTAAATCAAATTATAAATAGATCTTCCTCCAATTTATAGAGTTGATTTTTCTGTGTAATATTTAAGAGCCTAGCAACAAACTATCTAGGAGACAAATATACTGATTAAAAAGTAATACCCTCGAATTAGGATAAATTAAAAAGTACAATGCATCAGACATGTTTCAATGTATATCCTTTATTAAGGAAGCGGCACAGTGATACCAGCTTGAGCGTTATACCCCTAAACTTAACAGTTTTAAATGGGTCACGGGAGATCTTTAGTACTTTTAAATATCTTAATTTAAGTCAAAATTATGAGAAAATGCATGACTTTAAGCCCTTACCGCATAATAATTATAAAAAAAGTTTTATTACTAATATAAAAAATTCACTAGCATTTGATATAATAATATTTTTTTTATACAATATACAATCCTTTTTTGTACTATTTCAACACAGTGACTACTCCGTGAAATAATGTGTAGTTCAATTACCGCAGCCACTATCAAAGGACGAGAATTAATTGACAGTCGCCGTTGCCATCCAATTAAAAATAACTTGTCACTCTTTAAACCTTTACTGGTGTACCCAGGAGGGGGAGGCAACTCCCCTGGATTTTGCATACCTCCCTAATTTCTACTGCCTCAATGTCCTATTCCATGGCTACAATTGCAAGATCATTCAGCAAACTCAGAAGCGTAAAACCATGGCTAAGATCAACCATGATTAAACGGATTAAATGGGATGTACGAGTACGTACTCAGTGTACATAGAATATCGGTTAACAATACAGTCGATTCTTTTACGGAAACGTCATAAGATAGTTTGCTGAAAATCCTCAAAATTTACTTTTAAAATAGCGATCCTATGTAATTAAAAAAAAAAAACAATACTATAACTGTTGGAGGGGCGTGTTCGATGGGATGCGATATGCAAACACGGATGAAAGAAACAAAATTGTATTGGAATTAACTAGATACTGATTACAAAACAGTCTTTTATTTAGGCTAATATGGACTTGAAGGCGTTTCGATAGAATCTCGGAACCAGTCGTAACTTGTATATTTTCTCAAAAAACAGCAGATATAATTCCAACGGATGCGATTGGCCGCGTGCGTTGAGTTCCTATGTTCGTCTCAAAAATGATCTCACTTACTGCATACAAACTATGGCCGGTCTATACACCAAGTAAACACAATGATTGCGTCATCCGCTAGACCGCTCATGTCATCTATTGCCGTAGCTTTGCATTGCTCTCATATAAGTATTTATAAACTGTTTGCTACAATACCTATTTTAATTTTAATTATTGGACTAGGTACCTATAAAGAATTATTAGGATGTCCTGCAAATGTTATCCTTATATACTTAATGTTTAGGGTAGTTATCTTCAAGTAATATGTATGGCAAATAAGCACACGAGACTTAACTTGAAAAAAATATGATTTGTTCCCCCTAGCCCAATACCCCCTGGTATTCACTCATGCTTTTACTTAAATTAAAACTCTTTTTCTTTTAAAGCAGATTATGCCCATTTATAATACAATTAATTATGAGTTACGTTTTAGAGACCACAAATAATATATTTACATTTATTTTGATCCTAATATGCTATGTTAGGAATCAATTAATCTTTAATAACCTACATATTTTTACCGAACACTAATATCGTAACGTAGCGTTAAATGTAGGTACACCCCGACAAAGTGTATTAACGATGTACAAAAGGAAATCAACAATTAAATAAAAATAACAGAAGAGTTTAGTATCCAAGCTTGGAGTATGAGCGCACGTGTTCTCTGTTTAATGGATTGGAAGACACTGATTTGGCATTGCTGTGGTCTTCGAAACGTGTTCTTCTTATTAGTGTTGTGGGTCTAAACAGTGACAGCATGTCCAGATCGCAGAATGCAGCGGGAAATTGTTTAACTGTCTGGAGTAGGGTGGAGTGTGCGTTGCTTGAGTCGCTGGTTTTGACGTCAATCAGTGAGTGCTAAATATTGAAAACAATATCAACGAAAACAAAAGGGCTTATACTCAGAGCCATTAAACATAATATTTAATAAAAATAGCCGAAGACCGGTCTCAAGTGCGCTTATCAGGAGGGAACTATCTTTAATGCTGATATAAACTGGGCTCCTCGTGATAACGACTAATTCAGTAGGTGTTTATTAAATATTTTAAGATCTCGACCGTAAAATACCTTAATATTGTAGTTTTAAAAAAAGAAATATCGTTTTAGATATATTTTAAAATACTTTTAGGGAAATGATTTGTTTAGGGTTGCAACAATAGACCACAGGCAGTTTCTTATGAGTGCGTATGAGCAAGTCGCACACAGCGTAACTAGCTATGACGTTTGTGATCTGATACCGTTCCCATTCTCATCTTTCACGAGATTTTGATAAGGCTTTACTATTCTCTTCCAGAAATATTATTTTAACACTAGATTGCCCAGAGCAGTCATTTTGACTGTTTTAAAGTTTAGTTATATAAAAAAGATATATATTTATAAGGAACCACTTTTTAAAAATATTATGACTTTTTATATATTATCTTATAGGTTTATTAATAGTTGTCCTTACCTCCCCCCCTCTTTATTCCTTACATACGCATGCACTATACCTATATTCAGTCTTTCTAGTCTTAATCTTACATATTTCGTATCATTTTCATTATGGTTTTACGAAATTTTAGTAGTTAACAGAAGAGTGATTATTTTTTGTGCAGTGCCAACCACTATAGCAAAACATTATAATTCTGGTGTACATATCAACTATTCTAGATTTTACATTTAGATTTTTTTATTCATTCTCGGAGTAACTTTGGAGTTTCCATGAAATAATCTTGTAAGTACACAATCAAATTCAATGTAATATTGTTCAATTTTTTTAGTATGATTACATGCTTCAAACCATGTGTCACAATTTATTCCATACAGTACTTAATAATTATATTAACGTTTCAATACTTGACGTATTTTTCAGTTTTCTGACAATACGAAAAATCTATACTAATATTATAAAGCTGAAGAGTTTGTTTGTTTGTTTGAACGCGCTAATCTCAGGAGCTACTGGTTCGAATTGAAAAATTCTTTTTGTGTTGAATAGACCATTTATCGAGGAAGGCATTAGGCTATATAACATCACGATGCAACTATTAGGAGCGAAGAAATAATGGAAAGTGTGAAAAAAACGGGGAAAATTATTCATCCTTGAGGGCTTCCATTGCGTGCGTTGCGAAAACGGTTCAAGATACGAAAAATATGTGTATGAAAGAATTATTCCTCTTAAAATGATCTAAAAACATGTACTCGACAGTATATGTCTATCTTTTAAGATTAAGTCACTAGAACCGTTTTTATAGTAATAAAATTTGAAAGGTCGAAATTAATGCATTATTTGTTAAGAATTGTATCAACGTAATAATATTAATCTTTATCCAAATAAATGTGTTGTTGATTAAAAGTATTTAATTGTGAACAAAATTGTCTGTGACATCACTTAATTTCAATAAACATCTTAGAAGATATTACAAAACCTTATATAGCAAAACAACGTTTGCCGAATCAGCTAGTTAAAAATAATATTATGATACGACTAACTTTTATTCGTTTGATTGTCATGCCGACTCTACCCAGTCATAGACGGGAAAAACGTAATCAGATTAGTAAAAATTATTACGATTACATTTTACGTTTTTTACCATTAATATGACTGTATTTTGCTCATCTATGTTTTAAACACTACAGAATCCTCAATTGGATACACATTTATGATCTTAATATCTTAATGTTTTAAAGGTATTTAATAATGATTAGAGAGCAAGAAAATTAAAATTACGACTACGTTTTGTAATCGTTCATCATTAATCAGATTACATTTTGCCCATCTCTGGTTCCAAAAGCCTTTCCCGGTCACCAAAGAACGACACGTCAAAAAAAACAACGTCATTTTACTTAACACGTAAGATAATGGAAACGTATGTCTACACACACACACTAGCACCAAACACTTGTTTACTACATTAAAAAAGTATTTACTGAACGTCCTTTATAGCCTCTATTCAAAGTCAATAAAGTTTATTTTCCTTTGACCACTTGTTTATAATCATTGACACGTGCTATGGATAATGTTTACGGAATATGTTCGCTATGGTTCTTTTCAACATCAACTCTCGAGTAAAGAAGACTTCGTGTAAATGAACTAGAAAAAGTAAGTACTTTAAACTTTAAAAAAAACTTTATATTCTTAGAATACTGTCGCTTAATTAAGTACTTTATAATATATATGTTATAAGCATTAATCATTCCAGTTTTATTTGTTTTTACTAATATTATCTATAAATTGCAAAGGCCGCGTAGAAATGCCATTTGTATTCAATTTAAATAATAAACGTCTAAGATATAAATACATTGATCGAGTTGTAGTTGTAAATATCAATAATTACGCAAACTGATTTTAAAACGGTTTTTCGTTGAGCTAGTTTTGTTCCTACCCGCTTCATAGCATTACTGGAATCTCTGATTTTAAATCAAACTAATTATCTATCATCTATACCTCATTGTGTATTATGCTTACGCCCTTATTTGCAGGCCCCTCTTCCTTGTTTTCTGCGTGTTAACAAACCCGCCAAATATAAATTTAAAACTAGCGCGGAGTATCTAGTTTTCCGGTACCCTGGGGTGTCCCTGAACTCGCTAACAGCCTCGGGATCCATATTCCTCTAACGACCTTGCGAGCGAATATCCTTTATCAGGCTGCATCTTTGAGAGAGGTGGTTGTAAAGAGCTCACACTTCAGGATCTTTCTATCAGACAGCAGGCAGGACATTTTTGCACAGCCTCCGCGTTATCCGGACGAACTCTCTTATATCTACTGCCCGAGTACCAGTGCGGGTTGATTCGCGCGAATGCATGTACACCCTTCCAGTGACGATGCCTAAACAGTCATTTACTTAGCAAATACTAAGCTGACTTCCCTTTGCCGCATTATAACTATATAGGAGATGTACTTGTGCTATGCTGGTGCCTTTTATCGATCATCTTCTTCTGTATTGTGTGTTTTTAGTCAAAATAAAGGTTTTCTTTTCTTCAGACTCAGATTTATATCTACCTCCCTTTGTAGAATAAAGTTTAAAGCACGTCGTTAAGCCTATAAACTGATCAAAATGATTAAAAATTAAACGACTGTTTTCAGATGCCGTGGGAGCGACCAGCCAGCGTCCCTTTAGGGCAAGTTTGGAGTAGGTTCAAAGGGAGAGAAAGAACCGGACTGCCAGCGAAAATGTAAGTGCGCCATTTCTATTGAAGTTTGAAATATATGAGATGAATATATATATCGTTTTTGGCCTGCACAATGCTTACCATCAGGTGTGATGTGATCACTGTACCGTCTAAGGATAAAAACGGATTACCAAAACAAAATATTATTTTGTTTTGGTAATTATAATGTTTTGGTAAATTAATTATAATGGGATGATGTATTGTTATTATTATAGACTAGCTGTCCCGGCAGACCTTGTTCTGCCCTATTTGTCTAAAACAAAGTCACATTGTTTTTTTAATGTTAATAGCTTCCCCGTCAGATTTTTTTGTAAATTGTTTGAAGCAACCTGGCCTTAATGCTATTTGTATAAAAATTGACAAATATTGACATTAATATTTATACGTCACTCAATAATTGTTTTGCCTTCCCGGAACCCGTCCACTAACATTTAAACTTTATGGTATGGTGTTAAAGTTCAAATTGACTTATAACAAATTTTTTATATGAGAATATAGAAAAGTGTTGTTTTTAGACTTTTTCAGACATTTTTTTTTTAATTTTTCTCTCCGTAATAACCTTCCCCAGACTTCAACAAACACAACAAAAAAGAAATCAGCCAAATCGGTTCAGCCGTTCTCGAGTTTCGCGCTTATCAAGACATTTAGCGATTTATTTTTATATTATAGAGAATATTACTAGCTGACCCGGCAAACGTGGTCATAGCTGCCATATAAATTATTTCTAGTGAATATCTTCTGTTTTATAATATACAATTTCTGTCATAGTGGCTTCCACATAAAAGGTAGATATATGCTGTTGCGGACTTTTATTTAGAACTATTTAAGACAAACAATCCTACGGTACATCATCTTTGTGTAACTCCAATGGTTTAGCCAGTGTACGCCAAGATAGCTCTCAGAGGCTAGATTTTTTTCCGACTTAATTGACATATATCGTTATCTTACGATCAAGATTACATAAAATCATTAAAAATTGTAGCCTATATGTTATTACGATGTACAATCTATATTACTGTGGCAGTTTCATGCAAATCCGTCCAGTAGTTTTATTGTGAAAGGGTAACAAACATATTCACAAACTTTCGCATTTATAATATTAGTAGGATTGCATATATAATATTATAACAAGTATAGGTTTGACTAATATTGTAATTATCTTAATGTTATTACCTTTGTGGTGTCTCTATTATTTTTACAATTATTTTTAATTGTCACTGGAAAAGAAGACCAGGGCTCACCACCATGGGAGTCATTGGCAAAAAAAATCTAGATTTACTGGAGTACTCTGAAGGCTGAGATTTATAGACACAACTTTAAGTTTGCTTAGACTTTACTAAAACATTACAATTTATATTACGCAATGAATGTCAAAGGATTAGGTAAGTCACCGATTTTTTCAACATGGACTTGGCTCGGCAAATACTATGGCTATACTCAAGTTCCTATTATATATTCAGTTTTTTTCGGCGTGTCCTACGTTGATGGCCCGAGAAAGACCTTCACAACAAAACCGGGCTTGATGGGCGAACGCAGAGGGCGCTCAGACAGCGAAATTTATGGGTTGGGCGGCTACGCAAGGGCACCCCTGTGGGTACGGACCTCGACTTGGGTGGCTGGCCAGTTGAAAAACGAACCTAACGGTGATCTACCAGCGTTTCGGAAAAGACTACCTTGAGAAGAAACGCCGAAAGAAACTCAAGACTGCGTCGGAATATATTCAGTGTTATGTCAAAACGATTTGATTTTTTGAGACTTGCTACGCAAAGTCGAAATAGCATGTATAAATATGAGTCTAATTTATTAAGAAATTCTGGTTGGGATTTAGATGGGTACTAAAGTACTACCACCTCACTGTTATTATAGCAAACTTGGTTTGGTTTCAAATATAAAGCATGCAAACGGTTTTTCTTTATCTGGACTGGGTATAGTGACCAAACACGCTTAATGGGAAATGTGGTGCAAGTAAAAAAAACCTACGGCTATCAACAATAAAAAAATCTGTCTATAACTGTTGAAAAACATAACTTGGAAAATTCAAGATAACAGATGTTTTACAAGTCCATATCTTTGGTCATATAAGGGATAGAATTACGTTTCCTAGATGATTAGATAAACAAATTACATACTTCTGTCAAATAAAGCGATTTAGATCGGAACCACACAGCTCTTATAGAACTCACGTCGATATATATATATATCAACTGATATGTGTAAACAACTGGGAAAAGATAAGTCGATTTCGAAAAGCAATTTGCCGAAGCAAGACACTATGAAATTTGATACTTGTACTGCTGTTGCGACGCAGGCAAACGCCCTAGGGCATCAAAAGATTTTCAAACTTATCTATATATATATAAAACTTAAAACTATAAAACTTATAAATATAAAAAAAAACTTACTATTACTACTACTATTATTACTATTACTATTATTACTTAATATTTACTTATATATAAAACTTTTGTCTTGTGTTATTTGTATGGGAAATCGAAAAGTGCGATGCGGACAACCTAAATATGAATATTAAGGGCTCATATTTTCAGAGGCCTATTTTGGCATTAAAACGCAACTTTTGAGCGTGGTTCCGAGGAATTTTTTTTTAACGCCCTTATATATACACATATATATTTATATATATATATATATATACATATAAAATCAATTGCTGCTCGTTAGTCTCGCTAAAACTCGAGAACAGCTGAACCAATTTGGCTAATTTTGGTTTTGAATTAATTGTTGAAGTCCAGGGAAGGTTTAAAAGGTAAGTAATGCTGTAAAATGCTAGGAATATAGTAAAAACAACAATTTCGTTTACCCACACAAACCACTCTGTCCCCGGCTGTCAAACATATGATATCAATCAAAACAAAGTTATGCTTTCAAGTTGATTAAAGGTTGCATGTCATTAATGAAAATTATAATTTATACGCCAAGTAATCAAACAAAAAATAACCCAAAAACGTCCCATAAGGCATTATAGTAAAAATATCATTACCTTAGATATGACTTATGTCTTTCAATGCAATTTTATTTCTATTAGACTGCGACAGGCCAATAACTTTTGGCAGAATGAAATCTGACGGGGCAGCTATTAACATAAAATAACAATGTAACTTTGTTTTAGAGAAATAGGGCAGAACAAGATCTGCCGGGACAGCCAGTTACAAATACAATGTTCAATTCCAGGTATCAAATCCGTGATATGGACACCAGCGTACGCAGGAAATGCCTGGATCTCATGCAAAGAGTGTTCTTAGAAGACGAGCCCCTTTGTATCAAACTGGGTGAGTTTAACTCTGCAAATATTGTCCTAGGAATGGATTTACTTTGTCATTGAACTGAGGCGTCTAATTTCAAAACTCGCTGAAACGATTTTTTTTACAAAATTACTTAATAGTCCTAATAGTAATTTGAAATGTTTTTATCAAAGCAAATATTATATATGATTTTTTTCTTTTTTGCTTTTTCACTCTAGAATAATAATTTAAATCTATACTATCTATACTAATATTATAAAGCTGAAGAGTTTGTTTGTTTGTTTGTTTGTTTGAACGCGCTAATCTCAGGAACTACTGGTTCGAATTGAAAAATTCTTTTTGAGTTGAATAGACCATTTATCGAGGAAGGCTATAGGCTATATAACATCACGATGCAATTATTAGGAGCGAAGAAATAATGGAAAATGTGAAAAAAACGGGGAAAATTATTCATCCTTGAGGGCTTCCATTGCGTGCGCTGCAAAAACGGTTCAAGATACCAAAAATATATGTAAGAAAAAATTATTCCTCTTAAAATGATCTAAAAAAATGTCCACGACAGTATATGTCTATCTTTTAAGATTAAGTCACTAGAACCGTTTTTATGGTAAACAAATTAATGCATTATTTGTTAAGAGTTGTATCAACGTAATAATATTAATATTTATCCATATAAATGTGTTGTTGATTAAGAGTATTTAATTGTGAACAAAATTGTCTTTGACATCACTTAATTTCAATGAACATCTTAGAAGATATTACAAAACCTTATATAGCAAAACAACGTTTGCCGGATCAGCTAGTACCTTATAAGAATGTGATTGTTAAGTCAAAGATTAATTATAAGTTTTTTATAAATTTATGGGATTTGAAAAAAATATGTTATAGTGGGTTTTGAAATTAGACTCCTCAACTCAAGAATTAGTTTTTGATAGCTTTTGTCGACAACGCAAAGGCGAAGTGTCCATGTGTGCTCTATCGATATGGACCCTTGCTTAGGCAAACGGGACTTTAGCCCATTTACCAGTGTTTCGGACCTTTTTTTTTTATTAATTTATAGGCGAACGCTTGACCTCAATCACACCTGATGGAAGGCGAAGATGAGTCCGATGATGAACCGCGTCCGACTAACAAATGCCTATTCACTCTTCTCTTAAAGACTCCCAAGTCATAAGAACGCGGAAATATGGCCGCTGGTAGCATATTCCACTCCTTAGCTGTTCGCATGATGAATGTAGAAGCGAATCTTTTCGTGCGGATATAAGGAACATCCACCACATACTGATGGTATCCGACACGATGTCTAGTGGTTTTGTGGTGGAATGGGGCTGGTGGAATCAAAGAATGCAGTTCCTGAGAGCAGTCTCCACTGTGCAACCGGTAAAAGACAAACACAAATTTCTGACTACATCAAAGTGACACTCCGTTTAGACTATTGTTAAAATATCTGACTTGCGAACTTCGTACCGTCTAACAGCCAATGAATGTCGTGTTAATTTTTAGCTAAACCTACTCTCTCTTTCTCACGTTCTCCTTCCCCTCCCACTCCCCTTTTCTTGTCCCTCTCCTACCTCTTGCACTGTCCACTTTACCCTTTACAATATATCAAGGAACCAAATATAAAGAAACTCATTTGTATCCCTACCTTGGTAATCTATGTCTGTCTGCAAGGTCAGATCTATTTAAAATTAAAATTTATTTATTATTTATTTAAAATTAATCGAAATTGGTTTAGCCATTTTGACGTGACTATGGAATATACTAACATACAAACAAATATACTTACGGATTTATAATATTAGTACCTAGCATTCATAATTCCTGTCATAATCATAGATGGGCGAATTAATCATGATTAATTGAATGATTACTTTTGAGTTTTGGCTGAGAGAGAGAGACCGATTTAAATACTCGTTTATTTAATTTTTCAAGTTATTTTATTTCGAATTATATATGACCCCAAACTTCCGTCTAATAGTGGGGGAGGTGTCCAGTGGAGAGTGGGGGGTGGCGTCCAGCGGAGAGTGGGGGGGTGTCCAGGGGAGACTGGGGGATGGCTTCCAGCGGAGAGTGGGGGGTGGCGTCCAGCAGAGAGTGGGGAGGTGGCGTCCAGCGGAGAGTCGGGGTGTCGTCTAGCAGAAAGTGAGGGGTGGCGTCCAGCAGAGAGGGGGGGTGGCGTCCAGCGGAGAGTGGGGGGTGGCGTCCAGCGGAGGGTGGGGTGGTGTCGTCGTGTGTGTGCTCACACGCCGCCCCTATGGGAGGTATTGTTTGGGTAGTTTTACGACCCTCTCCCAGGGAGGAGGCCTGTCTAAGACCAATCGCTCGCCGGGCCCCTAGGAAGTATCTGGATTCCCAGGCCCGGTGAAGGCGAAGATTAGGCAGTGCTGGCACCCGGTGGTTTTAGCCGGTGCAAGTCCTCCCCCGAAAATCCGTCTCGTTGAGCTAATCATAATCATTATAAGGGTCTTTGCAGTTGTGTACTGTGGTCACGAGTCACGACATTGTTCGGCAAATAAACCTACCAACTCATAGTAACTCGCTTCGACCTGGTTACGTTCAGGACCATTTTTTGTGCTTTCAGCCGTTTGAGTTGGTAGGTTAATTGCCGGAATTGGGTCGTGACCATAGTACAATAGTGAAAAACTGGCATAGTGACTTGCTTTGACCTGACTACTTTCAGGATGAGTTCGTGCTCGGTGGCCATTAAATAAATCCAACGAAATCTAGCTGATCATAGATGGTTTTACTATTGTTCTGAGTGATTCCTGGACTATTAGAAGTGATTATCAAAGTACCGCCCATATTTTACTGAAATACCGGCTCCTATCCGATAATCCACGGCAACCTTCGAGATGGAGAATACTTCTGATAATGGCCAAAGACTTTGTGTGCAATCCTTTAAGTTAAAATTAAATTTTTAAAACAGAAAAATGAAATTACTAATTTTTACTTTTATTACTCATTAAACAATATTATGTATATATATATATATATATATATATATATATATACATATTATATTATATAATATTATTATATATATTTATTATATAATAATATTATATATATATATATATATATATACATACATATTATATTATATATAATATAACATGTATATATATTAAAATATATATATATATATAATTTGGTAAACAAAAAAGCGTTTTTAGTGAGATAAAAATGGCGCGTGCTCGTATGTCGATTTGCTTCTTTTATTCGGAGTAATATACTCGTATTCTTTAGTCTTTAAGAAAATGGAAGTCAAACACGAAAAAAAAAATTAAGCGAACTGAGAAAAAAAACTAAATATGTGTCCCGCTGATATATTGTAAGAATCAAAGTTATTAGGTAGAACGTCAGTTATCCGAAAAAAAAAAAGATCTGTATTTAAACTTAAATTATGAGTTAAAATTCAAAATACGATACGAACGTGTGCGGCGCGGCGGCTCGGTTTACATCAAAGACGAAACCGAGTCAGTAGAGAGAGACGGATGACCAAGAAAGGTGATGTTGCGCTCTGCACTATAGAAGCATGTGTAAATTTGAGAAAATGATGTCTTGTTCTGATCAATTAAAATTTTGCTCTATCTTGCTCTGTCTCTCTATCTCCATCCCGAAGGCTGGCGTGGATTATCGGGTTGGAGACGGTATTTCAATAAAATATGGGCGGTAGTTTGATAATCAGTTCTAATAGTCCAGGAATCACTCAGAACAACGGTAAAAGCATCAATGATTAACTAGATTTCGTTGGATTTACTTAATGTCCACCGAGCACGAACTGATCCTGAAAGTAGTCAGGTCGAAGCGAGTCACTATGCCGATCTTTGCACTATTGTACTGCGGTCACGACCCAGTTCGGGTAATCGCCCTAACACCTAACTATGTGGTGGTACTCAGTTCGCCAGTTTAGCTAGTAGTAGTCGTACTATAAATAAAAAAAAGGCGAGCGCCGCTCTGCTGTCGGCAGCACATTTTACGTATCAAACAGAAAAGTAATCGTAAAAGTAATCATGATTAATTGTAATCCGATTAAAGATTAATAATCCTTAATCACCGAAAAATGATTACTTTTTTGATTAATTTCGTTAATCATTAATCATGATTAATGATTACAAAATGTAATCGTAATCGTTAATCATTAATCTGATTACATTTTGCCCATCTCTGGTCATAATCCACTGCCAATTTATCGATTTGATGTGCAGAGAAGATAAACAATTTCTACTGATTTCAGTTTCGATTTCCACACGGAGCAAATATGTTTATAATCATAGATGGGCAAAATGTAATCAGATTAATGAAAATTATTACGATTACATTTTACGTTTTTTACCATGAATATGACTGCTTTTTGCTCATTTATTTTTTAAACACTACAAAATCCCAGATTGTATACACATTTATCATTTCTTAATGTTTTAAATGGATTTAATCATGATTACAGAGCAAGAAAATTAAAATTATGACTACATTTTGTAATCATTTATAATTAATCAGATTACATTTTGCCTATCTCTGTTTATAATCTTCATCTTCATTCAAGGTATTTGATGTCAAGCATGTAGTTTTTTTTTTACAATTTTTTATAAAAATCACGTAGCATTCTACTGTGAGTTCATAGACTTAAAAATACATGTAAGTATGATTTAGTATAGAGCGGGCGCAAAGTATTGCAATATATTTTGTATGTTTGCTTAACATGTACACTAGCGGCGCTTGAGAAAAAAAATCTTGAACCACAGCCCATGGAATTTTTTCTTGTAACATGACTTTAAATCCCTATATCTGTATTAAAAGGTTCTCTTCGAGATTCTTAATATTACACATTCCAAAGAGTGCATGTTTGTATGTTCCGTTTACACGTCAAAACGGCTAAACTGATTTTAATGAATTTTTGCATAGATTAGACCTTGGTGAAAGAGGCTAATTTCATGGCAAAAATAAAACTCGAAAGGGGGTAAATAGGGAATGTAATTTACTATAGGGAAATAATTATTGTTTAGTTAAGGATTATTAATATTTGGTAAGGAGGATCGAGCATTAACAATATAGGGAGAGAGGTAAGTTTAGGGCAATAGAGTGGGAGGGCCAAGAGAATGATTTTAGCTAAAAAATAACAAGACAATCATTGACTAATAGGCGGCATTAATATTGTTATTTTGATTTAAAAAAATAGTAATTAAGTTGAATAAAAAACATTTTAACAATATAATATAATATACATAGATAAATATGTTTACAAAAAGCACTGCTTTTAATTGCAAAGATATCCGAGAATCGTCGGCGTGGGCAAAATGCCTGCATATATGGCGCCAGGCTCAGCAAAATTTTCGCCGGGTGCCGAGGAAGATGGCTCAGCCTTGCCCTTGGCATTCGGCAGGGGTAAGAAGGAACACCCCGTGGGTTTTAGTCGTAGCAAGTCCGACACACCGGGAAGCGGCCCTCACTGGCCCCTGAAGGTCCATTAGGGATTTCCCCCGGTCTACCAAAAAAAAAGGCTCAGCAAAATTTACTTGCTTTTCGTAAGCGCCGTTGCGTTCGCATAATTAATTTGTATTAGCAAACGGTTTACTTGTCTTAAAGGAACGGTAGATGACGTGAAAATGAAATATAATGATATTAATGTTTCCTTTTTTTATATTTAACTTTAAGTAATTTATACTAGACTTATTTATTGTACGGTATGCGCTGCTTTTATGCATGTACTGGATGAAAGCCACTGACCCACAGGTGGACATAAGCCTTCTGTAATGTTTCCAGAGCGACTGGCCCATAGCGGCCTGCGTCGAGCGTCACCCTGCGATCTAGATGAGGTCGTGTTTCCACCTTGTGGGTGGACATCCCACACTAAAGTTGACACAGGTCAAGTATTAACCTGTAAACCATAAAAACACTCTCTTATAGGCATTAACGACGACCCAGTCTCTATAAAGACCATCAGAGCCAATTGGGAGAACTACGTCTCGCAGAACGTAAGCCTGGCCTGCTTCACAGAAGTCGACGGGAAGCCGGACGAACTCGTCGGTTTTAACATCGTGCTGGTGAAGACCAAGGATGACGAGGAAGAATCGCTGGATAAGGTAAGAATATTATTTATACATAACAAAGCATTTATCCTTACTGATATTATCTTAGAGTCTAAACTACTGAAGTTAGAAACATGAAATTTGATTGGGTTCTTTGTTTTATATAGGCATCCAGTAAGGGCGGATTTTTTTTATATTCCACCCCTATATGGTGAAATAGGGGTGGAAAGTTTGTATGCGAATCGTACCATTTAAAATCAAATTTATCAATATAACGCACAACACTTTCTAAGCAACAAGATGGTTAGAGCATAGAATGATCTCCCAAAAGACATAATCTCAGCTGTAAATGTGAGTTAATTTACAGAATGGCCTGGGCCAATACAATCTCCATTACAAACTGAACTAATTTAAAAAAAAGTGAAATAGAATACAGGCTCTGATAAGTTATTTCAACTGCGTGTCTGATAATAAACAAAAAAGCAACGAACAGTTACTTTCCCATTGCTTATTGCTTGTATTTATTGCTTTTTTCCGTACATACACTTATGCACGCGATAAAATTTAGTACGCAAGTGCAAATGCCGTAATAGTGACTCGTTTCGGCCTCACATTTCGGGATTAGTTTGTGTAACTCTAGTTGTTGACACAACAAACAACAGTCGTGGTATACGAGCCACGGCATGAGGACGGCGATTATCAATGGATTTTTGTCATTTAGTAGTCATTGTTACATAAACCGTCAGCATCCACAGCATCGTTTAATAATATTGTGATCTAGGTTTTAATATACACTAATACCTAGTTCTAAACTTAAAACGCAGGATTATTTTTAGGGTATGTCATGGAAAACATTCATTGCCTGGATGTCAAATAACAATCCTCATACTTCTTCGTTATAAGAATAACAGACTGTAATTTGTTGTTAATAAATACTGCTGCAGGCAGCCCTGGAATTCACACCTTGACAGAATTTGTTTATAGACATGAAGTGAGTCAAATCAGGCAAACGACAGACTATGTAAAAGATTTATTTTCAAGACTACATTCGTTGGAAGCTAACCTAAGACTTACGAACTAAAAGCTCCGAGCATCTCGGAGTTATTCGTCCCGGTGGCTGCACTTTGCCTCAATATACAAATATAAATCTAATATGTATAAAATCTCAATATAAACAGAAAGTTGTGTAGCAGTAATCTGAATTAACAATATCATATAGGTAAAACAATATATATATTTGTTATTGCTGGTTCAAAGATATCTTTGTATTTTTTATTATTGGATGGCTACTAAAATCTTTGTCTCTTCTCGATTTCAGTAATTAAAAGACAGTTTTTTTCTTTTATTATGCCTCGGCATAGAACATTAACCAGTCGGAGTTAGATACAAAGAGGGAGGAATCTGCATTCGCGGGCACATGTAATAGTAAACATGGCGAAATCTGTGATTATAGAAACACAGTCTTTGTCAATAGAGAACCTTAATAATGGTCATAATTATGGCCGAGTTTCGACCAATGGGCGACCACTATTAATGTCTTCAAGTTATATCACGAAGTTTGATACAAATAGTATATAAAAAGATTTTTATTTGAAACAGTTCAATAACAAATGCATTTTTTGATAATTTACTTACGAGAGATAAGATTGCGAATGACAATGACCAAATCAGACGATGAATACAACATGGAATTGTTATCGCCAAATGTTTTTGATTACACCGATTCTGCTTTGCTTCCGTATCGACCTTGCATTTAACGATCTTTGATAAAATAATTATCACTGCCTTAAAAATAGAATATACCTACAATACAATTTACAATTGTACAATTTTGGTATTCTCCAGACATGATTTAGCAACCTCTGGGTACTTGCCGCGTGTTTTTTGATATCATTATCCCTTAGACTTGAGCACCTAAGTAGGAATGTGATTTGGACCACTCCAAATGTCGATCACTTAATAATCGATATATTGTATATTTCTTTTAGTTAAATAGATTTTTTAAATTTATTTTTGCATGTAATTTCATTTATTTTCTAACTATTCGAAAAGTTAATTACAGTAATCGCCATTTTTAGACTATCTTATTTTTTTCATTTAGTGACCATATGTCGTGCTATTTCATTTGTCGCACAGATGTGGCTGTTGTTGGGCGGACGCGGTTCATCATCGGACTTATCTTTATCTTCCACCAGCTGTGACTGAGGTCAAGCGTTCGTCTATCAATAAAAAAAACAAACTTTTCAGGTGGAAGGTGAGCCGTGGAAGAAACTCTTGCGGACCCTCATAGAGGCGGAGTCCCTTGTGAATATCTTTGATTACTACGGCGTTGACATATTCATGACATCTAGCGGTCTCACTGTGCTCCCGGAACATCGCGGACAGAACATCGGGGCGAAGCTCTTTGCCGCCAGGTAAGGAAGACAAGTTTTCCTAACACATTTTAAGTTTTCACGTTTTGTATCTTCTATAATATAAAAATGAATCGCAAAATGTCTTGATAAGCGCGATACTCGAGAACGGCTGAAACGATTTGGCTGATTTTTTTTTTGTTGTGTTTGATTAAGTCTGAGGAAGGTTATTACGGAGAGAAAAATTTTAAAAATTCCCTGCAACTGTCTAAAAATAACACTTTTCTGTATTCTAATACAAAAGATTTGTTATAAGTCAATTTGAACTTTAACACCATACCATAAAGTTTAAATGTTAGTGGACGGGTTCCGGGAAGGCAAAACAATTATTAAGTGACGTATAAATATTAATGTCAATATTTGTCAAGTTTTATACATATAACATTAAGGCCAGGTTCCTTCATACAATTTTCAAAAAACAGCCGACGGGGAAGCTATTAACATTAAAAAAACAATGTGACTTTGTTTTAGAGAAATAGGGCAGAACAAGGTCTGCCGGGACAGCTAGTTGATTATAAATATTCGTCTGTGGCAAACGGAGATCTCGCAGCATTATTAACTTGTAACAACATAGAAAAAGATTTTTTAAATATAAAATGCAGCTTATAGTAAAGCTATAATATACATCAGATTCCAGGTTACTTAAAAAAAAAGATTAGTTTAGGGTTCTGTACTCATAGGCCGGACGTCGCCGGATGCCGAGGAAGATGGCTCGGCTTTGTCCGTAGCATCCGGCAGACGGGAGAAGGTACACCCCGGTGGTTTTAGTCGGGGCAGGTCCGACACACCGGGGGAGCGGCCCTCACCGCTCCCCTGACGGTCCGTAGGGATTTCCACCGGGTTAACAATAAAAAAAAGGGTTCCGTACTCAAGAGGGACCATTATAAAACCACTTCGTTGTCCGTCTGTTAGTCTGGCAAGATCAATTTTTTTAGGAACACCTGAAAGTATTCAGCTCAAAACTCAATACTCAATTCCATACAAACTTTACGTACGTTAGTACAACACCGTCAGAACGCGAACCAGATTCGTACTTGGCCAGTTTAACTTTAAAGATGCCAAGCTATAAGCGTTAAAGACGCATTTCTGAAAAATCCTTTTGTTGTATCTTTACAATTTAATAATTTCGCAAGGTCTCCGTTTGCCACATACGACTAGTATCTGTACAAGTATATTTTTTATAGTTTTATGTTCATTATTGTTATCACTTAAATACAAAATATCATTGAAATTGCAGCAGTAAATTTCAACTTAAAGCTGTGTTTAAAATATTATATACGATAAAATACTATTTACTGAGAAAAATCGATCGCTTGTATAGGCACACAAGCTTTTTTCTTATATATTTTTTGCAATTTTCAGTGCTTAATGTTAAATTATAGAGTATTGCCTAAAATTCGATATACATGTCAACTATATACAATAAATAGTTTTTATGTTAGACCTAGGAACAAAATAGGTCTAAAAACGACCACTTTGTCCACTTACCAAATTGTTTATAATTGATATAGAAAATGAAAACGACGGTTTTAACTCAGCTTAAATAAATATTTGCAACGATACTCCATATGTAATATTGATAGCAAAAAAAAATTAACCCTTTCGCTACTTTCGGTGATTATAGACACAAGCTAAAAAAACGCCACCTGTACACAATGGATGTCTATATTTTATTGACATTTTTTTTCTTCTGAAAACTAATGAAAATCGCTTTCAGCTACAATTTTGGCCGTGAATTCTGACGATAACGTGCGTTTTATGCGCGCACTGTCAGCACGGAGCTCCGTTTTCTGCGAAATACTTTGCAGCGAGATCTGCCGTAGCGAAAGGGTTAAATTAAATATGATCGGCTTTACATCAAAAGCGTACGTAATATATACTAATTGGAAATCGTCATCTTATTAGATATGAAAGTTGTAGGCCTCTGAGAGACAGATGGACAAAGCACGGAAACCCCCAACTTGACTTAGAAACCTCGCTTCGCTTGTTCAAATACTTTAATATGGTTGTAACCTAATTGATAAGAGACAAGTTTCGATGCTCAGCAACTCAAATGGTTGCATGTTCGAACCTCGGTATGATATGAGTTTGACCATAGTACTGTCTCAGGTAGATTCATGATTCCAGGTCAACGAAAGTACTTTATAGATTTTGGTTCGACTGGATATCTTCACGCGTTCCTGAGTAAAAAGGGTCTTAACAGACAAACGGACAACAGAGTTATCCCATAAGGGTTCTTTTTCTCCTTTTGAATTACGGAATCCTAAAAATAAGAATATAATGAAAATAGTGGATGATTTCAGGGAGCCGCTATGCCGCGCGTTAGGTATTGAAGTGTCAGCCACAGTTTTCACCGCGATAGAATCACAAGTTCTCGCGAAGAAATGTGGATTTGAAGAGTTGGCAGAGCTTCGTTACTCCGATATGATCAAGTATGACATTGATTTGACCAACTGCAAGACGCCCACCGCTAAACTAATGGGCATTAAATACACATAGAAGTCTTTGTAATTTCATTGATATAAAAATACATGGTCGTTGAATCTAAAAGAAGTTTGCGGAATAAGAGGGCTCTGTGTAGATGGAAATTTTTAATGTTTCCAGTCAATTATTTCGCTAATTTTAAATGATATTGCAAAACTTTAATCTAATATTAAACCGGCGTCAATTAATGTTCAATTATTATTATGAGACCGTACTGTTTCGCAGCACGTTGAAAGCTGCCTTTTTCTTTTTCCGCTTATTATGGTTTAAGGATATTTGGTAACAATCTCTCATACAGGTGTTTAACTAGACCTGCCATCCGTCTGGGCCGGCCGCGACGTAGTCTTTAATTATGGTGAACCTATAACGCGCCCCGTTAAATATGAATGCATATAATGATATAGAAATCATAAGAAAAAATGCCACTACGTGATCAACACTTGTAGTTATTGGCTCCCGTACATTTACTACAGAAAATTTTGCGATTTTATTTAAACACTTCCAAAACAAACCAGAAAGCTCAAGTATTTCACGAAGTGAGGCATTTTAATCGTCTTTCGGAGAGAATAATTAAAAACGAATTATTACAAAAAGTAGAAGAAAGCTGGACTATTTTACGAAGTTAGGTATTTTGATCGCCTTTCGGAGAGAATAATATTACAAAAAAGGTTACAAAACACAGAGGAAAGCTCGACTATTTCTATAAAGGAAGGCGTTTTGATCATCTTTTGGAGAGAATAATACTAATAAAAAATTACAAAACACAACGGAAAGCTCGAATATTTTGTCAAAGAGAGGCGTTTTGGTCGTCTTTCGGAGAGAATAATATTTAAAAAAGTTATAAAACACACGAAAAGCTCGACTATTTCGTCAAAGGGAGGCGTTTTGATCGTCTTTCGGAGAGAATAATACTAATAAAAAGTTATAAAACACACGAAAAGCTCGACTATTTCGTCAAAGGGAGGCGTTTTGATCGTCTTTCGGAGAGAATAATACTAATAAAAAGTTACAAAACACAACGAAAAGCTCGACTATTTCGTCAAAGGGAGGCGTTTTGATCGTCTTGATCGTCTTTCGGAGAGAATAATATTTAAAAAAGTTATAAAACACACGAAAAGCTCGACTGTTTCTTCAAAGAGAGGCGTTTTGATCGTCTTTCGGAGAGAATAATACTAATAAAAAGTTACAAAACACAACGAAAAGCTTGACTATTTCGTCAAAGGAAGGCGTTTTGATCGTCTTTCAGAGAGAATAATATTTTAAAAAGTTACAAAACACAACGAAAAGCTCGACTATTTCGTCAAAGGGATGCGTTTTGGTCGTCTTTCGGAGAGAATAATATTTTAAAAAGTTACAAAACACAACGAAAAGCTCGACTATTTCGTCAAAGGGAGGCGTTTTGATCGTCTTTCGGAGAGAATAATACTAATAAAAAGTTACAAAACACAACGAAAAGCTCGACTAATTTGTCAAAGAGATGCGTTTTGATCGTCTTTCAGAAAGAATAATATTTTAAAAAGTTACAAAACACAACGAAAAGCTCGACTATTTCGTCAAAGGGATGCGTTTTGGTCGTCTTTCGGAGAGAATAATATTTAAAAAAGTTGTAATTCCTAGACATAACGATAAAGCTCGGCTATTCTTACGAAGCAAGACCCTTTGAACTCCTTCCTGATTGATCGATTTAAAAATGTTTTCCAGAACAAGACAAGAAAGCTCGGCTATTCTTACAAAGCAAGGCACTTTGAACCCCTTCCTGATTGAACGATAAAAATGTTTTCCAGAACATAACGATAAAGCTCGGCTATTCTAACGAAGCAAGGCCCTTTGAACTCCTTCCTGATTGAACGATAAAAATGTTTTCCAGAACATAACGATAAAGCTCGGCTATTCTAACGAAGCAAGGCCCTTTGAACTCCTTCCTGATTGAACGATAAAAATGTTTTCCAGAACATAACGATAAAGCTCGGCTATTCTAACGAAGCATGGCCCTTTGAACTCCTTCCTGATTGAACGATAAAAATGTTTTCCAGAACATAACGATAAAGCTCGGCTATTGTTACGAAGCAAGGCCCTTTGAACTCCTTCCTGATTGAGCGATTTCAAAAGGTTCTGGAGAATATTATTATAAAAGTTGGCTATTCTTACGAAGCAAGACCCTTTGAACTCCTTCCTGATTGAGCGATATTATAGTAATTTTTCCTGGACATAACGATAAAGCTCGGCTATTCTTACGAAGCAAGGCACTTTGAACTCCTTCCTGAATGAGCGATATTATAGTAATTCTTCCTGGACATAACGATAAAGCTCGGCTATTCTTACGAAGCAAGGCACTTTGAACTCCTTCCTGAATGAGCGATATTATAGTAATTCTTCCTGGACATAACGTTAAAGCTCGGCTATTCTTACGAAGCAAGGCACTTTGAACTCCTTCCTGATTGAGCGATATTATAGTAATTTTTCCTGGACATAACGTTAAAGCTCGGCTATTCTCACGAAGCAAGGCCCTTTGAACTCCTTCCTGATTGAGCGATATTATAGTAATTTTTCCTGGACATAACGATAAAGCTCGGCTATTCTTACGAAGCAAGGCACTTTGAACTCCTTCCTGATTGAGCGATATTATAGTAATTTTTCCTGGACATAACGATAAAGCTCGGCTATTCTTACGAAGCAAGGCCCTTTGAACTCCTTCCTGATTGAGAGATATTATAGTAATTTTTCCTGGACATAACGATAAAGCTCGGCTATTCTTACGAAGCAAGGCACTTTGAACTCCTTCCTGAATGAGCGATATTATAGTAATTCTTCCTGGACATAACGTTAAAGCTCGGCTATTCTTACGAAGCAAGGCACTTTGAACTCCTTCCTGATTGAGCGATATTATAGTAATTTTTCCTGGACATAACGTTAAAGCTCGGCTATTCTTACGAAGCAAGGCCCTTTGAACTCCTTCCTGATTGAGCGATATTATAGTAATTTTTCCTGGACATAACGATAAAGCTCGGCTATTCTTACGAAGCAAGGCACTTTGAACTCCTTCCTGATTGAGCGATATTATAGTAATTTTTCCTGGACATAACGTTAAAGCTCGGCTATTCTTACGAAGCAAGGCACTTTGAACTCCTTCCTGAATGAGCGATATTATAGTAATTCTTCCTGGACATAACGTTAAAGCTCGGCTATTCTTACGAAGCAAGACCTTTTGAACTCCTTCCTGATTGAGCGATATTATAGTAATTTTTCCTGGACATAACGATAAAGCTCGGCTATTCTTACGAAGCAAAGCACTTTGAACTCCTTCCTGATTGGGCGATTTTATATTAATTGTTCCTGGACATAACGATAAAGCTCGGCTATTCTTACGAAGCAAGGCCCTTTGAACTCCTTCCTGATTGAGCGATATTATAGTAATTTTTCCTGGACATAACGATAAAGCTCGGCTATTCTTATGAAGCAAGGCACTTTGAACTCCTTCCTGATTGGGCGATTTTATATTAATTGTTCCTGGACATAACGATAAAGCTCGGCTATTCTTACGAAGCAAGGCCCTTTGAACTCCTTCCTGATTGAGCGATATTATAGTAATTTTTCCTGGACATAACGATAAAGCTCGGCTATTCTTACGAAGCAAGGCACTTTGAACTCCTTCCTGATTGAGCGATAAAAATGTTTTCCAGGACATAACGATAAAGCTCGGCTATTCTTACGAAGCAAGGCACTTTGAACTCCTTCCTGATTGAGCGATATTATAGTAATTTTTCCTGGACATAACGATAAAGCTCGGCTATTCTTATGAAGCAAGGCACTTTGAACTCCTTCCTGATTGGGCGATTTTATATTAATTGTTCCTGGACATAACGATAAAGCTCGGCTATTCTTACGAAGCAAGGCCCTTTGAACTCCTTCCTGATTGAGCGATATTATAGTAATTTTTCCTGGACATAACGATAAAGCTCGGCTATTCTTACGAAGCAAGGCACTTTGAACTCCTTCCTGAATGAGCGATATTATAGTAATTCTTCCTGGACATAACGTAAAAGCTCGGCTATTCTTACGAAGCAAGGCACTTTGAACTCCTTCCTGATTGAGCGATATTATAGTAATTTTTCCTGGACATAACGTTAAAGCTCGGCTATTCTTACGAAGCAAGGCCCTTTGAACTCCTTCCTGATTGAGCGATATTATAGTAATTTTTCCTGGACATAACGATAAAGCTCGGCTATTCTTACGAAGCAAGGCACTTTGAACTCCTTCCTGATTGAGCGATATTATAGTAATTCTTCCTGGACATAACGTTAAAGCTCGGCTAGTCTTACGAAGCAAGACCTTTTGAACTCCTTCCTGATTGAGCGATATTATAGTAATTTTTCCTGGACATAACGATAAAGCTCGGCTATTCTTACGAAGCAAAGCACTTTGAACTCCTTCCTGATTGGGCGATTTTATATTAATTGTTCCTGGACATAACGATAAAGCTCGGCTATTCTTACGAAGCAAGGCCCTTTGAACTCCTTCCTGATTGAGCGATATTATAGTAATTTTTCCTGGACATAACGATAAAGCTCGGCTATTCTTATGAAGCAAGGCACTTTGAACTCCTTCCTGATTGAGCGATATTATAGTAATTTTTCCTGGACATAACGATAAAGCTCGGCTATTCTTACGAAGCAAGGCACTTTGAACTCCTTCCTGATTGGGCGATTTTATATTAATTGTTCCTGGACATAACGATAAAGCTCGGCTATTCTTACGAAGCAAGGCCCTTTGAACTCCTTCCTGATTGAGCGATATTATAGTAATTTTTCCTGGACATAACGATAAAGCTCGGCTATTCTTACGAAGCAAGGCACTTTGAACTCCTTCCTGATTGAGCGATATTATAGTAATTTTTCCTGGACATAACGATAAAGCTCGGCTATTCTTATGAAGCAAGGCACTTTGAACTCCTTCCTGATTGAGCGATATTATAGTAATTTTTCCTGGACATAACGATAAAGCTCGGCTATTCTTACGAAGCAAGGCCCTTTGAACTCCTTCCTGATTGAGCGATATTATAGTAATTTTTCCTGGACATAACGATAAAGCTCGGCTATTCTTACGAAGCAAGGCACTTTGAACTCCTTCCTGATTGGGCGATTTTATATTAATTGTTCCTGGACATAACGATAAAGCTCGGCTATTCTTACGAAGCAAGGCCCTTTGAACTCCTTCCTGATTGAGCGATATTATAGTAATTTTTCCTGGACATAACGATAAAGCTCGGCTATTCTTACGAAGCAAGGCACTTTGAACTCCTTCCTGATTGAGCGATAAAAATGTTTTCCAGGACATAACGATAAAGCTCGGCTATTCTTACGAAGCAAGGCACTTTGAACTCCTTCCTGAATGAGCGATATTATAGTAATTCTTCCTGGACATAACGATAAAGCTCGGCTATTCTTACGAAGCAAGACCCTTTGAACTCCTTCCTGATTGAGCGATATTATAGTAATTTTTCCTGGACATAACGATAAAGCTCGGCTATTCTTACGAAGCAAAGCACTTTGAACTCCTTCCTGATTGGGCGATTTTATATTAATTGTTCCTGGACATAACGATAAAGCTCGGCTATTCTTACGAAGCAAGGCCCTTTGAACTCCTTCCTGATTGAGCGATATTATAGTAATTTTTCCTGGACATAACGATAAAGCTCGGCTATTCTTATGAAGCAAGGCACTTTGAACTCCTTCCTGATTGAGCGATATTATAGTAATTTTTCCTGGACATAACGATAAAGCTCGGCTATTCTTACGAAGCAAGGCACTTTGAACTCCTTCCTGATTGGGCGATTTTATATTAATTGTTCCTGGACATAACGATAAAGCTCGGCTATTCTTACGAAGCAAGGCCCTTTGAACTCCTTCCTGATTGAGCGATATTATAGTAATTTTTCCTGGACATAACGATAAAGCTCGGCTATTCTTACGAAGCAAGGCACTTTGAACTCCTTCCTGATTGAGCGATAAAAATGTTTTCCAGGACATAGCGATAAAGCTCGGCTATTTTTACCAAGCAAGGCACTTTGAACACCTTCCTGATTGAATGATAAAAATGTTTTCCAGGACCTAAGGATAAAGCTTGGCTATTCTTACGAAGCAAGGCACTTTGAACTCCTTCCTGAATGAGCGATATTATAGTAATTCTTCCTGGACATAACGTTAAAGCTCGGCTATTCTTACGAAGCAAGACCCTTTGAACTCCTTCCTGATTGAGCGATATTATAGTAATTTTTCCTGGATATAACGATAAAGCTCGGCTATTCTTACGAAGCAAAGCACTTTGAACTCCTTCCTGATTGGGCGATTTTATATTAATTGTTCCTGGACATAACGATAAAGCTCGGCTATTCTTACGAAGCAAGGCCCTTTGAACTTCTTCCTGATTGAGCGATATCATAGTAATTTTTCCTGGACATAACGATAAAGCTCGGCTATTCTTATGAAGCAAGGCACTTTGAACTCCTTCCTGATTGAGCGATATTATAGTAATTTTTCCTGGACATAACGATAAAGCTCGGCTATTCTTACGAAGCAAGGCACTTTGAACTCCTTCCTGATTGGGCGATTTTATATTAATTGTTCCTGGACATAACGATAGACCTCGGCTATTCTTACGAAGCAAGGCCCTTTGAACTCCTTCCTGATTGAGCGATATTATAGTAATTTTTCCTGGACATAACGATAAAGCTCGGCTATTCTTACGAAGCAAGGCACTTTGAACTCCTTCCTGATTGAGCGATAAAAATGTTTTCCAGGACATAGCGATAAAGCTCGGCTATTTTTACCAAGCAAGGCACTTTGAACACCTTCCTGATTGAATGATAAAAATGTTTTCCAGGACCTAAGGATAAAGCTTGGCTATTCTTACGAAGCAAGGCACTTTGATCTCCTTCCTGGTTGAAAGATAAAAATGTTTTCCAGAACATAACGATAAAGCTTGGCTATTCTTACGAAGCAAGGCCCTTTGAACTCCTTCCTGATTGAGCGATTTCAAAATGTTCTGGAGAATATTATTATACAAGTTGGCTATTGTTACGAAGCAAGGCACTTTGATCTCCTTCCTGGTTGAAAGATAAAAATGTTTTCCTGGACATAACGATAAAGCTCGGCTATTCTTACGAAGCAAGGCACTTTGATCTCCTTCCTGGTTGAAAGATAAAAATGTTTTCCTGGACATAACGATAAAGCTTGGCTATTCTTACGAAGCAAGGCCCTTTGAACTCCTTCCTGATTGTGCGATTTCAAAAGGTTCTGGAGAATATTATTATAAAAGTTGGCTATTCTTACGAAGCAAGACCCTTTGAACTCCTTCCTGAATGAGCGATATTATAGTAATTGTTTCTGGACATAACGATAAAGCTCGGCTATTCTTACCAAGCAAGGCACTTTGAACACCTTCCTGATTGAATGATAAAAATGTTTTCCAGGACATAGGGATAAAGCTTGGCTATTCTTACGAAGCAAGGCACTTTGATCTCCTTCCTGGTTGAAAGATAAAAATGTTTTCCAGAACATAACGATAAAGCTTGGCTATTCTTACGAAGCAAGGCCCTTTGAACTCCTTCCTGATTGTGCGATTTCAAAATGTTCTGGAGAATATTATTATACAAGTTGGCTATTCTTACGAAGCAAGGCCCTTTGAACTCCTTCCTGATTAAACGATAAAAATGTTTTCCAGAACATAACGATAAAGCTCGGCTATTCTTACGAAGCAAGACATTTTGAACTCCTTCCTGATTGAACGATTTAAAAATGTTTTCCAGAACGAACCAAGAAAGCTCGGCTATTCTTACGAAGGCAGGCACTTGTAACATCTTAATTATGGAATTAGTCATCCATAACATACATTTAAATCAAGTCGTAAATCCATAAATTTTGTTATAGTATATGTATGAGAGCCACGAAAATACAAATATTGACCACGCAACGACAGTTATTCTTAATGGTTTTTTAAATTACTTTAAGGAATTGCATTATTATTTAAATTGACGATACAATCAACTGGACTCTATATTTGTAACCTCTATTGATTAAAAACGTGAAGCTTTTCAATAAACAACACCATTTTGTGCTGTCTTTTGATGCAGGTACTTATGCTGAGATTCAACATCCACGTGTTATTGTGTCAATGAATTAAAAATATAACGAGAGTGTTTAGTTTTAAGTATCTCATTTTTATTTTCAGCTTATTTCATAACGACACATCATCTCTTAAAAACGTTTTTCAGACAAGACAGTAAAAATAAGAAACAACCTTTGTTTTTGTAGAGTTTTTTCTACGGTGCTATTTACGTAATTACTTATAACAGCGTTATTTGTGTATATTAAAGAACATATTGTATAAGCTAGTAGGGGATAATTACTAGATTGGTCGTGGTACACTACGGCATGTCGACCACTGTCATTGGGCTTTTAGCGGTTGCCGTCGTTTTTTACTATACTGTACTTTTTATCGGGTAAAATGTTCTTTCACGTATCAATGTAAAATTACAATATTTAACATAAATTAGTTTGCTTTTTGAGGGAGGCACAATGGACTGTTTGTTGCCATGAAACTGACAAATGTACTTACTAGGGTTCTTACGTATATGTATATCCAAAACCGAAATAGTCATACATCCGTAAATATTCAATATCCTCATTAATATCCGTCTGAGATCGGATAATTTCGACTTTTATGTTAATTTTTACACTGTGCTAAATGTAACACATGTTTGAACTGTAGATAAACTAGACTGACAATTCAGTCCTCGCTGGCGTTAGTGAGGCGAGGGGAGTGGGGGTGACGACAAGGCGGTTCATGCGCATATAGAGTCGCAGGCGAAACGCTTGCTGCCCTCTTTCCGTGTGTTTCGCATTTACCTTGCCCGCGCTCCCTTCTTTCCGTGAGGAATGACTTCTTTAGTTTATCTATAGTTCTTAACTCGTCCTCTTTTATAGTTAATAACACTAAAATTTCATGACTCGAAATTATCCGATTTTTTTTTTGGATAAGTCTAATCAATCAATATCCGAATTTTTTTACATCCCTACAGAAATTACTATATCCCTATCAACTCTAGTACTTACATAAACCACTTAAAAGTATTAAGAAAATTACATCTACTATTGTGCCTCTATGCAATTAAAGCAAAACTATTTTTTAAACATAACAGCAACCAGTGTAGATAATGTACCATCCACTACTATACCTCTGCTCAACCCGAAAGGGATATAGCGTGACGATATACTATTTCATTACTGTATTATTTGAGCAATGTCATTATCCAGTCTTTATTATTAAGCGAATAGAGATGACGTATGGAAACAAAGTACATTATTTCAAAATCAATTTTATTATTATGTCTTTTACACGCTTTTCTGTTGTAAATGCTATACAAATGTTTTAAGGTTAATTAATGATAACGTAAATATACTCTTAAACGTACCAGCAATTAATACAGTTGCGTAATAAGGTGTAATTCGGGGCTATTTTAGCATACAAGAAACTGCATGCCCTTTCATACATTTACAGTTGAATTACAAGAATATATCTACAATACAATCATGGGCAGAGTTATGAATACGTTTTAAACAAAATAGTATTTCATATATGTAAAATTGCATTGTTTTATTATACACAAGTAACCGTTACAAAAATTACGAAATGGGAACAATCGTTTTTACTCTCCTGTATTAAAAATGTTTATAGAAACGTAAACATGTGAAAGCTGTACGTTCGTACTTACTTTTATAATTGTTTAGTATGTGCGTTATGATAACTGTGCTTTTTATCCACAATTATTGACAATAGTTATTTTGTGCACAAATTAGACATAATTTTGTTTTCGTTTACGAAAATATTATAGCTTTAATTTTAATTCTTATGTATTAATTTGACCTGAATGTTTAAATCAATAATTCTAACATACAAAGTAGTTTTAGAATACATTTTTCATCTGATAATAAACTTTAAACATTCTGCCGTCTTTTATTACAAGTATGGTGGGCCCCAATCGACACCTGAATACGTCTCTGTACACTTTAGAGGTCCTTAATATTATTGTCATTCCAAAGCTTTGGTTTAGTGCGTTACGACATTTTTTTTATAAATATTTTTTAAAGAAATCAATTTTAAATTTCAGCACATGTGAGATCTGTTTTATTCATTATCAATAAATAGAAAAAATAATTCAAATAATTTATATATTGGACCATATAAATATTTACTTAAAAAAGTAACGTTAATATCAAATAATGTATGAATTAAGTCAGTCATACATACAAAATATGCCATACAATTTAATTTTTATGCAAATAGACTTTCGTTTTCAAGTCATGGGTATAATTTAGTTATTTTGAGCGAAATGAGACTTCTTTTACAATTTCTTTCTCGAATTAATTTACTCAAATAACAAATTGTTTACAGTTTGTGATTCAATGTCTCTACCGGATGGTTTGAGAAACATAAACACAATTATACCATTAAAAAGGTAATTAAAAGCAATACTTAGTTTTTTTTTGCCATTTATTAGAGTACAAAAAATAAATTTTGCTATTTTTTAAATTATTATTTTACACGAACTTTCTATAAAATCATCATTCATTACGTTACTCACGCTCATATAAAACATTGATTTGAATTGTCACATTACAATATATTTACAAATACATTTCTTATATCTATTTCATTATTTGATCAAAACATCGTGAGTCTCTAAAGAAATACAGTCAAAATCTGTTATAGAGACATCGAAGGGACTACTTATATTTAGTCGTGCCAACCGGTGATGTTTTCGAGATACGAAGTCCTATATCTATGCCGGGACCTTTGTTCTGGGTCAATACAACCGGTATGTTGTTCTAAACGATGTCGCCATAAACGGTTTAGACTGCATAAGATATATAAAAACATCTGGAAAGATTCCTCTAAGGATTTTAGCACTTTGTCTGTAAATGCGGGTCACTGCGTCCTAGCAAAATCAATTTTTGTTTATTGCTCTCCCTAAAAGAATAAATTTTTCAATTTTTTAGAGGTGGATGCATGACCTCAATCACACCTGGTGGAAAGTGAAGAAGAGCCCGATGATGTACCGCATCCGCTAAACAAAGGACTATTCACTCTTCTCTTAAAGACTCCTAATTCATAAGATTGCGGAAATATGGCCGCTGGAAGCATATTCTACTCCTTAGCTTTTCGCATGATGAATTTAGAAGCGAATCTCTTCGTGCGGATATTAGGAACTTTTTTTTGTATTTAAAACTAATGTTTTAAACAGTAGTATGAATTTTTAAGAGCTTTCTGAGTGGATCAAATGGATGAAAAAACAGTAAGACGCGAAAATCCCCCCTCCCGTTTACAAACAGAAGATGCAGGTGTAACGAATAAACTTATAAAGTGCCACATAATAAAATCTCCTTAGAGACCCTAAATTTCGAGGCGCTTACTATAAATTACAAGTTTTCATAATGTCTCGAGGACAGAAAACGCAAAATTTGTAGACGAGTGTCAGGCTAGTCAAAATGCCGGGTGCCGAGGAAGATGGCTCAGCCTTACCCTTGGCACTCAGCAGACACGAGAAGGAACACCTCGGGGGTTTTAGTCAGTGCAAGTCCGAAACACCGGGGCGCGGCCTGCACCGCCTCCCGAAGGTACGTTAGGGATTTCGCCCGGGTTACCAAAAAAATACTAGTCAAAATGCTTTTTACGCCTTCTAACTTAGCTTTTTTTTCAACAAAATAATCACTTTACTAAAAATAAAATCGATTTAAGGAATCTCGAAATTAAATTACATTCCGCACTTTGTTACAATGATAAGCTGCATATGAAAAGAAACAGTCATCACAGTTTAAAGGAGGGAAATTAAAATGTATCATCCAATTTAAATCCAAAAACTTTTTATGGCACTTTTTTAACAAAAAATAAAATTTTACTCCGTCAAATAATTATCTTTCGTTTTCTGCAGGCGATTTTTATAACTAAGTATAATAATAGTATAATTAACTTTAATTATGGCAATGTATTAACATTCATTGGCAAGAGAGTATAAATGCAATTATTGGAATTAGAAATTATTTTAAAATATTCTCACACTAATGATTCCCCCACGTTTATTTTCAGTTAAAACTAAATATTTATACAATAAAGGAGTTAAAATTATTGATAGTACATTATTTATGATTACATGGTAACAATTATGAAAATCGGGTATAATAAATAAAAAAACAAATTAATAAATGAAATACAAAAATAAATTTTCATTTAACCCTTGCCAACCCATTAAAATGATGCGATATTTTGTTTTATATTATTTCATTTAACTGAAGCTATCGATAATTAACGAGGCTGTTCGCTCCCCCGGCTTCTGGACGAATTGAGATTCACAGGCTCGGGTGGAGCAATTGGAAAGACACCCCCTGGGTTTAGTCAATAGGAGTCTGACACACCGGGGTAGCAGCGTTGATTGTCCTATGCAGGATCTGTCGCCGGGTTACAAAAAAAAGTAAGCCCGCAGCCCCAATGAAGATGTAGCCTACTATATTTCTACTTCTTTTCTTTCGTACCGTGTCATGCTTTGGAATCATGTGTAGTGGGCGGCAAGAGGGAGGAGGGTCGAGCACCGCTGAACACCGGCGCGGGTAGGTAGCTGCGCGGCCGGTCCGCGACGCGAGCGCCGCAATCGTCCACTGCAGTCTCACTACTACAGTCATACGCACCACGCTATCCTGGTGACCCCGATGTGATTCCAAAGCATAATGTTAAAGGTCTAATATCTATACAGTATGTTACTAGTGCTGCCATCTGTCGCGCATTGTGGGTAGAAATGTTTTTTGTTCTATGGTTTTTAATAAAAAGCTTGTCAGTGCCACTCGTCAATGCGAATACGTTGTTTCATTTTAGGTTATGGGTTATACGCTCATAAAATCGTGGTATTGAGTCTCGTTAACAAGGATTTTGCAGTAAAGCAAGTGTTAAAAGACAGTATTTAGTGCGATTTACAATGGGATATACAAAGTAAACTTGGTATCCCAGGAGTATTTGGCTGCATCAGCTGTGTTAGGAGTAACATGGCATCACAGATTAGGACATATCAACAAGGAATACTTAAATAAAATGAAAATTCTTGGGAATGTCATTTGATGAAAAAGTAGAAATAAGCAAGGCTTCTTGTACAACATGTTGTGAAGGTAAACAGTGTCCCTTACCATTTAAAGGCAGTGGTCAGAGAAGCAGTAACTTGCTAGATTTAGTGTGCACAGACATTTGTGGCCCTATGGAGACTACATCGATAGGAGAAGCATGGTATCTCTTGTTATTTGTCGATGATTACAGTCGCATAACATTTGTTTATGTTCTGAAGCACAAAAAAGAGGCTCTGAAGTATTTCAAGATATTCAAAGAACAGGTGAAAAATCAAACAAAAAGAACAATAAAAGTGATAAGAAGCGATAATGGTTTAGAGTATTGCAATAAGGAATTTGAAGATTACCTAAACAGTGCTGGTATTATCCACCAGAAAAGCAACCCATACACCCCAGAATAAAATGGTTTATCTGAAAGATTCAATCGCACAGTCGTAGAAAAAGATGTCTACTGTTCGATGCAAATCTGGGAAAAGGGTTTTAGGGTGAGGCCACCAATACGGCAGCGTACCTGCAGAATCGAACTGTGGCTGCTGCGTTGGATAATAAACAGCCATATGAACTATGGACTGGCACAAAACCAGATAACAGTCATATTAGGATAATTGGTAGCACTGTCATGGTACATGTTGCTAAACAAAACCGTAGGAAATGGGATAAGAAATCTGAGAAATGTCTTCTTACAGGATATCCAGATAACATAAAGGGATACAGAGTCTATAATCCAGAAACAAGGACTGTGTTTACAAGTAAAGATGTGGTTATTATTGAACCAGAAATCAATTCTGAATGTATGATTCAAGTGCAAGACCAGAGTATTGCTTCAGTGGGGGATGAGGTTAAACCAGAACAACAAGGACAAAAGCTAAGAAGTTTTGAATCAACATCTAGTCTTGAAGATAACTCAAACAGTGAAAATGATTATTCCTATGATGATGACAACGATAAAACATATGTTCCTAGTGATTATGAAGACTCAGAGAGTACACTTCAGTGTGAAAATGAAGATTTCATGGACAGATTCAGACGAACACGGAAACCACCAGAGAGATATGGTATGTGGAATCTTTGTACAAGCACTGAAACCTATGATGATGGGGCAGGTTTGATACTTCATGATGCTTTAAACGGATCAGAAAAGAAACAGTGGATATTCGCTATGCAACAAGAACTACAACGTTTCAAAGAAAATGATGCGTGGGAATTTTGTGATAGTCCACAAGATGGTAGGGTTGTACAGTGTAAGTGGGTGCTTCGTAAAAAATATGATAGTGATAACGAAGTTCGGTTCCGTGAACGATAGAAACTCGAGGCAGCGTCGGTATAGAACCTCAGTAATCAGTTACGGTACAATAGCATACTGGGTTGATAAGGGTTTAAAAATCTTAATACTATATAGTGATATATAATCGATCATATACTTGTGTATATTTCGCAGTGATATAGTTATATCAGTAATGTCATTCTGCCCCATAAGTATATTATATTTATAAAATAATGTATAGCCAGTACTCTAAGTATAAAATAAGATGTTTTATTAGATAGAGATTTTTCTTACGAATGGGGATGAAAAAGCTAATTGCTCACCCGATGATAAGTGTGAAACTACTGTAAATTTCGCTTAGAAAGATATTAAAACGAATCCTGATAATTAATTCCACTTTTATTCACTCACCATGATAAACTCTTTTACACTTGTTTCTCACATGAGAGCTAGCAGACGAATGACCGTCCAGCCATACGCAAGCTCAAATCAAGACAAAGAAACAGAGTTTGCCATATTAATAATGAGTGTAACATTACTATTGCTTATAAACGAGTACAATGCAAAAAACTTTGCCCTCATGCCGCTGAACTTGAAGTAAAAATATGAGATAAACGGATAATATCAAACCACACCGGCTTCTCGTTTTAATATTCACAACATTCTTCCATATGGTTTTATTCCCAGGGATAGAATTACTCCTGAAATAACTATATCACTACGAGAAATATATTATGTTGCCAGAAGCAGAGCAGTCGAGTACCTACAAGTATTTACAAAATAGGGTTTCCGATTGCCTGAGCAGAAAAGCGACAGATTTTCAAAGGAACTTTGACCCCATATGACCCTTTAAGGATTGATATTCCAAAAACGTCAAAATACGTATTTTTCATTTGAAACAATAAAGTTAATATTGGGTCTCATTGCATTTGCATCAATATTCACTGATTTCCAAACTTGCAACCAATATTTCACAACATAAACAAAGATGGGCAAAATGTAATCTCATTAATGATTAACGATTACAAAATGTAGTCGTAATTTTAATTTTTTTGCTCAGTAATCATGATTAAATCCATTTAAAACATTAAGAAATCATAAATGTGTATGCAATTTGGGATTCTGTAGTTTTTTTAAACATAGATGAGCAAAACGCAGTCATATTAATGGTAAAAAACGTAAAATGAAATCATTTTTATTAATCTGATTACATTTTGCCCATCTATGAATATAAATGAGGCCTTTTCATGTACTTTATTCAGAGAGTAATTATTACATTACTTACTCATTACTTTGTTACTCTCTACTCTTTACTATATATCACTCTATTCAATACTTTGTTGCTCTTTATTAATCACTTTGTTGCTCTCCTTGGGTTTAGGTTAGGGTCAATAAATTTAAGAAAATTGGTCCCTCTGCTGGTCTGCTTCTGCGACTTAATACTTATGTCATTATCCATTAATATCAGTGCTGTCATACTATAATACTAGTTCTGTAATGTAAAACGTTATCTACTTCCGTAGCTTCTCGTTGAGCCAGTCCGAAGTCAGTTCATCGATCTCCCTCACTTCCAGCAGCCGTGGAGCCCCCACCTCATTGGCCAGTGCTCTTTGCGTACCAGCGTACATTACCTGAAAATGGGCAATGTTGAGTTTTTGGAGTTTCGTTAAAGTGGCCATTTTGCAATGTGTCTATCAGTCAAGACTCTTCTGAAATGCCTGTAGCTATTAGGTTGACATTAATATCAAATGCTCAGGTGGACAGTCCCATGTAGCTATGAAAAAATCTTACATATAAGACAACACAATCAAATGACACATCTATTTATGTCATATTTTTTTATTTCAATATTGGCTCAACAATATAACTATGTAGATACTCCCTTTATATATATATATATATATATATATATATTTATATATATATATATATATATATATATATATATAAATCAGTATAAAATAAAATTATAATTGTGTTGGTTCATTGTGTATATTATTTACGTCATGATTTGTGTTGTGTCCTTGTTCTTGTTCCTGTCTTATTAATAACTTTTTGTGTTTGTGATGTGTATTTTGTTGTAGTTAGTAGGTTTTTTGTTTTAGGTACTTCTATCGGACAATCTCAATATAATTAAAATTAGCAAACACAGATCAAGCTTCCTCGAATATTAAAGTCAAAATCAAAACGCTGACTTTGGCAAAATTACATTGGTCATACGCGGGCCGGGATAAGTCTTGGAATTATGCCGTTGCAAAAAAATGCACCCTCGTAGGCAGGATGAATTATAATAAAGAATTGCGATAATTTGAAACAAATCAAGTACTTACCGAGCAGCGGTATTCCAGGCACTTTACAACCACTCACTATGTATGTTTGATAGTGAATGTAGAGTATGGTTTGAGAAGGATATGTGTGTGTTGCGAGTTTGAAAGAATTAATATGCGATTATAATGGAGAAGGATGCGATGCGATGTTTTTAGTTTAAAAAGAATGCGATGCGGAGTTTGGTTTAAAATGCGAGAACGTTAACAAAATAAGTAATGAATGAATGTACGCCAGGTGGCGTTGGGGATTCGGTGCGCTTAAATTATTAATTTTTTTGATGTTCTGGAGTTGCGCCCTTTGGCGTGACTAGGTCATACACAAGTAGAAAAGCCACAAGAAAGTAATAATAATAACAATATGACTACTCCACACTTGATGTAAAACAAAGTGTAGCCCAGAAACGACAGAAACATTAAAGAGATCTGAATCCATTGACATTAAAGTGATTATGGTTGCCCAGATAAACAACAGAAAGTCTCCATGTCACTGTGTCTTACGTTAGTGTCAAAGTCGCTAAGTACACAAGCTGATCCCAAAAGACGACTGACCGAAGCTAGGCACTATGGTGATCTTTGCAATTGTGTACTATGGTCACAACTAGTGATGAAAATGCCCGGGAATTTTCCCAAAGTGCCCAAAAACTTCCTTGGGAATATTCCCGGGAATTTACGAAATGTTCTCAGAAGTTTTGGGCACTTTGGGAAAATTCCTGGGCATTTTCATCACTAGTCACAACCCAGTTCAAACAATGAACGTAACAACACAGTAATTACAGTCAATCTGTAGTATGAGAAAGAATAAGACTGACTATTAAGTATTAAAAACACACAGATGCACAATATATAAAACATCTCATCTAACCTGTAACTCCATATGTGCGTCTCGAGGCGTGTAAAATATAAAACACATTGGAAATGATGTCCGTCCATCACTATGCTCCATTTTGTAACTGTAATATTAAAAGAACAATTATTTCTCGTGTGTTGTTTTTTTAAACTACAAACAGGCTGAACTCCTCTTTGAAGTAGCTCACAGTCATAATTTCAATGTAAAATTTAGAGGTAGAGAATAGATAACTATAGAAAAATCATTATTAATCCAATAACACATTCTAGACTATTAAAAAGCTTACCAAAAATATACTTTCAAGCCTACCTAAAAGTGCTTTCCAGCCTAATGAAAAGTACTTTCAAGTCTACCAACAAGTACTTTCTAGTTTATTGAAAAGTACTCTTCACTCTACTAAAAAGTACTTTCCAGGCTGCCACAATTTAAATATTAATTCATATCAATAAAAATATAGAATTTAAAAGTATAAACTACATATTTAGCTTCCTTTTTAAATGGTAACTGTAAGGTATAGGAATCAAACTAGATTAACATTCTATGGTCTCTACAAATTTTATCGATATAAACAGCTCACCTATAGACAATAAACCTTGGCTGGTGTGAAGGCAGGATGTCCTGAAGTTCTTCTAATTCTACATTCTCCAGTTCCTCATCAACCTCCAAGATCTGCTTCTCACGGTTTACCTAAGTCAGCAAAATCATACAATGATCTACTAATACATTAAAAATGTGAAAAAAAATGAGAAAATAGAAAACAGCTGTCAATAAAACATTTATAACATCCAAGTTTAATACTTATTATAAATACTTTAATGGGTGTTATGTGCAAATTAACTTACTTTTAATTATGGCCCAAGGTTTTTACCTGGTTAGACAGGGCAATTAAAAGTAAGTTCGTTGGAGCATAAAACCTATAAAAGTATTCATAACAACTATCAAATCAGTAAAACTACACTTCCAATATAAATGTTTAAAGCAAATATTGAGTAAATTATAACAAGATAAAGTAATTAAAATAAAATAAGATTAATAGATTAAGGTTAATAGAAGAAAAAAGACAAACTCAAAGAGATTTATTCATTACATTAATCCTGTTTTTAAAATACAGATTTTTTACACAAAAGATATATTTTACATGTCTACAATCAGTGGTGTGCATTTCAAAGGGGCTTAAAAAATATCCTTTGACATCTAATACATTATTTCGCTTAAAATCTAGTTATTACCAGGATAGTAGTCTCATAATCCAAACTGGACTAAATTTATATCAATATGTAAGTTAAATATCTAAGAACCAGATAATGCTTTTTATGCTTCTAAGGGATGCACGCCACTGAATTTGGGATATTTCTTTTGTTGAGCAAAGATAAAAATAATGGTTTTTGTGGACCCACAGCCACAGATATCATTCTAATTGGTCTCTGCTAAAAGTAGATAAGCAATATTTTTAACTTCTATTTTATATAAGCATGATAATGGTGAACATAGCTTGATAATATTATTGTCTGGAACACGGGTGTGGCTGTTTTCCGCTGTTCAATTACTAGTTTGCGTTGTATGACGCATCAACTGATTAGTAAATGATATGCTTCAATGACTTATAACAGAGAAAATCGAACGGGAATTACAACGTTAACACACTTTTTCTAGCCGCATTTTACTCAAGCTAAGGCTAAAATAAAAAGTAATGATAAAAAATAAAGAACTACAAAAAACCTTCAAAATTAGCGCCGAATTCGATGTATGTTTTTGGAAGCGAAACTTTTTCAATACTTCTTTGACGTCGTCGCCGATATCACAGACGTTTACGTTATGTCCAGACATTTTATTTGTATAAATTTAATTCAGAAAAATATTAATAAAAATATTATGCACAAAACTGCAGTCTTGTTTACGCCTTACGTCGACAAGTTTGACAACTATACTTTTTTTCATCTTTTATGGTGAAGGAATTAGTAAAAGTTCTAAACTATACAGCCATACTTTTCAATTTAACAAATATTATCCCTAGATATTCTTTAAACATTATTAAAATTTTGCTGTTATTTCGTAAGTCGTTGAGTGTATTTATAGTTATAAATCTATATATTCATATTCATATATATATATATATATATATATATATATATATATATATATATATATATATATATATGTTTAAAAAAGTCGGGCTTATTCAAACACGTACAACTCAAGAGCGGCACTCTCCGCTGGAAGCCATCTCCCCCACTCTCCGCTGGACACCAAACCCCACTCTCCGCCGGACAACAGCGCCCCATTTTCTGCTGTATACAACTGCACAGACCCTTATAATGAATCGCTCAACGAGACGGATGTTCGGGGTCAGCTAATTCGAAATAAGATGACTTGAAAAATTAAATAAACGAGTATTTAAATTGGTCTCTCTCTCAGCTAGAACTCAAAAGTAATCATTAAAATAATCATGATTAAATGAATGATTACTGTAATCAAGATTAAAGATTACTCATGTAATCTTGATTAAAAGTAATCAGATCACAAGTAATCATGATTACATTCATCATGATTACTTGTAATCAGATTATTAATCTGATTAAAAGTAATCATGATTACGCCCATCTATGATTTCACCGTATTGGGTACAATAGGGCTGATATGCCAAAATGGCAAAAGTTCTTATAAATAATAACCACTCGCCAGTGGCACGTCCGCTCGGCGGACTTTGCACCTAAGTGCGAATATGTGTCGAGTCCGCTACGGGGATTTGCCGTTAACGTGTATTTATGGGCTGTTTTGTCGATGGCTACAGTTCTCGCTCTATGGTTGTTATTAAAAATCGACTAAAAATGAACAGGTTCTCCCTGTAACATCAAATTTGTATGGTCTGTGGCCTATACCTGAAAAATACCCTGTCTGTGTAAAGTCCGCTCACAGGACTACACAGATGTGATTAATTGACATTTTGACTTGTCACTGGCGAGAGGTTAAATAAAAATCGATTTAATACATTTATCATTGTCAGTGTCTGTCTTTGGAACTAGTCGTTGGTCGCTTACTTGAGGGTGGTAAAACAACATAACTATGGTCGCAAAGTCGCAGTATCCAATATCAGAATGCTATCTTTACATGAGCGTTGACACCATTCGTCAGTTGGCACTTTGAGTTCAAAAGATCGTACGATAATTCAACATTTCTAGCTATAACAGCGCTTTATATAACCCACTTTACTAGTACAAAGCGCTTGTATTTATTCTAAGGCAAGGTCAAAGCCGATTTTAGTTCAAAATTCGTGTCGCTCCGCATAACCACGCGGTAATATTACGCAAAAAGATTGTGTGGATTTGCAATTGCGTGTAATAAGTTCAAAAATAATTTGACATTATAATCGGTGGGTTTATAATACTTTAGTTATGGAAATTGATTTCACTGATTGGAGTTCATTTTAACTTAGTCATTGCGTAGGGATGTGGTCGGTAGTTGTATGAGCGGGAAGTAATTCCAATTTTAAAATTAATGTACCATACAAGTGTAGTGTACAATAAATAAATTATTGTGTAGTGAATTGTTTTTATGTTATTCACGATAGCGTTGATCTTTGCCAGTGTTATTTTTATACGCTATTTACTTGACGTGTTAAGGATAAACAAATTATTGTTAAAACGTAAGTCTTTTTTAATTATTTTTTATTAGGTACACTGAGCCTCATAAGTTGCTGACAAGATATAGATTTTCAAACCAAGGATTTTCATTTTTGCCAAAGAAGATTTATGCTAAATCTGGCTGAACATCGGAAAAATCAAAATTGTCGAAACACTAAGATGTTAAAACTACCTGAATATTATAAGTTAAAAAAAAATACCACCATATATTACAAATCACTAAATAATGCTACTATCCAACTTCCTAGTAATATTGTAATTTCGAAAGTGCGTGTGTGTGTTCCATTTTCACTTCAAAACGACTGAACCAATATTGATGAAATTTAGCATAGAATTAGAGTATATCTTGAAATCGAACTTAGTCTACCTTTCATCGTGAAAATAAAACTTTAAGGGGTTTTAATAAGGGATGCAATTGACTAAGAGGAAATGTTTATTTTTGAAGTTAAGGCTATAAATAATATATTATAGGTATTTATATTTGGTAAAAAAGAGATGGGGAATGAGAGTGGGAAGGGAAAAGATGAGAAGACTTAGCTAAAATTTAGCATAACATTCCTTGACTGTTTAGCGGTACGTAGTTCGCCGGGGCACATAATATTAATCAGTTTTTAGTCTTGTCCCAACAAGGGCTGACCGTATATTACAAAATCGTAGGCACCCACTAAGGGCGGATTTTTTGGTATTCCTCACCTAAGGGGCTGAAATAGGAGTTAATAGTTTATTTGAAAGTCCATTTATTTTAAAATAAGCGCTATATAAACTAGTCTTTAGGTTTTTGGTTAGAAATCAAAAATAAATTTGACTTGTTCCTTCGGCTGTCGCGTTTCAGGATCAGCTTGTATACATAATATAAATAGCTGACCCGGCAAATGTTATTCTGCCATATAAATTATTTCTAGTGAATATCTTCTGTAGTATTTTTAAAGTGTCCTAGACAATGATACGTGCATAGATTCTTAAAGCAGAAGATGATCGGTTTTTTTACCGAATATACTTTGAAGAATTCGCGGCTGAGTAATTTTAATTTAATCTACCCTTTCTTTTTTACCATAAGTTAATAATACGTACGGCGGATTTGATTATATTGGTAGGAAAATTAATGTTGTATGAACAAGGCTCTAAGGCTGAGATATATAGACGCTATTTTGAATTTGGTTAGATTTTGCTCAGGAAATAAGTTCGTCCTGGGTAAAAAATTGAGTATATTGTATAGTAACAACTTGAGTTTAGACGAAGCATCAATTGAGGCATGTCCAAATAAAAAAAAAACCGGTAGCATATTATACACTTTACAACAATAATAAAGTATCGTCACGCTATATCCTTTTCTGGGTGAGCAGAAATGCATTAGTATCCACTTTGCGCTTGTATATTATGCATTTTTTTTTACTTGGCGAAAATCCTCATAGGAACGTCCCGGCCACATAAGGGGGTAGCAGCCGGGGTGTCCCGGGCTTGTACCAACTAAAAACCCCAAGGTGACCACTTCTGCGAATTAGTGGGGACTGCGGATCCTGTAATCAATTCGCCGCATGTATATTATGCCTAACGTGACCAATAGCGCATCTAATCGCTATCTTATAACTCTTATAGCACTAATACACATGCCATTTGTATTAGATGCCATTTTTCCTTGCCCGTGCCAGTTTTCCTTCAACAGTGAACATGTGCCGCCTAATTTCATACCTAATTTGAAAAAACTCAGAAGTACGTTCCCGGCTTTGCGCCCACGACAATTAACGTTTCCTGGCGCGCAGTAGCGTTCATTCCATAGATGCATGCAAGCATTGCATGCCCTTATGATAAATAAGTCTGGAATAAATTGCTTAAAGTGTAACAAAAAAAGGAACCATTTATATTCATATCTATACTATATTCACGCCGTCTATCTTTGACTACGAACCTATGAAAACAATATAAAGTTTACTATCATAATATAACATTTAAAATTAATTATTCGAATTCTGCCTACCCTGTCCTAACACTTTATGCACGTTATTAACCCCTTGCCTTACGATTAAATCTCGAAGAATAGTACGCGTGCTGACAATTAAATTTAGCGCAATTATATTAAGCTCAATTTAGCTAGAATATAAAAAAGAGCATGTGCAACAATAATAATATTTTTATTTTTACAAGTTTAGAGAAATTCATATGAAAAAAAAATACAGTAGGTGACAAAAAAATTATAAAGGACGAGGCCCATCATTTCCGCTCAAGGGTTTAACCATACTAACTAACATATACTAGGATATAAATGTAATAATACAATTTGTTGGGATTTTTTATCCTTACATTACGTACACACCACACTCGCCATGATACCGACGGTAGAATATGCTTTGTTTTTGTTAAGTTTGATCAAAGTCAAAATAGCGTCTATAAATCACAGCCTAAAATATTTTTAATAACATTTCTCTACAGCAAACTATTCACGTAAATACTTATAAATAAATACATAATAATAAATACATTTTCATTTCATTTCAAGTATATTTTCAGACGATTAGAACATTTTTGCATTCTCAGGTGTTTTTTTGTGATTTACAGTTGGAAGTTTGAACTCAAACACACCTGGTGGAAGGTGAAAATGAGACCGACGATAGACTGTGCTTTACAAATGCCTTTCACTCTTCTCTTAAAGTCTGCTAAATCATAAGACCGTAGAAATATGCTCGCTGGAAGCATATTCCACTGCTTAACTGTTCGCATGATGAATGTAGAAGCGAATCTCTGCGTGCGGATATAAAGAATATCCATCACATACGGATGGTATCCGATACGATGTCTAGTGGTTTTATGATGGAATGGGGCTGATGGAGTTAGACAATGTCGCTCCTGAGAACAGTCTTCTCGTGCAACCGGTAAAAGACAGCGTGGCAGGCGACTTTACGTCGAACCTCGGGGTTGTGCATTTTAATCTCACTCAAAGAGCCATTGCTAACTAAGCTATGAGCCCTGTGTGAAATCAAGGCTAACTGATTGATATTTAGCGAACCCATCCCAAATGCGACATCAATATTCCACACTCAATCGCTCCTAAATCTACTTCGTTTTTTTTTACACTGGCTCGACATAGTGACTACAGAGTACCTGATTGTAAGTACAGTATAGTCCAAAAACGAAAGCGACTATCAAAGGATGAAAATCCATTGATAGTCTACATCGTCATGTCGGCCCACATGTACCACGACTGAGGGTGTCTAGGTATATGAGCTACTGGATATGCACAAGCTGATCCCGAAACGCGACAAGCCGAAACTGGTCACTATGACGGGCTTTACACCCATGCACTGTGGTCGCGATCCAGACGGGCACCGGCGCCCTACCACCTCGCTGGTGCTCGTTTAGCACCACCCAGGAGTCATGTGTAGGGAAACTAGGGTCAAGCCTACGGACGCGAGCAGCTTCGACTCCGAAAAACTCTTACTATCTTCTTCGTTCTTGTTACTATCAATGAAAAGTAAGGAATATTAAGGGTTGCGATCAAAAAAGGTAGTAAATTGCTTTTGATTGGCGTTTTTCTAAATACTTCGGAATATTTAATCGAAATCTAAACTTCTTGAAATAAGATGGTTAACCGGGACAAGTTATCGGATATGTAAATATGTTGGTAATACTTTTGTTTTTCGCGCCTGCTATGTGTACAATAAACGTTTTTGTGATATCGACATACTGTCCTGTGCTTTTGAGCCCTTTAGACGGATGGTGAGAAAGAAAATGTTATGTTAAATTCTATTTTGTTTTTTTGCTGTATACGTAGTGTTTGTTTGGATCATTTTCATTTATTGTTTTGTGTCTCTTGGCTTGATTTTTGTTTAGTTTTTTGTTTGTGGAAACTATGCTGTCTCATGTATCATTTTTGTATATTTTTCTATCGATTGTATATTGCTGTATGTTTCCCTTTAAAAATAAAATAAAATATATTAGTGCTAGTTCGTTTGAAAATAATAGCAAGCGTCCCAAATGTCTAAAAACGCTAGCACTCCACATTGTAAAGATATTTCAAACAAATGAAAATATTTTATGAATGTAAACACTAATGCTTTAACTGAAAATTAGAATTACAAATTATAACACTGTAACTGCGTCGTTTGAACTCTCCAACAGACATATTTACATATAATACCTTATTGAAATTCTTGCGCGCGCTTCAAGGATTTTTTTAACTGCTAATTATGTGGAAGAATTATTTCAGTTACGCAAAAGATTTAATAGCTTTTCTTACTGAGTCGGCTAGTAACTGCGCCGTACCACATAGATGTGTACAGTGACATGCATAGAGTATTTGGACAAGGCAGGCAAAATTCGTGTAATTATTTTGAATGTTCGAGTAATATGTTAGGTATTTCTGTATTAGGGTACGATGGGGCTGACATACGTACACACGTAAAAGTCCCTTAAATAAATAGAAAAAAATATATATAAAAAAATTTGAATGTTATATTATAATAGTAAATATTATATTGCGATCATGGGAGAGATAAATGGCGTGAAAAAAGAATATATATGAATATAAATATTTTCTTTTTTTGTTTAGCTTTAAACTTAGTCTGCAATTAACATTAAATTAATTGTAAACTTATTTATCTTTAGGGTATACAATGCTTTCATACATCTATGGAATGGCCGCTACTGGATGTGTAGTAAAACAACAGCAGCGAACGCCATTGGATACACATCTTTTAACAATCGCTTTAGTCACGCCGGCCTACAAAAAATGAAATGAAATGTATTTATTTCATCACAAAGTAACAAAATACTAGATATTTAAATGCAGTGACAGAAATAACATACAGAAACAAAAGAAAAATACAAAAACATATAAACATGGCGAAAATGAGACCTTCATCAGCCTAAAGCCACAGAGGAAGTCTGCAGCGCTGATTTTCGTGAAGGGCCCCGGTCGTGTTACATCTTATTAGAAATATCTATAAGCAATAAAAAACACAATAAATAGAATAACATATAGCTTTAATAATCTTAAGTATAAGTATTTATAATAAGTTTAAGTAATAGCAATACACCCACTCAAAAATAAATAATACTAAAAAAACTATTATATACAATAAACAAATCGAATTGTATTAGTGATACTGTAGCAAAAATATATGTATACCTAAAACAAGAGCAAAAGTATAAGAGAAAATGAATAAAATAGACTACTTGTAAGCTTGTAACTTCTTAGTTACAAGTTAGTGTATTTGTCCATCACAATACACCACGAATTAAGGTCTCTAGGTATATGAATAGACACAATCAACTCGATCCCGACAGACGACAGGCAGAAGCGAGTAGAAATGTCTTTGCACTTGTGTACTGTGGTCGCCACCGAGTTTAGACAATCGCCCGACTATTTCAAAGAAGGAAGAATTAATGAAGAATAAAATAAGAAAATGTTTCATGTTTAGAATTGACGCTGCTTTTGTGAGTAGGTTTCACACTTGCTTCCTTAGACGGACAATAACGGTTGGGCTAGTCCATCAGTTTAAGGAAACTCAGTGTGCGATAGAGCGAGCTGTGTTGGGCATCTATTTGAAGGATAAAGTCCGTAATGAGGTTTTGGGAGTCGAAGCTGCTCGCGTCCGTAGGCTTTACCCTAGTTTCCCTACACGTGACTCCTGGGTGGTGCTAAACGAGCAGCAGCGAGGTGGTAGGGCGTCGGTGCCCGTCTGGATCGCGACCACAGTACATGGGTGTAAAGCCTGTCATAGTGACCAGTTTCGGCTTGTCGCGTTTCGGGATCAGCTTGTGTATATCCAGTAGCTCATATACCTAAAGACCTTCAGTCGTGGTATATGTGGGCCGACATGACGATGTAGACTATCAATAGATTTTCATCCTTTGATAGACGCTTGCGTTTTTGGACTACACTGTACTTACCATCAGGTACTCTGTAGTCACTAAGTCGAGCCAGAGTAAAAAAAAATCCGACAGAGAACCAAAGTTGCCGACATAGCTCTCCGTATTAGCAAGCTGAAGTGGCAGTGGGCGGGCTCTATATGTCGAAGAACCGATGATCGTTGGAGCAAGCTGGTTCAAGAGTGGAGACCGTAGATCGGCAGACGTAGCGTGGAGCGACGACCTGCGAAAGGCCGGAAAGGATGGAATGAGAAAAGGCGATAACCCAGCTCAATGGCACTTGTTAAAAGAGGGCCATGTCCAGCAGTGGACTAGGATAGGCTGATGATGATGACCTTACACGAGACCCCTTGTAAGATCCTGGAACTACCTCTCCATTCCTTTCGCAGGTGCATTTAAGACCTCATTCCTTTATTTGTATTTCAATGTGTGCCGAGAGAAGATACAAAAAAAAACTACCTACCGACGCCTACACATTCTATAGCTAACAATCTTGAAGCAGATAGCAGCAGTTGAAATATCAGCACCCATTTTCAAAGTTATGATTCTATCCCACTCTACCCTTGCGTTACCAGTCTGTAGAAATCCGATGATCACGTGGTACGCACGATCTGTTTTCAACCGATAGCAACGTCTATTTTTCCACAAGTGTGACCTTTATTTTGCTTCCTGTGATTATCATCCGTCCCAATCACCTTCACGGGCGCTCATAGACCGATCACGGCGTGATAGTGTTCCGACATATGAACTCTGACACCGATATCAGCTATAGATAACGGTCGTTGTCGAAATAGCTCCTTGTTACTGCACTGTATTTTTTTTATCTTGATTCTGTATTATAGCCCCTGTTAGCGCTGGAGAGCGCCGCTAGGGTCTGGATCTCCGCGTAATTAATTTGGGAACAAACAGTTCGTTCAGGCACAGGGCCAATGAAATATTCAAAAGGCACCCACCTGGAAACTGGATGATAAGGACAGGCTACTGGAACTCCGAACCGTACACCGTATACAATTAATTAGGTGTTCCGCCGTATTGTCCGAAGCAACTGACTATTTCGTAGTGTAACCGAGTTCGCCGCTGATGATAAGTGTGGTTGATACCGCCGTGCGTACACAAGTTACGCTGTCAAGGGCCAAATGGGTAATGGTATGTGAGGAGACGAGAAGGGTTTCAAGTACCTTTTTTATACTCATGCCCTGCCCCTGAACAGCCCAACTACGCCGAATGATAAGTATGATGCAGTTGCTGATGCTGTGAGGACAGCGACCCCGGTGTGTCAGACTCCTACTGACTACAAACCCTCGAAGTATCCCTTTAATTCCTCCACCTGGGAAACCAAATTCATACAGATGCCCGGGGAGCAAAAATCCTTGTTGAGGCTATCTCTCTTAAAAGGGTAGCCCACCTTACCAAAATCTCTTTCTAAGGCGGTGCTCCGGCCACTGCGCACCGGTACCCTCTCATCTAGGCAACAGACCCGAATGATGATGTATAGAGCACAACCCTAGTTGTGCCGCATTTCGAGAGTATTTCTGCAGAAATTTCCGATTAACGCGGAGTCGATTGGAATGTATTCCATTATCAAATACCATTGGGGCTTTATAGGGTTGTCTACTATTCAAAAGGAAATATAAATTGTCCATTTCGTCATTTTCATTCTGTACGCACTCAATTAATGAATGTGATTAAATATGGCGGCCTCTTGTGCTTATACTGCTAGCATATAAAAACTACAAAAACGATCTGTTTTCTGTTCAAAGGGTTTAGACAAATTAGCGTCGATCGGCATAACGCTAGTAGAAAACGCCCCATAAATTGACATTTGGTACTTTTTTACTAGCGTTATATCTTAGTGGATGTTATAGTCTAAGCCCTCTATAAGAACGAGTATCTACCAGTCGCGGACATAGCAAATATACCCCGAGTATGATAATTTTCTGTTAAAACAAAATGTTCATATTTTTAGATACATTATACATACATTACAACACTGTAGCGTGCAGTCTGCCGATCCACTCTAGCGGACGCCGTAATTGTTTATACGGATCGCTTGCGCACCGTCTGCGGTGGACGGCAGGAGAGAGATTATGTGACGCCTCTCGACCGACCGCGCGCCTGGCAATACTTCGCTCACTAATTATTGCTATTTTTATGTAATTTGAGTGTTTTATCTAAGTATCTGTGAAATATATGTTTTTGTGATGGTCTTCTCATGTTTCACTGCCTTTAGAACGTTATAACACTTATTATTACATTATTATGACGATTACACTTTGGTACTCTCTGTGCGAAAATTAATAATCATACTTTAGTGACAAATAAAATGCGAAAACCGCATCGGAATTGGTTGAGTCATCTCTAAGCTTAGCAGTCACAAAAGCGTACAGATTTGTGTGAATATTGATTAACGATTCCGATATGTTTTTAATAACCTACATCGCAAAGCGAAATTTTTTTGTAAGGCGGTATATATAGAAAATCTCTAAATAATTTCTTATCTAGACATTGATAAACACATAACACAACAATATGCACATAAATATTACAAAAAATATATTTATTTTGTAAAGAAAATGACATATTTAATTAAATTGAAAAATTCGAATACATAAAAGTACTTTTAAAAGTACGAAGATGAAAATTGGAGTATCTAATATACGTTATTAACACACAGAATCTATACTAATATTATAAAGCTGAAGAGTTTGTTTGTTTGTTTGTTTGTTTGTTTGAACGCACTAATCTCAGGAACTACTGGTTCGAATTGAAAAATTCTTTTTGAGTGGAATAGACCATTTATCGAGGAAGGTTTTAGGCTATATAACATCACGATGTAATTATTAGGAGCGAAGAAATAATGGAAAATGTGAAAAAAACGGGCAAAATTATTCATCCTTGAGGGCTTCCATTGCGTGCGCTGCAAAAACGGTTCAAGATACCAAAAATATATGTATGAAAGAATTATTTCTCTTGAAATGATCTAAAAAAATTTATATATATTAGGTCCTTACATATGAAATTGGCGTTTTTCGTACTGGCCACTTTAATCACAAATTTCTCCTCTTTGGTAAGGAATTCCAAATTCAAATTTGTACAGCTATAGACTCATGTATTTGTGCTTCAATGATCATCATTCATTTGATTTTTTCTTCTGTTTTTTTCTGTTTGCGTCACTCATTTTACAAAATGGAAAACTTAAAATATCGCATTATTTACGAGTACGAGTTCCGCCGTGGCACTAGTGCTGCGGAAACAACTCGAAGGGTGAATAATGTGTATGGCGGCCGTGTTGCAAAAGAAAACACAGTTCGTTTTTGGTTCCAACGTTTTCGTTCTGGAAATTTCGACCTGCAGAACAAGCTCCGTGGACGGCCTGAGACTCAAGTTGATAATGAAGAGTTGAAGGCTATTGTGGAAGCTGATCCATCGCAAACCACGTCCGAGTTAGCTGCAGGCTGCGATGTTAGTGATAAAACTGCTTTAATTCACTTGAAGCAAATTGGGAAGATTAAAAAGCTTGAAAGGTGGGTACCTCACGAATTGACTGAAGCAAACCGGCAAACGCGCGTCGACTGCTGCGTTACATTACTAAACCGGCACAATAATGAAGGTATTTTAAACCGAATCATTACCTGTGATGAAAAATGGGTTCTTTACGATAATCGGAAGCGCTCAGCGCAATGGTTGGATCCTGGCCAGCCAGCCAAAGCCTGCCCCAAGCGAAAATTAACCCCAAAAAAGTTACTTGTAAGCGTTTGTTGGACTAGTGCCGGTATTGTTCATTACAGTTTTCTCAAATCTGGCCAGACTATTACGGCTGATGTCTATTGTCAGCAATTGCAAACCATGATGGAAAAGCTAGCGGCTAAACTACCTAGGCTGGTCAATCGCTCCACGCCACTGCTGCTTCACGACAACGCTAGACCACACACTGCGCAACAGACGGCTACTAAATTAGAAGAGCTTCAATTGGAAAGTCTAAGACATCCTCCGTACTCCCCGGACCTTGCTCCAACAGATTACCATTTTTTTCGAAATTTGGATAACTTCTTGCAAGGGAAAAAATTCAACTCCGATGGGGCAGTCCAAATCGCCTTCAAAGATTTTATTGATTCCCGTCCGACTGGTTTTTTTAGTAAAGGGATCAATGAACTACCTATGAGATGGCAAAAGTGCATAGAAAATAATGGTTCATACTTTGATTAATTAAATATATTATATTAAAAAATATTCGACTTTTTGTTCCTCCCATACAAAACGCCAATTTCATATGTAAGGACCTAATATTTTGTTATATAAATTTGTATATATTTTGATAGTACATGTCTATCTTTTAAGATTAACTCACTAGAACCGTTTTTATAGTAATAAAATATGGTCGAAATTAATGCATTATTTGTTAAGAATTGTATCAACTTAATAATATTAATCTTTATCCAAATAAATGTGTTGTTAATTAAGAGTATTTAATTCTGAACAAAATTGTCTTTGACATCACTTAATTTCAATGAACATCTTAGAAGATATTACAAAACCTTATATAGCAAAACAACGTTTGCCGGATCAGCCAGTTACGAATAAATCCAAGAGTTGTGGGCGCACTAGATACATTCCTCGACACCGGCGCTGTAGAAGAAGGATTAGTTCATTCGACTGTCGTTAACACTTAACCGGGTCGATATCGACCCAAGACGCAGTGTCTTTCCGACGCAGCCTTAAGTTTCTTTCGGCGTTTCTTCTCAAGGTTCCGAACGCTAGTAGATCACCTTAGGTTTATTTTCACTGACTGGGCAACCAAGTCCGTGCTCACAGGGGTACCCTTGCGTTACCACCCAACTCTTAAAAATCTCCATAAAATTCGCCTACTCAAGCCCGGTGTGGTTGTAAAGGATTTTCTCGGTCACCAATGAACGATACTTACAAAAATAAGAGTTGTGGGCGTAGTCGTAATATCCAAATTCTATGACACGAGGCTATGTAAAATTTATTCTGATTTCCGTAAGCTGCCCTGCATTCGCGTAGTTAATTTGTTTTAGCAATTACTAGCATTATCATTTATGCACTTGTCTTATTGGAACGAAATGGAATATATTATGATATGAATGCTATCTTTTTTTGTATTTTACTTTTAGTAGTTTACCCAAAACTCCGATATTGTAAGGTATATTATATTTTTTGAGGTGGTAGGACGAATTGCCCGAACGTGTTTGTGACCACAATACACGAGTGGACTTATTCGTGTATTTGTGATGCAATGCCTTGCTTTTTAGCTAATTTTGTGATTCTAGGTCAATGGGAACTTTTGGTTTGGATTCCCGTGCGAAATGGGGAAAAATGTTAATAAATACTATACAACTGAACATGAGTTTTCATTGCGTTGACTTAGAAGTGTTATTTTTTCAGAGCTAGGAAAGACCGTAGTTCCGGGCATTTGATAATTTTAATTTGATACCACCTCGTAGTCCTGAGTAATAGGTTCTTGTCAGACAGACAGACAGACAACAAAGTGATCATATACACTTTATATTATGAAGGGTTCCAAGTTTTCTTTTGAGTTCCAGAAAACTGCAAATTATTACTGAGGACCTGTATTAACGCAATGAAACAATGTTAAAATATGGTTATTTATGCATTTGTGTCTTTATTTAAAGAGTTTTTTTCTGCAATTGGTTATTAAATCAACAGTATAAATCTGATAGAAGTAGGAAGTATGGTTAGCACCGGGCCGTAGACTAGATTGAGCCTGCTGCCCGGATGAAAGTGAGGCGGTGCTCAGCGTCTGAGAGAGAGGTTTTCGAGGGATGTGCTCTTTAAGGCTTTTCGATGCCCGGGCGTCTGGATGAATTTGGTTTCCCACGCCCGAGTGGGGAGATTAGAGGGACGCCCCGGAGGTTTTCATCAGTAGAAGTCTGACATACCGGGGTCGCTGCCCTCACAGCTGTCCTGATGTTCCTACGCAGGATTTTCCCCCGGGACAACAAGAAAGGATGGGAAAATCACTACAGGATAATTTCTATATATTATACAATATATAAAATTCTCGTGTCACAATGTTTGTTACCTTACTCCTCCGAAACGGTTATACCGATTTCTACCAAATTTTATATGCATATTCAGTAGGTCTGAGAATCGGCTACTATCTATTTTTCATCCCTAAGTGATAAGAGTTGTTCATCCTTAACATTTTTTTTTATTTGGAAAAAAAATTGTCTTTATATTTCTATAATGTGGCATTAAAAATACATACAACCGTATATATAGCCATTTTAGTAATTTAATCATTTTTCACCCCGCTCGATAACTGATCAATTATCACCTAGAAATAACTTATATGGCAAAAAAATGTTTACCGGGTCAGCTAGTATTGTATAAAAAAATTAGATAGTTATATACAAAGAGCTATATTGTGTGGTGCAACCCCTAGGGAAGCTTAGGAATTCTTTCACTAAATGAGGGCGATTATTATTGCTCCGTTCCGATCCGTTCTGGTGACCCGACCGCGCGAAAAATTTATATTTTACAGATTCTAAATTATCATGAAGGATATACCTGCCTTCTAAAATATTTTTAACACAACAGATCCACACAAATTCGCTGATTAAAAAAATCTAATTTGACCGTATAGGTTCACCAGTTTAAGTGACACTTTAATATTTTAATAATATGTAATAATACTATTACATATTATTACAATTACTATTACATTACATTACATTATTATATTTTTTATTGTTACGCTGTATCTCTTACGGGGTGAACAGAGATACATTAGTGGCTGTATCCACGTTAATACCATGAAGTGACTTTTTTTTACACTGGCTTAACATACTCTTTATTTTATTTAATACGCCAACGATATATAAGCTTAAAAGCATACTGATGGATTCTAATACAGCGCGCTATATCCTTATACATAGGTATATCTAGCTTAATACAAGTATAAAAAAATATCAGTTACTTTTGTAATACTCAAGAGAATCAAGATGCGTACAATTTTATCAAAAATGATTGAACCCTTGGCAGGGAGCAGTGAAAGAAATCAATGTTACTAACTTCATTGAATGTCTCTTTCATTCGATTTAAAGCAGAACAGACATTCTTAACCTTTTGCCAAATGTTCTCTTTCGATGTAGGCAGAATTACAATTTCACAAATAACTATTCAATATATATATATATTTATATATATTTAGGTAGGCATGTAAAAATACTACAGATGGTGTCAACAAATCGTTAAGTACGCGAAAAGCAACCAGTTAGTTGGGTATGTCGTAAAATAAAATTTTGATTTTGAGCTTTTTTAACCCCTTTTACTTGGGGAACATCCTCATGGGACCGTCTCAGCCGCACGGGGGGGTTCGCGCAACTAACGTGTGTCGGACTTGTACCGAATAAAAACCCCAAGATGACCGTTTCTACACATTGGCGGGAACTGCGGATCCTGTAATCAATTCACCACAGCCCCGTTACGGCGCCCGCTGAGTATAAACTCGGAGGAAGATGATCTCTTTCCTGACACTGATCGTTGTCAACCTGTTGTGTATATCCCATCGGCTGGTGAGGATTTATAAGGACACTAGCAGCCCTTCCCGTCTTCGCACGGGGATAATAATATAATAAAAGAACTCCCTTGACTCCCCTCCCGTACCTCTTCAACGGATAGCTAGCCGAGCGGAGTTTTTTCTATTATTTAAACTCGTGATATCTTTTAAATGGAATATCCGAATCGAATCATTTAAAAGGTGATATGATGAAGGTATTGAAGTAGTCTTAAATAATGATTTATTTATTTTGATAAGGATCAATACCTAGGTACGAATAAAGAGTCTTTTCTAGCGGTGGTATTTTAATAAAAAAAATTAATAAAAGGACACTTATTGTGACGTAACTATAAAAGATAGAGAAATGCTGTCCAGACATTTTTTATAGATGGTGATGTGTCCTGAAAAATTGTAGTACATCATTTTGTTCTATCATTAATAGTTTTCACAGCGCACGCGATTGAAGTACGTTTTTGTTTATTTTTTACACCTTGGTTTAGATTATTCAAGTTTTAGTAAGCATCCCGATTTTTTTGAAAATGAACATAGCTTATGTCACTCGGGAATAGTGTAGCTTGCCAACGGTGAAAGAATTTTTGAAATCGGTCCAGTAGTTTCGGAGCCTATTCATTTCAAACAAACAAAAAAATCTTTCCCCTTTATAATAATAGTACCATATATGGTAGACTAGCTGATCCGGCAAACGTTGTTTTGCTATATAAGTTATTGTAATATCTTCTAAGATGTTCATTGAAATTAAGTGATGTCAAAGACAATTTTGTTCAAAATTAAATACTCTTAATCAACAACACATTTATTTGGATAAAGATTAATATTATTACGTTGATACAACTCTTAACAAATAATGCATTAATTTCGAACAATTTGATTACCATAAAAACGGTTCTAGTGAGTTAATCTTAAAAGATAAACATATACTGTTACGGACATTTTTTTTGTCATTTAAAGAGGAATAATTCTTTCATACATATATTTTTGGTTTCTTGAACCGTTTTCGCAGCGCACGCAATGGAAGCACTCAAGGATGAATAATTTTCCCCGTTTTTTTCACATTTTTCACTATTTCTTCGCTCCTAACAGTTGCATCGTGATGTTATATAGCCTAAAGCCTTCCTCGATAAATAGTCTATTCAACACAAAAATAATTTTTCAATTCGAACCAGTAGTTCCTGAGATTAGCGCGTTCAAACAAACAAACAAACAAACTCTTCAGGTTTATAATATTAGTATAGATAATATAATAATAATCATTCTATTCGGTGTATAGGTTGGCGCCTCAGTAATAAATATAACAATATTTCACCTCATAGCAATTGCTATTATATTCCTGTAGGCTTATGACTGTGAGGCTACTAAGGTTTTGATTATTCTGTAACTTATCTAGTGTCGTAAGGCACGCGTTGGATTCTGGAAGACACTACTCGACAGCGGCGACCCAGCCTCTGCTGGAAGGTCACAATGTACCACTTTATGTGCGCGCTGGTCTACAGAGTCACAGCTTTTCACTAATTCACATCCCGGCTAGGACAAAGAAGCTCTTTAATTCTTACTTTTGCTGAGTTGTCGGACTGTGGGATGATTTTCCGGCGGGCATATTTCCTTCTTTCTATGGTATTTGGTCCTTTAAACGAAGTATGGGTATCGGGCCCTTAATTTGGAATAATATCTAATTTAATTAAATTTATGGTTCACAGTTTTGGTCATAGTGGCTTCTACATAAAAGGTAAATATATGCTGTGGGGAACTTTTATTTAGAACTATTCAAGACAATCAATCCTACGGTACATCATCTTTGTGTAACTCCAATGGTTTAGGCAGTGTACGCCAAGGTAGCTCTCAGAGGACAGATTTTTTTTCTGACTTAATTATAAAAATAAAACACTATTTATTTGCTTTACAGACACCACAATGGAGGATGAGACTGCTAATCAAAGAAGGACAGGATCATCGAGTGATAGCGACAACTTTGAGAAAATTGAAAATGAAAGCAGCACGAATGGCGAAATGGTAAATGTTTCTAATATCCTCTGACATAGCTTTAGCAAATAAATCTAAAAGACAATTCACGTAAAATTAAAATTTTTAAAAACGAATTCTGCTCTCATATCTATCTCACAATTGTGAACTAGTTGACTTCATTAATATGGATAAAACATTAAATAGAACGTAAGAATGAAATACAACTGAATGTTTACAGAAAACTATGAAAATTGCCCTTGAAATAAAAAATCCTACAAATCGTTTGCAGAACAAATGTCTATTCGCTTAACAATTATAAACAAATGATTCCCAGAGTGATCCACAATTCATTGTTGGCGACGAGTCTTCAGACCCTGGCCTGGAAGACGGTCCTGCGCACGAGGGTGGAGATTCCTTCTCCAACATACCACCTCCGAACATCAGGAGGGTGCTGACTCCTGCACAGCAACTGGCTTTAGCCGAGAAGCGTAGAAAACTTAGGTAAGTTTTTTACTAGTTCAACAAAGTAACTATATGACACTTTTTTTTTATAGCCCTGGGGAAATCCCTAACGGACCTCAGGGGGCGGTGAGGGCTGCCCCCGGTGTGTCGGACTTGCACGGACTAAAACCCCCGGGGAGTTACCTCTTCCCGCCTGGCCGGGGCCAGAGGTACAGTGTCATTGTCTTCTCCGACCCTCGGCAACGTCCGACCTTTTGTAAGACCGCGTCTCTGCAACGCGAGGAGTGGTGTAAGGAGCCACCCCTCGCACACCTCAATATCTTGGAGCGGTGTGCGGAAACACGTCACACACCGCTCTCGCCTGGATAAATTGGGCGGCACTCTCCCTCATGCGCACCGCCTAGATGTCTTATCCGGTTTTAAGGAGGAAGGTCTCTGGCGAAGGCCCTCCTCCTTTGTCCTGTCCTGCGTGGGCGGCGGATCGGATTGTCAAGGCCGGCTATTGCCTTACTGGTCCTCTCCGCCGCCTCCTTCCTCACCATGTTCCAATATTCGATACGAGCCGTTTCTCTTTTTCACCCAACTTTTAAACGAACAAGCCTTGGAGTCAACAGCGCTTTGTGTAGATTGTCTCGGGCCTACAATCTTCTTGGAAATTCGGTTGATTTGTTCTTTTTTTTACACTGGGTCGACATAGTGACTACAGAGTACCTGAAGATAAGTACAGTGCAGTCTAAAAACGAAAGCAACCATCAAAGGATGAAAGTCTCCATCGTCATGTCGGCCCACATATACCACGACTGAAGTTCTCTATGTATATGAGTTATGTATGTCTATGTATATGTAAGCCGTGGTGGCTGCCGGCAGAATAGAATAGCACCCCATGAAGTAAATTTTGAAATGAAAATGAAATGAAATATATTTATTTTCACCACAAACTAACAAAATACTAGAAATTCAAAAGCAGTAACATTTCTGTTACAAGACAACAACATACAGAAACAAAAGAAAAAACAAAAACATATTAACATGGCGAAAATGGGACCTCCATCAGCTTAAAGCCACAGAGGAAGTCAGCATCGCTGATTTTCGCGAAGGGCCCCGGTCGTGTTACATCTAATTAGAAATATCTATAAGCAATAAAAACACAATAAATAGAATAACAAATAGCTTGACAACAAAACATAAACATATAAGCATGACGTGTCAATTTTTGCCTACAATAATACAGACACGGCGTGAAGATAGACATAATTTTGATATTTTTGGGTTTTTTATTGGATTATTTTAATTGAGATTAAATGCTAAAGTAAATAGTAACGCAGGTGACCATTTTCATTATTAGAAATGTTGCCTCTTATTTGGAGTTTAATAAAAACAATAACAAGTGAAAAATATACTAACACACGCAATCAAAACAAAACCGAAACTCCTCATTCGTACTGTAACGTAATACGTAATATTATCAAATAGTTCAACTGGTCATTAAATTGAATAAATTGGAGTTATTACGTAATGGTTTGCATAGCCGTGACGTCACACTGAAGGTTCCGTTTGGCGGTAAAACCTTAGTGGTCATCCAACCTCTGTGGTAACTAGACGATGTTTCCACAGATAATAAAATTAAAATAAAAACGTGTTCAAAAAGTTCGTTTACTACCGACCGTAACATTACGTGTGTAGTTTTCCTATTATTTTGCAATATCCTCGCGTGTGTGTAGTTTCGTTGGGTTTTGTTTATTTTGATTCAATGCGCTAAGTAAGAACTAATTTGTGTGATTATAATTTGTATTTTAGCTTTGCCTTAGAAATAACAATATTTTTAAAATTAATATCCTCATATCTTTCCAGGTAGGTATTTTAAACAAAAGGATTTCTCATTTTTCTACAATTTTTCATACACGACAATCAGTAATTATAAAATTTAATTATATTCCCATTATAAAAAATAACTAGCATTTGTAGTAGGTACTTTATATTATATTACATGCAATTAGATAGATTTATTATACGCAAATTTGGTCGTTTTTACAGAGTTCTCTCATTAACTAGCTGACCCGGCAAACGTTGTTCTGCCATATAAATTATTTCTAGTGAATATCTTCTGTATTATAATATACAATTTTGGTCATAGTGGCTTCCACATAAATGGATATATGCTGTCGCGGACTTTTATTTAAATCTATTTAAGACAAACAATCCTACGGTACATCATCTTTGTGTAACTCCAATGGTTTAGGCAGTGTACGCCAAGATAGCTCTCAGAGGCCAGATTTTTTTCCGACTTAATTGACATGTATCGTTATATTACGACCAAAATTGTATAAAATCATTACAAATTATATCCCATATGTAATTCCGATGTATAATCTATATTACTGTAAAAGTTTCATGCAAATCTGTCGAATAGTTTTATCGTGAAAGAGTAACAAAAATATTCACAAACTTTCGCATTTATAATATTAGTAGGACTAGTAGGATGCTTTCAAACTGGAGTAAAGACATTTATCCGTCCAGATCATATCAAAACTACATTTTCCTTGGAATAATATAAGTACCAGTCATCCCAACTCTACAATTGACTAAATAAGAAATCACACGTTTACACTAAAAGTGTTTATAACTGCAAGCGTGTAAACTTTCCTTACACTTCGATTCATTGTCATACTCTGATACAGAATTCTTAATATAATATTGAATTCAGATTTACTTTATAACAATACATTAGCACTAGAAAGACTGAATATAGGTAGAATATACTCCATTTGAGGTTGCGACCCATAGTTTAAGAAGCCCTGATTTAGCTCAATAGCTATATACAAGCTTACTCAAAAAATACGAAATCAGGTTGTATTTATTGATACATATGTAGGTAGAACCGTAAATATGACGTCATTGTCCTATTTTTCGTATTCAGTATTTTTCTGCGAGATTAGCCAAAGAACGCAAATATTTTTTTTTATAATAATCGGTATTTTTATTTTCGAGGTCTCAAAATTAATTTATTTTATCATTTACGTCATTAAAATGAAACCGCTTAAATGTATTTTAGATCTTTCATAACGATTTGTCAAAAAATGCGATGCATTACAAACGACCTTGTATAGTTTGACATATGCAGGGGCATTTTATCATTCTCACCGTGGCTATGGCTATCGACAAAAGCTAGTTGTAATGTTAATTAAATGCCTATTTTCCTCATAATGGAAATCCTGGTAATGTATAAAATAACTATGTATTAAATACATTTATATATCCAACTAATGTATAATTTAGTTAATTGCAATGACTATAAAAAAAACTTGCAACTTTTTTTAGAGTTCCATACATTGTAAAAGAACAAGGAACTCTTTAATTTTTTTTGTTTTTTTTTTAATCATATATTTTAATGAGGCTTTAGTGCATCCTTGATGTCTATGCCAGCCTCGTAAGGTATATCATGTTGTTTAAACTCACTTCTGGCGAACTGACAACTGTATGAATCCATAAATTCTTATCGCAATAACCGACGCCGGTTCTCCCAATATGATGTTAATTTCTCGGACATTTCGCCAGTCCTGAGAAAGAAGTCTTCTCCTAAAGGTTTCATTGCAACTACATTCCCAAAGGAGATGATATGTATCATCAACCACCTTGCAGCGCTCACAAAGTGAAACCCTTTTAGATTCGCTTCGTTGCTGTGGCGAATTGATTACAGGACCTGCAGTCCCCGCCAATGCAATGCAATGCAATGCAATATGCAATGGGGTTTTTAGTCGCTATAAGTCCGTCACACATCGGTCCCACAACCCCCCTGTGCGGCTGAGAGGGTCCTATGAAGATTTTCACCAGTAAAAAAAAAAGGTTCGCTTCGTTGTCTGAATGACTAGAATCATTTTCTCAGAAACGCGTGAAGGTATCTAGTTGAGATTAATATGAAATACCAACTCCGGTTTCTTGTAGAAATGAAAGAATAAAATTTCTAAATGAATCCAATTGAAACATTTTACCGTTTGTCTATTTTCCTTTTTCGCAAGTATCAAATACCTATAAAGTAACTGCTTCCCGTTTACCTAGAATCAAGAAAGGCAAGATGCAAGGTCTTGTAGTACAAGTACGGGGAAGAATCCGGAAACACTTTTGAAGTTACATTGAAAAAAAAGAGTTTATTTTTCTATTAAAAACTTATTTCCGGTTAGTAAACTGACCGCGGCGGATATCTTCTTCTATAATATAAAAATGAATCGCTAAATGTGTTGATAAGCGCGAAACTCGAGAACGGCTGAACCGATTAGGCCGATTTCTTTTTTGTTGTGTTTGTTGAAGTCTGGGGAAGGTTATTACGGAGAGAAAAATTAAAAAAATTGTCTGAAAAAATCTAAAAACACCACTTTTCTATATTCTCATACAAAACATTCGTAATAATATTTAAAAGTCAATTTGAACTTTAACAGCATACCATAAAGTTTAAATGTTAGTAGACGGGTTCCGGGAAGGCAAAACAATTGCGTTAATTGAGTGACGTATAAATATTAATTTCAATATTTGTCAATTTTTATACATATAGCATTAAGGCCAGGTTCCTTCAAACAATTTTCAAAAAACAGCCGACAGGCCAATAGCTATTAACATTAAAAAAAACAATGTGACTTTGTTTTAGAGAAATAGGGCAGAACAAGGTCTGCCGGGACAGCTACTCAATGAATAAAACAACCATGATAAGCAATCATTTTCCGACGTCCTCAATCTACTTTACCCACAAAATTGTTAGGAACCTTCGGTACGGGGGACTGACTAGTACTTATTTAAAAAAAATAAATTTATATAAATAAACTAGCTATCCCATCAGACCTTAATCTGCCCTATTTATCTAAAAGAAAGTTACATTATTTTTTTATGTTAATAACTACCCTGTAAGATTTCATTCTGCCAAATGTTATTGGCCTGTCGCAGTCTAATAGAAAATTGCATTGAAAGACTTAAGTCATATCTAAGGTAATTATATTTTTATTATAATGCCCTATGGGACACGTTATTTTTTGTTTGATTTCTTGGCGTATAAATGATAATTTGATGATCAACTTGAAGGCATACCAAAGACAATCTAACGCACCTTTGTTTTGTTTTGATTGACATCATATGTCTAACAGCTGGGGACAGAGTGGTCTGTATGTGAAAACGAAAATTGTTGTTTTTACTAGTTTCCTCGTATTTTTACTCCTTGAGAACCTTCCTCAGATTTCATCAAATACAACAAAATATAAATCAGCCAAATCGATTTAGCCGTTCTCGAGTTTTGCGCTTAGCAACACATTCAGCGATTCATTTTTATATTATAACTAGCTGATCCGGCAAACGTTGTTTTGCTATATAAGTTATTGTAATATCTTTTAAGATGTTCATTGAAATTAAATGATGTCAAAAACAATTTTGTTCACAATTAAAAACTCTTAATCAACAACACATTTATTTGGATAAAGATTAATATTATTACGTTGATACAACTCTTAACAAATAATGCATTAATTTCGACCAAATTTGATTACCATAAAAACGGTTCTAGTGAGTTAATCTTAAAAGATAGACATATACTGTTGCGGACATTTTTTTAGATTATTTCAAGAGGAATAATTCTTTCTTACATATATTTTTGGTATTTGAACCGTTTTTGCAGCGCACGCAATGGAAGCCCTCAAGGATGAATAATTATCCCCGTTTGTTTCACATTTTCCATTATTTCTTCGCTCTTAATAGTTTCATCGTGATGTTATATAGCCTAAAGCCTTCCTCGATAAATGGTCTATTCAACACAAAAATAATTTTTCAATTCGAACCAGTAGTTCCTGAGATTAGCACGTTCAAACAAACAAACAAACAAACTCTTCAGCTTTATAATTAATATTATAAACTAATGAATCTATCTATCTATACTAATGTATAGATATAAGATAATTGTTTTTTTTTCTTTACATTGGTTTGACAAAGTGACTAGGGCGTACCTGATGGATAGCACAGTGGAGTCCAAGAACAGCTACGACTACCAATGAACGTGAATTCATTGATAGGCTGCGTCGTGATGTCGGTCCACATTAACCACGACTGAAGGTCTCTAGGTATGTCAACGCTGGACGTACACAGGTTGATCTTAGAATGCGGCAGGCGAAAGCAAGTCACTATTACGATCTTTGCACATGAGTACTCTCACGGCCCGGTTCGGGCAATAGCTTTACTACCTCAAAATACATTTTAATTTATTGAATTTATTTAACCTCTCTTCTCGCCTGTACAAACCACTAAAACAAAAGATATGAGTGTATTGACGTACGGCTAGTGATAAAAGATAGTGATCGTATAATATTTTATATCCCCTCTAGATCAAGATTATTTTTGTTTTTTCTTAAAAACGTGTCTTCGAAGATATAGAGCTGAAAATTTTGCCTATCCTACAATATCCAATAATCCAGAATAATAATAAGAATAATAATAGTCTAGAGCCTTCCTGTATATTCTAGAATACTCTACAACATTCCAGAAATTTCTTGAAAATTCCAGACTAAAAATTTCAATACATCCTGGAACACTGTAATATAGAATGCCCTTGATGTTCCCGAGTATAGCTATTTCTTTTGTAAATATTTATGTCGTTGACACTCATCTGGAATATTTTCGGCATATTTGTCTCCTTCTTATTAGAAGCTGTCTTTTTCAATCCTATGGGAATTTCGCCATTTACCGAAATTATTATAGGATTATTTATTTTTCAGTGGGTGTATTGTTATTATCTAAACTTATTATTATACTTTATACTTAAAATTATTTAAGCTATATGTTATCCTATTTCTTGTTTCTTATGTTTTTTATTGCTTAATAAGATGTAACACGACCGGGGCCCTCCACGAAAATCAGCGCTGCAGACTTCCTCTGTGGCTTTAAGCTGATGGAGGTCCCATTTTCGCCATGTTAATATGTTTTTGTTTTTTCTTTTGTTTCTGTATGTTGTTGTCTTGCAACAGAAATGTTACTGCTTTTGAATTTCTAGTATTTTGTTAGTTTTTGGTGAAAATAAATATATTTCATTTCATTTTTATTTCAAAATTTACTTCATGAGTCCTTACAGGGTCTTGAAAACGTCTGGTAACGGGTTTTCAAGTTATGGTGACAGATAGAATGACTAGACCTCTATCGGAGGTAGAGGTTAGTCTGAAACGAACTGAAAATATTTTTTTAGAGAACTGAAAACAACGGCAAGTTGGCACGGCACAATCGACTATACATTTATGTTTAAAAGGAAGCAGTTTTAAGATTGGACGTTTGTCTAGCAAAGATTCATTATTGTAAACCACGTTTTCTACTAACGTTATCGCTGACCAAATACTACTTTTTCTAAGCTCTTAGTTTCGTATTTGCCAAGCTACTTATAAATCCAAGAATATCATGGATATTCAAGGAACAAATTATTACAGAAGGCGTACCTGCATTTTTAATTAGTTTTATGTCTTTCGTACACATAGTGTCGCCATAGTGCTATCTCGGTCTGCGTGATTATCGTGGATCACTGTTAAATCACCAGTGATTTTTTTCCATCTCTTGACACGTCGTGTGTCATTGTGTGCGTAGTCCTTGACGGAGTTATTACGATTCAAAATTAGGTTGAAAAGTGACAAATTCAACCAGTGATACGTAAACTCCTTTATGATAAGATAAAAACAATAACAGCGATTTTGCGAGATACTAAACAATTGTTTAGTTGATGTGATTATTTCGAAATGTATGTAGTATTTCTGTAATCGTGCTATAGTATAGGAAAAATGTTCCAGAATCGTCTACTGCATCTTATTGGGTAGGTTTTTTTTTATCAATATAAAGATTTGTCCTAACTGACTCCACACCCACGAAGCCTTGATTTCTTTTGGCATTTCCAGTTTCGGCTTGTCGCGTTTCGGGATCAGCTTGTGTATATCCAGTAGCTCATATACCTAGAGACCTTCAGTCGCGGTATATGTGGGCCGACATGACGATGTAGACTATCAATGGATTTTCATACTTTGATAGTCGCTTTCGTTTTTGGACTACACTGTACTTACCATCAGGTACTCTGTAGTCACTATGTCGAGCCAGTATAAAAAAAGGTAGTCGGTTCCAAATCACGGATGTACCACCGTTTGGTTCTTTTTCCCTAGCCGGCCGCCCAAGTCGAGGTCCGTACCCACAGGGGTGCCCTTGCGTTGCCTCCTAACAAATAAATTCGCTGATTGAGCGCTTTCAATGCTCGGTAAAGTTGTAGAGGCATTTTCCAGGCAAAAGCGTATTTGTCGCGAGTCACGCATATGTGTTTAAGTATATATATTTTTGTCTAGTATCCATAACAAAAGCGCCAGCTTACTTGGGAACTAGGTCGATGTGTGTTCACAAATATGGTTAGATACATCTGTATATATATAAAATTCTCGTGTTAAATTAACGCAGGCATAGTCGGTAGAAGCACTTAGTGAGAGATATGCGATTACGTGCAAACGGCGCCGCCCGATGAAGCAAATTTAATTTTACAGAGCCGTCAGATGCCGAAGACAGAGAATTCAGCCGCCGGCGGGCACGTGTTAAGCTAGTATCAAGTAAAGACCGAAGTTTACCGTGAATTGAAAGAATATTAAAGTTAGCAAACGCCATATACGGTTATGGCATCACTCTATTAGAATTATAAGTTGTTGAGTAAATATAGTATCAATGGACGACCTTCTTTACATCGACGTCAACTCTAAATAATGTTTAATTAGATTCTATGTATTTATACAATCTCACGGATTTCTTTATAGTATAATAATAATATATCCTCATACTATATTCATTTCGGGGTGAACAAAGATACATTAGCGCGTCTATCCACTTTAGACTTAAATTGTGTTCACAGCGACCAGTAGCGCAGCTGATCGCCGTTCTCACAGCCCTAGTACACATCAGTAGCGTTCATTCCATAGATACATGAAACTATCGCATGCCCTTACAATAAATAAGTCCGGAATAAATTGCTTAAAGCTGCAAAAATACCTACCTACATACATTCGTACGTATTCTATTTTTACTCCATGTTTCTTTCATATAACAACTATACAATATATATAGCTGACTCGGCAAACGTTGTTCTGCCATATAAATTATAGCAGACCAGCCACGCTTTGCTGTGACTGGTTTTTGAATAATCACTCAATCCAGTCAAGGGATAGCGCCATCTTTTAGAATCGGTTGGGGCTAACTGTAAATTATGACTGCTAAATAATAAACAAATAATTTGCAATAAAATAATATTGCGACTATGAATTGAGATGAAAACTATCTTATCTTTTAAATTAGATCAAACTTCACGTGGTGTGTAAATTTCATTAAAATCGGATTAGTAGTTTAGGAGTCCATCGCGGACAAACATCGTGACAGGAGATTTATATATATTAAGATTATTCAAATTAATTACGCAAACACTGCCTACCTGGTACAAATACCCTATGCACGTCACTGGTGCACTCGATAGTTCTATTAGATGTCATGCAGGTTTCCTCACGATGTTTTCCTTCAACGGTGAGCACTTGTTGCCTAAATTCGTACGAAATATGGAAAAACCTAGAGGTACGTACCGGGATTTGAACCTTTTTTTATCCCGTGGAACAATCCTGCATAGAACCATCAGGGACGCTGTGAGGGCAGCGACCCCGGTGTGTCAGACTCATACTGACTAAAAACCTTCGGGGTGTCCCTCTGATTGCTCCACCCGTGCCTGGGAAACCAAATTCATCCAGCCGCTCAGGGAGTATTAAGCTTTGTTGAGGCTACCTCTCTGGGAGGGATAGGAGTAAAAAAGCCCCCCTAAAAAATCTCTCTCTCAGGCGGTACGCTGGACACCGTGCACCGCCTCCCTCTCATCCGGGGAACAGGCTCAAGTCTACAGTCCGGCTATTGTCACCGGGGGATGTCGCGTTCGCTCCGGGCGAACGCGTCCCTTCACGGAATTTGAACCTATGACCATTTGCATTGCCGCGTATGGTATCCGGTGCTTATCCGCTATACCATCACAGCCACTGTTCACACTGTAAACAGATTATAAATTTTGTTTTATGCTTAGTAACTTCTTTCCGGTAATAAGCAAAAAATCCAAGGTCAGCATCATGCGACGATTGCGTACGAGAGAATTATTTAAACAAACTTCAATTACACTAGCTTTTAGCAACAACTTTGACCGCAATTCAATAAAACGATATTTCTGCTGTAATTTTGTAAAGAATTCAGTATCTAGCTGCTTATACGTAATGTTTAATTTGTATAAATGTGAATGTAGGGTTGTGCCGGTGAACTGGCTGTATCGTTCGCAAGGCCTTGTCAGAATACCAGCGCTGGAGAGTTTTTTTTTTTTTGTTAACCCAGACAAGTCCGGAGAGTGGTGAGGGCCATTCTCCCGCTGTGCCGGACTTGCACCAGCTAAAATCTCTGGAGTGATCCGCCACTCGCGTTTACACCGGACTCCAGGTATACCTAGGACGTCTGCAAGCCCGGTGCGCGATCAGTCCCATTACAGGCTACGCCAAAAATGTGGGGGAGGTGAGATGTGCTCACCTCCCCGCCGCCTTGTGGTGCGTAGGATCAAGCACGTCACCAACGGAGTATAGCCTGGACGGTTGGCCCCTCAGCTGAACCGCCCGGCACTCCGCACGAGAACCCTTGCAATAGATTCGCCAGGGCCGATGCAAGGTTAGCGCTTTGTAGCATAAGCTGAGATAGGACCATTATTGGCGATGGTCTAGAGTTTTTATACATTTTTTTTGTTCCTATTTTTCAATTTTTTCACGCGTTATTTGTATTATGTCGTCCTTTTTGTTTGGTTGCTGCTGATTAAATATCTTCTTTTCTAATACCAATACCATATTACCATAGAAATACCAATTCTAAATTCTTGTAAATTAGGGACAGAAAGGAACGCCTGTCGCTCCTCTATTTAGCAGGTATAAACAGAATTTTGCTCGTACACAGATGACCCCCGTTTACAGACAAGTGTCAAATATCGCAATGGTTCAAATATGTTAAAACAGTCAAAAGTTATTTCATCACTTAACCTATTTAAAATCGTTTAAATACGCATTAAGATACCATATTTGTGAGTTGATCGAGTCAAATCGTTTGCGGTTTTTTGTTTTAATATGATTATACTTTGTTTTGGATGATAATGCCATTGACTTATAAAAAAATCTAGACATCAGCACTTGACAATCTTATAATAAATTAAAACAAATAAAATGCGAGTCAATTTTGTATGTACATTACTCTGATCATGAGCATTGAATTAAGAAATAGTATGAAAAGACTAGCTGTGCCTGCGAATTTAATCGAATTGCAGTATTACTAACTCTTTATTATAATAATAATTATTTAAAGCTGATATCTTTGCATAATTGCCATCGATTCTTGCTTTTGTTAATTACAACAATTAAATATAGATCACAATTATAATAATAATACAAAACTTGACAATAGATGTCGCTCACAATGCTATCATACAGTTTTAAAAAAATGTAGACGCGACTCCCCTACGATGTTATCATAGAATATCGATAGATGACACCACTTTTGGCCAAAACAAATGTCTATCTTTATTAAAAGAAAAATCTTATTACGTTTTATTTACATTTTTAACGGCCTAACAATTTACGTACACTGGAGTGCAAAACATAATTTCTGCTGCCGAAATACAATAATATACATGAGAGCACATAATAACATGTTACCTAAATTAGTGAATAGTTTGCCTCGCGACATGCAGGACCAGTAGCGTTCATTCCATAGATGCATGCAAGCATTTCATATCCTTATCTATACTAATATTATAAAGCTGAAGAGTTTGTTTGTTTGTTTGTTTGTTTGTTTGTTTGAACGCGCTAATCTCTGGAACTACTGGTTCGAATTGAAAAATTCTTTTTGAGTTGAATAGACCATTTACCGAGGAAGGCTTTAGGCTATATAACATCACAATGCAATTATTAGGAGCGAAGAAATAATGGAAAATGTGAAAAAAACGGGGAAAATTATTCATCCTTGAGGGCTTCCATTGCGTGCGCTGCAAAAACGGTTCAAGATACCAAAAATATATGTAGGAAAGAATTATTCCTCTTAAAGTGATCTAAAAAAATGTCCGCGACAGTATATGTCTATCTTTTAAGATTAAGTCACTAGAACCGTTTTTATGGTAAACAAATTTGGTCGAAATTAATGCATTATTTGTTAAGAGTTGTATCAACGTAATAATATTAATCTTTATCCAAATAAATGTGTTGTTGATTAAGAGTATTTTATTGTGAACAAAATTGTCTTTGACATCACTTAATTTCAATGAACATCTTAGAAGATATTACAAAACCTTATATAGCAAAACAACGTTTGCCGGATCAGCTAGTGATAAATAAGTCTAGAATAAATTGCTTAAAAAAGGAATCATTTATATTCATGTCTATTTTATATTCACGCCCTCTATCTTTGACTATGAACCTATGAAAACAATTTAATATTTACTATTATAATATAATATTCAAATTAATTATACGAATTCTGCCTACCCTGTCCAAATGCCCTATGCACGTCACTGGGCAGGATGTATACTTCCACGTCCCTAAGCCCTTCACTAAAATAAAATAATATTATTCTAAGCTACTATATTATCTATTCATTATTAAAAACAAAACCCAACGAAACATGTGATGCAGGTATAAGTGGCTGAACCAAAAGTGATTATGTTTTAACGATTCTATGAGCTTTATAATTGCGTGGATATTAACAAAAATCGTGGATTACATCGGATGTTTATTCAAAATGCTGAAACGTCGAACGTCAAAACGCTTTGTGCTTGGAGAAAATGAGGACCGCCAGTCGTTTGAGGATGACAGTACGGCGACGATACCTTCCGCCGTCGTGCAGAAGTTCCAAATGACGCTGCAGACTGACCAAGAAGAGAATGAGAGTGAACAGCAGAACAATGAAGAAGAAAGACTGGATAGTAGACTGTTGAGGCCACCTAACACCGGGACTTTACAGTAAGTGAAATTTCTATAGACCAACTGTGCTCGCGACTAAACAATGAAAGCTAAAAAGATGAAATTTGAAAATTGGATTCTTTTTACGAAGTAAGCATCCACTAAGGGCGGCAATTTTTATATTACACTTTAGAGGTAGTGAAATAAGAGATGGAAATATGTTTGTAAATGCGCTGAATTCGAAAAAACAACTATGAAAAGTGATATTTCGGTTTTTGGTTCGAAATAAAAATTACGTCTTTCGCGTTTTTGAATAATCAACCCCTAGGGAGGTAAAATAAGCGATTTCTCTCGGGCAGCCCCGGTCATTGTTCGCGCTCCAGTTTAGACCATAGACGGGCAAAATGTAACCAGATTAATAAAAATGATTACGATTACATTTTTTATCATTAATATGACTGCATTTTGATCATCTATGTTTCAAATACTACGGAAACCTAGATTACATACACATTTATGATTTCTCAATGTTTTTAATTTATTTAATCATGATTACAGAGCAAGAAAATTAAAATTATGACTACATTTTGTAATCGTTAATCATTAATCAGATTACATTTTGCCCATCTGTGGTTTAGACACTAATCACACAGTTTTTGATATTTACGAAAATGTTAGCGAAGTAATTTAGGTGAACTGCGTCAGAACTGTCGTCATATTGTCCAACGTAATTTAAGCTCAAATAAAAAACTATTTGTATAATCAATGTAGGAAGTAAATACTATAAATAGCAAAGACTAAGTTATGTCAGTGAAACGTCCTTTTTTGCGGTCATATGCAACGTAAATGTTTTTACTGTGGACATATAACACCAACTGTTGCACCCAGCGTAGCCTGGGTAGTAATAATTTACATCCTTGGGGATTAAATTTATAAAAAAGTCGCAATAATCAAAACATTGATTTTCTTTTATGACGTAGGCACCCAATAACAGTATTTTTTTGATATTCCATCCAAAAGGATGTGTAATAGATATAGCAAGTTCGGTTAAAAATTCGTCAATTTTGAAGTGATGGCGATGATGATGATGTCCTAGCCGGATTCGGCCACGGCGACTGTTTCAACATCGATTAAGAAAATCGAGGTCCAGTTTTCGGAAATAGTCAATTGCGCAGGAGATATTTAATTGCACAGCTGGACGCGCAGCCAGAGAAGCGATCTCTCGTCCAAGCTTCCTCGAACCCGATGGAATGGAGAACCAGCAAGATCGGGAGGGAGCGGGATGCAGGTTTGGTTGAGTTGTCCTTCTTTGAACACCTTGTTGAATTGCGGTGTTAAAGAGATATTTTAATCGCCTTTTACGACACCTCAGCAAGAAGAGGGGCGTGCTATTCTATTCTGCCGGCAGCTATCACGGCTAAAGCTTATTTTGAAGTAAGCAGTATACAATCTGGTATTTATCTTTTTGGTAGGAATATAGATAGAGTTATTGCCTGAATTGGGTAGTGACCACAGTACACAAGTGCAAAGACTGTCATAGTGACTCGCTTCGGAATCTGCTCGTGTAGATCCAGTTATTCCGAGACCTTCAGTTGTGGTGCATGAGGGCAGGCATGACGACGGCGGTTATCAACTGCTTCTCGTCCTTTGATAGCCGTTGCTATTTTGGACTACAAAGTACTTTCGTCAAGAGAACTGCAGTACACTTTGTTGAGATAAAGTAAAAAATAATAATTGTAAGATATTTCTAATAAATGCTTTAATCATCTACAACAGGTCTGAGCTAAATGAAGTGGATAATTGGTAAAGTATTTTCATAATTAACTGACCCGGCTAACTTTGTACCGCCTAACAATAATTTTATGTCGTGTTAACTTTTAGCTAACCTACTCCCTCTCTTCTACTTCTCCTCCCTACCCCCATTTCTTCACATCCACCTCCTTCTCATCATTTAATTAATCCTCCTCTCCCCTAAGCTTCGTCGCTCTACCCTTTACAGAATAACAAAGAACCTAACGTAAAAAAATATAAATTTCCTCCAAAAAATCATTGACTCCAAAGTCTAACCTATTTCTATGCTGAAGTTAATCAAAATTGGTTCTGCCGTTTTGACGTGAAAACGAAATATACAAACATATATCTGTGAGGTAGCAGGGCGTCGGTGCCCGTCTGGATCGCGACCACAGTACATGGGTGTAAAGCCCGTCATAGTGACCAGTTTCGGCTTGTCGCGCTTCGGGATCAGCTTGTGTATATCCAGTAGCTCACATACCTAGAGACCTTCAGTCGTGATATATGTGGGCCGACATGGCGATGGAGACTATCAATGGAATTTCATCCTTTGATAGTCGCTCTCGTTTTTGGACTACACTGTACTTACCATCAGGAACTCTGTAGTCACTATGTCGAACCAGTGTAAAAAAAAATATACACTAAATTGAATTTATTATATAATATTAAGTAAAGATTTCGCCAAGCTAACCTCGTAATATCTAAGATTTTTATTTCTATTTTAATATTTAAGGGACTTTTAATTGAGTACGTATGTCATCCCTATCGTATTCTTACATTAGAAAACCTGGTGCGTGTGAGTTGGCGAGGAAGAAGAAGGATATCCGGGAACGAACTTACTTGTATATTGTCCCGGTCCACGGCGCTGGTTCAGGCGTCCACACCCCAATTTCACGCGTTGAGTGGGTTAACAGAGCGTTCTAATTGTTACAATTGTATAATAAAGCGTTGTAGCGTTTATAAAAGATTTTTTAAAGAGTTTATCAAAGCGAGCACGTTTCAATTTTTCGAAGCGTTCGAACCCAGAGACAGGAAACGGATGAGGAATGTAGAATGAGTGTTGCAAGTGTAAAAAGAGATAATATAAAAGAATAAAAGATAATATTATATATTAAAATATTATAAATATAAAATTAGAAATAAAATAAATGTAAATTAATAATAAACGGCGCAAACAATACCTAATAAATGTTATATGTTATATTTCTGAATAGACCAGACGCCTATAAGACAGTTCTATTACGGCTTTGTTAAACATCCCGTCGTGTGGTCGGATCAGATCGGGCATAATCTATCTACCCCATCCCTTCCATAGCAAGCCACGGACGGGTCTACGGAGTCACTTCTTTTCCGTAACACACATCCCGGATAGAACTGAGAAGTTATCTAACTTTTACTTTTACTGAGTCGTTGGGTTAAGGTCTTCCAGTGAGCGGGTTCCCATAGTCCTATGATATTGGGTCTTTTAAACGAAGCGTGAAGATATATTTTTGCAGGCCGGCATGATCGCTACGCTAGTTTTTTTTGCTGTTGGTATTCGCTTTCGTTTTTAGACTGCACCATGCTTACCATCAGAAGTGGCTAGCACACAGTGCCGCGTCAAGATAAAAAAATCAAGATTTTGTCTCAGCTAACATCGATTAAAAACCCCCGGTCATTTTTAATTTACTTCTGACCTCTGTTTTAATCGTGTTAGACGCGAACTTGCAAATTCCACTATTTGCGATGACGTTAACCGAGGTGTTGAACTATTAATCAGAGATGGGCAAAATGTAATCTTATTAATGATGAACGATTACAGAATGTAGTCGTAATTTTAATTATCTAGCTCTGTAATCATGATTAAATCCATTTAAAACATTAAGAAATCACAAATGTGTATACAATCTGGGATTTTGTAGTGTTTAAAACATAAATGAGCAAAATGCAGTCATATTAATGGTAAAAAACGTAAAATGTAATCGTTAATCTTTTTGATAATCTGATTACAATTTGCCCATCCATGCTATTAATTCGTTGATTTATTTAACTTCACTGTAGCTATATATTTCTCACCAGCGTGAACCCTTACCATCAGATGGGCTGTACGCCTTTTTGCCTTGCATTCACACAAAAAGAGATCAATGTGTTTAATTGCCTGCAAATATTGTTTTAAAATAATTTTAACAATATCTAACATTCTAATAATAATGATCAAGGCCGTACTAGACAAAACAACATTCCATAAACTATAACAGAGTTAGAAAATGCGCGGGCATTAAATTTGAGGGAGTTTGCTGCCCGGATGAGGGGAAGGCGGTGCGCAGTGTACCGCGGGCCGCCTGAGAGTGTGGTATTGGAATAGTGTATTGAAGGTCTTTACGCCCACCCCTCCCAGAGAGGTAACCTCAACAAGGCTTTTCGCTGCCCGGGCATCTGGATGAATTAAGTTGCCCAGGCCCGGGTGGAGCGATGAGAAGGACACCCTGGGGGTTTTAGTCAGTAGGAGTCTGATACATAGGAGTCAATGCCCCCACAGCGATCCTAATGGACGTATGCAGGATTTTCTCCCAAGACAACAAAAAAAAAAACGGAGTAAAAAGTGAAAACATATGGAATGGCAAGAGCTTTCAGAATATCAGGTTGGCACATTAACAATTTCATACATTTTGCACTTTTCCTTGTCGTTATCGTTTATCGAATATTTTGTCTAGGTCCCCAGGTCACTTTTTGATGGAAGAAACAATCCTTATCTTCGAAGTAAGCATATATGTAGATAATCCGTGCCATCTCCACGTTTATCTAATTTCGACCTTGCATTGCAAAGCTGGAACTGGGTTGCTCGATCAAATATCTTATTTCTCCTTCTACTTTTATTTTCCTTAAAAATAAAATATTTTGAGACTTTACCCTATTTCGTTGTTCTAACAGGAAACAAACCATTGAATCATTTTTTTATCTCTAGGAAGGTCAAAAAATACTTAATAAATATTATAAAATAACTATTTCCAAATCAGGCCCGTTTATAGTCATTCTGAAATGTCTCTTGAGTTTTGTTTTTTCTTCCAAATGATTCGCAATTATTAAAATATATTCACCGCGAGGATTTTATTTCCCCAAAGTTATGAAAAGCTCTAGATTTGCCAACACTAAGCTGGAAAACATTTTCTTGTGTAAACCTATAATGCGATTTCCTCATTAAACTTTAAGTGCGCTCCTTCCTCCCTCTCACCAATACTTCGTTCAACGGGTATGAGAGAGACACCCTGATCGTATGATCCGTCATTCGAGTTTTATTAGAAGTCTGTCAACGTCAAGTAAAATCAAATTAAAAACAATCTTCGCTATGCCGTGAAGTGTGATTTAGTTAATTTAAAAGTTTTTATATATTAAACTCATTAATTTAAGTAATAATATTCTGTGTTATTGTATAAAATGTATACTCCAATGAATGTATTGTACTCCGACGCCGCATACAGGTTAGAAATTCAAAAAGTTTTTTTATCGACTTTAGTTTTAAAAACAAGCAACGCAGTTAACCAAATAAATATTATTTTTATTACCTGCTCTTATTCAAACTGGTTTATTACATTCCTTAGATACCATTTAAAAGTGCGCCAAAGCCATGATTTCACTAACTTCCGCCCATTTCACAGTCGTTTTTAAGTAACAAATATTCCAAAAATATTGGACTAAAAATTTGCGAATAATATTTCATAATATATCGCAGATCATCTTTAAACAGCAAGTGTATATATTAAATTAGTCAAATTATTATTACTGTTATCTAATTTATAGATTTTTATAGAAAGTACATTGAACATCATTTTAAATTTAAATCAATATCTTTATATTTTAAACTGACTGTATTTAAGTACCTAGAAGACTTCACCAGAACCGAAATTTCCTTCACAGGCTTTGCTTTTAGTATCCAGAGTTTTATTTAATCTAAATTTTAATGGTAGAAATTTAGCAAAATCATCTTAAAATAGGCTGAGATACTGACAGAGATATGGGGATCCTATTACACTAATTATTAAAAGATTATACTGTAAATCACCTACAGTGGAGTATTTTTTCAAGTCTTAAAAAAACACAGACACTAGTGTCTACCTCCAAGCATAGGCTGTTTAATGGCCTTATGTTTCTTTACCCCTTTACTACTTAATTAGGTTGTTTATGTCAATTTTTATTATTAGGTTTTACAACTATATCATAGGTTTTTAAGGTCCATACCTGAAAAGTATAAAAAGAACTCGTATAAAATCACTGTCATCCATCTCTATTTCTATTTATCACAGCCCCTTTTCTTAGAGAATTAAAGTCATCAACATAGCTCACAGGATTGACAAGCTGAAGTGGCATCAGGCTGGTCATATTTGCATAAAAACTGATTAACTGCTGGGGTATACATATCCTTGTGTGGAGACCACACCTCGTTGAACGTAATATAGGACACCCTATGGATAGGTGGAGTGACAATTTACAGCAAAAGGCTATTTTTGGATGAGAAAAGCCAAGATCAGGCTCAACAGTGAACCTTGAGAGAGGCCTATGTCCTGTAGTGGATACAGTACAGCAATAGTTGATAATGCTGATGATATTGACCTTTTTTCTCTGGAATGTGTGGAGTTCTCAATTTAAAATTAATATCAAATACTCAGTTCTGTAGTTTCTTATACCTCTAAACAATTCAAGTTTCTAAGTTTATAAAATCAAACAGTACGGCTCTTTATGTCAAATATTGCACAATGGAGTATTGTCAGGAACTACATTAGATTAATTCCACCAGTTCATCATAAAACCGCTAGACACTGTTTCGGATACCATCTATATGTGGTGGATGTTCCTTATATCTATATGAAAAAAATTTGCTTTTCAATTTATCATGTGGACCCCTAAGTAGTGAAATATGTTACCAGCTACGATTTTTCCACATTCTTATGACTTGGGGGCCTTTAAGATAAGAGTGAATAGGCATTTGTTGGGAGAAAGTAGTTGAGCGTCTATCTGTAAATTATAAAAAAAAAATACCTATATTGACTTTATGTTTGTATAACTAAAATAACCAGTTCACCAGGTGATCGCAGGTGACATTATATGCCATTTTTCTTATCGAAATATCTGTTTTCCAGCAGTATTAATATTTCAATCACTAGGTAATGTGTGTCAGTAATAAAATTATCTATGTTGAGATAATTTCCAAACAATAAACAAACAATTATTATTTTGATAACATTATTGTTTATATATGATATATTTAACTAATACATACAGACATGAGTTAAGGAAAACAAGACATTTCATCATAAAACCCTTAACACTAAAATTATGAAAATGTCCTTTGACCTTTAACAAATTGTCCTGAATGAAAAATAAACACTTGTTTATATTGATTACCACTCACTCAATAACAGAATATTTGTATTAAATTGCCTCAGGATGTTTATGATGAACCATCAACAAATAGTTTCATAATCAGACTGGATGGATGGCTCTCAACTCAATTAGAGTTTAGTGCATGGTGAACATTACTAATCAATATTTGGTTGTCAAACACTTCAACTGAGACAGGTATATTAGCAAAAAACTACTTGCATATAGTTCATAATAAATATTATTCATTGAGATACCAGCATGGCATGTAATGGAAATATCCTGTGTGCCCCTGAGAATGGTCATCAGCTGTGCTACTGGTCACATTGGGCACAACATACAAGCACAGTATATACAGCCACTAATGCTTCTCTGGTCACCTCAAAAGGAATATACATTATTAATAAATATTCAAAAATGTAATTGCCCTTCTAAAGATATGTAAGCTATTGTGTAAAGGCCTATCTTTAAAACCTATTTCAGTGGCAGATATAGGCAGATAATGATTCAAAACATCTATCATCAAAAAATATAACATCATGAATAGACCAGAAATCATGAAAACTCCCTCTATCCCTGCAAATCTCTGTCATCTTGTTGGCATCCATTATGTAGCCGCCGGAGAGCGTCGCTGGTCTGGATTTCTGCGTAGTGAATTAGGGAACAAAGAGTTCGTTCAGGCACAGTGACAATGAAATATTCAAAAGGCACTTACCTGGAAACTGTAGGGTGAGGACAGGCTACTGCAGCTCCACACCATTCACCGTATACAATCAATTAGGTGTTCCGCCGTATTGTCCAAAGCAACTGACTATTCCGTAGGGTGACCGAATTCGCCGCCGATGATAAGTGTAGCGATACTGCCGTGCGTACACATGTATCTCCGTTAAGGACCAAGCGTGGAATGGGAATGTAAGGGAGTGTAGGGAGGCGGAAGTAATGTCAAGTACCTTTTTTTATACTCATGCCCTGCGCCTGAACACATTAATCCCTTCATGCACACTCACCAACTTGGGTTGCTCCTAAAATTACACTCCATCAGGATTCTTTGTATTTGCTCTGTGTAGGCACATCAACCTACCTCTGCATTGCTTCCACTTACTTTAATATCCTTGAATTAACTATTGTAATTGTCTATGTTCCAGGCCGTCTATGTCCCAGGGCACAGTGGTTCACAGCCAGCGTTTCCAAGAAAAGGACTTCACAGTAGCCACCCCGGAAGAGTTTGTGAGACGGTTCCAGGGAACAAAGCCTATTAATAAGGTTTAGTATTGTTATTCACTACATGATAAAAAACCGGTAAACACTACAGCAAACTCTTGAGTGGAGATTGCGAATCGACAAATATAGCTTACAAAGACGAGTTACGAAACATATCCAGAAAAAATTGTGCGTGGAAACCCAGAGATCCTCATGGTATCTACAGCACAGCGCGTTTACATTTTTTTTTGATAACCTGGGGCAAAATTCTGTATAAAACCGTCCAGGTAGCCCTGAGGGCGGTGATGTGCCAGACTTCTACTGGCTAAAACCTGGGTTCTCGTCTACTCTCTGCTAACTGGGACTGGGATCATAGATGGGCAAAATGTAATCAGATTAACGAAAAACTATTACGATTACATTTTACGTTTTTATTAGGTCCTTACATATGAAATTGGCGTTTTTCGTACTGGCCACTTTAATCACAAATTTCTCCTCTTTGGTAAGGAATTCCAAATTCAAATTTGTACAGCTATAGACTCATGTATTTGTGCTTCGATGATCATCATTCATTTGTTTTTTTCTTCTGTTTTTTTTCTGTTTGCGTCACTCATTTTACAAAATGGAAAACTTAAAATATCGCATTATTTACGAGTACGAGTTCCGCCGTGGCACTAGTGCTGCGGAAACAACTCGAAGGGTGAATGATGTGTATGGCGGTCGTGTTGCAAAAGAAAACACAGTTCGTTTTTGGTTCCAACGTTTTCGTTCTGGAAATTTCGACCTGCAGAACAAGCCCCGTGGACGGCCTGAGACTCAAGTTGATAATGAAGAGTTGAAGGCTATTGTGGAAGCGGATCCATCGCAAACCACGTCCGAGTTAGCTGCAGGCTGCGATGTTAGTGATAAAACTGTTTTAATTCACTTGACGCAAATTGGGAAGATTAAAAAGCTTGAAAGGTGGGTACCTCACGAATTGACTGAAGCAAACCGGCAAACGCGCGTCGACTGCTGCGTTACATTACTAAACCGGCACAATAATGAAGGTATTTTAAACCGAATCATTACCTGTGATAAAAATGGGTTCTTTACGATAATCGGAAGCGCTCAGCGCAATGGTTGGATCCTGGCCAGCCAGCCAAATCCTGCCCCAAGCGAAAATTAACCCCAAAAAAGTTACTTGTAAGCGTTTGGTGGACTAGTGCCGGTATTGTTCATTACAGTTTTCTCAAATCTGGCCAGACTATTACGGCTGATGTCTATTGTCAGCAATTGCAAACCATGATGGAAAAGCTAGCGGCTAAACAACCTAGGCTGGTCAATCGCTCCACGCCACTGCTGCTTCACGACAACGCTAGACCACACACTGCGCAACAGACGGCTACTAAATTAGAAGAGCTTCAATTGGAAAGTCTAAGACATCCTCCGTACTCCCCGGACCTTGCTCCAACAGATTACCATTTTTTTCGAAATTTGGATAACTTCTTGCAAGGGAAAAAATTCAACTCCGATGGGGCAGTCCAAATCGCCTTCAAAGATTTTATTGATTCCCGTCCGACTGGTTTTTTTAGTAAAGGGATCAATGAACTACCTATGAGATGGCAAAAGTGCATAGAAAATAATGGTTCATACTTTGATTAATTAAATATATTATATTAAAAAATATTCGACTTTTTGTTCCTCCCATACAAAACGCCAATTTCATATGTAAGGACATAATATTATTAACATGACTAAGCTGTGGTGGCTGCCGGCAGAATAGAATAGCACCTCCCTCTTCTTGCTGAGGTGTCGTAAAAGGTGACTAAGGTATCTCTTTAACCCCGCAATTCTACCAGGTGTTCAGAGAAGGAAACTCGACCAAACCTGCATCCTGCTCCCTCCCGATCGTACTGGTTATCCTTTCCATCGAGTCTGAGGGAGCTCGGACGAGAGAGCGCTTTTCTGGCAACGCGTCCAGTTATGCACTTAAATATCTCCTGCGCAATTGACTGTTTCCGAAAACTGGACCTCAATTTTCTTAATCGGTGTTGAAATAGTCGCCGTGGCCGAAACCGGCTAGGACATCATCATTAACATGACTGCATTTTGCTCATTTATGTTTTAAACACTACGGAATCCTCAATTGCGTACACATTTGTGACTTTTTAATGCTTTGAAGGGATTTAATCATGATTACAGAGCAACAAAATCAAAATTACGACTGCGTTTTGTAATCGTTAATCATTAATCAGATTACATTTTGCCCATCTTTGCCCTTTTTAAACTTCATCTCTGGGAGAAGAGAGTGTTAAATCCCTCCACCTGCTTGCTCCAATGATAATGCATTCAGTCAGAGTTGTCTCCAAGTCACATTATTATGATTTCAGGTGTTAATAGCCAATAACGGCATAGGAGCGGTGAAATGCATGCGATCCATAAGAAGATGGTCTTACGAGATGTTCAAGAACGAACGGGCGGTTCGGTTTGTCGTCATGGTAAGGCCAGATTTTTAATAAACTCTCTCGACCAAGTGATTATAGAGCACCTGATGCAAGGTAAAGTGTAAGTCAAGAAAACCAACGACTAGCGAGGGACGAGAATGCATTGAAAGCCACCGTCGTCATATCGGCCCTCATATACCAAGACTGAAAATCTATAAATTAAATTAAATATAACTTTATTCAAATACTAGCTTTTGCTCGCGGCAAAATATATATATATATATATATATATATATATAAATAGAATTGAAATTTGATGACATTTTTTAGATCATTTCAAGAGGAATAATTCTTTCATACATACATTTTTGGTGTCTTGAACCGTTTTCGCAGCGCACGCAATGGAAGCCCTCAAGGATGAATAATTTTCCCCGTTTTTTTCACATTTTCCATTATATCTTCGCTCCTAATAGTTGCATCGTGATGTTATATAGCCTAAAGCCTTCCTCGATAAATGGTCTATTCAACACAAAAAGAATTTTTCAATTCGAACCAGTAGTTCCTGAGATTAGCGCGTTCAAACAAACAAACAAACTCTTCAGCTTTATAATATTAGTATAGATTAGGTTTAGTTTTTGCGTCTTTACTTTTGTTTAGCTTGTGTAAAAAATTAGGGCCTACAAAACTTCTTTGTACACAATATTCTTAACTAATCTGTCATTAGGCGCTAAAACTATCAAGCTATTGGGTGAACCTACTCGTGAGCAAGCAACATAAAACTGTCCCTGAGAGAAGCAATGTTCTCTCAAGTCAATACCCGCAAATTTGAGAGTTTGCCCCTGAGACTTGTTTATTACCACAGCCAGTATACCGGGCACAACACCTTGACACGTTGAAGTCCCTCTCGAACGCATCCAGCAACGTCAGGTGGCTTACGGATTTCCTGCAGGAAAAATGGGGAATCTAGGAGTCCCTAGGCGTCAAGTTGCGATAACAAGCTCATATCGGCTTGGTACTTGATGGAACAACCAACCTTGGTCACTTTTCTATAGTGCCAAGACTGTCACGTTTATATAACGAGTGTGTGTCCGGGGATAGGAACATCGATATTTTTGCGGATTCAATGCCGGCCTTCAAGAGGAAAATCAGTGAGCAGATGTATTGAGCTTGGCATTGTTCTTGGTGTTATATAATGTTTAATTTTAATTTGAGATATTATTGTCTGCTGTTGTTTTGTATTTTTTTTTTTGTTTTTTTTTTGTGTTTTGGTTTTAGTTGTCTGTTTTGATATTGTTAGTTAATGCTTTTGGGCCATGCTGTGGTTGTCTATTATTGGTATCCGTTACCGACATTTAGCTTATGTATGTGATTCAGATTGTGAATGTGAAGTGTAATGGAGCTGTTGACAGCCCATAAATAAATAAATAAATAAACATTTAGTACAGAACCTTAATATAATTTTTCGTCGTGCCAGGTGACACCAGAAGACTTGAAGGCAAACGCGGAGTACATAAAGATGGCGGACCACTACGTGCCAGTGCCGGGCGGGTCGAACAACAACAATTATGCCAATGTGGAACTCATAGTCGACATCGCGGTCAGGACTCAAGTTCAGGTGCGTAGAGACAGTACTGTAGAATGCTGGACGAACTCTGTCGCATTCACACGAGAAAGAGACACATTTAGGCATTCCTACATGTGTCTCTTTCTTGCGTGTTATGTAGGTATCATTATACTACCTATATTTTTATATGTGAAGCAAAAACTTTGTACCCCTTTTTACGAAGATTCCATTAACAGAGGAATATGAAATTTGGCACACTTATAGTTTATATAGAGAAGGAGTGCAGAATGCTAATTTTTTTTAAATAATGCATAAAAAAACATTACACACGTACCATTTTACACATACGTATACATACTCTTTTGTTTATGGTCAAAACCTGTGCTCAAGTTGACAATAGATAATATTGTTTGTCTTTAAAATTATTTGTCTATAGTCTTATTGAATGTCAGACATAACATAATTAGATATTTGTGCTCTATATTAAAACGAAGTTCATTTATTTATTGCAATAAATATATTAGTTAGCAGTGAAATACCGCTCGCTCAATATACAAATATAAATCTAATATAAAATCTCAGTATAAAAAGAACGTTGTGCAGCAGTAATCTAAATTAGCAATATATTATATACTAGCTGTGTCCGCAATTTCGTCCGCGGGGAATAGTTATTTTGGGCATTTTAGTTAGTTGTTTATTTTAAAATTGTAATATGTTCTAAGATGTTCATTGAAATTAAGTGATGTCAAAGACAATTTTGTTCACAATTAAATACTCCTAATCAACAACACATATATTTGGATAAAGATTAATATTATTACGTTGATACAACTCTTAACAAATAATGTATCAATTTCGACCAAATTTGATTACCATAAAAACGGTTCTAGTGAGTTAATCTTAAAAGATAGACATATACTGTCGCGGACATTTTTTTAGATCATTTCAAGGGAAATAATTCTTTTATACATATATTTTTGGTATCTTGAACCGTTTTCGCAGCGCACGCAATGGAAGCACTCAAGGATGAATAATTTTCCCCGTTTTTTTTCACATTTTCTATTATTTCTTCGCTCCTAATAGTTGCATCGTGATGTTATATAGCCTAAAGCCTTCCTCGATAAATAGTCTATTCAACACAAAGAATTTTTCAATTCGAACCAGTAGTTCCTGAGATTAGCGCGTTCAAACACACAAACAAACAAACTCTTCAGCTTTATAATATTAGTATAGATTTGTTATTGCTGGTTCAGAGATATTTTTGTTTTTTTTTTTATTTTTTATTGTGACAATAGAATATTGATAATGTTCAAACTTGTAATTTAAATTAATTGTGGTCGAATTTCGACCACTGAGCGACCACTAATTTGTAGAAAAGGTTGTTCCAAAACAAACTAACTACTAAAGGACTATAATTCACCGACAGTTGCTATTGTCATGCTTGTACTCCGATATCACGAAGGAAAGTTTCTAGGTTTGCACTTTGGTACTGTGATCATGACAGTTTGGGAACGACCACATGACTAAATATATATATATATATATATATAAATCTCCTGTCACGATGATTGTCCGCGATGGACTTCTAAACTACTAAACCGATTTTAATGAAATTTACACACCACGTGAAGTTTGATCTAATTTAAAAGATAGTATAGTTTTCATCTCAATTCATAGTCGCAATATTATTTTATTGCAAATTATTTGTTTATTATTTAGCAGTCATAATTTACAGTTAGCTCCAAACGATTCTAAAAGATGGCGCTATCCGTTGACTGGATTGAGTAATTATTCAAAAACCAGTCACAGCAAAGCGTGGCTGGTCTGCTATAATTTATATGGCAGAACAACGTTTGCCGAGTCAGCTAGTATATATATATATATATATATATATTGGCAGGCGGTTTGGGCTGGCTGGGGCCACGCTTCAGAGAACCCGAAACTGCCCGAACTTTTGCACCGCGCCGGGGTGGTGTTCATCGGGCCGCCGGAGAAGGCGATGTGGGCGCTCGGAGACAAGATCGCTTCCTCCATCGTGGCGCAGACCGCTGACATCCCAACCCTACCATGGAGCGGCAGCGGTACTAAAACTAAATTTTCTTAATCAGTTTTAGTGTCTCACTGATTCTATAGCCTTGGCCATTATGAGCCAAATCAACCAACTTCTGCAACATCTTCCGCTTCAGCAAAGATAGCCTGAAGCTTTGGTCAAGGCCAGTGGTTTCTAGAAAGTTCCAAAATTATTTTAGACAACTTACTAGGTAATGTTAATAATTTCTAGAAGTCTTTTGTCATCAAACCAAAATGATAATAACAGTGGATAATGGACTGGTTTCCATGCGAGGCAATGTGAATGGTGGCAGATTCGTATCCTGGCATTTGCCTCTGGGTTTTTCTAGATTACTTACGGATTTAGGCACCACATGCTCACCGCTGGAGGAAAGCACCGTGAGGAAGCCCGCATGGCATGTAATAGAAATGTCATGAGTACTAGTGCTGTGAGAACGGCGATCAGCTGCGCTACTGGTCATGTTTAGCACGATATATAAGCGCAAAGTGGATATAGCTAACAATAAATCTCTGCACATACCGAAAGGGATATAACGTGATGATATTTTTTCAAAAGAGAGCTGCTAATCCCGTGGCACACGGTCTGTTACACATTGTGCAGACGTTGCGGTGGTGTTGGGTTAGCCGTGGTGGCTGCCGGCAGAATAGAATAGCACCTCCCTCTTCTTGCTGAGGTGTCGTAAAAGGCGACTAAGGTATCTCTTGAACACCGCAATTCAACCAGGTGTTTAGAGAAGGAAAACTCGACCAAACCTGCATCCTGCTCCCTCCCGATCGTACTGGTTCTCCTTTCTTATCGGGCCTGAGGGAGTTCGGACGAGAGAGTGCTTTTCTCGCTGCGCGTCCAGTTATGCACTTAAATATCTCCTGCGCAATTGACTGTTTCCGAAAACTGGACCTCGAATTTCTTAACCGGTGTTGAAACAGTCGCCGTGGCCGAAACCGGCTAGGACATCATCATCATCATCAGACGGTGCTCACGTATAAAGTTAAGAAGATGCGTTTTCTTACATATATGTTAAAGCCATCGTTTTAGTAATTATGATCCGTGCAATTATATATGTTGACAGATCTGAAGGCTGAGTATAGCACGAAGAAGATCAAGATATCGTCTGATCTGTTTGCGAGGGGCTGTGTCACCACTCCGGAACAAGGGCTGCAAGCAGCTCACAAAATTGGTAAGGTTATAATTTGATTTCGATTACAATACCGATGCTTCCCAACAGACGTGGTGTGGTCACTGCGCCGAGCTAGTATAAAAAAGAAGGCCTTTTTTGTACTTAATTTATGGCTTTATTCCAAGGACTGGTCCTTTGTGACTTCGCCAGTGTCAGTGTGTTGGCTTAAAAACGAGGAAAGTTGGTCGGTTATGCTGTTTCAAATGTGATTAAGATATTGGTCGGTTGTCAAATTGTACTATTTGTCTTGAGATTGTCCGGTACCTAAAATAAAACAACACAAACTAACTTCAACATCACAAATATATACATAAATAAATATACAATAGGAAACATACTTAAACATAACAAAGAAGGTATATAAACTGAGTGTCAAAGCGATTGACAAGTGTCAGCTGTCAGGCAAAAACTACTGGCTTGAGAGGCGTGTGGTACGGAACGAGGGGCGGAGGCGGGCGCTAGCCGTGCAGTAGGCTTGAGGGAGTGTACATCCACCCCTTCTAGAGATGAAGTCGAAGCAGGCTGTTTGTTCTCCGGGAAGAATCTGGATCCAAAGCCCCGGGTGGAATGATCGGAAAATCATCCCGGGGATTTTTAGTCAATGGGAATCTGACACACTGGGCTCGCTGCCATCACAACATTCCTGAAAATACTATGCAGGATTTCCTCCTGGGTCATCAAAAAAAATCAAACTAGTGGGGCGGCGTGCTTATGCACTGTACATCAGCTCCTGACTGTGTACGACTCTGGCGACTTTATAGTCATGATTACACAGATCTGCAAAGCTTTATTGTTAGCCAAGTGAAGATCATTTAAGAAGTTTTTTTTTTGCGTAGAATCCGATTCTGGAGTCAGAATTGCTCTATCGAGTCACGTTTTCAAAATATCTTAACCTAAAAGTGCATAAAAACGGTATTTAACGAAATCAACAAAAAAAATTTAATAATGTTACATTAGTTCTAATATAGTAAAATACCGTTTTTTTGCACATTTACGTTAAGATATTTTGAAAACCTGACGTGTTAGAGCAATTCTGACTCTGGATTCGGATTTTACGCAAAAAATTACTTCTTAAATAATCCTCAGTTGGTCAACAACAATCGCAATCCATGTTTTACAGATCTGTGTTATTTATCGTGACGTCCTTTCCACAGGTTTCCCGGTAATGATCAAAGCGTCGGAAGGTGGCGGCGGTAAGGGTATACGGAAGGTTGACACTCCTGATGACTTCAGCAATATGTTTAGACAGGTAAACATCTGTGTTGCCCAAGTTTTACCTATTACCTTATATAGGTCATCGGCTCACCTAGCAAAGGATTTACCAAGTCTCTGGTACCCCCTTGACCACCATTCCGTGAAGGCTTTACTTCAATTATCATCAATACGCCTAGCCAGGTGTCCCCTCCATCACCACTTGAATGAAGTAATTCGTGTCACATCTTGGACTTTAGTTTACCATAAAAGAAGGTTGACAATGTAAAATTGGAATAAAAGCCAGGATGATAATGTGGAGGATGAGCCTTCAGTTGTTTTTTCACCAATTGTGGAAGCTGGTTGGTCTCTACCGCTTGTGGGAGACGTATTGATTGAAAGGCAGTCTAGTCTTGAATCTCCTTTATTATTTCATTGGCGCGCGTTATACAACGTAACTGGTAACTAACGCAAACCTCTTAAAGGTAACTCAGGTACATCAAGACTAAAAACTTTTGTTCTATGACTTTTGCCAAAACTTAACACATCCTAAGATTTTTTTAGTTTTAGTAAGGATTTTTATCAATCGTTAGCTCTATGTTTAAAGTTCAGTCAGCTGATGCTACGAAATCGTCTGCGCCAGTTGTGTTGCGCCGATTTTTCAGAGTATTAAGAAGATTAGAACTGCAAATTTGATTTATTTATTTTTTTGTATGGGGATAAAAAGATTGAATTATAATATAATATATGAAATATAAAAAGTCGTAAAACAAAAGTTGTTAGTCTTGATATACCAAAGTCAGAGGTCTTAAGAGGTTTTGCGTTAGTTACCTATATCCCTGTATACGCGTGTGAACTAGATATCGTGCATTGAATATCGTCGTATTAAGTGCATGGACTCCATATAACTTCAAATAACATTACACAGTATTGTAACCACAATAATAATTGTTTTCCATTTGCCTAAATCACTGAAAATTAATGCATTTTCTAATAAATTGATCCCGAACGCTGTATTTGTTTGCCTCAAGGTTCAAGCGGAGGTTCCCGGATCGCCTATATTCGTGATGAAACTTGCGAAATGCGCTCGGCATTTGGAAGTGCAACTCTTGGCTGATCAGTACGGTGAGTTTTATTCAAAGTTACATTTTATCTTCGGTTATATCAGAAGGGCATTAAGTGCCATATTCACGCTCACAATCTTGCTCATATGTACCACTAGCCGATCTGGCAAACGTTGTTCTGCCATATAAATTATTCATACATATATTTTTGGTATCTTGAACCGTTTTCGCAGCGCACGCAATGGAAGCCCTTTTAGCGTGGTAGGTATGCAGGAAATATATAGTAAACCTACCGTAGGCTAAAGCGCAGGATAGCGTGATAGATGAGTTGATGAAGAATGAAATGAAGAAGTCCAGACAGCAAGTTGATAGACGTTTAATGAAGCACAGTACAAAGTCCAGAAGGAATAATGAAGCACAAGTATGATAGTTCAAGTAGAAATAAAGTTCACGACACAATAATATAAATAACAAACACAAAAATAACAATGCGGGCGAAAACTATAAATAGCGAGCGAGTGGTGCGTGGAGGCGCGTCGAATGAGATCTCGAGACTGTTTGCCGGGTGCGCGGGCGCTCGCGTCGTGTGCACATGTACAATCCCCCCGCGCGCGCCTGGTATCCCGCGGCTCTCTGGCTTAGCGCCGTTTCCATCGCACGACACGATATTAAAGATTAAATATCAAGTATGTTAGTACGAAATGTGTTAATAAAATTACTTAGATAAATAAGTGAAGATATAATAATGTTATTTAAAATAGTTGTTAGTGATAGGTTAGTATAGTGAAAAGAATTAGAAAATAGATAATCTTAAAGACAGAAATAAATAAATGAATAGTGAGTATGCCACACCCTCAAGGATGAATAATTTCCCCGTTTTTTTCACATTTTCCATTATTTCTTCGCTCCTAACAGTTGCATCGTGACGTTATATAGCCTAAAGCCTTCCTCGATGAATGGTCTATTCAACACTAAAAGAATTTTTAAAGTCGAACCAGTAGTTCCTGAGATTAGCGCGTTCAAACAAACAAACAAACTCTTCAGCTTTATAATATTAGTATAGATTTGCCACAATAAATATCCGCACCAACCTTGGCAAACAGGCTCCTTGATGGCGCATGTGTAAAACCTTTAATAACATTCATAATGAAAGTCAAGATATATTTTATAGTTCTCTAACCTCTTTCAAAGCAAGTGTTTTAAAATTGTTTTACAGTTAATCTTAATATATATAAATCTCCTGTCACGATGTTTGTCCGCGATGGACTCCTAAACTACTAAACCGATTTTAATGAAATTTACACACCACGTGAAGTTTGATCTAATTTAAAAGATAGGATAGTTTTCATCTCAATTCATAGTCGCAATATTATTTTATTGCAAATTATTTGTTTATTATTTAGCAGTCATAATTTACAGTTAGGTCCAACCGATTCTAAAAGATGGCGCTATCCGTTGACTGGATTGAGTAATTATTCAAAAACCAGTCACAGCAAAGCGTGGCTGGTCTGCTATAATTTATATGGCAGAACAACATTTGCCGAGTCAGCTAGTATAATTATAAATTTATCGTTTGTGTATGTTATTTTCGTAAATAAAAGATCAGATATCCGTACACAAACTCGTTTATTTCACAACTGCCCGCGCCGTGCGCAAGTGACATCTTACAAACCTTATATCTATCAATACCTACATCTAACAGTGTATTAAGGATCTCTTGTTTTTTTATCGCTGATCACTAGGTTTTTTTTTTTATTGAATTTCCCTATGTAGTGAATGTTGCGCTTTCACGTAATTGGAGTGGTGCAATGTAAATGTATAAGGCATGTTTTCTATTATTTTTTCTTTAGTGTATACACTCTGTTTGAAAGCCCATTAAAATAAAACTAGCTGATCCGGCAAACATTGTTTTCCTATATAAGTTATTGTAATATCTTCTATGATCTTCATTGAAATTAAGTGATCTCAAAGACAATTTTGTTCACAATTAAATACTCCTAATCAACAACACATTTATTTGGATAAAGATTAATATTATTACGTTGATACAACTCTTAACAAATAATGCATTAATTTCGACCAAATATGTTTACCATAAAAACGGTTCTAGGGACTTAATCTTAAAAGATAGATATATACTGTTACGGACAGTTTTTTAGATCATTTCAAGAGGAATAATTCTTTCTTACATATATTTTTGGTATCTTGAACCGTTTTTGCAGCGCACGCAATGGAAGCCCTCAAGGATGAATAAATTTCCCCGTTTTTTTCACATTTTCAATTATTTCTTCGCTCCTAATAATTGCATCGTGATGTTATATAGCCTAAAGCCTTCCTCGATAAATGGTCTATTCAACTCAAAAATAATTTTTCAAGTCGAACCAGTAGTTCCTGAGATTAGCGCGTTCAAACAAACAAACAAACAAACAAACTCTTCAGCTTTATAATATTAGTACAGATAAAACAACTGGACCTATACAGGCGTATAATTGATTTGACTTATTCGGGATTGTTCTTGTTTCTAGGCAACGCGATATCCCTGTTCGGCCGCGACTGCTCTATCCAGCGTCGGCACCAGAAGATCATAGAGGAAGCGCCAGCGGCTATAGCCAAACCGGACGTCTTTATAGAGATGGAGAAGGTAATTCTTGCGTTCTTACATTCTTTTTATGTGAAACATCTGAGGGCCTAAACATAACAGCATTCGATACACGATAACTTTAGTAAAAAGTGTAAAATTTATAGAATTGACATAAGCTGTCAAAATATCGCGTCCCCACGTTATGTCACTAAGCGTTTTACGGTGAGTATTCTGAACAGTTGTTCTACCATGTCTCACCCTCTCTCTTCCATAGTAGATCCACACGCGCTGGTCTACGGAGTCACCGATATACGGTAACTCACATCCTGAATAGGATTGAGAAGCTCTCTAACTCTTAAAGCAGTCGTTGGGCTGTGGAATGGTCTACCAGCGAGCGTGTTCCCACCGTCCTGAGATATGTTTTTTTTTACACTGGCTCGACATAGTGACTACAGAGTACCAGATGGTAAGTACAGTGTAGTCCAAATACGAAAGCGACTATCAAAGGATGAAAATCCATTGATAGTCTACATCGTCATGTCGGCCCGCATATACCGCGACTGAAGGTCTCTAGGTATATGAGCTACTGGATATACACAAGCTGATCCCGAAACGCGACAAGCCTAAACTGGTCACTATGACGAGCTTTACACCCATGTATTGTGGTCGCGATCCTGACGGTCACCGACGCCCTACCACCTCGCTGCTGCTCGTTTAGCACCACTCAGGAGTCACGTGTAGGGAAACTAGGGTAATGCCTACGGACGCGAGCAGCTTCGACTCCCTAAAATCCTTTAAACGAAGCGTGAAAAGATATTTTTGCAGGCCGGCATGATCTCTATGGTTTTCGATGGGTTTTTCACGACTGTTGATATTTGTTATCGTTTTTTGACTGCACCACGCTTTACCATCAGCGGTGGTGTGGTCGCTGCCGAGTCAAGATTAAAAAGAACCTTTGACACAAAACCGATAATTACATTTGAGCCGTGGTGGCTGCCGGCAGAATAGAATAGCACGCCCCTCTTCTTGCTGAGGTGTCGTAAAAGGCGGCTAAGGTATCTCTTTAGCACCGGAATTCAACCAGGTGTTTAGAGAAGGAAAACTCGACCAAACCTGCATCCCGCTCCCTCCCGATCGTATTGGTTCTCCATTCCATCGGGCTGAGGGAGCTCGGACGAGAGAGTGCTTTTCTGGCTGCGCGTCCAGTTATGCACTTAAATATCTCCTGCGCAATTGACTGTTTCCGAAAACTGGACCTCGATTTTCTTAATCGGTGTTGAAACAGTCGCCGTGGCCGAATTCGGCTAGGACATCATCATCAATTACATTTAACCCTTCTTTGCATATGATGTAAATTTCCATCATAATATTGAATGCCCAAATATTATATAAAAGAACAAGTTCATTTTACGTTGATCTTGTATGGACACCTTTTTAATGTCCATTGCATAAAAAAAACGTAGCTGTCAAAAATAAGCAAACGTCACGTATCAGTAAAACGAACTTGAAGTTGTCATTCCGCTGTTTGTTGTAGCTGCAATAAACGTATGATTTTGTTTTATTATATTTCAGTTTCTATTGCATTGGATATCATTGGATTTCTATTGCATATTATTGGATATCATTGGATAATTAAAAATATCCTCTTTTATTTCTATTAGTACTAAGCTCTACTGATCTAACTGCATGATGATGAAAATTTCCATCATATTACTTTTTGCTAAATTCATACTATAAATATATACTAAGATTTTTTAACCATTTTTCCTTTAATTTTATACATGAATTATATTTACCTTGATTTATTTTACCAATAAAGAAAAAATCATGCAAAGAAGAGTTAATGCAATAGACCCAAGCCGTGAAAAAGAGAAACTGCTAGAATAGTACGTTTCGGGCTAGCAAGGAGTCGACTCTGAACTTTATCAAAGTTCAAACGAATGCGACATCAATACCGAATGATACAATCGCTCCGAAGAATAATTGTTGTAATATGTCGACAGGCCGCGGTGCGCTTGGCCAAGATGGTTGGGTACGTGAGCGCCGGGACAGTGGAGTACTTGTATGAGCCGGTCAGCGGGTGCTACTTCTTCCTAGAGCTGAACCCTCGGCTTCAGGTGGAGCACCCCTGCACAGAGATGGTCGCCGATGTCAACCTTCCAGCGGCTCAGTTACAAGTAAGGAAATAAAATTTAAAAAAAGTTTTCTTCGCCAAACATTACACACTAAAGCTGAGATTTTTAAACGCTACTTTAACATTTCTTAGAATTTACTCGGCAAATATAGAAAACAAAATATTATAACAATTTGAGTAAAGCCTAATTATTTGCACAACTAACTTTCTTTTCCTTTTTTATGTCCTTTCTCGACTCTAGATTATCTCTGTACCAAATTTCATTTAAATCGGTTCAGTGGTTTTGGCGTGAAAGCGCGACAGACAGACAGACAGAATCCTTTCACACCTATAGTTATTAGTAAAGTTATGTTTATATCAGGGATGTTACGGAGCTTCGACTCCGACTCCGATAAGTCGGAACTTCCGATCGTTATTACACCTCCGGTTTCGACTTCGGTTCCGAAACTTTTTAATCAGAGGTATTCATCGGAGGTCACCACCACTGTTGTAGTCAATTCATTTGATTTCATTTTATATGTTGTTGTAACATAATATCAATTAATCAAACAATCAGTGCTACTTAATTCGTAGAAGACATTTTTAAAAATTTAGATTAAAAAAATATGATTAAAATTATTATATTTAAAACTAAATGTACATTTAAATTTATTACTACAAGGTTTTTTTTTATTTTACATTTACATAAAATTAAGTAAAATACAAATGAACACAAAAACAACCTTGCAGCAAATTTGATTTAATTTGTTCACTGTTAATGGGAAAATGTTAATAAGAAACATAGTAATTTTTATTGTCTGTGTATTTGTAAATTTATCACTTTCTAATTAAAAAGGTTCACTGAATAATGTTTTTATTTGTCCCTTAATAAAACTATTTTATTCTGCCGTCACCTGTTACTGATATTGCCTCCGACTCCAATTCCGACTTCGGTTCCGACTCCGATAAATCAAATTTAAAGACTCCGACTCCGATAAAACTGCCTCCGTTACATCCCTAGTTTATATAGTAGTACATCGGTTTAGTGCTAAAGTAATCGTTCATCTTTCAGATAGCCATGGGTCTACCCCTCTACCATATAAAAGACATTCGACTGCTCTATGGAGAGTCTCCGTGGGGCATGACGCAGATAGATTTCGACGAGCCCAAGCAACGGCCGTCGCCCTGGGGACACGTCATAGCAGCCAGGATTACCTCGGAGAACCCTGACGAAGGTCAGTATTTGCAATGGAAAACTTAGTGTCAGTTTATGTCGATTCAAAGTGGCCTTATCGTCAGGTGTTATTTATGTATGTCTTTGACATAACAATATGCTTAAATAACTATGCTCTGGTATCAAGTAATACTCTACTTGTTCCCGTATAGCATAGGCCGGCAACCTTTTCATTTTATAAGGGCCACAAATATTATGAGTATATTGGTGCGGGCCACATTTTTTTTTACACTGATTCGACATAGTGACTACGTAGTACCTGATGGTAAGTACAGTGTAGTCCAGAAACGAAAGCGACTATCAAAGGATGAAAATCCATTGATAGTCTACATCGTCATATCGGCCCGCATATGCCACGACTGAAGGTCTCTAGGTATATGAGTTACTGGATATACACAAGCTGATCCCGAAACGCGACAAGCCAAAGTGAGTCACTATGACGGGCTTTACACCCATGTACTGTGGTCGCGATCCAGACGGGCACCGACGCCCTACCACCTCGCTGCTGCTCGTTTAGCACCACCCAGGAGTCACGTGTAGGGAAACTAGGGTAAAGCCTACGGACGCGAGCAGCTTCGACTCCCTCCGACATGTCATCTAATAAACACATTTTTTTAGATAAAACTAATTTTTGCATTTTAACCATATTTATTGTTACTCTCATTTTATTGGATGTGATCACTTGAACTGAATTTCCGGCTTCCACACTCACATAAAACGATGAACAAGAATCTTATTTCTATAAGTGCTTTTAATTAATTGGCAGCGGTGCGGCGTTCTGTGCAACGGCTCTTAGTTGCGCAGGCCGCACCGCAGTGGCTTGCGGGCCGCTGGTTGCCGACCCCTGCCATATAGAATGAAACAAGTGCACTGTCCGAGCAAAATTAAAAAAGATATTTTTCGCTTTTGGAAAAAAATTCTCTTTTTTTCTTAAAAAAAAGTTCTTTCCTTTCTTAATGTAGAATTTTTTTGTCATGTTTATACCAGATTTAAACATAATAATAGCGAGTTTCCACCAGGGTTCCTGTCTGTATGTGTCACCTTTTGGTATAAAAAAGCTAATGTGTAATAATAAATAATAATATATCGCCACGCTTTATCCCTTACGGGGTAAGCAGACATACATTAATGGCTGCATCCAATTTGCGCTTATATATCTTGCCCAACGTGACCAGTAGCGCAGCTGATCGCCGTTCTCACAGCACTAGTACACATGACTCTTCTATTAAATACCATGCGAGTTTCCTCACGATATTTTCCTTCACCAGTGAGCATTACGGTGAATCTGAAAACCCCCAAAAAGATGCGTACCGGGATTCGACCTTTCGACCATTCGCGTTGGCGCGCATGGAAACCGATTCATCCTCTCAAACTCAATAAACTCAGTAACTGGTGTGTTTGATTACCAGGCTTCAAACCGTCGTCCGGCACGGTCCAAGAGCTGAACTTCAGGTCTTCGAAGAACGTCTGGGGCTATTTCAGCGTCGCGGCGTCCGGAGGCCTGCACGAGTTCGCCGACTCGCAGTTCGGGCACTGCTTCTCCTGGGGAGAGACCAGGGAACAGGCCAGAGAGTGAGTTCACGTTTGAAACGTAGTTTGGTACCGTGATTTGGCCGATCCGCGTACGAACACGGGAAAATTGGCTTCGATCTCGTTCATATGGGTGGAGTGTATACGAGTACACACACATACACTCACACAACAATCTCTCGTCTATTTTTTTTTTCCATTTATTATCATTTACAAAAATCATTGTTACATTTTTTTTTAATATAGCATATAGAAACCACTAAGGTTTGAACGTATGCTATTTACAAACAGTCCACATTTAGAGTCGCAATTAATGTATGGAACTACGTAAACACATTTCGATTAAGGTGGTCAGTATTAATGAGGTCCAGCAAATGTTTTTTTAATCTTTGTTTCACATTTTTAACTGAGATATTTTCTCGCATATTTGAGGGTAATTCATTGATTAGTCGCGGGATCAAAAAGGAGGTAGTTCTTTCCCCATACACGTTTGTTGCACGAGTCGTGCACAACTGCTCACGTGAAACGGCACGGGTATATATCGGATGATTTATTTTATTAACCTCCAAATCGAAAAATTTTTCTTTTAACAACATATACCTTACTTTGGCGTGTACAGGTAGAAGTTTACAATAATTAAAGAGCCCATTATCGTCGGCTGTAAATTAAAGGTTAATATTGTGTGGTACTATGCTTTTTAGAATTTTTAACTGTAATTTGTATATTAAATTGAGATACGTTTTATATGTTCGACCATAACTGGTAAGACCATATTGCACGTAGGATTCAGCCAGCGAGTGATATAGCATTAGTCTCACTTTAAAGGGGATTCTCTTCTTTAGTATTATTATATTGGCAAGAAAATTCGTATTCGTATTCGGATACGAAGAGCGACCCAAAACATGTTTACAAAATTTTATATGTAAGCGTAACTTCGTTACTGGCACTTTAAATTTCTTTTTCCTATTTTGTATATAATTGACTTATAATGTGCTGTGAAGTTGCTATTACATAAATAAATGTAGTTTTGGGGATCTTCAGATCAAATAAAAACCAAAATAAACCTTGAAAACTTCTTTATTTCACTTTCTAAATTAATTTTTCGTCTTAACACTTTATCTTACGTCTTAAAATTACAGATCGCTTGCATCGGAAAAAAAACCGTTAAATCCTTTCTCTCTTTCCTTCCTGTCACTCAATACGTTCCATTCTACGCATTTACTACTTCATACATAATAATATTTCACTCAATAACATCCATCCTACGTAAATTAATAAAACCCTTTGAGCATTTTAACGGACTAAGAATATGCGCTAAGAAACTTACTTTAATTTTGGCTTGATGCTTAAAGAAAGAAAGAAAGAAAGAATTTTTTTTTACAGTAGCTCGACAAAGCAACTTCAATGCTGCTGATGGTAAGTACAGTGTAGTCCGAAAAACGAAAGCGACTATCAAAGGATGATAATCCGTTGTCCTCACCACTTCCCCTGACGGTCCGTAGGGATTTCCACCGGGATAACAAAAAAAAAAAAAAATGACGCCACGAATAGTGAATTGGCCGAATACCGAATATTCGGCAACGCTGTCGGCCGAAGCGCCGAATATTCGGCCGCCAAATATTCCTGGAGGTAGCGTGCTTAGTAATAATAATAATCTTTATTTCAACACAAAACTTATGCATATACACAGGGTGATAAGTCTCACCGATTAAGTAAATCTTGTCTCTGGTGAGACTCGCACTTCCGTTCGGGTTATTCAAGGGTGTCTTGTGTTTTTATATGGATATTCACGGTATAAGTTTATTAGTATGGTTGTGAGCGAGAGAGAGAGTGTGTGTGAGAGGTTGTTTTCTGAGGCTGGTAACATTTACGATGAAAAGCGTAATCGTTTGCTATCAAAAAATGCTTAAAAGCTTGTTTTTATCCAACACAACTTACCACAGATCAATTTTAATTACTAAAGTGTTGTAATTTGGAAATAAATACATAACTTTGAGTAATATAACGTGTCTTTTTTACATGATTTGGTATTCGGTATTCGGCCGAATAGTACGTATTCTTCGGCCGAATACCGAATAGCAAAAAAAGTAGCCAAATAGGCCGAATACCGAGTAGTTGCCGAATATTCGTGGCATCTCTAATGTGGAGTATGATGAGAATTTGTGTTGTGTGTTGCGAGTTTGAAAGAATTATAAGCGACTGTAATGGTGAAAAGGATGCGATGCGACGTTTGTAGTTTGAAAGCGAGAACGGTTATAAAGAATTGTACGTTCGCCAGATGGCGTTTGTGTTTGGGTGCGTTTACATTATTAATGTATAGTTCTGGGGTTGCGCCTTTTGGCCTGACTAGACAGAATGACAGTCAATTTTCAAACTGTGATGTTTTCACGCAGAAACCTGGTGATAGCGCTAAAAGAGCTGAGCATACGCGGCGACTTCCGTACGACGGTGGAGTACCTGATCACACTGCTGGAGACACCGGCCTTCCAGGAGAACAACATCGACACCAGCTGGCTCGACGCGCTCATCGCTGAGAGAGTAAGACATAAAATATATTAGCTATAGTTGCTATTAACGCGTTGAGTGCTACGCGTATTTCTAACACGATCCTGTTGCGGTCGCGCGCCGCTTCTACGCGCCGGTACGGCAGGGCCGGTGTTTCCGATCGCAGTGGAAGACCGTTTACGTTTGAAAAGTGATACCTATAGGCATTCATTCAACACGTTACGCGCCAAATCAGTTCAAGAAAAGATGGTAGAGTGATGGCAAGGAGACAGACAAAGCGGGTTATAACCAGAGATGGGCAAAATGTAATCTGATTAATGATGTACGATTACAAAATGTAGTCGTAATTTTAATTTTCTTACTCTGTAATCATGATTAACTCCATTTAAAACATTAAGAAATCATAAATGTGTATACAATCTGGAATTTTTTAGTGTTTAAAATATAAATGAGCAAAATGCAGTCATATTAATGGTAAAAAACGTAAAATGTAATCGTTAATCATTTTCATTAATCTCATTACATTTTTCCCATCTATGGTTATAATATTTGTGGTTTGCTGTCACCGAGACACGAACCCTATACCTTTTAGTATCGCAGATTGGGTCTCTATGGATTGTACTACTAGGTTTTCCAATGTCAAGAGATATCTATGTAGCAAACAATAATCAGTTACGCGATAGTTGCAGTCTATTTTGGACAGCGCTGCAATTAACATCATCCCAGAATTACTCACTTTATCGAGGTGATGTAAAAATAGAGATTTCCCGCAGATGCAATCAGAGAAGCCGGACATAATGCTCGGAGTTCTCTGCGGGTCGATTCTCATAGCGGACAACATCATCACTACCAACTTTCAAGAATTCAAAAGTGCATTGGAGAAGTAAGTGTAACAGACAAGTCATTATTCTCTTAGGGTTCCGTAATTCAAGCGGAACCGTTATAGAATCACTTCGTTCTCCGTTTGTCTTTCAAGACGTTTCTCAGGAAAGTGTGAAGGTATCAAGTAGAAATTAATATGAAATAATCAGGTCTTCTCAAAGGAAGTCGCCGATGAGCAAGTTGAAAATTAACAGATAAAGAATGGCACGAAATTTTGTCGGATCCTTTGTCCAGTGGAGCCAGAATGCTGTACCAGATGGTGACGCTTGCTCATCGTCGACTCCCCTAGGATGAAAGGACGAAGGTTAGGGCACAATGGGGCTGATATATTCAGCAGAATACAAGCTCCTAAATAAAAAAATACTAATAATCAGGTCTTGTAGCTCTGATATAACCACACTTCTAAATCGACGCATTCAAAAGATATGCCCATTTATGTCATATATTTTAATGTAGCCGGCCAGTAGACTTGAGGGAGTCTGCTACCCGGATGAGAGGGAGGCGGTGCACGGTGGCCGGCGCGTCGCCTGGGAGAGAGGTTTTGGAGGGGTGGGCTTTACCCCTTCCCCTCCCGGACAGGTAGCCTCAACAAGGCTTCTTGTTCCCTAAGTGTCTGGATGAATTTGGATTCTCAGGCCCGGGTGGAGCAATCAGAGGGACACCCCGGGGGTTTTTGTCAGTAACAGTCTGACACACCGGGGTCGCTGCCCTCACAGCGTCCATGATAGTCCGATGTAGGATATTCCCTCGGGATACAAAAAAAAACGTTTTTCCCGTTTCACAAGGAAATCATAACCCTATAGGGTACTTCCCTTTGAACTAGAGTCATGAAATTTGACAAGAGGCAAGGTTATATCACAAGTGTAGGATAAAATCCGATAAATTTGTAATTATATCACAAAAATAATGTTTTTTACGATTATAAATTTATTTTGCTGTGTGTAAACTGGCTATACCCTACATCGATCTATCGAGATGGCCGCTGTGCAAGGGCAAAGTTAAGTTTGTCTCTCATTCCAGTTTATCTTTTACTAGCTGATCCGGCAAACGTTGTTTTGCTATATAAGGTTTTGTAATATCTTCTAAGATGTTCATTGAAATTAAGTGATGTCAAAGACAATTTTGTTCAAAATTAAATACTCTTAATCAACAACGCATTTATTTGGATAAAGATTAATATTATTACGTTGATACAACTCTTAACAAATAATGCATTAATTTCGACCAAATTTTATTACTATAAAAACGGTTCTAGTGACTTAATCTTAAAAGATAGACATATACTGACGCGTACATTTTTTTAGATCGTTTCAAGAGAAATAATTCTTTCATACATATATTTATCGTATCTTGAACCGTTTTCGCAGCGCACGCAATGGAAGCCCTCAAGGATGAGTAATTTTCCCCGTTTTTTTCACATTTTTCATTATTTCTTCGCTCCTAATAGTTGCATCGTGATGTTATATAGCTTAAAGCCTTCCTCGATAAATGGTCAATTCAACACAAAAATATCAATCAATTCGAACCAGTAGTTCCTGAGATTAGCGCGTTCAAACAAACAAACAAACAAACAAACTCGTCAGCTTTATAATATTAGTATAGATTATTCTAGTTCAGTCTAGTGCTTTTATAGTTTTCTTTTGTACGGAACCCTCGGTACGCTAGTCCAGTTCTTTGTCGGTTTTTTATTTATATTAAATTTATATTAAACATATAGGCTTGCGCTTGCCTTATTCTCACCTAATGAAAAGTGATGATGAGGCCGATGATGGAGCGCGCTCACCCAACAAATACCGATTCACTCGTCGTTTTAAAACTCCCATGGCATAAGATTTTTTTACACTGGCTCGACATAGTGACTACAGAGTACCTGATGGTAAGTACAGTGTAGTCTAAAAACGAAAGCGACCATCAAAGGATGAAAATCCATTGATAGTCTCCGTCGTCATGTCGGCCCGCATATACCGCAACTGAAGGTCTCTAGGTATATGAACTACTGGATATACACAAGCTGATACTGAAACGCGACAGGCCGAAGCGAGTCGCTATGACGGAAAAATGAAGGTTAGATATTGAAGAAACAGATGCTGGATAGGAATTCCATTCCTTGGCGGTTCACAGTAAAAAAGAAACAGCGAATCGCCTCGTGCAAGCGTTATAAGACATTAATACCTTTACTAATAATATTCTTTGATCCAGAGGACAAATCCAAGGATCCGGGCAGCTATCAAACACTGTGGACGTAGAGTTAATACATTCCGGGCATAAATATAAGGTGACGGCGACCAAGTCCGGCCTAACGTCGTACTTCCTGGCGATGAATGGCAGCTTCAAGGAGTTGGAAGTCCACAAACTGGCTGATGGTGGTGAGTTAATACACACTAGTGGTCTCCCATTGCTCGGAATTAGGGCATAGCTATGAACATTATGAAGGTTCTATTGTCAAAGACTATGCTTCTATAATCACAGATTACGCCAAAGCTACGCTATTCTTTTGCCATATTTTTTTTTCAAAGCAGTAAATACCTTCTTCTTCTTGATAATCATTGAACTAGAGATAACAAATATATTGTTTTCCCTATATGATATTGTTAACTCAGATTACTGCTACACAACTTTCTTTTTATATTAGATTTATATTTGTATATTGAGCGAGCGGTATTTCACTAATGACTAATATATTTATTGTAATAAATTAATTTAATTACATTATAAAGCACAAATATCTAATTATGTTATGTTTGACATTTAGTAAGGCTATAGACAAATAATATTAAAGACAATTCTCAATTTGACTATGAGAATAGAAAACGTTGTACTTACGTGCACCGCAGGCACATTCACGAAACTAGTTTAAAAAAAAGAAACGTTTATTGAGAAAAAAAGGAAATAAACACACAACATCTCGAAAATATCACCAGTTCTTACTACTTTTGGTTTTTACCACTAAATATAAATAGTCCCTTCGATGTCGCTATAACAGATTTTGAATGTAAATATTAGGTCCTTACATATGAAATTGGCGTTTTGTATGGGAGGAACAAAAAGTCGAATATTTTTTAATATAATATATATAATTAATCAAAGTATGAACCATTATTTTCTATGCACTTTTGCCATCTCATAGGTAGGTTATTGATCCCTTTACTAAAAAAACCAGTCGGACGGGAATCAATAAAATCTTTGAAGGCGATTTGAACTGCCCCATCGGAGTTGAATTTTTTCCCTTGCGAGAAGTTATCCAAATTTCGAAAAAAATGGTAATCTGTTGGAGCAAGGTCCGGGGAGTACGGAGGATGTCTTAGACTTTCCAATTGAAGCTCTTCTAATTTAGTAGCCGTCTGTTGCGCAGTGTGTGGTCTAGCGTTGTCGTGAAGCAGCAGTGGCGTGGAGCGATTGACCAGCCTAGGTTGTTTAGCCGCTAGCTTTTCCATCATGGTTTTGCAATTGCTGACAATAGACATCAGCCGTAATAGTCTGGCCAGATTTGAGAAAACTGTAATGAACAATACCGGCACTAATCCACCAAACGCTTACAAGTAACTTTTTTGGGGTTAATTTTCGCTTGGGGCAGGATTTGGCTGGCTGGCCAGGATCCAACCATTGCGCTGAGCGCTTCCGATTATCGTAAAGAACCCATTTTTCATCACAGGTAATGATTCGGTTTAAAATACCTTCATTATTGTGCCGGTTTAGTAATGTAACGCAGCAGTCGACGCGCGTTTGCCGGTTTGCTTCAGTCAATTCGTGAGGTACCCACCTTTCAAGCTTTTTAATATTCCCAATTTGCTTCAAGTGAATTAAAACAGTTTTATCACTAACATCGCAGCCTGCAGCTAACTCGGACGTGGTTTGCGATGGATCCGCTTCCACAATAGCCTTCAACTCTTCATTATCAACTTGAGTCTCAGGCCGTCCACGGGGCTTGTTCTGCAGGTCGAAATTTCCAGAACGAAAACGTTGGAACCAAAAACGAACTGTGTTTTCTTTTGCAACACGACCGCCATACACATCATTCACCCTTCGAGTTGTTTCCGCAGCACTAGTGCCACGGCGGAACTCGTACTCGTAAATAATGCGATATTTTAAGTTTTCCATTTTGTAAAATGAGTGACGCAAACAGAAAAAAACAAATGAATGACGATCATCGAAGCACAAATACATGAGTCTATAGCTGTACAAATTTGAATTTGGAATTCCTTACCAAAGAGGAGAAATTTGTGATTAAAGTGGCCAGTACGAAAAACGCCAATTTCATATGTAAGGACCTAATATTTATTTCGCCTCAAAATAAAACATACAGAAAAAACAAAAACATATAAACACGACGAAATGGGCCTTTCGTCAGCTTAATGACGCAGAAGAAGTCTGCGGCGCTGGTTTTCGTGAAGGGCTCAGGTCGTGTTACATGTTTTCATGTATTTTATTGAAATTAATATATTATGTCTGTACCCACTACTGACACATTATACATGTAAAAAAAACCTTACACAATGATTACTTACACTGGACTACAACATAACAGAAACACTATGTTTAAGCACACACACACACACACGCACACACAAACACTGTAACTTAAATGATGTTATTTGTAATTTTGGGATAAAGAACGAGCGGGTGTGAGGAGTGAGGACCTGGTGATCTGTACCACGGGTATAAAATCTACAGCTGACACCAGTTCCTCGCAAACATTTTATTATAAATATTTTTTTCGAGTTTGTCGCGCGTTGATTGACCGGGAAAAGTCTTCACAACTAAACCGGGCGGGAACTATTATTGTGTAATTCAGTTTTTGTTTGTGAGACTAAAAGTAAATACATTATTGTTATTATTTCATTAAAAAAAATTAAAAAAAAATATACTTAAAAAAGAAAAAACAGGATAGAAAATGAATAGAATCTAGTATCGATACCAAGTAACGCCTTCTTGGACCGAACTATGTTTTTATTACATATTGTACATAAGTCAACTACGGCAAAAAATATCGCTTAACCCCTTGACATATCTTTAAACACAAAAGTAATGTGCCTATAAATACTATTTATTTATTTATCTGTTGTCATGGCATTTAAATGTAGCTTTGTATCTTGTTCAAAATACTTTATTTAAATGACAAAACTTCAAACTTAGTCTTACAATAAAAAATAAATTTAATTTGTAACTATTATAAAAGATGCAAATTATTAAAACACAAGAAATGAATGACATCACCCAGACATCTTCGTATGTCAAGGGGTTAAGTTAAAAAAGCCTCTCCACCATCGCTATTTATGTATTCACAAGGCACCCTGCTGTCCGTGGACGGCGCCTCATACACGACCTACCTGAGAGACGAGGTCGACAAATACCGCATAGTGATCGGAAACCAAACAGTGGTCTTCGATAAAGAGAAGGACCCGTCGAAACTTCGAGCTCCCTCCGCCGGGAAACTGATAAACGCGCTCGTGGAGGACGGAGGGCATGTGGACAAGGGGCAGCCTTACGCTGAAATCGAAGTAAGGACCATGATGATAATAGACTTTACCCACTACACCATACCGTACTATGACCGTGGTATCGTGATATTTTGAAAGCTTGTGTTAATTCAATTTATTTTGCACTTTCTAGTAGCATTATTGTTTATCGTATGTTGCTTTGTCTGGGCCCCATGGCATGAAACGACGCTACATTTTAATATTCTAGTTTTGTACTCATAAATACTTCAATGGGTTTTATTCGCGAAAGAACTTAATTATGGCTCGACGTTTCGACCTGGTTTATTAGATCATGGTATCGAGCAGAATGGAGCGTCGCGGGAAATTTTGACGGGGTAAGAAATCTATCGTTATGTCGCCTTGTAAATATGCTGATACTGTTAGTGTTTTTTCGCGAGTATACAAATTATCAAGAAAAAGAAGTAACTTCCCACCCACCGACAAAGACCCCGCAATGCTCTAGTCTGCATGTGACTGTGGCTTGGGTATTTAGGTCGAAACGTCGAGCCATAATTAAGAGTGTAGAGCTGGTTTACTCTAGCTATGGCCGATCCAAAATGACTAACGCGCGGCTAATGGAAATATCCCGCCGCACTCTGCCGCATCTTCCATGCGACCTTTAATCGACCAATCAGAAAGCACGCCTGTACATCACCCAACCTTCAACGAAATCTATCGGCCGCAACCGTTGCTTAGGAACCAAGTACGTCCTACAGGAGTAATTATTTTCCCGCATAAGACCTGGTAAAGTATTTATATAATAACCAAACGATACAGCTCACCTTGCCCACTAGAACATAGCAACTGGTCTAAATACCGGTTTGTAATGGTTGAGAAACGGGCATTAACCAGAAGCGTTACTCTATCGCCGCCTAGTAGCTTGTGGGCATCGATTTGGGAACGCCGCGTTCGATAACTACTTACTTTCTTGTATGTCTGTTCGTTTCTTTATCTGTAACCTACTAAGAACATCGTTTTGATAAATTAATTATTATACTGTATAAATTATATTAATAGGTGATGAAAATGGTGATGACCCTGGCCTCACCGGAATCCGGTAAAATAACGTGGAACCTTCGTCCCGGCGCCGTTCTGGATATGGGATCGCTTATCGGCACACTAGGTAAGCAATGATTTGTTGTCACACGAGTTTGCACGTGACTTCACAAAAAGAGTTGTATGTTGACAATAATCTTATCGTGAAATCACATCAGTGTGTGTGTGTTTCACACGCGATATAAGTGAAACGGAAAACTAAACTTTTGTGTTGTAGTTGACCATGCCTACCAACCTAATGGATATTCAGGGGCAGTGAGGGCCGCGCACCGGTGTGTCGGACTTGCACCGAATTAAACCCCCGAGGTGTTCGTTCTCGCGCCTGCCGAGTGCCAAGGGCAAGGCTGAGCTAACTTCCTCGTCACCCGGCGATAGAGGGACACCCCGGGGGTATTTAGTCAATAGGAGTCTGTCACACCGGGGTCGCTGCCCTCACAGCGGCCCTGATGGTCCTATGTAAGATTTTACGTTTTAGGGGATTTAGGGGCTTTTGTGTCCTCCGGGACACACACAAAAAAATGAAGTTTCACTTCTACCGCACGTGAACATGTTTGTTTTTTTTTCTTATATCAGAATTGGATGACCCCTCGCTAGTGATGACAGCACAGCCTTACAAGGGTCAGTTTGTGCTGGAGGACAGCCAACACCTCTCCGACAAGTTGAATCACGCTCACAATAAGTACAGAGCTGTACTCGAAAACACACTCGCAGGTATGTACTGTCGTCATAACCACCCCACTTTAGTCCATAGCTGGACTAAAAATAAAACTGGTCTAGTGCGAATCAAACTTGCGCTCCAAGGATTCCGTACTTGTTTTTTTTTTTTAATTTTAATACTAGACTGGTGGTCGTGGGTGTGGTGGTAGGAAGACACGGATTTTGGCGTTTTACTGTTTAATTGCACTTTAAGGCACACCGAACTGCGACGCACACGCACGTACTCTAGCCTCGGGTCTCGGTAGTCGACTGATTTTGCTAGAGCATCCCTTGCGCGCGCGCACTCGTTATCCCGCACGTCTCGTAACACCTTAACGACCCTTAGGGCGTTTAATACAATTACGTATCGGGCGGCCTCTACTAACTTCACAATACAAACTTCACAGCACATTACAAAGTTAATTATATACGAAATAGTAAATAAAATAAAAACTCCTGATTCCGAAAATATATATATATTAGGTCCTTACATTTGAAATTGGCGTTTTTCGTACTGGCCACTTTAATCACAAATTTCTCCTCTTTGGTAAGGAATCCCAAATTCAAATTTGTACAGCTATAGACTCATGTATTTGTGCTTCGATGATCGTCATTCATTTGTTTTTTTCTTCTGTTTTTTTCTGTCTGCGTCACTCATTTTACAAAATGGAAAACTTAAAATATCGCATTATTTACGAGTACGAGTTCCGCCGTGGCACTAGTGCTGCGGAAACAACTCGAAGGGTGAATGATGTGTATGGGGGTCGTGTTGCAAAAGAAAACACAGTTCGTTTTTGGTTCCAACGTTTTCGTTCTGGAAATTTCGACCTGCAGAACAAGCCCCGTGGACGGCCTGAGACTCAAGTTGATAATGAAGAGTTGAAGGCTATTGTGGAAGCGGATCCATCGCAAACCACGTCCGAGTTAGCTCCAGGCTGCGATGTTAGTGATAAAACTGTTTTAATTCACTTGAAGCAAATTGGGAAGATTAAAAAGCTTGAAAGGTGGGTACCTCACGAATTGACTGAAGCAAACCGGCAAACCCGCGTCGACTGCTGCGTTACATTACTAAACCGGCACAATAATGAAGGTATTTTAAACCGAATCATTACCTGTGATGAAAAATGGGTTCTTTACGATAATCGGAAGCGCTCAGCGCAATGGTTGGATCCTGGCCAGCCAGCCAAATCCTGCCCCAAGCGAAAATTAACCCCAAAAAAGTTACTTGTAAGCGTTTGGTGGATTAGTGCCGGTATTGTTCATTACAGTTTTCTCAAATCTGGCCAGACTATTACGGCTGATGTCTATTGTCAGCAATTGCAAACCATGATGGAAAAGCTAGCGGCTAAACAACCTAGGCTAGTCAATCGCTCCACGCCACTGCTGCTTCACGACAACGCTAGACCACACACTGCGCAACAGACGGCTACTAAATTAGAAGAGCTTCAATTGGAAAGTCTAAGACATCCTCCGTACTCCCCGGACCTTGCTCCAACAGATTACCATTTTTTTCGAAATTTGGATAACTTCTTGCAAGGGAAAAAATTCAACTCCGATGGGGCAGTCCAAATCGCCTTCAAAGATTTTATTGATTCCCGTCCGACTGGTTTTTTTAGTAAAGGGATCAATGAACTACCTATGAGATGGCAAAAGTGCATAGAAAATAATGGTTCATACTTTGATTAATTAAATATATTATATTAAAAAATATTCGACTTTTTGTTTCTGCCATACAAAACGCCAATTTCATATGTAAGGACCTAATATTACTATACTATATCACCAAAAAATGTCGCTTAAACCAAATAGCCTTTCACCCCTCGATATATTCGGTTTTTTATCAGAACAAAGCAAAGTCGAAATAGCGTTTATAAATCTCAGACTTGGTGAGACAATATCTTTTCGCAACTGGAGCGGTTCAAGGAAACTAAGAACTAAGAAGTTCAAGAACTAAGGGTCTTAAAATCTCAGGATCAGTTTAAATAGGCTCTACTATAGTTCTTGTGTTATAGTGGAATGTGTCCGATCTGAATCTGTGAGAGAGGCGTTTGTGAGTGCCTTTGCTCTGAACAGACTTGATGTCGGGATGCTTAACAAAGTTTTAACAGAACTGTTATCTGATGAGGCGTCTGGGGTGCTCAGATCAATGCCCCCACATGTCATTTAGGTTAATTAGGTATTTCTATATTAGGGTACGATGGGGCTGACATACGTAGACACGTAAAAGTCCCCTAAATAAATAGAATTATAGCATGTAGACACCGCCCGATACCCGTTTGTAGTAAACGCCCTAATGGACGTTAGGGTGTTATGGGACGCGCGGGGTAAGCGATGCGCGCGCGCAAGGGATGCTCTAGCAATTCAGTCGACTACCGGGACGCAAGGCTAGAGTACGTGCTTGTGCGTAGCAGTTCGGTGTGCCTTAAAGTGCAAATAAACAGTAAAACGCCAAAATCCGTGTATTTCTACAACCACATCCACGACCACTGGTCATAGAATTAAAAAAAAATGGTGTGAAAGTCACTGATGGTGTTTAGGGTACTGCTTGCCGGAGCCGTACAACACGCCCCGGCTGCGAGAGGTTGTCGAGAAGTTCATGCTGAGCTTACGGGATCCCTCGCTGCCCCTCTTGGAATTGCAGGAGGTAACGTTTTGTAAATTGATTAATTTTAAGATGGCTGTTTGTTATTAATGTATTTATTTATTTAGTTTTTTTTTTACACTGGCTCGACATAGTGACTACAGAGTACCTGATTGTAAGTACAGTGTAGTCCAAATACGAAAGCGACTATCAAAGGATGAAAATCCATTGACAGTCTCCGTCGTCATGTCGGCCCATATATACCGCGACTGAAGGTCTCTAGGTATATGAGCTACTGGATATACACAAGCTGATCCCGAAACGCGACAAGCCGAAAAAATATCACTATAATACAATAGTTGCACTAATGATATCTCTATATCGATCTCGATAGATTTAATGAAAATATTTTTTAGCTAAAAAAATTGATGTTATTCGAGAAGATTGTGGAATAGGTTATTGTCTGTCTGCTTTTTTTCTGCAAATTTGATTATTGTTTTTCTTTTTGTTACTGTTCATGTCAGTGTGTTATATTTTTTGATTTGTGTCAATTTAGAATATGTTAGTGTTCTTATAAATAAATAAATAAATTTATGGTGGTATGGCGATTGCCCGAACTGGGTCGTGACCACAGCAAACAAGTTTATAGACCGTCATAGTGACTCGCTTCGGCCTGTCGCGTTTCGTGATCAGCTTGTGTATATCCAGTAGCTCATATACCTAGAGACCTTCAGTCGCGGTATATGCGGGCCGACATGACGACGGAGACTGTCAATGGATTGTCTTCCCTTGGCGGTCGTTACGGTTCTTGGACTACACTAAACTTTCCATCAGATGCAATGCAGTTACTGACTGTCATAGATGGGCAAAATGTAATCAGATTGATAAAAATGATTAACGATTACATTTTCCTTTTTGCCATTAATATATGGCTGCATTTTGCTCATTCATGTTTTAAACACTACAGAATCCCAGATTGTATACACATTTATCATTTCTTAATGTTTTAAATGGACTTAATCATGATTACAGAGCAAGAAAATAAAAATTACGACTACATTTTGTAATCGTTCATCATTAATCAGATTACATTTTGCCCATCTCTGGTTACTGTATACTGCCAGTATAAATAAAAAAAATCCATTCTGATAAATTTATAACCTAGTGTACTATATATGAAGGAAGTATTCTTGCAAAAATAATAAAATGCACTTTAAGTATATTAATAATAGGTTAAAAAATACAATTAATTTGGAAAAGAAAAACAATGAATTGAAAAAAAAAATTGCAAAGTTATGGATAGATACTTAAAACACCTGGTTTATATTTATTTAAACTGTTATAAAATAAATAAGTGAAAACCAAATTTATGCAAGAAACCAGAGAGAAGACCTGAAAAGGCTATTCGCTCCCCAGACGACTGGACAAATCTGGTTTCCCAGGTCTGGGTTCAGTGATTAGAGGGACGTCCCGGGAGTTTTTAGTCAGTAGGAGTTTGACAGCGGCCCTGATTAATGCAAGACTATTATCGTCGGTCCCAGGTGTTGTCCTCTACGTCAGGACGCATCCCGATCGCGGTCGAGAAGAAGGTCCGCAAGCTGATGGCGCTGTACGAGCGCAACATCACGAGCGTGCTCGCGCAGTTCCCGAGCCAGCAGATCGCAAGCGTCATCGACCAGTACGTTTTGTTTAATACTAGCTGATCCGGCAAACGTTGTTCTGCCATATAAATTATAGCAGACCAGCCACGCTTTGCTGTTACTGATTTTTGAATAATTACTCAATCCAGTCAACGGATAGCGCCATCTTTTAGAATCGGTTGGAGCTAACTGTAAATTATGACTGCTAAATAATAAACAAATAATTTGCAATAAAATAATATTGGGACTATGAATTGAGATGAAAACTATCCTATCTTTTAAATTAGATCAAACTTCACGTGATGTGTAAATTTCATTAAAATCGGTTTAGTAGTTTAGGAGTCCATCGCGGACAAACATCGTGACAGGAGATTTATATAATTTAAGACTAGCTGATCCGCCAAACGTTGTTTTGCTATATAAGTTATTGTAATATTTTCTAAGATGTTCATTGAAATTAAGTGTAGTCAAAGACAATTTTGTTCACAATTAAATACTATTAATCATTAACACATTTATTTGGATTAAGATTAATATTATTACGTTGATACAACTCTTAACAAATAATGCATTAATTTCGACCAAATTTGATTACCATAAAAACGGTTCTAGTAAGTTAATCTTAAAAGATAGACATATACTGTCGCGGACATTTTTTTAAATCATTTCAAGAGGAATTCTTTCATACATATATTTTTGGTATCTTGAACCGTTTTCGCAGCGCACGCTATGAAAGCCTTCAAGGATGAATAATTTTCCCCGTTTTTTTTCACATTTTACATTATTTCTTCGCTCCTAATAGTTGCACCGTGATGTTATATAGCCTAAAGCATTCCTCGATAAATAGTCTATTTAACACAAAAATAATTTTTCAATTCGAACCACTAGTTCCTGAGATTAGCGCGTTCAAACAAACAAACAAACAAAGTCTTCAGCTTTATAATATTAGTATATATAGTCACGCACAGTGTTATTGTTCCCTTTAAGAGCCAGAAATTACATAAACAAGCAATAATACGTTAGCGTCCGCCCGGACAAACGTAGTTTTGGACTTATCATGTTTACCTTCAGGCGTAGTGTGGCCACTCCGCCAGGTCAGGAATAACAAAAAAAAAAATCATTTTTAACGCTAAGAATACTCGATTAAGTCATCTTTCAAATGAAATAAAAGTAAATCAAAATCGGTCTATCCGTTTAAGAACTATGCGGCTGCAGATGGACATAATTATTCACAGATAATTATTGGTGGTTGGGCGATTGCCCGGACTAGGTCATGGCCACAGTACACAAGTATAAAGACCGTCATAGTGACACGCTTCGGCTTGTCGCGTTTCGTGATCAGCTTGTGTATATCCAGTAGCTCATATACCTAGAGACCTTCAGTCGCGGTATATGTGGGCCGACATGCCGACAGAGACTACCAACGGATTTTCATCTTTTGATGATCGCTTTCGTATTTGGACTACACTGTATTTACCATAAGGTGCCAATGTAAAAAAAAGATCCACATACATGCGTTAAACTTATAACAATTTCAAAACATTCAACTATAGCTCCGTGAACACTTGTAAGTAATCGAAAGTGACGTTTTTGATTGCACCGTGAACACGCCTAATGTTTGCCTTTTGCTATCCTATCGTGATTCGTATATGTCAATTGGAGCCGTTGTTTTACACGAACTTTGTATTTAATTCGGATATATTGCATGTTACAGCCACGCAGCGTCCCTGGCGAAGAGATCAGATCGCGACGTGTTCTTCATGAGCACGCAAGCCCTCGTCGTTCTCGTCCAAAGATACAGGTACGGTTTACATTCATCATACATAAAATCGACATAATACGATCCACCAAGCGCACGAAAACACACAAAATCGACATAATGCACTCCACCAAGCGCACTAAACGCACAAAATTGACATAATACAGTCCACCAAGCGCACTAAACACACAAAATCAACAGTACGGTCCATTAAGCGCACGAAAACACGTAAAATCGACATGGTATGGCTCACCAAACACACGAAAATATACAAAATCGACATAGTACGGTCCACCAAGCGCACTAAAACATACAAAATCGACATGAAAGAGTCAATAAGCACACAAAACATACAAAATCGCCCACTCAACTGGCGCAGCGGACGTCCAAAAAGGCAAAAATTTTATTTGTACTCGCAAAACATTTTGAGGAAAGGAAAGTAATTATAAATACGCTATAAAGAAACAATCGTGAAGATAAATATACTGATGTTTTTTTTGGGATTAAGAGAGCCTTCTTAAATTTTAAGATGTTAAAATAACCCTAAATTATTCCAGAAATGGTATACGCGGCAGGATGAAGGCGGCTGTACACGACCTTCTCAAACAATATTATCAGGTCGAAAGCAATTTCCAACTGGGTGAGTAATAAAAAATGTACCGTACAAACGGACGTATGTTTAAATTACGTTATCGTAAAAGAATGATTTTTTAGAGTGACAAGAGAATGTAGTAGACCTTAGTATTTGAACATTGAGGTGATCGAAGAGTCAGGGTAGTGGGTGGTGATCTGTCGCTGCCGGCATTCGCTCGCGCGATGGTCGGATTTGACAGGGCATAGCAGGCGGCCCTCATTCATGGAGGAGACGATAAAGGTGAAAGAGGCGGCGGAGCGGGTTCGGGAGATATAAGGATTTCCCACGGGCTACCAAAAAAAGGTGAGCGAGGGGTGGCTCCTTACACCACTCCTCGCAGTGCAGAGATGCGACCTAACAAAAGGCCAGACGTCGCCGAGGGTCGGAGAATAGGATAACACTGTTCCTCCGGCTCCGGTCAGACGGGAAGGAGGAACGACCCGGGGATTTTAGTCCATGCAAATCCGACACACCGGGGGCCGTTATATAAATATTATTGAGTTAGCTAGTTCATAATAATAATATATCGTTACACTATACCCGTTACGGGGTGAGCAGAGATACATTGGCAGCTGTATCCACTTGTCGCTTATATAGCGTGCCCAACGTGACCAGTAGCGCAGCTGACATATATATGTTCTATTTTGTAGACCTTGTCTCTTTATTATTCTTTTTCAATGTCGCCCATATAATGTAATCACACAGATGGGCAAAATGTAAACAGATTAATGAAAATGATTAACGATTACATTTTACGTTTTATACCATTAATATGACTGAATTTTGCTCATTTATGTTTTAAATATTACAAAATCCCAGATTGTATACACATTATTGATTTCTTGATGTTTTAAATGGATTTGATCATGATTACAGAGCAAGAAAATTAAAATTACGACATTTTGTAATCGTTCATTATTAATCAGATTACATTTTGCCCATCTCTGGGTAAGCATTAATGTAAAATAAATTTATGAATAAACTGTTTATCAAATGTCCGACAGCTATAATCGCGCGTTAATAGTTACGATCGACGCTACTCAATAATGTCGATTGTTATTCGAATACATGCGAATATTCGTTATAATCGATTCGATTGATGATATGTTAACATTGATTCCAGGTTCATACGACAAGTGCGTGGTGGCTCTCCGGGAGAGATACAAGGATGATATGCAAGCCGTTGCTAACATCATCTTCTCTCACAACCAGGTCGCTAAGAAGAATCTCTTGGTAAGAACAGTTGACGTATGTTTAATATTCAGTATCTTGAGCAATTTGGCTGGGAAAGTGCATCGGCCTTTCATACAGTTTTGGGTGATGATGCTCATCCACTCTGGTATTTACATTATACATTAATATTAATAAAAACGAATCTATTCATAGAAATGTAAGTAATAAGGCTGAGATTTATAGAGGCAACTTTAAATTTGCTTAGACTTTACAAAGCATTACAATTTATATTACTCAATGAATGTCGAAGGATTTGGTAAGTCACCGATTTTGTCAACACGGACTTGGCTCTGCAAATACTATGACCATACTCAAGTTCCTATTATATATTCAGTTTTTTGTTAATAATAATAATAACTTTATTTCAGATTTCTCCAAGATTAAAAATACATAAAATTTTATACTTAATATTAATTTATTACATAAATACCCGAGTGGATGAGCTTCTTCACCCAAAACTGAATAAAAGGCCCATCCACTTTCTCAGCTAAAATACTCAAAATGCCGTCAGTACTGCCCCTCAAACGCTGCAGCATCGAGGCACACCGCCGACGCATGACTACATGAAAATCATGCAATCCTGCTTCCGCAAACATACCTGACGCACTACAGAATCGGGGCAGCCCCAACAGCACTCTAAAAGCATTATTATACTGAATACGCAGGGCGTTGTACGACCCCCGCGAGTACCTCTCCCACAAGCTGCACGAGTAAAAGGACTGGCAATATGCCCTAAACAATGTTAATTTAACATCCCTCGTGCAGCGCGCAAACCTGCGGGCAAGCATACTGCATCGAGCAGCCAACGCCCTGCGTTCCCTATCAATATCTTTATCATCAGTAAGCCATTCCGTTACAACATGTCCAAGGTATTTAAAATGCGTAACAAGAAGTGGAGCACTATTCATATACACGGGTGGAATATGTATTAAAGGCGATTTACCTCTCACTTTAAAAATCATTAAAAACAATTTTATTTTGTGAGAACTTTGCTAAGTAAAGTCGAAATAGCGTCTATAAATCTCATTCTAAAGGAGGTTTGTGAGGGTCAAGGTCCACGATATGTGCAACATTTTCCTCAAACATCACATCCCTAGTTCTTTAACTCGCTGTCTTTCTCTTTCCTATAAACTTAACAGCTGCATCAGTCCCACATATCGACGGAGCTACACTAGACATCGTGTCGGATACCATCCGTATGTGGTGGATGTTCCTTATATCCGCACGAGAAGATTCACTTCTACATTCATCATGCGAACAGCTAAGGAGTGGAATATGCTACCAGCGGCGATATTTCCGCGATCTTATGACCTGGGAGTCTTTAAGAGAAGAGTGAATAGGCATTTGTTGGGCGGACGCTGCACCTCATCGGACTCATATTCACCTACCACCAAGGTCAAGCGTCCGTCTATAAATAACTAGCTGATCCGGCAAACGTTGTTTTGCTATATAAGTTATTGTAATATCTTCTAAGATGTTCATTGAAATTAAGTGTAGTCAAAGACAATTTTGTTCACAATTAAATACTCTTAATCAACAACACATTTATTTGGATAAAGATTAATATTATTACGTTGATACAACTCTTAACAAATAATGCATTAATTTCGACCAAATTTGATTACCATAAAAACGGTTCTAGTGACTTAATCTTAAAAGATAGACATACTGTCAAGAACATTTTTTTAGATCATTTCAAGAGAAATAATTCTGTCATACATATATTTTTGGTATCTTGAACCGTTTTCGCAGCGCACGCAATGGAAGCCCACAAGGATGAATAATTTTCCCCGTTTTTTAAACATTTTCCATTATTTCTTCGCTCCTAATAGTTGTATTCTGATGTTATATAGCCTAAAGCCTTCCTCGATAAATAGTCTATTCAACACAAAAAGAATTTTTCAATTCGAACCAGTAGTTCCAGAGATTAGCGCGTTCAAACAAACAAACAAACTCTTCAGCTTTATAATATTAGTATAGATTACACAAAAAACCCATGATCAGTTTACCAAGTGTAATTAAGTTTCCAAAAGAGAAATATAAATATGTGGGCTTCGCTTCCTGATCGGTGATGTGTTCATTTCGCAGGTGACCCTCCTAATAGACCACTTATGGTCGAACGAGCCCGGCCTGACGGACGAGCTGGCGGCCACGCTCAACGAGCTGACGTCTTTGCACCGCGCGGAGCACAGCCGCGTCGCGCTCAGGGCGAGGCAGGTATGCATAAGGGCTCGGCCAGTTGTTACGTTCGATACGTTAGCTTTAATCATCGATATCAGGGCAGGACAGGGTCCTTATTGGCGGCGGCCTAGACTTTAGTTATGTATTGTTTGTGATTTTTTATTTATTTTTATGTTTTTTATGTTTATTTTCATGTAATCTATTGTATCATATTGTCACTTCTGTCTGGGTGCTGCTAATAAAACGTTTTCTTTCTTTCTTTCTTTCTTTATATACAGCGTTGTAGGACTCGTAAACTGGCTACAAATTGACTACTGCGCAATACGTCACAGAGATCAACATCCCATGGTCGTTATGGTCTTCAATTTTTTTGATGGTAAGCATGGTGCAGTCCAAAAAACGCAAACTTCTATCGACAGGTAAGAAAAAACCCATCGGTAGTCGCAGCGATCATGCCGGCCTGCACAAATGCACGCTACGTTTAAAGGATCCCATATCATATTTTAAGGTCGGAAGGTGATTGCACGAACTGATGGTGGGTCGTGACCATAGTACACAAGTGTAAAGACCTTCGTAGTGACTCGCTTTGGCCTGTCGCGTTTCTGGATCAGCTTGTGTATATCCAGTAGCTCATATACCTAGAGACATTCAGTCGTGGTATATGCGGGCCGACATGACGTAGACATCAACGGATTTTCATTCTTTTATGGTCGCTTTCGTTTTTGGACTACGCTGTACTCACCATCAGGTGCTCTGTAGTCAATATGACAAGCCAATGTAAAAAAAAGTTGACATTAAATGTATTGACAGTTATGTTATTGTTGCGTCGGCTGAAAATCAGCGCTGGATGGCGCGTGCAGCGTCGCCCAACATACGCTGATCTGAGTGCTCTTTGAGATGGGTAGCAGCACACAGGATACATGATGTTATGTTATGTATTCTTTCATTGTTGTTTTTATATAAATATGTTTGTTGTGTGTTGTTTCCTTTGCCTCAATAAACTTTTTCTATCTTTCTTTTTTTTCTTTTTTATACGGTATGAAGTATAGGTTATTGAGTAAGGTTACGTTCAGGTGCTGATAGCGGCGCACCAGCCCGCGTACGAGCTCCGGCACAACCAGATGGAGTCGATATTCCTGTCCGCTGTGGACATGTACGGGCACGACTTCCACCCGGAGAACCTGCAGAAGCTGATCCTCTCCGAGACCAGCATATTCGATATACTGCATGACTTCTTCTATCACACCAATGACGCGGTGAGTTTTATTGAAGTTAAACTTCTTAATAATTCTTTTTCTTTATCAAGATAACTTAACTCACGCTCTCACTCAACTCTCTCAAACTGCAACTCTCAACTGTTTCTCTTTCAAAATTTAGAACAGCGTGTAGAGAGTGACTGTATTTATTTTTTCTTTTTTTTGTGTTACTTGGAATCAGTCACAGTTTCTTTTAAAGTTGTTACTTATACATTCTACAATATTGTCCTTTTGTGTTGTGTCTATGTATGTATGTATATGTTTTTTCTTTTTTGGAATTTTATTATTATTCCTTAATGTAAACTAGCTTTATATATTAATCACTGTGCATGCTGTGGTGCCCTATAATTGTGGGGGCATTTATATGTTCTATTTAAGTACCATGATCCTTTTGTTTTCTTGTCTAATGTTACCCATGTTGGGCACCCTATTATGTAAAATAAAATAAAATAAAGAAGATCACGTAAAAATAAACCATTTATCGCTATTTTTTATATCAATAATGGTGAAAAATTAATGTTATTATAACATGATTTTTAAGTACAAGTATTGCGTGCACGGTTTTAACCCTTTTCAGGACAGAGAAGTACCGTTTTAATTATTAAAATATCGATTGCATTTTTTTTTTCAAAAAAGGGCATTTTTTTGTTTATTGTTAAAAAAGTAGTAAAACAATTTTTTTAAGCGGATTCTAAGTGCACCATTCAAAAGAGCGATGCCTAATACGTAAGAAAAATGGTGAGAGAGTCCGTGCACCATTTTTTCTATAAATAATACAAGCCTACATTCCACTTCAAATTTTTGTGCATTTTGGGCGTTCAAGAGTTAAAATAAAATGAAATGAATTTGTTTCGCCACTAACTAACAAAAAATTAGAAATTTAAATGTAGTAACAGAAGCAAAAGAAAATACAAAAACATAAAAACATGGCGAAAATGGGACCTTCATCAGCTTAAAGCCACAGAGGAAGTCTGCGGCGCTGATTTTCCTGAAGGGGTCGTGTTACATCTTATTAGAAATATCTATAAGAAATAAAAAAACGCAATAAATAGAATAACATATAATAATGCAATAAGCTTAAAATAAATAATACTAAAATAAACTATTACATAAAATAAAATCGACTACAAAATGTATTAGTGATACTACAGCAAAAATATATGTATACCTAAAACACCGGTTTTTGGACCGCACCGTGCTTACCATGAAGCGTGGTGTGGTCACACCATGCCGTGTCAAGACTAGTGATGCCACGAATAGTGAATTGGCCGAATACCGAATATTCGGCAACGCTGTCGGCCGAAGCGCCGAATATTCGGCATGGAATACATGCTTGTCGGGGGCGCGTTAGCTGGATTAAGGCAAGTTGCAACCTGTTCTCCTCGTTGCGTTGGCGCGGCCAGCAAAGACAATACAATACCCAATACAAACGAAAAACAATACCCAAAGCTTTCAAAATTTGCTAAAGTTTATCTTTCTTCTCCTGGAAGTGGCGTGTTTAGTGAGAGGTTATTTTCTGAGGCTAGTAACATTTACGATGAAAAGCGTAATCGTTTGCTACCAAAAAATGCTGAAAAGCTTATTTTTATCCATCACAACTTACCACTGATCAATTTTAATTACTAAAGTGTTGTAATTTGGAAATAAATAGATAATTTTGAGTAATATAACGTGCCTTTTGTACATAATTTGGTATTCGGTATTCGGCCGAATAGTACGCACTATTCGGCCGAATACCGAATAGTTGCCGAATATTCGTGGCATCTCCAGTCAAGACCGGTACAATCTGTCGCTTAGGTCTGCAACGCCGCGCTCGAGGTGTACGTCCGGCGCGCGTACACGTCCTACGACATCACGTGCCTGCAGCACTTGGCCTTGTCCGGGGAACTGGGCGTGGTCCACTTCCAGTTCGTCTTGCCGACCGGACATCCTAACAGGTGCGGGGACACTCATTTACTGATCAACGTTTCTTGATGATTTGTTAGGGAATATTGTTATTTATATTTTTATTAGCTACTAGCTGATCCGGGAAACGTTGTTTTGCTGTATAAGGTTTTGTGATATCTTCTAAGATGTTCATTGAAATGAAGTGTTGTCAAAGACAATTTTGTTCACAATTAAATACTCTTAATCATCAACACATTTATTTGGATAAAGATTAATATTATTACGTTGATACAACTCTTAACAAATAATGCATTAATTTCGACCAAATTTGATTACCATAAAAACGATTCTAGTGACTTAATCTTAAAAGATAGACATATACTGTCGTGGACATTTTTTTAGATCATTTCAATAGGAATAATTCTTTCATACATATATTTTTGGTATCTTGAACCGTTTTTGCAGCGCACGCAATGGAAGCCCTCAAGGATGAATAATTTTCCCCGTTTTTTTCACATTTTCCATTATTTCTTCGCTCCTAATAGTTGCATCGTGATGTTATATAGCCTAAAGCCTTCCTTGATAAATAGTCTATTTAACACAAAAATAATTTTTCAATTCGAACCAGTAGTTCCTGAGATTAGCGCGTTCAAACAAACAAACAAACAAACTCTTCAGGTTTATAATATTAGTATAGATAAGAAAAGACAAATTATATTGTATTCTGAAATATCTCCCTCGTCTATAAAATCACTCTGTATAGATATAGATATATATATATATATATATATAATGTAACTAATAACGTAATCACTATCTAAGCGAATATTGGTCCTACGAGAGCGGGAATGCAGAGATCAATTTTGTATGATTACAAGTTTTATGGGTGCACCGAACTGTTGATGTTTGATGACTTCACATTGTTGCAGGATCCCAGTGAGCCAGTCGGAGCTGGAGTTGAGCGCGGCCGCCAGCGAGCCATCGCCTTGTGACGGGACGCGCAAGTGCCACTACCGGACGGGCGCTCTGGCCGCGTTCCACTCGTTCGACCAGTTCGTGCAGTACGCGGACGAGCTGTTCGACCTCGTGCACGACTTCGCCAGCTCCGCCTCCATACGGCGAGAGGTATATATATCTCTCGCACATACATACATTGGTGTCTTGGGGTGAAATCCTGCCGAGGAGCATCAGACCGCTGTGTGTCAGCCCCCTACTGACTAAAAATCCCCGGGGTGTGCTTCTAATCACTCCACCCGGCCTTGGGAAAGCAAATTCATCCAGGCTCACCTATATATTAATTAACAACATTCCTGCGGTACCAAGAATATATAAAGCAATTTTTTTTTTTTTAAATCACATTTTATTGAACAAAGAAAAAATATTATAGAGCGTGTGCTCATTGAAAGATGTGCTAGTAGCGTGTTAGTATAAAAGTGAAATCGTAACTGGGTAGCAGACTTGTGGAAGTGTTGCCCGAATGAGAGGTTTTTTGGTTCTTAACACCCACAATCATCCCAGAGAGTTAGCCTCAACAAGACTTTCGGTCCCAGGGCGTTTGGATGAATTTGATTTCCCAGGCCTAGGCGGAGCGATTTGAGGGACACCCCGGGTGTTTTTTGTCAGAAGGAGTCTGACACACTGGAGTCGCTGTCCTCACAGCGGCCCTGATGGTACTATGTAGGATTTTCCCACCGTGTCACCAAAAAAAAGGGACATATTGTTATAGAGGGTATATCTGTTATTAGCTTTATTTCTTTCACACATGTAGTTTTTTTTATAGTTCTATCTTAATCTCAGCCCGCGTGATTTTCATATATATGTGTTAAATCACAAGTGAATTCATTTTTCCCTCTCTCTCTAAGTGATGATGATGATGTCCTAGCCGGATTCGGCCACGGTGACTGTTTCAATACCGACTAAGAAAATCGAGGTCCAGTTTTCGGAAACAGTCAATTGCGCAGGAGATATTTAAGTACGTAACTGGACGCGTTGCCAGAAAAGCACTCTCTCGTCCGAGCTCCCTCAGGCCCGATGGAATGGAGAACCAGTACGATCGGGAGGGAGCGGGATGCAGGTTTGGTCGAGTTTTCCTTCTCTGAACACCTGGTATAATTACGGTGTTAAAGAGATGCCTTAGTCGCCTTTTACGACACCTCAGCAAGAAGAGGGGGGTGCTATTCTATTCTGCCGGCATACTACTCACTAAGGTACTTATCTAGGTTACTATACTACATTGATATCGTTGAAAACACAGTACTAATAATTAGTGACCAGGTAACTTTGACCTGATGTTGCAGTATCATCAGGAATCAGCGGGAGATTCGCCAACTTACAGCAGAAGTACAGTTTTTGGGTTCATTACGATGTTCTCAATAAATAGATGTAGTGTTCAATCCATAAATCAAATGAATCATCATCATCGAATGAAAGAGACATATAACAAAGTTAGTGACATTGACATCTTTCACTGCTCCCTGTCAGGATTTCGGTCGGCTTTGATTGCATTGTTCTCATCTGAATCCGCTTGAGTATAACGGGATAAACTTATATGTTTTTTTTTTTTTAATTTTGTTTATAATTGTGCTGTATATAGTTAGGTATACCTGTAAAGATACATCACGCGGTCTTAGGACTTGTATATATGTTTTTTTTTAAATGTTTTCGTGTATATATCGATGGTATATTAAATAAATACATAAAAGCATTGCATGCCCTTACGGTAAATAAGTCTGGAATAAATTCGTTTAATTTAAACAAAAAAAAGGAACCCTTTATATTCATATTTATCTATTTTCACGCCATCTATCTTCTCTATGAATATAATATAATATTTATTATCATTATATAATATTTATTATCATTCTGTTAATCAGTCTACAATGTGCAAATACGCTATGCACGTCACTGATAAATAGCTAATCTATACTAATATTATAAAGCTGAAGAGTTTGTTTGTTTGTTTGAACGCGCTAATCTCAGGAACTACTGGTTCGAATTAAAAAATTCTTTTTGAGTTGAATAGACCATTTATCGAGGAAGGCTTTAGGCTATATAACATCACGATGCAATTATTAGGAGCGAAGAAATAATGGAAAATGTGAAAAAAAACGGGCAAAATTATTCATCCTTGAGGGCTTCCCTTGCGTGCGCTGCAAAAACGGTTCAAGATATCAAATATATATGTAAGAAAGAATTATTCCTCTTGAAATGATCTAAAAAAATGTCCGCGACAGTATATGTCTATCTTTTAAGATTAAGCCACTAGAACCGTTTTTATGGTAAACAAATTTGGTCGAAATTAATGCATTATTTGTTAAGAGTTGTATCAACGTAATAATATTAATCTTTATCCAAATAAATGTGTTGTTGATTAAGAGTATTAATTGAGAACAAAACTGTCTTTGACATCACTTAATTTCAATGAACATCTTAGAAGATATTACAAAACCTTACATAGCAAAACAACGTTTGGCGGATCAGCTATGTGTTGATAAGCGCGAAACTCGAGAACGGCTGAACCGATTTGGCTGATTTCTTTTTTGTTGTGTTTGTTGAAGTCTAGGGAAGGTTATTACGGAGAGAAAAATTAAAAAATATGTCTGAAAAAGTCTAAAAACAACACTTTTCTATATTCTCAAACAAAAAATTCTTAATAATATTTAAAAGTCAATTTGAACTTTAACACCATAAAGTTTAAATGTTAGTGGACGGGTCCCGGGAAGGCAAAACAATTGAGTGACGTATAAATATGAATGTCAATATTTGTCAATTTTTATACATATAGCATTAAGGCCAGGTTCCTTCAAACTATTTTCAAAAAACAACCGACAGGCCAATAAGTTTTGGCAGAATGAAATCTGACGGGGAATCTATTAACATTAAAAAAACAATGTGACTTTGTTTTAGAGAAATAGGGCAGAACAAGGTCTGCCGGGACAGCTAGTAAATATATAGACAGCGGATTTAGGGGCTTTTTTTTTTATTAAAATTTGATTTCATTTCCACCTCCAGGACCTGGCAGCCTTGCAGGAAGGCAGCGAGAGCCGCGACAGCACCAGCATCAACGTCGGCCTGGACTACATCAAGAACCCTGATGCTGATGATGTGGTAATGTTTTGACAGTCTACTAACATTTATTAAGAGCAATGCTTATAATCGTCGCCTGTTCTCATCATCCGTGCGGGGTACTTATGTGTTTCTAGTCACCCCGAATGTGATATAACGTTAAGATATATTAAGGGAAAGTAGGGGCAAGAAGTATGTTTTTTTACACTGGCTCGACATAGTAACTACAGAGTACCTGATGGTAAGTACAGTGTAGTCCAAAAACGAAAGCAACTATCAAAGGATGAAAATCCATTGATAGTCTATATCGTCATGTCGGCCCACATATACCACGACTGAAGGTCTCTAGGTATATGAGCCACTGGATATACACAAGCTGATCCCGAAACACGAAAAGCCGAAACTGGTCACTATGACGGGCTTTACACCCATGTACTGTGGTCGCGATCCATACGGGCACCGACGCCCTACCACCGCGCTGCTGCTCGTTTAGTACCACCCAGGAGTCACGTGTAGGGAAACTAGGGTAAAGCCTACGGACGCGAGCAGCTACGACTCCCAAAAACTCGTACTCGTGGGTGTACTGTTACACCCACGCTATGGTGTTATCCTGAGATTTATAGACGCAGCTTTAAGTTTGCTGCGACTTGGCAAGTCTGAAGCAAGAAACTGGGCAAGACAGTACGTTCCGGGCTAGCATCGAGTCCACACTTAAGTTCATCACAAGTTCCATTGGATGCGGTGTAGCGACAATATTATGCAGTAGCACCAACGCCTGTTCAACAGTCTCAGAGCCGAGCGGACGACGCGGGGCCGCCTCGCAAACGATTGCCTCGCTCGGTGCGCTGGAGCAGTGCTACCGAGGCTTTTATGCGGACGCTACCCTCTAACGAATTTAATTATTCCGTCTCATATACTATTGTGTACTATCCTGTAAAGAAGTCTGTAATAATTTTTAGCGTGGTAGGTATGCAGGAAGTATATAGTAAACCTACCGTAGGCTAAAGCGCAGGACAGCGTGTAAAGATGAGATGATGAAAAATGAAATGAAGAAGTCCAGACAGCAAGTTGATAGACGTTTAATGAAGCACAGTACAAAGTCCAGAAGGAATAATGAAGCACAAGTATGATAGTTCAAGTAGAAATAAAGTTCACGACACACTAATATAAATAACAAACACAAAAATAACAATGCGGGCGAAAACTATAAATAGCGAGCGAGTGGTGCGTGGAGGTGCGTCGAATGAGATATCGAGACTGTTTGCCGGGTGCGCGGGCGCTCGCGTCGTAAGCACATGTACAATCGCCCTCCGCGCGCGCCCGGTATCCCGCGGCTCTCAACCTTACCACTCACCACATACGATTCCAAAGCATGACACAGTACGAAAGGAAAGAAGTTGAAAGATAGTAGGCTACAAATTGAAATAAGTGACAATTATATTGGTAGTGTGTTTATTCATATGTGCTCACCCGCATCACCCATAGCGGCATCAATTCCGAAGGATATATCCGTATAATGTTTGCCTGCGTTTGCCTGCAGCCGCTGGAGCCGATCCACATCCTAATGGTGGGCGTGCGCGACGGCGGCGAGTGCGACGACAGCGCCACCTCGCGGCGCTTCGGCAACTTCTGCCGCGCGCACCGCCACGAGCTGCACCAGAAGCGCATCCGCAGGATCACCTTCATGCTGCTCATCAAGTACGTACGGCCCCCTTTTCTGGTAACCCGAGGGAAAGTCTACATTACGACCATCAAAGCCGCTGTGAGGGCAACGACCCCGTGTATCAAACACCTGACTAAACCCCCGGGGTCTTTCTCAAATCATTCTACCCGGGCCTGTGAATCTTTATTTTTCTTCGTATTTGTAATATAAGGCTTTGTTTCTTATTTCATGGTTTTAGGTCAACGGGAAGTACCCTATAGGTTTAATTACCTATAGCAAAAACTATAAAAAATACGACAAAAGATGTGCTTTGTTTGCATTGACTTTAGATGTAGAAAAGTGTGATTATTTCAGAAATACAATGGATCGCAGACTTGAGTATTTGGTATTAATATTATTATTCTTTGATTCCACCAGCCCCATTCCACCACAAAACCACTAGACATCGTGTCGGATACCATCCGTATGTGGTGGATGTTCCTTATATCCGCACGAGAAGATTTGCTTCTACATTCATCATGCGAACAGCTAAGGAGTGGAATATGCTACCAGCGGCGATATTTCCGCGATCTTATGACCTGGGAGTCTTTAAAAGAAGAGTGAATAGGCATTTGTTGGGCGGAAGCGGTTCATCATCGGACTCATCTTCACCTTCCACCAGGTGTCATTGAGGTCAAGCGTTCGCCTATAAGTTATATATAAAAAAAAACTTGATACGTTTTTCCTTTTGTTGTACGGAACCCTAAAAACCCTCACGTCGTTTAATATGGCTTCTTGTTGTCCCCCGGCAGACGTCAGTTCCCCAAGTTCTTCACGTATCGTGCCCGCAACGACTTCGCCGAGGACACGATCTACCGGCACCTGGAGCCGGCGTCCGCTTTCCAGCTCGAGTTGTACCGCATGCGTAGCTACGAGCTCGAGGCGCTGCCGACCAGCAACCAGAAGATGCACCTCTACTTGGGCAAGGCCAAGGTCAGTCAGGGAACATCATTATAGGAACATCACGGCTGCAAAAGGGAGGATACCGGCTCAAATCCTGTGGTGAATACTTATGCACACTGGCGGGGATAATGGCTCTTGTAATTAATTTTCCACAGTTCCGCCGCGCCGCGCCCATTGATAGGATTTTTGAGAGTTTAAATGTAAAAAAGGATTTTGTGCAGGCCACTCAGGGCTGCACTGGGTTTTTCGACTTAGTGGATTGTATATTTGTAGGTGCTGGTAGGTTATTTTCGGGCCCTAATAAATGCACACGACCATTATTTACTTCTTCACCCACCTTTTAAGCGAACAAAGCTCGGAGTCAACAGTGGTTTATGTAGAATGTCTCGGGCCTACAATCTTCTTGGAGATTCGGTTGATTTGTTCGCGGACTCCATGCCGGGATTCAGGAGAAAGGTCTTCGGGTTGTTGAGAGATGCACAAACGAATAATCTTGACATCAATTGACATCAATTCCCATTCATATGACATGATATAGTATAGTATGATGTGATAAGATATAATATAATGTAATATAATATAGTGTGATATAATATAGTATAGTATGATTTAGTATAATACAGTATAATTAAACAGGCCACTCTGACGTACGTTGTGGATGCCTTAATAGGAACTGTACTTTTTTTATTGTAACTTTATGTATGTATTGTGTGAATTATGTATTGTACCGGGCCACTGGCAACCCTGTAAAAGTAAATAAAAAAAAAAATAAAATAAATTATAAAATATACATATACAGGGTTATAGGTAACTAACGCACGGCCTCTTAAGGGTGGCTTTGATTTATCTAGACTGACAACTTTTGTTGTACGACTTTTGCCAAAACCTAATACATCGTTAGATTTTTTTTTTTTTTAGTTTTAGTGTGAATATCTAGTCATCGTTAGCTCTATATTCCAACTTTCATTCGATCTGGCGTAGGTATCCAATCAGCTGGTGCTATGCAGTCGTGGGCAAAGTTACGTTGCTACGCAGCGTTAAGGATCGTGTAGCAGAAAGTTTATTAACCCTATACCTTGTTTATTTTACAAAGTCGCTTATAACAATTATTTGAACGTAAATTTCCATATTTAGTTAAATAGTGAAAATAAATGTTTATTGATTGACGTACTAATACACTATTAAAACAAACTAGAATCAAAATAAAACATTAAATAATTGTTTCACAAACAAAACCAACCTATTATTTGTCTGCCATAGGGAACATCGTAAAATGAACAAGGTAAAGGCCTCTACGTAAGTTAATGTTTCAAAGGTTGTACAATCTGTACATATTTATACACTGAATCTACAATCCCTTCATACTTATCCAGGCTTAGGACTGGCTACACTAAAAAATAAAAAAGTAAATAGAAAAACACGAACATTGATACGTAATCAAACAATTCATCGCACCAAAAGAGGCGCGCGGTCTGTTTGAAGATAGATAATTGCAAACTATTTTTTAATGTAGGCGTATTTAAAAAGTGGAATCACTCTATTTACAATAATTAAACTATTTACAAAAATACTCACAAATCTATTTACTCGGTGTCAACACATTCGGAAATAGTCTCGCGGACTCACGGCAAGCTTCAGACAGATTGTCACCGCACCGAGCATAAACACGCACCCTTTCGGTATATTCAATGTTAGTGTATCGATTTGACATTGTGATTTATGAAACGAACTCGTCACTGGGACAACTAACACATGCTGGGCGCACACGCAAGCAAATTTGCGACTGACATGACCCGTGTTACACAGTAGTCAAGCACATGTCGCAACGCCCGCTCACCGCGCCGCAGACCCCTTTCTTCGTTAGTAGCGACACAAGACGCCGCGCACTACGTAAGTCTGTCTTCGGTCGCCTTTGTCAGCGTGGCGCGATCGTCGCCTTACGAAGAGTTAAAAAGTTCAGAACTGTTAATCTGATTTTTATTTTTTTTGTATGGGAAAAAAAGTAATTGAATTAGAAAAAGTCGTACAACAAAAGTTGTCTGTCTTGATAAATCAAAGCCACCCTTAAGAGGCTGTGCGTTAGTTACCTATAACCCTGTATAATTCCGCTTACTTTGTCGCCGTGGTAGTTCTGCCTGCCTGGTTCCAGTAGCAGCTTCCAGGGCAGCGAATCCTGTAAACTGCCGTGCGCCCGAAGAAAACATTCACAAGTCCGTGGAATGTGAGGCCGACTCCGTGCTAAATATAATTGTCTCACATGCACAATTCCTCTAAAGCACAAGGACAACAATAAACTGGTCCGTAGCCGTGGTCAAAGAAATAATAGATCTTCCGGTAAAAATCCGATGCACAAGCGATGGCGGCTTCCGAACGACTATGTCGTCGCTTGCCACCGAATAACGCCCTCTAGCGGTAGGCTTGCAGAAACATATACTATAATGGCGTGTACAGACTTACTGATTTACATGATTATTTTAAAAAAAAGGCTTGTGAATGTTAGCTAATATCATATTGAAATATGACTGGATGCAGAGCCGTGATCATTATTGTCTATGAAACATGCGATCGATTGTCTAATGAAAGTCTAAAGCTGAGATTTATAGAGGCTATTTCGAGTTTCCTTAGCAAATTTCTCAAAATATAAATTCGTTTTGACAAAAAACCGAATATGTAATAGGAACTTGAGTATAGCCATAGTATTCGCAGAGCTAAGTTCATTGACATTCACCGAGTGATATATATTGTAATGTTTTTATAAAGTCTAAGCAACCTTAAAGCTGCGTCTATAATTCTCAACCTAAGTTTTGACCCCATATTTCATGATCGAGTGAACGCATAGAAAATGTATGCAAAAGGTTTAGATCGAGGCAACTATAGTAAAGTTTGAGGTGCACACAAAAAATTCGTCACGCTATATCTCTTTCGTGGTGAGCAGAGATAAATTAGTGTTTGTATCCACTTTGCGCTTACATCATCAAAATACAATACAAAAAAAAATCAAAACCAGATGTTTTTCTATAATAGTAAATATTGTTGTAACCAGGTGAAGAAGGGCCAAGAGGTGACCGACTACAGGTTCTTCATCAGGTCGATCATCAGGCACCAGGACCTGATCACAAAGGAGGCCAGTTTCGAGTACCTGCAGAACGAAGGCGAGAGGTGAGGCTTGCGAAAGGTTAGAAGACTCGCTTGGCGCAGTGGTCGTGCTTTGGGGTTTCAGCGCGGCGAGTTTTAAGTTAGGTTCCCACGATGTATGTGTGTTTGTATGTCCTTGGCAGTTTGATGTTTTGTTTCTTGTTCTTGGCACAATAGAGAGTATTCTCGGAGTTACATTCTATAATTCTACCAGACTCAATTCATCATAAGACCACTAGAAGCCGTGTCGGATACCATCTGCATGTGATGGATGTTCCTTATATCCGCATGAAAAGATTCGCTTCTACATTCGTCATGCGAACAGCTAAGGAGAGGAATATGCTTGCAGCGAGCATATTTCCACGATCTTGTGACTTAGGAGCCTTTAAGAGAAGAGTGAATAGGAATTTGTTGGGCGGACACGGTACCTCATCGAAATCATCTTCATCTTCCACCAGGTATGATTGAGGTCAAGCGTTCGCGTATAAATTAATTTAAAAAAAATGAATACCAGGTGTGATTGAGGTCAAGTGTCTGCCTAGAAATAATTATTTTTAAAAAACTACCGCAAGTATTTTCGCGGTTCCATATAGGATGCAGTTGGTAAACACCATAACTCATTCGACAGGGTGCTTCTCGAAGCAATGGACGAGCTGGAGGTCGCGTTCTCCCACCCCCTCGCCAAGAGGACGGACTGCAACCACATATTCTTGAACTTCGGGCCCACCGTCATCATGGACCCGGCTAAGGTACATATTCTGCCTTCCAATGTTTCAGGCATATTTGTGTAACGTAAAATTCTCGTACAAGCGACTAAGTGTCACTATAGATATACATAAAATAATGTTCCAAATTCTTTCGTCGTTTCTTCTTGAGGTAGTCGCTTTCAAAACGCTAGTAGATCACCGTTAGGTTCGTTTTTCCCTGGCTGGCTGTCCAAGTCGAGGTCCGTACTCATAGGAGTGACCTTGCGTTGCCACACAGCGCAAAAATAGCTGGCTGAGCACCTTCAGTAGTTGTGACAGCATATCGCGGTCACCAAAGAAAACACGTCGAAAAAAAAAAACATAAAGGCGTGTGTCGACCAAATGCAGTAAATATTTTTCATTCTTTTTTTTTTTTTGATAGCCCGGGGGAAATCCTAACGGACCTCAGGGAGCGGTGAGGGCTGCCCCCCGGTGTGTCGGATTTGCACCGACTAAAACCCCCGGGGTGTTCCTTCTTCCCGTCTGACCGGGGCCAGAGGAACAGCGTCATCCTCTTCTCCGACCCTCGGCAACGTCTGGCCTAATATTTTTCATTCCGATTATCTTCTCTATATATATAAAATTCTCGTGTCACAATGTTAGTAACCTTACTCCTTCGAAACGGCTTTACCGTTTTTTACCAAATTTTATATGCATATTCAGTAGGTCTGAGAATCGGCTACTATCTATTTTTCATACCGCTAAGTGATAAGAGTTGTTCCCCCTTAACAGTTTTTTTTTTTAATTTTTGGACAAATTTTTTTGTTTTTATTTTTCTATAATGTGGCATAAAAAATACATACAACCCTAAATTTTTGCCCTTTTATCACCAACCCCTATTGTTTAATAGCCATTTTAGTAATTTAATAATTTTTCATCCCGCTCGATAACCGATCAATTGTCACCTAGAAATAACTTATATGGCAAAACAACGTTTGCCGGGTCGGCCAGTTAACTATATAAACATTATTTACTGTCACTTCATACAATTGTGTAAATACATATCAAATTTCGGTAAACCACATTCCAGAACCAAAGGCCTAACTAAATTTGTAGGTTAAATATTTTATTGATTTATTCGCTATCAGTGAATGGCACTTACAAATGTATTACATTCAACTCAATTTCACATGTGCCTATTACATAATTAATATTTAAAAGTTAACAAAAAAAAAATTCGAACATATTACTGGTGTGTATGTGTCTTGTGTGTGGCAATGTGAGTGTATGTATTTCTGTGTGCATGCTATGTTAAATTAGTGCAGTATGGCGAGTCTGGAAGAATCTCGATCCACAGGCCCGGGTGGAGCGATTAGAAGGACACCCCGGAGGTTTTCAGTCAGTAGGAGTCTGATGCCCGTTTTCAGAGCTTTTTCAGAATTTTAAGAGCCACTTAAGACATTTTAGGTGGCCCTTAGTGATCATTTTGTTTTCACCGACGTTTAGGTGACACCTAATCGCTTAGGTATCCCTTATAAGTTACGGGATCAATTGTTCATTCTTTAACTAACCCCTAACAAAGTGACGTTTAAAATGGAAGGAGTATTAGGTGATTTTATAGATAATATTGATAGTATTGAAACTTTAGATTTATTAACCAGTCGTAGTTTTTTATCTAGACCGCGAAAACATCGCAAAAGACCAGACTTCTTTAGTAAATATGACGACAAAGATTTTTTTACAAGATACAGATTAACCAAAAACAGTGCTCTCTTTTTATTAGAAAAAATTGAACATATATTAACTGGTAAGTAATTTGGTAATATAATTATAGCTACATATATGAATAACGAATACATTATGTTAAACTTTTAACACTTTTTTTCTGTTATATTTTATTTTGTACTAAGTGCCTGTTATTAATATTAATTTCACCCTTACAGAAATAAATCAGTGCCAACCATGAAACAATTAATGTATGCTCTTAGATTTTATGCCACAGGGAGTCATTTACAGACAATAGCTGATATAGGAGGCATCAGTGGCAGTAATGCCAAACTCGGTAAAACAAAATCCCCCAAAAAATATTTTATTTTACATATATACTTATATATAATTTTTTGATTTCTAATAGAACCTAAATTATAATAATACATTCATTATAAAATAGTTTTTTAAAAGAATTTATAGATTATTAAAGACTTATTATTCATAAAACAATTGTACAACGAAATGTAAAACGTTGATTTAAATGTACTTATCATAATAATCAACAGTATGGCGTAATGGGTATAAAATCAGGCATATCTCTATTTAAAACAACAAATCTTACCACTAAGAACTCACTAACCAAAAAAGCCTAAATTTAATGATATAAGCCTTAAGTTGGTATTACTGGTTGTAGTCACTTTTCACTTTGACAGTTTATACTTCGTAATTCGGAACGAAGCTTTTTTTTCATGTCAAAGAATAGATGTTCACAGCCACTAAATAACACACAAATCATATGTATATTTGCAAGATTACAAAACTCAATAAAATACGCAATTTTAATTATTATATTATAATAGTAGGTAGAAAGATATCATTAAATTTTCGTTGAAAAAATGAAACGATATAAATACGGTTTTGGTCATCACTATAAATTAGGGATTCCTTATTAAGGTGTCACTTAGCGTGGTGAAAACGAATTTAAGATAAGAGCGGTATTTAGGGAATACTCAGGGACTCCTAGTTAGGGAATGATTAAGGAGTCGTTGGTGAAAACGGGCATGACACACCAGGGTCGCTGCCCTCACAGCGTCCCTGATGCTCCTAGGCAAGATTTTCTCCTAGGTCACCAAAAAAAAGTGCGGTATGGCGTCCGGGCAGTAGAGTTGAGGGGGTCTGCTGCTCGGAGGAGAGGGAGGGGGTGCGCAGTGTCCGGCGCGCTGGACGGAAATACTTTGAGGAGTGGACTCGCAATTACTGAATGGGAAGAGCCTAACACTGGCTCAACGGCACTTTTAGGAGAATGGTACATCGAGCGGCGGCTTACAATGGTAATGATGATGATTTCAGATCGAAGAGTCCGTACTGGGGATGGTGATGAGGTACGGCCCCCGGCTGTGGAAACTGCGCGTACTGCAGGCGGAGATACGATTTACCCTCAGAATAGGTGAGACGGCACAAAACACTTTTTTCTAGATTAGAAGTCACTCTATTATCTGTTGACTAACCTTTAGTCAGTATCGCGTCCCATTACAGGACACGGTTAAAACTCCTTATTAGGTAAATTCATCTATACTAATATTATAAAGCTGAAGAGTTTGTTTGTTTGTTTGAACGCGCTAATCTCAGGAACTACTGCTTCGAATCGAAAAAATATTTTTGTGTTAAATAGACTATTTATCGAGGAAGGCTTTAGGCTATATAACATCACGATGCAACTATTAGGAGCGAAGAAATAATGGAAAATGTGAAAAAAACGGGGAAAATTATTCATCCTTGAGGGCTTCCATTGCGTGCGCTGCGAAAACGGTTCAAGATGCCAAAAATATATGTATGAAAGAATTATTCCTCTTGAAATGATCTAAAAAAATGTCCGCGACAGTATATGTCTATATTTTAAGATTAACTCACTAGAACCGTTTTTATGGTAATCAAATTTGATCGAAATTGATGCATTATTTGTTAAGAGTTGTATCAACGTAATAATATCCCTTTAAACAATTATTATTTTCTTATAAAAAATAAATCTTCCCCACTTTGTGAACGCTGCAAGGTGGTTGATGACATTTATCATCTCCTTTGGGAATATGGTGGCAACGAATAATTTAGGAGAAGACTTCTCTCTCAGGACTGGCGAAGTGTCGGAGAAATTAACATCATATTGGGAGAGCCGACGTCGGTTAATGCTAAAAGAATTTACAGACTTATACAGTTGTCACTTCGCCAGAAGTGAGTTTAAATAATATGACATACCTTACGAGGCTGGCATAGTCATCAAGAATGCACTAAAGCCTTATTAATATATTTGATTAAAAAAAAAACGTAATAATATTAACCTTTATCCAAATAAATGTGTTGTTGATTAAGAGTATTTAATTGTGAACAAAATTGTCTTTGACATCACTTAATTTCAATGAACATCTTAGAAGACATTACAATTCTAAAATAAATAACTAACTAAAATGCCCAAAATAACTATTGCACGCGGACGAAGTCGCGGACACAGCTAGTATTAAATATTTCTTATAGAACAGTTGCAATGCGATACAAAGTCAAGTGTAGTGTAAGAAATTACATAAAGAAATATAATTTATTGATAAAACTAATTGGAGCTATACAACATTCCAATTAGCTTTAGAGAAAATTAGGTTTTTCTAAACCTAGGTTTCAAAAGTTAACGCTCAAACCTATGTATGTGCAAAGTTCTCTAATGGGACGAGAGGTTAACTGATTCCGATAATCCTTACAAATAAGGACAAGATTACAAGGCGAGCTCTTCTTACACTTAGCTGATTTTTCCATTTATATTAAGGAATTCAAAAAAGTCTCAGTATATACTGTTTCCAGACAGGGTTTTATTACTGTATATAAAACGGTTTAACGAAAGATTCGATTGAAAGAGACATATAACAAAGTTAGTGACATTTACATCTTTCACTGCTCCCTGCCAGGATGTCGGTCGGATTTGCACGCGTCTGGATCCTCTTGAGTATCACGGGATTAACTGATGTATGTTTTAAATACGGGCTGATTTTATAGACGAGGGGGATATTTCAGAATACAATAATTTCTCCTTTCTTATAACTAATAAAAATGTAAATAACAATATTCCCTAACAAATCATAAACAAACATTGATGAACAAATGAGAATTGATCCGTAAAAAGTTTGGACACCGCAGCGCGTGTGGCGCGCGATTGAATGGCATCTAGATAAAATTCCTTTTACGTGATTTTAGGTAAGCAGGTAACTGACTCGCTTCCCTTTAGTACTTTACCCTGGCTTAGGAGAGACAAAATACCTACTTAATGATTAAGTGTTATTTATTCTATCATGTGTGTCATTGCCCCTTAATATGTTGACTATAATTTACTTTGTTATAATGGAAATATTAATATATCACTATTCCTATATATTTGGAATTAGAATCGAATGCTGAATGCCCTCCTTGAATATCTCCCTCGTCTATAAAATCAGCCTGTATACTTGTGTTGTGTATAGATAAATATACCTCTAAGGAACACACACACTGTACGGTACTTCGATAGCTCCGTAAGTGGCACGGGCTGCCTAAAGAGTCTCACTTACCGCGACCACCAGTTCGCCAACTCCTCAGGGGCTCCTGCTTCTCCTCCAGGACACTGGTGTCTTTGAGGATCTTCCAAGCACACTTGTACACTTTGGAATCGGATTATTGTTAAGTTTATAAATATTTGTATGTTTTATGTCGTTATTCGGCGAATCGGTTCGAGCGAGAGCAAAACTCAATTGACAACCCGTACGGTGTTGCCAGAGCATAATCGAAAGTTACCCGCACACAAATTAGAATACGGCACACACTGTCTTAGAAACCATGTATATGTTTTTTTTTTTAATTTTCTTGTTTTTCGTTGGTGTATTAAATAAAATAAATAAATATATGTCGATTCGCAGGGCCCGGCTCGCCCACGAAGACGGTCCGCCTGTGCCTGGCGAACGGCTCCGGCTACTCTCTCGACGTGTTCACATACGAGGAGGTGTCCGACCCGAGGACTGGCGTGGTGAGCTCGACTGTCCATCTCCCCGCGACTGCGTTAACGGCGTGCGATATAAATGAGGCTTTTTTTAAGTGAAAGTAATTCAAACAGGCGGACGGCCCACCTGATAGTGACGCTGACCTAGAAGAGAGATTTTCACATATCATTTCATGTCCTACAAACAGTCGTTGTAATCGCTGATATAATAATAAACAGTATTGACAGCCTGGCGTGGATTATTTATATGCTCATACGCTTAACAATTACCACTTGCTTTGGTTTAATTTATCGACGACACGATGTCGATACTTTTATTGACTAGGTAACATCACTAGCCAGTTCATAAACTCTGCACTTAACTCGAGAGATAACTATACATATATTTTATTTTAGTCTGTATGTATGTTACAGATAATGTTCCAATCGTTCGGACCTAAGCAGGGTCCGATGCACGGGCTGCCGATATCGACTCCCTACGTCACCAAGGACTATTTGCAACAGAAGAGGTTCACGGTGAGTACATTATAGCACGTACGACGACAAGTCAAGAACTCACACTTTTGTTGCATGTTACGAGCGTTTATTAACCACGTAAGTGGCTCATTTCGTCAAATAAAATGAGCACTTCCAGCCCCCGTTCTATCCATTCAAACGCAATGAATGATACACGGACTCCTGAACATATATTTATACGTATATTATACTCAATATTCATTGACTAGCTGTCCCGGCTAGGGATGTAACGGAGGCAGTTTTATCGGAACCGAAGTCGGAGTTTTTAAATTTGATTTATCGGAGTCGGAACCGAAGTCGGAGTCGGAGGCAATGTCAGTAATCAAAAATGATGGCAGAAGAAAGTAGTTCTATTAAGTGACAAATAAAAACATTATTCAGTAACCCTTTTTAATTAGAGAGTAATAATAAATGTACACATCCACAGACAATGAAAAGAAAAATTGCTGTGTTTCCTATTAACATTTTCTCATAAACAGTGAACAAATTAAATCAAATTTGCTCCAGGGTTGTTCTTTCGTTAATTTCTATTTTATTTTATTTAATGTTAATGTAAAATAAAAAAAAAATTTAGTAATAAATTTAAATGTACATTTACTTTTAAATTTAATAATATATTTATAATCTATTTTTTTTTAATTTCTTCAATTTAAGTAGCATTGATTGTTTTATTAATTTATACTATGTTTCAACAACATATAAAATGAAGTCAAATTAATTGACTACAACAGTGGTGGTGAACTCAGATTAATTATTCCGATTAAAAAGTTTCGGAACCGAAGGTGTAATAACAATCGAAAGTTCCGACTTATCGGAGTCGGAGTCGAAGCTCCGTAACATCCCGGTTGTACACAATTAAATTTATGCGAATATATTCGTCTTAGGAGTTTTCTAATGCGTATGCTGATGACGTATATATCTGTCATAGCCATTTAAGAGGTTAATAAGGACGGGTGAGGGTACATGGTTTCTTCGTCCCAAATTGTGAAACATGTTCGCTGGAGGTATATTTCACTCCTTAACCGTTTGCATGATGAATGTAGAAGCAAATCTCTTCGTGCGGATATAAGAAACACACCACATACCAGTGACGTGCATAGGGCATTTGGACAGGGTAGGCAGATTCACTTAATTAATATGAATATTATATAATGATAATAAATATTATATTTTATTTTATTTTACATAATAGGGTGCCCAACATGGGTAACATTAGACAAGAAAACAAAAGGATCGTGGTACTTAAATAGAACATATAAATGCCCCCACATTTATAGGGCACCACAGCAGGCACAGTGATTAATATATAAAGTTAGTTTACATTAAGGAATAATAATAAAATTCCAAAAAAAGAAAAAACATATACATACATAGACACAACACAAAAGGACAATATTGTAGAATGTATAAATAACAACTTTAAACGAAACTGTGACTGATTCCAAGTAACACAAAAAGTAACACAAAAAAAAAATGACACTTTCTACACGCTGTTCTAAATTTTGAAAGAGAAACAGTCAGGTCCAAGTCACCGAGTCGCGAGAGTGCGTATTATATTACTTTCATATAGGGAAGATAGATGACATGAAAACAGAATAGATTTAATATAAGGGGTCCTTTTTTTGTTTAAGTTAAAGCAATTTATTCCAAACTTATTTATCGTAAGGGCATGCAATGCTTTCATGCATCTATAGAATGATCGCTACTGCCACATACTTATGGACACGGCGTCTGGTAGTTTTCTGGTGGAATGAATCTAGTGGAATTAGAGAATGTAGCCTTAGGGTACAAGCTAGCTATGTCTGTGGTTTCAGGCGACGTCTCAAGGCACCACGTACGTGTACGACATGCCGGACATGTTCAGGCAGGTCGTCGAGAGGCGATGGAGGGAGTGCATAGAGGAGGGCTCCGTTGATGGTGAGTCCTCTAGCGCTTATTACTCAACAATATTCTTTCAAGGGTCAGTGCGTTTATATACAACGGAATAACAGTACACTTTGGGAGTCGAAGCTGCTCGCGTCCGTAGGCTTTACCCTAGTTTCCCTACACGTGACTCCTGGGTGGTGCTGAACGAGCAGCAGCGAGGTGGTAGGGCGTCGGTGCCCGTCTGGATCGCGACCGCAGTGCATGGGTGTAAAGCCCGTCATAGTGACCAGTTTCGGCTTGTCGCGTTTCGGGATCAGCTTGTGTATATCCAGTAGCTCATATACCTAGAGCTTTCAATCGTGGTATATGTGGGTCGACATGACGATGTAGACTGGCAATGGATTTTCATCCTTTGATAGTCGCTTTCGTTTTTGGACTACACTGTGCTTACCATCAGGTACTCTGTAGTCACTATGTCGAGCCAGTGTAAAAAAAAAAACACTGGCGCAAGAAGAAAAAGACCTTGCCGGGTCAGACAGTTATTTACTGAAACGGCGTACGCTTACGTAAAAACGGTTCAGCTAATTTGAATGCGGTTTTCACTAATGTGTTGCGGAATATTCCATTTAACATTTGATGAGTAGTGTTGTATGTAATAAATAAATTCGACTTTATCGCTACCGATAAACTACACGAGCTCAACACTATTTTTGTTAGACATCACTAGCTCAAAGTTCACTCAGAATGTTATTGTATTAATAAATGGCTACCAATGTAATATAAATTATCTTTGTTTTGTGATATCAAGTAGGTAAACAAAACTTGTCTATTGTACTTTTACCTTAATGTGTTTGGGTTAACTCCGCTTTGGAATTGCCGTTGCTAATTTCGTTCCTTTGTCAAGTGTCTCTAAAGCGTAAGAATTTTTTAACAGGAACGCTATAGTGAATCTTTCACGGTGCCCAATTGTTATCTGTAAACAATTGCTAATAAGTAATGCCGCCAACGCACCTGCGTGCAGACTGTCTTAGTTAGACCGGAGCATGTGAAAAAAGAAACTGCAAGACAATACGCTCCGGGCTAACAACGTGTCCACACTGAACATCATCAAAGTCGCGGCAACCGTCAGGAGTGACGTATTGGACAACTCTAAAAACATAGCCGTGCTAAAAGTCCGCGTGCGGTGGAAAAGATAACAGGATGAGGGTAGATTTATAAATTAATTAATATTGTCGCGACCAGGGTATAATGCAAATGCAGTGTTTTTTTTTACATAGCGAATGTGGATTATTGAATGATGACGTGAATAAAATAATTTTATTTCATTTACAGGTCCCCCGCCGGACATGGTGATGTCGTGTGTAGAGCTGGTGATAGAGCCGGACGGAGAGCGGAGGCTGGTGGAAGTAACCAGGCTTCCGGGACAGAACAACGTGTGTATACTGGCTTTATGTTTATTATAATAACTAGCTGTCCCGGCAGACCTTGTTCTGCCTTATTTCTCTAAAACAAAGTTACATTGTTTTTTTATGTTAATAGCTGCCCCGTCAGATTTCATTCTGCCTAAAGTTATTGGCCTGTCGCATTCAACTAAAATTTAAAACTATAAATTTTCATATGTATATGTATATATTGTTACCTAATAAATAAATCATCAAAAAATATTAATTTATTTTCCTTTTATATTTGTATGGGGTCGTCAATAACCTCGCAATCATAAATTTGGTCGTGAATGACAAAAGTTTAAGAAACCCTGGCCTAAGGGAACAGACAGCAGAAGCGACTTCAGTATATACTATGTAAAGATTTAAATTTTTTCAAATGATCCGGTAAACAGATTGATCAAAAACTGTCACTCGGGTGATAAACGTACAATAGCAGTTTCCATTTTTCGTATGAATTGGTTTGTGTGTTTGTAACCAGGTGGGCATGGTGGCGTGGCGGCTGACGCTGCACACGCCGGAGTGCCCCGACGGCAGGGACATCATACTGATCGCGAACGACCTCACCTACTACATGGGCTCGTTCGGACCCCAGGAGGACTGGGTTTATTACAAGGCCTCACAGTACGCGAGGGAACTGAAAATACCCAGGGTGAGTCTGCACTCAGTTCTTCGTTTTTACCCTCTACCTCTTAATTTTTTTTAATACCAAAAATGTTTTTTTAGCTTATATATCTTTTTGTGTATTTTTTATTATATATTGCTGTATGTTTCCCTGAAAATGTGAAAAATAAATAAATAAAACTTGGCGCAGAAATGCGACTTGTTTGCGTTGAAGGCAATAATTAAAATAATTTTACGTGTTTTTCTATTTTACATTTTTTTATTATATTTGACAACTATTGTCTTCTAAATTTAAAAATTAAAATTGTATTATATAGAGCTATTAATGTATCTCTGGTCACTCTGTAAGGGACATAGCGTGACGATATATTATTATTTTTATTATTATCATACTGGGATATTAAATATACTGACTTAAAATCTAATAGATACCAGAACAAGGGTCTCAAAATCCAGATTGGACCAAATTTTAATTCAAAAATGTCAAAGTTTAACGAGATAAGGTATTATTACGGTGGTATGGGATGCACGCCACTGACAGAATCGGAATGTCACCTTAAACTGTCCGCGACCCGCCCTAAACTCATAGATGGGCAAAATGTAATCAGATTAATGAAAAACGATTACATTACACGTTTTCCATCATTAATATGACTGCATATTGCTCATCTATGTGTTAACCACTATAAAATCCTCAATTGTACATACATTTATGACTCCTTAAAGTTTTGAATTGATATAATCATGATCACAGAGCAACAATATTAAAATGACGACTACATTTTGTAATCGTTAATCATTATTTATTTATTTATTTATTTATTTATTTATTCAACGGTAACTACACAGCATATTATAAGATTATGTACCAAAAATAGGAAACAAAAAATAAAAAATCTAGAATGCCAATAACGTAGTACACATATTAAATTTTGGTAAATGTTTGGGTCGCTCCCCGCATCATATAGTGAGTGTTGTGTGCGTGATTTGTGAGTGTTGTGTGAGTGCATTTGTGTGCGTGTGTGCGCTCATATCGGTGTTGTATGAGATTCATCTAACTGCAGTCCAGAAATAATTGTCTTAATGACCTGATTACGGCTTAAGTAAAACATATCAATCTCTTTAAAATATTTATTGTACTGAGCGCAACATATATAGATGACCGAGTTTTGGGCATAACAGTGATTTGATTAATCAGATTAAATTTCGCCCACCTCTGCCTCAGCTGTACATAAGCGTGAACTCGGGCGCGCGCATCGGCGTCGCGGAGGAAGTGAAGGCGGAGTTCAACGTGGCGTGGCTGGACGCCGAGAGGCCGGACCGCGGGTTCCGCTACCTGTACCTGACGCCCGAGGCGTACTCGCGGCTCGGCCCGCTCGGCTCCGTCAAGGCGCGGCTCATCGAGGACGAGGGCGAGTCGCGCTACAGGATCACGGACATCATTGGTAACGTTACGCACTGAGCCTGACATTTGTATACGCTACTAGCTGATCCGGCAAACGTTGTTTTGCTATATAAGGTTTTGTGATATCTTCTAAGATGTTCATTGAAATTAAGTGATGTCAAAGACAATTTTGTTCACAATTAAATACTCTTAATCAACAACACATTTATTTGGATAAAGATTAATATTATTACGTTGATACAACTCTTAACAAATAATGCATTAATTTTGACCAAATTTGTTTACCATAAAAACGGTTCTTTTGACATAATCTTAAAAGATAGACATACACTGTCTCGGACATTTTTTTAGATCATTTCAAGAGGGTTAATTCTTTCTTACATATATTATTGGTATATTGAACCGTTTCTGCAGCGCACGCAATGGAAGCCCTCAAGGATGAATCATTTTCCCCGTTTCTTTCATATTTTCCATTATTTCTTCGCTCCTAATAATTGCATCGTGATGTTATATAGCCTAAAGCTTTCCTCGATAAATGTTCTATTCAACTCAAAAAGAATTTTTCAATTCGAACCAGTAAATCCTGAGATTAGCGCGTTCCAACAAACAAACAAACAAACTCTTCAGCTTTATAATATTAGTATAGATTTACACTTTGCTTAGCAAAGGTTATGACAAAAAATTTGTATATGTCGAAGGGTGAAAGGCTATAAAAGCTAGAAATGCATTGAGGGCTGCTTCAAGGGCAGCGAACCCGGTGTGTCAGACTTCTACTGACTAAAAACTCCTGGAGTGTCCTTCCAATCACTCTACCCGGGCCTGGGGATCCAGATTAGTGATGAAAATGCCCGGGAATTTTCCCAAAGTGCCCAAAACTTCCGAGAACATTTCGTAAATTCCCGGGAATGTTCCCAAGGAAGTTTTGGGCACTTTGGGAAAATTCCCGGGCATTTTCATCACTAATCCAGATTCTTTCAGACGCCCAGGGAGCTAACGGCCTGTTTAGGCTTCCTCTCTGGGAAGGGTGGGTGTATAGAGCCCTCAAAACCTTTCTCACGAGTGGCGCGCCGGACACTGTACTCCGTCTCCTTCTCATCCGGGCAGCAGGCTCCCTGAAGTCTACTACCCGATTTATCTCCCTCCCCTCCTAACACCAGTTGACTTTTAGGCGGTACGAAGTTAACCGGGTCAGTTAATTATTAATAAAAATGAACAATACATGGCAGTTAAACTACAGTCTCACAAAACTAAACATTGCATTGTTTGTGAGGCAAAAACTTGAGAATCACAGTATATCAAAAATTCCCAATGCCATAAAAAAAAATAGATAAACAATTACAAAGCAGCACATTAAAGTCAGCTGACACCCAAACTAGGACTACCTGTGTCTTGGATGTCAGCACATTTCACACAATATGCTACATACAGATTATATCCGCTGCGTAGCTCCAATCTTAACTCAAAACAATACAACAATAATATTACATACACTATACAATAGACTATACAACCAAAGTAAATAATAATTTCACAAGAATGTTAATTTTAAAGCTGAAATACATCTATTCCCGCAACAGTTCCTCAGTATCATTATATTCCAGAGTCGACAACCAGGCCCTCAGCTTCATCTTACATTTGTAATTAGATAAGTTCAAGATATTTAATTCATTATAAACCTTATTGTAAATCCTTGAACCAAGAATCCAAAATTGCAATATAAAGGTTTTATGATTTTTGTAAAATTCAATATTGGCTACCCTTCGACATACCACCCCGAGGGTCCTATGCACATCAACAATGTGTCCGCAGGCAAGGAGGACGGCCTCGGCGTCGAGTGCCTTCGCGACGCCGGCCTCATCGCCGGGGAGACGGCCCAGGCTTACGAGGAAGTAGTCACGATATCGGTGGTCACCTGCCGTGCCATCGGCATCGGCTCCTACGTCGTCAGGTCAGTGCATGCTCTATCTTTCTGTTCTCACCATCTAGATCATCTGTAACCTTCACCCACACAGTGTTGAGTGAGGATCTCTTGTATTCCACTTCGCTCTAGGCGGTCGCGAGCTTCGTCCTGCCGGTTTCTCTCGGCCACTTACGCCAGGTCATCAGGATATCTGGCTGGCTGCAGCGGCGTGCAGCTCATAGAAGCATTAACATATATTATCTTGCTATACTTGGATAATTTGGATTCTGAGACTCCTGTAGATATCCAAAACGTGTCTATTGTACTTTTATTTTAATGTATTTGGGTTTATTACGATTTAGAATTGCTTTTGTAATTGCGTTCCTTAATAAACAATTTCTAAAGTGTAAGACCTTTTTAAGAATAGCCATTCTTTCACGATGACTGATTGTTATGTATAAACAATTGCTGACTTTGCCGCCAACGCACCTGCGTGCAGATCGTTTTAGTTAGACCGAAGCATGTGAAAAGATGAACTGCAAAACAGTACGTTCCGGGCTAGCAACGTGTCCACACTGAATATCATCTGCCAATATATGTGTTAAATGTTCAAATATAACAAAATTGTTACTTTATCCAGGCTGTGCCCCCATATTTCTACGTTCGTGACTCTAATTCAAATCGTACCTTATAAGTCTTGATTCCCTTGCGAAAACGGATAAAACGATAAAAAAAAAACGTCATAAACAGGCGTATCTTTTGATACCGTTGACTTGAAGAGTATAATTTTTCAGAGCCACAAGGGACCGCAAACCTGTGTATTCGATATTAATTTCATCTTGATAACCCCACGCGTTTTTAAAAAATATATATATATATCGACAGAGAGACAGACGAACAACGAAACGATCCTACAAGTGTATCTTTTTCCTTTTTTGAAGAATAGAAATAAAAAAAAGATTGTTGCAACTTTCTAAAGGTACTCGATGGGTTGTGGCCAGAGATGGGCAAAATGTAATCTGATTAATGATTAACGATTAAAAAATGTAGGCGTAATTTTAATTTTCTTGCTCTGTTATTATGATTAAATCCATTTAAAACATTAAGAAATCATAAATGTGTAAGCAATCTGGGATTCTGTAGTGTTTAAAACATAAATGAGCAAAATGCAGTCATATAAATGGTAAAAAACGTAAAATGTAATCGTAATCAATGTTATTATTCTGATTACATTTTGTCCATCTATGGTTGTAGCAGTAACGATCCACCCGGCTTGCGGTATACCACACTGTACGCAGTAGCGTTCATTCCATAGATGCATGCAAGCATTGCATGCCCTTTTGATAAATAAGTCTGGAATAAATTGCTTAAAGTTTACCAAAAAAAGGAACCATTTATATTCACGCCGTCTGTCTTCCTATGAAATCAAATTGTTTATGCGAATTGTGTCTGCCCTGTGCAAATACCTTATTCACGTCACTGACTGTAAGCAAACGCAAAAGCGTTCGATGTAGGCCGCACTTTCGTGAGCTTACTCCGTCGTGGAACATCGGACACCTTTATACATACAGAGAGGGGCATCACAACCAGGGTGGGTCGCAACCGTCGAAAACCGACGGTGTGATGAAACCGCGTTTGTGGAGGATTTTCCACCACAATATGGGAATGAGACAACGATTATGATATGGCTAACAATCCTAGCCCCGATGGTGTGACTCTCGCGTACAATGCGTTGCACTAACCTGGCCGACGGCACTCTCGCGGTTCCAGCTGGTCAGCTCCCGCGGCAGGCGGTTTCTTCCTGCTGCGCTCTTCGGGATCAGCGCAACGGATGTAGACTTGGTGGTGATGAGGAAAGTCCGATAACACTTGCCGGCCGGCTAAACGTTTGAACACCACACTGTGCGATTTGTATTCCGACAAATGCTGTTGTATACGGTGTCGCGCGCTCGCACGATGCACCTGAATCTTCCTCCCGAATCTATTTTTTATTGCGTATGAATTAGCAACTGCTTGCTCCGGTTACGATTTTCGAGTGTCAGTTTTGACAAGTTGTGCACGCATCGCGCCATTCATAAGATGGCGCTCGCGACACATTTCGAGAGCCAATCATGTTAGGCCAAACGCGTGAATAAAATTTTACGGTTACGAAACAGACGGTTACCTTAAAATTGTGCAATGTAATGCCCACCACAGGCTCGGTCACCGCGTGATCCAAGTGGAGAGCTCGTACATAATCCTGACCGGGTACGCGGCGCTGAACAAGGTGCTCGGGCGCGCGGTCTACTCCAGCAACAACCAGCTCGGCGGCGTGCAGATCATGCACAACAACGGGGTCTCGCATGCGGTCGCGCCCTCGGACCTGGAGGCGGTGCGCACCGCGGTCCGGTGGCTCTCCTACGTGCCCAAGGTATTCCTTTTTTGTTAGCTCGGTGGTAATCCCTTCGGCCGTCAGGGGAGTGGTGAGGGCCAGTCCCCCGGTTTGTCGGACTTACACCGACTAAAACCACCGGGGTGCCAACACTCCTCTCTTCGCCTTTGCCGGGCCTGGGTATCGCTATACTTCCTACGGATGCCCAACCAATCACATATCTAAAGGGAGAAAAAAAAACGCAATGTGAAATAAGTTTTTTATGCTGTTTCGACAAAGTAACTGTATTTTTTTTATCCTGTCCTGGCATAGTGCCTGATGGTAAGAATGGTACAATTCAAACACGCCAACGACCACCAACGGCAAAAGATAACATCGTCGGCCGTAGCGATCATGCCGGCCTGCACAGTGATCTCTTCACGCTTCGCTCAAAGGACACTATATCATAGGACGCTAGGAATACTCTCGTCGGAAGACCATTCCGCAGCTCAACGACACGGCAAAAGAAGGAGAACTTCTTAGTCCTAGCCGGGATGTGAGATACCGTATAGCTGTGACACCGCAAACCTGCGCACGTGGTTCTATTCAGGAAGGGAAAGGGCGGAACAAGGTTGAACAACTCTTCAGAACACTAGCCATGATACAGACGGTAGAAAACGCTCAGTGAGGCAATATCTCTGCGCAACTGAAGCGGTTCAAGATGCTTAGTCACGTCAGGATCATTCGCAATGCGGACAGCGCTCCGCTGCAACCTATCCAGGGCGTCGAGTAAGTACTGAGCAGAATCGTCCCAGAGATGCGAACAGTATTCCATGCAAGGCCTAACCTGAGCCTTATATAATAAACAACGTGGTTTTTGGGAGTCGAAGCTGTTCGCGTCCGTACGCTTTACCCTAGTTTCCCTTCACGTGACTCCTGGGTGGTGCTAAACGAGCGGCAGCGAGGTTGTAGGGCTCGGTGCCCGTCTGGATCGCGACCACAGTATATGGGTGTAAAGCCCGTCATAGTGACCAGTTTCGGCATCAGCTTGTGTATATCCAGTAGCTCATATACCTAGAGACCTTCAGTCGTGGTATACGAGGGCCGACATGACGGTGTAGACTATCAATGGATTTTCATCCTTTGATAGTCGCTTTCGTTTTTGGACTACACTGTACTTACCATCAGGTACTCTGCAGTCACAATGTCGAGCCAGTGTAAAAAAAAAATATCGCGCTGTAAGGTTGCAGGGGCCGAGTCGCCACCGCCAAATACTGGGACATAGGCTTAGAGACGTGAATAATTCCCCAGGACAAAATGAGTATGGTGCCGATAATGCGCTGCGCGGACCCAGTGGACAGGCCCGTGGAGTGGGTGCCGCCGCGCGCAGCGCACGACCCCAGGCTGATGCTCGCCGGGGACGGCCAGCGGGCGGGCTTCTTCGACTCGGGCTCCTTCGACGAGGTCATGCGGCCCTGGGCGCAGACCGTCATCACAGGTACTAGATAATCACAGGTACAAGCAGTGACGTGCATAGAGTATTTGCACAGGGCAGGCAGAATTCGTGACCCTGAGAAAATCATACTTCTAAAGTCAATTCAATCAAAAGATATGCCGTTTTTGCCGTCTTCGCAAAGGGAATGAAATCCTTTAGGGTACTTCCCGTTGATCTAGAAACATGGAATTTATCAAAAAACGAGGGGCATACTCGTATATCAAAGTATAGGAAAAATGGTTTTTGTTTTTGCGACTGTTAATGTTTTTGGAGTAGGTAAAAAGATCGCAACGTATATTGATGTATGTATGTGGATGTCCATACGCCAACAGTAAAGTTTGTTTCTAAATCTGGTTTATCATTCCGTTAGAGCAATGTACAGTACTTTCATTGTTTTTTGTACGGAGCCCTCGATGCGCGAGTTGAAATTTGGTCGTTTTTTTTAGTTTTATATCGTTAAATTTATGAATACATATATGTAATGATCCTTCAAAAATAAAATAAAAATACAATAATCATACGTAAAATAAGACAATAAACAATTTAAATATAAAACTATTCAAAATCCGTAATATTAGCTTTAAATGTTGTTTTGTAATGATCCTTCAATATTTTTAATAAAAAACTAGCTTCATTGAGTTGCTCTGTAGAGAGAGATTTATTATTTAAACAAACTTATTTTACAATTTTAACAAAATATTAACAAATACGCTTAATTATAAACTTACCAGTAGAGAGAAACAACATTCAAAGCTAATATTACGGATTTTGAATAGTTTTATATTTAAATTGTTTATTGTCTTATTTTACGTAACCTCCAAACGTCCTGTCATTGAATCAATGTCGCCAACAGCTCCATAAAGTCAAGCGAGTTCGGATACGTCCACAGATCATATTTATTACGCGGTAAATAAAAACTTTATTTAAAGGAATTGTCACACGCTTCGTTTACACATATATATATATATATATATATATATAAGGTTAAACAATCTTCAACGGCAAAAGAAAACAAACTCTTTTGTTGCTCTGAAAAAACAAAGAAACGACAATTATGTTTCTTTCTTTATTTTCACCGGGCGTTAACGGAACGCTTTATACCTTAATCCAAAATACCACGGCCGAGTCTCTGTCACCTGTCAAAACAACGTTCCACAGTTTTTAGGAAGCTGTAGTGGCACAGACTCCGACACACAAAGCCGCGCGAAGAGTTCGTTCAAAAATCCTAAAGGAATTATGTTTCCTTTACATATATATATATATATCGCGTTATTATCGATTTTATTAAGAGGTAACGATATAATAATTCAGGTCGCGCCCGCCTCGGTGGCATACCGGTGGGCGTGGTGGCCGTGGAGACGAGGACAGTGGAGCTGACGCTGCCCGCGGACCCGGCCAACCTGGACTCGGAGGCGAAGACCCTGCAGCAAGCCGGGCAGGTGCGCTTGTTTCACAGACTTCATGCACCACCGAAATGCGTGCAGTATTTAAAGAAAATGTTTATTGAGGCAAAGGAAACAACACACAACAAACATCTTCTTAATATATATAAATCTCTTGTCACGATGTTTGTCCGCGATGGACTCCTAAACTACTAAACCGATTTTAATGAAATTTACACACCACGTAAAGTTTGATCTAATTTAAAAGATAGGATAGTTTTCATCTCAATTCATAGTCCCAATATTATTTTATTGCAAATTATTTGTTTATTATTTAGCAGTCATAATTTACAGTTAGCTCCAACCGATTCTAAAAGATGGCGCTATCCGTTGACTGGATTGAGTAATTATTCAAAAACCAGTCACAGCAAAGCGTGGCTGGTCTGCTATAATTTATATGGCAGAACAACGTTTGCCGAGTCAGCTAGTATTTATATAAAAACAACAATCAAAGAATAATACATAACATCACATCATGTATCCTGTGTGCTGCTACCCATCTCAAAGAGCACTCGGCTATTTGATATGCATATCCTATATTCTGAGGGGGGAGGGGGGTATGGGGGCAGACTAGTACATCGCCCGGCGTAGCTCCTTCGTCTACGCAACTATCGTAAAAAGGGATACAAAATTTTTCTTTACGTATTAGTGTATAGATATCATATTCTTTTAAAATGTACACTAATTAAAATGGTTTCATTAAAGGTGTGGTTCCCGGACTCGGCGTACAAGACGGCTCAGGCGATCAACGATTTCTCAAGGGAGAACCTGCCCATCATTATATTCGCCAACTGGCGTGGCTTCAGCGGCGGACAGAAAGGTACACTTCGACCAAGGCTATGATATTCTCCGCACACTCATCAACGTAAATCTTACATTTAAAGTTCTTAAAAAATCATTATGTCGGCGAACTGTCCAATGCAATGAAAATCTATGTAGGTAGAATGTAGGTCGATAGATGGCGCTGTAACAAGTGGAAACAAAACTTTTTCCTCAATGTTATTATTATTGCCAAAGTACGAACAATTGCGAATAGATGGAAAGAAAGAAAACGTTTTATTAACAGCAGCCATATAACCATATAACAAACATTGAACAATAGAACACACATAAAAGACCAAAAACATAAAAAAGAGAAACCAACCAAACAATATAAAAAAAAGGCTTAGGCCGCCGCCAATAAGGGCCCTGTCTCAGCTTGTGCTACAGAGCACTGGACTCTGCAGCGCTGGTACTCTGACAGGCCCTTGCGGTCGACACAGCCACTTCACCGGAACAGCTCCACATATACAAACTCAATTAAGTATTATAGTTATACAAATAATGCCCAGTTATACAAATAATGCAAAGGTGGCGCGCCAGCTCTAACTAACCTCGGGCTAGGCGATTTTAGGGTTTTTTTTTGGCGATTTTAATGTTCTTTCTACCCGGTGCGTTTACGCTCTGAGGCGCAGTTCCACTTCAACGCAACCTTGATTTTCTTTCGACGTTTCTTCTCAAGGATTCAAAACGCTATTAGATCACCGTTAGGTTTCGTATTTTGAATGGTGGCCCAAGTCGAGGTCCGTACCCACAAGGGTGCCCTTGCGTTGCCACCCAACCCATAAGTTTGCTGGCTGAGCACCTAAGTGTTCTTCTCGCCCGGTTTACTTGTGAAGGCCTTTTGCGGGACAATCAACGCGCGTCATTTAGAAAAAAAAAAACTTCGGCTTGTCGCGTTTCGGGATCAGCTTGTGTATATCCAGTGGCTCATATACCTGGAGACCTTCAGTCGCGGTATATGCGGGCCGACATGACGACGGAGACTGTCAATGGATTTTTATATTTGGTGGTCGCTTTCGTTTTAGGACTACGCTGTACTTACCATCAGGTGAACCGTACACACTTTGTCCAGCCATTGTAAAAAAAATAATTTGAGTTATCAGCCTGTTTGTAAAGTAAAGTTAAAAAAAGGGTTTTTTTGTTCAAAGATGACCATAGCCGAAACCTTCAGTGGGGTACTAATAAAAGCATTTTAACAAAATGTAACGTTTACATTGTCTGTAGATATGTACGAGCAAATACTGAAGTTCGGCGCGGAGATAGTGCGAGCGCTGCGGGCGGCGACCGCCCCCGTGCTGGTGTACATACCGCCCGGCGCCGAGCTGCGGGGCGGCGCCTGGGCCGTGGTCGACCCCAGTGTCAACAGCCTGCGCATGGAGATGTACGCCGACCCCGAGGCCCGGTATGACAACCTGCCAACCAACCAGCCTGTCGACTGTTGCACTGTACTAGATAGTTGGTGAATGGCTTCATTGTATTTCACAGTTAGTTCATAGCTGCGCTGTACTTGAGAGTTGAGGAATAGCATTCCTGTACTTGACAGTTAATAACTGCGCTGTACTTGACAGTTGAGGAATAGCTTTCCTGTACTTGACAGTTAGTCAATAACTGCGCTGTACTTTATAACTGGTTAATAACTGCGCTGTACTTTATAGTTGGTTGATGTACTTGATGGTTGGAAAATGAATGCATTATACTCGATGTTTGGAAAATGATTGCACTGTACTTGGTAGTTCGTAAACAACTGCGCTGTACTTGGTAGTTGGAAAATAACTGCACTATACTCGATAATTGGGAAATGTTTGCACTGTACTTGGTAGTTCGTAAATAACTGCGCTTTACTTGGTAGTTGGTGGATGACTACACTGTACTTGATTGTAATCGGTTAATGACTGCACTCTACTTCACAGTTGGTAATTAACTGTACTCATTTTCATAGTAAGTGATTGATTGACTTTGTTGTATTTAGTAGTAAACGAATGATTACACTGTTGTAATTAATGGTTCGTGTATGTGCAGCATTCAACTGCTGCTCCATTCTACACACCGCCTTAATTGTTAATCGATTGTTGCCGTAACAGAGGCGGCGTGCTGGAAGCAGAAGGCATAGTAGAAGTTAAATTCAAGCAAAGGGATATCCTGAAGACCATGCACCGGCTAGATCCGGAACTGTTGAGACTAGGAGCCAGAATTACAGGTAAATGTTACTGTATTTAAACTGTTATTATAAAGTGAAAAGTTGTTTTGGCGTATTGGGCACTTTGAGATGGGGAGGAGTGCTTCAATCGCGGCATGACACCCTAGGCTGTGCGCGGGAATGTGAACGAGGTGGGTGGCGGTCGCTGCTCGACGTGGACTTAGATCGCAACGGGTACACGCACTCGGGGCCAGTGCCGTGTACACTGTTCCAAAGAAACTACTTAACACTCTTCTTAAGTAGTTAACAATTACTGAACTAATCGATAACTAGTGGTATAAATTAGATTGAATAAAAATATTATAATGACTTTAGAAGTAATAAAAAAACCTACTCCAGTAGTAAATGTAGTAAATATTTTCTTTTTACAGAACTTAAGGAGCAGATCAAGGATTTATCGAAGAATTTCGACAGACGAGGGTCCATCGACGACGTCCTTGTCAAAACGGACGCCGGTAGACAAGGTGAGTGTCCTGTGGGCTTAGACAAAATAATATTCGACCAGTGATAAAGCTAGTAGAAACATGCTAAATTATATTGTAAAAAGGAACAACATTTGAATAAAAGAATAATATGTCGGGGTACCATCGATTATTACGAGCAATATCCGCCATCGGGCATGCCCCCGTTATTCGTACTCTATTATATAAAGTTTGCGCGTACTGCTCCAAGGTATCATTTGCTCGGCAACAATAACTCTGTGCACGTGTTGCGGAGTAGTCGTTTGCAGTGTTAATTTTCATCAACCCTGAGGGTCGATGAGGATTTGCCACCGGGTTCTAATAAAATGCCTTCGCATTGATATGCTTAAAAGTACAGATTTAATTTTTTCATATATACTTCTGGTTTACTGCAGATTATTTCAAAATAACTGCGTTGCAGGAACTAAACTCTGTAAAATAAAGAGACGTGGTCCTTATCGTTATAATATTCTCATGTTATTTTTTTGTTTTTGTTTTTTACTTTTCATTCTTTTTATTTATTTATTTTTTTATTGTTATCACCACCCGGTTTTATGGTTGCCAATGATTAAATATTTATTTTCTAATCTTCATTTTTTTATAATAACAATATAAAACAAGATACATTAATTATTATAATTATCAAATATTCGCGAAACATTTTTCTTTTATCTCAAAAATTCTTAATCGTAAGATAAATAGAATAATAAAAGTATGTACTATTCCGAATTTCAATGTATAATATAATTATTTTTTAGGGTATATGAGATGACTTGTTGGCAACTCTAACTTTGGTTAGTGGGCGGGGCCATGCGTCTAGTTGGCCATGACATTACGAATTTCGTGCTCACAGCGCCATCTAGACATATTAATAATCTCAATGTTCATAATGTTACAGCGGAAAGTAAGGTGCGCGAGCTCGAAGCAGATCTAACGGCTGCAGAGAAGACCGTGAAGACTAGAGAGAAGGAATTAGCTCCAATATACCACGAAGTAGGATTTTTTTTTATTATTAGGGTTCCATACCTCAAAATAAAAAATAACCTTTATAGGATCATTTCCTTGTCCGTCTGTCAGTCAAGGTCATTTTTTACTTGGAAATGCGAAGTATCAAGTTGAAATTAAAATAAACAAATCTTTGATCCTTTATAGGTTTAAAAAAATCATGCTTTTAAGTCAACATAAAATAATATGTCTGTTTATGCCGTTTTTGCAAGGAAATGTTGCAGAAACCTATATAATATTTTCTATTGATATACTACATATAACAGACTTATTGGGGACGACCTCTCGCTGCCGGCGCTAGTGCAAGCCATGGTCCGCATCGAAGAAATATGGCTTTTATTTATGGCATGGGTTTTTATTGCTGCATTAAAATCCGTTAAGTAGTTCAAAAGGTCTTTTTTTTTACTTGGGGAAAATCCTCGTGGGACCGTCTTGGTCGCACGGGGGGGTTGCACGAAACCGAGGTGTGTCGGACTTGTACCGACTAAAAACCCCAAGATGACTTCTTCTGCGCATTGACGGGGACCGCGGGACCTGTAATCGATTCGCCGCAGCCCCGTCGCGCCGCGCCCGCTGGGCACAAACTCGGAGGAAGATATCTTCCCCGACACTGCTCATTGTATTTAGGCCGAGCACGTCACAATGCTCTGGCTACTTCTCGAGGGTCGCTAACCAGTCGTTCAGGGCCCCCACCCTGAGCGGCCGCGACCCCAAAGGCATCAGCCAACCGGTCGTGAATCGACCGATCGGCTGGTAGTTCAAAAGGTCTAAGCGAACAGACCGCGGACTTGACTTTATTTAATACTATTTAAAGATAATAGTTATTAAAAGTGTGCATAGTTGTGACTTTCTGTTTAACTTTTATATCAGATCGCTGTTCAGTTCGCGGAACTCCACGACACGGCGGAAAGGATGTTAGAGAAAGGCTGTTTGTTTGTAAGTATTATAGTGTCTTAGTATAGTCGAAACACGTGGAGCCAGTTTCGGCTTGTCGCGTTTCGGGATCAGCTTGTGTATATCCAGTAACTTATATCCCTAGAGACCTTCAGTCGCGGTATATGTGGGCCGACATGACGACGGAGACTACCAATGGATTTTCATCCTTTGATAGTCGCTTTCGTTTTTGGACTACACTGTACTTACCATCAGGTACTCTGTAGTCACTATGTCGAGCCAGTGTAAAAAAAAACCTAACTTTCACAGTTTACTCTCGTGAACACTACAGAATTTACATACAAGTTTGTATGGTGAATTACGCGACACCAGATGTGGTGACTACGAAACGCCTGGAGACTTTGTACTAACCTTGGCGCGGGCGCGCGAACTGTTTACTCCAGGCGGTGCCACTACAGCGTTGAGAGATGAAATCCGGTCTACTGTATGTTTATTCGTAGTAAAACACGTCAATACAAAATGTATAAAGTATTCAATAGTCTAAGTATACACTGAAAAAGTGGAATGAATTTGGACAAATAAGGACCACAAAATGAGTGGCATACTGAATTTCTAAATATACAATGAGAAAGTGACATGAGTTGGCTTAAAGAAGGATCACAAACTGTGTGACGTACTGAATTTTATAAGTACGTAAAAAAAAATTAAATGAGTTATAACAAAGAAATTTCGCAAAATGATTGAGGCACAAAGTTGTAGAAGTAAAGTGTACAATTATCAAATTGAGTTTAGATAAAATATTATAAGACCACAAAATGAGTAAGGTACTAAAGTGTAGAAATAAGGAACTAAAATGTAGAAATGAGGTACTAAAGTGTAGAAATAGGCAGAGATGGGCCAAATGTAATCTGATTAATAAAGAACGATTACAAAATGTAGTCGTAATTTTAATTTTCTTGCTCTGTAATCATGATTAAATCCATTTAAAACATTAAGAAATCATAAATGTGTATACAATCTGGGATTTTGTAGTGTTTAAAACATAAACGGGCAAAATATAGTCATATTAATGGTAAAAAACGTAAAATGTAATCGTTAATCAGTATCTTTAATCTGATTACATTTTGCCCATCTATGGAAATGGGGTACTAAAATGTAGAAATGAGGTACTAAAGTGTAGAAATAGGGTACTAAAGTGTAGAAATGAGGTACTAAAGTGTAGAAGTGAGGTATATGAATATTTATTGTTAAGGAATCATGTAATACATGTTTCCCCTTTTATGTGTTTTAGGACATAATACCGTGGCGCGATTCCCGGCGTATATTGTACTGGCGGCTGCGGCGGCTGTTGCGGCAGAACGAGCAGGAGCGGCGCGTGCAGGCGGCCGGGCGGTCCGCGCCCGCCAGCCACGGGCCCGCCGCCGCCACGCTGCGCCGCTGGTTCACGGAGGACCGGGGCGAGACGCAGGTACGTGCAGGCGCAGGTGCAGGCGGCACCGCTTGTGTACTAGGGTCACTGTTCTATGATTATTACACAGAGTGTAATTAATATCCTTTTTTGGTAACCCAGGGGAAACCCGCTATGGGCCGTCAGGGGAGTGGTGAGGGTCACCCCCCCCCCCCCCCCCGGGGTGTCGGACTCTCACCGACTAAAACCCCCGGGGTGCAACGCTAATCACAGGGTACGCCGGACTACAGGAATGTGACTAATAGTCAGAAGGCCTCGCCTCGCTGATAAGGGAGTGGGAGAAGAGTAACACCTCCCCCTATAGCCAAATGGTGTAATAAATATCCTGTCCGACTTGAAAGCAGCATATTTATGTCACGATGACAAAACCAATATACATCAGATAATTATTAATGAAATTAAAAAGTTATTCTCATCTAAAAATGGAGGAATTTAATTATCTTAAATGCTATCTAAGTTCAGATTACTCCCAAAACTACGTGTAATCAAGTAATTTGACTGATAAAGGATTTTTGAGATCTTCGGACGTAATCATATTTAATCGTAATACAATACCACGATACTACGTATCACGATACTAGTGCGATCGTTTGCTTTCCTTTTTCCTTTGTTCACCAGCTACACACGCTCCCAGTATTGTCATGTATGTTTTCTCGTTTAATCAATTGTTATATTCATGTTTTTTTCTCCATGACTTAAAAGTAAAACGTAAATATAATCTAATATCTATACTTAGTAATGTCTGCACGGGTTGGACAGGGTTTTTATTACATACCGTATAACGCATCACTAGTGCGGTGAATGTAAGATGGCCTCCCTTACGCACTAGCCTTTAGCGAATCAACACCGCCTTACTATTTAACTCAATTTATTTATTTAGCTTGATTATTTCAATATTTAATTGTCATAGCCCATTCTAGTAATCGCCCTACCATCTTGTACTTGTAAAATTTTGTGTAATTAAATATCAAGCTCAACTAGGTCACACCCCCAGTATGTAGAAGGTATAACTAATTTTGTACTACTCAGATTTGTAGCATTTTCTTTCCATATTATGAAATGAAATGAAAATGAAATGAAATGTGTAGCGTGCACTCTGCCGGACCACTCTCGCGGACGGCGCAATGGTTAGTACGGATCGCTTGCGCACCGTCCGCGGTGGACGGTAGGAGGGAGATTGTGTGTCGTCGCTCGATCGGCCGCGCGCCTTGCACGCTCTCTTGATTATTGCTTATTTTTATAGTTCATTCTAAGTTTTGGACAATAAATGTCTTTGGTGATAAACTTATGGTGTTTTGACTGCCTTTAAACGTTATAAATGTATTCATTTCGCCATAACTTACAAAAACTAAGAATTTAAAAACAGTATATAGAAACAAAAGAAAATATAAAAACATACAAACATGGCGAAAATGGGCCCTCCAGCAGCTTAAAGCCACAGGAGTAGTGTGCAGCGCTGGTTTTCGTGAAGGGCCCCGCCAACGAAAATACGAAAATAAACTTAAAATAGAGCCGAAATAGAATGTAAAAGTGCATAATTTATTTAGATCCTTTGTTCTCTTTCTCATATTAGACTCAGCATGGAAATAGAAGCGTTTGATATTCATCGAGACATTTGTGTGTACAGTCCCATCAGTGGGAGCACGACAACGAAGCGGTCTGCCTGTGGCTGGAGGCGCAGGCCGCCGACGACAACTCGGTGCTGGAGCGGAACCTGCGCGCCATCAGGCAGGACGCCGTGCTGCAGGCTGTCAACGATCTAGTTCTCGTATGTATAATGCACGTCGCTGCATATATATATATATATATATGACGGGATACCGCCTGTCAGGGCGCCACGTGCACTGTCTTCATTACCCATTGTAGAAGGTAACGCGACGATCTCTGAGATGCGTCCGATCGTTGCGACCGTCCAAATAGGAATGCCTTCGAAAATGACTAATCCCGACCAAATCTCCTTAATTCACTGTTGCCAATTTTATAATTCAATTTTGTACCAAATCGAATCGTTGATTACAATTGCAACGCCATCTCTGATTCCATCCAGGCACTAAACCTGACGTTTCAATTAATAACAATTTAGACGCTCTCCCTCCGACATATATATAGTACTAGCTGATCCGGCAAACGTTGTTTTGCTATATAAGTTTTTGTAATATCTTCTAAGACGTTCATTGAAATTAAGTGATGTCAAAGACAATTTTATTCACAATTAAATACTCTTAATCAACAACACATTTATTTGGATAAAGATTAATATTATTACGTTGATACATCTCTTAACAAATAATGCATTAATTTCGACCAAATTTGATTGCCATAAAAACGGTTCTAGTGAGTTAATCTTAAAAGATAGACATATACTATCGCGGACATTTTTTTAGATCATTTTAAGAGGAGTAACTCTGTCATACATATATTTTTGGTATCTTAAACCGGTTTTCGCAGCGCACGCAATGGAAGCACTCAAGGATGAATAATTTTCCCCGTTTTTTTCACATTTTCCATTATTTCTTCGCTCCTAATAGGTGCATCGTGATGTTATATAGCCTAAAGCCTTCCTCGATAAATAGTCTATTCAACACAAAAAGAATTTTTCAATTCTAACCAGTAGCTCCAGAGATTAGCGCGTTCAAACAAACAAACAAACAAACAAACTCTTCAGCTTTATAATATTAGTATAGATATGTAGAGGCAAGTGCGTCTACCCGTAATTTAGTATACTGCTACCGTGGCTGAAATGTATCGTAGCTAAAACGTTTCGTGAAGGAAATCTACTATAGATGAAATATATTGTAGAATAGCTGACCCGATTAACTTCAATCCACCATGAATGCCGTTACTTACAATTAATAATAACTACTAACACAAATCAGAGCACATAAATTATTTTAGAGCTACTATATATACCGCCGAACAGAAAAAAAATGTGTAAATACATTTAATGTTTAACAATAACTCACGAAAACATATTATAAACACAAACTATATACGTCAGGAAGATTTAATGACTATGTCAATAACAACTGACAGATGAGTTGCGTTTCATTTTACTCAACATATTTCTTCTGATAAATGATCAACGTGTTTTTTAAACTAACTTATCTTTTTTATTTATTTATAAACCGATTGAAATAAAGTTAACACTATATGCTAAAGGCAGATTTTCATATTGCCGATTCAGAGGTTAGAGGGCACAAACGCGTACAGATCAATTAACGAATCTCATACATTTTTATTAACCTACATCGCGCAAGTGAAGTTTTTCTGGCCACTCGCATATATACACGGAGTTGCAACTCATAGGATCTACGGAACGTCGTAGAGGTGGCTGCGAAACTAATTAATGACATGTATTGACGAAACATACCCTGTATGGTAAATACCGTAAATGCAATAATATATCATAGACGAAATGTACCAAATTTTTTTTTGCTAACCCGGGGATGGGGGGAAATCTCTAACGAACCTCAGGGGGCGATGAGGGCCGCTCCCCGGTGTGTCAGACGTGCACCGACTAAAACCCCCGGGTTGTTCCTTCTCCCGACTGCCGAGTGCCAAGGGCAAGGCTGAGCCATCTTCCTCGGCACCCGGCGATGTCCAGCCGTCTGCAGGCCCCGCCTTCTTGGCAGAGGATGGCTTAATAGTCGCCACCCCCTAGATGAAATGTACCATAGATGGAACTTACCGCTAATAACACGTAGATACTATAGATGAAATGTAACTTAGTTGTTGAAACACACTCATTTCATAAAATTGCTGTTATAATTTCAAACTCGTATGCTGAGGCTAGTTTATAAAAAGTAATGGTAACAGTAAACTTGACAGATGTTTTTATGGATACAGGCAATAATGAGTATTTTCTCACCCCGATACCAGTAGCGTTCAATCCATAGATGCATGCAAGCATTGCATGCCTTATGATAAATAAGTCTGGAATAAATTTATTAAAGTTAAATAAAAAAAGGGACCATTTATATTCATATCTATTCTATATTCACGCCGTCTATCTTTCCTATGAAAGCAATATAATATTTACTTTCATAATATAATATACAAATTAATTACGCGAATTCTGCCTGCCCTGTCCAAATAGCCTATGCACGTCACTGCCCAAAACGATATACTATTATAATAATAAAGATGTTTCATTACAGGAATTGACACCGTCACAGCGCGCAGAGTTCATCAGGAAACTGTCAGCATTAGAAATGGAGCATTGAGCGCGGTCGGACCTCGCTCAGGTGTATATAGTGAGGCGGGGCTCCGTGCCGCTGTGACTAGACTCGTCGTAAAGTGCCCTACACACGAACACATGACACATGACAACTGTACTTGCATGCGTAACGAACGTGTGCTATATAGGTGTGGTGTGCGTCTGTGTGCACATTATACATATAGTCGGGTGAAAGGATATTTGGTTTAAGCGACATTCTTAAACATAATAGGCCGTTTCAAAAAAAAAAAAATATTTTTCCTCGGAACCACGCTCAAAAGTTTCGTTTTAATGCCAAAATAGGCCTCTGAAAATATGAGCCCTTAATATTAATATTTAGGTTGTCCGCATCGCACTTTTCGATTTCCCATACAAATAACACAGGACAAAGGTTTTTTTTCTTTTCATTTCTATAGCTAATGAACGATATATTGTATTGCAATACCCAGTCATCATTTTTGTAGAGAATTTAACGCTCTACAATTTTTTTTTTGTTTGAAACGCCCTAATATATATATATTATATTACTATATCACCAAAAAATGTCGCTTAGATCAAAATGTCGCGAATTTGCGGAGTCACAGCTATACGATATCTCACATCCCGGCCAGGACTAAGAAGTTCTCTTGCTCTTTCTTTGGCCGTGTCGTTGGGCTGTGGAACGGTATTCCGGCGAGCGTGTTCCCACCATTTGTGCAGGCCGGCATGATCGCTGAGACTACCGGTGGGTTTTTTCTTACCTTTCGATAGTCGTTGGCGTTTTTTTGGACTACACCATGCTTACCATCAGGTGTAGTGCAGTCACTGTGCCGTGTCAATTTAAAAAAAATATCCTTTTACCCCTCGATATATGGAAATAGCATAATAGCAGATAATTAAAAAAAATTGTGCTTAATGAATGTCAGATTGTAAAATACATAACATGTGCTTGTAAATAAAATAAATACTCAAAGGGGTAAATTATTAGTATCCGGGCAAAGCCGGGTCGTGTGGGTTAGCCATGGAGCTTACCGACAGAAGCCGCTATTATAATAGCGGCTCCCCTCTTTATCATACTGAGGCGTCGTAAAAGCCTGCTAAGGCATACAGCATTCCACAAATATAGTGAATAAGGCAATGAAACTCTTTGCCTTGCAGTGGGACGAAACTGGCTAATAATAATGTCGAGTCACCACAGCTTATATAGAAATTTTAATATTGTATCAAATGTTAATTTATTATTAATATAATATAGTATATTAACTGGTAACTGGTTTTATACAGACGTTGCTTCGACCTGTGTATGCACTGTGTGAATCCTATTTTATATGATTCACAATATAGATGCGAGCTCAACTAATACTGGAAGAGTGCAAATCTCCGAAACTCTCCATTCTTTTAATTTTTATTTTGTTTGTACAAACTGTATTCAGACTAAAGTTTTTGTTAAATGAACAGTTATTGAATACTGTTTTCTTTCCAATGATCGACATGATTTTTAAAACTGGCATATTTTTTTTATTTATGAATCGATTGAAATAAAATTAACATTAATTGATTAAGGAAGCTTTCCACAATATATTAATGAAAACCGCATTTAAATCCATTAAGCCATTTCTAAGATTAGTGGTCACAAACGCGTGCAAACATGTGCATACTGACTGACGGTTCTAATACATTTTACTAACCTACATCGCACAAGTGAAATTTTTCTGGTCACTCGCATAGACAACGTAACTGGTAGCTAACGCCAAACCTCTTAAAGGTAACTTAGGTACATCAAGACTAACAACTTTTGTTCTATAACTTTTGCCAAAACTTAACACATCCTAAGATATATATTTTAGTTTTAGTGGGGGTTTCTATCATAGCTGTATGTTTAACGTGTTCCCGCCGGCATGTACCTTTAATGGTACATTGAGGACTGTTCCATCGGTCGGCGTGTACCATTTATGGTACACACATAATTGTCTCATCGGGCGGCGTGTACCATTAATGGTACAATGAAAGAGATCGATTTAATTTGGTTTTTTTGCTAATAAAAAGAAAAAAATTTGCAAATTAACGCAGGCATAGTCAGCAGAAGCACTTAATGAGAGATATGCGATTACGTGCAAACGGCGCCGCCCGATGAGACTAATTTGATTCTACAGAGCAGTCGGGAACGTGTTACAGTTCAGTCAGCTGATGCTACGAAATCATTTGCCACAGTTTCCATCGCGCCGCCTTTCAACGTGTTACAAGATCAGAACTGCAAAATAGATTTAATTATTTTTTATATGGGGGAAAAAAGATTGAATTAGAAAAAGTAAAACAAAAGCTATCAGTCTTGATATACCGAAGTCACCCTTAACACTTTGCCTTCCGCACGATTCGTAAATATTTTTTCGCTTGGCGCCGGCAGCGCTAATTCGGATCACTTGACTCGTCGCCGGCCGTTCTTGACATACCCGTTAATTGACGGGAGATTATAAATTGTTACGTTTTACTAATCTTATCGTTAGTTCTCATAAGGTCTCAACCCACTATTCACTCAAAGCACTAATTTGGGTTGTTGTGGATATTCCTGCGGTGCATCGCCATACACACGTATTCACAATAGTCACACAAAGGGTTATTGTTCTTTGAAAAGCCAAAAATCACATAAACAAAAGGGAGAATCCGTCAGCGTCAGCCCGTCTTGCGTTTTAACGAAAACTCTCTGTGTAAAATAGGGGTAGTTGTCATATTTTCTCAAGGTAGTCGCTTCTGAAACGCTGGTAGATCACCGTTAGGTTCGTTTTTCAACTGGCCGGCCGCCCAAGTCGAGGTCCGTACCCATAGGGGTGCCCTTGCGTAGCTGCCCAACCCATATCGTCGGGTGAAAGGCTATTTGGCTTAAGCGACATTTTTTTGTGATATAGTAATATATATATATTTGGAATCGGTAAAAAACGCTGATTCCAAATAAATATATATCACTATATCACCAAAAATGTCGCTTAAACCAAATAGCCTTTCACTCGACGATATATTTCGCTGGCTGAGCGCCCTCTGCGTTCGCCCACCAAGCTCGATTACGTTGTAAAGGCCTTTCCCAGGCCACCAACGTAGGACCTGCCGAAAAAATTCTTTTATGAACCCGGTATCGCGATCTACCAGTAGCGTTCATTCCAAAGATGCATGAAAACATTGCATGCCCTTACGATAAATAAGTCTGGAATACATTTGTTTAATTTGAATAAGAAAGGAACCCTTTATATTCATATCTATTATATTTTCACACCATCTATCTTCCCTATGAAAGTAATATAAAATTTATTATCATGATATAATATTCCATTAATTATATGAATCTGCCTACCTTGTTCAAATACCCCAAGCACGTCACTGCGATCTACCTACATATACGAGCGTGATGGTAGGGCGTCGGTGCCCGTCTGGATCGCGACCACAGTACATGGGTGTAAAGCCCGTCATAGTGACCAGTTTCGGCTTGTCGCGTTTCGGGATCCGCTTGTGTATATCCAGTAGCTCATATACCTAAAGACCTTCAGTCGCGGTATCTGTGGGCCGACATGACGATGTAGACTATCAATGGATTTTCATCTTTTGATAGTCGCTTTCGTTTTTGGACTACACTGTACTTACCATCAGGTACTCTGTAGGCACTATGTCGAGCCAGTGTAAAAAAAAACATATAAAACTAAGATAACGCCTGGACCAAACCTGTATACAAGTTCTTACATATATAGTATATACGGAATGTTGGAGGGGTGGCTGGAGAAGCAGATTTTATTACGAAAATTAACTTGATTGTTTATTAAAACTCATATTCGAATAAGGCCGTTTTCGTCTTTCTGTACACTTTTCATGTATTGAACGTGTGTAGGGCACTTTATAACGCTTAGTGTTATTATTTATTTTCTAACTGTAGTCACCGATTTTATATTAGTAATGGAGGATTAAACCAGGTTTAGTGGACTTTAATAATATGGGCTTGTAAATAACTTGACCTCACTGAGGTATGGAGAGGTCAAGCTGTGTCTCAATTTCTACTCAATCAATCAAGAATAAACGTGTACTAAGTGTAACCAGAGATGGGTAAAATGTAATCTTATTAATGATTAACGATTACAAAATGTAGTCATCAAAACAATAAGAAATCATAAATGTGTATGCAATCTGGGATTCTATAGTGTTTAAAACATAGATGAGCGAAATGCAGTCATATTAATGGTAAAAAACGCAAAATGTAATCAACCGTAATCATTTTTATTAATCTGATTACATTTTGCTCATCTATGGGTGTGACATAACGCGACGAGCCATATCAGGCAGATAAAAGAAACATTGAAATAAGCATTGCTTTGTTCAAGAACTTACTTAATTTTGTTACAATTAGTATATGTTTTAAGTAAGAAAACACAATAATTTTGATGGTGAAAATCTCATCATAATTTGTTTAGTAGTTTTATTAATATAATTCGTGTACAAATTCTTAATGATTACGTAATAGTTGGAAATATATATTTAAATATTAGAGAAAATGTATGTTTACAAATAAATAAAACTTGTTATTGTCGTTTATGGGTCTTATGCGCGAAGATTTGCTTTTTAATTATGGCTCGAAGTTGCGACCTGACCAGTTTGATAAGAAGTAAGTTTTTAACGCATAAGACCCGTTAAAGTATAATGAGTACAAAACGGGAAAATTTAAATTGTTTTAAAGAATACTCTTACATTCCTGTTCCTGTTTTTTTTTTGTATAAAATTAATATAATTAAGAGTTAAATACCGAACAATGCGGCAAAATACTACTCGACGAGTCCGAGGCGTTAAAAATACTTAAAAAGAAAATAACAAAATATGATACCTAAGCAGAGATGGGCAAAATATAATCTGATTAATGATGAACGATTAGAAAATGTAGTCGTAATTTTAATTTTCTTACTCTGTAATCATGATTAAATACATTTAAAACATTAAGAAATCATAAATGTATATAATCTGGGATTCTGTAGTGTTTAAAACATAGATGAGCAAAATGCAGTCATATTAATGGTAAAAAACGTAAAATGTAATCTTAATCATTATCATTAATCTGATTACATTTTGCGCATCTATGTACCTAAGTAACCAGTGTTGCCATTGCTCGATAGGTATTTTGACTTCTCGAAATTTAACCGTTTCGTTGCCGCAGTCCATATTCCGCCGAAGTGGTGCTACTGAGCCGGGCAGCACGCCGCGAACTGTGCACATTGCATGATCAAGCTGATGTTCGAATTTGCTGGTATATTAAATAAAAATTTAAATTAGGATATCTTAGTAATTTATTTTTTACTTTTTACTTTTCTATAAAATCACATCTATTGTACCTGATTGAAGTTTGGGGCAGTGCTACAAAAACCAAGCTGCATGAATTGTAAACTTTACAAAACGAGTTAATAAAAATTCTTTTTCGTTATCCATATCTTACAGCTACAAAGACAATATACAATGAAACAGGATTATTAAATATACAACAACTATATATTAATAATACATGCATCATAATTAAAAAAAAATATTGATAAAAAAATCAATATAAATTTATTTTTTATAACAAGACGCTCTCTTGATATAGCGCGCAGTACTCGCTGAGCAAGTTTGCTCGTGCTTCCTAAACCACGGACCAATTATGAAAAACGGAATATCACTTTTGAGGGAGCACAACTCTACAGCGCGTTACCCCCCTGCATTAGAAACGCGAGCTCGCTCGGCATATACAGAACTAAATTGTTACAATATATTAAAGACTAGCTGATCCGGCAAACGTTGTTTTGCTATATAAGGTTTTGTAATATCTTCTAAGATGTTCATTGAAATTAAGTAATGTCAAAGACAATTTTGTTCACAGTTAAATACTCTTAATCAACAACACATTTATTTGGATAAAGATTAATATTATTACGTTAATACAACTCTTAACAAATAATGCATTAATTTCGACCCAATTTGATTACCATAAAAACGGTTCTAGTGAGTTAATCTTAAAAGATAGACATATACTGTCGACGACATTTTTTAGATCATTTCAGGAGGAATAATTCTTTCATACATATATTTTTGGTATCTTGAACCGTTTTCGCAGCGCACGCAATGGAAAGCCCTCAAGGATGAATAATTTTCCCCGTTTTTTTCACATTTTCCATTATTTCTTCGCTCCTAATAGTTGCATCGTGATGTTATATAGCCTAAAGCCTCGATAAATAGTCTATTCAACTCAAAAAGAATTTTTCAATTCGAACCAGTAGTTTCTGAGATTAGCGCTTTCAAACAAACAAACAAACTCTTCAGCTTTATAATATTAGTATAGATAAATAATAACAAATATGGTTCTGTATTTACCAAGTGAGCTCTTAGTATTTTACTACTCCAGATAGTTTTTAAACAAAATGTTCTCATGTAGGTGATTTGTATCTTTATGAGAATAAACTCTTTCAACTGAAAAGGAATGCCGTCTAAAACCGGCGCTGTTAACGAACGGGTTAAGGTCGGCATGCTTGTCTGTCCTCATATGAACACTTGTATTCATCGCCACACAACCAAGCTTTAGTGTGATACTAACTAATTGGGTCATAGTCACTTAATAAGGATTATTATTATTATCGAAATCTAGCTTTTTTTTACACTGGCTCGACATAGTGACTACAGAGTACCTGATGGTAAGTACAGTGTAGTCGAAAAACGAAAGCGACCATTAAAGGATGAATATCCATTGATAATCTCCGTTATTATATCGGCCCACATATACCACGACTGAAGGTCTCTATGATTTGATATGTGTTAGTGGATATACACAAGCTGATCCCGAAACGCGACAGGCCAAAGCGAGTTACTATGACGCTCTTTACACTTGTGTACTGTGGTCATGACCCAGGTCGGGCAATCGCCCTACCACCAAAAAAACAACATACTGACAAGCAAACCTGTAAATGTATTTATCTCAAAAACTATCGCCCCCCCCTTCTCCCACATTGAGTTGCCGTAAATTGTTGCGTTTTAATTCCTCACTCTCATGTTGTAATGGCGAGTTAAAAGTATCCCCTAATAGTCAATGAATATTTTATTAACTTTTAGTTAAACTTACTTGCCCTCACCCTTCCCCTGTCCACTATATTTCGATCTCCTCTTCCCGCCCCTCCCTCTTTTCCGTTCTCACTGTCCTCCCTCCTGTTTCGTGTCTCCTTCACCCTCCCAGCTCTCAAGTCATGTTCGTAGACAAGTCCTAATCTATTTTTGTATGCTAAAACGGATTATACCAACATACACCATTTCGAATTTGTAATATTAGAAAGGATGAACTAATATCGAAAATGTTTCTAACTTGTTTTTATTTATAGCGTAATCGCCATGGTTCGCGTATTATAGTTTGTTTTCAACACTGTGCAGTTCCGTGTCGTATTATTCGGAATAATAACTCTGCGAATAATCTTGCTGTTTCAGATATAATTGGATATGTTACCGTCAGCATGAATAAAATTATTATCGCATGATTTTTAGGTGTGAATATTTGAAATTAGGCTTAATCAATATATCGCACCTTTCGTGGAAAAAGTACGCAGATCGACAAATGTGATTTTTTATTTGACCATTGGGTAGAAGAGCAAATTAAACATATCCTTAAAATTTTACAAAAAAAAAAATTAGAATAACGTTAATTTTCTCATAAACCATTCAATCATATTAAAAGTAGAGTTTACACTAGATTGCCCAGAGCAGCCATTTTGACTGTTTTTAAAGTTTAGTTATATAAAAAAAAAAAAAATTCTCTTATAGCATTTATTAATAGTTGTAGTTACCCCCCCCCCCTCTTTATTCCCTAAATACGTGTGTGTTATACCTATATTCAGTTTTTCTAGTGTTAACAATAGTTAAAAAAACTATTAACGCTTCTAAGAATGAATTTTTTTTTTCGACTTTTGATTTGTACGCGAACCTATTTTTATTCGCTCCTGAAAAAATAGGTGTTTTCGAGTTTTCCGCGAAGGGTGCTGTGATGTATTTAATGAAGCGCGGACTATCGCAGACTAATTGTTTATTAATACATACAATGCGCCGCTCTTGATGGCAGGTGCTTACAGGAACATATATATAAATGTAATCAGTGGCGTGCATCCCGTATCTATATATAGATATATATATATATATATATATATATATATATGTACATATATATAAAAATCAATTGCTGTTCGTTAGTCTCGCTAAAACTCGAGAACGGCTGAACCGATTTGGTTAATTTTGGTTTTAAATTAATTGTTGAAGTCCAGGGAAGGTTTAAAAGGTGAATAAATATGAAAAAAATGCTAGAAATATAGTAAAAATAACAATTTCGTTTTCCCATACAAACCACTCTGTCCCCAGCTGTCAAACATATGATGTCAATCAAAACACAACAAAGGTATGCCTTCAAGTTAATTAGAGGTTGCATGTCATTATTGAAAATTATAATTTATACGTCAAGTAAACGAACAAAAAATAACGTGTCCCATAAGGCGTTATAATAAAAATATCATCCATAACCTTAGATATGACTTAAGTCTTTCAATGCAATTTTATTTCTATTAGACTGCGACAGGCCAATAACTTTTGGCAGAATGAAATCTGACGGGGCAGCTATTAACCTTAGCTATTAATATAAAAAACAATGTAACTTTGTTTTAGAGAAATAGGTCTGCCGGGACAGCTAGTAAAGCATAAAAAGCATTATCTCGATATACCTGAACATGTAACACATATCGAGGGGTGAAAGGCTATTTGGTTTAAGCGACATTTTTTTGGTGATATAGTAATATATGTATATGTATATATTTTCGGAATTAGCGTTTTTTTTTACTGATTCCAAATATACATTACTATATAACCAAAAAATGTCGCTTAAACCAAATAGCCTTTCACCCCTCGATATATATACTCAAAACTAGCTGATCCGGGAAACGTTGTTTTGCTGTATAAGTTATTGTAATATCTTCTAAGATGTTCATTGAAATTAAGTGATGTCAAAGACAATTTTGTTCACATTTAAATACTCTTAATAAACAACACATTTATTTAGATGAAGATTAATATTATTACGTTGATACAACTCTTAACAAATAATGCATTAATTTCGACCAAATTTGATTACCATAAAAACGGTTCTAGTGAGTTAATCTTAAAAGATACACATTTACTGTCACGGACATTTTTTTAGATCATTTTAAGAGGAATAATTCTTTCGTACATATATTTTTGGTATCTTGAACCGTTTTCGCAGCGCACGCAATGGAAGCCATCAAGGATGAATAATTTTCCCCGTTTTTTTTTCACATTTTCCATTATTTCTTCGCTCCTAATAGTTGCCTCGTGATGTTATATAGCCTAAAACCTTCCTCGATAAATGGTCTATTCAACACAAAAATAATTTTTCAATTCGAACCAGTAGTTCCTGAGATTAGCGCGTTCAAACAAACAAACAAACTCTTCAGCTTTATAATATTAGTATAGATTAGGTCTAATTTGGACTATAATCTGCTATTTTGGTAAAAACCAAATTTTAAGTCAATATGTAAAATATCCAAGTATAACGAGATAATGCTTTTATGCTTCATATGGGATGCACGCCACTGCATGCAATATAGCACAGGTGTAATATACATTACACCTGTGCGTGAGGTGTAGTGTAACTGAATATTATCACAATATATTCCGATTGTTGTTTTGTGAAATATGTATTTTTATTTGTTTATTAAGAATATTTATTGTATCGGGGCATGTGTATTGTGTATGGTTGCGTTAAAGCATGGGTTCAGATATAATAACTATGAAATAAAGAATCGTTTTAATAAACTATAGTCTTTTTATTCCTTTGTGCGCCAGATCAGGGAGGATCACCCGCCTAATTTTAAAATATTAGTAAGCGCAGGAAAAGAAACTATTGAAAATAAATAAATAATAATAAAATGCGCTGGTTTCTAATGTTAGTATATTTCTATGGAAAATTAGTGAGTGACAATATCTATCAAAATTAAATATAATTCTAAGTAAAAAAGAAATCAATGTTAAAAGAGGATTTATAACACTCTCCCCGCACGTGAAAGAAAAAGATATTTACAATAATAAGAACTAAATAATAAGAAACCTAAATTACAAAAAAGTAAATAAACTAATTTATAGGTAACCTAATTAATTTCTTCGCTGGTCTTCGTAAGGTTCCAGCTTCGGTGGTTACATCGGCTACCCGTACTGAACCATCTTTTCCTGGGAATACTGCCGAGATACGACCTTTAGGCCAGGAACCCCGAGGAAGATGAGCATCAACGATAATGACTATATCACCAACGGATAAATTTCGGTGATCTGTCGAACCTGATTGTCTTGCTACTAAAGTTGGCAAATATTCTTTAATCCAACGTTGCCAAAAATGGTCTGATAATCGGATAGCCTTTTTCCAATCTGATCGACCACAGAGATCTCGATCAGTTAGAGACACCGGAACATGTGCTCCTGAAGAAGTTCCCAGGAGAAAATGATTCGGTGTGAGAGCCTCCTCTGTTGCATCAGTTGGTATATATGTCAGTGGACGGCTATTAACTATATTTTCTGCTTCTGTTAGTAACGTCCATAATATCTGCTCCTCAGGGTGCTTCTGGAGTAAGGTGATTTTTAATGCTTGCTTTACAGATGGGACAAGCCTCTCCCAAGCTCCTCCCATGAATGGGGCTGCGGGTGGAATAAAGCGCCATTCTATATTTAAATTTGCTGCCGTATTTGATATAGCGTTTCCATAGAAGGCTTTCAATTCTTTATTAGCTCCAACAAATGATGTGCCATTATCGGACCAAATTTCTTGAGGTGTTCCTCTTCTCGCAATAAATCGCCTCAGTGCCAGAATTGCTGAATCAGCGGAAAGACTGTTTACAACTTCCAAATGAATAGCTCTTGTGGAGAGGCAAGAAAACAGTGCCACGTACCTCTTCTCCGTTCGTCTTCCTACACAAACAAGGATAGGGCCGAAGTAATCCAAACCAGTAAAGGTAAACAGACGGTAGTGGTGTGCCAGCCGAGCAGCAGGTAGATTCCGAAAAGATGGACAACTTACTGAAGCTTTTCGATTTTTACACAGTTGACAAGAATGGCAGATCTTTATTATGGATTGCAAACGAAAAATAAAAAAATTGTTGTCTCATCTCGTTCAGAACAGTTTCATTATTGGCATGAGCAAATTTTATGTGATAATGAAGGATCAGTAGGTGTACAGTTCTATGATCTCCATCCAACACTACTGGTTTATTGAGATCTTCTGTTTGAAAGGTACTAGATCCAATTCGTCCCGACAAGCGCATGAGACCACCTTCAGTCAAAATTACTTCTAATTTGCGCAATTTACTGTCATGAGGCAAAGGCGCTCCGGTCTGTAAGCATCTAAGCTCTCTATTAAAGGAGTCAGCTTGACAGCTCTGCAGCACTTGTAGACGGGCGAACTTCAAGTCCTCTGCCGTGACATTCACCGAAGCTGGAATATCAGGAGCTCTAATATTATATGGCTGCGAAGTTAGTGTTAACCCTTTTTTTTTAAGAGCCAACTGTTTTAGTTTTTTTATATATTTGTGTACATAAGCAGTTGTCCGCAAAAACCGTAACCAAGAACTAAATCTTCCAGGATCAGCTACTAATGGGTTCTTGGTGACGATTTCGTTTATTAAATTAACGTCAGCGAGTTTTACAGACGATTTAAGAGACGATTTAATTTAAAAAAATATATATGTATATATATTTATATATATATATATATACATACATACATATATAGTCTCAAACGGATCGAGGAACGTACCGCTGTCGATAAAAACGTGCTCTCTGTGTTGGACACAGGATCCCCGATCGTGGTCCGCTTGTCCGTCCGAGTGATGCGTACTGTTATGCCCACGCCATGTTCTTAGAAATGCACACCTGCTCCTGAATCAGCACATTCCCTTTCTTGGGTGGGCACACCTGCACATTTGCTGATCTAGCATCTCGTTCCTGACAAACATCCTATCCATCCACCATCAGTCTACACTAATCTTCCATCCCGACCGGTCCATTCTAAAAGTATTGTACTTGAAGTTATAAATTAAATTCTTTTTCATTTTAAATATATTTTTCTTTTTTTTAAAAAGCGGACAACTCGGTCCGTTATAACATTTGGTGGCAGCGTAAAGGGATCTTTCGTGGTCCCCGGTATCTTCAAAAGTGCAAAACGTTAAAAGTGAAACAAGTGAAACCAGTGAGACCAGTGAAATCAACGCCCAAGTGTAGCGCTCATCCATCCGGTCGGTGGGGCAGTCCAGGCACCAGAGAACAAAGAAGAGATCGGCGAGCCTTACAGGGGCTCCGTGGCAACGCGACCACATCTCGACGAGTGTTCCCGAGTGTAAGCAGAATAAGAACCAGATGTTCAAGCTGTAAGTGGCAATCCATATCCAAAAGTGCAAGTGAAAATATACATTCCAGAAGCTGTGTTCCTTTACAATTTGTACTTACCCATATTTGTGTTATCGTGCTCATATAACAACCTCGCAATGGCAACTACGAAGAAACCTGTAAAATCCGAAAACGAAGAATATTCCTTAGACACTTTACTAAAGTTTATCAAACCTTACGACGGCAGTCGTGATAGGCTCAATGCTTTCATAAACAACTGTAATAGTGCACATGAATTGGTAGGTGAAAACGACCAAGAATTTATCCTAAGATATATCATTAGTCAGTTAGAAGGTAGGGCGGAACAAGCATGTTCCATAAAGGAGTTTGACACGTGGGAGTCGCTAAAAGATTTCCTAAAAGCCCAATTCGGCGAGCGGAAACACTACGCGCACTTGCTGATGGACCTACAGGAGTGTAGGCAGGGCGCGAGTGAGCCAGTCAATCAGTACTCCCTACGAGTGGAAACCTGTCTATCTCAACTCCTGACGGAAATCCACATGTCTTGTCATAAAAAGACCGAGTTGCCAGGTCGCATAGCGGCTATGGAAGACCTAGCCCTACATACCTTCACTATAGGCTTACATCCAATGATATCTAATTTAGTCCGATGTAAAGACCCTAAAAACCTCAACGAAGCTATTAACCTAGCATTCTCAGAAGAACGAATCCAACAATTTATGAACAAACGTTCTACTAACAAAACATACAACAATAAGCCAGTTTATAATAACGCGAAAAATAAGTTAACTTTTAACAATAGCCCGAATTCGGCACCCGTTTGCCGATATTGCAAGAAAATAGGGCACCTACTAGAAAATTGCCGGTTGCGCGAATATAACAATAAAAAATATAATTCTCAAAACTTTTCTCCGTCGCAACCCTTTAATGATCCAAACAAAAAATTCTTATCAAATATAAATCCACGGATACATCACCTGGATTTAACCGAAGACCCAAGGCAAATTTACGATAACAACGAAAACATGCAAAACGATAACTCAAATTTAAACTAGCAAACGTCCCACCTTTGTGCCGTGTGGGACAGTTAAAAACCGAAACCGGCACTCCTAAAATAATTAAAAGCACAAATCCTAAAATAAATCAAAACGTAGTTCCCAAGTTATATAAAAAACCAATTCCTAAAACCAAAGAAAATAAACATCCTGAAATCAACATAATTCATGAGATAAACATTAAGGATCGGTATCTACCATGCGTTATAGTCGAGACCTCCGTGTCAAAAAAACCTTTATCCTTCCTAATAGACACGGGTGCAGGTATCTCATTGCTTAAAGAATCATCTGCGGAAAGATTCCCAATCCTGTCCAAGAATAAAGTTCTAATCAAGGGCATAGTCCCTCAGCACCCTATTGAAAGTAGGGGCAATTTCCGATTAGCTTTATATCTTAATAAAGGTGAGCCTCTGAGCCACGAATTCCACTTAATAAACGGAATCGAAATCCCGCACGATGGTATTATAGGCAATGATCTGTTCCAAAAATATAACTGCAGAATAGATTATAGCACCGAATCTTTGGAAATAAACGGGTCAAAATTAAAAATACAATTCCGAGACCCACAATATCTTATCCCTCCACGATCGGAGACAATTATAGAGTGTTCCGTAATAAACCCCGAATTAAAAGAGGGTTTAGTCTTAAATCAAGTTTTATCAAATTCTTTATTCGTCGCGAACTGCATAGTCAGCGTAAAACCAAACAGTCGGGTCAATGTTACAGTACTAAACGTATCCGACAATCCAGTCCAAATATTATCTAATAACAAGATTAAGCTTGAACCTCTTAATTTAAACCAAATCCAACAAATATGTACATTAAACCGGAATTGCTCTGAAAGAACCGAAAATGTTCTGAAAGAACGGCGTACATCGCACATGAATGCGGAAGAACGGAATTCCCTACTCGAAGCGTGCACCGAATACGCAGATATATTCCATTTGCCTGATGAAAAGCTTACGCATACTGACGTTATCAAACACGAAATAAAAACTAATCCTGCAAACCCGATTAACGTTAAGTCGTACAGATTTCCGGAAGTACACAAAAAAGAGGTCAATGTCCAAATACAAAAAATGTTAGACCAGGAGATTATTAAACCGTCCACGTCTCCATGGTCATCGCCTATTTGGATTGTTCCCAAAAAGAGGACGCATCCAAAATAAAAAAGTGGCATATAGTTATAGACTATCGCAAACTAAATGACATCACAATAGGTGAATCCTACCCAATGCCCCAGATAAATGAAATATTAGACCAACTGGGAAAAAGCAAATATTTCTCGACACTAGATCTTGCTTCCGGATTCCATCAGATTGAAGTGTCAGCTGAAGATAAATTAAAAACAGCATTCAGTGTCCCACAAGGACACTACGAATTTAATAGGATGCCTTTCGGGCTCAAAAACGCCCCCTCTACGTTTCAAAGGCTCGTGAATACCGTATTGTCAGGTCTACAAGGAATACATTGTTTCGTTTATCTTGACGACATTGTAATCTATTCAATGGACTTAGAGTCCCATATCGCTAAATTAACTAAAATATTCGAAAAACTCCGTCAATACAACTTAAAACTACAACCTGACAAGTGCGAATTCCTACGTAAAGAAGTCGCTTATTTAGGACACCTCATAAGCGAAAAAGGCGTCCAACCGAATCCAGAAAAAATAAAGGCCGTGAGCCGATTCCCTATTCCTAAATCACCTAAGGATGTAAAATCATTCCTTGGCCTAGCATCCTACTATCGTAGATTTATTCCAGACTTTTCGAAAATCGTGAAACCTTTGACTTCCTTACTCAAAAAGGAAACTCCATTCGTCTGGACAAATTCACAACAATTAGCATTTGAACAAATAAAAGACAAACTCATCTCAGCACCAATCCTGTCTTATCCTGATTTTAATAAACTAGTCCAGTCAAATAACTTTTTAAATCAAAATTTTGACACTCAAGTTTGCATTTTTGATATTTTGTATTTCTAATAATACAAAAACGATCTGTAAAGGTTTTAGTGTCTGAGACCCCCGGCAAGTGTTAAAAAAAAATGATTTAAAGTTTTTTTCCACAAATACTCGAAAACGGTAATAGTTAGAGAAAAAAAATGTAAGCAAAATATATAGAGCTTAAAATTATACATAAAAAAGGTAGTATGACTTTTTTTCCTCCGGCCTAAATTAACCAAGCTAGGGAGGTTTTTCAGTTTAAGGGTTTTTAAATTCCGCGCCGTTGCATAAAGTCACGAGGCAAAAAGAGAGGGACTATTGCTGTGTCGCTTACTCCCATTATACTTGACAATGAGTATTGCGTAGGCGTTCACAATAAAATGTCCGAGTAAGAGTGAGAAAGCATTATCGGATAATTATTTCTTGTACTCTATTTAAGTATCTGTTCATTCGAATAGATCAGGGTAATAAACGTAGATGGGCAAAAAGTAATCTGATTAATGAAAATGTTTGACGATTACATTTTATGTTTTTTACCATTAATATCACTGCATTTTGCTCATTTATGTTTTAAACACTTCAAAATCACAGATCGTATACACATTTATCATTTCTTAATGTTTTAAATGGATTTAATCATGATTACAGAGCAAGAAAATTAAAATTACGACTACATTTTGTAATCGTTGATCTTTAATCAGATTACATTTTGCCCATCTCTGGTAATAAATATATCGATAGTAAATTTCAAGTTTCGAAAAAATTACTTGACATTCTAAGATACTAGATATAGTACACCAATACCTCGCTTTGGATCGTTTCGTTTGGCGTTTTTTTCGAAGTTGTGTCGCTGCTTAATTTTTACTGATTTTCACTGTGCGTCGTTAGATTTTCGAAGTTGCGTTGTTTTGGATTCGAGTCTTTAATGTTTTTTTGAATTTTTATTTCCTAAAATATGGCAACACCTTTATTTTTAATTGCGCCATGCCATCAAAATTTGGGGATTCCCTTTCTAACTAAAAATCAACGCAAATTTAATACAATTTTATACAAACTTAATATCAATTGCTACAAGGAAATTTATTTTACGTTGTGAAAAAAAGCTCTTCAACAAACATTGGACCAATTTTTTGTGAAAGAATAAATTAAATGAATATGTAGTTTATTTTGTTTAATTACGTTAATACGTTTTTTGTATATTATAATTCTTTTATGTATTAATTATATAAATGGTTTTTAATTCAAGACGATTCGAAAGAAAAAATAGTATAATTGACAGAAATTTAGCATTATTCCGTATTCGAATATTTTTTTTACACTGACACGGCACAGTGACTGCACCAAACCTGATGGTAAGCATGGTGCAGTCCAAAAAAAACGCCAACGACTATCGAAAGGTAAGAAAATCCCATCGGTAGTCGCAGCGATCATGCCGGCCCGCACAAATATCTCTTCACGTTACGCTTAAAGGATCCCATATCATAGGATGGTGGAAACACGCTCGCCGGAAGACCATTCCACAGCCCAACGACACGGCAAAAGAAGGAGTTAGAGAACCTCTTAGTCCTAGCCGGGATGTGAGATACCGTATAGCTGTGACACCGCAAACCCGCGCGCGTGGTTCTATTCAGGAAAGGAGAGGGTGGAACAAGGTTAAACAACTCTTCAGAACACTCGCCATAATACAGACGGTAGAAAACACTTAATGAGGCAACATCTCTACGCAATTGGAGCGATTCAAGATGTTCAGAAACGTCTGGATCGTTCACTATGCGGACAGCCCTACGCTGCAACCTATCCAGGGCATCAAGCAAGTACTGGGCAGAACCATCCCAGAGATGCGAACAATATTCCATACAAGGCCTGACCTGGGCCTTATACAATAGATACAAAAGATCAGGTGTGAAAAACCGACGCACTCTATTCAGGATACCAAGTCTACAGGAAGTCGAGGAGATGACCGTCCCTATGTGATCCCTGAGATTGAGATCACAGCGAAAATCCATGCCTAGTATACTAAGGCTGTCACGCACAGCAAGCGGCACATTCTTGAGAGTAGGAAGAGGAGAAAATGGGGATTTTTTGGAGGAAAAAACACACACCTGGGTTTTTTTGGCATTGAACTCAACCAAATTCCTGTCGCCCCAAGAAGAAATGAGGCTTAAGGACCGATTGAGATCAATAACCAGATCTTCTCGATTCCCAATGGTTTCCTCCCGACCATAAGTGGGCCTGCTCCAATATCCCCCGTGAACCGTGCTGTCATCTGCATAGCAATGAATACAGCCCAAAGACAGCATATCATTGATATGCAGAAGAAACAGGATGGGAGAAAGTACAGATCCTTGTGGAACTCCGGCATTAACTGACACGAACTGCGAACTGTGACCATCAACAAGGACACGAATTCTACGTTCGTGCAGAAAGCCAGAGATCCATGCACACAGGTTGTCAGGAAGACCGTACGCTCGAAGCTTGGAGAGAAGACCACGATGCCAGACCCTATCAAAGGCTTTGGCTATATCCAGGCTAAGAGCCAAAGATTCGCCATGCTTATCCATAGCCTCACCCCAGCGGTGCATGACGTACGCTAGAAGATCACCCGTGGAACGATTCGGTCGAAAACCATATTGACGATCGTTAATAAGAGAGTGATCCTCTAGGTAACGGACAAGTTGAACATTTACAATCCGTTCTAAGATTTTACGGTGACGGCTATGGGGCGGTAGTTGTTTGGGTCGAAACGATCCCCCTTTTTGGGGATCGGTTGAATGTTGGCTTCCCTCCAAGCCTGAGGCACAACACCGGACGAGAAAGGCAGGCGGTACAGGCTTGTAAGACGAGACGCAAGCTCGGCTGCACAAGCCCTCAGCACCACCGCTGGGATACCATCAGAGTCACTAGCCTTCCGCACATCGAGTTACCTCAACTCACGTAATACAGTACGCTGCCTTATCACAACGTCAGGCATCGTGTAGCCGCAAGAAGGAATTGTGGGCGGCTGGGTGTTGAGATCATCAAGTTTGGAATTAGCCGCGAAGATGTGAGCCAACAGATTGGCTTTCTCCAGTGGCTCATGGGCCAGCGACCCGTCAGGAGATCGCAACGGCGGAAAGGATGGGCGACAGAAATTCGTTTGCACGGCTTTGGCCAGTCCCCAATAAGCTCGACTGTTGGTCGGGTGGTTTACTATGATCAGGCCAATCCGCGAAACACGTTGAGCATCCGCCCCGCGATCCGCCCTCCTGCAAGACTTGGTAGCCTTGTTATAAGCTGCTTTAAGAGCGTTGACATCAGGATCACAAGTTGCGCGACCCTTAATCCAAGCACGATATGCATTCTGCTTCAGACTAACAGCGACAGAGCATTCGCGATTGAACCAAGAGCGTCCAGAGCGATTACCGACGATTACAGAAGATGGAATGTAATAATCCATTTCAAGCCTGATCTCGTCGGCAATCGCATCGGCAGTCGCAGAAGGATCACACTCATTAAAGCAGCGTTGGCGCCACGGGATAGAAGCAAAGTACTCACGCAATCCATCCCAATCTGCTGACGAGTAATGCCATACCTTACGCTTAACCTCACGAGGAGATGGTGAGAGGGCGTGGGGCACCAAAGAACCAACCAGGCAATGGTCAGAATTACCCAAAGGAGCATTTACCGACATAAAATACCCGGAAGGATGGCTCGTCAGCAGAAGGTCCAACAAAGAGGGAGCATGACCCACAACATCTGGAAGCCTGGTGGGCTGGACAACCAGTTGAGAGAGGTCATGAAGCAGGGCGAATGCATGAGCAGACCTTCCTGCATGGTCAGTCTTGGAGGATCCCAATCATAATTCATGGTGCGCGTTAAAATACCCCAAAACTACCAGTTCTGCTGCAGGGTACTGCTCTTGAACGACATCAGCCGCCTGGCTGAGGTAATCAAACAGCCGAGTGGTCTCAGAGTCCCCATTATGAGATTGGTATAGGCACACGTAGACACGACTCAGAGAGCCAACATCCACATGCACCCACAGGACAGAAAAAGAGGGGTTCTCCAAACAGCGCAACCGACGGCAACACACGTCCGACCGCATAAACACACAGACCCCGGCCTTTGCATGAAAGTTTTCCTCAAGCTGAGAGCCAGAGAAATGCAAATAAGATGAATCAGCCGGACGGTGTATTTGAGTTTGAGTCAAAAAGAGAAATGCAGGCCGGACTGTCTCAAGATGGTGGTGGACAGCATTTAAGTTAGAATGGAGTCCACGGATGTTAGTGAACTCCATAAAGAAGGTGTTTTCGGGATTAAACACCGCTGAATTACCAGAATTATTATATTGCGCTGACATGAAGCAAAAGTTAAGAAGACGTGAAGAGAATTAACGACCCTCGACACAGCAAAAGGAGAACAGACCAGACTGGGCCAACGCCAAAACCCCCAGAGAACGTAAGTTGAACCAACGGACGGAAGGGCCCCCGTACCCCCCCGGAATAGGTCGCCGGGTCCCGAAAACCGGTCACCATCCGGCACGACGATCCTACCCAAGATTATGCGCGGCATGGTGGAGCAGCCTCTCGTAGTGGTTAGCTATGATTGGGCCCCTGTACTATACCGCGGGCGGCCAGCGGTACAACCGTTTCTACGGGTCTCCCTGGCCGGCAGTTCAACGTACCCCCCATAAGGGAGCAAGCGAAGACGTCAAGTCAGAACCCCAATACTGTGCCAAAGGTCGCCAATCATGTGCTACTGGATATACACAGGCTATTCCCGAAACGCGATCAGCCAAAACTGGCCTTACACCCATGCACTGTGGTCGCGATCCAGACGGGCACCGACGCCCAACCACCTCGCTGCAGCTCGTTTAGCACCACCCAGGAGCCACGTGTAGGGAAACTAGGTTAAAAGCCTACGGACGCGAGCAGCTTCGACTCCCAAATATATAATTAATTTTAAGGGTACTTAGGGTGAATGTCGCAACTCTATTTCTGGTGGCGCCATCTGCCACAATGCATCTAATAGGCCAAGTCACGTGCAAATTTTATGTCGATGTACGAGCGGACGCCATCTTTATCTTAGTTGACATGTTAGGATTAATTTTGAACTTTTTTATCATAAATATTGGGTTTGCAAATTGAAAAAACTTGTTCATATGACAAGTTATTTTTTTTACACTGGTACGACATAGATTTTTTTTTCGAATTTACGCACGTTGATTGACCGAGAAAGGTCTTCACAACTCAACCGGGCGTGTGGTACGACAGTGATTTGTAGTACACCTGATGATAAGTACAGTGTAGTACAAAAACGAAAGTGACCATCAAAGGATGAAATTCCGTTGATAGTAATATTTTTTAGAATCTAAAAAAATATTTGAAATATAATAATTGAAGGTCTATATTTAATTTAAATTTTACAGTTAAAAATTCTATTTCTATTTAAAATCCTTAGTTTCTATGAAAAGCTATATTTTTATTATTTTATTAATTTATCAATTAAAGTAAATTAATAAATACATATACATATGTTTATTTGGAATTTGCAAAATTTCTCCACTTTTATGTGCTTGCTAAAAACATAAGCGACATTAAGGATATAGTAAAAACTTAACTTTGAGACAGAACTTCACGTTAATGTTTTTAATAACTAAATGTAATATATATATATATATATATATATATATATATATATATAGATAAATATTAATATATTGTGGAAGGGGAACTTGTATGACCGATATTGTGGAGTTCTTCCTTCTTCAATCAAACTCTTAATATCACTTTAAATTATAAATTTAGTAAACCATTAATACATTTACATAATATTCTCGTTATTTGTTTATTCTAATTTTTCAACCTTTCATTCTTAAAGCTCAATACACAATCTCTAGAATAATAAAGTCCTTTTTCAAATTCGAATTTCGAATTCAAAACGATCTTCCTATTTTCCAATTCTTTCATACAAAATATTATAGTTTTACTAAACGTAATATTTATGTCACAGTCATGTTACCTAATTTTATGCACTCCTTACATACAATCACAACATTATCCTCCCTTTCCTTTTAAAAATTTTTGATAACCCTATTAAATTTTTTATACAATACAAAACAACTATCCTACCTATGTGGGGAAAAAACATTTTTACAAATTTGTGAATACTCTCTGCTAGAGAGTAACTTAACCTTCAGTTCTATTAAAAAAAAAAAAAATTAAACTAAATTAAACATTTTTGATAAACTATGTTACAAGAAGATTAAGTTTTCTTCAAAACCCACCTAAAAGCCTGAAAATATTCACATCCTAACGCAACATCGTGATCATTTAATATAATTAATAAAGCCTATTCATTAAAAAAAAAACAAATTGCATCAACCAACTTCTTCCAATCCTTAAATGCAAGCTATTCCAATTAAACTATTATTCAAGAATTATATTCATTAAAATCATCATTAATTTTCCACCAATCCACTTTTCTCGATTACTATTTCCAAACTAATTCCTTTTCTATACCTAATAACATTTCCTTAATCGAACCGACTGCTATGCTAATAATACATTAATTCACACGACCTATAGTCTAAGTGTGTTTTATATCTCTGCTCGGACATTTTATAGTGAACGCCTACGCAATACTCATTGTCAAGTAACAATGGGAGTAAGCGACACAGCAATAGTCCCTCTCTTTTTGCCTCGTGACTTTATGCAACGGCGCGGAATTTAAAAACCCTTAAACTTAAAAACCTCCCTAACTTGGTTAATTTAGGCCGGAGGAAAAAAAGTCATACTACCTTTTTTATGTATTATTTTAAGCTCTATATATTTTGCTTACATTTTTTTCTCTAACTATTACCGTTTTCGAGTATTTGTGGAAAAAAACTTTAAACCATTTTTTTTAACTCTTGCCGGAGGTTTCAGACACTAAAACTTTACAGATCGTTTTTGTATTATTAGAAGTACAAAATATCAAAAATGCAAACTTGAGTGTCAAAATTTTGATTTAAAAAGTTATTTGACTGGACTAAACCATTTTTATTGACATGTGAAGCATCCAATTATGCCATCTCGGCAATTTTATCCCAAGGAGATATAGGAAAGGACAAACCTATCGCCTATGCGTCTCGTACATTATATAAAGCCGAGTGTAACTATAGCGTGACAGAAAAAGAATGCCTCGCTATAATATTTGGTACTAAAACATTCCGACCGTACCTATTCGGCAACAAGTTTACCATTGTGACCGACCATAAGCCATTAAGCTGGCTCTTTAATTGCAAAGCCAAGTCAACCATGTTGACAATGTATATCCTCTCAATCCAGAAGTAATCATTCTTCCAGGGCAAGACCTATCACCAGACGTAAGTGATGACGAAGCAGATCCTCTGGCTCAGCCAGACTCTCAAAACATTCCAAATGCTCCAGATATCTCCGATATTCCAGACATCCTCGACCTCATAAATACAACTACTATTCCTAATTCCAGTACACAAGATTTACCAGAACTTCCTGACATCCCTAATCCTCAGGATAGTCCTGAAATTCCGCCTACGATACCCGAGGCAATAAACGAAAATGTAGATCCATTATCATGCCTAAATGACCATGATTCATACTCCAAATGCCTTAGATGCCTTAATGATAAAAACTTCGTATCTGACGCGATCATAACCGAACACAACAGTAGTGTTCTAAATAGTAAGTGTAGCGTTATAATAATTCCGACTTCCATAGACCTAGACGAATCCAATCATTTCGTATATGAAATCCTAGACAATTTACCCGAGAAAAACGAAGTTGAAAGCAAGGAAAGGACATTACATTCCTTTATCAAATTCCAGAATAATAATAAAACATATTATTTCTTATTTACTAAGGTATATCACTTTGATAAGCTTGAATACGAAGATATTTTCAAAACTCTCAACTGCTTACGTGACGATTTGGTTGTGTGTTACCCGGAAAAAATAAACGTCGCGTTAACAGATTTTAAAAACCCGTTTGATAGCTTTCAAATGATAAAAATAACAAATATATTGTTATATTTATTCGACAAAACGAATATAGCAATCAATATACATAAAAACCTAATTATCTATCCTAGCCTGTCGGAAATAAAGAAAATCTTGCATGAAAATCACGACATTCCCATAGCAGGACATTTAGGTTCGGCAAGAATGATAAAACGTATCCAAGAGCAATTCTACTGGAAGGGTATGCGTAGTGACATAGAAAATTATATCAAGAAATGTACTTCGTGTCAAACGAATAAGGCACTACGCAAAATAAATAGATCGCCTATGGTTATAACCAGTATGAGTACCAAACCTTTTGAAAAAATCTGTTTAGATGTAGTCGGACCCCTGCCGGAATCTAACCGTACTAAACTAAAATTTATCCTGACGTTGCAAGATGACCTCACTAAGTTCTCAATCGCCTACCCGATCACAAATGCGACGTCCGAGGAAACATGCGAATGTCTAGTACACTTTATATCCTTATTCGGTATACCCAAGACAATCCTAACCGACCAAGGAACAAACTTCACAGCAGATATATTTAAAAAAACCTGTGAGTTCCTAAAAATAAAACCAATATGGTCGACTCCATACCATCCACAAACCCAAGGCCCACTAGAGCGTAGTCACTCTACGCTCAAAGAATACCTAAAATCCTTTATTAATAATAACCAAGACAACTGGCCGATGTATGTATACACAGCTATGTTGGCTTATAATACTAATGTACATTGTACGACAAATTATTCGCCGTACGAGTTATTATTCGGCCATAAACCATTTATACCTAACTCCGTGTATGAAGGAGCGTCGAATGCCACGTATCCTGATTATGTCCGAATGTTACAACATCGTTTAAAACATTCTAGAGATAAGGCCGTCGAAAATATAAACAAATCCAAGCTTGCGTCGAAACAATACTACGACTTACACACTCGATCCGTAAGGTACCACGTGGGCGACTACGTATACTTAAAAACCCACCTCCGCTTGCGAAAAGCTTTATCGCCTATATGGAAGGGTCCTTACAAAGTAATCAAAGTCCATGGTAATAATACGCTAACGCTATTAATCAATAGGAGGCATATTACACATCATTTCGACCAAGTTAAACTAGCAACTCCTAATCCTACGTGAATATTTCCTAAAACCTAGATTTAATTGTTCTTTAGAATAAATTAAATAAATGTTGTTAGTTAAGTTAGCTAGTAGTAGTATAGCACCTTATTTAGTGATTTAAAATTTTCAGAATATTCCTGCCTATCCTTCTAATGGCAATCCGAGCTCAACAGATTCAACCTGTGAGCCGAAGCTCCGGAATCTTCTTTAGACCAATGGGCACATTAAAAATCATTAACGATCATATACACTTAGTTATTCCTATAGATATAAGTTATATCAAACCTCATTTAGATAATATTAGAGATGTCCTCGGAACCGCGAAATTCATATGTCAACAAAATAAAGCAATCGATAATAACCAATGTCATAATATGATAGAACCATTAGATGCGTTGTATGAAGATATATTTAGAGATTACGAAACTATATCCCATATAATATCATCTGAGTCCAGAAAAAAGAGAGCAGCTTGGTTCTCTGGCATAGGATCACTTATGAAAAACGTGTTCGGTACTATGGATCAAGATGATAACGAATACATTGAAAACGTTATTAAAAATCTACAATCCGACAACAAGAAATTAGCATCCCTAATTAAGCAAAATGTATACATAGCTAAAACCGCGATCACTAGTTTCAATGAAACTATCTATACTATAAATAAAAACGAAATTCGTCTGAACGACGCTATCGATAAATTATCCATTACCGTAAGGAACATGTCCGTAACTGTTAACGAACTGTTATTCCGCAGTAGTTTAGATGAAGTTATAAGCGTCATACAATCAAACCTACTGACATTATCGTTTAAACTAGAAGATGTCACGAACTCTATCATGTTCGTAAACAGTAACACATTACATCCGTCTATTTTAACTCCCAGGGAGTTACTTCAAGAATTAAGTTCAAATAAATTGAACCTACCCAATTATGAAACATTGCCGTATAGTTTAAAATTAAAAAACATTTACCCCATTTTAAAAATTTCAGAATTAAATTCTTACCTGACTAATGATAATATTATATTCGTGTTAAGCATTCCCTTAGTGTACCATATAGATTATGACTTATTCAAAAACATACCAATTCCTGTGCCTCATGATACTGTTACACCAGACTCCTACGTCATGATTGTACCTACCAATAAGTATATAGCTGTAAGTAAAGATAAGGCCACATATTGTACATTAGACGAACTAAACCTATGTAAATCGTTAACAACAGATACTATTGGTTGTGAAATCTTAAACATAAAGTCAGTAAATACAAACCCCATATATGAAACTGAATTACTTACTAGAATTATCAGTAATCTACCACAAGACTGTAACACCAGGTTCTTGTATGGAAACATAAGCATATGGCATAGCCTAGGCCTCAATAAGTGGATTACTATCCAGTCGCAACCTGAAAAACTTACAATTAATTGTAATAATGTCGTCAACGAAACTGTCATAGTTTGAACAAATATATTAACCCTGTTACCCAAATGTATAGCCTTCACAAGGAACCATAAAATTCTTACTAATTCCATCACACGCGTGGAAGTTATACACATGAATTCAGATTTCAACATAATCTATACTAATATTATAAAGCTGAAGAGTTTGTTTGTTTGTTTGTTTGTTTGAACGCGCTAATCTCAGGAACTACTGGTTCGAATTGAAAAAATCTTTTTGAGTTGAATAGACCATTTATCGAGGAAGGCTTAAGGCTATATAACATCACAATGCAACTATTAGAAGCGAAGAAATAATGGAAAATGTGAAAAAAACGGGAAAAATTATTCATCCTTAAGGGCTTCCATTGCGTGCGCTGCGAAAACGGCTTAAAATACCAAAAATACATGTATGAAAGAATTATTCCTCTTGAAATGATATTAAAAAATGTCCACGGCAGTATATGTCTATCTTTTAAGATTAACTCACTAGAACCGTCTTTATGGTAATCAAGTTGGGTCGAAATTAATGCATTATTTGTTAAGAGTTGTATCAACGTAATAATATTAATCCCTATCCAAATAAATGTGTTGTTGATTAAGAGTATTTAATTGTGAACAAAATTGTCTTTGACATCACTTAATTTCAATGAACATCTTACAAGATATTACAATTTTAAATAATTAAAATAACACCGATATAAAATTCACCCGCGCGATGCACCGCGCGTTGCTTACGAGCGACGCGGAGAGGGGGGTGTAGCTTTACGAGGTACCATGCCGCGATCGGCTTCCCTTCTGAATGGTTGTGTGCAGCGTTATTTGTTATTGCGATATAATATCGTCGTGTAATAATACTTTTTAAATACTATTTCATTTTGTTTGTTGTTGTTAATAACGTGATCGTTGCTATAGTTTTGACTGGTCCAGCAGTTGGTCAAACAGTGCTTATACCTCGCATCCCAATGATTCCAAATGATTTACCTTTTAATTTTAAAAGAATTCAATTTCCCGTTAAGTTATCTTTCGCCGTTACAATTAATAAATCACAGGGGCAAACATTTAAACACGTAGGAATTGATTTACGTCAAGACTGCTTTTCACACGGACAACTATATGTCGCGTTGTCAAGATCAGGTTGCGGAGAAAACCAATATGTTCTTCTGCCACAAGAAAATAAAACTAAAAACATAATTTACGCAGAAGTACTTTAAAATAATTATGTTCTTTTAAAAACTTAAAAACTAAATGGTCTAAAATAATAACAGAAAATGATGCGGACAAAGTCGTGGGTAGCAGCTATAATTTATAAAGCTAAGGAGGTTGTGTGCAAATATAAATGATGCTCAAAATAACTATTCCACGCGGACGAAGTCGCGGGCACAGCTAGTCGATAATAAATGCTGCAATATAGAAAATTTCAAAAAAATTAAAGATAATATGAACAATAAAACCGTTGTTTCCAATATTAATTTAGAAGATCTTGAAGACCTTGTTAAACTAACAGACATAGTCAGTAATGACGCCCAGGAAATTATCGAAGAGGAAGCACTGCATAAAAATATCAGTTTCCCTATAATCACAATCATATTAATGTTTTCTTTTATGCTATTTTTAATATATTATTTCCGCAATGCTTTAACGAAACATTGTAAAAGGGCAAAGGAAAATCCTGTAG